>CP136065.1:177573880-180423880 GCA_032622095.1 Siphonodentalium dalli | reverse complement strand
AGTTACGCATTGTTTTTATCCTGATGGAAGATAGTACCACTTCTTCTTGATAATTGAGGCAGATAACTAAAACGGATACATACGCATTATATATCGTTGGAAAGAGGAAACGCGAAAGATTCTCACAGTGTCATTATTATGACTGGCATTTTATTATTCGCGCTGTTTCGAATCGATTTGTAAGCACCGAACTCAAATGAAAGTCCCGTAACACAGCGTAAAAACAGATTTGACCTCGGCAAGTTGACCTTGGATCTGAAAATCAATAGGCCTATGTTACTCCTGGTCCGAAAATACCACCACATACCAAGTTTCATCGAAATCGGGTCGGCCGTTTTCGAATTCATCGATTACACACAAACAAACAAACAGATCTTCCAAAATATATAATAGATATATATATATACTAGAAGGTGACCCGATTTCGTCCGGGCTGTTCAAAAACCAAATTTCAAGTCGATAGCTCCACCCGTTTCCGAGATCTGGTCTGCGAATGCGCGAAGCTGGTGTCGCACGGGCTCGGCGACCCGATAAAATTCGTATCCGGGGCAAGATACATTCACATACCAAATTTCAAGTCGATAGCTCCACCCGTTTTCGAGATATATAGCCCAATGTCATTTGCGGATACATCGGCCGGTGATGAGTTAACGCGACATCGGCCGGTTAAGAGTTAACGCGATCACGTCACGATATGTTGATGGCGTAATATATTTACGCAATGTTTTTCGATGAGCGAAGCATGGTCCTGCGTTCTTCCCGATAATTAAGGTAGACACTTTAAACGTACACAGGCGTGTGATACATCATTGGAAAGATGAAGCGCCACAGATTCTAACCGTGCAAATTATATGACTGACAATTTATTATTCGCGCTATATCGAATCGATTTGTGAGCACCGAACTGAAATATATTAGCGCAAAACGGCGTAAAAACAGATTTGACCTCGGCACGTGAAAAGTTGACCTCGGATCTGAAAATCAATAGGCCTATGTTACTCCTGACCCGAAAATACCCCCACTTACCAAGTTTCATCGAAATCGGGTCGGCCGTTTTCGAGTTCATCGATTACACACACACACACAAACAAACAGATCTTCCAAAATATATAATAGATACTAGAAGGTGACCCGACTTCGTCCGGGCTTTGACCTTGAATTGACCATTTTGAAGGTCATGGTCAGGTGGGGTCAAACACAAACACCCCAAAAATGGTGGAAATCGGCCCAGCGGATACCGGGAAATCGGCCCAGCGGATACCGAGATACACTATGCATCAAATTTCGTCCGTAAAAATCCGCCAGTTTAACCCGATTTGATTTCCACTCAAGTATATAAACGCGCCTCATATACACACGCTCATTAATTATCAAGTTTCAACGTAAAGATAAATTACCATCGGTGCCCGAGATATCGCCAAGACGTCTGAAACAGTCAAATGCATCGGCCGGTTAAGCGTTAACGTGATCTAACGTTATGACCTCTAACGACGTCATAGAAGTTACGCATTGTTTTTATCCTGATGGAAGATAGTACCACTTCTTCTTGATAATTGAGGCAGATAACTAAAACGGATACATATACGCATTATATATCGTTGGAAAGAGGAAACACGAAAGATTCTCACAGTGTCATTATTATGACTGGCATTTTATTATTCGCGCTGTTTCGAATCGATTTGTAAGCACCGAACTCAAATGAAAGTCCCGTAACACAGCGTAAAAACAGATTTGACCTCGGCAAGTTGACCTTGGATCTGAAAATCAATAGGCCTATGTTACTCCTGGTCCGAAAATACCCCCACATACCAAGTTTCATCGAAATCGGGTCGGCCGTTTTCGAATTCATCGATTACACACAAACAAACAAACAGATCTTCCAAAATATATAATAGATATATATATATACTAGAAGGTGACCCGATTTCGTCCGGGCTGTTCAAAAACCAAATTTCAAGTCGATAGCTCCACCCGTTTCCGAGATCTGGTCTGCGAATGCGCGAAGCTGGTGTCGCACGGGCTCGGCGACCCGATAAAATTCGTATCCGGGGCAAGATACATTCACATACCAAATTTCAAGTCGATAGCTCCACCCGTTTTCGAGATATATAGCACAATGTCATTTGCGGATACCTCGGCCGGTGATGAGTTAACGCGACATCGGCCGGTTAAGAGTTAACGCGATCACGTCACGATATGTTGATGGCGTAATATATTTACGCAATGTTTTTCGATGAGCGAAGCATGGTCCTGCGTTCTTCCCGATAATTAAGGTAGACACTTTAAACGTACACAGGCGTGTGATACATCATTGGAAAGATGAAGCGCCACAGATTCTAACCGTGCAAATTATATGACTGGCAATTTATTATTCGCGCTATATCGAATCGATTTGTGAGCACCGAACTGAAATATATTAGCGCAAAACGGCGTAAAAACAGATTTGACCTCGGCACGTGAAAAGTTGACCTCGGATCTGAAAATCAATAGGCCTATGTTACTCCTGACCCGAAAATACCCCCACTTACCAAGTTTCATCGAAATCGGGTCGGCCGTTTTCGAGTTCATCGATTACACACACACACACAAACAAACAGATCTTCCAAAATATATAATAGATACTAGAAGGTGACCCGACTTCGTCCGGGCTTTGACCTTGAATTGACCATTTTGAAGGTCATGGTCAGGTGGGGTCAAACACAAACACCCCAAAAATGGTGGAAATCGGCCCAGCGGATACCGGGAAATCGGCCCAGCGGATACCGAGATACACTATGCATCAAATTTCGTCCGTAAAAATCCGCCAGTTTAACCCGATTTGATTTCCACTCAAGTATATAAACGCGCCTCATATACACACGCTCATTAATTATCAAGTTTCAACGTAAAGATAAATTACCATCGGTGCCCGAGATATCGCCAGGACGTCTGAAACAGTCAAATGCATCGGCCGGTTAAGCGTTAACGTGATCTAACGTTATGACCTCTAACGACGTCATAGAAGTTACGCATTGTTTTTATCCTGATGGAAGATAGTACCACTTCTTCTTGATAATTGAGGCAGATAACTAAAACGGATACATATACGCATTATATATCGTTGGAAAGAGGAAACACGAAAGATTCTCACAGTGTCATTATTATGACTGGCATTTTATTATTCGCGCTGTTTCGAATCGATTTGTAAGCACCGAACTCAAATGAAAGTCCCGTAACACAGCGTAAAAACAGATTTGACCTCGGCAAGTTGACCTTGGATCTGAAAATCAATAGGCCTATGTTACTCCTGGTCCGAAAATACCCCCACATACCAAGTTTCATCGAAATCGGGTCGGCCGTTTTCGAATTCATCGATTACACACAAACAAACAAACAGATCTTCCAAAATATATAATAGATATATATATATACTAGAAGGTGACCCGATTTCGTCCGGGCTGTTCAAAAACCAAATTTCAAGTCGATAGCTCCACCCGTTTCCGAGATCTGGTCTGCGAATGCGCGAAGCTGGTGTCGCACGGGCTCGGCGACCCGATAAAATTCGTATCCGGGGCAAGATACATTCACATACCAAATTTCAAGTCGATAGCTCCACCCGTTTTCGAGATATATAGCCCAATGTCATTTGCGGATACCTCGGCCGGCGATGAGTTAACGCGACATCGGCCGGTTAAGAGTTAACGCGATCACGTCACGATATGTTGATGGCGTAATATATTTACGCAATGTTTTTCGATGAGCGAAGCATGGTCCTGCGTTCTTCCCGATAATTAAGGTAGACACTTTAAACGTACACAGGCGTGTGATACATCATTGGAAAGATGAAGCGCCACAGATTCTAACCGTGCAAATTATATGACTGGCAATTTATTATTCGCGCTATATCGAATCGATTTGTGAGCACCGAACTGAAATATATTAGCGCAAAACGGCGTAAAAACAGATTTGACCTCGGCACGTGAAAAGTTGACCTCGGATCTGAAAATCAATAGGCCTATGTTACTCCTGACCCGAAAATACCCCCACTTACCAAGTTTCATCGAAATCGGGTCGGCCGTTTTCGAGTTCATCGATTACACACACACACACAAACAAACAGATCTTCCAAAATATATAATAGATACTAGAAGGTGACCCGACTTCGTCCGGGCTTTGACCTTGAATTGACCATTTTGAAGGTCATGGTCAGGTGGGGTCAAACACAAACACCCCAAAAATGGTGGAAATCGGCCCAGCGGATACCGGGAAATCGGCCCAGCGGATACCGAGATACCCTATGCATCAAATTTCGTCCGTAAAAATCCGCCAGTTTAACCCGATTTGATTTCCACTCAAGTATATAAACGCGCCTCATATACACACGCTCATTAATTATCAAGTTTCAACGTAAAGATAAATTACCATCGGTGCCCGAGATATCGCCAAGACGTCTGAAACAGTCAAATGCATCGGCCGGTTAAGCGTTAACGTGATCTAACGTTATGACCTCTAACGACGTCATAGAAGTTACGCATTGTTTTTATCCTGATGGAAGATAGTACCACTTCTTCTTGATAATTGAGGCAGATAACTAAAACGGATACATATACGCATTATATATCGTTGGAAAGAGGAAACACGAAATATTCTCACAGTGTCATTATTATGACTGGCATTTTATTATTCGCGCTGTTTCGAATCGATTTGTAAGCACCGAACTCAAATGAAAGTCCCGTAACACAGCGTAAAAACAGATTTGACCTCGGCAAGTTGACATTGGATCTGAAAATCAATAGGCCTATGTTACTCCTGGTCCGAAAATACCCCCACATACCAAGTTTCATCGAAATCGGGTCGGCCGTTTTCGAATTCATCGATTACACACAAACAAACAAACAGATCTTCCAAAATATATAATAGATATATATATATATACTAGAAGGTGACCCGATTTCGTCCGGGCTGTTCAAAAACCAAATTTCAAGTCGATAGCTCCACCCGTTTCCGAGATCTGGTCTGCGAATGCGCGAAGCTGGTGTCGCACGGGCTCGGCGACCCGATAAAATTCGTATCCGGGGCAAGATACATTCACATACCAAATTTCAAGTCGATAGCTCCACCCGTTTTCGAGATATATAGCCCAATGTCATTTGCGGATACCTCGGCCGGTGATGAGTTAACGCGACATCGGCCGGTTAAGAGTTAACGCGATCACGTCACGATATGTTGATGGCGTAATATATTTACGCAATGTTTTTCGATGAGCGAAGCATGGTCCTGCGTTCTTCCCGATAATTAAGGTAGACACTTTAAACGTACACAGGCGTGTGATACATCATTGGAAAGATAAAGCGCCACAGATTCTAACCGTGCAAATTATATGACTGGCAATTTATTATTCGCGCTATATCGAATCGATTTGTGAGCACCGAACTGAAATATATTAGCGCAAAACGGCGTAAAAACAGATTTGACCTCGGCACGTGAAAAGTTGACCTCGGATCTGAAAATCAATAGGCCTATGTTACTCCTGACCCGAAAATACCCCCACTTACCAAGTTTCATCGAAATCGGGTCGGCCGTTTTCGAGTTCATCGATTACACACACACACACAAACAAACAGATCTTCCAAAATATATAATAGATACTAGAAGGTGACCCGACTTCGTCCGGGCTTTGACCTTGAATTGACCATTTTGAAGGTCATGGTCAGGTGGGGTCAAACACAAACACCCCAAAAATGGTGGAAATCGGCCCAGCGGATACCGGGAAATCGGCCCAGCGGATACCGAGATACCCTATGCATCAAATTTCGTCCGTAAAAATCCGCCAGTTTAACCCGATTTGATTTCCACTCAAGTATATAAACGCGCCTCATATACACACGCTCATTAATTATCAAGTTTCAACGTAAAGATAAATTACCATCGGTGCCCGAGATATCGCCAAGACGTCTGAAACAGTCAAATGCATCGGCCGGTTAAGCGTTAACGTGATCTAACGTTATGACCTCTAACGACGTCATAGAAGTTACGCATTGTTTTATCCTGATGGAAGATAGTACCACTTCTTCTTGATAATTGAGGCAGATAACTAAAACGGATACATATACGCATTATATATCGTTGGAAAGAGGAAACACGAAAGATTCTCACAGTGTCATTATTATGACTGGCATTTTATTATTCGCGCTGTTTCGAATCGATTTGTAAGCACCGAACTCAAATGAAAGTCCCGTAACACAGCGTAAAAACAGATTTGACCTCGGCAAGTTGACCTTGGATCTGAAAATCAATAGGCCTATGTTACTCCTGGTCCGAAAATACCCCCACATACCAAGTTTCATCGAAATCGGGTCGGCCGTTTTCGAATTCATCGATTACACACAAACAAACAAACAGATCTTCCAAAATATATAATAGATATATATATATACTAGAAGGTGACCCGATTTCGTCCGGGCTGTTCAAAAACCAAATTTCAAGTCGATAGCTCCACCCGTTTCCGAGATCTGGTCTGCGAATGCGCGAAGCTGGTGTCGCACGGGCTCGGCGACCCGATAAAATTCGTATCCGGGGCAAGATACATTCACATACCAAATTTCAAGTCGATAGCTCCACCCGTTTTCGAGATATATAGCACAATGTCATTTGCGGATACCTCGGCCGGTGATGAGTTAACGCGACATCGGCCGGTTAAGAGTTAACGCGATCACGTCACGATATGTTGATGGCGTAATATATTTACGCAATGTTTTTCGATGAGCGAAGCATGGTCCTGCGTTCTTCCCGATAATTAAGGTAGACACTTTAAACGTACACAGGCGTGTGATACATCATTGGAAAGATGAAGCGCCACAGATTCTAACCGTGCAAATTATATGACTGGCAATTTATTATTCGCGCTATATCGAATCGATTTGTGAGCACCGAACTGAAATATATTAGCGCAAAACGGCGTAAAAACAGATTTGACCTCGGCACGTGAAAAGTTGACCTCGGATCTGAAAATCAATAGGCCTATGTTACTCCTGACCCGAAAATACCCCCACTTACCAAGTTTCATCGAAATCGGGTCGGCCGTTTTCGAGTTCATCGATTACACACACACACACAAACAAACAGATCTTCCAAAATATATAATAGATACTAGAAGGTGACCCGACTTCGTCCGGGCTTTGACCTTGAATTGACCATTTTGAAGGTCATGGTCAGGTGGGGTCAAACACAAACACCCCAAAAATGGTGGAAATCGGCCCAGCGGATACCGGGAAATCGGCCCAGCGGATACCGAGATACACTATGCATCAAATTTCGTCCGTAAAAATCCGCCAGTTTAACCCGATTTGATTTCCACTCAAGTATATAAACGCGCCTCATATACACACGCTCATTAATTATCAAGTTTCAACGTAAAGATAAATTACCATCGGTGCCCGAGATATCGCCAAGACGTCTGAAACAGTCAAATGCATCGGCCGGTTAAGCGTTAACGTGATCTAACGTTATGACCTCTAACGACGTCATAGAAGTTACGCATTGTTTTTATCCTGATGGAAGATAGTACCACTTCTTCTTGATAATTGAGGCAGATAACTAAAACGGATACATATACGCATTATATATCGTTGGAAAGAGGAAACACGAAAGATTCTCACAGTGTCATTATTATGACTGGCATTTTATTATTCGCGCTGTTTCGAATCGATTTGTAAGCACCGAACTCAAATGAAAGTCCCGTAACACAGCGTAAAAACAGATTTGACCTCGGCAAGTTGACCTTGGATCTGAAAATCAATAGGCCTATGTTACTCCTGGTCCGAAAATACCCCCACATACCAAGTTTTATCGAAATCGGGTCGGCCGTTTTCGAATTCATCGATTACACACAAACAAACAAACAGATCTTCCAAAATATATAATAGATATATATATATACTAGAAGGTGACCCGATTTCGTCCGGGCTGTTCAAAAACCAAATTTCAAGTCGATAGCTCCACCCGTTTCCGAGATCTGGTCTGCGAATGCGCGAAGCTGGTGTCGCACGGGCTCGGCGACCCGATAAAATTCGTATCCGGGGCAAGATACATTCACATACCAAATTTCAAGTCGATAGCTCCACCCGTTTTCGAGATATATAGCCCAATGTCATTTGCGGATACCTCGGCCGGTGATGAGTTAACGCGACATCGGCCGGTTAAGAGTTAACGCGATCACGTCACGATATGTTGATGGCGTAATATATTTACGCAATGTTTTTCGATGAGCGAAGCATGGTCCTGCGTTCTTCCCGATAATTAAGGTAGACACTTTAAACGTACACAGGCGTGTGATACATCATTGGAAAGATGAAGCGCCACAGATTCTAACCGTGCAAATTATATGACTGGCAATTTATTATTCGCGCTATATCGAATCGATTTGTGAGCACCGAACTGAAATATATTAGCGCAAAACGGCGTAAAAACAGATTTGACCTCGGCACGTGAAAAGTTGACCTCGGATCTGAAAATCAATAGGCCTATGTTACTCCTGACCCGAAAATACCCCCACTTACCAAGTTTCATCGAAATCGGGTCAGCCGTTTTCGAGTTCATCGATTACACACACACACACAAACAAACAGATCTTCCAAAATATATAATAGATACTAGAAGGTGACCCGACTTCGTCCGGGCTTTGACCTTGAATTGACCATTTTGAAGGTCATGGTCAGGTGGGGTCAAACACAAACACCCCAAAAATGGTGGAAATCGGCCCAGCGGATACCGGGAAATCGGCCCAGCGGATACCGAGATACCCTATGCATCAAATTTCGTCCGTAAAAATCCGCCAGTTTAACCCGATTTGATTTCCACTCAAGTATATAAACGCGCCTCATATACACACGCTCATTAATTATCAAGTTTCAACGTAAAGATAAATTACCATCGGTGCCCGAGATATCGCCAAGACGTCTGAAACAGTCAAATGCATCGGCCGGTTAAGCGTTAACGTGATCTAACGTTATGACCTCTAACGACGTCATAGTAGTTACGCATTGTTTTTATCCTGATGGAAGATAGTACCACTTCTTCTTGATAATTGAGGCAGATAACTAAAACGGATACATATACGCATTATATATCGTTGGAAAGAGGAAACACGAAAGATTCTCACAGTGTCATTATTATGACTGGCATTTTATTATTCGCGCTGTTTCGAATCGATTTGTAAGCACCGAACTCAAATGAAAGTCCCGTAACACAGCGTAAAAACAGATTTGACCTCGGCAAGTTGACCTTGGATCTGAAAATCAATAGGCCTATGTTACTCCTGGTCCGAAAATACCCCCACATACCAAGTTTCATCGAAATCGGGTCGGCCGTTTTCGAATTCATCGATTACACACAAACAAACAAACAGATCTTCCAAAATATATAATAGATATATATATATACTAGAAGGTGACCCGATTTCGTCCGGGCTGTTCAAAAACCAAATTTCAAGTCGATAGCTCCACCCGTTTCCGAGATCTGGTCTGCGAATGCGCGAAGCTGGTGTCGCACGGGCTCGGCGACCCGATAAAATTCGTATCCGGGGCAAGATACATTCACATACCAAATTTCAAGTCGATAGCTCCACCCGTTTTCGAGATATATAGCCCAATGTCATTTGCGGATACCTCGGCCGGTGATGAGTTAACGCGACATCGGCCGGTTAAGAGTTAACGTGATCACGTCACGATATGTTGATGGCGTAATATATTTACGCAATGTTTTTCGATGAGCGAAGCATGGTCCTGCGTTCTTCCCGATAATTAAGGTAGACACTTTAAACGTACACAGGCGTGTGATACATCATTGGAAAGATAAAGCGCCACAGATTCTAACCGTGCAAATTATATGACTGGCAATTTATTATTCGCGCTATATCGAATCGATTTGTGAGCACCGAACTGAAATATATTAGCGCAAAACGGCGTAAAAACAGATTTGACCTCGGCACGTGAAAAGTTGACCTCGGATCTGAAAATCAATAGGCCTATGTTACTCCTGACCCGAAAATACCCCCACTTACCAAGTTTCATCGAAATCGGGTCGGCCGTTTTCGAGTTCATCGATTACACACACACACACAAACAAACAGATCTTCCAAAATATATAATAGATACTAGAAGGTGACCCGACTTCGTCCGGGCTTTGACCTTGAATTGACCATTTTGAAGGTCATGGTCAGGTGGGGTCAAACACAAACACCCCAAAAATGGTGGAAATCGGCCCAGCGGATACCGGGAAATCGGCCCAGCGGATACCGAGATACCCTATGCATCAAATTTCGTCCGTAAAAATCCGCCAGTTTAACCCGATTTGATTTCCACTCAAGTATATAAACGCGCCTCATATACACACGCTCATTAATTATCAAGTTTCAACGTAAAGATAAATTACCATCGGTGCCCGAGATATCGCCAAGACGTCTGAAACAGTCAAATGCATCGGCCGGTTAAGCGTTAACGTGATCTAACGTTATGACCTCTAACGACGTCATAGAAGTTACGCATTGTTTTTATCCTGATGGAAGATAGTACCACTTCTTCTTGATAATTGAGGCAGATAACTAAAACGGATACATATACGCATTATATATCGTTGGAAAGAGGAAACACGAAAGATTCTCACAGTGTCATTATTATGACTGGCATTTTATTATTCGCGCTGTTTCGAATCGATTTGTAAGCACCGAACTCAAATGAAAGTCCCGTAACACAGCGTAAAAACAGATTTGACCTCGGCACGTGAAAAGTTGACCTCGGATCTGAAAATCAATAGGCCCATGTTCGTTCCCGGGTCGAATTACGTGTCCATACCAAGTTTGGTCGAAATCGGTCCAGCCGTGTTCGAGTCCATCGCGAACACACACACACACACACACAAACACACAGATCTTCCAAAATATATAATAGACTAGCCGATGAGCCCGACGTTGTCCGGGCTATTCATCCGGGCTATTCAAAAACCAAATTTCAAGTCGATAGCTCTACCCGTTTCAGAGATCTGGTCTGCGCATGCGCGAAGCTGGCGTCGCACGGGCTCGGCGACCCGATAAAATTCGTATCCGGGGCAAGATACATTCACATACCAAATTTCAAGTCGATAGCTCCACCCGTTTCCGAGATCTCGTCTGCGCATGCGCGAAGCTGGCGTCGCATGGGCTCGGCGACCCGATAAAATTCGTATACGGGTCAAGATACATTCACATAGCAAATTTAAAGTCGATAGCTCCACCAGTTTCCGAGATCTCGTCTGCGCATGCGCGAAGCGGGCACCGCACGGGCTCGCCAATACGACAACGTTCACCGCCTGGTCAAACTACACACACGTACCAAGTTTCGTCCCGATCGGTCGAGAATCGTAGATTTGTATTAATGACATACAGACAGACAGAGGTCTTCAAAATATATATGAGACTAGAAGGTGACCCGACTTCGTCCGGGCTTTGACCTTGAATTGACCATTTTGAAGGTCATGGTCAGGTGGGGTCAAACACAAACACCCCAAAAATGGTGGAAATCGGCCCAGCGGATACCGGGAAATCGGCCCAGCGGATACCGAGATACCCTATGCATCAAATTTCGTCCGTAAAAATCCGCCAGTTTAACCCGATTTGATTTCCACTCAAGTATATAAACGCGCCTCATATACACACGCTCATTAATTATCAAGTTTCAACGTAAAGATAAATTACCATCGGTGCCCGAGATATCGCCAAGACGTCTGAAACAGTCAAATGCATCGGCCGGTTAAGCGTTAACGTGATCTAACGTTATGACCTCTAACGACGTCATAGAAGTTACGCATTGTTTTTATCCTGATGGAAGATAGTACCACTTCTTCTTGATAATTGAGGCAGATAACTAAAGCGGATACATATACGCATTATATATCGTTGGAAAGAGGAAACACGAAAGATTCTCACAGTGTCATTATTATGACTGGCATTTTATTATTCGCGCTGTTTCGAATCGATTTGTAAGCACCGAACTCAAATGAAAGTCCCGTAACACAGCGTAAAAACAGATTTGACCTCGGCAAGTTGACCTTGGATCTGAAAATCAATAGGCCTATGTTACTCCTGGTCCGAAAATACCCCCACATACCAAGTTTCATCGAAATCGGGTCGGCCGTTTTCGAATTCATCGATTACACACAAACAAACAAACAGATCTTCCAAAATATATAATAGATATATATATATACTAGAAGGTGACCCGATTTCGTCCGGGCTGTTCAAAAACCAAATTTCAAGTCGATAGCTCCACCCGTTTCCGAGATCTGGTCTGCGAATGCGCGAAGCTGGTGTCGCACGGGCTCGGCGACCCGATAAAATTCGTATCCGGGGCAAGATACATTCACATACCAAATTTCAAGTCGATAGCTCCACCCGTTTTCGAGATATATAGCCCAATGTCATTTGCGGATACCTCGGCCGGTGATGAGTTAACGCGACATCGGCCGGTTAAGAGTTAACGTGATCACGTCACGATATGTTGATGGCGTAATATATTTACGCAATGTTTTTCGATGAGCGAAGCATGGTCCTGCGTTCTTCCCGATAATTAAGGTAGACACTTTAAACGTACACAGGCGTGTGATACATCATTGGAAAGATAAAGCGCCACAGATTCTAACCGTGCAAATTATATGACTGGCAATTTATTATTCGCGCTATATCGAATCGATTTGTGAGCACCGAACTGAAATATATTAGCGCAAAACGGCGTAAAAACAGATTTGACCTCGGCACGTGAAAAGTTGACCTCGGATCTGAAAATCAATAGGCCTATGTTACTCCTGACCCGAAAATACCCCCACTTACCAAGTTTCATCGAAATCGGGTCGGCCGTTTTCGAGTTCATCGATTACACACACACACACAAACAAACAGATCTTCCAAAATATATAATAGATACTAGAAGGTGACCCGACTTCGTCCGGGCTTTGACCTTGAATTGACCATTTTGAAGGTCATGGTCAGGTGGGGTCAAACACAAACACCCCAAAAATGGTGGAAATCGGCCCAGCGGATACCGGGAAATCGGCCCAGCGGATACCGAGATACCCTATGCATCAAATTTCGTCCGTAAAAATCCGCCAGTTTAACCCGATTTGATTTCCACTCAAGTATATAAACGCGCCTCATATACACACGCTCATTAATTATCAAGTTTCAACGTAAAGATAAATTACCATCGGTGCCCGAGATATCGCCAAGACGTCTGAAACAGTCAAATGCATCGGCCGGTTAAGCGTTAACGTGATCTAACGTTATGACCTCTAACGACGTCATAGAAGTTACGCATTGTTTTTATCCTGATGGAAGATAGTACCACTTCTTCTTGATAATTGAGGCAGATAACTAAAACGGATACATATACGCATTATATATCGTTGGAAAGAGGAAACACGAAAGATTCTCACAGTGTCATTATTATGACTGGCATTTTATTATTCGCGCTGTTTCGAATCGATTTGTAAGCACCGAACTCAAATGAAAGTCCCGTAACACAGCGTAAAAACAGATTTGACCTCGGCACGTGAAAAGTTGACCTCGGATCTGAAAATCAATAGGCCCATGTTCGTTCCCGGGTCGAATTACGTGTCCATACCAAGTTTGGTCGAAATCGGTCCAGCCGTGTTCGAGTCCATCGCGAACACACACACACACACACACAAACACACAGATCTTCCAAAATATATAATAGACTAGCCGATGAGCCCGACGTTGTCCGGGCTATTCATCCGGGCTATTCAAAAACCAAATTTCAAGTCGATAGCTCTACCCGTTTCAGAGATCTGGTCTGCGCATGCGCGAAGCTGGCGTCGCACGGGCTCGGCGACCCGATAAAATTCGTATCCGGGGCAAGATACATTCACATACCAAATTTCAAGTCGATAGCTCCACCCGTTTCCGAGATCTCGTCTGCGCATGCGCGAAGCTGGCGTCGCATGGGCTCGGCGACCCGATAAAATTCGTATACGGGTCAAGATACATTCACATAGCAAATTTAAAGTCGATAGCTCCACCAGTTTCCGAGATCTCGTCTGCGCATGCGCGAAGCGGGCACCGCACGGGCTCGCCAATACGACAACGTTCACCGCCTGGTCAAACTACACACACGTACCAAGTTTCGTCCCGATCGGTCGAGAATCGTAGATTTGTATTAATGACATACAGACAGACAGAGGTCTTCAAAATATATATGAGACTAGAAGGTGACCCGACTTCGTCCGGGCTTTGACCTTGAATTGACCATTTTGAAGGTCATGGTCAGGTGGGGTCAAACACAAACACCCCAAAAATGGTGGAAATCGGCCCAGCGGATACCGGGAAATCGGCCCAGCGGATACCGAGATACCCTATGCATCAAATTTCGTCCGTAAAAATCCGCCAGTTTAACCCGATTTGATTTCCACTCAAGTATATAAACGCGCCTCATATACACACGCTCATTAATTATCAAGTTTCAACGTAAAGATAAATTACCATCGGTGCCCGAGATATCGCCAAGACGTCTGAAACAGTCAAATGCATCGGCCGGTTAAGCGTTAACGTGATCTAACGTTATGACCTCTAACGACGTCATAGAAGTTACGCATTGTTTTTATCCTGATGGAAGATAGTACCACTTCTTCTTGATAATTGAGGCAGATAACTAAAGCGGATACATATACGCATTATATATCGTTGGAAAGAGGAAACACGAAAGATTCTCACAGTGTCATTATTATGACTGGCATTTTATTATTCGCGCTGTTTCGAATCGATTTGTAAGCACCGAACTCAAATGAAAGTCCCGTAACACAGCGTAAAAACAGATTTGACCTCGGCACGTGAAAAGTTGACCTCGGATCTGAAAATCAATAGGCCCATGTTCGTTCCCGGGTCGAATTACGTGTCCACACCAAGTTTGGTCGAAATCGGTCCAGCCGTGTTCGAGTCCATCGCGAACACACACACACACACACACACAAACACACAGATCTTCCAAAATATATAATAGACTAGCCGATGAGCCCGACGTTGTCCGGGCTATTCATCCGGGCTATTCAAAAACCAAATTTCAAGTCGATAGCTCTACCCGTTTCAGAGATCTGGTCTGCGCATGCGCGAAGCTGGCGTCGCACGGGCTCGGCGACCCGATAAAATTCGTATCCGGGGCAAGATACATTCACATACCAAATTTCAAGTCGATAGCTCCACCCGTTTCCGAGATCTCGTCTGCGCATGCGCGAAGCTGGCGTCGCTCGGGCTCGGCA
This sequence comes from Siphonodentalium dalli, assembly GCA_032622095.1. Taxonomy (NCBI): domain Eukaryota; kingdom Metazoa; phylum Mollusca; class Scaphopoda; order Gadilida; family Siphonodentaliidae; genus Siphonodentalium; species Siphonodentalium dalli. The sequence continues at coordinate 180,408,601 of CP136065.1, read as the reverse complement.
ACCCAATAAAATTCGTATCCGGGGCAAGATACATTCACATAGCAAATTTAAAGTCGATAGCTCCACCAGTTTCCGAGATCTCGTCTGCGCATGCGCGAAGCGGGCACCGCACGGGCTCGCCAATACGACAACGACCGTCTCCGTGGGATTTTACCCCTAGATAGGAAGTTCGGTCTCGATCGGTGGAGAATCGTAGATTTGTATAAATGACAAACAGACAAACAGATAGATTGTATCAAAATATATCAGAGAGATATGTAAATTAGATAGATTGTATCAAAATATATAGGAGAGATATGTAAATTATCTACACACCATTACTGGTGTTTGTCAAAGTTTAGTGGGGTATATCAATACTCATTCACGATCATATCGTTGAGGTCCGGAGGATGTGGGTTATCTCTCGAATACAGATTGTATCAAAATATATAGGAGAGACTAGCAGGTTAGCCCGCCACTGGCGGCATTCGTCCCATGGCTTTGTTTCTGAAACATGACATTTTTGTAATTATTTTGTTTTTATTTATTTTTGTTTTTTATTTTTGAATATGAATTTAATGTTTTTTAAATTTAATATATTTTGTTTCTGAATTGTTTTTTTATTGTTAATTTTTTTTAATTTTAAATTGTTTTAATTAAATTGTAAATTGTTTTAATGAATTTTTTTGTTTCTGGCGGAAAAATTTACCCGTATAAATCCCCCCTTCCTAGGAACGACAGACAACGCATTCTTTGTTTCGTGAAATCTCTCTACGATAACATTGCATTGAATTTAAAACAAACGCTTCCCGTCGGGAAATCTGTCTTCGGGTCGTTGTTGTTGGCATCACGGCTCCCCGAAAACTCTCACATTGCCGAAAACGTGTATTTAGTAATATCGTTGTTGTTGATATTTACGGCTTGATATTTAGCAAGTTTGAGCTCAATCGGTTAGAGTCTATAAAGGACACACTCATATATATGACACTTCCCGTAGGTAGCAAGTTTGAGCTCAATCGGCATTCCCTGGAATTTCCCGTAGATTGGCAGATTCCAGTAGCTTTATAACGGTATATCTGGGGAGAAATCTGATGCTATATTTGTGATTATCTGGGATGATTTCGGTATATACTGTAAAAACAGAGCGCGCCATCCGTTTTCGCAGGGAATAAATTTCGAGCGATAACGTTTGCGTTCCCGTATAACTCTGCAGATGCGAATAACGTTGAATGGGAAACAGACGCTCTTTATAGAGATGCGTCAAAAACAAACGCTCATTAAATAATCACTTGATTAACCCCCGCCGTGCCTTTGCGGTGATTTGAGATTGGAGAACGGGTGCTCTGAGCTTCTCTAAACCGCGACCACGGTCGTGTCGGTGGGATTTGACACTTACATAGGAAGTTTGAGCTCAATCTGTACACGCGTTTTGGATTCTATGAAGTACACACACACACACACACACACACACACACATATATACGAAGTCTCAAAATATATAGTATAGATATATATATATATATATATATATATATATATATATATATATATATATATATATATATATCTTTCTCTCCGTCAAGACATATTGCGACAATTATGTATCTCTTAAATTTGTCTATGCGTTAGTGGATTATTATATTTGTTCGCAATAAAACAAGTTGTACATGATTTGTATTTACTTCTCATGTGGGTTGTCTACCCTCCCCCACCCACCAACTTTGGTCAAAATGTCAACAGTTGGAACCCCCGCGTGGGTCCGGGGTAGAATAGGCCCCAAAAATCCCCAAATGTGGCACACTGTTTGCCGTGGGTTGCATCCCGTGAGGTGTGGTGTAGGCGCACTGGAGGTACTAGGGCGGTCGTATCACGTGAGGTATCGACCTGCGGATACGACTTAGCTCACGGTCCTCTTTGGTCCTACACCTCTTCAAGAGGGTGGTTGAGTTGATCCGGCTAAATCAATCGGCTAGTCACGCCTCTCCACAGTGTTTCAGATTCAATTTTCGTTATATGTTGTATTGCTCGTCTTGTGTTTGAAGTATTGTTTTCTGTTTTTCATGTATGATGTTTCTGCTCTCCCCTGTCTCTTTTGTGTTCGTCCAGATTAATCCTGTATTGTTCACGCCTGTCTCACTGTGGAACGGTATCGGGAGGCTGCTACAATCATGCAGTGGCCGAACGGGTCTCCGCTTCAGCTAAGTACCAGTCTTTGGCCCGACCAGAATTCCAAGGGTAGTCCACAGCGGCTACTTGGCTAATTGTCGATTGTTTGCTTTTCATATGGCAAATCAAAACAAAAAACAAAGAACATGACAACATAAAAAATATTTTGAAACCGGATAAATATTTTGTTTAGTAGGTAGGTAAACTTCATTCAGGATTCACTCAAAACCAAGGAAAATTCACATGAAAAAAACAGGAAAACATAAATAAATGGCAATGTGATTTTAACTCAGTGTGCTTCCATTCAATTACATAAAAAGCTGTGAAGTTTCTTAGAGTCTGTGTTTGTCCTAATGCATTATTTATTTAACATATTAACGAGGTGCGTGGGTCAATTTCCACCGTGTGAGGATTAGTATAGCGTTGACAGACGAAATGAAAAATCATGTTTAAACCGCTTGATATAGAAAATAATTTCATTCAGTCATGTCTTCCCAAAACGAAAACGATGTTCCAAACGAAGAAATGCGCCATCCATCTGATGACGGAAAGAAAAAATGGATGTTAAAAGCATCGAAGAACGGCGACTGGTGGCAAAGGAACGCAAGATGACGCAATGCATGACTGTGACCTTGTAATGCGATATATGATGACGCAAGCAAACACGGCCGACGACCTAATGAAAATGCTGGAAATCAGCGATAAACTGAAAAAAGATTCAACGACTAAATATATGCAGAAACCACTGTCCTTGATCACCAGTCATTTCCAGTCCTGAGTCCTAATTTTTGTAAATACTATTCATGGTAACCACTTCCGGATCAAATGAAATGTACTTTTGTTATCTCTACAGCGAATTTGTTGATTTTTTGCGGTCATATTCTGTGTTTTATTACATTATTCAATACTTAATCAGAACAAATATCATCCCGTCTGTTGTATATGATCAGCATAGTCGCTGACTATTGATCTAGCGCGAGTATATAGCGTGCACAAGGTTGAAAACAATTATTTTCGGGTCGAAATTAATTCGACTAGTTGGAATTTGGGGTGACCAAATGGTCGAAATGGTTAAGTCGAACACATGGATAACTCGAAATAATCAAACGGTCCCTTGGACTTAACGAAGTTTAACTATTTCGAGGCACGGGTTATGCTATCAACAAGCCTCTATTCCACTTCCGATACCACTATTCATGTACTTCAGGCAGTGGCTAACAATGTCTAATTTGAATTAGAATTGGACATATATATCATTTGTCCCAAGATTGCTACCGTCATGTTTATATTCACATCTCTGAATGTAATTTTATTTTCCAGTGACGGTGCAAGTGATGTCCTTCAAACGATTGGGAAAAGTAACACGCTGATAGCTGCAATTCAGAAGTCCCTACTTGACCAAGTCCCCGACCGAGTGAAGCCTTTGTGACCGTATAATATGTGATAATGTCCATAGCATCCAAGTGGAGTGATCACACCATCATACATACATGTACATGTCGGAGTTACTTAGTATGAGATAAACTCATCTAATTTTCTCGCAGATATGACTGGAGCACTTGTTCGCATGTTACTCGCGATGTAAAGGGGTGTCAAGTTGTGTAATTTTGTCAGATTCGGATAACGGTTTGTCGTTGAAGATCCACGTATTTATCGTGCGATTTCTATCAATAGAATTTCTTTCATTGAACACGACCACCTGACTCTGTCTTTTTCTGGTTAAAACAAAATCATTTATATACTTGAAGCATCATTGAGCTAAATTAAATTACCATTCCACCCATTTATTAGTGCAGATCATAAACTTTTTATAGCAGTTATTCATTTCCACTCAATTTGTGTATTTGCGGATAACGCTGTTCGGAAAATTTCCTTTCTAAAACTATGATTAAAGTCATCTTTTTGACATTGTTATTGTTATATAACATCCTTGATGTGGTCTTCAGATAGTTCAAATTCCTTCATGTGGTGTAGCTTAACAATTAAGTAGTCTTCTATGGAGGTCCATATAAACTGTCCACCTCCTGATAAAGCTCAGGTGTGGAAACCCCTTAACCGTGAAGGTTATTTGGGGAAGTTTGGATGTAGTAATGGTACTATACTGTATAATAACATATTGCCACAAGGCAAACATTTCTAATGTGTGCTGAATATAGCAGAAGGTGTTGAATGGGAACTTGAATCGATGTCGTCTATATTGGCCTTGCTGGTGTCGGTTCTGTTATGTGCGTTGGAGCTGGTAAAAATATCCATTTACATGAAGGTCGGAATTTCGCGACAGTAATCAATTAATTAATTAATGTCGATTAATAACAAGTGCATACCAAACCGCGTAAAGGTGTTTTCGGTGAGGTTTGGTCATTTTCCGATGTGGTTTAATTCAAAAGATGTCTTAATCCGGCCTGCGGTGACAGGACAACACCTGTTCCACGTGGGTACCCTTCATCCCCCGTGTGGTTCTTGACTATATATACCAAAATCATTCACAACCAATCTACGATGACAGAGATACATGGATGAGGGGTGGATGTGTTTTACAATCTAAGGGCCATAACTTCAGAAGAAATGGATCAACAAAACCTGCTAATTGTCTATATTGTTCTTTTCATGCTGCCTCGTGAACATACTAAAGAAGATTCGAATGTGACCTAATATGATGACTGACATACAGACATCGAACAGTTGGCAGAGATGTATTTTCACCTTAAGTGCCATACATGTAACTCTGCAACAAATGAATGGACGAAATCAGTTCTTGTACACGAATATCCCTTCCTCATTGTATTTCATAAGTATGTCAAAGGTAATTTAAATCCGACTTATGATGATTGAAATAGAGGTGCACGGACGGGCGAACAGACGAAACCCATGTCTATATCATGCACCGTTTGTCTTCGTTTGTGGGGAATAATTAAAGAATGTCTTGTATTGTTGAGAAGTGGTTCTTGTTCGCGACAATGAGACAATATCAAACAGCGCGTCACCACTCAAAATAAATATCCATGGTGTTGAAGAGCCAACATCCGTCCACTATAGAAGTCAGCTTCCATTTCTTTGTCTGATAAACCTAGGTCGCTCACACCGATAATGTACCGACTACCCACACTTCTTGGCCATGATCATAAGCAATCTGTGACGCCCAGCAGTCGTCTCGTCGAAGAGATCCCAACACAGAAGAACAATACTCGCGGTGCTAGTTTGCGGACATGCGCCATGAAATGGGCTACGGTATACACCACCCATACACATGCAAGGTGCATGTTTCAGATATAGAATATCATGCGTGTCGGTGTTTTTTGTGTGGTAAGACTGTATTTCCACATCCGTTTTGACCAGACGTATAATTTTGTATGGATAATACTATGCTAGCCTCCCCAGAACAGTCGGATGGACTAAAGGATTATGTCTTTATAGAATTGTTGTTATACTCCCTCAGGGTTAGTGTCAGTGTGTGGGCAGTATTATTCAAGAAAATGTCAGGAACTGTGGTGCATTTATTTCACTATGTGTGTTTAATCAACAATTTATATTCTCGGCGGCAATGGCTGTGAATGTTGGAGAAATCCTTCAAAGGTCGACCATGGCCTTTATGATCATATAGCTTTTTATATATAACTTTATAATATAAAGTTAATATGCAGGAAAATGGTCGACATGGTGATGTTACCTAGAAATCACTTGGTGTACGCAACGTATGTTGAGCTGGATGCAAGATCTCACCAACATAACATTCCACTGGATGTTCTTCGCGTTGAACATTTCAACCTTGTGTTGGTGGCATTTGTACTTTCTTGGAATGCCGGCTGATACGGACACTGGCTCTTAAGGACCCTGGCTGATACGGACCCTGGCTTTTACGGACCTCCGGCTCATACGGACCCTGGCTTATACGGACCCCGGACCCTGGCTTTTACGGACCTCCGGCTCATACGGACCTCAATTCAAATTAAATTTAAAAATTTAAATTAGGTATATTTTCCTTTATATAAATAAATTTAAATAAAACTAGAGGGTTAAAATTCTGGCCTGCAGAATTTTGATACTTCCATATTAATTCCCCATCCCAGATAACCATCCATTATTCAATCATCTACCCACCCCTATCCAATCCTTACACATAAACCGCTCCATAACCCTAATATTTCAATAAAGCCAACCTTAATGGTAGCCAATCCATAATCATAACCATTTCCACAGCCCTATCCACAGCACTTAACTCTAACTCAATAAGATACCCTGACCAAATGCATTGCCCTCCTGCAAACCATATCCATAGCCATACCTTGGACCGATACCATAACCCTTTTGATGATCCTAGTCATACATACACACGTACCCAAAACCAAATCCTTTGTATAACTGACACCGTCACAATTTTGACATTAACAATATCCACAACTCTAACCCAATTTATAAACCATATCATGTCCATAACATTAACATTAAACCTAACCCTGATCTACACATATCTATAATCCTATACTTAATGTATTATATAGTTATCAAAGTATAAAATATTAAATATGAGTCGAAGAATTCTGACCGGAAATGATTCTATTGATTAATATTGATTTCATTTCGAATATCTACTGGTCTAAAAATGTGTGGTTGTTTAGCTAACTAACAATAGTGGTTACTGTTACCGGTGACCAGGTCTGTTCTAAAAATAAATCAATAACATGACCCAACTAAACATCTCATTTCATAATGAAATATTTTAAATAAATTCAATATTGGCTGATAGAAGTCTTTCCGGACAAGGGTCTTTAATTCATATTTATCATTTTGTACCCACAAAACTATTTCAAACTTGTTATTTAAAGAGTTAGTCATATTGCTAACCCTTCACAGGCCGGGAGTATTTGTCTACATGATAAGTGAATGCATGTAATATCTATCGGGCACTTAATCTTGATTAACTCATTGGGCATTCATTTGAAAAGTTAAACAAATACACCGAATTTGCACGTGGATGGTACCGACCACATCCAATTTGTTTTATCTCGATTCCTCCATTTTGTTCTTTGCGAGTTTTAATTGAAGTTGCCAAAAGCCTCGACCAACCGATGCGCGTTCTCCGTTAGACGGATTGCTTTTATACCACAGTCAAACTTCCAGGATGTATCTATGGTATACTGAGGCACATGCTCATGCATTTCATTAACTCCTCAATTAGCCTGCTTGAATTTCGACTTTTGCCATATATCGATGTAGGCTGTGTTGATATGCAGGTAGTATGTATTACGCTATATATCGTCGCCACGAGTGAATCATTTGCTCTAAAACTTAAGAAATCGCACCAGTGTTGGGCGTTGGTATCCCCTATCACAACCACACGTCAACAAAATGTTATCTCCATATTTGATTTTTTCAAGTATTTTTAGATTTTTGGTTTTTGTTGGAATTTGCCAACATGTACCCACCTGAACACGAGCTTTCCGTTAGTCAGATTGCTCTGTGGGTAGCGGGGTCAAACTTTGGGATATTAAAAAAAAAATATCAACGTACCTGCTCCTGCATTACCTCGCTCCTTCGTTAACCCGGATTGATTTGGCGAGAAAAATAGCTTAGTGATCCAGCACTTAAATATACGTGTTAAAACATTATAAAGCCTCGCCACGATTAAACCTTCTACCTTAGCGCAAATTAAGCAGAAATTGATAAGTTGCCCTTGGATACTAACTATCATATCCACTATTCAAATTTTTTTTATCTCGATGTTTGATTTTTAGACAATTTTTCCCCCTTTGATTTTCGTTGGAATTTGCAAAAAGTCTGAACCCACCGGAAGTTCGCTCGCTGTTTGACAGTTTACTGTTACAGTAGAGCTATCAAACTTTGGGGGCCTACCTACGGGATACTGCAGTACGCGCTCCTACATTAACCTTGCTCATCAATTAGCCCGTTGGATTTAGCGCCAAAAATAAGTTAATTTTATTGTCGATGTCGTAGATCGGTAACGGTTGGGAGAAAAAACTTATAAATTGTACATTCCGGTGCGAATCACTCTTCCCATTCGGAAAATGCAATAAAAATATTATACCGCTGGACTTGTTTTTTTTTGTTTTTTTGTTTTTTGTTATTTTTTTGCTAAATCTGCCGTTTACATCCGCCACCGGTCAGCCTGGTCACAACATCCTCGGCCTGGTCTCACCACCCTGACGTGGTATCACCACCCTACATGTTTTCATCGCCTTCCCGGTATGGTATCACCCTCTCCAATGCTCCTACATTAGCTCAATTATTTAATTTTCGATGGTCTGTAACTTGGACATTTCTCAACCGATTTACAAAATTCTTTCAGGAGGATCATTAGTACGTCCTATAGATACACGACAGTAAAAATAGTTGAAATCATCGCAAAAAAAAAATTAAGAAAATTTTGACCCACCCAAACCCCAAAAATATAAGTCCGTCCCTGTTAAAAACTTTTTTTCGTATCAAGTTGCTAATGATTAACTGCATAGAAGCTCTGAAATCTGGATACCTTGCATTCCATAGCCAGACACAGGATATGAAATAAATCGAGTTTTGCGAACCATGGGCGACAACTCTGTGGCGAAAGCGCGGACATAAATTGTAATGCATAAACCCAATAGGGCATACTGAGTTGTACATATGGTCCAAATTAGGAGTCTCTGCTGCTCATACTTTTCGAGATATAGCAACCCAATTTGTTCAAAAAAGGGGAGATAACTCTGAAAATCAAGCGCGGACAATATTCTGTATAGTCTATTGAGTTAGAATTAGTATAGGTCTATATACGTACGAAATTCCAGATCTCTATATATTGTACTTCCAGAGATAAAAGAGTTACAAAATTGCTAAGAATAATAATAATAATATTGGAAAAAAAAAGAAGAAAAAAATTGAATAACAATATACTTCCATATTAAAATATGGAAATATAATAAATTAAAATACTGACAAAATGCATATCTTCTTTTGGGTCCGCTTGTAAACAAAGCATGCATGCATGCACACTGGATACTAGCTTTCTGTTGCCTTTCTTAAAAACCATTGTCGACCTTATAAATCTTAAGAAATCTATTTTCCATCTTTGTTTTTACAAACCTATTTTCACAACAAATCGAACTCAGTGGATTCATGCTGACCATCAATCACTGACCACTCATCATAGCGTGTCTGTTTATACAGCGGTGAAAGTATCACAAGCACGTGTTTATACAAAAGTAAAGAGATTATAGGGGTACATAACACCAAATCCGGCCATTTATGGGACCATCTCATTTTTGTCAAAATTCATATGTTCTTCACATCGTTCTATAAAGTAGAGCACATGAAATGTATTTTGCACTCATCCATGGCTCATATTTATTCATTTGTTGCATACATTATGTTGGGTATAATATGAGATGGTCCCATAAATGGCAAAAATTAGTGTTCAGTGTCCCTTGGGGTGACAGGAATGACTATGTCACCCCTGACAATATACATATATATTTAGTCTACTATATCTATTTGTATTTGTAATTTCCATGTGTGTATTGTGAATGACATTATCCTATCCTATCTTATCATTTTAATGTTCACCATTCAATAAATGTTTACAAGCCAGAACACAACGGAAGTAAGTCAGTTATACCTCGTGTTCTCTTACAACAAGTGAGTAACAAACATAAATATAATTTAAAGTCAAAAGGAAATAATCCGAAAGCAAAAAAGTGAAAGATAAATTTAATAGATATACAAAATTTAGAAGATATATAAAAAATAAAAATATAAATAAAATAAATTTTAATTTAATTTTAATGAGGTCCGTATGAGCCGGAGCTCCGTAAAAGCCAGGGTCCGTAAGAGCCAGGGTCCGTAAGAGCCAGGGTCCGTAACAGCCGCATACCCTTTCTTGAACCATACCGACCACCACCCGGCGCGAGTGTGACATATCATGAACCGATCAAAGGCATCCTCTTTAAGACTACGCCCCAGTCTGGGCTTTTATAGTAGTAGCCAATGGTACACGCTAAAGCATGCACAAAGAAGGGGCGGTGCAGTCATGGTCCCATTTCATTTCCACTATCATGACACATGCCCACAAACTAGCACCGCGTGTATTGTTATCATCTGCTTGGATCTGTCCGGTGAGACTATTGCTAGACGCCACCAAGATTTTTATTAGGATCATGGTCAACAAGTGTGGGTATATTATGCATTATTGTCTTCTACGCCTTAGCAGAAAGGCATCCGTCAAATGTTAGGCTTTCAACATTCGAAGTCATGTACAGAAGTTTTCCGGGTACGTCAGTGCGTGCATTCGATGAGTATGTGAATTGATGAACCCTATATTGAGAAGTGACTGGCTGGGAAGATCACCAGGTGTACATGTTGTTATCCCCATTAAGTCCCCAAAGCTGAGAAATACGCAGATAGAGAGGTCCTTCTGAAAGCTAGTATATATACGCATCGACCGCATAACTTTCTAGTTTATTGCGCAAGATGACGCTCAGATCCCATATGCATCATCTGAATTATATCATAAGCTACCACGAATGAAGCTCGCCAAGAATAAGGATATGAATTCCCAGCTTTCGAGACAGCGGGTTTTCACACTTACAGAAGGATACGAGCTATGTTGAAACTAATAGATGGCTTAATTACCGTTTCGTCCACCCATTGCGATATTATGAGAAAAAGTTGAAATTGGTATGTGAAAACTCAACTCAAATGAATACTTCATAGCAATGTTCCATATGAATATGTAATTGTCGGTAAAATTCGGGTAACAATAACGCCATCGTAAGAAAGTAAAGAAATGTAAGCTTGTTTTCAAATTTGCCAAATAAAACCCATTTGTTTGTCAAATCGGGCTTATGTGTGTTTATGAACCACTTGGAAATATAGCATTGAGATCTATCCAGCCGCGAATGACATAATGTTCATGTACGGAGATTTGTAACGTTATGTGATCCAAATTCAGTTGCAATTCAGTCAGAAAGCGGGGTTGTAACAGTATATATATATATAGCGTTGGTAGTTTGCGAAATTTGATGCCTGGTATTTGTTCACTCTTGTCGCGTTCCTGTAGTCGAAATATGCTGAACAATATAAAGTACCGGTAATCTCATAAACAGACTTTATATCCTGTGGACAGATTAAACAAGTGATAGACATTATTATACGGTACATGTAACGCATTAATAACGCATGTTTACCCTACATGACTAAAGCTTTTGGCACACCATACAGACCACATCCGCGATCATCACCAAACTTCATATGGATCTTCGTGGTGACCTCTACATGGGAGCCGATTTGTTTCCGAATTTTGTTTAAAATCGTGGGCGCCAGTGGCCATCTTGGATTTTACTCTTTGCATGACCTAATCTTTCGGCACACCATGCAGGCAACATCCCTCATGTGATCGTCACCAAACTTTACATGGATCACCTGGGTGACCAGTAGATTAGAGTCATCAATGTTTTTGAAAATTTACAGTCATTTTCATGATCACTTCTAGATGGGAGCCATCGAACGACATTTGTTCAAAAACATGGCTGCCAGCAGCCATTTTGAACTCTACTCATTGCATCACAAAATACAGTTTTCAAGTCAAGCAATTGACCACAATCTTCATACTGCTATTCGGTTTGACATGTGGTATTACTTAAAGATTTAAACTTTCCGCATTCCTTATCGCTCCATTGACTCTAATGTGTGACAGTATTCCCTATACAAGTTGAGCAAGAGTGTCACTGACATTTTCAATCTGTGCACTGTGTGCGACAACAAATTAGCAATTTATTGAGTGTAAAATCCACGTAGCTTTGTTTGCACAACATAACGAGGGGGTCGTGGCATATTTGGTAAACAAACAGCAATGGATAGACTACTGAAAACAAGCAAACAGGTCTGCACTTTAATCGACATCATAACAATAACAGGATACGATCATCTCTTGTTTCAGGAACACCGGGCTGTTTTAAGCGTGAAAAGTTTGATTGACGTGACCGAACTGTCAAAATCTGAATGTGTTATCTTGCATAAATGTATACATTGTCAACTAGGTCAACATTCCTTCTCTTTTTCTCAAAACCCATATCACTGTTTATCTGCGACATACCAAAAACAAACATAACGACCATCTCAGGTCCTGCCAGTCTTTCACGCACATGTCTTTGGCATTGGAGCATACCTGAACATTTCGTTGAATATTTCGTTCAATGTTGTCCAAACCACGAATTTAACGGAAAATACACCCCGCAATTTAAAAAGATTTTACATGCAATATTGCGTATTTGATGTGCTCTCGTCTGTGCCATTGTAGCGTTTTATCGACACTTTCGATATACATGTCAAACATTTTTGATGTAACGGATATCATATAAGTTAAAAAAGGCTCGATTCAGTTTCATCTCGAAATGAGTAAATTAGCATGAAAAAGCACAAAACGATTGCCAAAAAGAAGTCTGTTGCATGTAAAATAATATATTATGCATGGGATAAATTAAATTAATCGAGAAATAGTCAAGGCTATACTGTTTCATCTCCGAAAATTGAAATCAGCTGAGACCGCTCCACCCACCATTGTCCCAAAAACAATCGCCATTTTCTCGGAAAACAGAAAAACGGAGTTGGCACATTGTGGTTCACAAGCGACGAGATTAATAGTATCCACCATGACCTGGGATGTGATATTTGTCCATGCCCACACCCAGGTCATGATGGATCACTTTTCTCCCAACCCAAGACACTCATTCCGATTTTTTTTTTATACAAATCTTTGGCATATTCCAGTAGCTTCGTAGCGGTACATCTGGGGAGAAATCTGATGCGATATTCCTTATGATGATTTCGGTATATGTGAAAAAACAAAGCGCGCTATCCGTGCGCGCATGATTAATACGTTAGAGTGAAATCGACATGGTCTTGTGAAATCGACATGAATACGTCACATCATTGCACATGCATAGATTCCGAGAAACGCGCGTATTGATATGAAGTATAAACAACTATAGACTAATCGTGTTTGTCATGGGAAATGTCCATATCGGTACCATTAGAAAAGGAAACATGCGTATATATATATGTGAAAGACAAATGTTAGTTAGACGCGTTCGACGATTTATTGCAACGATGACAACTGTTCGAATGTGGAACTATGTCGTTCGTTATTTGTTAAGCGGCTATTGTTTACGTGTTACGAAATGTGCAAGTAATGCCAGTTTCGCTTGGGGCCTTCTGTTTTATGGAATGTGTTAACACAATTAGTCGTTTTTATTGCATGTTGTGCAACTCTGCGTCTTCAAGTGAGGTTATGTTGACGGTTCTTCGTGATTAACATGTTGGAGGCTTATCTGCATTGTATTAGCGTGCACGAATTCATCCGTATATATTTACTTGAAACGTGAAGCGTAACTGGTTGGTCGCCATTGTTTTAGTTCAGACAAAACATGATGACTGATTGTTAAATTAGTTCCGGCTCTTAATTAAATAGGTAAAGCAGTCACGTGGGCATGGTGAGCCAGCTGGTCACGTGTTGTGTGAGACAGGGAAATATCGCCCAGCTATCCCACACGGGCTGCCTGTGCTAAAATGTGTACGGGGCAGGGGGGGGTGTAAAAAAGTTGCGAGACGTGGGGGTGTTTTTTTTACATTGCCATTTTTTTTACAACCACCCACCCTTTCTTGCATTTTTTTTTCATAAAAGTTTAGACACCCACCCCAAAACCCCAACGCTCTATGTTGGTCCCCTATGTAACGACCAACCGCTCTATATTGGTCCCTTCTTTGAAAGACCAAATTAAATGTTACTTCCTCAGCTGACTTCCTGTTTACAAACATGTGCAAAATTGAACTCTAAGCAATCGAACAAAGGTAGAATATGATGTGATTATATTGGTAAATTTATAACCCAGCCTATTCATCTGTGTGAGTATATGAAAAATATGTTGAATCCCCTGGAATGACAACACAAAATAACTAGGGCCAGTGTTAGGGCCTATAATAGAATAAAAAAATACACAAAATTAAATTTATCTTTTTTTCAGACATCAACCAGAGCCTAGAGCCTAGAGACTAGAGCCTAGATCCTATAGTAATACCAAAAAGGATAAAGTGCATATGAACCAGTGTACGAATTAGCTTTTATGTATGCCTGCATGCATGACCACCGACCCGACCTCGCATTACGACTTAGGACTAGGCTAGGCCTAAAATAATGTTTAACCCTTTGAGTTTGAACGCGGATGGTCAATTTAGTGCGAAATCCATATACACGGATGTGCACTTTAGTGACGTGATCGTGGAGACGAGATCACAGTAAGCGTAACGTCATTGTGTTGGTGTAGGGAAGATAACTCCAATTTGGTCTTCTGTTTACAGTATACCGGCTGTACTCTTGATTTACTATTACATGTCTACAGGTGTCTACTATATATTATTAACTATACATTATTCTGATACATTATTTCATACATTTCACTCATGCATCAGCTAACTGTATGAGTAAAGAGACTGTCATGAAGTATAATAATTATTGTAATATTCTGTCATGAGTTGTTAGCTGATATTGTCAGGCTGCATTAAGTTCACCCTACCCTAGATCTATCTGAAGTATTTTTTTTTATTGAACTACACCGTGAACTAGACAATTTTCAATATAAAAACTGCCAAGCAAGCTGAAACAGACACAATAAAAAAAATTTGCGCGCAAAAAAAATCAATGAAAATTTTGGGACCCACCCCCACAATATTCACTATTTTCCCATTTTATATCAACTTATGGGGGTAATTATAACAATATTGAATGTATTAGTGCTTCTCATATTGCAACAAGCCACAACATATAAACAATGAAAAAAAAGTGGTCAAAAACTGTTTCCGGCCTCGGGTACCCACCCACCCCCACCCCCCCCCCCCACCTCACGTCTCGTAAAAAAAAAATTCGGCCCCGCCTGTACGGGGTGTGAGAAACATGTATCCACCTTCAAACACGCAATTTGATCAGGTTTTCAAATTTTATTGCGATCCCAAAATTCGAAATATCAAGCACATGTGCACAGGGCAAGTGTGTATTGCTCCGTCGTCCGATGTCGGTGGATATTAAAGAGCGTTGCAATATATGCTCTTATGTTTATTCTCGTCGTGTTATTATTACAACTTTACAACTTTGTTTTAAAGGCACGGGCGGTGTTCGTTGCAGAAATATTCATATTTGTTCAAATCGCCATCAACAGAAGGAATATTAAAATATATATAGTTTTGTTCATATGCCAAACATAATCAGCGTGTAAATAGTATATTGTCGTCAAGACTTACGATGGTGTACGGAAACAAGAACCTGCTCGTGTTACAGAAGTTTTGATTCTGTTTACATAACACAGCTCAATTATATTGGTTAATCACACACAAATTATATAAACGCTCATTATTATGTCCATATCATGCAGGAAAACAGTAACAAATAACGCTCTTTATGTTTACCATATCCGGATCTAAACAAAAGCCAGGTTCTGTAACGTTTTTTGCGTTTGTTTACATAACAAAGGAAAACAGTTGACAATAACATACTGTTTATGCCATATTTCTGATTGGTATAAGAACAAGGTATGTCCATATTTTACTATTAATTCTGTTTATGGCGGGTTTTGACGGAGGAGAAAAATTTAACAGCATACCCACCGCCAACGCCACCCGTTTCTTTAAGGCGATCGCACACGATGCAATAATATTGCGAATGAAAACAAATTATCACTCAGAGGACAATCACGTGATTGGATGGCCTGATGGTGGGCTGCAATTAATATGCAACAAAATCAAAACTTTTGTTTCTCAGACATCGGGAAAATATGCACTTGCTACACGATGCGAAATTGTGCGCGGGGAGACAAAGGAGCATACCTTGGCATATATCGATTACCAGCGACCATCTCCTGGGGTTTGATGCTGACTTAAATTAATATCCTTTGTATAAGACGAACTTGAAGGTTGTGGTGCCTGAACGATGACAATTGAGATCATGTATTATTTGAGCACATAATATTGTATTCGCCACACATATAACAGCACCTAACAATGATGAGTTCGATCAAGGAACATAAGATGGACAATAGGGAATCGACCACGAGCTGTGCGACTTCCCTGGTAGAGTATAGTGATAGACGATTGTCAAATTCCATTATGTTTGGTGAATGTCTCATTTTGTTATATTTGCTTGTATTCGTGACATAATTTTTTTTATCTTGAACGTATATATGTTGCAACACTTAATTTGTCAGAACTGACCTAACAACATGTTAGTTCCATGTGACGCTGTGACGTATAATCAATGGCATGATAACGGTGATGCACAACCTTGAAAGTTTACATTATCAATGACACTCTTTATTGTCGAGTGTATTGTTCTGTCTTTGCTTGTAGCTATTGACTATATATGAGAAATTTCTATATAAAATCTGAGCCCTGAAGATTTCGATTCGCTTTTGTACACCACATGGACACAATAGTAATCGGCCTTATTCAAAACAGGCCTAATATTTGACCTACACTATATACTAGTCTTACCTTTGTCACGTACCGGATACCAAAACAGGGTGATATATATAACAAGAAAACCATAGTCAGAAATGGTAACGCCACCAAGATCATATTATCAGCCATAAGTATAAATTATAATATAAAATATATTGGTTAGGCCTAAAAAAAACAAGACGTTTGTTTCCGCTAACGAGCTGAAAAAATATTAGGGTAGGTAGGTAGGCTTAATTTGGTTTTTTTTTGTTAACTTTTTTTTCTTCAGTATCTTTAAAAATAACTGTATAATACTTGTCAATAACCCAAACTATACACTGCTTAGCCCCAATCAGGTTAACCCAGATGACAGAGGAACTAGAAACTCCAATTCACTCTTACATATGCTTTAATATTTACATATATACTAGTCTATATACTAATATAGTCTTTGATAAGACTAATATTTCCCATATGGTCTGGCGACAACTGGAGTCAGTCCCGCACCACTGCACTGTTCACATATTGGAGTGACCGTCTTGTACCGATCTCTTAACTTTTTCAGTGCCAGCCTTATTTTGTAGGTTTAGTGCCAGGGAATCTTACGTTTTTCATGGGCATCAAAATTATTACTATGAATACTTGGTGATAGTTTTGAGTTATAACATGCCCCTAAGGACTTATCCAGCTTGTTTTTAAATTCGCTATAGCATAATTAAGCATACACAAAACAAATTCAACCCAAAAACCAAAATCTAAATCTAAAAAACAAAAAAATCTTATTTTTTTAGGGCCGATCTCACTCTACAGACCGTACATTAGGGCCGATGAGATCGGCCCCTGGCACTGAAAGAGTTAATGGTGGCTTCACTACACTACCCTCTCCTCCGCATTGGACACAGTAGCTTGAATCTTCCAGACCAGAACCATACTACGCAGATTCTATCGGATCAGAGCATCCAATTTCTAATCTTGACACAACCTGTGAAGGATCCAGAGATTTTTTGGGGACACCTGTTTTCGGACAATCATATGCCGAAGGCATATCCCGAAGGCCTGAGCGGGGGAGGTTCGGAAGGGGGTGTCCCCCTGCTGATGGTGGGGGTTCTCCCCTGGATTTTTTTTGCAAATCCGCATTGAGAGCTGATCTAGGGCTATCTGAGTTAGTATTTTGAATTTTACTGAGAGGTCAATTTGATTGATTATGTTCAATGGATTATGCTTATCTGCTTGAAATGAGACTTACAGTTATCAATCTAATTCATACAATAGGCTATTTTCTAAAATTCAAGTGAGAGACACATACATAATATACTAGTAGTGCACATACATAATATACTAGTAGTGCACACACATAATATACTAGTAGTGCAGAAACAATGTCTATTAAGTTGGTAATTACTATTAGTACTAGTATCTATGTTAATTATTCATTTGGTGTTATGAGATACAACCTGATAACCTGGCTGATTTGATCAAATTGTCACTGTTCCTGTATATTGTGTAATTTCACTTGAAATTGATTGAAATACTGATGATAACAAACCTGAACTCAAACTATTTGAACTTTTCACAGCTGCATGAAAGCTAGATAAAGCCAAACATACTTTACATCTGATGAAATGATTCCAACTGTTAAACTTAAATCTTTTTGTAAACTTAAATGTCTTATGTCAATATATAGAAATATATAAATGTTTTGTTTCTTGTTATGATACGAATTGGGACCTGAATTGGGATGGCAATAAAAAGTTTAGGGTCGGGGGTTTAAAATAGGGTCGGTCGGGTTTTGCGGAAACAAACGTCTTTTTTTTAGGCCTTACATGAATGCACCGCCTCAGAATTCCGTTAAAACAACTAATCCTTCAAATTATTACAAAAACTACGGCTTATTACTACAGCTTTTTCATTCACCAAACCAGAAAGCTTCTAAATTCGGATAAAAACTTGGGTCCCCGACATAAAATCTTCAAGTGTGCATGGCCCAGCATTGTTCATACCTAAACATCGAACGCAATTATCGCGGTCATAATAGTTACATACTGCAACTTTAAGACATCCAGCGAATATACACCCCACGAAAACCCGAAATGTGTTGTCCTGCGAGATATCCCATCGCTATAGCTAAGTTTGACCATTAATAAATGGACAATCCGTACCTAAATTTTCATTAATTAATGGTCAATCTTGCAACACGTGGCACGTAAATCTCGACATATATAGATAATCCTGCATGCCAGCTTCATATTTAATCTGAAGGGTAATAACTATATAGAGAATGTACCTTTACTAAATAACGGCGATTTGTTTGAGAAATTGCAACACCACAATATATCACCTCTGGTGAAATATAAGTCAAATTCTTTTATTGGGTGGGTGGGCTTGGGGGGGGGGGGGCTTGGGTTTACGCTCTTTAAAAACACTTCTTCAAATATTTCCGTTATTTCGTCAAAAACACTTCTTCAAATATGTCCGTTATTTAGTTAATACAAATTAAATTAAACCATTAGCGTTAATGCTTCTTTCTAAATGGACAATCGACCACGCGTGCCACGCGTGGTTGCGATTGACCATATATTAATGGCCTTTTTGGGTTCCGATTGTTCATTTATAAATGGCCAATCCTTAAAGAATTGCCTGATATATATAGCCCGTTGGTACCAAACTTACTTGCAAATTGCCATTGTTTGATTTTCTCGATATAACTTTCTTGGTATAACTGGCCTTAGAATACGCATGGTAAGAAGCTGTATTCCACAGCTTAATACATCAAATATGTACAGAAGTACCTCTACCCTTAGGGTACGTTCATACACTGGCAAGTTTGCACAGTATGGTTTGCAGGCATTTCGTCGTACAAAACGATATGGTGCCGGAATATGAATGGAAACAAGCATATAAAATGCATCTGTACCACACCTAACTACATGCGAAGTAAAACCCCCGTAGTTCCACCTGTTTCCATGCTGTCGGAATTTGTCTGTAAATATCGTGCAATTATCTCACAAGAATCAATCATACAGGTATTTGAAGGCAAATATCAGTAGTGCCGTTACAAGTGGAACTACAGAACTTTTACTTCTCACGTCGTTCGATTTGGTAAAGATGCCTATTATATATATGCACGTTTACTTTCAAATTATGGCACCATGTGGTTTTCTATGATGAAATGCCTTGCAGAACATACCGTGCAAACTTGCCAGCGTATGAACGTACCCTTGCGAGAACGAGAAGTGTCTAAATAGTGGGGGTATAGGGTTATAAAGTGGTCGTTTTTCACACTTCTTTGCAAACTATGAACGGAGCGTGACCTGTGATATGTTCACGATTGAAACTTCAGCTGATTTTAACGTTATGTCGCGACATTGAGCTTCGTATGAGGTTAAAGGTCAATGCAGGATCTAAAATCCTCCAGTTTCTCCTTATCTCGTTCTAGGGTATCTAGACAAAATTATATTATACTTACTTCTGATCAACTATATCACCTTAGACATTTGTTTGGTATGGACTGGTATCTATGGACCAGAAAAATCGTCACAAACACACACGCGCCCCTAAGGGCACTATATGGTGTAAATATCATTGGTACAAATCGATTTTGACACGATCTTTGTTCATGAGTGCATGTTATTGCGTTCGGGTTACATAGGCTAGTATATTGATTTATTGATTGTATGTGTGTCATCAATCGGTTCTTGCATTTTATGATAGGTGCCAGCTTTATTACAGCAACACTTACAGTCCAGTCTCATAGTGGCGGCGAGTACCATATTAATTTGGCATCAATGCACGACTTTGAACTGCCCAATTTTCTAACAAATGGATGTGGCTATTTTGCCGGGTAACGTTCCTTATTTTTGACGGCCAAGGTGGAACCACACGAATGTGCAAGGATTTCAGGGTGGCTACTGTAATTTTGGCCACAGAGCCGATTTAGCAACGAAAAGTTATATTTTGACCACCACATGCACGATCTCTTCAGTCTAATTTTCGAAAACTTGGATGTTCAAGGGTATTGGGTCCGGTCCCTTCTTTGTAGATGCATGGCGTGGAGTAGCATGCCATGGTATGTAAGGATTCAGCCTGACTACCGTGGTTCTGGCCTAAGAGCCGATTTATCAATGGAAAGTGGAAACATGGATTATGACATTGGGCTGGGTTCTTCGTCTATGGACGGACATCGAGTAGCACCGCACGAATATTTAAGGGTTCACGGGTGGCTACCATGGTTCTGCCATAGTGCCGATTTAGCAACTAAACATGCTATTTTTACCCCCATCCACGACTTCAACCCAAATTTCGAAAAATTGGATGAAATTATTGGGCCGTTTCCCGCATTTATGGACAGCCATATGTGGCACCACACCGATATACAAGGGTTCCAGGTGGCTACTATTGCCATGGTTCTGGCAATATATATATAGCCGATTTAGGAACGAAGAGTGCCATGCATGTACATGTATTTGACTCACATGCACGACTTAAACCCAATTTTTATCCCCAGGCATAGTATAGCCAAGACTCAGTATTAATGATCTTCATCCGAATGCACTTGCATCATTGAATTCACTTTTATTTTCTTCAGTTGCAATCAAGCAGTGGGCGATGCTGCATTTACCCTTCAATTGTATCGTATACTACATGCGTTACTTGCAGTTTTACAGCACTACTACATTGAATATTTCCGTCGACCTTCCCATTCGACATAGACGTATTTCAGCCAATATTCTGATTCAAGCCAGTTTTGAATATTCAACATCTCGAAGATTCAAGATCGTTGACAGAAAGTGGGATATGTTATATATGACAATATACAATTATTTACAATGACATTATACGCTGGTCTGAGAACAATCAACGCGTTACATAATTCCAAGTGGTGTATCTATACATGTAGTGTCACAAATAGGAGTAATTTAATTTTCCATTCCATTCTACTACGGCTTTGCTGGTTGGTTTTCGTAGTCATATATTAAAGCGTGTCCATCGTGTCTGCACATGAGAACCAACTTACACCACACTCCTATAGACAAGGGGAGGGCTAACGCCCGTAACTTAACCAATAGGTATTCATTTTATAAGTTAATAGACAACAACCATTGCACAATATAATATGTTCGTATTTGTTATGTTTACACGATTGAGTATGCCATAGTATTTGCAAAATCGACATTACCCATACATCGTCGTCAGTTACTGTCATAGTGTTAAGTAGTTGCCATAGCACGTGGGTTAAACCAAATATACGGATGTGCATAAATTCGGGCCAGCTAGTCTGTTTTATGAGAATTGGAACCGATCCGGTTCGTTTCAGTAAATATAAAGTCACTGCCAAAATCTAAAGTGGGATAGAAATAATGATAATATTTGAACTAATATCAGGACTACACAAATCCGGTCGCAATCATGCCACAATTCGTTATGCCTATTAAACTATGGTAGCAATACACGATTTCCAAGAATTTTGACCAACCTGAGAGGGGTACTGTACTTCAAATCTATGCTGAGCCATCATCTTTCGCATAGGTCCCATCAAGCATGTTTTAATTTCCACCAGAAATTGTAGGTGTAATCATATGTCTGTACTTTAGTTTCTTCGTAAAAGTAGTCACTGAGTTATGCCCCTTGGTTTACACACACAACACCATTAATTTTATACAATTTCATTAGATTTTCATTAATTTATCCAGTTTGAAAGTCTCTTAAAGGTAACAATACACGATTTCCCGGAATTTTGGCCAACCTGGGAGGGGGTACTGTACTTCAAATCTATGCTGAGTCATTATCTTTGGCATAGGTCTCATCAAGCTGAGTTATGCCCCTTGGTTTGCACACACAACACGCTTAATGTTACCAAATGTTCTCAATTACTCAAATTGACCATTTTCAACCCTAAAACAGACCATGACAGAGCGAGTGTCAGTAAATAAGTTTCTTCCACCCGATCATAGCAATTTGAAAAAAATGTCTTGCAAGCGCAGGTGACAGTATTCAGGGGAGAGAAATCATGCTATTTTCCTGTAACCAATAACACAGAGTTGACCTTCACTGAATACGAAAATCCTGTTACGTATCCAAATTCTTCACTTTTTTGTAAACTTTCCCAGTTTTGTAGAAAAAAAATTAAACCTTCAAACCAGTAATAACACATTTAACACAGGCTATACACTGGCTATTATGCCCCCGAGATACTTAATTTTCTATTTTCAGACCCCATCTAAATCGTGTACTGCTACCTATACCATTGCATTTTTCAGAAACAAATATTCTCATAAACGGGCCCCCGTTGCTCAGGTGCCAAGGTATATATACATGACGCATTAAACCAGCATATTAAGCTGCCCAGCGATCGCGAAGCATGTTCGGATCCCGACCCCGATTTGTGATCCATGAAAATGGAATGTAACTTGATTTGTATATCTGGGCGAGTATATCAGCTACCTTCCTGGAATTTATATGCGCAACAGGGGGGGGCAATTTTCCGGGCACGTATGCCGGGGTGGGTGGTGGTCGATGGGACAAATAAAAAAAAAATTCCGCAACTAAATTTTTTTTTTTTTTACTGTTTTTGCAATGAATGGGACCAACAGATTTTTTTTTCCGCAACTCACAGGGTGGGTGTCCAAAAATGGTCGAAAAAACTGCCGAAAACGGACACAAATTTGGACTCGGGGGTGGGTGGGTCCCAACAAGGGTCGAAAGGAAAAACTCAGCATAATAGCGTAATTGGCCGTTGCACACATAATTACAAGAAAACCAATGTCAGAAATGGTAACGCGCTCATGATCATATATTATATACCCATGATTGTAATTATAGAATACTAGCAGGGTTACCCGGCGTTGCCCAGGTTAATGTATGCTGCGGATATGTGTTGGGAATAGAGAATGCTCTTGCTTAAAGTGTTATACGTTTTCTCATAAATTGTATATTCAAATATTCATGGAATATAAGTAGTGGCTCACCTTGTCAATTGTCATTCTGTTTATCGCGATTAATCCGTTCCACCAATAATTAAGTATTTATTTATTTACAACTGCGTATACATTAGACGTTATAATATGATACATGCACATCATAAACACATTAGTTCGATATAAGATGATAATTGGGTTTTACATATTGAGATGTATCAATCAATCTAGTAGGTTGGACTAAAATCTCGAGGACACCTGGCTATTATATCTCCATGAAGATACAGATGTTTCAAAGAAATTTCCAGGTGCTCCTCTGTTCATGGTGCTATATATAGGCTAAATATTCTTAGTTTAAACGAAATGTTGCTGCGCACATATATCAGCTACATGTGCCAGGCACAGAGCGAGATTTTGAGTTGTTTATGTCAGTCGATGAGTCTGTTCTAAAACCCTTGTCAGATGTCAGTATTGGTAGGATCCTGAAAAGTCTTGTGCTACTAACTGCATTTTCTTGTATATCAGAAGAAACTATATTTGACTGCACACTGTGACCACTATTTTTGAACAGGCCTTCCATATCTCTTGACAAATTGTAACTTTTTGTGGAAACTGTATTGAATGGAACAGACTAAATTTTGTTATTATATATATGCAATCCTCTGACGGTTCGAGGCCTCTCAGTTTGCACGAATATATGTATCTCTTCAATAGAATGGTAAATATACGTTTAATGCTTCTTCTAGTTATCTCTTTTTGCTATCTCATTATGTGAATGCCTTGATTGCCATTCCCATATAAATATGACTATTAAGAAGATATAATTGTTCAAGTGACTTATGTGGGTCACCATATGCCGGGATTGTGAAATGTGAACGCCCAACTACTTAAAATGATATGGAGATGGCCTGGTGACTGTATATAACTTATATGTGGATATCGGCGAATAGCAATCTTATTAATGATAGTGCATATCCGCTCGCCATCCGTGACGCAAACGACACAAAATGTGATTTAATTCATGGTATATCATTAGAGAAAAACGTGTATGAATTTGGTGGAATTTGGTTTATTAAATCAATTGTTGATGCAACGCTGACTCGAACAACGCCATATTGCGAAGGTGATTATGTATTCGTTTGGTGGAAATCAGCGACAAAACCCATATTTCACCATATATTTTTAATTTCCACTCCCACCAACAGCGTCATTTAAAAATTTTTTAACCCGCACCATTATCTTCCTTGTAAAAAGTTACCCCTCTTAGAACGCCTTGGTGCCATCTCGATTGTACCGCGTGAAGTTATATATAGAACGCACACAGACAGACAAAAAGACAGACAGGCAGCACGATTTTATTTCTTGTATCATTTGAGAAGAACGTGTCTGAATTTGATGGTAATTGGTACTAAAAATATTTTGTATCAGTTTTGGTGACCCTCCCGTCCCTATTTCGGACTCAATCTGCACACACTAAGACTCATTAGAGATTAGAGATGCATGTATATGAAATTGGTGAAAATTGGCGAGTATACAAATTCGTATCAAATTTAAGGTCCCCATATCTCCCACCCATAGGGCACCAATTTGGTGTATCTAAACCACACGATAAGATTCCTCGTATCACTGAGAAGAATATGTATCAATCTGGTGGAAATCGGCACTAAACATATAGATATAATTTTTTGTATCCCTCTCATCTCTATACACCACTGACTCGAATGGCCCCACTTGTGACATCCTTAAACCACACGATTACACTCCTGGTATCATGGAGATGATTGTTTATAAGTTTGGTGATAATCGGCGACTAAACAATTTTTTTATCAAATTTGGTGCCAATCCCTCCCTCTCCATCTCTCACACAAACAGCACCACTATGGCGTCTTTAAATCACGATTAGATTCCTCGTATCATGGATAAGAACGTGTATCAATTTGGTGGAAATTGGCGCTAAAAAAATTGTGCATCAATTTTGGTGCCCCTGTCCCTTTCAATGCAACCCTGACTCGAATGAGACCACATTTGACTGATAAAAGCCACACCATTAGACTCCTCATACCATGGCGATGATTTTGTATAAGTGTGCTGGCAATCGGCGACTTATTATCAAATTTAGTGCCCACCCCCTCCCAATCTCTCATCCAAAAACAACAATTTGGCGTAGTTTTATCAATTTTGGTGCCCCTCTCCCCTTCCGTTCATCCCTAACTCAAACGACGCCACTTTTGACATATTTAAACCACACCGTTGAATGTAAGTTTCGTGGCAATCGGCGACAGAAACAAAAATCTGCCCCCCCCCTTCCGGGCACCCCTGACGCGAACGGCGCGACTTTTGCCATATTTAAACCATTAGATTCCTCATATTATGGGGATGATTATATATAAGTTTGGTGGCAATCGGCGACAAATTTTTTTCTGCCCCTCCCCCTTTTCTGCCCCTGACAACAACGGCGTCACTTTAGAAAATTCTAACCCCGACCATTATCTTTCTGGTAAAAAGCTACTCCTAGTAGACCCCTTTCGGATCATCTAGATGGTCCCCTGTGAATTTCTATAGAACACAGACAGACAGACATTCGCAAATATAGATATAGATAAAATATATTGGTTTCGCGAATGACCAACTTCGAATTCCGTTAAAATAACAATAACAACCACCACCTAATTAACGAACCGGCGGCCGACTCGGTCGTCTCCGACCACAACCCCCAATGGGTTGCAGAACGAAAAAAGTCTATAAAATTTGAAATATGAGACTTACAAATTATCTTTTTCATTTCTTTTATTTGTAATTGACATAGCTTATCACAAACCAAAAATCAACATTATTGACATAACGTTAATTAACGACAATAAACGAAATTGAAATTCCCAACTACACCTTTTACCGGACTCGGCCTCCGGCTCGCAGTTCGACTTTTAATCCTCCCAAAAATTCCCATTCTATATATAAAACACCCATGTTAACGGATGCGCCCAGGCGAAATAAGAATCTCTACATTAGTATACACGCGGCGCGCGTAATGATATAAATTGCCCATTTTATAAAAATAACTGGGCTGGTTATATGACACTAGGAGTGCATTCAGTGCACCGGGTGTATTTTGGTATATATATGAGAAACTAAGTTTTATCTGAATGTTAAAGAGTCGTTTAAAACGTGTGTTCTCTTCGGATCATCTACGTATTCAAACTAGTGTTGTTTACACAAAGACCTTTATTGTGTCTAAACTGGACTGGATCATATGACACTACGAGTACATTCAGTGTATCGGGTACATTTTGGTATATATAAGATACTAAGTTTGATCTGAACGTCGAAGAGTCGTTTAAAACGTGTGTTCTCTTCGGATCATCCACGTATTCAAACTAGTGTTATTTAGACAAAGAACTTTATTGTCTCTAAAATACAGAACTATATATATTTATGTATATAAGTACACTGTATACGACCTCTTTTAAACAACGTTTCGATGTGTTCATTGTGTTAATCGTGCAGCAGTATGCCCACAAGCAGTGTGTGGTCTATTGTTGATTCCAGAACTAACTTGAGTCACGCTCATACAAGCCCAAGAATAGCTCGAGGTTTCTCAACAAAGACGAGTATTTCCTTGATAACTAAGTTTACAACCGCGGTCATTAATGGCTTCGACCATGCACTCAAGATATATGTTGCCGTTGTTAAGCCATGTCAGGTTATCTCCTTTATCCACGGGGTTATTAACCCTTTCTTGGTGTAAACATATTTATTTATCTGAATCATGCACATGAATTAACAACATTGTATAATATGACATAAAGACAACTATATTAGAGAACGGTATTTGACAGAAAGAATGACGCTTATATCAGCAATATCCCCATCTTTGGCATACACATGCATGTGGTGTCTTTATTGATTATTAATAATGAACTTTTCCCAATTAGGTTTTTCTTTCATGTTAATTTTTTCTATCCTAGTATCATTGTCAGCCATCTGAAGCATAGACTGTCAAACAGTAACATATAATAATGAGTCAGTGTTGGGCAGTGCATGCATCAGATGAACTGAATTGTTACCCTTTCTTTAGACATGAATCGATGGGCATATAGGGCGAATTTATTATCATTTATCATTAAAATCGGTTGTCGCACGGTTAATTAATTCCAGTATATGTCGTACATTTGAGATATTCCGTTCTGGTTATATTCTCCGAAAATGTTATATAAAAATTCACCAAAAGAACTATTTGTATTGGTCTTTCTGTGACATGACAAAAATTCGATAGTTATTGTAGTTTCCCGAATTTTGTCGCATAAAATAAATACAAATACGAGGATTAAATACAAATAATGTCTGGGAGGAATATATGACCCTGATATATGCGGACAATTTTACGCAAAAAGTATGAGACATATCAAAGATACAAAAAGTTTTATAGGCCGATTAAAATTTGGAGTTTGGGATGAAACCCGGGAAGATTTGAAACGGCTGTCAGCCTTCTCCTACAACCCACTTTTGTATGCTGTAATTCCGCTGAAGAGCGTATGTAGAGTTTCTGAGCAGATTACTATCTGTCTACACAGAGTAGGTGTTTGCCTACTGGGTATGGGGTGCATTCCACCTCAACAAGAAGCAAAGCCCCACCCCAATTCCAAACCTGGACCGGCGATGAAGACTTAACTTGTTTTCTTTTATGATTTGTATGTGTGTCGTTATATATATCATTTTGAGTGATGAATTATTGTAATTTAGTGTTCTGGTTGGTGCTTGTATGGACTCTAGTTACGTTAGTCTGTTGTACTACGGGCCAATGAGGGTGCAATGCCAGTCGGTTGACAGAATGAACGTACTGACCCAGTGATTACGTGAAACCGATTAACAGTATCATTTCTATTTTAAGAAACACGTGACACAATTTAGTCCTAAGCGTGGCCACTGACCTAAATATATGAATGCAGTGACGTACCTCAAGATGGGAGATGGAGCTAGTTACTTAGTTTCTAAACTGTTGACGGAAATGGTCCATGCGTACATGTACATATGTATGTATGTATATATGTATGTATGTAATTATGACATCTGTGTTATATATGCCCATAAAGGTGCCACACGTTGTACTACATATTACTTAATAATTTGATTTTGATCTTTGTGTTATATATTGTGGGGGTGTGATTCTGGGCAGTGATTGCACCATGGAATCACAGTTCATGGAAAGCGGCGGAGGGCAGGGACCAGGCCCTCTGATGGTGATAGTTCCTGAACATTACCGTTGGCGGTTCGCGTTTGTGCCCTCGGTGGCTTTCTTGGAATGTTTTTCCAAATTAGGACAGATTTGTCCTATATATCACGTGACTCATTTATTATTATAAATATGTTATGAATAAATACAGTCTTATACAATGTAAAATGTTAAAAGACTGAATCAAAAGTTGAAGTTGAAGTTGTGTGAGTGTCAGAAGACTCAGAACCCGTTGTCCTGGTTGTGTATTTCGATCAGACTTGGTTGCCTAGTGTGTTTTCGGAAGGTTTGGAGTGTCAGGTAGTGTTTCTGAGTTTCATAGACCCATTCTAAATCTGCCTTATATAGTAAATGCATGTGGCATCTGGCAGCTATAACAATATAGATAAGAGCCATTGCACCATTCTCGCTATCACTAAAATGGTATATGTAGTAGGAGTGAGGATTCATCTGATATGTGAAAGGGAAGGAGATTATAGAAGGATCAGGAGAAATCTGAATAATTCGGATTCCGGTAGGCGCAAGCTATGGAACGACAACCGTGTACCATAAGTGACCACATGTAGTGCCGTCCTTCCCGACGACGCGCGTATCGCCAATAAATACATGCATGTGTTATGTGAGTCTGAAACATGCATTCGCCAGACCGCCATTAGCTGCACACAGGAGTGATAGGAATCATGAATGTAAGACTGCAGAAGCAATAGACATCTCACCCTAGGTGTGTCGAAATGAGTGTGATGCATGCTTGTAATAAAAAAAATGTCGAACAAACGACCGACTGCACTAAGATAAGCCTGTGTATATGCAATTTAATACGAATAGACATCGCACTGTGTTTGATTAAGTGAAGCGTTGCTGGAGACGGTGGGTGATGGTAAGAGGGAAAGCTTTGTGAGATAAAACATGAGACGTTTGGATCCGACAGATTAAAGGCACGGTCGGCGTTCGTTGCAGAAATATTCATATTTGTTCAAATCGACATCAACAGAAGGAATATTAAAATATATATAGTTTTGTTCATATGCCAAACATAATCAGCGCGTAAATAGTATATTGTCGTCAAGACGTACGATGGTGTACGTAAACAAGAGCCTGCTCGTGTTACAGAAGTTGTGCTTCTGTTTACATAACACAGCGCAATTCTATTGGTTAATCACACAAAAATGATATATAGCGCTCTTTATTATTTCGTTATCAGGAAAATAGTAACAATTAACGCTCTTTATGTATACCATATCCGGATCTAAACACAAGCCAGGAAACGTTTTTTGCTTTTGTTTACATAACAAAGGGAAAACAATTGACAATAACATACTTTTTATGCAATTTTTCTGATTGGTTTAAGAACAAGGTATGTCTATATTTTACTATTATTTCTGTTTGACGGAGGTGAATATTTTAACAGCATATCCACCACCAACTCCGCCCGTATCTTTAACAACTAAACAACTAAAGCAGCGCTCTAAGTTCTTTTGACGTCGCCATAGAATGCGACGCCAGTGCTTGTTGATCCGCATCGGCCTCTGGCCGAAGCTAACCACTATGCAATGAGTATTAATTATTATTCACACTATGTGGATAATTATGTCCTTATACATTTGACAATGCACACTCATACTACAGAAACTTTGAGAAGTTGATGATGTTCCAGGACTGCTGCTAAAAGTGAAGCCCTGGGACGTCCGCATGTCCTGATTGTTTTCCATGGATCATGCACCATGGACAGCAGGGACATAACTATAGTTGATTTATGAAATTCTTCTGAATATTAAATTGCAGCTCACCTGATCGAAAACTCTATTTTTTTCAACCTACGAAAGAAAGATATTTATTGCACAAACATGAACACTTGGGAATGTATTTCTAAATGCACCGCCAATATCGATGGTCTGCAAAACATTATCATGAACTGGATGTATCGAGCGTCCTATCTGCGATCTGCACTTTAGTGCCTTTATGTTTATTGAAACATGTATCGCGTACACTCAGAGAGTGAAATGGGTACCTTTAAAGTGTTTTGTTTTTACGACAGTGTATTATGTATAATATCGATAGGTACAACACAGAAACTAAGAATTCGTCGGCCGCTTTAAAAGCTTATGTTTAGTCGGGCTCTGACACCACCAATCTCATTCATTTGATATGTGATGGGTTTTTCTCAAGATATCGATAATTGACATCGTTTCTTTTGAAAATGCCTTTGGTATATATGAACATGGCACTAGATATCCAGTAACAACGCCATCATACTTTCAAATAAAATCAAGTTGCACACCATACATGCATATGCCGCACTTTGAAGAGCTCTTATATTCCAGTATTCGCATATAAATGGTCATAAATACCAAAGTCCCAAAACAACTACTCAAAATACTCACTGCAGTAGGTTCCAAACTTCCATTTACAACAACATAATTGTTATTAATGGCGGCTTCTGTGCATCACACCTAAATTTGCACAACTCCATGACTGGTCGAGTGATTTATGTTTAACGTCATTTCAACCGCTATGCCAAATCACGACTAAGAATCATGTTAATTGACAACCTGACCAATAGCATCGTCACATTATTTTGGAAAAGCATGTCACAATTTTCCAATATAAGCGATGAGTGTTTTCTCTCATCGTTCAGTCGTCTAAATTCCAATACGATTTCGTTCTACTTATAACTAACTGATCCAAAGAAAGAAGACACGAGAATTCAGCGACGGCTATTAAGTACTGCCTGGCGAAGCTATTTTGAAATAAAGAAATCAACAATCTATGGTTCCATTAGTTGTGACCAAACAAAAAAGTACACAACATGAAGGCCAGAGATCCGACCTCCAACGTAGGTTCTGCCATACAGAATACATAATCAATAGCAAATAATTTTAATTAAATTTATCAAGACTTCACATCGAAATACGGTAGTTTCTAATGTCTGATTTTGCACTGGCAAGATATTTATGCCATTTGATGAATCTGGCGTGAGCCTTCATCAATGCGACAAGTTGACGGTTGGGTGGGTGACACATGGTCACCTTTTACCTAACTGGCAACTCACAAAACTGTTTATTGTATTTCAAAGTTTATCATTTCTCGTCAAAAAAGTGTCAAACTTTGCAAACTCAAAAATAAACCTCTGTTTCTGAGAGTCAAAACGTTTGTGAGATTTTGCCGATTTTTTTTATCATTGTGTTGTAGTAACTGGCTCAACTTCAGTTGAGTGTTTTGTACGTCCACTTGAGTTGCTATTGATACACCGATGACGTTGGTTTGATTCTGTCATCAAGAGACTCTTTCGCTGCTGAGTATGTGGCATGTGGAATTGATGGAAACCATGTACATGGGAAATAGAAAACACAACAATACAGACATCAGGAAAACGATACAACAGATAACACAAAATTAACATGAAACGCTATGGAGCACCCGTCTTAAAGAGATGTAGGACCAAAGTGGACCATGTACTGAGCCGTAGCCGCATGCCGATGCCTCACGTGATTCGACCGCCCTAGTAACAGCTCTCCTACTCCTACACCACACATCATGGGATGCACCTCGCGGCGAACAGGGTTCCGCATTAGGGGATTTTTACCCATCGCAGTGGGGCTGTAGGCCTATTATCACAGGCTGCAATCGACTCAATCCGTTCCGCTTTAGATGTACGGTTGGACATTTTAGTAACACGATAATGTGAAACAGTTAGTCGGTTTTCTGTTGATTACTAGTTATGTGTTGGTATCTATATCATATTACTAGCAGGGTTACCCGGCGTTGCCCAGGTTAAAGTGATGTGAACCCCTCTGCACGTTGTGGATATTTGTTTGGAATATAAAATACTCTTGCTCTAAGTGTTACATCTATTCTCATAAATTGTATATTCAAATGATTCTTACACAGTCATGGAATATAAGTAGTGGCTCACCTTGACGATTGTCATTTTGTTTATCGCGATTAATCCGTTCCACCAATAAAGAAGTATTTATCTATTTATTACGTGCGCTCGCGCAACAGTATGGCGATCAGACAGATTCGTAGGTTGGTGTCACTCTACTCCGTTTCACTCCATGACGTCACCAAAAACGACGTAAAACCTCGTGGCGTTCTGACATTTTTACTGTGCCGCGTTTTTGCTATGTTTATTTTATGTGTTGTTTTCGATTATTTGTTTGTCGCCGATATCGCCATTTGTCGGAATTCCCTGTTTCTATATTTAAAACTGGCATGCTCGTAGTGAGCCTCGATTTCGATTTTTTCTCCCAGGTCAAAATACGTCAGAGTTATGACAAAAATAGATCGACCTACATTTTCTCCATCAGAACTCTACATCAAAGAGTCTATAGACTCCGTCGGGACCTACATAGACTCCTTCATTTGGGTATTTTTACTTATAATTGGGAAGTTTTATCATTTTTGGTTCGTGCGAAGACCTCTTTTTATCGTGCGGGAAAAGAGAGACATTCAAAACGCGATTTCGTTATTCGACGCAATAGGCTGAATAACCTAACCTTCAGCCGATTTCCGGGTCAAATACGACGAATGACGTAACACAAAACAAAACGCATTTGTTGACACAGACACCGTTTGAAGAGTTTATTATTACATAAAATGATCGTTATTGATTAATTATTGATTAATTATTGATATGTATTGTTGCATATTGGCTGCTATCAATATTTACACAAATGGTATTAATTATTTCTTATAATTGCTCCTTTGGTCAACTTTTGACTATCGGAAAATGAAAATAAAAATATGCCGCTGAAAAAAATGTAATCGATATTAAAGTCTCATCCTTTCGGCAACATGGAATTGGTTTTAATTACTTAAATGATTAATATAGTAATTTGCCTTTTATCTGTGATGAAATGAGAAATGGTAATTGTCTTTTTTAGCTAACATTAAATTAAATTAAATAAATTAAGTAAAATACAGTGAAATTATTTTTTTAATTATTGTTTATTACATTTTTGCGCACGTTGGCATCTCTCTGAGTGCATTCTAGTTTATAACTGCGTATACTTCAGACGTTATAACATGATACACGAACATCATAAACAAATTATAGTTCGCTAAAATAAAAGACGACAATTGGGTTTTACATATAGAGATGTATCAATCAATCTGGTGGGTTAGACTGAGGTTTTGAGGACACCTGGCTATCATATCTCCATGAAGATACAGATGTTTTAAAGAAATGTCCAGGTGCTCCTCTGTTCATGGTGCTATATATTGGCTAAATATCCTCAGTTTAAAAGAAATGTTGCTGCGCAAGTATATCAGCCACATGTGCCAGACACAGAGCGAGATTTTGAGCTGTTTATGTTAGTCGATGAGTCTGTTCTAAAAAACCCGCTGTATCGGGCAGATATACCCTTGTCAGATGTCAGTATTGGAGGATCCTGAAAAGTCATGTGCTACTGACTGCGTTTTCTTTTATATCAGAAGAAAATATATTTGAATGCTCAATGTGACCACTATTTTTTAACAGGCCTTCGATACATTTCCATATCTCTTTACAAATTTTAACTTTCTTTGTGGAAACTGTATTGAATGGAACAGACTTAATTGTGTTATAATATATACATGAGACATTCTAATATGAAATCGTCTGACGGTTCGAGGTCACTCAGTTTGCAAAAATATATATATAGAATGATAAATATTATTTAATGCTTCTTCTATGTATCTATATTTGCTAGCTCATTATGTGAATGCCCTGATTCCCATCTTAATATAAATATGACAGTTGAGAAGATATAATTGTTCAAGTGACTTAATTTGGTCGCCATTTGTCGAGATTGTGAAAATTGAACCCCAAAAACTCATTAAAACGATATGGAGATGGCCTGGGTGACTATATATAAATTATATGTGGATATCGGCGAATAGTAATCTTATCAATGATAGTGATTATCCTCTCGCCATCCGTGACCTAAACGACACCAAATGTTATCTAATTCATCGTATCATTAGAGAAGAATGTGTATGAATTTGGTGGAAATTAGTGCTAAATATATTTGTAGCTTTGGATCAACTGACATCCTCATGCATGACTTTACCGGCGCCACTTTTGACACATTTAAACCACGTCCATTAGACTCATGGATGCATGATATACTGGAGATGATTATATATAGGTTTGGTGGTAATCAGCAACTAAACAATTTCTTGTCATATGTATGACCCCCCCCCCATCTCTCACCCAAACGGCAGCAATTTGGCTTCTTGAATCACACGATTATATTCATCGTATCATGAAGAAGAATAATATATCAATTTGGTGGATATCTGCATGCGCTAAAATCAATTTCTTCCCCTGACACCAACAGCATCACTTTATAAAATTTTAACCTACATCATTATCTTCCTCGTAAATGTTACCCCCCTTAGACCGCCTCGGTGCCATCTCGATTGTACCCCGTGGAGTTATATATAGAACACATTCAGACAGACAGAAAGACAGACAGCACAATTTGATTGCTCGTATTATTTGAGAAGAACGTGTATGAATGTTATGGTAATTAGTACTAAACATATTTTTTATCAGTTTTCGCGACCCTCCCGTCCCTATTTCGCACTCAAGCGGCGCCACTTAAACCACAAACTTAGACTCATTATGGAGATGCATATATATCAAATTGGTGAAAATTGACGAGTAAAAAAATTCGTATCAAATGTAAGGTCCCCATACTCTCACCCAAAGGGTACCAAGTTGGTGTATCTAAACCACATGATTAGTTTCCTCGTATCACGGAGAATGATATGTATCAATCTGGTGGAAATCGGCACTAAACATATTATCATTTGTTTTGTGTCCCTCTCACCTCTATGCACAACTGACTCGAATGGCCACACTTGTGACATCCTTATAGACTACACAATTACACTCATGATATCATGGAGATGATTATTTATAAGTTTGGTTCTAATCGGCGACTAAACAATTTTTTATCAAATTTTGTGACCACCCATCCCCTCCCCATCTCTCACACAAACAGCACCAATATAGCGTCTTTAAATCACACGATTAGATCATGATAAGAACGTGTATCAATTTGGTGGAAATTGGCGCTAAAATATATAGTGTATCAATTTTGGTGCGCTCTCCCTTTCAGTGGACACCTGACTCGAATGAGGCCACTTTTGACAGATTTAAGCCACACCATTAGACTCATCATACCATGGGGATGAGTTTGCATAAGTGTGGTGGCAATGATATCGGCGACTAAACCCATTCTTATCAAATGTAGTGCCCACAATCTCTCATCCAAACGACATCAATTTGCGATTGGCGTCTTTAAATCGCACAATTAGATTCCTTGTATCATGAAGAAGAATATATATCAATTTGGTGGAAATCGGCGCTAAAATTTGTTTTTATCAATTTTGGTGCCCCTCTCCCCTTCGATGCATCCCTGACTCGAGCGACGCTACTTTTGACATATTTAAACCACATCATTAGATTCTTCTTATCATGGGGATGATTATATGTAAGTTTCGTGGCAATCGGCGACAAAAAAATCTGACCCTCCCCCCTTTTTTGCCCCTGACAACAACGGCGTCACTTCACAAAATTCGAACCCGCAACATTATCTTTCTTGTAAAAAGTTACCCCTAGTAGACCCCATTAGTATCATCTAGATAGTCCCATGTGAATTTCTATAGAACACAGATAGGCAGACAGACAGATATTCGCAAATATAGAGATATATATATATGTAGCTTATCGGTTAGTTGTGTTAATCAGGCACATAATGTGAAATCTCCATTGTTAAAAAATGGGACACAGAACACGAATAAAGCTGCATAAAATGTGCACTCGCCTCTCAATGTAAACAAATAGCAAACAGTGAATCTATAATAATAAAACTCAAGTGTGTCTGTTCGTTTGTTTGTCCGAAATTTGGCGACCAATCGGATCTGACAATTTGTATATTTGGAAAATTTGACCCGGGGAGCGTTAATTATATATGTCCCGTTCACCTCATATATCATAATAGGGCACTAGTAATTATTTTATATATTTTTTTGGCCGGAGGCGACAAAACGGTTGGATCATCGGAGCTGAAAATGTGTACATATAGGTAATTTGACCATAGGAATCTTATTATATATGCCCCGCTTATCTCGGATGTCTTAAAATGGCACTAACAATTAATAAAATAAAATATTTAATTATATACCCAAAATAGTTGCAATCTGGTCGGCGAAAATTTAAACACGGGGATAAATTGACCCGCGGAGGGTCACGAGATAGAAACAGTTTATCTCAGACGACTTAAAGTGGCAAATATGCACAATAAAGAGCGTTTCTCATTAGCTTAAAATATAAGTAGGAACATTGGCACAGATTTGTCACATGAAAAGGGAATTGTCAAGGGATATGCGCCTCAGATTACTTAAAGGGGACTAATAAATGATATGATATATGATCAATAAAGAGCGTTTATTATCAGCCCAGAAAATATGTGGGAAATTGGTGCATAAAGGTAAAATGACGTGGGGAAGGTCACGGGATAGGTGCTGTTTACCTCAAATCACACAAAGATGCACTAGTAATTAATAACAACGAGCGTTTATTATCAACTTAAAAGATATAGATGTGACTTTATCCGGATAGTCATGCAATAGTTGCTGTTTACCCCAGAGATGAATAATAATAATAATTAAATTGACTTGAAGGGCCACTAATAAATTACGCATTCTTCACTCGAGCAACGCCGGGTACCCCAACTATTATTCTATATATATAATATATCTTACCATGCCGTCATAAAACATCTTATTTCATTCGAGTGTGTTCCATAGGCTTCATTTTGTGTTTTATATGTTGTAAATTGCGAGTCGCGTGCATGGTAGACATACATGTACAGCACAAACATTCCAAGTTTTTGATCGCAAATCTTGCATGTTTATGGGGAAGATAACTGTTATCGGAGTTCCATTTTGATGTAAGTGAGATGTCAAGGATTTAAATATATGATAATTGAATGTGAGACCATAACTTTTACAAGTTGTTCATTACAGATACGGGCGGTGTTGGCGGTGGGTATGCTGTTAAAATATTCAGCTACGTCAAAAACAGCCATAATAAGAAGGAATAGTAAGATATAGACAGACCTTGTTCTTATGCCAATCAGAAATATGACATAAACAGTATGTTATTGATCGATCGAGTAAAAGTTTCTAGGTTGACCTCGTGGGGTATGAGGCTACGTTATAACGTCGAGATATAGTGTCCACGGGCCCGTGTGAGC
Organism: Siphonodentalium dalli; assembly: GCA_032622095.1. Lineage (NCBI taxonomy): Eukaryota > Metazoa > Mollusca > Scaphopoda > Gadilida > Siphonodentaliidae > Siphonodentalium > Siphonodentalium dalli. The sequence goes on along the minus strand of CP136065.1, from coordinate 180,370,595 downwards.
ACCCGGGCGGCCCCGGGCTCTTTTTGTTTATATGGTATTTTACCGGATTTTGAGGGGTTAATAATATCGGCCGTCAACGAGTCAATATTTGGAATTACACTCAGGTGGTATTGCACTACAACACATCAGTGAAATCACCAAAATATACTGTCCGAAAACACACGAAGACACCGGGATCAACCGGTATCTCTTAGTCAATATCGGCATTTTCGGGGTTATTAACACCGGCCGGAGACGAGCGATCGAGTAAAATTTCTAGGTTGACCTCGTGGGGTATGTCGCTACCTTTTTACGTCGAGATATAGTGTCCACGGGCCCATGGGGGCGCCCGGGCGGTCCCGGGCGGTAATTAGTCACACCCCTGATTATGTTTGCCATATGAGCGAAACTGTATATATTTTGTTGTTCCTTCTGTTGATGGCGATTTGAACAAATGTAAATATTTCTGCAACGAACGCCGCCAGTGCCTTTAACATATCCTGAATTTCTGATGCACCCAGGAATATTGCGAAGCATAATAACAATGTTAAATTGACTGGCGATTCGATCATTGTTAATGTGCTCTTGTGACGAAATACCATGCTAACTGGTGCGCAAAAACAATCGGATTTAGTAACTTGTCAACTCTTTAGAAAGAGAACAAGACACTCGATAATTCGTATTTTGTGCTATCGAACCCGACGATAATAACGCCGAGTCGGACAACGAAAGCGGAACCCGATTGGTGCAGTCTGTGATTATTATTTGCACAAGCTACGGCCGGCTATCTTCATTAAAATTTTAGTAAAACTGCGTTCGGGCGAATCTGCTGAATTGCGGCCGATGAACTGCTGAATGTGATTTTGAACTACTGAACTGAGCTGGAGGTCGGTCGATGATGGTTCCTTCCTGTATTTGGTTTAATAATATTTATTCCCACTCAGAACTGCTCAGAATATAAATTACATTATAATATATTGGCTTATATTCGTCGTCTCCACAACTGACCGTATCATCGCTAAATATTCCGATCGGCCTTTTAGTATGTGAAAGGTTCCGAATTTATGGCTTAATGATATCGGAATGAAACAATATTTGAAAAGATATCTTGCCTTCCACTGTAGTGTCGGATTCCCAATACCTGATATTATATCAAACTCACTCCAAAATTAGGTGTTATCATCTGTTCTTCGTCATATATACGCATTTATACAAGATTCAGATTTGATGGCTATTTCTTTTTTGGAGTGAACCACCAGTTTGACAAATACCCATTTCTGATCATTGTAGGTCTCCATATACCGATACTGATGGGTTTTATTCGAAATTAAATCAAAACTAAGATTTTCGCGATTTTAAGCCGTCATGTTGACGACAAAATGATCATCAATTCGAATGAAATGACACAATGGATCCTAAAAGCATATATAATTGTACTGGTCGGACTCTTTTCCCAGTAGAAACATTCTCGTTGTGGCAAGGATATAATTGTTATCGCCGTCTTAGTTTAAAGGCACGGGCGGCGATCGTTGCAGAAATATTCATATTTGTTCAAATCGCCATCAACAGAAGGAATATTAAAATATATATTGTTTTGTTCATATGCCAAACATAATCAGCGCGTAAATAGTATGTTGTCGTCGAGACGTACGATGGTGTACGTAAACAAGAGCCTGGTCGTGTTACAGAAGTTTGGCTTCTGTTTACATAACACAGCGCAATTATATTGGTTAATCACACACAAATTATATAAACGCTCTTTATTATTTCCATATCAGGAAAACAGTAAAAAACAACGCTCTTTATGTTTACCATATCCGGATCTAAACAAAAGCCAGGTTCTGTAACGGTTGTTGCTATTGGTTACATAACAAAGGAAAAACATTTGACAATAACATACTGTTTATTCCATATTTCTGATTGGTATAAGAACAAGGTCTGTCTATATTTTACTATTCTTTCTGTTTTTGGCGGTTTTTGATGTAGCTGAATATTTTAACAGCATACTCACCGCCAACACCGCCCGTATCTTTAACCGGAATTTCTCAAATTCCCCAAAGCTGTCGGTGGGTCAGCCGGTGAATTCTTCAGACGGATACCCCAGACCACAAAGAAAAAAACTTTATTCGCAAAAACACACAACAGCTACAACTCGCGATTTGGCTTCCGGACTAGGTGATCATTAGCTATGAAATCAATGAGGTTAAAAAGCCACATAATCCGCAAACAGTGTCCATATCGACCAACACGCCATATGTCATCAGAAAGTTAAGAAACCATGGCGTCATAAAATATTGACAGAGTTCCACAGTTAATAAATTGTATACATGCACTGCGTCTCGCAAGAGGTACGAATATTGATATGGAAAACGATTTATGTCATTGCTGTAATCATTGTTGAAACAGAATTAAATAAAAACGAGCGAATTGTAGCATTATTTACGAATCTTAGAAACCCAAACAAAAAGAGAATAAATGGTTATTGCTTGGTTCGTGTACGCTTTCAATATATCATTGTTCAATATATGAAGCCATTCTAGATCATCTTCTGGTAGACCACGTTCCTTAAACAATAAATTCAATTAATTGAGGAAAAACACCCACTGTCCTGAGTGATATTGATAAGCTATTGGGGGGGGGGGTCTACCACTACGCATTGCAAAATAACATGAATGACACCAACAGCTTGAATGTGATAATAACCCACCATATATGGTTGATATTCAACCAGGCTGTGCTTAAGTTTCTCAATTGATGACTGATGTACATATACACTACACACAAATAGTAATAACAATTAACGTTGTGATTTTGAAACTAACCATGCTAGAATATTGACGGTAACGTGGTATTAACTACTACGAGCACTATTAATAATAATAGTACTATTCTTTTATAATATATGTGGGAATGATGTATGGAAATATTAAAGGACAAACCAATAGTTACAATACAATTATCACTTTTTTTCTTAATTAAGCGCAAGAAGAGCTAATTGTGCTTAAGCACAATAAGGGATATTCCTTATTGCGCTTATAAGCTCAATAAGGGAATAAGGGAATCTCTATTGTGCTTAAGCGCAATAAGGGAATATTTAATTGCGCTTATTTCTTAATAAGGAATAATATAATATATATAGTACATAAACTCCTTATAATTCAGGTGGTGTAGTCCATCTCCATGGCACAATGGGTGGAACAAATATAGGATTATTCTACTATTTGCAGAAGGGTGATCTATTGAGAGAGATATTAATTGTGTTTAAGTGCAATGGGACGTAATTGCGGTTAAGCGTAATAAGGAATGTCTTATTGCATTCTCATTGGGATTAAGCGCAATTAGAGATTCCTTAAGTTATTGCGGTTAATCGAAATTGTCTATTAAATGTCAATTTTGATTCCAATAGAGATCATCAATGATGTCTATGCGCAAGGGACCCACGCCAATCTTCTCTGTTGGGATTCCAATTGTTGGCTTATTAAAGATGCACATATGCTGAAGATACAGTCACGCGCAAAACGCGATCCCGTACATGTAGGTCGGGTTTTGGCCCCAAGTGAATTAAAATGTCATTGAAATAATCGGTTTCTCCCCATAAACATCCATATATTCAAAATACATGTTTTTGGAGCAGAATTAGGTACCGGGTAATCCATATTGGACGCCATCATGGAATTTAATTTTTTTGTTTAATTTTCAGACATATTTATTAGTTATGTGGATGGAGTTATAATTAACCTCACATCCTTATATTGGTTATGCGGATGGGGTTATCATTAAACCTCACATCCTTATATTGGTTATGTGGATGGGGTTATCATTAACCCTTTACCCAACAGAAGGGCCCTGTGCCAATGCATTCTCTTATATATGCGAGTCGACCATAGGTCGCCTCGCATATATAAGAGAATGCATTGGCTTAACACATTAAAAATTATAAAATTGTTAAAGAATGTAAGAAAAAATGGTAAAAAGTGTTAAAAAAAGATTATTTTTAGGCCAATGCATTCTCTTATATATGCGAGGCGACATATGGTCGACTCGCATATATAAGAGAATGCATTGGCCCAGGGCTTAACTGTAACTATCACAATGTGGTCAAGGAGCCGGTTCCAATGATATCCATATGTGTATGGTTCTATTGAGACAGACCGAAGATATTTTAGGCTGTTGAAGCTTTATTTGGCCGGTTTGTTGGGTAAAGGGTTAAACCTCACATCCTTATATTGGTTATTTAGATGGAGTTATCATTATACCTCACATCAGTCTGTTGGGGATTTTGGACCTTGACTTGGGACCTTTGTTTTTTGGTGAGTTTGAAGCCTGTTTACATTTCGAAATGTTGTCACTTTTGTATCGTCTGCAGCGGAACTCGGCATGTTGAAGCAAAAGTTACAAGGCATTGCACCGTTATTTTGGTATTGTTGAACAGAAGAGAAATACAGAATACAAATCAGTATCAAATGATAAAATGTATATGTAACGAGTCTATAATACAAATGAAAAACTTGGGTAGGGGTGGTCGATACGGGGAAATATGGGTTGATACCGATATAGATTTGAAGAGCGATAATGACCAATGTTGATATATTATGCATCTCAACTCTATTGTTGCGACAAGGCTATAAAATAGAGGGGGTGTCAGAAACTTACTAGTAGTTATCTCTATATAGTGCCAGAATAGTTATTTATCGACTTCTATAGTGGTACAATGCAAATTAGAATCAAATTATAAAATATGTATCTAACACAACTATACCGATGAAAAGAAAAATAATAATTTGGGCTGGGATTAGATGTTGGGTTGGTTATATGGAGTAAAAGGAGTTCATACGATGAACTGACATAAATTAGTAGAGCTATAGCGATCAATGTTGCCATGTAATGCATCGCGACTGTACTGTAGCGACAATTGTATAAAATTTAAGGGGGGGGGGGTCTGAAATTATCTCTATCTCTATAGATGGCACCAGAATTACATGTATATAGAAAGGAATAGCAATTGATATACGTATACGGCATAGTACACGTAATACCATACGCATAAGTATTGATCACTATCATCACATGATAAAAATATGTACATAACTCGACTATACCGATGAAAAAAGTAAATTGGACCAGGATTAGAGGTTGGGTTCGTTACATGTGGATAATTGGATATGCAGTTAATAAGATAGATGAAAACAGACAGCACTTTCTGATAAGATGTCCAGCCCTCAATGAAGTCAGAAATCGAACTTTACCACAGATTGAGGACGAATTGAGGGAGTGTCTTGCTGTCAACTGCACCGACTTGTCTGAAGACTCCAAGATGGATGTCATACTAGATGTGGGGACCCACGCCAATCTTCTCTGTTTGGATTCCAATTGCTGGCTTATTAAAGATGCACATATGCTGAAGATACAGTCACGCGCAAAACGCGATCCCGTACATGTAGGTCGGGTTTTGGCCCCAAGTGAATTAAAATGTCATTGAAATAATCGGTTTCTCCCCATAAACATCCATATATTCAAAATACATGTTTTTGGAGCAGAATTAGGTACCGGGTAGTCCATATTGGACGCCATCATGGAATTTAATTTTTTTGTTTAATTTTCAGACATATTTATTAGTTATGTGGATGGAGTTATAATTAACCTCACATCCTTATATTGGTTATGCGGATGGGGTTATCATTAAACCTCACATCCTTATATTGGTTATGTGGATGGGGTTATCATTAACCCTTTACCCAACAGAAGGGCCCTGTGCCAATGCATTCTCTTATATATGCGAGTCGACCATAGGTCGCCTCGCATATATAAGAGAATGCATTGGCTTAACACATTAAAAATTATAAAATTGTTAAAGAATGTAAGAAAAAATGGTAAAAAGTGTTAAAAAAAGATTATTTTTAGGCCAATGCATTCTCTTATATATGCGAGGCGACCTATGGTCGACTCGCATATATAAGAGAATGCATTGGCACAGGGCATAACTGTAACTATCACAATGTGGTCAAGGAGCCGGTTCCAATGATATCCATATGTGTATGGTTCTATTGAGACAGACCGAAGATATTTTAGGCTGTTGAAGCTTTATTTGGCCGGTTTTGGCCGGTTTGTTGGGTAAAGGGTTAAACCTCACATCCTTATATTGGTTATTTAGATGGAGTTATCATTATACCTCACATCAGTCTGTTGGGGATTTTGGACCTTGACTTGGGACCTTTGTTTTTTGGTGAGTTTGAAGCCTGTTTACATTTCGAAATGTTGTCACTTTTGTATCGTCTGCAGCGGAACTCGGCATGTTGAAGCAAAAGTTACAAGGCATTGCACCGTTATTTTGGTATTGTTGAACAGAAGAGAAATACAGAATACAAATCAGTATCAAATGATAAAATGTATATGTAACGAGTCTATAATACAAATGAAAAACTTGGGTAGGGGTGGTCGATACGGGGAAATATGGGTTGATACCGATATAGATTTGAAGAGCGATAATGACCAATGTTGATATATTATGCATCTCAACTCTATTGTTGCGACAAGGCTATAAAATAGAGGGGGTGTCAGAAACTTACTAGTAGTTATATCTATATAGTGCCAGAATAGTTATTTATCGACTTCTATAGTGGTACAATGCAAATTAGAATCAAATTATAAAATATGTATCTAACACAACTATACCGATGAAAAGAAAAATAATAATTTGGGCTGGGATTAGATGTTGGGTTGGTTATATGGAGTAAAAGGAGTTCATACGATGAACTGACATAAATTAGTAGAGCTATAGTGATCAATGTTGCCATGTAATGCATCGCGACTGTACTGTAGCGACAATTGTATAAAATTTAAGGGGGGGGGGGGTCTGAAATTATCTCTATCTCTATAGATGGCACCAGAATTACATGTATATAGAAAGGAATAGCAATTGATATACGTATACGGCATAGTACACGTAATACCATACGCATAAGTATTGATCACTATCATCACATGATAAAAATATGTACATAACTCGACTATACCGATGAAAAAAGTAAATTGGACCAGGATTAGAGGTTGGGTTCGTTACATGTGGATAATTGGATATGCAGTTAATAAGATAGATGAAAACAGACCGCACTTTCTGATAAGATGTCCAGCCCTCAATGAAGTCAGAAATCGAACTTTACCACAGATTGAGGACGAATTGAGGGAGTGTCTTGCTGTCAACTGCACCGACTTGTCTGAAGACTCCAAGATGGATGTCATACTAGATGTGTCCAATCTATCTGAAGATATTCATAACTCCAAAGACATCACCCAGCTGCAGTTCCATACTTCCAGGTTATGCTATGCGCTACATATCGAGAGGTACAATAAGCTGTTACTTATGAAATAGCAGAAGAATGCTATGAAACTACAACACAGCAACAAAATGTCAGTTAGTATTTTTAGATCAACTACTGTATATAAACTCACTAAATTGGAAGGTGATGATTTTTTTATTTTTATTTTTTTTTATTTTTATTTTTTTATTGAATCAGTCAGATGATTAACATACATAATGAATGGTTGTACAAAATACAAAATATAGATATATAATATTCATCTGATACATACATTCAGGCATACACTCATTCACTCGCTCACGCTTGCACTCTTACTTACATCAACGGGCATTCTGTGGCTCTAAACAGGCGATCGGGCAATGAGTTGGAGTTTTAATTCACGTTAAAACATGTTATTTTTATTTTTGTTTCGGTTTAGCACGACACTCACTGAAGGGTGACTATAATTTCTATAATTATAATTGAAGAGAGTAAGAGGTAGAACGGAAACATAATTCTTAAAGGAAAAACCGCGAGTCTGATGAGTATATATCAAGAAATCTTTGCTTCATTTTTATTTATAGCGCTTTCTATCTGAAACCAGTTTTTCTCAAATTCTGCAATTTTAATATTACAACGAGCATTGAATTTGTCACATCTATACCTGTATTTGAGGGTTGTTATAAAAGATTTGACGGATAGCATGTCTGGGTTGAATTTAGTTCGATATATGTATTGTTTGACAAGCAGCCAAAACAAATTGGTGGTATAATTTCCTGCTGTTGGTGGAGAACCAAGAATAATTATCTTTTTCGAATATTTGAGATTAAGGTTATTTTTGGTTGACCAATCGTTAAGCTCACCTAGGAATTGTTGTACGCATGCGCAGTCCCAGAATATATGTGAGATGTTCTCATTATTATTTCTGCATCGATTGCACTGGTCATCAGATCTTTCTTTTATTATTTTAAGAAATCTATTTGTTGATAATATCCTAGAATTAATCCTGAACTGTAACTACCGAAGCTTTGTATCAGGCGTCGTGGAGAAAGGTAGGCGGTTGAAAATTGTCCAGTCCATTTCTGGCACCCCAATTTCAATTTTCCATTTGCTTTGGGGTTTAGGGGAAAATTTCATAGCATTCAAAATTTTATAGAAGTCTTGCCCACCCTTTGAATTTCGCAAAAGTGGAAACATATTGCTGGGTTGTATGGGATTAGTACAACGAGTTCAAGTTTTCTTATATTTTTTGGCTAATGAATTAATTTGTCTACAAATTGCGTTCAAGGTGATGAAGTCAGTGGATACATTAAAAGAAGCGTAAAGACTTTCGGGTGTGTGGAATTTACCATTTGTATGTATCAAGTCATTGATAAAAAATATGCCATGTCTTCTCCATGTAGCGAAGTTGATAATTTTGTCGTGCAGCTTTATGTTTGGATTTTTCCATAAGACCCATGTACATATATTTCCGTTTGACTCATTCTTCTCACTGAAATAGCTCCATGCTGTGAGTACATCACGCCAGAATGGATTTAATATATTTTTTGAATAGTTTCGCAAGTACATGCTGTCATAAAAAAGAAATAGTGAGTCATTGGCAACAGGGAGATCAGTTAAAGGGATCCATTTCGAGTTCATTGACATAAGACGTCTAACCCAAGTTATTTTCATTGACATTATAAAGTTTCTGATATCTACCATTTTCAAGCCGCCATTTTGATAGTCTTGGCAAATGAGCTTTCTTTTTATTCTGTCCCTATTCGAGTTCCAAACAAATTTGTAAAGAAGTGATTCGAGCTGTTTAATAAATGCGTTTCCAGGATCTGGTAGTGCTATGAATAGGTGCGTAAGTTTAGGTAGTATAAGAGATTTGATCACTGTTATTCTTCCGATTGGTGTTAATAGTCTATGTTTCCATGTTTCGATCATACGGTTTATGTCCACTAATTTTTTATCATAGTTGTGACTCATCTTGCCTAGGTCTGTATTGAACTGAATACCCAATAAATCGAAGGTAGGAGAAAAGTTTAGATTTAGATCGGGACAAATACAATCTTTCCGATATGTATGTGATCCTATCCACAACGCCTGACATTTGCTAGGGTTGATCCGTAAGCCATATATGTCTGCAAAGAAGTCTAGTATTTTATAAGCTTCTCGTAAACTATTTTCACTACCATCTAAGATGAATGTCGTGTCGTCTGCGTACTGTGTTATTTTGTATTCCTGATTGCCGAGGGTTATTCCTGCCATATTTCCATTTTGCTTCACCAAGAGAGATAAAATTTCTGTGCATATCAAAAAAATATACGGTGAGACGGGGTCACCTTGTCGACAGCCTCGAGAAAGACTGAAGCTCCTCGAGATGTGGCCATTTATCAGAATTGAGGAATTAATATTGTTGCAAAAAATTGTAATCCATCTCTTTAGTGATTCACCAAAATTGAACATATCTAAACATTTCATGATGAATTTCCATGATACGGAATCAAATGCTTTTTCAAAATCTACTAAAAGTAAAAGACCCGGTTTGTTTTGCAATTTACTTCTGAATATAATATCATAAACCAATCTAGTGTTATCGCCTATGTATCGGCCTTTGAGAAATCCGCTTTGGTCTTCGCTAATTATGTGAGGTAGAACGCGTTTAAGTCGCTCTGCTATACATGACGATGCTAGTTTGTATGAGACATTCAGTAAGGTGATCGGCCTCCAGTTTTTGAGAAGATGTCGTTCCTTGTCTTTTTTTGGGATAATAGTTATCAGGCCTTGTTTTTGTGTAATGTTCAGCGATTCACACAGGAGTTGACCCAGGTCAGACCAGAAAAATTTCCAGAACTCATAAGGATAGCCATCTAAGCCGGAAGATTTTTCGTTTTTTGATTTTTTTAGTGCCATCGTTAGTTCACCTAGAGTTATGGGGCCTTCTATACTTTGGGCTGCCTCGGGCGATAGTCTTGAATATTCACCTTGATCCAATATTGATTTGTAATCAAAGTCTATTGTTTTTTTTGACGAGTACAAGGTTTGGTAGAATTTTCGTGTTTCATTTAAAATTTCATTTTGGTTTGTTAACTTTTTTCCGTTTGAATCCTCCAAGAGTGATGATTATTTTAATACTCATATTGAGGTTGCTCGTACACGGGCGTAGAGAAGAAGTAAGTAAGTAAGTAAGATAGGGGTTGATACGATAGACCAAAATAAATAGACCGAAATAAATTTGTCGAGTGATAGTGACCAATGTTGACGCACAATTATCAGGTAGAAATTGTCAAATATGTTCCCTGGTGTCCAATATGGAGCACATCAGAAAACATTCGCAGGGCCCTAAACTTTATTTAACACAGGATTTCCCATTCAAATCGATTTATGTCCATAAAACTCTTATTTTTCAAAATTTTAATCTGAGACTTGGTGTGTCTGCGTGAAATACTTATATATTCCTAAAATGACAGGTTCTAGCACGTAATTATGTTCTAGATGGCAGAAAGAAAAATTTTCGATGATAAATTTTAATATAGGATTTGCCATTCAAAACGATTTATGTCCATAAAACTCTTATTTTTCAAATTTTAAGCTGAGACTTGGTATATCTGCGTGGAATACTTATATATTCCTAAAATGCCAGGGTCCATTACGTAATTATGTTTTAGATGGAAGATATTAATTTTTTTCGATGATAAATTTTAACATGGGATTGTCCCATTCAAATCTATTTATGTCGATAAAACTGTTATTTTTCAAAATTTTAAGCTGAGAGTCGGTGTTTCTGCGTGGAATACTTATATATTCCTAAAACGGCAGGGTTCAGCACGTAATTATCTTTTAGATGGAAGAAATTGATTTTTTTTCGATGATAAAAATCCAGCGTAAACCAGCGTAAACAAATTTAACAATCATTTTCCCAAGTGTCGTTTTGGTCAAAATATCGCTTTCTCGACGGGGAGATCTGATCCTAACAAAAGCTAAGATGTATTTAGATAGAATTATTGAGAGAATTTGACAGATAATGGTGAATTTTGAGATAATTTTAGTGGAGAAAACGTTTGCTTCAAACATGCGAATTCAGCCAGTTGCAACTTGCAGACGAGCGCTGTCATTGTCAGAATCAGATTGACAACACATTGAACAAATGCAGGCCTGAAGCTCACCTTTTTGGGAGGTAAATCCAATAAATTAGATATCAAAACAATCCTCCCTAAGCACATTCAAAGATATCTCGCAAGTTTTTAATATCTTAGGACACAGAAACAGTCAAAATGAATGAATTTAAATCAGCTTCCGAGACGAAGCGAGACATGTACATGTGTACGATTTGATTTTGACGTGCCTTGTTTACGATGACGTCATTTGCGTTGCTTCCCAACCTTAACCCTTTCCACTCTCAACGACATTTCAATTGGTTGAAATTAAAAAGTTCTCAAGTTCCAGCTCAACCTGAATCTAGTTACTCAATTGGTAGAAATACTTTAGCAGTAATTCTTAGTTTTATAAGTTATAACTCTAATTTTATTGATGATACGATCTCAACATCATAATATGTCACTGTTTATGGCGGTGTTATCCAAAGGTGTGCCTTGATAGTGATTATAATTTTATTTTGCGATCAAACGTCAGTGCAGCTCAGCAGAAACGCATAGACACTAGTTCAATTCAGCAGAAACGCATGAGTCCTACGATTGTAGACACCCACTGGACACGCTTTGCGCGTCGGTCAGTGGGTGAATAAAAATTGTGAACGCCACTGGTACGGTAATGCAGAGAAAATCGATATATATATATATATACCTCTGTCGACATAATGGATACTATAGATGTAAAACTGAGAACAAACGAATATTACAGTCGACATAATTATATGATGCATTTCAACATCCAGTCGTCTTTAAAAACGGAGGATAATCTTTCAGATTATAAATTTAATAATTATAGAAATCACATGTAAATTCTTATTAAAATATCATTTCAAAATGAGTACATAAAGGCAATCCCATGGTGACCCCATACAGTTGTATATTTATATCATCAACCAATTGTGGACAATTAACCAATATTAAGTGCCAGACGCGCATTTTTCACACAAAAAAACAGGAACAAATTTGCAAGACATTTTCAACAAAGGGTGATATGTGAAATACTATTGTTCGTAAATTTAGAGTGTTCGCAATGTGCTGCATGCTAGCATTAAACATCCGTATTGCACCCTTTAGTTTAAGCATGTATTTGTCTAAATACACATAGATGACATAGTGGTATATAGTGACGACACTGTGACGTATACGTATTGAGACAATGGGATTTGGGGACAAGTGCTGGTAACACATATTAGTGCCTCCTCTCCCATCTCTCCCATATATTATGTACACTGAGAATAAATTATTATGATAATTATATATAATATTATAATAATAACAATTGGAAACAACTCTTGAACGGAAATGCCAACAACATAACTAAGCCCTCTTTTGAAAGCCCTCCTGATGCCAAACCTCCATACGAAATTTCAACAGGATGCAACAACCCATCATTGAGATTTTTCACCGGACGAACGGAAATTTTGAACAACGCCAATGGACCCTCTTTTGAAAGCCACACTGAAGACAAACCTGCATATTAAATTTCATCGAGATCCGATAACCCATGTTGAGATACATGTATTGTATGAGTGGGCGGACGGAAATCCAACATTTTCATATAAACAAAGAGGGATAACTCTTGAACGGATAATGTGAACAGCATCAGTGAACCCTCTTTTGAAACCACTCCTGGTGCCAAACCTGCAAACCAAATTTCAGCGAGATCACATAACCCATGGTTGAGATATATGAGCGGACGGACGGAAATCCAACATTTTCCGATAAACAGGGATAACTCTTGAACGGAAATGTGAACAACGTTAATGAACCCTCAGTTGAAAGCCCCCTTGATTCCAAACCTGCATACTAAATTTCATCGAGATCTGGTAACCCATAGTTGAGATATATGAGCGGACGGACGGACGTGTGTAATCCAGTATACAACCCCCCCCCCCCCATATTTTGGATGGGGGTATAATTAGACTTAAAAGATACCCCATTCGATTTGACACCATGGAACTACTATATCTAAACCAGAAGGTATTGAAACAGAACCAGTATCATCGAACCAGAATCAGTAAGCTAATTTATGGGAGCTTCTAGTGGGCAGCTGTCGACTTCTGAATGAGGCAGTTTGGTCAGGTTTAGAATTGCTGTTCGGTGTCAGAATATGCATAAAATCACAATTGACAAAAAGCGTTTTTGACTACATTGCCCATTGACAGTGAACATTCTGATCATGTTACATTCGCCTGGTTAATGTAAAAAATACCATATGGAATTTTACCTTATTTGGTGTCCAATCGATTGGGTTATATCTAAGTCACAAGCGCGAAAGAAAAACAAGACAAAAACAATTAAAATTTGACAGCAATAAAGCCCACATGTACCGAATCCACAGCAAAATACCACGTCCCTATAAATTGGCGACAGGGTGATTAGGTTATTGGTTTTAGACCAACGGCAGCATATTGTTTTACTTTTGGTAAACATTATGGTCTGAAATACATTGATGTACCAGTTGGATAGTTCCAACCCAGGGGCGCAAATTATATTTCGCTAACATGGTCTGGATTAAGGCGGGGTGCAGTTGATTTATTTATTTATTGCAAAAGTCACATAACAGTGAAACAAGCAAAACGTATATATACACTATGTACACTATACACTATCACATTCATCATTGTTCATTTCATATACATATGTATGTTTATATATACAGCAGTAATTAAATTAGATTACACAATAATAGGCGATAAACTTAACAAATATGATAATTACATGTGTTCACCCATGCATAACAATACATTATTCCCCTCATATAGAATAGGACACCTTCTTAAAGGCATGCCTTAGGAATATGCATATTTATGAGGCTTATATTTTGAAGAGATATAGGAGACGATGGAATTTCTCTCTCGTACGATTCTTCCAAAAGTATTAAAGGATATTTTGTTTTCTGATTTCATTTCAGTTGCAACATAACATCAGGTAGGCGACGAAAACAATGTCACCCTGGTTAGCGGGCGCGTGACAGGACTTGAGCCAATCAGAAGCGGGTAAAATAGGGAAGATGGTAAAAATCTGTACTGTTCCATGCCGAAGAAAATGCAGGCTAAATCGGTGGCTAAATTCTGTTATTTGAATAAGTTTTTCTGTTGCAGCGACATATTTTGACCCCCGAAATCTGACCTATGTGTAACAAAGCGGGCATAATGTCAACCTTCAAACCGCCCCAGGAATTTAATTTTAATACATGTCGACATGAGTGACATCCTAAGTGTGTAGATCCAGTGTTGAGTCTTTGTTCATTTTAACCGGGCCACGAAGTATTTGAGATCGCTGTCCACAGAGAAGGAGAGTAAGGAATGGTGTCCGTACATGGTGCACTCTTTTTTCTCCGATGTCACCGTGCTCACCACAAACGACCGACAATACTCATTCATCATGCATTCAGCGGCACATCGACGAGACGATTTCACGGTGTATGTTCCAAAGTTGCCATTGCTGATTGGACGTTTGTTGATGTACATCAGGTCGAAATATCCTGTTCTGGATCTGACATTAAAGTAGTCCGCTGGAATATATGGTATATAAAATATGATAATAACTAAAAATATAGTCATTGTTAAAGACATATTACGAGCTTATTTCACTATACATGCAACTGATAGTTTACGACTCAGTTACTACATCCATCAGAAGAATGCATCATTCAACTATTTTTATCGAAAAATTCAATAACAATGGATTTACCCTTTCGTAAATTCGTCACGAACAAATCGCCGATAAACAAACGAGAATTGTTTAGCTAACGAGAGTCACTATGTTTGATTAATATGATCGAATGACGTGTGTGACAATTTTGATACAAAATTCATTAAAATATCTGCTTTTATCAAGTTTATTCGCTGTGCGCTACAGCGGATTGTTTCACACCACTTTAAATTATAGCAACCACCCCAGTGGGTGTTTATACCTAAATGCGTGTGAATTATGACGTCATATAATTTTTCTATATTTCTATACCAAGAGCGAAAATAGCGTGTATGCTTTTTTGTAAATTTCACACGTGACTTCCGGGAGGTTACTGCGCAGACTCCAGCAGAAACTGATCGAAGAATTACGTTTTCTTCACTTCAACTTCAACACAATCGACTGTTAGTAACGGTACTGAGTTAGGAGAGCAGCGTGCTCCGAAGACAACCGCGACGGAGGAATTTACATACAAGTACAACAACAACGATTGCCGATGATCACTTTTTAATTGTCCTCACTGAGTCATTCAGAGACTCAATCAAATAATAGATTAATCGAGGATTAATCACAGCCTTTCTAGTCTGATATTAACATGGCATTCGGTAAAATATTACCGTGGCACAGTTTGTGATTAGCCATCTCGATTGTAAACAAATCTTCTACTCGAAATTTGTAAATTAAAAAAAAAAATCCAATTTAAATGTGCATGTGCGATAATCAATATCATCCATGACCCAACCCGGACACACATACCAAATCGCATTCACATCCACTGAGAAACAACGAAGAAGCTAGACATTACACTTTTATTTAGAGCCGGCATCGGCGTCGACAAACACTTTATATACACCGATTTCTCCACTACAAGGTCAAGGCCCCACATGGCACGAAATTGAAAAATCAACGAGTGATTGATCTGTGTTTCATGTAATTTGCAACAATGAATGTTGTTTTGAGGATTGTATGGATTATTGTGTACCACAGATACACGAAGACTAGGCAATTCAATGTTAGGTGTATTCAATTTCATGACATCATGTGTAAACTGTGTTTGTGACATGATTATTGCACTTTTACTTTCGACAGGGCAATAAGGAGAATCCCGTACAGAAAAGTTATCCCACTTTTCAAGTTCGGTAACTCTAAACATAATAAATACTCCACCGGTGAATGTGGCGCTTTTATTCTTCCTGCAGTTTGCTTGGCGGTAATTGTGAGATTGGTTTACGATTGTACATCACATTTTTGATCTTTCTAGATCATATTTTTTTATTTGTTTACTGTTCTTCCCTCACTAAAACCCCCAGAAACAGTCGAATGGTACTCGATTGGAATCGGTAAATCTCCACTGTATAAGATCCCAGATACAGGAGGGATAAATCCAAATTCACACAACGCAACACAACTTTTACCTAAGTATTTTAACCGTATATATGATCATCTTACCAATAAAAACTAGGTTTTAAATATTTATTTTAACTTTTATCAATGTGAAAAAGGGGGATATCCTGAACACAACAAAAAATAACATAACGTTACTTTTCGATAGAATAATGTTGCGTTATTCTCTGGTGAAAATCAGTCAAAATTTTCTGACGAACACCACGACATACCAAAACTATTTTGGAGTTGGGTTCATAAAAACTGTGATCTCGCAAGTTTTTTTATCATGATGATGTTGTAGCGTAACTGCCGTTTATATCGAGTCCGAAATGTGTATAGATAGTATTTTCGCGACTTTAATTATTTGGATCACGCTGAATATTTTGCTTTTATCCAACAAACAATTGAATTGAATTAATAACTTTTATTTTTTAATTAAAAGTGAATTCTTTAATTAATTTCATACATTTGAATTTGAAACCAAAATTAAATATTACTAGCCTGCAACTTATAATTAGTCTAGACTGCTGGTTTAACTCAAGCAGTGCCGATATATTGCGCTTTTAAATAGTATTTATCGGACGTTGGTTTATTTTAGCCTATATATGATGCAGAAACTAGAATCATCGTGTTATTTATATTCAAATAATATTAATATTGATATACAAATATCATATAAATACTGAATATTAATTAATTTTTTTTCAGTAAATCAGGAGTCTAGTCTAACTATATTAAGTTGCAGGCTAGTATTTAATTTTGGTTTCAGATTCAAATGTATGAAATTAATTAAAGAATACTCTTTTAATGAAATAAAATGTATTAATTCAATTCAATTGTTTATTGGATAAAAGCCAAACATTCAGCGTGATCCAAATAATAAATAAAAAAATGGATTTGGTGGGATACGAAACCCCGGCCCGACTGCGAGCGCGCCTTGCGACTCAAAGTCCGACGTCAATACCACACGGCCACCGATGCAACCCCAAAAAAGGAAGCTCGAATGGCCGCTGTATTCCGACGTCGCACTTAGGACGTACACTATATGCACATTTTAAGGTCTCTATAGTATATATATAGGAGATATAGCACAGTATTTTTATGCCTCCGAAACATGCCGAGCATTGCCCTTTAAAATTTGATTTTTGAGACGGTGCACTATCTCAAAAATCAAATTTGCTTCTAAAAATAGGCGCCTGGTGTGTTGTATAGTCCAAAGCATGTTCAAAGGGCAATGCTCGGCATGTTTCTGAGGCATAAAAATATAACATTGCTACTGTGCTTTTTCTCCTATATACAAATAATTAAAGTCACGAAAAAACTAACTACGCACATTTCGGACTCGATATAAACGGCAGTTACGCTACAACATCATACTCAAATAGCGCGCTAGAACACAGTTTTTATGAACCCAACTCTAAAATAGTTTTGGTATGTCGTGGTGTTCGTCAGTAAATTCTGACTGATTTCCCCCAGAGAATAACGCAACGTTATTCTAACGAAAATTAACATTAAGTTCTTTTCTGTTGTGTTCAGGATATCCCTCTTTTTTCACATTGATAAAAGTTAAAATAAATATTTAAAACCTAGTTTATACGGTTAAAGGCACGTGAGGCCTTAGTTGTCGAAAAAATTCATATTTGTTCCAATCACCGTAAACAGAAAAAAACAGTAAAACGCATACAGTTTCGTTCATATATACCATGACCATCGCGTAAACAGCATGTTATCATAAAGACCTACTATATTTTACCTAAGCAAGAGCCTGATTGTGTTACAGAAGACAGCACAATGCTACTGACTAATCACACACAAATGGCATAAACGCTCTTTATTAGTTCCATATCAGGAATTCATCCACAAAGAACGCTCTTTATGTTTACCATCATAATATAAACAAACATCAGAAAAGTAACTTGTTATGCTTTTGTTTACATAACAATGGTCAACCATATGACAATAACATAATGTTTATGCGATATTTCTTATTTGTATACGGACAAAGTCTGTCTACATTTTGATGTTCTTTCCGTTTGTGGCGGTTTTTGACGGTTGGAAATATTTTCACAGGATACCCACCGCCAAGGCCAACCGTACCTTTAAAATACTTAGGTATGTGTTGCGTTGTGTGAATTTGGAGTTATCCCTCCTGTATCTGGGATCTTATACAGTGGAGATTTACCGATTCCAATCGAGTACCATTCGACTGTTTCTGGGGGTTTTAGTGAGGGAAGAACAGTAAACAAAATATGATCTAGAAAGATCAAAAATGTGATGTACAATCGTAAACCAATCTCACAATTACCGCCAAGCAAACAGCGGGAAGAATAAAGCGCCACATTCACCGGTGGAGTATTTATTATGTTTAGGGTTACCGAACTTGAAAAGTGGGATAACTTTTCTGTACGGGATTCTCCTTATTGCTTCGACAGGAGCTTGGAGGCATTGTTGAATTTGTTCTCTAATCATCAAAGGTTGCACAGGTATTTGCTTATCAATTATCATTAATTTAATCATTTGATTTAGGACTGAAAAAGAATTGTTTCTGTTTTCAAATTGAAAAGATCAATCGTACTGCCCTGCTGGACAAAACAAGTGTCCCGTTGGCACCGCGGTGTGTTTGGCGTTCGGCGGCGGTGTCAGAGTTTGTAACTGCAGTTGAGCACCGCGGCCAAGCGGCAAGTACACCATGGCCGACCGTCAAGTACACATGTACACCATGGCCGAAAAGTAACTACAATGGGGCCGAATGGCATGTACACCGTGGTTAGATTTCTGGTTTATATTGTCTTTTTTCAGTTTAATGAATGCACACAGCGGCAACTACACCATGGTCGAATGGCAAATACACCGCGGCCCAACTGTAGTTAGCTGGTGGAGCCGCTGTGCAGTTGCATTTCAGCCGCAGTGGCAATGCTAAGCGCACCGTGGTTAAGTGGACACTTGTTTTGCCGAGCAGGGTAGTACATGTGTATTCAGTTCAAATTCATACAGATATCTTTCAGACTTTCATGTTTACAAAATGTAGGCGCGCATAGTCCCGCTCGCTGGGTTTTGGCCAGCCGCGCGGTTTCTATCAAGATAAAATAAACAGCGGAAATACATTCATAAATGTTGCGTAAATTGAATTAGTTTACTCACGATGGATGTCCATTGAAACTCTTTGATGGTTTAACACTGCTTAATCCACTATCCATTAGCACAAGTGAATGTTACACACTGTGTTTTCATATTGTACATGCTCCTACCCCGGTATATTAATTGTAATTCATAATTATTAATAAGGAATTAATTTAATACTCCGATTCAATGCTGACGAAATAAATACGGTAACATCTCCCGGCCACGTGGTCTCGCTTTGATTTTCCAGGAATTTATGTGACGTTATAAGCCATACATAGAAATCGTTCAAATGTATTTTTAGCTTCGAATCATTCAGTCTCAGACAGATAGTGCATTTGACACTTCACATCGTGTGACGTCAAAAAACTTAAACTGCCAATCATCGTGGCACGAGGGATCACCTTTTGATGAATGCCGACAATGAATGTTGGTTTTGGAGAATTCATTTGATATTTTGCTACAACATTCAAGCTGTTTCTTTATTCTTGTACGCTCTCCGTATTTGGCTAGGCGCACAATTGATCGCTCACTGGTTTTCAATTTTAGCCGCGCGATGGTGCGCAAGAGCGATCGCGCGCCTCAAAAATTAAAGTCTGATCTTTCTGTTGATTCCAACGTTAACACTATTACTTAATATTTTTACCACTTTAGAGGGCGTTCTTTATTAGATGAACATTATTTTACCCACACGTCATGATTCCATGATTTTAAGGTGAAGTTGAACAGAAGCGAGCGCTAAGCTTTGTTTTCATTAAAGCATGCTCACACCAGGACGGTGTGGTAATAATAGTAATAGCATGATTTTGTCGGGCACCTTGGTTTCTTTACAGCCCTCCAGGAATGATTAACTCCGTCTCGGGTCTATAAATAGGCCCTCGGGCTGTTAATCATTCCTGTCGGGTCCAGGTACTACCACGGCCGAGTACTAGTAACTTTATAACCCTGTGGCGACTGCAGTAGCGTTCTTTAATGTGCACACACCAAGGCGGAATACAGGAGAAGTCGGCCCCAGAGAAGTCGGCCCAGAAGTCGGCCCCGTACGAAGTCGGCCCAGCTATTAACATCAGTTAGTGACATGTTTACTCAACTGAGTAACATACATGTACATGTATATCAGGTGTCACGGAAACCTTGTTCAACACTACATTGTATATGACTTAGTGTTGATCTTTATCGGCGTTTCGCTGACTGCTTCCATGTGGAAATCCCTCTGGCGCGACGCCCATTATAATTATGACAGGACATTGTTTAGGTCTATAGATTAATTGGCTGACTAAGTTTGAAGGTTCGTATCTGGTCTAATACCATGTCTTGTATATATGGCTATTTTTCCGGTACAGATTTAAATTTCCGTTTAACGAACTCTATCGACATATCTGCGTAAAGCCATGACAGTGCGCGATAAGAAAATGGATTGCCAGGAGGTGATATAATCCTCCTTGACACCATGTGACCAAAACATGGTCACATAAAATGGAATGCTACGAGGTGATGTAATCCCTTATGACACCGTGTGGCGAAATGTCGGTCTCATCTTATTGTGCCACAGGCATTAACAAGCAGTAAAATAATAATGGGGCCGACTTTTCTTGACCAATCTTTAATTTACCCGGGCCGACGTCTCTTGTGGCCGACCTTGTTTTGGGCTGACTTCTCCAGATACCCCGAGGCATGTACACAGGTTAGCCATTAATGTCTGCACCCCCAATCAGACAGCATACTGCAGAACAACAAAATACCTGGATAGATGTTGTAATGGGGGAAGTCGGTATTTTTGCATTCGGATCTTTATTCAGTGATCTCAAATGAGACTTTTCAGCTTTACAAACTTGGTATCTGACCGAGTTCTGATTTTTGTCAGAATACCCTGACCAGGTTGCGATCCCTGGCCCGCTACCACGAGAGACCAGTACACTACAGTACCTCTCGGCTATCGACTTCCCTAGATTTAAGTAATTGACCCCTCTATAGTGGTGTCACCCCATGTAATACTGCTGTATTATATAAGAAATGAACGGCGGGTTCAATGTGGTCATCGGATTTTTACCGCAAGAAAAATTCAGCAAACTGCATGAACCCCGAAGTAGTAAAGCCAAAAAAATATATACCTGTGTTTCCGGTGACCCGCCCACCCCTATTTCGGAGCTCCTGAGGGTTTTCATTTTATTCATTTTGCAAAATTCCAACGCATCCCGTTTTATTAGCTCAACTTACAACTTTGTAAGTTTGAGCTATTGCCATGGGTTGGCGTCCGTCATCTGTGTGTCTGTGTGTCCGTCAACAATTTACTTTGTCGCGGGATACAGGTTGTGCCTTTAGTCTGATCTCTTTGAAATTTGTCATGAACAGGGTCCGCGCTGGAACGAAATTTACATTTGCCAAATGAAAATATTTTTTGCCAAATTCTTTTAGAATTTGCCAAATATTATTCCCAATAGCATCATTTTCTGCAACCTTGACTGAGTCTTATGTTTCGACACTCACTGTTTGATATCGATAAAAAAGCAGTTAGTTAATGATTATGATCTCATCTATTACGGTTTATCATACAACAATAAACCGATTACCGAACAATACAATAGTAGAAGCGTTGCTTGATCAAAAGCGAACATCATATGAAGATTAGCTATGTAAGCACCACCATCACACTAAATAGAGGTAATCCCTCCACCCGTCGATACTAATGATATCAGATTAACTGCATCTTAATGGAGGTGTTAACTTTTGCGAAACCATATAAAACACAACTAATATAATTCCATTGTAATAATTTCCGAAAATGAATGGTATTGATTGACCGATATTTTTTAACTTCATTAATAAGGAATTAAAAAGTGACTTGCCAAAACTTTTGCCAAATGAAAATATTTTTTGCCAACTGTGAATTATTTTTGCCATTGGCAAATTTGGCAAGTGGCAGAGCGAACCCTGGTCATGAATGTTGACATTGACATGTACCCTGCTGGACAAAACAAGTGTCCATTGGCACCACGGTGTATTTGCCATTCGGGTGCAGTGTCAGAGTTTGTAACTGCAGTTGAGCGCCGCGGCCGAGCGGCAAGTACATGTACACCGCGGCCGAACGACAAGTACACATGTACACCATGGCCAAAAAGCAACTACAACGGGGCCGAATGGTATGTACACCGTGGTTAGATTTCTGGTTTGTATTGTCTTTTTTCAGTTTGATGAATGTACACAGCGGCAACTACATTTGTACACCATGGCCGAATGGCAAATAAACCAATGCCCAACTGTAGTTAGCCAGTGGAGCCGCGGTGTAGTTGCATTTCGGCCGCGGTGGCAATTCTAAGCGCACCGTGGTTAAGTGGACACTTGTTTTTCCCAGCAGGGTAGATGGGAACGAATCATTTTGGGGTCTTTCGATCGAAAAACATCTTGGCGGCCATCTTGGATTTCAAGGTTGTGCCTTTAGTCTGATCTTCATGAAATTTGTCATGGATGTTAATATTGACATGTAGATGGGAACGAGTCATTTTTGGGTTGTTCGGCCAAAAAAACATGGCCGCCAGCAGCCATCTTGGATGTTACTCTTTGCATGACTAAATCCTTTGGTGCGGGCTACAGGTCGTAGCTTTGGTCGGAACTTCATGAAATTTGTCATGGATGTTAACAATGACATGTAGATGGGAAACGAGTTATTTTGGGGTCGTTCAGCCGAAAAACATTGCCGCCAGCAGCCATCTTGGATTTTACTCTTTGCATGACTAAATCCATTGGCACAGGCTACAGGTCGTACCTTTGATCAGATCATTATGAGATTTGTAAAGGCTGTAGATGGGAACAGTTCATTTTGGGGTAGTTCGGAAAAAAACATGGCTGCCATTGGCCATTTTAGAATTTACTCTTTGCATCAATAAATCCTTTGGCACACCATAATCACCACATCCCTGATCCGATCATTATGAAACCTGTCATGAATGTTGATATTGCCATGTACATCTAGTCTTACTTAGACATTTCAATTAGCACCTTTCCTATTACTCCATTTACTGTCAACCATTAAATCATTCCCCTACTATGTTGAGCTACAGTGTCATTGACACTTTCATTACATTTGTCATGGATGTTAATATTGACATGTAGATGGGAAACGAGTAATTTTGGGGTTGTTCGGCCAAAAACATGGCCGCCAGCAGCCATCTTGGATTATACTCTTTGCATGACTAAATTCTTTGTCAAGGGCTACAAGTCGAATCTTTGGTCCAATCATCATGAGATTTGTCATGGATGTTAACAATTACATGTAGATGGGAAAAGATTCATTTTAAATTCAACCAAAAAACCAGCCATCTTGTATTTTACTCTTTACACAACTAAATCCTTTGACACGGGCTACATGTCGTATCTTTTGTCGGATCATCATGAAATTTGTGAGGGATGTTAACAATGACATGTAAATAGGAAGGAGTCTTTTTTGGGTCATTTGCCAAAAAACATGGCTGTCGTGGCCATCTTTGATTTTAATCTTTGCATAACTAGGCCTTTCAACTTTCCACATTCCTAATCGCTCCATTAACTGTAACACATGAAATTATTCCCTTTCCACGTTAGCTACAGTGCCATTGACACTTTGATAATTACATTTCAGTCAATTCACATTTTCAGCTGCATATACATGTATATGTAAACCAATTTCATCATTAAAGAAATTGCAAATTCATCGTTGATTCCATCATCTCAATATTTCATTAAAGTGAGACTTTATGTTCACACATTGATTCATTCAGGCAACATTTTCTCCATTTCTACACTGTTCATTGCATTGATCGTCTTCAATGGGGATAATCTATAATTCTATATGTATATCATCGTTAACTATTAAAGTGACATTTCTCTTCCACCCAATCGATATTGCATTAAAATGACGCTTCATATTCATTACACTTCATTCAATAATTTCTGTTTCTACATCACTTATTGCATTGATTGCCTTCAGGTAAGCTAAGCTATGTCCGACTCAAATATTAAAGTGACGCATCATATTCACTACACTTCATTCAATAATGTCTTTTTCTACATAGTTTACATGTATTGCATTGATTGCCTGCAGCTAAGGTAATCTATGTCCGACTCAAATAATACAAATATTAAAGGCATTCATTTCCATCCATTAATTCTAAGGAAACTTCTGCTGTGATATGTATATATGCATACAGGGTACTACATGTGCTACACCACTCGGATAAATGTCTGTCATCACACTAAAATACCATGTTATAACTTGAATTGATATATTCGTAATCGTATATAGTCACCAATAGCTGGGTTACTACCGTAGTACCTGACATTGCCCATCTAGCGAACTATTCAAACCCAACAGGCCTGGTTGATTTCGCTGTGGGATGATGGTTCACTTCCATCCTCAAGCTAATTATGCCATTTCATGGCATAATTTTGTTCTGACGTGCAGGGGTAGATATGCTTGAGACCCCACCACAGTTCAATTCACACCAGGTTCTCAGCTATTATTATCTTATGTTCGAACTTTACTCATGTTTGGACTGATCATAACCATGATTTTAATGCTGGGTTTGAATAGTTCACTATATGGGCAATGTCCGTTACTACGGTGATAACCCGGCTATTGGTGACTATATACGATTACGAATATATCAATCCAAGTTCTAGCATGGTATTTGTGTGACGACACAGACATTTCTCCGAGTGGTGTATTACATGAAGTACCCTGTACGGAACATCCTATAATTATTGTAACATTGAACTTAATGATCAACTTGGTGGTTGCTCCATTACGTGTCACGTACGATCATATTATTCCATCTAATCGAACCACCGATTATTGACCAGAGCGAGCATAACTAAGTATAAATTGATTCTTCAAACAACTCATTACCTTAGAACGGACATTGCTCATTCGAGCTTCCACATTTTGTCTACGTTATTTGGAAGGAGGTATAATATATGTTGATAAATACACGAAATATTGATATACCGGCTTCATGTGCTCTGGAATTTACTCGCCGTGGTCACAGCCATTTTCCAGTTGTTTTCAATATTTTGCACATAAGTTAAATAAACGCTCTTCATTTCTACCATATCAGGCATAGAATAACACGGGACACTCTATTCTGTTCCATGCCGTACACATGCATGGATGTTATTTGTTTGGGATCCAAATGCGTCTTTCTGGGACATATGATGCCCGTCGAAAGGAAGTTTAAGTATTAATCGACCTACGCATGTATTTCGATACCGGGAAAAATTCAAAAGCAAATAATATTAGGTGTATTTAATTTTTAGTGCGCAAACCACCAAATGGCTTTAAAATCCCAGTTAAAGAGCCTCTTCATCTTTTGGGTTTCTTTCAGTTCTAGTATAATTTATCGCTCTTGTCTCAGTCCGGTAATAAAAATAATAGTGCGATAAATACATTACATACTTTACTTTAAAGGGGTACTGTACATTAAATCCGTCCATTTAAGAAGAATAGGGGGCTCGTTGGTGTCACATCTAAAAATAGAATTTGTGGGTCTAAAATTGGTTGTACTAAAATATTCCCAAAATATCAAAAACCCAAAAATTATTTTTCCAAAAAAAAATTTCAAAACTTCCAAAATTTATTTTTTCCAAAAAATCCCAAAACTTCCAAAAAATTTCAAAACCCCAAAATTTCAAAAGAAAAAATTTCAAAACCCTCAAAATTATTTCTCTAAAAAAAAAAGTTTAAATAAAAAATTTATAACGAGTTTTCGGTTTCTGATAATCTCGATATTAAAAAATGTCGAACGTTAAATTATTTGCGTGTAATATCTTTCGTTATTTTTTTTTGTTCAAATATTTTTCATGAATTTATTAATCGATGTTTAGAAAATAGCTTTATTGGACATTGTGACCATCGATATGAATGCATACATTCCAGTGTTTATCGGACGCAGTTCATATAATTGTCATACCTGAAAATAGACACCATTACTTTTACATAAATAATAAAGAGCGTTTATTCTTTACACTCTCTCTACCCCAGATGAAGTTATTGAGTATATGACAGGTGTGTATTATCGTGAATTATTGGAAGTATTGAGATGTACTATGTTGAATCACTAACGGTCGAAAATTGTAATGTGAAATTACAACCCTCCAGAATGAATTGTCATATTCGCTGGAACATATTTTCAAGTAATCACACGCGACATTGGTGGTAACAATGTGTCTTTCACACCTTTGCTTTACCAAATGAATTATATTATTTCCCCGGTCACAGTTATATGCTATTCAGAAAACATATCGATTTAATGTCTGAACAAACGGGTTAGTATCAATTAAGGTTGATAAACTGTGTCATTCACACGATAATTAGTTATCCAAAACATGCATACGACCAGGTCACTCAATTATAGAAATTGCTTCGGTGTCATTGTTATAACAACATTACGTAATAACCACTTATCACTCCATTCACACTTACACTCATTTTGTATACCAAAAATTTCAATATAAAGAAGATGACGAAAAGTTACCTATAATTCTGCTGTGGTTAAGCCACAACAACAACAACAACAACAACACCAACAACAACAACAACAACAACAACAGTCACCAAGCGACATAACATCCTGCTTTGATGATCCAATGGCCAATGTCCATGAAGATTTTATTTCCGATGCAAGTCATATTTCAGACTAACTCCTGAAAAGTTACCTATAATTCTGCTGTGGTTAAGCAGTCCATTATTTAGGGCATACCTGTATGTAGGCCTACCAGTGGATGAATAGTCTGCCGGAGAAGTACTGTGTAGACAGGTCTTGTCAGTAAGAGAGTCAGACGAGAAGTGAAGGCTCGGCTATTAAAACATAGTAATGCGATAGCGAACATCAAACGAGTCTGCGCACGCATATCTGTCAAAGGATACAATGGCAGTCATTGGTCAATTTATCCCCGGTGTCAGCTCAGTACAATGGCAGTCATTGGTCAATTTATCCCCGGTGTCAGCTCAGTACAATAGCAGTCATTGGTCAATTTATCCCCGGTGTCAGCTCAGTACACAATCGGCACGAAGCCGGAGGTCATAATTACTCTTACGAATGAAGAGCGTTGAACATATACGAAATTATTACACGAATGAACTGAAATTTATATTTCACATCTTACCAACAACAGATACAGACATAGTCATAGTGTTATACTATCTTACATGTACCCATGCTATGACATCATTCGAAGGGGCAATACACTCAAGGAGTTAAAGTGACACGAAACAAGGGACGTGATGTAATATTGGTGTATGAATCTTAAAGGAACACAAGACACTCTAAAGGGGACACTCATTATGAATGAATGTTAACAATACAAGCGCACGAATGAAGAGCGTTGAACATATACGAAATTACTACACGAATGAACTGAAATTTATATTTCACATCTTACCAACAACAGATACAGACATAGTCATAGTGTTATATTATCTTACATGTACCCATGCTATGACATACTTAAAGGGGGATAATGCACACACGGAGTGTGGAATGTTAAAGTGACACGAGGTAAGGGACGTTATGTAATATTGGTGTGTGAATATTAAAGGAGCATTCTCGCTATACAAACCCCCCCTCCCCACTTATAGATATATAACGAAGACGAGAATAACATGTTGATGAAGTTTATTGAAATTTAATCATTGTCTGAATCTTCGACCGTTAGATTTACTTCTAAGAGTTTCTTGAATTTTCTCATCGCTTCATCTGCAGCCCATTCATTATTATATCCGCGTTTGGTCAGTTTGACCATTTTCTTCATGATCGTGTTATGTATGGGTGATGTTTTCAATCGATACTGGTATTCTATTAATCGTCTATAACTTTTGAGAAACAGAACAAACTCTGTGTCGATGGTATCCTCTTTTCCCGACATGCTCTCATCTCCCGAAATGCTCTCTTCTTCTTTAACATCATTGGTGACGCGTTTCATCATACTTTTGAATGTGTCCATCTCGTTGACACATCGCGCAGCTTTCTTAAGACCGAATACCGTTCTACTACCGACGACATTACCATCTTTTGAATCTGATAGCGTTCCCCGTTCATCTTCATCTGTATCTTCTCCGAAGAGAGTTGTTTTTGTCTCGGACATAGCTCCGTGTTCATCCGGGTCCTCAGTTAATTTTCGTTTTAACTTATTTTCTTGACACCAGTTTTTTACGTGTCTCTGAACATCATAATGATCTGCGAACAAAAGCCCGCATTCATTACAAGGGTACGACATGTCTTCTCGAATGTTTTGACGGTTCTTCTTATTAATTTCATCGAGCTCACCAGGTGGCCGTATGTCGTTAGTATAGTCATTATGTTGACCCTGGGGCACAATATAATTATATGTTATGCCCTTCTGTTGACCAGGGAGTTCTCTGTCATCGTATTTCATCGCATTCTGTTGACCCTGGGTCTCAGTGTCTTTTGTATGTTTTTTCATCCCATTCTGTTCATCTGGGTGTTCTCTGTCTTTTTGGAGATTATATTTCATGCCATTCCATTCACCCCTATGTTGGTTCGTGTCCTCTTTTAGTACATTCTGTCGCAGACGTAATGTGTCCGGTGTTGCGGCTTTTAAATCCACCAGTAGGTAACCGTACGGTTCACTCGTCGCTTCCGAAAACTCTCGAACCATACGCTGAGGACATTCAGGATACATCTGTCTTGATAATGTTGAAATTAATCCCTTGTCGATTGGGTTATTGAACAATACCAAATATTGACAATTTCGTCGTTGCGTTGGATCTTTGTTGTAGTAGAAATTCTGGTTCAAACTTATCAAAGATAAGTTCAAATGGTGACTTCCTTCGGAATGCAAATCATTAACTCTCTGGTCTTTTGATGAAGTTTGCATCAAGTCATCGAGTATAACTAGATTTTTATACCGGGGGTTGATAAGCGAATCCAAGTTTGCTGGTATTCCTCGTATAAAGTTGACCTGAGGGGTGACGGTATACTTTAATTCGTCATATAGGGGCTGCCAATATTTATAAAACCATATTATTCTGTCAGGTGCGGGTGATATTTTTGAGGCAGACTTTTGTAGTAAGGTTTTCACGAAGTATGTCTTACCACAAGATGTCGGTCCACTTACACATGCCGTGAATGGATGCTTGAAAATAAAATCTTCATGGACATTGGCCATTGGATCATCAAAGCAGGATGTTATGTCGCTTGGTGGCTGTTGTTGTTGTTGTTGTTGTTGTTGTTGTTGTTGTTGTTGGGGGTGATGATACTGTTGTTGTTGTTGTTGTTGTTGTTGTGGCTGATGATACTGTTGTTGTTGTTGTTGTTGTTCTGAAGGCGTGTGTTTAACTTTGATATGACGCTTCAAACTATCTTGCCAAGCATAGACACTTAAGCACTCTTCACATTGATACTTCATTTAACTAGTTCAGGCTGTCGTTCACAACGTCTCTTAGTGTTGTTTGTACTGGATACAAATTTATCACATTAGCTACAATACAACCTACCTATCCAAATGTCAATGCAATTATGAGTGATTTCAATATGAACACTCTATTATATAGATATGTGTAACCTGGTGACTGACATGATGATACAGTTATGCACTAAATAATGGACTGCTTAACCACAGCAGAATTATAGGTAACTTTTCAGGAGTTAGTCGGAAATATGGCTTGTTGCCATTCATCGGAAAGCTCTCACCGCCGGCGGCGGCGGCGGCGGCGGCTTTGCGGTATTTTACTGCGGCGGTGGTGCCGCCACCGCCGCCGGGGTCCGCCGACGGCGGACCCCGCAGTAAAATACTGCAATGCCGCCGCCGCCGCCGCCGCCGCCGCCGGCGGTGAGAGCTTTCCGATGAATGGCAACAAGCCATATTTCCGACTAACTCCTGAAAAGTTACCTATAATTCTGCTGTGGTTAAGCAGTCCATTATTTAGTGCATAACTGTATCATCATGTCAGTCACCAGGTTACACATATCTATATAATAGAGTGTTCATATTGAAATCACTCATAATTGCATTGACATTTGGATAGGTAGGTTGTATTGTAGCTAATGTGATAAATTTGTATCCAGTACAAACAACACTAAGAGACGTTGTGAACGACAGCCTGAACTAGTTAAATGAAGTATCAATGTGAAGAGTGCTTAAGTGTCTATGCTTGGCAAGATAGTTTGAAGCGTCATATCAAAGTTAAACACACGCCTTCAGAACAACAACAACAACAACAACAACAGTATCATCAGCCACAACAACAACAACAACAACAGTATCATCACCCCAACAACAACAACAACAACAACAACAACAACAACAACAACAGCCACCAAGCGACATAACATCCTGCTTTGATGATCCAATGGCCAATGTCCATGAAGATTTTATTTTCAAGCATCCATTCACGGCATGTGTAAGTGGACCGACATCTTGTGGTAAGACATACTTCGTGAAAACCTTACTACAAAAGTCTGCCTCAAAAATATCACCCGCACCTGACAGAATAATATGGTTTTATAAATATTGGCAGCCCCTATATGACGAATTAAAGTATACCGTCACCCCTCAGGTCAACTTTATACGAGGAATACCAGCAAACTTGGATTCGCTTATCAACCCCCGGTATAAAAATCTAGTTATACTCGATGACTTGATGCAAACTTCATCAAAAGACCAGAGAGTTAATGATTTGCATTCCGAAGGAAGTCACCATTTGAACTTATCTTTGATAAGTTTGAACCAGAATTTCTACTACAACAAAGATCCAACACAACGACGAAATTGTCAATATTTGGTATTGTTCAATAACCCAATCGACAAGGGATTAATTTCAACATTATCAAGACAGATGTATCCTGAATGTCCTCAGCGTATGGTTCGAGAGTTTTCGGAAGCGACGAGTGAACCGTACGGTTACCTACTGGTGGATTTAAAAGCCGCAACACCGGACACATTACGTCTGCGACAGAATGTACTAAAAGAGGACACGAACCAACATAGGGGTGAATGGAATGGCATGAAATATAATCTCCAAAAAGACAGAGAACACCCAGATGAACAGAATGGGATGAAAAAACATACAAAAGACACTGAGACCCAGGGTCAACAGAATGCGATGAAATACGATGACAGAGAACTCCCTGGTCAACAGAAGGGCATAACATATAATTATATTGTGCCCCAGGGTCAACATAATGACTATACTAACGACATACGGCCACCTGGTGAGCTCGATGAAATTAATAAGAAGAACCGTCAAAACATTCGAGAAGACATGTCGTACCCTTGTAATGAATGCGGGCTTTTGTTCGCAGATCATTATGATGTTCAGAGACACGTAAAAAACTGGTGTCAAGAAAATAAGTTAAAACGAAAATTAACTGAGGACCCGGATGAACACGGAGCTATGTCCGAGACAAAAACAACTCTCTTCGGAGAAGATACAGATGAAGATGAACGGGGAACGCTATCAGATTCAAAAGATGGTAATGTCGTCGGTAGTAGAACGGTATTCGGTCTTAAGAAAGCTGCGCGATGTGTCAACGAGATGGACACATTCAAAAGTATGATGAAACGCGTCACCAATGATGTGAAAGAAGAAGAGAGCATTTCGGGAGATGAGAGCATGTCGGGAAAAGAGGATACCATCGACACAGAGTTTGTTCTGTTTCTCAAAAGTTATAGACGATTAATAGAATACCAGTATCGATTGAAAACATCACCCATACATAACACGATCATGAAGAAAATGGTCAAACTGACCAAACGCGGATATAATAATGAATGGGCTGCAGATGAAGCGATGAGAAAATTCAAGAAACTCTTAGAAGTAAATCTAACGGTCGAAGATTCAGACAATGATTAAATTTCAATAAACTTCATCAACATGTTATTCTCGTCTTCGTTATATATCTATAAGTGGGGAGGGGGGGTTTGTATAGCGAGAATGCTCCTTTAATATTCACACACCAATATTACATAACGTCCCTTACCTCGTGTCACTTTAACATTCCACACTCCGTGTGTGCATTATCCCCCTTTAAGTATGTCATAGCATGGGTACATGTAAGATAATATAACACTATGACTATGTCTGTATCTGTTGTTGGTAAGATGTGAAATATAAATTTCAGTTCATTCGTGTAGTAATTTCGTATATGTTCAACGCTCTTCATTCGTGCGCTTGTATTGTTAACATTCATTCATAATGAGTGTCCCCTTTAGAGTGTCTTGTGTTCCTTTAAGATTCATACACCAATATTACATCACGTCCCTTGTTTCGTGTCACTTTAACTCCTTGAGTGTATTGCCCCTTCGAATGATGTCATAGCATGGGTACATGTAAGATAGTATAACACTATGACTATGTCTGTATCTGTTGTTGGTAAGATGTGAAATATAAATTTCAGTTCATTCGTGTAATAATTTCGTAT
This sequence comes from Siphonodentalium dalli, assembly GCA_032622095.1. NCBI lineage: Eukaryota > Metazoa > Mollusca > Scaphopoda > Gadilida > Siphonodentaliidae > Siphonodentalium > Siphonodentalium dalli. The sequence continues at coordinate 180,337,565 of CP136065.1, read as the reverse complement.
ATGTTCAACGCTCTTCATTCGTAAGAGTAATTATGACCTCCGGCTTCGTGCCGATTGTGTACTGAGCTGACACCGGGGATAAATTGACCAATGACTGCTATTGTACTGAGCTGACACCGGGGATAAATTGACCAATGACTGCCATTGTACTGAGCTGACACCGGGGATAAATTGACCAATGACTGCCATTGTATCCTTTGACAGATATGCGTGCGCAGACTCGTTTGATGTTCGCTATCGCATTACTATGTTTTAATAGCCGAGCCTTCACTTCTCGTCTGACTCTCTTACTGACAAGACCTGTCTACACAGTACTTCTCCGGCAGACTATTCATCCACTGGTAGGCCTACATACAGGTATGCCCTAAATAATGGACTGCTTAACCACAGCAGAATTATAGGTAACTTTTCAGGAGTTAGTCTGAAATATGACTTGCATCGGAAATAAAATCTTCATGGACATTGGCCATTGGATCATCAAAGCAGGATGTTATGTCGCTTGGTGACTGTTGTTGTTGTTGTTGTTGTTGTTGTTGGTGTTGTTGTTGTTGTTGTTGTTGTGGCTTAACCACAGCAGAATTATAGGTAACTTTTCGTCATCTTCTTTATATTGAAATTTTTGGTATACAAAATGAGTGTAAGTGTGAATGGAGTGATAAGTGGTTATTACGTAATGTTGTTATAACAATGACACCGAAGCAATTTCTATAATTGAGTGACCTGGTCGTATGCATGTTTTGGATAACTAATTATCGTGTGAATGACACAGTTTATCAACCTTAATTGATACTAACCCGTTTGTTCAGACATTAAATCGATATGTTTTCTGAATAGCATATAACTGTGAACGGGGAAATAATATAATTCATTTGGTAAAGCAAAGGTGTGAAAGACACATTGTTACCACCAATGTCGCGTGTGATTACTTGAAAATATGTTCCAGCGAATATGACAATTCATTCTGGAGGGTTGTAATTTCACATTACAATTTTCGACCGTTAGTGATTCAACATAGTACATCTCAATACTTCCAATAATTCACGATAATACACACCTGTCATATACTCAATAACTTCATCTGGGGTAGAGAGAGTGTAAAGAATAAACGCTCTTTATTATTTATGTAAAAGTAATGGTGTCTATTTTCAGGTATGACAATTATATGAACTGCGTCCGATAAACACTGGAATGTATGCATTCATATCGATGGTCACAATGTCCAATAAAGCTATTTTCTAAACATCGATTAATAAATTCATGAAAAATATTTGAAAAAAAAAAAATAACGAAAGATATTACACGCAAATAATTTAACGTTCGACATTTTTTAATATCGAGATTATCAGAAACCGAAAACTCGTTATAAATTTTTTATTTAAACTTTTTTTTTTAGAGAAATAATTTTGAGGGTTTTGAAATTTTTACTTTTGAAATTTTGGGGTTTTGAAATTTTTTGGAAGTTTTGGGATTTTTTGGAAAAAATAAATTTTGGAAGTTTTGAAATTTTTTTTTGGAAAAATAATTTTTGGGTTTTTGATATTTTGGGAATATTTTAGTACAACCAATTTTAGACCCACAAATTCTATTTTTAGATGTGACACCAACGAGCCCCCTATTCTTCTCATTTATGGGACCATCTCCTTTTATACTCAACAGAACATATGCAACAAATGAATGAATTTGAGCCATGGATTAGTGCAAATTAAAATAAACTCATGTGCTCTATGAACTATGCAAACAACATGAATTTATGACTCATAAATGGCCGGATTTAGGGTCTACAGTCCCCCTTTAATCATATTTCAATGCATCTGAAGAATATTTACAACTACGCATGGAAATGAGGCGAAAGTTTTTACATCTTACACGGAGCCTCACTCCTGATACATTTGAAACATATACATTAAAATTACTAGAAAATTATTAGCAAGGACTTGTGGAATACAGGTTGTGTGAGTTGCTGAGGCTGGTGTTTCATCCGTTTCACAGTGAGTAATGAGACATAATGTTTTTCCCTCTTCTCTTATTTACCTTGATTTATCGAGTGATTATAAACGATAATTTTACTAGTGAGTAATGTCACTTTAGCGGGTTATGTGTTCATACGTGCTATCGAAATTTATGCGTCATGAGTAAAATATAGCGGTATTATTTTATTTGGATTTCTGACAAATCAGATGTTATAGTGGAATAAAAAGAATTATCATCATTTAATTGAACTGGTGACGTGAAATAATCCATTCGAGTGTTTCGTGTTTGTATACAACGTCCCTGCCTCTCATGAATTATTTTTACGTCACCAATTCAAATCAAATGATTACTATCTATAGAATTCAAACATCAGATAAATGTCAACATGTCCTGTATTTGTTATTGTTATAACTGGTGTGTCATTGCGGTCCTGAAATTTCCAACTGCTGAAAATATTCATGAAAGTTTCGCGAGAAATTAGGTCAACAATTTGTAACTTCTTGTTCGTGTTACACTCGACAGATCTCTGCATTATTGGGTGACCCAATTGGCACTTGACCAATCACCAAACAGGATTTAGTGTAACGCAGACAAGCCATAACGTATTATCTGAACATTCCCCACCAATGAATAGCAATCCTTCTGCACTTATGTTATCTGTCAGGTATACCCTCCCGATAAATAACAGACCATTTCAATATATACTATTATAACTGAAAGGAGAAACCGTTCAGTCACTAAAGGGTTAACGTGCATGTGTGATTAGTAGCTTGCCACTACAACGAAAAAGAACGACGGACAATCATGCGCAGTACGTTCTTGTTTGTTCTCCTGAAATAGTAACTTTGGCAATAGTCAATGAAATCACTACTTGACAATCGAGATGTTTGCGAGGGAAACGCACATTTTGTCTGCAATATATAATTATTGAATGGCAAACGACAATGATAGAGAACGCACGTTGTAAACTGTTTGATTCACACGTGACCATCATTGATCAAATGGTCGTGCAAACACTGTAAAAGGTTTATTACAGTTCATTATAATAAGTGCCATTTTTTATTCGAGCTCATTAAAAGTAGTTTAGCCTTTAGGCACACTGAATTAGTATTGCTAAGTGTATTTTCTACGTGTAGGGGGCGACAGGACGACAACCTTCTTGGTTCTGCTGTCCCCGATAACTCATTATTGTCAAATAAGTATATGTTTTCATTGTTGTGTATACATACATGTATCGAGTTATAAATAAATATTCATAGTCATAGTCATGACTCAATTGTATGTATCAGTCTGAACATGCAAGGGTTCGAATATTGATACAGAACGGATCTGCTATTCGTCCAACAAGCTCGTGAAGAAAATGCTACATCGCCGCGTGTTGGGTAGAAATCAACCACCTGCTAGACGTAAGGCCCACCCCTGGTCAAGAGGTCCTGCTAATGTGCTATAATGCGGTTTGGGTCCTACTGAATTGCCACGATGCTGTTAGAGCAAACTGATGCTGTTAACAAGTATCGTTATATTTTTTTTAATTTGTCTTTTCCGCGGTGGTCCGATAATCTGAACATATACAAGAAAGGCCATTATGCGTATCATACATTCAATAACATTTATTTGCGAAATATTTTTAATACTGGTTGTATTAATTGTTGAAAATCGACTATAATCAAGATAGTTATTCGCGACGATTTAGAAACGTCAGCGCAAGAATTATTATATTTTTTAAAAATAGATATGTTCTTGAATGTTTCATACACACACGCTCGGATTATAGCCAAACACCGCCAAAATGACAATTTTAGAAAAGATAACGGTACTTTTTCGTAACAGTATCAGTTTTCCATACACGCATCATAGCAATTCAGCAGGACCACCAGCATATCCTAGCATATTAACAGGACCACTTGACCAGGGGTAACGTGTTAATGAGGGGAACATGTCTCTATTCCGAAGGTTCGCTATTCCGAAGGTTCACTAATCCGAAGGTTCACTAATCCGAAGGTTCACTATTCCGAAGGTTTGTGTTATTTTAAAAGTTAATTCTATATTCTAAAGTATTGAGAGGGTTCTTTAGTACGAAGACTCTTTTTATGAAGGAAATAACTTAAAACATTAAAAAAATTAATGTGATTTTTGTTTTCGTGGGTTTCCTTGAGATTTAACCCTTTTATATTTGGCGAGTAGAACGACATATAATGTCGTCTATCGGCTGAGGACTAAAACGACATATATGTCGTTTTAGGAAGTGTTATTTTACGTAGACATAACTTCAATAAATCATCTGATTTATAAATGATTTACATAGGAGTTATTTTGATTAATATAATGTCCCAAATGCTAAAGGCGGACTATAACAGTGGGGCTCTTACGGTCAATCAATACTGGAGCGCTATAACTTACTGTATAGCAGAATACCGCTGAATGGACCTAACTGCAATTCTGACTTTGTTTTGATTTTAATGTTGATGTTTCTTTCAAGTACAGATTGCCAGTTCGGGTAGAATGCATCTCTAACTCGTAGTTTATTTCAGTCATTATGTTTTCAACTTTCTATAATATTAAAATGATAAACTGATACTGTCTTCTTGCTATTAATAACCGACATCTGGGACAAATTATATATTAGATTGGGGTGTATAAATTTACGGGGGGGGGGGGGGCAAATTTTGATTCATTTCTGGCTAAAAAACTCCCATAATAGAAAACCTTCGGAATAGCGAACCTTCGGAATAGTGAACGTTCGGATTGGTGAACCTTCGGATTAGTAAACCTTCGGATTAGTGAACCTTCGGAATAGCGAACCTTCGGAATAGAGAACCCTACCCTTAATGAGTCCAGGCAGACTGATTGTGCGAGTAAAGCGGTGGGTGCATGACAACTTAACTATACCACAGTAACTATGGTGGATAATTGTCACCAAATTGGACCACAGTAAGCAAGCACACTTACTATATATGACATCACAGATTTAATACATGTCATACACCGTCAATATATAATATCACTCAACTGATATTACCGAACATTCCAACCACACTGATCGCACCACTTCGGAAAACACAATGTCAGATCAATTTTAAATATTTACTCCTTAAACGGACAAGCCTCAACGAACTTCCAAATTATGTCTACGTACATAAGTTAAACAAGCGCCCTTTGTTTCTATCATATTAGGAATGGACTAACGCGGAACGCTATTGTATGTTCCATGCCTGCAAATGGCTATTTTCTTTTGGGACCTTAACATCCCTCAAATTTATTATAGACTATTCAAATGTGTACTTGTATGTGGGAAAATCCATTTAGTAAAGAAAGGTTTAAATTTTAAAATTCGCAGAAATTGGACAGTCGATAGATAAGATAACACTGATTATTGTATTCAATATATTTACATAGCCCGTCCGCATTACATTAAATGTTTGGTGATTGGTCAACTGCCAATTGTGACACCCGGTTTACATCCCGATAATGTGAAGAGTGTATCACGAACAGGAAGTTATAAACAAAGAATAAACAAAACAATATATATCTTCATTGTGTGACGATCGACTCGTACACAATCAGCGTGCAAAGTCATTTATGTGTACTTAATTTCTACCATATTTAAGACGCATACCAGTTCCATGTTTCCAGACAGCACTCGGCAATAATTGTCGATACATGTAATTGACATAAGTGTTACCCGCCCCCATGAATTCTGAATACCAATTAACAGAGGGAATCGAACATACAGTAATGCCCTAATTAATCGACTCCATAACCACAGCAGACTTACGGGTACCTTTTCAGGATTTAGTCGAAAATATGGCTTGTTGCCATTCATCGGAAAGCTCTCAGAGAGCTTTCCGATGAATGGCAACAAGCCATATTTCCGACTAAATCCTGAAAAGTTACCCATAATTCTGCTGTGGTTAAGGAGTCGATTAATTAGAGCATTACTGTAAGTCATTGCTAATTGACATTAATATGATAATTTTCATACATTTGCTGAAGTAATGTCCAAAACTTCAACACATCAAGATGTATGAGACTGAATTAAATCATAATTTGTCATTTTTGGTTAAGAAATTAGCAAAATTCTATTCTATAGATTTGTGTGATTATAATTATATAGAATTTTCACCAGGCTTTTTGCGTATGGTCCGATGTGAAATCCAGCCGTATTAAATATTAATGTTTTATGAATTGATCTGCCTGTGTGATACCTATGTTCGTATAATATTGTTTTAAAAGTTGTTTTTGTGTTGTTTTAATTATGTTTTTTATTCTGAGTAACAAATCAAGTTTAAAACAAATAGTTTAGTCATTAATTGTGAACCGCCCAGAAAATGAGGATTTAATTTGGCCAAAGTTTTTTTTAATTTGGCCAAAAACCATTTGGCCAAAGTTTTTATCATTTGGCTAATAAAATTTTCATTTGGCTAAACCTTTGGCCAAACGATTTTTCGGTCCAGCGCGAACACTGCTATAGAAGATGTGTGCCTTTTTTGGCATACGAATCCCAAGTACCAGATAACAAATTAACCAGAATCCCGCGTACCAGAAAATGGGGTGACACCCCCAACCAGGCCCACTCTTTCAACTAAATTTCAGATAATATGGATAAAGCCAATAGGTACACCATCTAACCAGTTGTTGGGTTTTCATGCATGTCGCAACGTGTGTGGTCGTATACGTCATAAACGATGACATTTAACATCCATCGTGGCAACGTTTAGTTATATTGTTTAGATTGTTGATGTAATTTGAGTGTGTTCTATTGAATGGTATCGCACTGATGTTGTTGGGCACAATAGCGATACACCACTCAATAAAACACACTCTAATATTTGTATAGGTTTTTCTTTATTAATTTCTATAAACTCAGCTGAATTTGTTTTCTGAAATATATCTGCAGTTAGGAGATTATACCATGCTGCACTGTAATTTAGTCCAATATTCCACCTGTGAATTATCGATCAATTAGTCACTCTCTTAAACAAGCATCCGACCAATTATGTTATCGACCACATTTAGTCATCTATATAGGTCAAGAACTTGTGAAGTTGGTTCGTGTTATGGCGTGTTTTATTGGTACATGAAATGCATGATCCAATTGGCAGATGACTAGTCACATAATAGGAGCTATAGTGTAACATGCACTGACTATGTAAATATTTTGGCATATTGTGGACCCTTTTATTGCTAAAATGCGGTGCTGAAACCCCACTCGTGTGTGCAATTGCGATAACCCCCCCCCCCCCCCCCCCCCACCGAGTGTATCGGAATAAACTGTAACGTGTACCTTGAGGAAATGCCCATGTCGAGTCATCGGCGCAAATTGGGTCAATCAGTGACGCATCTTTGGCGACCTCTATCGGGGTTATAGCAGCGCAAGACATCTTCCCCTTAAACGCTCGTGTCGTATTGAAAGAGCCACCAATCATCAAACGTCCAGGAAAGACCATGTACGTTAAAGGCGCCAACCCATTCGGGATGTCAATCTTGGTCCCACCGTCGACAAACAACTCGAATCGTTCGTGCTCAGCGTCATGTGCCAGGGATATAAATGTCCATGTGTCCTGGATTATGGTGTTTGTCAGAGTAGCTTCGAACTCATAGCCGCTGCTGTGTTCCAGCCAACCTTTCAGAGTACCGTCCGATAGCAGCCACATCTCCATGGCAACGACTCCGGTGTCAACAACGTCACTTCTGTAGGAGAAAATTGTTCCTCCGCCCGACGATTTGAGATACACCGAGAATGAAACGTAGTGAAGGTTGCCAAGATCGCTTAGATCAACAGGGACCTGAATTACCGCCCCCTCGGTGCCGTCGAAGAGAACAGACTCGTAGGTAACAGGTGGCGCTGAGTCCGGATCGAATCGATACGACTCGAACCTTGCTGGATAGAACTCATCTTGTCCTTTTATGACGTCATAGGCGAGGGTTGAAGGTGCTAGTGGATACAGCTGTACAGGCTCTGATGATAGAGCTACAGGAACCATGGCCAAATCTGAAGCAGTATGCAAAGAAGAAAGGAATGCGCGGTACATATATGTTACTCTCGAGCAAACATCAACCATTTACAGAACAACAACTTCGAATCGTAGACATTGACTTTAATCCAGATGATTGCGAACGTACACAGACAGTGCATTTATGTCAACTATCAGGATGTTGTTGCCATGAGGGGCCAAATAAAGTGCATCTATATATATACATCTACTTGTTGCTCCATCGCCCTCAATGTGCTGAAGATTATGAGGAAGCGCATAAAATTAAAAACTTAAAAGCTATCCTTTTGTGTTATTTTGATAATTTATAAAAAGGAGTTGGAACTTTATACTATTTGGAAGCTTTCTGTTTGTTTACAGTGTCATCAAACGCAACATTTGGCGACAAAAACTGGCAACGGGTTAAATATTTATTGCATATAAATTTCTTACCAAGATGGTATTTGCCATTTGCCATAGAAGAACAGGAAAAGTAAGACAAAATGGGTTTAATATATTGCTATCTATATACCTTTTAACCTTTTACCTTGTATTTTATATATATCCGTTTGTGTGTGTTTTTTGTATATTAAATTAACCCTATTAACGGAATTCTAACTAAGTAATATTGTTCACCAAAATGTCAAGACCAATTCCCATTTCCACACTGAACTCATGTCCAAGTTTCCTTCGACGTAAACCAGCTAGTGAACTCGGTGGTGATAATGCTGGTTTACGATGAAGTACGGTTGCATTACTAGCTCTTTTGTGGCAGACGTAGCGTAAATCACCCACTCATTTAAAAATCATCATGACGGTAATAAAGTTCACAATTGTCAACTGAATGTAACCCGGTTTATTCCATAGAAAACATTCTATAATTATATTGTCCATCATAGAAAAAATATATATTTAAAGCACACCTATTGTTAAAACCGTACGTATATTTTCCATGTTCACACCTTTCTTGGTGAAATTTCTTCTTAATTCGTCTAGATGAAATTTCTTCTTAATTTGTCTAGGTGAAATTAAGAAGAAATTTCACCTTAACAATTGATTATTCTTTATGGCTTTATATATATATATATCTTCACGACAGTTGTCAACTAAAAGTAGTAATTTAATGTGAAAAATATACTTTCAATAGAATACGAACACATTTGACCTCGCGAACTTCTCGTAATAATTCGGGTCTTCTCTGTCAAACAAATATACCATAGGTTTATGTTACTCCTAATTACACACTGTTCAGTGGCCAATTTACAACATTATTACCATAAGATAACACCTTTTTCCGATAAATGTAGCATTTTGTAATGATTTGTGTGATAAAGTCGATTACAATTGACGAAAAATCCCGCCACTGGATCTGGGCGTAATCCACTAAATAAGAGTAAGGTAACCGTACTTCGACGTATACTAGTATTATGTGGTAGTGACAATTTAGTTTATATTTAATTGCTTGTGCATGTTGTTTTATTTGTAGATAAAGGTAAAGGCACACTACGACACCGGTAAAAGTTACATGTAGCGTTTACCATTGTCCCATAATTACATGCCATGCATTTAATCATTCGGTAACTTCCGTATACATATATATGTAGCATGCCGATAACTTCTCTCGCATTCGTTATCAAGATATATAATAATATGTAATGGTCCACAACACACGCACTATACTGTCAACTATATTCGCATGATGTAATCCTACCCTATAATATCTATAGTAATAGCTAATACTTTGACATAAATTAAATATGTTATTTACTGGCAGTCCCATGCAAAGGCACTGGTCAACTCGTATGTAAATTCGCGCAGTTAAATTTAAGAATTTAAAACTGAGCGAAATACAGTAAGACTCCTGTGGTTATACCAAATTACAGGGAAATCAGATGGACATGTTACATGGAGTAACATACATTACGGAAGGTTGGACTGAATATTATTACGCCACACGGTGGTGTTGCTAGTTTTTCTGATTTTGAGATTCTGTGGTCCAGTGGGCGAATGTATCGTGGGAGATTTTTTTTGTGTACCTTACTCAATCGTACCGATATAATCACGTAGATGTTGAATTTGCAAAGTTAACGCCACAGGTGTATAATATGTTTTTGAAAATATGACTCAATCGTATCGATAGTCAGGACAGGCTGAAATTGTAAACTTAAAGTCACCGGTGTAATAATATGTTCTTGAAAATATAAATAATCTGATAGCCTGAAAATAATGTACAACCCATTGGGAGCCCCTGGTGTAGTGAAGTGAGTTATGGGTAATTTTAATTGGAGTGCGCATGTCTGTTCTGTTGGATCGAGACTTGGAGTAACCGCCATCTTTAATTTTCTAATTACCGAAAAGTCGAGAAGTAATGGCTCCCAGCCCCCCACACGGGCGGGAATCGATATCGATATGACAGCGGCTGACTAACTATCAAGGCGAGGTACAGTCAAAGGTCACAGGTTAAATGTACCCAGGTTAAATGAACTCAAAATGTCATCAGCCATGCACAGCGAACGGTCACATGTTAAAAGTACTCAAGGTTAAATGAACTCAAAGGTCATCGGCCGTATAATAAAATATTTTGAAGCCAAAATAGTACGGTGATCAAGTCAAAATTGTATCGTATACTATACACAATGTGTTTGTACCGATGAATGTATCGCGACTCGACTCGTTTTCGTGGTCATGTAGGCCCTATATAACCTATGATCACGAAAACGAGCAGAGTCGCGATATCTGATAGAATTCGAGGAATCGTACATTCACTTTCAATAGTATAGATTCACTGCAATCTGCCGCGGAATTCCCAAAATTAAGTCTACTTTCATTTTCAATAGGTTTTCCGAATTTCCACTTTCACTTTTCACTTTTACCATGCAAAGCGACCTTAGTTGACACATATATATGGCACACTGGTTGAGTCCATGACAAATAGTTTATGTAGCATTGCTTCTTTCATTTAATTAAAGCTCACCTCGTTAAAACGCATGTCAATCGTATTTGTTTACAAATTGCATTGGGTGCGACGTTTTGCAGTAGGTCCCTATTTGCGGAGGTCCTATGCGGAAGTCCCCGAATTCGCGGAGTTCCCCTAAAATGGGCGATATATGTATATTTTAATGAGGGAACGGGTGCGTATATGTCAATTGATACGTATTTTAAACAAATAACGACACGATCATCATAATAGAGGTCTGTCCTATCAATTATATATGCCCCGAGTTCACTTAGTGCAAATCAAACGGCGATAAACATTCTCGTGTGCCAGAAGGACTCCTTAAAGTTGTGAATAAGATGAATATTTATTAGATGTTATTTAACAAGTCGATCAAATAATATTATTCATTAATTAGCGCCTATATTAGCGCTAACTAATGAATAATATTTTATATTATAATTATATTATAATTTATATTTATGGATAATAATATGATCTTGGTGGCGTTACCATTTCTGACTATGGTTTTCTTGTAAGTTAGTGTGGCGGATTGACGGTAAGATGGTATGACATTGACCGCTTGGAGTTTATTTTCAACCGAGTCGCGAAGCGATCACCCAATTTAACCTTTCACTCGATGATATTTTTGATCGCGCTATCACCGAACCTACATGTATATCCCATCAGGAACTTTCAACAACGGACCTATTTTCTATTTTCATTGGTCAATTATATGGGCGAGCGTGATTATGATCCTGTACCCCACGGGACTTTCAATATTTGGTCTCGGCCACTCGAGGTAAAGCTAATGTCAATTAATTTCTTGTTACTAGATATCTATCTATACTCTTATTTCTTAGAATACCTGTTGGAATATGTAAATGACATACGCATGGCATTAGGCCTATCGGGTTTAGAACGTTTGACACAAAACAATCGTTCGAATAAATATCATGTATAGAACCGTGGCTTGAAATAGAACCGTAACACACACAATTTGTGACTGTGAGACAATGATGCTCCAAATTATCAAACCCAATCGGGATATTTTCACAGCTAATTTACAGAAGAATATCACATGCAGGTATACTTTATACTCATTGTTTCGTCTTCAGAATGCGTTTCACACTATGTCACATAGTGTGAAACGCATTCTGAAGACGAAATATGTTTAATATTTTATTTTTGTATGTTGTGTTCATATAAATAAAGACGAAATTTAAATAATATTAGTATGTTATTTTTTGTAATCGTAAGCGACGCCCTGGCAATTTATGAATTTATGAACGTAAGCGACACACCCATTAGTTTTCGCATTTCCGTGTTGACGCTGACTCTATGACGCTCGTTGCTCTGCTTTGTTTGCCGACATGACTGCGAACAGTAAAGCGACATAGGCCCATACACCCAGGGTCTAGTAAAATTTTGTGTTGGATGCGAATGAGTTCGTCATAAATGCGAAATAATTCAGAAGATTTTGACAAATAAAAAACTTCCCACGGTATTTAGTCATATCGCGATATATTTTTCAATACCGTAGTCGGTATAACTTGAGTCAATATCGTGAAGCTCTAACTATGTGCATCCAAAACAACCGAATTATGTTTACATGGCTCGATTTTCAGTCATTGCATATTGATATGGTACTCGTTCAAATGTATCGATTATTTCGATGGCCGCACAGCTATGGTGGAAATATTTAGTCCCACCCGAACTACGAAACTAGGCATAGTGTGGACTTTCCACTGGATCTCTTGGTAGACGGCATAAATTGTGTATATTATAGGCTCGATTTTAGGCCTTTGTTTTCTAAGTTTAATCCGACCAAACCTGTAAATTTGGGCTAAGTGGCAACTATCCACATTTTCCAAATGTCAGTTTCCAACCAGTGAATATAACATTGGGTGGGGTGCTGCCTGCTAAATCAGTAGATCGTATAGGGTACGCATGAAGCCATTTCAGTAACGTTCCCTCGAGCAGTATTGTACCATGGTCACCTGGGTCAAAATGACACCAAACACAATAGTTCCTGTGTATGATAGGCCTACTACTTTAAATTCAGGCTGGAATTCTATCCGATAATAGTGGCGTAACTTCGGTGGCCGTGTGGCATTGACGCCGGACTTTGAGTCGCGCTCGCCGTCATGTGCCGAGGTTCGAATCCCACTCAATCAAAACAAGAAGGAAAAAACAAAACAAAATTTGCAATGTCTCAAAAACACACGCTTCTTTACATTTTTATAAGTTATGCATTTTCAGGAAGGGTGACAGCCTGACAGGGCTCACTTCGCCCTCCCGGAATTCACACCCAAGTGATGGCGAATCCCGAGTATGGGTATGGACTCAAAAATTGCACTATGAGACCATGTCACCTCTCCGGAAATTGGATAACGTATTTGTCCACCGCATGTCAAGGTCGTCGGGTTAATATACCAGTTAAAAGTTTGTTTCAATCTCCAAACATTTGGAACGTTTGTGTCAAAATTTCGAGATAAACATTTTATTTATATCCTAAATCAACCACCTTATAGGGGAATACCCATGCAGGTGTTCGAGACAATGCGGATTCTCCAAGCTTGCATAACAGGAACACGTGGAGCATGTTCATCGTTATAAATGTAGTATTCTGCGGAACTATAGAAGCTACTTATGGATCAAAACACACCTATTACTATGGAGGTAATCGCTTGAGTATCACTATAAATTCAGAAATTGTAAAAGCAATTCATGTTTATGTCGAAGCAACATCCAGATTCAAACATGCATAACTATCGCGCTATATACTGATATGTGACCCGCCATATCAAATCCAGTCGTAAGTCTGGATTTTTTTTACCCTGTGCCAATGCATTCTCTTATATATGCGAGTCGACCATAGGTCGCCTCGCATATATAAGAGAATGCATTGGCCTAACAATTTTTTATCATTTAAAAAAAAAAAAATGTTTCTTACAATTTTTAGGACATAAAATAAAAAACATCCATTACCCTGCAGGGAGCCCCACACATATATAGAAGCATATAGAAGAGTGTCGTCTGCTCATGTTTGTCTGGGGCTCTGTGTGGGTGAAATTATAAAATTGTTAAAGAATACAAGAAAAAATTATTAAAATTGTTAGACCAATGCATTCTCTTATATATGCGAGGCGACATATGGTCGACTCGCATATATAAGAGAATGCATTGGCACAGGGTAAAAAAAATCCCGACTTACGACTGGATTTGATATGGCGGGTCACATATTGATATAGTTACGAATTGAACTATTAATCTTTCATTCTTTTTTTGGTAAGGGACGCAATTAGATAATGTTATATAAAGCATAATCCTATATACATATTCTGCATGGTGTTATAAAGATCTATTTGGCCAATTACCTAAACCGACGCACATAGCCTCAAATCGATTAAAATTCAGAAAGTTATTGAATCTAGCTTCTTACCATCACAAGGACTCCCGAATCAACTGTACATTATCAGCATATGCACTTATTTTTTTTTTCTTTCTCTTTGTTTTGTTAATTACGTGAATTTTCTTTGTTATTTATATTTTGTTGAGTCGGACTTATATAGGTCTTCGTACCTGTTGTCTGGCTCATTGATTATTTTTTATTTGCAATAAACCTATTTATACCAAAAAAACCTATGGATCGTGTCACGAATCTCTGCTCTGGCTACACACGTAGAGATCACAGTCCACCAATTAAAAACCTGTGAACTTTTTCATGTTCTGACAGGGAAATTTATAACATTAATAAAAACGGTGCAGCTACTGTATGTCTCAGTTAATATCTGTTCCTTAATAATGTATTTCATAGTAGGTCCGAGATCGAGATTGCATCGCTTACAAACTTGAAACAATTCAATGTTTATTGCAATATCGACTCACAAAAGTCAGAAAATCATGCAGTCTCGAGTTGGAACCACACCTACTGTCAAAGAAATTATTAAGGAACAAGACTGTATTAACAAAAGAAATATATTTCCAATGCAGTTGTGTGTACAATGTTATAAAGTTGTCAAAAAGTTGTACATGCTGTATGTATATATACCATACTAGAAGGTGACCCGACTTCGTCCGGGCTATTCAAAAACAAAATTTCAAGTCGATAGCTCCACCCGTTTCCGAGATCTGGTCTGCGCATGCGCGAAGCTGACGTCGCACGGGCTCGGCGACCAGATACAATTCGTATCCGGGGCAAGATACATTCACATACCAAATTTCAAGTCGATAGCTCCACCCGTTTCCGAGATATATATATTACCCAATGTCATTTGCGGATACCTCGGCCGGCGATGAGTTAACGCGACATCGGCCGGTTAAGAGTTAAACGCGATCACGTCACGATCTGTTGACGGCGTAATATATTTACGGAATGATTTTCGATGAGCGAAGCATGGTCCTGCGTTCTTCCCGATAATTAAGGTAGATACTTTAAACGTACACAGGCGTGTGATACATCATTGGAAAGAGGAAGCGCCACAGATTCTAACCGTGCAAATTATACACTCTTATAACTAATGTGTAGAAACTATTACACATCAAATGTGTAAACCCGGTTAATACACATAGCAATGTGTAGTTTTACATACCAATACATTGACCAAGTGCCGTTCTACACATAATGTGTATATTTTGTTACACACAATTGTGTAAGAACGTAGAGCATGCGCATTGCGGTGCCTTCAGTTTCATAGTCTGCTACGTGACGGCCATATTGTTTGAGTATAATTTTTGGAATACAATCTACAGCGATCGTAGACAAGGATGTAAGTTCAGAATTCCAATTTGTGGGTTTAGTATTAATAGTATATGAGGATTTATTTGTTAAAACTTTCACGGCGATTACTGCCCTTAGACTCTTGTTATGATTGTTGTAATAATACTAATATTATGCAATCACGCCTCGACCCTGGTTTGTTCATTCAAAGCAAAAACTCACAGTACAGAACAA
Organism: Siphonodentalium dalli; assembly: GCA_032622095.1. Taxonomy (NCBI): domain Eukaryota; kingdom Metazoa; phylum Mollusca; class Scaphopoda; order Gadilida; family Siphonodentaliidae; genus Siphonodentalium; species Siphonodentalium dalli. The sequence continues at coordinate 180,321,730 of CP136065.1, read as the reverse complement.
AATACTACATACCACTATGCGCCATGAAAGTTTTAACATATAAATCTGCATATATCTTTAATACTATACCCACAGATCGGACTACTGAACTTGCATTTCTTGTCTACGAACTGTATGTGTAAGAACCTACACAAAATGTGTAAGGGATATGTGTTGATTTTATACACACAGTTGTGTATAAATGTGTAAAAATGAACCCATTTATGTGTAAAAATTGTTACACAATTTGTGTACGAATATGAAACTACACATATACTACACAAATATGTTTAAGATCAAAATTGAATAATGATTGTGTAGCAGGGCTACACATTTTGTGTAGAAAACATACACATTAGTCATAAGAGTGTATGACTGGCAATTAATTATTCGCGCTATATCGAATCGATTTGTGAGCACCGAACTGAAATATATTGGCGCAAAACGGCGTAAAAACAGATTTGACCTCGGCACGTGAAAAGTTGACCTCGGATCTGAAAATTAATAGGCCCATGCAACCCCCCCCCCCCCCCCCCCCCCCCCCGGCCGAAAATACCCCCACATACCAAGTTTCATCGAAATCGGCTCGGCCGTTTTCGAGTCCATCGCGATCACACAGACAGACAAACACACACACACACACACACACACACACACACACACAGATCTTCCAAAATATATAATAGATTTATGGAGGACCGAACTCAGTACGTATGAATGTTCATTGCTTCAGATATGCTTGCTTCAGTGAGCGTGAACAAATCCTCATTTCTAATGGGGACACTTGCATACCCTCGTCGTCAGCGGCATCATCATCACCATCGTCAACATCATCATCATTATCATCATGGTAATCATTTCATCATCATCACTACCGTCGTTGTTATCGTCAACGTTATCATCAAATTATAATCACAATCATCACCGCCATCATCGCGCCATCAGTGTCATCATCTACATCACATCCACAATAGGCAGCTACGTCGCCATGTTAAGGGTCCGACGCAGGTTTTGCCAAAATTTCCTGGTATTTCAGGGGGGGGGGGTCGGACAAAAATTTCAGGCACGTATGGCATTTTTTCCCTTTCGATCATTGTTTGTACCCACCCACCCCCACCGCCAAATTTTTTTCTGTTTTCGGCAGTTTTTCGGACCATTTTTTTACACCCACCCCCCCCCTTTTAACACTAAAACAGAGATTTGCGCGGGGAAATTCACTGTAAACAGCTGTATATGAATTTCTGTGCATACTATTTATCATGGATGTTAACATGGACATGTAAATAGGAATGAGTCATTTTGAGGTCATTCGGCCAAAAAAACATGGCTGCCAGCGGCCATCTTGGATTTCAAAATTTGCAACAAAATACAACACGATAACTGCTTTCATCACCCACCCGGCATACGGCATAATTTCTTTGTTAAATTTGGTACAAGGGATTATTGTGATCGACCAATTGGATATTATAACTTCATTCTCTTTACTTCTATGTCATGAACATCATACTTCAAGATCATTAGAGAAGATTTAATTATTCTTGATTTGTGAAATTCAATCATTAGTTTCGTTTAAAAAGGCAACTACCCATTAATAATTGTCTATATTTTAGAGGTTTCATGTCATGCCTGTTGATCAATGAAAAATTGGGCTGACATGAGATTTCAGTAATGGGTTCATTACCAAGTTAAAGCTGAACACCATATCTCTTAACTGCCTAATTCCAGTTGATTACCCCTTGCTTGGGTGGAACACACTGCATATCAGCATTTATTTTCATTGGGCTGGAATATTTGTGACTGCTTCACTCTTCATTATAATATATGGGGGTATGATGCTATATGATGCAAATAAAAATCTAACTCAACATCATGATACAAATGAAACCTCTCATAGAGCGAAGACAACAGGCTATTTGCTGATTGTAGTTTTGTGTGAAATTGTTAATTATTCTAGCAGTTCTTGGTACCGAAATGGACACAAATAATATATTCAACCTCTCAAATGTATTAAAATCCATTGTTTTTGTTGTGTCTTAATAATTGCAAAGATTCTATATACCATGAAGATGATGATATGTGAAACTCCATAGAAAATCTATGTTGAAAATATCTTGCCATTTTTGAATGGATTTATGCAAAACGTGTGTCTCACACTCCCCCTTAATGCCGTATCTCTTATATACATGTAAATGAGGCAATTGTAGTGATAAATTGTTTAGAAGGTGCGTGTATTATATTACAATTGAGCGGTTGTTATCACATACATGTATTTAAAGTCATGACTACATTTAATGAAAATAACAGGTCGCGGGCCACACGTCCTCCGAAAAGATCGTTCTCTTATGAAGTTGGTATTTTATGAACAAAACAAATTAAACTTCGGTAAAAATTATTCAAGAAAAATTTATATCATCTATTGCTCAATTTATCATTCCGACAAGCCAAAACGAATTATTTTCAAATCGAAAACGGCCACAACTCCGGAGAAGTGTTTTAACCCTTTCAGTGCCAATTCCGCCGAATTATACTGAAACGACCGAAATGGCACCCCCTTGTAGATTTACCAATAGACGAAGATCCCCTCTTTCTTGCATATGGAGGCCAATGCTTAAAACAGTATTCTGCCCGCACCCAGAATCCTTTCTGGAGAGATGTCCTTATCGCCTGGTCTGAGCTATTGATAGCAGAAAAAGAGACCCTGTCCTTACTGCCTTCAATTTTATGGAATGATGAACATTTTAAAATAAATGGTTCGACACTGAATCTACGTACATGGAAAGAACATGGAATCATTTTCGTTAACGATCTTTTCCATACTGATGGCACATTTCAAACAAGACATTCCCTCTTATCGATATTTAATGTCCGAACAGATTTTATCACCTTGCATGCGCTTCTTCGACAGGCAGAAAAAGTGCCAAAACCCTTAAACAACCGAATAATCCCATGATGGCACCAATCCTCCCAAGTAATTACATATTATTATTACGCAATGGGAAAGGTGGGCGCGATTTTTACAACCGTCTATAGTGTCGAGAAACAAGAAACTTGACGTTTGCTCGAAATGGGAAGCCAAACTAGGGGAGTACAATATTCCGTGGGATATTTGCTTCAGGGCCCCATTCCAGTCCACGTCTGACACTAAATTACACTGGCTTCAATTTCATATAAACTGTAGAATTTTAGCCACCAATAAATTTCTAAAAATGGCCAAGTTTAGACAAGACGATCTTTGCAACCGGTGTCAAACACAAGAAACGATATGCCACATATTTTGGGAATGTCCGCATGTTCAATCAATCCTAAACAAGCTTTCCAAATAGACAATATCAAACAATTTCGTCATTCCTTTAACAAAAAAGACAATGACGCTTGGAAACATGAGCACGCGAACGGATAACATTACAAATTACTTAATTTTCATTATTAAAAACTATATTTACAAAACAAAATTTACAAAGGACCAACTATCTATGAATGCTTTAATTGCAGAACTCAACTTTATGTATAATTGCGAAAAATACAATGCATACTGCAGACTTGAACGTAATATGTTCGATACCAAGTGGCTTCTAATGAAACGAGCACTTGAAAACGAAACCTGATAAGATACAACACTTTAAAGGCCGGTCGAATATATATCGCAATATTATATTGGTAGAATAGAAAGTCGAACCATCGCCAGTCATTGACCGATTGTTCGTAAACAACGAAATAATTTGTCGGCAATGAATTACTTGCACACAAGAACAAAGGGTGACAATATTAATATAGCCCCCCCCCCCCCAACCACCGGCATCGAGGCTGTATCCAAGGTTTTGACATATCCTGACTGTTCGCAGCATTGTGTCGTGGATCGTGCCCAATCTTCCATATTTGATATAAACATATTATATGTCCATGTCACATTATATGATGACACCAGGTGCGAATGAAGAGTGTGAGACTGTGCGCTTGTGACTGTGATATAGTTTCCCCCTCCCGCCCTTGAAGTATCGTATGCTAATGTATGTCTGTGATATTCCGTGTATGTTTTGTTATTCAATAAAAAATATAAAAAATAAAAAGTATTCACTCACCAATAAGGACAAACACGATGAATTTCATCATTCTCGCCACTTCTTCAGCAAACATTGTTCGTATACAAGCACGGACGTAAAAGAAACCGCAAGAAGTACGAATCAAAGAATAAACACGTCTGTACACAACAACGTGAGTTACCATATCGGGGAGTATTCTCAAATCAATATCCCATCAACCAATCGAACGGCTCACAGGCTACTGTCGAGAGGCAAAGCTGTCATTGAGATTCTGGCGAATAAGATTCCACGGAGCGTATCCAACACACGTCGTAATCGATCGTGGGATTCGCTGGGCACATGGAGAATTATATTGGGCGACTATTCAGAACGTTTTTATTTAATATTCTGGTGCAAGTTTCGTTATTAAAATGTATTAACTGCTACTACAGTAATGCCCTAAATAATCGGCGCCTTAACCACAGCAGAATTATGGGTAACTTTTCAGGATTTAGTCGGAAATATGGCTTGTTGCCATTCATCGGAAAGCTCGCAGTGCTAAATCCTGAAAAATTACCCATAATTCTGCTGTGATTAAGGAGTCGATTATTTAGAGCATTACTGTACACTCTATGAATTCAGTGATTTTTATAGACATTAGTGTTCGTATTCGCGGGCTGAGTTTACGTCGTATCGAGGCGGATTGTCGATTATTTAGGGCATTTAGTCGTTATTATGTGTAGAACTAAACGTCGCAAAATAAAAAAAAAACACTATTGGGGAACTGTCTTAATATGCATGAAATTAATATAAGTAGATAAACATGGATTGAGATCATATCAATAAAACGTACTACGTGCATGATATGTCAGTGAATGAGGGATTGCCACGGCCAAACACAATTCTGGACGATTGATCGGGCAATTATATATCATAGAGAACACAAGGTAGCAAAACGTAATGAGTAGAGATCAACCTTGGTGAAACGCAATGGGTTAATTGGCCCAGTGGACTCATTGTGCGGAAACTCAGCGGGCAACATGGCTAACTATGACACAGAATTATGACGACCAATTATCATCAAACTCCACCATAATAAATGGTCACACCTACTGTGCCATCGCTACTGTGGTAGGTGCATGTGACCGCAGCCATTGTTCTGGCCACTGACGACTGACAGTTTTAGGACATACGTGAACCTTTTACTATATGTAATAGATTGTCTGCGCATCAAGTGAGAATTATGCAATTACATTTGATGATTTGGTATATATGCTAATAGTAAAGAATTATAGAATGAACCAGTTGAAGTCCAGTGAACGCAAGTGACTAAAATGGAGTTATTTAACCACCCTCTCATATATGTATAGGCCACCGAATGGGTGTCGATGACCCAGAGATATCCTGTTCACTAATCAGGTACTGTCCGCGGAAAATCACTTCAACTTGACAAAACGTTCGATAATTCCAACTAAATTCTTAGACATGAATGTATTGACAACAACCGTACTAGATGCTAATATTCAGAGCACAAGTAACCTGGCAAATCAACAAGATGGAACATTTGCAAAGAAATGAAATATCAATCCCAAGTGCCACTGCAGCTGTCCGGTGCCACGCGATGAGTGATTAGTTGCGACAAGCCAATCAAAAACGCTGAATCGCCGACGCGAAGTGATCAATGGATAAGCACACATGTTTTAGTGACAGGTGTCTCTTTCAACTTCACGTGTCTTTTTCGTCGGCAATAGTCTCAATGTTGTAGGCCCGTTATACTTCCAACTTTTAATTTTGGTGGTTCTCTTGTGAAATGACGGATTAAATTGTAAGAAATAACTCTTGTTTCGGTTAAGGTTATGAGTTATAACAGAAAAGTTTGAAAATAAATTTTCTATAACTGCGTTACGCACGTTATAGAATTTATCTTCAAAATTTTCGGTTATAACTGCATAACCGTAATAGAAACAAGAGTTATTTCTTAAATATGAAGTAAAACATTTTCAATGGTATTGCTGTTCAAGCCTGAGTTCAGTGTGTCTGGCATTTGCAGAATGAGGTCATCAGAGGGTGAATTTAGTGGTGCTACCCCGCACAGCTGGTTAGCATAACCAAATTCACCCTCTCAGGACATTCCCCCCTTATATTATTATCATTTGTAGGCGTTTAATTGAAATATCACCGGATATATAGAACATTCTCCGACAGCATGGACCATTTACAAAACCGGCTGGCAAATAACTTGAACAAACACAATTTTTGCATATTTTTGAAGATTTCTTGTCCCATTCAAATACCAATGTAAACCATGGACTGATGGGATTTGTTAATAACAGACAGTTGGGTGTTGGCAAATTTGGTAAGTGGCAGCGCGAACCCTGCCTGCTGACCCCATTTCAACAGATCTGAATCCCAGTCACCCAATGACTCTCGATACCAAATATAAGCTGAATAGGCCTGATGGTTCTTGATTCTTGAAGAATTTTAAAAATTATTATTGACAAAAGAGTTATGTCCACGGCTCCGCCTTTATTTGACCAATATGATCAAACTGTATCCCTGTCACTCAAGGATCATCCATAAGCAAAACAAGGATCATCCATAAGCAAAACAGCCCCGCCGGTTCTTGAGATGTTTTAAGAATTACTATGGACGGAAAAGGCTCTGCCCCTTTTTGACCCGGCCACCAATTTTGAACAAATCAGAATCCCTCTCACCTGGGAACCATTGTGACAAATTCCCCAAATTTCAATCAAAAACATTAATTTTTGAAGAAATTTTTGCCATTCTGTCTTTATTATTGTGTATGAGTATATTAGGCTTCAGGATGTTGCAAACACATCTTGAACTTAAACAATCTGTCAACCTGTCATCTAAATCAATGACATACCATCTGATGTCATGATGTTTGCTGACACTAACATTTACAGAGAAATAAAGGATATATCAGATGTGAATACACTACAGAATGACACAAATGAACTCCAGACATGATCAGACAAGTGGCTCTTGAAATTCCAGCCAGACAAATGTGTGACAATTAATGAACATTGGCACGAAAACAGAAGAACCACGTGAAGAACAAAGATGGAATAAATGTACAACTGAAGGAAGTCAATGAAGAAAAAGATGAGTCACAACACATGACTGAGAAAATAGAGAAAACAAATACACTCAGAGAAGAGAATTTACACATATGAACACTAAAACAATGTTGAAACTGGGTGTACCTAAAACGCCGAATCAGTAGCTGATCAGCAGATTATCACGACCTAAAACGCTGATCAGCAGATTTCCCGATTTTAGTTTAACTCAAATATAACGACGATGGCGGGTTGTAGTTTGTGTAAATGACACGTAATATATGTGTTATATGCCAATACAGGAAGGGGACACATTTTGACCGCCAGCCATGCCCGTTCAGCAGTTCAAAATCCCGTTCAGCAGTACAGCGGCTGCAGTTTAGCAGATTATCGCGAACGCAGTTTAACTCAATTGTAACGAAGTAAGCAGAGTTTAGGTGGTGTAAATGACTTGTAATTAATGGGACTTAACCAGGTACATGGATAGAAAGCCGTTTGGCCGACGTCCACCCCAGTTCAGCAGTTCAAAATCCCGTTCAGCAGTTCATATCGAGCGGTTTAGCAGATTACCCGAACGCAGTTTAACCGATTTTTAACGAGGATAGTCGGGTATGTGTTGTGCAAATGACATTTTATCGATGGTCCATAAAGAAATACAGGAAGAAAACACGATTTGGCCGACATACACCCCAGTTCAGCAGTTCAAAATCCCGTTCAGCACTTTATTTGGGGCTGTTCAGCAGAATCTCCAAAACTCAGTTTAACTGATTTTTAACAAAGGTATTCGGGTATACGTGTAGGTGATGCAAATGACATTTTATCGATGGCTCATAACCAAGTTCATGGATAGAAAACCATTAGGCCGACGTCCACCCCAGATCAGCAGTTCAAAATCCCGTTCAGCACTTTACCGGGAACAGTTCAGCAGATTAACCAAGACAGTCGGGTATATGTTGTGCAAATGACATTTTATCGATGGCCCACAAGGAAATACAGGAAGAAACACCATTTGACCGACCTCCACCCCAGTTCAGCAGTTCAAAATCCCGTTCAGCACTTTATTTGGGGCAGTTCAGCAGATTCTCAGTGTAAAATGTATCAAACCTCAAAGGCTGAGTACTGGAGTGAAAAATGATAAACGTTTAACAAAATATTTTGGTTAAAAATCGGTTAGACTGCGTTCGGGAATCTGCAGAACTGCTCGATATGAACTGCTGAACGGGATTTTGAACTGCTGAACTGCATGGGGCGGACGTCGGCCAAATAGCCGTGAGTTCAGCAGATTCCCCGAACGCAGTTTAACCGATTTTTAAAAGCACGTGAGGCCTTAGTTGTCGAAAATATTCATATTTGTTCCAATCACCGTAAACAGAAAAACATTAAAACGCATACAGTTTCGTTCAAATATACCATGACCATCGCGTAAACAGCATGTTATCATAAAGATTTACTATATTTTACCTAAGCAAGAGCCTGATTGTGTTACAGAAGACAACATAATGCTGCTGGCTAATCACACACAAATGGCATAAACGCTCTTTATTCGTTCCATATCAGGAATTCACCCACAAAGAACGCTCTTTATGTTTACCATCATAATATAAACAAAGACCAGAAAAGTAACTTTTTGTGCTGTTGTTTACATAACAATGGTCAAATATATGACAATAACATACTGTTTATGCGATATTTTTTATTTGTATATGGACAAAGTCTATCTACATTTTGTTGTTCTTTCTGTTTGTGGCGGTTTTTGACGGGTGGAAATATTTTCACAGGATACCCACCGCCAAGGCCAACCGTACCTTTAACGAGGATAGTCGGGTATTTGTTGTGAAAATGACATTATATCGATTGTCCATAACGAAATACAGGAAGAAAACATGATTTGGCCGACATACACCCCAATGCAGCAGTTAAAAATCCCGTTCAGCAGTTTATTTTGGGAAGATCAGCAGATTATCACCTAAAACGCTGATCAGCAGATTTCGCGATTTTAGTTTAACTTAAATATAACGACGATGGCGGGTTGTAGGTTGTGTAAATGACACGTAATATATGTGTTATATGCCAATACAGGAAGGGGACACATTTTGACCTTCGCCTTTTCCGTTCGGCAGTTCAAAATCCCGTTCAGCAGTACGACGGCTGCAATTCAGCAGATTACCGCGAACTCAGTTTAACTCACTTGTAGCAAAGTTAGTAGAGTTTAGGTGGTGCAAATTACTTGCAATCAATGGGACATAACCAGGTACATGGATGGAAAACTGTTCCCGGTAAAGTGCTGAACTGGATTTTGAACTGCTGATCTGGGGTGGACGTCGGCCAAATGGTTTTCTATTCATGTACCTGGTTATGAACCATCGATAAAATGTCATTTGCATCACTTATACCTGAATATCTTTGTTAAAAATCAGTTAAACTGAGTTTTGGAGATTCTGCTGAACTGCCCCAAATAAAGTGCTGAACGGGATTTTGAACTGCTGAAATGGGGTGTATGTCGGCCAAATAAAGTGATGGACGGAAACCAAATTAGAAAAGATATATGAGCGAACGGACAAAAATTCCATATTTTCTAAGAACTAAGAGGAATAACTCTTGAACGGAAATGCCAACAACATAACTGAACCCTTTTTTGAAAGCCCTCCTGATGCTAAACCTCCATACGAAATTTCAACAGAATGCAATAACCCATCACTGAGATTTTTCAGCGGACGAACGGAAATCCAACATTTTCAGATTAACAAAGAGTGATAACTCTTGAACGGAAATTTTGAACAACGTCAATGGACCCTCTTTTGAAAGCCTTCCTGATGATAAACCAGCATACTAATTTTCATCGAGATCCAATAACCCATGTTGAGATATACATGTATATGTATTATTTTTGTGGCCGGATGGAAATCCAACATTTTCATATAAAGAAATACGGATAACTCTTGAACTGAAAATGTGAACAACATCAGTGAACCCGCTTTTGAAAGCCCTCCTAATGATAAACCAGCATACTAATTTTCATTGAGATCCGATAACCCATGTTGAGATATACATGTAAGTATTATATGAGTGGCCGGACGGAAATCCAACATTTTCATATAAACAAATACGGATAACTCTTGAACTGAAAATGTGAACAACATCAGTGAACCCTCTTTTGAAAGCCCTCCTTGTGACAAACCAGCATACCAAATTTAATCGAGAGATCCGATAACCCATGTTGAGGTATATGAGCGGACGAACGAAAATTAACCATTTTCAGATAAACAAAGAGGGATAACTCTTGAACGGAAATGTGAACAACATCAATGAACCCACGTTTGAAACCCCTCCTGATGCCAAACCTGCAAACCAAATTTCAGCGAGATCACATAACCCATGGTTGAGATATATGAGCGGACGGACGGAAATCTTTCAGATAAACAGGGATAACTCTTGAACTGAAATGTGAACAACGTTAATGAACCCTCATTTGAAAGCCACCCTGATTTCAAACCTGCATACTAAATTTCATCGAGATCTGGTAACCCATAGTTGAGATATATGAGCGGACGGACGGACGTGTGTAATCCAGTATACACCCCCATCCCCATATTTTTGGTGTGGGTATAATTAAACTTAAAAGATACCCTATTCGATTTGACACCTTGAAGTTACTATATAAACCAGAAAATAGTTAAATAGAACCAGTATCATCGAACCAGAATCAGTAAACCAATTTATGGAAGCTTCTAATGGGCAGCTGTCGACTTATGAATGAGGCAGTGTTATCAGGTTTAGAATTGCTGTTCGGTGTCAGAATATGTATAAAATCACATTTGACAAAAAGCGTTTTTGACTACATTGCCCATTGACAGTGAACATTCTGATCATGTTACATTCGCCTGGTAAATGTAAAAAATATCTTTATTTAGTGTCCAAGCGGTTGGGTTTATATATAAATCACAAGCGCGAAAGAAAACCAAGACAAAAACAAATAAAATTTGACAGCAATAAAGCCACGTCCCTATAAATTGGCGACATGGGGATTATGGTATTGTTTTTAGACCAACGGAAGCATATTGTTTTATTTTTGGTAAAAGTATGGTCTGAAATACATTGATGTACCAGTTGGATAGTTCCAACCCAGGGGTGCAAATTATATTTCGCTAACATGGAAGTTTGGTCTGGATTAAGGTGGGTGCAGTTGATTGATTGATTTATTGCAAAAGTCACATAACAGTGAAACAAGCAAAACGTATATACACTATGTACACAATTTCGGATATCACATTCATCATTGTTCATATACACATGCATGTTTATATATACAGCAGTAATTAAATTAGATTAAACAATAATAGGCAATAAACTAAACAAGTATGATAATTACATGTGATCACCCTTAACAATAAATGATTTCGCTCATATAAAATAAGACACCTTCTTGAAGGCACACCTTAGGAATATGCATAGTCTTTTTATGAGGCTTATATTTTGAGACCATGGAATTTCTCTCGTATGGTTCTTCCAAAAGTATTCAGGGATATATTGTTTTCTGATTTCATCCAAATGACTGCATATAATAACTAAATGGTATTCGTCTCCTAAATATTCTCCACATATGGTGCATATTCTATTGTCATTATCATTTGGAGATTACTTCCATCTTGCACATTCTATAGGCAATTTATGATTTGCAGTTCTGAGCTTCAGGGGGTATATCGATAGATTTGACGGCAACATCTTCAAGTAATTTGGGTAACCGTAGTCAGTTTTAATAAAACTATAAAATTGGGCCCTCGATGAAGCAGATGTGTTTATGTCAACGAGTATTGCGTCCCAATGACGCTGTTTGAGAACAGTTTTTGCATTTCCGTCTGGGTGATCCACTTTGATTGCAATTTCAAATCATAAAGAGAATTTTTGACAAAAGATAACCATTTGGAGTTATTTTTGTCTGCTGTCTTTGCGTTCATCTCTTGAGTCTGATAAATTAAGGTATACATATTCTTAGCTAACTCAGAGCCGTCAATCGATACAAGCTTTGACCAATATGTCAGAGCTCGGCATGTCATTTCTATAAAAGTGGGGTGTCGTGCGAATTCTACATAAACTATGTAATTGGGGGTACTCATTTTGATGGATGTAACCATCTTACAAAATTTTAGATGTAGTGTCTCTACACTTTGAGTACGTTCAAAGCACCAGATCTCACTTCCATACGGTAAAATAGGTGAAATCATCTTATCGAATAAATCAAGCATAATATCAATGGGTAGGTTAAGTTTTCGAACCTTATTAAGCAGGCCGTACATGACTCTCGTTGCAGAATTAACTGTTTTCTTTATGTTCGGACAGAAACAACCATTATAAAATAACTTAACCCCTAAATAAGCGAATTCTTTAACTATTTCTAGGATACAGCCTCTATTCATGAATATGGGAAGATTTTTTGACCATTTCTTTGTGAAAATCATTAATTTGGTCTTTTTTGTATTGACTTAAGTTTCCAAGCCTCTGCATTATCGACAAAGGCGAGGAGAGCCCTGTGCATATTATCTTCGTCGTCAGAAAATAGAACTGTATCGTCGGCATATAAAAGACATAACAATTTAATAAAGCATCCAACATTTTGCATATATGATTCATCTAGAAATTTCAGAGGGTCTATTGCACAATCATACAAGAAACTTTGTAAATCATTTACATATAGAGAAAATAAGAAAGGTGACATTATTACACCTTGGAATAGGCCAATTTTACTTACAAAAAAGTCAGACATAGAGTTGTTGTCTTTGACACAAATTTTAATTTTGCCATACATATCCTTTATAATATTTAGGACTTTACCATTAATATCATTGTTCATTATTTTTAGCCACAATGCATCCCTCCAGATTGTATCAAATGCTTTTCGAAAGTCTATAAAGATACAATAAAGTTTCTTGCCACTTGATAAATAGAGATCTATTATACTCTGTAATATGAATATGTTATCTATCGTGGAGTGTCCTTTTCTAAATCCGGTTTGTGTTTTCAAGATAACCTCGAATTCTTCGGAAAAGGCTACTAGTCTGCTATTAAGTATTGATGTGAATATCTTCGAGAAACAGCTTAGCAGATGAATCTGGATTTTTTGGGTCCCCAGATTTTTTATAGATAGGTTTTATCATACCTATCGCCCACCCTTGTGGGAAAATATCGCAGTTCAGAATCAAATTAAATAATAAAACATAAACTGGCATAAACATATCTAAAGTCGATTTGAAATATTCATTACTTAGCTGGTCATAACCACATGCCTTTCCATTTTTAAGCCTCAATATGGCAGTCTTAATCTCCTCCTCCTATATTGGATTATTTCAATAAGAGCTATCCGACGGATCATAATCATCTCTCACGAAACGTGTAAGATCATCAAGCTCTTCTGTACTGTTTAGTGACTGGAAATGTGCTTCAAATTCGTCAAGACTTACTTTTGACTCAGATGTTTTGGAATTATCGCACATGCTATGGAGTTTTTCCCAGAAACCTTTGCTTTCTGTCTGACAGAGATATCTGAGCTCTGAGACGTGTTTTTCTTTCAGACTTTTTATTTTTGAATCCATAATTTTTCTATAAATCGTTCCAGCATCTTTTAGTAATTCTTTATTTGATTCAGATTTATCACGGTTATATTCGCGTTTTGATATGTTAAACTGCTTCCTAGCCTGTTTACAATCCTGGTCAAACCAAGGTTTATTTTGATCTGGGGCAATATTGTTACGTTGTTGCCCAGGAACGAAAGTTTCAAATGTTTTGCCCGCAGCATCGGTCATAATTTTAGTAACGCCCGTACATATATCATCTAGTTCTGAGGGTAAAATTGTCTTGTTATTTAAAGATTCAATTTTGCTTCGGACCATATCAAGTTCATGTACATTAATATTGTTTATAAACCCGAAACCCTTTTCGTGGTTCCAACGGCGAATTCTAGATGGAGGAATTAACTCATCCATGATATCATAATCTGCATTTTCAGGCTCCGGATTGGTCCAAAAGCGAAGTGTGGTTTGTAGCGGGTTATGAACATCGCTTAATAGGTTGGAGAATTGCTCAACGCGGAAATTTTCAATAGCGCGGAATAAGTGCTTATTTACCAACGCGTAGTCAATTACTGACCTACCTGACGAAGTCAGTCTTCCATGACCCTGATCATCGCCACATCTTCCGCTCAAAATGCGAAAATGGTACTTTTACAAAAAATTAAAATCTTATAGCCATAACTGTTGACCTTTCCAGTGTCCTCTGAGTGTCTGTTAGAGAATTGGAAAAGGTAATCACTTTGCTTGATATGGTCAGCATCAGTGTGGGCATAATCGTCAAATTCATAATCAAAATCAGCATTAATTACATCAAATAAATCGAAATTATTAGACGAGTCAAACTTCGTCAAATCTGAAATGGCACAAATTAAGGAGTCAATATCATTGTCTTCGATATCACTCAGCTTATTTGTTCGGGCGTTGAAATCAGATTGAGTTCATTGTCTTTCGGGACTTGTCTCAATTCGCCCTCAAGGTCGATCGACCAATTGTCGTCGCAATATCTAGTGTTTGTCGGTGGTATATACACGGCTCCTATAAGTAAGGGTCGTTTGTTAAGTGTGCAATCAGTGTCCACGCGCACCCAGGCAATCCACAGCACAATGGCACGTCCCTATATATTAGCGACAGGGGGATTACGGTATTGTTTTTAGACCAACGGCAGCATATTGTTTTATTTTTGGTAAAAAATTATGGTCTGAAATACATTGATGTACCAGTTGGATAGTTTCAACCCAGGGGTGCAAATTATATTTCGCTAACATGGAAGTTTGGTCTGGATTAAGGCGGGGGTGCAGTTTATTGATTGATTCATTGCAAAAGTCACATAACGGTGAAACAAGCCAAACGTATATATACACTATGTACACTATACACTATCACATTCATCATTGTTCATTTCATATACATATGTATGTTTATATATACAGCAGTAATTAAATTTGATTACACAATAATAGGCGATAAACTTAACAAACATGATAATTACATTTGTTCACCCATGCATAACAATAAATTATTCTCCTCATATAGAATAGGACACCTTATTTATGAGGCTTATATTTTGAAGAGATAGGAGACCATGGAATTTCTCTCTCGTAGGATTCTTCCAAAAGTATTAAAGGATATTTTGTTTTCTGATTTCATTTCAGTTGCAACATAACATCAGGTAGGCGACGAAAACAATGTCACCCTGGTTAGCGGGCGCGTGACTGGACTGGATCCAATCAGAAGCGGGTAAAATAGGGAAGATGGTAAAAATCTGTATTGTTCCATGTCCAAGAAAATGCAGGCTAAATCGGTGGCTAAATTCTGTTATTACTTGCGCCAGTCCATGCTGGACGCAAGTAATGTTTTCGGCTCGGATGTCTGTTTATTTGTCTGTTTATCCTTCCGTGAATATGTTACGTCATACCGGAAGTACATACTGTAAAAAATGAACACGCGCTAATATGAAATGGTTGCATCAATTGTAATTTATATCCACATATATATTTAATTTGCATTGTTATCTGGTTTTATTTTGGTAATAAATCGTTCATAAATGAACAATATTGAATGATTTCTTTCTGGAAACCGATCAAGACGCCATGACGTCACGACGCACATCAGGACGTCACAAGCTACATGGGCGCGCAAAACACCAGACATGATTACGTCGAAGTCCAGACAGCTGAGACTCGTATTACACGGACAGGCTAAACCATTCCATCTGCCAACAACTTCGTGTTTTATTATTATAAATATATATATATACTGCATGTAAAACAAACGTGGGCAATAGTACTGCCCATTATATATATAGAAGCCTATTTTATGTAACTTGAAACTCGGGGAAATGAGTTGAGATCAAGTCTAAAAGATGCGTGCGTAATCGTTTTTTTTTTCGCAGAGACAGTGAGGTGCGAACATATTTCTTGAAAGTTCAAAACATTTTCGAAAGATCCTGGTGCATATAAATCATGTCCGGCGAGCGCGTGGTTTAATTGAAAAACAATTGCACTGAAAAATGTGAATGTGGAAACATGGATTATTAAAATGCCTTATTAATTAACTGGGAAAACAACCTTTCTCATTCTCAACGCAACAGACATTTTGATGATATGTTCCCGAAGACTGTAGATCAGTCGCTAAGGGCATGTTCACATTGACACATTGTTAATCAAAGACTAACAAATGATCGCGTTTCTTTTATTTAATTGTGTCGGTATTTTGTAATTTACATTGATGGTTTTTGCCACTGGCATACACACTTGATATCATTCTAGTCAAACTAGTAAGTTAACCCAATTGGTATATAATATAGCATCACCGGCAACCAATCGTCTTCACACCCTTCATATGAACGATGTCTATATTGTTATATAAAGATGTCAAACAACTCGTACGTATTACTAAGACTATGATTAGTGTAATATAGATCAACTTGAGATAACAGAGATATTCTGTCCGTACACACAACTATTTCAGCGATGGATGAACTGAGATTTGATATCTAGATTTTTGTTATCGATCTCTCAAACGAGGGGCCAACACCCGTGGTTCAAACTGTTGTTGGTAAGACACCACACAACATGCCAAATGGGCGCAAGTATAGGCAGCTCCAGTGAGTGCATTCTAGTTTGAATAAGTTTTTCTGTTGCAGCGACATATTTTGACCCCCGAAATCTGACTTATGTTTAACAAAGCGGGCATAATGTCAACCTTCAACCCGCCCCAGGAATTTAATTTAAATACATGTCGACGTGAATGACATCAAAAGTGTGTAGATCCAGTGTTGAGTCTTTGTTCATTTTAACCGGGCCACGAAGTATTTGAGATCGCTGTCCACAGAGAAGGAGAGTAGGGAATGGTGTCCATACATGGTGCATTCTTTTTTCTCCGACGTCACCGTGCTCACCACGAACGACCGACAATACTCATTCATCATGCATTCAGCGGCGCATCGACGAGACGATTTCACGGTGTATGTTCCAAAGTTGCCATTGCTGATTGGACGTTTGTTGATGTACATCAGGTCGAAGTATCCTGTTCTGGATCTGACATTGAAGTAGTCCGCTGGAAAATATGTTATATAAAATATGATAGTAACTAAAAATAAAGTCATTGTTAAAGACATATTACTAGCTTATTTCACTATACATGAAACTGATAGTTTACGACTCAGTCACTACATCCATCAGAAGAATGCATCATTCAACTATTTTTATCGAAAAATTCAATAACAATGGATTTACCCTTTCGTAAATTCGTCACGAACAAATCGCCGATAAACAAACGAGAAGTGTTTAGCTAACGAGTCACTTTATTTGATTAATATGATCGAATGACGTGTATGACAATTTTGATACAAAATTCATTAAAATATCTGCTTTTATCTAGTTTATTCGCTGTGCGCTACAGCGGATTGTTTCACACCACTTTAAATTATATTCCATCTAATCGAACCACCGATTATTGCCCAGAGCGAGCATAACTAAGTATAAATTGATTCTTCAAACAACTCATTACCTTAGAACGGACATTGCTCATTCGAGCTTCCACATTTTGTCTACGTTATTTGGAAGGAGGTATAATATATGTTAATAACTACACGATATATTGATATACCGGCTTCATGTGCTCTGGAATTTACTCGCCGTGGTCACAGCCATTTTCCAGTTGTTTTTAATTTTTCGCATAGAAGTTAAATAAACGCTCTTCATTTCTACCATATCAGGCATAGAATAACACGGGACGCTCTATTCTGTTCCATGCCGTACACATGCATGGATGTTATTTGTTCGGGATCCAAATGCGTCTTTCTGGGACATATGATGCCCGTCGAAAGGAAGTTCCAGTATTTATCGACCTATACGCATGTATTTCGATACCGGGAAAGTTCAAAAGCAAATAATATTGGGTGTATTTAATTTTTAGTGCGCAAACCACCAAGTGGCTTTAAAATCCCAGTTAAAGAGCCTCTTCATCTTTTGGGTTTCTTTCAGGTCTAGTATAATTTATCGCTCTTGTCTCAGTCCGGTAATAAAAAATAATAGTGCGATAAATACATTACATACTTTACTTTAAAGGGTTACTGTTCACTAAATCCGTCCATTTATGGGACCATCTCCTTTTATACTCAACAGAATATATGCAACAAATGAATGAATTTCAGCCATGGATTAGTGCAAAATACACTCATGTGCTCTATTAACGATGCAAACAACATGGCAATTATAATTAACATGAATTTGACTGCATAAATGGCCGGATTTAGCGCATACAGTCCCCCTTTAATCATATTTTAATGCATCTGAAGAATATTTACAATCACGCATGGAATTGAGGCGTAATGATTTTACAACCTAAACGGAGCCTCACTCCTTATACATTTGAAACATATACATTAAAATTACTATATAGATGGCAGAAAATTATTAGCAAGGACTGTGGAATACAGATTGTGTGAGTTGCTGAGGCTGGTGTTTCATCCGTTTCACAGTGAGTAAAATCGAACATAAGTCATGGCTAATTGACACTAATATGATAATGTTCATACATTTGCTGAAGTATTGTCCAAAACTTCAACACTGCAAGATGTGTGAGACTGAATTAAATCAAAATTTGTCATTTTTGGTTAAGAAATTAGCAAAATATTATTCTATAGAAGCTGTGAGCCTTTTTGGCATGCGAATCCCAATTACCAGATAACAAATTAACCAGAATCCCGCGTACCAGAAAATGGGGTGACATCTCAACCAGGCCCACTCTTTCAACTAAATTTCAGACAATATGGATAAAGCCAATAGGTACACCATCTAACCAGTTGTTGGGTTTTCATGCATGTCGCAACGTGTGTGGTCGTATACGTCAATAAACGATGACATTTAACATCCATCGTAGCAACGTTTAGTTATATTGTTTAGATTGTTGATGTAATTTTAGTTTGTTCTATTGAATGGTATCGCACTGATGTTGTTGGGCACAATAGCGATACACCACTCAATAAAACACACTCTAACTACATTCATTTCTGATATTTGTATAGGTTTTTCTTTATTAATTTCTATAAACTCAGCTGAATTTGTTTTCTGAAATATATCTGCAGTTAGGAGATTATACCATGCCGCACTGTAATTTAGTCCAATATTCCACCTGTGAATTATCGATCAATTAGTCACTCTCTTAAACAAGCATCCGACCAATTATGTTATCGACCACATTCAGTCATATATATAGGTCAAGAACTTGTGAAGTTGGTTCGTGTTATGGCGTGTTTTATTGGTACATGAAATGCATGATCCAATTGGCAGATGACTAGTCACAGAATAATCGTTATAGTGTAACATGCACTGACTATGTCAATATTTTGGCATATTGTGGACCCCTTTATTGCTAAAATGCGGTGCTGAAACCCAACTCGTGGGTGCAATTGCGATAACCCCCACCGAGTGTATCGGAATATACTGTAACGTATACCTTGAGGAAATGCCCAACTCGCGTCATTGGCGCAAATTGGGTCAATCAGTGACGCATCTCTGGCGGCCGCTATCGGGGTTATAGCAGCGCAAGACATCTTCCCTTTAAACGCTCGTGTCGTATTGAAAGAGCCACCAATCATCAAACGTCCAGGAAAGACCATGTACGTTAAAGGCGCCAACCCATTCGGGATGTCAATCTTGGTCCCACCGTTGACAAACAACTCGAATCGTTCGTGCTCAGCGTCATGTGCCAGGGATATAAATGTCCATGTGTCCTGGATTATGGTGTTTGTCAGAGTAGCTTCGAACTCATAGCCGCTGCTGTGTTCCAGCCAACCTTTCAGAGTACCGTCCGATAGCAGCCACATCTCCATGGCAACGACTCCTGTGCCAACAACGTCACTTCTGTAGGAGAAAATTGTTCCTCCGCCCGACGATTTGAGATACACCGAGAATGAAACGTAGTGAAGGTTGCCAAGATCGCTTAGATCAACAGGGACCTGAATTACCGCCCCACCGGTGCCGTCGAAGAGAACAGACTCGTGTGTAACAGGTGGCGCTGAGTCCGGATCGAATCGATACGACTCGAACCCTGCTGGATAGAACTCCTCTTGTCCTTTTATGACGTCATAGGCGAGGGTTGAAGGTGCTAGTGGATACAGCTGTACAGGCGGTTCTGGTGGTAGAGCTTCATGAGCCATGGCCAAATCTGAAGCAGTATGCAAAAAAGAAAGGAATGCGCGGTACATATATGTTACTCTCCAGCAAACATCAACTATTTACAGAACAACAACTTCGAATCGTAGCCATTGACTTTAATCCAGATGATTGCGAACGTACATAGACAGTGCATTTATGTCAACTATCAGGACGTTGTTTGCATGAGGGGCCAAATACAGTGCATCTACATCTACATGTTACTCCGTCGTCCTCAATGTGCTGAAGATTATGAGGAAGCGCATAAAATTAAAAACTTAAAGGTACGGTTGGCCTTGGCGGTGGGTATCTTGTAAAAATATGTCCACCCGTCAAAAACCGCCACAAACAGAAAGAACATCAAAATGTAGACAGACTTTGTCCGTATACAAATAAGAAATATCGCATAAACAGTATGTTATTGTCATTTGTTTGACCATTGTTATGTAAACAAAAGCATAAAAAGTTACTTTTCCGGTGTTTGTTTATATTATGATGGTAAACATAAAGAGCGTTCTTTGTTGGTGAATTCCTGATATGGAACAAATAAAGAGCGTTTATGCCATTTGTGTGTGATTAGCCAGTAGCATTGTGCTGTCTTATGTAACACAATCAGGCTCTTGCTTAGGTAAAATATAGTAGGTCTTTATGATAACATGCTGTTTACGCGATAGTCATGGTATATATGAACGAAACTGTATGCATTTTAATGTTTTTCTGTTTACGGTGATTGGAACAAATAGGAATATTTTCGACAACTAAGGCCTCACGTGCCTTTAAAAGCTATCTTTTTGTGTTATTTTGATAATTTATAAAAAGGAGTTGGAACTCTATACTATTTGGAAGCTTTCTGTTTGTTTGCAGTGTCATCAAGTGCAACATTTTGCGACACAAACTGGCAACGGGTTAAATATTTATTGCATATGAATTGCTTACCAAGATGGTATTTGCTATTTGCCCCAGGAGAACAGGAAAAGTAAAACAAAATGGGTTTAATATATTGCTATAGATATATACCTTCTAAATCTTTTACCTTGTATTTTATATATATCCGTTTTTGTGTGTTTATATATATATTACATTAACCCTACCACTTTAACGGATTTCTAACTAAGTAATATTGTTCACCAAAATGTCAAGACCAATTCCCATTTCCACACTGTGAACTCATGTCCAAGTTTACTTCGACGTAAACCAGCTAGTGAACTCGGTGGCGATAATGGTGGTTTACGTCGAAGTACGGTTGCATTACTAGCGCTTCTGTAGCAGACGTAGCGTAAATCACCCGCTCATCTAAAAATCATCATGACGGTAATAAAATGTCACAATTGTGAAAGTAACCCGGTTTATTCCATAGAAAACATTCTATAATTAAGTAATGGTTAGACCACAAGAATAGTTCTTTACCAGAATAAATCGAGTCGGAGACGAGATTTATTCTGGTAAAGAACTATTCGCGTGCTCTGACCTACTTAGAGCACAATTGACGGCACATAATGCGATTATCTCGAAATACGCAATTGATCGTGCGTTGAACACGACGTACAATCCGTGCGCTGGCCGAGATGAACACAATGACCCGTTAGCCACACCAATAATCGTGATTACACATGCAGTGATCGCCGTTGAATGTGAATAAATATGTCCGAAGCGACCAGCGACACGGATTAACGTGTGACGCGTTTTCACAAACCAAGTCACTCGCAGATGTGTTTGGAAAGTCAAATTTGGAAGTCGCATGATTGTGTCTTACTATTATTATATACATTGTATAAGTGGATCATGAATTCCGAAGAAGTCTGTCTGCCAGAATGATGACATGGAATTTGGACCTGTAACCAACAACCAACAACTTTTTGCCAAAGGTAATGCTGCACATCATTATTATGTGACAATCGTGTCGCCTTTTCAAGAAACTGTTTCGAAATTACTACTATAATAGTCCATTGGTTCCTCCAGATTCTCCAGATACAAGTTCTGTTGTTAGTTATATCGGATACGTGGAGCGCTATATAGTGAAGTGGTGATTCTGTTGGATTATTGGATATATCACTATTTTGTGGTTCTATATGTAAATGTTAATTCGTTTAGTTTCATCGTTGGATTAGTGGTCCTGAGAATATTTTCGGAACTGGATTAGTTTTGTGGAATAATTATAATAAATGTAATTATTCTACTAGTTAATAAAGAATTCAACCAATGCATGTGTTACTATTGCCACCCCCTCCGTTCGTCCTGTTGATATATATATATATATATATATATATATATATATATATATTGTATTTTGGTAAATCACACCCAATTCCCAAGGCTGGCAAACTAATATTTCAGTGATATCCCATTGTTCGAGACGCGCCACTCTTTAACAAACAAATCGCGCGGTCGTTTCAATGTAGCTTCAGTTATTATACAAGAGGACGTGCATCCCCCACCCGCACTCCCCTTATACGCCGTCCCTATATATGTGCCTGCTTAGTATATTAGAGGTGCATAAATACTAAAGGCGTATAATGGCAGTGTGTTTGGGGGAAGCAGAGCGCTGTTCGTGCCCCTGTGGTAATTGAAGCTACTTCGAAGCGACCGTGCGATTTGTCTGTTGTGAGTTGAGTGTGCCTAACAATGGGGTAATCATTGAACTATTACCAAAAATCAGGGAACGATTGCAACAATGGGATTGTGCTCTAATTATATATATATCCTCATATAAATATATAAAGAATATACGCATAGTGTTTCTGAATAACAAATTTAATCCACGAGTGGGATTGGCCATTTACACCACGAGCTTCAGCGAATGGTGTAAATCGCCAATCCCACAAGTGGATTAAATTTGTTATTCAGAAACACTATGCGTATATTTTGGTTATGCCACGATCTTTACAATGCGATGGATATACACTTTTGTGTTCAAATTGTATGGAGAAAGTTTAATCCACTCTGCGAAGTTTATGCCACGATCTTTACAATGCGATCAGTAAACACTATTCCGTTCAAATTGTATTGAGAAAGTTTAATTCACTCTGCGAAGTTTAATCAACAGTAGGTGTTGATTAAATGTAACATTTAAACAGATGGCTTTATTTATATAGTAAGATAGGCGATCGTGGTGTAAATATATTTAAAGCACACCTATTGTTAAAACCGTACGTATATTTTCCATATTCACACCTTTCTTGGTGACATTTCTTCTTAATTCGTCTAGATGAAATTTCTTCTTAATTTGTCTAGGTGAAATTAAGAAGAAATTTCACCTTAACCATTGATTATTCGTTTTGGCATTATATATATACTAGCAGGTGACCCGACTTCGTCCGGGCTTTGACCTTGAATTGACCATTTTGAAAGTCAAGGTCAGGTCGGACTCCCCAGACAAAATTACCCGTATTTCGTCGAAATCCGTCTAGCAGTTTTCCCGGCCATAGCTAACAGACAAACAAACAGACAGAAGTCCTAAAATATATATTAGATCATTTGTGGGTACCCGTTTCAAGGTGAAGGTCACCTCGGGCGGAAAAACTGACCCGATGAAAATATCCCCCATTCCCAGGAACCCCTAAGTACGAACACAGAATCACACAACACGCTCATGTCTGTACACAGTCACAACACGCTCATGTCTGGACACATATACACGCTCTTTATCAACGACACTGCAGATACGAACACTCTTTAACTATCACGCGATTAACCCATGAACTACCCATTGCGGTGGCGGGGGATTGTAGAATGAGTGCTATGACGTTCTCATAAGCGGTGCGATGACATTCCATCTGGGATTTTACCCTTAGATAGGAAGTTTGGGCTCAATCCGTCAGACTGTTTTCCCGGCCATATCTAACAGACAAACAGACAGACAGAAGTCCCAAAATATATATTAGATATCTTCACAATAGTTGTCAACTGAAAGTAGTAATTTAATGGGAAAATATATCTTATATCACAACGTTTACATAATTTCAAAAGAATACGAACACATTTTACCTCGCGAACTTCATAATAATTCGGGTCTTCTCTATCAAACAAACATACGACAGGTGCACGGAGTTACTCCTAAAAAAACAGTATTCAGTGCACAATTTTACAACGGTTAGATCATAATACATCATCTTTTGACCATAAGATAACACTTTTTGTTTTTATAAATGTAGCATTTTGTATTGATTTGTATGATAAAGTCGATTACAATTGATGAACATTTCCGCCACTGGATCTTATGCGGTAG
This sequence comes from Siphonodentalium dalli, assembly GCA_032622095.1. Classification (NCBI taxonomy): domain Eukaryota; kingdom Metazoa; phylum Mollusca; class Scaphopoda; order Gadilida; family Siphonodentaliidae; genus Siphonodentalium; species Siphonodentalium dalli. The sequence continues at coordinate 180,297,205 of CP136065.1, read as the reverse complement.
TGACAATTTTGGGACTCTAAATTATTCTTTTGTTTCTATTTAATTGCCTGGGCATGTTGTTTTATTTGTAGATATAGGTAAAGGCACACTACGACACTAATAAAAGTTACATGTAGTGTTTACCATTCGAAAACACATGTCTCATAATTACATACCATGCATTCAATCATTCGGTAACTTCCGAATATATATGTATAGCATGTCTATAACTTCCCGCGCATTCGTGATCAAGATATATAATAGTATGTAATGGCCGACACACACGCACTACTGTATAATATATAATATATTCCCATGATGTAATCCTACACTATGATATATATAGTAATACATAATACTGTGACAGGAATTATATATGCTATTCACTGGCGGTCCCGTGCAAAAGCGCCGGTCCACCATGCATAACGTGCTCGTATGTACATTCACTCATACTATTTTCCGCGCACCGATGGGAGCGCGAATTTAAAACTAAGCTTAAAATTAGTAAGACTCCTGAGTTTATACCAAACGACAGGGAAAATCAGAGGGCTATGTTATTGAGTAACATGCATTGTGGAAGGTTGGGCTGAATATTATAAGTCAGTGTGGTGGATTGACGGTAACATGCATGATGTGACATTGACCGCTTGGAGTTTATGTTCAACTCGATGATATTTTTGATCGCGCTAGCATTGAACCTTTAGCCCAACTGGAACTTTCAACAACGGACCTGTATCAATTAAATCATCTCATAATTTCATTACAGTTGATTTCTATTTTAATTGGTCAATGATATGGGCGAGCATGATTTGATTATGATCATATGCCCCACGGGTCTTTCAATATTTTGTCTCGGCCACTCGAGGTAAGGCTAATGTCACTTATTCTCCTGATACCAGATAGTTATACTCTTATTTCTTAAAATGCCTGTTGGATTATGTAAATGACATACACATGTCAGTATGCCTGTCGGGTTTAAAACGTTTGATACACGAAACTATATTCGGCCCATACTGCAGAAATCGTTCGAATAAATATCATGTATAGAACCGTAACAACCATTATTGTCTCGAAATAGAACCGTAACACACACAAGTTGTGATTGTGAGACAATAATGATCCAAATTATCAAACCCTATCGGGATATTTTCGCAGCTGATTTACAGAAGAATATCACATGCAGGTATTTATACTCATTGTTTCGTCTTCAGAATGCGTTTCACACTATGTGCATCTAAATCAACAAAATTATGTTTACATGGCTTGATTTTCAGTCATTGTATATTGATATGGTACTCGTTCAAATGTATCGATTATTTCGATGGCCGCACAGCTACAGTGGAAATATTTAGTCCCACCTGAACTACGAAACTAGGTATAGTGTGGACTTTCCAGTGGAGCTCTTGGTAGACGGCATAAATTGTGTATATTATTAATCCGACCAAACCTGTAAATTTGGGCTAAGTGGCAACTATCCACATTTTCCAAATGTCAGTTTCCAACCAATGAATGTAACATTGGGTGGGGTGCTGCCTGCTAAATCAGTAGATCGTATAGGGTGCGCATGAAGCCATTTCAGAAACGTTCCCTCGAGCAGTATTGTATCATGGTCACCTGGGTCAAAATGACACCAAACACAATAGTGCCTGTGTATGATAGGCCTACTACTTTAAATTCAGGCTGGAATTCTCTCCGATAATAGTGGCGTAACTTCGGTGGCCGTGTGGCATTGACGCCGGACTTTGAGTCGCGCTCGCCGTCATGTGCCGAGGTTCGAATCCCACTCAATCAAAACAAGAAGGAAAAAACAAACAAAATTTGCACTGTCTCAAAAACACACGCTTCTTTACATTTTTATAAGTTATGCATTTTCAGGAAGGGTGACAGCCTGACAGGGCTCACTTCGCCCTCCCGGAATTCACACCCAAGTGATGGCGAATCCCGAGTATGGGTATGGACTCAAAAATTGCACTATGAGACCATGTCACCTCTCCGAAATTGGATAACGTATTTGTCCACCGCATGTCAAGGTCGTCGGGTTAATATACCAGTTAAAAGTTTGTTTCAATCTCCAAACATTTGGAACGTTTGTGTCAAAATTTCGAGATAAACATTTTATTTATATCCTAAATCAACCACCTTATAGGGGAATACCCATGCAGGTGTTCGAGACAATGCGGATTCTCCAAGCTTGCATAACAGGAACACGTGGAGCATGTTCATCGTTATAAATGTAGTATTCTGCGGAACTATAGAAGCTACTTATGGATCAAAACACACCTATTACTATGGAGGTAATCGCTTGAGTATCACTATAAATTCAGAAATTGTAAAAGCAATTCATGTTTATGTCGAAGCAACATCCAGATTCAAACATGCATAACTATCGCGCTATATACTGATATGTGACCCGCCATATCAAATCCAGTCGTAAGTCTGGATTTTTTTTACCCTGTGCCAATGCATTCTCTTATATATGCGAGTCGACCATAGGTCGCCTCGCATATATAAGAGAATGCATTGGCCTAACAATTTTTTATCATTTTTAAAAAAATAAAAGTTTCTTACAATTTTTAGGACATAAAATAAAAAAAACATCCATTACCCTGCAGGGAGCCCCACACATATATAGAAGCATATAGAAGAGTGTCGTCTGCTCATGTTTGTCTGGGGCTCTGTGTGGGTGAAATTATAAAATTGTTAAAGAATACAAGAAAAAATTATTAAAATTGTTAGACCAATGCATTCTCTTATATATGCGAGGCGACATATGGTCGACTCGCATATATAAGAGAATGCATTGGCACAGGGTAAAAAAAATCCCAACTTACGACTGGATTTGATATGGCGGGTCACATATTGATATAGTTACGAATTGAACTATTAATCTTTCATTCTTTTTTTGGTAAGGGACGCAATTAGATAATGTTATATAAAGCATAATCCTATATACATATTCTGCATGGTGTTATAAAGATCTATTTGGCCAATTACCTAAACCGACGCACATAGCCTCAAATCGATTAAAATTCAGAAAGTTATTGAATCTAGCTTCTTACCATCACAAGGACTCCCGAATCAACTGTACATTATCAGCATATGCACTTATTTTTTTTCTTCTTTCTCTTTGTTTTGTTAATTACGTGAATTTTCTTTGTTATTTATATTTTGTTGAGTCGGACTTATATAGGTCTTCGTACCTGTTGTCTGGCTCATTGATTATTTTTTATTTGCAATAAACCTATTTATACCAAAAAAACCTATGGATCGTGTCACGAATCTCTGCTCTGGCTACACACGTAGAGATCACAGTCCAACAATTAAAAACCTGTGAACTTTTTCATGTTCTGACAGGGAAATTTATAACATTAATAAAAACGGTGCAGCTACTGTATGTCTCAGTTAATATCTGTTCCTTAATAATGTATTTCATAGTAGGTCCGAGATCGAGATTGCATCGCTTACAAACTTGAAACAATTCAATGTTTATTGCAATATCGACTCACAAAAGTCAGAAAATCATGCAGTCTCGAGTTGGAACCACACCTACTACCACACCTACTGTCAAAGAAATTATTAAGGAACAAGACTGTATTAACAAAAGAAATATGTTTCCAATGCAGTTGTGTGTACAATGTTATAAAGTTGTCAAAAAGTTGTACATGCTGTATGTATATATACCATACTAGAAGGTGACCCGACTTCGTCCGGGCTATTCAAAAACCAAATTTCAAGTCGATAGCTCCACCCGTTTCCGAGATCTGGTCTGCGCATGCGCGAAGCTGACGTCGCACGGGCTCGGCGACCAGATACAATTCGTATCCGGGGCAAGATACATTCACATACCAAATTTCAAGTCGATAGCTCCACCCGTTTCCGAGATATATATATTACCCAATGTCATTTGCGGATACCTCGGCCGGCGATGAGTTAACGCGACATCGGCCGGTTAATAAGAGTTAAACATGGATCACGTCACGATCTGTTGACGGCGTAATATATTTACGGAATGATTTTCGATGAGCGAAGCATGGTCCTGCGTTCTTCCCGATAATTAAGGTAGATACTTTAAACGTACACAGGCGTGTGATACATCATTGGAAAGAGGAAGCGCCACAGATTCTAACCGTGCAAATTATACACTCTTATAACTAATGTGTAGAAACGATTACACATCAAATGTGTAAACCCGGTTAATACACATAGCAATGTGTAGTTTTACATACCAATACATTGACCAAGTGCCGTTCTACACATAATGTGTATATTTTGTTACACACAATTGTGTAAGAACGTAGAGCATGCGCATTGCGGTGCCTTCAGTTTCATAGTCTGCTACGTGACGGCCATATTGTTTGAGTATAATTTTTGGATTACAATCTACAGCGATCGTAGACAAGGATGTAAGTTCAGAATTCCAATTTGTGGGTTTAGTATTAATAGTATATGAGGATTTATTTGTTAAAACTTTCACGGCGATTACTGCCCTTAGACTCTTGTTATGATTGTTGTAATAATACTAATATTATGCAATCACGCCTCGACCATGGTTTGTTCATTCAAAGCAAAAAACTCACAGTACAGAACAAAATACTACATACCACTATGCGCCATGAAAGTTTTAACATATAAATCTGCATATATCTTTAATACTATACCCACAGATCGGACTACTGAACTTGCATTTCTTGTCTACGAACTGTATGTGTAAGAACCTACACAAAATGTGTAAGGGATATGTGTTGATTTTATACACACAGTTGTGTATAAATGTGTAAAAATGTACCCATTTATGTGTAAAAATTGTTACACAATTTGTGTACGAATATGAAACTACACATATACTACACAAATATGTTTAAGATCAAAATTGAATAATGATTGTGTAGCAGGGCTACACATTTTGTGTAGAAAACATACACATTAGTCATAAGAGTGTATGACTGGCAATTAATTATTCGCGCTCTATCGAATCGATTTGTGAGCACCGAACTGAAATATATTGGCGCAAAACGGCGTAAAAACAGATTTGACCTCGGCACGTGAAAAGTTGACCTCGGATCTGAAAATTAATAGGCCCATGCAACCCCCCCCCCCCCCCCCCCCCCCGGCCGAAAATACCCCCACATACCAAGTTTCATCGAAATCGGCTCGGCCGTTTTCGAGTCATCGCGATCACACAGACAGACAAACACACACACACACACACACACACACACAAACAGATCTTCCAAAATATATAATAGATTTATGGAGGACCGAACTCAGTACGTATGAATGTTCATTGCTTCAGATATGCTTGCTTCAGTGAGCGTGAACAAATCCTCATTTCTAATGGGGACACTTGCATACCCTCGTCGTCAGCGGCATCATCATCACCATCGTCAACATCATCATCATGATAATCATTTCATCATCATCACTACCGTCGTTGTTATCGTCAACGTTATCATCAAATTATAATCACAATCATCACCGTCATCATCGCGCCATCAGTGTCATCATCTACATCACATCCACAATAGGCAGCTACGTCGCCATGTTAAGGGTCCGACGCAGGTTTTGCCAAAATTTCCTGGTATTTCAGGGGGGGGGGGTCGGACAAAAATTTCAGGCACGTATGGCATTTTTCCCTTTCGATCATTTTTTGTACCCACCCACCCCCACCGCCAAATTTTTTTCTGTTTTCGGCAGTTTTTCGTACCATTTTTTGACACCCACCCCCCCCCCCCCTTTTAACACTAAAACAGATATTTGCGCGGGGAAATTCACTGTAAACAGCTGTATATGAATTTCTGTGCATACTATTTATCATGGATGTTAACATGGACATGTAAATAGGAATGAGTCATTTTGAGGTCATTCGGCCAAAAAAACATGGCTGCCAGCGGCCATCTTGGATTTCAAAATTTGCAACAAATACAACACGATAACTGCTTTCATCACCCACCCGCCATACGGCATAATTTCTTTGTTAAATTTGGTACAAGCGATTATTGTGATCGACCAATTGGATATTATAACTTCATTCTCTTTACTTCTATGTCATGAACATCATACTTCAAGATCATTAGAGAAGATTTAATCATTCTTGATTTGTGAAATTCAATCATTAGTTTCGTTTAAAAAGGCAACTACCCATTAATAATTGTCTATATTTTAGAGGTTTCATGTCATGCCTGTTGATCAATGAAAAATTGGGCTGACATGAGATTTCAGTAATGGGTTCATTACCAAGTTAAAGCTGAACACCATATCTCTTAACTGCCTAATTCCAGTTGATTACCCCTTGGTTGGGTGGAACACACTGCATATCAGCATTTATTTTCATTGGGCTGGAATATTTGTGACTGCTTCACTCTTCATTATAATATATGGGGGTATGATGCTATATGATGCAAATAAAAATCTAACTCAACATCATGATACAAATGAAACCTCTCATAGAGCCAAGACAACAGGCTATTTGCTGATTGTAGTTTTGTGTGAAATTGTTAATTATTCTAGCAGTTCTTGGTACCGAAATGGACAAAAATAATATATTCAACCTCTCAAATGTATTAAAATCCATTGTTTTTGTTGTGTCTTAATAATTGCAAAGATTCTATATACCATGAAGATGATGATATGTGAAACTCCATAGAAAATCTATGTTGAAAATATCTTGCCATTTTTGAATGGATTTATGCAAAACGTGTGTCTCACTCTCCCCCTTAATGCCGTATCTCTTATATACATGTAAATGAGGCAATTGTAGTGATAAATTGTTTAGAAGGTGCGTGTATTATATTACAATTGAGCGGTTGTTATCACATACATGTATTTAAAGTCATGACTACATTTAATGAAAATAACAGGTCGCGGGCCACACGTCCTCCGAAAAGATCGTTCTCTTATGAAGTTGGTATTTATGAACAAAACAAATTAAACTTCGGTAAAAATTATTCAAGAAAAATTTATATCATCTATTGCTCAATTTATCATTCCGACAAGCCAAAACGAATTATTTTCAAATCGAAAACGGCCACAACTCCGGAGAAGTGTTTTAACCCTTTCAAGTCCGCCGAATTATACTGAAGCGACCGAAATGGCACCCCCTTGTAGATTTACCAATAGACGAAGATCCCCTCTTTCTTGCATATGGAGGCCAATGCTTAAAACAGTATTCTGCCCGCATCCAGAATCCTTTCTGGAGAGATGTCCTTATCGCCTGGTCTGAGCTATTGATAGCAGAAAAAGAGACCCTGTCCTTACTGCCTTCAATTTTATGGAATGATGAACATTTTAAAATAAATGGTTCGACACTGAATCTACGTACATGGAAAGAACATGGAATCATTTTCGTTAACGATCTTTTCCATACTGATGGCACATTTCAAACTAGACATTCCCTCTTATCGATATTTAATGTCCGAACAGATTTTATCACCTTGCATGCGCTTCTTCGACAGGCAGAAAAAGTGCCAAAACCGTTAAACAACCGAATAATCCCATGATGGCACCAATCCTCCCAAGTAATTACATATTATTATTACGCAATGGGAAAGGTGGGCGCGATTTTTACAACCGTCTATAGTGTCGAGAAACAAGAAACTTGACGTTTGCTCGAAATGGGAAGCCAAACTAGGGGAGTACAATATTCCGTGGGATATTTGCTTCAGGGCCCCATTCCAGTCCACGTCTGACACTAAATTACACTGGCTTCAATTTCATATAAACTGTAGAATTTTAGCCACCAATAAATTTCTAAAAATGGCCAAGTTTAGACAAGACGATCTTTGCAACCGGTGTCAAACACAAGAAACGATATGCCACATATGTTGGGAATGTCCGCATGTTCAATCAATCCTAAACAAGCTTTCCAAATAGACAATATCAAACAATTTCGTCATTCCTTTAACAAAAAAGACAATGACGCTTGGAAACATGAGCACGCGAACGGATAACATTACAAATTACTTAATTTTCATTATTAAAAACTATATTTACAAAACAAAATTTACAAAGGACCAACTATCTATGAATGCTTTAATTGCAGAACTCAACTTTATGTATAATTGCGAAAAATACAATGCATACTGCAGACTTGAACGTAATATGTTCGATACCAAGTGGCTTCTAATGAAACGAGCACTTGAAAACGAAACCCGATAAGATACAACACTTTAAAGGCCGGTCGAATATATATCGCAATATTATATTGGTAGAATAGAAAGTCGAAACATCGCCAGTCATTGACCGATTGTTCGTAAACAACGAAATAATTTGTCGGCAATGAATTACTTGCACACAAGAACAAAGGGTGACAATATTAATATAGCCCCCCCCCCCCCAACCACCGGCATCGAGGCTGTATCCAAGGTTTTGACATATCCTGACTGTTCGCAGCATTGTGTCGTGGATCGTGCCCAATCTTCCATATTTGATATAAACATATTATATGTCCATGTCACATTATATGATGACACCAGGTGCGAATGAAGAGTGTGAGACTGTGCGCTTGTGACTGTGATATAGTTTCCCCCTCCCGCCCTTGAAGTATCGTATGCTAATGTATGTCTGTGATATTCCGTGTATGTTTTGTTATTCAATAAAAAATAAAAAAAATAAAAAGTATTCACTCACCAATAAGGACAAACACGATGAATTTCATCATTCTCGCCACTTCTTCAGCAAACATTGTTCGTATACAAGCACGGACGTAAAAGAAACCGCAAGAAGTACGAATCAAAGGATAAACACGTCTGTACACAACAACGTGAGTTACCATATCGGGGAGTATTCTCAAATCAATATCCCATCAACCAATCGAACGGCTCACAGGCTACTGTCGAGAGGCAAAGCTGTCATTGAGATTCTGGCGAATAAGATTCCACGGAGCGTATCCAACACACGTCGTAATCGATCGTGGGATTCGCTGGGCACATGGAGAATTATATTGGGCGACTATTCAGAACGTTTTAATTTAATATTCTGGTGCAAGTTTCGTTATTAAAATGTATTAACTGCTACTACAGTAATGCCCTAAATAATCGGCGCCTTAACCACAGCAGAATTATGGGTAACTTTTCAGGATTTAGTCGGAAATATGGCTTGTTGCCATTCATCGGAAAGCTCGCAGTGCTAAATCCTGAAAAATTACCCATAATTCTGCTGTGATTAAGGAGTCGATTATTTAGAGCATTACTGTACACTCTATGAATTCAGTGATTTTTATAGACATTAGTGTTCGTATTCGCGGGCTGAGTTTACGTCGTATCGAGGCGGATTGTCGATTATTTAGGGCATTTAGTCGTTATTATGTGTAGAACTAAACGTCGCAAAATAAAAAAAAACACTATTGGGGAACTGTCTTAATATGCATGAAATTAATATAAGTAGATAAACATGGATTGAGATCATATCAATAAAACGTACTACGTGCATGATATGTCAGTGAATGAGGGATTGCCACGGCCAAACACAATTCTGGACGATTGATCGGGCAATTATATATACATAGAGAACACAAGGTAGCAAAACGTAATGAGTAGAGATCAACCTTGGTGAAACGCAATGGGTTAATTGGCCCAGTGGACTCATTGTGCGGAAACTCAGCGGGCAACATGGCTAACTATGACACAGAATTATGACGACCAATTATCATCAAACTCCACCATAATAAATGGTCACACCTACTGTGCCATCGCCACTGTGGTAGGTGCATGTGACCGCAGCCATTGTTCTGGCCACTGACGACTGACAGTTTTAGGACATACGTGAACCTTTTACTATATGTAATAGATTGTCTGCGCATCAAGTGAGAATTATGCAATTACATTTGATGATTTGGTATATATGCTAATAGTAAAGAATTATAGAATGAACCAGTTGAAGTCCAGTGAACGCAAGTGACTAAAATGGAGTTATTTAACCACCCTCTCATATATGTATAGGCCACCGAATGGGTGTCGATGACCCAGAGATATCCTGTTCACTAATCAGGTACTGTCCGCGGAAAATCACTTCAACTTGACAAAACGTTCGATAATTCCAACTAAATTCTTAGACATGAATGTATTGACAACAACCGTACTAGATGCTAATATTCAGTGCACAAGTAACCTGGCAAATCAACAAGATGGAACATTTGCAAAGAAATGAAATATCAATCCCAAGTGCCACTGCAGCTGTCCGGTGCCACGCGATGAGTGATTAGTTGCGACAAGCCAATCAAAAACGCTGAATCGCCGACGCGAAGTGATCAATGGATAAGCACACATGTTTTAGTGACAGGTGTCTCTTTCAACTTCACGTGTCTTTTTCGTCGGCAATAGTCTCAATGTTGTAGGCCCGTTATACTTCCAACTTTTAATTTTGGTGGTTCTCTTGTGAAATGACGGATTAAATTGTAAGAAATAACTCTTGTTTCGGTTAAGGTTATGAGTTATAACAGAAAAGTTTGAAAATAAATTTTCTATAACTGCGTTACGCACGTTATAGAATTTATCTTCAAAATTTTCGGTTATAACTGCATAACCGTAATCGAAACAAGAGTTATTTCTTAAATATGAAGTAAAACATTTCCAATGGTATTGCTGTTCAAGCCTGAGTTCAGTGTGTCTGGCATTTGCAGAATGAGGTCATCAGAGGGTGAATTTAGTGGTGCTACCCCGCACAGCTGGTTAGCATAACCAAATTCACCCTCTGAGGACATTCCCCCCTTATATTATTATCATTTGTAGGCGTTTAATTGAAATATCACCGGATATATAGAACATTCTCCGACAGCATGGACCATTTACAAAACCGGCTGGCAAATAACTTGAACAAACACAATTTTTGCATATTTTTGAAGATTTCTTGTCCCATTCAAATAGCAATGTAAACCATGGACTGATGGGATTTGTTAATAACAGACAGTTGGGTGTTGGCAAATTTGGTAAGTGGCAGCGCGAACCCTGCCTGCTGACCCCATTTCAACAGATCTGAATCCCAGTCACCCAATGGCTCTCGATACCAAATATAAGCTGAATAGGCCTGATGGTTCTTGATTCTTGAAGACATTTTAAAAATTATTATTGACAAAAGATTTATGTCCACGGCTCCGCCTTTATTTGACCAATATGATCAAACTGTATCCCTGTCACTCAAGGATCATCCATAAGCAAAACAAGGATCATCCATAAGCAAAACAGCCCCGCCGGTTCTTGAGATGTTTTAAGAATTACTATGGACGGAAAAGGCTCTGCCCCTTTTTGACTCGGCCACCAATTTTGAACAAATCAGAATCCCTCTCACCTGGGGACCATTGTGACAAATTCCCCAAATTTCAATCAAAACAATTAATTTTTGAAGAAATTTTTGCCATTCTGTCTTTATTATTGTGTATGAGTATATTAGGCTTCAGTATGTTGCAAACACATCTTGAACTTAAACAATCTGTCAACCTGTCATCTAAATCAATGACATACCATCTGATGTCATGATGTTTGCTGACACTAACATTTACAGAGAAATAAAGGATATATCAGATGTAAATACACTACAGAATGACACAAATGAACTCCAGACATGATCAGACAAGTGGCTCTTGAAATTCCAGCCAGACAAATGTGTGACAATTAATGAACATTGGCACGAAAACAGAAGGACCACGTGAAGAACAAAGATGGAATAAATGTACAACTGAAGGAAGTCAATGAAGAAAAAGATGAGTCACAACTAATAATAAAATGAAATTCGAACAACACATGACAGAAAATAGAGAAAACAAATACACTCAGAGAAGAGAATTTACACATATGAACACTAAAACAGTGCTGAAACTGGGTGTACCTAAAACGCTGAATCAGCAGCTGATCAGCAGATTGTCACCTAAAACGCTGATCAGCAGATTTCCCGATTTTAGTTTAACTCAAATATAACGACGATGGCGGGTTGTAGGGTGTGTAAATGACACGTAATATATGTGTTATATGCCAATACAGGAAGGGGACACATTTTGACCGCCAGCCATGCCCGTTCAGCAGTTCAAAATCCCGTTCAGCAGTACAGCGGCTGCAGTTTAGCAGATTATCGCGAACGCAGTTTAACTCAATTGTAACGAAGTAAGCAGAGTTTAGGTGGTGCAAATGACTTGTAATTAATGGGACATAACCAGGTACATGGATAGAAAGCCGTTTGGCCGACGTCCACCCCAGTTCATCAGTTCAAAATCCCGTTCAGCAGTTCATATCGAGCAGTTCAGCAGATATACCCGAACGCAGTTTAACCGATTTTAAACGAGGATAGTCGGGTATGTGTTGTGCAAATGACATTTGATCGATGGTCCATAAAGAAATACAAGAAGAAAACAAGATTTGGCCGACATACACCCCAGTTCAGCAGTTCAAAATCCCGTTCAGCACTTTATTTGGGGCAGTTCAGCAGAATCTCCAAAACTCAGTTTAACTGATTTTTAACAAAGATATTCGGGTATACATGTAGGTGGTGCAAATGACATTTTATCGATGGCTCATAACCAGGTACATGGATAGAAAACCATTTGGCCGACGTCCACCCCAGATCAGCAGTTCAAAATCCCGTTCAGCACTTTACCGGGAACAGTTCAGCATATTAACCAAGACAGTCGGGTATATGTTGTGCAAATGACATTTTATCGATGGCCCACAAGGAAATACAGGAAGAAAACACGATTTGACCGACCTCCACCCCAGTTCAGCAGTTCAAAATCCCGTTCAGCACTTTATTTGGAGCAGTTCAGCAGAATCTCAGTGTAAAATGTATCAAACCACAAAGCCTGGCTACTGGAGTGAAAAATGATAAACGTTTAACAAAATATTTTGGTTAAAAATCAGTTAAACTGCGTTCGGGAATCTGCAGAACTGCTCGATATGAACTGCTGAACTGCATGGGGTGGACGTCGGCCAAATAGCTTTATATCCATGTACCTGGTTATGTACTATTAATTGCAAATAATTTGCACCACCTAAACTCTACTAACTTCGCTACAATTGAGTTAAACTGAGTTCGCGATAATCTGCTGAACTGCAGCCGCCGTACTGCTGAACGGGATTTTGAACTGCCGAACGGACAAGGCGGACGGTGAAAATGTGTCCCCTTCCTGTACTGGCATATAACACATATATTACGTGTCATTTACACACCCTACAACCTGCCATCGTCGTTATATTTGAGTTAAACTAAAATCGAAAATAGGGACTTACACTTGTCGAGACGCATCAGTTGTAGATTATATGATTTGTTCTTTAAATGCACTGCCATTGATCGTAGACTTCGCAGTCGAAGAGACAAATAAATTGTTCTCAGATGTTCATAAACGTATCTCAACCGTAATAGCGCTACCTATGAAATACCATGCAGATATACGAGATGACAAATCCTATACTAATCTTACCCATAAATGGGACTCTTCCAAAACAACTGAGTTTGTATGGAATCTGGACCCTGTGGAAATCTCAGAATTGCGATTTTTGTTGAACGGTTGTTCCCCCTCTACCACTAGTAATACGGAAATCAATGAAATAGTTGCCAGGATATCGCACGTCCTCCTTAAGTCGTCGTATGATACATTTGGGCCTAACACTAAAAAGCCGAAAAAGCGAAGAAAGGACAACAAGCCTTGGTTTAATTCATCATGCCAGAGAGCGCGAAAAGAATATCGCAAAGCCGAGCGATGTCATATGCTACAACGTAACGATAGTACAAAACAAATGGTACGCGAAATGGCCAGTAAATACAAACGCACAATGGACAATGCAATAGCACTACACCGAGAAAATATCACGTGTGAAATCTCTAAACTTAAAAAAGAAAAACTCGAAAAAAATTTGGTCAATACTTAATAAACAAGGGAAAAATAGGCACAGCGAAATAGAAATCGAATCATTAGAGGAACATTTTCGATTACTTAATTCCGAAACAATTACAGAAGACTTAAATATGAACAATGAAGCAAGCAATACAACTAACAATCTAAATCGAACAATAGACAGGGAAGAAGTAACTAAAGCTATAAAGAGTTTAAAAAATATGAAATCCCCAGGTGAAGATGGAATTCTTAATGAATATCTCAAGGCATCCTCCGATACCCTGATTGACATATACTGCAAAATATTTAATTTAGTTTTTGAATCAGGCTGTGTACCAGAAATATGGGGGATCGGAACAATTATTCCACTGTATAAAAATAAAGGTGATAAGGGAAATCCAAAAAATTACAGACCCATTACCCTTTTGAGCTGCTTTGGGAAGTTATTTACGAAGATTCTCTCAAATAGATTATATGATTACATTGAAGATAACGAAACTCTATGTGAGAACCAGGCGGGTTTCAGAAAAGGTTATTCCACGACGGATAATATATTTGTTCTACATTTACTATCCGAAATTTCGAAGGCACTTAACAGGAATTTGTACTGTGCTTTCATTGACTTTGAGAAGGCATTTGACAAAATATGGCGACAAGGACTTTGGTACAAACTTTCGACAATTAGTATAAATGGGAAACTGCTCACAGTTATTAAAAACATGTACACTAACATTAAATCGAAAGTTCGAATGGGCGACCAGACATCCGATTGTTTCCCATGTTTATCTGGGGTAAGACAAGGTGGTCACCTATCACCCCTGTTATTCTCACTTTACCTGAACGATCTGGAAGAATTTCTAAAATCAGAAGGTGGGGTGGGATTGATTAAAATGTCACGGGATATAGAAACTCACTTGAAGATGTATGTCAAACTATTCATTATTTTATACGCAGACGATACCGTTCTTATGACTGAAACACCTTTAAAACTGCAGAAGGCACTTAACAGTTTTCAAAAGTATTGCCAGAAGTGGAAATTGAATGTAAACGTCGAGAAAACCAAAATTATGTTGATATCCAAAAGAAGCATGCCAAAGAATAGGACTTTTCTATACAACGGTGATGAAATTGAAGTAGTAAAGCATTTTAACTATCTTGGTATTATACACACCAAATCAGGCTCATATAACGCGGCAAAGAAGATATTGGCAAATAAAGCAACTAAAGCAATGTACTCTATTATTTCTAAGTCGAGAATACACTGTCTGTCGGTTAGAAACATGTTCGAACTATTTGATGCGCCAGTATTACCGATTATGTTGTACTGTTGTGAAGTATGGGGGTCGGGAAATAATGAGATTTTTGAAAGCATACATAGAAGATTTTTGAAATAAGTTCTCCATCTTAAATCATCTACCCCTAATTATATGATATATGGTGAGAGCGGTAGACTACCCATAGAGTACACTATCAACTTGCGTATTGTGAAATACTGGATGAAAGTTAAGAATATGGAGCAAGGCCGATTCTGTAAGATTCTGTATCAGCTGGCCCTGAAAATATGTGAAGTTGAGGAAGTAAAATTCCAATGGATTGAAAAAGTAAAAGATATTATAACAAAATCTGGGCAGATTCATCTATTAAATGTTGGTCATATCACATGTCCAGAACAAATGGCACGCTATTTTAAATGTAGTCTGAATAGCCAATTTCGAGGCATCTGGCTATCTGACATAGAAAAATCTTGCCGAGGCAATACCTACAAAATTTTCAAACACGATATTAATTTCGAAAGATACTTGGATTATTTGGATACAAAAAACAGAATAACTTTGTGTCAATTCCGTACTTGTAACCACCGCTTGCCAATAGAGAAAGGTCGATGGAACGATACAAACTTACTAAATAGACTATGTCCATTATGTAATAAACGACAGCTCGGAGACGAACTGCATTATCTACTAGAATGTATATGTTTTAGCGAAGAAAGAAATCGTATCTTGCCTAGCAAATTTACCAACATAGATCATGCAACTATTGACATTTTAGACGAGCTGCTGAATTTGGAAGATATGACTAGTCTGCGTAGATTATGCTCCTTCATCCGACTGATACAGCTTAAGTTAAACACATATGAATAACTCGTAGTGTTGTTGTTGATGTTGTTGTTATAATAGTCTCAGAGATTTGCTGCGATATGATGATGATGAATATGATGATAATGATAACGATGATAACGATGATGGTGCTGAATATGATGATGATGATGATGATGATGGTGATGATGATGACGATGTTAATGCTATTAATACATTAGGAAGGCGTTAATTATATTTACACCAAGAAGTTCTTGTATATATTATACATATGCTGTTATATTCTCATTCTTGTGTATATATGTTCTCCTTGTACTTCTCAATATCTATTTGATCAGAGAATAAAACATTATACAGGGAAATCTGCTGATCAGCGTTTTAGGTGATACTATGCTGATCTGCCCCAAATAAAGTGCTGAACAAGATTTTGAACTGCTGAACTGGGGTATATGTCGGTAAAATCGTGTTTTCTTCCTGTATTTCTTTATGGACCATCGATAAAATGTCATTTGCACAACAAATACCCGACTATCCTCGTTAAAAATCGGTTAAAATGCATCGGGTAATCTGCTGAACTGCTCGATATGAACCGCTGAACGGGAATTTGAACTGCTGAACTGGGGTGGACGTCGGCCAAATAGCTTTCTATCCATGTACTTGGTTATGTCCCATTAATTGCAAGTAATTTGCACCACCTAAACTCTACTAACTTTGCTACAATTGAGTTAAACTGAGTTCGCGGTAATCTGCTAAACTGCAGCCGCCGTACTCATGCTGAACGGGATTTTGAATTGCCGAACGGGCAAGGCGGACGGTCAAAATGTGTCCCCTTCCTGTATTGGCATATAACACATATATTACGTGTCATTTACACAACCTACAACCCGCCATCGTCGTTATATTTGAGTTAAACTAAAATCGGGAGATCTGCTGATCAGCGTTTTAGGTGATAATCTGCTGATCTGCCCCAAATAAAGTGCTGAACGGGATTTTGAACTGCTGTACTGGTGTGTATGTCGGCCAAATCGTGTTTTCTTCCTGTATTTCGTTATGGACCATCGATATAATTTCATTTGCACAACAAATACCCGACTATCCTCGTTAAAAATCGGTTAAAATGCGTTCGGGGAATCTGCTGAACTGTTCCTGGTAAATTGCTGAACGGGATTTTGAACTGCTGATCTGGGGTGGACGTCGGCCAAATGGTTTTCTATCAATGTACCTGGTTATGAGCCATCGATAAAATGTCATTTGCATCACTTATACCTGAATATCTTTGTTAAAAATCAGTTAAACTGAGTTTTGGAGATTCTGCTGAACTGCCTCAAATAGAGTGCTGAACGGGATTTTGAACTGCTGAACGTGCATGGCGGGCGGTCAAAATGTGTCCCTTCCTGTATTGGCATATAACACATATGAGTATATGAATATAGTTTGAGTTGCGAAAAGTTACACACTTCTTATTGTAAGCATATATTGGGAGTAGGTAAGTACGCTCCAAATCATGCAGTCAGAGCAGAGCTCGGTAGATATCCATGTTCCGTCGAAATATTATGCAGAATAGCTAACTATGGTGCAAAATTATCAACTGTATCTAAAAACAAACTAATGGCATCAGCCGTCTCTGAACATGTGATGAGGAAAGCCAAATGCAACTCTTTATTCAGGACGATAAACGCATTTGGCTGTAAAAATATACAGGTTCCATTAAATAACCACACATATAGTATCATTAGAAATCTCAAGTGTAAGCTCCAGGAAGAACATGTGAAAGAATTCAAGAGATCTATATTTGATGACTCTAAACGAGATGGCCATAAATATAAACTCAGGACATATAGATTGTTTAAAAATGATTATGTCTTAGAGACTTTCTTAATAAACACAACATCTTTAAAAGATAGGATCAGTTTTACAAAACTCCGTGTTATTGATCACAAACTCGCTATTGAAAAAGGTAGACATCATCAGCCTATAATTAAGGAGGGGAAGAGACTGTGCCTTAAAGGCACGTGCGGCCTTAATTGTCGAAAATATTCATATTTGTTCCAAACACCGTAAACAGAAAAACATTAAAACGCATGCAGTTCCGTTCATATATACCATGACCATCGCGTAAACAGCATGCTATCATAAAGACCTACTATATTATACATAAGCAAGAGCCTGATTGTGTTACAGAAGACAGCACAGTGCTACTGGCTAATCACACACAAATGGCATAAACGCTCTTTATTAGTTCCATATCAGGTATTCACCAACAAAGAACGCTCTTTATGTTTACCATCATAATATAAACAAACACCAGAAAAGTAACTCTTTATGCCTTTGTTTACATAACAATGGTAAAAAATATGACAATAATATACTGTTTATGCGATATTTCTTATTTGTATACGGACAAAGTCTATCAACATTTTGATGTTCTTTCTGTTTGTGGCGGTTTTTGACGGGTGGAGATATTTTCACAGGATACCCACCGCCAAGGCCAACCGTGTCTTTAAATGCAGGACAGGTTCTGATATAGAAAATGAGTATCATTTCATTATGGAATGTCCACACTATTGCGATCTCAGGGATGAACTTTTCCAAATTGTTGGTAGATATCACAGCTATTTTACAAGTATGTCAAACGATAAGAAATTTAATCTTGTAATGAAAAATGATAACCCTGAAATAAGCAGCAAAATCAGCAACGTGGTCCGGCGCTTCTTTGATAAGCGCTCTGAATGAATATTATGCTTGCCATCACACAATAAAATACATATAGCTATACATGCCATGTTCACATGTAATTATTTATTAATTGTTTATTGTTTTATTATGAATTGTATTGTTAGCATACTGCCTTTATTGCTGTTTATGCAAATAAATCGTATATATCATATATTACGTGTCATTTACACAACCTTCAACCCGCCATCGTCGTTATATTTGAGTTAAACTAAAATCGGGAAATCTGCTGATCAGCGTTTTATGTGATAATCTGCTGATCTGCCCCAAATAAAGTGCTGAACGGGATTTTGAACTGCTGAGCTGGGGTGTATGTCGGCAAAATCGTGTTTTCTTCCTGTATTTCGTTATGGACCATCGATATAATGTCATTTGCACAACAACTAGCCGACTATCCTCGTTAAAAGTCGGTTAAACTGCATTCGGGGAATCTGCTGAACTGCTCCCGGTAAAGTGCTGAACGGGATTTTGAATTGATGATCTGGGGTGGACGTCGGCCAAATGGTTTTCTATCCATGTACCTGGTTATGAGCCATCGATAAAATGTCATTTGCATCACCTATACCCGAATATCTTTGTTAAAAATCAGTTAAACTGAGTTTTGGAGATTCTGCTGAACTTCCCCAAATAAAGTGCTGAACGGGATTTTGAACTGCTGAACTGGTGTGTATGTCGGCCAAATAAAGTGATGGACGGAAACCAAATTAGAAAAGATATATGAGCGAACGGACAAAAATTCCACATTTTCTTTGAACTAAGAGGAATAAGTCTTGAACTGAAATGCCAACAACATAACTGAGCCCTCCTGATGCCAAACATCGATACGAAATTTCAACAGAATGCAATAACCCATCACTGAGATTTGTCAGCGGACGAACGGAAATCCAACATTTTCAGATTAACAAAGAGTGATAACTCTTGAACGGAAATTTTGAACAACGTCAATGGACCCTCTTTTAAAAGCCCTCCTGATGATAATTTGATAGAGCTGATTTCGGGTTGAATCAAGATTGAGTCTTTCTGTGAAATTAGCATTTATTTACACAATAGAAATATACGGACATTCCGGTATAGTTGGAATCCAGTTTACCAAAACAATTGGACCTCCAGTTGTAATAGGTGAAACGTGACTGAATATTGGAATTCCAAAACATAGAGTGCCATATCACAGTTTTACAAATTCTTATATACAAAGCATGAACAGGTGTGAATTAACGACGCGAGATTAGATTAACAGATTTGCATATAAAATATCCGATCACTACAATGGCATTAGCAGTTTGACAAATAAGTTATTATTAAAAGTAAAGCTTAGAATACGTGAGATGAATGGTAATTAATGAGCACATGCTTGGACAAGAATTAACAAGTTGCATAAGAATAGCCAGTTGATTAATACAAAGAAATGTTGTAATTTCGAGAAAGCCTAATCTAACAAAGAAACGAACCCAACGCGAATACTATAGAAACGAATATCGGCAAAATCAATGTAGATAAACACGGTAATAATTGTCCAAAAATTAGCACTCTGACACCACACTCTCCTCCGGGTGAAATTGGTCCCACAATTTCTGTTTGCATGCAAAAATGAATGAGTGTTAAAATAGCTTTTCAGGTTTGTCCTTTTCTGAATGACTTGACATATTGAACTAAACGAATGTCCTCGTTGTCTCTTTCCATCCGCTTTTGAAGGCCGCGGCGCACTGACTCGAAATCAACGTGAGGACAATTCTCTAGCCTTTGTCGTACATATCGCCGTACAGATTCGAAATCATTTTTTGAGCACTACCAATGGGTGACGGTTCTGGACACTGATTTATGTGTAGCTGGTTGGTACTAAACTTCCAGGTATCTTAATCGCTGGGTAATCAGATATGTAGCACATCGCTTCAAAGTCCAAATCATCTCTATTTACCCATGTGTTTTTAGTTGCTGGGAGTCCGCGCCATTTGATAAGGTTTTGTGGTTCGTCCTTGTGCAGCCGTTTTCGAACAACTTTGTCAGTCACCTTAACTGACTGGGAATGTTGAAAAGGCTTAGTTGTCGGTGATTCATTCTTGGGAACGATGTCGATGATTTTAGATTGGAATTGTAATGATGCCGGAAGCTGCTCCGTTGACGAATCGTGTTTCTGAACTACGAAGTCCGGTATCGTTTGGATAGCACTACTAGGTGTCGATGGCGAAGTCGTGATACCAATATCGGTTTTTGAAATAACTTGAGTTTCTGTACTCACAGAATCCGAAACGATCATATCTGACTGTGTCGCAGCTACACTGGTACAATTTATATCTTCTCCTTCTTTTGGATGAAATCCTCCATGCGAATTCGGTCTCTAAGTATGTTCGGTTTTGGTAAACTGGATTCCAACTATACCGGAATGTCCGTATATTTCTATTGTGTAAATAAATGCTAATTTCCCAGAAAGACTCAATCTTGATTCAACCCGAAATCAGCTCTATCAAATTGGTGGAGAATCCGGGCAAGTGCTTACCATCCACAAACAAACGCCGCTTGTGAACGCATCAATGCTACAATTGGACAAACTCTGCGTACTTATGTTGACAAACATCATACTAACTGGCCAGATCACTTGCCTGGACTCATGATGGCACTAAGGCGATCTCCAGGAAAAACAACAGAGTTTTCTCCATTTCAACTAGTCTTTGGGCAAGACATGAGACTAATCATTGACACAACAATGACTCCAAAACCAACAATAAACAAGGATGCAAAGAAATATATGGAACATTTGACCAATGAAATGAAGATGATAGATGAAATTACAGAAAGCAATATCAAAGAGGCACAAGTCAAACAGAAGGAATACCATGACAAGAAGAAGAAAGCAGTAGAACCAGCATACAAGTTACAGGATAAGGTCCTTCTGTCCAGAGAGAACTTTGAGAGAGGTATGGCAAGAAAGCTTCAATCTAAATGGATCGGGCCATACTACATTGACAATGTGTTTGATAATAATACATTCAGTTTACGTCATTGTGAAACACACGCTAAATTGACGCCTACCAATGCATCTAGGCTTAAGTTATTCCATGAGCGTATAGATCACGACAAGTTCACTGATAGTCAAACGGTTAGTAATACTTCACATGACAGTCATGACTCTCAACCATTATCACCGCCAACACCATCACAGGTCAGTCAATCGATGCCTACAAATTCGCCCAATACCCAATCTCAAACACAAGATCTTGCAAAGTACTATAACATTGATAAGATTGTAAGAACAAAGTTCAAGAATGGAAAGCTTAACTTCCGGGTTAAATGGTCCACTGATGATCCTCCATCTTGGGTTTCACAGGATGATATTCATCCTGAACTAATCCAAAAATACTTTATCACACATACCAAGCAAGGTAAGAGTCGAAAACGAAAGTTTTTCACAAACTCCAAATAGCAGAATGTAATATTAGGTAAGCTTTAAATGGATAGGTAAGTTACTTGGTTTCTAAGGGGAAATTAGTTCGTCGCTGCGTTCAGAACCGAGGTCATGTAAGTAGCTCTACCCAAACAACATAAGGCCACACTGCCTAATATTACACTCTACTCTAAATGTCAAAAGACACTCAGTCTACATTTTTTTTATCTCACTCCGAACTGTTAACTACAATTCAACACCAAACTCATTCAAAACTCAGTGTCTGTATCTATTTCACATCTGCCAAATTAAAAACACCAATGTATTACAAATACCAGGCTGGAAACAACATGCTCATATCTCGCTCATTCCAAATATTTTTCATCTGCCTACACAGGCTAATTACTTAAATGTTGCTTATATGATTCAAATCTCATATATCCAATCGACATACTTAAGTTCATTTCATTTCATCATTTTAACAAAACGTTCGAGGCTACAGGCCATTATTTCAAATAGGTGTCTATCGTCAACACCATAATTGGATTTTCTCATGGATTCTAACTCCTATTAAATTCAAACACTATTTGATTGTTGCTTACATCAACACAAGTGATGTAACTAAACGACAACTCAAATATTCGAATCTAAAAATATATCAAGTGCAATTACAAATTGCAATTCAATTTCGCTTCTACAGCTAATATGTTCCGAAATCAATTAAACATCGGTATTAAATCGTAGCTCTATAATTTCAATAGTCTAATCTTCGATAATACTCAGTATGTTTCATACATACTTTCAGAAGTCACTGATCCAATTTTCCTATCATTCTATCTATACTTTCTGTGTGTTATCTGCTAACTCATTGAAGGAGACTTGATCACTCTTCTTTAGAGGCCTTGCTTAAATCACACTTCTTATTTCTCCCTTAGGATCATGGCTTCTCATCATGTGTATGATTGCGCACCTCATCACTCAAGTCAACGCCACCGAACAACGACTTAACTACGGTGTCGTTTTCCAAGAATATGGCAATGTTTATCCAATGAAACATCATTGGACACACACCTTCATCACCAGCATTCCTGATATTTCATCTCTTACAATACGACCTCCCATTGACAACAAGTTGTTTCCAGCCACGGTGCATCAACTCATAGAACTTCAAAAGTCAACAAAAGCTAAATTAGAGTCCACCATCAACAATATATACAGCATATTACCGCATCATTCGGTCACCCCCTCAAGAAAGAGGCGTTCATGGTTCCCGTTTATCGGTGGACTCTCCAAAAGTATTTTCGGTACCGCAACACAAGAGGATATGTAGGCTCTATCTCGTAGAGCCGCCGCGATTCAAAAACGAACCCTGGTCATGTCATTTGGACATGAACTATCCTCATACCAGTCATTTATTAAAACAACAGACACCAGAATTGTAAACGCACACACCGCCATAAAGGACAATCACATAGCCATAGAAAATATCTACGACACGATCAATAGGTCACTAGCCGATGTACAGTTGTCAGAGGATGCGATAAGTCAGTTGGTAGTGGACCATCTGACTAAAGCACTCTCCATACAAATTTTTTTGGAGGAATTCTATTCTGGCATTGTGTCATTGATTCAAGGGAATCTGTCACCTACCATTATCAATCCGTCAGATTTGCAACTAGCAATTCGAAATATATCTGCATTGCTCGAAAACAAAAACTCGCCTTTCAAAATTTTTAACCTAAATTTGGCTCAAATGTACTCTGCCTTAGACTTTTCTCTCCTAAGGCACAATGCAGATATCTACATCAGCATCAAAATACCTATGTCAACTTTGGATCTTCCGATAAAATTATACAAAATCCAAAGTTTTGCAGTGCCTGTTAATGCTTCTTCTAATCATGTCACACAAGTTGCAAATTTGCCCGAATTCTTGGCGGTGACAGCCGACTGGAAGATGTACATGGAAATATCTGGGGACCTGTTCAATCAGTGCAAACATGTCAACAGGAATTTCTTTTGCTATTTTCAACCAGTGTTCAGAAAGGTTGCGACTCACGTTTGTTCATCAGCATTATTTACCGGCAACACAACTATCATCAACCAAATATGCCATTTTCAATTCAAAGAAAATGTTCTCCGTCCATCCATCCATCCATCCAATATCTAACTCTAAGTTTCTTATTTCTAATCTTTTCTCGTTGCAGGTTATTTGCCCCAATAAGGAACCAGTAGAAGCTGGATGTTCATATTGCATCGTGGACGTCCCATGTCAATGTTCACTTATTTCTCACCTTTTTCATGTCGCTCCACGTTGGAATAATTGTCATTCCTCTTCAAAATTTGTAACGAAAGAACATCCAGTCAATTTAGCACTTTTTCAACAATTTTTCGACCCATCTTTCCTTGCTAACATATTTGCTGGTTCCACCTTTCCACAACCTCCATCTTTAACGCTACCTCCGTTTAAGCTCTTTAAGCATAACTGTTCCAAAATTATAGCCAGTGATGAAAAGGCTCATCTAAATCTTAAAAGCTTGGTTGAGTCGGCAAAATCAATGTAGATAAACGCGTTAATAATTGTCCAAAAATTAGCACTCTGACAATAAACCAGCATGCTAATTTTCATCGAGATCCGATAACCCATGTTGATATATACATGTATGTATTATAAAAGTAGCCGGATGGAAATCCAACATTTTCATTTAAAGAAATACGGATAACGCTTGAACAGAAAATGTGAACAAGATCAGTGAACCCGCATTTGAAAGCCCTCCTAATGATAAACCAGCATACTAATTTTCATCGAGATCCGATAACCCATGTTGAGATATATGTATTATATTAGTGGCCGGACGGAAATCCAACATTTTCATATAAACAAAATTAATACGGATAACTCTTCAACATAAAATGTGAACAACATCAGTGAACCCTCTTTTGATAGTCCTCCTGGTGACAAACCAGCATACCAAATTTAATCGAGAGATCCGATAACCCATGTTGAGATATATATGAGCGGACGAACGGAAATTCACCATTTTCAGATAAACAAAGAAGGATAACTCTTGAACTGAAATGTGAACAATATCAATGAACCCACGTTTGAAACCCCTCCTGGTGCCAAACCTGCAAACCAAATTTCAGCGAGATCACATAACCCATGGTTGAGATATATGAGCGGACGGACGGAAATCCAACATTTTCAGATAAACAGGGATAACTCTTGAACGGAAATGTGAACAACGTTAATGAACCCTCAGTTGAACCCCTTATTTCAAACCTGCATACTAAATTTAATCGAGATATGGTAACCCATAGTTGAGATATATGAGCGGATGGACGGACGTGTGTAATCCAGTATACACCCCCCCCCCCCCAATTTTTTGGGTGTGTGTATAATTAAACTTAAAAGATACCACATTCGATTTGACACCTTGAAGCTACTATATAAGTCAGATAATAGTTAAATAGAACCAGTATCATCGAACCAGAATCAGTAAACCAATTTATGTGAGCTTCTAATGGGCAGCTGTCGACGTCTGAATGAGGCAGTGTTATCAGGTTTAGAATTGCTGTTCGGTGTCAGAATATGCATAAAATCACAATTGACAAAAAGCGTTTTTGACTACATTGCCCATTGACAGTGAACATTCTGATCATGTTACATTCGTCTGGTAAATGTAAAAAATACCCTTATTTAGTGTCCAATCGGTTGGGTTATATCTAAACCACAAGCGCGAAAGAAAAACAAGACAAAAACAAATAAAATTTGACAGCAATAAAGCCAACATGTGCCGAATCCACAGCACACTGGCACGTCCCTATAAATTGGCAACAGGGGGATTATGGTATTGTTTTTAGACCAACGGAAGCATATTGTTTTATTTTTGGTAAAAGTATGGTCTGAAATACATTGATGTACCAGTTGGATAGTTCCAACCCAGGGGTGCAAATTATATTTCGCTAACATGGAAGTTTGGTCTGGATTAAGGTGGGTGCAGTTGATTGATTGATTTATTGCAAAAGTCACATAACAGTGAAACAAGCAAAACGTATATACACTATGTACACAATTTCGGATATCACATTCATCATTGTTCATATACACATGCATGTTTATATATACAGCAGTAATTAAATTAGATTAAACAATAATAGGCAATAAAGTAAACACGTATGATAATTACATGTGATCACCTATAACAATACATTATTTCGCTCATATAGAATAAGACACCTTCTTGAAGGCACACCTTAGGAATATGCATAGTCTTTTTATGAGGCTTATATTTTGAGACCATGGAATTACTCTCGTAGGGTTCTTCCAAAAGTATTCAGGGATATATTGTTTTCTGATTTCATCCAAATGACTGCATATAATAACTAAATGGTATTCGTCTCCTAAATATTCTCCACATATGGTGCATATTCTATTGTCATTATCATTTGGAGATTACTTCCATCTTGCACATTCTATAGGCAACTTATGATTTGCAGTTCTGAGCTTCAGGGGGTATATCGATAGATTTGACGGCAACATCTTCAAGTAATTTGGGTAACCGTAGTCAGTTTTAATAAAACTATAAAACTGGGCCCTCGATGAAGCAGATGTGTTTATGTCAACGAGTAGTGCGTCCCAATGACGCTGTTTGAGAACAGTTTTTGCATTTCCGTCTGGGTGATCCACTTTGATTGCAATTTCAAATCATAAAGAGAATTTTTGACAAAAGATAACCATTTGGAGTTATTTTTGTCTGCTGTCTTTGGGTTCATCTCTTGAGTCTGATAAATTAAGGTATACAAATTCTTAGCTAACTCAGAGCCGTCAATCGATACAAGCTTTGACCAATATGTCAGAGCTCAGCATATCATTTCTATAAAAGCGGGGTGTCGTGCGAATTCTGCATGTAATTGGGGGTACTCATTTTGATGGATGTAACCATCTTAAAAAATTTTATATGTAGTGTCTCTACACTTTGAGTACGTTCAAAGCACCAGATCTCACTTCCATACAGTAAAATAGGTGAAATCTTCTTATCGAATAAATCAAGCATAATACCAATGGGTAGGTTAAGTTTTCGAACCTTTTTAAGCAGGCAGTACATGACTCTCGTTGCAGAATTAACTGTTTTCTTTATGTTCGGACAGAAACAACCATTATAAAATAACTTAACCCCTAAATAAGTGAATTCTTTAACTATTTCTAGGCTACAGCCTCTATTCATGAATATGGGAAGATTTTTTGACCATTTCTTTGTGAAAACATTAATTTGGTCTTTTTTGTATTGACTTAAGTTTCCAAGCCTCTGCATTATCGACAAAGGCGAGGAGAGCCCTGTGCATATTATCTTCGTCGTCAGAAAATAGAACTGTATCGTCGGCATATAAAAGACATAACAATTTAATAAAGCATCCAACATTTTGCATATATGATCCATCTAGAAATTTCAGAGGGTCTATTGCACAATCATACAAGAAACTTTGTAAATCATTTACATATAGAGAAAATAAGAAAGGTGACATTATCACACCTTGGAATAGGCCAATTTTACTTACAAAAAAGTCAGACATAGAGTTGTTGTCTTTGTACACAAATTTTTATTTTGCCATACATATCCTTTATAATATTTAGGACTTTACCATTAATATCATTGTTCATTATTTTTAGCCACAATGCATCCCTCCAGATTGTATCAAATGCTTTTCGAAAGTCTATAAAGATACAATAAAGTTTCTTGCCACTTGATAAATAGAGATCTATTATACTCTGTAATATGAATATGTTATATATCGTGGAGTGTCCTTTTCTAAATCCGGTTTGTGTTTTCAAGATAACCTCGAATTCTTCGGAAAAGGCTACTAGTCTGCTATTAAGTATTGATGTGAATATCTTCGAGAAACAGCTTAGCAGATGAATCTGGATTTTTTGGGTCCCCAGATTTTTTATAGATAGGTTTTATCTTACCTATCGCCCACCCTTGTGGGAAAATATCGCAGTTCAGAATCAAATTAAATAATAAAACATAAACTGGCATAAACATATCTAAAGTCGATTTGAAATATTCATTACTTAGCTGGTCATAACCACATGCCTTTCCATTTTTAAGCCTCAATATGGCAGTCTT
This sequence comes from Siphonodentalium dalli, assembly GCA_032622095.1. Lineage (NCBI taxonomy): Eukaryota > Metazoa > Mollusca > Scaphopoda > Gadilida > Siphonodentaliidae > Siphonodentalium > Siphonodentalium dalli. The sequence continues at coordinate 180,269,080 of CP136065.1, read as the reverse complement.
AATCTCCTCCTCCGATATTGGATTATTTCAATAAGAGCTATCCGACGGATCATAATCATCTCTCACGAAACGTGTAAGATCATCAAGCTCTTATGTACTGTTTGGTGACTGGAAATGTGCTTCAAATTCGTCAAGACTTACTTTTGACTCAGATGTTTTGGAATTATCGCACATGCTATGGTGTTTTTCCCAGAAGCCTTTGCTTTCTGTCTGACAGAGATATCTGAGCTCTGAGACATGTTTTTCTTTCAGACTTTTTATTTTTGAATCCATCATTTTTCTATAAATCGTTCCAGCATCTTTTAGTAATTCTTTATTTGATTCAGATTTATCACGGTTATATTCGCGTTTTGATATGTTAAACTGCTTCCTAGCCTGTTTACAATCCTGGTCAAACCAAGGTTTATTTTTATCTGGGGCAATATTGTTACGTTGTTGCCCAGGAACGAAAGTTTCAAATGTTTTGCCCGCAGCATCGGTCATAATTTTAGTAACGCCCGTACATATATCATCTAGTTCTGAGGGTAAAATTGTCTTGTTATTTAAAGATTCAATTTTGCTTCGGACCATATCAAGTTCATGTACATTAATATTGTTTATAAACCCGAAACCCTTTTCGTGGTTCTAACGGCGAATTCTAGATGGAGGAATTAACTCATCCATGATATCATAATCTGCATTTTCAGGCTCCGGATTGGTCCAAAAGCGAAGTGTTGTTTGTAGCGGGTTATGAACATCGCTTAATAGGTTGGAGAATTGCTCAACGCGGAAATTTTCAATAGCGCGGAATAAGTGCTTATTTACCAACGCGTAGTCAATTACTGACCTACCTGACGAAGTCAGTCTTCCATGACCCTGATCATCGCCACATCTTCCGCTCAAAATGCGAAAATGGTACTTTTACAAAAAATTTAAATCTTATAGCCATAACTGTTGACCTTTCCAGTGTCCTCTGAGTGTCTGTTAGAGAATTGGAAAAGGTAATCACTATGCTTGATATGGTCAGCATCAGTGTGGGCATAATCGTCAAAAAATTCATAATCAAAATCAGCATTAATTACATCAAATATATCGAAATTATTAGACGAGTCAAACTTCGTCAAATCAGAAATGGCACAAATTAAGGAGTCAATATCATTGTCTTCGATATCACTCAGCTTATTTGTTCGGGCGTTGAAATCAGATTGAGTTCATTGTCTTTCGGGACTTGTCTCAATTCGCCCTCAAGGTCGATCGACCAATTGTCGTCGCAATATCTAGTGTTTGTCGGTGGTATATACACGGCTCCTATAAGTAAGGGTCGTTTGTTAAGTGTGCAATCAGTGTCCACGCGCACCCAGGCAATCCACAGCACAATGGCACGTCCCTATATATTAGCGACAGGGGGATTACGGTATTGTTTTTAGACCAACGGCAGCATATTGTTTTATTTTTGGTAAAAATTATGGTCTGAAATACATTGATGTAACAGTTGGATAGTTCCAACCCAGGGGTGCAAATTATATTTCGCTAACATGGAAGTTTGGTCTGGATTAAGGCGGGTGCAGTTGATTGATTGATTCATTGCAAAAGTCACATAATGGTGAAACAAGCAAAACGTATATATACACTATGTACACTATACACTATCACATTCATCATTGTTCATTTCATATACATATGTATGTTTATATATACAGCAGTAATTAAATTTGATTACACAATAATAGGCGATAAACTTAACAAACATGATAATTACATTTGTTCACCCATGCATAACAATAAATTATTCTCCTCATATAGAATAGGACACCTTCTTAAAGGCATGCCTTAGGAATGTGCATATTTATGAGGCTTATATTTTGAAGAGATAGAAGACCATGGAATTTCTCTCTCGTAGGATTCTTCCAAAAGTATTAAAGGATATTTTGTTTTCTGATTTCATTTCAGTTGCAACATAACATCAGGTAGGCGACGAAAACAATGTCACCCTGGTTAGCGGGCGCGTGACTGGACTTGATCCAATCAGAAGCGGGTAAAATAGGGAAGATGGTAAAATTCTGTATTGTTCCATGCCCAAGAAAATGCAGGCTAAATCGGTGGCTAAATTCTGTTATTACTTGCGCCAGTCCATGCTGGACGCAAGTAATGTTTTCGGCTCGGATGTCTGTTTATTTGTCTGTTTATCCTTCCGTGAATATGTTACGTCATACCGGAAGTACATACTGTAAAAAATGAACACGCGCTAATATGAAATGGTTGCATCAATTGTAATTTATATCCACATATATATTTAATTTGCATTGTTATCTGGTTTTATTTTGGTAATAAATCGTTCATAAATGAACAATATTGAATGATTTCTTTCTGGAAACCGATCAAGACGCCATGACGTCACGACGCACATCAGGACGTCACAAGCTACATGGGCGCGCAAAACACCAGACATGATTACGTCGAAGTCCAGACAGCTGAGACTCGTATTACACGGACAGGCTAAACCATTCCATCTGCCAACAACTTCGTGTTTTATTATTATAAATATATATATACTGCATGTAAAACAAACGTGGGCAATAGTACTGCCCATTATATATATAGAAGCCTATTTTATGTAACTTGAAACTCGGGGAAATGAGTTGAGATCAAGTCTAAAAGATGCATGCGTAATCGTTTTGTTTTTTCGCAGAGACAGTGAGGTGCGAACCTATTTCTGGAAAGTTCAAAACATTTTCGAAAGATCCTGGTGCATATAAATCATGTCCGGCGAGCGCGTGGTTTAATTGAACGAGAGGCCGATCACGATCGGCAGATGTTAACCCATCCCTTGGCGATGATTTTGAACCGATTTAAACAAATTTGGTGTGGTGATTCGGGGTACCATTGGCAGAGTTATAATGATGTTAGTTTTTCAAATTTTTTTGGACACATTGGGAACCATTTTATCAACTTGTATCATAATCATCAATATCTAAATGAAAACAAATGAAAGAGTCAATGACATTTTTTTTATTATTATTATAAAAGTAAAAAAAAAAAAAATTCTTTCAAAAAAGGGTCATAACTCCTTTAAAATAAATCGGATCAAACCCATATTCAACTCACTCAGTATTTTGGGGTGTGAAACTCACATACCAAATTTGGTTCCAATCAGATAAAAAATGTTTGAGTTATGGCAATGTGTTAATTCTGAGTGGAAAAAGGGCCATAACTCTGTAACAAAATCTCGGATCAAATCCAAATTCAAACTCGATATGTATTTTGGGCTGAGAAACCCATATACAAAATTTGGTTCCGATCGGATAGAAAATGTTTGAGTTATCGCATTATGTACTCACATACCAAATTTACATACATCTCAATTCTATTAAGTATCAGGAATGTTGAGAAGGGTTCATTTTAACTACAAAAGTCCATACTGTACAATCGAATGGGATATAATAGGAGAATGACTACATGAAAAATATACAAAAGCATAAAATTGATGACCAGGGTTAACAATTTTAACTCTATAAAATTAGGGGACTGTATGTCACTTGAACAATGCATTGATAGGCAGCCTAAATCTGACAAAGAGCTGCCTGGGAGTCCTGAGCCAACAGGGTCCACACACTATGGAAATGCAATAAACAGATGTCTAGCAGCAGTGAGTATCAGATTTCATTATCAATAATAGAGTTTAACTCTAGTCTCTTTCTCACAGATACCACAGTTAATTATAAGCTGCTTCTGGTTATATGTTGCAAGCAAATATCAAATCTGTTCAATTCTAAGTTAAAACGGGGCCATAACTCTGGTATAAAAAACAGGATCTGACCCATATTCAAACTCGATCTGTATTTTGAGTTGATAAACTCACATACCAAATATGGTTCCTATCAGATGAAAACTAGTAGATTTATTGAAGCATGCATTAATTCTATGTCAAAGGGCCATAACTCCATTAAAAATAATCTGATCAAACCCATATTCTAACTCGAACTGTATGTTAGGTGGAGAAACTGACATACCAAATTTGGTTCTGATCAGTTCTGATCAGATCATTTTTTTTTAGTTATCATAGAATTCGTGAATTCTAAGTCGAAAAAGGGCCATAACTCCGTAAATAAAACTCCGATCAAATCCATATTCGAACTCGATCTGTATTTTGGGCCAAGAAACTTACATACTAAATTTGGTTCCGATCAGATAGATAATATTTCAGTTATCGCACCATGCGTAAAGTGTCTACAGACAGACAGACAGACATACAGACAGACAGACAGACAGACGGACGGACGGACGGACGGACTAACGACGAGTGGTCAATCCGGGCAACGACACTATGTTTACCATACTATGGTATGTGTAAACATAAAAACAATTGCACTGAAAAATGTGAATGTGGAAACATGGATTATTAAAATGCCTTATTAATTAACTGGGAAAACAAGCTTTCTCATTCTCAACGCAACAGACATTTTGATGATATGTTCCCGAAGACTGTAGATCAGTCGCTAAGGGCATGTTCACATTGACACATTGTTAATCAAAGACTAACAAATGATCGCGTTTCTTTTATTTAATTGTGTCGGTATTTTGTAATTTACATTGATGGTTTTTGCCACTGGCATACACACTTGATATCATTCTAGTCAAACTAGTAAGTTAACCCAATTGGTATATAATATAGCATCATCGGCAACCAATCGTCTTCACACCATTCATATGAACGATGTCTATATTGTTATATAAAGATGTCAAACAACTCGTACGTATTACTAAGACTATGATTAGTGTAATATAGATCAACTTGAGATAACAGAGATATTCTGTCCGTACACACAACTATTTCAGCGATGGATGAACTGAGATTTGATATCTAGATTTTTGTTATCGATCTCTCAAACGAGGGGCCAACACCCGTGGTTCAAACTGTTGATGGTAAGACACCACACAACATGCCAAATGGGCGCAAGTATAGGCAGCTCCAGTGCGTGCATTCTAGTTTGAATAAGTTTTTCTGTTGCAGCGACATATTTTGACCCCCGAAATCTGACTTATGTTTAACAAAGCGGGCATAATGTCAACCTTCAACCCGCCCCAGGAATTTAATTTAAATACATGTTGACGTGAATGACATCAAAAGTGTGTAGATCCAGGGTTGAGTCTTTGTTCATTTTAACCGGGCCACGAAGTATTTGAGATCGCTGTCCACAGAGAAGGAGAGTAGGGAATGGTGTCCGTACATGGTGCATTCTTTTTTCTCCGACGTCACCGTGCTCACCACGAACGACCGACAATACTCATTCATCATGCATTCAGCGGCGCATCGACGAGACGATTTCACGGTGTATGTTCCAAAGTTGCCATTGCTGATTGGACGTTTGTTGATGTACATCAGGTCGAAGTATCCTGTTCTGGATCTGACATTGAAGTAGTCCGCTGGAAAATATGTTATATAAAATATGATAGTAACTAAAAATAAAGTCATTGTTAAAGACATATTACGAGCTTATTTCACTATACATGAAACTGATAGTTTACGACTCAGTCACTACATCCATCAGAAGAATGCATCATTCAACTATTTTTATCGAAAAATTCAATAACAATGGATTTACCCTTTCGTAAATTCGTCACGAACAAATCGCCGATAAACAAACGAGAAGTGTTTAGCTAACGAGTCACTTTATTTGATTAATATGATCGAATGACGTGTATGACAATTTTGATACAAAATTCATTAAAATATCTGCTTTTATCTAGTTTATTCGCTGTGCGCTACAGCGGATTGTTTCACACCACTTTAAATTATATTCCATCTAATCGAACCACCGATTATTGCCCAGAGCGAGCATAACTAAGTATAAATTGATTCTTCAAATAACTCATTACCTTAGAACGGACATGGCTCATTCGAGCTTCCACATATTGTCTACGTTATTTGGAAGGAGGTATAATATATGTTAATAAATACACGATATATTGATATACCGGCTTCATGTGCTCTGGAATTTACTCGCCGTGGTCACAGCCATTTTCCAGTTGTTTTCAATTTTTCGCATAGAAGTTAAATAAACGCTCTTCATTTCTACCACATCAGGCATAGAATAACAAGGGACGCTCTATTATGTTCCATGCCGTACACATGCATGGATGTTATTTGTTCGGGATCCAAATGCGTCTTTCTGTGACATATGATGCCCGTCGAAAGGAAGTTCCAGTATTTATCGACCTACGCATTTATTTCGATACCGGGAAAATTGAAAAGCAAATAATATTGGGTGTATTTAATTTTTAGTGCGCACACCACCAAGTGGCTTTAAAATCCCAGTTAAAGAGCCTCTTCATCTTTTGGGTTTCTTTCAGGTCTAGTATAATATATTGCTCTTGTCTCAGTCCGGTAATAAAAATAATAGTGCGATAAATGCATTACATACTTTACTTTAAATGGGTACTGTTCACTAAATCCGTCCATTTATGGGACCATCTCCTTTTATACTCAACAGAATATATGCAACAAATGAATGACTTTGAGCCATGGATTAGTGCAAAATACACTCATGTGCTCTATTAACGATGCAAACAACATGGCAATTATAATTAACATGAATTTGACTCCATAAATGGCCGGATTTAGCGCATACAGTCCCCCTTTAATCATATTTTAATGCATCTGAAGAATATTTACAATCACGCATGGAATTGAGGCGTAATGATTTTACAACTTAAACGGAGCCTCACTCCTGATACATTTGAAACATATACATTAAAATTACTATAGATGGCAGAAAATTATTAGCAAGTACTGTGGAATACAGATTGTGTGAGTTGCTGAGGCTGGTGTTTCATCCGTTTCACAGTGAGTAAAATCGAACATAAGTCATGGCTAATAGACACTAATATGATAATGTTCATACAATTGCTGAAGTATTGTCCAAAACTTCAACACTGCAAGATGTATGAGACTGAATTAAATCAAAATTTGTCATTTTTGGTTAAGAAATTAGCAAAATTTTATTCTATAGAAGCTGTGTGCCTTTTTGGCATACGAATCCCAAGTATACCAGATAACAAATTAACCAGAATCCCGCGTACCAGAAAATGGGGTGACATCTCAACCAGGCCCACTCTTTCAACTAAATTTCAGATAATATGGATAAAGCCAATAGGTACACCGTCTAACCAGTTGTTGGGGTTTCATGCATGTCGCAACGTGTGTGGTCGTATACGTCATAAACGATGACATTTAACATCCACCGTAGCAACGTTTAGTTATATTGTTTATATTGTTGATATAATTTGAGTTTGTTCTATTGAATGGTATCGCACTGATGTTGTTGGGCACAATAGCGATACACCACTCAATAAAACACACTCTAACTACATTCATTTCTGATATTTGTATAGGTTTTCTTTATTAATTTCTATAAACTCAGCTGAATTTGTTTTCTGAAATATATCTGCAGTTAGGAGATTATACCATGCCGCACTGTAATTTAGTCCAATATTCCACCTGTGAATTATCGATCAATTAGTCACTCTCTTAAACAAGCATCCGACCAATTATGTTATCGACCACATTTAGTCATCTATATAGGTCAAGAACTTGTGAAGTTGGTTCGTGTTATGGCGTGTTTTATTGGTACATGAAATGCATGATCCAATTGGCAGATGACTAGTAACAGAATAATCGTTATAGTGTAACATGCACTGACTAGGTAAATATTTTGGCATATTGTGGACCCCTTTATTGCTAAAATGCGGTGCTGAAACTCAACTCGTGGGTGCAATTGCGATAACCCCCACCGAGTGTATCGGAATAAACTGTAACGTATACCTTGAGGAAACGCCCAAGTCGCGTCATTGGCGCAAATTGGGTCAATCAGTGACGCATCTCTGGCGGCCTCTATCGGGGTTATAGCAGCGCAAGACATCTTCCCTTTAAACGCTCGTGTCATATTGAAAGAGCCACCAATCATCAAACGTCCAGGAAAGACCATGTACGTTAAAGGCGCCAACCCATTCGGGATGTCAATCTTGGTCCCACCGTTGACAAACAACTCGAATCGTTCGTGCTCAGCGTCATGTGCCAGGGATATAAATGTCCATGTGTCCTGGATTATGGTGTTTGTCAGAGTAGCTTCGAACTCATAGCCGCTGCTGTGTTCCAGCCAACCTTTCAGAGTACCGTCCGATAGCAGCCACATATCCATGGCAACGACTCCTGTGCCAACAGCGTCACTTCTGTAGGAGAAAATTGTTCCTCCGCCCGACGATTTGAAATACACCGAGAATGAAACGTAGTGAAGGTTGCCAAGATCGCTTACATCAACAGGGACCTGAATTGCCGCCCCACCGGTGCCGTCGAAGAGAACAGACTCGTATGTAACAGGTGGCGCTGAGTCCGGATCGAATCGATACGACTCGAACCCTGCTGGATAGAACTCATCTTGTCCTTTTATGACGTCATAGGCGAGGGTTGAAGGTGCTAGTGGATACAGCTGTACAGGCGGTTCTGGTGGTGGAGCTACATTAGCCATGGCCAAATCTGAAGCAGTATGCAAAAAAGAAAGGAATGCGCGGTACATATATGTTACTCTCGAGCAAACATCAACTATTTACAGAACAACAACTTCGAATCGTAGCCATTGACTTTAATCAACTATCAGGACGTTGTTTGCATGAGGGGCCAAATACAGTGCATCTACATCTACATGTTACTCCGTCGTCCTCAATGTGCTGAAGATTATGAGGAAGCGCATAAAATTAAAAACTTAAAGGTACGGTTGGCCTTGGCGGTGGGTATCCGTCAAAAACCGCCACAAACAGAAAGAACATCAAAATGTAGACAGACTTTGTCCGTATGCAAATAAGAAATATCGCATAAACAGTATGTTATTGTCATTTGTTTGACCATTGTTATGTAAACAAAAGCATAAAAAGTTACTTTTCCGGTGTTTGTTTATATTATGATGATAAACATAAAGAGCGTTCTTTGTTGGTGAATTCCTGATATGGAACAAATAAAGAGCGTCTATGCCATTTTTGTGTGATTAGCCAGTAGCACTGTGCTGTCTTATGTAACACAATCAGGCTCTTGCTTAGGTAAAATATAGTAGGTCTTTATGATAACATGCTGTTTACGCGATAGTCATGGTATATATGAACGAAACTGTATGCATTTTAATGTTTTTCTGTTTACGGTGATTGGAACAAATAGGAATATTTTCGACAACTAAGGCCTCACGTGCCTTTAAAAGCTATCCTTTTGTGTTATTTTGATAATTTATAAAAATGAGTTGGAACTCTATACTATTTGGAAGCTTTCTGTTTGTTTACAGTGTCATCAAGTGCAACATTTTGCGACACAAACTGGCAACGTGTTAAATATTTATTGCATATGAATTGCTTACCAAGATGGTATTTGCTATTTGCCCTAGGAGAACAGGAAAAGTAAAACAAAATGGGTTTAATATATTGCTATAGATATATACCTTCTAAATCTTTTACCTTGTATTTTATATATATCCGTTTTTGTGTGTTTATATATATATTACATTAACCCTACCACTTTAACGGATTTCTAACTAAGTAATATTGTTCACCAAAATGTCAAGACCAATTCCCATTTCCACACTGTGAACTCATGTCCAAGTTTACTTCGACGTAAACCAGCTAGTGAACTCGGTGGTGATAATGGTGGTTTACGTCGAAGTACGGTTGCATTACTAGCGCGTCTGTAGCAGACGTAGCGTAAATCACCCGCTCATCTAAAAATCATCATGACGGTAATAAAATGTCACAATTGTGAAAGTAACCCGGTTTATTCCATAGAAAACATTCTATAATTAATTATATATATATCCTCATATAAATATATAAAGAATATACGCATAGTGTTTCTGAATAACAAATTTAATCCACGAGTGGGATTGGCCATTTACACCACGAGCTTCAGCGAATGGTGTAAATCGCCAATCCCACAAGTGGATTAAATTTGTTATTCAGAAACATTATGCGTATATTTTGGTTATGCCACGATCTTTACAATGCGATGGATAAACACTTTTGTGTTCAAATAGTATGGAGAAAGTTTAATCCACTCTGCGAAGTTTATGCCACGATCTTTACAATGCTATGGATAAACACTTTTCCGTTCAAATTGTATTGAGAAAGTTTAATTCACTCTGCGAAGTTTAATCAACAGTAGGTGTTGATTAAATGTAACATTTAAACAGATGGCTTTATTTATATAGTAAGATAGGCGATCGTGGTGTAAATATATTTAAAGCACACCTATTGTTAAAGCCGTACGTATATTTTCCATATTCACACCTTTCTTGGTGACATTTCTACTTAATTCGTCTAGATGAAATTTCTTCTTAATTTGTCTAGGTGAAATTAAGAAGAAATTTCACCTTAACCATTGATTATTCTTTTTGGCTTTATATATATACTAGCAGGTGACCCGACTTCGTCCGGGCTTTGACCTTGAATTGACCATTTTGAAAGTCAAGGTCAGGTCGGACTCCCCAGACAAAATTACCCGTATTTCGTCGAAATCCGTCTAGCAGTTTTCCCGGCCATAGCTAACAGACAAACAAACAGACAGAAGTCCTAAAATATATATTAGATCATTTGTGGGTACCCGTTTCAAGATGAAGGTCACCTCGGGCGGAAAAACTGACCCGATGAAAATATCCCCCATTCCCAGGAACCCCTAAGTACGAACACAGAATCACACAACACGCTCATGTCTGTACACAGTCACAACACGCTCATGTCTGGACACATATACACGCTCTTTATCAACGACACTGCAGATACGAACACTCTTTAACTATCACGCGATTAACCCATGAACTACCCATTGCGGTGGCGGGGGTTGTAGAATGAGTGCTATGACGTTCTCATAAGCGGTGCGATGACATTCCATCTGGGATTTTACCCTTAGATAGGAAGTTTGGGCTCAATCCGTCCGACAGTTTTCCCGGCCATATCTAACAGACAAACAGACAGACAGAAGTCCCAAAATATATATTAGATATCTTCACAATAGTTGTCAACTGAAAGTAGTAATTTAATGGGAAAATATATCTTATATCACAACGTTTACATAATTTCAAAAGAATACGAACACATTTTACCTCGCGAACTTCATAATAATTCGGGTCTTCTCTATCAAACAAACATACGACAGGTGCACGGGGTTACTCCTAAAAAAACAGTATTCAGTGCACAATTTTACAACGGTTAGATCATAATACATCATCTTTTGACCATAAGATAACAATTGATGAACATTTCCGCCACTGGATCTTATGCGGTAGTGACAATTTTGGGACTCTAAATTATTCTTTTGTTTCTATTTAATTGTCTGGGCATGTTGTTTTATTTGTAGATATAGGTAAAGGCACACTACGACACTAATACAAGTTACATGTAGTGTTTACCATTCGAAAACACATGTCTCATAATTACATACCATGCATTCAATCATTCGGTAACTTCCGAATATATATGTAGCATGTCTATAACTTCCCGCGCATTCGTGATCAAGATATATAATAGTATGTAATGGCCGACACACACGCACTACTGTATAATATATAATATATTCCCATGATGTAATCCTACACTATGATATATATAGTAATACATAATACTGTGACAGGAATTATATATGCTATTCACTGGCGGTCCCGTGCAAAAGCGCCGGTCAACCATGCATAACGTGCTCGTATGTACATTCACTCATACTATTTTCCGCGCACCGATGGGAGCGCGAATTTAAAACTAAGCTTAAAATTAGTAAGACTCCTGAGTTTATACCAAACGACAGGGAAAATCAGAGGGCTATGTTATTGAGTAACATGCATTGTGGAAGGTTGGGCTGAATATTATAAGTCAGTGTGGTGGATTGACGGTAACATGCATGATGTGACATTGACCACTTGGAGTTTATGTTCAACTCGATGATATTTTTGATCGCGCTAGCATTGAACCTTTAGCCCAACTGGAACTTTCAACAACGGACCTGTATCAATTAAATCATCTCATAATCTCATTACAGTAGATTTCTATTTTAATTGGTCAATGATATGGGCGAGCATGATTTGATTATGATCATATGCCCCACGGGTCTTTCAATATTTGGTCTCGGCCACTCGAGGTAAAGCTAATGTCACTTATTCTCCTGATACCAGATAGTTATACTCTTATTTCTTAAAATGCCTGTTGGATTATGTAAATGACATACACATGTCAGTATGCCTGTCGGGTTTAAAACGTTTGATACACGAAACTATATTCGGCCCATACTGCAGAAATCGTTCGAATAAATATCATGTATAGAACCGTAACAACCATTATTGTCTCGAAATAGAACCGTAACACACACAAGTTGTGATTGTGAGACAATAATGATCCAAATTATCAAACCCTATCGGGATATTTTCGCAGCTGATTTACAGAAGAATATCACATGCAGGTATTTATACTCATTGTTTCGTCTTCAGAATGCGTTTCACACTATGTGCATCTAAATCAACAAAATTATGTTTACATGGCTTGATTTTCAGTCATTGTATATTGATATGGTACTCGTTCAAATGTATCGATTATTTCGATGGCCGCACAGCTACAGTGGAAATATTTAGTCCCACCTGAACTACGAAACTAGGTATAGTGTGGACTTTCCAGTGGAGCTCTTGGTAGACGGCATAAATTGTGTATATTATTAATCCGACCAAACCTGTAAATTTGGGCTAAGTGGCAACTATCCACATTTTCCAAATGTCAGTTTCCAACCAGTGAATATAACATTGGGTGGGGTGCTGCCTGCTAAATCAGTAGATCGTATAGGGTTGGCATGAAGCCATTTCAGAAACGTTCCCTCGAGCAGTATTGTACCATGGTCACCTGGGTCAAAATGACACCAAACACAATAGTGCCTGTGTATGATAGGCCTACTACTTTAAATTCAGGCTGGAATTCTCTCCGATAATAGTGGCGTCACTTCGGTGGCCGTGTGACATTGACGCCGGACTTTGAGTCGCGCTCGCCGTGATGGGCAGAGGTTCGAATCCCACTCAATCAAAACAAGAAGGAAAAAACAAAACAAAATTTGCAATGTCTCAAAAACACACGCTTCTTTATATTTTTATATAAGTTATGCATTTTCAGGAAGGGTGACAGCCTGAAAGGGCTCACTTCGCCCTCCCGGAATTCACACCCAAGTGATGGCGAATCCCGAGTATGGGTATGGACTCCAAAATTGCACTATGAGACCATGTTCCTCTCCGGAAATTGGATAACGTATATTTGTCCACCGCATTTCAAGGTCGTCGGGTTAATATACCAGTTAAAAGTTTGTTTCAATCTCTAAACATTTGGAACGTTTGTGTCAACATTTCGAGATAAACATTTTATTTATATCCTAAATCAACCACCTTATAGGGGAATACCCATGCAGGTGTTCGAGACAATGCGGATTCTCACAGCTTGCATAACAGGAACATGCGGAGCATGTTCATCGTTATAAATGTAGTATTCTGCGGAACTATATAAGCTACTTATGGATCAAAACACACCTATTACTCTATGGAGGTAATCGCTTGAGTATCACTATAAATTCAGAAATTGTAAAAGCTGTTCATGTTTATGTCGAAGCAACCATCCAGATTCAAACATGCATAACCATCGCGCTATATACTGATATTGATATAGTTACGAATTGAACTATTAATCTTTTTTTGGTAAGGGACGCAATTAGATAATCTCCTATATATTTTGAGACTTCCGTATATGTGTATATATATATGTGTGTATGTGGGTACTTCATATAATCTAAAACGGCTGTGCGGATCGAGGTCAAATTTAGTATATAAGGGTAAAAACCCACGGGGACCGTCCACGTCGCATTTTGGACAAGCTCTGAGCACTCATTCTCCACTACCAATCATCAAAATCACCGCAAACGGCACGGCGGTGGTTAATCGCGTTGATAGTTAAAGAGCGTTCCTATCCGCAGTGTAGTCGATAATGAGCGTGTATGCGTAATGTGATTCTTACGTCTGTACACGGGCGTCAGCGTCGGTGAGCGTGTTGTGTGATTCTTACATACTTAGGGCTTCTTAGAAACTGGGATCGGGTCAGTTTTTCCGTCCTAGGTGATCTTTATCTTAAAACGGGTACCCACAAATGATATATATATACGTGTGTGTCCTTTATAGACTCGAACCGATTGAGCTCAAACTTGCTACCTACGGGAAGTGTCATGGGCGGGTTAAATTGTGACCCCGACCTGACCTTGACATTCAAAATGATCAATTCAAGGTCAAATCGGGTAAAACTGGCGGATTTCGACGAATTGAAAAATAAATTCATTTTAAAAAAGCTTTTTCGAACAAAGCCATGGGACGAATGCCGCCAGTGGTGGGCTAACCTGTTAGTCTACTATATATTTTGAGACTTCGTATATGTGTGTGTGTACTTTATAGAATCGAAAACGCCTGGACCGATCGAGACCAAACTTCCCATCTAAGGGTAAAAAACCATGGGAATGGTCAACGTCGCGTTTTGGACAAGCTCTGAGCACTCATTCTCCACTCCCAATCATCAAAATCACCGCAAACGGCACTTCGGGGGTTAATCGCGTTGATAGTTAAAGAGGGTTCCTATCCGCAGTGTAGTTGATAAAGAGCGTATGTGCGTAATGTGATTCTTACGTCTGGGTCTGGGCGTGTGCGTTAGTATACAGACATGAGCGTGTTGTGTGATTCGTACGTACTTAGGGCTTCCTAGGAACGCAGATCGGGTCAGTTTTTCCGCCCTAGGTGATCTTCACCTTGAAACGGGTAACCACAAATGATATATATGTGTGTGTCCTTTATAGACTCGAACTGATTGAGCTCAAACTTGCTACCTAAGTGTCGTGGACGGGTTAAATTGTGACCCCGACCTGACCTTGACCTTGAAAATGATCAATTAAAGGTCAAATCGGGTGAAAAACAAAATTAAATTAAAAAATTAATTTAAAAAATTTGAAATTAAAAAAAATTATTAAATAAAATTAAAAATTGTCATGTTTCTGACGAACGCCACCAGTGGCGGGCTAACCTGCTAGTCTACCATATATTTTGAGAACTACGTAAATACATGTGTAAATATATGTGTATATTTGTCCTCTATACACTCGAAAACGGCTGGCTCGATTGAGCTCAAACTTCCCATATAATGGTAAAATGCCACGGGAATCGTCGTCGCGGCGTTTTGGAGAAGCTCTGAGCACTCATTATCCACTCCCAATCATCAAAATCACCTCCTCCGCACTGCGGGGTTAAGGCAGTCACGCTCTTTATATTATCAGGGGATTATTCGGTTGTTTAATGGTTTTGACACTTTTTTCTGCCTGTCGAAGAAGAGCATGCAAGGTGATGAAATCTGTTCGGACATTAAATGTCGATAAGAGGAAATGTCTATTGTGAAATGTGCCATCAATAGCTCAGACCAGACGATAAGGACATCTCTCCAAAAAGGATTATGGATGCGGGCAGAAGAAAGAGGGGATCTTCGTCTATTGGTAAATCTACAAGTGGGTGCCATTTCGGTCGTTTCAGTATAATTCGGCGGATCCACGTTATTTTCACAGATGAGTTGAAAGCTTCGACAACCATTTTCAGGCCCCCAGCTACGAAATTTTGGCAGAGTTGGGTTCTCTTAACTCTGTCTCGTTTTCCTCCCCAAACACAGTTAAACAGAATCGTTTTAAAACGTTTTAAAAATGATGGTGTCGGGTTGGAGAGAGACTGAAATTGGTGGGTTATTTTTGGCAGTATAAGAGATTTTATTACCGCGATTCTACCCAAAGGAGTCAATAGCCTATGACCCCATGATTTTATCAGGGCCTTAATATCGGATAGCTTTGATGCGTAGTTATCCAATATTTTATCAAGGTTGGTATTAAATTTGAACCCTAATAGAGTAAAGGAGTTGGTGAATTGTACTTGTAGTTCGGGGCATATGTTGTGTGCAGAGGCGGACTGGGCCAATAAATCGGCCCGGGAAATTAATAAAATACTGGCCCATCTGTTCGAGGGTGTCCACAGTCAACCTTGGGAAATTCCAACTGCACCCCCCCCCCCCTGAATCAGAATCAGACCAAATAAATGTTTTTGCATAATTCCATTTGCACCTCTGGCCCAATATCCTGTATATTCATAAACCGTGGTTCTATATATTCCCGGTGTGAGAACATTAAGATATTTTTGCCTGGAAAATTGCATATAGCGGTCTAACTCCAGATAAATGCACACGGCTACGGACAAGCGACCAGGGGCCTGTACTATGGAATTACAATTGCCGTGTTTCTCCACGTGGACAGCGTTAGTCGGTAATTTCCCAGTCTTGTAAAGCTAGACTTGTGTTCTATAGTACTCGAGCAATTTGTGTTCTTGTAAATTCCTTGCATTGGATATTGGAATTTAACAATAGGCGATTACCCTTTTTCACACCATACACCGTTGTGAACTGACTTATATAATGTTCTGGGAGAGCCATTCTGTAACTGGGATTCATTTCAGCAGCAAGCTGCTCGGTTTTTGTGGTGTTTGGAGTGTCCCAACGCTGCATCTTTTTGTTATTCTATAGTACTCGAATTGTCTAACTTGGGGAAAAACAAGAACTCGCTTGACGGGCTGATAAATTACCAACTTAGGGAGTTCCATAGTACAGACATAACACAAATCGGGTAGAACACGGTGTTAACATTACAAGTATACGAGGCTGAATTAGTGGTTGTCATCGCAATGAAACGCGTGCGAATGTCGATATGTCGGATTATCGCTTTGTGTATTGCGCACTCATGCATTAACCCTTACTCGACGTGCGAAGTTTCACCGAGTCAATAAAATCGTAGTCATATTGAGACGATGGGTTCAAATTACGCATGGGCGTAGATAGATATATTTTGAGATGGGGTTCATAAACATAGACAAATTGGCTTTGATAAATAAGGGTTTGCACATAAATTATGTTGTGACGGGGGCGATTCTCATCAAAATACTCTACAATTGGGAATGTCACGCAGGGACGTTCAATGGGTGTTGGCGCATCACAATAATCTTCGTCCCAAAGTTAGTGATGATTGATTTATGGGGTAAATGGCAATTAGTTCAGAAGTTTCGATCGGTTGGAATAGTTGGTTTGGGGATTTCTAACAGTTGGAAATTTTTAGTTACCATTGCAGAATTTCAACCGAATGGGGTGCAAATATAGTTTTCTGGTTCAGGGAAGAGGTGTACTCGGGCAGCGGAGACCTTATACGTGAATGTTACCGCGATTCCATGGTAGAAAATGGCACTGAATTTAAAAATTAAGACTGGAGAATAGGTTATAATCATTACAATGACTAAATTTTCCAGATGTAACTGCAAATTATAATTTATACTGCTAGTATGATTTTTTCCTACATTCAGTATAATTTTGGTTGTTAAATCTAAGTTTCTACTTAAACAAAAAGTTACACCGACCCTTTGGAAAATATACTTGAAATATATATTTTCACCCTTTTAACTTGGAAATATTTTTATCAGTCTATTATCTCCGGCAATTCAGTTTGTTTTCAATTACTTTGTACAGGTATCGAAATCGTACGTATACGACAACCAGTTAAAATTTCCTTGCTCAATCTGACACTATAATCACCATGTGTAGGGTTTTCTGTCGATGGGGTTTATTTGTGATCACTCTATCCGTCTCTATCCCTTTGTGTTCGTACATACATACAAAGTCATGAAAAGCTATATATTGTCTTCTATGATGTTGGTCAATAAAACATCTATCTCTTATAAAGAGCGTTTTCGCTTACGATATTTTGTACTCGTGTTCAGCGTAAAATGTTGTAATCGTTTGTGTATTTTCGCGATGCTTGTGCCATTGGGATTATGGTGCACGCAAGTAGTTTCGTGTTCCCCATTGCCTATCATAACATTGACTTTATACATCCACTAAACCACTCGCCAAATGACTCAAATATATATAGGCATTACTATATCCATTTATGTATAATATTAGAGTAAGTTCCCTTTACCCATTAACAAGCGTTCGCCTCCACGCGTTGAAAACGAAGATCCATAGTACTGGATTCTGTCTGCTCTTGTAAATGACGGGGGGTAGCACACACTTGTAAATTATCGTATCCATAGTATTCGACAGTTTGTCCACGTGGAGAAACACGGCAATTGTAATTCCATAGTACAGGCCCCTGGACACACCGGGCTGTTCATGGTTGTTCGGCCCGGGGTGAGAAAAATTTTGAAAACTATACAAGAAAATCGCGAATCCTAGCATCTAGACTGGAATCAACTGATGAAGCGTTTCTATTTTGTTGTACATTTCAGTTGGGGGAGGGACCGGGAGGGGTGCGTGAGAATTTTTTTGGGATTTACAGATGGGAGTTACCGTCAAAATCTCGAGATTAACAGGGTCTTTACATGGTGTTATATGATGCTGACAAGTTCATTTAATGACAACATTACGATTAGCCAATTCGGCTGGTTAAACAACACATATATATATATATTTTTTGTTTATCACATATTTTATGTAACAGCGCATATGAACACAACTCTGTAGTGAAATAGGCGCTCTACAAATGTTAATAATAATAATAATAATTAGGCGGCCCACGTCCTGGATGTTCCCGGTCTCCCGATCGGAGTGGCCTGGGCCAAAAAATTATTATTATTATTATTATTATTATTATTATTATTAACAGCCCGGTGTGTCCTGGTCGCTTGTCCGTAGCCGTGTGCATTTGTCTGGAGTTCTCACACCGGGAATATATAGAACCACGGTTTATGAATATACAGGATATTAGGCCAGAGGTGCAAATGGAATTATGCAAAAACATTTATTTGGTCTGATTCTGATTCAGGGGGGGGGGGTGCAGTTGGAATTTCCCAAGGTTGACTGTGGACACCCCCGAACAGATGGGCCAGTATTTTATTAATTTCCCGGGCCGATTTTTTGGCTCAGTCCGCCTCTGCACACAACAGATGCCCCGAACTACAAGTACAATTCACCAACTCCTTTACTCTATTAGGGTTCAAATTTAATACCAACCTTGATAAAATATTGGATAACTACGCATCAAAGCTATCCGATATTAAGGCCCTGATAAAATCATGGGGTCATAGGCTATTGACTCCTTTGGGTAGAATCGCGGTAATAAAATCTCTTATACTGCCAAAAATAACCCACCAATTTCAGTCTCTCTCCAACCCGACACCATCATTTTTAAAACGTTTTAAAACGATTCTGTTTAACTTTGTTTGGGGAGGAAAACGAGACAGAGTTAAGAGAACCCAACTCTGCCAAAATTTCGAAGCTGGGGGCCTGAAAATGGTTGTCGAAGCTTTCAACTCATCTGTGAAAATAACGTGGATCCGCCGAATTATACTGAAACGACCGAAATGGCACCCCTTTGTAGATTCACAAATAGACAAAGATCCCCTCTTTCTTATTCCCGCATCCATAATCCTTTTTGGAGAGATGTCCTTATCGTCTGGTCTGAGCTATTGATGGCACATTTCACAATAGACATTTCCTCTTATCGACATTTAATGTCCGAACAGATTTCACCACCTTGCATGCGCTTCTTCGACAGGCAGAAAAAAGTGTCAAAACCATTAAACAACCGAATAATCCCCTGATGGCACCAATCCTCCCAAGTAATTACATATTATTATTACGCAATGGGAAAGGTGGGCGCGATTTTTACAACTGTCTAGTGTCGAGAAACAAGAAACTTGACGTTTGCTCGAAATGGGAATCCAAACTAGGGGAGTACAATATTCCGTGGGATATTTGCGTCAGGGCCCCATTCCAGTCCACGTCTGACACTAAATTACACTGGCTTCAATTTCGTATAAATTGTAGAATTTTAGCCACCAATAAATTTCAAAAAAATGGCCAAGTTTAGACAAGACGATCTTTGCATCCGGTGTCAAACACAAGAAACAATATGCCACATGTTTTGGGAATGTCCGCATGTTCAATCATTCCTAAACAAGCTTTCCAAATGGACAATATCAAACAATTTCGTCATTCCTTTAACAAACAAGACAGTCAATGACTGTGGAGACGCTCGTCTAGACTGTAAAGACTGAGAAGACTGGGGCAAGAAAGACCACAAGAAATAGTACTTGTCAAAATCATTTTAAAACAAGTAGTCCTAAAGAGGGACGTAGCTAGTGGATCTCCGTTAAGCACTTTTAAATTTTCAACTGCATGGCCCTGATCACCACCACCCTACATAGTCTGGTCCCTCCTAACTTAAGTGAACACACTCCCAATGAAGCAAACACACTCTCAAGTTCGTAAAATTCCTTTGCACGTGTTGGAATTTTACAACTGATACCTCAAGCTATCGTAACTGTTGCAAAGTTCCAACCTGACATTCCCCGGGCCCCCTTTTTTAAATGGTGGACCGCAATCAAACAAATATTAACCCCAACTCCCCATAGGCCATATAAACCAAATTTCATTTCTTGACTGGTTGAACCCATTTAAAAAAATCAGTAACCCAGTCCCAAGTAACAAAAAGACCCTCCATACTACATATAAGCTAAATAGGCCTGGTGGGTCTCGAGGAGGAGCGATTTTAAGAATTAAAATAGGGTCGCACCCATATTTGACCTGGTGACACCATTTTAACAAATATGAATACCAGTGACCCAAGGAGTGTCCATACCAAATATATGCTAAATATGCCAAATGGTTCTTGAGACGATGTTTTAATAATAGCTATTAAGTGAAAGAATTATGTCCATGGCTCTACCCCTATTTGACCCAGTGATCCAATTCTGAATCAAATCTGAATCCCAATCACCCATACTAAAAATAAGCTGAATATGCCTGATGGTTCTTGATACGAAGACGTTTTAAGAATTACAATGAATGGATAAGATATGTCCCTGGCTCCCTATGGGAGGCTCGCATTTATAAGAGAAAGCACTGTTACATGATATTTAATGCTGCACCAGGGGAGCTCCCCTCGTGAAAGGGTATATAAATAATGGCCTAACTGTCAGATTCACACTTGGATTTGGAATTAGTTTGTTATCTTAAGTCACGGGTCATTTAGGTAAAAAAAATAAAAAATACCTATGTTTAGGGTTTCCCTACCTACCCTAGAAAAAGGTTCCTACCCAAAACTTTATATTGCACTGTAGACACAGATATTTTTTTATTTTTTTTGCTAAGTGGGAAGGGCTTCGAAAGGTATCTTACCCATTTTCAAACCTCTCCTATACAAAACATGTAGAAGTTTTAGTCTAGTGCTCTGGCTAATTCAGGATTAACAATATTTAGTATTGAACCTTTCAATTAATCTGAATTGTGAAGCTTTCTAGATTGAATTGTCAATGACCCAATAGAATTCAGAATAAAATATATATTTATATATATTCCCTACCTACCTACCCTAGTTATTTTGGATCATGTAACCCTGTAACACAGGTATTATTTTGTTTGGCCTTATAAACAACTCTCTACCAGACAGATATCCCTAAGACATCAATCAAAGCTTTCACTCCACGCATATTTTGTTAATACTGCCATCTCAGTAATCACCTTATGTGACTTCTATATGCTGTTAAGTAAACATTCTGTCTTCTCAGGAAAGGAACCCTGCTCTAAGTGTCTGCTGTTTGCATGTTCTTGATTTTAGACTGATTTAAATCAAATTTGGTGTGGTCAACCTGATGGCTGTTATAATGGTATCAGTTGTTTTGTTCTAATAAGTTTAAACAAAACATTTAATATGAGCAAGGAATTAAATCTTAATTAAAATTTTAAAAAATGTATAAAACAAAACAATTTTTTTTGTTTTTTGTTGCTTAGTATTTTTTTTTTGTGGTTAAATTGAGAAAGGTGTTCAATCTAAAAAAATGTTGTTTTTTTTTTAAAGAGTTATGAATTTAGGTGTGTCTGACATTTGCAGAATAAGGTCCCCAAAAGGTGAATTTAATGACACTATTCGGCAAGGCGGGCTAGCATCACCGAATTGATTCTCAGTCTGATTAGGCCGTTAAATTAGGCCTTAATGGCCAATAAAAACCTAGGAAAAGATTGCAGATCTACAGTTGAAGTTGGTGATGCACACCCATTGAACACCTTAATTATGCATTTTATCTTCTGCAAATAGGGGGACATTAAAGCGGAACAGGTGGGAAAAAGTCAAAAAGTAACTAAAACAAAATTTCACTTTGATACTTAGGATAGTTCCCAGAAGGTGATGCATAAGAAGAATTAGGTCCCTGGAGGGTTTATTTGGTGACGCTAGCCTGTTGTATGGTGTAGCAACGCTAAATTCACCATCTGGGGACCTCATTCTGCAGACACACTATGCACAGGCTTGAAGAAATGAACAATGGACTATTCCTATTTGTTCTTGTAGAATAGGTGTTTAACTAATGTCATGTCAAGTAATGACAGATGGTAAACTGGTCTGCAAGCAAGCATTCTTTAGCCAGAGTATCAGGTGTCCACAGAGTGATAAATTGGCTTCTTCAATAGTGCAGCCTTCAGCGTTGTCATGCTATCTTTAAAATTCATAGTGCATAGCAAAGAGGTGTGAATTATAAAGGGCCATAACTCTTTTTAAATATATCGGATCAAACCCATATTTGAACTTGATCTGTAAATAGGTGTCAAAAATTCATATACCAAGTTTGGTGTCGATCAGATGAAAAATGTTTGAGTCATCCTGTCTTGGATGAATTCTATATAAAAACAAGAGTGGAAAGGGTTAAATAAACAATACCAAAATTCATACAGATGAAGAACATGTTAAGAAAAATCTAGGTAAGAAATATGAGGCTGTGATGTGTCTAAAAAAATTAAAGTTATGTCCCTGGCTCTGCCCGTATTTGACCCAGTGACCCCATTTGAAAAAATATGAACCCCAGTCACCCAAGGACCCACCACACGAAATATTAGCTAAATCGGCCAATGGTTCTTGAGAAGACGTTCCAAGAATAACTAGGGAGGAATAGAGTTATGGCCCTGGCTCGGCAACTATTTGACCCCATTTGAACAAATCTGAAATCCATGACAATCCATACAGCATATTAGCTAAATCGGCCCAATGGTTCTTTTTTTCATTATTAAAAACTATATTTACAAAAAAAAATTTACAACGCACCAACTATCTATGAATGCTTTAATTGCAGAACTCAACCTTAGGTATAATTGCGAAAAATGCAATGCATACTGCAGACTTGAACGTAATATGTTCGATACCAAGTGGCTTCTAATGAAACGAGCACTTGAAAAGGAAACCCGAAAAGATACAACACTTTAAAGGCCGGTCGAATATATATCGCAATATTATATTGGTAGAATATAAAGTTGAAACATCGCCAGTCATTGACCGATTGTTCATAAACAACGAAATAATTTGTCAGCAATGCATTACTTGCACACAAGGATAAAGGATAGCAATATTAATATAGCACCCCCCCCCCCCCCCGCCCAACAACCGGCATCGAGTCTGTATCTTCGGTTTTGACATACCCTGACTGTTCGCAGCGTTGTGTCGTGGATCGTGCCCAATATCCCATATTTGATATAAACATATTATATGTCCATGTCACATTATATGATGACACCAGGTGCGAATGAAGAGTGTGAGACTGTGCATTTGTGACTGTGAGATAGTTTTCCCCTCCCGCCCTTGAAGTATCGTATGTTAATGTATGTCTGTGATATTCCGTGTATGTTTTGCTATTCAATAAAAAAAAATTAAAAAAAGAAAAGTATTCACTTACCAATGAGGACAAACCCGATGAATTTCATCATTCTCGCCACTTCTTCAGCAAACATTGTTCGTATACAAGCACGGGCGTAAAAGAAACCCACAAGAAGTACGAGTCAAAGAATTAACACGTCTGCACACAACAACGTGAGTTACCGTATCGGGGAGTATTCTCAAATGAATATCCCATCAACCAATCGAACGCCTCCCAGACTTCTGTCGAGAGACAAAGCTGTCATTGAGATTCTGGCGAATAAGATTCCACGGAGCGTATCCAACACACGGCGTAATCGATCATGGGATTCGATGGGCACATGGATAATTATATTGGGCTACTATTCAGAACGTTTTTATTCAATTTTCTGGTGCAAGTTTCGTTTTTATAAGTATTAACTGCTACTACAGTAATGCCATTAATAATCGACTCCTTAACCACAGCAGAATTATGGGTAACTTTTCAGGATTTAGTCGGAAATATGGCTTGTTGCCATTCATCGGAAAGCTCGCGATGAGAGCTTTCCTATGAATGGCAACAAGGGGGTAGTAAAACATTTGCAGGAAAGTATGCCGTTTTTTTGCATCTGGCATTTTCGGGCACCCACCACCCCCAAACCTGCAAAAAACAAATGTTTTTAGTCCCAATTTTTTAACACCCACCCCCCCCCCCCCAATTTCACTAAAATTGGTCTAAAATCTCATAAAACTCTACTGATATCACTCTTATGGGTGGGAATTATCTCAATTAGTTCAAATAACAGTTTAACCTGTTTCAGAAGCTGTTTTAATTGAAAAAAAAGTTTTATAAATTGCTGATCCTCTGTAAACCTAGGTCATTGTGCAGAATACTCAAAATTTCAAACTATCTAACATATTCCATACCACTTATGTTAGTCTACCGGAGCAACTTACTTCTAATGTACTAAACTAGCTGAAACAGGCTACCTTTTGGGAGCTTATATTCAGCATCGGAGATACCTGTGGCCCCCTTTATTGGACTTCGCGCACATTTTGATCTTAGAAGAACCTTCACTTAGCGGTGGCCCCTTTGTGCGCTTCAGGCACATTTAGTCATTGAAACATTTTGATTTATATATATTGTTTTAATATATATTTTTTTAAAGATTGAATTCCTTGCTCAATTTAACAAAACCAATTTTTTTATTTTATTTTTAACTAAACATTTTGAAAAACTAATACCATTACAAAATCCGCCAGGGTACCCCGAGTCGCCACATCAAATTTGGTTGAACTCGGTCCAGAGGTCTGAGAGAAAAATCAGGACAGATCCTACTCGTTTATAAATATAGATGACAAGCAGTCACAGCACTTTTAGTCTGGTCGATAAACTCAAATTTTAGGGTCAACCTAGAAAAAATTTGGACTAAGTTGGTTTTTATATCATTTTGAAGAGGAAGCTCTCCTCTATAACATATCCAAAATCCGCTAAAATCCGCTTTGAGCAATTTTTGTAATTCAAGATGGCGTCCAAGATGGCTGCCATTTTCCTATAAGTCAGCTCGATGCAATTATAGTGAGAACATCTTGTCATATGTATACACTTGTATACATTTTTGTGAAGCTATGACATAACGCCATCTTTATGTGCCAAAATTGAAACTTCCCGTCTAAGATGGCCGCCAAAATGGCGACCGGAAGTGGAATTCATACGTTTTTACTAATACTTTTAAGATAAGTTTCTGAGGCCTTGAACTGGTTGAGAATTGTGACTTTATTTTGTATATAGCATGTTAACTGACCATTGGAGCAATGAAATATGCTGTTTGTGGGGGTCCACACCCTTCCGATCACTCAAAAATTCGATTTTACAAAACGCGGTATAACATTTTACAAAAGATCCCCTTTGTGATTCTGGTCACATTTCACCAAGAAGTGGGAAGAACTGTGCAATGTAATTGATCCATTCTATATCGTATTGATATTCGAACTCAATGGAACCAAAATTGTCACTTTGGCTCAAAATGGCTGTCAAAATGGCCGCCAATTTAAATATGGAAAAATGTTAATTATTATCCCAACGTGCCATGCAACCGCTTACAAGTTATGGTGATGTACACAAATGACTATTCCGTATTATATACATTGAATGTCAACATTTCTTATGCACCTTGATTAATTTTTACTATTTACCATTCTGAAATCACCAGAATTATGGGATTTTTCTATCACAAACAGCATCAAACTCGGCAAAAAATCACTATCTTTAGTATCAAAGGGTCTTTTTATTTTGATATGCCTTAAATATGACATAGTGTGGTGTTTTAGACAATATTACTCAAGATTACATGCAAAATGGCAACCAAATTTAGTAAAAAGTTTATATTCCGAACATTATTCTCGGCTGTTCCGAAATGGTAGCAAATTGTGACTCACTTGGTTATTAAACATGCTACTTAATCAATGGACAACTTAATCTTATATTATGGTTGTCCCAAAGCCTTATGGGGCACGACAAATTAATTTTAAGGGATGCAGTATGAATTTTGCCGAACACCTCTTTTGGGATTATGTCCATGTTTTTTACGGAAATGGACCGAACGTTGAACCTGAACTGACAGGTATCATATTATGTGGCTACTCTGGCCCATTAGCATCAAAATTGATTAACTTACTATTGTCAGGAAAACCGTTTTCTTCACATTGCATATAAAACGCAATTAATGTGAAGAACACTCTGATATTACCTCTATCGATTAACATATCCTTGAGTTATTGTGGAAAGTGATAGTCACACAAAGGTGCACCAGTACAAATCACACATGAGCATGCAGTCACTCCATATATACATACATGAATACCACGTAAGTGGCCATGTGCCACTCGCTGTATAGACATACACCTCACCCATTACCATACAGCCACAATTGGGTTTACCCATACACCAACGCATGGTCATATATCCGTGAATAACATTGCAGACACACCAGGTATACTCCTACACCTCACATGGCCTGTATATATATATTCACTACATACATGAACACAAAGTAACCTCTTGTATACCTATTCGCCTAACCATAGGTCATACAGTCACTCCATGTATATGTATTTGCCACATGCATAGCTATACAGCCACTAAATATATACATATACACCTCACCGATGACCATACAGTCACTCCATACCTGTTCGCTACATCCATTGTTATATATTACTTCTTGTATAGCTATTTGCCTCACCAGTGGTCATACAATCCCTGTATATATACATATTTGCGACACACATGGCCACTCAAGATATACATATACACCCAACCCAAAACCATAGAGTCACTCTAGGTATATACATATAACCTCACAAAAGTGGCCTTACAGCCCTTCTAGATATATCAATGTCTCGTACCGCGCATACGGCCATTCATACACTCCAGACTTGCATATACACCTGACCCATGACATTTCAGCTTCTCGCTGTATACGCATAAACCACATTCGTGATCATAGTCACTCCTTGTATATCAATTCACCCCACCATTAATTTTGTCATACTGTCAATCCCCATATACATATGTACATATTGGCCGTGCCATGGCCATGTAGTCACTCGTGATATACATATACACCTCACCCATGACACAGCGTCACTCCAGGTGTGTATATATACCTCACCAATGGCCATACAACCCTTCTAGATATACCAATACCTCGCACACACGGCCATTCGTACACTTCAGACTTGCATATACAGCTCAATCGTGACAATTCAGCCACTCGCTGTAAACATATACACCCTCTCCACGAGCATTCGGCTAGTTACTGTATGCTTGTACACACCACCAAAGACAATACAATAGTACATATTAACATATACATCCCATCCATCACCATGAGGTTGCTCTCTATATACACTAGCCGCCAATGGCCATCAAAGTGTACTCCAGGTATGCATATACACTTCAACAATGACCGTGCAGTCATTCCACGTATACATATACACATTGTCCATAACCACACAACCACACCATATTTATACATACACCCATCCATTACCATAAATCCAACATGTGTATACATATACACCCGCCCATGACAATACATCCACCCAATATACATATGTACAGCCCACCACTGGCCACACAATCACTCCATGTATACATACAGGACAGTGTAGCCGCTCTCGTTATGACCATACACCACTTCAATGACCAGACAGCCACTCACTGTAAACATGTTCACCTCACACATCAGCATACAGCTACTCCTTATATACATATACATCTCACTATGGACATCCCATCCATGACCATATAGTCACACATTGTATAACTATTCACACCATTCATGAATACAATAGTTCCATGTATACCTACTCACATCGCCTATGACCAGACAATCAACAGACATACACACTGTATTAAGCTGATATATGTTGATGCTAATGGACCAGAATAGCCACTTAATATGATCCATCTCAGTTCGGTTTCAACGGTCTGCCCATTTCCGTTCAAAAACAAGGAAGCTTTAGGCAAAATCCATATTGCATTCATCAAAATGAATTTGTCATGACTCGTAGGGTACCGGGACAATCAGAATAGAACATTTAGTTGATTAAGTACCACGTGAGTCACAATTGATTATGTATACATATACACCACGTATATACACATATGTTTATGTATATAATAATGTTTACCAAACTTGGTTGCCATTTTGGAAGCCATCTTGAGTAATTTTGTCTAAAACAACTCAGTGTGATACATGTAACACATATCATAACAATAAACATCTTTGATACCAAACATAGTTCCATTTTACTTTCAAAATATGGCTCAAACCTGAACAGCGATTTTTTGCCGATTTTGATATCAGGATTGTGACAGAAAATTTCGAATAATTCTGGTAATTTCAGTGGTTAAAATAGTAAAAAAAATACCAAAGGTGCATCAGAAGTGTTAGTACTCAAGCTATTTAAGACATACTAGTCAACCGTGTGCATCACCCTAACTTGTAAGCGGTTGCGTGGCACGCTGGGATAAAAATTACCATTTTCCATATTTTGGTGGCCATATTGGCAGCCATTTTGAGCCAAAGTGACAATTTTGGTACCTTTGAATTCGAATATCAATAAGATATAGAATGGATCAGTTACATTGCACAGTTTTTCCCACTTCTTGATGAAATATGATTAGAATCTCGGGGATCTTTTGTGAAATGTTATACCGCGTTTTGTAAAATCGATTTTTTGAGTGATCAGAAGGGGTGTGGACGTCACGAACAGCATATTTCATTGCTCCAATTGTCAGTTAACATGCTATATACAAAATAAAGCCAAAATTCTCAACCAGTTCCAAACCACGGACACTTATCTTAAAGATATTATTAAAAAAACGTAAAAAATCCACTTCCGGTCGCCATTATAGCGGCCATCTTGGACCGGGAGTTCCAATTTTGGCACATAAAGGTGGCGTTATGTCTTAGCTTCACAAAAATGTATACATGTGTATATATATGACAAGATCTTCTCACTATAATTGCATCAAGCTGACTTGTATGAAAATGGCAGCCATCTTGGACGCCATCTTGAATTACCGGATTTTAGCGGATTTTGGATATGTTATGCAGGAGAGCTTCCTCTTCAAAATGATATACAAACCAACTTAGTCCAAATTTTTTCTAGGTCAAACCTTTTATCGACCAGACTATTTACCAGACTTGGATACTTTAGGTCTTGTGAGAGATCATTTGAGTTGAAAGACATGCAAATAATTCACTGATTGGCTTGATGCACTGATGACAGATATTTTCTACCCATTGATAGTCACATTAATGTTTGAGACAGTTGCTCGCTCTTTTTCCATGCACACAATGATCTAGGCATTAGTTGCATCATGACAAGTTTACTTACATGTGCAAACTTAGGTCATTGTACAGGATACACACAATTCCATAATTTCTAACCATTTCCTGAATGGTCTGTCAACTAGCCCATTATCTAGCATTATGCCTTAACACTTTTGTTAGTCTACTGGGAGGAATTTTTTCAACCCACCGCCCCATATGTAACATGTCATATAGCTTAATGTCATCTCTACTAAGGCCCATATGAGGTCCCAGTAACATAAATATGGTGGTGCTTTTGCAGTTATAAATTCTTATAATATGTTTCAAACTGTTACAAATGTCACATAAGAGCACAAAAGGTCTTTAGTAAAAAAATTGCATGAGGGTGTAAAAAACGCGTTTTTGCCCCTCGGGCTACCCACCACCCCAGCATGCCTTCCTGCATTTTTTTTACTACCCCCCCCCCCTGCTAAATCCTGAAAATTACACATAATTCTTCTGTGATTAAGGAGTCGATTATTTAGGGCATTACTGTACACTCTATGAATTCAGTGATTTTGATAGACATTAATGTTCGTATTCGCGGGCTGAGTTTACGTCGTATCGAGGCGGATTGTCGATTATTTAGAGCATTACTGTCCATTCATGATAATTGAAAGTTAATTTGCTAACATTTAGTCGTTTGCCCAGTGGGGTGCATGGGGACTTATCACTAATGTCACTGTCGTGATATATAGCGTTTACATATCGAAGGAGGCATCTCCCCTATGTAGCAATTTCGTTTATTAAAAACTGGATGTTATTTGCGTGATCAAAACTATATTCAATAGAAGACTATAATTTATAACCACATTCCGACGGCAGTCAGTGAGTAGAGCTGGTTACCAAACAGAATCGTTAAGTGAAGAGTGATTTAGCCAATTGGGAATTGGACGGGTGATCTCTTTGTCTTATCGACCTCGCACCACGTGATGCAGGTGCGTTTCGTGAAGCCATCATCCGCATTTTTATTCCGGGAACATTCCGCTTTTTTATTTATATGCTATACTTATTGGCTGATTGAGTAAATAAAGCATTCTGCGGACACACGTACCACAGTAGCGATGGCGCAGTAGGCGTGACAATTTATTATTGTGGAGTTTGGTGACAATTGGTCGTCATAATTAATGTGTCATAGCTAACCATATCGCCCGCTGCATAGTCGCACAATGATTCCTCCCAATTCATTATAATCAGTCGTTTACCTTTTTTGGTCTTGTACAGTTCGCGTTGTTTATTCCAGATACTTTCTCTCAGCTGCATTTCCTCCCAACAGTTCCGGCACAGCTTCATCGACCCACGTGATAATGTTAGCGGAATTATGCGTAGAACTAAACGTCGCAAAATAAAAAAACGCAATTGGGGAGCTGTCTTAATATGCATGAAATTAATATAAGTAGATAAACATGCATTGAGATCATATCAATAAAACGTACTACGTGCATGATATGTCAGTGAATGAGGGACTACCACGGCCAGACACAATTCTGGACGGTCGATCGTGCAATTATATATACATAGAGAACACAATGTAGCAAAACGTAATGAGTAGAGATCGACCTTGGTGAAACGCAATGGGTTAATTGGCCCAGCGGACTCATTGTGCGGAAACCCAGCGGGCAACATGGCTAACTATGGCACATAATTATGACGACCAATTATCATCAAACTCCACCATAACAAATGGTCACACCTACTGTGTCATCGCTATACTGTGGTACGCGTCGTGCACGTGACCGCAGCCATTGTTCTGGCCACTGACGACTGACAGTTTTAGGACATACGTGAACCTTTTACTATATGTAATAGATTGTCTGCGCATCAAGTAAGAATTATGCAATTATATTTGATGATTTGGAATATATGCTAATAGTAAAGAATTATAGAATGAACCATTTGAACTCCAGTGAACGCAAGTGACTAAAATGGAGTTATTTAACTACCCTTCTCACATATCTGTAGGCCACCGAATGGGTGTCGATGGCGCAGAGATATCCTGTTCACTAATCAGGTACTGTCCGCGGAAAATCACTTCACTTGACAAAACGTTCGATAATTCCAACTAAATTCTTCAATTGAGCGAAACCATGGAAACGGGTTTTGGACCGTACGAAACAGTTACGACTACTACAAGCTATTAGTAAATCTTAGCAATAGTAGTTCAACATGCGAAATGTTTCAAATGGTGGTGTCCCTTACGGACCTCCATTTCTGACTTGGATGGCACAATATTATGGGAACCATCAAAACGCCAATATATGTTTGTAAAAAAAAAAAAAAAGGATTTATGAATTTACGTGTTCCTTCCCCTGATCCACATTCGGTTTCTTGTGTTTCTTCGATGTCTTTATATAAGTTTGGAGAAAAATTGGAGATAAAAAGTTTGTTCAATTTTAGTGCACCTCCTTCCAACCCGTTCATGTATCCGATGGTGGGACTTTGTCAAATTTGAGTAATACCATAATATTCGTTGTACAATGGGGATGACTACATGCATAAGCCCAGTTCAGACAAGAACTTATCAAAACCGACCCTCCCCTTGTTTCTTTACAACTAGTATTTTTCATTATATACATGAATCGTTCAACTATAGTATACCGACAAGTTGATTGTGAATTATATGATTTTAGAGACGTTATCTATTCTAGAAATGGTATAATTTTAGGAAATGCTGATCCATTCTCATTATTGTGTCATAGTCAGAGAATATGTATGAGTTAACATACTTATTTTATCCGTTCTGGGTAATCAATGGGCACATTTTAGTGTGGAATGAACTAAATTTTACCTGCTTGTCATGCTAATACTGGAGCTTGAAACATCATCGGATAACATGATGTTTAAAAAGTATAGCTTTGATGCAAATCATATTATATTGGATTTATTTTTCATGTATAAATCAGTGATTATATGCATTTCTCGCGTGCAACTTATGCATCATGTATAATCATGTACTTACAATTGTGTCCTCTTGGTGGTATAACACCGTTAGAATTTTGTCAATTTCATTTATAATGCGTAATAATTTTGAAAAAGTCTCTCGCTGAATACGTTCGCCTATAAAATGGCCTTGATCGATTATCGACGATGGGTTGAACGGTTCAACGCACACGGAGTACTGTTCAATGTTAGTGCATTCTGGGCGGGAAAATATCAATAATGAGAGCTAAAACGTCTCTTATGTAATACACCCTCTTCAATCGTCTTGAGTCATCAATGTGTTCCTAAAGAGTTTGTACCAACGATGAACGGGGTGGTATATATAATTTGCCAGCGTATCCGCACACAATCATACTCAAGCGTTAGATGCTAGTATATGGCAAATTACAAATCACAATATATTTACTGTCGCGCGAACTGGCGCTGTCGCCATCCAGAAAGAAACAACTGTGTAGCCCAGAAATCGAAACAAACTGTGTTTGTTTTTCGATACAGGTCAACAAGCGAGATAAATACGATCGACTGCAAGACTACATGCATTTAAGACGAACTGACATGTAATCCGATCCCCTGGTAGTTATTCACTGCAATGAAATGCGCTGAAACGATGTCAGGCCAGTTTTTTTAAGGAGAACAATTGCTCCTGATTGACTTGAAATTTATTTTATATCTATAATATACAAAAGGGGTTAGGGCAAATTTTGTTTGCAACTTATTAAGTCCACTGTGTGTGGACGGAAGTGCGTGAACGCTGGTTTGCGGTAAACCGTTGTAAACAAAAGCCGCTCACCTCAGACTTAAAGGCACGGGTGGCGTTCGTTGCAGAAATATTTATGTTTGTTCAAATCGCCATCAACAGAAGGAATGTTAAAATATATATAGTTTTGTTCATATGCCAAACATAATCAGCGCGTAAATAGTATAGTGTCGTCAAGACGTACGATGTTTATGTAAACAAGAGCCTGCTCGTGTTACAGAAGTTGTGCTTCTGTTTACATAACACAGCGCAATTATATTGGTTAATCAGACACAAATAATATAAACGCTCTTTATTATTTCCATATCAGGAAAACAGTAACAAATAACGCTCATTATGTTTACCATATCCGGATCTAAACAAAAGCCAGGTAACGTAACGTTTTTTGCTTTTGTTTACATAACAAAGGAAAAACAATTGACAATAACATACTGTTTATGCCTTATTTCTGATTGGTATAAGAACAAAGTGTGTCTATATTTTACTATTATTTCTGTTTATGGCGGTTTTTGACGGAGGTGAATATTTTAACAGCATGCCACCGCCAACACCGCCCGTATCTTTAAGACAGTGGCTGAGATATGTTTTGACACAACTTGGAGCATGTATCGTATTCAAACAGTTTGCCAAATTGACATATTGGTGCATACTATTTATCATACATATAGCTACTTCATTACTTTGGCCATCTTTAAGTTTATAAACCTCGAAAGTATGGTTTCTAGTACTGCTTTATAATAAAACACGATTATGCCGAATAATTGCAACTCGTGAGGATTGTTGTATCCACAGTTTGAGCAATGCTCATTCAGATAATATTAAATTCAACACGACATTATTTTGGTAATCTATATTTTCACGGATATATCATGAAGTATGGTATACACCTGATTGTGCCAAATCATTGTTCGGGATTACCCCATAGAAAGTCGTGGCTGTCATCACCCCTTGCCGTGCACCGACCGACTGTATTGGAATTATACACGTTAGATTGTAACGTGTCGAGATGATCTGTTTCCATCCTATAATCAATTTCCCTATGTTAGCTCTCATGATTTGTGTCGCTTAAAAGTTGATTATCTGAGGTTGTGACAAAATTGTGACGACATGAAAACCGCCTATTGCCGAACTGTATTAAATTGAAGAGGGTAATCACTAGTCACGCCCTTTATTTCAACATCACTTACATGAGAATGGCAACTACACGATCGCCCTCCGTTTGGGATTGCTCCGCGTTCGTGTTTACTCCACTCTCCTCTATTGTTTATATCGGGATACAGTAATGATCTAAATAATCGACTCCTTATGTGTAATTTTTCAGGATTTAGTCGGAAATACGGCTTGTTGTCATTCACCGGAAAGCTCTCAGTGAGAGCTTTCCTGTGAATGGTAACAAGCCATATTTCCGACTAAATCCTGAAAATTTCCCATAATTCTGCTGTGGTTAAGGAGTCGACTATTTAGGGCATTACTGTATAACATATATGGGAGACCCGGGAAAAGTGGGTGGCTTTCTTATATGTTATTATCCATCCCTTAACTAACACCATTTCCGATTGGGCAAAAGCCGCCACGTGATAGTCCGGGCAAAAGTCATATTGTACTCCCGAATGTCATATTGGACTCCCAAGTGTACAATATCACTTTTGTATTGGGACTCCAATTGAAGCTGCGCGTATAGTTACAGGTTGTACAAAATCGGTTCCCCATGATAGGTTGCTCTTTGAACTCGGATGGGAGAAGCTGGAAAGTAGGCGGTATGTTAAACGAATGAGTACATTTTACAATATTGCAAACGGCAAAGCCCCCGTCTACTTAACTCAGCTTCTTCCGTCAAATGTTAAGGATAAATGTGATTACGAACTGAGAAATGAATCAAATTTAAATCGTCCCATTTCAAATAGCAAAAGAACAGATAAAACTTTCTTCCCCAAATGCGTTATGGATTGGAACAAATTGGATGAAAAAAAAGAAAGAAACATTCCACTCGATAGGTTCAAGAAAGCACAAGTAACTAAGCCATTAAAACCACCAACATATTTTTCATATGGTAAACGGCTATTAAACATCCTTCATTGTAAATGAGGTGTGAATGTAGTAATCTACAAGCTGATAAACTTCAAAATTATATAGCAATTTCTACTACATGTAGGTGTGGAAATTCTGTAGAAAATGCTTACCACTATTTTTTTTAATGCCACCTACACTTTGAAGAAAGAATTACACTTCGTAATAATCTTCTGCGCTTTAATATACATTCAGTTAAGACACTAATATTTGGGGATCCGAACTTAAAATAATTAGAAAATGAACATATCTTTAAAGCTGTGCAAAATTACTTACGAGATACAACTCAAGAGGAAAAATCCGACAAAGTTCTATTAAGACGCTCGCATCATTTGAATGCAAATTGTAAAAATGTTAACAGTGCACCATGAGGTACATGTATCACATTTAAAACAGCTACTTGAAATCATTATTGAAATTATTTAGAATTTGTGGGGTGGTGAGACTATACAAACTATACTTCAAATAATATACAATGATATACTGTATGTATACACTTGTCAATATGTTATACCTATTGTGTTGACAACCCAAATTAGTATGTATCAGTGTTATAACGGCAATTGGGAGAGGGGGTTATGTATAAGTGGATCGCACTTGTCCTCCAATCCCAATGCCAATCTGTATTGTTATATACTTATTGGTAATAAATATGTTTAAACCATTGGGACTCCGTGACGTTACGAATTAATTATTGCGAAATGAATCGGTGAAATTGTGATGCGCGCGCAACACTGGTGGATTTATTCATTTCCGTGTTTACTGTTCCAAATAATGCATTCTGATAATCAAATTACAGGATTTTATAGAGAATTTAGTGCCGACAATACCAAAAATAACCACAAAAGTTTTATTCCCTAAATTTGGATAAACATACAGATTGATAATAAAAATGTCATCATACAATGTTGTGTACAGTATGAGTTTTTCTTGTACACGTCCAGGTTGTGATGAAAAGTCATATTGGACTCGGCACTGCGTGTCTCGCCCAATATGACTTTTCACCACAACCTGGACTAGTACAAGAAAAACACATACTGTACACAACATTGTATAATAACTTTATAATATGCAACCGACACTCAGGAAAATTAGCACTGTTAGTGTCTTGTCATTACTTGCGCCAGTCTAAAGTGTGTTGTTTTTAGACCCTTTAAACCATGGTCCAGCAATGGCCTACATGCACTTTCGGATATAAGACCGAATTTGCCCCTTATATTAGTTAATGAATGTTTAGGCATATTAAGTAAACATTTGGGTTGGAATGTTTCAACAGATCGAAGGGTCAGGGCAATTGAATATTTATCCCAAGAATTGGGATTTGTGTCTGTATCTAAACCCGGAGGTAGGTTGAAAAGTTAAACTTGTTAACTATAACGGGCGCTCAATGATAGTCTGTTCATTATATGGTTTGGATAAAGAGAGTTTGCTTCACTTCTGTACGAAACAAATAAAACAACTGAAACTCGATCTGACGACGGTAAGATTTTGCAGAGTATAAGGTATATATCGGTATTTCGTGTCCTCATCGACCTATATTATCTCTACTATACTATATTCCATTCTTGAGGTTCAAATGTGCCGTGTCCGCTCAAATGGTAAATACTATTATCTATTATAAAATGAGAAATCAGTAACCACCAACATACGATAAAATAACTAAACGGTTGTATTAAAAAGTGTAATACGTGTATAATTCCACGATATACTGATGCCCATGTACAAAGGGTCGATACAGGAAACCGACAGACGATCGAGATAATGTTCAAAACATATATACTCCCAATAATGGAATATGGTGACATAATTTGGGATAACGCCCCTGAGTGCCTCCTCCTCAAGCTCGACCGATTATATACCGACGATGGTAGAATAATAACAGGCCTGAGTCCTGACCCGATCTGCCTCAGAAGCGAGAGTACTGGGTGAACCTGGATGGCCTCCCCTTAATGAAAGATTCAAGTGCTGTATTGACTTGCGCAAGTGTGGCCTTGACGAAGTTCACCAATTTACCCCCCCGTACCCGTCGGACGGGTATCGCAAACTCGTTAACGACTAAAGTGGCACGATAGCCGTATATAGCAGAAGCCATTACAATTATATTGTCTCCGCCTTTTAGTTTTCGGTACGTCATCACATAATACTGCGAATATCGGTCAAGATCTATTAGGGGCAATGCTGTCTATGTCACGGTTTACTAACTCAGGAGAAAGAGTCCGGTGAAGGTATAACGATTAATCGAACCAATGTTAATATGACGATCAAGCATGTCAAATTGCAGCTATCGATGTATTGCCTAACTATTCAGTTCTTGTGTGAAGTCCCTCCTTTGTGTGAGGAGCACCCCATTAATTATGGGTAACATATTGATCTCACAAAACTACGAAACATACTTGTCTATATGGAATCCTATTAGGGCCACTTCCTAATGGCGCTTTCGGCGCGCACCGAAACATACCCTAATGGCGCACTTTTTGTCGCTTCCGGCGCGCGCCATTAGGGAGTGTACCTAATAGTATGCCTAATGGCGCTTTCGGCGCGCGCCGAAAGCGACAAAACAGTGCGCCATTAATAACGTACCGAAAGCGCCGAAAGCGACAAAAATGCGCCGTTACGGCGCACTATTTGTCGGCGCACTTGTTGTCGCTTTCGTCGCTGTCGGCGCACTTTTTGTCACTTTCGGCGCTTTCGGCGCGCGCGCCGAAAGCGACAAAATGTGCGATATTAGCGCATCTTTCGGCGCGTTACTAATGGCGCACTTTTTGTCGCTTTCGGCGCGCGCCGAAAGCGCCATTAGGCATACTATTATAGGTCCACTCCCTAATGGCGCGCACTTTTTGTCGCTTTCGGCGCACTTTTTGTCGCTTTCGGCGCTTTCGGCGCGTTACTAATGGCGCACTTTTTGTCGCTTTCGGCGCGCACCGAAAGCGCCATTAGGAAGTGGCCCTAATAGTATTCCATAGTAACTAGTACGGACGTAAAAAGTGCACTTTGTGTGCTATATGGTACGTAGTACACGGACCTATTTCAACACACTATTCGTTACTGGAACTCAGATATTGGTGAATCGGAATAACTGTATCTCGAAGTTTCAAACAGTACATAGAGGATATCTAGTGTTTTTGAGTGGATACCGAAAATATGTCATGAGTGAGCGAGACAAACACGGCAACACGGGCTCGAAATCGTAAACACGCAAGTGAATCTGTCGCACGCGCGAGCTAGTGTGGAAGTATACTCTTCTATATCCCCTTCTGGGTGATATCGATATTTATCTAAACGCGTTTTTTTCTATAATTCACTGTTGAGCGTATAATAAATGATGTTCCACAATAGATAGTAAACCTGTAATAGCCTTTCAACTGAGTCAGTTATAAGGTTTTTGTGATGTTCCCGTTATATATGTTTCTACTGGAAAATGGCAATAACGTCATTTACCAGTGAAGAGTTTAAAACTGTTATGTTGAATATGATATAAAATGGTCTTGGACTTGGAGGTTAACCCTTTACCCAACAAAACGGCCAAAAACGCCCAAATAAAGCTTCAACAGCCTAAAATATCTTCGGTCTGTCTCAATAACACCATACAAATATGGATATCATTGGAATCGGTTCATTGACCACATTTTGATGGTTACAGTTATGCCCTGTGCCAATGCATTCTCTTATATATGTTGCCTCGCATATATAAGAGAATGCATTGACCTAAAAAAAATTATAATCTTTTCTTACAATTTTTATAATATTTTTCTACATTCTTTGACAATTTTATCATTTTTAATATGTGTTAAGCCAATGCAATCTCTTATATATGCGAGGCGACATATGGTCGACTCGCATATATAAGAGAATGCATTGGCACAGGGTCGTTCTGTTGAGTAAAGGGTTAAATAATAATAAAAAAAAATAATAATTTATGTTTAACTTTTTGGCGGGATATTGTTAAAGTGATGTGAAACACTCCGGTATGGTGATCAAATACAAATGGAGAATAATCTTGTTCAAAGTAGTAATTTTTACAAATAGTATATCCAAATTGACAACACACACCGTCATTCTTATATATGAATTAAATGCAGTGACTCTCGATGGCGAAATCGACAAAATATGCGCCGTTACGGCGCACTATTTGTCGCTTTCGGCGCGCGCGCCGAACGCGACAAAATGTGCGATATTAGCGCATCTTTCGGCGCGCGAAAGCGACAAAATGTGCGCCGTAACGGCGCACATTTTGTCCGCTTTCGGCGCGTTACTAATGGCGCACTTTTTGTCGCTTTCGGCGCGCCATTAGGCATACTATTAGGTCCACTCCCTAATAGCGCGCGCCGGAAGCGACAAAAAGTGCGTCATTATGGTATGTTTCGGCGCGCGCCGATAGCGCCGAAAGCGACAAAAAGTGCGCCGTAACGCACTTTTTGTCGCTTTCGGCGCACTTTTTGTCGCTTTCGGCGCTTTCGGCGCGTTACTAA
The DNA here is from genome assembly GCA_032622095.1 of Siphonodentalium dalli. Taxonomy (NCBI): domain Eukaryota; kingdom Metazoa; phylum Mollusca; class Scaphopoda; order Gadilida; family Siphonodentaliidae; genus Siphonodentalium; species Siphonodentalium dalli. The sequence goes on along the minus strand of CP136065.1, from coordinate 180,229,225 downwards.
TGGCGCACTTTTTGTCGCTTTGGGCGCGCCATTAGCAAGTGGCCCTAATAGGATTCCATACTCATAATATCTCTTTAAAACAACCCATGTCTATACGCATGTCTATACACAGTCTATGCACATGCATGCGGCATTCATTAGCCTCGTTAACCGTACAGCTCGGTTGCTTTCTTTATGCCTTCAAGTTTTGTTATTTTCTGCGAATATGTACATGTATGCATTTGTGGAATAGTGGTAGTCGCGTGCACATCTTTAAATGTTTTGCGTGATGTTTGTTTCTAATGGTTGGTACAGTCAATTATTAATTGTATTAATAGGCGGTGTTTTTTTGTCAAGGCCCTCGTGTGTATAGTATCAGGTATTCTGTAGCTTATTGATATATCTCTTTGTGTTCACATCTAGTATTACTTAAACATTTAACTTCCCGCATTGCTAATCGCTACATTGACTGTAACTCATGAAATTATCCCTCTCCGAGTTGAGCTTGGACACAATTATAACACTCGAGATCACACGAGAACACGTTCGCGAACATAGAAGAACACGGATTCGGATACACCCTTATAGTATCTATTATTAACCTAGTCCAAGTCTTCTCGTACTAAAACCGGCTAAGATATTGGGATGGAGGTGCCGGTCTTTAGTCCGAGTTCCAGGCCCATGCATTCTTATGACACGACTTAAGCGTTAGTGACCCGCTCAAATAAAACCACAATTATATGAAATAAAATATCACAATTGCGACAACAAACGGATATTTTCCGCAGAAGACATGCTATTTTATCTGAAACCCACATCAGTTGTGAATTTAAAACGGTAATTTAATGCGAAAAGAGACATTTACCTCAATGTTTACAATTTTTTAAAAGTATGCGAACTCGGTTGACCTCGCGAACTGTGTTCGGCATTTTCCGTTGAAAATATTCCGTAGATTTTGGACAACAACGCAAATTACGATGAATTCTCCATTGTACTCGTAATTATGTGTGTCAATAAATAAAATAATAAATAGATTAATTAAACATTGGAGATATAAATGTAATACACTAAATAAATGAACCTTAAGTTTGAAAAGTCCCACTAAAACGGAAGAACTATATTTCGAAACTGTGTGATTCGGTTCTCCGATTATTTTATCAACACAGATGTCAAAATGGCAACTTGGCAAGTCAGACACAAGAGTTCTAATTTGCTCCAATTTTGACAAGTTGCTTGCGAAAATTGTCAACAAAACTACCGTTCTGATCCTCCATTATGTCATTAAGTTTTTAGTGCGGGAATTGTTCTGAAAGCACATAGAAAACTGGACTTTCGGGCGATCGGTTTTCGCCATTTTTGTTCGGAAAACCCGCGCTATATATAGAAACGGAAAGTAGAATTCCCAGAACAAACAGCGGATTATGCCGAACTTATTCGGACCACTTCGGCTTTCGGTTAAAACGTAAACAAACAGATAAACAAATCGATGTTTGTGTCAATCAACCGGAATATTCTATGTGTAATTTAACATTAAAGTTAGATTATTATACACCATTATGACCATAAGATGTAAGCCTTTCCGATGTATATAGCATCATGTATTGATTTGCTAGGTAAATCGAGTAAAATACACCACAAATTCCCGCCACAGATCGTGGGCGTAAGTCGTGTCATAGGATTGGTATACAAGCGGTCTTGGACTAAAGACCGGCACCTCCATCCCAATATCTTAGCCGGTTTTAGTACGAGAAGACTTGGACTATTATTAACCACGTACATCATAAATCACACTCGTATTTGTGTGTTGATAATTTCCACTATACCTTGATATGAACTGTTACTTTAGCATACGTTTTAAGAATTGTACACGCAAGAGACTCTAATGGCATTATAAAAATAGTTTCTATATAATTACACCTCTAGTTTTCTCCATCATTGCATGTCCTCGATTCTGATTGGACAGTCCTAACAGCCATTTAGTTACTTGTCACTTGCATTTCTCGGTAAAGATGTGAGTGGACAAGTCGTCGGCGTAGGTATTCGAGAAGGGTTAACATTCGCACGTGTTGGTTTCCCCGGCGAATATACATAGTTTGTGTATATATGGTATGTCCTTAGTTACCAATCATTTATCTGTGAATTGAAGTGTTCGCTTCAAAGTACATTGTAAAAACTGATTGCTTTGTTGCAGTTTTTGATAATAAAAGATGCCAAACAATAATTTATCTCCAAATGGTTGGCAAATAACTTGGTTGTGGTGATAACTGGTTTCACCTGTAACAAAAAGTGGTTAACAGCCTACTGCGAGTTTGTGAATCGGCAAACTTCAAATTCAATTTTTGAAAGCGTAATTTCAAATTCATGATACAATTGCAGAATATCAATGCATCAGGCGGATTCACGTCAAATTCATATAGTATCTTATTTGTATTTTTCAATTCGAAAAGTGATTTTTAATGACACAATTGTTAGTTGTTCCTCAGTTTAATTTTGTTTACATAAAAGTCGATCGTGACTTGAGCGGCCTTGAACCTCTTTTATCGCCTATTTTCTTCGTTGGAAAAATCGACCAATAAAATTTCGTCCAATCGTTCGAACTGGATACTGGATAACGGAAATTGTGATTGTTTTTGCAACGGACGGATTTGAGATAATTCTTTCTAATATGTTGAAATTAATGTGTCCGTGCATAATTATAAGCAATCAACGTATTTCTTGTTGCATTTATGTGCTTATAAAATTGTAAGTGAACGAAAAGCATAACTTAGTATAATTTCGCTTCGCGAATCATCTTGCAACGAGTTAGTCAAGCAAATGAAAATTCGTTGCACTAAGACATTTCCGTTGGGAATAGTTTTGCCGTGAAAGCGGACAACGGGGCATTATTAAATTTGCGTGGATTGAGGCCTCTAAAGAGGATATTCTGTCGGATCGTATACATGTCCCTGACTTTATATATATTTAAATGTCTGTCTGTCCACTCTAAACATTAATGGGGTACCATCTATATTGGGATGCAAAGATGTTTAACAGGGGTAACATTCTATGAGGAAAATGATGGTGCAGGTTAAAAATGTCTAAAACGACGCTGTCGGATTATGGGTGGAAAGATGGAAGAGACACCAATTCGATGGACATATTTTTACGTCGATTTCAACCAAACTTATCTCATATATATTTTGAAGACCTCTGTATGTTTTGTCTGTATGTTTGTCTGTATGTTTGTTTGTCATTTATACAAATCTACGATTCTCGACCGATCGGGACGAAACTTGGTACGTGTGTGTAGTTTGACCAGGCGGTGAACGTTGTCGTATTGGCGAGCCCGTGCGACGCCCGTGCAGCGCATGCGCAGACCAGATCTCGGAAACGGGTAGAGATATCGACTTGAAATTTGGTTTTTGAATAGCCCGGACAACGTCGGGCTGGGTAGAGCTATCGACTTGAAATTTGGTTTTTGAATAGCCCGGACAACGTCGGGCTCATCGGCTAGTATTATATATTTAAAGATATGAGGCACGGGCTCAGTGGAATAAATCACTTCGTTGTGTCACTGTCCTTCAAGTTTGTGAACATTCAATGTGAGCCCGTGCGGCGCCCGTGCAGCGCATGCGCAGACGAGATCTCGGAAACGGGTGGCGCTATCGACTTGAAATTTGGTATGTGAATGTATCTTGCCCCGGATACGAATTTTATCGGGTCGCCGAGCCCGTGCGACGCCAGCTTCGCGCATGCGCAGATCAGATCTCGGAAACGGGTAGAGATATCGACTTGAAATTTGGTTTTTGAATAGCCCGGACAACGTCGGGCTCATCGGCTAGTATTATATATTTAAAGATATGAGGCACGGGCTCAGTGGAATCAATCACTTCTTTGTGTCACTGTCCTTCGAGTTTGTGAACATTCAATGTGAGTCATTGTTGGGTACTTGACTTGAGGGCTGATTGAAAGGCTACGCTGATGAGTCTTTTAAGCATAACAATGCTGATAAATAATAAATGGCCACTAAATAAATAAACAAGGTTTACGTGAATACCTTCTGGTGCCGACCGAGTCAGGGGTGGGGATTGGGGAAGGTGCGCCAAAATTTATTAAAACATTTTTGGCGTCGATTTTTTCCAAACCATGAAAGAAAAATATGCCAGTTCATGGAAAGTCAGTGATATTTATGGAAAACCCACTGAGAATATTAAGGTAAAATTCATATCCAAATTAAAACCGGCTGACACATACGAGCTATCAAATTACCTCAGAAATTTACCGCGAGGTGGCCGTAAAGTGATCTCTAAATTAGTGACCAGCTGCCATAATCTAGAAATTGAACGCGGCCGATACACTAAGCCTATTACCCTCAGACTGGACCGTGTATGTAAACAGTGTCATACAGGCGTCGTTGAGGACGAGGAACATTTTATAATACACTGTCCTCGATATAATATCCAACGGATATTGCTATATGAAACAATGGAACAAATTACAACAAATTTCATGGAACTTGACGCTAACGCCAAACTACGTATACTTTTTGCAGTTGATGATCGACTTTGTAATAGGGCCCTCAGTAATTTTATTCAGACAGCTTCTTATTTAAGACGCGAATAATGTGACAATAACGGGCCAATGCTAGACAAGAACTTTATATTTCAGAATTTATGCTTGTATATTGCCCATTGATTACCATACCATGTTATATGTTTGTTTTCTTTATTTTCTGTATGTGTACATGTACATGTATATTGCCATACCCAAATGTATTTGTTTGTGGTCGCGCAATAAAGATCTATCTATCTATCTATCTATATAGTCATCTCCGTGATCTAGGGAATGTAATTGTGTTTTATAAAGATCGGCGCCGTCCATGTCAGGTATGGAGGTCTGATGAGGGACACAAACATTTTGGTCGCGAATTTCCTCCAAACTTATATATACATTCCATAGGGATTTGCGAATCGGGGATTTTGCATCGAATCGAATCTCGATATCGAATCTACTTCCTGATATCGACTTCGAATCGAATCAGCTAGTGATTGTCATTGTTTTACCAGTTTTTATTTCGGTGTCGATGACCAAAAAAACTGCAAAATACGCTAGATACTATATCAACAACGTTAATCTCCTTAAACATCAGCTGGAATTTGTGGGGTGTTTTTTTTAGGAAAATCATGACATAGGTAAGTCACTCTCAGTCTCACGGAGGGGGTTTGTGATACGTTTCATTTAATTTCTATCTAGCTGTGTAATGGCGAACATGACACAAGAAGTGACCATAAGACACTTAAAGCCAGTCCAATTAACGTATCACAAACCCCATGGCTCGGAAGTCACTTTTCTACATTATTTATTAAAGATAATCTAGATTTGATAAACTTGGACATGGATACACCGATCAGCTATATAATTGTTGTAGTTGTAGTCCATACCAAATAAATGAATGGTAGTTATCTCTTAAACTTTTCACCACACGATCAACCACATACATCACATATTCAAAGTAGTTGTCTTCGCGGTTGGGGTCCCAGAAAACAGACATAAATTACAATCGTTCAATGTTATCAACAAGATTCGACGGATGGAAACTTGATGCATCCGCTCGATTTCCCAGGAACACAAACTGAATTGTAGGAAATTTCAAGGAATTCTACCCACAGTGTCGCAGATAACTGGTCGAAGATAATAACGTCTATTTAAGAACGTAATCAACCGATTGTTCTAATGTTTCTGTTCATTCTAATCCATGTTTTTTCGCACATAACGGCGGCTGAATTTTATCCATATAATCTGAATTGGATATCTGAAGTTTTAAAGATAAGGTATTCAATTGAGTTCCGCTGTAACTTCCGCATCTAGGGATCACGCACCGTGTAGAAAATTTAAATAGTGTCGATACAGATAACAAATGTATGCGGGGATTGATCACCGTCATGGGTTGCGACCGAAGCACATATTTTGCATAATGCACGTCTATTCTGAATGGCATGCATTTAAAATTATCTACGTTGGCAAACTTTTGCTTCAATTTGTGTGACCTCGAGTAATTTTGGCATGTGTCATCTAGACGCAAAAAAGGAGACTACACCGATTCGAAAATATCAGACTCAGCGGACCGATTCGGTGTCGATCTTGAATCGGGTGCCCGATATCGACGTCGAATCGAATCTCGAATATTCGCAGGTCCCTAGATTATTCCCGTGATATAAGAGACCAACTAGTGTAGTTTAAATGTTCCGACGTGGCATGCATGGGGATCAGAGGAGGAAACATCAAAATTGATAAAACATTCTCTTTTCGCAGATTTTCCTACACACGTATACATTTATGTGTAGCTAACATACTATGAATTAACGATGTACCGGAACACGACATGGGAATGGTAGTAAGACATGACGAAATTGTTCAAGATTCTATTCACAATCTTACACGTGTGAATCCTGGACAACTGAATAATTTAAACTGTGTACAAACTTCACATGTTTACCTTGCGTCAACCGTCGTGATACAGAAGATAAAGAGACCATTAGTTCTATGTGTGATACCATTAGGCTAAGTGCTGAATTTTCCATTACTATTGGGGTAAAATGCACACACAATCACATCTTACGCCATTATATCGTCACAATATATTTCTCGGTTAGCAGTAGCAATATACAATGTGATAGAATTATTTACTACACTGTACTTTCAGCATTTTTTTTTTAATATAGTCCAATCAATATGTGGTTCTGCTTAGAAAGCATTAGCACAGAACCGGTTTTAACTTCTGTGTGTAGTTTGGTATTTAACATTCTAAATACCCAAGCTTTAAATGCGTTCTCTTATAAATTAGCGTCATATTATGCGGTCCGATGAGTGATGATCGGGGCTGAGATAGGGTCAATAATTTTACCCCTTTTTAAAGGGGGTATACTGTTTTGCACCTGTCCGTCTGTGCGTGCGTACGTCAGTCTGTCCGATGGATTTTCGGTTTATAACTTGTACAGTAGTGCTCGGATATCAATGAAATTTGGTATGGCTGTTCACTATTATGAGGACATTCAATGGCGTGTTCCATAGTTCCGTTCGGTTTTTCCATTCTAGAGTTATTGATCTTTGTTTATTTTGAATTGTTGGCTTTTTGGTCCGTCTGATGTCTGTTCATATCATAAATTCAACAGTTGTGCTCGGATCTCAATGAAATTGAGGTCAACACTAAAACAGTTGTCCTCGTTGAACATGTAACCTCGCTTTATAAACAAATAATTTGACCACAAGCTGTCCATCCACGGAATACTGCAAAAACAATTGGCTGCCACACACTTTGACATTTAGGTTATTTCTCGATAACAAAAATTGTACATGGAAACTGTTCGATACTTCCTACTATTTAACATGAAATTTCGGTGCTGCATCATAATTTATTCGGGTATGAATGTATTGACAATAACCGTACTAAATGCTAATATTCAGTGCACAAGTAACCAGGCAATTCAACAAGATGGAACATTTGCAAAGAAATGAAACACGGAATTTAAAACTAACAAGGAGTTGTGCCACCGCGGTCTAATATCAATCCCAAGTGCCACTGTAGCTGTCCGGTGCCACGCGATGAGTGATTAGTTACGACAAGCCAATCAAAACCGCTGAATTGCCGACGTGATCAATCGATAAGCACACGTTTTAATGACATGTGTCTCTTTCAACTTCACGTGTCTTTTTCGTCGGCAACAGTCTCAATGTTGTACGCTCGTTATACTTCCAACTTCTAATTTTGGTGGTTCTCTTGTGAAATGACGGATTAAATTATAATAAATAACTCTTGTTTCGATTAAGGTTATGAGTTATAACCGAAAAGTTTGTTTTCTATAACTGCGTTACGCACGTTATAGAATTTATCTTCAACATGTTCGGTTCTAACTGCGTAACCTTAATCGAACAAGAGTTATTTCTTAAATATAAAGTAAAACAATTCCAATGGTAATGATGTTCGACCTGAGTTCATTTTGTCTGGCATTTCCAGAATGAGGTCCTCAGATGGTGAATTTTGTGGTGCTACCCCGCACAGCTGGTTAGCATCACCAAATTCATCCTCTGAGGACATTTCCCCTTCTAGTATTATCATTTGTAGGCGTGTAATTGAAATATCCCCCGGATATATAGAACATTCTCCGACAGCATGGGACCATTTACAAAAACCGGCTGGCAAATAACTTGAACAAACACAATTTTTGCATATTTTTGAAGATTTCTTGTCCCATTCAAATACCAATGCAAACCATGGACTGGTGGGATTTGCTAATAACATACAGTTGGGGGTTGGCAAATTTGGCGCGAACCTTGCCTGCTGACCCCATTTCAACAAATCTGAATCCCAGTCATCCAAATGACTCTCCATACCAAATATTAGCTGAATAGGCCTGATGGATCTTGATTCGTGAAGACATTTAAAAGATTATTATTGACAAAAGGAGTTATGTCCACGGCTCCGCCTTTATTTGACCAATTTGATCAAATCTGTATCCCTGTCACTCATGGATCATCCATACAAATATAAGCAAAAACAGCCCCGTCGATTTTAGAGATGTTTTAAGAATTACTATGGACAGAAAAAGCTCTGCCCCTTTTTGACTCGACCACCCCTTTTGAACAATTGAGAATCCCTGTCACCTGGGATATATATATATAACTAAATTCTGACTTGCTGGTTCTTGAGATTCGGTTCACATTTGGTGGCAACATGTATAACTATGAATATATTCCAGGAACATTAGGGTTAACTAAGGACAAATACAACTGAAGAGATTTTGTCAGAATTTGTAGGCGAATATATTTAGAACAACATACCAAAAGTCCACAGGAATCCATGGTGGGCATTGTTTGCTGTAGCAATTTCCCCGAGGGTGCACATATCAGTGAAATAAAAATATATGAATATTGGTCGGGAAGTAATCACATGGCCATTGTCCACTATATTTGATATATAACTAATAATAAATAGCCTATAATTGTCTTGGGGACAATAAGGAACAATAATATGCAATTTCTCCCGAAAAGAGTCGAATTTATGACAAATTCCCCAAATTTCAATCAAAAAAGAAATTTTTGAAGAAGTTTTTGCCATTCTGTCTTTATTATTGTGTATAAGTATATTAGGCTTTCATGATGTTGCAAACACATCTCTAACTTAAACATCTTCATCAATGACCTACCATCTGATGCCATGGTGATAGCTGACACTAAACTTTACAGAGAAATAAAGGATATATCAGATGTGAATACACTACATAATGACACAGATGAACTCCAGACATGGTCATACAAATGGCTCTTGAAATTCCACCCTGACAAATGTGTGACAATTAATGAACATTGGCACGAAAACAGAAGAACCACGTGAATAACAAAGATGGAATAAATGTACAACTGAAGGAAGTTAATGAAGAAAAAGATGAGTTACAACTGATAATAAACTGAAATTCAAAAAAACAACACATGACAGAAAATAGAGAAAATAAGAAGAGCATTTTACACATATGAACACTAAAACAATGTTGAAACTACACAAAAGCCTGGTGAGACCACATCTAGAATAAGCACAACCTGCTTGGAGTCCACATTTAAAGAAAGACATTGAAATGATGGAGAAAGTTAAAAAAGATTCACAAAATTAATACCAGAAATGAAGGACCGACCATATGAAGAAAGACTAAAGAATATACCAACATTGAATTACAGAAGAATAAGAGGAGACATGATAGAATGCTTCAAGAAAATTAACACATATGATCCGGAAGTAAATGGCGTACTAAAAAGAAGCACCGACACCAGAACCATAATAATTACAAGCTATTTCGGAAGAAGCGAATATGGATGTGAGGAAATACTTATCCAGTCCAAGAGTTGTGGAGCCATGGAATCATCTAACAGAAATGTGTTCTATGCAGAACACATTATCATTCAAAATAAACTGGATTACCATTGGCAGGACCACGAAATCAAATTAAATTTCAAGGCTGAGTTGAGTCTGACAGACCATGTTACGATCAGTCAAACTAAAAACAAAAAATCAGGAGAGTTCGGAGAAATATAGAAGAAGAATCAGAGGTGGATATAGTGGCATCGTTAGAAGCCAGCGTCCACTAACAACATAAGGTTACATAAGGTTATTAGCATTGCTTCGATATTAGATATTCTATTCGATATTTAAGTTATAATGGCTTCTGATACACAGTTTGATTCAACGTAAACATCGATCTTTGTTGGTTATCGGGAATGGCCAAAAATCACTCTTGGGTTGTTCAAATGTGGATCTATTTTTGTTTATATCTAATGACTGTCACTTTTACAAGATTCATACACACACCTAGGCATCTTGAAAATCGTGAGTCTCGGAAAGAAGCTATATTATCGTGTTACATGGCGTTTAAAGGCACAATCCGCTCTCATCGGAAGCAATTTTAGTAGTGAATATGTAGCGAGATGGCTGTGGTGCTTAGTAACAGTAACCATGTAATATATCGATGGGCGTTACCTACGGATATGTCCATTGAACTGCCAGTTGACAGTTGTTTCGCTTCACACACAATTACGAGCAAACAACATGCGATTCCTGTTTTGTGTCTAGGAACGACGGGGCAATTGCTATCTGACTAGTTTCGTGATATATTTGAACAGTTAAGAACTATACATTCATGTTACTTACAATGCAACTTGAATTAAAGACAAGCTGATACTCAACAGACAACAAGTGGGCTAAAACATTTATATACTATTGCATTTATGAAACTAAGCCCCTGTACATAATGGTCATCCATTTGGTCTCTTGGCTTAATATGCAAAATCAGTATATACGTGCCTTAGCCTATCCATATACATGTGAACATTCACTTTTGCAGCCAACGTTTATGACATTTAAAAGTGATTGTGTTACAAGCGGATTGAAACCCATACTTTCATTCTGTTCTCGCAGGTATGCAAGGGAGATCACCGCTGAACATTGAGTACGGTGCTTTCCAATCAATAAACGCTCTGGACATAGTTTGATTTCTTTCTAATTAAGGAGCCAACAAGGTACATCAAACTTGTTACTACAAATGCAAATTCCACTTGCCTGTTCGTTTATAGACTCGGAGAGCGCTAACTGTAACAGTACCATTAATGTTGATGTTTTGTGAATTTCCGTTTTCTCTGTTTTTGGCGGAGGGCTAACATTTTCCGGAACACATTATTTATATCTAGTACAGAATGATCATATATATAAGGGGCAATAAAATATGAACATTTTATACTAATATAAGCTCTGTTATTGCAAAGTTCTCGACAGAGGCAGTCATTATTGGCTCAAAAATATTGAAAATGCAACAATTATTTTTCACAAATTTGGCAGCAAAACTTTCAAGTTATGTTGAATTTGGCACACAAAAGTGTATGACTTATGTATGTATGTGCATGTTATGTGGCACAGTTATAAGGTACACGATAACAACTTGTGGGCCTCATTCTGCGCTGGTATCCTCGTATTGAACATTTATCAATAATCGCTCTTTATTAAGTGGTACCCATCTTTAAAGTAAGAATTTTATAAGAACTCTGCATTTAAACAATGTCTATTATACCTTAAATTTATCAGTAGAAGTTGTGCTTTTGAGAAAACATATATGAGCCTTAGTCGTGGACTAAAACGATATGGTGATATACAAGTAATCTGACATTAGTGCTTACTGTATGATATATACACTTCACATGGTGTTAAAAAGTTAATTGGACACGAAGAGACAGAGAGAGAAGAGAGAGAGGGATAGAGACAGACAGACACACAGGAAGCGAGAATCAGTTACTAACGTGACATGTGTATTCACATATATATTGAAAATACAATGCTCTAAACCTTTCATAATTATTTGTTTAGTTCAGTAGAATGTGTTCAGAAAAACAGTACACATATAATAATATCAGTATAATATAAGCATGGCGGCGATACACACTACGATCTACGTGACTGTTGTTAAGTACATATTGATGTGGCTGTCAAATAATTAAGTAGCACCAATGTGCAGTTGGTGCTGGGAGTTGCTACGAGGGTGTTTGTTACAAGTCTTGACATCGATTTCCAACATTCTGAGAAGCCCACGAGTATTGTCTACGCTCACACTCTCCACAATAAAACCGATAGTAACTAAATGCTACCCTTATAACTAATTAACGTTCCTGGGTCGAAATTCTAATAGAAATTAGGAATCTATATATGAACGCTTACAGTCATCGAAGTTCCAACAATACTAACTTCTCATTGAACAGGACCAAGACCAACATAGTATCAGGTTCCCTGTGAACGTCAGGGAATTGTCTACAATGGTATTGATGGATTGTCGATGATGAGTTGATAAGACGCCCACACAGTTGGTCTTTAAGTGGTCTTTCTTAAGACTTAAGACTACCAAGTAACCCCTAAATGGTACGAAATGACGGTCATTAGGTGGTAGCTGTTGTATCAATCTGAGTTTTAAACGGACATGGCTCATTCTACGTAATTTGAAAGGAGGTACAAGATAGGTTGACAAATACATGACATATTGCTCCATATGCTCTGAGAAATAATTGCCATGGGCGCAGCCATATTATTCCAACTTGAGAAATACGTGACATATTTGCTCAATATGCTCTGAGCAATACTTGCCATGGGCACAGCCATATTCCAGCTGTTTTTAATTGTTCGCCCAAATTTGAAACAAGCGCTCTTTATTCATAACACATGCATCAGGTATATGCTAACACGGAATGTTCTTTTATGTTATATTTCGTGCACATGGCTGTTGTTTGTTTTGGACTTCACTGTGACTGTATGTGACATATAATGTCCGTTCAATGTTGTGTTTTTTTACTTCACTGTGACTGTATGTGACATATAATGTCCGTAGAAAGGTAGTTCAAGTATTTCTGGACCTATTTTCATACTGGGAACAATTCAGGAGCGAATATTATTTGGTATATTTTGGAGCGAAAACCGCCATGTGGCTTTAAGATGCGCGTTTGCCCAAAATATGGCTGAAATCATTGAAAACATCACTGTTGTACGAGCCAAAAACAACAATGGAAAAATGAAAAATGCATAGCAACCAGATTTCATATTACTCAGCTCTATACATAGAATGTGTTGGTAAATTGTTATTGTATGCTGGACATGTGGTTTCCTTTAAAAGGCACTTTGGTTTGACAAATGTGGGAAATATTTGGGAAAAATAGCATGTCTTTAGGTACCGAGAACCTTTAAATAACTAACACTATTGGACCAGAGAATGGACCATGGTGTGCTATGGTATCTGGTTTACATGAGAGGAGCCATATTTTGTTCATAAAATGAGCTGCTTCGCCATCAGAGACGGATTCCAAGATGACGACAATCTGCTCTATCAATGGCCGGATTGGCCGCCATTGGAAAACGTAAGTCAAAATTTATTCTGTTCGTTTGCGGACTAAAAAGGCAAATATCACAATATTCGTACCCGATCAGCACCCGATCTCCAAGGGGTTATCTGTATAACTATCCGGAGAAGTCATATTGACATTACTGACTTCCAATTTAGTTACTTTTATTGAAAAAAAGAAGAAAACATTTGATGGAAATTTAAAAGTAAAAAATTAAATTTCGCCCATCTATCGAAAATAAGCTTGATATCATTGCGACAATATTAAAAAGATATAATTCATCTCTTAGAAGTATCAAAATTGCACATAGTTAGTAATTTTTATGTTTAGTTACATCAGTTTTCCCACATAATACGAAAATATACGTTTTCTGTGTATAATACGGGGAACTATATATTGCGGCATACTAAAGTGAGTTATGAAACCATTTCCGGTAATTTGATAATTTTAAAACCGAAAGTTGATTTTCTCTTCAAATTTGTGAAATTACGCATTGCATAATGTCCGATCGCTCTCAATGACGACCCATATTTAAGGAAGAGTAATTGGGAACGTGTCGGTACTGGTGGTACCAACGATCGCATGAATGATTTTATACTTTGGCGTAAGTTTGATAAATTTTCGACGACTTGAAATATTGTTTACAAAATGGCTGACCGACATCAATTTCAAACGCTCTTATATTTTTAACAAAAAAACGTACAACACACAAAGTTTGAAACGCTAGTCATATATATGTTATTTTTATCATAATAATCATGGTTGACATGTATTTTTTCTTGGGCTATTTCTCATAAAAAAAATGAATCATGTTGCCAAGTTCTGGTCACATGCTATTTTGTATAGCTGACCAGTGGACACACCACAATTGTTTTATTTTTTTTTTACAATTTGGAGGCCCAACGTCGAGAAATTTTGTCCTATTTTGGTTGTAATCAATTATAAGAGTTGATTTTATAATACTATCAAGTGCCTAATAATCGTGTCGTTACTCAGTAATCGATGGGGTTCAGGCTGAAGTGAAAGTTAAATAATAATTATAATATTAATAGTGTCAGTTCACATGACAATTTCACTCTGTCTCAATGCCAAATAACACAAGTGATCATTGAGAATTTTCTCCAAATTAATAATCATGTTGACACTATACCAGGCACCCGAATTACCTGATAGTAATTCAACTATACAAGTTGAATATGTATATGTATTACGGTTTCATGGATCTTCAAATAAAAACAAGGGAAATAATCCAATAACAAATACCATATATATGACTTACTAGATCATGCCATGAATCGCTACGTATGGGCATAGCCAGATTAGAGATTCATGGCATGATCTATTAGTAACACCACACAAATGATGCATGCTGCATGAATCAAATTTTATCCCAAGCCGCTTTATTTATTATAATAATATTATTACACTTCAATGTCAAATTGTGGCTGCATTTTCAAGGATCTCATAACTTGTGCATATATGGGAAGAAAAATATTTAACTATTTATATTTAGTCAAATGTAGGATGTGCCAAACCTGGTTATCATGTTACAGGTACAGGTACTCAGCTTGTATACATGATCAGCATGTTAGGAACATGTAATGAAAGAGCTACAAGTCATTGTTTTGTATATATAATGCTGGAGTATTGTGTACCCCCTCCCCTACAAAACAAATTTGGTCCATTTGACAGTTGGAAATAAATGTATTAAGTCTCACGAAATATTAATAATAATAATTTATGTAGAAATTGTTCTTATAAATTTTAATTTTGCAGCCAGTAACTAGTGGGGGATTTGAAACTTTGAGATAACAAATTAGAAAATTATAACCCAATGTAGAGGGGTGCAAATTATATTTTTGCAAACTTGGGACTGGGAGGGCGTTAACCTGGTCTGGGTCAAGGGCCGGTGCTTTTGGAAATTTCAGACAGTGGACACCCCACCCTCAACAGAGATCATCTAGCTGGGTGTACGCGTTACATGGTACAAATTAATTACATCTGTACATTAAAGGGGTACTGTACGCCAAATGTTGTTGTTGGTTTTTATAGTCTCCGAGTCGGAGAATAAGATAACAATTTTTTAACTATTTGAAAGTGTGTTGAGTACGAAGTAGTGTTACGGATGACAAATTTACCGGAATGCAAACATACAAATTGTCGTTGTCGAGTAATTTGGGTACAGTTTTCAACCTAATGAAACAAATAAAAGTTATATTATATGCATAGTAGTCCCATATAATCATTTAAGTTATTGTATCGTCGCTAGTCAGTGAGTGGCTTGAGTGTTCTCCCCGTATCATCATAATATTTTAAGCGATCGTGTGTGCGATCGGTTTAACAAGCCAGTATCCCTCATTTATTTTATTTGATTACGTAAATTCGTAAGTTAATTGACGCCATTTTATGGCTCCAGTCATAAATTCAATTTATATCAAATTATTAACTTTTAAATTATTAAATTTTAAGATAGCCTATTAACCTGAGCGTTTACAGAATACATCTTCGACTCAAATTACTTATGTTTCTCTATATTATCGATATTAGATCGTTGTTGTCACCGGAAATTTAATGAAAATGGCGTACAGTACCCCTTTAATATGTTTATAGTAATTAATATGCAGCAATCTTATTTTCATCAACATCTGGAATAAATATTACGGTATAACATTGTGCAACTTAACCCTCAAGTAATATTTTAACCCACTCATTGTTATCTTTATATTTTTCATAAAATATTACTTTTGGGTTTGTTAACCTGCAAAATGTTTTGTTTTTATTACAGTTGCCTGAACGCTAACACATTGGATTGCCATGGGGCTGGCCTGTACCCGATAGTAGAAGAGCAATGAGAGGTTTGGTGGTGTCCCGTACCTGGTAGAAGAAGGGTAATGAGAGGTTATTTCCTAATTACATGTAACTGTCAACATTTACAGGTAAGTTGAGATAGATAATTTCAGTTCATTAAAGGCGGCTACCACAATTAGCTGGAAACAAATGTTTTGAACATCCCATCATGTGTTAATAGCATTAAATAACAGTTGGGATTGTGTGCCCCCTCTGTACCTGTAGTATATCGCACCAGAGTTAATTAACCACACGAGTTGTCATGTGAACTTGGGTCTTTGTTAAGTTCAATCTAAAATACATGTGTATTATAAAAATATTTTATGTTTTATTTTATCCTGTCGCTGCCATCCAATAGCAAAGACACATTCAGGATCTCTGACATGTTATATGAATTTTATAATAATGAAATTGAGTTGAGCTTAGTTATATGTTAGTTTTTATCCAAATATTTCAATTAGTACCAGTATAGGGCAATTCATATCAACATGAAACTATCAAGTAATTAAATGAAACCTCCAACAGTTGCTGGAACCCATTTGAGGTGTTCGTTAAATCTAATTTGTAGTCTCTCCCCATAAAACATTTTACAAGGCATTGAGATTGACCACTCAACGCTTCATCTACATGTACAATTGTACAAACGTTTTAAATGAAAATAGTTTGTGTTATTTCATTTGTGTAATATGGGGTGTCTAATGCGAATTTACCCCGAGAGAGCTTTTTTTATTTTGTAAACGTGGTGTCGGTGGCAACACCCCAGAAAGCTAATGCTGTTATACATTGCTGGTGCGAAATTGAAAGTTAAGAAAATGAAAATAAAAATTTGTCTGTCTCTTATAGGTGATTGAAATAACTTGGAATCAAAGAAAAGGAATCCTTGCCATTTCTAATTATTGACAATGCCGACTAACTGTGAGGTTGCCTTGCTGATAACAATGAGCAGATGAGCAGGTATGTAATTTAATTTAGCGTCAATACTGCACAACAGTTATGTGAGATTTTTGGTATAACCCATTACCCATGGTCCATAATATGACAAATACATTACCTTACAGACACCTTTGACACCTTTGAGGTCAATATAAACTGTATTTCAACAGACTTATTACCAATATTCAATGGCATAGTGAGATTGCTTACTTTGATACAGTGGGAATACTTTGCATCATTGGGATACCTCAGTCCTGGTATAAAACCACAGAATGTCAGAAGCAAAATGTATGATTTATTCATGTGCATTTATTTGGTCAGTTCAGTTAAGCATGATATCAATGACAATCTATCATATTGAGAGATATTATGCATTGATAAGCTGAATGACAGTACTATCTTTTGAGAGTTCAGAATTTTTTTTTTTAAATTGAAAATTAAATAATAACTAATAATTAATTATTTAATTATTTAGTAATTAATAATTATACATTGATATTTATATCATTGTATTATTGTATTATGATTATTTCCATTTCATATCCAAATATACTGACTGTTGGCTTTTTTTACAAGGTCAATTGGATTTGTTATTTGTCCATCCTGTCCTCCATACATTTCTAAATACTCCCAATTGCAAATGTCTGGCTTATTATTGCATTTTTCAGAATAGGGTACTCATAATTTGACTTCATTTATAAGAATGGTGTTCCTTTTTCTGCAGAAAGACGGCTCCTCTCATGGAAAACAGATATGATGCTACATCTGTCACCACAGTTTATTAATGAAGAAAGTGGAAGTAAATAAAAGTTCTCGGTACCTAAAGGAAACTTATTATAAAATGTTACAAATCTCTCTTGATTACTCTTATGATGTTCATATTTCAAAACATTTAATGTTCTACATCCCTGTGAAGTTCCATTGCGTACAGTTGTAGATTTATGAACGTGCGTCTCCCCCTTAACTCTACCATCTTGGGTTTATTTGAATATATATACATGCAGATACAAAATTAATTCCACTCCTTAATTTATATATACATACCAAATTCTATAACCAAATTATATTATACGTGTATATATGAAACAAGAGGCGCCAATTACGAGTAACGATTAATCAAATCCGGTTTGCCTGTCGCAATGACTTGGTGTTAACCGTGATTTCTGCTGATAGGAATATCGTGTTCTTTCTAAGTGCATTTCTATATTGACCCGTTTACACTCGCGTGCGTAATAGAAATGTACACAGATCCACACCAATGTATACGTAGCCTAAAGATACAAAATGTAATTTATACAAAATTAATAATCAAATAATATTAATAAAGCCACCAATCGATATCGGCCAGTGAAGTGTAAGGGTACGTTCACTCACTGCCAAGTTTGCACTGCAACACTTCAAACATGCCATGACCGGTGGTCGTTTAATTAGCTGCTTTCCGGTGGCCACAACACGAGGCCACTAACAGTAATTACTCATGTATGTACCATACTTGTTATAAAGGTAGTCGGAAGGGGCATTAATAAAACAGTTTGTTTGGTTATTTTTCTATAAACTCAAGTTTACATACGCAGGCTTATTCGCGGTACGAGGAATCACATGTTGTGGTATAAAGAGTCCGAAAGTCGTGGTGCCGGAGTCATAAATTGAGACCGGGGAGGGGCAGAATTGCTGAACAAAACACTGTCGCCATATTCTACAAACTTGTATTTAGTCATGATACAATGTATGTATATAATACTACCTGGGTGACCCGGCTTTACCGTTGTCCGGAGTGTTCAACATCAACGCTCTTTATTCATAACACATCCGGTATATGCTAACACGGAATGTTCTTTTATGCTATAGTTCGTGCACATGGCTGTGGTTTGTTTGGGACCCAAACACCGTAGCAAATTTCTCGGGGTTTTCTTCTTTATTTTCTTGATCAGTGTCGCCATTTCTTTGTCATTTTCTTTCTCCGATGGTGTTGTTAATATGCATCAAACTAATACGGTGTCCTGTCCTACTCTCCACTCACACCAGACAGATTCTTGGTATTCATGTACATTCAATGCTTCCCTTGATTGTACCGATGTTATAAAGGTTTCAAGACGAACCATCCGTCTTACTACTATGGACGTATGTACCGTGTTATGAATAAAGAGCGTTTATGTTGAACACTCCAGACAAAGCGACTACGATATGCTAGAAATAAAATTGGATACATCTGTTATCGAAGCAGGGAAATCACAACAGACGAAACGTTACTTGTTTAACAAAGGGAACAATATGATACTCGACGGCCAATTCAAGACGAACCATGGGATATTCTTACTACTATGCACTGTGTTATGAATAAAGAGCGTTCATGTTGAACACCTCGGACAACGGTAAGAACAATTTGCATAAATTGGCAAAAGGCAACACTGAACTAGTTTGTTTATACACAACTGCTGATAATTTGAACAATAAATGGACGAATTGAATATTGTTATCGATGATGTTGACATTGAGATTAACCCCGGACCTGCCATGAATCAAATAAATCACACAATTTCAATTTTCCAGTATACTATCAGAAGTATTCGAAATAAACTAGAAAAAATTGTTCATATGATCAATGATTTCGATGTTCTGTGTTTCAGCGAAACTCACCTGGACCCATCTTTCTCTTCAGAAAAAATAAAAATTCCTGGTTACTAAGATCCTGTTCGAAAGGATCGCGACTCTCGCGGTGGAGGAATATGTGTAATGTTCGCGACACACATCATATATAGGCGTAGATATGAACTAGAATTTGACTCATCAATATTATGGTTTGAAATATTCTCTAAGAAAAGTCATATCCTACTGGGAATGTCATATAGATCAGACCAGTACTGTGATCCAAACTATTGGGTGTACTTAGACTCATCGATATCAGACGCACTTGATATAACCGAAAATATTATTATCACGGGTGACTACAATTCCAACCTTCTAGACAATTCATCGAAGTTGAAGGAAATAATAGACCGATATAGCATCAAAAACGTTATAACTTCCCCTACAAGAGTGGCAAAATCATCGAGTACATTATTAGACCCAATTATTATCGGCAATTCCCTTCGTGTACTAGAAGCTGAAGTAATAAACCCGGGAGTCTCTGACCACTTAGGTGTATATGTGTCACTAGCTTATGATTATTTACAAGTAACTTCGTTCCAGAGAGTAGTATGGAACTACTCCAGAGCAAATTTTGAAAGAGCCAACGAAATACTCGGTAACACAAACTGGGATGATCTCCTTAAGTGCCTCGACACCGATTCAGCTACCATACTTTTCCAAAATAAATTTATGTCAGTAATGAACGATACAATTCCCCAATCCACTGTTACGGTTCGGCCCAAGGATAAAATTTGGTTTAACTCAGAAATCCGAAGAGAAATTCGCAAACGCGAAAGGCTACGTACCAAAGCCATAAAAAATAATAATCCCAACACATGGCAAAAATATAAGCAATGTCGAAATAAAGTAAATAACATGAAAAAGTTCGCGAAATCGAAATTTGATGAAAAATTGGAAGGCCGCATGAAAGAATCATCATCTCCACGCGAATTCTGGTAACTAATGAATTACCTACTATGTAAAAAGAAAACAACGAATGTTCCACCCCTATACTGCTCGAATGCCCATATAAATACCATAAACGTAAATGGAACCGTGTACGCGACTGATGATCTTGACAAGGCTAACATATTAAACCAGAGCTTCATTTCTAACTCATCAATAAACGACTCAAACCACAGTTTACCTGTGTTCAATTCTCGTTGTAACAACACGATGGAGGACTTTGAGTTCACCGAAGATGAAATAATTTTGGCAATTAAATCACTTAAATTAAACAAAGCCCATGGCTACGATGGAATTAGTGCAAAAATGCTCCTAGCTACCGCAGAATCAATTGGTCGTCCATTAGTTTTAATATTCAGAAAATCTCTTGATAGCATGACATTTCCATCTGTATGAAAAAAGGCTAATGTTGTCCCCATCTTTAAAAAAGTCGACCCCGCTGATAGCAAGAACTATCGTCCTATTTCCCTTCTACCCTGCTTGGGAAAAATATTTGAGAAAGTTGTATTAAAACAGATCAGGGATTTCTTTAAAAAAAACGAACTACTATAATACTATTCTTACGTCAATCGGGTTTCATGCCAGGGCAAAGCACTTCTCACCAACTCATAGATCTATACAATCACCTGTGTCAATCTCTCGACAATGGACTGTATACATGTTCTATTTTTTGTGATATATCAAAGGCATTCGAGAGAGTTTGGCACAGGGGACTAATACATAAACTTTCAAGTTATGGAGTTCGTGGTAAATCTTTGAAATGGCTAGGAGACTATTTAAATAACCGACAGCAGCGCGTATTAGTTAACAACAGCTTTTCTAGCTATGAGATCATCCCAGCGGGCGTGCCACAAGGCTATATCCTAGGCCCTTTTCTATTTTTGGTTTACATCAATGATTTAGCAGACAACATCTGTTCTGTTACGAGAATGTACGCTGACGACACTTGCATTACTAACGAGCACCACGACCTAAATGAATTGGCGCAAACCATGAACAAGGATCTTGAAAACATATCAAGATGGTCAAACAATTGGCTAGTCAATTTTAATCCCTCAAAAACGATGGGCATGTCGTACTCTTTGACTGGCACATCCGGCGAAACTCCTAATTTAACCTTTAATAATGATACTATATCCTTTGTTGAGACACATAAACACCTCGGTCTTAAACTCCAATCAAATATGTCATGGAACAATATATCAATGCAACTATTAAAAGAATAGCCTCGCGTTTATCACAACTAAGAAGATTTAAATACCAGCTCGATAGGAAGACCCTAGAAAACATATATAAAACGTATATTTTACCATTATACGATTATGCCGATGTAGTATGGGCAAATGCACCTAAATATCAAATGGATAAACTTGAACGGTTACACATTGATGCAGCCAGAATAGTCAGTGGACTCACACGATCAGTCTCTGATATAAACACAATGAAAGAAGTAGGCTGGCCCCCACTGAGGAGGAGGCGTGAATTACACAAATTACAAACTATGTACAACATTATCAATCGGAATGCCCCTATTTATCTCACAAACATATTACCACCCAGAATAGCTGACATATCAGAGTATGAATTCAGATATCCCGAAATTTTTTACACATATTTCAGTAACACTGAGAATTACAAAAAGTAATTTTTTCCCTTCAACCATAAAAGCGTGGAATGACATGCCGTCCGTAATAACAGATGCCCCCACAATTTCAGATTTCAAAACGTATCTTAGAATAATTGACCCCGTCACTAGACCCCCGATGTATTTCTACACGGGACGCAGGCAATGTAACGTACTTCACGCAAAATTACGGAACTATTGCAGTGATCTAAAGTCTGATAAATTCCAAAACTACATATCTGACAGCCCACGTTGCGCATGCGGCAACCAATGCGAAGATGCATATCATTACCTTTTCATGTGTTCCCTGTACGAATAGAAATGTATCATTCGCTACACAGAGAAGGACTCAAATTAACACATATGAATGATTTACTTTCTGGCATCCAAAACATAGATATAAAACAAAATGTGAAGTTGTTCAAAATAGTACAACATTTTATTACGGAAACTAAACGTTTCTGACAAATGATATTAACTTAATTAATAAGTAGGACATAAATATGTTTATTGTTGTTTATTGCTTTTTTCGACCTGGTACTTGCTCGGCCATAACAATGTTTTAAATAAACACAATCGACGTTGGCACCCCCACCACCTTACATCATCCTTTCCTAACGATCCGCAAGATCATCATTCACCAGTCACCATTCTCTAACATTCCACACAGCTGTAAATAAGTTACTTATTGTGCCACTTTGTCAATTATGTATTTTTGTAACAATGTATACTGGAGAGGGGCTCATTAAGTTATGTAACTTGTGCCCAAATCCACTTTGTATTATTACAAATAAAATATGTTTAAAGAAAAATAAAATGATGTTGAACCTAGTATTATATGTGTCACCGAAGTTTATCCAAAAAATTCAAAAAATTTATCCAGGCGAGCTACAAACAAAAGGCTCTGACATGTTTATTGCAAAAATCCAGGGAGATTATGTACATGCATGGGTCTGTATCGGCACAACCAAGTGAAGTATTAAATGTACATGAAGTCCAAGAATCTGTTTGGTGTGAGTGGCGAGTAGGACAGGAAACTGTATTAGTTTGATGCATATACTCAACCCCAAGTTCGGAGAAAGAAAAGAAAAAAAGGAAAACCGAGAAATTTGCTAATTGTCGGAGACTTCAATGAACCGGAAATTGATTGGAGCACTGGACATTCTCCATGCAGGTGATAGTGGTGGAAACTTCTGGAATGTTTATGAAAGGCTTCCTTGTACATTTAGTAACTAAGCCAATGCGACACAGGCGAGGACAAAATATAATATACTCGACCTTTGCAAAACCAACAATCAAGATATCGTTAAGGAGATTTTTTCACCGCAACCCACTTGGACACAGCGACCACGATATACTAGAATTAAAACTGGATCCATCTATTATCAAAGCAGGGAAATCACAACAGACGAAACGTTACTTGTTTAACAAAGGGAACTATATGTTATTCGACGGTCAATTCAAGACGAACCATGGGATATTCTTTTGAATTTTGTTTAATCTCAATAAAAACCGTACATATGCATACAGTATGGACGTATATATGCACTGATTGGGAAAAACTATATAAACAACTAGGGGAACTTTATGGAGGAACACATACCAAAATCCATCCGACACAATGTTAAGGAAAAGAAAAACAAGTGGTCAACAAAATATCTTCTTAGTGCAATCAGAAAAAAGACATGTTCCATGCGAAAGGTGAAGGCTGGTGTGTACAATTTGCCATCGCGCACTTCCGGGCCGCGGATGTTCGTATTCTTGCTTTTCATGCTTTAACGGGGTGTGATTCAACTTCGTTCATATATGGGTGTCTAAACGATCCGCATGGAAGATTTACCTGGAATGTTGTGAACTCTTAAAGGGTATAGGGAATATTGAAATATCCACTGAAACAATTGAAAGTGCTGAACATTTTGTATGCAAGTTGTGTGGAGTTTCCGATGCAAAACTCGACAATGCAATATTCAGGATGTTCCCTCGGACTGAATATCCTGAAAAGCTTCCACCAACCAGTGACTCATTTCATAACCACCGTTTGAGAACAAGCTACCAGGTTTAGTTTGGAAACAAGCAACCATTCATGTGAAAACATTACCGGATCCTTCGACAATGGGATGGAAAGAAGAAAATGGTCGATTAGATCCAACCATGATGTCACTAGAACCCATTCCAAAATCATGTCTCGAAATAATCAAATGTGGGTGCAAGAAGGGGAGTGTAACAGCAAGGTGTACATGCAGAAAACTAGAGTTACCCTACACACCACTCTGCGACTGTGGAACTGACTGCAATAATAAATAAGGCTTTTTTGTGACCATTTTTGGCTATATGATGGCAAATTGTGTCGCATTTGGTGTTGATGAACCAGTTTCATAATATTACTGGTGATTTTCGAATTTTTAACTGATTATTATATCGGTCATTTTGAATTGTCATTTTAGGTAAATTTTTGGGCATAAATTGGGTTAAATGTCAAACATGTTCACTTTAAATTACCACATGTGTTCTGTGTATAGTGTCTCTTCTCACAATTTGTTCGAAAGTACGGAAATGCATAATATTCAAACGTCTTAGAACAATATATATCAGTAAACGAAAATCTGGACTTTGTCCTGATGGCGGCAATTTTGAATTGTTATTTTAGGTCAGAAATAATTATTTGTCGAGTTGCCAACATTGTTTTTTGGAATCAGAATACAAACTACATGTAGACACAACTGTCTAAACCATTTGAATGATATATTGCCGTCATACTTCACTTTCTGCCTTTTAAGACTGCAATAATTTATAAAATTCGCGTTTTTTTGTCATTTTTGGGCATAAATTGGGTTAAATGTCAAACATGTTCACTTTAAATTACCAAGTATCTTCTGTTCATATTGTCTCTTGTCACAATTCGTTCGAAAGTACGGAAATGCATAATATTCAAACGTCTTAGAACAACATATAACAGTAAACGGAAATCTAAACTTTGTTCTGATGGCGGCCGTTTTGAATTGTCAGAAATAATAATTTGTCGACTTGCCAACATTGGTTTTTGAAATCAGCATAAAAAATACCATTAGAAACAATTCTCAAAAGCTTCTGAAAGAAAAATGCCTGCACCTTTTACTTTTATTCCATTTCATGCATTTCATGCTTTAACGGGGTGTGATTCAACTTCGTTCATATATGGGTGTCTAAACGATCCGCATGGAAGATTTACCTGGAATGTTGTGAACTCTTAAAGGGTATAGGGAATATTGCAATATCCACTGAAACAATTGAAAGTGCTGAACATTTTGTATGCAAGTTGTGTGGAGTTTCCGATGCAAAACTCGACAATGCAATATTCAGGATGTTCCCTCGGACTGAATATCCTGAAAAGCTTCCACCAACCAGTGACTCATTTCATAACCACCGTTTGAGAACAAGCTACCAGGTTTAGTTTGGAAACAAGCAACCATTCATGTGAAAACATTACCGGATCCTTCGACAATGGGATGGAAAGAAGAAAATGGTCGATTAGATCCAACCATGATGTCACTAGAACCCATTCCAAAATCATGTCTCGAAATAATCAAATGTGGGTGCAAGAAGGGGAGTGTAACAGCAAGGTGTACATGCAGAAAACTAGAGTTACCCTACACACCACTCTGCGACTGTGGAACTGACTGCAATAATAAATAAGGCTTTTTTGTGACCATTTTTGGCTATATGATGGCAAATTGTGTCGCATTTGGTGTTGATGAACCAGTTTCATAATATTACTGGTGATTTTCGAATTTTTAACTGATTATTATATCGGTCATTTTGAATTGTCATTTTAGGTAAATTTTTGGGCATAAATTGGGTTAAATGTCAAACATGTTCACTTTAAATTACCACATGTGTTCTGTGTATAGTGTCTCTTCTCACAATTTGTTCGAAAGTACGGAAATGCATAATATTCAAACGTCTTAGAACAATATATATCAGTAAACGAAAATCTGGACTTTGTCCTGATGGCGGCAATTTTGAATTGTTATTTTAGGTCAGAAATAATTATTTGTCGAGTTGCCAACATTGTTTTTTGGAATCAGAATACAAACTACATGTAGACACAACTGTCTAAACCATTTGAATGATATATTGCCGTCATACTTCACTTTCTGCCTTTTAAGACTGCAATAATTTATAAAATTCGCGTTTTTCTGTCATTTTTGGGCATAAATTGGGTTAAATGTCAAACATGTTCACTTTAAATTACCAAGTTTCTTCTGTTCATATTGTCTCTTGTCACAATTCGTTCGAAAGTACGGAAATGCATAATATTCAAACGTCTTAGAACAACATATAACAGTAAACGGAAATCTAAACTTTGTTCTGATGGCGGCCGTTTTGAATTGTCAGAAATAATAATTTGTCGACTTGCCAACATTGGTTTTTGAAATCAGCATAAAAAATACCATTAGAAACAATTCTCAAAAGCTTCTGAAAGAAAAATGCCTGCACCTTTTACTTTTATTCCATTTCGAACCTGACTATTAGTAGTGTACCACGCGGGATAACACTATCTAAAATTCAAATGGAAGAGAACAAAATCTATCAACATTTCAAGATAATCAAATAATAACTTTGGAATGAAGTATGCAAAAAATGCCATTTCCAACTCTAGAGCGGAAAATATTAAGAACACCATTTGACACTCCACTAAAATCCCACCTGAAAGCCATTGTGATCATGTGATGGTAACGTTCGCACAAAAATAATATTGAGATCTCAACCCATGTCTGAGATACTCATGCGAGCGGACAAATATCAACATCTTCGGATAAACAAAAGAGAATAATTCTAGTATATGAAATGCGGACACAATCAACATTCCTATAAAGCTTTCGAACGACTTTTACTCTAATTAAATTGTGGGGGGGGGTGTTGATTTATTGTGTTTCTATTACCATATATATTTGGTGTGAGAATAAATTATTTGAAATTTGAAAATCTCGTGATGTTGAACATCCATTCCAAATTTCGGCCAAAAATCGACAACCCGATATATCTGCTCGGACGTACTGGTCAAAATATACTTGTGGGGTGACCGCACATACCCAAGGATACTTGTGGGATGCGATCTTTTGTTTGAGTAAATTGTGGGGTGCAACCCACAACTGACGATTTTTTAAAGAGCGTATTTTTAAAGAGGATACTTGTGGGATGCGATCTTTTGTTTGAGTAAATTGTGGGGTGCAACCCACAACTGACGATTTTTTAAAGAGCGTATTTTTAAAGAGCTTTTTAAAAACTTTCAAATAACATGTAAAAATGGCTGAGATTAAAGCATCATTCAACCAACTGTTATTGGGGAATTAACAATGAAACTTCCACAGGAACAAAAAGTGTTTTCGCATTGTTCAATCTTATACATGGCCACTCAAATATGGTATGATAATGACTAACTGCTGTACGATACAAAACACATAGTCAACAAGTTGAGCGGACATGGTTTATTCGAGCTTCCAAATTCTGTCTGCGTAATTTGGAAGGAGGTATAAGATAGGTTGACAGATATTGATATCAGCTTCATATGATCTGAAAAATACTTTCCATGATCACAGCCATTTTATAGCTGTTTCAAACTGTTCGCACATAAGTGAATTAAACGCTCTTTATTTCTACCATATTAGCCTAACACGGAACGCACTTTTCTGTTCCATGTCGTGCACGTGGCTGATGTTTGGTTGGGCCCAATGGTCGTGTTTATCGAGATATGTCGATACCTGGACAATTTCAGAAGTAAATATTATTAGGTTTCTTTTTTGGAGCGCAAACCGCCAAGTGGCTTTAAACAACACGAAAAACAATAATACTCCAATGATTATATAATAAACAATATATAATCGGGGTTCGGGATCACGTATCTTATTATAGTTAATCCCAGTAACACGTGGCACACGGTATTTGATTACATATCAGAATATAGGATAGCTTATAATGACATACCCCATAATAATAAATACACAATTGTGTTAGTTTGCTGAAACGGAACGTAAAGCTACACACTGCATTATCAATAGAAACATAGGCCGCTAGATAATTATTCAATTGAGAAAACATTATTAGACCTATTTCCATGCATGCGTTTGAAATACATGTAAGCATACGAGCCATCGCAAACAATTTCATTTATATTTTGGGCTATATATAGCCTATAAAACGATGCATGCATTTTGAATTGAATGAATTCATTGTGATATAATATACACTTTACACAATATGTGCCTGGCGTATTCGGCATCATTTAATAGTGTTTATCTTAAGGTAAGGTGTTTTATCGCTACAAACTCGCCATGTTGGCCACAGCTGCTAGCATGCAGCTATGTGCGGTTGCGCGCTGACCAAGAAGATGATTAAATGGCGAAATTGAGTGTTCCAATTTCTAGTAAAGTTACCAATGACAAGGCTCCTAGGGCCCCCAGCGATTGCAAACCTAATGACAAGGGGCCTGTTTGGCGGCCACCCACGCATTTTATGACGTCACGAAAAGTACATTCCCATTGAAGCTGCAGTACACCAATAATAGGGTTGTATATTCTCGACTCTCGATGAACAATTGGCCATGTCACTCCCCAATAGTCCCCATGAATGGTGTACGTTCGTAATAGGTGTATTACGTTATCGGGTGTCATGTTAGGTATATTATTTGATGACGTTGATGAACAATGGGGAGCCCCCGCATTGAATTATGCTCCTAATAGGTGTAGTACCTCATATTATGTTAAAGGGAGACAATACACTCGCAATGTGTGAATGTTAAAGGGACACGAGGCACTCTCGGTATGTGAACTTTAATGGGACACGAGGCACTCACATTGTGTGAATGTTAAAAGGACACAATATACTATCGGTTGGTCAATGTTAAAGGGAAACAATGCACTCACTGTGGGTGAATGTTAAAGAGACACGAGGCACTATCGGTGTGTGAATATTAAAGGGACACAATACACTCGAAAGGGACACGGGGCACTCAATTTGGTCGACTGTTAAAGGGGGATGAGGCACTCGCAGTGAGTGAAAGTTAAAAGGACACAGAACAAAATTTTAAACTTTAAAATTTCTAAATAATATTTTTTTTAACTTAAAAAACTTAATATTTAAACATGCCACGAAAAGCAATTGCATTTTATTGTCGTTGTTGTTGTTGCAAGTGATGCCTGGGAGAAATATGTCATCTTTAAGTTTCGCTGTCAGGAATCACGTGGTCGCAAGTTAATGAATACCACTAATGGAAATGGCGGATTTGTTTCACCTGGCAGAGAAATGAACTAAAATAGCTTCAAGAAGATTTATTTTTATTCTCTCACATTGGTTTCTCCCTCATTCAAATGAGTTAACACATGTAAGCTTTCATCAACCAGCACTGTCCAGCGTCTAGATTGACTACAAAGGGGTCGAACAACATGCAATCCTCGCCATAGTAGTTTTTTGGCTCCGATGGTGCCCAACTCGTCCATGGGAGACGATTGTTGTCCCAGATGACCCAGCTTCCCTCCTCTTCCTCGTCGTTGCCGTCCACCCAGACGTGTTTGATGGCTGCGCTCTGAGCTAAGAAAATGAGACAAGATTGTCAACTGTTTACACTGAATATTGATGAATATTTATTTGTATACTATTTACAAGCTTATGACAGTGGTGACAATAAACGAAAACATGAGCCGTCTTCCTGTCGCCCATACGTATACACACATGAAGTGGCAACTAATAAAGTGATATGGTAATGGAAAGGATGGAATGTTGTTCACAGTAGACAGATGATGTATTCAAACCACTTATAGGATGTACCTATATGTTGAAGCATATGTGTGATACAAAACCGGTTGCGCGGGGTACCTTCTTAACCACAATTGTACACTGTATAGGGTGTTTATTTTCAATACAAGCGCCACCTAGAGGGACACAACCGGTTTATTTTGGACATGAGTTGTATCACAGTCATACAATGGTAATCGTAACCATCACTATGTTACAGCGGAACTTCGGAAGTCGTTCTATCGCCGGTATTGTGATGGTTCTTGACTGATTTGTTACGGTTCCTTATGATTACAAATTATCATTTTCGGGACAAAATCACGTATAATTATAAAAATCTTAATTATATTAAACTTTCTTGAACTAACAGAGGCTGCATAAGTGCCGTTTCACCGAAACCTGAACTTTAGATCACAATTAACTCGGATATAGCGAGTTAGCGTGTAGTTATAAACATGTAATCACTGAAAATCAAGCCATGAAAACATAATGTCTTTGTTTTCGGTGACATACCGACTGTGAAACGCATTCTAAAGACGAACACTGAGTTTAAATTGTACCTGTGTTTTTCTTCTGTAAAATAGCTGAGGACATATCCCGATGTGTGTCGATAATTTGGAGCACTAGCCTCCTAATCACAACTTGTGAGTGTTACGGTTCTATTTCAAGGTAATCACGGCCGTGACGTTTCTTTACATGATATTTATTCGAACGATTTCTGCACTTTGGGATCATTTAGTTGTGTGTAACAAACGTTTTACAAAGACGGGAACTTCAGGCATCAAAAATACAAGCAGGTAAACACGCACATATATGCATATAATTAAATATCGTTAATTGTTATAAATATTGCGGACTCCAACAGTCCAACTCATTGCACGCATAAAAGACGCTAATACATATATTTAATATATAATGTAGGATAACGTTTTGTGGCCGACATTCAATGTCTGCCGTTTAGTCAGTCCGCCCGTCCGCCTGTTTGCGTCTGTTTTCCGCGAGAGATTTTTATGTCTCACCTGGATGCCATAATTTGTGTATACTATATTTAATATGTAAAATACGCATATGATAACGCGGAAATATGTAAAATATAGGAATGTATGCGCCCGATGCGATCTCGGTGGATTCCGATGACTCCCGCTAACAACAAGGGCACCTCCGATGTTTATGTAAACAATATAACCTGACTACGACTGTTGTTGAATTTATAGTTGTAAATTTTGGGCTTTGTAAGTGTATACCATCGTGTAATCAATTCATGATATTCAGGATTCTCTACAATTTTATTTACACTAATTTTATTTTTGACTGGCTAAAACTGCTCCTACGGCAGACTGTCTGTTCATCATTAGCATAATATAAGCTTCCGGTGAGCAAGGCGGGGTATCTTGTTTGTGGGCCCAGGACACTGTGGCATCACCTGCTCATTCTGTATATGGGCTCTATAAAACACCGGTAATGGTTGCAGCGGGTGTTACCTACATAATTAAACAAGTATATTAAGAAATAAGAGTATAGCTATCTAGTATAACAGAATATTAAGTGGCATTACCTTCACTTCGAGTGGCCGATACAACACATTGAAAGTCATGTTGGGTATAGGATCATTTATAATCGTGCACGCCTGCATAATTGACCCAATTAAATTAGACATCTACTGTCATGATATTCTGTTAATTTAAAGGGTCATGGCTCATTCGAGCTTCCAAATTTTGTCTAAGTAATTTCTAAGGATGTATAAGATTGGTTGCAAATACAAGAAATGTTGATAAGTATATTTATCATATGACTCAATCATTATTTACGTTGGAAATTATGTCATAAATCAATTTCATATCAATTACTAATTCATATCACCTTCCGATAATTTGATTGGGTTGTTGACAACAAGTGTGTTCTGATTGGCTGAATGGCAGCCGGGGGCCGAGCCGCATCTCTGACTAAATGCAGGTCAAATTCGTGCGCGTCAATCAACGCGATGCCGAAATTCTCGCAATTATAATCTTGAAACATATAGTTTTGGACATTGTTATACGATAAATAGAATATGTAATTCGTATTTATCTAATAAACATACGATATAATGTCACAAACTGAGAACAGAATAGCGCACTATATCTTCGCGTGCATATTATTTCTGCTAGTTCACCAGGTGTAATTGGGCTTCCGGTGCAATGAAGTTACGTCACATTAACCTTTTGCTGCCGATGTCATATAGCTATTTAGTGATTTGTGTGCGTTTTGGACATCATAATCAATTTATAGGTGTCATATGATAAATAGAATATGTAATTCGTGTTTCTCTCATATGATATTTATGAAACTCGTCACGAATTTTCAGTTTTCTCTCGCCGGAGGCTCGAGAAAACTGAAAATTCTTAACTCGCTTCATAAATATCATATGAGAGAAACACTCATTTCATATCCTCTATATACCGACCTCATATACTCATATACTCCAGTATGTCTTTCTGTGACATTATTATACTGGTCGTAGAAATGTATTTCAAGTGTTATCGAGCTATTTCTATATCGGGAAAACTTAAAAAACGACTATTATTACGCTTATTTTGGAGCGCGAACCACCAAGTGACTTTAATTGATAAATGAAGGTCTGTGGTTGAAAGTTCCGGGTGAGATATATGTTCAATTATAGCCAGGGTTGGGGCGATTATATGCCAATGTAATCGATTACGATTACAATTACTTTTGATTTACATGATTACGATTATTTATCACTTTTTTTCAAATTTAATTGATTACGAATACAATTACTTTCGTAAAATGTAACTGATTACCTTTCGATTACATCTGATTACAATTTTTAGTTTCCTACCATTTTGATCCCATAGGAATAAAAAATTAAATAAATCAAATTAAATATCAAATGTTATTTAATAACAAAACAAAACTATATAATACGTAAACAAGGAACGACTGAACAAATAAAATGAGCAAGAAATAAGCACATAATCTTTTTACATTAATTTGTGATGTTTTGTCATGAGATGTGCACCAACATATTGGGAATAGACCATGTTTTATGTGTATTTATTTAATTTTATTAAAATATAGTTTTCATTTCGCTCGAGCCTCCAAAATATCATCGAGTGAAATGTTAATAAGCCCGTATATGCTTAGCTGCCTATTTGTATATGAAGCATTTATATAAATAACCCAAATTGCACAAGTAAGCCCAAAACAGAGTTAAAGCGAACTTAATTACAAACTACATACCGGTATACGGACTGGCTAAATCGAATCTGACTCACTTTATCGTTCATACTGCATCAAGGTGCAATGGCAACTGTGGGCAAAATGAAATTAAAACATGTGCACACAAGACACCCTAAACACACCCCCCGATCCAAATTCAGTTGACCGCCGTCCATTTTGGATAGGATGGGTGACTATTTATGGCGTCTTGGGGGGCAACGTACATCACACTGTGTTTGACCTTAAAATATAAAGGAACCGAGAAATGGCATGGGACACCTATATGAACCTCTCTGCATGGGCGGCGGACATTTTCGAATAAGGAATGGAAGTCACGTGGTTCGTATAAGTTTAATACAAGCTCAAAATTGCGACTTTTTGAAAAGTGGCGGCCATATTGTAAAAAGTGGGGGCCATTTTAAATCACTCGACCATTATGATTAGTTTGTTGGGGGAAAAATCAGTCTTCGCAGTTCACATTGACCATTCATGTCAAATTGCATGCTTTGCGTCACAATAAAGTGAACGATTCTGTTACTACTGTTGACACATACTTATATATAAGAAGACAGTGTAACTCACCGAAATTGATCATAATTTGTGTAAAATCAACATAATTCATATTTCGTTGTGCTCACTTGGTTATTTTCACGTATCCTTCAAAATAATAATCATCGTATTTCCAGGACAGAACCGATTAAAATGGGAGAGAATCGACTCGATCGGGAAAGAACGGATCTAGATATCACAATTCGCAGTTTTCGTCGTTGTTATTACTCGCACAATAGACTTTTCATTATATTTACGTTATGTGGGACCATAGATTATGAGGGGAATAGAAGAACTAATCGAAGTATCACCTAAATGGCTAAAAATATTGCGTTTTAACTGTCAAAAACTCGCGAAAATGTATAATTTGGATCACAAGGAACCGTCACAAATCAGTCAAGAACCATCACAAATCGGCGATAGAACGACTTCCGATGTAACAGTTCCTACACAGTCGTTTCCATGTGATATATCAGTATCTTAAAAACACTACCACTGTTGCAGGGAGCTTTATATTATCATTTTTATCTATCTTAAGAGACATTTTATCGGATTTTCACTTTTAGTTCAAACAGTATGGACGTCGTGTACTTCCCAACACAATGCATACATGTCAAAAAACTATAATTGTAGTAGAGAGGTATGGGGGACCACAAAGCCAAGCGCCACCTGACGATTTTTTACGATGGGTAACCAATTTACAATGTCATTATGCACAAGGTAGACAGTGATAACTGTTTGCGATAGTATCAAATAATTAAACAGTTATGCTTCCTAACTTACCGGCCATTGCCTACCAATGATTTTTTTGGATACAATCTACGTTGTATATCCATCCCATTGTCATATGAATTTGTGGCCAAAAAATGCTAAATGCGTTCAATGATATCACAAAAGGGCACTTTAAACAGCTACATTGTCCCTGTTCCTGTTTTTTTAGTGTGAATAAAAGGTTTTCGGAGTATTTGAAACTTAGAGGGCTTCCGAAAGCTAGAAACATGGTTCCTGAGTTTCATATCTAACCTAAATATACCAGACATGAAGCGTTCATTTACTACGGGGAGCTGGTAATTAGACCAATTTCGTTGACCATAAAAACAAATTTACTAATGTTTTGGATTAGAATAATCACGACGGAAAGCACGCACACCCCTTTTGTGCCCTACAATACCATGATGAATGTACGCACGCTAGAGTCTAGACACTGTGAATGTCGTGACCCCGACCTGACCTTGACCTTCAAAATGGTCAATTGAAGGTCAAATCGCGCCTTTCGACGGGATTTCGACGAAATTTGATACATAGAGGTACTTTTGTCCGGGGAGTGTTTTGGACGGGTCAAATCGTAACCCCGACCTGACATTGACATTCAAAATGGTCAGTTCAATGTCAAATCGCGCCATTCGACGGAATTTCGACGAAATTTCATACCTAGGGTTACTTTTGTCCGGGGAGTGTTTTGGACGGGTCAAATCGTGACCCCGACCTGACATTGACCTTCAAAATGGTCAATTCAAGGTCAAATCGCGCCTTTCGACGAATGAAGCAGAGGGGAAACAGCCCGGACGAAGTCGGGTCACCCTGCTACTAGGCTGCTAGTAATATATACGGGTGCAGGACGTTTCGGCACCTGGACGTTTCGGCACCTGGATTTTCGGCAATTGGTTGTTTCGGCCCAGGTACTTGGACGTTTCGGCACTTCATCGAAGACGTTTCGGCACTTATTTCATTTTCTTTTCTTTTCATATATAATATTGTCTTTGATGTTGCATTTATATTCGTCGTTTGTTATGATTCGGTATAGTACTTTAGGAAACATGCCGATATCGACGCCCCTCCTGCCAGTCGTCCCAAACCAACCAACGTTGTTAGAAACATCAACCGCATGCCCCAAGCACAACGACCAGATGACCCTGCCAAATGTCATGAAGAGGTAATACATACAATGTTTACTACACTTTAGTTTAACAATATAAAGAACAGTATTATATATATATTTATTGTATGCCTCCAATGTGGAGAAGAATATTTATAACATGGTAATCATATATACATGGTTGTTACACAAACTTAGATGAAAACACAAGGAAGTGTATTATGCGTTAAGATCGTTTTGATTTTCCGCGAATGCATCGACACTGTCATGATGAACAGGTATGAGGATGAGTCAAGAATAATGTGGTCCGTGTCTTGAATGACCACGTCGGGAGGCGTCATAACCACAGTTCCAAGCAAGAAGGCACATAGGATGGAGTCATCAATTGCATCAAGGTAGAGAGAGGTATGTTGTCACTCCATATTTATTCAGAATGTGTTCCGTGTAGCTATTCCGAAGTTTTACCATGTGGTCTGAGATACAATAACGTATCGCATGAAGTAGCTCATTGTCATAGTTTTTAAAACAAACATGACACACGGTATTATTTACATACGAAGTTTTGTTTAGCAGCAGTGCAAGATTCTTCAATTGTTCGCCATAAGCAGGGTATTTCCGCAGTAGAGACCACAAGCTCCAACTTGTTGAAGGGTCGTTGTGTATTTTATGGAAGATATTAAGGCTGGCATCCCCCGAAACTGAAGCTGATCATTGTTGCACATAGTGTTGCCACACAACATGCTGAAATATCGTTTTCCATGAAGACTTTGAGGGAAAAGTACCATTTTCCACGAATGAGTCGAGGTAAGAATAAAGGCCATAGTATTGCAATATATCTATGATGTCTGGTACGAAGCCTGTAGTCCTGCGATCGAACAGCGTAAGTTGGAATAATTTCAGTAGGAATATTCGGATGGGTGTCTGCCGATCCCGTGGTAGGTGAATTAAATTGGATAGAAATGCAAGTTTCTGCAAATGTATTTCCCTCTCAAACTCAGCGAAATAGTAGTCGGTGTGCGCGATGGAAGAGACTGAATGTGTTTTACACACACCGATATGACTTCCCAATTGTGTACGTATCTGTAATGTTCGGAAGCTCCAATAGTTCACATCCATACAAGGCTTTTTGTAACGATACTGATTTGAGTAGAGTTGCTATCGTTATCGGTGTGCACATATTGAGTAGGTTTTTACCAGCTAAGCTGAAATATGACTATCTCATTTTGTCAGCGACCTGAGAACATCAAGTTGCCATGGACTGAACTTTGCACTGCTTAATGCCAAGGTGTAAACATTCCGCGTTTTCGTCTAATTGTTTATCACCGAGGAACCATGTTCTGTTGTGTGCAGAATCTTGACGTTTTGTTTCATTGAAGACGACAACGACGCTCTTTGTACATGAGAAGTTGGACCGCCACATCTGGCTATATTTATAACACATGTCAATGAGACTTTGAAGTCCAGACTTGGACAAGGAAATTATGGCAATATCATCAGCAGCCGATGGCGCGACACAGGATATATTTCCTACACTTACACCGTGTTCAGATTCCTGTAGATTATTCAGAAGATCGTTAATGTATGCAAGGTAAAAGAAAGGAGAAGTTACATCTCCCTGTCTTGTTCCTTGTAGAATATCAAACCGTTCTGAAAGGGAACCACTGTACATAACACGACTTGAGCAATTTGTTTACAATTCTCAGCATCTTTCCGTTGATAACAGGCCTTCGTACCACA
Source organism: Siphonodentalium dalli (assembly GCA_032622095.1). NCBI lineage: Eukaryota > Metazoa > Mollusca > Scaphopoda > Gadilida > Siphonodentaliidae > Siphonodentalium > Siphonodentalium dalli. The sequence goes on along the minus strand of CP136065.1, from coordinate 180,191,699 downwards.
CGCGATCGAATGCCTTCTGGGAATCCAGGAAACAAACAAAAGCTCTTGAATTGAGGTCTCTGGCATAGAACACAGACTCCTTTTTGGAAGCCGTTCTGAAGCTCGTGTGGGAAGTTGGCGAATCTCCCATCCTTATGGAATCTTCCAAACATGATGCTTTCGAAGGTCTTGTACATTACAGGTAGTAGTGTGATAGCGCGATAACTATCCGGAATATTTCTGGGTTTGGGTGTCCCCTTGAAAAGTGGAACAATAATGCCAATTGTCAGTGATGTTGGTATACACTCTGAGTCCACCATACCATTATAAAGACGACAAAGCAATAATTTGAGTGATTCACTGCCATGCACGAGATGTTCATTCACCACGTGGTCAATACCACTAGATTTTTCAGACTTTAGGCCTCTCAAAACTTGCGCAAGCTCAGAAACACTGATGTTTTCACAGAAAACATTGTTTGTATAACTAGCATCTGACGCGTCGAAAATCGATGACAGTCGCATCTTTATGGACTCTTCGAATTCTGGATCACAATGAATGTCTGGTTTGTACAGAGTCTGAAAGTAGGATCTCCATGCAGAAAGAATTTCAGAAGGGTGGCGAAGAATTTTATCATCAAATGTCATAACCGAGCACAGGCCATTTGAATGCGACGTTTGTTTTGATGCGTTCAATGTTCTCCAGAACTGCGCATCGTTATTCTTCGATTGCAATTCAAGATTTTCGCACATTTCTTGATCCTTGCATCGAATTGTTGTGCGTAGCGTTTTCCCGAATAGACGCTTAGCAGACTTATAATTAGAATACGACAACACCTCGGACGTATTTGGTCTGCCGTCGGCAATCCAAGCGTTGCGCCTGTCCTTCAGTAAACGATGAAGTGATCGCAGTTCCTCGTTCCAGAAGAATTTTGCTGATTTATGTCGTTTCTTCATCCGGCTGGCTACCACAGATGAATATAATATTGCGTCGGTAATTTCGGTAAACAGTACGTGTAGGTCGATTTCAGTTGAGACTGTGAGGTCCATAACACCAGAGAGGTAATTATCAAGCGAACGCTGGTACAAGGAAATATCCATCTTCTCCCAGTTCAAAGAAAGTCTGTGAAACGGTTTAAGTTCGTTAGACAAGTCGGGGGGGGATCTCGATGCAGCAAGTCACAGGTAAATGGTTGGACATATTCACCTTCGTAATCCGATAGATATGATTTTTTAATCTGGTTGTACCTGCTAGTTTGTCGTAACAGCAGTTGTATGATTAATTCGCACTCTAATTAGACTTTGTTGTTTTTGCAGGTGAATCAAGCCTTTCTAGATGTCAAAGCCCCTGAATTATATCTGATCGACGTCCACTGCACCGAGACCAGCATACGACATCTTGTGTTCTACACGGAGCGCCAACTCAACTTCTCGCCAAGTCCAAAGTCTGGTACCTGGATGCAACATTCCGTGTCACCAACAAACCACGGTCTCAACTTCTGTCCATCCATTCATTCGTAAAATGCAACGACAACTACAACGATTTGTCTTAGACTTTGAGGCTGGAATGTGGCACGCCATTCGACAACGTTTTCCGGGGTACCCGATTCGTGGTTGTGCTTTCCACTGGTCACAAGGTTTAAGAAGGTTTAGGAAGGTTTAAGATGTCGGCCTTCGTGTGTGTAAAACAGATTGTTTTTGAAATTATATTACGTTTAAATTAAATAAAAAACACAAATAAGTTCTTTATAAATAATATATAATAATTGACAATAATTCTCCAAAGAATAAAAAAAACAGGAAAAAATCAGTTATTCGCTCCGACAAATACTGTTTTCAAATAAACGCTCTTTATTTCTACCATATCAGGAATAGACTTGCAATATCCTGTGATAGCTGCTGCAGATGTGTACTATTGTAAGGGAAGTAATGCTGTAGATGTGTACTATTGTAAGGGAAGTAATTCCGGATGTGTCATTAATAAAGATGTCAGCGCCCAAGTACTAATCTCACGTGTTCATTACTACTCCGTACTTTACTGAATATGGATACAGCAAGGTATCACATTGGCGACGGAGATGGCACAACAAATAGACGTGCTCGGACTCTCACAATTTGATGTGAACGATAATTCAACCGTCTGTGCAAGATGGACTAAATGGAAGCGAAGCTTCGAAATTTTCATCGCCGCGAAAGGCGTCACAGAGAATGCACGGAAGCGTGCGCTCCTCCTACACATCGCAGGTCCAGACGTCCAAGATATCTTTGAAACACTACAGAATATTGGAAATGCGGAAGCATACGACAAAGCTTTCACAAAATTAACGGACCATTTCAATCAATATGGGAACAATGAACATTTTCAAAGACATCAGTTCAGACAAATGTGTCAAGAAGCTCAAGAAACCATCGATAAGTTTTCCATGAGATTGCGGCAGAAAGCAGCAATGTGCAATTTCGGTGATGCATTACAAGACAATATACGCGATCAAATAATCGATAAATGCATCTCAAAGTCACTAAGAAAACGACTGCTCGAAAAGGGGTCAGATCTCACACTCAACCAAGCCCAGGAGATGGCACGAACACACGAAGCAGTGGATTCAGCAGCTGCTGCCATCGAACACGCCTCTTTGAATGATCGTCATGCAGAAGCAAGTGTATACAATCTAAACAAAGGTGCGAAACCGAAGCAGTTCTCTCGACCATTCACAAAACCAGATCATCGAGGTCACCAGTCATGCTATCGGTGTGAAGGACCTTTTCCACATAAAGGTAAACCGTGTCCAGCTATCGGCCAAAAGTGTACGGCGTGCCATCAGCTAAATCATTTTCAACGAGTGTGCCGGCAGTCGCAGTCCAACAGAAATGTTCACTCAATTGAGGTGTCCCAAAAATCAGATGTTGCATCTGATGAAGAAGAAGAGTATTCATTCTGGTTACAAACAGATTCCACTAGCACACCTCAAGTCAATACAGAGATTGCTGAAATTACAGATGAAACTGAGGTACACCGGAATGCTGCGTCATGTTTTGATGAAGAAGAAGAGTACACATTCTCTATCAGTCCAGATTCGGGGCAACCACAGATTGAAGTGCTTGTTAATGGTGTACATTCCGAGACATTCCTCATTGACACAGGCACGACTGTTAATTTGATGAGTGATACGACACTGCAACAATGGACTGATCCACCTAAACTACATACTACAAACGTCAAGCTGTTTCCATATGGCAGCAATGAGACATTACCAGTTACCGGCAAATTCAAGGCTAATATGACAGTAAATGAACATTCCGTCAAAGTGGACATTTTTGTCGTTCATGGTCAGTCTGTCAATTTGCTCAGTTACAAAACTGCCACTGACTTAGAAGTGATAAAATTACACCAAAGTGCAACAGTAAAGCAAATCAGTGATAAATCACAAGACATTATAACTGAATTCTCAGATGTTTTCTCTGCAAAGGAGAAGATCGGGAAACTGAACGACAGAGAAATAAAACTTCACATCGATGAAACCGTTCCAGGTTTGATACAGCCTCATCGACGAATTCCATTTCATACAAGAAGGGCAGTCGAACGTGAATTAGACAAACATTTGAAGAACGACATCATCGAACGAGTAGAAAGCGGTTCCACACCATGGGTTTCCGCGCTACATCCTGATCCTAAGCCGAAACAACCTAACGAGGTACGACTTACTGTTGACATGCGAGCAGTAAACAAATGTATTCAACGGGAACGGCATATTTCACCAACCCTCGACGACATCATCACAGAAGTCAACGGTTCGAAGTTCTACTCTCTTCTAGATTTGAATTCTGCATTCAATCAGTGTGTTCTCCATCCAGATAGACGCTTACATTAACTTTCTTGCAAACAATGCAACTCCAAAATCATTGACACTAGAACAATTGCAAGCCGCTACTCGGAGTGACGATAGTTTGAGTTGGTGTATAACCGCCATGCAAACTGGACAATGGGACACAATTTCGAAAATGAAACCAGATAGTTTTCTCCAATCGCTATATCAAATACGCGATGAACTCAGTGCGACTGAAAACGGTATTGTACTGAAAGACAGCAAGATCGTAATTCCCGAACTCTACCAACAACACGTTATTGACATTGCGCATGAAGGCCACCAGGGAATGACGAAGACAAAACAACTTCTGCGAGAAAAAGTCTGGTTCCCAAAGATGGACTCAATGGTGGAACAAAAAGTTAAATCGTGCATAACGTGTGCCGCAAACATCGTCGATGGTACCAAAGAACCATTGCAAATGTCAGAACTTCCAAAATCTCCATGGACTGAAGTTAGCGTAGACTTTGCAGAACTTCCAAATGGTGAATATCTCCTTGTCGTAATGGACGATTATTCACGATTCCCAGAGGTGGAAATTGTTTCGTCAACTGCCGCTAAAACCGTAATTCCCAAACTGGACAAAATTTTCGCAACGTTTGGACAACCGTGCGTACTGAAGTCAGACAATGGACCTCCATTCAACAGTTTTGACTTTAAAGAGTTTGCAGCATACTCAGGGTTCAAGCACAGGAAAATCACACCATACTGGCCCCGGGCCAACAGTGAAGTTGAACGTTTTATGCGAACATTGAAGAAAGCCATACGCACTGCAATTACCGATGGTAAAGTGTGGAAACAAGAACTGTATCGATTCCTTCGTAACTATCGTGCAACGCCACACTCCACAACAAACATTCCGCCAGCCACCGCCTTATTCGGCCGTAACATGCGTGTGCGCCTTCCTGAGATTACAGCTGAACCGAATGACAGAGCCATTCGAGAACGAGATAGTGCGCGCAAGGACACTATGAAACAGAACGCAGAGGCTAAACTGAATTTTAGTGGTAAATCTGAGTTTCATCCAGGACAGTCGGTATTACTCAGAAAGCATGGGTTCGTCGACAAGTTCTCATCGCCATACTTCCCAAATCCATTTGTTGTGGAAAGTGTTAAAGGGACCATGATAACCGCGCGTGGGAATGACAGATACGTTATTGGAACATGACTGAGTTCAAAGTTGTACCGGACGACAACATCCAATGCCAGCGTGATAAGATAGCTGAAATTATTCAACACAAAATCGCACTGAGAACCGAAAACGACGCCCAGACCGTAACCGTCGATACCGAGACTGTTACCGAAACTGTCCTAACCGTCCACAGCGTACTAAGACCAAGCCTGAATGGCAGAAGGACTATAACATTTATTAGTTGTATTAATTGTTGGCACAAATCACAATGACTGTCAGTAGTTGATGGTATCCTCTGATATAGTGGTATTTTAATGTTTTCACAAGTTATAACCAAATTTTTCATATAAAAGGGTGAGAGATGTAATATCCTGTGATAGCTGCTGCAGATGTGTACTATTGTAAGGGAAGTAATGCTGTAGATGTGTACTATTGTAAGGGAAGTAATTCCGGATGTGTCATTAATAAAGATGTCAGCGCCCAAGTGCTAATCTCACGTGTTCATTACTACTCCGTACTTTACTGAATATTGATACAGCAAGGTATCACAAGACTAACATGGAACGCTCTTTTCTGGTCCATGCCGTGCACATTGCTATTTGTTTGGGACAAAACACTAAAGTTGTTTTTTATCTTTCAGTCAGCATATAATACCAGAAGGGAGATATTCATCACCAAGTGTTTATTTTTGTTACCATGTTACATGTTTTATCACATTTTATTGAAATAAAGAATAAAAAAAAAAATTTAGTCTTCATTCATAATTTCGTTGGTCTGAAAATTAGCAGGTGCCGAAAAGTCCAAAGCGCCGAAAAGTCAGGTGCCGGACGGCAACCCCAGGTGCCGAAACGTCCAGGTGCCGAAACGTCTAGCATTCATATATACAACGACACACACAACCCATAAAGGAAAACAAGGTAAGTCTTCATCGCTAGTATGGTTCGGATGGGGGGACTTTGCGTCTTGCTGCAGTGGCATCCACCCATACACAGCAGGCAAACACCTACTGTGTATGGACAGATAGTAATATACTTACAAACTCACAAACCCTACATACGCTCTTCAGCGGAATTACAGCATAAAAAAGTGGTTTATAGGAGAGAGCTGACAGCCTTTTCAAATCTTTCCGGGTATCATCCCAAACTTCAAAATTCTTTTATGCACGAGCGATCTCATGAACAGTGGTTTGCCACTTTGAGAATTAACCGAAGTTAGTTAACTCAGTTTGTCCCTGGATGGGTCACCTGTTGGCGATTCCAGGCGCTGGTTAATTTTCTCGGACTTTAAAGTCTTCAGTAAGATAATTATACGGGAGGGAAAACAATATGAGTTGTTTTTATTGTTCTGCAACAGTCTGATATAATCGAGAGAGAAAACAGATTTTTGTTTTAACGAAGTTATTACGAAACTTGACAGACTAAGTGATATTCATAAACATGTGACCACCCATACAGATTTATAAATCTCATTGATTGGTAAACATAAAAGTTGCGCCAAACTTTTAAATCTTATTTACAGCGTCATATATACCGTTGTAGTTAACTCTATATCCGGCAGGACAAGATATTTCTCTATTATAGGCTTATTATATCTCACTTTTTTAATTTGTCATAATGTCTTGTTGGTTTGGTTTAAACATATTTATTGTAATTCAGTTTACAAGGGATTGGGGGACAAGTTATAACAACTTAAGGTGGCCCCTCTCCCGACAATATTTACACAAATGTTTAAACAAGATGAATAACAGATATAATGTACATGTAATAATAAGAATGTTGATGATGATGATGTCTGGTGATTGATGTTATACCGGTCCTGGGGTCCTCTCCTGTGGATATCATGCCATGCCGTGAGTTGTTTACGATTATTCTTCGTTAAGCAGGCTGCGTTAAGTGAAACGTTTACTTTCTGATATATATTTTTGTACAATGTAAAAGAGAAGCTGGTTTCGATGCTGTGGAATGCTTGGGACGCCTCTGAGGAAGTGGTTTACGTCTACTATTGTGAAAGCATACTCATCTAGTCTATCATATAATGTCTTGTTTCTTTTTTCATTCTCTAAATTCGACCTTTATTCCATCCATGTACGTCTCTGTTTCCCACTTCATATCTCTTGTCGCCTACCTTTCGATATCTAATTCTATTTTTTCATTACGCAATACTGTTCTTTTCTGAGGAGATGGCTCCATATAAGCGCCTGGCGCTTGATGTCAAATCCTCTTCTCTCTCAGACTTATCATACTTACATACATATATGAACATCATCTTGTAAATTATTGTATAAATCTGGGATATAAATAAATAATTTTTACACCAAGAATCGAAAATAATAACTCGTAACTAAAAAAACTGCCCACTACTCCAATTTTACTCCATTCATATTAACAAGAAAACCATAGTCAGAAATGGTAATGCCCTCAAGATCATATTATTAGGCATATATATAAATTATAATATAACATATATTGGTTTCATGTATGCATCACCTCAGAATTCCGTTAAAGGAATTATTTTGACCAAAAAAAAAAATTTTCTCTTCATAATACTAATTATATATGTCTAAAAGACCCATTTCGCCAAGAAAATTCAAAATCGAGCAAATAATATTGTTATTCTTTTGGACGTTTCCGAAGATTTCCAAGCGCTTAAAATAATTCGGCTAACGCGCAACGAGTTGATAATTACATATGCAATATGGCAAAATCGCAGATTAAATGCCTTTATACGCGCGATAACTAAATGCTGATCATTAAAGAAAAACTGATTATGAACTGGATTTGCTAGAATATTAGATTATATAATGAATAATGATGACTAAAGTGTACTTTGAAACGATAAAAGTTGAATGAAATGAGATAATTTATGCGGAATGCATTGAGCGGAATATAGTGCGAACGAAATTGAGCAAGAAATAAAAGTTGGGTATTCTAGCTTCTTCGTTTTATGGAACAAATTTCGGAAGCTGACTTATGAGATTGGAATATCGTTGTGATAGATGAGTCCAATTAAAAACCAACGGTTGATTAAAACAACATGATGGCTTATATTCATCATATTCTTCCTCTTCTTTTCCTCCCAGGAGGCATTTTGTGTGGAGAATAGCACGTCTGCCAGTAAATTAAACATTACTAAAATCATAATAGTGATAATACCACGACACATACCAATTAACAGAGGGTTCGATCAAAAGCCGCAGCCATTCAGTCCTACACTATAATATGTTTACGATTTAGAAGGTATTAATACACCTAAGTTCACTTGAAAAGTTTATGATTTCTCTCTGAGGGTCTCTTGCTAAGGGTGAATTTACATTGCTGTAGATCTGTATACAGATCTGTGTGAAGTCACGTGTCGCAGATTGCTGTGATTACAAAATGATTACTGATAGTATATATATATATCTTTATTGCCTCCAGTATTGAAGATTTAACAAGACATAGTATACATGAATGTAACATAAATACATTTAGCAATCAAGAAGTAATGAAAAGACAGACAAGAGAACAAACTACCGAGGAAAAGAATATCATTCTAATTGTATGTACACGAACACGAGCTTACACATCACATCAACAGACAACACACACCCTCTCGACCACACCCGTACGCATATACAATCTAACACATGACGCAGACACAAACACAACCGTACATACATACGTTATGATGCACTGTCACAACAGCACACCATAATCAGGTGCATACAATTACAAAAGGAACTCTAGTTGGAGTTGGATTCGCTTAGAAGAATCTCTCTCCCCAAAGAGTCAGCAAACGCAATGCCCTTGCTCGACAATAGCTCCCCTATAAATGTATGCACCCATTAAGTGGAATAGACTATATGTAGAATGATGTTGCGACAGTGCAAACGCTAGCGCGAGAAAACATATACACACACGTATACACCCTCACACACACACACCCTCACACACACCCTCTCACACCCTCACACACACACACCCTCACACACACACACACACACACCCTCATATACACATACATATGCATACATATATATATATATATATATATATATATATATATATATATATATATATATATATAGTGTTGATATCTTTAGCCGTATGGGTCTGGTCTAATAGGAATTTCTTATCAATATATGATAACACCAATTAAAGACCCATTAAAGATTTGATGGGTCTTTAATTGGTGTTATCATATATTGATAAGAACTTCCTATATATATATAATGATTTATTAATTTATTCATGTTTATTTAATTTGTCGCGTCTTCGGATTTTATGGACAGGACAGAATGTGGTACAATTTAATACGACTTATGGTGAACACCCGTAACGTTCAAACTTCAAAGATCAAAGGTTGTTTAACACAAACCGTCATGCGTAGTGGCTGAGAGTTCGACATAGCGCCTCCAAATTAAGTTTGTGTGAAGAACAATGAATCTCGTAAACTTTGATGTATCCTCAACTTGCTCAAGAAATGTGAATATATCACGTGGAAGATGTGTGAGATGGAGCAATACGAGGTCGCTGTTGTTGAGACTCGTGGCCCATACGAATAGCGGTATGCCGAAACGATCAATCATCTGGTACCACATTTCGTTTCTGTGGGAATGCATAAGTGGGCTACTGCATGGAGATAAGTGCGTGCTCGATAATATCAGAGTGTGACTGACAGCATAATGTGCATGTGTTTTGTTGAGAGAATGCGCTTCCTGCGATGAGCTGACCGACTGTGATAAATGCAATCTTATGCATAGGGTATTTACGACATGTTCTCCATAAGTGGCACATAGTAGGGTTTGGTTGAATTTCTCGAAAACGCGCAAATGAAGTGTCACAATTTGTTCTCTCTCTGTCCATTTCTGTACGCATTTGTCGTTAATCGCGGTTTTTGTAATGCGTTTCCATTCGGATTTCAGAGGAATGAGCAGAAATGAGCATACTGATGCATATGCTCGGATAGGTTGTATTCAACAAGAGTGTTGTTAATGTCGCTGATGAAGGAATTTGGGTTTTCCAGTTGTCCCGTGAAGTACATGTGAAGTCTGGTGACAAAAATTTCCTTGCAAGCTTTGCTAGGAGGCATACGGCATAGGCTTCCAAAAAAATTGAGTTTCCTGGCATCAATCAATGACTTGATAGGATGGATGCCAAGCATCCCCAAAACGATATCAGTGCGAGCACGTACAGGAAGTCCCTGGATATGCTTGAGGCAGAAGCGATGAATTTTCTCAAGAGTTGACCAATGGGTTTCTGATAGACCACACAAGAGTTCAGATCCGTATAGACCCTTTGGAATAATTACGGATCTGTAAAGAGTTTCGCAACTTTGAGGAGTGATTCCACCTGCATACATACCAGCATTGCTCAGCATGAAGTAGGTGGATCTTATTTTGTTGACAATACAGTCGATGAACTCACGAGCGAAGTCGCTTCTATGCAACGTTATGCCAAGATGGGTTATGTGATCAGTTTCGTCTACATACCCGTCACCAAGTTTCCATCTCCTTGGATGCACAGGCAGATTCTTCACTTTTTCATTGAATAAAATGGTTTTACATTTCTGTGCGTTGTATGTAAACCGCCACAATCGGCTATACATTGTGCAAATATCACAAAGGCGTTGTAGGCCCACGTTTGTGAGCGAAAAAAGCGTCATATCATCCGCTTGAGTTGGCGACGCGCAGTTTGTGGAGACAATCCGAAGACCATAGTTCGATGACTCGAGTTCATATAACAGATCATCTATATACAACATGTATAAAAGAGGGGATAAAATTTCCCCTTGTCGCGTCCCTTGTAGTATTTTGATTTCCCTTGACATTGATTTACCATAATTGACGAAGCACGTAAAGCACGTATCGCACTAACAACAGAATCGTAGTACGAATCGAGATCATCGATGTCAGATATGGCAAAGTTCGGAAGACTGTCCTGCACGGCGGATTGATAAGCATTGATTAAGTCTTCCGAGGCAGTGAACTTTTTCCAATTGCATGCTGAAATTTGGTTTTCTGAGCGACCCATTTTATTATTATGTGGGTAATTTATGACCATTTTAATTGGCCTATGATTAGAGACATCCAGTGAATCGTCGTCGATGATTTCGATTTTCTGTACTAGGTACGATTCTTCCTCGGGAATGAGGATGTGGTCTATCATGGTACCTGGTCCACCATCGGTGGGTACGTATGTCGCAGAAGGCCCAATACAAGCGTCAGTATTGTTGACAGACACCAGTGATTTTTGTGAGATAAGTGTGGATAAACTTCTATTTCTGGCATCCGATCTCTGTACACTGCCGTTAAAGTCACCCATTACAATGACGTGCCCTAATTCTGTGTACATATCGATAAGGTCTTGCACACGATTTATATAGTCTCTATACATTGTGACTGGGTAATTGCTGGAAGGGAGGTACACCTGAAAGATGTATACATACTGTGATTCTGATATCTGTATTTGAATGCCACAAATGCGATCGTCGTCGTATTGGATGACTGAAACGGCACTGTCCAAACTAGCATGCCATATAATGGCAACTCCGCCTTTCGGCCTTCCCGCCATTCTCATTTGTAACGGTATTCTTTGTGAATAGTCACAAACTATATGGTAGCGATAATTTTGGTGTAATGTGTTGAAAAAATGAGAATTGTGCTCCCAGAGCCAATGCTCACTCACTCCAATTACACCAACATTTTCCTGTGCGAGAAGGCTCGAGAGGTAGGAACTGCTACCGAAAATCCCAGTAGCGTTCCATGTGCAAATATTCAACAACATTATGAAAATTATCAATAAGTTGCACAAACAGTGGCAAGCGCTAGATTCACCAGCATAATTACGTAATACGTGTAACATGGTTGAGCGATTCAAGGTTCAAATGCATATACAGGCACAAGCTTTGGTATTTGATTTGTTGCTATGCGAGTTGATTTTATTGTTGTTGTTGCTGTTCTCGTTGTTGTTGGTATTGATGTTTCCCACGTATATCCTCAGTTGTGTTATGGTAGTTATTGTCACGTCTATCGTCAAAGGAACGTTTGGACAGCCATGGTATACAGAATACGGCAATAGGCCAGAAACCTTTCCTGAGTACTTCATCAACATCATCCACATGAATATTTATTCTGGCTGACACAGGACCGTCAGCTCTTCCACCTTGCAGGATTCGAACAACTGAGTGACGCACTTCAAATTCATCCAGATAATCAGAAAGCACATATGCATCGACTTTAATATCTAGGTTACCGAGGAACAATCATCGTTAGCACCAGGCTTCTCTGATTGCAGGTGGCTCCGTTTATTGGAGTGTCGAGTGTCTTCTGTGGAATCGTGGTGGGTGTCGTCACAATCATCCACAGGAATATCACGGAGGTCATAATTGGATTGTTGGTTGTCAACGTGAGTGTCATGATTAGCGTGACGCGCATAGTTAATAGAGTTATTCTTCTTGTCGAGTGGTGTGTTTGTCGGCTCTTTATCTGTGCGTTTAACGTGAGAAGAACTTGGTGTAGACGTTTCCTGCGGGTTGAATTTTGAAGCACTAGGTATGGGTGAAGATGGGTGCTTGCTAATACCAGCCAGCTGAATGTCTGCATGGCTAACTGACGGCGATTGTGGGTATCCTCTTGTATCAATTGGGTTTTGCGATCGGTTAGCGTGGATAGTGTTCCATGTCAAGTGGGCGAATTTTTGAGTTCGCCATATATATGGCCGACGAAACTTTGCATATCAGCTTTGAGGTTCTCTGTGCAGCGATGTTCACAATCACAATTGGCATTGTCAGATGTTTTTTGTGAGTTCGATTTGCCCTTCAAGTTGTTCTTGTTGTGTAACTCTTCGAGTGTTTTAATCCTTCCACCAATGGATGCTATTGAGCCTTTGGTTGAGTTGACTTGAGTCAGAAACAGTTCACACTTATCCAAGATTGTTGAAATGTCTTGTTTCATTGTTTTCATGTCGGCCTTCATTTTAGCAATGCCATTGCATTTATCGCTCTCGATGCGCTCCACTGCAATGCTGTTTGTATACGATACACGTTCAACTGCTTCAAGTCTGCGTAAAATATCTTGTTGTGAAACTTCATTGGTGCTAACTCGAGCTGAGAGGTCGGACGAGAAGGTATCAATCTGTGTTTGCATTTTGTCCTTTGACTGCTGTAGAAGGGTTATATTCGTTCGAACTCCGATGTCATTGTATATATCCTCTGTGGTGTTAGTTCTCTCGGAATCAGGTTCCATATCGCATGTTTCATCCGGCAGAATTTTAGGCGTGGAGTTGGCTTTAGACTGGCTCCGATGTTGGCTTCTGGTACGTGATGCACTCAACATATGCACAATATATTCTACCTTCTCTTCAAGTAGACAATATAAAAGTTGTAGATGTCAATTGCCAACTTTTTGGACACAGGCTCAGAGGTTTTAGTCTGAATTCGCCGTTTCAGAATTGCATCTGGAGCTATATTAACAATTTTAAGTTTTTTAATTTCACCAAATAATGTCAGTCGCATTGCTTCTAGTTTTGATTCTACTTCCTTTGTCGAGTATAGTAGTTTGGCTACGAACGCGTCCTTAGGCGTATTGTGTACGAACTCCATCATTAGCATAATGTAGAACTTAATGTCTTTATCGACGCTGCTATCGATTTGCAAACTCGTAGTGAAACAATTGCATGCGTTCGTAAACATAGTACATGTATTTGGTTCCTGACTTTGAGCGTAGGTGTGGTCAGGTGCTTTTGACTCCATATTTGGGGTATCAAGGTTCGTAGGCACAATCGTGTTGGCGCACATGGAGTCCATATTGAGGATGGCATCTGTTTCAGTCAGAATATTATCCATAGCTGAGAATTCAATGAGCAATAGGAATACTTTCTAGGTGTTAATTGGTCGAGTGCAGACTCATCGACGTCAATTGAGTGGCAATTGAACAATTATACACTGGATACAGTTTATATTGATTGTTTATCACACCTATCTGGACAGAGGTGTCGGGTGTGCCATTGTCCAATTTTGGCGAAACAATGACAGACAATTAACATGTACAGGTGGATAAATATGGCGACATTACACAGGGTAGAGGAAGGTCCCAATGACTGAGGGAAAAAAGTTCAACAGTTCAAAAAACGTTATACTCAAGTTCAATTCACACTGTAGCATTTCGAAGATGATCCTTATTCGTTGTAGAAATTATCCATCCAACTTTGGAAGCTGATCGCGGTCTTTATCTTGGTATTCATAGCGAAACATGAAGAGCGAGATGAGGAACGTCCATTCAGTAAATCAGCCCAATTTTGACCAAAAAATATTTTTTTCTCTTCATAATACTAATTATATATGTCTAAAAGACCCATTTCGCCAAGAAAATTCAAAATCGAGCAAATAATATTGTTATTCTTTTGGACGTTTCCGAAGATTTCCAAGCGCTTAAAATAATTCGGCTAACGCGCAACGAGTTGATAATTACATATGAAATATGGCAAAATCGCAGATTAAATGCCTTTATACGCGCGATAACTAAATGCTGATCATTAAAGAAAAACTGATTATGAACTGGATTTGCTAGAATATTAGATTATATAATGAATAATGATGACTAAAGTGTACTTTGAAACGATAAAAGTTGAATGAAATGAGATAATTTATGCGGAGTGCATTGAGCGGAATATAGTGCGAACGAAATTGAGCAAGAAATAAAAGTTGGGTATTCTAGCTTCTTCGTTTTATGGAACAAATTTCGGAAGCTGACTTATGAGATTGGAATATCGTTGTGATAGATGAGTGCAATTAAAAACCAACGGTTGATTAAAACATCATGATGGCTTATATTCATCATATTCTTCCTCTTCTTTTCCTCCCAGGAGGCCTTTTGTGTGGAGAATAGCACGTCTGCCAGTAAATTAAACATTACTAAAATCATAATAGTGATAATACCACGACACATACCAATTAACAGAGGGTTCGATCAAAAGCCGCAGCCATTCAGTCCTACACTATAATATTTTTTACGATTTAGAAGGTATTAATACACCTAAGTTCACTTGAAAAGTTTATGATTTCTCTCTGAGGGTCTCTTGCTAAGGGTGAATTTACATTGCTGTAGATCTGTATACATATATGTGTGAAGTCACGTGTCGCAGATTGCTGTGATCACAAAATGATTACTGATAGTGAACACGCGCACATCAGTACTCTGGTAATTGACAATTCACTATAAGTCGTGTCAGTTTAGGCCAGGCAAAAAAAAAATGAATCAACGATCAGCAGACCAAAGTAGTTTATTCTTACACCAGTTGGCAATGGTTATGCTATGCTTTTGCGGTCGCCCTGTTGTTCACCGAGTGTACTAAGTTATTACCAAACTCCAAGAAGAACAAATATTAATAAGATATACTGTATAGTAAACACTTTACTTTAAGTACTTTGTCACCGCACGCACCAGCACACAGGTTCTCGCTTACAGTGTGAAATACAAGGGTTGAAGTGACAAAGAAAGATAAGCACATTCGCCAAGCCTGAGTGACAAGTAATCAAATCATATTTGCCTGTCGCAATGCCTCGGTGTTGACTGTGACTTTTAACGGATACGATTTTTGCTCACACGAACGAATACTAAATACTATACTAAATAGATCTGTATCTACAGCAATGTAAACACACCCTAAAATCCCCCAGTAAAAATATCGCGTAAACAAAAGAATTAACTCTAATACATATTAGACTGTCGAAACTACAATAATTATTAGGCAATTTGGCATAACGGTATTTTTTTCTAAATTGTAGGCTAGCTATGCTTTGCCGTTCATTGCAAATTGTTGTTTGTTGTTTGTTTTCCCCCTTTTTACGTTTTGATGGCAGATATCGACTTTCAAGATATGAAGTTTGTAATTGTTGTCAGCTTAGAAACAAATTCAACGATCGCCTGTTATAAAGAGCGTCCGCGCACAAACGCTATAGCAAACAAAGAGCGTTCTCAATTATGAACGTTGCGATCGGTTTCGATGTATCATGGGTAATTTTGTATCTGGTATTGTGACATTTTAATATAAAGAGCGTCCAATCTTCCGTCGACCAAAAAGCGGTAGACAATAAAGAGCGTTGTCAATTATTAACTTTGTTGTATTTTTCGAGGTATTACATAATGGGTGATTTGTATGTGGCATGGTGGCATTTGAACATACGAATGATTGATAATTTGGAAATAACTTACACAAAAACAAAGAATGAAACACCTAATTATATAGTTAACACTATTCCGCCCAGTGTTTTATAACGTTTGGGTTGATGACCGAATAGAATCACATTATCCTGATTAATTACATAACACCTCGCATAACGAGGCTTATTTATTATGCGATCGGAATGGGACTTGGATCATTTTAATCACAATCGGGAGGGCCTTCCGATTGCGTATGGGGGTTTCAAAACCATATAACTCCTTTAAAACAAACTTATCGTTTTAGCCGCTAAAGACCATATCACGGCGTGGCTAGTTTCAATGGGTGGGTGTTGCATTTATCAGCTCACCTGCTTTCTCCGTTATGATTTTTATGATTGCATCATGTGTGGTATGTGAATCAACGATTACCAGCCTGCCACCCATTGCTCTGCACCCGTCACGTGCGGCATACCACGTGACTGGTCTGGCAACAAACACCATGCATCTTCCTCCAATTTTGTAATCGCATATCAGCTCTGCAATACATTAAAACAGTAACGAGGTCATGCTGTTTTATAGCAATGTAAATTCCGTTATACTTATTCTGCAAAATTCGCCAATGGCTACAAATTCGTGACTAGCCACCTGGACCAAACATTTTAGGGCGATTTTTGTAAGTTTTAAAAATAATTACAAAAATGATTTTATATATATCTTTATTTATGAAATTTTGGTAGATGACCTCAGAGCGACCTTAGTGAAGTGGGGTAAAATTTTGGCGGAAACAAATTGTATCGAAAATAAAACAATGGGTCGAAAATTACACAAGCGCATCACTGGGGCGTGGCAAAATAAGCCCGTGGTAATTTCAACGAAGAACCATAACTCAAGTGAAAATTGGAGGGCTGAACCAATATTCGAACTTGACCTGTATTTTGGGCTAGTAAATTCACATACGAAATTTCATTCCATTAATTACCAAAGTTATCATCCGGAAACGAACATTGATTGCAAATTCCAACAAAAAGGGCCGTAACTCAGGTGAACCCGAATTCGAACTTGGCCTGAATTTTGTGGTAGTAGTATCACACACACACACACCAAATTTAGTTCAGACTTACTAACGTTATCATCCGGAAGCGAAAAAAGCGAACGGACGGACGGACGTTATTACCAACACACAGCATTTGTGAGCTAAATATTTTAGTAGTTAAATTTGTGTTCACGTTTATGAGTTATCAAAACGAGTTTTAACATTGTGGTTATGAGAGATAAGTTCATTGTTCATATTAATGAGCTTTTATCCGCTCATAAATAAAGGCACATGGCAGTTTGCGCTCCAAAATACAAATAATATTAATATGATCATACGTAAACGTAATTTGCGCCAGCTTATTAATGTTCATGGGGTTATCGCATGAATTTTTATCTTTCAAATGATTTGATGATTAACCGTAACGGGACATAACACAAATCATTTATGTAAAGATCATACATGTACATACCGCAATTGTATTTTTATTATATGATCATAAGTTTCTTTCCCCAATTCCTATGTTAAAACCCAACGAAAAAGTTGGGATATCTAACGATGTTCACCTCATTCAAGAAACAACGGGCTAATAACAGTTCTGAGTGACGTCAGATACTTCAGGGGTTAACATAACTTGTTATCAGACCTGAAAATAGATCAGGTTTTCACAGCGATGTTCAACGTCACAACGTCTTGTCCAATGAAAGCGCGTTTCATAAAATAAAACAATTATCGCATTGTTTCTTGGTTGACACGAGGAATTGTCAGCCCTTGGAAGTCAATATTCACCTCGGCCTACGGCCTTGGTGAATATTGACTTCCTCGGGTTGACAATTCCTCGTGTCAACCTGGAAACAATGCGATAATTGTATAATGTTGTTTCTTCAAAACAGTCCACAATAAAAATAAAAATGTCACAAAATCAATGTGAAAATAAGTGCACCACACAGAGTATCCCCCACCAAGGTGGCTTTCCGCTGAGGTTTATTCATTTTCTGATGTGGCTTAATTTCGAAAGATAACGTTAACAGCTCCATTCAAAAACAGACAGCAGTAGACCCCACCTGGAACATATACATGTGGTAATTGGAATTATTTATTGAATAATACTAAATTAATGTGTGTTGATGTACACAAGCGTACCAAACTGAAGGAACTATTAATGTGAAGATGGCAGGATACTTGTTTTTATTTTATCGCACATTATTTCCCAGATTTAATGTGACAATTAGACTGATGGGGTTATTGTCACAAGGCATCGATCATATTCGTAGCCAGATTTTCAAATTGATCGCAAATGTAGGCATGTTTTCAAGGGCGATCACATTCGTAGCAAGCTTTTCATATTCATGTGGGTCTAATGAACGAGACTTATTGTTTGGGTAATCACATTCTTGAGTGGATGAATGAAAAACAACTTACATTTATAAAGGAGAAAAAAATTCAAAATTAGATAATCATTTTTATACAAACTGTCATGAAATTGCACTATAGCTCTTTTTGTTCACACGATGACGTCATATAATGCGTCATAAACGATAGAATTTGAAAAGCTAGCTACATAATTATTATGTGATCGCCTGTTAACCCTTTCAGTGCCAGGGGCCGATCTCATCGGCCCTAATTTACGGTCTGTAAAATTGGCCCTAAAAAAAATACAAAATAATATATATATATATATTTTTTATATAGATTTTTTTGGGTTGAATTTTTTTGGGTATGCTTAAGCATGCTATAGCGTATTTTAAAACAAACTGAATAAAATCTTAGGGGCATGTTATAACTCAAAACTATCACCAAGTATTCATAGTAATAATTTTGATGCCCAGGTAAAATGTAAGATTCCCTGGCACTAAACCTACAAAATAAGTCTGTTAAAGAATATAAGAAAAAGTATTAAAATTGTAAAAAATTGTAAAAAATAATAACAAATGATGAAAAATTGTTAGGCCAATGCATTCTCTTATATATGCGAGGCGACATATGGTCGACTCGCATATATAAGAGAATGCATTGGCACAGGGTATATGGGTTGATACAAAACTCGGACCTGGCACTCAATTGGGTTAAAAGCTGTCTGCACGTGTGGTCGATACCTTGTGACAATGACCCCGTCGGCGACAATTAGTGTGTTCTCCCGATCTCGAATGTATCGGAGCATTACCACGAGGAGTGAACATACTCGATTATCATGTAAACAAAATCACACAATGCTGATTCTTAGCAAGACACTGGGTATATACTCCCCATGCATTAGTACAGATACGGGGATGTGATGAAGGAGTTCCCATTTATCCTCGGTGATAATGGTATAATTGTCATGCACTCAACACTGGCTTTGTCTGAGTGGGGTATCCAACCCCACATCGAGTGATTATATAGGCGTGGTGTATGGTGGAATAAACAACTTTAAAACGTATTAAAATAATTAATTGTCAAAGCAAAAAAGCTCAGTAGTGTAGAGTACCATGCCGTCCATATATATGAATTCTCGTGTGTAATTTACCACTGACTTTTTCTAGGTGGGGTGTCCAACCCATGATCCGACTGCTAACAGTGGTTTGGCTAATGACCAGTAACTGAATGGCACTGTTGGTCTCTGGTGGTTGAATAAAACATGCATGAATAAAACAAAATATTGCACCTGTAAATATCAAACACACTGTCATGCTCTACGTGTACACTCTCTCCCACGAGGAGGCAATAAAGAATATATAGGTTCATATCTGTTTGAGTTATCAAGCCGGAAAAAACTAAAATCACGAAAAATTATACTTTAAGGTTGATAACTCAGACAAAATATTGGACAGTGTTTTGAAGGCATTTGTGATGGCAAACCTCCATACCAAATTTAATTCAGACCCGATACCCATGACTGAGATATCTGCACGAACTGGGGGGGGGGGGTAGTAAACAATTTACAGAAGGTATGCCGTTTTTTTCCATCTGGCAAAATCGGGAACCCAACACCCCCAAACCTGCAAAAACATATTGTTTTACTCCCAATTTTTCGACACCCACCCCCTTAATTTCACTAATTTTGGTCTAAAACCGCATAAAATCATACTGATATAATTCATAAGACTGACAAATGATCTTCTTTAGTTCAAATGACAGTTTAACCTGTTTCAGAAGCTGTTTTAATTGAAAAAAATTGTGAATGCAGGCAAATATGAGGATTATTTTTTCAAATACTGGGTGATAGGCATATGTCTACCACATACATGCATTATAGTTTCCAGGTCAGTGTGGATAAGAGTATGCTAGGTCTACTTGGGTGGTCAAATTCTATACTGATATATGGAAATTCTAATGCATCAATGTAGTGGACAAATATAGTAACCCACCAGAAACTGACAGGTGCACATACAACACTAGTATAATAATGTATATGCATCCGTTTTATAAAAAAAAAAATTATACATATCCCCTGCATATCCATTGAGATATTATTGCAAGCTAAATTACATGAACCAAACATATGTTTTTGGATATTTTTGGATGTAAAACATTTAAAGCTGATAACATCTCAGGACAGTGAACTCAGTCTTGACTTCCGTGTCGCTTTGACATGTTTTAGACATATCCATGACTTATCAATTGTTAAGCTCCAAATAAACTTGAGTTGATAAATGTTTTGAAAATAAGTACATGGAGAGGATATTTTGCAGGCTGCAATTGGAAATATTATTTTATAAATTTCTGTTATCTATAACCTAGTACGTGGAACAACCTGCCCAAAGATATACTCCCATTAAAATGCAGACCCAAAACATACTTATTTAGGGAACATTGATTATGCAATTGCTGTCAGCAAGCAGTGTTGTATTCGCACCACTACATACATACTACATATATGGTCGTCCATTGATTGTCAGGCTATAATGCTGTATTCGTGTGATTCTACTGTATTAAATTGCTTGTTTTTCATACGTATGTATGTTATATAACTAAGCCGATATGTGTGTTCATTCATGTGAGTTTAGGTTTGTTTGTGCAGCGTTTAGAGCATATTTATTTGTGGAATTTACGCTTTGCAAAATAAATTAATAATAATAATAATAATAATTGCGTAGGATACATACAATTCCATAATTTCTAACTATTTCCCGATTGATTCGTATTTAGTGTGTATGACTCGTGATATTTGTATGTTCACCGCCATCGTTATCATGTGTTCCACCCTGCGTTTGTATTTGTTATACCACAGTTTATATGTTTTGTCACATCTTATTGAAATAAAGATTGGAAATAAAAATAATTTCTAGTCATCACCGATAGTTTCGTTGGTCCGAAAATTACCAGGTGCCGAAACGTCCGAAGTGCCGAACAATCAGGTGCCGAAAGTCCAGGTGCCGAAATGTCCAGGATTCGTTACATGTATCACCATTCGGATCAACTCAGGATACTAACTCGCGAAATGTAACACTAACCTCGGGAATGAGGATGTGGTCTATCATGGTACCTGGTCCACCATCGGTGGGTACGTATGTCGCAGAAGGCCCAATACAAGCGTCAGTATTGTTGACAGACACCAGTGATTTTTGTGAGATAAGTGTGGATAAACTTCTATTTCTGGCATCCGATCTCTGTACACTGCCGTTAAAGTCACCCATTACAATGACGTGCCCTAATTCTGTGTACATATCGATAAGGTCTTGCACACGATTTATATAGTCTCTATACATTGTGACTGGGTAATTGCTGGAAGGGAGGTACACCTGAAAGATGTATACATACTGTGATTCTGATATCTGTATTTGAATGCCACAAATGCGATCGTCGTCGTATTGGATGACTGAAACGGCACTGTCCAAACTAGCATGCCATATAATGGCAACTCCGCCTTTCGGCCTTCCCGCCATTCTCATTTGTAACGGTATTCTTTGTGAATAGTCACAAACTATATGGTAGCGATAATTTTGGTGTAATGTGTTGAAAAAATGAGAATTGTGCTCCCAGAGCCAATGCTCACTCACTCCAATTACACCAACATTTTCCTGTGCGAGAAGGCTCGAGAGGTAGGAACTGCTACCGAAAATCCCAGTAGCGTTCCATGTGCAAATATTCAACAACATTATGAAAATTATCAATAAGTTGCACAAACAGTGGCAAGCGCTAGATTCACCAGCATAATTACGTAATACGTGTAACATGGTTGAGCGATTCAAGGTTCAAATGCATATACAGGCACAAGCTTTGGTATTTGATTTGTTGCTATGCGAGTTGATTTTATTGTTGTTGTTGCTGTTCTCGTTGTTGTTGGTATTGATGTTTCCCACGTATATCCTCAGTTGTGTTATGGTAGTTATTGTCACGTCTATCGTCAAAGGAACGTTTGGACAGCCATGGTATACAGAATACGGCAATAGGCCAGAAACCTTTCCTGAGTACTTCATCAACATCATCCACATGAATATTTATTCTGGCTGACACAGGACCGTCAGCTCTTCCACCTTGCAGGATTCGAACAACTGAGTGACGCACTTCAAATTCATCCAGATAATCAGAAAGCACATATGCATCGACTTTAATATCTAGGTTACCGAGGAACAATCATCGTTAGCACCAGGCTTCTCTGATTGCAGGTGGCTCCGTTTATTGGAGTGTCGAGTGTCTTCTGTGGAATCGTGGTGGGTGTCGTCACAATCATCCACAGGAATATCACGGAGGTCATAATTGGATTGTTGGTTGTCAACGTGAGTGTCATGATTAGCGTGACGCGCATAGTTAATAGAGTTATTCTTCTTGTCGAGTGGTGTGTTTGTCGGCTCTTTATCTGTGCGTTTAACGTGAGAAGAACTTGGTGTAGACGTTTCCTGCGGGTTGAATTTTGAAGCACTAGGTATGGGTGAAGATGGGTGCTTGCTAATACCAGCCAGCTGAATGTCTGCATGGCTAACTGACGGCGATTGTGGGTATCCTCTTGTATCAATTGGGTTTTGCGATCGGTTAGCGTGGATAGTGTTCCATGTCAAGTGGGCGAATTTGTTGAGTTCGCCATATATATGGCCGACGAAACTTTGCATATCAGCTTTGAGGTTCTCTGTGCAGCGATGTTCACAATCACAATTGGCATTGTCAGATGTTTTTTGTGAGTTCGATTTGCCCTTCAAGTTGTTCTTGTTGTGTAACTCTTCGAGTGTTTTAATCCTTCCACCAATGGATGCTATTGAGCCTTTGGTTGAGTTGACTTGAGTCAGAAACAGTTCACACTTATCCAAGATTGTTGAAATGTCTTGTTTCATTGTTTTCATGTCGGCCTTCATTTTAGCAATGCCATTGCATTTATCGCTCTCGATGCGCTCCACTGCAATGCTGTTTGTATACGATACACGTTCAACTGCTTCAAGTCTGCGTAAAATATCTTGTTGTGAAACTTCATTGGTGCTAACTCGAGCTGAGAGGTCGGACGAGAAGGTATCAATCTGTGTTTGCATTTTGTCCTTTGACTGCTGTAGAAGGGTTATATTCGTTCGAACTCCGATGTCATTGTATATATCCTCTGTGGTGTTAGTTCTCTCGGAATCAGGTTCCATATCGCATGTTTCATCCGGCAGAATTTTAGGCGTGGAGTTGGCTTTAGACTGGCTCCGATGTTGGCTTCTGGTACGTGATGCACTCAACATATGCACAATATATTCTACCTTCTCTTCAAGTAGACAATATAAAAGTTGTAGATGTCAATTGCCAACTTTTTGGACACAGGCTCAGAGGTTTTAGTCTGAATTCGCCGTTTCAGAATTGCATCTGGAGCTATATTAACAATTTTAAGTTTTTTAATTTCACCAAATAATGTCAGTCGCATTGCTTCTAGTTTTGATTCTACTTCCTTTGTCGAGTATAGTAGTTTGGCTACGAACGCGTCCTTAGGCGTATTGTGTACGAACTCCATCATTAGCATAATGTAGAACTTAATGTCTTTATCGACGCTGCTATCGATTTGCAAACTCGTAGTGAAACAATTGCATGCGTTCGTAAACATAGTACATGTATTTGGTTCCTGACTTTGAGCGTAGGTGTGGTCAGGTGCTTTTGACTCCATATTTGGGGTATCAAGGTTCGTAGGCACAATCGTGTTGGCGCACATGGAGTCCATATTGAGGATGGCATCTGTTTCAGTCAGAATATTATCCATAGCTGAGAATTCAATGAGCAATAGGAATACTTTCTAGGTGTTAATTGGTCGAGTGCAGACTCATCGACGTCAATTGAGTGGCAATTGAACAATTATACACTGGATACAGTTTATATTGATTGTTTATCACACCTATCTGGACAGAGGTGTCGGGTGTGCCATTGTCCAATTTTGGCGAAACAATGACAGACAATTAACATGTACAGGTGGATAAATATGGCGACATTACACAGGGTAGAGGAAGGTCCCAATGACTGAGGGAAAAAAGTTCAACAGTTCAAAAAACGTTATACTCAAGTTCAATTCACACTGTAGCATTTCGAAGATGATCCTTATTCGTTGTAGAAATTATCCATCCAACTTTGGAAGCTGATCGCGGTCTTTATCTTGGTATTCATAGCGAAACATGAAGAGCGAGATGAGGAACGTCCATTCAGTAAATCAGCCCAATTTTGACCAAAAAATATTTTTTTCTCTTCATAATACTAATTATATATGTCTAAAAGACCCATTTCGCCAAGAAAATTCAAAATCGAGCAAATAATATTGTTATTCTTTTGGACGTTTCCGAAGATTTCCAAGCGCTTAAAATAATTCGGCTAACGCGCAACGAGTTGATAATTACATATGAAATATGGCAAAATCGCAGATTAAATGCCTTTATACGCGCGATAACTAAATGCTGATCATTAAAGAAAAACTGATTATGAACTGGATTTGCTAGAATATTAGATTATATAATGAATAATGATGACTAAAGTGTACTTTGAAACGATAAAAGTTGAATGAAATGAGATAATTTATGCGGAGTGCATTGAGCGGAATATAGTGCGAACGAAATTGAGCAAGAAATAAAAGTTGGGTATTCTAGCTTCTTCGTTTTATGGAACAAATTTCGGAAGCTGACTTATGAGATTGGAATATCGTTGTGATAGATGAGTGCAATTAAAAACCAACGGTTGATTAAAACATCATGATGGCTTATATTCATCATATTCTTCCTCTTCTTTTCCTCCCAGGAGGCCTTTTGTGTGGAGAATAGCACGTCTGCCAGTAAATTAAACATTACTAAAATCATAATAGTGATAATACCACGACACATACCAATTAACAGAGGGTTCGATCAAAAGCCGCAGCCATTCAGTCCTACACTATAATATTTTTTACGATTTAGAAGGTATTAATACACCTAAGTTCACTTGAAAAGTTTATGATTTCTCTCTGAGGGTCTCTTGCTAAGGGTGAATTTACATTGCTGTAGATCTGTATACATATATGTGTGAAGTCACGTGTCGCAGATTGCTGTGATCACAAAATGATTACTGATAGTGAACACGCGCACATCAGTACTCTGGTAATTGACAATTCACTATAAGTCGTGTCAGTTTAGGCCAGGCAAAAAAAAAATGAATCAACGATCAGCAGACCAAAGTAGTTTATTCTTACACCAGTTGGCAATGGTTATGCTATGCTTTTGCGGTCGCCCTGTTGTTCACCGAGTGTACTAAGTTATTACCAAACTCCAAGAAGAACAAATATTAATAAGATATACTGTATAGTAAACACTTTACTTTAAGTACTTTGTCACCGCACGCACCAGCACACAGGTTCTCGCTTACAGTGTGAAATACAAGGGTTGAAGTGACAAAGAAAGATAAGCACATTCGCCAAGCCTGAGTGACAAGTAATCAAATCATATTTGCCTGTCGCAATGCCTCGGTGTTGACTGTGACTTTTAACGGATACGATTTTTGCTCACACGAACGAATACTAAATACTATACTAAATAGATCTGTATCTACAGCAATGTAAACACACCCTAAAATCCCCCAGTAAAAATATCGCGTAAACAAAAGAATTAACTCTAATACATATTAGACTGTCGAAACTACAATAATTATTAGGCAATTTGGCATAACGGTATTTTTTTCTAAATTGTAGGCTAGCTATGCTTTGCCGTTCATTGCAAATTGTTGTTTGTTGTTTGTTTTCCCCCTTTTTACGTTTTGATGGCAGATATCGACTTTCAAGATATGAAGTTTGTAATTGTTGTCAGCTTAGAAACAAATTCAACGATCGCCTGTTATAAAGAGCGTCCGCGCACAAACGCTATAGCAAACAAAGAGCGTTCTCAATTATGAACGTTGCGATCGGTTTCGATGTATCATGGGTAATTTTGTATCTGGTATTGTGACATTTTAATATAAAGAGCGTCCAATCTTCCGTCGACCAAAAAGCGGTAGACAATAAAGAGCGTTGTCAATTATTAACTTTGTTGTATTTTTCGAGGTATTACATAATGGGTGATTTGTATGTGGCATGGTGGCATTTGAACATACGAATGATTGATAATTTGGAAATAACTTACACAAAAACAAAGAATGAAACACCTAATTATATAGTTAACACTATTCCGCCCAGTGTTTTATAACGTTTGGGTTGATGACCGAATAGAATCACATTATCCTGATTAATTACATAACACCTCGCATAACGAGGCTTATTTATTATGCGATCGGAATGGGACTTGGATCATTTTAATCACAATCGGGAGGGCCTTCCGATTGCGTATGGGGGTTTCAAAACCATATAACTCCTTTAAAACAAACTTATCGTTTTAGCCGCTAAAGACCATATCACGGCGTGGCTAGTTTCAATGGGTGGGTGTTGCATTTATCAGCTCACCTGCTTTCTCCGTTATGATTTTTATGATTGCATCATGTGTGGTATGTGAATCAACGATTACCAGCCTGCCACCCATTGCTCTGCACCCGTCACGTGCGGCATACCACGTGACTGGTCTGGCAACAAACACCATGCATCTTCCTCCAATTTTGTAATCGCATATCAGCTCTGCAATACATTAAAACAGTAACGAGGTCATGCTGTTTTATAGCAATGTAAATTCCGTTATACTTATTCTGCAAAATTCGCCAATGGCTACAAATTCGTGACTAGCCACCTGGACCAAACATTTTAGGGCGATTTTTGTAAGTTTTAAAAATAATTACAAAAATGATTTTATATATATCTTTATTTATGAAATTTTGGTAGATGACCTCAGAGCGCCCTTAGTGAAGTGGGGTAAAATTTTGGCGGAAACAAATTGTATCGAAAATAAAACAATGGGTCGAAAATTACACAAGCGCATCACTGGGGCGTGGCAAAATAAGCCCGTGGTAATTTCAACGAAGAACCATAACTCAAGTGAAAATTGGAGGGCTGAACCAATATTCGAACTTGACCTGTATTTTGGGCTAGTAAATTCACATACGAAATTTCATTCCATTAATTACCAAAGTTATCATCCGGAAACGAACATTGATTGCAAATTCCAACAAAAAGGGCCGTAACTCAGGTGAACCCGAATTCGAACTTGGCCTGAATTTTGTGGTAGTAGTATCACACACACACACACCAAATTTAGTTCAGACTTACTAACGTTATCATCCGGAAGCGAAAAAAGCGAACGGACGGACGGACGTTATTACCAACACACAGCATTTGTGAGCTAAATATTTTAGTAGTTAAATTTGTGTTCACGTTTATGAGTTATCAAAACGAGTTTTAACATTGTGGTTATGAGAGATAAGTTCATTGTTCATATTAATGAGCTTTTATCCGCTCATAAATAAAGGCACATGGCAGTTTGCGCTCCAAAATACAAATAATATTAATATGATCATACGTAAACGTAATTTGCGCCAGCTTATTAATGTTCATGGGGTTATCGCATGAATTTTTATCTTTCAAATGATTTGATGATTAACCGTAACGGGACATAACACAAATCATTTATGTAAAGATCATACATGTACATACCGCAATTGTATTTTTATTATATGATCATAAGTTTCTTTCCCCAATTCCTATGTTAAAACCCAACGAAAAAGTTGGGATATCTAACGATGTTCACCTCATTCAAGAAACAACGGGCTAATAACAGTTCTGAGTGACGTCAGATACTTCAGGGGTTAACATAACTTGTTATCAGACCTGAAAATAGATCAGGTTTTCACAGCGATGTTCAACGTCACAACGTCTTGTCCAATGAAAGCGCGTTTCATAAAATAAAACAATTATCGCATTGTTTCTTGGTTGACACGAGGAATTGTCAGCCCTTGGAAGTCAATATTCACCTCGGCCTACGGCCTTGGTGAATATTGACTTCCTCGGGTTGACAATTCCTCGTGTCAACCTGGAAACAATGCGATAATTGTATAATGTTGTTTCTTCAAAACAGTCCACAATAAAAATAAAAATGTCACAAAATCAATGTGAAAATAAGTGCACCACACAGAGTATCCCCCACCAAGGTGGCTTTCCGCTGAGGTTTATTCATTTTCTGATGTGGCTTAATTTCGAAAGATAACGTTAACAGCTCCATTCAAAAACAGACAGCAGTAGACCCCACCTGGGACATATACATGTGGTAATTGGAATTATTTATTGAATAATACTAAATTAATGTGTGTTGATGTACACAAGCGTACCAAACTGAAGGAACTATTAATGTGAAGATGGCAGGATACTTGTTTTTATTTTATCGCACATTATTTCCCAGATTTAATGTGACAATTAGACTGATGGGGTTATTGTCACAAGGCATCGATCATATTCGTAGCCAGATTTTCAAATTGATCGCAAATGTAGGCATGTTTTCAAGGGCGATCACATTCGTAGCAAGCTTTTCATATTCATGTGGGTCTAATGAACGAGACTTATTGTTTGGGTAATCACATTCTTGAGTGGATGAATGAAAAACAACTTACATTTATAAAGGAGAAAAAAATTCAAAATTAGATAATCATTTTTATACAAACTGTCATGAAATTGCACTATAGCTCTTTTTGTTCACACGATGACGTCATATAATGCGTCATAAACGATAGAATTTGAAAAGCTAGCTACATAATTATTATGTGATCGCCTGTTAACCCTTTCAGTGCCAGGGGCCGATCTCATCGGCCCTAATTTACGGTCTGTAAAATTGGCCCTAAAAAAAATACAAAATAATATATATATATATATTTTTTATATAGATTTTTTTGGGTTGAATTTTTTTGGGTATGCTTAAGCATGCTATAGCGTATTTTAAAACAAACTGAATAAAATCTTAGGGGCATGTTATAACTCAAAACTATCACCAAGTATTCATAGTAATAATTTTGATGCCCAGGTAAAATGTAAGATTCCCTGGCACTAAACCTACAAAATAAGTCTGTTAAAGAATATAAGAAAAAGTATTAAAATTGTAAAAAATTGTAAAAAATAATAACAAATGATGAAAAATTGTTAGGCCAATGCATTCTCTTATATATGCGAGGCGACATATGGTCGACTCGCATATATAAGAGAATGCATTGGCACAGGGTATATGGGTTGATACAAAACTCGGACCTGGCACTCAATTGGGTTAAAAGCTGTCTGCACGTGTGGTCGATACCTTGTGACAATGACCCCGTCGGCGACAATTAGTGTGTTCTCCCGATCTCGAATGTATCGGAGCATTACCACGAGGAGTGAACATACTCGATTATCATGTAAAAAAAATCACACAATGCTGATTCTTAGCAAGACACTGGGTATATACTCCCCATGCATTAGTACAGATACGGGGATGTGATGAAGGAGTTCCCATTTATCCTCGGTGATAATGGTATAATTGTCATGCACTCAACACTGGCTTTGTCTGAGTGGGGTATCCAACCCCACATCGAGTGATTATATAGGCGTGGTGTATGGTGGAATAAACAACTTTAAAACGTATTAAAATAATTAATTGTCAAAGCAAAAAAGCTCAGTAGTGTAGAGTACCATGCCGTCCATATATATGAATTCTCGTGTGTAATTTACCACTGACTTTTTCTAGGTGGGGTGTCCAACCCATGATCCGACTGCTAACAGTGGTTTGGCTAATGACCAGTAACTGAATGGCACTGTTGGTCTCTGGTGGTTGAATAAAACATGCATGAATAAAACAAAATATTGCACCTGTAAATATCAAACACACTGTCATGCTCTACGTGTACACTCTCTCCCACGAGGAGGCAATAAAGAATATATAGGTTCATATCTGTTTGAGTTATCAAGCCGGAAAAAACTAAAATCACGAAAAATTATACTTTAAGGTTGATAACTCAGACAAAATATTGGACAGTGTTTTGAAGGCATTTGTGATGGCAAACCTCCATACCAAATTTAATTCAGACCCGATACCCATGACTGAGATATCTGCACGAACTGGGGGGGGGGGGTAGTAAACAATTTACAGAAGGTATGCCGTTTTTTTCCATCTGGCAAAATCGGGAACCCAACACCCCCAAACCTGCAAAAACATATTGTTTTACTCCCAATTTTTCGACACCCACCCCCTTAATTTCACTAATTTTGGTCTAAAACCGCATAAAATCATACTGATATAATTCATAAGACTGACAAATGATCTTCTTTAGTTCAAATGACAGTTTAACCTGTTTCAGAAGCTGTTTTAATTGAAAAAAATTGTGAATGCAGGCAAATATGAGGATTATTTTTTCAAATACTGGGTGATAGGCATATGTCTACCACATACATGCATTATAGTTTCCAGGTCAGTGTGGATAAGAGTATGCTAGGTCTACTTGGGTGGTCAAATTCTATACTGATATATGGAAATTCTAATGCATCAATGTAGTGGACAAATATAGTAACCCACCAGAAACTGACAGGTGCACATACAACACTAGTATAATAATGTATATGCATCCGTTTTATAAAAAAAAAAATTATACATATCCCCTGCATATCCATTGAGATATTATTGCAAGCTAAATTACATGAACCAAACATATGTTTTTGGATATTTTTGGATGTAAAACATTTAAAGCTGATAACATCTCAGGACAGTGAACTCAGTCTTGACTTCCGTGTCGCTTTGACATGTTTTAGACATATCCATGACATATCCAAACTGTTCGTGGCCTTTCAAGACATTTTAAATAATTAATAGTCATCTGGGGTAAACAGCCCCTATAGCACGACTGAGACTCTCTATATAAAGTTACATATAAGGATTAACTGTCATGTGGACTGTTTTTATGGAGATGTAACGGTGAGGTAAGTGGACATAACTTGTGTAAAACCCGAAGGGTTTTACATACAAGTTATGACCACTTACCTCACCGTTACATCTCCATAAAAATAGTCCTCATGACAGTTAATCCTTATATTTATATACATTTAGCGAAAAAGCCACTTTTGTAAATTTATTTAAATCGAAAAGTGTATCGTGACAAGATCAGCCCAAAATACCCAATAGCACCCTTATTATACATATCCCCTGCATATCCATTGAGATATTATTGCAAGCTAAATTACATGAACCAAACATATGTTTTTGGATATTTTTGGATGTAAAACATTTAAAGCTGATAACATCTCAGGACAGTGAACTCAGTCTTGACTTCCGTGTCGCTTTGACATGTTTTAGACATATCCATGACTTATCAATTGTTAAGCTCCAAATAAACTTGAGTTGATAAATGTTTTGAAAATAAGTACATGGAGAGGATATTTTGCAGGCTGCAATTGGAAATATTATTTTATAAATTTCTGTTATCTATAACCTAGTACGTGGAACAACCTGCCCAAAGATATACTCCCATTAAAATGCAGACCCAAAACATACTTATTTAGGGAACATTGATTATGCAATTGCTGTCAGCAAGCAGTGTTGTATTCGCACCACTACATACATACTACATATATGGTCGTCCATTGATTGTCAGGCTATAATGCTGTATTCGTGTGATTCTACTGTATTAAATTGCTTGTTTTTCATACGTATGTATGTTATATAACTAAGCCGATATGTGTGTTCATTCATGTGAGTTTAGGTTTGTTTGTGCAGCGTTTAGAGCATATTTATTTGTGGAATTTACGCTTTGCAAAATAAATTAATAATAATAATAATAATAATTGCGTAGGATACATACAATTCCATAATTTCTAACTATTTCCCGATTGATTCGTATTTAGTGTGTATGACTCGTGATATTTGTATGTTCACCGCCATCGTTATCATGTGTTCCACCCTGCGTTTGTATTTGTTATACCACAGTTTATATGTTTTGTCACATCTTATTGAAATAAAGATTGGAAATAAAAATAATTTCTAGTCATCACCGATAGTTTCGTTGGTCCGAAAATGACCAGGTGCCGAAACGTCCGAAGTGCCGAACAATCAGGTGCCGAAAGTCCAGGTGCCGAAATGTCCAGGATTCGTTACATGTATCACCATTCGGATCAACTCAGGATACTAACTCGCGAAATGTAACACTAACCTCGCGTGTTACCTGTTACTCAGTTTGAATATAAATATATATCTAATCTTGAACCCCGATTAGGTATCTATCGCTATATAATCGTGTGCGTATTAGATGCTAGCTCTCCACCCTTAACGGAGACGATCTGCCAACGTTTATAAACACACCAATTATGGTGACACTCTTGAAACCACACCTTAATCTCCCTTTTAGTGGAGATTTCAATATCTATTAAATTTTGAAGAAATCTGCGACAATATTATATATTATTAATGTTGTCGAAATTCCACATCCCTGGTCTCTATACGGTACCAAGAAGTCACCTTTATCCACAATATTAGATTACTCGTATCATGACCATGACAAAATACAGGTTTGGTGGAAAACGGCGACAAAATATATTATTTACATGTATGTGGTGCCCTCCCCACCCTGACTCGAACGGCGCCAATTTGGCGTCTTTAAACCACTTTATTAGATCATGGAGATGAAAATATATAAATTTGAAGGAAATCGGCGGCAAAAAATATTTTATAAAATTATAAAATAGTCAATAGATTTCAATGTTCATTTGTATAGTAGTAAAATGAGTAAACAAAAAAATACCTTGGTAAACAGTGGTAAAGAGATTAAATTCTATTCGATTTTTCTCTGAGAGTCTTGAACTGTATTGTTTACTAAATATTGATGAATATTGGTATTTAACCACTGCCATTTGGTATTTAGCTACTACTGAATGTTATAGAGGTAATCAATCACGTAAGACTGAAATTAAAGAGCGTCTCTCCAGCACAAAACTTCCAACAACAACCATGGTGTGTATGAAACTGGAGTAAAAATCCAGGTTACAGACGATATGATTGAGAACATTCGCACTTCGTCTTATCGAAGGTAATTATTATTGTATACGGCTACGCCATTGATATACAATGCTAAGCGCAACAAATCTTGCTACCTTCATATTTCCTTTGAACCAGGGAGACAGGAATACGGGTCCAATCCTTATATTTATATATCCCGGGAGACCGCAATACCGGTCCGGAAATCAGACGATATTTGACACGAAATTACAGCTCAATAACGCACATATCAACTAGAGTTGTACTTCTACTTTGCACACACGTGTCACATGTTTACCCATGTGACTTTTATCGACAAACTGATGATAGATGGTCTGTTTCTTTGCGCATGCGCACATGCCTATTTCGAGAAAAAATCCCGCTTTTTATCGTTGGAAAAGGGGATGTATTTCGTTAGAAATTTCGCCATCAAAGCCCAAATTAACTAGAATAGTGCTTCTATACTTTGCGCGAATGAGTCACATGTTCGAATTCATACCTCTGATTTTAGCAGCCAAATTGGAAACAGGGGGTCTGTTTCTTCGCGCAAGCACACGTGTGCATTTTGAGAAACGCCTTCTATTGTATAGGCAAAGGATTTGGTTATAAATATATGCGCGACCAAAGGAAGCTGCAATATATCTATATACATGTATATGTATATTGAACGTTGAATAGACTGTCTCGTTGAAATACATTGTGACATATTTCACCGCACACTTGTTCAGTTAGATAGTAGATTGCCGTATAGTTGAGCACAGGAGCTTGGAATTTGGTCAAAACCCCTCTTTTATTGGCGGAACCACCACCCGGGACCAAAGGTCACGGAAGGAACGAAACAGAAAATTGTTGCCACCTATTTTGAACTCAACTGTATTCCTACAAAAAATATATTTTCACTAAAAACTTTTGGTACCTCTTACACCTTGGATGCAAATCTACAACATTCCATAGGTATATTTTTCCAGTTCTTCGAAAACCTCACTTTATTTCGGTAATGTATTGTAAATTAACCAACGAACACAAATCTTCGACACCTACATCACCCGTTCTAGAATCTGAATGACAAATGGCAAAAAAACATTTTTCCGGAATAACAAAGTCGGAACGAAATAAAATCGAAACCTAAATTTAAAGCCCGCGAAATTCAAAAATATTTGAAAGTGCGTGCGGTTTATGTTTGTGTCATACTATGCTCGTTTTTGAAGATCTAATCCTGATGTTTTGTGCATTTTCCTGAAAAATGTCTGTATTTTTCTGTGTCTGCTGTTATCATCTCATGAAAATGACGACTACCCAAGAAGATATTCTTCATTTGACTGAATGGTAATTTGTCCATATATTTCATATTTAATTTATTTCTATTTATGGCACGACCACCTGGTATTGTTTTTTTCTTCTTGTTTTATGTTCGTTATGTACAGGTAGGCCTATATGTACTACTTGACTTTGTAATGCTACTGGTTGCAATGATTGGTCATAAGGGGACCAAAACTCTCTAGCTCCCTCTCTAGATCTCTCATAGGAGCTTGTGTCGCGCTCCGTTGTATAGGCCTAAAATATCCATCATATAATAGTAATTGTAATCAACCAACTGATTACTGGTCGAACATCACGAAGTAGAAGAAAAAGATATATAGACTCACGGGGAGGCCCGGTATATATGCCTATGCATGAAGCGATTCCTTTGTGCGTTTTGGTGCAGATTCGTTGCCAGAATATCTTAATTATTTCCACATCAATTGCTGTTTTTTACTAGTTCTGACGAACAAATATATGTCTTAGTTGATGAGAGAAGACATTTTTCTTGAGTTAGGTAACGATATTGGCCATGCATATATAGAACGAGTGTTTAGTTTCGCGTAATTCAAATTTGTCAATGTAGGGTACAAAAACTCGCCATTAATATGCCAAATACAGTAACAAAATGTAATAAGATTCTTTAATGTAAGAGCACAAAATTAACCTGCGTATTCTTTACAGTATACGTTTTATTTGTGCGTTTGCAAGTTGTATATAATACAAACTGGTTTACCGAATAACTAGTTTATAAATTTGAGTTAGTGATAAACTCGCTAACATAAATTTTATTTAATAAGCAACTATAAGTATTGTCAACTGTACCGGTACCAGGATCTATAAATAGTATACGTCACTCGTGACTCGTGTGTCGTAACGAATCAGCACCAAAACTCTCAAAGAATGGCTTTATGCATATGATTATATAGCCTGTGCTCATGAATTGGAAATTCAATTTTTAAATTCAAGACAGCTAGCCACCATCGGCACTGTTTTTCTCAAAATCAAAAATACCAAAAAAATATTAAAAACATTACTTAATGCAACTTTCGCTGATGGGGTCATTGTCACAAGGCTCCGCGATCCGATCACATTCGTAGCCAGGTTTTTTAATCGATCACAAATGTAGCCAGCTTTTCTATGGCGATCACATTTGTAGCCAGCTTTTCATATTCAGGCGAGCCTCAATAAACACGATCAGGTTAATCTAATTTTTCTGAGTTGATGGATGAAAACAACTTGAATTTAGTTTTGATATAAGTTCATTTATAACCTGATGTTTCGGATCAATGTCGTTGGAATGCTCGAATTATATTCCAATATAAGTTGATAAACGAAGTCAGTTTTGGAGCATGACGTCGACATTTTAGTCACGAACGTGATGACGTCATATTTCGGGCAATATAAACCACGAATTAGAAAAGCTGACTACGAATGTGATCGCCGGTGAAATAAGCTGGCTACACTGGCTACGAATGTGACCGTCACTGACCGGAGTCTTGTGACAATGACCCCATCGGCGTAACTTTCATGGTCGATGAAACGAGTGGCTGAAATCCGACGGCGGCCATGTTTCTATGACTAATTACACGACGATCGCACCAATGTTACAGTCTCTAGCAATGATTCGTTCTCTTTTTGATACCAATGTCATGACCCATGAACAATGTAACGATGATCGGTTCATCGACATATAGGCCTAGCCTCTCTAGGCAGTGTTATTGATTTAATTATATATGCGGTGTTGTCGCTGAAATCCACGGCGGCCATGTTTCTTTGAGAATTCACAGCAAAATGACTCGTTCCCATCTATATGTCAATGTCAACCTCCGTGACAAATTTAATTATGATCGGACCAACACTGCGACCTCTTGCCCACGGTGCTAAATGATGCAATTTTGAAATCCAAGATGGCTGTTGGCGGCCATTTTTTCATGCAAATAAGCCCAAAATGACTCGGTGTCGTCTATATATCAATGTCATGATCGATGGACAATTTCGTGATGATATAGGAGCATCGACACAGGCTCTAGGCTGTGTTATTGATTAAGATTTATCTAGTATTATCACTTAAATCCACGATGGCTGCCAGTGGCCATGTTTTTATGCAAATGAGCCCAAAATAATTCGTTCCCATCTAGACGCCAATGTTATCATCCATAAAAAGTTCATGATGATCAGTGCATCGGTACGGTCATGTAATAAACATGTAATCAGCAGCTATGTTCGAAATTATAAACGGTACTGTCATGCTATCCGTCTCCGGATCATAGTTTTAAAGTTTCCGCATATTTCGGTACCAGTTCCGCTACTCAGATTCTAGAACGGGTGATGTAGGTGTCGCAGATTTGTATTCGTTGGTGAATTTACAATACATTACCGAAATAAAGTGAGGTTTTCGAAGAACTGGAAAAATATACCTATGGAATGTTGTAGATTGGCATCTAAGGTGTAAGAGGTACCAAAAGTTTTTAGTGAAAATATATTTTTTGTAGGAATACAGTTGAGTTCAAAATAGGTGGCAACAATTTTCTGTTTCGTTCCTTCCGTGACCTTTGGTCCCGGGTGGTGGTTCCGCCAATAAAAGAGGGGTTTTGACCAAATTCCAAGCTCCTGTGAGTTGAGCATGTATACATGTATATACGTCCCAATTAAGAGCTTTATGAGTTACGTCGTCGGAACACTATATAACGTCAGACGCCTCGGGTTGGGGTCATTTAACGTTCAGGACGTCAGGGTTCAATGGGTTAATGGGATAAAACATCACGCTTACCTAAACTCAGTAAAACAGTAGCTGGGCTATATAACAATTATCGCACATGCTCTCTCTATTTTTAAAGAACGACGTTCATCAACCACCAAGAAAGAATCAGATGTATCAGATATTAATAGAGAAACAGAAACATATGCCACCAGAGCAGAGAGTTTGCGTGATTTCTTTCGATGAGATGTCCATGAAAAAATCCTTTAAATTCCACTCAAACAGGAGCTCTTTCCATCAACGTATAACATTATTATAATCAATACATTTGAAAAATGATCAAGGAAATATGGGTTGATACACAAATCGGACTTGGCACTGAAAGGGTTAAAGGCTGCTTGATCTCTATTACGGCACTCTTGAACCTATGTGAAGACCTGTTAGAAACTTTCCTGCTGAAATTTCTCTTGACCAACATGTTTAAAGATACGGGCGGCGTTCCTTCTGTTGATGGCGATTTGAACAAATATAAATATTTCTGCAACGAACGCCGCCCATGCCTTTAACCGGAATTGCCTGGAAAGCATATTTGGTCGCATTCGCCAAGCTTGTGTGTGCAGGGGTAATGCTGATAACGAACAGATCGCAGCATCCTACAGACAGACACTTGTCAATATCTTACTCCACAAACCAAAAAGAAGCAAATGTGTAGAGGGTGCCGATATGATTGTATCTTCTTTGAAAACAATCACTTCTGCTCAGCCAACATCAGACCATCAGCCCATTTTCCTCAATCACCGTCGATCAACAGCCAAATGTTCCAACCAAGTTAGCATGAAAAAGCATGCGCTTGCATGGGGTCATGTCTCTTTTCCGAAGGTTCGCTATTCCGAAGGTTCTCTATTCCGAAGGTTCACTGTTCCCAGTGTTGCCTATTCCGAATGTTCGCTATTCCGAAGGATTTTTTTTTATTCTAATGGTTCTATATTCTAAAAGTATTGAGGTTGAAGATTCCTTATTCCGAAGACTCTTCCGAATTATCTTCGTTCGAAATACTTAGTCTATGTAAACAATATAATTGTAATTTTGTGTTCGTGGGTTCCCATAAGATGTTTAATGTCATTACGTATGACGTTATTTCTCAATACGTCAGCCCACACACGATTCATAAACGCTTGTACGTCCATACTAATATGGCGTATATTATAATAGTTTTAAATACCATAAAATAGAGTATCAAAACAGCTACAGTAATGCCCTAATTAATCGACTCCTTAACCACAGAAGAATTTTTCAGGATTCAGTGAGAGCTGTCCGATGAATGGCAACAAGCTATATTTCCGACTAACTCCTGAAAAATTACCCATAATTCTGATGTGGTTAAGGAGTTGATTAATTATGGCATTACTGTACATATTAGAGATGCTGGCGTGAATCGTGTATAGTCTGGCTGTTGAAGGGTTAACAAGCTGAATTATGTGTCATTCGATGCAGAATAACCCCCTGGTGAGCATATCCAAAATGCACTATAATTCCGCCTTGGGGGATTTTTTATTCGTCCGAAAGGTGAACAATTCGCAAAGTCTATTGTTTGACGCACAAAATAAAACGGGCCTACTAAAAGCCGACAGCTCCGTGTCTGCTGGAGCTATCGACTTGGGGGTTGAAACTTTGGTACTTTCAGGTCTATATGATAGGATAATTTTATTTACAATATACACACATGGAAAGTACAATTACAAATAAATATATTAATAGACTATACAACGTATATGTATATTGTTAGGGGTGATATAGTCATGACTGACTGTCTTCCTATCACCCCTTTGCATGTCTATTCTGCACGATAGGGCATGCCCCATTTCGCTCGGTCCTCTGGGGTGGTGCGGTCGGCGGGTGTTATTTTCGGCGTTTTTGTGTACATTCATAGCGAATTCGACAGCAGCGTATGGGTTAATTTATTCACTTCCGCTGCATCTATAGCTACTTGTCTGATCACCCATGGATGCATGGGTATTTGCTGCGTGCTATGATGTCCATTTCCGTAGTCACGTAGCCAGGGGAGGTGCAGTCGGTGCCCTTTTGGATTTTGCGTACCTGGCGGAACCGGCCGCTATTTAGGGGTTAACAGTGCCGTGTCCGATCGAGCTATCGACTTGGCGATTGGAAATTTTGTATGTATACAGGTCTATTCTGTACGATAGTGCAAACCCCATCACGCTCGGACCCCCTGATGGAGGTGCGGTCGGTGCGGACGGGTGCGGTCGGGTACGGTCGGCTTTTAGTAGGACCCAAATAAAAATATCAGCCCTTGTTATAGCCAAAAGTCATTTTGTAGTTTATACACTATATAGCAGTCCTGTCGGAGGAAATTGTGGTTACGAACTTCGTGTATCTTAGATGATCGAGGGACTTCCCATCCTTTACCCGAGTACATTTGAACGAAACTCTCAGAACCTGCCTCGCCTACCTGTTGGGATGACGCAGCGCGATTGCTGATTTCTATCGAAAGATGTTGCAGTTGATCAGATGATTCTAATCGTTTCACCAAGCATGTCTTTCCCTGTCCAAATATATGATGCTGATGTTGTGTCACACCCACCCCAAGCATGCATGAAAAGAAACTGTGTGGTTATTAAATCAAGAGCTTTGTTCGTGATGTCAGCTACATTCCACACCCCACCGCTTTTATGTGAATTTCGTACCTCAGACTTGAAGCATATATTTGATGAGCCTTTCCAGTGATGAACGAGTAAAAATCGAACATCTGTGTCACCAGCAACAACAAATGATTTGGATGCTGGCAACTGAAACAGTCATTATGTCTGCGTCAGATATTCTCTTTTGCATGGACTGCGATGAGCATCACGTGGAGCCTCACTGTGCACCTGCTGCTTTTCTACACTTCCTGATTGTTGTGAACATGCATGATATCGGTCAGATGAACACAAGCACAGGTTTTGCCATCTCTTCGCTGGTGATTTTGCATGGTGGTTACTCGATGGTCCTTCCCCATAGTCATCGAAAACTACTGAACACTAGTTGCGCGGTACCCGGCGTTGCTCGGGTTTATATTGCCCAAACTGTTCGTGGCCTTTCAAGACATTTTAAATAATTAATAGTCATCTGGGGTAAACAGCCCCTATAGCACGACTGAGACTCTCTATATAAAGTTACATATAAGGATTAACTGTCATGTGGACTGTTTTTATGGAGATGTAACGGTGAGGTAAGTGGACATAACTTGTGTAAAACCCGAAGGGTTTTACATACAAGTTATGACCACTTACCTCACCGTTACATCTCCATAAAAATAGTCCTCATGACAGTTAATCCTTATATTTATATACATTTAGCGAAAAAGCCACTTTTGTAAATTTATTTAAATCGAAAAGTGTATCGTGACAAGATCAGCCCAAAATACCCAATAGCACCCTTATTATACATATCCCCTGCATATCCATTGAGATATTATTGCAAGCTAAATTACATGAACCAAACATATGTTTTTGGATATTTTTGGATGTAAAACATTTAAAGCTGATAACATCTCAGGACAGTGAACTCAGTCTTGACTTCCGTGTCGCTTTGACATGTTTTAGACATATCCATGACTTATCAATTGTTAAGCTCCAAATAAACTTGAGTTGATAAATGTTTTGAAAATAAGTACATGGAGAGGATATTTTGCAGGCTGCAATTGGAAATATTATTTTATAAATTTCTGTTATCTATAACCTAGTACGTGGAACAACCTGCCCAAAGATATACTCCCATTAAAATGCAGACCCAAAACATACTTATTTAGGGAACATTGATTATGCAATTGCTGTCAGCAAGCAGTGTTGTATTCGCACCACTACATACATACTACATATATGGTCGTCCATTGATTGTCAGGCTATAATGCTGTATTCGTGTGATTCTACTGTATTAAATTGCTTGTTTTTCATACGTATGTATGTTATATAACTAAGCCGATATGTGTGTTCATTCATGTGAGTTTAGGTTTGTTTGTGCAGCGTTTAGAGCATATTTATTTGTGGAATTTACGCTTTGCAAAATAAATTAATAATAATAATAATAATAATTGCGTAGGATACATACAATTCCATAATTTCTAACT
The DNA here is from genome assembly GCA_032622095.1 of Siphonodentalium dalli. Lineage (NCBI taxonomy): Eukaryota > Metazoa > Mollusca > Scaphopoda > Gadilida > Siphonodentaliidae > Siphonodentalium > Siphonodentalium dalli. Next base: position 180,150,144 of record CP136065.1, on the reverse strand, counting down.
ATTTCCCGATTGATTCGTATTTAGTGTGTATGACTCGTGATATTTGTATGTTCACCGCCATCGTTATCATGTGTTCCACCCTGCGTTTGTATTTGTTATACCACAGTTTATATGTTTTGTCACATCTTATTGAAATAAAGATTGGAAATAAAAATAATTTCTAGTCATCACCGATAGTTTCGTTGGTCCGAAAATTACCAGGTGCCGAAACGTCCGAAGTGCCGAACAATCAGGTGCCGAAAGTCCAGGTGCCGAAATGTCCAGGATTCGTTACATGTATCACCATTCGGATCAACTCAGGATACTAACTCGCGAAATGTAACACTAACCTCGCGTGTCACCTGTTACTCAGTTTGAATATAAATATATATCTAATCTTGAACCCCGATTAGGTATCTATCGCTATATAATCGTGTGCGTATTAGATGCTAGCTCTCCACCCTTAACGGAGACGATCTGCCAACGTTTATAAACACACCAATTATGGTGACACTCTTGAAACCACACCTTAATCTCCCTTTTAGTGGAGATTTCAATATCTATTAAATTTTGAAGAAATCTGCGACAATATTATATATTATTAATGTTGTCGAAATTCCACATCCCTGGTCTCTATACGGTACCAAGAAGTCACCTTTATCCACAATATTAGATTACTCGTATCATGACCATGACAAAATACAGGTTTGGTGGAAAACGGCGACAAAATATATTATTTACATGTATGTGGTGCCCTCCCCACCCTGACTCGAACGGCGCCAATTTGGCGTCTTTAAACCACTTTATTAGATCATGGAGATGAAAATATATAAATTTGAAGGAAATCGGCGGCAAAAAATATTTTATAAAATTATAAAATAGTCAATAGATTTCAATGTTCATTTGTATAGTAGTAAAATGAGTAAACAAAAAAATACCTTGGTAAACAGTGGTAAAGAGATTAAATTCTATTCGATTTTTCTCTGAGAGTCTTGAACTGTATTGTTTACTAAATATTGATGAATATTGGTATTTAACCACTGCCATTTGGTATTTAGCTACTACTGAATGTTATAGAGGTAATCAATCACGTAAGACTGAAATTAAAGAGCGTCTCTCCAGCACAAAACTTCCAACAACAACCATGGTGTGTATGAAACTGGAGTAAAAATCCAGGTTACAGACGATATGATTGAGAACATTCGCACTTCGTCTTATCGAAGGTAATTATTATTGTATACGGCTACGCCATTGATATACAATGCTAAGCGCAACAAATCTTGCTACCTTCATATTTCCTTTGAACCAGGGAGACAGGAATACGGGTCCAATCCTTATATTTATATATCCCGGGAGACCGCAATACCGGTCCGGAAATCAGACGATATTTGACACGAAATTACAGCTCAATAACGCACATATCAACTAGAGTTGTACTTCTACTTTGCACACACGTGTCACATGTTTACCCATGTGACTTTTATCGACAAACTGATAATAGATGGTCTGTTTCTTTGCGCATGCGCACATGCCTATTTCGAGAAAAAATCCCGCTTTTTATCGTTGGAAAAGGGGATGTATTTCGTTAGAAATTTCGCCATCAAAGCCCAAATTAACTAGAATAGTGCTTCTATACTTTGCGCGAATGAGTCACATGTTCGAATTCATACCTCTGAACGATGATCGGTTCATCGACATATAGGCCTAGCCTCTCTAGGCAGTGTTATTGATTTAATTATATATGCGGTGTTGTCGCTGAAATCCACGGCGGCCATGTTTCTTTGAGAATTCACAGCAAAATGACTCGTTCCCATCTATATGTCAATGTCAACCTCCGTGACAAATTTAATTATGATCGGACCAACACTGCGACCTCTTGCCCACGGTGCTAAATGATGCAATTTTGAAATCCAAGATGGCTGTTGGCGGCCATTTTTTCATGCAAATAAGCCCAAAATGACTCGGTGTCGTCTATATATCAATGTCATGATCGATGGACAATTTCGTGATGATATAGGAGCATCGACACAGGCTCTAGGCTGTGTTATTGATTAAGATTTATCTAGTATTATCACTTAAATCCACGATGGCTGCCAGTGGCCATGTTTTTATGCAAATGAGCCCAAAATAATTCGTTCCCATCTAGACGCCAATGTTATCATCCATAAAAAGTTCATGATGATCAGTGCATCGGTACGGTCATGTAATAAACATGTAATCAGCAGCTATGTTCGAAATTATAAACGGTACTGTCATGCTATCCGTCTCCGGATCATAGTTTTAAAGTTTCCGCATATTTCGGTACCAGTTCCGCTACTCAGATTCTAGAACGGGTGATGTAGGTGTCGCAGATTTGTATTCGTTGGTGAATTTACAATACATTACCGAAATAAAGTGAGGTTTTCGAAGAACTGGAAAAATATACCTATGGAATGTTGTAGATTGGCATCTAAGGTGTAAGAGGTACCAAAAGTTTTTAGTGAAAATATATTTTTTGTAGGAATACAGTTGAGTTCAAAATAGGTGGCAACAATTTTCTGTTTCGTTCCTTCCGTGACCTTTGGTCCCGGGTGGTGGTTCCGCCAATAAAAGAGGGGTTTTGACCAAATTCCAAGCTCCTGTGAGTTGAGCATGTATACATGTATATACGTCCCAATTAAGAGCTTTATGAGTTACGTCGTCGGAACACTATATAACGTCAGACGCCTCGGGTTGGGGTCATTTAACGTTCAGGACGTCAGGGTTCAATGGGTTAATGGGATAAAACATCACGCTTACCTAAACTCAGTAAAACAGTAGCTGGGCTATATAACAATTATCGCACATGCTCTCTCTATTTTTAAAGAACGACGTTCATCAACCACCAAGAAAGAATCAGATGTATCAGATATTAATAGAGAAACAGAAACATATGCCACCAGAGCAGAGAGTTTGCGTGATTTCTTTCGATGAGATGTCCATGAAAAAACCCTTTAAATTCCACTCAAACAGGAGCTCTTTCCATCAACGTATCACATTATTATAATCAATACATTTGAAAAATGATCAAGGAAATATGGGTTGATACACAAATCGGACTTGGCACTGAAAGGGTTAAAGGCTGCTTGATCTCTATTACGGCACTCTTGAACCTATGTGAAGACCTGTTAGAAACTTTCCTGCTGAAATTTCTCTTGACCAACATGTTTAAAGATACGGGCGGCGTTCCTTCTGTTGATGGCGATTTGAACAAATATAAATATTTCTGCAACGAACGCCGCCCATGCCTTTAACCGGAATTGCCTGGAAAGCATATTTGGTCGCATTCGCCAAGCTTGTGTGTGCAGGGGTAATGCTGATAACGAACAGATCGCAGCATCCTACAGACAGACACTTGTCAATATCTTACTCCACAAACCAAAAAGAAGCAAATGTGTAGAGGGTGCCGATATGATTGTATCTTCTTTGAAAACAATCACTTCTGCTCAGCCAACATCAGACCATCAGCCCATTTTCCTCAATCACCGTCGATCAACAGCCAAATGTTCCAACCAAGTTAGCATGAAAAAGCATGCGCTTGCATGGGGTCATGTCTCTTTTCCGAAGGTTCGCTATTCCGAAGGTTCTCTATTCCGAAGGTTCACTGTTCCCAGTGTTGCCTATTCCGAATGTTCGCTATTCCGAAGGATTTTTTTTTATTCTAATGGTTCTATATTCTAAAAGTATTGAGGTTGAAGATTCCTTATTCCGAAGACTCTTCCGAATTATCTTCGTTCGAAATACTTAGTCTATGTAAACAATATAATTGTAATTTTGTGTTCGTGGGTTCCCATAAGATGTTTAATGTCATTACGTATGACGTTATTTCTCAATACGTCAGCCCACACACGATTCATAAACGCTTGTACGTCCATACTAATATGGCGTATATTATAATAGTTTTAAATACCATAAAATAGAGTATCAAAACAGCTACAGTAATGCCCTAATTAATCGACTCCTTAACCACAGAAGAATTTTTCAGGATTCAGTGAGAGCTGTCCGATGAATAGCAACAAGCTATATTTCCGACTAACTCCTGAAAAATTACCCATAATTCTGATGTGGTTAAGGAGTTGATTAATTATGGCATTACTGTACATATTAGAGATGCTGGCGTGAATCGTGTATAGTCTGGCTGTTGAAGGGTTAACAAGCTGAATTATGTGTCATTCGATGCAGAATAACCCCCTGGTGAGCATATCCAAAATGCACTATAATTCCGCCTTGGGGGATTTTTTATTCGTCCGAAAGGTGAACAATTCGCAAAGTCTATTGTTTGACGCACAAAATAAAACGGGCCTACTAAAAGCCGACAGCTCCGTGTCTGCTGGAGCTATCGACTTGGGGGTTGAAACTTTGGTACTTTCAGGTCTATATGATAGGATAATTTTATTTACAATATACACACATGGAAAGTACAATTACAAATAAATATATTAATAGACTATACAACGTATATGTATATTGTTAGGGGTGATATAGTCATGACTGACTGTCTTCCTATCACCCCTTTGCATGTCTATTCTGCACGATAGGGCATGCCCCATTTCGCTCGGTCCTCTGGGGTGGTGCGGTCGGCGGGTGTTATTTTCGGCGTTTTTGTGTACATTCATAGCGAATTCGACAGCAGCGTATGGGTTAATTTATTCACTTCCGCTGCATCTATAGCTACTTGTCTGATCACCCATGGATGCATGGGTATTTGCTGCGTGCTATGATGTCCATTTCCGTAGTCACGTAGCCAGGGGAGGTGCAGTCGGTGCCCTTTTGGATTTTGCGTACCTGACGGAACCGGCCGCTATTTAGGGGTTAACAGTGCCGTGTCCGATCGAGCTATCGACTTGGCGATTGGAAATTTTGTATGTATACAGGTCTATTCTGTACGATAGTGCAAACCCCATCACGCTCGGACCCCCTGATGGAGGTGCGGTCGGTGCGGACGGGTGCGGTCGGGTACGGTCGGCTTTTAGTAGGACCCAAATAAAAATATCAGCCCTTGTTATAGCCAAAAGTCATTTTGTAGTTTATACACTATATAGCAGTCCTGTCGGAGGAAATTGTGGTTACGAACTTCGTGTATCTTAGATGATCGAGGGACTTCCCATCCTTTACCCGAGTACATTTGAACGAAACTCTCAGAACCTGCCTCGCCTACCTGTTGGGATGACGCAGCGCGATTGCTGATTTCTATCGAAAGATGTTGCAGTTGATCAGATGATTCTAATCGTTTCACCAAGCATGTCTTTCCCTGTCCAAATATATGATGCTGATGTTGTGTCACACCCACCCCAAGCATGCATGAAAAGAAACTGTGTGGTTATTAAATCAAGAGCTTTGTTCGTGATGTCAGCTACATTCCACACCCCACCGCTTTTATGTGAATTTCGTACCTCAGACTTGAAGCATATATTTGATGAGCCTTTCCAGTGATGAACGAGTAAAAATCGAACATCTGTGTCACCAGCAACAACAAATGATTTGGATGCTGGCAACTGAAACAGTCATTATGTCTGCGTCAGATATTCTCTTGTGCATGGACTGCGATGAGCATCACGTGGAGCCTCACTGTGCACCTGCTGCTTTTCTACACTTCCTGATTGTTGTGAACATGCATGATATCGGTCAGATGAACACAAGCACAGGTTTTGCCATCTCTTCGCTGGTGATTTTGCATGGTGGTTACTCGATGGTCCTTCCCCATAGTCATCGAAAACTACTGAACACTAGTTGCGCGGTACCCGGCGTTGCTCGGGTTTATATTGCCCAAACTGTTCGTGGCCTTTCAAGACATTTTAAATAATTAATAGTCATCTGGGGTAAACAGCCCCTATAGCACGACTGAGACTCTCTATATAAAGTTACATATAAGGATTAACTGTCATGTGGACTGTTTTTATGGAGATGTAACGGTGAGGTAAGTGGACATAACTTGTGTAAAACCCGAAGGGTTTTACATACAAGTTATGACCACTTACCTCACCGTTACATCTCCATAAAAATAGTCCTCATGACAGTTAATCCTTATATTTATATACATTTAGCGAAAAAGCCACTTTTGTAAATTTATTTAAATCGAAAAGTGTATCGTGACAAGATCAGCCCAAAATACCCAATAGCACCCTTGGCAAAAGTTAATAGGAACAATTTCTCTTCATATTGAAACCCGATGATGTATTAAGTCAGTCCTGCGCGAGTCCAAATGCGCCCAAAACATTACGCGTTCGTCTTTCCAAACCTAATGACGTATCGATGGTGTTATTAGCTTGGTGTTATGAGGCGTTGCGCATTCACCGAGAAATAACTGCAACTAGCCACGTGGGCGCCGACCAATCAGAATGCTGGATTTAGTGATGACAACACTTAGTGTGTAAATATATATATTTTAAGTTGATAAGAGACGCTCTGTTTTTGTGTAAACAATATTTATTTCAAAAAAATCAAACATATAACACAGACACAGTATACATGTAGAAATATAGAGATTTATGAAGAGGATTGGACAACAAACAAAATTCTTTTTTAAAGGTACGGTTGGCCTTGGTGGTGGGTATGCTGTGAAAATAGTTCCACCCGTCAAAAACCGCTACAAACAAACAGAACATCAAAATGTAGACAGACTTTGTCCGTATACAAATAAGAAATACCGCATAAACAGTATATTATTGTCACATGTTTGACTATTGTTATGTAAACAAGAGCATAAAAGGTTACTTTTCTGGTGTTTTATATTATGATGGTAAACATAAAGAGCGTTCTTTGTTGCTGAATTCCTTATATGGAACTAATAAAGAGCGTTTCTGCCATTTATGTGTGATTAGCTAGTAGCATTGTGCTGTCTTCTGTAACACAACCAGGCTCTTGTTTAGGTAAAATATAGTATGTCTTTATGATAACATGCTGTTTACGCGATGGTCATGGTATATATGAACGAAACTGTATGCGTTTTAATGTTTTTTCTGTTTACGGTGTTTGGATATTTTCGACAATTAAGGCCTTGCGTGCCTTTAAAGTCCTCTCCTCGTGGAATAAATGTTACCTCAAGTGACAGAAATATCACTTGAGGTAAAGCAGACGGGATATATTGTTTTGTTTGATTGGAATGTTGTTTAGGATTGAGATACGGGTATAACATTGTAATACGGAAGTTAAGGGTGAGGGTGAGAAAGAGAATGAAAGAGAGAGGGAGGGGGGTGAGTGATAGTGAGTGAATAAAGAGAGACGGGAGAGATGTTTGACACAACGTACATTCGATACAAACTAACACAACAACATCCGTGCAGTGGGGGAATCACTTGCACGAATGCGTCACGACCACGGAGGAGAAAAGGCGGTTCGTGCAAATGGAATCTAGCCGCGTCACCTGAAGTGATCTATGAGAAACGGCCACTATCTAAATCAAGAAAACTAAGATGCATGCATCAGGTCGCCCGTGAACTATTTATCATAGAATTCTTGTAGCTATCTATTATACATTTTAGATATCTGTATGCATGTGTGTATGAATGCATGTATCTGTGTGTTATATGATATGATATGATTGATTTATTGCACAAGTCACATAACAGTGAAACAAGCAAAACGTATATACACTATGTACACAAATTCGGATATCACATTCACCATTGTTCATATACACATGCATGTTTATATATACAGCAGTAATTAAATTAGATTACACAATAATAGGCAATACACTTAACAAGTATGATAATTACATGTGATCACCCTTAACAATAAATGATTTCGCTCATATAGAATAAGACACCTTCTTAACGGCACACCTTAGGAATATATAGACTCGAACACTGCTCGACCGACCGACTCGGATTTGGTATTTAACGTGTCAACTTGACGTCGCTCATAGGCATGTTTCTGGACCTTGACCGATCCGACTAAACTTTTGTGTGTAGGACTACTTCGATCTCGGGAGCAATATGGACGGGTCCAATTTCACGTGGGACCATGTCATCGAACGTGCTGATATAGGCATGTTTCTGGACCAATTGAACCATAGTTTGTCCAGACGCTGTATATACCGGGCACTGCCCAGATGGAGGCGATCACAAAGAAATCCCTAAATAGCCCGAACGAAGTCGAGTACATCAGCTAGTATTATATATTTCTAGATTTAGTTACAAACTATATACCTGTATATTGTACAAAGAAATGTTTGACAAATGTATCTATATCAATATCACCATAAGGGTCATTAAAAATAGATACGACGAAACAAAATTTTGAAGGGTGCATGTGATTGTGAGGAATAATAGGATCATAGGTAAATTTAATTTATGGACGCTTGTTATTTTCATTGGACTACGTGTATCAGGTAAATTTTTATATTTCAAATGATGACAGGAATGCGGAAAGTTTAACTACCTAAGTAATACTGGCTATCCGCATGAAGAGATATACATATATATATAAACCAAAATAGAAGATGACTGCTGGCGACAATGTTTTCCAAAGAAATTCAAAGCATTCGATAGCTCCCATCCAGTGGTCACCCCGAAGATCAATATGAAGTTTGGTGACTATCAGATGAGGGATGTGGTCTGTACAGGTGCTAAAGAATTCAGTCATGCAAAGAGGAAGATACAAAATTGCTGCCTGTGGTCATGTTTTTTAACGAAATTCGGAAAAATTAGATTACTCTCATCCTGGTTATCCAGAAGATCATTGAGGAATCTGGTGACGATCGGACAAGGGATGTCGTCTGTAGGATCAACCAAATTATTTAGCCATAAAAATAGTAAAATTCAAGATCAACTGATAGAAAGTGCTCCGTAACGCGAAACACATCGGTGGTTTTCACATCACAATATTCAATCAGAATAAATGTATTTGCAAAGTCGCGCGGTCGGCCATTTTAAATCTAAACAATAATGAGTCAAGTTAGGCAACAATTTCTCTCCACGAGTTCCTATACCAAATATGAACTATCATGTCTATTCAGCAAATTACATTGTGCACGGTTCGTGGATATTCGTTCCCGATTTGATTATATAACTGAAGGTTCCATGAGTCCCATTTAAATTCAAAACGGTCGACCTTATTTGCAAACTGATACGACATGTGAACGGGTACGTGTGTATGTGATTAATCAAAACGTGTGGGGCCATACTTGTGGGTGGGGTTGTTGGTGAATAAATGATAAGAAATTGTAACTGGGTTTAATGTATAATTGCCACAACTGGGCAATAATAAAGGCAAAAACATAAGTTGCAATCCCAAGTCCCAATCACAAGATTAAAACAATATCACAATGCCGTGCTTTCAAAAAATTGGAATTTAACCATTGAAGAGTTATAATAGACACATAAAAACCAGGACCCACCCTTCCGAGACCGACCTCTCGCGCCATGAATACAACCACGATCGATGTACATCGCGTGTAGTTTAAAGAGCGAAACTTGATACTACTGTATTTTATCCAAACAACCTGCTGATCTACGAATGTGCATATATGTAACCACAGTACCGAGTACCGGCGGTACTGCACACCAGTACCGGTACCGCAAAAATGCCCCGAGTACCGGCGGTACCGGTACCGGTCCTGAGTGCCGTTGAGAAGCATGTGTGGTGTTGTTGTATAAAAAACAGCACTACATGTAAATATAAAATAAAACAGTGCTTCATCTTATTACAGATTATTTCCACATACAATCAGTGACTACAGGCAGTCTGACAAAATAAAGTTTCAGTGACACTCTATCCGAAGAGGGGGATACTTTCATCTGTTACAGTCAATGGAGCAATTATGAATCTGGAAAGCTGAAATTTCTAAGTAATACTAGATATCGACATGACGTGACAAGATATAACGTAAATGCAATATGGCCGCTGGCGACCATTTTTCCTATGAAATTCAAAATATATTTGATAGCTCTCATCTAATATATCAATATCAAGATAAATATGAAGTTTGGTGATGATCGGATGAGTGAAGTGGACTGTGGTCTGTGCTAAAGGGTTTAGTAATGCTAATAGTAACATCCAAAATCGCTGTCAGTGGCATGTTTTTTAACGAAATTCGGAAAAACTACACTACTCCCATCTTGTTGTTATCCCGAAGATCCATATGAAGTTTATTAACGATTGGACACGTAGGGTATACCAAATTATTGAATCATGGGAAGAATAAAATCGAAGATCGTGATTGGCGCCCATGTTTTTCATCACAACTCGGAAAACGTTGATGGCTATATAAGATTATAAGGAAATCCAGTTATTACTCCATGTAATTACTCTTTGATTACCACTTGCCATGCAGATCAAGAGCTCAACTGACCATCCGCAGTGACCTACATGTAGTTTATCTCAAAAGCTGCTGACAACTATTGTCATAATAATAATAATCATACTGTCGGTACCTATTTGTTGCAAAACCAATCCCTCTCAAGATCAATGGATCTTTTTCATGTAGTTCACTGTTGTTACACAAGGCATATATGGTTTCTGACTAGTGTTGAAACAATTATTTGACTAATCGGCGTCGACTCGATTATTAAACAAGTCGACGCTGACATCCTCCAGTCGATTAATCTAAGCAAAACGGCAATATGGCCCACCGAATTCATAGAATTTACAGTTTCATGTTCGGTGCTGGGTGGCACCTCTCAGAATGCGTTCGATTCTTCTCTTATACCGGACAATTCCGATATTCTAAAAAAAATTCTCAGGCTGGTAGAGGTGTATGATTGTGTATAAGGAGTATACTGTTTATACTGTGTTATATTGTGTTATTTTCTGGAAAATGCTATCATGTGACTTATTTCCACAAAAACAAGACAATTTGTCGTATTTTGGATAAATTCTAGCACATTGTAAACTATATAGTTAATCTATAGTTTAAAAATATAAAAGACTACCATTAACAAAAGAGTGTGAGGTTTTTCATGGTTACTTATGATAGTTAAAGTGCAAGTTAAGATAACAAACAAGCGGAACTGTCAAACATTTCGACTTTCAAGGACTATTTGTAGGATGATCTAATGCAGCTCATATATTGACTGTGACATTAATTTTGACCATTTTAATAAATATTTGTTAGCACAAGTAGCAATATTGGCTGTGGAAATATAAAAATGTACATTTGTGGCACGTGAAAATCAAGTTAGGAACGTGCGATATGATGCTACCGGTCGTAAAAGGGTGTAATCGAAATGCCTAATTTTTGCATACCAATCACAACTAGTTATCTTGCACTTTAATTGTTAACACCTCTCCTTGTTCAACCGATTTAGGTTGTCTTTCGTCTATAAAATTATGGGATTGAAAAAAATGTTGTTAAGGGCATTTCCGCCCCGATAACTTTGAGACATGTATATTCGATCGATATATAGTTTCATCATTGTGTGGTCTTTTTTCAATCCCGAAATTTGTACCCAATTTCGATTTATACACCAGATTTATCGATGTTTTAATGGCAAGTTATCTCCCTTTTTGCTGCATTCTATACATAAAAAATGCAAAACCAGAAAAGTAGATTTTTATAAGACTGCTGTGGATGTTTCGACCGCACAATGATGAAACTATATACCGACAGAATATTTTATTGTTATAGACAAAAGACAACCTAAATCGGTGACAACAATATATATGAATAATAAAGTTTTATTTTTAAAAAGTAAATTAATAATTAATTAACAAATTGACATAATAATTTCATTACTATTTTTATATTTAAAACAGTAAATTAATAATTGCCACTTTTAAATTTAAATTTAATTAAAATTTAATTTTATCGGCTTCCTTAAAAAGATTCTTACCTTAATATTTTGATGTGCACTTTATAAACTTCATTGAGTCATCTTTGTCATGTATTGAGTTTGATATATTTTGTTAACAGTTTATAAATCATGTATGTCTCATGTTTGTTATTATATTTTATGTGTTTATTATGATTAAATAAAGTTATCATTTAAAATAAATGTATTCACTTTCTAAATTATTATTTCGCAAAAAACCTCAAATACCACAAAACACAATAGTTCAGAGTCGCCAGTTAGTTAATCCGATTACCTATAACACTAAGCACATAGGCCGCTTAACCCTTTTAAATGGAGCCGACCGCTTCACTTTATAGAATGAAGGAACGAAAAGTTTAATAAAATCAACAAATTTGTGAATTTAAAAACAATTCAAACGCTAATGTTTTCCATGTCATAACCCGGACATATGTACTAAATTTAAGTCACGTCCATTTATAAACAAAGAAGATAATGCGACATCAAGTCCGCTTACACCTTTTATTTTGGAGCCGGCCGCATACACTTTATAGTGTTTCAGAACGAAATAAACGAATAAAATCAACAAATTTGTGAATTTAAAAACAATTCAAACGTTTTTGTATTCCATGTCCCAGCCCGGACATATTTCAATAATATTCATTGAGAAACAACGGACCAAACGCCATATAACACCCCGTATACACCTTTTATTCCGAGCCGGCCTCAACCTCGGCTTACACTTTTAGTGTGTCCCGAGCTGGCCCAGGTCGACTGGGGCGAGTGGACCCTGGGGCGAGTGGGTCGGTTTCCGGCACATTTTATAGCAAGCTGCAAGGCAGAGTTCATTCCTCTAATTTGCAGCAGGTATCCGTTTGTGTGTAGTTTAATTTAGAAAGTTCCCCAATTAATATCGTAAATAGAGCGACTGTATTTGACAGAGAAGGCCTCTGTTATTGATTATCAAGTTGCTATACATTAAAAAACGACAAATGCACATGCCCGTTCAAGCCGAGTAGTCTATTTTCCCCATGTTAAACGACATCCGCAAATACCAAATAACGCTAACCTACGTGCAAATGTTTTACATGACAACTGTTAATATATTTGGGCTGAATTCATCTGATGTGGTATGATTCCTCAAAATAAACAACAAAACCATCGTTACTTGGAAATGTAGTTTGGGCTAACGTTTACAGAAATCCTCCACCTCAATTATTCGACACACACACATCAGATGAAAAACAAACATCATACAACCGCCCAAATTGGGCGAAATAAACTTCTGTACCGCCAATAATATTTCGGAGTTTAATTTGTTTGGAAGTTCGTGAGATGCTCTGTGTTGGTAATTATTAGTGTCTCTTTAAGTCATTTGATGTCAACACCACATAACATGTAACATTCCCCGCTTCATTTTACTTTCTTGGAGCAATTTTCCCACATATCTACTGGGCCGATAGTAAACGCACTTTATTGATCTTATAATTTATTAGCCCCCTTTAAATCAGAGGTGAAAGGCGCCTATCCGATGACACTCCACGGGTCAATTTATCGCGCATGTTTCAATTTTCACCCATCAGATTGCAATTAGTTTTGGTATATAACTAAGTAATTAATTAATTTAATTATTAGTGCCCCTTTAATAAATTTGAGGTCAGCATGACCTATCTAATAAGATTCGCCGGTCAAACTACCCATATGTACACATTTTCAAATATGAGTGTCCAGTCGTTTGGTTGCCAAAAACCAAAATACATATTTAAAAAAATACTTATTAGTTCCCTTTTAATGCATCTGAGGTCAACGAGGCCTATAAAATAACGCTCCCTGGTCAAATTATACCCCATTTTCAGATGTGATGGTCCAGCCGTTTGGTCGCCTATAAGCAGACAAACAAATGAACAAACAGAATTGATTTTTGTTGGTATGGATGCACCATACTTGGTCTTAACATAGCTTACATGGTGCAACCACGTGTTTGTTGTTTCAGTTCTTTGTCCATTTAACTCGGTGGAGTACAGCGTCACCATCGATGACGATAACTGTGTCTTGGGCGATTGTATTATCTCGATACATACGGTTAGTGCAGCTGCCAATTGATCCTTGGTTGGATTTTGTAGATAATGTTCATTGAACAGAGATGTTCAATGTTAACCCCAGAGGCCGTATTCACCAAGTAGGTTTATTTTATAAACCAGGTAGTTTATTTGGTAGCGGCTGAACGCACAGTGTTTGTTCGGTGTACGCTGTCGATGATGTCATTGACCCAATCTATCAGATTTGCCATTTGTATTTGTCAATGTATTATGTCTAAATCGCGAGCACTAGGTTACACTGGTGTAAATGTTTTCCATAGGCATCAGTGCTAACGTTTTAGCGTATAGTGTTGGCAATATAAATGTTGGGTCAAAAATTTTCTTTAAATCTGAAAAATTGACATTTTGGGAAACTTTTTACACAAAAAAATCATGTCTGTCTAGCAGGGAATTCGCCTTTAAATCTTATGTGTTCGTAACTAGTGTCAGAACCGCATAAAAAAATACAGTCATATTTTAGACCACACCAAAAATTTCAAACTTCACTACAAAGGGTTAATTCCTGTGCCAATGGTTATTTTACCTATGGGAAATCATAGGGAAGAGGTGTGATGATTTTTTTATGTGAAAAGCACACAAGGCTATTGACCAATCAGGGCCCAGTGTCTATTTTATTCTCTCCTATATATTCCTCCCGCATCCGCTAGATGTCACTCGGAACCTTATTTACACCAGTGTAACCACTAACCGACCACAAGCTGCATGCATAGCGGTATACATTATGCGTATAATTGTATAGAGACTCAGACTGGCCGGTGTGTATATTTCTGCAGAATGAGTTTTGATGACATAATTGAGATTTTCGAATTGTCTTCCCATGGACGCACAACGAGAGCTTCGCATTGATCGTCGCCTCGTATAAACTACCTGGACTATACATAAATATAAATAAACCAAGCTGGTGAATACGGCCCCAGGAGTTAGATAACTGAGCGTCAGAACCTGCCTTTCTCCATACAGACGCATCGGCAACAACTATGTTATCTAACTTCTCTTGAAGTTGTGGGCCAATCAACTCTGTCTTGTCTCAATTTTGTCATATGAGCCTTCAATCAAACCAGAAGAAAGGGAAATAGGCCGTGAATCATTTGGATCAAATGAACAATTCCAGGATACTGCTTAAATCAGATTCGTCACGTCTTCCCCAAGAGATGCTAAGGTCAACATGTTGTTCACTGGTCTTGTGTTGGTAAGGAAAATCCATTTGTAAGAGTTATGGCTAAATGTTTGGAGACTTTGGTTGACTTCGCTGATAAGCGAGGATATAACCACTTATATATACATATTTAATATGGGCAACAAAAAACTGCACCCATTGGAAAGTCTTGGTCCATAAAGACCATAGGCGTGATTTCACTGATAAGAAAAGAACCTTCATCGTCAATCCCGACAGTATGGATACGGTTCCGATCTCTAAGAAAATGGATTTTCCTTAGTTTCCACATTACATTGGCACATGCTACATGTATAAAAGGACAAGACGCACAAGTCCTCTTGAAAGTTGCTGACCCCTACATACGGGGTTGGTTCTGCCATCGTTGAACACGTACCAGGCCAAGCGAGAGAATATGGCTGATAATGAAAACAACTCAACCAAAAACAATGCAGAATGAATATACAAGATTAAGCCTTCCGCGTACGATAGCACTGTTATGTTTCAACAGAAGCGAAAAACAAAATGCCATACAAAACACATACCAAAACAACGATATCAAGAAAATATTTGCCACTACACACTTGAAGAAACAATACTTACGTTGTATTTGACAGTTATGTTACAGAATAATTGAATACTAGCTGAAACAGTCGACGTCGGAGGGGTCCTCTGCCCCTTGTGCGTTAGGGGCCTGTGGCCCCTGTGTTCGCTCCTCGCACATGTGGATTTTTGACCTAAATATGCACATAGGTTAATATTCGACTTATTTGATTCTGAAATAAGGTTTAAGACAAATCTTTATAACGAGCTGCAGCAAGACCCGTGTGAGAATTGGAACAATTTGGTAATTGGAATGGGGTATATTAATGTACTGTGGGAATACTAGTGTAAAAGTATTTTTCAATCAATGTGTGATGTTTGGGATAGGGTCATGTAAATGTTGATGCATTTCTTACTAAATACGCCCAGAATAGAAAACCTTCGGAATAGCAATTCTTCGTAAAAGCGAACCTTCCGAATAAAGAACCTTCGGAATATAGAACCTTCCGAATAACGAACTTTTCGACTAGAGAACCTTCCGAATAAAGAGCTTTCGGAATAGAGAACCATACCCCAATGCATATATATCAGTTTATATGATTCAAAGATTGATAAGTGCGCACAAGAAAGTTGACAATGTAATATCATCAAATCGGAGATGGCAAATAATCAGCACAATCTGAAGAACACACCCTCATATATTGGACACCCCTTTTCAATAATAGGGGTGATTGTGGTTGACTGTGGGTGACTTCTGAACAGTGTTCATGCTGCCGGTGGCCAAATTGGTCAATGGACATTATGTTTTAAATTTAATTTGGAGTTTCATGACGAATCAGTCTTAATGTCAGTAATCACCTCTCAAAATATACCACATCGTTCTCACTAAAACCCTTACACTCGTTAAAAGTTAATTATTAATTACTCGCCTGCATGTGTGATTGTAAAACAACAATTTACCAGACGTCACACATACATGGTGACATGCCAATTATTGACAACAATTTGCTGAGTTATGGTTTTAATGTAACACCAGGGGTCAATACTATGAACAATTTTATACCTGTAAATACAAATTGTATTTATTAATTTGTAATTACAAATTTGTACTAACTATCACAGTGGTTTCATAGTACAGGGAAAATTTAGCCGTATTATTGTAATACCTTAGACTGGTCGAGAGGTGAAACCCCTAAAACGCAGCTGCTCCCATGCACCCGTTTTCAGTGTTATCTGAATACCAGTTCAAATTAGACGGACATGAATATAGAGCTAAAGTAACTGACAACAATTTATATGGGGAAGTTACAATGCGTCCACCTTATTGTGATTAGTGATAACGCCGGTACTATGAAACGATGAGCTAACAAAATCTCGCGAATTTCACAAAGATCTACTGTTGATTATTGTAGATTGCTTACGGGCAAACCTTTGCATGTGAGTGATTCACGGCAACCCAAAGTTACAAAAGAAATACCCAATCATAACTAAAGAGGTGATCGCTTATCAGAGCTATCCAATCGGTTCACGGGTTGCTAAGTTGGTGACCACTTCTCTGCGCAAAGTTAACAAATAAACTGTTCGTTCGTTGTGTGTGTATGTAAGTACAAGTCAGTGTAATAACGAGTACTACGACCAATTTGGTATCATTGTTTTTACAAATTACAAATTTACAACCATTCAGTTTGTGAAAACAAAATATTATATTGATGGTATAGCATTATATATATTGTGACCATCATATGATTTCAAACTGATCCGCTACTCTTATCATAACAAATCGAGGCAGTAACGTGGCTCTATTTTATCGGGGGGGGGGGGGTGTATCGAAGCAGGTACGTGCTAATGGTCTCGGTTATAGGAGTGGTGGGCGGTGGTCCAGTCGGTAGATTGCCAGGTGAATTACACCGTCACAGGGCGTCCAGCGATGACGAAGCTGGTTCTAATCCCGTCATAGGGAGGGTGACCGGAATCGTGTATCTGGGCAAGTTTGTCAGTTGCTTTCCGGGGGTCGGTGGTTTCTACACGAAGTGGGACGATTTCTCGGTGAAATCAAGCCTATGCGTGGTCTTTCCTCCACCTGTAAAATTGACAACGTCGTGTGTGGCCTAGCGGCTAGAACGACGATAAACCATAATAAACCAAACCAAACCAATAGGAGTGGTGGTCATTTTATAATTTCAAACTGCTCCGATATCTTATAATATATCTAGATAGGGACGTGGCTATATGGGCTCAGTTTGGCGATGGGGTGTCCATCCTATAATTTCCATATGCACCCTTTGAATAAAAAAAATGCCTATAAATTCCACATAGCGACGGAATCGTATATCAAGAGGAAAGTATTTTAATTTTTCTGCGCTGATAACAAAAGTTAGTCAATATGACTAACATCTGTTAGTCAAACGTTTTTCCTCAGGATGACTGACTTAGTTCAGCCAACATGACTGAGGCATAACATTAATCAAAATTACTAGGGTGTAATGTGCCAGGCATCGTGTTCCCAAGACCACTATCGCCATGTCCCTGTTTATGAGATTTCCATTGATAACACATTTTCATAAGGGGGCGCTACATCCCTGCGAATCAGATGGTTATATGCTACAAGTTGACGTACATGTACGTGTGGCTATAAACATTGTTGTCGGCTGGATGTCTAACATCTCGATTTTGATGCAGTATATTGGCTGCGGACACACGTACATGTACCACAGTAGCGATGGCATAGTAGGTGTGACAATTTATTATGGTGGAGTTTGGTGACAATTGGCCGTCATAATTAATATGCCATAGCTAGCCATGTCGCCCGCAGCATATTCGCACAATGAGTCCCCCAAAGTTCGTTATAATCAGCCTTTTTCTTGTTTTGATCCTTGTGTAGTTCGCTTTGTAAATTCCAGATTCTTTCTCGCAGCTGCATTTCCTCCAACAGTTCCGATACAGCTTCATCGGCCCACACGATAATATTAGCGGAATTATGTAGAGATCAACCTTGGTGAAACGCAATGGGTTCATTGGTCGGGTCGATTGATTGTGGGGAAACTCACCGAGCAACATGGCTAGCTATGGCACAGAAATATGACGACCAATTGTCACCAAACTGCACCATAATAAATTGTCACGCCTACTATGCCATCGCTACTGTGGTACGTGTGTCCGCAGCCATTGTTATGATTGCGCAAACTATGATATTCAAAGCTACAGAGAAACATAATTCTCTGACTTGACTATCCCATCTTCCAAATATTCAACATACATGTAATCAAGTTTCTTATTTTTGGGTTGAATAAATTTATTTTTTTAGGAAGTACGTTTCAGACTCCATATTCTCACAGATGCACCGAAATATAACACTTATGTCCGCTTATGTTGTAATGTCACATGCATTACTCTCTTGTAAGAAATATGATCGAATGTGACTGAGGGCCGCTTCTAAAAAAATTATGTTCAAAAGGAATCCCACGACGAAGGAATTTTTAATTGACTGATACCTAAATTACTAATTATGATTTATCCCAATAAATACTCGCATGCAAATGAAAGCATAATAAACATAAATCAACACGAACGATCATATATGGCAGATTTTGGTGCAGAACAAAAATACGACGTATTTGTAACCAGTTACTGGGTTTCAAATATGTGGGGGTTTTTACAAGTCGACTCAACGTTTGCTCGACCAGTAACCCGGTTACAAATGCGTCGTATTTTATTTTTTTTGGCATTTGGAGTTAAATTTGGAAGACTTTTAAAAAATGCGACGTGTTTTTTGTCACAAAGTTACCAATGCTTATCAGATAATAACTCCAACTAGAAAAATGAAAATAGTTCACCTATATATCCTTGTTAAAAACGGGTTACAAAGTTACATTTGGAAGTCGTTTAAAAAATCAGACTTGTTTTTGTCACATAGTTACAAATTATTATCAGAGAATAACTCCAACTAGAAAAATGAAAATATTTCCGCTGCTTGTTAGAAAAGGGTTACAATTGGGTGTCGTTTCAAAATTCCGACGTGTTTTTGTTTTTTTTGTTACATAGTTACAAATGCTTATCTGCGAATAACCGCAACTAGAAAAATGCAAATATTTCCGCAATATTTCTTGCACCAAATCTGGACATATCTACGAACAATTGATGAGACGTTCATTTCATCGCGTTGGTCGTCAAAGTATAATTCTGTCTAGCTGGAGAACACCGATCAGCTAGGGACGTTGGAATCTCAAGCTTTCCGTGTGTTGGAAATTTCCAACCTGCCCCCCCCCCCCGCCCATAAGGTTGAAAATTTTTCCTAACAGATGGCCATTTCAGACCCAAATTTTTACTATTGTTCTAAAAACAACAAATTACCTACTGGTTGGTATATCATTCAATGAGAACAATTTCAACCTATCTGGGACGAAGCTGCATGTTGTCTATTCAATTCAATTAGTTTATTCTCTTGAAACTCATATACTACAATTTCATGAGTATTGAGACACTACATATCTATACTATGAGAATAGGAGAACATTGTTATATACAATAGCTATTATGTACACAGATCCGAAATCGTATATGCATATAGGTAAGTCATTACGCGCGCCGCGTGTATACTAATGTACAAATTCTAATTTCGCCTGGGCGCTGCCATAACACTGGGGGTTCTATTTATAGAATGTTAATTATTGAGACATATTAAAAGTTGTAGTGCGACCCCGAGGACGAGCTGTGGTGCTACCCCGAGGCCGAGCCCGGTAAAAGATGTTGTTGAGAATTTCAATTTCGTTTATTGGCGTTTACATTATGTCAATAATGTTGATTTTTGGTTTGTGATAAGCTATGCCAATTACAAATAACAAAAATGAAAAAGATTCTATAATTACAATCATGGGTATATAATATATGATTTCTGACTATGGTTTTCTTGTAAAGCTTGGTATAAAACAGTATATAATCGTCTGATCGATCGAAGCCGGTGTCACGGTACCATATTTAGTATTGCCTGCTCGGCGGAAACAATCGAACAGAAGCACGGCATCGGAAAAATTTCCTAAATTTCGTCGTTTGTATGTATTATGGAAAACATGGTAGTAAAATAATGTTTGACATTACTCTTACATATCACCGCAAAATTATGTAAGTTCTCAGCAATAAGAGCCATGCAATAAGATTATACTCACAGTGTACAGGTCTATTCATAAAATTATAATTCCGGAGTCAGTCTCTGTTGCTATAGTTGTAATTAAAGATCGACATCTATATTTATTTATTTATTGCCTCCATATGCGGAGAGTATATATACATTACATAGTAATATACATGAGTGAAGTTTTATGTACACAAAATTCCAGAGTAGTCCACGTGTATTGTACATCTATGTCCATTTCGATAGACGACTAGGGTCCGCATTCCTCGCTCATACATTACATGTAGCGCTTTCGCCTCTTATGAGAGTGCAACTGATGAAGAGGTAAGTGGCTGTGTCTATGATTATGTTGGTTCTGTTTGACTCAACATCGTTTGTGATAACAATATTGTTTCCACCTAGTACGAACACTTGCATAGCGATGTCGTTCAGTTGATACAGGAATAAAAATGTATCAACGCCATATGCATCAATAATTCGTTCCCAATATATGTTTCGGAGATTATATATTGACAGGGAGTTACATTTAGTCAATGCGTGAACGAGTTCATTTTCATACAGTTTCCCACAAGCACAACATACCAGTCCATTTGGGTATGTTGTCTTGTTTAATAAAAGAGCAAGATTTTTAAGTCGTGCCGAATATTCTGGCCGTGCTTTCAGCAGATGCCATATTGTCCAGCATGAGAGAGGACTGCTGTGAATCTCCCGAGATAAAGCCAACGATTCGTTGCTGTAAACATCGCTAATCCATTCTGATGCGTATACATGTTCCACCGCTGATTTCACAAGCCTTTTCCATGCTTGCTTGCAAGGAAATATACCAGAGTTCAGAAACGTCTCCAGATGGTCATTGAGACCGTATATGTCAAGTATACGGACAATGTCACTCACAAATCCAGTTGAGGGTCGTTCAAACAGTCTGAATCGAAAGAGTTTGTAAAGAAACAGTTTGAGTGGTACTTGGTGGCCTTCTGGTAGGTGCAGTAGATCGCCAAGAAATTTGAGCTTCTTGGAACTGATTTCATGTTCGAGAGGCATAAGTCCCAGGAGACTAAGCGAAACATTAGTACTGGTACGCTTTGGAATGGATTGCATATGTTTAACACATGTCCTGTATGAACGTTCCATACCAAGGAGTTGTGTCGTGTTAGTCGCTGGAAGCAACTCACATCCGTACAGAGATTTGGGTAGACCGACACTTTTGAATAGTTTAGACATTGTCAGAGGACTGCATGAATTCAGTAGTTGTCTTCCAGCTAGTCCGAAATAAGATTTCCTCATAACCTCACATACGACATTTGACCTTTTCTTAGCATTGTCAAATTTGTTTTGCGTGATGCCCAGATGAGTGGCACTTGGTTGTTCAGCTAGAGACCACATTCCACTTTGGAACTTTTTAAAGTTTTTACAGGAAACCTTGTAAAGTCGAAAAATAACGCGGGAAACATATTTCTTAGTTGTTCCTTAATAATGTACTTCACTGTAAGTGAATGTCCCAATTCTAAATTGCATGCTTTTCTCTTACTTTTGTGAGCCGATATCTCAATAAACATCGAATTAATGCCCTAATTGTAAGCGACTCAGCACAAAATCGCTCACAAATTCACTTAAATCATGAAATTTCGAGTTAGGACATTTACGTACAGTTAAAGTGATGTGAAACACTCCGGTAGGGTGATCAAATAGAAATGGAGAATAATCTTGCTCAAAGTAGTAATTTTTACAAATATTATTAATTGACAACAAACACCGCCATTCTTATATATTAATTAAATACAGTGACTCTCGATGGCGCAATCGTTTTCGTTAGCTTATCGCAGATAGTTGCATCCCGAATCGAGAAGTAAATATTACAATTGCGCGTAGTTCAGACGATGTTTTCTATGGATTGGTAAGGTCGATTTGTTTGAAATTTTCGCCGATGTTACTAGGATGCTATATTCCTCCAGCTGGCATAGTGCCTGCATACTAACTTACTGGTTTCACGCACCCGAATAAGTACATAATATATCTTTAAGTATATTATTACGGAACAGATAATAACTAATAAATATATTCCCCGCGTTATTTTTCGACTTTATATGGTTCCCTGTCAAAACTTCAAAAAAGTTCCAAGGTTTTGTTTTGGTGGAATATGCTCTGTACGGTCGTTAGCCAGAGTAGAGATTCGTGGCACGATCTAGCATAGATAGCTACAATGTCCCATAAACGGAATGCAAAATTGCTCACGAAATGCACCTCTACTACATCTATGTAATTCTACAAGTAGCAATGCTATCGAAATTTCCTGAAAATAGCCTGTAATTATCTCGCAAAAATCAATCATACAAGCAGTTATTTGAAGGCAATGTGTTAGTATTACCGCTACATGTCGACCTACCGATATATTTTACTTCTCATACCGTTAGCTTGTCTAAATGTTCATTGTTTATGCATGTTACCGTTCATATTCTGGCATTCTAACTGTTTCAATGAGAAAATGTCAAAAACAAACGCCATCCACAGTTGTCAGTGTATGAATATCCCTTATACGTATAATTCTTCTAAGACTGACATAAATTATCAAACATGAGTATTAAATTAACATTGTATACAATGGAACCCCAAGGTGTGGTACACACCTACCCGAAAGTAATACATTTATAATACATTAATTTGACTCCATGAGAGCACGTTAGCATGTATCCGTTGGAAAAGAGTACAAATTCAATGTTTCATCATATATATTATCAGTTACCACATGAGTGTCTCTCCAAGAAATATGGCACTGGATGTGAAGCGACACCGAGATAGAGCCTGCCCAAGCGCGACTCCATCGAAGTCGAAGCAGTTGTGACCCGCCCGTGTCCCCTGGCCTAGAAGATCAGCAAATAAGACACAGACGAGTCACAACTGATCCGTAACATTATTATTGATGTGTTGGAGAGTCATGTCGTGAAAACGGATGGATAGTCTATGGCGGATCGAAATTGGTGTTCGGGTCGGTCAGGATCAGGGCACATCGGCTCATGTATATAATCGAGCAACACCGCGGTTTTTTTTCAGAGGAAAGTATGCATGCCATAATCGAGATGTAGCCGAGATCATGAAGTTCAGGGAGGAGTCAATATCATTCAACACATACATCAGTTCATCATTGATGAGTGATATATGAAGTAAGATCATATTGGTGGACGATATATAGCTGATCAACAAGAATGAATGGGTGTACCCCAAACTGATTAATGATACCATAGAACATGTCGTTTCTTATATTTACAAGGTAGTGACAATAAGTATATGTTCTACGATATCGTGTATGAAAGTTCACATACAGAGCAGAATCCTGCATATGAAGAAGTGGTTGCTTCAATTACACTTGCTATTGTGTGGTATGATCGCCTGTTGTTTGGGTATTTTGTACAAAGGTACCAAATAGGTGAAACTTGCAGCGTGCCATGTACTTTTACAAATCGATTGAATGATGGGTCAGTACTAATTCTTGATTTCCACGCGAAGTCGTCTGCTTTATGTAGAGTACATCTGACTCGTCTTTTCCAGGATAATTTCGGAATGAATGTACCAAATTGGACATATTCAGTTGGGGCATCGGTCATGTCGTGCTTCTCGATGACAGAGATAAAATTACATAATACTGACGAATTTTTGTCATATGATTGTGTGTAGATGCACTAATAAAGGCTGAGAAAATCATTTTTGCAGGCCTTTCCCGTAGGAGCACGACACAAGCCACCGAACAGAGAAAGCTTCCTGTCTTCAATGATTGACTCCAATGACGAAGTTCCCATCAAACCAAGGACAATATCTGTTCTGCATCTCGGCGATATGCATTGAATGGGTTTTAAACAGAAGCGATGGATTCTTTCCAGCTTGGTTTCATTACAAACTGACGTGTTGTACAAAAACGCCGACATATAGAGGCCACATGAGAGTACGATACACTTGTAAATCGTCAAGAAGATAATGGGTGTGATTCCACCCGCATATAGTCAAGCATTGCTGAGCATTAGGAATGTTGAACGAAGTTGCGAGCATATGGAATCTGTGAGTGTGTTTTGACGGTTGGTTTTCTCCAAAGGTATTCCAAGATGGACGATCCCGTCTGTTTCTAGAACAGGAAAATTGTTAATTAACCAAGATCGCGAATAAGCTGGGTTGAGTGGTTTTCCATCGAATACGATAACTTTACATTTATGTTGATTGTAAATAAACCGACATTTTCTACTGTCTGAGCTGCATATATCACATATTTTTTGGAGACCGTAAGTTGATAGCGAAAGTAAGGTCATGCCATCGGCTTGGGTTGGTGACGAGCAATTTATTTCGTGTAGCATAAGGCCAAAGCCTGACAGCTCAAGTTCATGAAGCATATCATCAATGAATAGTGCATACACAATCGGCGAAAGGGTACTTCCTTAATTGTCTTGCGCCTTGTTTTATATCTATTATTTTGGACGATAGATTATCATGACGCACTATGCAAGTTACACCGGTCAGAAATTCGTTACATAGTTTAAGTATATTCCCATTGAAACCGTGCAAAAATAGTTTCACAAGTAGCCCTTTCGCCCACACAGTGTCGAATGGGGTGAAGGAGAAGATAACTCGATCTTTTCGACCATACCGGGCGCTTCGCGCCCAACAACTATCCTCGACAGTGTCGAATGCTTTGTGTACATCTAAAATGCAGGCGAACATGCGAGAATTTTGTTCATCAGCACAAGAGATGCTCTCCTGTATGACATAAGAAGACATGAGACAACTGATATGTTTTCTGAAACCCGTGTTGCAATGGATGCGTTGATATCAAGAGTGGGCAATTCCTTACAATTCGAGCAAGTAAAGTCTTTTCTAACAGTTTGTATATAACTGGAAGTAATGTTATCGCTCTATAGCTGTCAAACTGTGTCTTTGGTTTCCCACCCCCTTTATAAAGTAATACAATCACAACAAGCTTTGCTTGGCTGTGAATACATGGAAGAGAGAGCATGACGGATAGAAGCTTGGCTATATGCATGTGTAGATATGGTGCGCCGTATATGATATGTTCATAGCAGATCGTGTCGTATAACCTGCAGCTTTTCCGGTTTTCGTTGCATTAAGTACATCGGACAATTCATGTACTGAGACCTGATAGTTCAATATTCTATCGAGCGTCCCATAACTCGCTTAACAACTCTGTTATTTTGCTATTTTTTCTGCGACCTTGGTATACAATCGTTGGGCTAAGTGCAAAACTTGTCGTTGACTGAGAAGAATAAGGGACGTTAATATACATTGTAAGTCCTATTTAGTGTGGATATATTGTCAGTATAGAACTTAAATTCGTTGTTCATATATCGATATATAGATTGCATGATGCATCAATGGATTTTAAACGGTCTGTTGATTATAAATGGAAGTCTTAAAGACTGGCATAGATCGATTTTCCGCGTAAATTTATTGTCCTCATGACATGAACCCCGACTAATGTCTACGGAATTTAAAGACATATGTACTTGTTCGGGTGCGTGAAACTGATAAGTTAGTATTCAGGTGCTATGCCAACTGGAGGAATGTAGCATTCTACTAATATCACAGAAACATCTCAAGGAAATCGACCGTACCACTCCATAGAAAACATTGTCTGAACTATGCTCAATTGTAAATATTTACTACTCCATTCGGCACGCATTTATCGGCGATAAACTAACTAATTGTCGATCCACAGACTCTGTTAAAGGCACGGGCGGCGTTCGTTGCAGAAATATGCATATTTTTTCAAATCGCCATCAACAGAAGGAATATTAAAATATATATAATCAGCGGGTAAATAGTATATTGTCGTCAAGACGTTCGATTGTGTACGTAAAGAAGAGCCTGCTCGTGTTACAGAAGTTTTGCTTCTGTTTACATAACAAAGCGCAATTCTATTAGTTAATTACACACAAATGATATGAACGCTCTTTATTATTTCCATATCAGGAAAACAGTAACAAATAACGCTCTTTATGTTTACCATATCCGGATCTAAACAAAAACCAGGTTCTGTAACGTGTTTTGCTTTTGTTTACATAACAAAGGAAAAATATTTGACAATAACATACTGTTTATGTCATATTTCTGATTGGTATAAGAACAAGGTATGTCTATATTTTACTATTATTTCTGTTTATGGCGGTTTTTGACGGAGGTGAATATTTTAACAACATACCCACCGCCAACGCCGCCCGTATCATTAATTCATTGCAATTGTCCAACTGTTTTCAAATGTTCGCACGTTAGTGACATAAACGATCTGTATATTGTCATTTTAGGTATACGCTAATACGGAACGCTCTTTATCGTGCTGAAAAAGTAGGGGCCCGATTTACTTAGTGCTGTGACTTGAGTAAAGTATGTATTCAACGCATATACCTAGCGGATCTCCAACGAGATATGTTGGTATATAAGATTTTATGAAACGAGTTAGATAAATTTGATTCACAACGAGTCGTAGACGAGTTGTGAATCAAATTTATCAAACGAGTTTCATAAAATATTATATTCCAACATAACGAGTTGAAGACAACGCGCATCATAGTCGAGAATATTTTATTTCAATGAGTTACGGACGGCGCACTATTATATTGCACAAACGCTTACCTTGAGTTAAATGTGACTATGCTTCGTCCGCGACGAGTTCGATAAAAAATTCTAGATTTAATATGATGCAAGTAGTGTTCTGTATGTATTCCACATGCACCTCTTGATTCGAATAAGATTAATCCATGACTGACCACCATTCATGCACATACATGTAACTATCTTTATTGTGATTAAAATACCGCTAATTACATGTGCACCACTCGGAGCGGGTCGTTGACGTCGTGTACGTACGTCATCACTTTTGGCAAAAACATCAACGCAAAGTAGTTCCGGCTTGCGCTATACAACAATATATATTAAAGTACTCAATCCGATTCGACTGTCGCATATCATAAGAATCCAACAACAACAACCTTTTTTTTAAATGCCGCTTTAGTTATCAGAATCGATTAATTGTCCAAATATAATGCTAACCATGCACAGTTTAATATAGTATAAAATTGCCCAAAACCTGTTATTTATCAACAATTTTCACCGAAATTTTGCCGGTTTGTCAAATCTGTCCGCGATGGACTCGAAAACGGCTGAACCGATTTTGAAGAAACTTGGTACGGGTATGTAGTTTGACCCGAGGAGTAACATGGGCCTATTAGTTTGCCCGTGCGGCGTGACCTTGACCTTCGAGTGACCTTGAACTCATATCTCGGGATCCGCTGAGCCAATTTCCACCGAATTTGGTGGAAACGGGTAGTTTGAGGCGCTGAGCAATTTCGTCACACCCGGGTGCCCGTGCGGCGTGACCTTGACCTTTCAAATGACCTTGAACCCGTATCTCGGTATCCGCTGGGCCGATTTCCACCATTTTTGGGGTGTAGATGGAGATGCCAATGAAATAAAAAAAAACAACACAACGACTCTCACCTTGACCTTCGAGTGACCTTGAACTCATATCTCGGGATCCGCTGAGCCGATTTCCACCGAAGTTGGTGTGTGGGGTAGTTTGAGGCGCCGAGAAATTTCGTCACACCCGGATGCCCGTGCGGCGTGACATTGACCTTTCAAATGACCTTGAACCTGTATCTCGCGATCCGCTGGGGCGATTTCCACCATTTTGGGGGTGTTGGTGTAGATGGGGATGCCAATAAAAAAAACAACACAACGACTCTCCACGTCAGGGGGTCTAATATGTATTTGAAGAAAGTGTTTGTGTGTGTGTGTGAGGGAGTGTGTGGGGGTGTACGTGTGAGGGTGTGTGTGTGTGTGTGTGTGTGTCCGCGATGGACTCGAAAACGGCTCAACCGATTTTGACGAAACTTGGTACGGGTATGTAGTTTGACCCGAGGAGTAACATGGGCCTATCCGTTTGCCCGTGCGGCGTGACATTGACCTTCAAAACTCATATCTCGGGATCCGCTGAGCCGCAGTGCTAAATTGCCTTATACAATAACGCTCATTATATTTCCCATATTTGGGTTGATTAACCGAATAACGCTTTTAATTTCCATCGGCTTTTGTATATGACGCTGGCGAATCTTCCATTTAATTACTGTGATTGGCATGTTCAGATTAGTTTTTTTTATTCCCTTCGGCTTTTGTATATGAGGCTGGCGAAGCGTTTGTTTACAATCAACGCAACGCTTCACTGTGACTATTCAGATTTGTTTTAGTATGCGCATTGTTTATAAACGGTCTATCGAAATGGTATTCTCGAGACATTGACATTCTTTTTGTGAATTCAGACTGTTTTATAGTTTACAATGCTAAATTGCCTTAATACTGTGACTGTTCAGATTTTATAGTTTACAATGAGCCGCAGTGCTAAATTGCCTTATACAATAACGCTCTTTATATTTCCCATATTTGGGTTGGTTAACCGAATAACGCTCTTTATTCCCTTCGGCTTTTGTATAGACAGTTTTCCCTTCCTCTTAACGATTGCCATTCATATTTTTGAAATACTGCCTCTTTGTACATTTTCCTTCTGTCGTAAGTTGTTGAGATTATAATATACTTTAGTCAAATATTTACCCAACTTTGTTGTGGGTTTCTTTTTGTTGGTTTTAAGTCTCGCATGCGACCGTGTCCTTGCTTATATACGCTCATAGAGTAATTTTTATGGCAAAGAAATCCCTAAATAGCCCGGACGAAGTCGGGCCCACCAGCTAGTAATATATACATGAGCCATTCTAATATGCAATCCTCTGACGATTCAAGGTCCCTCAGTTTGAATGAATATATGTATCTCTTAAATAGATTGATAAAATATACTTGTAATGCTTTCTTCTATGTATATGTGTTGCTAGATCATTATAGGAATGTCCTGATTTCCATCCCCATATAAATATAACAGTTGAGAAGATATAATTGTTCAAGTGACTTAATTCGGTCACCATTTGTCGAGATTGTGATATTGGAATGCCAAAAACTCCTTAGAACGACATTGAGATGGCCTGGCAGATGACTATATATAACTTTGTTGGATATCGGCGAACTGAACAATCTTAGTGACTTCCCTCTCGCCATCCATGACCCAAACGACCCCAAATGTGATTTAATTCATCATATCATTAGAAAAGAACGTGCATGAATTTGGTGGAATTAGTGCTAAATATATTTGTATCAACTTCGGTGCAACTCCCCTCATGCATGGCTTGAACCGCGCCACTTTTGTCATAATTAAACCACGTCTATATTAGACTCATGCTTGCATTATATAATGGAGATGATTATATATAAGTTTTGTGGTAATCGGCAACTAAACAAATTCTTATCATAGTTATTACCCCCCCCCACATCTCTTACCCAAACGGAACCAATTTCACGTCTTTAAAACACACGTTTATATTCCTGGTATCACGGAAAAGAAGAATATATCAATTTGATCGAAATCTGCGCTAAAATTAGCCCCTCCCCTGACACCAACAACGTCACTTTAGAAAAATTTAACCCGCACCATTATCTTACTCTTAAAAAGTTACCCCTGTTAGACCGCCTTGGTGCCATCTCGATTGTACCCTTAAAGTTATATGTATAGAACACAGACATATATTCGCAAATATTTGATTCATTGTATCATTTGAGAAATACGTGTATGAGTTTGATGGTAATTGGCACTAAACATATTTTTATAAGATTTTGGTGACCCTCCCGTCCCTATTTCGGACTCACGCGGCGCCACTTTTGACATCATTAAACCACACACGTAGACTCATTATAGAGATGAACATATATAAAATTTATGAAAATTGGCGAGTATACAAATTCGTATCAAATATAGGGCCACCATTGCATATCTCTCACCCAAAGGCACCAATTTGGCGCATTTAAACCACACGATTAGATTATTCGTATCACGGAGAAGAATATGTATCAATCCGGTGGAAATCGGCGCTAAACATATTGTTTATCAATGTTTGTGTCCCTCTCACCCTCTAGGCACCCCTGACTCGAATGGCCCCACTTTTGACATCTTTAAACCACACAATTAGACTCCTGATATCATGGAGATTATTATTTGTAAGTTTGGTGCTAATCCGCGACTAAACAGATTTTTATCAAATTTAGTGCCCACCACCCCCATCTTTCACCAAAGCAGCACCAATATGACGTCTTTAAAATCACACGATTAGATTCCTCATATCATGGATAAGAATGTGTATCAGTTTGGTGGAAATTGGCGCTAAAAATATTGTGTATCAATTTTGGTGCCCCTCTCCCTTTCAGTGCACCCCTGACTCGAATGACGCCACTTTTGACAGCTTTAAGCCACGCCATTAGACACCTCATACCATGGGGATGAATTTGTATAAGTTTGGTGGCAATCGGCGCCTAAACCAATTCTTATCATATGTAGTACCCACCCACCCCCCACCCCCCAAAATCTCTCATCCCAACGACACCAATTTGGCGTCTTTAAATCACACAACAAGATTCCTTGTATCATGGAGAAGATCTCAGAAGAATGTGCATCAATTTGGTGGAATTCGGCGCTAAAATTATTTTTTGATCAATTTTGGTGCCCCTCTCCCCTTCCGGGCATCCCTGACGCGAACGGCGCGACTTTTGACATAATTAAACAACACTATTAGATTCCTCATATTATGGGAATGATTATATATAAGTTTGGTGGCAATCGGTGACAAATTTCTATAGAACACAGACAGGCAGACAGACAGACAGATATTCGCAAATATAGATTATTTCTGTTTATGGCGGTTTTTGACGGAAGTGAATATTTTAACAGCATACCCACCGCCAACGCCGCCCGTATCTTTATCGACTCCAGAATTGTGCACATTAGTTCATTGTCGCCAAGATAGTCGCAAGACCTTCGGCACTCACGAGTAAATAACGACCTTCTAAGCTTCACGTTCTGTATTGTAGATTATCGAATAATTCTATTCATTGATACTGAAATATGATGTCGATCTCACAACGCGGTATTGTCCATCATAACCAATTTAGACAATGTCGACGTTTTCAGTCGACGCTGAACAATAAAACAGTAATGCATTGTGATACTTGAAAATGTGGTCAAAGAGTTTCAAGTCAATATGTTGCTAAAATATTAATAAATAGAGGATATCTAGTGTTTTTGAGTGGATACCGAAAAATATGTCATGAGTGAGCGAGACAAATAAACATTTGTCGCGGTCACGAATGACGTATTTTTCGGTATCCACTA
This sequence comes from Siphonodentalium dalli, assembly GCA_032622095.1. NCBI lineage: Eukaryota > Metazoa > Mollusca > Scaphopoda > Gadilida > Siphonodentaliidae > Siphonodentalium > Siphonodentalium dalli. The sequence goes on along the minus strand of CP136065.1, from coordinate 180,118,238 downwards.
AAAAAAACACTAGATATTCTTTTTATTATACGCATTTCCAAAGAAATTCACCACTTACGACGTTAAATTATATCACAATCGTCTTCAGTCGATGCATACTTTTTGAAGCCATCAGCTGATCGATGCCTGTTCTCACAATGCTACTTCACCATCCGCAGAATATAAAAATATAGTTTCCGTATTCTTCCCTTTATTTCGGCCATAAATATGTCGAATTTCAACATAAAATAGATTTTAATTATAACTGTATCAGTGAATATAATATAATTTAGAATATTACAATGGGTTCTTTCACTTTGACCTTCTTCAATAGTACAAACCGGAAACAGTATTGGTACTCGCAAGTGAATCGGTCGCACGCGCAACCTAGTGTGAATGTATATTCTTCTATATCCTCTTCTGGGTGATATCGATATTTATCTAAACGCGTTTTTTTCTATAATTCACTGTTGGGCGTATAATAAAGATAGCTATCCGATTTAACACCCATATATGTGACCCGCCATATCAAATCCAGTCGTAAGTCGGGATTTTTTTACCCTGTGCCAATGCATTCTATTATATATGCGAGTCGACCATATGTCGCCTCGCATATATAAGAGAATGCATTGGCCTAACAATTTTTTATCATTTTTTTTAAATAAATGTTTCTGACAATTTTTAGGACATAAAATAAAAAACATCCATTACCATGCAGGGAGCCTCACACATATATAGAAGCATATAGAAGAGAGTCGTCTGCTAATGTTTGTCTGGGACTCTGTATGGGTGAAATTATAAAATTCTTAAAGAATACAAGAAAAAATTATTAAAATTGTAAAAAATTGTTAGGCCAATGCATTCTCTTATATATGCGAGGCGACCTATGGTCGACTCGCATATATAAGAGAATGCATTGGCACAGGGTAAATAAAATCCCGACTTACGACTGGATTTGATATGGCGGGTCACATATTACTATTTCTTCGACTTCAGGGGTAATAGTGCAGCGGCCAAACGCCAAAGTTGTCGGGTACCCCTACCCACCGTAGAACAAGTTGAAACCAATTTTTGTTATGGAGAAATATATACTGTAAACGAAAATTATAGTGAAAAATAACGGAATTATTGGTGACTAGTGTCAATCGACGATGAACGATACCCATCAGTGACTTTTCCAGACGATTTTGGTAAAGCGAGCTCTGCGGCTATGGCCTGACATATCTGCCAACATTGTTGGTGTTAAAAGTACTAAATCATACCATATCTCTACTTAATATGCAAAAAGTGTTGGTTAATTTAGATTTTCCTGCCATTTGGAGCCAAAACATATATATTTTTGCTGAAAAATCGCTATTTTTCACAAAAATATTATTTTTCAAACATTATCATTCAAAGAAATATTGCAACAATGCCGAAGTTTTTAATCAATATGCTGTACTAGTGATCTGACAAGCATATATAGAAAGAAGGTAATAGAAATTTTGAACGGTTTACGAGATACCGGATTTTAGATACCCCTCCCCCAAACGCGTTTTTAGTTTAACCAGTATTTATTCCATGAACAATACAACATAAATTACAGCATATCAGAATATAACATCATGGACCGGATTCGACATCAAGCGTGTGTGCTTATGTGAGTCGTTTCCGGGAATCAGTTTTTATCCATCCCACCCAGCGAGAGAGCGACTGTCTGATTTATAGAATATTGTGTCGTACGATATACTATCCTTAATCCAGATATTACTGTCGTTCCATGTAGCCTATTATTACTCTCGCGAGGTGGGTGGGTATATGTACGTCAGGTAATGGCATTATGTAATTGTGTATATATGGGCATGAAGAATAATTAATGTTTATAGATAATGACGCGTTTTTGGTCGAAAAAATACATATTTTGGATAACGACTTTACAAACATTTTCTAATTGATCTTAATGGGACCAAATAATATGATCATACACTAGCGTAATTAAAGAATAAAAGCTAAACCACTCATATGAGGGTATCTGTAGTATTTAAAAATAGTCTTATCAAAATCACTTTATAGATTCCCACCAAATAAGATTCACATGCATATAAGGCTTATATTTCGTTCGGTGATTATAAATAGTTATAATTGTTGTCGAGAGTGGAACTGAAGCTCTTGCATGGTGTGCTGGGGGAGCTTTCCGCTTGAGATACCCCATGCTAGACGGAGAAGTGTGTTCATTTCATAATGTTCATTTCATACATAACATGTCATCATGTCGATTTCAGGGGTCCATCTCAGTCCCAAAGGAAAGGAGGCACTCGCCGAGAGATTTCGTGACATATCTGTCAGAAAACGTCGACTGAGCGAGCGCGCTGAGAGCCCAGAAAACAAGGCCCCGAAACATGATTGATGTACATGTATTTTCGATAATTGCACGTTCTCAGTGTTATAAATGTTCATATTTTTGTCTGATTATCGATAATAGGTCGATAAGTTCACACAGGATGTTGTATGCATCTGCAGATAACGTTGACACAGTTGTAAAATGCAACCAGCATAACTCAATTCTTGACGTTGTTTCTGGTTCTCAGAGTGGCTATTCAAGCCCCCCTCTTAAAACTGATAAAGCTTACGGCGAAAGCAATGTAACTAATGATGATTATAAACATAAACTATCCCGCTATGGTCGATGTAACAAGTTATCTCTGTGTGAATCAGTGTGTGAATCAAATGTTATTGAGCATTGTAGTAATATTAAAGTGGAAGTAAATACGGTTGATTCAGATGGCATTGTCATTGACACTAATGATACGCGATATTATGACACGTGGTGTCAAGAGTTACTCTTCTATACTCCTTCAAAGCAAGCGATGTATCCCTATGTATCTCCCAAAAAATCAGATGTGCGCAGTGGAAAAACCTGTGTGAATCTTGTTGACCAGCCACCGAAGTCAGACAGCACGCTAAATACGGTATTACACGATATCGATGACATGGGTACGTCCTTGAATGAATTATTTTCAGTAAATTATATCAACCCTACCGACGATGTCGGACAGGGACGAATTGCAGGTAAATGTGCCAATGAATTTGATGTGAGTACATTGAATTATTTGTTTTCAGGATATGAAACGGGCCTCATCGGCAACACCGGGCAGATGGGGTCCTCATATTATAATGATAAATCTCAACCACATATAATTATGGACGAGCGATATTTTCCCGATGTCCGTAAATGTATAACTGACTCTCAGCACATTTCAGATGCCTATATGTTGGGCACGGGTGAGTTAGAACCATTCGGTATTATACAATAATGGATTTACACAAACACTAGTGTGTTTACCGAATTTTTAAACGATAATACGTATGTCAACTATGACGACGATGGCGATGACCACGACGAGGACAGTGATGAAGATTATGACGACATCGGTGATGATGATGATGATGATTATGATAATGACAACGACGATTATGATGATGATGATGGTAGTGATGATGACGATGACAGTGATGATGATGATGATGATGATGATGATGATGATGATGATGATGATGATGATGATGATGATGACGACGACGATTATGATAATGATGTTCATGACGGTAACGATGATGCTGGTGATGACGATGGTATAAGTAAGTTGAAGTTCATAGCCCTGAATGTAGGCGGCATACGGAAGCGCCTTCATTATCCTGAATTTGTGTCACTCTTGAATAGGTATGATATAGTGTGTTTGTCAGAAACGAAGTTGTATGCAGAGGAATCAATTATCATTCCAAACTTCGAAAATATCAAATGTATGTAAAGCCACTTCTTGTGGCAGCCGATCAGGTGGTATTTTAATTGCTACAAAGACAGCTTCACGTTTGCGTGTTGACGTGATACGAGGCGAACTCAAGGGTGTTTCATGGGTTAAAGTTGGTCGACCTGAACATAAGGCAGATAGTTGTCTGATTTTAGGGGCGGTATATACTCCCCCCGAAAACACAAATATGCTGATAATAATTGGCATTCGGACTTACAATTATAAATTATACGTTTACGAGAACTTAGTCATGATATACTCCTTATGGGTGATTATATTGCACGAACGGCTCTATTGGACGACCGTATCGAAAATAATAATATTACTCATAGCCGGGGCGCAAGTGCGATACTAGATGAATACATGTTTGATGCTAGCACGGAATCAGACATCCACATTCCGGCGCGATGTACCGAAGACATCGGGAGGCCTACCACATATGGATACTGATTTATTGACGCATGTCGCTTCAGCAACATGTACATAGTTAATGGTCGCGTAGGCAGTGATGAAGGGATTGTTAAGCGCACATGTAGAGACGCAAGCCTTATTGACTATGCAATCGCTTCAAAAGATGTATTTGCGCGTGTATTTGAGTTTGAAGTATTGGAATTCTCATGTTTGAATTCAGATGTGCACTGTGGCATAAGTTTGGACATTAAAATGCAGCTCCGGGTGTGCGAGCCTTTACATAACAGGCCAATATACGAGCCTGAATTGTCAGTCAATGAAACCGATAATCAAACCATGGAATGATATGAAAGCGCACAATTTTGTAGCGGGAGTTAAAGAACGTTTAGTTGAAATAGAATCTATACTTAAAGCAGTTGAATACGCTCCGTCGCAGTTTGGTATTGACAACGCGGCGAAACATTCTGTCAGAACAAGCTGTTCAAACATTTGGCACTCACAACCGAGAATGTAAATCACGACGAACAAAAAAATGTAAAAAGTGGTTTGATTCAGAATGTCGCCGTAAAAGAAAGTCATTTAATAAGGCCAGAAAGCAGTACTATTTATGCAAGTCTTTGGACATTAGAACTAAATTGAGGAATTCGAGCAAGCAATATAAGCGAACGATGGATAAAAAACGCGCAGAGATGCTTGAAAATTGTAATCGGGAACTGAGGGAAATCCCGAAAAAGTCATCGGACTGCTTTTGGAAAACTTTGAAAAAATTTACAAACGATAGTGCACGGGTAACAATTGAACATATTGGCCTTGAAAGTTTATTCGATCATTTAAGGCATTGAATGAGGTAACAAATGATACTGAACTGACTGCTCTCATCGATAGTATGTATGTCCTCAATAACCCCGATGACGAGCTCAATTCACCCATTGAAATGAAACGCATGAGATCATTGATGTTGTTAATTCTTTGAAAATAAATAAAGCTTCTGGCGTTGATCAGGTAAGTCATCGTTATATCAAATCTACAATTGATGTACTTTTACCATTTTATTCAAGATTGTTCAACTTGGTATTAGATACGGGACTATTCCCAGACGGTTGAGCTATCGGCATGATAATGCCACTGTATAAAATTAAAGAATGTAAAACCGACCCTAATTCATACCGAGGGATCACCTTATTGAGCTGTATTGGTAAGATATTTACTGGAATCTTGAATCGGCGTCTTGGAACTTATGTCGAGAGCAACAATTTGCTCAAGGATAACCAAACGGGTTTTAGAAAGGGTCGTTCAACACTAGATAATATTTTCGTTCTATACAACCTAACTGAAATTTACCTGCGTGATGGGAAGAAACTTTTTTGTACTTTCGTTGATTTTAAAAAGGCTTTTGATACTGTTTGGCGAGAGGCGTAATGGGTTAAGCTTATGAGAACCGGAATCAACGGCAAGATATTTAATATAATCCGGAACATGTACCAGGCTACAAAGGCTTGCGTAGTCAGAAATGGTCGTTTGTCAGATTATTTTGTAAGTAGCGTAGGGGTAAAACAAGGTGTTAATCTATCCCCTCTTCTGTTCTCTATCTACTTGAATGATCTGGAAGATTTTCTAGAAAATTGTGTTACCGAGGGGTTAAAGTATCTTAACGATCGTGTTGTCCATAAGTTAGAGATTTATCTCAAACTATGGTGCATCTTATATGCAGATGATATTGTTTTGTTTGCGGACAATCCGTATGACATGCAACGAAGTTTAAATGCTTTTTCTGATTATTCAGAGTCTTGGGAGCTCAAAATTAACACTAAAAAAACTAAGGTAATGATCTTCACCAACAAGAAGTTGAGTTCTCCCCCAAATTTCACGCTTTGTAATGATAAATTAGATATAGTCGAACGGTTTCCTTATTTATGCATTGAATTGTTTTACAACGGACGATTCTGTCGGGCAATCAAGTCGATAAAAATAAAATCGACAAAAGCTATGTACGGACTCCTGTCCAAAGTGAGAAATCTTCACCTCTCTGTAGACTTAGCATTAAAACTTTTTGATTACCTCATACAACCCATTCTGGTATATGGATGTGAATTTATGGGGCTTTGAGAATACTCGCGACATCGAGGCTGTCCATCTCAAATTATGTAAGCTCCTAACGAACATGAAAATGAGTACTCCAAATTATATGGTTTATAGTGAGCTAGTAAGATGGCCATTGCGTGTTGAAATTGACAAAAGAATGACCTCATTTTGGAACCGCCTAATGACGAAAAAAGTAGTCAGTCCTTCATATTGTACAAGTTAATTTTAGTTATGAAATGCGATGGCAAAAGAATACGATACCTTGATCACGTGGAAGACATTTTTGTGCGTGCGGATTGTGAAGACAACTGGAAAACACAGTTACCCGTTTCGAATTCTAGACTTCAATGTATGCACAAAAAACTACTTGACAATTTTTTCCTTCAGTGGAATAGTGAAGTATCTCAATCGTCACGAGGAGAATTCTATCGTAACTTGAAAAAATGTCCTTCACTTAATCGTTTTTATGTTGAATGTCCTTTTAATTCAATTATCTCACTACAGAGAATTCGTACCTCAAATCATAGATTAGGCGTTGAGACTATGAAGTGGGCAACATCTAAGAACCAAAAGAAAGGGATATTAACAATTGGCTCCTGTCAGTTATGTGGCGCCACCATGTGCGATGAATATCATTTTGTAATAGTTTGTCCAAAATTACGTGAATGCCGGATGAAATATATTGACGAATCGATCTGGAAAAATCCATCGCGAGAGTCTTTTTATGGTTTATTAAATTCTTCGGAAACAATGAAGCTCAAAAAACTTTCAAACTTTATAAAAATCGGATTGAAGCAATTTAAATAACTATTCAAATATTGGCGAGCGTGGTGTGTATATGTGTCTGCTTCTGTATGTGTGAACATACAGACACACATATATGTGAAAATCACGTCGTATTTACATGGATAAGAATGTGTACCAATTTGTTGGAGATTGGCGCAAAAATAATTTTATTCAATTTTGGTGGCCCTCTCCACTGCATCCCTGACTCGAACGGTGCCACTTTTAAGCCACACCATTAAACTCCTCATACCATGTGGATGATTTTGTAGAAGTTTGGTGGCAATCGGCGACTAAACAAATTCTTATCAACTTTAGTGCCCCCACCCCCAAATCTCTCACCCAAACGACACCAATTTGGTGTCTTTAAATCACACAATTAGATTCCTTGTATTATGGATAAGAATGTGTATAAATTTGGTGGAAATCGGCGCTAAAATTATTTTTTATCAATTTTGGGCCCCTCTCCCCTCCCGTGCATCGATGGCTCGAACAGCGCCACTTTTGACATATTTAAACCACACCATTAGTTTCCTCATATCATGGGATGATTATATATGAGTTTGGTGGCAATCGGAAAAAACAAAAATTTCTGTCCTCCCGTGTTCTGCCCCTGACAACAACGGCGTCACTTTGAGAATTCTAACCCCACCATTATCTTTCTCGTAAAAAGTACAACTGTTAGACCCCTTTGCTGCCATCTAGATGGTCCCCTGTGAATTTCTATAGAACACAGACAGACAGACATTCGCAAATATAGAGAAAGATTGAAGATAGAAGATTTGGCGTTTTACATGGATCATACAGACCGTGTAATATGTGGCCGCTGGAAACCCAATCATTGCGCCTGTGTTTGACCACAGTGAGTCAAGCTCTGAACGTGCGCAGAGCCGTTGATTGTTCGGGCCATAACCCAAATGTTGGACAGGCATTTAAATCATTGTCAGTCTTCTCTTGATTTTTATACCAGTGATGGCCCCAGAATTTCCCCAACACAGGGGCTATGATCCCCAACATGGGGGCTATATTATCCCGGAAGCTACCGGGCTGACCATTGCATATTCCCTTGACGGGGGTGGGTGCATGCATGCTGAGTCCTGACCCCCTGAAGCCACGGAACCACTCCTGATTTATAAATATTGTAGTTGACAGTCATGTCTGTTTGATAAGAGTGATTAATCTAATATGCAACAATTTATGCTATTTAAATAACGATATGAACATATCAGTACAACTTTAAAGCGGTGTGAAACACGCCGGTAGGGTGATCAAATAGAAATTGAGAATAATCTTGCTCAAGGTAGTTATTTTGACAAATATTGTATCCAAATTGACAACACACACCGTCATGCCTATTTATTAATTAAATGCAGTGACTCTTGTTGGCGAACTCGTTTGCGTTTGTTTATCGCCGATAGTTGCGTCCCGAATCAAGATGTAAATATTTACAATTGAGCGTAGTTCACACGATGTTATCTGTGGAGTGGTACGGTCGATTTGTTGGAAATGTTCGATGGTGTTAGTAGAATGCTACATTCCACTAGTTGCCATAGCGCCTATCTTTTTCTTTAGCAATTTTATACTATAGTTGACTGTGGTTAGCATTATTTACCCTCCGTTTCACCACGTGTTTCTGGGCCACATCTCGAGAAATAACAAACTTCAAAAATCGATATTTGATCACACTGAGCTTTGATGGGTGGGTTCCTCGACTCGAATCAAATAATTTTTTACCCCCGAACCCAAAGAAATAGTAACTTAGGACCGTCTGATCGGATTGAGTACCTTTAACACTCATATTGTCCATTACATTATAGGGTGCGTATAGGTTATATCAAGGTGATAATCGTATACAAGAAATATCGACGAGTGGCTATTTCGAGTAAACGATTATTACCAAGGTATAAGCGACTTATAGGACAACTATACAATAGGACAACAAAAACTAACAGAATTTAATCAACAATTGCCCAATGTTAGTAATGATTAAAAACCGACGGATGGTATAATCAGACATACCTGACACCCTATTAGCACTCCTGGACAATGGAATAGACAGTCTCTTGTGTCACTTCGCTGGCGATAAGACAGCATGTGTGAAGGTCATTGAGAATTGTGAAGTTAATTATTGAATTTGTTTCCAATACGTATCATTGTCATTATTGCATACCGCTACAAGTGTTATTATGTAGCGGAATTAGATCCTGAAGAGTACCGGTTATCCGGTTCGAGTGCATCCGATGATGTGACGTCACCCCCCAGCTACCCAAACCGACAGAACAGAACTGACTACCGAACAAGAAAGACGCAGACATTTTGAATATGACTTTACCTTGAATTGTGACATCTAATACATTAGAATAAACCATGTTAAAGAGTATACAGATTCCTCGTTATTACTTTAATTATATCACATCATTCCTTCATTATCCATTTGCGTCATTTGTTCGTTCAAGCAAGGTGTGGGGGTCCCATTACAGTGGGTGGGTCTCGGACAATCATTGGTGCTTCTTGTCCTCATCTCTTGGCGTTTTCGGACCCACTGTAATTATGTTATATGAATACCTATTTTTTGTAAATTTGATGAGAACTCTTTTCAACAATATAGGTAGTCCTTGTCGCAATACTTTGTTCCCGTATCTCTCCCTTGTTGCTGGGGATAAAAATTACCATTCGGTCTACGAGATCCAAGGGTTTTATATCCACCGCAACATCGCTGCTTTTAACATTTTCAAATCCCGTGCGTCTTTCCAAGGCTCTCTTAAAGTCTCACGAGAATCGGCGAGATGTAAGCCGTTGCACAACCGGTTTGCACTAAATGCGCGGTCAGAATTTCTCATTGTTGTGCAATACATTTAGCGCTTTTCTCCTATCCAAAATTAATACCAAATCTACTTGATAATTTTAATCGCGATGTTTTTAATATAGATACCCTGCTCTTGTTCTCGGTTTTTACACAAGAGCTCAAGGGATTCACAAGGAACTATATTTTTGATCGCGCACGAAGACAACAAATGACTTGGGTAACTCATTCTCAAAATAAATTCTCTTTAGATGCGTCACACAACTCAAGTTTTCTCGAAAATTGTATCCCACCATCCTTCTCTCTCTCCTCCTCGCATTGTTTGATCTGAGTGACTTTAGTATATATACTGTGATATCCACTTTAAGGTCTTTTCTTGGTCATCGATTTTAGACTGTTTGTTTTTTATATATGTTACATATGGTTTATATTCTTCTTACAGGTTACATATTGTTACGGGTCCTTGTCTATTGTTTGAGGCGTTTTCAGACCCACTGTAATTATGTTACATGAATTTTATTATTTTTGGCTACCTCTTTTCAACAATATAGGTAGTCCTTATCGCAATACTTTGTTCCCTTATCTCTCACTTGTTGGTGAGGATATAAGTACCTATTTGTTTATTAATATATGTCGTGGTTCGGGTTATCAAAATGTCAGATATCTCCAACTGCCCTGCCAGTAGTTAAACTCTTCTGGGCTTATATTGGCTGATTTATATGAATAATCTTTCCCATTCTGTTATTGTTTTCTACTGATTAACGAACTAAATATATTCCGTTTACCTTGACCTACATATGCCACATCACACGCCTTTAGCGTTTTATATATATACGGTAATGAAAACCAAGGCCATACGTGGTCCTATGTACAGCCAAAGTGTGCCTTTTGATATAGCCGAGAAATGACACATATCCATGCATACATGTATATAACTTGTTATTTATGTTTTGTTGCCTTTTTGATTGTTTTTCTTGGTTTTCTCGATGGTGTTTCATATTATGCTATGTGTTTATATTGCCTCCTATATATTGATGTATTCTGACTTAAAAACAATATCAACAGCACTCAAAATCTTTAGGGGTGGAGAGACCAATCGTGAAGGGATGTCCACTTGAATTGGAGCGCATCCCAGTGGGATTTAATTCAAATTGGGGAATCTCGGGAACGTATCTAACCTACCTCAATCTTGGTGAAATATCTAACAACGCTCTTCATTATCATTTCGATACATTGACTTCGAGATATACACATGAATATCCCTTAAATATTTTGTGTTGCGTAGATATACCTCGCATTAAAATCCCATAAATTAACAACCTAAATCTAAACCTATAATAAATCAATAGGTGGCGAGACGTCACGCATGCATGGATTTCGGTATTAACCGCCATGAATGTTGTCAACTTTGCCAACATTATACAAAATAAGTAATTCTGTCTATATATCTCATTTCTGGTGATACATTAATGTTGTCCCCCCCCCCCCCCCCCCCCATTTGAGTCTGCCTTCGCGTAACAGCAGTGCTTAATGTCTGCACATTACCATTAGGTTACCTGTCCAGAAATACTGAGAACCGCTTTTGTTAACTTTATACACGTTCGCTAGAATGTTTTTCTCTTTACATCGATGAAGCCCATTAAATTGCCCCTAGAATTTGCAAAGGCTGACAGTCAAGATAAGATGTCGGGGATCCGATATTTCGTATTTTTAAACGTGTATATCTTTGTAAATGTGTATTTCTCGATTCCGAGGAAGGAGGTTATTACACAATATGATGATATACAATGTAATCAAAATTACGAAACCAAATTCACATTGACAGTATACAAGTTTATCACCCCCGGTCCATGGTTAGTTGAGCTGATTATTCTGATGTTTGGGATTCCCTTTCCGAAGCACAAATTGGAACTTTACTTTTGTACCATCTCTCATGGGGATTAGTATCCAACCGTATCGTGCTTCCATCGGGCTTTTCACTTACGTTAATTATGGCTTTGATCTCCGAAAGTACTTTGGAAAAAATCAAATGTTTTCCGCCAATATATCTGGTATAAAAACAGCTTTCCGACTGGTGCCGCTTGTTGATCTACTCCTGATTATTTGTGGAGATATCCATCCACATCCTGGAACAAATTCGACCTCCTCTTCGGATGAGCTGCATCATATCTCGATAGTTCACCTAAACATACGGAGCTTAAGACACAAACTCGCCAAAATTGTCTACTTACTAAACGATTATGATGTGATTTGTTTCACCGAAACACACATTGATCCATCCGAAAATATATTGATGCAATCCTTTTGTGAACCAATAAGAAATAATATAATATAGCATTTTCGCGTATACCGGAATTGGAATTTGATAACTCGGTTATGTGGTTCAGAATTTATATGCCCCAAACTAGCTACTTATTGTGCATATCCTACAGATCTGATCAATTTTGCGATCCTGAATATTGGAAATTTTTAGATGAGTCTATCGACATCGCATTGGATCTTAACTTGCCGCTAATACTCACAGGAGATTTCAATTCAAATGCGATCATCCCCGGCTCTAAAATAAACACTATAAAAGATGCCTACCGTTTAAGAAACCTGATTGAGTCTCCCACTAGAGTAACAGAAACTACTAGTACCCTCCTCGACCCCATTCTAGTCAGTGAAGATGTTGTTTCTTACCATGCTGATGTTTTGGATCTCGATATATCAGACCACTATGCAGTATATGCATACGTTGCCGTTGAGTATAGTCCACAAAAGTCATTTTATCGTACTGTTTGGCAGTACCGAAATGCTGATTTTGAACGAGCTCGGTCACTGATTTTTGAACTAGATTGGAATAACATTCTGAAAGGTACTGAAGACATAAACTCGGCGACTTGTGTATTCTCTAGAAAATTTCTCTCAATAATGAGAGAAACAGTTCCCAGAAAGAAATTTCTTATCCGAAAAAACGACAAGTGTTGGTTCAATACTGAACTAAGATCTGTCATCCGTAGTAGAAATCGTTTACGCCACATAGCCCAAAAATCGGGGAAACCGAAAGATTGGATCAGGTACAAAAAGAGTCGAAATTCTGTGAACAACATGAAAAAGTATGCAAAAGCTAAATTTGATCAAGATCTCGAGACTTCAATAAAGTCCGATTCATCAGCAAATTTTTTTTGGCACATTGTCAAAGAGCTTCTTGATAATGCACCGAACTCCTGCATTCCACCCCTGCGAAACAGCAGCGGAAATTTGGTGTTTGATGACGATTCCAAAGCTTGTCTCCTTAATGAAAAATTTGTTGCTAATTCAGATATCGACAATTCAAAATGCAACCTTCCTATTTTCCGAAAAAAATGTAATAATAATATATCAGATTTACCTGTCACGATCGATGATATAACTGAAGCCATACAATCGACCAAACCAAATAAGGCAAACGGTCACGGCGGAATTACCGTTCGCATGTTACTAGGAACGATTGACCGAGTGGTAGTCCCTCTTCGCATTTTATTTTTAATGTCATTTGAATCGGGATGCTTTCCAGATTCTTGGAAACAGGCGAATGTTATTCCAATTCATAAAAAAACGACCGATCCGCTACTGACAATTACCGACCAATCTCACTGTTACCCGGGGTCAATACTATGAACAATTTTATACCTGTAAATACAAATTGTATTTATTAATTTGTAATTACAAATTTGTGTTAACTATCACAGTGGTTTCATAGTACAGGGAAAATTTAGCCGTATTATTGTAATACCTTAAACTGGGCGAGAGGTGAAACCCCTAAAAGGCAGCTGTAAAACTTAGAAAACACTAACTCACCACTCTGCTCCCATGCACCCGTTATCAATGTTATCTGAATACCAGTTCAAATTAGACGGACATGCATATAGAGCTAAAATAACTGACAACGATTTATATGGGGAAGTTACAATGCGTGCTATCATATTGTGAATAGTGATAACGCCAGTACTATGAAACGATGAGCTAACAAAATCTCGCATATTTCACAAAGATCTACTGTTGATTATTGTAGATTTCTTACGGACAAAGCTTTGCCTGTGAGGGACTAACAATATATTGAATCACGCCAAGCCAAAGTTACCAAAGAAATAACCAATCATAAGTTGAGAGGTGATCACTTATCAGAGCTATCCAATCGGTTCACGGATTGCTAAGTTGATGACCACTTGTCTGCGCAAAGTTAACAAATAAACTGTTCGTTTGTAGTGTGTGTATGTAATTACAAGTCAGTGTAATAACGAGTACTACAACCAATTTGGTATCATTGTTTTTACAAATTACAAATTTACAACCATTCAGTTTGTGAAAATAAAATATTATTTTGATGGTATAGCATTATATATATTGTGACCATCCTATGATTTCAAACTGATCCGCTAGTCTTATTATAACACATCGAGGCAGTAACGTGGCTCCATTTTATCGGGGGGGGGGTGTGTATCGAAGCAGGGACGTGATAGTGGTATCGGTTATAGGAGTGGTGGGGGCCCCCGGTGGTCCAGTCGGTCCAGGTGCATTACACCGTCACAGGCCGTCCAGTGTTGACGGAGCTGATTCGAATCCCGTCATATGGAGGGTGACCGGAATCGTGTATCTGGGCAAGTTTGTCAGTTGCTTTCCGGGGGGTCGGTGGTTTCTACACGCAGTGGGACGATTTCTCGGCGAAATCAAGCCTCTGTGTGGTCTTTCCTCCACCCGTAAAATTGACAACGTCGTGTGGCCTAGCGGCTAGAACGACGATAAACCATAATAAACCAAACCAAAGCAATAGGAGTGGTGGTCATTTTATAATTTCAAACTGCTCCGATATCTTATAATATATCTAGATAGGGACGTGGCTATATGGGCTCAGTTTGGCGATGGGGTATCCATCCTATAATTTCCATATGCACCCTTTGAATAAACAAAATGCCTATAAATTCCACATAGCGATGGAATCGTATATCAAGAGGAAAGTATTTTAATTTCTCTACGCTGATAACAAAAGTTAGTCAATATGACTAACATATGTTAGTCAAAAGTTTTTCCTCAGGATGACTGATTTAGTTCAGACAACATGACTGAGGCATAACATTAATGAAAATAACTAGGGTGATGTTAGTTATAACGACTAAGAAATGGGGATCCAAACGACTAATTAGTCAAAATTGCCAGGATTTAGTCATAACGTTTCTTAGTCAATTGGAAGGCGAAAACTAAAGTTGCTGAATTATGTGCAAATAATTCCAATACTTGACCAAAGTTACTCAAAATGTTTGTGACTAACACAAAGTTAGTCATATTTAATGAATATGTCCAACCCAAGTGGGTGGACAACTTACTGTTACAGCTTGAAAATCAGAAGCCAACCGGGGTAAACAATTACATTTCACAGAAACAGAAGTTTCTAATTGAGGGATGGGGATACAGTTGGATATCGACGTTGGCGCATCGAAGAGAACATCTTGCCACGTCACTGTATTTATGCTCTAGTCATTTGTGAAAACTGTGCTTGCATCTTCGTATTCGTATCCTTTACCGTGACCAAATGCATTCGCGTCGACGATTGAAACTCAAATGATAATCCGCCCATGACCATGCATGAGTCTCATTTACCTCGCAATGCTTTCTTGAGCGAAAAATCATACTCACATTGGGAACTCGCGTAATTTTTATTTATTGTTATTTATAAACTATACTTGATCAAAACAACAACAACGAAATGTCTCTAACCAATGACCAAAAGGCAGTCACAAATATTTCTGGAAGAATGTGTCAGGCATCGTGTTCCCAAGACCACTATCGCCATGTCCCTGTTTATGAGATTTCCATTGATAACACATTTTCATAAGGGGGCTACATCCCTGCGAATCAGATGGTTATATGCTCCGGTTTAAGGATGTGAAAATCGACAATTTATGTTTGACACCCTATATAGACATTCTAGACAAGTTCCTTAACGTTGTATCTTTCAATAAATTGGGTAATTTCAGTAGTTACAAGGAACACATACTGCTACCTCACATCCAAGCTGACCCCCTAAGGTTAGACAATTTCTAAATATAGGCCATTTCAATCAAAACTTTTGACCAAAGGAGGTAAATATGCAAATGTTGGTCTAAAACAAACACATACCCCCTAATAAATTGCTGGAAAAACAAAATAACAGAACAAGTTCAACCTATTGTTGTTGTAAAATATCCAATTCATGTTGTTTCAGGTATTAAATTTCCAGCTGTTGAACGTGTTGATAAAATGTTTGGGGGAGAAACATAACCCAAACCCCTTGTCGCGACGTCCCTGAATGTGGGTAGTACTTGAGATTTCCAGCTGACAAAATATTTTCACGAGGGGGTGAATCGACCCCTTGTCGCCACGTCCCTGCGTATCATAGATGGATATATTATCCGGGTTAAGGGTGCGAAAACTGAAAAATTATGTTTCATAGTACTCGAACATTCTTTGTGATTGGAGATATTTGTAAATACAAAGAACACGTACTATTTGTGATTTATGTTTGTAATCGTAGGTTCATAGTATTGGCGGAATGATAAATTGTTATTTCTTACAAACAATTGTAGATTCTTACAAAGATAAAGTTTCATAGTATTGACCCCCGTTCTTGGAAAGATTTTTGAAAAAGTGGCATTGAAATACCTTTCCAAACATTTCTTTAATAACGGATTAATATATGATTATCAGTCCGGTTTCATTCCTGGCCACAGCACGCTATACCAGCTGCTGGAAATACAACACTCCTTGTGCCAGGCTCTCGATCAGAAATTGTGCACATGTGCTATTTTTTTGCGATATTTCCAAGGCTTTTGAACGAGTCTGGCACGAGGGGCTGTTATTTAAGCTTGAACAATGCGGAATTAATGGACGACCTCGAGCATTTAATATCTTTCACGCGTATGTACGCCGACGACACGTGTTTTACCTCATTCGAAGACGCTAGTACCTTATGTGAACATAACCTGCAAACAGACGTAGAAAGTATATCTGTGTGGTCCAAACAATGGCTGATACAATTCAACTCTTCCAAGACAAAAATAATAATTTTTTCCTTTTCATCTAATTACAATACTCTAAGTGTCGCAATGAACGATCAGTTAATAGAGCAGGTGGACACACAGAGGCGGACTGGCCGATCGGGAGACCGGAAATTTCCCGATGGACCGGAGGCCGGAAAAATTGTGATTCCACGTGATTTTCTATCAAGCGAGAATCCGATGGGGTTTTTTACGGTTTGGGTGGGGGGTATATATGGTTGGGCCGCCCAACCACAACTTGGGCCGCGAATGAAACCGACGTGGGCCGCCACATGTGTTGTGTAACCAGCATTCTTCACACATAAATTCAAGAAGTGAATTTCATTTTACAACGGCGTCTGAGATTGTCCGGATTGTAACCATATTTGGAACCATCACTAAACAAGAATATATTGATTCGGAAATTATTCCACATGTAAAATGTTTTACGTCGGATAATGTGTACTGCCAATATATATATAAATATATATCACCCGAAAAGCGGAAAACCGGCGAGGAAAGACAGAATTTAAGTTTGCAGGTTCCCCATGTGAGTATAATGTGACGTTCGGAGGGGTGGGGGGGGGGGGCAGAGGCGGACTGGCCGATCGGGAGACCGGGAAAATTCCGGACGTGGGCCGCCACATGTGTTGTTTAACCAGCCGAACTGGCTAATCGTAAATTTGTCATTAAATGAACTTGTCAGCACCATATAACACCACATAAAGACCCCGCTAATCTCGAGATTTTAACGGTAACTCCCAGCTGTAAATCCGAAAAAAAATCTCACGCACCCCTCCCGGACCCTCCCCCAATTGAAATTTACAACAAAATAGGAACGCTTTAGTTGATGCCAGTCTAGATGCTTGGATTCGCGATGTTCTTGTATAGGTTTCAAAATTTTCTAACCCCGGGCCGAACAACCATGAACAGCCCGGTGTGTCCTGGTCTCTTGCACGTAGCCGTGTGCATTTGTCTGGAGTTAGACCGCTAGATGTTAGAATTTATGCAATTGTTCAGGTGAAAATATCTGAATGGTCTCATACCGGGAATATATAGAACTATGGTTTATATTAATATATATTGGATATTAGGCCACAGGTGCAAACGGAATTATGCAAAAACGTGTATTTGGTCTGATTCTGATTAAGGGGGGGGGGGGGTGCAGTTGGAATTTCCAAGGTTGACTGTGGACACACCCCGAACAGATGGGCCGGTATTATATTTATTTCCCGGGCCGGATTTTTGGCCCAGTCCGCCTCTGTGGACACACATAGACATCTTGGTGTGTTTCTTCAGTCTAACCTCAATTGGGACAAGCAAATAGAAAATGTGTGTGGACGCTTAAGATCTCGCCTATCGCAATTGAGACGATTGAAATTCACAGTTAATCGGCGAACCTTGGAATGTATGTACAAAACCTTTATTTTGCCGCTTATGGATTACGGAGATGTAATTTGAGCTCACGCACCGAACACTCTTCTTGTACTGCTTGATCGGATACATTATGATGCCGCTCGAATTGTTAGTGGGTTAAATAAATCAGTTTCGAATGAAACACTCCTCACTGAACTAGGATGGCCTACACTTTACACCAGACGCGAACACCATAAATTTAATACTTGGCAGAAAATAATTCTTGGTAAAGCTCCCAATTACCTGAGTACACTTTTGCCGACCTTTGCTAAAGATCAATCTACCTACTCACATCGATACCCATTATTATTCTTACAGAAACGCAACAATACAGAACATTTTAAATCGACCTTTCTGCCTGAGATGGTAATTAAATGGAATGCAGTGGTAATAAATGGTTCATCTGATCGCACCAAAACCGACATATTTGAATTAATGTATGACAAATTGCCTATATATGTGAATCCCATATAAAAAAGACATAGCCCAGTAATGTCCAAGCTACGACATGATGTACCCCACTTATATACATTATACTTATACACTAACCAACATGGGATCCTATGTACCAGCAATTTTAGATTGATTGAATTCCACCCCGCAGAGTTGTCCCATTTTGGACTTGTATATACAAAAAAATAAACACAACCGAACCCACCTATATTCTTGTCCACGTATGGTTGATATACGTTTTGTATGATCAGTATAGACTTAACTGAAGTATGAACTGCTCCATCGCCATCAACAACAGCTTGAAACATCGGTTGGGATTGATGCTGTTTTGGACCGAGTCCCGCCCCGTTACGCTTCTATATATAACATACTTTACGCCCACAATAGTTGGCGGGAGTTATCTTGCTTGTATGCCTTCGTATTAGGTCAAATGGACGATTTGCGTATATAGACATAGATGGCAGCATTTCCCAAGCAAGTTGATATCAAACATGCGTATATCAGAAGTCCGTTGAATGTCAAAGCAACGAGATTTATAAGTAAACAAAACCTTGTTTTCCAGAAAATTTCGATTTGTCGCACTATCAACAATTGTATTTAAACAATCTATTAAACGATCGTATTAGCACTTGACCTTTTTCTATCACGGTAAACCATTTATGATAATCGCGGACATATGTCAGATGATTAATCACATTCAGGGGTTCGTGTGAATGCCCGGGCTCCATTTTTACACAATCATTCCCCATATATTACTTGTATATTATTATATGGTATAACCTCACCTCATTCGAAATCACAGAACGTGTTGTCAGCTGCCACATAGCATTGATACTAGGGAATGTAAAACTCAATTATCCACAAAATACATCTCTGACTGGAACCAACCCATATAAAAAGCACTATGAGTATAGGGCCAGGTGTTGAAGTAACTGACGACTTTTGATGTAAATTAAGCTGTTTAAATCATATAATATTTAATGCTACTATATAATCGATTTTGTGATATCAAATATTCATTTAGTGATAACATAAAATTAATTGTTGATATCACTAAGTATGTAGTAAATAGTAAAACGGCGCCCAAAGAATCTGTGAATTAGCGATATCATAAAATCGAATATGTGATATCATAAAATACTAGTATTTATTAATCACAAAATGAATATATAATATCACTAATTCGAATTCGTGATATCATACAATTAATTTAAGATATCATAACATCGAATATGATATCACAAAATAAAAAGCATTTAGTGATATCAATAATTCAATTTTTTGATATCATAAATTCATGTTATGATATCAATAAATATTTTTAAATATCACTAAATGCATTTAGTGATATTAACAAATAGTCTTTACATCCAAATTATTGATATCACAAAATGAATGTATGATATCACAAATTCGAATAAGTGATATCACGAAATGAATATATGATGTCATAAAATCGAATATTTGATATCACTAAATGATTACAATTGTATTATACCATATATTCGATTTTGTGATATCATATATTAATTGTTCTGATATCACAAAATGAATTATGATTATCACAAAATAGATAATAACTAGAAGAACAGCGCCCCATATTTATTTGCAACAATGCGATAATACAGCAAGTTTTTCACCACCCACTCTTGCTGTTTGTTTCTTCTATTTTTTTTTCACCAATTTATTTTTTCTCCATGATGTTTTAAGTAATTTGGAGTCCTAAAACCCTTTAAACCACATTTAAACATTCACTGATGGTATATGTGGCACATATAGTAGCCTATGTACTGATATATTCACATTCTTTAACATGTGTCTACATCACAAGTTCTCATTTCAAGTTCGCATGTATAACCCTAGCTACATATAGTATAAATAAGATAAAATAACTTTCCAAATAAACATTTATTTTCAATAAGGTAATCATATATGCTGGTCAGATAACAAGAAAATAAATAGAAGGTATCAGGATATCCTGAAATACCTGCAGATTTGAGTGGATATTAGATGTATATCATGAGTGACAGGGTATATCTTCATATAGCATCCCATGTAGTCACGGATGAGATAATACAAATATCTACAACATTCTCAAGGTATCTGAAGATATGCATTGTTATTACTGGTTATTATATGCTTCAAAATAAGGTGCTACGTATCAATAGTGACATAAGAACAATGTTGATAAAGGCACACAAACAAGTGTGAAATCAACAATTGATTCTATCCTGATCAGTTCAGATCTATCAAGATGAAATAATGACAAATAATATTTCTGAAGTATCTTCATCAAATTCCATTACATATCAGATGTGTTATGTGTTTTGTAAAGCTTGTAATAGAATAACACATATTTCAGCATATGTTGTGCATACATAGAAATACAAACACTATTTAAAATTAACTATATTATAAAAGTTGACACAAACTTGTATGGAAATGGTCAAACAAATAACAAAAACAATAATTATCCTATATGTTGTGGCCATAAAATGGCCATGTCGTATATACAACATAAATGGGTGGGCTTGAAACACATATAAGGTCACATGCTTGTGTATACAAATAAAAAAAATAAAGAAATATATGTATTTTTTTGTAAACTACAATAAACAGTATAACATAGAATTGGCACATAACATTGAAAGAAAATGTATGTAAAATTTCAAACACAAAATAAAAAACATAATTTTCCAATATGTTGTGGCAATGAATCATAGTATGTATCTAATTAATTTTAAACATCACAAATTGTCTTATACATGTATTACATATATATAGTTTTTGCAGGTTACTGCATCGAACAAGATTTGCCTAATATGTTGATAGTTTATATAACACAAATGTGATATGAAGATCTATTAATCTGATATAAACAGTTTAAATAATTTACTTTCACCAGGATTCACCTTCTATTGCCATGTGAGGTAAATTCCCAGCATGTTAAAGGGATACTGTATCCAAATGTTGTTGTTGGTTTCTTTAGGCTCTGAGTTGTAGATTAAGGTAACCAGATTTCCATTATTTTAAAATCTGCTGAGTACGAAGTAATGTTGCGGGTGGCAGATTAACTGGAATGCGAAAATACCAATTGTCGTTGTCGAGTAATTTTTCGACAGTTTTCAAGCAAATGTCAAATAAATGTTATAGTATATGCATACTAGTCCCATATACTCATTAAGTCATTGTATAGTCACTAGTCAGTGATAGGCTTGAGATTACGCCCCGTATCAACATATTATTTTACACGATCATGCGTGCCATGCTTTGCCCAATCCACTATCCGTGAATTATTTTTATTACGTCTTGTACGCGGAAATTCATAATTTAATTTACGACTCCAGCCATAAATGAAATTTATATCAACTTATTAACTTTGATTTTAAGATAACATATCAACCTGAACGTTTACAGAATACATATTCGACTCAAATTACTTAGTATATTATCGATAATATTTCGTTGTTATCACCGGGAATTTATTGAAATTGGCGTACAGTACCCCTTTAAATATGAATTGACCAGCTTACTAACAGGATGAGTATAAATATTGACAACCTTCGTACTTCTGACGCATTGAAAATAAACTACAGCTAACCGACAGTATATCATGCAAATAATACTTTTGTTTGGTGAAAAAACTATACTGTTATTTACCAGCTATGTTGTGTTGCTATTGGATTACGCTGTATTTAAATCAATGCCATGATATTAACATCGTAAATTACTGTCCAAATAGGGTTTGAGGGTCAAAACCTGGTCTGAAAAAAGTTTGAAAAACGGAAAGATTGACATTTTGAGTGGGTGGGTACCAAAAGCAAAAATGCACATACGTGTCTGGAATTGTTTTTTTGTTTTTTGTTTTCGATGTTTGTTTACACTTCTGGAATTCCCACAACATGTCATGTTCGAACCAAGAGTCACAGTATTTGGAATTTTTCAACGACAATTATTCGCCGTTCAAACTGCCACGAATAAAACGATTGTATGACAGAAGGCGTCATCCTCACCAGACTCACATAAAAAGTGTTGAGGGGTCTACAGGTTCTCAAAATGTGCTGAAGGGTACACATGGTTTGCCATCCGTGCTAAGGCAGTTATGTCGAATGTGTACATGAGCGCGTGGCCCCCATGAGGCAATTTGTTTTCAGTTCATTCTAATTGTCATTGGAACGTAAACAATTATTCTAGCAAACATTGTGGCAGATGGAAATAATACTTTACTAAACAACGTCATTTTGAATGAAATTGTAATACCTGTGAACACTTCAGAATATCTCCAAACCTGTGTTCCCTTCAGCACTTTTATCTTTTGTAAGACTGACCCCTTCGGCGTTAGTATACGACTTGTTGGCAATTATGATGGGTATTTTTGTGGATATATATTGGTAATTAACTGATTTATATCACTGATGTGGCTTTTGGGACGAGATTCCGTTACTGTCGTTGTGACTGTATGATTCGGCTATCTTGACTGGGCATCTTATACCAGTGTTGCCATCCAACAAGACGGCTGATGATCAATTGAATCTGGCCACGAAGTATTCGACATCGCTGTCCGCAACGAAATTGTACAGGTCATGGTATCTGAACAGTGTGCATTCTTGTTGTCCCGCCTCTCTCGCCCCGTCCGTTGCCACGACAAATGACCAGCAAGAATCTGTTTTCATGCATTGTGTACCGCATTGAAGTGAATTTTTCCCTGTGTATGTTCCCAAGTTGTCATCGTCGGTCGGACGTTTGTTGATATGCATCACGTTGAAGTATCCCGTTTTTGATCTGATGTTGAAGTAATCCTCTACAAAACAAGTTGAATGGTTACAATTATTACATTCTTTTTTGAAGTTTATGATATGGTCCAACAGCATAAACGATTATATCAAAATTGATTTTTACTTTTGAGATTTCTCAAATCTAACCAATGACATGGCAGTAGTCCCATTAAATGGAAAAAAGGTGGGGCACTTCGACAATTGTACCGTGTGTTTGTAACGTTTGAAAAGAACTATCGCCATTCACTTTGTTCCCTGTCTCATAGACCACACATACATATGCTTGGTCACCCATGGATAGGTAGGTACATTGTATCGTTTGGTGCGCGGAAATCGTGCTTAAATAGATAGTTTAAACACATTGTATTTGCTCAATGCATAGTATTAACATACACTGGCAAAATGGATGGGATAACAAGTGCTGTCACTTACAATAACATCATCTCCCCATTGTCAAAACACTGAATATATACAAATTAAACGCTGACAAGAGCAAGGAAATATGTTATAACAATAAAGCTGAGCAAGGAAATATGTTATAACAATAAAGCTATGTACAAGTAATGACAACTAACAGTAGAATAGACATACTGAAATTAAGCAAACGGTAGGAAAGATGGAGAGAGAGAGAGAGAGAGAGGGAGAGAGAGAGAGAGAGAGAGAGAGAGAGAGAGAGAGAGAGATAGAGAGAGAGAGGGAGAGAGAGAGAGAGAGAGAGAGAGGGGGAGAGAGATAAAGGTATTGCATGTGCATGGTGTTTTTGGAGAAAACAAGATGAGTCCATTCGTTTAGTGTCGCGGCGGAGAGGGGTAAATTCAGTTGCATTTCTGAGGTAATAATCAGTTATATCGGCAAACGGGGTGGGAGCAGAGAGACCAGGGGGGGGGGGTCGGAAAAAAATTTCAGGCACGTATGGCATTTTTTCCCTTTCGATCATTTTTTGTACCCACCCACCCCCACCGCCAAATTTTTTTCCGCTTTCAGCAGTTTTTTCCGACCATTTTTTGACACCCACCCCCCCCCCCTTTTAACACTAAAACAGAGATTTGCGGGGGGAAATTCACTGTAAACAGCTGTATATGAATTTCTGTGCATACTATTTATCATGGATGTTAACATGGACATGTAAATAGGAATGAGTCATTTTGAGGTCATTCGGCCAAAAAAACATGGTTGCCAGTGGCCATCTTGGATTTCAAAATTTGCAACAAAATACAACACGATAACTGCCTGCAGTCAGTTTACCAGTTAGAATTACATTATTTCTCTCATTCAAAGTGGTTTTGAAGCCCAACTCATTGCCAAACACTAAAAAAACAAGCAGGAAATTTTTTTTTTAGTTGCGGAAATAATTGCTTGTTGGTGGCTTTGACCACCCACCCACCCCCGGCATACGTGCCGGAAAAAATATTTTCACCCCCCCCCCCCCCCCCCCCCCTGGAGAGACCAGATAATTTGCAACTTTCTTGTTTACGATTGTGTGCCTATTTCGCAACTTCAAGCTTATAGTTTTACTGTTCAGCCATCACCTCATTTGAGGAATTTATGATTGAACTATTATTGCCTAAATGTCAACAAATCGGTGGTGCGCTTTTGGAAAATACGACATCTCAATTATGCGATATGAAAACATTTAGTCCTTAAACGGACATGGCTCATTCGAGCTTCCAAATTTTATCTACGTTATTTGGAAGGAGGTATAAGATAGGTTGATAAATACACGAAATATCGATATACCGGCTTCATATGCTCTGAACATTACAGTCATTTTCCGGATGTTTTCAATTTTTCTCACAGAAGTGAAACAAACGCTCTTTATTTCTGCCATATCTGGATTAGACTAACACGGAACGCTCTTTTATGTTCCATGCCACGCATATGGCTGTTGTTTGTTTGGGACTCAAAACACCGTGTTCAAAGTTGTATTTTGTATTACTTCAGTGTGTGTTTCCGGGACATATAATGCCCGTAGAAAGGTATTTCAAGTAATGATCAACCTATTTCGATACCGGGAAAAATTCAAACCGAATATTATCAGGTGGATTTTGGAGCTCAAACCGCTATATGTGGCTTTAAATAATTTACCCCCCAATATTAATCAATCAGGCCTATTGTACTGGCGAGTCTCACTTAAAGATACGGGTGGCGTTGGTGGTGGGTATGCTGTTAAAATATTCACCTCCGTCAAAAACCGCCATAAACAGAAAGAAAAGTAAAATATAGAGAGACTTTGTTCTTATACCAATCAGAAATATGGCATAAACAGTATGTTATTGTCATTTTGTCCCCTTTGTTATGTAAACAAAGGCAAAAAACGTTACGTTACCTGGCTTTTGTTTAGATCCGTTTAGAGCGTTATTTGTTACTGTTTTCCTGATATAGAAATAATAAAGAGCGTTTATATCATTTGTGTGTGGTTAACCAATAGAATTGCGCTGTGTTATGTAAACAGAAGCACAACTTATGTAACCCGAGCAGGCTCTTGTTTACGTACACCATCGTACGTCTT
Source organism: Siphonodentalium dalli (assembly GCA_032622095.1). Classification (NCBI taxonomy): domain Eukaryota; kingdom Metazoa; phylum Mollusca; class Scaphopoda; order Gadilida; family Siphonodentaliidae; genus Siphonodentalium; species Siphonodentalium dalli. The sequence goes on along the minus strand of CP136065.1, from coordinate 180,092,205 downwards.
GGCGACAATATACTATTTACGCGCTGATTATGTTTGGCATATGAACAAAACTATATATATTCTAATATTCCTTCTGTTGATGGCGATTTGAACAAATTTGAATATTTCTGCAACGAACGCCATCCGTGCCTTTAATAACATTGATATCGAAAATATAAGGAAATCACTTCTTCCCTGTCACACGCACCGACACACATTCGTATCCTAATAGATATTGAATACCTACACTGAATTTTTGTTTGAACGCCGAAATATCTCCATGAGTGTCTGGAAAGAGATACCGAATTTTCACGAGCAACTACAAACTGCGAGCGAATATTCGTTATTTCTTTCCAGACACGAATGAGATATTTCAGGTATTAAAAAAAACTAGGTATCCTTTTTTTTTTGGTTATAATTATGTGCCGTATTAATGCTCAGGTTGCCAAATTATGCGGCATTTTCAATTTTAATAGAACAACACATTGAACAATCTCATATATATTTTGAAGACCTCTGTCTGTTTGTCTGTTTGTCTGTCTGTCATTTATACAAATCTACGATTCTCGACCGATCGGGACGAAACTTGGTACGTGTGTGTAGTTTGACCAGGCGGTCGTCGTTGTCGTATTGGCGAGCCCGTGCGAAGCCCGTGCAGCGCATGCGCAGACGAGATCTCGGAAACGGGTGGAGCTATCGGCTTGAAATTTGCTATGTGAATGTATCTTGCCCCGGATACGAATTTTATCGGGTCGCCGAGCCCGTGCGACGCCAGTTTCAAGCATGCACAGACCAGATCTCGGAAACGGGTGGAGCTATCGACTTGAAATTTGGTATGTGAATGTATCTTGCCCCGGATACGAATTTTATCGGATCGCCGAGCCCGTGCGAGCCAGCTTCGCGCATGCGCAGACCAGATCTAGGAAACGGGTGGAGCTATCGACTTGAAATTTGGTATGTGCCTCCGGACCTCAATGATATGATCGTGAATGAGTATTGATATACCCCACTAAACTTTGACAAACACCAATAATGGTGTGTAGATAATTTACATATCTCTCTTATATATTTTGATACAATCTATCTAATTTAAATATCTCTCTTATATATTTTGATACAATCTATCTGTGTGTCTGTCTGTCATTTATACAAACTACGATTCTCCACCGATCGAGACCAAACTTCCTATCTAGGGGTAAAATCCCACGGACACGGTCGTTGTCGTATTGGCGAGCCCGTGCGGCGCCCGCTTCGCGCATGCGCAGACGAGATCTCGGAAACGGGTGGAGCTATCGACTTGAAATTTGCTATGTGAATGTATCTTGCCCCGGATACGAATTTTATCGGGTCGCCGAGCCCGTGCGACGCCAGCTTCGCGCATGCGCAGACCAGATCTCGGAAACGGGTAGAGCTATCGACTTGAAATTTGGTTTTTGAATAGCCCGGACAACGTCGGGCTGGGTAGAGCTATCGACTTGAAATTTGGTTTTTGAATAGCCCAGACAACGTCGGGCTCATCGGCTATCTCATATATATTTTTTGAAGACCTCTGTTTGTTTGTCTGTATGTCTGTGTGTCATTTATACAAATTTACGATTCTCGACCGATCGGGACGAAACTTGGTACGTGTGTGTAGTTTGACCAGGTGGTCGTCGTTGTCGTATTGGCGAGCCCGTGCGGCGCCCGTGCAGCGCATGCGCAGACGATATCTCGGAAACGGGTGGAGCTATCGACTTGAAATTTGCTATGTGAATGTATCTTGCCCCGGATACGAATTTGATCGGGTCGCCGAGCCCGTGCGACGCCAGCTTCGCGCATGCGCAGACGAGATCTCGGAAACGGGTGGAGCTATCGACTTGAAATTTGCTATGTGAATGTATCTTGCCCCGGATACGAATTTTATCGGGTCGCCGAGCCCGTGCGACGCCAGCTTCGCGCATGCGCAGACCAGATCTCGGAAACGGGTGGAGCTATCGACTTGAAATTTGGTTTTTGAATAGCCCGGACAACGTCGGGCTCATCGGCTAGTCTATTATATATTTTGGAAGATCTGTGTGTCTGTGTGATCGCGATGAACTCGAAAACGGCCGAGCCGATTTTGATGAAACTTGGTATGTGGGGGTATTTTCGGCCGGGGTGTAGCATTGGCATATTAATTTGTTCATGCGACGTGACCTTGAAATCACGTTATTTCAAAGTCAAACGCCCGAATATCACGGGATTTCGTTGAAACTTGGTATGTGGGGGTACTTTCGGCCGGGGAGTGGCTTGGGCCTATTAATTTGCCCGTGCGACGTGACCTTGAAATCGGGTCACTTCAAGGTCAAACGCCCGAATATCGCGGGATTTCGCTGAAAATTAGTGTCTAAGGATACTTTCGTATGGAGAGTCTCATAAGCCTATTCGTTTGCCCGTGCGACGTGACCTTGACCTTGAAATCGGGTCAATTCAAGGTCAAATCGCGAATTTTGATGGAATTTCCACGAAATTTGATACATAGGGTTACTTTTGTCCACTAAGTGTTTTGGACGGGTCAAATCGTGACCCATACCTGACCTTGACCTTCAAAATGATCAATTCAAGGTCAAATCGGGTAAAACCGGATGGATTTCGACGGGTACTTTTGTCGGGTACTTTTGTCCGGGCAGTGTCTTGGACGGGTCAAATCGTGAACCCACCTGACATTGACCTTCAAAATGGACAATTCAAGGTCAAAACCCGGACGAAGTCGGGTCACCTTCTAGTATATATATATAGTCCGAAAGAAAGAGTCCGGTATGTACTGGGCGTATTGATTCGCGCTCGTGTAAACCACCGACAAGCTACAGTGAAATAACGAAAGCTACCGTGAAATACCGAAAGCTACAGTGAAATACCGAAAGAGATACATACAATGATCTATGTTTCGGTAATTTTCCGCTATTTTATAGCAAGCATAATAAGTATATACACATGCATATATTTAAATTTTGCAATATAATCAACTGACTCTCAAATGAGTAATAACTGAGCACTTTGGCAATAAATGACCCAGTTCTTGTGTCTTGTGGACATGTTTCGGAATAAGTACTCGGAATTGTGAGGTGTACATGTATATAATGGTGAGGTGTATATCTATACCTTGTGGTGGAAATGTCCATGTTGAGTTGTCCGCGCATTTTGCGTCTATAGCTGAAGCATCGGAGAATTGACCATCGGTGATAGCAGCACATGACATCTTCCCTTCGAACGCACGTTCATTGTTGAAAGAGCCACCAATCATCAAACGTCCAGGAAAGACCATGTAGGTAAAAGGATCCAAACCATTCAGGGTGTCAATCTTGGGCCCACCGTCGATCCACAACTCTAACTGTTGGTGCTCTCCGTCGTGTGTCAAAGATATAAATGTCCAAGTGTCCTGTTGTACGGCGTTTGGTGACGTCAGAGTACCTTCGAACTCATAACCGCTGCTGTCTTTCAGCCAACCTTTCAAAGAGCCATCTGATAGCAGAAACATATCCATGGCAACGACTCCTGGGTCCGCAACGTCACTTTTGTAAGAGAAAATTGTTCCTCCGCCCGACGATTTTAGATACACCGAGAATGCTATATGATGGGGGTTGCTGCTAAGATTGCTGACAGGGACCTGGATTATCGCCCTATCGGTTCCATCGAAGACGACAGACTTGTGGCTAACAGGTGGCGCTGAGTCCGGATCGAAACGATACATCTCGAACTTTGCTGGATATAACTCCGCTTGTCCTTTCTCGACGTCGTAGCCGAGGGTAGAGGGCGCCAGTGGATACATCTGTGCAGGCGGTGATGGTTGCGGTGGCGGCGGTCCTGCCATTGCGAAATCTGAAGCTGTATGGGAGAAAAAGAAGTGAAACACGTGGTGGTGGTGGTGGTGGTGGTGATGGTGGTTAGACCCCGAAGCCACGACAAATAGTTTTCATGGCTGGCTCAACCGATTTTCGTGGCTGGTTAGCTAGCTAAGCCGGCTCAGTCACGACGTTCGTAGCTGGCGAAATATGGCGGCTGAGCCGGCTGAGATGTTGTCATTCAGTGTATTCTCGTTTCCGAAATGTTCCTAATCTCCTGTTACCGGTTATAGACGCCGTTTTTTTTAGCGTTTGTGGTGAACCCGTAGAATTCCAGACCACACGTAATCTTTTGATGTTGGGCTTTTCCATTATGGCGAAAATTCACGAAGGACTGGTATGGATATACTATGTAGTTTCCCATCTAATCGGTATAAGTAGTTACATTTGGGACTTCTGTCGACTTCAGACTGCTACCATCACTGCCATCTTGCGATATATGCATGCATCATTGAATGATGAACCCGATAGTAATGATATATAATATTTCAAACTATTTTCTATTCTTATGTGTAATATATATTGACAAATGCCAGCGATGTCCGAGACTGGGTGTTGTCGATATAAACAATTTATATTTTAACCATTTCAATACCGAATGGATGCGCCCATTCAGTTATATGAAAGCATGCATTGTGGTAGTCTATTCCACACTAAGGGGCCCGGTGTTCTGATAATATAACAACCATGCCGTGTCCATGCGAGTATATGCCAATATTAGGAAATGCGGTTTAGTTCTTTGCGATTCACAGTACAGTTGTGCTTGACATATATAAGCCCATGCACATGGCTCAGCTATTTTACAATTCTGGTGGCGGAGATTTTTAAATGTGGCTGGCGTTAGAGATAATATGGCTGGCGACGGCTTGTGGCCAATATGGCTGGCGGCGGCGGCGTGCGATGGCGGCTTCGGGCTCTAATGGTGGTGGTGGTGGTGGTGGAGAAATCGACTCGTAAGATACATGTCTACTTACAATTTCGGTGCACAGCTACGTTATGTCAGTCAACTGCATGTTAAAATCACACCACGTAATATGTTGCCATATACTTGGACTAATTGGGAACTGTGAACATATTACCGATATGTTGCTTCCCTTATAAAAATTGTCCATGGTTTAAATCTATTATAACCATAATTATCATGGTAATTTTGAGGTATTTGCGTACCATTTTATGGTTTGTCATAGTTTTTGTGGTAAAAATATGGTGAGCGTTATCAATCTCGCAACTAAAACCATGATTTAACTAACATAAACCATCAATTGTTGTGGTAAGATATGGGTTATTGTTGAACAGATATAAAAATAATCAATCTCTCAACTGCACTTTAGTAAAATCAGTGTTTAAAGGTACGGTTGGCCTTGGCGGTGGGTATCCTGTGAAAATATTTCCACCCGTCAAAAACCGCCACAAACAGAAATAACATCAAAATGTAGACAGACTTTGTCCGTATATAAATAAGAAATATCGCATAAACAGTATGTTATTCTCATATGTGTAACCATTGTTATGTAAACAAAAGCATAAAAAGTAACTTTTCTGGTGTTTGTTTATATTATGATGGTAAACATAAAGAGTGTTATTTGTTGGTGAATTCCTGATATGGAACTAATAAAGAGCGTTTATGGCATTTGTGTGTGATTAGCCAGTAGCATTGTGCTGTCCGCTGTAACCCAATCAGGCTCTTGCTTAGGTAAAATATAGTAGGTATTTATGATAACATGCTGTTTACGCGATGGTCATGGTTTATATGAACGAAACTGTATGCGTTTTAATGTTTTTCTGTTTACGGTGTTTGGAATAAATATGAATATTTTCGACAATTAAGGCCTCACGTGCCTTTAACTACAGTAACCATAGTTTTAATTTACCATGGATTCTCTAAACGTCATCTTAATCACGATTTTCATCAACATCATTATCATCATCATCATTCTGTCATCATAATCTTATCTTCATCCTCCCCATCACATCATCGGCATTACTATCATCGCCTGACCATCATCCTCATCATCTTAATCATCACCACCATCATCGCCGTCGTCAGCATTGTCATCTCCATCATCGTTATCTTCCACGTGGTCATCATCATCGTCGTTATCATCGGCATCACCCTCATCGTCATCATCATCGATCATAACCGTCAATTAACATCATAACTCTCATTATGGTCGGCTTCGTCATCACCAGCGTAGACACCATAGTCATCATAGATGAGCGGCCAATAGAGGAAAGGTCCATATATTTAAGGAGTTTAATGCAGATTCGTACATTATGGGTTGTTATCTATTACACACTTGCTGCTAGAAGTGTTATTGCTGCTCCACATTTACAAATCCGTATGACGTAAAATGACGTACATGACGTTCACATCAACCAACCATGGAACTATAAAATAAGAGCATCATCACACATGACAAAACAAGCCCTATGTGTGCCTATACATAAACCTTGTAAGTCTGCATTTGTAATGCACTGGTTCCAGGACGGGTGACATGACATGCATATGATGCGTTACTATTATTATGTCGTATCAACAAACCCATTAACACACCCTTGTTGTTCTGTGTATAATTATACCGCGGAAAGATTATGGAATTATCCATGTTGTAGTGAGAAAAAGATTGGTAAGAAAATGTATAAATTATTGTCGCCGAAATCATCCCAGATAATATAAGATAATATACTGGAATGTGTCAAAGATTGGTATAAAACAAAAATAAATAAAAATAAAGATGCATGCATCAGATCGTCCATGAATTATTTTACAAAGAATTACTTTTTTAATCTGATACAATGTTTGATGTATTAAATATAGAATATACGCATAGTGTTTCTGAATAACGTATTCTACGAAAGTATGCTGTATATACTATACATATTAGCTCTACATCTCTCTCTCTTAAACGAGGTACTGTGCAGTTTTATACTTGTTCTTGGTAACCACGTAATGAGTATTTTAAATGAAGTTTATTACGTGAAATGAATTAAAAATTGATACGATATTGATATTTGTAGTGGCGTATTTACGATGAGAAGAAGCAAATAGTTAATTAAAAGTAAAATAGTTAATATTATTACTGACCTTTAGTAAAGTAAATAGGTTTTTAAAATACCATGTGCGTGTGTTCGCGGTGGGTCACAAGTAGGGTCGCAGTGACAGGGGTTGTGGTGTAAGTACTTATATTGTATGCGACACTATCGAGTATAATTGAACATTTCATGTGCATCTTTTCACGTCTGGCCATCACATGTATGGAGGCGGCGTGGGGCGATTGGGGTGCACGTATGTACTGCTTTTCCAATATTGATTGTGACACTTCCGGGTCTGTTTGACAATTTCATTTGCATGTTCTCACGACTGGTTAGATGTAGGGACGCGGCGACATGGGATTGACGTGTACGCACTTATATTGCATGGGACCATGTATGTTTGAACATTTCATGTGCATGTTTTCACATGAATGTCACAATATGCCCCGTGTAGAGACGTGGCGACATGGGGTTAGGGTGTGCGTACTTATATTGCATGGGACATTGTCTGGACTATTTCATTATTTCATGTGTACGTCATCAGTGCTGATCACATCGCCACAGAGGGGTGACACAGGGTTGGGTGTACGTATACTTATATTGCATTAAACACTGTCTGGTCGGTTTGAACATTTCATGTGTATGTTATCATGGCTGGTCACAGCGGCGTGGTACAAGTGGATGGGTTTACATACTTTTATTGCATATGATTATATAGGCGATATCTTTTATTACATGTGCATGTTTTCACGTCCGGTCATCACATGTGTGGACACGGCGACATGTGGTTGGGGAGCAGTATGTACTTTTTTCTAATATTGATTGTGACACTGTCGGATATGTTTTATATTTTCATGTGCACGTTCTCACGATTGGTTACATGTAGGGACGCGGCGAAATGGGATTGGCGTGTACACACTTATATTGCATGGGACCATGTCTGTTTGAACATTTCATGTGCACGTTTCACATGTCACAATGTGTCCCATGTAGAGACGTGGCGACATGTGGTTATGGTGTGCATACTTATATTGCATTGTACATTGTCTGGTCTATTTGATATTTCGTGTCTATGTCATCAAGGCTGATCACATCGACACAGAGGGGTGGCACAGGAGGTTGGGGTTAAGTATATTTATATGACATGCAACACTGTCCGGTCGGTTTGAATATTTCATGTGTATGTTCTCATAGCTGGTCACAGCGGCGTAGCTCGATGGGTTGGGTATACATACTTTTATTGCATTTCATTATATAGATAACATCTTCTATTTGATATATCTTAAATTGCATATGTATATTTGTGGTGACAACTCGATAAGCTGACGTTTCTTTTCTCCGCATCCGTCTTGGATTTTACTCTTTGCATCATTCAAGTCTTCGGAATACGGTACAGCCCCCATGCATCTTACCGTCCGCATCGTGTGCTTGGTCATGAGTACACCGGATATCTCGCTCTGATAGATGCGTATATATGAAGTTCTAATATTAACTTTATAACATTTCCCCAATGTATGTGACTATTTGTTTTGTAAAATAATTCATGGGCGATCTGATGCATGCATCGTCTTTTCTTGTTGTCCTATTGTGTGCTATCAGTAGGTTATATCATGGTGATAATCGTTCACTCGATATAGTCACTCGTCAAAGACTCGTGGATGTTTCTCGTATACGAGTATCACCATGATATAACATATACATATCTTCATTTCAAATTTATTATATAGGGAGGATCAGATTGGGACCATCACACCCAAACCACAGGCGCCGCCACCCAGTAACGAACAGACGGCGCATCCGATCAATAAATATGTACTTTAGTGTTATGACCAATTTTATGTCAGTGACCTGTGGATTATCCAATACTTTTGATTGGGCTATTATTATTCATGTTGGAGGGTGCTGCTTACTTTGTCAGATATCATAACAACCGACAGGCAGAGCACTATACTATATAACAAAGAGCATTTTGAACTTATTCGCTGAATGTACGCACATAGATCAATCGATAAGAAGCAATTAAGGTCCCACATAATTTTCGAAATCTAACATTGTGGACTGTTTTTGAAAACAGATATATATATTGTATGGAATAGTAGGCATGGACAGGCCCATGCCATCTGATATATGCCGGATATAGAGAAGTTCATATCCGTCTTTGACAAACACAAAGTTATGAGCATAAACGCTCAATGCTGACCTCAGAAACTCACGAACAAATTAAAATGCCCGGCCTGGCTCGGTCCACATAATGCTCGAAACATATGTAATATCACAATAACTAACGTTAATATAATACTATATGGCCTGTTATGTACATAAAACCGGCATATAACCTTTACACCAATGTGTCCAAATATTCAATCTATAAGATCTACCAGACTTAGTCAATTCCAGGATTCTAAATAGACAAATAAATGCATATGTTCATGTGCATGTACGGAATGTCTCGAGAACAGTAATGTAATTGATAGAAATTGCTGCTTTGAAAAGAAAAATGGTCCTTTTGTTCTACAGCATGCAAAATGTTATGTTCCGCTTTAAAGGCACGGACGGTGTTCGTTGTAGAAATATTCATATTTGTTCAAATCGCCATCAACAGAAGGAATATAAAAAATATATAGTTTTGTTCATATGCCAAACATAATCAGCGCGTAAATAGTATATTGTCGTCAAGACGTAATGGTGTACGTAAACAAGCACCTGCTAGTGTTACAGAAGTTTTGCTTATGTTTACATAACACAGCGCAATTCTATTGGTCAATCACATACAAATGATATAAACGCTCTTTATTATTTCTGTATTAGGAAAAAAGTAACAAATAACGCTCTTTATGTTTACCATATCCGGATCGAAACAAAAGCCAGGTTCTGTAACGTTTTTTGCTTTTGCTTACACAACAAAGGAAAACATTTGACGATAAACATACGGTTTATACCATATTTCTGATTGGTACAAGAACAAATTCTGTCTATATTTTACTATTCTTTCTGTTTATGGCGGTTTTTGACGGAGCTGAATATTTTAACAGCATACCAACCGCCAACACCGCCCGTATCTTTAAAGCCACATGGCGGTTTGCGCTCCAAAATACACCTAATAATATTTGCTTTTGAAATTTTCCCGATACCGAAATAGGTCGATAATTACTTGAACCACCTTAACCCTTTACCCAACAAAACGGCCAAAAACGCACAAATAAAGCTTCAACAGCCTAAAATATCTTCGGTCTGTCTCAATAACACCATACAAATATGGATATCATTGGAACCGGTTCATTTACCACATTGTGATGGTTACAGTTATGCCCTGTGCCAATGCATTCTTTTATATATGCGAGTCGACCATAGGTCGCCTCGCATATATAAGAGAATGCATTGGCCTAAATAAAATCTTTTTTTTAACACTTTTTACCATTTTTTCTTATAATATTTTCTACATTCTTTGACAATTTTAGCATTTTTAATATGTGTTAAGCCAATGCATTCTCTTATATATGCGAGGCGACCTATGGTCGACTCGCATATCTAAGAGAATGCATTGGCACAGGGCCGTTCTGTTGGGTAAAGGGTTCATTTCTGCGGGCATTATATGTCAGAAAGACGCACGGTGTTTGGGTCCCAAACAAGCAACATCCATGTGCACGGCATGGAACATAAACGAGGGTTCCATGTTCTATTTCTATTCCTGATATTGCAGAAATAAAGACCGTTTTTTGAGAGCATACGAATCCGTAGATCATGCCATTAATCTCGACTCTGGCTAACGCCCGTAGAGATCATATTCCACCTGTACAAATGTTTTGAACTTTTTGAAGTTTTGACAGGGAACCTTATAAATTCGGAAACATAAAGCGAGGAATATATTTCTTAGTAATTATCTGTTCCTAAATAATGTACTGCACTGTAGGTGAAGGTCCCAACTTGAAATTTCACAATTTAAGGGACTTTGTGAGTGATGTTGCTTTGCGTTGCTTACAATTATGGAATTTCTTCTGGGTAATTTATTCAATGTTTATTGCGATATCGGCTCACATACGTCACAGAAAAGCATCCCATTTCGAGTTGGGACATTCTCATATATACAGCGAAGTAAATTATTAAGGAACAGATAATAACTAAGAAATATATTCCCCGCGTTATTTTTTCGACTTTATAAGGTTCCCTGTCAAAACCTCAAAAAGTTCCAAGGTTTTGTACTGGTGGAATATGATCCCTACGGGCGGTAGCCAAAGTAGAGATTCATGCCATGATCCGGTACATCAATATTTCGTGTCTTTATCAACCTATCAACCTCCTCCCAAATTACGAAAACAAAATTTGGAAGCTCGGATAAGCTATGTCGTTTTAGCAGTACAATGAACTCACCAATGAGGATATTAGCCAAACACCGCAGCAATATTGTCATATAGTCAGCAGGCATTGTTCATTTATATTTTCACGCAGTATAGTTCTCAAAAAACAAACGAATCGTTTGAGTAGAAACAATATCAAGGATAGATTTCACGGCACTATATCAGCCCTGGGTATGATCCTCTGCTCGACTGTTCAAGTCGTGTGCTACTAGCTATTGACGGCGCAAATGACAAACCGGGTATAATCCAATAGAAGATTCCATGGCAAACCTTATATATCAATACACGTGCCTGTCCCGTGGGTGTGGTATGCTGGAGAGAATTGACACTGTAGGGCTTTCATCTTGAGTCGTAGGCATGGCAATTCGATATGTATATGTTCGATACATCTACCCACCTGATCGTAGCCGTATCCGGCTAGCATAAATGCAATGTTACTGGGCGTGCCTCAAGGTCTTTTAAATGGCAGAAGTGGCCAAACAGTAGAACTCAGAGATGATCTATATTGACGGATATGCGTAGTTATATCTAAATCGTTCTGTCCACGAAGGAACAGAACTGATATTGAATGGCATTGTGTTATGCCCTTAAACACTTTACAGCTGATATGATAATACCTGCAGCTCTTACTCGCAGTATGACGTTGGTGTGGATAAATTCGCTCTTGAATGCTATTGTACTATCATTTTGATATAAGTATATCTGAGATTAAACTTATGGGTAGCCGAATATTCGATTTACTGTGATTGTATTTAGAAAGGCCTTGAAATGGCGCACTTGAACATCCATGGTATATCTGCGTTCTTTGAAAGAAAGGAATCAGATATGTCGACAAATACACGACACACTTATATACCATAAAAAGAACTTGCCACATTCATAGAACTTTTACAGCTGTTTTAAAGGCACGGGCGGCGTTCGTTGCAGAAATATTCATATTTGTTCAAATCGCCATCAACAGAAGGAATATTAAAATATATATATAGTTTTGTTCATATGCCAAACATAATCAGCTCGTAAATAGTATATTGTCGTCAAGACGTACGATGGTGTACGTAAACAAGAACCTGCTCGTGTTACAGAAGTTTTGCTTCTGTTTACATAACACAGCGCAATTATATTGGTTAATCACACACAAGTGATATAAACGCTCTTTGTTATTTCCATATCAGGAAAACAAATAACGCTCTTTATGTTTAGCATATCCGGATCTAAACAAAAGCCAGGTTCTGTAACGTTTTTTTCTTTTGTTTACATAACAAAGGAAAAACATTTGACAATATAATAATGTTTATGCCATATTTCTGATTGGTATAAGAACAAAGTCTGTCTATATTTTACTATTATTTATGTTTATGGCGGTTTTTGACGGAGCTGAATATTTTAACAGCATACCCACCGCCAACGCGGCCCGTATCTTTAAAGGCACGGGAGGCCTTAGTTTTCGAAAAATATTCATGTTTGTTCCAATCACCATAAACAGAAAAACATTAACACGCATAAAGTTTCGTTCATATATACTATGACCATCGCGTAAACAGCATGCTATCATAAAGACCTACTATATTTTACCTAAGCAAGAGCCTGATTGTGTTACAGAAGACATCACAATGCTATTGGTTAATCACACACAAATGATATAAACGCTCTTTATTAGTTCCATATAAGGAATGCAGCAACAAAGAACGCTCTTTATGTTTACCATCATAATATAAACAAACACCAGAAAAGTAACGTTTTATGCTTTTGTCTACTAACAATGGTCAAATATATGACAATAACGTACTGTTTACGTGATATTTCTTATTTGTATACGAACAAAGTCTATCTACATTTTAATATTCTTTCTGTTTGTGGCGGTTTTTGACGGGTGGAAATATTTTCACAGGATATCCACCGCCAAGGCCTCCCGTACCTTTAATGTGATTGTATTTAGAAAGGTCTTGAAATGGCACACTTGAACATCCATGGTATATCTACGTTATTTGGAAGAACGGAATCAGATATGACACACTTTATATACCATAAAAAGAACTTGCCAAAGTCATAGCAATTTTACAGCTGTTTTCAAATTTCGCACACGATTTTGTTTAGGCTAACTGTAAACGGTCTTTGCTGTTCATGCTGAAGAAAACTCGGAACCGGACTTTTATAAACTATATCACGGTGGGGAGTCACGTGGTTTCAGGTTGGTGAGTACCACGCATTAAAAATGGCCAAGGCGAGCACAAACGCTCAAAAACACAAGAAACCCGAAGTCAGAAATGGTAACGCCCTCAAGATCATATTATTAGGCATACATAAAATAATATAACGGTGTGACTAATTACTGCCCGGACACGCCCAGACACGCCCGGACACGCTCGGGCAATCCCGGACAGGCCCGGTGGCGTCATGAGCACATGGGCAGTATAATATGATGTCTTATGGTAGTAGGATACATACATGTGAAAATTGACTTGCTGTGTCATCCACCGGCGGGTTTATTAACCCTTTAAATGCAGATATTGTCTAAAAGATCCCGGGAGAGCCCGGGCAGACCCAGAGACCCGATCACACTATATGTCGATGCCTAATTGTATCCAGACACCTATTAAACGTAAACGGCGAAGATTGACTTGCCGTCTAGTTCCCGGCCAGATTCATTACCCCTTAAATGACGATATGGGCCAGAAGAGCACGGGCGAGTCGGTTTTGTTAACCGTTTAAATGCCGATATTGGCTAAAAGAACCCGAGAGAGTCCGGGCAGACACAGAAACTCGATCACACTATATATTGATGAATAATTGTATAGCCAGACAAATATTAAACGATGAAAATTGACTGACCGTATCGTTCAACGCCGGGTTCACTGACCCCTTAAATGACGATATGGGCCAGAATGGAGTACGGGAGAGCTCGGACGGCTCTGTGGGCCCACATGCTGTATAATATATGATGCCCTATGGTAGTAGGATATACACTAAACATATATTGTAAAAGTTGACTTGCTGTTTCATCCACCGGCTGTTTGATTTAACCATTTAAATACCGAAATTGGCTACATGATTCAGGGAGCAGCCCGGTCACACCCAGAGAACGCATCAAACTATATATATTGATGAATAGTGGTAGCGAGGGACTTACTAAACGTAAACTGTGAAGAGTGACTCGTTATCTCTTTACGACCGGATTCATTTGCCCCTTAAATGACGGCATGGGCCAGAAAAGAACGAGAGAGCCTGGGTAACCCGGGCGGACCCATGCGGACAGTATAATATATGTGATGCCTTGCGGTAGTAAAATGCATATGCTGTGAAAAATTACTTGCCGTGTCATCCAACGCCGTTGTTATTGACATGGAAAACATGTAGACAATTGGGCTAAGATAACTGGAGATAAGTAAGACATTAAAAGATAGAGATAGAGGTAGAAAGATAGAGAAGTAGAGGAGAAATATACACATGAATAAGCTCAGTCATGCCATCGATTGCCACCAAGGAGCGCCTGGAGCGCACAGAAAAGCAAGCCAAAACTCGCTTATTTCCACTGTGGCCTATAGTTTCGAGTCCACGATAATTCGCTTGCATGCAGTTGAGGCAAGAAGTATTCCAAAGTAGGCTACCCCACTGACGTGCTATCAGATATGGCGAAATGTATCAGCTAGATCGTCAATAGCCTAATTCATTAATAACAGTTATTGCATATGTTTTGTGTGCTCTACTATATAATATAAGTATAACACCCTATAACATTTTCTGCTATAGATCAGAACACTTTCTATTATAGGTATACATGTATAAATTCCGACGCATTTCTCAATGGAAAGGCATCTACCTACATTGTAGTTTGGAATAATACGATACGAAAAAAATAGTTCCGGGCTCTCCTGATCCACATTGTCATTTAAGGGGTTAACGAACCCGGCCGTGAACTAGATGGCGAGTTAGTATTCACAGCCACGGTTCTTTTAGCCAATATCGGCATTAAAGGGTTACTAAAACCGGTGATGGGTGACACGGCCAGTAATTTGTCACAGTCTATGCATCCTACTACCATAAGGCATCATTACGCCACATGTGGTGTAAGTTGTTTTACAGATTTTCATTTCGCCTGTATCACTGGGATGTTGAATTGTGGGAAAATTATGTTTTGTACCCTGGCTCAATCGTACCGATATGCTCCGTTGGTTCAGAGTGCCGGTGTTCTGCTTAATAAGTACGTTGCCAGATAAGTCAGTATCTAAAAATAGAACGGCTTAAGCATAGACCCCGGTGCGCACATGTGCTATGGACGAGCTCTGATTGGCTCTGCACATAAAGGTAAAGGTCATACTTCGTGTCGGGATAATACATTTTGCCAAATTTTTATTTTGCTGTCACTCAAGATTCTGTGTTCTTTGAGGATCAGGTGTCTTGCGGATACCAAAGGTCCAAACTCTAAGTCTAATTGACGCGGGCAAATTTCACTGACTTTCATTTCAACCTGAATAGAAGATAGATCTAAGAAGATTTACAAGACTTTCGTCCTCTTATAACTAGTTGAAACTTTCCTATGAAACAATAAGGACAAACAGTATAAAAACTCATTCTTTGTCAAAACAATCATTGAATGGAACCACCTGGAGGCTGGAGGACACGGCCAGCGCATATGATTTAACATCAACAACAACATTAACAGCGTAAGTCGTCCAACGGTGAACCTACAGCCAAATCAAGGCTCCTACACCCGCCCGACCAACATACAGATGCAGATCGAACTTGAAACAAGATAATCACAAAGTGAGTATTTACTGTATTATATATTATAATATAAGTGTTTTCCACGTAAAAACATTCAATTAATTCTATTCAATATAATTCATTGTCATTGAGTGATTGACGCGAAATTAGGTTACTTACTAGTACAACTGACCTCCTCGATACAATCATTATGATTAAACGCTGAAATGCATAAAACTAAAAGGCCATGCGTTGAAATTATTCAGATTCAGGGGTCATTGATATTGTTGCCACATTTTGGTGTGTTGGCTGGTTGGAAACGGGCCAGCTCGT
Organism: Siphonodentalium dalli; assembly: GCA_032622095.1. NCBI lineage: Eukaryota > Metazoa > Mollusca > Scaphopoda > Gadilida > Siphonodentaliidae > Siphonodentalium > Siphonodentalium dalli. Next base: position 180,075,944 of record CP136065.1, on the reverse strand, counting down.
CCCACTCCCAGATCTAATCGTGGCCATATACTATAGCGACGAGGTCGCCGAGTCACTATGTGGCCATGGAAACGACGATTAGCTTTCTTGAGTAAATTCTCACAGCCTGCAAAGGTATCTGTGTCAACGGCGTCACGGGTGCATTGTATCGCAACTACCGTACCGTAACGGTGCATATATTTATTATCGCCAATTCGTTATCGCTAATTTTATCAGGGAATTTCATAGGAAATGGTAGATAAAGAGTGATACCATGCAATATTTCTCCTAGGCAAAAACAGCCCTTTAATCAGCTTTAATAGGCTTTTTTTTAATTGTCCAAAACAAGCTCGAATTGTTCAATTATGTTACTGAATGTGTTAGATCTTGTTACTGTTAGAAATCAATTGTCATCTAAATAATTTGATCATTACTGATATTTAAAAACTTCAACTATATGTAACCATATTTGTTTTTATTTCAAAATACTTTCTGAGTATTAATTATATAATAATATTAAGCCAACACACAACAACAACATAAATGACTCTTTGTCGTATTTAATGGCGTATATTTAATGACATAATTTTTCAAACTTCTTCATTCATTTATAGCTTGTGGGAAAAATATTGGAAGCCAAAGTATTTTGAGACGTAGTGTACGGAATGTAAACAGACGACAGACCGATTTCAAGAGTGACCTGGCACTATTTCCTATTATTAAACGAACGTTTAATATCACAATTTATAGAATGGGTTTATTGAATGGAATAAGGGTAGGACCATGTAATAAATATATTTTATAACATTTTTTCGTACATTTTTGTTTACTGTTACATGTATTTGACAAAACTTGCTGCATAAAAAATTCTGAGCAATCCTTCTGTTTGGTTTCAGACCTAGTCAATATGATACAAGTCGCTACAATCCAGTTTGGGAACACGAACGAACATACTGACATCCAGGGGATACAGAGGCAACCTATTGAAAGCATGAGGGACATTTTAAAGTGATGGGTGAGTATTTGTAGAGGCAGCTAGATATTTCTCTCCAGTGTTCGCGCTGGACCGAAAAATATTTTAGCCAAATGAAAATTTTATTAGCCAAATGAGAAAAACTTTAGCCAAATGTTTTTTGGCCAAATTAAATCCTCATTTTCTGGGCGGTTCACAATTAATGACTAAAATATTCGCTTTAAACTTTATTTGTTATTCAGTATAAAAACATAATTAAAACAACACAAAAACAACTTTAAAAACAATATTATACGAACATATGTATGTATTACATGAATATCACACAAGCAGATCAATTCATAAAACATTACTATAGAATATGGCGGGATTTCACATCGCAAAAGCCCGCATAAATTCGCTAAGCTAATTAATTGTAATAACTCTATGTCGTTGACACTTTTATGACGAGAAGCCAGTTTATTAAACGGGATGCAGATTACGCAACCATTGATTAAGAACTGCTCTTCTGAACAAAGCATTTAGGTATTTTATCTTACAGACGGCTTAATCAGTTACATAACCAGTACTACAGCTTAAGCGTTTTGACGATTAGGCTGGTTAAATGTCATCGACAGCGTATTAACATAAGTACGAAATACTTTCGTCACATAACTTCGATCTATTCAGCGCTTTTATTAATTAGCTTTACGACTCCATGCTTTCCGTCTCCATTTGGGGTTAAAAAAAGTTTAGCCAAATGAAATTTTTATTAGCCAAATTCGAATAATATTAGCCATTGGCTAATTTGGCTACCGACAGCGCGAACACTGTTTCTCTCTAAATCACAGATATGAAAATGGAATAAGGGTAGGACCATGTAATAAATATATTATATAACATTTTTTCGTACATTATAGTTTACTGTTACATGTATGTGATAAAACTTGCTGCATCAAAAATTCTGAGCAATTCTTCTGTTTGGTTTCAGACCAAGTCAATATGATACTAGTCGCTACAATCCAGTTTGGGAACATAAACGAACATACTGACATCCAGGGGATACAGAGCCACTTGTTTTATGATTGACAGGTACAAAATCTATTCTAGCCATGGTTATCCGATCTGAATGTAATTTGGTATGGATAGTGATGTTCCGATAATCGGAATCGGAATCGGCCATCGGCCGATAATAGCCCATCGGAAATTAATCGTACCTCGCAGTTGAACATCGGCTTTTACCGATTGTCAAAATAAATAAAAACGTTCTAGTATCTAAGCGCAATGTGCACGCTTTAATAAACATACGCAATACAACTGTAGTATTGAATGTAAAACGCAGTTGTAACAGCCTAAAAAGAAGCCATTGGCATCATCAAAGCAGTCTGATATGATGATATATTATAAGAATGGCAATACACATGCCCGACATCCCGTGTAATATGAAGTTATTGGTTCAATCGCGTTGACACAAAATAGATTCAAAGAAAGCTTTAATTAAAAAGCTGACCTGATTACAGTGAGGCTTCCTCTAGAGCACGTGTCATGTGACGTCACATGCTATGTCAATGACTTGAAGCACACACTGAATGAAATAATACAGTTGTTATCAGAACTGTCTTCAATAACGATCAATGTTAGTAGGGGCATAATTAGCTTTTTCGTCTGTACAACGTATGCTATGAAATACGCTTAGCTCCACGTTGAACTTGCGAAACAAAAATTGAGCAGGCGGAACTATAAAAGCTTCCGAGTTGTTAAAAGATAAAAGGTGTGACCAATGGAAACTTGGGAAATCTCAGACAAATATGACAGCAATTATTATCCATCAATCAAAAATTAGTTAATAATCATCGCCATTCCATACATTGTTGCAACTTACAAGTATTCAATCAAGACTTTTACTCTGCATGCAAGTGTTCCACACATGGTCATAACGTTACTCTGAGTCGGCACCTTTGATCTCTTTGTCAAAACAACTACCGGTATACATCAAAGGAAGCACACAACCGACGTCGGCAGAAATACTGTCACGACAGTGTGAATATATTTCTTTGATGTATTTGGCTTTGAAACTATGCGGGATATGGAGTGCATTGGGTGTATATAAGTCCATTATAGGAACAAACGCACAATATATATAAACATCGGAATCGGAAATCGGCCGATTGTGCCTCCAGTTATCGGAAATCGGTCCGATAAGCTTTTTCATTATCGGAACATCACTAGGTATGGAGGTTTGCCATCACAAATACTTTCAAAAGAGTGCCCATTTGCGTTATTTGTGTTTTTATTTTGTCTGATTAATCGACCTTCATAAAATTTTCTCGATTTTTTGTCTGTCAGGCTTTGAACCAATTTCAACAAACAAAGTTTTGGTATTCACTCGTGCAGGTGTTATTCAGTCATCACGGGTCGGATTAAGACATCTTTCAAAATAAGCCAGATAAGAAAATTAATAAACCTCATTAGAAAGATACCTTGGTGGGGGTATTACATGTATATATTATATATATATATTATATATTATACCAAGCTCTTTCCTAAGTAAAATAAAATAGAAAAATTGGCCATGCAAGCAGGGGGGGGGGGGTCGGGAAAAAAATTCAGGCACGTATGGCATTTTTTCCCTTTTGATCATTTTTTGTACCCACTGCCAAATTTCTTTCCGTTTTCGGCAGTTTTTTCCGACCATTTTTTGACACCCACCCCCCCCCCCCTTTTAAGACTAAAACAGAGATTTGCGGGGGGAAATTCACTGTAAACAGCTGTATATGAATTTCTGTGCATACTATTTATCATGGATGTTAACATGGGCATGTAAATAGGAATGAGTCATTTTGAGGTCATTCGGCAAAAAAAACATGGCTGCCAGTGGCCATCTTGGATTTCAAAATTTGCAACAAAATACAACACGATAACTGCCTGCAGTCAGTTTACCAGTTAGAATTACATTATTTCTCTCATTCAAAGTGGTTTTGAAGCCCAACTCATTGCCAAAACACTAAAAAACAGCAGGACATTTTTTTTTTAGTTGCGGAAAAAATTGCTTGTTGGTGGCTTTGACCACCCACCCACCCCGGCATACGTTTTACCTTTTGGCCTCCGAGGCGTAAAGGATGAGAAAGGAAATCGACATTTCGGCGTCTTTAGGCAAGAGGCGCGAAACAGGCGCTCGTGTTTCGTCATGGAGGCGAAGGGTCGCCCGGCACCGAGGCGAAAGACGGCCGAAAAGAGCTATCGAGAACGTTTCCTTGGGGCAAAATCGATGTGCTTTTCTTCGTTTGACCGCAGATCGGATGTGCCGGAAAAAAAATTCACCCCCCCCCTATGCAAGTACTTGTCCCATGTATCTACTATCTAGCTACTAACTATAGCAAGGGCGATTTTTATCTCACAGATTTTTGGTAATGGGCAGGTGGTGGGTGGTCATTTTCAGATGAGTGATTTAACATCATAACTTGAACAAATATCAACTGATTTGTTGATATTTGATATATGAAACTTGCTCATTAACCCTTTACCCAACAGAAGGGCCCTGTGCCAATGCATTCTCTTATATATGCGAGTCGACCATAGGTCGCCTCGCATATATAAGAGAATGCATTGGCTTAACACATTAAAAATTATAAAATTGTTAAAGAATGTAAGAAAAAATGGTAAAAAGTGTTAAAAAAAGATTTTTTTTAAGCCAATGCATTCTCTTATATATGCGAGGCGACCTATGGTCGACTCGCATATATAAGAGAATGCATTGGCACAGGGCTAACTGTAACTATCACAATGTGGTCAAGGAGCCGGTTCCAATGATATCCATATTTGTATGGTTCTATTGAGACAGACCCAAGATAATTTAGGCTGTTGAAGCTTTATTTGGCCGGTTTTGGCCGGTTTGTTGGGTAAAGGGTTAATGCTCAACAATGTCTTGATCGAGTTTGAAAACCGGTCAGGTATGTGAAGCACAGCCCTTAATTAGTTAATTTTTAATAGTGCCATAACTTGAAAAAAATTAATCGACTGATTTTGTTATATTCGGTATATGAGACTCGATTAATAATGTCTTGTTCGAATTCAAAGTCTACTAATATGGTTTATAAGCATTCTTTCTCTATTTCTATAGATTACATGTATCTCATCCTGTTTTTTTGAAGATATCCTACAAGCTATCCAACAGTGAACAGAATTTAGATCCTACTCAGGCTACTGGTAACCCTTAAGAAGAATTAGGATAGATGAAACAGTAACTATTAAGGTTATGGATCTACCACAGGTAACTTGAATTTTTAGCTGCATTAATTTTAGACTTATTTTAGTTCAACTGAGAAATTGTTATGACTGCTTGTCCAGGCAACATAACTTGAAAGAATTGTGTGGCATAGCATGATACAAGGTGATTTCAACTGATTTGGGACCAATACCAACACGAACCGATGGGTGGTATTGGTCCTGTTGAGTCTTGTATCATGCTATAACACACAACCCAAGACACTGTAACATTTTTACCATGTTGACAATTCTAACCAATTGGGGAAAAAATGCTCCATCTGTGAGTTTGCATGCCAAAAGTTACATTTTGAACGAATCTGATAACATTACTCTCACATGCCTTTAGAATAATCATGATGGCCCAATGATGAATTTTGTTTACATGATTCCAAATGATAACAACCAAGATCAGAATAATAATTGAGGTCTGTTGGATTGGGAAGAAGATGTTAAAGCTTTCAGAGGGGTAGTTGTGGAAAATGTTTTCTGTATAATTCCAAGTGATGTCCACCAAGATGACTTGGATAAGAAAAAAAATCTATATTTTTTTGCCAACTCTTTCCATGATGGGAGGTGGAAGTGGGTTGAGATATTTATACCTGAGTATCCCCTCTCCACCATGAATGAGCATAAGAAAAACAAGTTTAAGTTTGTTACAAACCTATGTAACACATCCATTTATTGATGAATTGTGACAATTTTTGGTACATTACTTTAATCTCACATTTGACAGAAAGTCAGGCCAGCCCCGTCTTTTAACCAGAGTTATCCCACTTATTTATATGTAATTTTATGTCCATTAGTGTGGTAACTTTATAACAAATGTCAGCTAATTAAATTCATATTTGGTTTATCGATCTTTCACAACAATAGCAAGTTTGCGATACCCATCCGACGGGTACGGGTAAATCGGTGAACATCGTCACGGTCTTTTGTGTACTTTCAATGCAGCTAATAAAGCGATGGCGATTTGGAACGGGTAGATGTGTCCTGTTGACCGGTAACCTTTCACTACGATTTTCTCACTCAAAGGTTCACGAATTACATGAAATTCCAGTCAGCTATGCGTTAACCTATTTATTGCAAGATGTCATGAGCAAACATCATTGATAAAGTTGTAATTTTAAGCCAGGTTTTATGTTCAAATTCTCGAGGCGGCTTCTAGCACTTAGATAAATACGGAAGGTCGATCATTTCACTGACAACTTTTTTCACGCTTTAATGACAGGTTGTCGTTAATAGAGTGAGTAGATAGCGCTATAGACACAGTCTCGACCCATTGCAGGGACGTGACTATATATGGTCTCTGCGAATTTCCAACTACACCCCATGAACCATATCAAATTCACAAGTGGGGGGGGGGATAATCCACTGGGTCGACCATTCAGTACAAGAAAATGTGTAGATCTGAGCCTGAAAAATCCTAATATCTAGTGGTCTAACGCCATGCAAATTCACCCAGATTTGTTTTTTCTTAAATTAATTATCAGTTTCTGACTGACCACTGGGGAGGGACCGGGACACACCGGATCGACCATGCTTCGGCCAGGTGTGAGAAATTTTTGAAATCTGAACTTGAAATTTGCTAAATCCTAACATCCAGACTGGCATCAAGCTTTCCAATTGTTGTAAATTTTGAGACCTGACACCTCCCCCCCCCCCCAAAGGTTGGAAAATTTCCGACAGTATCTGATAGCCATTTCAGTCCAATTTGTTTACTAATACTAGGAAAATATGCAAATGTTGGTCGAAAAACTACAAATTCTCCAGTAATAATTTTTTGGAAAATCAAACTACGAGAACAATTTCAACCTATTGTTGGTGTGAAATTTCCGACAAATGTTGTGTCAGGTATATCACATTTCCAACAGTTGAACATTTGACCAAAGTTGGGTTGCGAGACACCCCTGTCGTCAAGTCCCTGTGTCAACCCTTTAGTTTCTTTATCGTATATAATTGGGGACTGATTTCTCATTTTAATATATATTTACCATCTGAACGGACATGACGCATTTGAACCACAATACTTGTGTATATTGTAGCGGGGATAATATAGGTCGCTAAAGACACGAAATACCTGTACACACTCTGCAAAATCTAAGCATAATCATAACGAGTTTCAGCTGTTTTCTGTGTTTCGCACAGAAGTGAAGTAAACGCTCTTTATTCAATACATTAAAATAAACAGACTACATTTTAACACCTTTTATGCTTCCTAGTTTAATTTTTCAAACCTATCTCCGGGTTTAGATCCCGACAAAAATCCCAATTCTTGGGATAAATATTCCCTTGTCCCGACCCTTCAATCTGTTGAGGGATTCCAAACCAAAGATTACTTAATATGACTAAATATTCCCTAACTAAAATAAGGGACACATTCGGTCTTATATCTGACTGAAAGTACATGCACAACATTATTAGACCCTGGGTCTAAAACAATACATTTTATACCGATTATTGGTTGGAAAAATTAACGTAATTATAAATTTGAGCTATCATAATCTATTTTCTAAGTCTGAAAATTCCAACCGATTTATAGTCAACACTCGATCGGTCTATGACTTATATAATCCAATTGTTGAAACTGTTATCAATATGAGTGAAAGAAAAGCACCAACCCCTTCCAACTGCCGCCGCGTCCTTGATGACAGCAACTGATTATCCTGAGGCCCGCCCATCTAATATAAATACAAATTTCCAACAATCAATAACGGTAAGTATAACATCGGCCAATAAAGTGAATGCGAATAACAATCTATATTATAATATCTGTTTTGTTGCAGTTGGCTCACCATACATTACCAGTCTATGTGATGAATTCTACCCGTAAAACAGTTTGCGATTATCATTACAAAACGTGTACCGGTACGGGTAGCTACCCGTACCCGTACCGGTTTGAAATCGCAAACTCGCTAGTGTCTTGATTGAGTTAAACAACCAGTTTTGTCCTTGTCCAATTTGTTTTACCTGAGTTACAGCCCTTAGTTTATCTCTTTTGAGCAATTTTGGGGAAATTTATGTCTGATGCACGATAACTTGAACAAACTTCAACTGATTCCATTCGTATTGGGTGTATGGATCTTTTACAACAATATCCTGAACGAGTTCGAAAACCAAATTTGTCCGACATTTTTTACCTGCGTTATGGCCCCTAGATTGTCTATTTTAGCAATTTTATGACTGTTAGCACGGAAATTTCAACTGTATCCATTCATATTGAGTGTATGGATCTTTCACAGCAATATCATGATTGAGTTCGAAAACCAGGTTTGTCCGATTATTTTTACGGCCCTAGTTTGTTTATTGTCAGCAAGTTTATGACCATTTGCGTGATAACTTGAAGAAACTTTCAACTGATTCCATTCATATTGGGTATATGGACCTTTCACAACTATAACAATATCTCGGTTGAGTTCAAAAACCGGGTTTGTCCAATTTTTTTTACCTGAGTTATGGCCCTTAATTCTGAGTTATGATTCTGAAGGGGAAAAAAAACCCGGATTGGAGCCATCTTTGATGAGCAACCCTAGTTTTGTCATCCTTGGGTGGGAGTATTTATACAGTTAAACTTCGTTAAGTCAAATTGCAAGAGACCGTTGGATTACTTCGAGTTATCCGAGTGTTCGACTTAACTGTTTTGACCATTTGGTGACCACAAATTCCAACCAGTTGAATTCATATCGATCCGATATGGCCCATGATTGCTGCATCAGTGTCATGGCATCGAGAACATTCAAATTGAGTTCAGCCTTCTTGTCAATAGCATTTCTTCGTTTGGAACATTGTTTTCGTTTTGGGAAGACATGACTGAATGAAATTATTCTCTGTATCAGGCCGTTTAAATATGGTTTTCATTTCGCCTGTCAACACTACTAATCCTCACAGGGGAAATTGACCCCCACACCTCGTTAATATGTTAAATAAACAATGCATTAGGATAAATAAAGACTCCAGGAAACTTCACAGCTTTTTGGGGTAATGAATAGAAGCACACTGAGTTATAATCACATGGCGATGCGTCGCCGACGGCGCTTCGACTTAACCATAGTAATTAGTGTTATAATCTGGCTGGTGGAACTAAATTTAGTTTCGACTTAAGCGGAATTTCGACCTATCCACCTTCGACTTAACCGTAATTATTCTAATGGCTTTGCTCACAATCTCAGCCGGGACCAGGCGATGGCTTCGACTTAAGTGGGGTATTCGAGTTACCGACGTTCGAATTAACAAAGTTTAACTGTACTTAATGGTATGCCTGGAATCTCGCTGATTTTGTTTGTTATTATCACAGGTTGAAAAACTTTTTCTCAGAGTTGTTAGTTGAAAAGTTGCAAAAATAAACAAATTACTGTTTTATCACGGCTGCCTGGATATCTTCATCACACATCATCCTGCCTAACTGGGAATTATATCATACTAGCTGGTGGACCCGACTTCGTCCGGGCTGTTTCCCCTCTGCTTTCTGGCGAATGCGCGATTTGACCTTGAATTGATCATTTTGAAGGTCAAGGTCAGGTCAGGTCGGGGTCACGATTCGACCCATCCAAAACACTCCTCGGACAAAAGTAACCGTATGTACCAAATTTCGTCAAAATACCGTCAAAATTCGCAATTTGATCTTGAATTGAGCATTTTGAAGGTCAGGTCGGTGTCATGATTTGACCCGTCCAAAACACTCCTCGAACAAAAGTACCCTAGGTCTCAAATTCATCACAATTTGTCTGTTTTACCCAATTTGACCTTGAATTTAACTTTGAAGGTCAAGATCAGGTCGGGTCACGATTTGACCTGTTCAAAAGACTCCCCGGACAAAGGTACCTATAGGTATCAAATTTCGTCTAAATCCGTCCCGATTTGACCTTGAATTGACATTTTTGAAGGTCAAGGTCAGGTCAGGGTCACGATTTGACCCATCCAAAATATTCCCCGGACAAAAGTAACCCTAGGTATCAAATTTCGTCAAATTAATTGAATCAAGAATATGTATGTACATGTATGTCACTGTGAACACTTTAATTTCTAAGCTGAGTGTATGATTCTAACTATTTATTTTGAAGTAAATTTGACAAGTACTGACTGTTGTAGTCTTCATAGTGCCAGTCTTCTCAGTTTTCATATTGAATTGTAAATTAGGCAATGTTGTCAGGCACTTATTTGATAAGTGTTCTGAATAAATATTTATGCATGCCATTACACAATAAAAATTCATGTTATTTTATTATGTGGCTGAAACTGGCTCCATATTTAGTGTCGGATCGGCCTGCAGCCCATTTGTGCACTAAGTGCATACATAGAGGATCTCTAATGAGTCGCAATTTTATATGAAATTTATTAACCGACCTAAAACTCGACTCAAATAAAAAATTTGTGGACAAGGTTCATAAATTTTGTAAATAAATTGGATGAATTCGAGATCCATTCTATCACATAATTGCATTTTAGCAAGGAAAACGATCTCGAAATGCCTGGGGTTAAAAAAAATTTTTTATTTCTTTACCACAACCAAAGAAACCTTCAAGAAAAAATATAGTTCCATTTTGAATGCGTCTTTTCTTGCTGACAAAATTGTTCAACCACCATTATCACCAATGTTTATCTCACAGTCAACACTAAATAACACAACACAAATTGAATATCATAATTATATTATAATTAACATAATAATAAAGTTCTGGCATTGATATCGACATCATTGAACGGAGCTCTTATGTCACTGCGCATGGGAATTATACATGTGTGTCTTACTAAAAAATATGAGATCGGATTTAGGGGCTACTGTGTGATAAATTTTGATCTTAGACACACTCTTTCTCTGGGAGCCTTTATTCAACCGCAGCCTCTTTGTGCACTTTTAGCACAATTTGTTCGTTTAATCATTTTGATTTAAAAAAAAAAATTATTTAAAAGTTGAAAAAAATATTGAATTTATAATTATTTTTTATGTTGAAGTCAAAACACATTTTTTTTTTAAATTAAGTTTATTTATTTTTTTAAATCAAAATTTCGATAAAATAACGGCATTACAACATCCGATGGGGTACCCCCGGGTTACCACAACAAATCTGGTTGAATCGATCATAGGTGTCTGGGAGAAAAGTCATTAACAGCCAGAGAGATCCTACTCTTTTTATATATATATATATTACTAGAAGGTGACCCGACTTCGTCCAGGCTTTGTCCTTGAATTGTCCATTTTGAAGGTCAAGTGGGGTCACGATTTGACCAGTCCAAAACACTGCCCGGACAAAAGTACCCGACAAACGTGCCCGTCGAAATCCATCCGGTTTTACCCGATTTGACATTGAATTGATCATTTTGGGATTTGACAGAGATGTCCACGTTGAATGTGCAACTGCACACCTTGAACCATACCAAATATCCAAGTCTATGAAATTCCTTTGCACCCCATCGCACTTGGGTTGGAAATTTCCAACTATCTCAAGCTTTACCGCTGTTGTAAATTTCAGTGAAAGTAGGAAAATGTTAAACTTTTGGCCTAAAACAACAAATTGCACTGAATCATGCCAAATTCAACGCAACTTTGATTTAATATTTTGACAAAACACGCTGACGTCATGATAATGCAAATATTTAAAATAAAAGAAAACATAAATAATAATTAGAAGTAGAATAGCATTGGTGTCTTCGAATCCATGCCTGATCGACAGTGCAAGTGTCTTTTGTGTGGCAGCAACTTTTGATATGACAAAAATAGCGATTACACTCAGGTGGTTGAATGTAATATTGACACTTTTTCTTCTCTGAACTGATTTTATCCTCTGGACTAGCTGAAGTTGATTGGGGGGGGGGGGGGTAAACTATTACTATTTATTGTTAGTTGTGAGAAAATGATGCAAATTTATATTTCAGGTTCTGACATTTCACGTGGTAAGGATTGAGGCCCATTTCAGAGGCAGGAGGGGATGTGTGGCATAACTTCTAAAATAACAAAATGAAAATCAGCCAACACCAGCTTCACCAGCTCCAATGAAGATTTTTCTCAGTTTCTATATAAGACTGTGACATTGGTCAAGACAGATAAATGGTTGCAAAGACACAGTTAAAGAAAAAAATGAGAACAAAACTTTCTCAAGAGAAGACACCACCTAAGGCTGTGTAAAAGACAAAGTTATGATTCATCCTTCTCCTATACCCCACTTCAATGCAAAGGATTTGCAAAGTTTGGTGCGAGATATAGAAATTAGTTCTGTCGGTCTTGTGCATATGTCTGTTAGGAAATATTTTTGCTCTATTTTGTTTAGGTGCAATTTTTAGCTCAACTTGCCAAAGTAAAATGTAAGCTATTGCCATGGGATGGCGTTTATCTGAGCGTGTATCCGTCCATCTGTCAACAATTTCCCTACAGGTCACAGCTCTCATCCGATCATCACCAACTTCATAAGGATCTTTGGAGTGACCTCTACATGGGAGCCATGAATGTTTCCCGAAATTCGTTTAAAACAGCCATTTTGGATTTCAAATTTGAATTCATCGGCACACCTTTTAGTCGGTATTTATTGGAAAAATGTTTTGAAAATTTACAGCCATGTTTAGGGTCACCTCTGGGTGGTGGCTATCAAAATTGAATGAATTTTTATGAAAAACATAGCTGCTGGCAGCCATCTTAGATTTTACTCTTTGCATGACTAAATTCTTTGGTTCCCTACAGTAGGCTAGAGATCACATCCATAATCCATTCGTCTCCAAAATTCATATGAACCACTAGATAAAGAGTCATTAAATTTAGTTGAAAAACATGGCCACCAGTGGCCATTTTGGATTTTATTCTTTGCATAATCCTTCGCCATTTCCTACAGGCCACATCCCTCATTGTCACTAGATGGGAGCCATCAAATTTTTTTAAAACAAACATACGGCCATCTTGGATTTCACAAATTAATTCATCGGCACACCCTGCAGCGGACGTTTATTGGAGAAATGTTCAAAAAAATTACAGGCATTTCACGATCACTTCTGGATGGCAGCTCTTGAATTTGAACAATATTCAAAGAACTGCCGGCAGCCATCTTGGATTTTACTCTTTGCATCACTAAATACATTGTCATGCCCTTGACTGACAACATTATTTTTTTTCTCATTGATCCCAAACTTCATAAGGTGCTTCGGGTTGACCTCTGGTGAACGCTACTTAAAAATAACAACTTTCCGCATTCCTTATATCTCCATTGGCTGTAATGTATGAATTATCACCTCTCCAGGTTGAGCTACAGTGTCATTGACACTTTCATTATTAAAGATACATAATACGATTCAATGGTCCCCATATCATCCAGTACAACAACAATGGAATTTCACAAAAAGCTGATTTGGTTATCCAAATTAGTATATCCCCATTTGCGTAGGTCCCATAAATGGGGGGAAAAAAAAAATTTGAAGGGAGGAATGGGTGTATGTATATCTCAATTGAGACATATTTTAAACGAAAATTGATACAATAATCGATAAAAGTGGCTTGTTCTATCAAAAATATGCGCCAAGGTTGATAAACATTTGCTGTGTATACCTTACTTGTATTTAAATTTGTGCAGCACTATTGTTTTGCTCAGTTTTAAATGGGCGAATTTAAAATGGACACAAATATTTTTTGTAAATATCTTGGATCTGATGACAGTTTAAGTGGATTAATCATTCCCGAAGATACATGTATATCTTAAACACCATCAAGACAGATTTACATAGTGTAAAACATAACTGCGTCATCAATTTGTTGTGAAGATGTGTGTTTATATGCTCGAAATAATTATTCGGACACTGAAATAGTTATAGACATCATTGAAATGAACTAGAAAGAAGTAAAACCACAACCGTGTATATGCTACCTGTCTGCAGGTTGTGTTGACATAACTAATTCAGGCTATTTGGTCAGGGAAGGTGTCACTCCATGGTTGTAGGTCGTGCTTTCGCGAACCATCAGTCTGGATCATGTGTACTTCTTAACAATCACATGTATTTGAACATCATCAATGTTACCATGTTTTGTCACTTCACATATGGGTAATTGTGTTGATGTTGGTTGCTTGTATGAAACTATTGGCATACATGCAGACCTATATTTGTCCATTCAGTCTAACATTGAGTAATGTGTGTAATACATCAACATAGCCATTTTGTCTGCCATGTGGTTTGATGTAAACTCAGGATTCCTTCTAGTTTCTGCTCAGTTTTAAATTTGCACATCGATGGGTGTGCAAAAATTAGTACTGCACGAAATTTAAATACGAGTAAGGTAGGCATATATTTCACTGTATGCCCATAGCGAATGTTTATCATCATATTGGTCTGCACCAGTGACATCGGAGGATATTATTGATAGAACAAGCCACTATTATCATGTCGTTATTCATTTTAAATCAGTCTCAATTGACTGTTCCCCTTGAAATCTCTCTTTTTCGCCATTTTAGGGCACCTCTGCAAATGGGGACCTATTGCAAATAGTCACAATGTATGGTAGTGTTATTAGGTGTTAATATTGATATGATATTGTCACTTGCCATAGTATATATAAGTTTTATCATGCCTCGACTTGTAACTTCACAATCTTTGGAAACTCTGTCTCTTTGATGCTGTAATATATAAGCAATGGGGCACAAATTCCCAAAATTATGAAACTATGAAGAACTTTAGGATATCGGACGTTTTCCTAAAACCAATTCAAACTTCTCAAAATAAAATTTATATTTTGCTTACAAACAAGACAAATGTTAAAACATTGACAATGGGCAATTCGCAGTAAGAACATATTATATTATTTGATTACTGATGTGGAAGCTATAATTATTTCAAGCTGCGTGATACATACTGTTCATGCATCATTTTCATATGTGTAAACATATTTTATTTTTAAAAAGTGGGGTATACTGTTTTGCACCTGTCTAGCCGTCCGTCAGACGTGCGTACGTACGTCTGATGTCTTTTCATATCATAACTTGAACAGTAGCTTGGATCTCAATGAAATTTGGTAGGACATTAAATTGAGGGCTCCTTTCGTCTTTTATAGTACGCATCACAAAAACAAAATCTCCAATGTCATTTTTCCCCTCATAGTTCAAATGCATCGCCCGTGGCATCACGTGACCAGAACATTGAAATCGATTGATAATTCACAGCTGATACTCTAGACCAAGTCTTCTCGGTCCACAACATCAGATATCGGTTGGGATGATGCTGTTTTAGGACTAAGTCCCCTCCTGTTACTCTTCTATAATGGACTTTCTTTCAAAATATGTACTATATTTACATGTGAAGCCCAGACATTCACATGAACCCCTGAATGTGATAAATAATCTGACAGAATAATCTTGATAGAAAAGGTAAAGTGATGATATGATCGTTTCATGTATTGTTTAAATACATTTTCTGATAGCGAGACAAATCAAAATTCTCTGGAAAACAAAGCTTTGTTTACTTATCAATTTTGTTGCTCTGACATTTAATGGACCTCTGATATAATTATGCATGTTTGATACTTTTGTATCATAATGCTTGGGAAAGGCTGCCATCTATGTTCATATACACAACGCATCCATTTGACCTCATCTGAAGACATATAAGCAAGATAACTCCCACACACAATTATGGATGTAAAGTTTGTTGTAGAAGAGTAATGGGAGGGGACTCATCCAAAACAGCATCAACCCAACAGATGTCCCAAGCTGTTGTGGACTGAGAAGACTTGGTGAAACTCAAGCTATTATTGGACCGATTTGGTTCTGTGTGGGTTAAAAATACTCAGCAGATTTTATGAAAATAAATACTTTCAGCTTTTTAGCTCGCCTGAAACGAAGTTTCCGGTGGAGCTATAATCATCAATCCTTGTCCGTCCGTCCATCAAGAATCATCTTCTCCTCCAGAACCGTAAGACATAATGGGTTCATATTTGGTGTGGATGTTCCCTATGTGAATCACATTCAGGTTAGTTCAAATGAGGTCACCCGTTCAAATAGTTGCGAAGCTAGGACCATAACTCTTTTCCACCATAGTAATTTTTAAAATGACTACTTCTCAAATTTCATTGGGGCGAATGGGTTCATATTTGGTACAATTGGTCCTTGGGGGACTGTGATTCAGATTAGTTCAAATGAGGTCACTGGGTCAAATGTTGACGGAGCCAGTGACATAACTCAAAAAACAAAACAAATTTTAATTCAGTTTTTTTGGAATTTTCACCTTGCTCAATTTAACAAACAGAATTTTTTTTTAAACATGTTATAAAATTTGAAAATGGTGACACCATTATAACATCTGCAGAGTTATGAAACTTTAATCTTTAATGAAATTATATTCGGTATGGATGGGCCTTGGGTGACCGGGTTCAAATTTGTTCAAATAGGGTCATTTTTAGCTCAACTTACTTTGTAAGTTTGAGCTATTGCCATGAGTTGGCATCCGTCGTCTGTGTGTCTGTCAACAATTTCCTTTGGCGCGGGCTACAGGTCGTACCTTTGGTCTGATCTTTATGAAATTTGTCATGAATGTTGACATTGACATGTAGATGGGAACGAGTCATTTTGGGGTCATTCGGCCAAAAAACATGGCCGCTGGTGGCCATCTTGAATTTCAAAATTAAATCCATTGGCGCGGTCTACAGGTAGTCCTGTTCGTCTGATCATCATGAAATTTGTCATGGATGTTAATATTGACATGTAGATGGGAACGAGTCATTTTGGGGTCGTTCTGTCAAACAACATGGCCGCCAGCAGCCATTTTGGATTTTACTCTTCGCATGACTGAATCCTTGGGCGTGGGCTGCAGATCGTAGCTTTAGTCGGATCTTCATGAAATTTGTCATAGATGTCAACAATGACATGTAGACGGGAACGAGTTATTTTGGGGCCATTTGGCCAAAAAACATGGCCGCTGGTGGCCATCTTGGATTTTACTCTTTGCATGACTAAATCCTTTGGCACAGCTAGGTTAGACATTTCAATTAGCACCTTTCCTATTCCTCCATTTACTGTCAACCATTAAAATATTCCCCTACCTAAGTTGAGCTACAGTGTCACTGACACTTATATTATGTTTACCCATACCATAGTATGGTAAACATAGTGTCGTTGTCCGGATTGACCACTCGTCGTTAGTCCGTCGTCTGTTTGTAGACACTTTACGCATGGTGCGATAACTGAAATATTTTCTATCTGATCAGAACCAAATTTTGTATATGAATTTCTCAGCACCAAATACAGATCAAGTTCGAATATGGGTTTGATCCGATTTTTTTAATGGAATTTTAGCCCTTTTTCGACTTAGAATTCATGCATGCTGCCACAACTCAAACAAAATTTATCTGACCATCACCAAATCTGGTATGCGAGTTTCTTAGCCCAAAATACATATCAAGTTTGAATATGGGTTTGATCCGATATTTTTTAATGGAGTTATGGCCCTTTGACATAGAATTCATGCATGCTTCATAAATCAACCATTTTTCAAACTGATAGAAACCAAATTTTGTATGTGAGTTTCTCAACTCAAAATACAGATCAAGTTCGAATATGGGTTTGATCCGATATTATTTAATTTGCGGGCATTATGACCCTTTGATTATTTTATTCATCTCTAAAATATATCAAAGATACACAGTTTGCACTGTCCAAGTAGAATCTAATAAATCAGGTTTACAATGCCATGAAGTTGTCTTCTCACGATGAGCAACAGAGATAGTATCAAGTGACAATGACTCTCTCTTGCATTGAGTTAATGGACCTATCCGTAGGTACCGCCCCAATTTCAATTATAGCCAATGAGCCGATAGCTTAAACCCGGAAGCGACATAGGACTGCCTAGTGATATGAATTGCACCACAAGCCAGTCCCTAACTACAGTTGTAAGCTATAGGGAATTTACGAACACGGGAGCAAAATATGTCTTAAAAAGCTACAATGGTGTTGATATGTGCATGTGGAACATGTCCGATTGACGAACGATATTTATACATGTTTTAGTTCGGTTTCCTATATAAAAAAAAGTAACTATGACATCTCTTTAGGCTGGATTAAACAATGCCACCGACCACACTCGGATCCTAGTGTTATTTAAATTTCAATATTTATATATAACAGATTTCAGACTAAAATGTGGAAATAGTAGTCCCGATCGGTGATGCGTTATGAATATTAATTGTGCCGCGAGTATGTGTTTTATGTGAAGTGTTTTTCATTATAAATGTATACATTTGTTGCTGTTATAACATCGTGGTAATATTGAGTTCGACTGTCTGCTATTCGCACTAACCTGTAGGAGCTCGTGCGAACGTCGATCTTACTGAATCCGTTTGAGAATCTAAAGCTTCCTCCGACAATGTACGTGTAAATGAGAATCAACAGATGTTTTCCAAGAGAATTACACGAAATTTCACACATTGCACGTGCTTCACAGTGTATACACGCAACCTTCACCGAACAAGTTCACTTTGTGCCATTTGTTGCCTCGACATGGCAACATGCAACAGACTCCATGATAGTCGGCATTTTCTTTAATGTACATTATTTACGGGAAAATAGGATGTGCAATTTTAAAAGGCCATTATTTGATAATCCTTTGCATCCGGCCTGATGGCACCAGGGTTCATTCAGGACGCTCGTGTATGGTAATCTGATATCGTTATATTTATTTCGACAAAAGAGGGATTATAGATTAATTACCACATGTACACCTACGTTTGGTTTATTGCATCAAGGTGTGAACCATTAGCATAGCTTCGATAGTAAATTTGCTATTTGATATTGAAGTTTCATAATGGCTTCATTTACACCGTTTGATTCAACGTATGCCTAAACATCTATGTTGTTTATCGGAAGTGACCTAACAATCACACCTGTTTTTTTTTTTTAAACTGGTTCTATTTTTGTTTATATCTAATGACAGTCACTTTTTCATGTTGCATATATACACACAAAGGTATCTTGAAAATCGTGATATTCAGAAGGGACCTATATTATCGTGTTACATGGCGTTTAACAACACAGTCCTTTCTCATCGGAAGCTATTTTAGCACTGAAGAGATAGCGGAATTGAGATGGCTTGTGGTGCGTAGTAACAGTAACCATGCAGTCTACAGGTGGGCGGGACGTACGGATAGGTCCATTAACTGCTAGCAGATGTGTTGGCCATATATGATGAGATATCATAGATGGAATGTTTATGCTTTTATATTTTATATGCATGGTTATTTAAATTTCATCTTAACCCTTTACCCAGCAGAACGGCCCTGTGCCAATGCATTCTCTTATATATGCGAATCGACAGAATGCATTGGCTTAACACATATTAAAAATGATAAAATTGTCAAAGAATGTAGAAAAATATTATAAAAAATGTTACAAAATGTAAGAAAAAATTAAAAAATTGTTAAAGAATGTAACAAAAAATGGTAAAAAAGATTTTTTTTAGGCTAATGCATTCTCTTATATATATGCGAGGCGACCTATGGTCAACTCGCATATATAAGAGAATGCATTGGCACAGGGCATAACTGTAACCATCACAATGTGGTCAATGAACCGGTTCCAATGATATCCATATTTGTATGGTTTTATTGAGACGGACCGAAGATATTTTAGGATGTTGAAGCTTTATTTGGGCGTTTTTGGCCGGTTTGTTGGTTAAAGGGTTAAAGGCATAATCTGGTTTTATGGTTTAATAGCATTACTATTGGAGGTTAATAATGTGATTGTGTTTAGTAGATTTGTTGTTTGCATGGGAAGACAACTTGAGAGCTCTGTATCAGTCTATGAGAACAAAATAATTATTCAAAACACTTTTAGAACTGTAGGTCTAGTTTGTTTTATTTATATATTAATGGAAAGCTTTTTCGACATTGATTTCAATTGATTACAAATGTGAATAGAAATATTAATGAGGCACAACAGGTTTGAACTTTGATACATTTTTCTTGTACTCTGCATGAGATAAAACTTTTTATGTGTACCTATACCATAGTATGGTACACATAGTGTCAATGTCCGGATTGACAACTCGTCGTTCATCCATCCATCTGTACATCCATCTGTCTGTCCGTCCGTAGACACTTTAGGCATAATGCGATAACTCTAACATTTTCTATTTGATCGGAACCAAATTTTGTATACAGGTTTCTCAGCCCAAAATACAGTTCTAGTTCGAATATGGGTTTGAATCGAGTTTTTTTTTTTTACAGTTTTGGCTGGTTATGGCCCTTTTTTACTTATAATTTACACATGCTGCCATAACTCAAAAACAATTTCATCTGATTGACACCAAATTTGGTATGTGAGATTATCAAGTTCGAATTTGGGTTTGATCCGATTTATTTTAAAGGAGTTATGACCCCTTTTTTTTTGTTAAAAATTTTAATTTAAATTTTTTTTTTAGATTGAATTTCCTTGCTCAATTTAACTCGCAAAAAATATTAAAAAACTTTTATATTAAATAATAAAAAAAAAAATTCATTGACACTAATTTGTTTTAGTTGTATACCATTAATTAGGTGTGATGTCCTTTTTTGAAGATATGAAGATTTTATTGCAATAGTTGCATGTAATATAATGATAGCAATAAATTGCCATGTGAACATCCAATATCCAGAGTATATGAGAGTACCTTTAATAGATGTCATTCCAAGCGAAATCTGTTATTAATTGAGTGGTGACATATGTTACAAAGGTCTAGGGGGTGGTTGTATGCAGGTAAAGACAAACAACCTGCTGGCTGGATAATTGTTTATCCTATCTGTCAAATTTATTAATGGCTAAACCATTGGATCTCACAGTGAGAGGTCATTGTGTGAATAGGGACAGAGTTATGAGATTTAAATCAACTCCTCCCCCACCCCAAATACTTTAACCCCTTCTTAAGACAAATTATTTGAGCTTTTGTTTTTAAGTTTAAGTACTGATATATGTATTACTGTGATCATATCTTAGACCAATTATCAGTTATAGCTAATCGCTATCGCTAAGGTATGGGTTAAACATCTGTCGATCGTGATTGGCCTCTCGTTAGGAAATGAGGTCCCCAGAGAGTGAATACGTTGTGCTATTCCACCTTGGGGAATAGTGTCATTAAATTCACCTTTTGTGGACCTCATTCTGCAGAGGTCAGACACTCTAAATACAGACTTGGCTGTCCCAATATTATTTTGTTAACCACCACTCATCCAGGTGAAATCATACCCTATTGAATAGTGGGGGTATATTTATATTACTAGATGAAGGGATCTCATAGATGGGGATTCACATTTGTTCTAATAGGGGCAGAGATAAGAGATTTAACTCTCCTCTATCATGTTTGGTACTGGTATAATAATATTGATTTCTAGGAAGCCTGGGTGGGGGCAATGTTGGAGGCAACGGGGAAGGAGTGTAGAGCGGTGGAGTTTTGACCCCCTATTTGATCAAAATTTAAACAGTTGAAAATTTCATGCCTGGTATAACATTAGTTGTAGATTAGATGTTCACATACAAAATAGGTTAGAATTGTTCTCATAGTTTGGTTTGTTTTTCCCTCATGTATGTTTTTAAACCAACAGTCCATATGTTCCTACTTCAGGTTAAACTGTTGGACCAAATTGGCCACAAATTTTAACTTTATTTGGTTTGTAATTTTCAAACGTTTGAGAGCTTGAAGTACTGGTACCAGTTGTAAAATTCAATCTAAGAGGGATGTGCAAAAGGATTTTTGTGAACTTAGTACTGTGGTATGGTTGTTTTCTTTAAAATGTAAGATATTGGAGATTTGTCAGTGGTGTGCAATTAGAAATTTCATTTGACGAGCCTTGCTCATCTGAGAATCTCCAGCTATGTCCCTGTTTAGAACTACTTGTCTTAAGTGATATTGTCACGTGCTGACCCTTGTCAGAGTCTCAGTCTTCTCAGTCTTTAAAGTCTGGTGAGCGACCCACAGTCATTGACTGTCTTGTTTATGGGAATAAACAATAAAAAAGCTATATAAATAAAGAAATGAATGCAGTGGGTTTATGCGTGTGTGTTATTGAGAGATACTGCACATAGGTTGTTGTGACACATTTAGTGTCAACCGCTTTACACAATGTCCCCAAACGACCACAGCGCCGTGTCCCCCAATAACACACGCACACCCACTACATTCATTTCTTAAATACAATATTTTGTGCAACTCTCATTTTATCTTTGAAGCTCCATACTTTAATATATACATGTATGTACTACTATAGAGCACATATTAGATATTGTTGTTATGGACTTTTCCCGAAATTGAATAAATAGTTTGACAGTATTTCTCTTTCTCTCTCTCTCCATTGTCCTGGATATATGGCCTCTGAAAACAAGTTGGGGAGAAGACCTTCCAACATTTCATGGATGCATGAGATGAAAATAATATTGCCTCTATCGATGAGATGAAACGACATTTTTATATCTTATCCTTTTAAGATATACCAACATGTATAACCAGTGTTATAAATGAAATAACCATTGCAAGATGTTTATCAATTACAGATACAGTGCATAATGAATATATTTACAGGCATGTGGGCAATTGCATCTTTCAATAAGTCATTTCTAAAGTGTTTCCATTTGTATTATCCCCCAGCTGTGTCACTAAATTACCCGCTTTTATAGAGCCTATAGACAAGAATTCTACTGTCAATATTTGGAGATATTTCATCCCAATATCTATAAATTCAAATCAATGTTAGTCAGCAATCTTGAAGCAGTGAAGAAACCACACCTGATGTTACCCACAGATTACAATATTTTAGTCGCGCACTTCCATTTCAAATCAAAGTGGTTTGTTCAAAAAGATTCCCTACAGTATCTCCTCTGATGGGCCAACAGAAGCTTGAAGTTTGCAAAGAATCTTTCCATTTTTTAAACAGTTTAGTTTAAATATTCATCTGATGCCCTGTAGTACTTGTGGAGTTTCAATGTATTGAAGGAACAATAATTTAGATATGTGCCTTGAATGGCAAGCGTTTGTATCAATTGTGTGTTGAAAGACAAGCCTGTGTTAGGATCTCCAATAATTGGATAGATGTCTGCATACAGTAATATATTTGAAGCTTTGAAGTACATTTATGACAAATTTGTGGGATACCTTTACTAAATGGTAGATCAATGATGCACTTCCCAATAAGGTGATATGGAGGTGATTTTAAAATATGAAAATGGAGCCATCAGACAGTGATCAAGTACCTGCTTGGTGAGGAAACTTGCACTAGAGGAGGGGTGCTGTCAGCGCGGGACCTAATCATTCCACCATACAAAAAATAAGTCCATCATATCTCTATCAATTACTAGATAGGGTACCTGGCATTGCTCAGGTAAAGAATGAACACATTATTAGTGCCCCCTCCAGTCATTTAAACTATTTATTAGTCACCTGAGATAAGCATCACATATATATTGCATGAAACTCTGGATAAAGTTACCTCTACTTTTAAGTTGATAATAAACACTCTTTATTCCTAATTACTAGTACTTCTTTAAGTCATCTGATGTCAACGGCACCTATCCCATGACACGCCCAATTTCATATTATCTCTGTGTACCAATTTTCCCATATATCTTCTGAGATGATAAATCCTTTTAATTGATAAGCTATGTTAACATATTTTACAAAACCCCCCTTTATGTCATCTGATGTCCATGGGATCCCATGTGTACCAATTTTACTACATATCGTTTAAAGGTACTCAATCCGTAAAGAGGGTCCCCATCTCAACAGATTCCAACAACAACAATCCGATCAGAGGGACCTATATTACTATTTCTTTGGCTTTGTGGGTAAAAAATATTTGATTCGAGTCGAGGAGCCCATCAAACAAAGCTCAGAGTTATTAGATATTGATTTTTGAAATACGTTATGTTCTCGAGATGAGTACTAATAACTGCCGTAATCTGCTCTGGATGTGTACTCCAAATCTATTCAAACAGACAAGGATGGATAACTCTAAAATCAAGTGGTAATTTTAACGCAATTTTGACTGAATTCTGGGCCAGATAGTATTCCCGATAATGAAAAATAATAGATTTTTAAAATCGATATCTAACAAATCTGAGCTTTGATGGGTGACTTCCTCGACTCGAATCAAATATTTTTGACCCCGAAGCCATTGAAATAGTAATTGAGAGGAGTTTTATCGGACTGAGTACCTTTAAGCTGATAAGAATTGCTCATCTCTATAATATAATCTATAAGTGCCCCTTTAAGTTTGCACGGGTCAATTTACCCCTGTATACCAATTTCCAGCGACCAGAGTCTAACCATTTTGTGTATATGATTCATTTTTTAAATTAGAATTGTTTATGCCCCTTTAAGTCGTCTGAATCAGATGTTAACAACACCTATCTCGTGACAATATTCGTGTCAATTGACCCATGCGAAGCAATCTTTATTACAAAATTCCGACCATTTTGGGTGTATAATTAATTATTATTGTCCTTTTAAGACATCTGATGTCAATGGCACCAATCCCATGACACTCCACGGGTCAATTGACCCATGTGTACATTTTTTAGCACCAATGGTCCAGCCAAACAGTTTTTATTAATATATGTCAGAGTTCTAAATTGAGTTAGATAATTTTACTAAAGAAAACTGAAACTTTGTACCCAAAGTAGCAGTCTCCAATTTCAAGGTGCTTATCTCTGACATAGGCCTAAACATGCGCTCAGGTGATAATCTTATATCTATATTTGCGACTGTCTGTCTGTCTGTCTGTCTGTGTTCTATAGAAATTCACAGGGGACCATCTAGATGATGCCAAAGGGGTCTACTAGGAGTAGTTTTTTACGAGAAAGATAATGGTCGTGGTTAGAATTTTCTAAAGTGACGCCGTTGTTGTCAGGGGCAGAAAAGGGGTAGGGGCAGAACAAATATTTGTCGCCGATTGCCACCAAACTTATATATAATCATCCCCATAATATGAGGAATCTAATGGCGTGGTTCAAATATGGCAAAAGTCGCACCAGGGGTGCCCGGAAGGGGGGGGTAGATTTTGTTTCTGTCGCCGATTGCCACGAAACTTACATATAATCATCCCCATGATATGAAGAATCCAAAGGTGTGGTTTAAATATGTCAAAAGTGGCGTCGTTTGAGTCAGGGATGAACGGAAGGGGAGAGGGGCACCAAAATTGCTCAAGCTAATTTTAGCGCCGATTTCCACCAAATTGATATATATTCTTCTTCATGATACAAGGAATCTAATTGTGCGATTTAACAACGCCAAATTGTTGTTTTTGGATGAGAGATTGGGGGGGTGGGAACTAAATTTGATAATAAGTCGCCGATTGCCACCACACTTATACAAAATCATCCCCATGGTATGAGGAGTCTAATGGTGTGGCTTTTATCTGTCAAATGTGGCCCCATTCGAGTCAGGGTTGCATTGAAAGGGACAGGGGCACCAAAATTGATGCACAATATTTTTAGCGCCAATTTCCACCAAATTGATACACGTTCTTATCCATGATACGAGGAATCTAATCGTGATCTAAAGAGCCATAGTGGTGCTGTTTGGGTGAGAGATGGAGAGGGGAGGGATTGGCACCAAATTTGATAAAAAAATTGTTTAGTCGCCGATTATCACCAAACTTATAAACAATCATCTCCATGATATCAGGAGTGTAATCGTGTGATTTAAGGATGTCACAAGTGGGGCCATTCGAGTCAGTGGTGTATAGAGATGAGAGGGACACAAAAACTTATATCTATATGTTTAGTGCCGATTTCCACCAGATTGATACATATTCTTCTCCGTGATACGAGGAATCTTATCGTGTGGTTTAGATACACCAAATTGGTGCCATATGGGTGAGAGATATGGGGACCTTAAATTTGATACGAATTTGTATACTCGCCAATTTTCACCAATTTCTTATATATGCATATCTAATCTCTAATGAGTCTTAGTGTGTGCAGCTTGAGTCCGAAATAGGAACGGGAGGGTCACCAAAACTGATACAAAATATGTTTAGTACCAATTACCATCAAATTCAGACACGTTCTTCTCAAATTATACAAGAATTAAAATCGTGCTGTCTGTCTGTCTTTTTTGTCTGTCTGTGTGCGTTCTATATATAACTTCACGCGGTACAATCGAGATGGCACCAAGGCGTTCTAAGAGGGGTAACTTTTTACAAGGAAGATAATGGTGCGGGTTAAAATTTTCTAAAATGACGCTGTTGGTGGGAGGGGAAATTAAAAAAATATGGTGAAATAGTTTTGTCGCTGATTTCCACCAAACGAATATATAATCACCTTCGCAATATGGCGTTGTTCGAGTCAGCGTTGCATCAACAATTGATTTAATAAACCAAATTCCACCAAATTCATACACGTTTTTCTCTAATGATATACCATGAATTAAACCACATTTGCTGTCGTTTGCGTCACGGATGGCGAGCGGATATGCACTATCATTGATAAGATTGCTATTCGCCGATATCCACATATAAGTTATATACAGTCACCAGGCCATCTCCATATCATTTTAAGTAGTTGGGCGTTCACATTTAACAATCCCGACATATGGTGACCCACATAAGTCACTTGAACAATTATATCTTCTTAACAGTCATATTTATATGGGAATGGCAATTAAGGCATTCACACAATGAGCTAGCTAGCAAAAAGAGATAACTAGAAGAAGCATTAAAAGTATATTTATCATTCTATTGAAGAGATACATATATTCGTGCAAACTGAGAGACCTCGAACCGTCAGAGGATTGCATATATATAATAACAAAATTTAGTCTGTTCCATTCAATGCAGTTTCCACAAAAAGTTACAATTTGTCAAGAGATATGGAAGGCCTGTTCAAAAATAGTGGTCACAGTGTGCAGTCAAATATAGTTTCTTCTGATATACAAGAAAATGCAGTTAGTAACACAAGACTTTTCAGGATCCTACCAATACTGACATCTGACAAGGGTTTTAGAACAGACTCATCGACTGACATAAACAACTCAAACTCTCGCTCTGTGCCTGGCACATGTAGCTGATATATGTGCGCAGCAACATTTCGTTTAAACTAAGAATATTTAGCCAATATATAGCACCATGAACAGAGGAGCACCTGGAAATTTCTTTGAAACATCTGTATCTTCATGGAGATATGATAGCCAGGACTGGTGTCCTTGAGATCATAGTCCAACTGACTAGATTGATTGATACATCTCAATATGTAAAACCCAATTATCATCTTTTATCGAACTAATGTGTTTATGATGTTCATGTATCATATTATAACGTCTAATGTATACGCAGTTGTAAATAAATAAATACTTCATTATTGGTGGAACGGATTAATCGCGATAAACAGAATGACAATTGACAATGTGAGTGAGCCATGTTTTGTGATGCTATTTGAATATACAATTTATGAGAAAACGTATAACACTTTAAGCAAGAGCATTCTCTATTCCCAACAAATATCCACAGCATACATTAACCCGGGAAACGCCGGGTAACCCTGCTAGTATTTTATATTAGCAAAATTCTTTTGTCTGGGATTTTTTTTATCACGCTACCAGTAATTGCTCACTTATATTAACTTAGTATAGTCAAATGAAATATTTTCCAGTTCATTTCTTTAGGAAGTGACATCTGCAGTAAATAATCTTGTGTCACTAGTTTCCAAGAGGCATGGTACTACCTCCTGCTGTTTAATTTGAGTATATGTTAAGCCATTCGCGCTTGCGTTAGTAATTTATTATCGAGCAATCGATATATATAATTCGACAGTGTGTAAACTCGCACTTAATTCTCTTTTATTGAATACTCGATTGTTGGTTCGTTGAGTTCTTGGTAAAACAACAAGAACATAGAACTGACGAACTTGGGTCGTCCAAACCACTACTCGAAATTGATTCAATGGGCATTCTTCTGTGGAAATGGGGGGGGGTAGAAATGCATATAGAACTTACTTTCGTAAATGGTATTTCGTTTTTCCCACGCATAAATTCATACAAACAATATTTTATTTGCAGAATATTCTGCAATTGAGTTGAACATACAGTAATTAATTTAGCACAGAGCCCCCCTCCCCATGTAACTTGTGCTGCATGCGGCGGGGGAGAAAATGCAGTAACATTGACGATATCAGTTATGTATATGCACGGACGCGTTGACACGGGACGGGGTCGTGTTGTCTCCCCTTCCCACTTTGGTAAAAACAAAATCAACAGTTTGAACTTTGAAGTCCAATACACTATAGGTTTGTGTGCAGTTAGCGATTATAAATTTCCAATATGTGGCCATATATATAGTATGGTGCAATTATATAGACTTTCTTCAATTTTGAGAATTATTTTGGTTCGATCAAAGGTGGTGCATTTAGAAATTCCAAGTTTTGCACCAAAACGGAAACATTCTAGACACGTTCATGTAGGGCCTAAATATGTTTTAAATATAAGTTTGCTCACCGTATAACCTTTATCGCGATTCTGATATAAATGGTTCATCCCTAGCTCAGACATATACGTATATAGTTTACCCACCCAACGATGTATATACAACTTATCAATTCCTATAATGAGTCCGTGCCACTATTTCTCCGATACAGTATATATATATACAGCCTATAATATAGACTGGGATTTGTGGATGCGAAGGCCTATATACAGGCACGCTTAACCACCTGTCACAGCAGACAGTCACACAAACACGGAGTTAACGAAATGTATAGGGGATATTTTGCATGGGATCCATACATATATAGGTGTAGGCATGCTACCGAACATGGTTTGAGTGACTTTTTTTTCGCACGATGTTGCCTTGGTTGCTCTTTATTGGAGATTCGATCGATGGTTTACACTATAGCTGCCAAGAATGCAAATATAGTACACTATATATTGATATAATGTGTGCTCTCATCTATAACTACGAGCAGCATTAGTATATAACCACCAACTACAATAAATGTGAATTTATTCTTATCAACAGCGATGCCATATGTATAAACACATTCCCTGTCCCCAATACGAAGAAATTTGCCCGGGGAGTTGATTTTAAACCTTTATTCGCGTAAAAACGTTTCAAAAATCAGATCACGGAAGCATTTTTTCGATATCGTGTGCGTAATACGTGATACACTACATATTTATTGACTAGGCAACGCCAAACGACCATGTCGTAATTGCAGCGATATTTCTCCGAGGGCGGGGCTATACATCCACGTTACTATTATTAGAAATATTGACTTATCTGGCAGGACGTACTTATTAAGCAGAACACCGGGATGAAGATAATTAGTCGATTGTGTTTATCACAGAACGCGTTAACTGCCAAACTCCATTAAGCGCCCTCTACACTATCGCTCCGAAACGATGAGATACCTCTGTCTGGAGTTTGGTTAACTGCTTCGCCTTTGAAAACAGACGAAATTCATAAACGATGTGTACATCTGTTAGAAATTTCGTCGGCTTTTCAAAGGCTATTTGTCCATGCGTTTGTCACAAGACAACAGACCTGTTCTTGCGTGCATGCATAATTCGTGTTTTATTGATAGTAATGATGAAAAGAGTAACGACTTGTATTAATCGAATAATAAAAATGAAGTTAGTTTGCCGTATCGTAATCAGGATGGACTCTATTTTACCTACAGACTGTCCATTCTTGAAAGTGCAGCCTACTCGTATAGTAAAACTGGGAACTATGCTTGATTCATATCAAGGCGACGTCCAGTCGCGGGATGTTGGCCAGTTTATGTGCCGATGCCACGGGCGTACACTGGCGATGGCGGGGTTGTTGACGGGGGTGTCAGGCGTGCAAATGTAGAGTGACATATTAGCATTAACTTTTACTATTATAAAAAATAAATTGAGTTCGTGTGTCTGTCAGGCAAAAGGCGACAAAACGACTGAACCCCTCTGAAAATGTGTACATGGGGTCATAGCATGCACGTAACCCGGGGATTAAGGGCGCTAATAAGGTTTATAACTTTTGCGATAAATTATATAGGCGATCAAACGGACGGGCATGCAGATCGGCAGATTTTTTTAAACTTGTTTTGCTTTATTCTATTTTATGGATGTTAGTTTTGAAGACTATTATAATATTTAAGTAAGGGGCAGTCCTGTCAACACATTTGGTATTTTGAAAAAATAGTGATTTTGAAGCCATTTTCACGAAGCTCGGTATTATTTCTTTAAAATGGGGAATGTGATCCTAAAAATAATATAATAAAAAAAATCCCAGACCCCTGTGTCTTATATATATGTACTTTTAGTATTATGACCAATTTGTGCCAGGGGCCGGTGGTTGTACTATTCATGTGTGTTTCCGAATACGTTGATCGAATAAATAGGATTATCATTATTTGTGGCTGGGACATGAGAAGCTACATAATTTTATATATAATTGCCACAGGTGTGATATGTTCTTGTCCAATAGGGGATTGCATTATGGGTAATTAGGTAGTGTCGTAACTGACTCAATCGTACCGATAGAGTCACGTACATTACTTTCCTTTGAAATTTCAACACGCGTCTCAGTCAGTACATACCCCACAGCAGAGGCATGTGTTGGGTTCTCTTCGCTTTCACATTTGGAATCGCCGCCATTACTCTCCTTTGCAATTTCTTCGCGCGCTTCAGTCAATGCATATCCCAAGAGATTCTGTCCTTTCTGGCCTGGTTACTAGCTAGTAATTAGGTCGATGTAAAAGTAAAAATGGGTCGCTTTAAAAGCTGTAGTCTTACCCCGCTGAATAAAATAGTCCGACACAGATTAGAACATGTGCTGATATTGATATTACCACGCCCTTTGGAAAGCATGCGATCGTGTGGTAATCAAAGATGGATTTCGACGAAATTTGACACTTAGAGGTACTTGTGTCCGGGGAGTGTTCTGGACGGGTCAAATCGTGACCCCGACCACACCTTGACAATTGACAAGGTCAAATTGGGTAAAACGGACGGATTTCGACGAAATTTGATACATATGGCTACTTTTATCCGGGGAGTGTTTTGGGCGGGTCAAATCGTGACCCCGGCGTGATCTTGACCTTCAATATGGCCAATCAAAGGTCAAATCGGGTAAGACGGATTGATTTCGACGAAATTTTATACCATGGGGTACTTTTGTCAGGGGGTGTTTTCGACGGGTCAATCGCGACCCCGACCTGACATTGACCTTCAAAATGGTCAATTCAAGGTCAAATCGGGTAAAACGGACTGATTTCGACGAAATTTGATACCTAGGGGTACTTTTCTCCGGGGAGTGTTTTGGACGGGTCCAATTATGACCCCGAGCTGACCTTGACTTTCAAAATAGTCAATTCAAGGTCAAATCGCGCCTTTCGCCGGAAATCAGATGGGAAACAGCCCGGACGAAGTCGGGCCCACCAGCTAGTGTAATAAAAAAGACAGCTTGAAGAATGTAATGTATAACACGAGAAACGGGGAAAACTTGATATATGGAAGTATCCAAATTTCCCACAGGGGATTTGAAAGCTAGTTTATATCATGTTTATTGTAAAAGTGGAACTCCCAGTCTATAGTTTATATCATGTTTATTGTAAAAGTGGAACTCCCAGTCCAAGATGGCCGTCAAAATGGCAGCTGAAATATGACAATTTGGCGTTTTTCGCCAATATCTTCTAGATCAGTTTCTGCTGGATGGAACTGGTTCGGAAATGTGACTTTATTTTGTATTTTTCATGTTAAATGATCATTGAAGCAATGAAATATGCCATTCGTGAGATCACAGTCCCTTCCGACCCCTCAATGATGTTTACAGAACTTGGTATGAAATTTCACTAAAATTCACCGTTTGGATTCTAGTCATATTTTAAGACGAAATGGACAGAACTGTACACAGTAAGTGAGGCATTCCATCGATTATCAATATTTCAACTTAATTGAATAAAAATTGTCACTTTGTCTGAAAACGGCTGCCAAAATCTGGAAATGGTAAATATTTCCCAGCATGCCATTGACTATTCTGTCTTATATACGTTACATTCTAACATTTCCGATGCACATTGGTTAAGTGTTACTATTATATTGGATATTTCTGTCACAAACTTGACATCAAAATCGACAAATATTTAATTTTCAGATTTGGACAAAGTAATTTGATGTTATTAAGCAGCTTTTTCCTTGTTTGACTTTCTAAAAGGCTTTCTGTTACCTGGTCTGACACCCACTTGCATATAATGGTTACACGTGTTAATGCGCCAGAGTAATTATGCTCCTCTCAGTTCATTTTCAGAGTTCTGCTCATTTCCGTTCAAAACATGGACAGAGATTTTCGGCAAAATTACATTCTGCATCATTTAAAATGGAATTGCCATGCCACATACGGTACAGGGACAACCAGAATAGAACATTAGTTGCCAGTTGATTAAGTAGCATGTTTAATAACCAAGTGAATCACAATTTGCTACCTTTCCAGAAGAGCAGAAAATAATGTTCGGGATATATGTGAACATATCAACTTTTCTATCAAATTTTGTGGACATTTTGCAATCCGTCATAAGTATTTTTCTTTTTAAAAACAACTCAATGTGATGCATTTAAAGGTACTCAATCCGATAAAACTCCTCTCAATTACTATTTCAATGGCTTCGGGGGTCAAAAATATTTGATTCGAGTTGAGGAAGCCACCCATCAAAGCTCAGATTTTTTAGATATCGATTTTAGAAATCTATTATTTTTCATTATCGGGAATACTTTCTGTCCCAGAACACAGTCAAAATAGCGTTATTATTACCACTTGATTTTAGAGTTATCCATCCTTGTCTGTTTGAATAGTGTTTTGGTGTACACATCTCGAGCAGATTACGAAATTGAAGGCAATTATTAGTACTCATCTCGAGAAAATAACAAATTTCAAAAATCAATATCTAATAACTCTGAGCTTTGTTTGATGGGTTCCTCGACTCGAGTCAAATATTTTTTACCCCCAAAGCCAAAGAAATAGTAATATAGGACCCTCTGATCGGATTGTTGTTGTTGGAATCTGTTGAGATGGGGACCCTCTGATCGGATTGAGTACCTTTAAGACGAATCAAATAAATAAACACCAAATAATCAAAATCTCGGAAAGGTAAGTATCAAGGCTGATAGTGAAGATAGGAGGTCAAAAAATCATCCTCACAAAAGCAATTGTTTTTATCAAATTGATCTGGAATTCTAGCATTATGTGCCCAAGTAATCATAGTTTTTTGTTAAAGTTTAGCCTTCCATCGTACTTTAAACAAATGAGCATAGAAAATCATTCGAAGTTGTCAATGAAATTTATTTTTGGTACCCAAAACGTCCGTCCAATGAAAAATCAAAAAATCAAATAATCTAACCCCTAAATCACCGAAATCTATACTATTATCATCAAACTAAATATCCCTATTGTCAAACAGACGTTGTTTCATGAAGTACAGCTAATTTGGGGGTGGTACTCAACATACATCGTGTTTAATAACGATTTATGTTCTTTCTTTTCGTCAGTTTTACAGATATCTATTCCCGGGAAGCCATTTTGCAAAACTGAAAGCGAAACTAACTTGAACTTCATTAAATTAATTTTAATATCTCTCTTTTAATTGACATCCGGCATTCTTAATGTGACAAAAATCATGCGGTTGATAAATAATACCCACTAGATAAGGAATTTGATAAAAACATTATTTTTTATCGATGTAAAATTATTTTATTTTGGAGTCATTTACGGCAGCGTTTCTCGAGTTTGTTTCGCACTTACAAAATGGCTTCCCGAGAATAGAATCATGTTAAACTGACGGGGAAAAAAGACAAAAATCGTTATTAAACTCGATGTATGTTGAGTACCACACCCAAATTAGCTGTCCTTCGTGAAACAACGTCTGTTTGACAATAGGACTATTTAGTTTGATGATTAGAGTATAGATTTCGGTGATTTAGTTGTTGGATTGTTGGATCTTTTTATTTTTCATTTGACGGAAGTTTTGGGTACCAAACAATTACAGATCGATAACAAATAAAATGTTGCTTTTGTAGAGAAAAATGCTGACCTCTATCAAAAATGAGATAGATACCTTTCCGAGATTTTGATTAAAGTAAAAAAAAAATTGTGCCTAATACCTGTGGTCCAGGCCTGATAAGTTAGAATTTTGAGAGAAAAAAATCCGATATTTTTGGTATTGTTATCGTAACACTTAACCAAGATGCATCATAAATGTTAGTATTCAATGTATATACGACACAATAGCCAATTTTATACGTCAACCACGACTTTTTTAAAGTGATTGTATGGCACACTGGGACCATATTTACCATTTTCCATATTGTGACCGCCATATTGGCAGCTATTAACCAAAGTGATGTTCCTCACTTACAGTGAGCAGTTCTGCTCATTTCTTGTTGAAATGTGACTAGAATAAAATTTATGATTTTTGGTGAAATTTTATACATAATCCTGTACAAATCGATTTTTTTTAAGGATTTGAAGGGGTGGAACCCTATGGATGACAAATTTCATTGCTACAATGATCAGTTAACATGAACATCACAAAATAAAGTAAAATTCTCAACCTGTTCCAAAAAGCAGAAACTGATATAGAATATATTAGTGAAAAAACGTAATTTTTTTCACTTAGGGCTGTCATTTTGAGGGCATTCTTGGACGGGGAGTTCCAATTTTGGCCTAAAATGTGCCATTATATTTCGCATATTATATTATATTGCGATATTTAGTAAACTATATAATTACAAAACGCTCTTTAAATTGGGGAAATACCTTAATAGAGGGGTTGAAGTGAAATTTCAGCGTGGCTCCATACCTAATATCAATTAGTATGTGAATATGTACATATGTGCAAAATGTTATGCCTTAGTAATAAAGTGAACAATTTTGTTACTGATCTATTTCACTATTTAGCCAATATCGGAATTTAAAGCGTTAATAAAACCGGCGGTGGCTGACACCGCAAATACATGTTCGCAACCTACACTTAGTATGTATTCCACTACCATAAGGCATCATACTATGTTGTCCGTGGCCCCATGGTGCTGCCCGGGCTCTCTTGTGTTCTTCTGGCGCATATCGTCATTCAGGGGTTAATGGAGCCGATCGTGAACAAGATAGCGAGTCAATCTTCACAGTATACCTTTAGTAAGTGCCTCACTACCGTTAGTCATCAATATATAATCTGATCGGGTTTCTGTGTCTGTCCGGGCTCTCCTGTGTTCTTTTAGTAAATATCGGCATTTAAAGGGTCAATAAACCCACCGGTGGATCACACAGTAAATCAATTTTCATAATCTGTGCGTATTTTGTATCTACTACCATAAGCCATCATATTACACCTACCATGTGCCCGTGGGGTCGCCCGGGCCCGCTCGGGCTTGCCCGGACGTGTCCGTGCGTGTCCTGGCTTGCCCGGGCAGTAATTAGTCACACCCTAAAATAATATGACCATACGCTAGCGTAATTAACGAACCACAGCTAAAGCACACGCATAAGCTAGGATATATCTGTTTTTTAATCCTAAAAATAACTTCATAGATGTGTATTCCCATCAAATAAGATTAACTTAGGCCTTATATTGTGGTGTGATTATTCTATTATATATTTTGGGAAATCTGTGTGTGTGAGGGTGAGGGTGTGTGAGGGTGAGGGTGTGTGCGTGAGGGTGTGTGTGTGAGGGTGTGTGTGGGTGTGTGTGTGTGAGGGAGGGTGTGTGTGTGTGTGGCCGCGATGGACTCTAAAACGGCTGGACCGATTTCGACGAAACTTGGTACGGGCACATAATATCACCCGGGAACCAACATAGGCCCATCCATTTGTTCGTGCGGCGTGACCTTCACCTTCAAAACTCATATCTCCGGATCCACTGAGCGCCGCAGTGCTAAATTGCCTTACAATTAACGCTCTTTATTATTCCCATATTCGGGTTGGTTAACCTAACTACGCTCTTTATCTGTATATGAGGCTGGCGAAGGTTTTGTTGTTCGACGCAACGCTTCGACTTCAGACATTATTTTTGTTAATTCAGACTGTTGACTGTTTTATAGTTTGTGAAATCAGACTGTTGACTGTTAGTTTACAATGAGCCAGGGGGGCGTAAAAAAGTTGCGAGACGTGGGGGTCTTTTTTTTACATTTCCATTTTTTTACACCCACCCACCCTTTCTTGCATTTTTTGTTCATAAAATTTTAGACACCCACCCCAAAACATCAAAGCTTTATGTTGGTCCCCTCTGTAAAAACGACCAACCGCTCTATATTGGTCCCTTCTTTGAAAGACCAAATTAAATGTTGCTTCCTGTTAACAAACATGTGCAAAATTGAACTCTAAGCAATCAACAAAGGTAGAATATTATGTGATTATATTGGTAAATTTATAACCCAGCCTATTCATCTGTGTGAGTACAGCTGGTGAGTAGATGAAAAATATGTTGAATCCCCTGGAATGACAACAAAAAATAACTAGGGCCAGTGTTAGGGCCTACAGTAGAATAAAAAATTACACAAAC
Organism: Siphonodentalium dalli; assembly: GCA_032622095.1. NCBI lineage: Eukaryota > Metazoa > Mollusca > Scaphopoda > Gadilida > Siphonodentaliidae > Siphonodentalium > Siphonodentalium dalli. The sequence continues at coordinate 180,039,311 of CP136065.1, read as the reverse complement.
TTAAATTTATCTTTTTTTCAGACATCAACCAGCATCAACCAGTAGGCCTAGAGCCTATAGTAATACCAAAAAGGAAAATGTGCATATGAACAAGTGTACGAATTAACTTTTATGTATGCCTGCATGACCACCGACCCGACCTCGCATTACGACTTAGAACTAGGCCTAAAATAATGCTTAACCCTTTGAGTTTGAACGTTGATGGTCAATTTAGTGCCAAATCCATATACACGGATGTATATTACTGAGATTCATTTGGACAATCAGAGCTGAACTTCGGTCATGTACTGGATGGAGTTCATGTGCAATAAGAAATTCACACACATTCTGTACATGACCTTTATGTGTGCCTTCAAACTAGACCACCTTGCATGCACATCATCTTATAAATATACACTAATTAAGTAAATTAATTTTCCTTCTTTGATAATTTTCAAATTAGCCTGAATTAGACATTAAATGTCATTTACATACTAGTATATGCAGGTAATTATGGGATATAATAATTACAATGTGAACAAAACTGTAATGTGTCCTGGCCCCTCTTCACATCTATTTAAATAATATTTTTATACATTATACAGCGTCTTGAACTTTGGTTCCTAAAATATATCTTCAAATTGAAAAAATCAACACCGAATGTACTAATTTATGGCGAGATAGGAATGTACCCAGTTACGACCAGAATCAAACAACGGATCTTGAATTATTGGGCCAAACTCATTAGTGGCAGCCGGGATAAGATCAACTACTTACTTTACTGGACATTTTGCAGTAGATTTGGCCCGCGGGACAAAATTATGAACAACAAGTCGTCATGGATCAACCATGTGTCAACTATTTTGAATGAGATTGGTCTACACGGTATATGGGATTCGCATTGTGTGGGTTCACTAAACTTGTTCAGTCATGCCATCACGGAACAGTTAAACGACAACTATACCCATGAATGGTTCACTACCATTCAATCGTCTGATAAATATAAATTCTATGTCGACATCAAACCTTATTTCAGACAAGAACCATATTTGGCGAAACTAAGAACATCAGAAGCAATTTTAATGCTCAAATTTCGTACTAGAAATCACCGATTACCCATTGAAACTGGTAACTGGGCTGGTCTCCCTACACATGAAAGAACATGCACTTCGTGCAACATAAACATCATCGGAGATGAATATCACGCTCTATTGGAATGCGAAGCGTATACAGACGTACGTACTAAGTATATTGCGAAATATTACTGGAGTCATCCGAACACATTTAAAATGGCACAACTCTTTGACAACCACAGGGTACAAGTCATGCGAGGAATGTGTAATGTTCTTGACACAATTTATAAATGTCAGTACCGATACTGATCCAAAGCAACTTCGTTATCGGTACTCAGGTATCCTATTGTTGTGTGACATACAATTACATAATTATCATACTCGTTCCAAAGTTTGAACTATTAATATACAAGTTTAATATATATTTAGGCTAAAATATTCACAAATTGTACACTCTAGCCAGTATTATGAAGTACTTACTTCTGTCATGTGCTCATTTAAAAAAAAATGGAATTTTAAACGATGAAATATTTACATGAATAACACGGCATACACGTATAAGAACATACCATCCCCCATACACCAAAATATATCGATTACCTGTATAAGCTTACCAGTTTACTCGCATAAATCCTTTTTTAACGTTCACATATAGTATATTTATATACTATATAGCACCCAGAGTAAATAGGTACACGTTTAATTTATCGGGACCCTTATCGACAAAAACACGACCCTTGTTTTATTATATCCATTTCCATTGTTGTACTAATGTATACATTTGTTTTCACAGAGCTTTGCTATATGTATATTTAAATTATTTATGTATTTCGGATTGCCATATTGACGCATGCTTGATGAATTAGCGCTGGAAACCCATTCATTTCTGGAGTGGGAGACCAGCGCAATATTTTGTAAATCTCAAAATGCCATTGCATTGGAAATGAGAAATTAAATAATTGAATTGAATTCAATTATACTTTTCAGAAGACTATCCAAGGAAGGTTATATTTTTGTTTCTTTCAATAAATGTTATTAAAACTTTATTTCATGTCTACTTATTTACTTATTGATGGTTGTCAACAACACTGAAACAAATAATTTGACAATTCAAATAATTATTTGACAAAAGTATATTTAAAAATCAATTTAGTATACAAACACTGATACAAATATTTAGTTCATACATTACACTCATGCATCAACTAACTGTATGAGTAAAGAGACTGTCATGAAGTATAAGAATTATTGTAATATTCTGTCATGAGTTGTTAGCTGATATTGTCAGACTGCATTAAGTTCACCCTACCCTAGAGCTATCTGAAGTATTTTTTTATTGATCTACACCGTGAACTAGACAATTTTTAATATAAAAACTGCCAAGCAAGATGAAACAGACAACAATAAAAAAAAATTGCACGCAAAAACAATCAATGAAAATTTTGGGACCCACCCCCACAATATTCACTATTTTTCCATTTTATATTATACAATTATTGCATTCCTCCGAGGTTAACATAAGGAATTATCAACCCGAGGAAGTTGATATTCACCAAGGCCGAAGGCCGCGGTGAATATCAACTTCCGAGGGTTGATAATTCCTTATGTTAACCAAGGAGGAATGCAATAACTGTTTTATTATATGACGGGCGATTATTTTTCTGTCAAGATTCTGCTCAATTCATCTTCGTTTATCGTAGCAAATCTGTCGGCTGTCGCCATGTTTATATTTGACAGACGTGAATGTAGTTTCTCTAGACCCAGTTTTCTAGACTGGTTCCCGAGCCAAGTAAGCTTCACCCGTGTATTTCTGACGAGAAGCGAGTCAGTCGTATGCGTACCAGGCTACCTAGTTTCAAGATTCCCCATTCGTCATGTACGCAACGTCATTGGCTGTCACATTTAGCGCGTAGGGAAAACCCAGATCTATTTATAGTAAGAGTCAGCGGAATGTTATATTAACCTGCTGAGCGTTATATTAACCTGTGGCGCTATAAAAGGTATAAAAGGATCAGTGGACATTGGGAATTATTCATAATTAGGCATGGCAATTTACTATGGGATTTGGAGTAGAAAGTAATGGTCATATAATAACAACTTATGGTGGTAATTATAACAATATTGAATGTATTAGTGCTTCTCATATTGCAACAAGCCACAACATATAAACAATTATGTTTAAACAGTTGAAAATATGTCAATGAAAAAAAAATGCTAAAAAGGTGGTCAAAAACTGTTTCCGGCCTCTGGTACCCACCCACCCCCCCCCCCCCCCACCTCATGTCTCGTAAAAATAATTCGCCCTCCCCCCTGAATGAGCATTTATTTTCCACACCTCGTTTAGTGCGAAGTCCTGTACAGTTACGCTTCTCGGCCTTTTGGCTAAGATCAAAGTGTGGTATCTGTTCTTCTCAGATCAGCGCCTGATAGGGGACTTCGAGGTTGGTTTGAGGAGAATGGTGGACGGAATAATCACCTTCTAAACATCATTGCCCACAGGCCGAAATTTTGGTTAAAGCCGTGTAACAGACGTTTGGTTTATTTGCATTGAAATTGCTTAACTCGATTCTTTTGAAGCTTCATCATTAATGAGCGTGTGTATATGAGGCCTTCAACCTCTATCTCGGGACGGGTAGTTTGATGCGCTGATCAATTTCGTCACACTTATTTATTTTATAATGATTTGGACTTAAGTCAAATTAGTGAATTAATTTGGACTTAAGTCCAAATCAATTCACTTATTGGACTTAAGTCCAAATCAATCCACTAATTGGACTTAAGTCCAAATGATGGACCTGCTTAATATCTGATGGGGGTGTTTCTTATACAGTTGAATTGCACTTAAGTGCAAATAAATTGGACTTAAGTCCAAATACCACATAATTGTGAATTCGGCGAGGAATTGGACTTAAGTCCAAATAGATGAAAATATCAGTATTTGCACTTAAGTGTAATTCATTTGCACTTCCGTACATTTCCTCGCCGAATTCACAATTATGTGATATTTGGACTTAAAATCGAAAATGTGAAAACGGCTTGCCATAGATCAGCGCGTAAATAGTATATTCGTCAAGACGTACGATGGTGTACGTAATCAAGAGCCTGCTCGTGTTACAGAAGTTTTCTTCTGTTTACATAACACAGTTCAATTCTATTGGTTAATCACACATAAATGATATAAACACTCTTTATTATTTCCATATCAGGAAAATAGTAACAAAAAACGCTCTTTATGTTTACCATATCCGGATCTAAACAAAAGCCAGGTTCTGTAACGTTTTTTGCTTTTGTTTACATAACAAAGGAAAAACATTTGACAATAACATACTGTTTATGCCATATTTCTGATTTGTATAAGAACAAAGTATGTCTATATTGTACTATTCTTTCTATTTATTGCGGTTTTTGACGGAGGTGAATATTTTAACAGCATACCCACCGCCAACACCGCCCGTATCTTTAAAGTATTGAATTAATCGAGAATTATTTTCTGCACGGAGAGAGTTCATGCATAACAGTGTCATGGAAGGTAACTCTATGTTGGAGTATATTAGTGGAGTAGCTTAACAAAAAAATCCTTCACTTTTGGATTAAAGCATGAAACTTTCAGGGTTGGTTGGGTATGTGGTTCACATCAACCAGTTAGCTGGTTCCAGGATTTTTGTGACTCCTTGACCTTCAAATTGACCTTGACATTTCGAAAATTGGAGATTTATGGGTATCTATTGTGTATCAAATATAATAGCTATATTAATGGATATATAGACACTGTAGATTATCGAAGCGATACCATGGATGTCCGCCTTTGTATGCACAAAATTAAAAAAAAAATTCGTTTTTTCACTAAAATCTTTAAAATCAGTTTCTGCTTTTTGGAACTGCTTGAGAATTATAAGTTTATTTTCTATTGGTCATGTTAACTGACAATTGGAGCAATGAAATATGCCATTCATGGGCTCCCTGCCACCTCCGATCCCTTAAAGATTCGATTTTACAGAACACTGTATAAAAATTCTCCAAAAATCACCATTGGGATTTTGGTCATATTTCGTCAAGAATTGGGAAGAACTGTGCAATCTAAGTGACAAATTCCATTTCGTATTAATATTCCAACTCAATTGTATTCAAAATGTCACTTTGGCTCAAAATGACTACCAGAATGGCAGCCAAAATATGGAAAAAAATGTAAATATTTCCCAGCGAGTCATACAACCGCATAGGTCTACAAGTTGTGGTTGATGAAAAATTACTATTCTGTCTTTTAGATATTGAATACTACCATTCCTAAGGCACCTTGGTTAAATGTTACAATTTTAAACACTGAAATTACCAGAATTATTGGATTTTTCTTTTGCAAAATGGCAACAAATTTGTTAAAAAAAAGAGGTGATTTTTCAAATATATATCCCGAATATTATTATCTGGTGTTCGGAAAAGGTAGCAAATTGTGACTCACTTTGTATTAATCATGTTACTTATGAAGCATGACAAATTAATTATAAAGGATGCAGTATGGAATTTTGCCAAAAACTTCTTTTGGGATTCTGACCATATCTTTTGTACGGAAATGGACAGAAATTTGAAACTGAACTGAAAGGGGCATTATTATGAGGCTATTCAGGCCAATAAAATTGTGGCTCATTGGGATCGAAATGACTAATGTCAGGAAAATCGTTTCCCCCATTGTGCATATAAACCACCATCAGGATGTAGAACTCTCTGATATCGATTAACATATCCCTGAGTTATTGTGTAAAGCGATACCCACCCAAATTTACGCATGTACAACCAACCCATGACCATACACTAGCTCCATATATACATAAACACCACATAAATGACATGTAGCCACTCGCTTTTTACACATTCACCTCACCCATTAACCATACAGCTATACTTAGGTATACCCGTACAACATGCACTTGATTATATAGCCACAATTCACCATGCAGACACACAAGATATACTTCTACACCTCACCCACGACCGTATAGTTATACAGCTCTACACCACATTCATGATCATACGGTCACTTCTTGTATACATATTCGCCTCACCATTGGCCACACAACTACTCCACGTATATACATTTGCCACACCCATGGCCATGTAGTCACTCAAGATATACATACACATCACACCCATAACAATATAGTCGCTCCAAGTATACATATACACATCACCAATGGCTATACAGACGTTCTATATATACCAATACCCCGCTCACACGACCATTCATACACTCCAGGCTTGCATGTACACCTCACTCATGACAATTCAGCCACTCGGTGTATACCCATAACCACATTCGTGGTCATATAGTCTATCATTGTTTGCCAATTCGCATCACCAATGGCCATATGGTTTCTTCATATACACATATTGACCACACCAATGGTCATATAGCCACTAAAGATACACACCCCATCCATGCCTATGAAGTCACTCCAGGTATACATATACCGGTACACCTAACCAGTGGTCATGCAGCTTTCAAGACATACCAATACCCTGCACATCACATCACCATTGGCCATACGGCCACTCCCTGTATACATATTGACCACACACATGACCATATAGCCACTGAAGATATACATATACACCCCACTCATGACCATAGAGTCACTCCAGTTGTACGTATACACCTCACTAATGGCCATACAACCCTTCAAGATATACCAGTACCATATACACCACCCCACCATTGGCCATATCGTATCTACCTCATACCTAGTTACCACATACATGGCATATAGCCACTCAATGGCCATAGAGTCATTCCGTGTATACATATACACATCTGCATTGAATGGATACACCAATACCACACGGCCATTTGTATACTCCATACTTGCATATACACCTCACGCATGACAATTCAGCCATTCGCTGTATACTCATACATCCGATCCATGATCACATAGCTACTCCCTGTATACATATATACCCCCTAATGACAATACACCAAAGATGCACATACATAACATACACACATATGATCACAATGACACTTCATATACACCAACACGCTCGCCAATGACCATCCGTCTATACATGTATGCATATACACTTCAACAATCATGACCATATAGCCGTTCCATGTACACCTATAATTAGTATACCCATAATCATACAACCACTCCTTATTTATCCATTCACCCACCCATGATCATACAACCAACACACGTATACATATACACCCATCCTTGACAACAAAGCCACCAATGTACTACACCTCTACATTCCACATATGATCATAAAGTCATTCCATATATATATAAACAACAAACAGATGACAATGTAGCGACTCTTGTTATACCAATACACTACTCCAATTACCATGAAGCCACTCCACGTATACCTACCCACCTCGTGCATTAGCACCCCTTGTACACCTGCATATCACCATGAACACCACACCCATGACCATATAGACACTCATTGTATAACTAGTCACATCATTCGTGATTATACTTCATGTATACCTATTCATAGCACATGTGACCACAAAGACACTCCCTGACTACCATCATGTATTATGTTGATCGATGTTGATCAATTTTAACGCTAATTTGTGAGAGTAGCCACATAAATTGGTCCCGCTCAGCTCAGTTTCGAAAATTCTGCATGCCCATTTCCGTTCCAAAACATGGCCAGCATCTAAAAAAAAAATTTTGGCAAAATTCCATACTGCATCCTTTAAAAATTAATTTGTCATGCCTCATAAGGTACTGGGACAACCAGAACAGAACCTATATTTTTCACTTGATTAAAGACATATTATGTACTTATTGCGCTACTTCAAACTGATATTCTACGACTGAATCACTACAACTATTCGAAGAATGGATCATTAATCTATTATGGTAGAAAAATTCAACAAACTTGGATGCACCCTTTCATAAAACACGACATCTAGACTGCGCACAAATGTAAACAAACAGTCTGCCATTCGTCCCGAACAAATATCCGATATACAAACCAGAATGATTTCCCCAACGAGAGTCACTTATTTGATTTATATGACAGAATTCCGTTGTGTACTGGCAATTGTGATACAAAATTCGTGAATATACACGCGTTGGGCAAGTTTATTCGCTGTGCTCTCCAGCGGAGTGTTTAAGTAACATGTTTAATAACCGAGTAGGTCACAATTTGCTAACTTTTCGGAACAGCAGAAAATAATGTTTGGGATATATGTGAAACAAACAACTTGTTAGGTGCATCAGAAATGTTAGTATTCAATCTATATAAGACAGAATAGTCAATTGTTGTCCTCAATCACAACTTGTATGTGGATGCATGGTACGCAGCATGGGGCAATATTTACCATTTTCTACATTTTGGCCGCCATTTTTGCAGCCATTTAATGCCAAAGTGACAATTTTGGTACCAATGAGCTGGAATAGGCATAAGAAATGGAATGTTTCACTAAAATTGCACTGTTCTATCCATTTCTTGATGAAATATGACTAGAAATCACAATGGTGATTTTTGGTAAAATATTATACCGCTTTCTGTAAAATCGAATTTTTGAGCGATCAGAAGGGTTTCTGACTCCATGAGTGGCAAATTTCATTGTCCCAATGGTCAGTTAACATGAACAATGCAACATAAAGTCGCAATTCTCAATCAGTACCAAACATCATTAACTGATCTTAAAGATATTAGGGGGGATTCCACTTCAGGCTGCCATCTTGGCCGCCATTTTTGCAGCCATTTTTGCCAAAGTGACAATTTTGGTACTATTGAGTTGGAATATGCATAAGAAATGGAATGCTTCACTAAAATTGCACAGTTCTCCCCATTTCTTAATAAAATATGACTAGAAATCACAATGGTGATTTTTGGTAAAATTTGACGGTGAGTTCCAATTTTACCCTATAATAGTGGCATTTTATCTTATATTCACGAAAATGTATAAGTTTGTATACATATGACAAGATTGTCTCACTATAATTTGCATCAAACTGACTTAGTGGCCCGTCTGAAAACCGGCGGTCATGTTGGGCGCCATCTTGAATTTAACGGGTTCCACTTAACCGAAAGCTTGAACCAGCTGGATTATGATCAGGGATAAAGTACACAATATACGTGCGAAGTTTGATGCTTTAATCCGGAAGTGAACGATTCTTCTGTTATTGTGTGCTAAGCGACTCTACTATATATATATAATATAGACCGACTGGTGGTCAGCCTTTTGGTTGGAATTCATGGCAGGTAGCACGCTCTATTCACTTCTCAAGCTTTGAAAATATATACATACGAGATTGATATAATGTGTTTGAATTAATAAGTGCTAACATTTCAAAGCTATACAGTTTATGTAGTCTTTATATATGGATATTCGGTGTAAAAAAATTAAATGAACTTTAATTAATGATGAGCCACAGAATGAATTGAATCTGACGTCGTTTTCCATTTTAGATGCTGATATAAACCAGAATGCTTCATGGTTTGATGTGTAGTTTATTAACGCCCCTCGGGTATATACTGTGGTACAGATTTTTAGAAAGCTGTTGTTATAAATAGTTAATGGGTTTTTCCGGTTGTGACAATTCGCAGTAGGTCGCTATTTGCGGACATCTATTTGCGGAGGAACTCCGAATTCGCGGAGTTCCCCTAAAATTATCGAAATATGTTGATTTTAATTAGGAACGAGTGCGTATATGTCAATTGATACGTATTTTAAACAAATAACGACACGGTCATTATAATAGTGGTTTGTTCTATCAATCATATATCATCATCATCATCATCACCATAATACGGAACAAGTCTTGCGACTTTTCGTCCCAATAACATTATTTGCTATGCTTGTTTACAAATATATGTATCGTCATTCGATATTTACTTGTGAGTCACTTGAACATATTACTTGTCGTCGAACTCGTATTTTATATAATAGAAGAATGAGTCTATGTATATTTTGAATTGATCGAGTGTTGGAGCCTCAACAGCGAAGTCTGGCAGAGAGTTCCAGCTATTTACCACCCTCTGCGTGAAGAAATATTTTCCTATGGCCTTGTTAACAATGGGCATCTGTAGCTTTTTATTATGTCCTCTTGTTCTTCCTGGTGAATGTCTTTCTAATAGGTCACAGGCATTGATATTGTAATGACCATTCAACAGTTTATATACCTCGATTAGATCTCCTCTAAATATTCGATATTTTAAAGACATCAGATTGAGTCTTATCATTCGGTCTCGGTAGCATAGAGTTTTGATTTGACGAACTAGTTTTTCGTTGTATTTCTCTAACACAATGCTTTGATATTTGTGATGTGGGCTCCATGTAGAGTTACAGTATTCGATGATAGGTCTGACCATGCATTTGTAGAGCGATTAGAAAGTGTCGATGTCCAAGTTCGTGAAAGTTCTGTTGATGCCGATGATTTGAGAAGCTTTATTGTTTTAGGATATTGTAGGAAGGCTAATCTGGCCGTGTCAAATTGAGCTATAGCGATGGGATTTCTCGCAGTACAACACATTTCGGGTTTTCTTGGGGTGTGTATTCTCTGGATGTCTTATAGTTGCAGTATGTAACTATTATGACCGCGTTAATTGCTTTCGATGTTTAGGTATGAACAATGGCTGGCCCATGCACTCTTGTGGGGAACACAATGCCTCCGATTTTTGATCCGCATTTAGAAGCTTTCTGGTGTGGTGAATGAGAAACCTGCAGTAATAAGCCATAGTTTTTTGTAATAATTTGAAGGATTAGTTGTTATAACGGAATTCTGAGGTGTAACCAATCTATTTTATATTATAATTTATATTTATGGCTAATAATATGATTTTGAGGGCGTTACCATTTCTGATTATGGTTTTCTTGTAAAACCGATGTTACAGAATATAATGTCATACATGGTGTGCATGGTGATATATCTTCTGGCGCGCAATGGATCATGCGCAGTAATGTCGATGCTGTTCGACGAAGGTGCCGATATTGGCGACGATGACGCGGTAATGTGGTTTATTCGCGATAAAGTAGTGTGATGGCTGCGTTGGGACGGTATTTGGCGACGATGATACCCACAGTATTTATTCGCGACGAAGCATAATTCGTGAAGCAGTAATATTAACATTTCGCCACTTACTGTGGTATTTGAGCATACATGAAACCACCGACCCGCGCGACAGTATTCGCCGTATTATACATCTTTATTGTGATGTGATCAGAATATCTCGCCTTATACGGGATATGTGATGGTTCACTGTGTTGAGAACGCCTTGTGATATCATAACAAATATCGACCGTGTTCGTTAACTAACGCGGTGATCGAAGTATGGGCATATAGACCAAGTTTCATGGCGCGAATATTCATGTATGCATGTTCAGCGACATGCTTATACAGTGCTGAACTTGTGATATTCTGGAAGCAATCCAAGCCTTGAAATATGTAGAGTAAGGCATCCTATCCCTTATATTATTCAAGGGACATGATGGTACATACCAAATATATATATATAAACTTATGGAGGGGAAGACGGGGAATATAATTGAACTATAGTGACCCCAACCAAATTACAAAGGTCATGACTTGGAGAGGCCACGACCTATGAGGAATGCGAACTTTAACACAAAGAGAAAGTCTGATGCAACAGACATCAGGTCATGCCTCGGTCAAACTTCGGTCACATATACAAGAGATATCGCTAATGACCCACAAGGTCATTAGCGTATATATAAACCCTACACTAATCTACTCTTCGATTAGTTTTGGCTCTTCAGACATATTTGGCAGATGCCAACATCGGCTCGCTAATTAATAAGCGATGCCTTCTTTCCATGGCATCCAAGATTGATTCACCACTATGTATTGTTACCCACACCTTGCTGATTACCACATGATGTTAGATGTGAATAAAATTTATACAGAGAACAGTCTTATTCCTTCACCAATAGTGTGTCTGTCATTTGCAGAATGAGGTCCCCATATGGTGAATTTAGTTATGCTACCCCGCATAGCGTAGCGGGCTAGCATCACCAAATTCACCCTCTGGTGACCTCATTCTGCTTACACCTCAGCAGAATGAGGTTCACAGAGAGTGAATTTGGTGATGCTATGCGGGGTAGCATCACTAAATTTACCCTCTGGGGACCTCATTCTGCAAATGACAGGCACACTATTTCAAGGCTTGAAGCAATCGGAAGATTTTTTATAAGTGTGTCTCTCGGGTGTTTTAATTACACATATTTATAGGTAATTATTTTTTGCAGTGTATGTTATGCTATGATATTGTATGGAGGGTGCTAATGAGGAAGAGAAAGATGATTGGTGATCAACAGCAACAAGGGGGTAACATATTCTGATTATTGGCTTCCGGTTTAATGGCGTTCAAGTAAGGAGGTGCGATTTGAGCTCCGATGGAAATTTAATAAATTGAGAAGAACTGTGCATTTGGCGATTTGGTGTATGAATTATTGCGTAAATAGAGTGATATTGCTGTTTTGTTCGAGCACGCGAGAGACATTAGAATCTTGCAAATATTTTCCGTAAAACACAGCTCCAGGGAAAATACGTCGAAAATAGGACATAAGAATGGCGGCAACGAGGTCGAAGTCTTCTTTAGAATAAGCCGAACAAGACTACCAATGTAATTACATTATGGACAGCGGTAAATGTTAGCTAAAATGCAAGAGATACTGTTCGACAAAATGGAGGGAACAGAACAAAAATTGGAAAATAAATAGAGGAATTGACAAAGAAGGTGATTGTTGCAGAAAAAAAAATTAAAAACAGCTGTGGAGAAAGTCAACATCATAGAAGAAAAAACGATTCCAGATATATTAGAACAAATGAATCAACTAGAGGCGACAGTAGCAGAAAACAGAAGACAGATAGAAGAAAGACTCGAAGAAGTTGAGCAACAAAACAACGCTATTCAGTTAGGACAAGAAGTAATAGAAGAAAACATAAACAAAGTTATTCAGGATACGGCTGACCTAACTACCGCCAATACTAAAATAGACATGTGGGGAAGGAAATGGAATCTTATAATAAAACGAGTGAAAGGTTCAAACAAAGAGTCAGCAACAGAAACCGCAGTAATGGTCAGAAAGTCATTTGCAAATTCATTAAACATCAATCAACAAGAAATCAAAGATATGCAGTTCGCGGCATGCCACCGTCTGCCAGGTGGAAAAGATAAACATCCTAACATTATTGTAAGGTTTATTTCTTTAAACGACAGATATAGGATTCTAAATGAGGCAAAAAAATTACCGGCAGGTAACTACTATGGTGTAGCAGTAGATTTACCACCAAGTCTGAATAAATTCAGAATGAAACTATTGAAAGAGAGGGCGGAACATCCTGAGAAGAAAGATTTGAAACTGTTATATATTAAGTCGGAACCGTTCTTGAAACTAGTGAAAAAAGGGCGAAAAGGATAAGACCTACCACAGGAACAAAAAGAACTTGATACTATGAAATAAATAAATCAATTATGAACTTGTCAATTAGGATAATTTAATATCTTTCTTTCCTTCTGGGACCGGGGATCCTCATTTGGCCTAAATCACATATTCACCAAGAAACTAGTCTACTTGAAACTACTTGCGACAGAATGTGGAAAATAATATATTATGTGGTAAAAGTTTCAAGGATATTTTTTTTACTATATAGTAGTACAGTTACTACCAAAAACCAGCGATAAAAACATTTTCTCTCTGAATCTTTTAAAAATATGGTCAACTTGAACGCAATTAATGGAAAAGCTTTAGATGGATATAGATAAGTCATAAAGTAGGTACCACATGAGGTCCCCGATCCTTGAACAGGGAAAGATGTTGAATTTATTTGAACGAGAATATCAATTAATATACATGTAGAACATTTTGTAACAATGTACAAAAACTAGTATTTGAATAGTTCCAAAAGAAAAAAAGTAAACTTATAGTAATAACACAAAACAATTTTATATCAGTCTCTCTAAATTAAAGGAGAAATTACTTTATAAGTAGTCCAAGAGGGACAACTCTATATACAAAGAAAAAAAACTAAAAAGACAACAGGATGCCATGCAAACTAAAATTCCTGTTTCCCAGTAAGAAAGAGAAAATACAAAGCAAATGTTATGATTATGATTTATACTTACTCTTGATTTCAAAAATTACTAGTAAACAGAATATTTTCTGTCGGAGCTGAATCAGCACAACAGCAAGATTATGGTACTTAACATACTGCTTATTGTTACTTTGATACTAGTCTGCTGGCTTACATCAGCTACATGGAAGGGAAACGCTTTAGATAAAAGCACTGGGAAGTTAAAAATAATTTTTATGTTTGTTATTATTGAAAATACAGGGTCAACATGGGAATACATATACCATTATGCATACAATATTAAAACAACTCTACTTACATATAGTTGGTCTAACTTGCTGATATCAAAAAGTAACAATTATGGCTAATCTAAAAATAGGTTCTCTGAACTGTCGCGGGCTTGCCTCAGATAAAATAAAACGCCGAGATCTCTTTCAAATATGTCGTGAACAATTTGACATTTCTATGCTTATTGATTCACATTCATAAAAAAAAAATGAAAAAATATGGAGAGCAGAGTGGGGATACCAAGCATTTTTCAGCTCATTTACTAGTTCAAGTCGATGTATAGCTATTTTATTCAGAAATACTATTGATTTTACAGTCCATAAGACTATATCAGATCCAGTTGGAAATTTCCTAATTATGGATGTCACTATCCAAAACCAAAAATTAACTTTATGTGCAGTCTATGGACCAAACGAAGACAACCCACAATTCTTCAATGAGCTGTTTAAAAAATAGAACTGTTGGAAAACTCAACCATTGTTATAGGTGGTGACTGGAATGTACTGCAGGAATATGATCAGGGCACAATTAAATATAAATAAAATAATACAAAATCAAATGAAATAATTCAGCAAGCTAAAGAATTCCTAGACTTGCATGATGTTTGGAGATTAGATAATCCTGACAAAAAGAGATTCACTTGGAAGGGACCTGATAACAAAATGGCCAGATTAGACTATTTTCTGATATCTGCGGACCTTCAGCCATTCATTATGAGTTCGGAAATACTCAACAGATATAAATCCGATCATAACAATATATGTATAAATTTTCAATTTGTTAATCATCCAAGAGGAAGAGGTTTTTGGAAATTTAACAATAGTCTATTAAGGGACCAAGAATATACAAATATAGTAAAAAGAACAATTAGTGAAGCAATTAACCAATATTTTGAAAATAATGAAGCCACTAAAATAAATGACCAACTTTTCTGGGAAACATTAAAAATCATGATTAGAGGTGAAACGATAGCCTATTCTTCAAAGTTCAAAACTAAAAAAAAACAGAGTGATAAAAGAGAAATAGAGAAAAACATTTCCGAACTTAATATAAACTTGACAATGAAGAATGCTTGGATAATTTAGAAATAGATAATTTACAAAATGAATTGGAGTTAATAAGAAAAAAGAAAATACAAGGAATAATACTAAGAACCAAAGTCAAATGGAAAGTAGAGGGTGAAAAAGCCACAAAATATTTCTGCAATTTGGAGAAGAGACACTATATGGAAAAACTTATCCCAAAAATTGCAAGGGCCGATGGTTCTGAAATCACAAACTTTTCTGAAATTCTGATAGAACAAGAACATTTCTATAAAAACCTTTATAAATCTAACTTGAAAGAAATAAATAAAGAAACAGAGTCTGAATTTTGGGACAAAAATAACCCGTTCTTAAATTTCCTAGAAAAACATGAGTCAGAATCAATGGAAGGATTATTATCAGAGTTTGAATGAGCTACAGCACTCAAAGCGATGAAAATTGACTGTTCGCCAGGAAGTGATGGATTTACTGTTAATTTTTATAAATATTTTTGGAAATACTTGGGGCAATATTTGATAAATTCATTAAATTACAGTCAATTATCACAAGAAATGTCAACCACACAAAGATGTGGAATAATTACTTGCATTCCAAAACCTAATAAAAATAAGCTCCTTTTGAAAAATTGGAGACCGATTACACTTTTAAATGTAGATGCTAAAATAGCATCAACAGTTATTGCTAACCGCATAAAAAAGTACCTACCAGAACTTATATCTAGTTCACAACTTGGATTAATGTCAGGGCGCTATATTGGAGAGTCAACTAGACTCATCTATGACTTGATAGAGAAGTGTGAAAAAAATCAGATTCCGGGCATACTTGCAACTCTTGACTTCGAAAAGGCATTTGACTCGTTGGAATGGAGTTTCATTCAGAAAAGCTTAATTTTCTTAGGATTTGGCCCTTTATTGAGAAACTGGGTAAAAACTTTCTACAACGATATATAGAGGATATGAAATGAGTGTTTCTCTCATGTGATATTTATGAAACGAGTCTAAGAATTTTCAGTTTTCTCGAGCCTCCGGCGAGAGAAAACTGAAAATTCCTGACGAGTTTCATAAATATCATATGAGAGAAACACGAATTACATATTCTATTTATCATATGACACCTATAAATTGATTATGATGTCCAAAACGCACACAAATCTCTAAATAGCTATATGACATCGGCAGCAAAAGGTTAATGTGACGTCACTTCATTGCACCGGAAGCCCAATTACACCTGGTGAACTAGCAGAAATAATATGCACGCGAAGATATAGTTCGCTATTCTGTTCTCAGTTTGTGACATTATATCGTACGTTTATTAGATAAATACGAATTACATATTCTATTTATCGTATAACAATGTCCAATACTATATATTTCAAGATTATAATTGCGAGAATTTCGGCATCGCGTTGATTGACGCGCACAAATTTGACCTGCATTTAGTTAGAGATGCGGTTCGGCTCAGGCTGCCATTCAGCCAATCAGAACAAACTTTTTGTCAACAAACCAATCAAATTATCGGAAGGTGATATGAACTAGTAGTTCATATTAAATTGATTTATGACATACTTTCCAACGTAAATAATGATTGAGTCATATGCTAAATATAGTTATGTCATTCATAATGGGAATATAACAAATACAATCGACATTAATAGAGGAGTATGACCAGGCGTCCCACTATCACCTTACCTCTTTATCCTATGCGCGGAAATACTTAGTGCCAATATTAAATTTAACCCAGAGATAAAAGATATACAAATAAAAGGATCAGAATACATGTAACCCAATATGCAGATGACTTAAACCTCTTCCTCCAGGATTATCAGAAATCCCTCAACACAGCATTAAATACTTTTGAAGTTATTGCAGCCATCTCAGGCCTAAACGTCAATTATGACAAAACACAAGCCATATGGATAGGTGCAAAACGGGGTTGTGGTGAGGAAATTATTACGGATAAAAAAAATAATATGGAACCATAACCAATCTAATACAATCCTTGGAATTGAATATAATATTTTCAGTGAGAATTATATAGAAAATAACTATCACAAAAAGATACAAAAAATAGATAATTTGTTAAACGATTGGTCATTCAGAAACATTAGCCTATATGGTAAGACAACTGTTGTAAAGACACTGGCCTTGCCTATGTTAACACACTGTTTCTCAGTTCTACCTTCTGAAAAATTAAAAAAAGTTATTTTCAAATTTTTATGGTCAGGAAAGCCAGACAAAATTAAAAGAAATGTAATGATAAACAACTGGGAAAATGGGGGAATAAAATTCCCCCACATTGACTCATTTTATAAAGCATTAAAGATGACTTGGATTTAAAAAATTTAGACCCACAGACAGAAGCTGGTTGGAAAACATTACTGGTAGATGACCTAGAAACTTTCGGTGGCCACAAAATATGGAACCTTCACAAAGGGCTTAATATGTTGAGTAACACACTAAAACCATTCTGGAAGGATGTGATAAATGAATGGTCCAGTTTGGATAAAAAATATTACCATAACCCCAGAAGAAGAGATATTAAAAGAACCACTATATTATAATCAAAACATATTGGTGAATCAAAAAATGTTCTTTAATAAAACATGGAATAAAAAAGGCATATTCTTTTTAAACGATCTTATTGAAGAAAACTCAGGGCTACTGGAATACGAGAGTTTCTGTAAAAAATATGATATAAAAACTCCCTTCACCACCTATAATGGGTTACTTGCAGCATTACCAGCTTCCTGGAAGCAATATGCTAGAAGAAACCGGGCTCTTAGCACCGTGACCACACAAAATATAGATATGTTAAAAAAATCTGAAAAGACCTGTAGGACTTTCTATCCAATATCTAAAAAAAATGGGAAGACAGATTAGAGATAAAGTTCACGATAGATGAATGGAAACGAAACTACACAAAAACTAGTAAAATTACAAATGACACAGATCTATTGTCTTTTCAGTTTAAAATAAATCATAACATTTTATATACTAACACAAAGCTCTACAATTGTAGTTTGTCAGAAACAGAAATATGCCCTCTTTGCCATACAGGAAGAGAAACGATTCTACATCTATTTGATGAATGTCCAGTGACAAAATCAATTTTATTAAATTTTCAACAGTTATTGAATAATAGGTGTGATCTAACCTTTGAAATACTCCCTGAAAAAATAATTTTTGGAACCGACATTATTACAGGAAATGAAGTAGATGACAACTTAATAGGCATATGTATACTTTTATACAAAAGATATATAGATTCAAATAGAATGAGAGCAATTGAACTAAGTATCAATGGACTATTAGACTGGATTAAGAGCTATAAAGCTATTGAAACTACAAGCTTATTACCAAAAGGTCAAACATCAAAAAAGTCCAACTTTTCTGTGACAGATGGCACAGAATAGAAAATCTTTTTACAAAAAGTGTTCACGGTGCAAAAAGCAAAATTTTGCAATGATAAATAAACAAGATAACATAATTGCCAAAAAACAAAAATAAAACATACAATCATATAATAAAAATATAAAACCCATATTATCTCTTTTGTTCTCTTATTCTGAGGAAAGCCCACGACTTATAACGAAATTTCTAAACGAATAGCTATAGTATATTTATACGTGGATGACACTACATTTTAGCTACCATTATAATCATTTGTTATATACCATGTATTCATGTTTATGACCTGAATAAAAATTATAAAAAAAATATATATATATATTCTGATTATTCATGTCTGTATATATATAAGCTACGCCTCCCTTTCGGCATATATGCATGCATCTTTTGCAAAAAGTCCATGGTTGTGTCCGTTACATCATACATGGTTAAATTGTCATGATATGTGGTCGTTTGACAAGCTCTGTGAGAGTTAAAGGCGACATAATTAGTACACGGTATTGTTCATAACAGGTGAGTGACCCCTGGCGGGTTCCAGGTG
Source organism: Siphonodentalium dalli (assembly GCA_032622095.1). Lineage (NCBI taxonomy): Eukaryota > Metazoa > Mollusca > Scaphopoda > Gadilida > Siphonodentaliidae > Siphonodentalium > Siphonodentalium dalli. Next base: position 180,019,925 of record CP136065.1, on the reverse strand, counting down.
AAATTCACATAAGAGAGTTGCTGTGAAACGTCAACATGCATGCATGATATCTGAGTTCTGTTCTGGAAGTTCCAACTCGGCGGCATATATATAGGTAGCAGGCGTTACCATGTCGGATTCTGATTTAGAATTCATAAGTAGATGTGTTGCCATATGTTTCTTCAGAGACGTGTTGATATAAGGATTAACTGTCATGTGGTTTGTTTTTATGGAGATGTAACCGCGATGTGAGTGGTCATAACTTGTGTAAAACCCGAAGGGGTTTTACATACAAGTTATGACCACTCACCTCGCGGTTTCATCTCCATAAAAACAGTCCACATGACAGTTAAAGGTACGGTTGGCCTTGGCGGTGGGTATCCTGTGAAAATATTTCCACCCGTCAAAAACCGCCACAAACAGAAAGAACAACAAAATGTAGACAGACTTTGTCCGTATACAAATAAGAAATATCGCATAAACAGTATGTTATTGTCATATGTTTTACCATTGTTATGTAAACAAAAGCATAAAAAGTTACTTTTCTGGTGTTTGTTTATATTATGATGGTAAACATAAAGAGCGTTCTTTGTTGGTGAATTCCTGATATGGAACGAATAAAGAGCGTTTATGCCATTTGTGTGTGATTAGCCAGCAGCATTGTGCTGTCTTCTGTAACACAATCAGGCTCTTGCTTAGGTAAAATATAGTAAATCTTTATGATAACATTCTGTTTACGCGATGGTCATGGTATATATGAACGAAACTGTATGCGTTTTAATGTTTTTCTGTTTACGGTGATTGGAACAAATATGAATATTTTCGACAACTAAGGCATCACGTGCCTTTAATCCTTATATTTATATACATTTAGCGAAAAAGCCACTTTTGTAAATGTATTTAAATCGAAAGGTGTATCGTGACAAAATCAGCCCAATATATCCCATAGCACCCTTGGCAAAAGATAACAGGAAGAATTTCTCTTTATATTGAAACCCGATGATTTATTAAGTCAATCCTGCGCGAGTCCAAATGCGCCCAAAACATTACGCGTTCGTCTTTCCCAAACCTATGACGCGTCGATGTAATTATGAGGCTGCAGTTATGAGCTGTTGCGCGTTCACCGAGAAATAATTGCAACTGGCCACGTGGGCGCCGACCAATCAGAATGCTGGATTTAGTGATAATCACACTTAGTATGTAAATATATGAGTTTGAGATTGTCATATATGTGTTCACTACAACTATTCAAAGATATCATTTATCTGTTTCGTTATTAAACCCGTCACGCCGACAGTAACCCACAGGACTTGATGGTTGTTTATACATGGGCTGGGATGGTAATGTTATGCATTGGGAGTATCGTATAGAGAACTTACTTTTCAGTATCGATAGTCATGGCTCTTGTTTATTCAGCATTAGCCATAATGTCAAGGTTCTGGTATAGTTGCCCATTGATGTACAGTTTGTGTCCAACTTTTTGTTTGCATCACGTTTGATTGGGTATACAACTTATATCGTTTGTCTTCAATAGGTGTTGTGAATCGTAGAATCGATACAACTGAACTCTTTAATACTAGAAATAGAAAGACTATTAGGAATCTGTCAACTTTCATAAGGAAAGTCCAGGATATGTTCGGCAAGTCCACTTGAGGCTAAAGCACTGATATTCCATGAACTTACCAAATATATAATAATCCACTCATGTATTCCTCATGTCAAATTTATTGTTATTATATGCCATATTTGAATATCTTGATGTAATAATATCTGTAATACCCTTTTCTGTAACGTTTCTGTATATATCCACATATCGATGAACAGAATAAAATTAATTTGAATCTGAATCTGACCACACCGTGGCTCGGGCACTTTTGAAAACATCCACGGCGTCAACTGTTGACAGTTATTGTCAACTCAAGAATGACTGGCTTGCGTTAAAAGATCTTAAAAGCTATACGCGTATTTCCAAGTGGATGCTATTTGTTCTGGCTATGACACCAGCAATTAAAGTCCGCGCCTTGTTTATACTTGACATCATGTCGCGGCAAAATGTTTTTTTTCCATTTTCGGGGTGTATGCGACTACACAACTACAGCAATGCCCTAATTAATCGACTCCATATTTCCGACTAAATCCTGAAAAGTTACCCATAATTCTGCTGTGGTTATGGAGTCGATTAATTGGGGCATTACTGTATACTATATAGCAGGCTTGCCCGGCATATCCCGGCGGGTTAAAAGGGAACCAAACTCTGTTATGTGAGTTCTATTTGGTTAACAAATGTAGATAACAACTTGGCTGTATAAATGTGCATAATGTATCAACGCCCAAGATTATCCCGTATATATCCACAGGTATATATATATTTTATTTTTATTTTTTTGAAAAAATGATAAAAAAAAATTAGGCCCGGCCAAGTTGGATACTATAGGATTGAGTATTATTGGGGTGGGGTAAATTTTTGTTCTCGGGACCTATGTATATCCATAACTTTTATTGCGCCCCGACCAAACCCAAACCCCTGCTACGGATGTCTAGGTAGTTCAAGCCATGTAATTATATAAATACGTCGCATCGTGGAGATGACCATGCATATACATGCGTATATAGGAAAGTTTGGTGAAGTTTGGCATGTTGGTGACCCTTAACCGATCTCCAAATACACGAAATATTGATATACCGATTTCATATGCTCTGAAAAATACTTTCCATGGTGATTGATTGATTTATTGCATAAGTCACATAACAGTGAAACAAGCAAAACATATATACACTATGTACACAACTTTGAATATCACATTAATCATTGTTCATTTCATATACACAGCAGTAATTAAATTAGATTACACAATAATAGGCGATACACTTAACAAGTATGATAATTACATGTGTTCACCCATAACAATAAATGATTTCGATTATATATTATAAGACACCTTCTTAAAGGCACACCTTAGGAATATGCATAGTCTTTTTATGAGGCTTATATTTTGAAGAGATATGAGACCATGGAATTTCTCTCTCGTAGGGTTCTTCCAAAAGTACTCAGGGATATATTGTTTTCTGATTTCATCCAAATGACTGCATATAATAACTAAATGGTATTCGTCTCCTAAATATTCTCCACATATGGTGCATATCCTATTGTCATTACCATTCTGAGATTTCTTCCATCTTGCGCATGACCCTGATCATCGCCACATCTTCCGTTCAAAATGCGAAAATTGTTACTTTTACAAAAATTTAAAATCTTATAGCCATAACTGTTGACTTTGCCAGTGTCCTCTGAGTGTCTGTTAGAGAATTGGAAAAGATAATCACTATGCTTGATATGGTCAGCATCAGTGTGGGCATAATCGTCAAATTCATAATCAAAATCGGCATTAATTACATCAAATATATCGAAATTATTAGACGAGTCAAACTTCGTCAAATCTGAAATGGTACAAATTAAGGAGTCAATATCATTGTCTTCGATATCACTCAGCTTATTTGTCACATCCGTTTTTCAGTTGTTTTCAATGTTTCGCACATGCATAAGTGAAACAAACGTTCTTTATTTCTACCATGTCACATGCCGTGCAAATGGCTCGTTTTGTTTTGGGGGGGGGGCAAACATTGTGTTTAAAGATGTATGTTATGACATCAATGCGCTATGTGGCTTCAATGTCTGTAGATAATAATTTTGGGTAAATACGATAAACGTCAATGTACATAAAGATAGAAATAACCATGACTAATATGTGCCTTTTGGCTAAGTAATATCAATTTATATTTTTCAATTTCGAATTGCCTGACTCTAAGGTAAACATGTTCTCAGATGAAAAAAATTATATTAACAAAATTAGTTTTTCTGAAAAGAGGATTTTTTTTGGTCATACTATAACCAGTAATTCTTCTATTATTATGAAAAGTGAAATATGTTACTGTTCATTTCTTCAAGAAGTGACTTTTGCAGTAAATATTCTTGTTTTGCCAGGTTTCAAGGCATGCTACTATAAGTATACTTCCTGATGATCGTGTGTGGACCCAGAGGCTCGTCGAATAGATGCCCACATAGTCGCAAAAATGTATTCTTTTATTCAGCTACATCATGCGGATATTCTTTATATTGATTGCAGTGTTTAAATTGTTATTATACAAACGTTACTTTCAACTCTAACAGTAAAGCCACATGGCGGTTGCCCTCCAAAATACACCTAATCTATTTTTGGAACTTCTGTCTGTGTGTCTGTCTGTGCGTATGTATGTATGTGTGTTATAGACTCGAAAACTGCTCGACCGATCCGACTCGAATTTGGTATGTAGGCCTACATTGATCACGGGAACAATATGGGCTGGTCCAATTTCACGTGCGACCGTGACCTTGACCTTGAAATCGCTCATATAGGCATGTTTCTGGACCGATCGAACAACAGTTTGTTCAGACGCTGTATATTCTGCCCAGACGGATAGTCCAGTGCATTTATGGTTTTACCCAGAACTAATTGCAACAGAATTTTTGTTTGCTAGAATTGGTACATATACCCTCCATAAACAACATACTAAAAATCGGCAAAAATCGGAAAAAGGGAAATTAGTGAATTTCGTGAAAAAAAAAATGAGAAAATTTGGTCAAATCATCAATTTATGGGTTTTCATGAATGTATATAAAAAATTCAAATTTACAAGTCCTACAAATATCATACCTATTTTGTCGACCACATTTTCCTGAATCCAGAACTGTAAACCATTCCCAGATTCCTTAAGTATTTTTCGAGTTGTGTGCCTTCAAAAACGCGAGTTTACCTGATTTCGGAGCCTTAATTTCGCAGAATGAGCCAAAAGCCGTATTATATGGTTAATTATTTAAAAAACTAGAGCAAAATTAATTACTTTTTCACTGTTTTAGTAATTTCCTCACTAGATAAAACACAAAATATGATTAATATGTGCATCTATGAATAAGGAGAATAAAATATTCTCAAACAAAATGTGTGTTCCATTGTATGGACTTAGCCAAATTTGCCTTGACACAGAACTCGTGTGATGAAATGCCATATTTGAGGTCATGTAACTCAATAAATTAATATCCATATGCTCTGCTTTTCTCATAACATTTTGAGAATACTAGATTGAACAAATTGTGAAGGAATTTCCAAATACATTGGTGAAGAAAATAAAATTATGGTCCTATGAACTCTTAGTCTAGCCTGTTTTCCGAAAATGCTATTGTGGGACGTTTTTGTCAATTTTAAAAGGATTTTAGGCATATTCAGAAAAAGTAAACGAACGTTTATTGTGTAAAATTATGTGATCTGTCCTCTTAAATCATTTTTTTGTTGAGAAAATAGCATTTCAATGGTTATACCAATGAATGTCACTGGATTTCACCCATCATTGTGGAAACATACTCCAAATTTGAACGGCAGAAAAATGGGGTAGGGGAAAGCATATCAACAAAATCTTCAAAATTATGCATCTTGAAGAAGAAAACTTTATATTAACAGTTTCTGCTTACATTGTTCTTTCGTACATAATTTCATATTTCCTTTGTTTATGTTTATTGACAGAGCCATAATATTTTTTGTCATAATTTGGCAGTGAAATGTCAAATTGGCTATTTTGAGATTGTTTTTATACAACATAACCATAAAATTCTAAATCAACGTCCGATAACGTATTAAGCAGTTTTAAAATGCAACAGGAATGTACACAAACTGGAAGAAAACAACATTGTGTCTGAAATGGCTGTAATTTGGTGATAAGATTGCATTTTGTGATTTTTCCTACCCCTATACCAACGTTAAAATTTGGAGTCAGTTTCCTGAAAAATGAAAGAAATCAAGTGAAATACTATGCCATAACCAATGTAAGGCTAATTTTTTATCACTAAAGTGTTGTGGGAGGAAAGTTCAAATAATTTTACACATTAAAACACCCATTGTTTTTTGTTTTTATGGCCCAAAACCTTTTAGATTGGACAAAAATGCCTCAAACTGGCATCTTTGGAAACAAGCTAAAAGTAAGTATTCAAAGGGCCATAAGTTGTTTTTCTTAAATAATGTCCTGTTAATACCTTTACAATTTGTTCAATCCAACATACTTAAAAGGTTATAAGAAAAGCATGGCATATGGGTATTAAATTATTGAGTTACATGACCTCAAATATTGCATTTCATCACACACGTTCAGTGTCAGAGGTAAAATTGGCCAAGTCCATACAATGGAACACACATTTTGATTGAGAATATAATCTTCTTCTTAATTATAGATACACATATTAATCATATTTTGTGTTTAATCTAGTGTGGAAATTACTATAACACTGAAAAATCCCTTCAGTTTGCTCTAGTTTTTTTTTAATAATTAATCATAAATAAGGCATTTTGGCTCATTCTTCGAAATTGAGGCCCCGAAAATGGGCCGAAATCAGGTAAACATGCGTTTTTGAAGGCACACAACTCGAAAAATACGTAATGAATCTGGGACTGGTTTTCAGTACTGGGTTTAGGAAATTGAGATCGACACAATACACATACCATTTGTAGGATTTGTGAATTTGATTGTTTTTATATGCATCCATGAAAATCCATAATTTCCCCAAATTTATTTCACGAAATTCACCAATTTCCCTTTTTCCGATTTTTGCCGATTTTTAGTATGTTGTTTATGGAGGGTTTATGTACTTATTTCAGCAAAAAAAAATTCTGTTGCAATTAGTTCCGGGTGTGGCATATTTTTCTCATAAATGCACTGGACTAGGAGGCGATCACAAAGAAATCCCTAAATAGCCCAGACGAAGTCGGGCACATCAGCTAGTTAATAATATTTGCTTTTGATATTTCCCGGCATGTGGGACGTATGGAATCCTATTAGGGCCACTTGCTAATGGCGCTTTCGGCGCTTTCGGCGCGATGCGCCGAAAGCGCCGAAAGCGACAAAAAGTGCGCCATTAGTAACGCGCCGAAAGCGCCGAAAACGACAAAATATGCGCCGTTACGGCGCACTATTTGTCGCTTTCGGCGCACTTTTTGTCGCTTTCGGCGCGCGCGCCGAAAGCGACAAAATGTGCGATATTAGCGCATGTTTCGGCGCGCCGAAAGCGACAAAATGTGCGCCGTAACGGCGCACATTTTGCCGCTTTCGGCGCGTTACTAATGGCGCACTTTTTGTCGCTTTCGCGCGCGCCGAAAGCGCCATTAGGCATACTATTAGGTCCACTCCCTAATGGCGCGCGCCGGAAGCGACAAAAAGTGCGCCATTAGGGTATGTTTCGGCGCACGCCGAAAGCGCCGAAAGCGACAAAAAGTGCGCCGAAAGCGCCATTAGCAAGTGGCCCTAATAGGATTTCATAGGGACGCGGTGGATCCCCAGCGATCTCTTTGATTGCGTGCAATAATGCGATAATACAGCATGTTTTTCACCACCCCTCTTTGAAGGCTCTTTCTGTGTGTTTTAATGCATTTTATTCCGCCAACTTACAAGGTCATCTGTATTTTTCCAACCATATTTAATTTCACAGATAATCATTGTGACTGTTGCATCGTGGTCTATTATTATATCCAGACAAATAACACGTGGCAGTATCCGCATGCATTTACTATGGGAGATTTAGAGTGGGTCGATATGTATCATAATTTTTGCGTACAATTTTATACTTATACCAGGGACATTTATTCCTACGCGAATATGGAACAACAATTGTAATTACTCCTCGTATTTTATTGCTTTTATGCAACAAAATAGTCCCCACAAAATTAGAAAATTGCGTTAACTCTCCTGCCCTTTTCCTTCGTCTCTATTTCACGGACCTAACAAAACTGCGCGGGCCGCAGTAAAACCACATTCTAAAGAGCGTTTATCTGATATCTGATGGAAAAAGTTAGATTAAATAATGCCAATCAGTCTGATATATATCCAGACTCCGTCTCATTACTTTCATCTACGTCTGACGACACTCGCATGGAATCTGATTTCAGAGATGAAGGGAAAATTCCCTTCTTTTTTTGGGGGTGAAAACTCATTAATATTCATAAGGCAGTGTTTATCATTGCGATACACACATAGATATACACATGTGCGCCCGAGGCCATGTAAACATTTAAGAGTTGTCACTCTTCTTCTAACCAAATTCCGTGCAATAAAATGCTCTCACGGTTAATTGTTTCACTGTACATGCAGAACACAAATTTAGCAATTCAGATGCTATATAATAAAGAACAATATAATGGAAATATAGCGATAAGCAGGCTATATAAATTTTACTGAGCTGTACCGCGGTCACGTTGCGTCGTCTCCTTGTTTACAATACGGACTTGGAATTTACTACGAAGTTGTAATTATCCTTATTTGGAACGTGACGTACGGTAATATCCGTAGGTTAGGAGAAAATAGTATTTTTTTGAATATCTTTGCAAATACAATTCTGTTATGTATACTTGTTCTGTCTGAACATTTCTCAATTATGAATAAACTTACGTTAGTTTTGATTTTGAACATACGACGTTTGGTCACGGGAGGCCTTAGTTGTCGAAAATATTCATATTTGTTTCAATCACCGTAAACATAAAAACATTAAAACGCACACAGTTTTGTTCATATATAACATGACCATCGCGTAAACAGCATGCTATCATAAAGACTTACTATAGTTTACATAAGCAAGAGCCTGATTGTGTTACAGAAAGCAGCACAGTGTTACTGGCTAATCACACACAAATGATATAAACGCTCTTTATTCGTTCCATATCAGGAATTCAGCAACAAAGAACGCTGTTTTTGTTTACCATCATAATATAAACAAACACCAGGAAAGTAACTTTTAATGCTTTTGTTTACATAACAATGGTCAAAGGTACGGTTGGCCTTGGCGGTGGGTATCCTGTGAAAATATTTCCACCCGTCAAAAACCGCCACAAACAGAAAGAACATCAAAATGTAGACAGACTTTCTCCGTATACAAATACGAAATATCGCATAAACAGTATGTTATTGTCAAATGTTTGACCATTGTTATGTAAACAAAAGCATAAAAAGTTACCTTCCTGGTGTTTGTTTATATTATGATGGTAAACATAAAGAGCGTTCTTTGTTGGTGAATTCCTGATATTGAACTAATAAAGAGCGTTTATACCATTTGTGTGTGATCAGCCAGTAGCATTGTGCTGTCTTCTGTGACACAATCAGACTCTTGCTTAGGTAAAATATAGTAGGTCTTTATGATATCATGCTGTTTACGTGATGGTCATGGTATATATGAACGAAACTGTAGGGGTGCTATTCACCGGCTGGGTTTATGATATAGTCCAGGTAGTTTTACGAGGCGACGCTCAATGCGAAGCTGTCGGTGGACATATCGATGGGAAGAGATCGCCGCGCCATATAGGATTATCCAATCAAGGTGATTGGCGTCAATCATAGATTGACCACCGGTCACATAAACATGCTGCGTGTAACAGTACACGTTTGTACACATTTCAACAATGAGCAACCGAGGAAAAGGACGTGGGGCAAAATATACCACCGACGACATGAGGGGGTCTACACAAAAAATCCGTATATAGGGCCGGGGTGGGTGGGTGGTCCAGAGGCCGAAACAATCGTGCTTGTAATATTTTTCCAAATTGGGTTTTTTTCAAACAATTTACAAGTACTGACCATGTAATGTTGTTTGTAAGCATGTTAGTATCATGTTGGTTGGCATATGGCTATATAGACAGCTATAGTGACTATTTAGCCTCATATTTAGCAACATTCTGGATTTCACAGGATCCCGTCCCACTTCTCAGTGGAAAACCGTAATTTAGTAAAAAAATTAATGTATTACCCAGTTGTATTACCCGAATAAAAGTAATAAAATAAAATAAAAATGTATCACAAATACTACATGAACATGGCGAATACTCAATGATGACTAGATATCATTGACCCGATTGTTGCATAATGTGAAATTGAAAAGGGTATCTCATAAATTTCTAATGTCTGAAATACTGTAATTCATTCCTTCTGGTTACTTCTCATCTTTTTAATGATTGCAAGTAATGTTAATTTGCAGCACTTATCCAAATAAAACTGAAATGGATATGATGAATGGCCGTTACTGTTTATTGTTCAGACAATCCCAACTGAAGGTGACGCTATTCTTCTTGAATTTACGAACTTCATCTTGAAGCTTAAATACTGCTCAACAAGACTAAACTACATGTACAATACTAATTGTATACTGTTATCGCTTACAAATAGATGAACTGAAATAATGTGATGCATTCAGATGCTTTGAGAAATGACGTTCTTCAATGTCTTCAAAGTTCAAACTAAAATCAAGAATATAATCTGACTGCAGACTCTAGTGCACAAATATACATACAAATGGTTGAGTTATAATAATGCAAATGTGTTTGCGGATGGAACCAAGTTGGTAGCTCTGGTATGCATCGACAGGCAAAACCTGTGATATGCAGTAATATTTGCATACATCCTTCCCGTATCAATCAGGTCTATCACCATACCAAACCACTTCAAAATTCGACAACCGACACTTCAACTTATATGGCAAAAACTTTGTACGGATTGAATTTCATAAACAGGGCCCATGGATAACTCTGGTAGGCATTGATACTCACAATCCGTGATATTATGCATATTCGTTCCCCATTTCTGGTCCGCCACATGTCATAGAGCATCAAAATATGACAACCGACTCTTGAGTTATGATGCAAAATGTTTGTACGGACGGACGGCTCGAGACGTCAACTATATACCGCCGACTAATGTCGGGGGTATAATAACCATATATCTATGTGTATACCCAACCAAAACAATTCCCCTCCTCACCCACCCCGGTGGATAAGACTAAAGAGTTCTTTGATCATGCACAACTAATTGTAGAACCCCTGACCTGTTTACCACTATTTACACTGGCCAGTGTTCTCTGTCAGACTAAACACGCTCGATATATTAAGGCTATAATGCGGTCTAGGGCAATTTGTGACATGCAGTGTATACCTACACAATGCTTTATTATTGTTGTTAGATACTGGAGACACCAGGAAACACCTGGAAATGCAGTTTATTTTTCGTTTTTCTGGCCTGTGCTTTACCGATTAAGGATGTTATTGCTTGAGTCTTAATTTTACACACTTTGTACCAAAAAAGGATAGTGGAATGGGATTGAAAGGCAGTTAACACAGTTATTGAAGAACGGCGTCCTCGGGGTCGGAAAAAAACTTTTTGGGCCCTATATGTGCAATTGATTAAAAAACCTCATTAATATAATCATTCTGCAGATATATAAACGCAAGCATGAGTCTCCACACAATTATACCCAAAATTTATACCGCTGTACATGCCGATTGTGGCCGGTGAGTGTTCATGAATTAGTCGTCGTAAGACGGCGTCAATTGACAGGTGACAAATCTGATAGATTGGATCAATCACACCATCGACAGCGTGTGTCGTTTGCGCTAAAGCAAAGATACCTTTGCGTTCAGCCGCTACCATATAAACTACCTGGTTTATAAAATAGTCTCGCTTGGTGAATAGCACCCTAGGCGTTTTAATGTTTTTCTGTTTACGGTGATTGAACAAATATGAATATTTTGGACAACTAAGGCCTCACGTGCCTTTAAAGTGATGTGAAACGTAAACTGAACCTCACAATTGAGTTCCCTGCGTTATTCTGTGGAAAGACTGAATAAAATAACCCCTATACACGAAATGCCCAAACCAGATATCAGTTTGTACTAATTATACGGCCAAGTAACTAACTATTTACTTTCCCTCAATCGGGACGAATAATTCAACTGTAAACGCGAAATAAATACACCAATCAGTTGTCTTGTGCAGTCGCGGAAACACCCGAACACTTCCGACTTGGTCGGGATTGAGTCGGCTTTCGTTCTCAGAAAATCGTTTCCGTGGAGGGAGGCCATTTGCTGGAATAGCGTAATATCAGCTTAATAAAACGAAAAACAAGCGGTAGTCAATTCGAATGGGAGGGATATATAAAAGGAATTATTGCTTGAAATCACCAACGGAAGAACATTGACCGAGTTATGACAGAATTATAATCAAAGTGGTCATGATCGAGCAAGGTAACAGTCGAAAATGTTACTATTTATAGAAATTTGTAATTGTACAGCAGGTACAGTCTCGTGCAGAAAGAGTTGTCTTACATGTGTATTTCAAACTGTTTAATTACCTGTGCGATGCTACATGTGTGCCATATTGCTATTCACTACTCTAGTACAGACTATATTTGTTTGGGACAGCGACGGTGATAGTGATATCTATATGGAATTATGTTTTCTTCAATTTTTGAGTTCATATAGGCCCAAATAAATATACCATAAGATGGACTCAATCATTGACAGCTAAAATTGGATGGAAGTAAAACAGTTTTGTGTATTTGCACTAAGTAAGCGCAATTGCTTTATGCTTAAGCGCAAATATTTGTCTGCAAATAAATAATAAATGTAAAAAAGACTCCCATGTGATTTGCTCTAAACTCAAATTCACTCAGGACATAAAACATCACTCAAACATAGGTGAGGACCCCACCCAGATCCCATACTAAGATGGATACTCAGACTGAGGAAACCAGTTGAAGTTAGGTACATGTATTTGCTTAAGCATAATTCATTTTAATTACGCTTCAGTGTAAATGAAATCCACTTAAGCGTAAATGAGTTACGCTTAACCTTAATTCATATACACTCCCATTGAACTCCACATAAGCTGAAATGGATGCAACCACATTACTGATGCCACTAAGTTAACATACATCAGATTATACCAATATATATAAGGTAAGACAACCAATGAAATTATTGCTCTTAATATAATTCCAATGTATTATGATAACGCGTAAGTCAATTACGCTTAAGCGTAAATGATTACAATAAGCCTAACTGATTTATGCTGCAATTAGTTGAAAATGAATCATTTGCGCTTAAGCGCAAGTATATGTCTATCAATATATTTGCGCTTAAGCATAAATACCAAACACTCCCTTACTTCCCTCTGATTGCGAATGATAGAGTCCATCTCATAGTATGTTATCATGGACCCATAGTATAAGCCCCATATAATACTGAAACATTGAAGAAAAACATTTCCATATGCATATATCAGCATCTCTGTCCCTGCTGTCCCAAGAATTGGTGCCTCACTCCCAGAGCTCTAGTATATTTTATTAAAGGGACATCTCCTACACAGATATATACCATTTCCATAAATATGGAATTCGGGGTTACTGGGGACTCGCTTCCCTCATATGGTGTTATTATTGACTTGAAATTGGGGGAAAACCCCAATTTTCGTATTATTAGCATCCCTGTCCCCAAGAATTTGTGTCTCCATCCCAGAGATCTAGTATATTTTATAAAAGAGATATATCCTGCACATATCTCTACCATTTCCATGGTCCATAAAAGAGATATTGTGGTTACTGGGGGGGTTGCTTCCCTCATATGGTGGGTCTGTGCCATTTAAAATTAATTCAGGGGGGGGTGATATCAATGCATATTAATTTTTATTTGTGCAAATGATTTACACTGAAGCGCAAATGATAGATGTTATTTTGCGAAATATTTGCGCTTGATCGTAAATGAATAATAAATGAAATGTATGGGAGGCCAAATTCACATTTAATAATTAATTGTGCTTGAGCGCAATCAATTGCTCTTAAGCGCAATCAATTGCGCTTAAGTGCAAATAATTACACTTAAGCGCAATCAATTTCTCTTAAGCGCAATTCATGGTTATATGTAACAAAACACCACTGGTGAATAAATAGGTTTTTCCATAACTTGGCATTAACTCCTATTGACATGTCACCTCTTGGTTTCATTGGTTTGGATGGGTAGGGAGCTAGCCCAGCTTCTTTATCAAAATGGCTGACTCGCAATAGTATCACCTTCTGTTTTAGTTGGAGCAACTCGTGATAGTATTATATTATCTTCGGTATATATTAGTTGGGGCTACTTGCAATAGCATTACTTTCTGTATTAGTAGGGGCGACATTGATTTTCTTCAATTTTCGAGTATACAGGCACACCATATGAGGAAGCAAGCCCTCGGTGACACCACATTCACACTATATGGTCATGGAAATACTATAGATTTGTGCAAGAGATGCTGATTTAAAAAAGAAAACTAGAGCTCCAGGACTGAGACACCGAAGCTCCAGTAATTACACACCATTTTTTGGACAGGGATGCTGATAATATGAAAATAGGGTTTTTTCCCCCTGATTTAAGTCAATAAGTAAACAATGCAGTAATGCTCTAATTAATCGACTCCTTAACCACAGCAGAATTATGCATAACTTTTCAGGATTTAGTCGGAAATATGGCTTGTTGCCATTCATCGGAAAACTCTCGAGAGCTTTTCGATGAATGGCAACAAGCCATATTTCCGACTAAATCCTGAAAAGTTACCCATAATTCTGCTGTGGATAAGAAGTCGATTAATTAGAGCATTACTGTATGAGGTAAGAAAGCCCTCATGCAGTGACACCGCATGCATGTATAGGATATTACCATAGTAAAGGCTAAAATCTGTGCAAAAATACATTAAAAACATCATACAAAAACTTACTAGAGTTCCGGGAAGGCGACATCAATTCTTTGGATAGAGGTAAGCTGATAATATGTAATTAGGGATTCCCCTTGTTGAACACATACCCACAGTTGACTGTTGAGTACAGGTCAAAATTAGCCCAATGCTCATCTTGTGTTGCTAGGTGATATACCAGGTAATGTTAATAGTTTATGGGTAGGTTAGATAATAGTCACAATTACGCTTAAGCGCAATTGATTCCGCTTAAGTGTAAATGCCCTATTTGCGCTTAAGCACAATATATGGTATTTGCGCTTAAGCGCAATCAATTGCGCTTAAGCGCAATTCATTACTAAATGTGAATTTGGCCTCCCATAGAAATACCTTATTTATATGCTATAGTGCGCATATCCTACAGGTCTGGGTGAACCACCGATCAATCAATAATAGCCCGATCGGGCTAAAAAAGACCGATCGGGCTAAAATTGACCGATCGGTCTTTCACAGCCAGCCTGAATCTTGGATAAAGGGAGTAGGCCTACTCTAAATTGTTCTTTCAAGTGAAATAGGCCTCCCATACATGAAACGCCTTATCTATATGCTATAGCGCGCATATCCTACAGGTCTGGGTGAACCACCGATCAATCAATAATAGCCCGATCGGGCTAAAATAGACCGATCGGGCTAAAATAGACCGATCGGTCTTTCACAGCCAGCCTGAATCTTGGATAAAGGGAGTAGGCCTACTCTAAATTGTTCTTTCAAGTGAAATGGGCCTCCCATAGTATTACATGAAACGCCTTATCTATATGCTATAGCGTGCATATCCTACATGTCTGGGTGTACCACCGATCAATCAATAATAGCCCGATCGGTCTAAAATATACCGATCGGTCTTTCACAGCCAGCATGAATCTTGGATAAAGGGAGTAGGCCTACTTTAAATTGTTCTTTCAAGTTACAATCATTTTTTTGTAAACAAATTATTCTGATTTATTTTGAAACTAATGAAAGACAATGTATAATTTTTTGCTGGTATATTCATAATAAATTTGAACAAATCTTCAAGCAAAAAAAATTTCAAAATTCAAGAAATCTCTTACAACAGTGTCAGGAAGACCAATCGATCTAGCTCAGCACAATTGGTCTATTGTGATGTCAGATATTGCTTATAATTTACATTTACAGAAGTCAATAATTCGCATGCAGATAACTTCACCTTGATTAGGCCAAATATGTTGACGTTAGATTAGAAGGCAGAATTCCCAGATGTGTTTACCTGATAAATTTTGGAGATGTGCCAATCGTCTTTTGCACACTGTGGATACGTAGGCCTACTCATTCTCTCATAAATTTGCAAAAATTCCATATATATATATATATAAATATATATGCAGAGTCAGAGTGTGAAAACTTTGTTACTTGCCAATTAATTTTCGACATTTTACTGAGAAAACTTGAATGCAAAAACTATGATAGGCCCCTATTATTTTGTTTTTGTTTCTCTCTTTTTGTTGAATCTACTTTCGTTATTACCGACATGCCGGCTATTGTTTTGGCTGTTCTCCCAGTCGTGCGTGCCAGCCGATCGTCGTTATTCGGGCGGTTCCGATTTTCTCCGTATATCATTCCATGACATCCGCGCGCTGATTCGCTCCGAAAATGTGTTAGTATCTGAGAAGATTTCTTACTCTGATCGCAGTTTTCAACAATTTAATACAGGGCGAGTACCACACTAATAATATGCCACATTGGGGTTTTCTTTCTAGTTTTTTATGACCTTTCTTGTGGTATATCGGGCACCGTTCTGTCTGACATCAAATATATACCCACCGGGAGTGAAGCTAATGACTTTAAGATACGCGACACTAACATGTAGTTTATACGATAACTCCATGAACTTGCAGTCAAATGCCGCGGGTGTGGCTTGTACGAAGAAGTGAATATTAATTGAATTTGCAGGAAGCTATTTATAGGTCAATCAATTCATCGCTTTCCGCGTATTTTAACCATGAGAGTCCTCAGACCGTAAGTTGATTGAAATGAAACACGGTCTGAGTTTTGTCAGACTGAATGCCAATATGGGCGTATTTCGTATGGAGTGCATAAAATACGCCCGGTACGGACTAATTTGTGATATGAATACGCTCATATACGACTGTTTTCGTGCCCCCATTTACGTTCATATAGAGTGTAATTCAGATTCAAATAATGCCGATATGGGCGTATTTGGGTTTTGAAATACGTTCAATGTGGACGTATTTTCAAGAGCAAGCTGGATGTCTACCCAAAGATACCGGGTGTAACTTTTATTCCGATATATAAAAGGACTCAACAAAATCATTCAGTGACTTGTTGCCCAATCCTCGGTTTGAACATCTGTATATGCTTACAAATGTATGTTTATATAGTCTGCGTTGTGGTCTGATTAATTCAAAAGACACTATTATTTCAAGATGCCTTTGTCCGAGTTGACAATTCACACTAAATTACTATTAATTCCATTCTGCTTCGGGAGTAAACAATAACTGTTTTGAGTGTAGGCGAGAGAAAACTTGGATGTTGCCTGGAAATATATACCTTACCGACATGCGTGGATGCCATCGAGAGATGTGAGAGGTCATTTAAGGCCACATGTCGTGGAATCGGTGATCGGAAATTACTTTCTGAACAAACAACTACGAAACTTATCACCAGACACTATATTGTTATAGTATATTGTGATAGGTGGTGTGCGGACATACATATACATTTTCCTAAATCAGCAATCATGTTTTATTGAAGAACATAGAGATTTGATAACAACATGTCGATTACACGTTCAGTCAGATGTTTGTTTACAAGTCTGGTAACACTTCTTGAATTCCCACAACATGTCATGTTCGAACCAAGAGTCTCCGTGTTTGGAATTTGTCAACGACAATCATTCGCCGTTCAAACTGCCATGAATAAAAAGTTAGTATGGCAGAAGGCGTCATTCTCACCAGACTCACATAAAAAGTGCTGAGGGGAACAGGTTCTGAAAATGTGCTGAAGTGTATCTAGAAGATATCTAGAAGCTGGAAAGCTACCTCCGTTGCTCTTTTGCTTGTTAACGGTCTCAGTATACAGAATTTGGTGAGGTGGTCTTGATGTGACTCTTAAAATCCATTACACTTATTTACTGAAATCGGACCAGTAAGAATGTGTAAAATCAATTAACAAAGTTCAGTGATTACGCGTAATCCCTAGCCACTTTTAGTGGTTTCGTGAAATCCCTGACACTTTCAGTAATTACGTGTAATCACGGACCCTGTTTAGTGGTTTCATGTAATCCCTAGGGATTTCGCGTAATTACTAATTTCACTGATTTACTGTAACATATACATGGTTTGCTATCCGTGCTAACGCAGTAATGTCATATGTGTTCCCGAAAGTCTGGCGCCCATGAGCAATCTGTTTTCAGTTCATTCTAATTATCATTGGAACGTAAACAAATATTCGAGCAAATATTGTGGCAGATACAAATACTACTTTATTAAACAACGTCATATTGAATGAGATTGCAATACATGTGAACACTTCAGAACGTTTCCAAACATGTGTACCCTTCAGCATTAAGTATTGTTGTGGATATAATGGTAATTAACTAATTTTGATCATTGGTGTGGCTTTTGGGATGAGATGCCGTTACGGCTGATGATATGTATGTGATCAATTGAATCTGGCCACGAAGTATTCCACATCGCTGTCCGCAACGAAATTGTACAGGTCATGGTATCTGAACAGTGTGCATTCTTGTTGTCCCGCCTCTCCCGTCCCGTCCGTTGCCACGACAAATGACCAGCAAGAATCTGTTTTCATGCATTGTGTACCGCATTGAAGTGAATTTTTCCCTGTGTATGTTCCCAAGTTGTCATCGTCGGTCGGACGTTTTTTGATGTGCATCATGTTGAAGTATCCTGTTTTTGATCTGATGTTGAAGTATTCCTCTACAAAACAAGTTTAATTGTTACAATTATTACATTACCTATTAAAGTTTATATGATCCAACAGCATAAGCCAACAACGATCATATCAAAATAATTTTTTTACTTTTGAGATTTCTCAATTCTAACCAATGACAAGGCATTAAGTCCCATTAAATGGAAAACAGGTGGAGCACTTCGACAATTGTACCGTGTGTTCGTAATATTTGAAAAGAACCCTCCCCATTCAATTTGTTCCCAGTCTCATTCATTACATATACAAATGTATGGCCACCCATGGATAGGTAGGTACATTATATCGTTTGGTGCGCGGCAATCGTACTTAAATAGATTGTGTGCCTTTTTCACAACTTCACGCTCAAGTTTTACTGTTCAGCCATCACTTCATTTGAGGAATTTACGATTTAACTATTATTTCCTAAATGTCAACAAAATCGGTGGTACGCTTTTGGAAAATACGACATCTGAATTATGCGATATGTAAACATTTAGTCCTTAAAGGCCCACTTAATTTTCGAACCCCCAATTAACATTATGTAAAAATTTATGCCATATTATATACCATTTGAAAGAGTAAGCTCCAAAACATTGTATTTTCAACATATTCGATGTAATAAACTGTGAACATGTTGTTTTTATTGAGAAACTGGCGTCTGTTCTGTGGCCATGTTTATGCACAAAGTCAAGTATTTTCAATTGGAAATACATCTTTAGTTTGACTTCTGTTGCATTCTGGGAGCCAAAGGGGGGGGGGGGGGGATTATTGTATTATTTCAGCTATTTTCTATTACTCTATGGGCACCTACGAGACACAGACATTCCAAATGGTGATGAATTATAGTATTTTAATCATATTTTATGACATAGATTATTAAAACCGAATATCAAGGCAATATAAAAAAAATCGAAAATTAAGTGGGCCTTTAATTTACTCCGAATATCAATCAATCAGGCCCATTGTACTGACCAGAGAAGTGTCATTTAATCTCTATATATATATTTTGACTCTTTTGAAGTCTTTAATCCGACTCCAGAGTTCCCCTCCACATATATACAGTATTTTCATAGTGTTGATATACCCACATATTTCGGCAACTCAGGGTGTTGTGGTGTGGGCAAATTAACATGCGAACACCACATGAATATACTCTAAGACTTGAAAACCGCTGAACCGATTGAGCCCAAACTTCGTACCAGGGGTTAGTTTTTTCTGGGAAAGGTTATGGGCAAATCGGTTTTTCGATCCGATGTCAATTGTGCACGCGAGGAGGTAATATATGTTTTTACGCTGTTTTAGGAAATCTCCTATATATAATAACCTCTGTTTGTCTGTCATTTATACAAATCTACGATTCTCCACCGATCGGGACGAAACTTGGTATCCATGTGCGTGTAGTTTGACCAGGAGACGGTCGTTGTCGTATTGGCGAGGCCGTGCGGCGCCCGCTTCGCGCATGCGCAGGCGAGATTACGGAAACGGGTGGAGCTATCGGGGCGAAACTTGGTACGTGCATGTAGATTGACCAGGAGACGGTCATAGGCTATGTGGCGTGTTCGTGCGACGTGACCTTGACCTTCAAAAAAATAAAAAACCTCAAAATTTACGCTTTTGACGGGGGGCCGCACAATGGGGCCGCAGGCGAAAACTACTCAATGTATTGATCTGAAATTTCGTATATAGCTGTAATTCGGGGCCCCGCGTATCGTAGGACAGGTCGCGTCTTCGTGCGGTGTCGATTTTTTCACGCGCGCAGGTAAAATGTGTTTATACGGTCTTTTTGTAACTTTTATATAAGTTCGGTGCTCGCAAATCGATTCGCTATAGCGCGAATATTCAATTTCCAGTCGTAAATTTGGTAGCTTTAGAATATTTGGCGTTCCCTGCGTCCAACGATATATGACAATTAAGTGTCCGTTATATTCTTCTCCCCGAAATATCGAAAAGAAAGCGGCTCCCTGCATCCGTGATTTTAAAACAATGCGTGATTTATAAATAGACAATTACGTTGTGTATGCAGACCTGACGTCATCGAAGTTAACCCCTTACCGGTGGCATCGTACAAAATTCAGCATGCCGGTATCTCATATGGAGCCATTCGTGACGGAAACTGCGCTGGTGGAGCATTAAATATTATGTGCCAGCGCATTATCTTATATATGCGAGTCTCACATGAGCCGTTCATGGCCGGGGTCACGATGGTGCAGCATTACAGATCGCGTGCCAGTACATTATCTTATAAATGCGAGTCTCAAAGAGGGAGCTGGTGCAGCATTAAAGATCATGTGCCAGTACATTATCTTATAAATACATATCTTATAAATGGAGTCTCACATAGGGAGCTGGTGCAGCATTAAAGATCGTGTGCCAGTACATTATCTTATAAGTTGCGAGACTCGCATAGGGAGCTGATGAAGCATTAAACATCATGTGCCAGTACATACCGGTACTCTTATAAATGCGAGTCTCACATAGGGAGCTGGTGCAGCATTAAATATCGCGTGCCAGTACATTATCTTATTAATGCAAGTCTCATATAGAGAGCTGGTGCAGCATTAAAGATTGTGTGCCAGTACTTTACCTTATAAATGCGAGTCTCATAAAGAGAGCTGGTGCAGCATTAAAGAGTGTGAGCCAGTACATTACCTTATAAATGCGAGACTCACATAGGGAGCTGGTGCAGCATTAAAGATTGTGTGCCAGTACATTACCTTATAAATGCGAGACTCACATTTTCATGACGGGGGATACGCTGGTGCAGCATTAAAGATGGTGTGCCAGTACATATCTTATAAATGCGAGACTCACATAGGGAGCTGGTGCAGCATTAAAGATCGTGTGCCAGTACATTATCTTATAAATGCGAGACTCACATTTTCATGACGGGGGACACGCTGGTGCAGCATTAATGATGCTGTGAAAATAAATGTAATCTCTCTTTTTTCGTCCGAATTTATGTTTGAATGATGAAAGTTTTA
Organism: Siphonodentalium dalli; assembly: GCA_032622095.1. NCBI lineage: Eukaryota > Metazoa > Mollusca > Scaphopoda > Gadilida > Siphonodentaliidae > Siphonodentalium > Siphonodentalium dalli. Next base: position 179,998,458 of record CP136065.1, on the reverse strand, counting down.
ATGTAAGGTTATCTATTATATATTTTGGAAGATCTGTGTGTCTGTGTGTCTGTGTATCTGTGTGTGTGTTCGCGATGAACTCGAAAACGTCCCACCCGATTTCGATGAAACTTGGTATGTGGGGGTATTTTCGGCCGGGGACGAACATAGGCATATTAATTTGTCCGTGCGACGTCACCTTGACCTTGAAATCGGGTCATTTCAAGGTCAAACGCCCGAATATCACGGGATTTCGATAAAACTTGGTATGTGGGGGTACTTTCTTATGGCGAGTCTCATAAGCATATTCATTTGCCCGTGCGACGTGACCGTGACCTTGAAATCGGGTAACTTCAAGGTCAAATCGCCAATTTTGATGGGATTTCGACGAAATTTGATACGTGGGGTTACTTTTGTCCACTGATTGTTTTGGACGGGTCCAATCGTGACCCCGACCAGACCTTGACCTTCAAAATTATAAATTCAAGGTCAAATCGGGTAAAACCGGATGGATTTCGACGGGTACTTTTGTCGGGTACTTTTGTTCGGGCAGTGTTTTGGACGGGTCAAATCGTGACCCCACTTGACATTGGCCTTCAAAATAGACAATTCAAGGTCAAAGCCCGGACGAAGTCGGGTCACCTTCTAGTCTATTATATATTTTGGAAGATCTGTGTGTCTGTGTGTCTGTGTGTCTGTGTGTCTGTGTGTGTGTTCGCGATGAACTCGAAAACGTCCCACCCGATTTCGATGAAACTTGGTATGTGGGGGTGTTTTCGGCCGGGGACGAACATAGGCATATTAATTTGTCCGTGCGACGTCACCTTGACCTTGAAATCGGGTCATTTCAAGGTCAAACGCCCGAATATCACGGGATTTCGATAAAACTTGGTATGTGGGGGTACTTTCTTATGGCGAGTCTCATAAGCATATTCATTTGCCCGTGCGACGTGACCGTGACCTTGAAATCGGGTAACTTCAAGGTCAAATCGCCAATTTTGATGGGATTTCGACGAAATTTGATACGTGGGGTTACTTTTGTCCACTGATTGTTTTGGACGGGTCCAATCGTGACCCCGACCAGACCTTGACCTTCAAAATTATAAATTCAAGGTCAAATCGGGTAAAACCGGATGGATTTCGACGGGTACTTTTGTCGGGTACTTTTGTTCGGGCAGTGTTTTGGACGGGTCAAATCGTGACCCCACTTGACATTGGCCTTCAAAATAGACAATTCAAGGTCAAAGCCCGGACGAAGTCGGGTCACCTTCTAGTCTATTATATATTTTGGAAGATCTGTGTGTCTGTGTGTCTGTGTGTGTGTTCGCGATGAACTCGAAAACGTCCCACCCGATTTCGATGAAACTTGGTATGTGGGGGTATTTTCGGCCGGGGACGAACATAGGCATATTAATTTGTCCGTGCGACGTCACCTTGACCTTGAAATCGGGTCATTTCAAGGTCAAACGCCCGAATATCACGGGATTTCGATGAAACTTGGTATGTGGGGGTACTTTCTTATGGCGAGTCTCATAAGCATATTCATTTGCCCGTGCGACGTGACCGTGACCTTGAAATCGGGTAACTTCAAGGTCAAATCGCCAATTTTGATGGGATTTCGACGAAATTTGATACGTTGGGTTACTTTTGTTCACCGATTGTTTTGGACGGGTCCAATCGTGACCCCGACCAGACCTTGACCTTCAAAATGATCAATTCAAGGTCAAATCGGGTAAAACCGGATGGATTTCGACGGGCACGTTTGTCGGGTACTTTTGTCCGGGCAGTGTTTTGGACTGGTCAAATCGTTACCCCACTTGACCTTGACCTTCAAAATGGACAATTCAAGGTCAAAGCCCGGACGAAGTCGGGTCACCTTCTAGTCTATTATATATTTTGGAAGATCTGTCTGTGTGTGTGTGTGTTCGCGATGAACTCGAAAACGGCCGATCCGATATCGATGAAACTTCGCATGTGAGGGTACTATCGGTCGGGAAGTGGCATAGGCATATTAATTTTCAGATCCGAGGTCAACTTTTCACGTGCCGAGGTCAAATCTGTTTTTACGCTGTGTTACGGGACTTTCATTTGAGTTCGATGCTTACAAATCGATTCGAAACAGCGCGAATAATAAAATGCCAGTCATAATAATGACACTGTGAGAATCTTTCGTGTTTCCTCTTTCCAACGATATATAATGCGTATGTATCCGTTTTAGTTATCTGCCTCAATTATCAAGAAGAAGTGGTACTATCTTCCATCAGGATAAAAACAATGCGTCACTTCTATGACGTCGTTAGAGGTCATAACGTTAGATCACGTTAACGCTTAACCGGCAGATGCATTTGACTGTTTCAGACGTCTTGGCGATATCTCGGGCACCGATGGTAATTTATCTTTACGTTGAAACTTGATAATTAATGAGCGTGTGTATATGAGGCGCGTTTATATACTTGAGTGGAAATCAAATCGGGTTAAACTCGCGGATTTTTATGGACGAAATTTGATGCATAGGGTATCTCGGTATCCGCTGGGCCGATTTCCCGGTATCCGCTGGGCCGATTTCCACCATTTTTGGGGTGTTGGTGTTTGACCCCACCTGACCTTGACCTTCAAAATGGTCAATTCAAGGTCAAAGCCCGGACGAAGTCAGGTCACATTCTAGTATTATATAAAACAGGAAACAAATCTCTCTTAAATCTCTCTGTCATATTTCGGAATAACTACTCAGTATATCGATATAATGGTGAGGTGTATATCTATACCTTGTGGTGGAAATGTCCATGTTGAGTTGTCCGCGCATTTTGCGTCTATCTCTGAAGAATCGGCGACTTGACCATCGGTGATAGCAGCACATGACATCTTCCCTTCGAACGCACGTTTATTGTTGAAAGAGCCACCAATCATCAAACGTCCAGGAAAGACCATGAACGTACCAGCATCCAAACCATTCGGGGTTTCAATCTTGGACCCACCGTCGACATGCAATTCAAACCGTTGGTGCACTGCGTCGTGGAGCATAGATATGAATGTCCAAGTGTCCTGTTGTACGGTGTTTGCTGGCGTCAGATTACCTTCGAACTCATAACCGCTGCTGTCTTTCAGCCAACCTTTCAGAGTGCCGTCCGGTAGCAGCATCATATCCATGGCAACGACTCCTTGGTCCGCAACGTCACTTTTGTAAGAGAAAATTGTTCCCTCGCCCGACGATTTTAGATACACTGATAGCGAGATGTAATGGTGGTTGCTGCCAAGATTGCTGACGGGGACCTGGATTACCGCCCCATCGGTGCCATCGAAGAGGACAGACTCGTGGATAACAGGTGGCGCTGAGTCCGGATCGAAATGATACATCTCGAACTTTGCTGGATAGTACTCCGCTTGTCCTTTCTCGACGTCGTAGCCGAGGGTTGAGGGCGCCAGTGGATACATCTGTGCAGGCGGTGGTGGTGGTTGTGGTCCTACTGCCATTGCGAAATCTGAAGCTGTATGCGAGAAAAAGAAGTGAAATACGTGGTGGTGGTGGTGGTGGTGGTGGTGGAGACGTCGAGACCGACTCAACGAATTGAGGTTCAATGTGTAAGATACATGTATACATACAATTTCGATGCATGGGTTATGTCAGTCAACTGCATGTCAAAATCACACCACGTAATACATTTCCATATACTTGACAGATGTGAACATTTAACGTTTACTGTATTAAATTTATTATAGCCATGGTTTTACCATAGTTGTCATGGTATTTTTTGTGGTAAAAATATTGTGAAAGTTCTCAATCTCACAACTAAAACCATGGTTTAACTACAGTAAAACATGGCTTTAATTTGCCATTCAATAGTTTTACCATGGATGTATTTGAACACCATGTTTGGATCTACCTTAGTTTGTTTTGTAAGCTATAGTGTTTTTGTAAAAATATGATGAAAGTAATCAATATCACAACCACACTATAGTAAGATCAGGGTTTAACCCTTTACCCAACAGAACGGCCCTGTGCCAATGCATTCTCTTATATATGCGAGTCGACCATAGGTCGCCTCGCATATATAAGAGAATGCATTGGCTTAACACATTAAAAATTATAAAATTGTTAAAGAATGTAAGAAAAAATGGTAAAAAGTGTTAAAAAAAGATTATTTTTTTAGGCCAATGCATTCTCTTATATATGCGAGGCGACCTATGGTCGACTCGCATATATAAGAGAATGCATTGGCACAGGGCATAACTGTAACTATCACAATGTGGTCAAGAAGCCGATTCCAATGATATCCATATTTGTATGGTTCTATTGAGACAGACCGAAGATATTTTAGGCTGTTGAAGCTTTATTTGGCCGGTTTTGGCCGGTTTGTTGGGTAAAGGGTTAAGTACAGTAACCATGTTTTATTTTGCCATGGATTCTCTAAACCATGTTTAGAACAAGTTAATCCCCAACCCACCATTGTTAAATTAAATTATGATTTTTACTACGATAGCTATGGTATAACTATAGTTTTCATGTCCGATGCATGACTTTACCATGGTTTCGTGATAGAACAACTCTCAGGCTTTTTTTTATATATATGCTTTATTCTCTGATCCTATAAAGTTATTATTAATGATGTGTACAGTATGTGTTGTTCTTGTACGAGTCCAGGTTGTGGTGAAAAGTCGTATTGGACACTGAGAAAACAAAATACTTTTTACAAAAGATGAACACCATTGTCACCATCTTCGTCCTCTTCCTCGTGGCCAACATCATCGTTATCATCGTCATCACCCTCATCGTCATGGTCATCGTCCGGGTGCAAGTGCGCGGGGGAACTGGGTGTTTCTCCGTTCTCCGCTGCCTCCACTTGGCTCTCCTGTCGGCGTCTTGAGGGGCCCTAGTTCTTCCTATTCATCCCAGTGATCCCGGACCTGTGGAGTCCGGCCTGTCCTACCAGGTCACGGCCAGTAGAGGATTCTACTGGAGTGTCCTTGTACTGCAAAACCACATCAGGTCGCCCCGTATTAGCATGTAGGGACCAGCTAATACAATGGGCCGTCTGGAAACCACTCAATACATGAACTACCTGGCTGGGGATTAAACGAGAATCCATAGTGTCCAGACAGACTCGGGCTTTTCCCAACCAGGCCGAAGACAGTTCAGTAATCATAACAAACACCCCAGAGTTGACCGAAGGGGAAGAAGGGGACTCAGTTTGAACCATTTAAGAGATGCTAGGCAGGATGAAATTATCGAATAAATGAGTTCAAGATTTAATTAAAGGCGTTAAACGGACTTGCTCGGGTGCATGGAACTAATAAGTTAATATGCAGGCGCTATGCCAACTGGAGGAATATAATATTATATAACATTGCCGAAGATCTCAAGCAATCGAACATAGAAAACATTGCCTCAACTACGCTCAATTGTAAATATTTACTTCTCGATTCGGGACGCAACTATCAGGGATGAACTATCAAAAAATATTTCGCCATCTAAAGTCACGGCATTTAATTACAATATCAGAATGACTTGGGTGTTGTCAATTTGGATATAATATTTGTAAAAATAACAAATTTCAGGAAAATTGTTCTCCATTTCTATTTGATCACATCAGTGTTTCACATCACTTTAAAGTGAATTTCGGGTGTCTGGAACAGAGATTACTTTTACTCAGAAATAAACAATATTTATCCACTTCTGCCAACTTACGAGGATGTTACTTGAGACGTAGCAAACCACACATAGAGTGTTTATTATGAAACACATTTAAATTGAAAAGAAAATATTAATATTCCTGGATATTATGGTTTGGAAACAACAGAAAGTCAGTACAAAAAAAAGCCCCAAAGGCACACAGTGAAGTTGGATTATAAATCACAAATGAAATTCTGAAGAAAAGGACGGTGGAAATTTTGGATCAATCTAGGGATGGTTTTCTCTGTTTACAAATGTTTATATCGCATCTCTATTGTTAAACCCGTGCGTGTATTTTCCATATTCACACCTTTCTTTGGAGCAAATAAATGTGCTCGAAACTTTGTGATCTGATTGAGTACTTATAATTGACTGGTCAAGCATTGCATGCGGTCGTTTCACACTTATCAATAATTGGTGGGACAATCATAGCTGCTCAATTAATCAGATCACAAATATACGAGCACATCTCTACGCTCCAAAGGAAGATGTGAATGTGGAAAATACGTAACACAAATAAGAGACAAGAAAATGCAAGTATGCACGCGCAGATAGATTTAAACATTCTCAGATCAGTGGCCTACTGACAGGGGTGTGTGAGTATGCCAGGGCATGGGACGGCTAAAACTGCAAAAGTATACTGTAGATAGTTTGAACAGTGACTACTGAACATATCAAACATTAACATACCAGAAAATGTTGAAATCAGCATGTATTTCTAACATTGAAAAGAAAGTTACAGTTGTAAATACTGAGTAATGTGGCACATTGTATTAGAGCCTCAAACGAAGCCTAATCATGCATCGCTCAACTATGTCACGTCTTGGTGGTCCGAGAGGTCGAAACATTATGAAAATATAACGAAATACTCATATAGAGGCTATATTCGCTGTACACATCTAGAGAAGTTAGAGATAGGGAGTGATTTTAGCTTTAAGGGCTTTGTCAACCTTTTCCCCAAAAATTGTATAGAGTAAAAATAAAGGATTATGTTCACTTATTTTAGTCACCACAGTAACCAAGCCAATGGATGCACCATTTTAAGAGTATAAATCATGATGGATTATCTTATAAAAACAAAATGTGAACTTTATAAAGGTTTTTAAAATTATATGTTCGTCCCCAAATCCAACAAACACAAAATCAATTTCTAAGAAAAAAATATGAAAATGTGTACCGAACACTGAATAATGATGAGCAACAACAATATATTCATATTTACCAAGAGTTCGTTTTAAAAAATGTGTTCTTTACAAATGGCAGATTTACTTGTTCAGAATGTTGACTGGAAACTGACACTTTGATGGGTGGGCTAGGGTTCACCTTTTGTCCAGTGCAGATAGGATAGTTGTCAGCATTTGTGCTAATGTGGCCCATGAATGATTATCTCACGAGTAGTGACCAATTTAGTGGTTATAAGGTGGTAAGCTAAATTGAAGCTTAAGAAGTTATTTTTTCAACTCACCACTGTCCGTAGATAACACATTGCTGCCAGCTCCCAGTCAGCCATGTTGGGGAAGTAAATTTATCATTTGTAAACAACTGGTTTTGAGAAACAAAATTAAATAACGCTTGGCAAATATGAATATATTGTTGTTGTTCATCATTCTTCAGTGTTCAGTACACATTTCCTTATTTTTTCCTTAGAAATGATTTTGTGTTTGTTGGATTTGGGGACGAAAAACAATATTTTTAAAACCTCTATAAAGTTCACATATTGTTTTTCTAAGATAATCCATCATGAATTATACTCTTAAAAGGGTGCACCCATTGGCTTGGTTACTGTGTTTACAAATAAAAGTGAACAGAATCCTTTATTTTTACTCTATAAAATTTTGGGGGAATTGGGTTCACACAAAGCCCTTAAATGGCTGGAAATTATTCTACAAAACCATAACAAAGGCAAAAATTAGACCACAGTCCAGTAAATATTATAGAAAACTGGGAATCGTATTTGCGCTTGCCCTTTCACACTACACCCGATACGAAATTACAATGGCTTCAGTAAAGAATTAACACAAAAATTATTAGCACTAACAAATTGCTTAAAAGGGTCAACATCCGAACCAAAGATACCTGTAATAGATGCCAAAAACGCACAAGAAAACATTTCGCACATTTTCTGGGATTGTACACACGTTCAAACATTTATCTCAAAACTTTGGGAGCCTCGCATATAGAAGAGAATGAACTGGCTTACAAGCAGGGACGTAGCGACAGGGTGTGGGTGCCCCCCCCCCCCCCCCCCCCATTGAGGACCATAATGTTCAGTAGTTGGAAATTTCATGAATCAAATTCCAATAGTTGGACATTAAAAGTAACAAGTAAATCGAACGATCTAAGTGTTTCCATCAGAGTTCGCAATTTTCCGACTCCGAATTTGAGCCGGTTGTTTGTTTTCCGACTCGGAATTCCAATTCTAAATACTCGTCACCGATTTTCCAATTCCGGAATTCTACAACATTTATTTTCTGACTCCGAATTCCCTTATTTTGATTTGCCCCTGAGCGGGGAGGTAACTCCGGAGCCGAATAAAGTGACAGTCACAACACTAAAACACTTCAATAAAATCGGCTAAATCATGACTAAGATGCAAAAAATGTAAAATTACTATGTACGCTTGATTACCGTCGATAGGTAAATAATTATTATATGTTGATAACTTGCCATGTCATTTGGAGAAATATAATAACCAGAAGTAACCATGTGTACCCTATGTGTCCACGGGCCTGAAATTATTTCTGGGAATGTTTTCTAATTTGTACCAAATGTAACCAGATACCTTGGTATATCTATAAAGAAAGAAAAATAAAAGTACACAATGTAACATTACTTGATAGGTAAAGTAACCAGAAGTAACCATGTGTACCCTATGTACCCATGGCCATAAAATTAGTTCTGGGAATATGTTTTCTAATTTGTACTGTACCCTGGTACCTTGATATTTCTAAGAAGAAAAAAAAGTACACAATGTAACATTAACTGATAGGTAAACTAACCAGAAGTAACCAAGTGTACCCCGTGTACCCATAGGCTTTTCTTTACCTGAACACATATGAAATTAAAAGCAAAGCATTTCCTTCAAGTGCAGACTGGTACTAGACTAGTATGTTTTACCAACCAAAATGTTCATGGTCACTAGTTTATTAGTAATGTCAAACCTGCATACCTTCCTGATGACAGCTTTAAAGTGTAGGTCGCGACTATTTCGGTTATATGCGCGCATTTATGTAATTTTACTCTGATTATTTTCTCATTATGTCTGTTTTAGACCGTTAGTGTAAACCAGAAACGTCATTACACTAACGCACTTTATCATCATTTCAAGCAGGCACCACATGTATAGTTACGAAGATATGGCCATTTATTATGGTTATTCGCGTTCCTTGGCAACTTCGCAATTTTCTGAGTGCCGGGGAGGTTCTAGTTCTGAAAATAAAAGCTTCATCTGAATTTTCGAGGCACAAACATGTGTATTTTTTCGCCCATTCTTCGGAACACTTCTTGAATATTCTCGGACGTAACCACTTTCATGGGGAATAATGATTCATATTATATCAAACACCCACGAAGAATATATCGATGGAATGGGAGATTCATTGTGTTATATATTTCGGATAACAAAGCTGATAATCCTTAGCGTTAGTGTAATGACGATTTTGTTAGTGTAATGACGCACCGTTAGTGTAATGACGTTATATCCTCCTGTTGGACAGTAGATGGCTGATGAAATGACCATGCGACACCAGTGGTGCATGTACATAGTATACGATACCTATTATAACCATAGATATGTGTTTTTGGGGTAAGTGTGGACATTATGAGGAACAGAGAGGTATGTTGCTGTCAGATGTCTAACAAGCCCGTAGCTAATCCGATACTTCTACTGATGGTTAGTGGTCGCTATTGACCATCAGTATAGAAGGCAAATTTGATTTGGATTATCCCGTAGCCAGCTTTTGTGGTGGGCGGTTACGAATCTGATGCCGAATGCGCGTAGTGTAGAGTAAGGGGTTGTGCGTGTGGCCCATCCTGCGGATTGGGTCCGGTGCCCACCCCAGCGCCCCTGGGGAAATATGTGTATACTCAGTGCACCGAGAGCGATTCTGGGCCTCAATTTCGAATCTCTACTTGAGAAAAACAATCAGTTTAAGGTGCCAATATAGAAGCTAAATTCCTGGGCGGCCTCCACCCGGGAACTTTGTGAAAATTCACTGCTTTGATATGATTCTGGAGCCCATCAGTGTCAATTTCGATTTTCTATAATTCATTGAAAATGCAATCAATTAAAGATGTCAATGAAGCCAAATTGCGTCAGTGCGTGATGCGCGAAATAAGGGGCCCGGTGTGGGCCTTCCCTGGAATTTTTATTGTAAATGTCAATGCTCTGACAGCGATTCCGGACCCCATATGAAGCGTCAACTTCGAGTTTCTAACTCAGGAAAAATATAGAAGTTTAAAGGAGACCAGGGTTTCACGTTCTAAACTTATGAGTGTTCGCGAGAGTTACTTCGTGCCGATTGCCTTCTCCCTTAAAGTGCTGAAAAATCCTTTGAGCTTCCACCCCTCCCCTCTCCAACAAAAATCTGGTGATGAAAGGGAACAACTGGATAGATAATTGCGGAGACATCAACCTTCCCACCATTTATTCCCGTCCCTGCCCGTTAAACACAAGTTAATTGTTACATGTATGTATCTTCGAGGGTGGGGGTAATTTTCCCGGGTATAGGTTGCCATAACGTTTGCTGGCCTTCTCCACACGTAAACAGTGATGGGCGAAATCAGATACAGCTCAGAATATTTTGGTCCAAGAAACCTTATGAAGATACAATCGAACTATTATGTGTGTTATATGAAAATGACAACACTCTTCTCTTTTTTCGAATTTTAAATGACAACTTGGAACTAGGTATATTAGCAACTAACCCGAATTGTTTCTGACCGCAGAAGGACGATGGCGCTTTTACATGGTGTAAATACCAGGTACCCATAGTTAGGCCGTGAACTCAGCTGCCTATATGTATATCATGCACATTGTCTGTAGTATATCATGGATTCATAGGATGTCCATATGTACTTTAGGCTATATGGACACATCGGACAGTTATGCCACGTATCCACCTACACATATAGATATTTGACCAATGCCCTATATAAAGATCATGGGTGGTGGTCCCTTTGAATATTCCATGCACCAATGCCACCATGCTGCAGGCTGGCCATGGACCGAGGGTCATATATGTAGGTCATGGGACACAGGTCGATAAAGGTAGGATATGACATTGTACCCAAGAATGAGCAGGTGTCTACACGTAGGACATTTATGGACCCAGCCCCGTATACATGATATATCTACGTCATGGACAAAGAAAAGTATGTTGACGATGCCTTTGTGGAAAGAAAAATAATTGTTTTCATCGACAAAATGCTACATGGTGCAGTTTAGTTTGTTAAAATTGCCATAATAGCAGTCATATGTCATATTTTCGATTTCGGGTATGTCCCTAGCAACCGTTATCACCATGGTAGGTAAGAAATATGGTAATTTTCCTGTCACATCCACACTGACAACAACTATTATAATTGTTTTCACCATTAAAATGATACATGGCGTATTTTAGTTTGTTAAAACTGCCATAATATTAGTCATATGTGCTTTTATTCGATGTTGGGCAGTTGCCTAGCAACAGTTGCTAAGGAAGGACCTGCCGCCATTGACTCCATATCTGAAAATGATGAGTAGTGCACGAGGAACATATATGCCAAGTTTCATGATTGTATCACATTTTGCACAATTGTTACACCATGAGCCTGGACTATAATGAAAACATCGTTATTACACCAACGCAGCGTCATTACATTAACACAAACAACGTTAGTGTAATGACGATTTCGCGTTCATCATGTGATAACATTTCTGAATATCGACAACCAAACCAATCAGCTAGTTTATGAACACGCTTACCTCAGACGCTTTTATCAAAACTGTTTAATGTTCAGTCAATGCATATAGTGTTTTAGTGTCCCGCGTTAGTGTAATGACGGTGAATAAATATACGGTACAAAATCCGGCGATTCAAATGTTAATTTCAGTGAGAATTTCACGAATACTCAGGAAACATATTTTTTTATTGTTAACATGAAAGTTTCCATTCACGTTGCGACAGATGTGATATACAACTGACACCAAAGGGAAACGTGGCAACCCATTTTAGGCTCGCGTTAGTGTAATGATTCTGGATCATGGGACAACGTTTTTGGGACAAATAAATAGCTTTTGTTGGATGCTTCTTTGGTATCTCTGTATAATTTTGGTGGCATTAGATTCCTTGCAAAATTCCACACCAGAAGGTTGATTTCGGTTTTGAATACACATTCACCAGTGCATAAGAAAAATCGGAGAAATTGGGCGTGTCTACTCTGGGACATGCAGTTTCGTGGTATCTTGCCGGTTATTGTCATGCCTAAGACACATACCGGAGTATGGTAATTACTTAATTTTGGTATCTAATTAATGCCTGGATTCTCAGTGTTAAAATGATGGCCATTGTACTTGCTCGTAATGAGCAGTGCTTGTCTTGTGGTGAATTGTGCCCATTGGACAGTGTTTTGCTCAGTTACCGTAGAATCACCCCAGTAACATTCTAGAAATAATTTAGACGGTGCCGAGAGATTGTAGCACTAAGTACTCTCGATCGGGATCCAAATAATAGCCGGGTGAAATAAAAGTACAGGGGGAGGGGGTCCATATAAATAAGAGTACGGGGCGCGATATTAATAGTACAGGGTGATTGTGTGTGTTTCTGATAGACTGATATACCCAGTTGCCCACATCTTTCAGAGAAATAAATTGATACCATAACTAATTGATACCTCAACCACTGTAGAATATTGGGTACGGTACTTTTTCGTGATTTAGTCCACATTTGTTGGCCATTATAAATATTAGCCCTATGTAGTATATTTGTACTGTTTGTGGGGTTTTATGAACAATCACCGTCCCTCTGTTGTTTAACTAATTTATCATGGGACCGCCTGCCTACTCGAGCAGCTTTAATCATCAAGTTGGCATCGCTAGATATGGCGTTTTTCAGTGATTTTTGCGATATATTCCTCTGAGGCATTGGGGCTTCACAATTTTGTTTTATTCCGTAAAATATTTCGCTTCAGCCAATTCATTTTCATATTCTTTTTTTTCATTTTATCTGCATATTTTTTTGTTTTGTTCCAATAAGTATTTTTTTATGCCTATCGCGGAAAACATTTTCCATTTTCATTGTGAGCCATGTGATTTAAAAAAAAACCAGCTACTGATCAAAATACGTAGATTTGAAAAGTTCGCGCATGGAATTTACAAGGTTGGCTGGCGAGGATCACGATCAATCAATATATTATTTCTACCAAGCATTGCCGCAGCATTATTGATACACGCCCATTCGGCCAACCCAAAGCGATTCATTTTTATTTAAATATTTATAAAGAACAAAATACGCTTCATAGGCCTACTAGTTAGCATGCACCCTAGCAGCATGATTGTAACTATAGCCCCATTTCCATATGGGACCCTTTTCCTATAGGTCTATGGCACCATAGTATGGCAACGCCCCCTTTCCTATGCTTTGTATGTGTATATGTCTATGGTCCCATAGTATGGCAACGCCCCCTTATTAATTATTATATATCGCTCCTCCTTCCTTCCCACGTAATTTCTGGAACATTTTTATTGTTCTGGAAAATTCTGGAACATTTTTTTTGTTCTGGAACATTTTTATTGTTCTGGAACAATCTGGAACATTTTTTTTCTAGTAAAATCCATAATGTATTCGTGTAATAAAATTCATATTTGTCTACGGCCTCTTTAAAATTATATAACTGTAAAGTCCCAATGTTAATTTCACCCGGTACACACATTGGCTATCATAGCATCTATTTATTTACCACGCATAGAATATAGGCATTTAAAATTATTTATCAAATCTCCTTAAAACACTTCGGCCTCTTTAACTTTTTTTACCTTTAATAAAAACATTATTGATCTCACAGATTTATTAACTGTTATGTACCTGGTAGAAAACACATTCCACGAGGCACGCTTTCTAACAATAACAGAGCATCATGGAATATATTCTATAATGGTTTAAACGATTCCACATGTGCACTAAGAACGCGATACACTAAGTGTGTTTTCACCATGAATTTATCTGGTAATTTAAGCGTTCAAACACATTCAGCGTAACCGTAGATAATAGCCGATCTAATGTGTAATTCATTCAATCTTATTATTCCGGGGGCCACATATCATTTGCACATATTGGGTAAGAAATTGTCTTTCTAAAAGGTTATGAAAAAGCCGACAAATTAAAACAATCTAGAATGTTGTAGAATTTTCCAGAACAATAAAAATGTTCCAGCATAACATCAAATTAGTGTGGCTGCAGGGCACAGAGCTCTCAAGCTAATAACACAACATGTAACCATTCTGGAACATTCTCCATACCGACGGGGATAAAGCGGTGAAACAGATTAATGAGATTATGCATACCACTAGGTGATAAAACATTTAAGCCTGCACTAATTTGAATAAAAAAACATTCAGGGGCCGGTATCATTTGCACATATTGGTTAGGAAAAATAAAATGCCTTTCTAGCTGCCTCTGAAACAATTAATAAAATTAAAATAATCTACAAAGTTTTCAGCACGTGGGAGACCATCTAGGTATTAAATACACATCTAACTCCAAGCAGCCAACATATGCTTACAGAGCATAACCCATGCAATTTAATTCTCACAAAAGTTATACCGCGAGCGGCATGAACCCTGAATACATACTGACTCCCCATTATGTATCCCTCCTAATGGTCAACTGTTATGGTACAATTGATTAAATCATCACTAACATTAGTTAAGCTTTTTCTCTAAATACCCCTTTAATATCTGTAATCGAACTATTAGGAATCAATCAACGCCTTGTCAATAGATATTTGAACATTTCAAATAAGGTAAATCCTACACACAATTTCTCGAAGCTTCGTAATTAAACACATGTTTAAGTCATTTAATGCCACGATAGGTCTGTCATTCAAATGCATGCTCCTAATGGCTTCTGCATCTGTGGAGACTGAGAGATAAACAAAATTAATGTTTCTGTAGAAATTAAGGTTTTCTAGTGTGTCACTACTTCAGATATGGTTCAAATAACATACAAATCACCGCATTTTGGTCACATACCTTAAAGGTACACGTCATTTATGCATTTAAACCTAATTCCGCGTATACATCAATCATCTCTTTATTTTTCAAATAGTTTGAATGTACCTAGTTTTAACAAAGATTTATGCAATCTACATGCTTTCATTCATATAAAATTTACGAAATGTATGTTAAACGACAACAACATTGTAACAGACTGGCCACTTACCTTCAATTTATAGGTCATATTAGCCTGTACATTTATGGGAGACAGACATACATAATATAATGCATTGGCACAGTGTTAGTGATAATAATAAGGTGTCATTACTTCAGAAATGGTTCATATAGCATACTATTGTACCCGTGGTCACGTACATTAAATGAACACATCACTTAAGCATTTAAACCTAACTCAGTGTATCTATCAATAAAACGCTCTTTATTTTCAATTTGTCTGAATTGTACTAAATTTACATTTAAAATCAAGCATTTAAACCTAATTCCGTCTATCCGTAAATAAAAAACGCTCTTTATTTTCAAAATTTGTCTTAATGTCCATCGTTTACTAAATTTATATTTAAAATTAAGCATTTAAACATAATTCATCGTATCCATAAATAAAAAACGCTCTTTATTTTCAAATTTGTCTGAATTGTACTAAATTTACATTTAAAATCAAGCATTTAAACCTAATTCCGTCTATCCGTAAATAAAAAACGCTCTTTATTTTCAAAATTTGTCTTAAAGGGGTACTGTACGCCAAATGTTGTTGTTGGTTTCTATAGTCTCCGAGTCTGAGAATAAGGTAACACTTTTTTCATTATTTGAAAGTCTGTTGAGTACGAAGTAGTGTTACGGATGACAAATTTACCGGAATGCAAAAATACAAATTGTCGTTGTCGAGTAATTTTTGTACAGTTTTCAACCAAATGAATCAAATAAAAGTTATATTATAGAAATACTAGTCCCATATAATCATTTAAGTTATTGTATCGTCGCTAGTCAGTGAGTGGCTTGAGTGTTCTCCCCGTATCATCATAATATTTTAAGCGATCGTGTGTGCGATCGGTTTAACAAGCCAGTATCCCTCATTTACTTTATTTGATTACGCAAATTCGTAATTTAATTGACACCATTTTATGGCTCCAGTCATAAATTCAATTTATATCAAATTATTAACTTTTAAATTATTAAATTTTAAGATAGCCTATTAACCTGAGCGTTTACAGAATACATCTTCGACTCAAATTACTTATGTTTCTATATATTATCGATATTAGATCGTTGTTGTCACCGGAAATTTAAAGAAAATGGCGTACAGTACCCCTTTAATGTCCATCGTTTACTAAATTTATATTTAAAATTAAGCATTTAAACCTAATTCCGTCTATCCGTAAATAAAAAACGCTCTTTATTTTCAAAATTTGTCTTAATGTCCATCGTATACTAAATTTATATTTAAAATTAAGCATTTAAACATAATTCATCGTATCCATAAATAAAAAACGCTCTTTATTTTCAAAAACGTCCATAGTTTTAACAAAGATTTTTGCAATCTACATGCTTTCATTCATATAAAATTACCCCGTGTGTGTTAGACAACAACATTATAACATATTGGCTTTCAAGTTACATATGCATGTACATTCGATGCACGAGGCAACATTGTAGGAAATGAAGGTATTGATGTGTCATTACTTCAGAAATTGTTCATACAATTGACCGTATTTTGATCACATACCTTAAAGGTACACGTTACTTTTGTCTATAATCACACAAAACATTACACGTAGGGTTCAACATGTCCACCGTAGTAAGCTTATTTACTTCAGAAATTGGTTCCAATAACAGCGTCTGAGAACGCCACACCTGGTTGTACCGGGTGCCAATGATGTACCCACGCAGCTCAAACAATGGGATGCCTATTAATTTATTCTGACCACACGTGTCTGGACAACGTTCCAATGAAGGAATTCTGAAAAAGCTATTGTTAGAGAAAGAAATGACACAGTGCCAACTCATACATATTGATTATGTATTTCTAGTGATTCTGATTGGCTAATAATATATGGAGCAGCATAGCGTTCACAACGCTATCTGGTTTTCCTATGAATAATGTGATCATGTCATTTTGAGGCACTTTCTGAAACTACCTGCTACATAAACATGGACACTAAAATTTTCGCAAAACACTTGGGTCGTAACAGATATCTCACAATCAGTGAGTTTTTGGGTACAAAGTATGTAGATCTGAGAATTTGGGATGAAGGAAGGATTCCAACTAAACAAGGAGTTAGTCTGATAATTCAACGCTGGCTTTGTCTAACACAAAACCTTGAATTAGTGGGACAGCATATAAATTCCAAGGAGCCAATGGACCGGATTCATTTGGGGCATAATGTTTTCATGACCCTGGATCATGAACATGCAGTGGTGCACATCAAACAGTACTTTTATCCAGAAAATTGTGATGTAGCAACACCAACCAGGAAAGGTGTTACTTTAAATGGAGCAGAGCTGAAAACAATTACAGATAATGTGGAAAATGTCAATGGGCTCATTCCTGAAACAGTAAACTTCATACCCTGTTACAACGAACACTTGAACCAGGAAGCAGCCTTAAGATGTTCTGAATGTGAACCCGGTGGATACCACAATTATACACAGGACAAGACTGATGTAATACCAGGACATTTCTATGGAAACTCTCAAGACTTGACACAACAATACTAATATAGTGAGACTGACTTCAATGTAACCATTTTTCCTGGACATTTTTAATTCAATGTTGTGTGTGTGTGTGTGTTTAAGTATATTTCATAACAAGATAGTATATAGCAATAAATAGCACCAGTTAAATGTATCCAATGTATTGTTGTCTATCATATAACCCATCAATTGGCACAATAGACATGATTTACTTACTAATATAGATATATATATATATACAAACTGTTCATACCTTAGATATGAACTTCTTGAAATTGAAAAAAAAAACCATATCAGGAAGGATTTTTCAATAAGTCCTTTGATAATCTAACTATAAGCAACTGATTTCGAGCCATTTATTGCACCCAGAATTGTTGGCGATTTCGAAAGATTATGTTTGAAAGAAACCGCAGTGAAATCACACCGAAATTGACGAAGATACGGGACATTTGTTGTTTTCAACTATTTATAGATATCACGTGACTAATATCGAAAATCCAATTTTGGCAGATCGTAGAAGAGCTAGAATAATGAGGATTACACCATCGGGCCCAGTTTCACACAGTGCGTTACCTCCATCGAAAAAGAACGTGTATACATGCATATTAAAAAATATTATATTTTCAACCTCGGTGTGACAAACTTTTGAATAGAGAGAATGCTATTATCGATCGCCTAATTCTACACGCAGTCAAATTTCAATGAATGTGGAAAGCTGTTGTCATTGTGATGTTTATAGTATTCCGTAGTAAATGCTGGATTTAAATTGTATAGTAAATAACGATCAATAGCGGAAATGGTGAATTCTTATGCGGTGCGTGTGAACTTGTATTTAAAAGGGCAAAGACTGTTTGTTAGTTGAATACATACATATTACGGCTCTCATTTTGAACTTGCCTAATGTCTATTAACTCACCGATTAAGGGCCAGAAAGGTTCTAAATATGTCTTAGGTTACCTGGTATTACAATGAAATGTGTTAGAAAATATATTGCATTAAAATGTGCATTATTAGTGAACCCTTTTCGCAGAACTGCCTTTTTCACCATTGGATGAATCACGTATGAGTCATGTCTATACATCGTACTTAGCCATTCAAATCCCTTTATTCGTTGTTCGGTAAATTTATGAGTTAAAAGTACAGGACGGCAAAACGCCGCCCCGCCGCAAAACGCCGCAAAACGCCGCAAAACGCCGCCCCGCCGCAAAACACCGCCCCGCCGCAAAACGCCGCAAAACGCCGCCCCGCCGCAAAACGCCGCCCCGCCGCAAACGCAATGACGTCACTACGGGACAGATTTTAGGTTATAAGGAACATTTGTATAAAGGAAAGCCATATACCCGAGATATTTTAGTCAAGTATAAATGAAGCACCAGTGTTCAATTTGTTCTAGTGAGTATGGGCGGAACCATGATTTGAAAAGACATGTGCAATCTAAGCACACTGAATTTGTCAACCGACACCCACAGCAGCAGCACCAAGCGGTAACAACAAACAGCAACATCAACAAGCGGCATCAGCCACAACATCAACGACAGCAACATCCATTACAACAACACCAGTTACTACAACCACATCAGGGGAAACAGCAACAAAGCGACATAACATCCCGCTTTGATAATCCAATGGCCAATATCCAGGAAGATTTTGTCTTCAAACATCCATTCACGGCATGCGTAAGTGGACCGACATCTAGTGGAAAAACGTACTTCGTGAAAACCTTGCTACAAAAGTCTGCCTCAAAAATATCACCCGCACCTGACAGAATAATATGGTTTTATAAATATTGGCAGCCCCTATATAACGAAATAAAGAATACCGTTACCCCTCAGGTCAACTTTATACGTGGAATACCAGCAAACTTGGATACTCTTATCAATCCCCAGTATAAAAATCTAGTTATACTCGATGACTTGATGCAAACTTCATCAAAAGACCAGAGAGTTAATGATTTGCATTCCGAAGGAAGTCACCATTTGAACTTATCTTTGATAAGTTTGAACCAAAATTTCTACTACAACAAAGATCCGACGCAACGACGAAATTGTCAATATTTGGTATTGTTCAATAACCCAGTTGACAAGGGTTTAATTTCAACATTATCAAGACAGATGTATCCTGAATGCCCACAGCGTATGATGCGAGAGTTTTCGGAAGCGACGAGTGAACCGTATGGTTACCTACTGGTGGATTTAAAAGCCGCAACCCCGGACACGTTACGTCTGCGACAAAATGTGTTAAAAGACAACACGAACCAACATAGGAGTGAATGGAAAGGCATGAAATATAATCTCCATAAGGACAGCGAGTACTCAAATGAACACAATGGGGTAAAATATGATGACAACAATAGCCCGGATCAACGGAATGAGATGGAATACGATGACAGAGAACTCCCTGGTCAACAGAAGGGCATGACATATAATTATAGTGTGCCCCAAGGTCAACATAATGGTGATACTAAGGACATAATGCCACTTGGTGAGCTCGATGAAATTCATAAGGAAACCCGTCAAAACATAGACATTCGAGAAGACATGTCGTACCCTTGTAATGACTGTGGGCTTTTGTTCGAAGATCAGCATGATGTTCAGAGACACGTAAAAAACTGGTGTCAAGAAAATAAGTTAAAACGAAAACTAACTGAGAACACGGATGATAGTCAGAATAAGAAAAGAAAATTGAATGAAGATGAATACTTCAAAAGTGTATGTGATGAGAGTAGAGATAAAACACAAGAAGAATGGAGTGATACAGTGGAAACGTATACGGAAAATGGCTCAAAAGAAAAAGAGGCAAAATTACAAGCTGACAAGGACCTTAAAAGTAAAGACATGATGCAATTTATGAATAAATATGCTAGGACAATATTAAAGTATCTACAGCTGCGCAATGGGACTCTGCACACCAGAGTCATGGATAAAGTCAACAAATATATCAATAATGGTTATAAAGATCGTGATGCAGTGAAAATGTCAATATTAAAGTACAAACCGTTGCTAGAAAAATTCATGGACGAATCAACTCACGCTTCTGACGAAAGTGATAACAATTCGGACAAGGCTGGTGAAAGTGACAGTGATGACAAAGCGGATGAAAGTGACAGTGAATAGATAATATAATAAAAAAAATTAGTATGTACCACATGTCATGTTATTTTGCTCCAAAACCAAAAAAGTAGAGACTCTCTCGCCATTGGTAGTGACGTCATTGCGTTTGCGGCGTTTTCCGGCGTTTGCGGCGTTTTCCGGCGTTTTGCGGCGGGGCGGCGTTTTGCGGCGGGGCGGCGTTTTGCGGCGGGCGGCGTTTTGCGGCGGGCGGCGTTTTGCGGCGGGGCGGCGTTTTGCCGTCCTGTACTTTTAACTCATAAATTTACCGAACAACGAATAAAGGGATTTGAATGGCTAAGTACGATGTATAGACATGACTCATACGTGATTCATCCAATGGTGAAAAAGGCAGTTCTGCGAAAAGGGTTTACTAATAATGCACATTTTAATGCAATATATTTTCTAACACATTTCATTGTAATACCAGGTAACCTAAGACATATTTAGAACCTTTCTGGCCCTTAATCGGTGAGTTAATAGACATTAGGCAAGTTCAAAATGAGAGCCGTAATATGTATGTATTCAACTAACAAACAGTCTTTGCCCTTTTAAATACAAGTTCACACGCACCGCATAAGAATTCACCATTTCCGCTATTGATCGTTATTTACTATACAATTTAAATCCAGCATTTACTACGGAATACTATAAACATCACAATGACAACAGCTTTCCACATTCATTGAAATTTGACTGCGTGTAGAATTAGGCGATCGATAATAGCATTCTCTCTATTCAAAAGTTTGTCACACCGAGGTTGAAAATATAATATTTTTTAATATGCATGTATACACGTTCTTTTTCGATGGAGGTAACGCACTGTGTGAAACTGGGCCCGATGGTGTAATCCTCATTATTCTAGCTCTTCTACGATCTGCCAAAATTGGATTTTCGATATTAGTCACGTGATATCTATAAATAGTTGAAAACAACAAATGTCCCGTATCTTCGTCAATTTCGGTGTGATTTCACTGCGGTTTCTTTCAAACATAATCTTTCGAAATCGCCAACAATTCTGGGTGCAATAAATGGCTCGAAATCAGTTGCTTAGAGTTAGATTATCAAAGGACTTATTGAAAAATCCTTCCTGATATGGGTTTTTTTTTCAATTTCAAGAAGTTCATATCTAAGGTATGAACAGTTTGTATATATATATATCTATATTAGTAAGTAAATCATGTCTATTGTGCCAATTGATGGGTTATATGATAGACAACAATACATTGGATACATTTAACTGGTGCTATTTATTGCTATATACTATCTTGTTATGAAATATACTTAAACACACACACACACAACATTGAATTAAAAATGTCCAGGAAAAATGGTTACATTGAAGTCAGTCTCACTATATTAGTATTGTTGTGTCACGTCTTGAGAGTTTCCATAGAAATGTCCTGGTATTACATCAGTCTTGTCCTGTGTATAATTGTGGTATCCACCGGGTTCACATTCAGAACATCTTAAGGCTGCTTCCTGGTTCAAGTGTTCGTTGTAACAGGGTATGAAGTTTACTGTTTCAGGAATGAGCCCATTGACATTTTCCACATTATCTGTAATTGTTTTCAGCTCTGCTCCATTTAAAGTAACACCTTTCCTGGTTGGTGTTGCTACATCACAATTTTCTGGATGAAAGTACTGTTTGATGTGCACCACTGCATGTTCATGATCCAGGGTCATGAAAACATTATGCCCCAAATGAATCCGGTCCATTGGCTCCTTGGAATTTATATGCTGTCCCACTAATTCAAGGTTTTGTGTTAGACAAAGCCAGCGTTGAGTTATCAGACTAACTCCTTGTTTAGTTGGAATCCTTCCTTCATCCCAAATTCTCAGATCTACATACTTTGTACCCAAAAACTCACTGATTGTGAGATATCTGTTACGACCCAAGTGTTTTGCGAAAATTTTAGTGTCCATGTTTATGTAGCAGGTAGTTTCAGAAAGTGCCTCAAAATGACATGATCACATTATTCATAGGAAAACCAGATAGCGTTGTGAACGCTATGATGCTCCATATATTATTAGCCAATCAGAATCACTAGAAATACATAATCAATATGTATGAGTTGGCACTGCGTCATTTCTTTCTCTAACAATAGCTTTTTCAGAATTCCTTCATTGGAACGCTGTCCAGACACGTGTGGTCAGAATAAATTAATAGGCATCCCATTGTTTGAGCTGCGTGGGTACATCATTGGCACCCGGTACAACCAGGTGTGGCGTTCTCAGACGCTGTTATTGGAACCAATTTCTGAAGTAAATAAGCTTACTACGGTGGACATGTTGAACCCTACGTGTAATGTTTTGTGTGATTATAGACAAAAGTAACGTGTACCTTTAAGGTATGTGATCAAAATACGGTCAATTGTATGAACAATTTCTGAAGTAATGACACATCAATACCTTCATTTCCTACAATGTTGCCTCGTGCATCGAATGTACATGCATATGTAACTTGAAAGCCAATATGTTATAATGTTGTTGTCTAACACACACGGGGTAATTTTATATGAATGAAAGCATGTAGATTGCAAAAATCTTTGTTAAAACTATGGACGTTTTTGAAAATAAAGAGCGTTTTTTATTTATGGATACGATGAATTATGTTTAAATGCTTAATTTTAAATATAAATTTAGTATACGATGGACATTAAGACAAATTTTGAAAATAAAGAGCGTTTTTTATTTACGGATAGACGGAATTAGGTTTAAATGCTTAATTTTAAATATAAATTTAGTAAACGATGGACATTAAAGGGGTACTGTACGCCATTTTCTTTAAATTTCCGGTGACAACAACGATCTAATATCGATAATATATAGAAACATAAGTAATTTGAGTCGAAGATGTATTCTGTAAACGCTCAGGTTAATAGGCTATCTTAAAATTTAATAATTTAAAAGTTAATAATTTGATATAAATTGAATTTATGACTGGAGCCATAAAATGGTGTCAATTAAATTACGAATTTGCGTAATCAAATAAAGTAAATGAGGGATACTGGCTTGTTAAACCGATCGCACACACGATCGCTTAAAATATTATGATGATACGGGGAGAACACTCAAGCCACTCACTGACTAGCGACGATACAATAACTTAAATGATTATATGGGACTAGTATGTCTATAATATAACTTTTATTTGATTCATTTGGTTGAAAACTGTACAAAAATTACTCGACAACGACAATTTGTATTTTTGCATTCCGGTAAATTTGTCATCCGTAACACTACTTCGTACTCAACAGACTTTCAAATAATGAAAAAAGTGTTACCTTATTCTCAGACTCGGAGACTATAGAAACCAACAACAACATTTGGCGTACAGTACCCCTTTAAGACAAATTTTGAAAATAAAGAGCGTTTTTTATTTACGGATAGACGGAATTAGGTTTAAATGCTTGATTTTAAATGTAAATTTAGTACAATTCAGACAAATTTGAAAATAAAGAGCGTTTTTTATTTATGGATACGATGAATTATGTTTAAATGCTTAATTTTAAATATAAATTTAGTAAACGATGGACATTAAGACAAATTTTGAAAATAAAGAGCGTTTTTTATTTACGGATAGACGGAATTAGGTTTAAATGCTTGATTTTAAATGTAAATTTAGTACAATTCAGACAAATTTGAAAATAAAGAGCGTTTTATTGATAGATACACTGAGTTAGGTTTAAATGCTTAAGTGATGTGTTCATTTAATGTACGTGACCACGGGTACAATAGTATGCTATATGAACCATTTCTGAAGTAATGACACCTTATTATTATCACTAACACTGTGCCAATGCATTATATTATGTATGTCTGTCTCCCATAAATGTACAGGCTAATATGACCTATAAATTGAAGGTAAGTGGCCAGTCTGTTACAATGTTGTTGTCGTTTAACATACATTTCGTAAATTTTATATGAATGAAAGCATGTAGATTGCATAAATCTTTGTTAAAACTAGGTACATTCAAACTATTTGAAAAATAAAGAGATGATTGATGTATACGCGGAATTAGGTTTAAATGCATAAATGACGTGTACCTTTAAGGTATGTGACCAAAATGCGGTGATTTGTATGTTATTTGAACCATATCTGAAGTAGTGACACACTAGAAAACCTTAATTTCTACAGAAACATTAATTTTGTTTATCTCTCAGTCTCCACAGATGCAGAAGCCATTAGGAGCATGCATTTGAATGACAGACCTATCGTGGCATTAAATGACTTAAACATGTGTTTAATTACGAAGCTTCGAGAAATTGTGTGTAGGATTTACTTTATTTGAAATGTTCAAATATCTATTGACAAGGCGTTGATTTATTCCTAATAGTTCGATTACAGATATTAAAGGGGTATTTAGAGAAAAAGCTTAACTAATGTTAGTGATGATTTAATCAATTGTACCATAACAGTTGACCATTAGGAGGGATACATAATGGGGAGTCAGTATGTATTCAGGGTTCATGCCGCTCGCGGTATAACTTTTGTGAGAATTAAATTGCATGGGTTATGCTCTGTAAGCATATGTTGGCTGCTTGGAGTTAGATGTGTATTTAATACCTAGATGGTCTCCCACGTGCTGAGAACTTTGTAGATTATTTTAATTTTATTAATTGTTTCAGAGGCAGCTAGAAAGGCATTTTATTTTTCCTAACCAATATGTGCAAATGATACCGGCCCCTGAATGTTTTTTTATTCAAATTAGTGCAGGCTTAAATGTTTTATCACCTAGTGGTATGCATAATCTCATTAATCTGTTTCACCGCTTTATCCCCGTCGGTATGGAGAATGTTCCAGAATGGTTACATGTTGTGTTATTAGCTTGAGAGCTCTGTGCCCTGCAGCCACACTAATTTGATGTTATGCTGGAACATTTTTATTGTTCTGGAAAATTCTACAACATTCTAGATTGTTTTAATTTGTCGGCTTTTTCATAACCTTTTAGAAAGACAATTTCTTACCCAATATGTGCAAATGATATGTGGCCCCCGGAATAATAAGATTGAATGAATTACACATTAGATCGGCTATTATCTACGGTTACGCTGAATGTGTTTGAACGCTTAAATTACCAGATAAATTCATGGTGAAAACACACTTAGTGTATCGCGTTCTTAGTGCACATGTGGAATCGTTTAAACCATTATAGAATATATTCCATGATGCTCTGTTATTGTTAGAAAGCGTGCCTCGTGGAATGTGTTTTCTACCAGGTACATAACAGTTAATAAATCTGTGAGATCAATAATGTTTTTATTAAAGGTAAAAAAAGTTATAGAGGCTGAAGTGTTTTAAGGAGATTTGATAAATAATTTTAAATGCCTATATTCTATGCGTGGTAAATAAATAGATGCTATGATAGCCAATGTGTGTACCGGGTGAAATTAACATTGGGACTTTACAGTTATATAATTTTAAAGAGGCCGTAGACAAATATGAATTTTATTACACGAATACATTATGGATTTTACTAGAAAAAAAATGTTCCAGATTGTTCCAGAACAATAAAAATGTTCCAGAACAAAAAAAATGTTCCAGAATTTTCCAGAACAATAAAAATGTTCCAGAAATTACGTGGGAAGGAAGGAGGAGCGATATATAATAATTAATAAGGGGGCGTTGCCATACTATGGGACCATAGACATATACACATACAAAGCATAGGAAAGGGGGCGTTGCCATACTATGGTGCCATAGACCTATAGGAAAAGGGTCCCATATGGAAATGGGGCTATAGTTACAATCATGCTGCTCACCCTATGTGGCCCCAATGTACGGAACACGTGTATTTGTTAGACCTGTTCGAGTTCGCAATGATAACCATATGCGATATCATATGAATATAGGCCTAGGCCTACCCCTCGTTTGTTAAAAATGGAATCGATCACTCAAGTAAATAGCCAACTATTCGCCCAAAAGTTCGGACGCGTCCATGCAAGTTACCAGTCCAGGTGGCAGCGGGGTCATATAATGTAGGTCTAGTCTAGTGCATTTATGGTTTTACCCAGAACTATAATTGCAACAGAATGTTTTTGTGCTGGAATATGTACATATACCCTCCATAAACAACATACTAAAAATCAGCAAAAATCGGAAAAAGGGAAATTGTTTATTTTCGTGAAATAAATTTGGGAAAATTTGGTCAAATCATCAATTTATGGATTTTCTTTAACGTATATAAAAAAATAAAATACACAAGTCCTACAAATATCATGCCTATTTTGTTGTCCTCACTTTCCTGAATCCAGAACTGAAAACCATTGCTAGATTTATTAAGTATTTTTCGAGTTGTGCGCCTTCAAAAACGTGAATTTACCTTATTTCGGAGCCTAAATTTCGCAGAATGAGCCAAATGTCGTATTTTGTGGTTAATTATTTAAAAAACGAGCGCTAAATGCAGAGCTATTTCACTGTTTTTGTAATTTCCTCACTAGATAAAACACAAAAAATTATTAATATGTGCATCATGCATGGTTAAGAAGAATAAATATTCTCAAACAAAATGTGTGTTCCATTGTATGGACTTAGCCAAATTTGCCACTGACACAGAACCCGTGTGATGAAATGCCATATTTGAGGTCATGTAACGCAATAAATTAAAATCTATATGCTCTGCTTTTCTCGCTACCTTTTAAGAATACAAGATTGAACAAATTGTGATGGAATTTCTAAATACATTGGTGAAGAAAATTAAATTATGGCTCCATGAACTTGTAGTCTAGCCTCTTTTCCGAAAATGCTATTGTGGGGCGTTTCTGTCAATTTTTTAAAGGTTTTTGTGGATATTCAGAAATATTAACGAAAGTTTATTGTGTAAAAGTATTTGATCTTTCTTCTTATATCAGTTTTACGTTGAGAAAATAACATTTCAATGGTTATACCTATGAATGTCACTGGATTTCACTCATCACTTCGGGAAACTTTAAAATACTCCAAATTTGAATGGCAGAAACATGGGGTAGGGGAAAGCATATCAACAAAAACTATAAAATCAGGCATCTTGAAGCATACAACTTTATATTATCAGCTTCTGCATGTATTGTTCTTTCATACGTAATTTAACACTTTCTTTGTTTATATTCATTGACAGAGCTATAATCTTGTTTGTCGTAATGTTGCAGTGAAATGTCAAATTGGCATTTTGAAATTGTTTTTATACAACATGGCCATAACATTCTAAATAAAAGTTCAGTAATGTATTAAGCTATTTTAATAAAACAGCAGGAATATACACAAACTGGAAGAAAACAACTTTGTGTCTGAAATGGCTGTATTTTGGTGATATTGCATTTTATGATTTCCCCTACCCCTATACAAACGTTCAAATTTGGAGTTAGTTTACTGAAAAATGAGAGAAATCAAGTGACATACGAGGGCATAACCAATGTAAGGCTTAATTTTCAACACTAAAGTGCTGGGGGAGGAAAGTTCAAATATTTTTCGCATTAAAACACCATTTGTTTTTTCTATTTATGCCCAAAAAACCGTTTTGAATGGAAAAAAATGTCTCAACATGGCATTTTTGGAAACAAGTTAAGACTAAGGATTCAAAGGACCATAAGTTGATTTTCTTAAATAATGTTTTGTTAATACCTTTGCAATTTGTTCAATCTAGTATACTTAAAAGGTTACAAGAAAAGCAATGGAACACACATTTTGTTTGAGAATATTTTATTCTTCTTAACCATACTTGCACATATTAATCATTTTTTGTGTTTTATCTAGTGAGGAAATTACAAAAACAGTGAAAAAGCTCTGCATTTAGCGCTCGTTTTTTAAATAATTAACCACAAAATACGACAGTTGGCTCATTCTGCGAAATTTAGGCTCCGAAATAAGGTAAATTCACGTTTTTGAAGGCACACAACTCGAAAAATACTTAATAAATCTAGTAATGGTTTTCAGTTCTGGATTCAGGAAAGTGAGGACAACAAAATAGGCATGATATTTGTAGGACTTGTTAATTTGATTTTGTTATATACATCCATGAAAATCCATAAATTGATGATTTGACCATATTTTCCCTAATTTATTTCACGAAATTCACCAATTTCCCTTTTTCCGATTTTTGCTGATTTTTAGTATGTTGTTTATGGAGGGTATATGTACTTATTCGAGCAAAAAAAAATTCTGTTGCAATTAGTTCCGGGTTTGGCATTTTTTTTCTCATAAATGCACTGGACTAGTCCATGCATGCACTCTGTTGGCTGATTGTACTTTCATTTTCGATTTCTCAATAAAACTTCAGTATATTTAATCATTGTTAGATGTGGGAAGCCCAGCGCTATTATAATTCGTCGGCGAATTCTGTTTAAAATAAACATTTTGCTTCGGTTTTTGCTAGTGACTTACGTTTATTAATTTCCCGGCTAAAAAATCGTAAGGATTCCAAATATAAGCACCGTACTTTTCTTGGAAATAAATAAGCGTATCGGCACGGTACGTTTATTTCGATCGCGAGAGTACGACTACATATACACGGATAATGATTTATTACATATCTATCAAAGTAATTCGCATGATCGCATAAGTTTCCAGGTGTGTGATAATTCTTAGAATCGCACTAGTGCAATCTGTCGACGGAACTATTTCATTCAGTGTTAAAACTCAATTAAATTCACATTTTCCGTACTGGAGATGTACGACTATGAGTCAACTTACTATGATACGGAGCTATGTAATAAAAATAGAACCGCATGAGTGTCTGGATTTTGACGGAATTATCGCACTCGATTTGTTGGCGGAGCGATACCTCGAGTGCGGGACGCAGTCCCGCACGAGAGGTATCGCGTTCCGCCAACAAATCGAGTGCAAATTTTAACAGTGTGAAAATTCATTGCCTGGAATTCAAAGTTAGACACCCACACCGTGGGTGAAGAGGCTATATATGAATATCCCTTCTAATATACTTCCAGTTGTCAGTCAGAGCACCGTTATACTTGAAAGTCATTGTATATGAGCTTTATGGAGGAACGGACTCAGTATGGGAGTTCATTTTTCAAATGTGCTTGCTTCAGTGAAAAGATTATCGAAATGGTCAGGTATCGATCGGAATGGCACATTGAGAAATCCCTCAACCCAGACAAGCTTGAAAAGCAGTCCTGATTTTCGCCCATGTCGGGATTAGAACCCGTGCCAACCTCGTCTAGTATAGATATATATATATATGGATATATTTTTGGTAGCTCCATACAAGTCATATAAAATGGAATCGTTCACAGTGAAATAACCTTCCATTAAGTTCGATGTTGAGCATCCTTTATTAAAATAATGAATCGTTGTAAAATAGTGTAGGATCCATTATCCTACATTATTAACCGGACGCGGCGAACAAATGAGTATCTGCTGTCATTACTGGAGACAACACAGTTTTCAGTGAAACAATTGGGTTTCCGTAATTAGCTAAGTGCTAGAAAACGCCTCGAGAGTTTGAACATAAAACTTATATGTCTTATAAATGACAACTTTATCGATGCGATTTGCAGATGTTTCTTGCAATAAATAGGATAATGCGTAGCTGACAACTATTTCATAGAATTCATGTACTTATCGGTGAGAAAACCTTTGTGAAAGATCACCGATCAATGGGACACATCTACCCGTTCTAACTCACTATAGTTGTATGTGCTGCATTGAAAGTACGCAAGTGATCGTGACCGAAGTTCACCGATTTACCCGTAACCGATCCCGGCGGACGGGTATCGCAAACTCTTATTAATAAAAATGTGGTCCCTCTTATAAGATTTAGTACCAGAAACCACCGACTGCCAGTCGAAATGGCTCATGGACAGATACCACATACAACGAACGAGTGTGTACTTTATGTAAAGATGCTTTAGGGGTTGAATTGCATGTTATTCTAGTCTGCCCATGCCTGAATGATCTGAGATTTAAAACCCTATTTGAAACCCTATTACTACAGAAGACCGAACATATTTAAACTAGCCGAATTGTTTAATTGTGGCAATAGATGAACACTGGTAAACCTCGCTTTGTATATTAAAAAAGTCCAAAATATAACGTCCATAGGGTCCTGCGAATTGGAGATTTTGATCGAATCGAATATCGAATCGAATTCAGGAAATCGAATCGAATATCGAATCGAATATCGATTCGAATCATAGCTGTATGTTGTATTCTCAATTGGGCATATTTTGTCAACGATTAGACGATTTGTGAAATGTTCCATGAACTACATGCACGAAGTTCCATCATAACTTATGTGGCGATGAACCGTCATTTGCAATACTATTAACTTCAATTGATAACTGATTAAAACGTCCATGCGGCCCTCACGACGATTAATATATAACCACTAAACGGATTATTGGAACTAAAATCACACAAAATTTGTACAGATTGCATGTGCATGCAAAATTGCAAATCAACATTCGGAATCACCCGTTGTTATAAACTTGAAGATGCAACAATAGTCGCAGTGTAGCCTGTTTTGACAGATGATTCCATAGATGGGTCGTTGTCCCAGATGCTTGTGATTTATACACCATGTTGCATTCATCACATGTGTAAGCCTGCAGCTCTATCATGTTTAAAATAAACATGAATAACGGATGACGTTTTGTCAAGACATTAGTGTCAAAAAACGCTCCGAAATTGAAAGTAAACTTCAAAAGAAAACACTGCCAAAATGCAGTTTTCGATGCCGGGAACACGTGTTGTTTAAATTCTGAGCTATATTACATAACGCGGAATCTGATATGGATAGACCGCGGATAACGCTAGCAGTTGATCAGTCTCATAGCTATTATAATTTACGCGCGTCGTCGGTCCATCGGCGATCTCCGAGCTTTTGGGGACCATTTTCAAAGATAGAAATCATACGTATTTAGTTGTCCTATAGTGGCTAATTGCTGTCTATAGATACTTATAATTAATATATATAATCGCGATGTACAATGATAATTATAAGGTACATATATACATCATTTTCTGTAATTAAATGGCACAAAACAGCTAAGTACGACGTGTGTACCTGCCCGTAAACAGCCTACCTTTCCATCAGTGTATATTCGAAATTTCGAGTTGGCAATTTCGAATCGAATTCGAATCGAATTTGATTTCGAATCGAATATCGAATATTCGCAGGACCCTAAACGTCCATATCCCGCGGATCATAATTCATCGTTATTATTTGTTTCTTTATCGTACCCCCCCCCCCCCCCCCCCCATTTAAAATTATATAACAAACAAATTGAAATGACTATATACACATATTATGTACACATATAAATATTATATACACGTGTATATATATTTGGTCAAAAACACTATACTTATATTTTAAATGTACACCAAGCATGTGCAATGCAATAATTTAAAATATTTTAATTGTATTTATTATATTACTCTCAATTATGTCAATACACGACGATGAGTTATACAATAAATTGAATTGAAATGCATTTAACTGCAATGATTGACCAGTCAATTATAAGTTCTCAATAAGATCACAAATATTCGAGCGCATTTCACCTCTCTGTGAATATGGGAATTATACGCACGTTTTACAATAATTCAGATTAGTATAAGGATTAACTATCATGTGGACTGTTTTCCACATGACAGTTAATCCTTATATTTATATACATTTAGCGAAAAAGCCACTTTTGTAAATGTATTTAAATCGAAAAGTGTATCGTGACAAAACCAGCCCAAAATATCCCATAGCACCCTTGGCAAAGTTAACAGGAACAACGAGGCTCTTTATATTGAAACATGATGGTTTATTAAGTCAATCCTGCGCGAGTCCAAATGCGCCCAAAACATTACGCGTTCTTCTTTCCGAAACCGATGACGCGTCGATGTAATTATGTGGCTGCAGTTATGACCTGTTGCGCGTTCAGCACTCGAGGTATCGCTCCGCCAACAAATCTCGTGCGATAATTCCGTCAAAATCCAGACACTCATGCAGTTCTATCTATGTCTCACTGAAAGCTTCACGAGAACTTTGAGAAATGAATACCTGTAGAGGTAAGTGGTAGAAAATGGATTTTCCATTTCTTTTTGTTTTGTTTAGTTTAAATTCAGGATTTTCTTTGCCCCACAAAAGGCAACACAATTAATTCACATCACTGTTTCACTTCAGATAATATTAAGTCTGAAATATATTCAGTGTTACATGACGAAGAAAAACAAAATGTAAAATTTACGGTCTGTGGGTATTTTTTTATTATACTTTGACATTTTCATATGGCTTTTCGTGTCTTCTAAAATATTTAGATCAGCCTAATTTAGATTTTCTTGGTATAAACTGTGATAAGCACAATGCTTTGACAGAGAAAATCCCATTCAGATTGAGACACTGAAGTTTATGTTTTGTTTTTTATATACAAAATTGAGAACAAATTTCTTGAAAAGCATGACAAAACTTTAGAGTGGGGGGGGGGGGGTAATAGGGTAGGTAAGGAAAACCTTAACCACAAATAATTTTGACTTTGGTCTTGAGATAGGGACAAATCAATTAACATTTGATACATGATGCTTCCAACATTTTAGGCGTATATACAATTATACACATTATACGGCTTTATAACTTATGTATTGGTATGTGGTGTATGTACTACCCAGTACTCAATTTAGCACTGATGCCCCATCCCCATTGTAAGATGTTCGAATCTGTTAATTACAGGTGGTCTTAATGTCTGCAAACTGGAGACAGAACCACGGTACATGATATTCTAACACAGAATGCTGAAAATAGTAGTTGCATGACATTGATAAATAGCTGATGAGATTGAGCTAGAAGTTCCTTGATATATATACATATATAGAGAGCGAGAGATCTTGAAATGAAGAACAGTCACCCACTGAATCATATTTGCCACAATATATCACCCACTGAATCATATTTGCCACAATATAGTCATACAAAGGTTTTTGAATTTAAATGAGTCTTATTTTAGTGACCAGCATGCAGAGAGGGTGAAACAGGAAAATGGCTACATGCACTTACAGTGCTTAGCTGTGGATGCCTCACTACATGTTTAACTTAATTATTACCCCGTGAATTTGATATACATGTAAATACCAATGTTTGGCAGATTAAGTGCTGTGCCATTTTTTTTTTTAAATATTTATTTACCTGAGGACATAAACTTCTTATAATTTCAGGGAATTGGATTCAAAAACTGGGAATACAATCATTTTAACATATACCCACCACTACTGCCCCTCCACCCCGAATCCCAAACACAAGTTACTACATGTAGAAACTTAATTTTAAGAGAGAGGTAGGGGTGAAATCATGCATACCAGTTAAGAAAATATTGACTACATGCCATGGCAATTGATATAGTTGACAAAGAATTATACCTATCTTCAATATTAAACCAAGAGCAATAAGGGTAAATTACATCGACAACATTATATTTGTAATTTGAGCCAAACACTATCTAAAGTTTGAAGAATGTTGTGGTATAAAGCTGCTTACAATTAATGCAGGCTATTTGCTGGATCCTGGATATCAGTTAAATGGAGCGGGTATACTGCGATTAATTAGTCCGAGGCAACCTTGGCCGCAATCCTTAGAATTATCGACAGATTTCGCCTCTATAAAAATTGTTTACTGACGATGTGTTGGTTTGTATGAGTAAATAAATTATTAGCCGACAAGAAATCACTGAGCTCTAGATGTTTAGTTGATCGTTTGACCGATTTTTAATTATAGTAAGCTGTATGGGGTGAATTTAGAGGAACATATCGGCCATTGCTCCTGAGTTGGATCAATCTGGAAATTGATGCTCTCCGGAGACAATATTCGGTGGTAAAAAAATTATCAAATGCTATGGATATAAATGGTTCTGAGGGGAGCTTGTGGTATAGATTGAAAGATGGATCCTTCGCCGACACATCCGTGGCTATATCGATAGCATTACTCGGGTAAATGGGCTAAATTTGTCCGATTCCCGAGCGATGGTAAAAACGGGGAATAACTACAGTTCCCCTTGTCTCTATTATACTATCATTAACGTGAAGCAGGCGCGTATATAGAAGCTGCGTATATGGGCAGCGCAAAGGGGGGGGGGGCGGATAGCGGAGCGTGTTACAGGACCATGTGACTGAAGTCATAAACATACAACTTTGAACACGGGGTTTGGGTCCCAAACAAACAACAGCCATGTGCACGGCATGGAACACGAATAGAGATTATCACTAATGTGAAGTGATCTGAATCTCCATATACGCTGAGTTGAGAAGGTGAGATCACGGACCAGACGAGCTACCGCAGGCTGCGAGTTTGATCCGTTATCTCACCTTCTCAACGAGACGTGATGTGGAGACTCAGATCACTTCACTGTAGTAATAATATGTTTATTATATGACCAATTGAACTTAATTATTACAATCAACCTGTGAAATTCTATTGCGAAAACGGTGATAAGTTGAATTCAAATTTAATGAACGAATCGCAACAATTTAATCAACAACAACAATTTTAAGAAGTGTCTCAATTGAAAATATATAGTTCAGGAGCTTCGTTCTGATTCAGACACGCATGGTATGGAATCGGATCACGATACTATCATGATCCGATTAATCAGAAAACCATCACCAAACAATGGTGGTATATACTGAAAATAATGGCAGTCATATAATAAAAGAGAGTTCCGTGTTAGTCTATTCCTGATATGGCAGAAATAAAGAGCGTTTGTTTCACTTCTGTGAGGAAAAAATGAAAACAGCTGGAAAATGGCTGTGACCGTAACACGTATTTTTAAAGCATATGAAGTCTGAATATAATATTTCGTATATTTATCCACATATCTTATGCCTCCTTCAAAATTACGTAGACAACATTTGGAAGCTCGAATAAGCCATGTCCGTTTAAGCAGACAATGAACTCACCAATGAGGATATTAGCCAAGCACCGCAGCAATATTGTCATATAGTCAGCAGACATTGTTCATTTATATTTGCACACAGAATGCACGTAGTTCTCAGGAAACACAAGAAACGTTTGAGAATGAGCAATTCAGTCAGTCCTGTGTATGATATATCTACCCGACTGTCCGAGTCGTGCGCTGCTATCTATTGCCGGCGCAAATACAACACCCGTATCGGTATAATCCAATATATAGAAGGTTCGATGGCACATCTTAACAATACTCGTACTGCCTCGTGGGTGTGGTTTGCTGGACACCGCAAGACTTCCATCGTGAGTCGTTGGCATAGCAATGTGTTCGATATATCTACCCACCGGTTCCCATTAAAAGCAATGTGACTGGCATGAAGGTCTTGTAAAAGGCGGAAGTGGCCAAACAGTAGAACTCAGAGATGGATGTAGATTGACGGATATGCGTATAAATAGATCTAAAGGTTACACTGGTGTAAATGTTTTCCATAGGCCTCAGTGCTAACGTTTTAGCGTATAGTGTTGGCAATATAAATGTTGGGTCCAAAATTTTCTTTAAATCTGAAAAATTGACATTTTGGGAAACTTTTTACACAAAAAAATCATGTCTGTCTAGCAGGGAATTCGCCTTTAAATCTTATGTTTTCGTAACTAGTGTCAGAACCGCATAAAAAAATACAGTCATATTTTAGACCACACCAAAAAATTCAAACTTCACTACAAAGGGTTAATTCCTGTGCCAATGGTTATTTTACCTATGGGAAATCATAGGGAAGAGGTGTGATGATTTTTTTATGTGAAAATCACACAAGGCTATTGACCAATCAGGGCCCAGTGTCTATTTTATTCTCTCCTATATATTCCTCCCGCATCCGCTAGATGTCACTCGGAACCTTATTTACACCAGTGTAACCTAAAGCGATAGCCCGCTTTTTCGCGGAATAATTGTAACTCCCTACATTTCTTCAGAATTACCCATCAATGGAAAAAATGTGTTCAAAAACAATATCACTTCTGTGGTTCTTTATTTATCACACACAATTTAACCCCACCCCCTTTAACAAATTATTCATCAAAAAAGCACAATTTTCCACCACCAGTCATGTTCAGGCCCCATTTTCACTCAGTTTTAGGGGTCTGGTGTTGCATACATGGATCAGCTATGGAAGACTGTTCAATATTCTTTCCATGAGAGAACTTAATTCTGGTGATGTGAGGTCATTGAGTCCAGATCTGATCAGCTGAGCATCAAGCGCATGACTTTATCAGCACATTGAAGAATAAAATATGACATTTTCAGGTCTGCAAGGGTGATCCAAGATAACTGGATGTGGGTGTATATTGAATTAGTTGAATAAAGATATGCTCTCTTTGAATTGCTGAAGCATTTTCTTATATGTGTCCAAGTTTTAGTGCTATTAACCTTCAAATGACCATACCCACCAGTGGAAATGACACACTTTTATGATATATATCTGTATATCACTGGCTATAAAATCCAAAATACTTGTTAAATTAGGTTCTTATAACAATTGATATATGTGTCGTTGACATGCCCATGTTATGGGTCATTTGCATCATCATGTGACTATTACCACCTTGAAATTTTTTGAAAATACCTTGAAAAATTGGCATTTTTTATGAAAAATCTTACTATTTTTTTGACTGATGTAAGTGAAAGAAAGCATCAGCAGCAAGAATAGCCACATCAAGCATGAGATATTCATTGGACTGAAAGACCAGGCTCTGTAAAATGCATTAAAATGCTTTAAAGTGACTCCCAGGAATCAAAAATGATAAAAAGCTATTTTTTCCCTTTAGGTTACACTGGTGTAAATGTTTTCCATAGGCCTCAGTGCTAACGTTTTAGCGTATAGTGTTGGCAATATAAATGTTGGGTCCAAAATTTTCTTTAAATCTGAAAAATTGACATTTTGGGAAACTTTTTACACAAAAAAATCATGTCTGTCTAGCAGGGAATTCGCCTTTAAATCTTATGTTTTCGTAACTAGTGTCAGAACCGCATAAAAAAATACAGTCATATTTTAGACCACACCAAAAAATTCAAACTTCACTACAAAGGGTTAATTCCTGTGCCAATGGTTATTTTACCTATGGGAAATCATAGGGAAGAGGTGTGATGATTTTTTTATGTGAAAATCACACAAGGCTATTGACCAATCAGGGCCCAGTGTCTATTTTATTCTCTCCTATATATTCCTCCCGCATCCGCTAGATGTCACTCGGAACCTTATTTACACCAGTGTAACCTAAAGCGATATCCCGATTTTTCGCGGAATAATTGTAACTCCCTACATTTCTTCAGAATTACCCATCAATGGAAAAAATGTGTTCAAAAACAATATCACTTCTGTGGTTCTTTATTTATCACACACAATTTAACCCCACCCCCTTTAACAAATTATTCATCAAAAAAGCACAATTTTCCACCACCAGTCATGTTCAGGCCCCATTTTCACTCAGTTTTAGGGGTCTGGTGTTGCATACATGGATCAGCTATGGAAGACTGTTCAATATTCTTTCCATGAGAGAACTTCTGGTGATGTGAGGTCATTGAGTCCAGATCTGATCAGCTGAGCATCAAGCGCATGACTTTATCAGCACATTGAAGAATAAAATATGACATTTTCAGGTCTGCAAGGGTGATCCAAGATAACTGGATGTGGGTGTATATTGAATTAGTTGAATAAAGATATGCTCTCTTTGAATTGCTGAAGCATTTTCTTAAATGTGTCCAAGTTTTAGTGCTATTAACCTTCAAATGACCATACCCACCAGTGGAAATGACACACTTTTATGATATATATCTGTATATCACTGGCTATAAAATCCAAAATACTTGTTAAATTAGGTTCTTATAACAATTGATATATGTGTCGTTGACATGCCCATGTTATGGGTCATTTGCATCATCATGTGACTATTACCACCTTGAAATTTTTTGAAAATACCTTGAAAAATTGGCATTTTTTATGAAAAATCTTACTATTTTTTTGACTGATGTAAGTGAAAGAAAGCATCAGCAGCAAGAATAGCCACATCAAGCATGAGATATTCATTGGACTGAAAGACCAGGCTCTGTAAAATGCATTAAAATGCTTTAAAGTGACTCCCAGGAATCAAAAATGATAAAAAGCTATTTTTTCCCTTTAGGTTACACTGGTGTAAATGTTTTCCATAGGCCTCAGTGCTAACGTTTTAGCGTATAGTGTTGGCAATATAAATGTTGGGTCCAAAATTTTCTTTAAATCTGAAAAATTGACATTTTGGGAAACTTTTTACACAAAAAAATCATGTCTGTCTAGCAGGGAATTCGCCTTTAAATCTTATGTTTTCGTAACTAGTGTCAGAACCGCATAAAAAAATACAGTCATATTTTAGACCACACCAAAAAATTCAAACTTCACTACAAAGGGTTAATTCCTGTGCCAATGGTTATTTTACCTATGGGAAATCATAGGGAAGAGGTGTGATGATTTTTTTATGTGAAAATCACACAAGGCTATTGACCAATCAGGGCCCAGTGTCTATTTTATTCTCTCCTATATATTCCTCCCGCATCCGCTAGATGTCACTCGGAACCTTATTTACACCAGTGTAACCTAAAGTGTTCTGTCCATGAAGGATCAGAACCGTTATTGAATGACCTTGTATTGTGCCATTAAAGGCACGGGCGGCGTTCGTTGCAGAAATATTTACATTTGTTCAAATCGCCATCAACAGAAGGAGCACCAAAATATATACAGTTCCGCTCATATGCCAAACATAATCAGCGCGTACATAGTAAATTGTCGTCAAGACGTACGATGGTGTACGTAAACAAAGAGCCTGCTCGTGTTACATAAGTTGTGCTTCTGTTGTGCTTCTGTTTACATAACACAACGCAATTCTATTGGTTAATCACACAAATATTATATAAACGCTCTTTATTATTTCCATATCAGGAAAACAGTAACAAATAACGCTCTTTATGTTTACCATATCCGGATCTAAACAAAAGCCAGGAAACGTAACGTTTTTTTGCTTTTGTTCACATAACAAAGGGGAACAATTTGACAATAGCATACTGTTTATGCTATATTTGATTGGCATAAGAACAAAGTCTGTCTCTATCTTACTATTCCTTCTGTTTATGGCTGTTTTTGACGGAGCTGAATATTTTAACAGCATACCCACCGCAAACGCCGCCCGTATCTTTAAAACTTTACAGCTGCTCTCATACGTGGAGACCTTATTGGCAGTATGACGTCCGTGTGTGGATGAATTCGCTCTTGAATGTTATTGTCCTATCATTTTGATATACGTATATATCTGAGATAAAACTTATGGGTCGTCGAATATTCGATTTACTGTGATTGTATTTAGAAAAGTGGAAATGGCACACTTGAACCTCCATAATGCCAAAGTATGTCTACGTTATTTGGAAGAATGGAATCAGATATGTCGAAAAATACACGACAAATTTATATGCCATAAAAATAAAAGGTCGGCCGACCACAGTGTCCCCCGACAACGTGACAAGTCGATGCCGCTTTGTTAAAGAAATTAAAAAAAATGTTGAAATCTTCTAAGTCGAAAGGGTTAATAATTCCATACATGTTGCACATCTCCAACATGTGGGTAACAATACTCTGAAGTTACAAATATCTACGATCAAAACTGTAGGAGGGGTTGATTACACCATGAAGGTACCCTCATACAAAAAATTATAAAAAATGTTTTTCAAAGTCGAAAGGCCCATAACTCTGGGAAAAATCATTGAATCAAACTCAAATTCGAATTTGACCTGTATTTTGATATGAACGACCCACACAAAAACAGAATTACCAATTAAACAATCCAAACTGGAGTTATCATCCGGAAACCAAAGAAAAACAAGAAAAAATTAATTTTCTAAGTCGAAAAGCCCATAACTCTGAGAAAGATCATCGGATCAATCTCAAATTCGAACTTGACCTGTATTTTGATATCAATGACTAACACAAAAACGGAATTTTAATTGAACAAACTTGAGTTATCATCCGGAAACCAAAGAAAAAAGAAGCAAAATTGAATTTTCTAAGTCGAAAAAAGTCCATAACTCTAGGGAAAATCATCGGATCAAACTCAAATTCGAACTCAACCTGTATCTTGGTATGACTGAACCACATAAAACGGTATTTGCAATTAAAGGATCCAAAACTTGTGATATCATCCGGAAACCGAAAAAGTGAGAAATTTTCAAAGTAAAAAAAAAGTAGAAAAAAGGGAAATAACTCCATAAAAGAACATTGGATCAAACCCAGAATTGCAGACACCTACATACCAAGTTTCAATCAAATCGGATGATCATTACTGGAGTTATAACGACGGGCGGACGGACGCACGACGGACGCACGGACGGACGGAGCTGATTACAATAGTCCCCCGAAAATAAATTTTACGGGGGACAATAATTTGCCAAAGTCATAGCAATTTACAGCTGTTTTAAATTTTTCGCACACAATTTTTATCATATCCTGTTCAGGCTAACAATAACCGGTCTTTGCTGTTCATGCTGAAGTAAACTTGGAACCGAACTTTTCTAAACTATATGATTTGAATAGGTCTTCTTGGTGCATAGAAAGTTCATATACAAGTATTAAAAGATACATAATCTGAATTAACGCTCCTAAAGGGTTTTGATAGATGGGTGCGGTATTAGCCAAAATCAATGATTGGAACCTTTACACTGGTATAGTCTATATTGGTATCTTAGTAATTTTCCCCAGGGGCATGTGTCCTAAATTACCATTTCTTTTGCTTCGGGGGTAAAACATATTTGATTCGAGTCGAGGAACCCACCCATCAAATCACAGAGTTATCAGATACCGATTTTTGAAATCTTTTATTTTTCACCACCTGGAATATTTGGCGGTCTAGCAAATATTCGACGAGCCGACCGACATACGCTTGCGTTATACATGTTGATATATCACACGCTTTTGAAAATTTTATACTATAGAGTTGAGCATGATTTTTTGTTGTTGTTGTTGTTATTGTTGTTGTTGTTGTTGTTGTTGTCTGACGATACCGGGACCATCGAGACGGATTATGTACCTTTAACGTATTCATTTTGTCTTTTGTCGATGTATAGTTTTACCCACGGAACCGGACCGGGGTGAATAAAGCAAATAACATTTAACTCTGAATAAATAAATATTTGTATAGTTCGTTTGAAAAGTGGTATTATTATGTAATCAAGTCAGTATGTCCGTCCGTCTAGCCGTCCATCCATTAACGGTTTTTCTTTCCGCCCGATAACTCCAGTTTGAGAGTATTTTTATCAAAACCAAAGTTGGTAATTGTGTTTTCCACCAAAAATAGAAGCCAAGTTCGAATATGAGTTCCGTTCAATATTTTATACACGATTTGCGGCCATTTGTCGATTTATAACTACCCAACTTTATAACATTTTGGTTTCCGACCGATAACTCCAGTTTGGATTAAATGATCACTGCCCTTTTCCAACTTATAATTCAACTGATTTAATAATAATTTGACAAGTAACCTAACGTGCGTATTTAGCCACGATCCAGCTAGCGCTTGTTATTCTTTGAGGAGTTTCCAAATTCGTGAACACACAGCGTGAACCAAGAGCTGAAAAACCATAGGCGGTAGGGGCCTGCGAAGCTTCGAGTATTCGATTCGATTCGAAATGCATGGCCGCGAAGCTTCGGTTCGATTCGATTCGATATCGTTGTATTCGAAATTTCGAATACTGGGGTTTGGTTTTCAAACGAAATATGTGCGACAGATTGTTTCGCACTAACCAACGCAGATCCGCACTTCCGGATCTCGCACGAATATGAAGAACGTACATAGTGAATGTCGTACCAAATCAAGGGCACATCTCGTCCTCCACTTAACACCCCCATAATCAGACAGAATATTAAAATAGTGGTATAGGATACTATAGGCATAACATATTTCTATATGTTAACATTCTTTCCGCATACTGGACACTATAGTATCACGATTTCATTAAATGTGCATATTTTACAGCATTACCCACCGCGAACGCTACCCATTCTTTCAAAATAAAAACGTTTATTTTATTTTCATTTATGGACC
The DNA here is from genome assembly GCA_032622095.1 of Siphonodentalium dalli. NCBI lineage: Eukaryota > Metazoa > Mollusca > Scaphopoda > Gadilida > Siphonodentaliidae > Siphonodentalium > Siphonodentalium dalli. The sequence continues at coordinate 179,955,807 of CP136065.1, read as the reverse complement.
AGCGAATTTTTGAATGTTCATTTGTATTATTACGCGCGCCGCGTGTATACTAATGTACAAATTCTTGTTTCGCTTGGGCGCTGCCATAGCGCTGGGGGTTCTATTTATAGAATGTTAATTATTGGGACACATTAAAAGTTGTAGTGCGACTCCGAGGCCGAGCTGTGGTGCGACCCCGAGGCCGAGCCCGTTAAAAGGTGTAGTTGAGAATTTCAATTTCGTTTATTGACGTTTACATTATGTCAATAATGTTGTTTTTGGTTTGTGATAAGCTATGCCAATTACAAATAACAGAAAAAGATTCTATAATTACAATCATGGGTATATAATATATTATCTTGAGCGCGTTACCATTTCTGACTATGGTTTTATTGTCTATTATAGTTGAAGAGTTAGTTGAAACCCATCGGTGTCGACATCGGCGATCAGATTCGGGATCGATACCGAATCGGTTCTCCGATTCGTATATTTTCGAATCGGCCCATTAATTCCCGTTTATGGGGACACACAACTAAATTGTTTATTTATAGAGGTCAATTGATGGGGCAATTGCAGCAATGTACCGTGTTTTCACGTCTGGAGGTCTGGCCGGCGCTGTGTCAAGCTCTGCCAGCAAACCAATGGCTGCGGACACATGTACCACAGTAGAGATGTCATAGTAGGTGTGACAATTTATTATGGTGGAGTTTGGTGACAATTTGTCGTCATAATTAATATGCCATAGCAATCCATGTCGCCCTCTGCAAATTCGCACAATGAGTCTACCAGCTACGGTCGATATCTCAAGGATGTATCTACCTGTGAAATTCTTGTGGCTGTTGATCTTCACTCAACACGCAGTGTTATATTATGAATGCTAACACACCACTTGATAACATAATGAATAACATATTTCTGTCAACAGCCATGATTGGTCTTATTAATGAAATTAATATAAGTAGATAAACATGCATGCATTGAGATCATATAAAAAAAACGTACCACATGCATGATATGTGAGCCAATGAGGAATTGCCATCAGGCCACGGTCAAACAAAATTCTGGACGATCTATCGTGCAATTATATATATCGGAGCGAATACAATTTAGCAAAACGTAATGAGTAGAGATCAATCTTTTTGCGAAACGCAATGGGTTAATTGGTCCAGTCGACTCATTGTGCGGAAACTCAGCGGGCAACATGAGTGGCTATGGCATATAAATTATGACGAACAATTGTCACCAAACTCTACCATAATAAATTGTCACACCTACTATGCCATTGCTACTGTGATACGTGTGTCCGCAGCCAATCACTCCTATGCGTTCCGAAGCGTGAAGCATGGCAAATGGACGCAACTGTATGTGGATTGGCGCTGCGTGTGATGTAATTTAGAGTTTTATCTAGACTAGTTAGGCGATTACTTGTGGTTTTGTTTTGGAAAATGTTGGGATACAATAGTGTAATATATAAGTGACTGTAATCACTATACACAGGTCAAAAGTCAAGACCTCAACGGTCTATATACATGTAGTATATAATTTTATATAGTTTGTGTTAACTTGCCAATTAGGTGAGTTTTGTGTCATAACTATACTAGTTACACATTAATACATTTTAATCACCCCACACTGTTAATATCCAATGATCCACCAATAATAACATGTTATGAAGGTCCCTCACATAAATACATTCCGACCGACAAGCAAGCCAGGTAATTGCCATCTTTTATTAAATTCAGGGATAAAACGCACATGATTATTACATAGAGTTACCTCCGTAGAACGGAATGCATTATTACAAGTAGACATCCGGGTACTGGTATGGCGGGCCATGCTCATTGTTTATGATACAGCATACATCAGTCCTGAAATCCTTGGAATACATTCATAGTCAATGGCGACTATCAAATTAATATACACTATTATATGTGTATAGAGTAGTCGAATAGTGTAACTTCAGTAGTAATTATTCATTTTATAGTCGGTGTCAAGGTCTGTGCTTACTGATTAGATGACGTACACGTCATGTGTCATACTAGGTGATATAGAGTTTCGATTTTCGTTTAACATAAAATTGAGAACGATGTCAGTCGCCAAAAGTTTGACTGTGAACTCTGTCTTGGGTCTTTGTTTTCTATTCGAAAATGTCTCAGCTTTTATGACATACAAGTGAACAATAATTAGAATGATATCCGATAGTCAGCTATGATTTTTCGCCGTCCAGTGCTTGTCCAGATTCGATTCGGATTCGATGTCGATGTCAACATCGGACACCCGATTCGATTCGGTTGCCGAATTTCCGATTCGCAGGGCCCTACTAATCGCGCACGACTACAACTTAAGAGTTTGGAACGCATGTCTATGGTACGTATTTGCCTCAAATTTCGCTAATTGGGGAATAAAATCAGTTAGACAAATGTCAAGTTCCTCACAATTGAACTTTACACACGAACAATAATGTCACAAGTAAATATGGTTTTATATTTACAAGTTCCTCGTTTATTTTGTGGAAATTTCGACGTAAATATTTATCACCAGCTGATGTGCCCGACTTCGTCCGGGCGGACCGAAATATGCCTACAGATATGAGCTTATATGAGCAAGGTCAAGGTCACGGTCGCACGTGAAATTGGACCCGCCCATATTGTTCCCGGGACCAAAGCAGGCCTACATACCAAATTCGAGTTGGATCGGTCGAGGTCCAGAAACATGCCTATATGAGCGTATATTATCGAGGCCAAGGTCAAGGACATGGTCGCACGTAAATTTGACCCGCCCATATTGTTCCCAGGATCAAAGTGGACCTACATACCAAATTTGAGTCGGATCGGTTGAGCAGTTTTCGAGTTTATGAGACACACACACACACATGTATGCAGACATAAGTTCCACAATGTATAATAGACTAGCTGATGTGCCCGACTTCGTCCGGGCTATTCAGTGATTTCTTTGCCAGAAACATGCCTATATGAGCGAGGTCAAGGTAAAGGACACGGTCGCACGTGAAATTGGATGGACGTGTTTGAGGAATGGTTCTATTTCATATTTGTCTTTGAACGTTCTATATGTTCGTAGTTTATTAGCACCATTCTTTTTGTCGTCATCGAATATTTCTTTTTTGAAATTATTTACATGTTCTGATTTTAGTCTCTCAATTATAAGTTTGTCGGTGAATCCTATCGTTTTATTAGACTGTGATATATTGATACCGCTTTTTGCAAGATGTGTGTCCCACGTTGGAAGATTACATAATAGAGATTCTGTGAACGAATCATGTATTATATTTCCCGGTTGTGCAAAACGAAGTTTATTTAGATATTTGAACATATTCCCGATGGCATTAATTGCTATGGGGTCTCGACCTAGTTCAGCCCTCGAAGTATGATTTGACGCTTTTCTATTAGTTGTAGTATATTTTTACAGAACTTTAAATGTGTCTGCTCAAGGGGGTAGTTATCAACAAACGGAAATTTCAATTCAGCAGCCCATATTTCGCAACCATACAACAGAATAGGCATTATTAATTTGTCAAACAATTTACATTTAGTACTGAGAGATAATTCTGTTTGTGAATTCAATGAATTCGTCATGAAATACATAGCCTTTGAAGCTCGCCCGCTCAAGTTTTCACAAGCTCTCTCCATTTTACCGTTAAAACTGAAAATGAGACCCAAGTATTTATATTCTTCAACTACTTCTAACGACTCTCCATTTATATAAAACTTATTATCCATATGCAACTTCCGTTTATTTGGCTTAAATATCATGCATTTTGTTTTGTCTAAATTACCGTTAGATTACTATTATAAGTATATTTTTGCAATTCATTCAAAGAATTTTGCAAACCCTCGCTGTTTCAGACAGTAAAACGAGATCATCAGCAAAAAGTAAGTGACTAATCGGGCGATTGTTTATGTAGCACGGATGGCCCATGTTATTGAACTGTCTGCCAATATCGTCAATGAATATTTTGAAAAGGGTGGGCGACAACGAAAATCCTTGCCGTACTCCTATTTTCGATAGCAAAGGGGGACCAAATCCTGCTGACGTTTTAACGGAATAAAAACTCGACTTATAAATGGACTGTTGAATCGAGAATACCGACCCGTTAACACCAATACCTTGAAGTTTTGTAAATAAAATAGATCTATCAACGGAATTGAATGCTTTCTTGAAGTCTACAAAAGCAGTATATAGAGGTCGTTTCTGCTCTTTTTTCTTATTCGCAATACGAACGCACTGTCGATTGTACTGCGATTTTTTCTAAATCCGAATTGATTATCGCTTATAAGTTTGTTTGTTTCTAAAAAGTTGTCGATTCTAGAGTTAATAATTTTATTTAACAGTTTTCCAACATCACTACTCAGGGCAATTGGCCTGCAACTGTTTGGATCATGTCTTTTCCCTTTCTTATATAATGTTTTGATGAATGAATGACTCCAGCATAATGGATAATGTCCTGACTTCAAGACATGGTTGAAAAGTCTTGTCACGTCATCTATTACCAACGGAATTATTGTCTTTAGTAACTCATTCGGAATATTATCTAAGCCTGTCGCTTTCCTGTTTTTCAATTGCCTTAATGCCTCAAGTACTTCCGTGGCAGTTATGTCACTATTATTAAGATATATCAGTAATTCACTCTGACGATCGGCGAGATATTGAAAATTTGTTTCAGGTGTATCGCGACAGAGTAATTGGTCGAAAAAATCAACAGCTTCATCAGGGTGAAGGTCAACAGATTTTTCTTGTGCTTTGTTCATTCGCAAGCTTTTGACTATATTCCAATACACCGATGGGTCGCTACTTTCTAGCCTATCTATTTTTTCAGACATTTGTAATCGAAATAATTTAGATTTCAGTTTCGTTTCTCTTTTGTATAATTTCTTTGCATTGAAAAACTTTAATTGTAGAGTTTTATCCTGGGGATTCTTTTTCATTTGACTAACCACATTTCCCATACTTGTTTTCAAATCTTTACAACGTTGATCAAACCAGATACGTTTTCGTTGCTGTCGTTTCCTATGTGTTATTTTAACAACTTTTGTCGAAGCTTGATGAATGCATTTGAATATTTCGCTTAGGTGATGAGTTGCGCTTTCGGTGCCTTCGGGATTTTCCCGATAGGTAGTCAGTCTGAAATTCATCAGACTTTTTTGAATATTTGGCTCGTATAAAAAACCTTTCGCTTTATCGGAACTATCATCGCACCATTTCACCTTGACACTTCGATGGGTGTATTTATATTTAAGTTTTTGTGTTTCAAATTTACACACTTTGAAGTTTAGATGCACCGAGAGCTGACTGTGGTCTGAGAATTCTGTTGGGGGTTTTACACAAAAGTACGTAACATCGTATAAATACTTTTCATTTGTTATTACATAATCAACTATGCTGGCTCCATTGTATTGGTAGCTGGTTAAATTACCTAGAGAATCGCCAAGTTTTCTGCCGTTGACTATTCTTAGGCCACTTGATTTACAAATACTGAGAAGCTGTTCCCCAAAATCATTGCAGACTTTATCGAGACTAGCCCTTTCTTTTACGGAATCAAGCATATAGTTGTCATGCACTAAATTGTGTCTGTCGTCATCATGTGCAACAAAATCCGGTTTGCCTCCGGTTCTAGCATTGAAATCCCCCCCCCCCAGAATAATCAGCTGGTCCGATTTCAACTTCGCAAGATCATTCGCGAGATCACTAAAAATGTTCTCACGTTTGTCGCCTGTTTTCCAAATACTTGAATTGATTGGAGGTATATACACAGAAATGAACACGATGTTTGTTTCTAATCCGAACATTTTACCTTCAAACTCAACCCACAACGTCGTGCCATGCATGCGCTTAACTTTCTTGATATATTTTTTATATACGGAACGACAATAAAACGCAATCCCCCCTCTCGCATTCTTTTCTTTTCTGCAAAAGTCTAAACAATGATATTCTGGAATTTGGATGTTCGCGATATCGTTATGCCAGGTTTCTGTTAAAGTAATAAAATCATAACGATTTATCAGCTTAATAAAATCATGTTTATTCACCTTCTTTGTGAGTCCCTGAATATTCCAAACAGTATAGCAAATAGTTTTCGAATCGTGTAGTTCGCTTTCTAAATTCATTTTGTTTTAAATATAGGATCGGAGGTCATCGGATACAAATCCAGGAACACGTAGTACCGGTACATGCGCAAAGAGCCGAGAACAATGGAGTTTGTTCTCGCAAACTCGGGAATATATATCTATATATAGCCTTATAGGCATACATGCATCATTATATATCTTTCTAACCCAGAATAATTAATATACAATCCAGGATATACACAATGTTGTATCTGATCAATATGACAAATTGAAACCGCTGGATTATATTAGCTAGAATTTACACAAAAACTACTTTGAAATTAAAGAAATATTTTTTGTGTAAATACAGTAGCACCATGTCTAGGCCTATTTAAAGACAACTTTAAAAGTAAAAGAGCTTATAACCCACGAAAAAATAGCTCAATGGTCATTAGTATTATTTTTAAATATCTCAGCGTTGATCGCTTATATAGCATTTTCATTACATATCTAAAATTGTTCTACTAATAACACCTGAAAATTGCAAGAGATGCTCATTTAACGTAATCAAACCACTACGTAAATAACTTGTGTCCGTTGAGTGTCTGCATATCTTCGTCGCTGTGTTAATGGCATCTAACTGAGTCACAGAAAGTTCGTACTGATTTGTTGTCTGTGTCATAAAATTGTCACATCTTTTGTCGTTGGTCATCATTTGTCTCGGTGGTCTGCTACTGCTGTAAGCACCCCGTCTCCCTGTATGTCCGAATCGTTGGGTATTCATTTCTGATGGCCGATACCAGCTGAACTTTGTATTCTCGGCATATTTGATATTCTTGGCTAGCACCCTCACACTGCTGAAATTTGGGTGCCAATTGTCACGATAAAGATCCTGTCGAACTTCATAAGAATGCCGATCAACAAAACTTGGTGTGTTGTCCACAAATATGCAGCCCTGCTCGGAGCAAACATCCAGGGCTGTATACATGATTAGCCTCTTCCACAAGCATATTGATATGGTTAGAATGCAAAGTAGGCAAAACTGACGAGATTCGTATTCCGGAATGGGAGTTTGTCGCGAATTTTCGCGATTAATTGTCGTGTATCTTTCTTGGTTGTTTGTAAGTAATTCCTGCAGCTGTTTATTCCTACATGGACAGTGACTTTATGAACATTTTCGAATTTTGAAGTGTGACCATCATCCAACCATCTCATTAAGCTACCGATCCGTTGTCCCGGTTGCATGACACATTCGACATTTTCATCACCAACAGCCATTCGCATTGGATCAATTTTCCTCAGAACGGAGTCTCCCAACATCAAGTGTATTGGCGTGTTGTTTAACGAAGACATTCTTGCATCGATGGCTTCCACTTGATTTATAATACAATCGCTGTTTTCTGTTGATATTTCACAGTCGCCGGGAATTGACACTTAGCGATTCATCGTGTTCCGCCAATGTTTCAAACTTATTGGAAATGGGAACATTTGGTACCACAGTAATGTCTAGATCGTGAACGTCAGAGAGTTCATCCTTACTAGTAGGTGTAGATGTCCGGTTTGGTTCGATGTCTTGTGAGTTTTCGGTAGCTGTGTCTTTCCTCGCATTTATGTCAATTTCGGTTTTTGTTACCTGTTCATATTTCTTCAAGGAAATTTTCATAGATGCAACTTGATTTGAGAGTCTACCGTTTTGCCGTCGCAAGTCCTTACATTCACTCTCGAGTTTCCCAATTCGCTCTTCCAACGAAGCTGTTTTCTTACTCACTGTCTCTTCAATAAGATGTATTGTCGTTTGAAGATTGTTTTGGGGACGCTCGTTCGTTTCCTTATAATCGAGTTTGGTCTCTTCCAGCATCACATTTAATTCTTCTACAGATCGTTTAAGGGTGGTCGTCGAAATGTAATCTCCTTTGGCTGTTAAATTCGATTTCTTGAATCTCTGACTCACACTTCTACCTGGTCTTCGTTTTTGGTGTAACGAATAATACCGATCTCTCTTTAACAATTTCATCGGAATAAGGATCATTTATAAAGTATCCAACCACGCCACATTCATCGTGATGATGATCATCGACCACATCATCGGTTACGGTACTCAATTCGATTGTTTGGTTTTGTTCCGAGAATCTATTGTCAATAACTTCAAGCATGTCGCCAGGAATTTCATAATTGAATCCTCGATTATAAACATCAGGTAGAACGTTCGTCAGCCACCAGGAAATGTTAGATTTTGTTCCCTGTAACATAATTTTGTTTTGAGTTCTTATAAGATGAATGGTAACTCTCCTTGCTTTGGTTTTATCTGGAACATTTATAATTTCTTCCACTAGATGTTGTTCATTGTCACTAGCACATATCCATACTGCTCCCGCCTTTTCGATACATTTCTTACTATCCCAATACTTTGAAGTCACTCCTTTCCTATAACATTCGAATTTATTTGTGTCCAAGTCTATGACTAAACATTTACCATATTTTTTTTAGATCAAATTTCTCTGTTTCCGGACTTGCCTTCCTCTTTCCTTTTGATGACTTTCTCCACGTCTAGTGAATACTCCCTCTCTTCTGTCACAATAAAACGATCTTCGTTGGAATCCATCGCAGCTTTGATGTCCTTTAATATCCAAGATTTAATGTCCAATGTCCAAGATTCACATCCGATGACCTCAAAAATATAAGTTAGCGGGTGCTATTCATTTGATTTCCAGCTAATCGAAAATAGGTAATGTAAAAACATTTCCCCCGGGAGCAAATTCCAGTTGCGTCCTCACGGTTACGTCGCGTTACGATATATGAGCGTATATGAGCGAGGTCAAGGTCAAGGACACGGTCGCACGTGAAATTGGACCCACCCATATTGTTCCCGGGATCAAAGTAGGCCTACATACCAAATTTGAGTCGGATCGGTCGAGGTCCAGAAACATGCCTATATGAGCGAGGTAAAGGTCAAGGACACGGTCGCACGTGAAATTGGACCCGCCCATATTGTTCCAGAGATCAAAGTAGGCCTACATACCAAATTTGAGTCGGATCGGTCGAGGTCCAGAAACGTGCCTATATGAGCGTATATGAGTGATGTCAATGTCAAGGTCAAGGACACGGTCAAGGACATTGGGTCGTAGCGTGAACAAATTTGTTTTGAATTTAGATTCTTCATTGGCTTGTGACAATAAATGGTGATCAATTTAACATGATACAATACTCTCCGTGACATATCTTATCCTGATGTTAATGGTAAGTTTATCTACCCCTTTTCAACTACTACCTGCACTCCCTTTCCCTTTCTCTTTCCTATCCCTTCATCTATAAACTTTATTATTCGGACCATACAGAACCAAACCCGTCTGCTATACCCCAATGGTATCAATTGGGGTAACATTTATTTTCTGAGGATAGGACTTAACAAAAGCCCCCAAGCTTGTTGCTCAATTCTCTTTTGAACAATTTGAGATTATTTGTTATGTATTTTTTGTTTGTATTTCTGTTCTGTTTAGTGTTCAAATAAAATATTGTTTAAACCAAGGACACGGTCGTACGAAATTGGACCCGCTCATGTTGTTCCCCATGTCAATGTAGCCAAACAAACCAAATTTGAGTCCGATCGGTCGAGCAGTTTTCGAGTCTATAAGACACACACAGACAGACAGACAGACATAAATTCCAAAATATATAGTACTAGAAGGTGACCCGACTTCGTCCGGGCTTTGACCTTGAATTGACCATTTTGAAGGTCAAGGTCAGTTGGGGTAACGATTTGACCCGTCCAAAACACTGCCCGGACAAAAGTACCCGACAAAAGTACCCGTCGAAATCCATCCTGTTTTACCCGATTTGACCTGAATTTACCCGATTTCAAGGTCAAGGTCACGTCGCACGGGCAAATGAAAATGCTTATGAGACTCCCCATACGAAAGTACCCCCACATACCAAGTTTCATCAAAATCCCGTGATATTCGGGCGTTTGACCTTGAAATGACCCGATTTCAAGGTCAAGGTCACGTCGCACGTGCAAAGAAATAGGTCTATGGCACTGCCCGGCCGATAATACCCCCACATACCAAGTTTCATCGAAATCCCGTGATATTCGTGCATTTGACCTTGAAATGACCCGATTTCATGGTCAAGGTCACGTCGCACGGGCAGATTAATAGTCCTATGTCACTCCCCGGCCGAAAATACCCCCACATAGCAAGTTTCGTCGAAATCGGCTCGGCCGTTTTCGAGTCCATTGGAAACAGACAGACACACACACAGACACACAAATCTTCCAAAATATATAATAGACTAGCAGGTTAGCCCGCCACCGGCGGCGTTTGTCCGAAACATGACATTTTATGACATGTTTATTTTTTAATATTAATTTAATGTTTTTTAAATGTAATATATTTTTTTTCTGAATTTTTTCCGAAACATGACAATTTATGATTTTTTAATATTAATTTAATGTTTTTTAAATGTAATATATTTTTTTTCTTTATTTTTTTATTTTTTGTTTCTGGCGAAAAATTTACCCGATGAAATAAATCCCCCCTTCCTAGGAACGATATTGGGTTTTTCAATATTTTACCCGATTTGACCTTGAATTTATCATTTTCAAGGTCAAGGTCATGTCGGGGTCACAATATATAATTTGTGGGTACCCGTTTGAAGGTTAAGACTGACCCGATGAAAAATTCCCCCGTTCCTAGGAACGACAGACATAAGAATGTTTCACACAATGCGACGTCGACGATCCCCGTGTGTTTTTACACTTATATACGAAGTTTGAGCTCACCTAGTGCGGAAAAACTTACCCGATCCGCGTTCTTAGGAACACAACACGCTCCGCGTTCTTAGGAACACAATACACGCCCAGACCCAGAAGAGGTATGATTTTATTTAACCTGCACGTGGCCATTGAGCAGCCCCTGACAGAGGTTGTCCACCCTTATACGAGATGGTCAATAGTCCCCGCAAAGTTAATCCCGTCGCGAACCCCATCCTCGCAAAGAGCGGACAGTCAATTAATCCCGTCGTGAACGCCATCACCAACGCGACGTAATTATGTTTGGTATCATGTGTTGCGTTCTAAAAATAGGAAAACACTTGTAACGTTTGCGTAAATACGAAATTGTGAGTGTTGGTTTGTAACCGGGATTTCTGAGAAGCATTATGCCTATAACTACCCCCCCCCCCCCTAAGCCCTGACCTCAGTGTCATACATACTATAACAATGATGTTGTAAGAGTACTATGGCATCCAATAAATCTCCCCGCATAGGAAACGTATATCTCTCTGCAGATGCTAATAACGTTTAATGGTAAACAGACGCTTTTTATAGCGATGCGTCAAAAACAAACGCTCATTAAATAATCACTTGATTAACCCACGCCGTGCCTTTGCGGTGATTTGGGAGTGGATAAAGGGTGCTCAGAGCTTCTCCAAAACGCGACAACTACGGTGTTCGTGGGTTTTTACACTTATATACGAAATTTGAGCTCGATGGGTGCAGTCGTTTTCGATTCTATAAAGTACACACACACATACGAAGTCTCAAAATATATAGTACTAGAAGGTGACCCGACTTCGTCCGGGCACCCGACTTCGTCCGGGCTTTGACCTTGAATTGACCATTTTGAAGGTCAAGGTCAGGTGGGGTCAAACACCAAACCCCAAAAATGGTGGAAATCGGCCCAGCGGATACCGGGAAATCGGCCCAGCGGATACCGAGATACCCTATGCATCAACTTTCGTCCGTAAAAATCCGCCAGTTTAACCCGATTTGATTTCCACTCAAGTATATAAACGCGCCTCATATACACACGCTCATTAATTATCAATTTTCAACGTAAAGATAAATTACCATCGGGGCCCGAGATATCGCCAAGACGTCTGAAACAGTCAAATGCATCGGCCGGTTAAGCGTTAGCGTGATCTAACGTTATGACCTCTAACGACATCATAGAAGTTACGCATTGTTTTTATCCTGATGGAAGATAGTACCACTTCTTCTTGATAATTGAGGCAGATAACTAAAACGGATACATACGCATTATATATCGTTGGAAAGAGGAAACACGAAAGATTATCACAGTGTCATTATTATGACTGACATTTTATTATTCGCGCTGTTTCGAATCGATTTGTAAGCACCGAACTCAAATGAAAGTCCCGTAACACAGCGTAAAAACAGATTTGACCTCGGCACGTGAAAAGTTGACCTCGGATCTGAAAATTAATATGCCTATGCCACTTCCTGATCGATAGTACCCTCACATACGAAGTTTCATCGAAATCGGGTCGGCCGTGTTCGAGTTCATCGCGAACACACACACCACACACACACAGACAGATCTTCCAAAATATATAATAGACTAGCCGATGAGCCCGACGTTGTCCGGGCTATTCAAAAACCAAATTTCAAGTCGATAGCTCTACCCAGCACGACGTTGTCCGGGCTATTCAAAAACCAAATTTCAAGTCGATAGCTCTACCCGTTTCCGAGATCTGGTCTGCGCATGCGCGAAGCTGGCGTCGCACGGGCTCGGCGACCCGATAAAATTCGTATCCGGGGCAAGATACATTCACATAGCAAATTTCAAGTCGATAGCTCCACCCGTTTCCGAGATCTCGTCTGCGCATGTGCTGCACGGGCGCCGCACGGGCTCGCCAATACGACAGCGTCCACCGCCTGGTCAAACTACACACACGTACCAAGTTTCGTCCCGATCGGTCGAGAATCGTAGATTTGTATAAATGACAAACAAACATACAGACAGAGGTCTTCAAAATATATATGAGACTAGCCGATGAGCCCGACGTTGACCGGGCTAAGTTGTCCGGGCTATTCAAAAACCAAATTTCAAGTCGATAGCTCTACCCGTTTCCGAGATCTGGTCTGCGCATGCGCGAAGCTGGCGTCGCACGGGCTCGGCGACCCGATAAAATTCGTATCCGGGGCAAGATACATTCACATACCAAATTTCAAGTCGATAGCTCCACCCGTTTCCGAGATCTCGTCTGCGCATGCGCGAAGCGGGCGCCGCACGGGCTCGCCAATACGACAACGTCCACCGCCTGGTCAAACGACACACACGTACCAAGTTTCGTCCCGATCGGTCGAGAATCGTAGATTTGTATAAATGACAAACATACAAACATACAAACATACAAACATACAGACAGACAGAGGTCTTCAAAATATATATGAGACTAGCCGATGAGCCCGACGTTGTCCGGGCTATTCAAAAACCAAATTTCAAGTCGATAGCTTCACCCGTTTCCGAGATCTCGTCTGCGCATGCGCGAAGCTGGCGTCGCGCGGGCTCGGCGACCCGATAAAATTCGTATCCGGGGCAAGATACATTCACATAGCAAATTTAAAGTCGATAGCTCCACCCGTTTCCGAGATCTCGTCTGCGCATGCGCGAAGCTGGCGTCGCACGGGCTCGGCGACCCGATAAAATTCGTATCCGGGGCAAGATACATTCACATAGCAAATTTCAAGTCGATAGCTCCACCCGTTTCCGATATCTCGTCTGCGCATGCGCGAAGCGGGCGCCGCACGGGCTCGCCAATACGACAACTTAGACCGCCTGGTCAAACTACACACACGTACCAAGTTTCGTCCCGATCGGTCGAGAATCGTTGATTTGTATAAATGACAAACAAACATACAGACAAACAAACATACAGACAGAGGTCTTCAAAATATATATGAGATAGCCGATGAGCCCGACGTTGTCCGGGCTATTCAAAAACCAAATTTCAAGTCGATAACTCTACCCGTTTCCGAGATATGGTCTGCGCATGCGCGAAGCTGGCGTCGCACGGGCTCGGCGACCCGATAAAATTCGTATCCGGGGCAAGATACATTCACATAGCAAATTTCAAGTCGATAGCTCCACCCGTTTCCGAGATCTCGTCTGCGCATGCGCGAAGCTGGTGTCGCACGGGCTCGGCGACCCGATAAAATTCGTATCCGGGGCAAGATACATTCACATAGCAAATTTCAAGTCGATAGCTCCACCCGTTTCCGAGATCTCGTCTGCGCATGCGCGAAGCGGGCGCCGCACGGGCTCGCCAATACGACAACGTTCACCGCCTGGTCAAACTACACACACGTACCAAGTTTCGTCCCGATCGGTCGAGAATCGTCGATTTGTATAAATGACAGACAGACAGACAAACAAACAAACAAACATACATACAGACAGAGGTCTTCAAAATATATATGAGACTAGCCGATGAGCCCGACGTTGTCCGGGCTATTCAAAAACCAAATTTCAAGTCGATAAAATTCGTATCCGGGGCAAGACACATTCACATACCAAATTTCAAGTCGATAGCTCCACCCGTTGCCGAGATCTCGTCTGCGCATGCGCGAAGCTGGCGTCGCACGGGCTCGGCGACCCGATAAAATTCGCATCCGGGGCAAGATACATTCACATACCAAATATCAAGTCGATAGCTCCACCCGTTTCCGAGATCTCGTCTGCGCATGCGCGAAGCGGGCGCCGCACGGGCTCGCCAATACGACAACGTTCACCGCCTGGTCAAACTACACACACGTACCAAGTTTCGTCCCGATCGGTCGAGAATCGTAGATTTGTATAAATGACAGACAGACAGACAAACAAACAAACAAACAAACATACATACAGACAGAGGTCTTCAAAATATATATGAGATTTCAACATTTGGATCTCGGGGATTCAAGATTCGATTCGATTCGGAAAAATTTCGAATATTTGATTCGAACAAGATAACTCTTACTCCAAAAATAAATAAAAACTAGAGGTCAGATTCCATGGAATCAGATATACTTCCATGGTATTCCATCCCATCCCATGTGAGTGTTATGCGTATATGTGTGTTCCTCTTCATGCGAATGCATATTGGTGCCTTACGATCCGATGGTGGACTTGCATTGACATTTCTAAATTTAATATATATTTTGGGACTTCTGTCTGTCTGTTTGTTTGTCTGTTAGCTATAGCCGGGAAAACTGCTGGACGGTCAATCGAAGGTCAAATCGGGTAAAACAGACGGATTTCCACGAAATTTGATACCTAGGGTTACTTTTGTCCGGGGAGTCTTTTCGGCGGGTCAAGTCGTGACTCCGACCTGACATTGACCTTCGAAATGGTCAGTTCAATGTCAAATCGGGTAAAACGAACGGATTTCGACGAAATTTGATACCTAGGAAAACTTTTGTCCGGTGAGTGTTTTGGACAGGTCAAATCGTGACAATAGGTTACCTTTATAGTAGAGCGGACATACCTATATAGTATATCGATGAGCATATTCATGCATTTGCCTTGCTTCTTGATAAGTCCGTTTGAATTTGCGTCATGAAGAGAGGGTTTGAATTTGAGTAATATATATCACCCGTTACAACGTTATACTCTACCAGGGTTAAACCGTCCAATCTAAATCATTAAAAAGTGTACTAATCTTGCGTTAAGATACTACTTATCACATCCACTGATCGAAAAGTTTTTATCTCAATATCTGATTTTCGGAGTAATTTTACCCATTTGATCTTCTGTGGAATTTGCCAAATCTCAACTCACCCGACACAAACACTGCCTTGAGCAGGTTGCGTTTATATTAGAGAGGTCAAATTTTGGAGGCATACCTACAGTATACCGGCTTACGTACCACCGCATTAAACTCGCTCCTTTATTAGCCTATTTAGATTTGGGGCTAAAAATAGGTTAGTGATAGACTACTTCAGTATACATATTTATGTTATATAGCGTTGTTACGAGTAAACCGTTGCATCTGAAATTTAGAAAATCGCACTGTAGATGCGCGTGAACACTACCCATCAGATGTACTCGTCAAAAAAAAATTATCTTGATGTTTGAATTCCCCCCCTTTGCAATTTCGTGAAATTTTCCAAAAGTCCCAACCCACCCCGACTCGCATTCTCCGTTGGACAGGTTACTTTTAAAGTATAGCTGTCAAACTTTTGGCACGTACATACAGTATGTCAACGTACCTGCTACGACATTATCTTGTTCTTTAATTAGCCAGTTTGGATTTGGCGGGAAAATTAGTGCAATATTTACGTACCTCGTAACGCGGAAACTCGTGGGAAAAAAACATTTTTAACCGGTATATTCGGGTCAGGATTACTCGTCCAATTCGGAATATGCAATAAAAAATTTAGAGCTCTGCACTTATAAAAAAAAAAAAAAAAAAAAAAAAAAAACCTCGGTTTATTCATTCTGGTGTATAGTGTGTCTCTATTTATGTGCGGTAACTCCTCAGGGAAAGCGCGGACACAAGTTTTGATGTCCGTGGGCAGTAGGGCATATCGATGTGTGCATACGGTCCAATTTTCGATGCTTTGCTCCTTATAATTTCCGAGATAATAAAATGACATTTTTTCATATAAAGGGAGATAACTCCGCGGGGAAACGCGGACAATATTTGTTATATGAAAAAAAGTTAGAACTCATTAGCCCCAACATACGTACCAACTTTTAGTTTGCTACTCCTCATACTTTCAGATATTAGGGCTTCGCAAAATCGTGGAGTATAATAATAATAATAATGAAAAATAATCGAAAAAGGGCCATAACTCTGTCTAGAAACTTTGGACCGGTATGCGGATACCTTTATTTGTAGTAGACCTTAGATGCCTACATTCGCTAGAGATTTCGCGTTCCTACTGCAATTAGTTTCTGAGTATTTCAAAATAAACGGAAAACGACCTCAGTACAAAAACAATATACTTCCTTGGTTACACCATGGAAGTATAATAATCGATTACAAGTGTCAGCGCGGAAAAAAATACTGCCGTTATAAACTGAACAGGATATCATTTATAATATGATTACCTCAGTGCGTATGGACAGCCAGTCCATCTATAAACGGATAAATTAGGGGATAAACATGTTGTCTGGTGTGATTTTGGGACGTTTGTCGGTGGGTTTTACAATGGAAAATGCACTTTGTTGATCAAATGGACATGATTGGCAGTTTGCAAACAATCCATGTCACTTCCTCCTATAAATTGTTCGGGACATGACAATCTGCGGGATGGGATGGAATATGGAATAGAATGACAATCTGCGGAACAGAATTTCAAATTGCGTGGAACGGCCGATATCTCGAGGAATACAGCACGTATATTGTTCTCCGCTCCGTGAGGATATACAGTTCAATATTTCGAATAGCAATTAAACCGAGCAATCCAAAAGAATCCACGAAATCCATCGACTCGAATTCTATATAGGCCTACGTGAAATTGGACCCGCCCATATTGTTCCCGGCATCAAAGCAGGCCTACATACCAAATTCGAGACTGATCGGTCGAGGTCCAGAAACGTGCCTATATGAGGGTATCACCCCCCCCCCTTTCGGTACGCGGGATTCAGGGTGTTTTGAAGCCGTACGCGGGATTCATACCCCCGAATTAACTGGTATTCGGGTTCAAGCAAAACATCTTGGACGCAGGTTTTGATGGCGCAAAGTAATATTTTGTGCTAGTTATCTGTGTGAATGGGTGGGTATAATAGCTTCTTGGGCATATTCGACCACCGTGCCATCATAAACATGCTAAAAATGCTTGACGCCAGTCTAGATGCTAGGATTTTGCGATTTTCTTGTTCAGATTACAACATTTTCGCACACCGGGCCGAACCATGGTCGGCCCGGTGTGTCATTGTCTCTCCCCTGTGGCCAATACAAAAATGCTTATAAGTTTAACAATATTTTACTACATTTGGTCAAACTTGTGGTCATCAGTTGGAGAATTTTCCAACCTGAAGGGGAGTATGAGGTTTGAAATTTCCAACACTATAGGAAAGCTTTAGATGAGGCCAGTCTGGATACTAGGATTTGCCATTTTCTTGTTCAAATTTCAAAATTTTCTCACACCGGCCGAACAACGATGGTCAGCTCGGTGTGTCGTGGTCTCTTGCCCGTAGCCGTGTGCATGTGTATGGAGTTAGACCACTAGATGTTAGGATTTATGCAATGTTTCAGGTTAAAATATCTGATTTTTCTCATACCGGGAATATAGAATCATGGTTTATGAACATATAGGATATTAGGCCTAAACACTGAGGTGCAAGGAGGGGGGGGTGCAAATGGAATTATGCAAAACTTGTGTTCGGTCTAATTCTGACTCAAGGAGGGGGGTGCAGTTGGAATTTCCCAGAGTGGACACCCCCAACGGAAACCCTCTAGCCACGTCCCTGGTCATAAAGTATCATTAATGGTATCATAACGGCCTCATAACGCGACCGGCATCATAATGTGTCTATGTAACTTCTATGTATTATTTCTTAACATGTATTCAGGATTCACCCCCCAAAATTAACTCGTATTCAGGATTCACCCCCCAAAATTAACTCGTATTCAGGATTCAGGGGGAGGGGGGTGATACCCTCCTATATGAGCGTATAGTAGCGAGACCAATTTGACATCGCTGATATGTATAAATTACATTAATAAATGCAAGTTTCGTAGACAAGGTATTACACTAAACTGACATGCCATTGGCAATGCATTGCATTAGTGCCAGTGGTAAAGGAATCGAACTTCAGATCATACCGAACAACGGTTTGCTGTTTGCAACGTCATGTCCGCTGCCATTGCGTCACCATGTCGACGCCCTGCGATTGGTTTCGAAACACTTGTTAAAAACAGTTTTGCTTTATGTTTGCACCCATCCCGATCCCATTCCTGACATGCATGGACTCATGTGTCTTTAAACCATACCAAAATATTGACCATATGATGGATATGACTATACCAGTTCCACCAGGGACTTTGCTATAGTGATTCACGGGATCTCCCGAGTATTAAATTGAATCCCAACTGATTCAACCACAGAGAAATGACATTTAGAGAAATGACATTTTAGAATACAAAGATGAACATTTGGGGAGGTATTTCTAAATGAACCAACAAGATCGATGGCCACCAAAACGTTATTGTGAACTGGGAGTACCGACAGCCTCCAATGCCCTCATGTGGATTGAAACACGTATCACTCGCTCGGAAATGTCAACACGGTACTCAGAAAGTGTTTGTGACAACAGTTTGTGTATAAAATCGACAAAACTGACCACGGCAAGTGGCTCGCGCACTTTTTAAAACATCCATGGCATCGACTTTTGACAGTTTCTGTCAACTCAACACTGAAAAACAATCCGTGTCACCGACATCGTATGTGTGTCAGGTGACCTATTTCCCCATAATATTCCGACACACTTAGCATATTTTATCACAATATTTGTTAATGTGTCAGATAACACGGCTCTTTTTTTCTCTTATTGGCTCAGATGTGTCAACTGTTTTAGTAAAGCTCGCTAGTGTGTCGTATCGCTCGATTCCGTGTTATCTGACCCATTCCAATTATTTCGAAGAACCACATCTTGATTGTGTGATATACAGAGAGAACAGGTATATTTTATTATGGAAATGCACAACTGTTCCAAATAAAATATTTTTTGCAGGTGCGTGCAATGGGAATTTCCATTCAGTAACAAATATAACTTTTTTCATAGAATACCAGAATCTAATAGTAATTGAAGGCACGATTGCCTCACTGTTATTTAAATATAGTCTTAGTATATTTCAGTATATATATTATGTGCAGGGGGCAAACATTTTTAGTACTGTACTGGTATAAGTGTCGCAAAAAAATATTTGAATTCTGTGCGCCGTATACATATGGCTATATATTCATGTAAAATGATTTGCGACCATTGGAATGTGTCTTTATATTTCAGAGTACCTATATATATAAAATGTGTTTTGACATACTTTTAATTTCATGTCTGAATTTGTATACAAAAATCGCGCATTGTCACGCAACCATCAAAGGGGCCTAGACGCCTTCATCAAAATTATACACCTGCATGGGAAAATCAAAGCAGATGACATGATATGAAGTTGAGATAAAAAAAATTGCAATGACAACAACGTCCAGATGGTGATTATTAGCTCTGACCATATAGACAGGGAAACAATATTGCAATTAAAGGTACTCAACCGATCAGAGGGTCCCCATCTCAACAGATTCCAACAACAACAATCCGATCAGAGGGTCCTATATTACTATTTCTTTGGCTTTGGGTTAAAAAATATTTGATTCGAGTCGAGGAACCCATCAAACAAAGCTCAGAGTTATTAGATATTGATTTTTGAAATTTGTTATTTTCTTGAGATGAGTACTAATAATGGCCCTTAACTTCGTAATCTGCTCGAGATGTGTACACCAAAACACTTTTCAAACAGACAAGGATGGATAACTCTAAAATCAAGTGGTAATAATAACGCAATTTTGACTGTGTACTGGGACAGAAAGAATAGAAATAACGAAACTTCAAATATCGATATCTGATCACCCTGAGCGTTGATTGGTAGGTTCATCGACTCGAATCAATTATTTTTTACCCCCAAAGCCAAAGAAATAGTAATATAGGACCCTCTGATCGGATTGAGTACCTTTAATGACCACAATTAACGTCCGGTTATTAACTGAGACAGCATCTGTTTTCTTAATCCTCTTATAGACGATATACCGCGACATGCCTGCTTCGAACTGCATGGCATGAAGTGTTAAACGGTAACGGTTGCTCTGTCGTTGATTGTCGCTGATATACAACACATATACGTGTGGTATAAATAAGAATTGCTAAAAATATGTGTCTACGTAATTTTTAAGGAAGTATAAGATATATGTTAACAAATACAATATTATTATATACCCGCTTCATGTGCTCTAAAAACATACTGTCCATGGTCACAGCCATTTTCCAGCCGTTTTGAATTTTTCGCACATAATTTAAGAAACGCTCTTTATTTCACCATATCAGGAATATACTAACGCGGAATTCTGTTCCAAGCAGTAACATGACTGTGTTTTTTTATTTGGGTCCCAAACTGGCCACCACCAACATCGTGTTCAATTAAGTTGTATTGTGTTATGACATCAATGCGTCTTTCTGGGACATATATATAATGCTATGGAAGCTAGGCAGTTCATTTATTTATCGACCTATCTCGATACCGGGCAAATCCAAAAGCGAATATTGTTATATAGGTGTATTTTGGAGCGTAAACCGCCAAGTGACTTTAACTACCGGATGTAAATAAAACTATCAGAACAATTTCAACCTATTTTTGCCCTGATATTTCGATCAACTGTGTGGTTTCAGGTATGCAACTTCCCATTTGACCAAATGATAGGCCTGACATTTCACCTACTGCAAATATGTACTTTCGTGCCAGTTCTCCAATCGAATACAGGTTAGAAGGAACTAAATGTTTTCCATAGGCCTCAGTTTTAAAGTTTGGCCCCGCCCACTAAATTTGCTACATACGAATTGCACGAAATCGTAAATTTCGTGAAGCCAAACCCTTCGCGCATCTTTGGCCATGTATGAGTACTATCCGAGCCACGCCTTTTTCAACTTTTCAACACACGTTTTCCACACTACCCCACTTTTTGCACAAAATTTGAACTGCTGACAAAAGCAAATACCCAGCCTTATTCTCCCGCCAATGTTTGGACACGAACGCATTTCAGACTAGGGAAAATCCACATTTATATATGCCATGGGTATTATATTTTTTTAGTTTGTAAATATAATTGAAATATTATACGCCAATCGCGTGCCAGAATTTTTTTAACTCGTATTCGAGATACCCTGTAAAAACGAAAGGGACGTCATTCTACTTATTTAGTTCCTTCTAACCTTAAGCGATTGGGGGAAACTGACCCTACGTAATCCACACTACCTCGGCGTGAAGCTGGGTCATATCTATGCTAAATAAAACTGATTTTGTACATCTCTTTGTTCTCATTCTCCAGAAATCTTGGCTATTTTAACCCCACTATGTCCAAAGATGATTCATTTACTTGGAAAGTTTTGACAGAAATTTGCCCCTGTTGTTGGCAATTATGGGAACGTCCGTTCATTAATCAAAGAAGTGATATTGAGGAATTGATTAGTGCCGTCTGCAGTTCAACATTAAAAATCATGGGTGTCTCGTGTTTCACCACATACCGAGATTTGCCATATTTGGAAAATGTCTCAAAATTGGTGGAAATTTGGGTAACAAATGGTAATTAATCGAGCAGAAGATGCCTTTAATATCCACGGCGCGCAGGCATTGAACGACATAGCCAATGTGTGTTAATCCTGTTTCAGATTATATGCTTCGTTAAACTGAACTTCCCGGGTTTCTGAATAAAACTGCGGATTTTGATACCCCTATACCCCTGTACCTGAAAGTAGGAATTTCCGTGTGGTCGACAAGTTGGCAGCTACAAGGTTAAAACTATTCGAGATATCAAGTATTTTTCGATGGTCATTTATCCACCAATAGATCACCCCATGCATCCGGATATGCTCGTAGCGGAAGACATGCTCGTAGCGGAATAACCACATGGCCCGCGATTTGCACATCGTCTTTAGTTGTCGTAAGTTATTTCATAAAAACACGGTTTATTTTACCTTGATTTTTTTTAAACGTTAACAGCGATAATCGGTCTACAGAAATGAGCGGTTGTGGTTTCCGCAATTTGCATATTACTGTTCGATAATCGGGTTTTATACGAAAATTATGGCCTGAAATACTTACTCGATATAAGTTTTATAAAATTTTAATGAATATTTGCATTGACACATTATATAACATACAGTCTCTCAAAGTATGATATCTTAGCTTCAAAATGAACTGGACATGTTTGCGATGTCAATCATATTAGTGCCCGAAAAATTAGTTTCCATGGAGGCACTCACTTGATTTTGGGGCATGTCTATAGCAAACGAAAAACCTCTGCTATGGACATACCATATTTTCTTGCTATGACCTGCATATATGGTAATTTTTTACTATGGAAAATGTAGAAACATGACTGAAAATGTTGTCTATTATATTAAGGGAATATCCGCAGAAATAGCAATGTATGCCAAGACTATATTGTCTGGGCTGTTACCACAGAAATCGTAATTTTATGTAAGAAATGCAAATTTTGCCACAATTTTTGGCCTAACTTCCCGGTAAAATAGGATTAAACTGCGTCCATGTTTAAAGAAGTTTGATGTACAATTGGGTAAATTATAGCCACAAATAGTACCACCACCGTCAACCACTGGTATGTGTTGTTTTCGGTGCAACATGTGTCTAACCGTGAACGGTGTGCAAATCGCGGGCCATGTGGTTATTCCGCTACGAGCATATCTTCCGCTACGAGCATATCCGGATGCATGGGGTGTAGATGAAGATATCGGTATGAGGTGAAACACGAGACACCCATGAATTTTAATGTTGAACTGCAGCCCAACCATTCGCGCATCTTTGGCCATGTATGAGTACTATCCGAGCCACGCCTTTTTCAACTTTTCAACACACGTTTTCCACACTACCCCACTTTTTGCACAAAATTTGAATTGCTGACAAAGCAAATACCCAGCCTTATTCTCCCGCCAATGTTTGGGACACGAACGCATTTCAGACTAGGGAAAATCCACATTTATATATGCCATGGGTATTATATTTTTTTAATTTGTAAATATAATTGAAATATTATACGCCAATCGCGTGCCAGAATTTTGTTAACTCGTATTCGAGATACCCTGTAAAAACGAAAGGGACGTCATTCTACTTATTTATTTCCTTCTAACCTTTACACACCGCAAATCATTTTGAGGATTTTATCTTATAGAAATATCTTGTTAACCCCTAATAAAAGAGAATGGGACCAGAATGAATTAAATATATATTCAGTTCTTATTGAGCATTTATCGTGCAGGCAGTCGATCGGGTAAATATTGAATGGAAGATGGAGTTCACACTGACACAGGTTCTAATTTCACCATTTCGGGCCACACAAAACACCTTTTCACAAACAGCTGACAACTATTCTGTGTTTCCATTCATAGGCTATCATGCCAATCAGAATAATTGGTGTCATGATACCATCTTAATAGTGCTAAGTATGGTGCCGATCTGTCACCAGATATTCGGTGTCGAACCGGTGCCTAAGTACAGTGCCGTACCGTCACCGTGCCGTACCGTCTGATATTCGGTGTGGAACCGGCAAGAAATTCATTACAGTGCTGATTCAGTATGGTATTTTCGGTGCTGGCCAATTGTCGAAAAAACAATACCTAAAGGACTGAAAACAACTGTGTCAAGTTTTATCATGTTCTCTGCCAACGCCCATTCAATTAAATCATAAAACGTATGAGATAACTCGTAGTGAGCAGTGAACGTGTTAAGGACATATAATCATGCAGTGGTAAGCATTTCATTACTTTTGTTAATTAATGACTACCCTGCATTGAAATTCCGATGCCGGTCAGGCATTGCGATTTTGTCACCGAATCGGTGCCTTGCATACGGCACTATAACGGCACGGTGTCCTGAATTATCAAAGGTCGATTTTGATAATTTGCATCATTTAATTGCACCAAATAACATTGTTAAAAAATGTTTATGTACTATTGAGAGATTATTACAATAACTTGGCTAAAGTTCACAACTCATATGTATAAACTCTTGGAAGTGTCGGCTTAGTGACAAATTTCCGGCATCGATACGACACCGTTATTCAGATGCTTGGACAATGGACATCTGATTTTTTTTTACACAGTATTGATCAGATACCGGTACTTGAAGGTGACATGAATGAAAATTGGTTATTTTTCATAACTGAATTTGCAATAAAATATAATACTCAGCATCAGATTAGTACCGATCTGGTGCCGGGTATCCGGCTCAGGAAAAGTATTGGTCAATGGGTACCGGTTTGGTGCCGGTCCAGCATCGGTATATCGGTACGGCACCAACCGGCACAAACCGGTACCTATCAGGCACCGTTCCGACGCCTACATGTTTGCTGTGTATATATGTCTACATATATAGGACATTGAAATGAGATACTTTTAGCCCAGAATTTCTAATTGCTTCCAACGGGTCCCAGTTTTGATTGATTTCGGACTACGAAATTTCCAACTAGATCAGAAGGGGGGGTCGGAATTTTTTTCTGGCACGTATTGAGCACCAACAGAAATATGACGTTTATTGCTGACTTTCAATTGTTGTGATATATTATAGAATTACCAAATGCAATATATTATTGGGACTAAAGATTGAATGACTTTCTCATCACTAAATTGATATCGTAGGCCTACTAATTAATATTTTTAATTTTGTTCAAAATTAAATTAAGATATATATTTGTTTTTCATCAAAATTTTGAAAAAGTAACGCGGTATAACATTCGCCTGGTTACTCCGAGTCACCACACCAATTTGGTTGCAATCGGTCCATGAGTCTGGGAGAAAAGTTACGGGGGTGGGGGGGGGTGAGGCATTTTTTTCTGGCATGTACATGTAGGCCTATCGAGCACCAACAGAAATATGACGTTTATTGCTGACTTTCAATTGTGATATATTATAGTATTAACAAATGCAATACCTTATTGGGACTGAAGATCGAATGACTTGCTCATCAATAAATTGATATCGTAGGCCTACTAATTAATATTTTTTAATTTTGTTAAAAATTAAATTCAAATATTTTTTTTTTATCAAAATTTGGAAAAAGTAACGCGTTCTAACATTCGCCTGGTTACTCCGAGTCACCACACCAAATTTGATTGTAATCGGTCCATGAGGCTATCTTTGTGATATTCAAAGGCTATATCTTTGTGATATTCAAAGGCTATCTTTGTGATAGAACTCAGGTCGTTGATATAAATGGAACCTACTCTGGCAAAACTGAGATTACACGTGGAGTCCCTCATGGCTCAATTCTAAGGCCGCTAATGTTTTTAATCTACATGTACATGAGTGATGCAATCACAGCCGTTACATGTCGTCTCTATCTATTTGCTGATGACTCATGTCTCATCTATTCCCATCGGGACCCTAAGGTTATTGAGAAGGTACTCACTAAAGATCTTAACCTCCTTAACAACTGATTTATCAGATCAAAGCTCTCTATTCACCCAGGTAAAACTGAATCCATCTTATTTGGAACCCGGAAGCGTCTGAAAGCAGTGGTCAACTTCTCGGTAAAATTAAATGACCACACTATTATACATGTTGAGAAAGTCAAATATTTGGGAATCACACTAGACAACACTCTATCTGGTGAATTCATAGCAGTGTCAGTCATTAACAAAGTGAACAATACATTGAAATTCTTGTATTGAACAAGAGAATTTCTTAACAGACACACTAAGAAATTACTTGTAACGCTCTCATTCAGTGCCATATGGATTATGCCAACTTATCATGGTATTTTGGTCTTGGTGCCACCTATAAAAACAAACTACAAGTAGCACAAAACAAAATAATTAGATTTATTTTGGATTTGAAAGCTCGTCACAGAATTACGGTTAAAGAATTTAGAGAAGTAAAATGGTTACCGGTAAAATATAGAGTTGAAAATAGAATTCTGCTACTTCTGCACAAAGCTAGAACAAGTGCCAATCCAACCTACTTGCTACAAGACTTCAATTCAGTAAATCAGATGCATACACATGATACAAGAATTAGCAGTGGAAATTACTTTGTGCCAGATGCTAACCCCCAAATCAAGAAAACTTTCATGTACAATGCAATCAAAGCATGGAACAATCTAGATAAGGGGCACAAGTTTTTTGATGATTATCCCACCTTTAAGACACTGATTAGCCTGCATCTATTTCAAAGAATAGTAGATGAGGGAGACTATGATTTTATATACTACTGAAATTGTTCTTAGCCTTGTATATTGTTTTTAAGTTGATGTATGACTGCTGTGTGGAAATCAAATGCTGTATTGCAGGGGTGTTTTAATTTTTTTCCATTTTTACTAGTTATTTTACAAATTTCTATGCTGTCCCAAGGGGGGGGGGCTGTGGTTTCTGTGATGAAGTAAGTGACCACTAGTGTAGCAATATGCTTGATATATGGCGATATGCGTGTATTTGGAATATCAAACTCATAAAGCTGCTAAAAAAAACCCACAGAACCCACTGTCACTCCGGGGGATGGATAGGTATTTGGTCATAGGTATGTGTAAACAATAAGCATTGACTTATGGAAATGGTGTTATTAGCTTACTTTGATGTTCACTACTGCACAAATTAGCACATGTATACCATATATGACGACTCATAACTTATGCTGAAGCTTCTAGACTGGTATTCTTATACTTTCATGTTGTTAGGATTAAAATATAGTCATATAAAGCACACAAATTTTCATAGTAATGTGATACATATATATATGTGAACCTAATATTGGTTTTTGATCTATATCCAACTGACCATATCCTTTTAAGACTGGACAGTCTTCGTAATTGAACCAATCATAAGTATTGGGGACTTCTCTTCAAAAATAACTGTGCAACACACATGCAAACAGAAATGTTTTATATCGCATTTATATATACCTTTATTTAATCGCGATCGTATTCGTACTATGTTAAATGTAATATGCATTGTGTAGTATGTCATTCCAATATGGGTATTTATTAATATAATAACAATACCTGGAACCACCACAAAATTTCAAACATGCGAACACGCGTACGGCCGTAATAGATCAGGTACGTAAATTTAACTTCCGGTGAAAATTTCAAAAAATTAAGTTTGAATTCAGCAAGAGAAAAAAACTTTGTTCGCGTCATTTTTAATAAGTGTACGAAAAATTGCATACAGCATTACAGCGCATGCCCGAACTGTAAATTTTACTTCCGTCATATAGGGCGTGTGCGTCAGTGAAGAATAAGAGAACAATGTAACAATAACGCGACTCTGAGGCTACAGTTACGGGACTGTAACAATAATTATTTTCATAAATTCCTGTTACAGTCCCGTAACTGTAGCCACTCCGTATTTCAAATCGGTCTGTTGATCTATTTGATGAATATTTTCTTTATTATATCATTAATAAGATTTAGGTTGTCGCAGTATCATTGTAGCTGATGCATAACACACGCAGACCTATATATTTTTTGTTTCGATAACTTTCTTAAGGAGGAGGTCAAGACTCAACTCAAGTAACGAATTTTGTCATTTTTTTGAATGGGGATTTCTAATCCATGCAAATATGCCGAGCAAACGTTGCACCTACTTATGAGTGTGATTTGATGTGGTTTTGGAAACAACAGGTATTTATATTGCGGGTCCACTTGCAACATTATAATGTTGGTGTATTTATTTTTGAATTTTATATTGATTTTTCAAATTAAGGTGAAGTGGTGTGATTCCATAAACAGAATTCTCGATCCGCCAGATAAATAACTGTTATTTCCAATAACATCAGGTCACACTCAGAAGTATGTGCAACTCTGTAACGTTGATTTGCATGGAAATCCCCATTCAAAATTGTTCACTTGAATTCCCCTTAAACAGACCGTCACTGCATTAAGCGCGCTGCACACGATGTGATATATCGGTAAAGCGCGCCGCACACGATGCGATATTTGTTTAAACATATTTTATTTGTTCATAATGAATATGACAAAAGGGATTGGAGGACAAGTGCTATACTCACTTAGAATACCCTCCTCTCCCTATAATACACTGACAATAAAGACACTTAAGACGAACAAAACAAGGTATACAACATGTAATGAACAATATATGAAACAAACAAAAAAACAAAAAAATAAACAGAATGGCGATTGTGGAGTAGAATCGGAAATTCGGTACAGTGACGAGATTGGTTGAGTGTGTATATGCTTCATCAACACGTCGGTGGTCAGGGACACACTATAAAGTGTATGCCGAGGCCGAGGCCGGCTCCAAATAAAAGTTGTAAACGGGGTGTTATATGGCGTTTGGTTCGTTGTTTCTCAATGGATATTAATGAAATTTGGTGAATTTGTCCGGGTTGGGACATGGAATACAATAACGTTTGAATTGTTTATAAATTCACAAATTTTTTGATTTTATTCAACTTTTTCGTTCTGAAACACACTATAAAGTGTAAACGGCCGGCTCTAATTAAAAGGTGTAAGCGGACTTGATATCGCATTATCTTCTTTGTTTATATTCTATGAATTTAATGTCTTTTTATTATTTAAATTTTATGCATTGTGATTAAATTAATTTTATTATGTATTTCACTTTCTAAATTATTATTTCCCCAAAAACCTCAAATGATACAAAATACCCAAGACTAATAGTCTAGAGTCGTCAGTTAGTTAATCCGATTACTTATACCGCTAAGCACATAAGCCGCTTACACCTTTTAATTAGAGCCGGCCGTTTACACTTTATAGTGTGTTTCAGAACGAAAAAGTTGAATAAAATCAACAAATTTGTGAATTTAAAAACAATTCAAACGTTATTGTATTCCATGTCCAAACCCGGACATATACACCAAATTTCATTAATATCCATTGAGAAACAACGGACAAAACGCCATATAACACCTCGTTTACACCTTTTATTTGGAGCCGGCCTCGGCCTCGGCATACACTTTATAGTGTGTCCCGGTGGTCATTCCATGCAACAAGTAAAAAAAAACGATAATACAGGCATGTATCAATTATTCAATGCCTTAACATGGTCATAACTGGGATATAAGTATATATTCTATTATAAGTATAGATTGTAAGTGTAAATAGCATGGGCAGAGTGTTAGGTTCTCTCAAATCGACCGGAATCTCTGATATACGAGTGTACAGCCTTAAAAATATCACTATTCTCAGTATATGTTAGTTCGGGTTTCCCATAAAGAAATATGTCTACAGAGTTAATATTATATTGCATGAGCTTATTATTATTATTGCGATATTTGTTGCACGATATTTGTCGCAGACCCTTGCGACGTAAGATCTGTGTGCGCACACGGTACGATTTTAGTCGTGCGACTTCTGTTTTTATCACCTACGATAGACCGCCGCACACGATGCAATCGGATCGGTATGCGAAGATGGCAATCAGTTCAGATGCGGTTACGAAAATAATGGCATAGAGTACGAACTTTGACTGGGAACTTTTCCGCACTCATTTCTACAGCACGTATTCGTGACGTCATCGCGTCAGCTAAAACGTAGTGTCGGTTCGCCGTACCGGACCAACGCAATATTATACTCACAGATACAAAGTGTTCGAGCCTCTATTACGCGGATTGCAATTACTTGGCCCAGTTCGCGTAACTGTGTTTATAATAATAATAATAACTAGAGGTCAGATTCCATGGAATCAGATATACTTCCATGGTATTCCATTCCATCCCATCCCATGTGAGTGTTATGCGTATATATGTGTGTTCCTCTTCGTGCGAATGCATATTGGTGCCTTACGATCTAATGGTGGACTTGCATTGACATTTCTAAATCTCATATATATTTTGAAGACCTCTGTTTGTCTGTTTGTCTGTTTGTCTGTCTGTCATTTATACAAATCTACGATTCTCGACCGATCGGAACTAAACTTGGTACGTGCGTGTAGTTTGACCAGGCGGTCGACCGAGCCCGTGCGGCGCCCGCTTCGCGCATGCGCAGACCAGATCTCGGAAACGGGTAGAGCTATCGACTTGAAATTTGGTTTTTGAATAGCCCGGACAACGTCGGGCTGGGTAGAGCTATCGACTTGAAATTTGGTTTTTGAATAGCACGGACAACGTCGGGCTCATCGGCTAGTCTCATATATATTTTGAAGACCTCTGTTTGTCTGTTTGTCTGTATGTTTGTCTGTCATTGATACAAATCTACGATTCTCGACCGATCGTGACGAAACTTGGTACGTGTGTGTAGTTTGACCAGGCGGTCGACCTTGTCGTATTGGCGAGCCCGTGTGGCGCCCGCTTCGCGCATGCGCAGACGAGATCTCGGAAACGGGTGGAGCTATCGACATGAAATTTGGTATGTGAATGTATCTTGCCCCGGATACGAGTTTTATCGGGTCGCCGAGCCCGTGCGACGCCAGCTTCGCGCATGCGCAGACGAGATCTCGGAAACGGTGGAGCTATCGACTTGAAATTTGGTATGTGAATGTATCTTGCCCCGGATACGAATTTTATCGGGTCGCCGAGCCCGTGCGACGCCAGCTTCGCGCATGCGCAGACCAGATCTCGGAAACGGGTAGAGCTATCGACTTGAAATTTGGTTTTTGAATAGCCAGGACAACGTCGGGCTGGGTAGAGCTATCGACTTGAAATTTGGTTTTTGAATAGCCAGGACAACGTCGGGCTCATCGGCTAGTCTCTATATATATATTTTGACTCTTTTGAAGTCTTTAATCCGACTCCAGAGTTCCCCTCCACATATATACAGTATTTTCATAGTGCTGATATACCCACATATTTCGGCAACTCAGGGTGTTGTGGTGTGGGCAAATTAACATGCGAACACCACATGAATATACTCTAAGACTGGAAAACCGCTGAACCGATTGAGCCCAAACTTCGTACCAGGGGTTAGTTTTTTCTGGGAAAGGTTATGGGCAAATCGGTTTTTCGATCCGATGTCAATTGTGCACGCGAGGAGGTAATATATGTTTTTACGCTGTTTTAGGAAATCTCCTATATAATAACCTCTGTTTGTCTGTCATTTATACAAATCTACGATTCTCCACCGATCGGGACGAAACTTGGTATGTGCGTGTAGTTTGACCAGGAGACGGTCGTTGTCGTATTGGCGAGGCCGTGCGGCGCCCGCTTCGCGCATGCGCAGGCGAGATCTCGGAAACGGGTTGAGCTATCGGGACGAAACTTGGTACGTGCGTGTAGATTGACCAGGAGATGGTCATAGGCTATGTGGCGTGTTCGTGCGACGTGACCTTGACCTTCAAAAAAAATAAAAAACCTCAAAATTTACGCTTTTGACGGGGGGCCGCACAATGGGGCCGCAGGCGAAAACTACTCAATGTATTGATCTGAAATTTCGTATATAGCTGTAATTCGGGGCCCCGCGTATCGTAGGACAGGTCGCGTCTTCGTGCGGTGCCGATTTTTTCACGTGCGCAGGTAAAATGTGTTTATACGGTCTTTTTGTAACTTTTATATAAGTTCGGTGCTCGCAAATCGATTCGCTATAGCGCGAATATTCAATTTCCAGTCGTAAATTTGGTAGCTTTAGAATATTTGGCGTTCCCTGCGTCCAACGATATATGACAATTAAGTGTCCGTTATATTCTTCTCCCCGAAATATCGAAAAGAAAGCGGCTCCCTGCATCCGTGATTTTAAAACAATGCGTGATTTATAAATAGACAATTACGTTGTGTATGTAGACCTGACGTCATCGAAGTTAACCCCTTACCGGTGGCATCGTACAAAATTCAGCATGCCGGTATCTCATATGGAGCCATTCGTGACGGAAACTGCGCTGGTGGAGCATTAAATATTATGTGCCAGCGCATTATCTTATATATGCGAGTCTCACATGAGCCGTTCATGGCCGGGGTCACGATGGTGCAGCATTACAGATCGCGTGCCAGTACATTATCTTATAAATGCGAGTCTCAAAGAGGGAGCTGGTGCAGCATTAAAGATCATGTGCCAGTACATTATCTTATAAATACATATCTTATAAATGGAGTCTCACATAGGGAGCTGGTGCAGCATTAAAGATCGTGTGCCAGTACATTATCTTATAAGTTGCGAGACTCGCATAGGGAGCTGGTGAAGCATTAAACATCATGTGCCAGTACATACCGGTACTCTTATAAATGCGAGTCTCACATAGGGAGCTGGTGCAGCATTAAATATCGCGTGCCAGTACATTATCTTATTAATGCAAGTCTCATATAGAGAGCTGGTGCAGCATTAAAGATTGTGTGCCAGTACTTTACCTTATAAATGCGAGTCTCATAAAGATAGCTGGTGCAGCATTAAAGAGTGTGAGCCAGTACATTACCTTATAAATGCGAGACTCACATAGGGAGCTGGTGCAGCATTAAAGATTGTGTGCCAGTACATTACCTTATAAATGCGAGACTCACATTTTCATGACGGGGGATACGCTGGTGCAGCATTAAAGATGGTGTGCCAGTACATATCTTATAAATGCGAGACTCACATAGGGAGCTGGTGCAGCATTAAAGATCGTGTGCCAGTACATTATCTTATAAATGCGAGACTCACATTTTCATGACGGGGGACACGCTGGTGCAGCATTAATGATGCTGTGAAAATAAATGTAATCTCTCTTTTTTCGTCCGAATTTATGTTTGAATGATGAAAGTTTTAATGTAAGGTTATATTATATAAAACAGGAAACAAATCTCTCTGTTGTCACGTTTAGACTCTTTTTGTCGAAATGGGGTCACTTGCAACAATTCACATTTTTATCCCATAAACAAAACATCCTGGGGGCAGTCAATTGAGATACATTTCACATTGTTGTGCCATGTATTTCACACACGTGTTTTTGCATGGTAACTTAAATATAGGTGCGTGACCTACTTACAAATAACGTGTTACATTTGCATCAAATTTTTACCCGGGACCAGTGTCGGGGCGGGAAATAATTTCGTCGGGGCAATTTGTCCACACGACGTGACCTTGACATTTAAACAGGTACCACATATTTCACACATTTGCATAGTATTAAATATTTATGTAACAGTGCGTGACCTAATTTCGAAACAACTTCTTCAAACATATCCGTTATCTACCATGTATTTTGAGAATTCCGCATACCTGTATGTATATAAGGGTACATCGACATGGGAAGTGCCATTGTCGTACTCCCCAGCCCGTACGGAGCGACCATTGCCTTCTCAATCGGTTTCTATCAAGCGCGGGACTGGATGAAGACTTATTTGGCGAGCTCCCACCAAAACAAAACGCACCGTTTGCTGGTTATTTTGGTGGAAGGAAAAGGTGCTGTCAGCGTGTTCATACTGCGAGTCTCCAATATGGAGCTGGTGCAGCATTAAATATTGTGTGGCAGTACATTATCTAATAAATGCGAGACTCACATTTTCATGACGGGGGATACGCTGGTGCAGCATTAATGATGCTGTGAAAATAAAAGTAATCTCTCTTTTTTCGGCCGAATTTATGTTTGAGTTATGAAATTTTGAATGTAAGGTTATTTTCGGATGACGATAACACCTTTTAACTTTAACTTTTCAAAAACAAAAGCCCGGGCATCGCCGGGTACCCAGCTAGTCTCATATATATTTTGAAGACCTCTGTTTGTCTGTCTGTCTGTCATTTATACAAATCTACGATTCTCGACCGATCGGGACGAAACTTGGTACATGTGTGTAGTTTGACCAGGCGGTCGTCGTTGTCGTATTGGCGACCCCGTGCGATGCCCGTGCAGCGCATGCGCAGACGAGATCTCGGAAACGGGTGGAGCTATCGACTTGAAATTTGCTATGTGAATGTATCTTGCCCCGGATACGAATTTTATCGGGTCGCCGAGCCCGTGCGACGCCAGCTTCGCACATGCGCAGACGAGATCTCGGAAATGGGTGGAGCTATCGACTTGAAATTTGCTATGTGAATGTATCTTGCCCCGGATACGAATTTTATCGGGTCGCCGAGCCCGTGCGACGCCAGCTTCGCGCATGCGCAGACCAGATCTCCGAAACGGGTGGAGCTATCGACTTGAAATTTGGTTTTTGAATAGCTATCGACTTGAAATTTGGTTTTTGAATAGCCCGGACAACGTCGGGCTCATCGGCTAGTCTCATATATATTTTGAAGACCTCTGTATGTTTGTCTGTATGTCTGTCTTTCTGTCATTTATACAAATCTACGATTCTCGACCGATCTTGGTACGTGTGTGTAGTTTGACCAGGCGGTCGACGTTGTCGTATTGGCGAGCCGGTGCGGCGCCCGCTTCGCGCATGCGCAGACGAGATCTCTGAAACGGGTGGAGCTATCGACTTGATTTTGGTTTTTGAATAGCCCGGACAACGTCGGGCTCATCGGCTAGTATTCATGACTTATGGCATAGAGTTTGACACCCCTCTCTGTATTACTTGTATTCAGGATTGAGGGGTGGGCAGTGACACTCCTCTCTGTTAACTTGTATTCTTAATTTCGGGGGGGCGGGGGTGACACATATGTTAACTGATATTCAGGACTTATGGCATAAAATTTGACACCCCTCTCTGTATTACTTGTATTCAGGATTGAGGGGTGGGCGGTGACACCCTCTCTGTTAACTGGTATTCAGGGACAGTGGTGGCATCGCCCCTCTGTTGAATAGTATCCATGATTTAGTGGGTGTGGTTGGCACCCATATCTGTTAACTGATATTTATAATTCAGTTAGTAAGCAGCGACACCCCTATCTGTTAACTGATATTTAGAATATAGTAGGCAGTGACACCCCTCTCTGTTAAGTGGTATTCAGGGGGTAGGTGGTGACACCCCTCTCTGTTTTGCTGATATTCACGATTTCTCTGTTAACTGGTATTCAGTATCATGCATGGCGTTATGCGGTGGCACCGCTCTGTTAACTGATACCCATGACTCAGGGGGTAGGCATTGACATCCTTCTCTGTTAACTGGTAGTCAGGGGGTATGCGGTTACACCCCTCTCTGTTAGCTGGTATCCATGTGGCAGGCGGTGACGCCCCTCTCTGTTAACTGGTATTCAGGGGGTAGGCGGTGACACCCCTCTCTGTTTTGCTGATATTCACGATTTCTCTGTTAACTGGTATTCGGTATTCATGGCGGTATGCCATGGTACCGCTCTGTTAACTGGTACCCATGATTTAAGGGGTAGGCATTGACACCCTTCTCTGTTAACTGGTAGTAAGGGGTATGCGGTTACGCCCCTCTCTGTTAACTGGTATTCGGTATTCATGGAGATATGCGATGGCACAGCTCTGTTAACTGATACCCATGATTCAGGGGGTAGGCGGTGACACCCTTCTCTGTTAACTGGTATTCAGGGGGTATGCATTGACACCCCTCCCTGTTAACTGGTATTCGATATTCAGGAGGTAGGCATTGACACCTTCTCTGTTAACTGGTCCCATGATTAGGGGTTAGGCATTGATACCCTCTTTATTAACTGGTATGCAGGAGGGTATGCGGTTACGCCCCTCTCTGTTAACTGGTATTCGGTATTCAGGGGGTGGGCATCGACACCCTTCTCTGTTAACTGGTATTCGATATTCAGGAGGTAGGCAATGACAACTTCTCTGTTAACTGGTATTCATGGGATATGCGGTTACGCCCCTTTCTGTTAACTGGTATTCGATATTCATGGGTGTAGGCGGTGGCACGACTCTGTACCCATGATTCAGGGGTAGGCAACGGCACCTTCTTTGTCAACTGGTATTCAGGGGTTATGTGGTTACGCCCCTCTCTGTTAACTGGTATTCGATATCCATGGGTGTAGGCTGTGGCACCGCTCTGTACCCATGATTCAGGGGTTGGCATTGACGCCCTTCTCTGTTAACTGGTATTCATGATTCAGGGGTAGGCGTGACACCAGGGATTCATGGGGGTAAGGTATGTTAACTTGTATTCAGGGAGTAGGGGTGACACCACTCTGTTAATTATTTAATTCAGGATTCTGTGGTGAAGCTACACCCCTCTCTGTTAACTGATATTAAGTATTCATGGGGTGTAGTGACACCCTCCAATGTGTTTAACGAAACTCATTTGTAACCAGGACGAGATACCACACATAATTACAGAAACTCGGCGATAATGGCCGGAAACGGGATTAATATTGGGGTATTAAATACGTCAAAAGTACTGTAAGCACCGTACTTCAGGATCACACAGAACGTCCGTTAATTAATATACGGTCTCCAAAGACGTATACGTGCCCGGGGGTATAACCAATCCAATGCTTATTCAATCAATTCAATACTCATCCATTGTTCAATAGAACATTTATCTCTGGATTGAAAAGAGTCAGTGTTTGGAAATATTGGTTCGAAGTTTTCTATTTTGGAATGATCTAGATATTTTTAATACAATAATGTAGCTGTAATTAATTAGTTTCATTATAAAACCATCCACGGGTTAATTGGTACACGCAAAAAACTCAAGTGCTGTATTCTTACACTTGGCAAGTGTTACACTGATTTCGGCAGTACAGGTGCCATTTTCACACCTGAAGTGTACTCAAAAGAGCCTTACGTCAGGTGTAATGCGTTTTCGGTAGCACCTCGCAAAGTGCTGAATTTCCAACACTTCTACGGACTCATCGTTTCGGACAAGGACCATTTTGATTGGACGTCACTAGATTCGACGTCACTAGTCTGAGACTCAATCACAGATAAAGTTTTTTCCACGCGGTCAACTGGTCGCCATTTTGATCAACTGAAGTGAAAGTGACTGTGACGACCAGCTTCTTTCAACAATTTTTCAACAAAAACAACATTATTTCACTTTGGATCACTTTGGTGAGTATTGAATGTTGAATGCAGTGAGTATTGGACGAAGAAGTGTTTTAAGAAAGAGGTAAAGTGGCCAAATTTGAATGAAGGATTTCGGATTTCATTATTCAGTGTTAATTTTCAAATTAACTAAATAATAAATTTCAAAAATCTAAAATGACCGAATGGAACTTCGCTATGCTGCATGCAGACACACATTTTCATTGACATTGCATCGATGATTGTTGGAAAGCTTGCATAATCCTATTTAGTATCTACTCTCGACATCCAAATAATATTCATACATTTTAATTAAACTCAGATTTTGGAAGTTCTGATTATAATTATATTTATTTATGTTTTAGAATGACGGTAAGATCGATCTTACAATGATTCATGTTAATTCTTAACCCAATTCAATTGATTTCCGTGGTACGAATCGACCAAACAAAACGGTACGAAACGACCAAACATTATGGTACGAAACGTCCAGGTACGAAACTACTAGTACCATGGTTACGGTACGAAACGTCTAGAATCCAGTGGAAACATTTGAATGGGGAATTCAATGTTAATTTTCAAGACAAGATTACTCAATATTTACAAACCTCAGATGAATCAATTGAATGCTTCATGACACATGTCCTGTATTATTTGCAATATTTGAGCATTATATCTAGTGACAACGCGAAGCAGATTTTTTGTTTTGCGACATTTTGACATCATTTGATGGAAATATTGTAAACAATGATAAATTGGTGAACTACTTTAACTTTTTAATAAATGTCAAATTATATCCACCCGGGGATAAAAAATCTAAATTCTGCTACGTACGCATTGTCGCTAGATTATTATTCTAGCTTTCCAAAAAGGTATATGATCACAGTCCTATTAATTGGCAGGGGCTGATCCAGGCCATTTTCCGACCCGGTATACCGGGAAAACAAAAATTGTTGATAATGTTGGTAACAGGTCGGGCACACCACCCAAACGAGCTAAGTTGCCCCTTTGAGCTATCGTAGCCCCATCGAGCTAAAATAAGTGTCAACAAACCCCACAGTTATTCATTTCGACTCATTGCGACAATTAGCGATCATGATATTGGGTGATGTAAGTTACGGCTCATCAAGTGCGCCCTTACTTGGCCTCAGGAAATCCAAGATTTAATTTTTTTCAGTAAAATGTTTCCTTTATTGTCGCAGATTTTATGAAAAAAAAACGTTTAGAGCTTTTTGGGGCAGGTATACACGGATATGGGTAATTACTAGTACTACAGCTAATTAACCCTAGCAATTCCATCAAAATGAGTACATGGTATCTAAAAATTGAATCATTTGAACAGGGTCTTTCTTACTCTTTTTTTTTTAAAGTAGGGTGTCTGAAGATCGCAATTTTACTAAATTTGTTCTCTGTATGTGTTTTGTTCCAAAATTACATATATGGGGTAACATAGGGCATTATTTAATATTCTCAGGCTAACATTGCACTATCCTTAACAGTGCTATGTTAACATAATAACAATGGATATATAATGTCAAGTTAATGTTTGATTTTACAAATAATGATGCTGACTGTTAGAAAAAAATAACAAGTTTAACAGTTATCTCTTTTTGTTGAAGAAATTTTACTTATCGTTCACCGAACTTGCATGTCCCCGTTAGTCACGAAATTGTCCCCTTTTTTCACGAAAAAGGTGATAACTTCTATATCGGTGAGATATATATTTTCCCTCTTTATAAATTATCTCTATATATGGCGACAACTTAGTACATCAAGGGAAAACGGGTCATGGTAAACATAATTTGATAACAGTGATTTGTGAAATTTGTCCCGTTAGTCACGAAATTGACGTCACCGTAATTGTCCCGTTAGTCACGATTTTTGAAAGGCTTAAAAAAATATAAACAATTTTTTTTTGTATTTGATCTGTTTGGCTGTTATTGATATCACAGAAGAAACATTTATTTCCAATGCTCCCCTTCAGCCAGGAATCTTCTCAAAGCATCAACTGTTTCAATGTTCGTGGAACAACAGTCATGAACATGTATTCTGAGCATCCCGCATCAGTAGTTATTGTTTCAGGCGCGTTCATCACCATTCCATATCAGTTCCAATCGGAAAAGGGACTGATTAGTAAGCTCCTACCAGCAGTTGTTACGGCTGTCAGTTTGGATCGTTTGTCCATTACCTATGCAAAGGCCATCTCTAAAAGGCGCATTAGACTTGTTGATTCTGATACTGCTCAAATCAAGAAAGAGCTTGTAGTGGACATCTTATCACAACCAACACTAAAGAGGGGGGTCTATGAGTTTTGTGAGGATATTAATGTTGACATCTTTTAAATTTCATTAAAGGGACACATAATCTTTAGTATTCTCTAACTATTTATATCATATATATCCGATACAAATTATTCTATACATTTTTCTCTAACTTGAAAGAACTGTATTTCCAAAGTCAATATATATATAATTATATAGTCTTAAGTAGCTCTAGTTATCATTACATTAATACATATAAGAATCAAACTATGACATGTTTTATTGTTCACCTTCTAAATGTTCACATTCGCTCAGCTGATATGTTAAAGGTTTTGTGTCTCTTTAATAGTGAACACAGTTCATTATCACCGTCATATTCTGTCTCATGTTCTGGACCACGTTAGACTTGCACATAGATGTACATGTATTTTTCAAAGAGTTTTATTACTGTTTAAAGCTAGGAACACATCCATGCATATGCATATATTTAAATCAAGTAATCAATGCACTGGCATGTACACATGCGTCGAACGATGCGCGGGCGTCCAACATATAAATGTGCACATGCCAGTGAATTATGACTTGATTTAAATGTACGCATACGTATGAATGTGTTCCTAGCTTAAAATGGATAGGGTAAAATTAGGTATACATTGGTATTACTGGTCAGTGAGTGCCCAATCTATGGATGCATGGTATCACTTGTAAGCTACATCCATGTACTTGCGGTATTCGGGATCCAAATATAAAATCATAAATGTGTGGGGTCCTAGACTCCTTGTGTTTGGGGCTTTATTACAATTCAATACATCATTAGCCAGTTTGCTAGAAAATTTAATAAACTTAAATTTAAGTAATTAATCTACACATTAATTAGTAGTAATATAATGGGAAGATTTTGATATCAGTACATACCTTGATGTATTATCACTATTATGATGTATTGACATGTATTTCTTTCAATAATCACTCAGTTTGGGGACCGGAAATTGAAATGTATTAAATTGATATTAAATTGATATCCTATGGTATTACATAAATTATGTTGAAATTAATTGTTGAATGTTAGTTTGACTACCGGTAGTTTCTTT
This sequence comes from Siphonodentalium dalli, assembly GCA_032622095.1. Lineage (NCBI taxonomy): Eukaryota > Metazoa > Mollusca > Scaphopoda > Gadilida > Siphonodentaliidae > Siphonodentalium > Siphonodentalium dalli. The sequence goes on along the minus strand of CP136065.1, from coordinate 179,915,147 downwards.
TTACAGTAATGTTTGAGTATTTATCAATTGAATTATTATATTAATCAAACACAAAGTGGTAAAGATTAACATGATGAAAATGTCTATTATTATTGTAATTATATTTGTATATATTAAATTTATAATCAGAATTTATTGAGATGTTTTGCTAAATTTGGCTCGGTGCATCTAATTCTTAAAATTTAGTATAAACATATCACCCTATGTAGATCATTAACACAATAAATAATCAATTATTAGAGCATTTGTATGGATAAGCGCTATATAAAATAAATTATTAAAATTATTAACCACAATTCAAATGGAATCAATTCTCACCTTGCCTGAAGTATTAATTTGCAAAACATTAAAAGCTCAATATATGTTATCTGCAGACACCCCAAATTGCTCATTTTATTCATGAAGTCAATCAGTATAAAGTCATATATCCAAGTCATAATGTTTAACATGGTACGGTCTACCATATTCATCATCGGTACATAATAAGGTATATCTTTGCCAAATGTTTTCAGTGGAATGCGCCATACTTATGATATAGGCCGACTGAATCAACATTTAAATCTAAATGATTTTATTATCTACAGATTGTTTCATGTTTGTGTTACAAATTAAATTATTTCTGTTTAAATTATTGTTTTCTTCATCTATATGCAAACTTCGACCACAAATTCCTCCAAAAAAAGAAAGAAAGGCTGACGAACATTTTGTCCCGTTAGTCACGATTTTGCATGTCCCGTTAGTCACACCACATTTTTAAATAATAAAAAAAACAGCTTTTGGTACATTATCTAATTCAGCCTATAAAGTAGGGGAGTAAGCTTTCCTTCAATTTACAAAAATAATTTTGTGTTCATTAGCAGCCAGTTAGATAAACTTTTACTTCCTCAACGAGACGTTAAATGTCATGTCCACTTTTTGTCCCATTAGTCACGGCCTGTTTTTAGACCATATCTAGCCAATGGTTGAAGGCAAAACCAATAATCTGCCATTTGTAAATTATAGACCCAATGCACTATCCATACTATCAAGAAAAGTTTTCATTTGTGTAATAGTAAGTTCTAGGCATTCCAAAAAAGGCAATCGGTTGTCCCGTTAGTCACTATGGAAAGGTAGTGACCAGTTGTTTGCACTCGTAATTTCTTGGTAGGGGAGAAGCTGGCAGTGTTCTCAATTTTACATCACCCAATATCGTGATTGCAAATTGTCGCAAAAGGTCAAATTTTACAAAAATGAATAATTGTGGGGTTTGTTGACACTTATTTTAGCTCGTTGGGGCTACGATAGCTCAAAGGGGCAACTTAGCTCGTTTGGGTGATGTGCCCGACCTGGGTAACTCCATGCAGGCAATTCAGTGTGTATGTATTTCACAACCCCTAACAGGTCCCTCAAATTACCATATTAGACATGCCCACAGAATATATTGGGGGAGAAGATCTATCCATAAAACATGATATTATAGAATTATTCCTGAATTATTCATCACCAGCAGGGAGCCAGTCAGCCATTATTATATATATATATCTCTTATATATTTTGATAACCTCTGTCTTGTCTGTTTGTCATTTATACAAATCTACGATTCTCGACCGATCGGGACGAAACTTGGTACGTGTGTGTAGTTTGACCAGGCGGTCATCGTTGTCGTATTGACGAGCCCGTGCGGCGCCCGTGCAGCGCATGCGCAGACGAGATTTCGGAAACGGGTGGAGCTATCGACTTGAAATTTGCTATGTGAATGTATCTTGCCCCGCGACGAATTTTTATCGGGTCGCCGAGCCCGTGCGACGCCAACTTCGCGCATGCGCAGACCAGATCTCGGAAACGGGTGGAGCTATTGACTTGAAATTTGCTATGTGAATGTATCTTGCCCCGCGACGAATTCTTATCGGGTCGGCGAGCCCGTGCAACGCCAGCTTCGCGCATGCGCAGATCAGATCTCGGAAATTTTGTATGGTCAGCTAGACGATAGACCTCATATTAGTCGTTATGGCTGCTCGGCTTATAGGACATTCCTTAATTTTCATTCACTCAAGAATGCAAACTTCACAAAAGGAATAGCCCGGACAACGTCGGGCACATCAGCTAGTATATATATATAAGTAGCTGTCTTCTTACTGGGTATACCACCATACAGAGTAATTCTGCCATTTCCGTGGAATAAAAATACAGGGTAATTTCATGATCCTTCAAGATCCTTATATAAGTAAAAACTCTTTAGAATTTTCTGAAAAAATATGAGTATGTTATGTTGTACAATAGAATGGCAGGGGCTAATCAAAATCATTTTTTTTAACTTTTCCTGGGGGGGGGAGTACCTCTGGACCCCCTCTCGGCAGGAATGCGACACCCCCACCTCAGGCCTACGGAATATCATGTTGTGACCCCACTTGAGTGTATATACAGTGTCCCCAAATAAATCCTGGATTAGGCCCTGATTGGCCACGCCAATAAGTAATGCTGTGGGAAATGCCGTGGCAACATGTGGATTCTAACATGCCACAGCATTAAATTTGCCGTGGGACATTTTCCCTAATTTCGAGGGCTGTGATCACCTGCGCTTTGTAAGGTTTGAACTATCTTTTCTAAAAAAAATAACACTGAATTCCCCAGGCCTCGAAATTCGGGAAAATGTCCCACGTCGTGACCACGTAACTGATACGGCAATTACCACATAAGGTTGTCTGCAGTATAACTGAGGTTTACTTACCAAATACATGGCATTATACCTGTACATGGCTGTGTAACTGCCAAGGCACTCAAATGCTGTGGCAAAAAGTAATTACCACGTCATTGTTGATTGCCGTGGCTAATTTCGAGGGCTGAATCTTGGGTTATAATTTTACACATGTCACTATACCGGTAGTAATATATTTCATTAGCATAATGTTAATCATCCCCCCCCCCCCCCTGCCATAATTCTAAAAAATAAAAATTCCATATTAATGAGAGCCCAGGAAAATCAAGAGGTTAATGGAATTCGCCTTCTCCAGAGCTAGGTACCAACTTTTTCCTTGCAGTTATTTATGGGGAAGCATAATAAGGAGTACAGTAGGAATTATCAAAAAAGGAGAAAGTTAGTTCAAAGGAAAAGTGGCAGAAGAAAAGTTGCACCTTGTGATAAAGTTGTAGAAGATGATAGTGAACTGAATGATTCGTTTGATGCTAGCCTTCCACCTTTTGTTGACACGCCTGCTCCTGCCGTCAAGCAGATATCGCATAGTTGGTCAAGAGTGAAGAGAATCACTCATCAGAATCCAGGAAGATCTGGACCTGACATTGTTAAGTTCAGATGCGAGTCATCATGTGACCCTCTCTTAAGAGAATATAAGAGATTTTTGATCTGGAAAAATAGAGCGGAGTCAGAATACAAGTTTTGTGAGGTATTTTTAAGGCCATATAAAATATGTTTGTTTGCTTAGTCCCTACCTTTATTATTATAACAACTTCTTTTGACATTATTAGTACTACTACTATCCCAGATTGTCTCTGTCCATCAATGATATATGCTGCAGTGTTGATATTCAGAGATCAAACTGCAAAAAGGGGTATAAATATTCCACTGCATTTTGCTTGAAACATCATTACATGTGTCAAACTTTTTATCCATTTCCCATACATGTAAGATTGATAGTGCATGTTATGAGTTGTTTGACATTTAAGCTGTTGTTTTTTTAACACAATTTATGTGAATACAAAGTATATAAAAAAGTAACCCTTTTTGTTGCGAAATATGCTTTGTTATTAAATTCAGATATTTTATCTGTCTGTTTCAACCGCGATCGATAAATCCACCGATAAGAATTATATCACAACTACTCTTGAGTGCCAAATAACAGTACAGGGTGGAAAATCTCCCAAAATTAAATAACAGTACAGGGCAGAATAAGAGTATAGAGTGAACAATTTATTCACTTGACAGTACTTGTATAGGGTCAAATTTGGAATGGTGATTGTACACACTCTTATAGAAATAAAAGGGACACTGGTTGTGTAATGCCCTGACAAAGTGGTTAAAACTCGGGCTATTTATAATTTAAAACTGTTTTTAACAAGTTATTTGCTTTAAATGTGGACAATTAGATGACATATAAGAAAAACAAATAAGCATATAGGGCCAAATAAGGATCATACAGGTGGGAATTTTACCCCAAAATTAATAAGCGTACATGTATGCTTATTTGGCACTCAAGAGTATATCAACATTTTTATTATAGTATAAGGCAGGGTCGTATCCAGAGCGTTTTTCATACCGTTTACCGGTTTGGGATCCCAAATCCGGCATCCCAAAAATATTGTATTCTGTGTATAAACAATCCCAACAGCAGAAATTAACAAACACAGTATACATAACTGACAGCCATCTTGGATTTCTTTTAACACGGTCTGCAGGTTGCATTTATACATCAATTTTCATGAAACTTTGTATGAAGACATATTATGATCAGTAGATGAAAACGTCTATTTCTGTCATGGTCAGCTGCCCAAAATGGCAGCCATCTTGGATTTCTTTAGCACAGTTTGTAGGTTGCATTTACCGGTATGCATGAATCTGTTTGACACTGGGCAGGATGACATATTATGAGTACATGAGGATGTCCAATTTTGGTCATGGCAGGCTACCCAAAATGGCTGCCACGGCAGCCAACTGCAGTATAAGTTACCAGTGGAATATAAATACTGCTTAAAGCAAAGATAAGCTACAGTGTCATTGACACTTTCATTTTGTTAGTACTGTATCCATGGTCATAACATTCGTTACAGCGTTCAAGAAGCGCACGACCGGATGACACCACATTAAACAAAAAAATCTTTGGTTATTCCCCATGCCAAAAGTACATATACATACAAAATTTGAGCTGGATCGAGTGACCCCGGTGTTGCTAGGGGTGTTTATTGGAAAAATAAAGACCTTCCCAAATTCACAGGATCAAAGAACAGTTAATTAAATTGTAGATAGGTTCATATTGGACCTAAATATTGTACCAATGCCTATATATGCTCATAGTGGGCTTATTTTTTAATAAGGGAGTGGAGATATGGTTCCGGGACCCGTTTTAAAATATTGCCCGGATAAAAATAACCCTGGATACGAAATTTCATGGAAATCCGTCTGACACACAGCAACTTTCCGTTGGTCATGAAAATCTACTGTCCTCTTAATATACTATTCTTATTAGTCTACCGTAGTTATGAATATGGCCTTGTTATTGTTCTGAGTGAAATGTATAATGGAACTGAAGATGATTTGCGGAGAATTTCCCGGTAGTGCATTCAGGAAATCTACATTCTCTTTGCAACATTCATTTTCTTCTGTGGCGTCATGAGTTATCATTGCGTAGCACACTGGTAAAACAGACGCTCTTTATCACTACCGTAAATGAAGAGTTTGGCGCGCAATCCTATTTTTGTGTTAACCCATCAATTCCCCATTGCAGTGGCAGGTGACTGATTTGTCGCACTAGCTCGGCAGTGGTGCGAGGTCACACCCTCCCCCGTGGCTTTTTGGTAGCAGTACACAATTTCTTAACCTTTTTCATCATTTTGAGGGGGGGTACTGTACTACAACCTTCTGCTGCGCATAGGTAATTGATAACTAGAGTTGGGCGATATTTCGATATATCGCCAAAATTTGGTATGAAATCCATACTGTTATCGATACCGAGGGCTCAGAAAAATATCGGTATATATGGTCAGTCCACTCCGGTATTAGCGCGATCATCAAACATAACCACGATGTGTGTGTACCGTAACTTACCCGTAAGTCGCGACGAAACCCGAAATGATCACGATAAACTGTTCAATTAAAATTTGTTTGATCTAATATTCATTAACAGGGAACTCCGGGCCCAGTGAATAAATATCAGACTGTGTTTCATTTCAATCAACAGTGAAACAGTCTGATATTTAATCAGACTGGGAAATCCCAGTCTGAGTTCAGCCCAATATCACAAAATCAGCCCAAGAAAATAAGATGCACGTGGTTGTGAACTGTTACTAAGGGTGACAAAAATATGTCAAGCTACCCATATCGATCCCCTCCGCAAGCTGCCGAACAGACGTCTGATTTCTCATGACAGGTGTGACTCTATCCCCATGTTTCACAATTAATTCACGCTCTACCTGGGTGAGAAAGTGTCACGCGATAGCTGATCTTTTAATTACTATTAGTTTAACTTGCCCAACTTGGCCGTTTTAGCTCCATAGCTTAACTATGACAGAGCGAAAAGTAAATGGATTTTAAACCCTGCAAACCAGTACTCCCATGACTAAAATAGTCCAAACTGACAGTTATAGCCCTTGTGTGCTTATAATGCTGTTTTTCAGCCCTCCTACAAACCCATGAAATTGTGTATTGCTACATTTACCTTTACATACAAAATTTGAGCTCGATCTGTTCAGTAGTTTTCAGAGTCTATAGAGGACATATAATAAACAAAACTCCCAAAATATATAGTAGATGTTAATTTATTTTCAATTCGGATGCCGCAATTGAAAATTTTCGCCATACAGACGAAAATGAAGGCTTCAGTGACATTTTCACCCCCAAGGACAGCTTTCACATCGTTTTCACTATATTATCACAAAAAATTCACCTGGATTCACTTGATAATTGTACAAAAGTCTTTATTCTACAACTGAGGCGATAACATTTTGCAAATACACATTTATTCTCAATTTCTGTACATTAAACGCCGCGATTAATACACTGAGAACAGGATATCGACGGCCATTGTCACCAAACTTTGTCCGAAGGGCAGTATTTTCTAATATGACGTCTGCCGCGTCATCTTATTTTTGGGATAGCCCCGATGTAGCGGAAATAGAATGAATGTCCAAGTTTCCCAGACTCTGAATAATGCAGTGATTTTACAGAGTTTGGTTTTAATCAGACTGTTCAATATGCCGATTGTTTAAATTTTTGTGATTTAATCACTATCAGTATAACCAACCTTTCTTTTTTTAAACAGATATTGGAAGATCTATCACTGCTAGATATTGGACATGGGTTACTCCTGCTTTTTGTGCAAATTGGTTTTTCAAGGTGAACCAAGGGTGCTGATCTCCCATATTCACTCTGCTCATGCATTATATGATAGTCAATGACTCATATTGGAATGTAATCAAAGTGGATGCCCATGTTGCTTTAGCTCCTTCAATTCATTTCGTAAGCACCTGATAAGAAAACATAATGATGTCCAGTCAGAACCAGATAGCAATGACGACTCAGTAGTAGTACAGCAGACAGAACAACAATTTGTTCCACAGTTTGAGGATGATTCAATCGCTGATAATAGAGATAGCAATGACTCGGATGATGATTTCCAGAATTTAATCAAGAAGCAGTCTGCTATATATATCGCAACATTATTATCACAGACAAATATGACACATGTTTCTATCCAGAGGATAGTTGACAATTCAAGTTCAGAAATGATAATTGATGAACTTCAGAAGAAGACGAGAAAGTTGCTTTCTGATTTGGGTATCGATATCACTTCAGAAGTATGTCAAACCTATTTGGAGAATTTTCAGTTTGCAGCAACACCCTTCTCAGGGCTTGAGACTAGATATCTCAGAGATAAATTCTTTTCACAGGAAATGGGCTTGATCAAGGCACGTACAATTGTTCTTGGTACTAGATTTGAATCTAAATTCGATGCTTCATCTGGGCAAACAATGCAGGTTGTTGTCAGAAATACATTCCAGTATGTTTCTCTGAAAGAAACGTTAGGATCTGTTTTGAGTCACCCATACATTCTTCCTTCAAGAAATTAATAATGGACACCAATCCCAAGATGGTATTATGAGAGATTATTGTGATGGACAACATTACAAGGAGCATCCGTTATATTCTGTATCAAAGGATAGTTTGCAACTGTGTCTTTTTTTTTATGAGTTTGAGGTAGCAAACCCTCTTGGGGCGAAAAGAGGCATCCACAAATTAGGTGGTTTATACTACACAATTCAGAATTTGCCTCCTCATTACAACTCATCTCTACGTAATATTCACATTCTTGCACTTTTTTATTCTCTCGATTTGGAAAAGTATGGATTTGATAAAATTCTAGCACCGTTTTTAGAGGAACTCTCAAAACTTGAATCTGATGAAGGTATGACTATAGTACTCAGGGACGGTACTGTGATAAATAAAAGGGGGAGTATATCTCAATTTTCATCAGACAACCTCGGAGCAAATAGCATTGGTGGTTTTGTTGAGTCATTCTCTGCTAATTTCCCATGCAGGTTGTGTATGACACATCGGCGAGATTTTCAGTCTGTTACAACTGCCAAGAATTGTGTAATGCGTGATAAGGAGAACTATGTACGTCATGTTAAACAGGTAAAACTTGATCCTACTACAGTTTCACAGCATGGAATTAAAAGTGAATGTCCATTAAATCGTTCTCGATTCTTCCACATTACTTCAAATTGCACACTGGACATCATGCATGATATATTAGAAGGAGTGGGAAAAATGGAGTGTAAACTGGTTTTGTCTCATTTAATTTATGAAGATACACAATTTTCGTTAGATGTATTGAATTCGCGGATATCAAGTTTTAACTACGGATATGTGGATAAAAAAAAAATAAACCATCAATATTCTCTGATGTAAACTTGAGAATCCAGGACAGTAACTTGAAGAACAGTGCTTCTCAGATGTGGTGTCTATTACGAGTATTGCCTCTGCTGATTGGTGACCTAGTAGAACGTGGTAATTCAGTTTGGCAGTTACTTCTCAGTTTGAGGTCTATACTGGACATAGTGTTTTCCAATGCAGTCACTGAAGCTAATTGTTACCAACTACAATATCTTATTGAAGATCATCTCACTCTTTTCAAAATATTGTTTCCAGGCGTCAATCTCACCCCAAAGCACCACTTTTTGACCCATTACCCTCAGCACATGCTAAAAGCAGGGCCTCTTATTAATAGTTGGTGCATGCGATATGAAGCAAAACATTCATTTGGAAAGAATATAGCTGATGTTGTTTGTTGTTTCAAAGATATTTGCTACACTATTGTTGAAAGGCATCAGATAAGACATTGCACAGATTGGTATTCTGTACAACCATGCAAACAATATACATGTGCAAGCAGTGGCATTACAATGCTGAAAGTTTTTGAAACTGAGGACAAGGATTTGTTGTTAAGAACAGTTTATGGACTTTCAGATTTTGATGATATTTATGTTGCCAATCGGGTTGACATTCTGGGTACTGAGTACAGAGCAAGCATGATAGTTGTTATTGGGTACGCCAATGAAATGCCTGTTTTTGGACTCTTGAAAGTAGTATTCATCATCAGAGACATACCCTACTTATTTGGCACCAAACTGGAAACAGCATATTTTGATGATCACTATCATGCCTATGCAGTCTTGAACAGGTCTTCACAATCAAATTTCCTATCAAAGCATGCCGACTTGCTAAATTATCATCCATTGCACATGTGTTCTGTTACTATAGAAGAGGGAGAATCAACACAACAGTTCATTGCTTTGAGGAGTAAAATAACTACTAGTTTAGCCGACACAATGAATTCATAAAAGTTGAACTTTTAAGATACGTAAGTTAAACAGTCTATGATATATTTTGACACTGTATGTACCGGTATGTACGCGATAGACTCAAAAAAACTAATGACCTGATTGGACTCAAATTTGGTATGTATATACTAGAGCTGGCCCTTTACTAGAGATGTAACGATATTGGGGTTATCGATATTAGCCGATACTGATATTTTTCCTTTCTGTTATAGGTCTTTACCAATACGGCCGAATCGCCGATACCGATGACTATTATAGTTACACTTTCATTGTTTACATATCTGCAGATACAGATACCAGTGGATATTTTTAAAAACACAATTTCAATTTTCAAGTTATTTAGATCCATCGATTTGGTGATACTGACAATCACATTTTGCTCACATCAATATATAGTATCCTCACTGACTTCCCTTCATGTTGGCCCAAAAATCATTGCGTGCAAGTTGATTATAAAAGATGGAAAAAGCCTTTTATCAATTTCAATTAATAAGTATTGGTGTGGGGTCACTTCAGTGCAATGTGAGGCTTGTGAGCAGTTTACATTGGTATCTGAAAATATCTGCTAGATTTCGATCACTTACTGGATACCTATATTTAACAGATAACAGACTTATAGGCTGATACTCTTACCTGCCAATAATAGTGATGGCCAAATAATAGTGATGGGTGGATTTTTAGACTGAAATTAATAATATTAGTGATGGCATTTTTACTCTAAACATGTATCATTGCCAAATAATAGTGATGGGTGGAATTTTGCCTCCAAATTTAATAATCGTGACGTCACTATTATTATGCAGGACTTGCAGGTACTCTCACCTGCCGAATAATAGTGCATGCATAATTTCAGTCAAAAATACAACCCTGCACTAAATATTATTAGGCAGTAAAACATAGTGAAATTGCCTGCACTATTATTAATTTCAACTTAAAATACAGCCCTGCACTATTATTCGGCAGAAGAGAGTAATACCTATTATAGGCCCAGCTCTAGTATATACATGTATATGTACTTTGACCCGCTGAGTTTTGTTATGCTATTGTCGACACGATACGACTTTTAGATTAGGTGCGTACAAATTTATGGGTCATTTTCTGAGAAATGGTCAAATAACGGTAAAACATTGAAACAATTATTCTGAACCCCGTAAATATGATTTTTGTGCATTCTATCATGTAGAACATGGAATTTTATATTGGAATCTCCATCAGCAAAGCGTGAAACCTTTCTAGTGGCAAATTATACGCCAATGGTGAATGGAAAAGACATCAGGAATGATCATAAATATCAATTATTCCTGTTTAGAACTTCTTAAATTCACTCTATCATGAAGAACTCATATGACATCATATTATAGAGCAATAGTGTTGTGAGGTTAACCGCAAAATCGGGTCGGTTGCAGTAGTCACACAACTACCGCAACCTCATTGTCGGCCGATAACCGTATTTTTCGGTGTTCAAACTTTCCCGCCAAAGAGTGCTCAGAAGCCGTAGTTTGATCACAAATTCACAATGGCTGACCTATATAAGTATGTATGATCACTACAATTTCCCAAGCATTGATGACGTACCACCGTGTGTCAGTTGATGCAATGTCATTGGCTGTGTCACATATGGGAGCCTCAGTATAGCAACAAATTGGCAAGTGATTTCGGAGTTCTAGTGATTTTTTTTTGACAACGACGCGATGCCATTGGCTGCATGTTGGACTATGATGCAATAGAGCCTCACTTTCAATTTTGAAACAACGTGTTTGCCATGTGATTTCGCAATCCCGCAGAATGTTTATGAATACTTATAACATACGCATGCCAGATTTATCTTGCGTGTTCATGATTGGTTGTTTATGGAGAGAAATGCACAGATGCAAAATCTGCGAGATTACATGTATAAATATTAACCCATGTCAGTCAGTGTGATGTGGGCTGAATTATGTTCAGTGAAAATTGAATGAAATATACCTGAATTAAAATTATAATCACACACTATATGATACTATGCGACCTCTATTTCCAAAGGTGATGCATTGCATTGCAGTCTGTGACTTTCTGCTCCGAAAGTTTCCTGAAATCCAGAGTTTATTTCGAGATCGTTCGATATGTTTTCGCCACTCGAATTTTAATTTTTAAACCTCGACACTTGGTAATAATTTCTGGCTCTGAATGTGAAAGCATATCGCCGTAACATGTCGACCACACTGACAGTATCAACACAAATTACACAATATCTATGTAATGCTGGCTCAATCGACCTGTGTATGTATCAAATATTAAATGTAGTTCACGAATCGCGAAGTAGGTTTTGTCTAGTCGCCACTGGATGACTGAGGGGAACACGATTGTGTAATGCACACTGCACACTCAGTGGTATTTTATGAGAAGTTATGTGTAGTATCCAAGTTTTCATAAACTACCGCAACCGAAGTTTTTTATGCCAAAAAAAACGCAACCGCAACCGAAAACCAAATTTCACAACCTCACAACACTATAGAGCAATCCAATGACTGATGAGTCAAATGTGTTATGCAATTTTTTTTTCAGTATTCAAGAGATGGAGACCAGTAAAAGGTTTAGTGTGACTTGTGTGCAGAAAACAAAACTTATACAAATAAAAGTTGGCGATCTGTCGTTTGAAAAACTTACAGCAGAGATAGCATCTTGTTTTTGGATGGAAAATTTTACAATAGCTGTAAAGTTACCAGAGTTTAGTAATCACATAGATATTGATGACGAAAGTGACATGCATATTTTGAAGGAATATTTGAATATTGAGTTAATCGTCAAAAAGCAATTATCTGTGTCGGAAATCCAGAGTCTAGCTCCTGTGACATCTGAACCCTCTGCTGTGTTTGTCCCAGAACCCTCTGCTGCATTAGCTAAATCATCTCCGTCTCAGAAGGCTTTTGTAAGTATTCGATATAGATTTTCAGCTAAACCTGATTTAGTCACCAAATTGAAATTGAAAATACCTAGCTCTGTATTACGTTATACATCTTAGGGCATTGCAATCCATTCAGAATTTAGCCAAGTGATGATAACATGGCATTGTGCAATGTTACTATCGGGCTCCAAATAAACATACAGGTGGAATAAACAAATTAACATACATGACGAATAATTTCCCAAAGTTTGAAAAACAGACAGTACGAAATTAACATACGTGGAGGAATTTGCACCAAATTTGGGTGGTTATACCCCATGGAATAGACAATGTCAATTTACGAGAATTGTTTGGAAACCGCATAATGTTTGTACCATGTATAGAATACTTTGAAGTTTGAAATAAGAAAAAATCGTTGTGACTTTGGTACAATTCGACAATAATATTTCAAAATGAAAAGCAAAGTTTCTGCAGGATTTTTTTCACAGAAAATTTAAAAAACATACAGACAGACCCAATAAACCACTGTACAGTACAGGGCAGACTTTGTCTTTAAAATTAATAAGCATACATGTACGCTTATTTGGAGCGCGAGAGTAGCGTGACTGACATTACATGAATATATTGAGGCACTGTGCTTGTTTTCAAATTAAATTTGTCTTAAATTTACAGAAACACATACGGTTTTGTTATTTTTTCATAGTAGATATTTCATTGTTTCAAGATGATGTTCAAGCAAATTTTAACTTCGATCTGACATGAAATATCATTTTTTTTATAACAAAAGTATGTGACTGACGATACATTTATAATAATTTTGTGACATTACTCTCTGAAATAAATTATAATATTTCCAACATATTCCAACACTCAAATGAGTAATTATGTCAAACCAATAAACCTTTTTTTATACCCCCACTTTCGAAGAAAATGGGGAGTATACAGGAGTGACTGCGTCCATCCATCTGTGTCTGTCTGGGTTGAGCCGTCAGTTTGTCAGTCTGTCTGTCCGTCCGCCCTCATAACTCGTAACAAATATGAACAGATTTCAATATTTTTGTGTATACAAGCTCATCACGACCACCTCTCGGCATGCTGTGAATTGGGGTTCGGTCTGATATTTTTTTTTTTTAAGTTACGCCTCATTTTCGACTTATTTTGACTTAGAAAATGTCTGTCCATCTTCATAACTCGAACAAATATGAACCGATTTCAATAATTTGCGGTATACAAGTTCCTCACAACATCCTCTCCACATGCTCGCAGCTGTGAATTGAGGTTCGGTGACTTCGGTCCAATATTTTTTTTTTTAAGTTAACGGCCCTGTGCAATGCATTCTCTTATATATGCGAGTGGACCATAGGTCACCTCGCATATATAAGAGAATGCATTGGCTTAACACACATTAAAAATGATAAAATTGTCAAAGAATGTAGAAAAAATATATAAAATTGTTAAAGAATGTAAGAAAAAAATGGTAAACAGTGTTATACAAATGAATTTATTTTAGGCCAATGTATTCTCTTATTTATGCGAGGCGACCTATGGTTATAGTATAGGACAAACATGCCGGGTGTAATCTATTTTGTAGAGTTTTGCCTCTTTTATTATTTTTCACTTTTTTTACAACTATTTTTTTATGAATCTTATAACTTTAACAGGCGTAAAGATCTAGTTCAAGATCTTTGTTGCTGATTTAATATTTGGGGATATACATTATATGGTGCACAAGCGTTATGCTGTATCTGACTATCTGTCAATGGAGTCTGTGTAAACATCTGAACTGATTGCATTAAAACACATACTAAGAAAGAATAAAACTACTTCTCGTGTAATAAAATACCATCATGAGAATTTTTTCACTCTTCTCAATAAACCATCTTGGCTGTGGATACCCGGTGGCGTGCCACTTGTTATAAATTGTTTGTTGAATTTATTACATTGATTTATCTTCCAGGAATTTAATGTCATGGATATCATCAGTAATCACCATTATGGTTTCGGTATACTCCAAGAATATGAAGAGAAGAACACTCTTTCACCAGAGAATCGGCAGCGTCTAGTTTCAGTAGTCACTTCAAAACTAACAGAAAAATTTAGCATGTAAGTTAATTAGTTATGCTTGTTTAATGTTTATACTTACCAAACTAACCCAAGTTACCGCCAATTTAATCAAACTGCAATATGCTTTGTGTTGATGGTAAAACATGTAGCGGTGAAGGTATAACTTCATTTTTAATAAATAACATACCCGAACAAACATACAGTATACAGTTCTTTAGCAATGATATCTTGACCGAGTTCGAAAACTGGCATGGTGAGATTTTTTTCAACAGAGTTATTCATCTTAGTTTTAAAGTTTTAAACTTGGAACTTAATTAACCCTTTCAGTGCCAGGGCCGATTTTTGAATTAACCCATATTTCATTTAAATTTTTCCAAATTTATTGATTATAAAAATGTGATACATTGATGGAAAGAGCTCTCAGAGCTCTTTCCATCAATGTATCACATTTTTATAATCAATAAATTTGGAAAAATTTAAATGAAATATGGGTTAATTCAAAAATCGGCCCTGGCACTGAAAGGGTTAAATATGATAATGTACCTCAGATGTGAAAATACCGCTGGACTTACGAAGTCGGCTCGCGGAAAAATGGTTGACAGCTATTAAAATTGCGCGTGATAAAATCGCGCACGTGTAACGCCAGGCATGGGACATCATGGTCTGTTTAATAGTCACGGAGTGGAAACATGCCAGTTGACTAAATCTATAACAAAACTATGCTCAATTACCGGTACTAACACTCGAACCGCAGTTATTGTATCGGAAGTGCGTGTATCGCAATATATCGATATTAGTGCTGAAACGAATATTCGTTAGTCGTCGGCAGTATTCGAATAGAAAAATGATATTCGAATATTCGTTTTCATCTAAACAGACATGTCTAAATGGGAGTTGGGTAATATTTTGTCATAATTTCATAAATACCCATGCATTTTTGGAAAGATAACAGGTGAGTACAAACAATTATATCGTAAAACTGAAACTATCCGTCAGCGATATCACGACGGACGCGTTTGGAGGACTCACTAATGTCTATTGGAATTTGGATAAGTATGAATATATTTCATTTTCAATGAAAAAAAAATACCCAACCAACCATTGAGTGTTATTGAATTATTTTCCATTTCCCAATTCAATTGTTTATTTCTCTCCATTCATTAGAACAATGAGATAAATGTGGGCAAACACAGAAAAACATAACAAATTACAAATCCGGCCTCCGGGGCTTCCCCTTCATTGTATCAAAGAACTCAATCAAGAGCCAATCGTTTCAATGCATCACATATAGTCTGAGTTAGTATGCGGTATTCAGTGCACAGTCGAGCCTGACAACCTGATCACTAATTATCACGTTGTCAGAATTGAGTGTGAACTGGTGTCAATTATTACGTCGGCGGCGTTATTTCATAATATAGATGACATTTGGGACATGCGCAGATTAATCATACTCAATAGTCACAGAATATATTCTCATCACTTCCATTCAGTACAGCCGTCGGTAATTGCGATTGTTTTAGGATCGAGTACAGGTATTCAGAATAACAATGTGCTTTTAAAATCGTTTCCTCCAGCATTTTATTCTAACTTTGCATGTCAGTTATAGTCCGTGTATTCCGGAATATCCTACAGAAACACGTTCTGGGGCCCGAGTTCATTCGCCACTGACACCCCGTAGTCAACGATACAATAAGTGTACATAAATAACTCAATCCTTAGAACGAATATTCGAATATATTCGAATACCTCAAACGAATATTTGAATACCAAAATACGCCATTCGTTTCAGATCTAATCGATATACTGGTAATACCGCACACCCATAATTTCTGGGCAGAGCTAAAGTGTCTACAATTGGATTCAACCAATCACAGTGATCATTCCATTCAGACTAGGAAGAGGGCGGGATCTTTGCCCATTGACACAAATGATTGACGTGATATGAAAACAATTTGCAAGAAAGACGTCAGAAACACACTGACAAAAAACAATGGATACAGAACAAATTCGACGTGAGTGCGCCTCGCGGGCGGGCAACGGATATGAATTGTTTGTGTAAATTGTACGAGGACATGCATGTGTGAAAAATACCGACCACACACTCGTAAAAATACCACCTTAGCTCAAAGATCGTACGACCATATCGTACTATGCTTTATGTAATCGCCAGAAACAACCATCTGAATTCAAAAATTATCGGCGTGGTAAATTGACAGAATATTATATTACACAGGATAATCCATTTGATTTTCTGCAACGTATGTAATACACATGTTTCCAATCGCGTGACGACGTGGTGTATAATAAAAAGCCAAAAAGAAAGTCAAAATGCACCGTCGTTCCAATATAATATTTCTTTTTAACTTCGTTTAATCTCGGAGCTTAATTCCTGCAGACCGCCTTGTTTTATGCACGTTCTCACTCCGCGGTGAACGGCGGTTTGCTGTATTATAAACGTGGTTACATGTGGTCGCGAAAATAATAACGCGGTGTCGCCGGTGTACGCCCAGTAACAAAAATAATAAAGCGGTGAACCGCGGTAAGAATACCGTCCAGTACCGCATGTCAACCGACCTCCACCGCGGTATAAATTTATAAACGCGGTGTACTGGTGACCACGGTAAGTACCGACCCCGAACCTCGTTAAACATGTCACTTAATATGAGCATATATCTGCATGTCATAAAGTGAGATACAATATGGAATCTACAGAATCATGCACATTTTCTCATTTTATAGGTATCCTACTGCTGAACAGAAGCTGATGGCAGCACATTGCATCATTGATTCTTTCCCTTCCTTGAAGAATACAGAGGGGAAAACGGGTCATGTGAGTGCACTATATATCTCGGGGAGAGAATATTGAAAATGAATGATTTCAGAAGTAATATATGAATATTTCAATGCTATACCCTGACCAGCCAAATATGAGCTGGTTGTTCTGACAAGTAGCTGGTGCTGACAAGTCAGAAAATTATCATGGGACACCCAAGCAAATTATATGAATTCTGGTAAATGTTAGGACATCTGTACACAGAATCTATCCAGCAAATATCAGGGCTTAAAATCCATTTCATTTTACGAGAATCAATTCCGAATCAATTTAGTCCTAAAGCACTGAAAATTGAAAAGTTTTGCGAGAATCATGAGAATCGATTTAGTGATTCGCCTCAAATTTTAAGGCCTGAATCTACATGGATAGGAATTAGTTCACTGACAGTGACATCTCTTATTGTCTTTTGTATGTGAATGAATTCAGAATGAGCTTTAAATCAGATTGACATGTTCAGTTCTAATTATAAGGTAATTATTTAGAAGATAGGGAGATTTTTATTTTTAGCTATTAAGTTGTTACGATTTTTTTCACCTAATTTGTACATTTCTTCAGGCTCATGGAATTTTTCACTATTTTTGTGACAGAGGTTACAGATTTTGAGTCTCTATATCTGAATTTTATTTGTAAGATATGACCAAGTATGTTTTGCTTCTTGTTTCTACCCCAGTATAGAAGATAAAAATATATATCATAATTTAGATCTTAGTTTTTGTAAAACGTGATTAATTAATGCACTTTATGTGTATAGAAGCTCTTAGCCTAGGTTTGCCAAAAAATGAACGTATAATATCTCTTTGAGAAAAAACAAATCTATCCGTTTTTGTGAAAAGAGGTTACATGAACAAAATTACAAAATAGATTTCTTCAAATTCTCAATTTGCATAAGAATGACAACAGAAATGTTTTAGTTTATTTAAATAGACAGAACGTCACATGTGTGCGATTGTGTTCAACATTATGACACAAGTGCCTGCAAATGGATTTGAACGAGAGGCCACAGGCCTGGACTTCCAATCCTTCTGCATTGGCACGAGTTTAATAACGGCGACCCATTCGCCAGTGTTTCCGCTAGGGGTTGAGGGAATGGGGCTGGTAGCTGAAAAGGGGAAAATCTCATAATTAATTTCATTATAGCAATACCGATTTATCTACATGTATAAATTTCACCATATTAGGTCTATAATCTAGAAGTGTATGATCTTGTAATTGGCAGATCGTTTCACCTGCATTTAGTTTCTAAAGTTGTAAAGCTATCAAACCTGCTAACTTCGTAAGCAATAGCAATTTATTGTAGTGGGAAACTAATAATAATACAATGAATTCTATAAATAAATAATCCATAGATGCTCATGCATGTACCCTTTCAAACCCTCAGAACTTATTTTCGGTGTGTGACAATGGGGGCAAGATGCACAGGGGGGTGTTGTAGCACACTGGTATATATACCATACTTTCTGCAGTATAAATGCATTCAGCGCATAAAAATTAATGTTCTTGCAAATATATCAAATAAATTTGTCCTCTTTATATTAACAAGATGGAGAGAAGTTTTATCATCTTTGTCCCTTTATACACATGATACATGTTCTCTGGTACGGTAGCAGGGTAAATATGGGCTGGGGGAATGGGCCCCTTAAAATTAAAATCAATTGGCAGCTCAACAGGGGGAAACTAGGTTAGGGGAAAAGGGCTGTTGGGGGGGATCCCATGCCGGTATAGCGGAAACCGTGCATTCGCACACATGTTGCGTTCTGTGTTGATTACACACCAACTCCCAACTTTTTCGTCCACCCATTTTCACCTGAGTTATGGCCCTTTTTTTTTTTACTTAGAGAATTAAATTTTTCTCTTGTTTTGGGGTTTCCGGATGATAGCATGAGCTTTTACTGTTCGATTGCAAATCCCGTGTTTTTGTGGATCAGTTATATGAAAATACATGTCAAGTGCGAATTTGTGTATGACCCGATGGTTTTTGCCAGAGTTATGGCCCTTTTTTAACAAACATTTTGCATTATTGTTCAGCAACCGCTTGGCAGATTTAGCTGATATTTGGTATAGTAATAGAGCAGCATAGTGGAACAGCTACATGCACGGTGCAGGTTTCGTCCAAGCATCATTCAGCGAAGTTGGATACACCCAACAGCTTTGAAACAATCCCCATTGACAGTGCCGACTTTTCAGAGCACGTGCTGTGATGTTGATATTGGAATGTTCTGCCGGGTGTGAATAACTTAAGAATAAGTACAATGATTTTATTAAATGCCTGGAAATAAAGTGTATTACTTCCCAAGTATTTAACTTCTAGATCTATTATTGACTTCCTGTTGAATTAGTATAAATCATACTTTTAAATACCGGTTTATGAATGTGATCAATTATTCCCACTCGATAACACCCCTGAAATAATGACCTGCTCCATGCATTCACTCGATTAAAAATAGCACAGAATGATGCGATCATACCTTGCAATATAATGTTGGGCTGGATTTTGTCCCAGGTAGCGAAGGAATGCATTTTGTATGGAAATGACACGGGGGGGGGGAGAAGTGACATGAGTGAAGATTGAACAGTTTTTCCAACTAAAAGATAATGCAAAATTCAATCAACATTACACAAGGTAAACATGCTTATGTTTCTCTCAAAGTAGTCAAAGAACCTGTAAAATGACTATAATCAATTTACAGGTTCTTTGAGAGAAACACAAACATGTTGACCTTTTCAGGATTCAGACTGGTTCGTTTGACAGTTACGACATTACCAGCAGAACTGAACAGTCGCTCGGAAACGGACTAGTCATTTTAAAATTGTCGACGAGCAGCTGCATGGGGCACACAACGTATTAAAGTGTTAAGTATAATCGTGTCAATTTCGCGGAAGACTTGGTAAACAGAATCCGCAACGCTAGTAGTTACTCCAGCCCAATTTACAGCAACGCTGTCTCCTGACACGTGTTCTCGGTACCTCTTAATTATGATTTCAATGAAATATGGTGTAAAGAAACCAATTAATTTCTTTGTATCCCGACAAAGGAAAACCACAATATACTCGGTAATGGGCCTGTATCAGTACATACCGCGATAATACCGTCTCCAAGGTTTACCGATTATGGAAAAGAATGCAGGTAACGGTATTGGAAATATTACAGATTATAATCGGTATACCGAAATACCGCCCAGCACTAGGTGTCCGATGTCAACATTGAATCCGATCTGCATTGGCAGAGAAAATCATAGCTGACAATCGGATATCCTTCCAATTATTGTTCACTTGTTTTGCAACTCTACTTTTGAACGAAACTCGAAACCATATGTATAACATCATTTCATGTGACATTATACATGTACACCATCAATGGGCATGACCTTCCGCAAAAAACAAAAGTATCCGGATGAGCAACTTGTAATGCTTTCGTATTATGGGAGGTGACTCTATATAATCACCATGCGCGTTTTATTTTTGCATTTATAAAAAAATGTAGCATTACCCGGCTTTTGTTTGCCAACGGAATGCATTCATGTGAGGGATAAACCTAACATGCTAAATATATCTCTATATCGATCGTTGGATATTAGTCATGGGGGAATTAAAATGTATCAATATGCAACTAGCATAATAATGACACAAAACAACATTTTGAAGTTGGTAAGTTAACACATGTATGAATGCCGGTCCATCGATTAGAAGAAACTAAAGCTAGCACTACTAGTAACTATATTAAGTTTTATAGACTGTATATGTCACGCAGATATCTTGAAGTTTGACCTGTACATAATGTTTATAGTCAGTCTTGGATACAACATTTTATACCAACAATATCCATGAACCACCAGTGTTTCTCGTATTGACATCCGCGAACAGGATGATCCCATGACAGACTGCATGAGATTGGACGTAATTGCATCGTTTCGCCGACAAATGTGTCGTGATTTGTCGTCAGATCAATATATTGTTACACCCTTAAACATATAGCGAAATTAAAGCCCCATCCAACCAGTCAACCAACCTGTGGATGTAATTGGTTGTTTTCTTTGTAGATTTTTGGGGAAAAGTAGTGGAGTAGAATACTTACTTGGCTGCTACTTCCTCAGTTTATAGAAAAAGGGAGAAACCTACCAGAGAATGTCAAGTATTTAATTCTCCATTATAACTTTTTTATAAAACGAGCATATTGGTGCTTATCCTCTTGACAACCATTGGTTCTAATGACATTGCAAGGTTTTTCAAACTGGAAAGTTATAGTTACAGTATAATGCTATATTCAAAATAATTCTTCATTATTTTTCAGGAGCAATATTTCTCAGTAGACTGGGGAGAGTCCGGGTATATCCAGACAAGATTGAAGAATATCAGACGATCTCTACCAAAATCTGCCTTGAAAAGACCGAGACAATCAACTAGTAAATCTGAGGAAGAACCAGAGAGCCAAAAGAAAAATGAAGATAGAATGTATCCCTGATGAGGACTATGAGGAATTGATCCTCACTTGTCAACGATCAGCAAATGCAAAAGAGGTGGAGGAAGGAATGCAAAAGTCCTGTGTAAACAGGAAAATGTGGATAATGAAGGAAGCACCATTTGCTTCAGAAGTTTTCAAGAAATTCCCAAGGTTCAAAGATATGCCATTACTAGTAAGGAAAATATTTTGATTATTATCACATATAAAATTTTGAACCTGGTAGTTGCACAGATCATTAGTCCCCTGAGAATATTCGAGATTTGGTTCAATGTCGACATAATGCAAATTAATCGAGTTCGATATCGAATCAATTTTTTTGATTCAGTCATCATTGAATCCGCCTGGAATGATGGAATCGACTTCGAAACAATCATGCCTTTGACAACCATTCATCAATATTATTCAGCAGATGTCATGTATGATAGAACTAAGGCAATGGACCAGGGAGTGGAAATAAATTTTTTTTTTTAGTAATTTTACCACTTTCATCAGCTTTCATATACAGTTCATCGAGAATAGAAGTTATAGCCTTGACAATTCCAATGTTGTTTTATGAATTGTCACTGTTATTTAGATAATAAGCACATAGATAATAATCATTATATAAAAGTGCAGTCTCCAGATAAAAACTATAATTGAATTATTCTTCTATATAATAAGTTATATTACATTAATAGAATAGGACTAACTATTGTGAGTGTCTTGATAATGTTACAATTCAGGTATGACCTCGGGTATTTAATGTACTTAATTGCCTAAAACTTTCTTTGACGGCAAGTTCTCAGGAATTGCCGATGCTCAAATCCTTAGTGTTCTAGAAAGTTCATCTTGAATAGAGTCCTGGTAACAAAGCATGGCAACTATCAATCTGTAGAATAAGCTGGTCATATAGAGCAGCCAATCATGCTTATAGTATTAAGTTGCACAAGCGGTTAAATTCGGGTAAATGGGGTCAGTCAATCTGACTGGACACCATGGAGAGAAAAAAATTGAATTTTTTTTAAAGATTTTTTTATTATCTCAAACGTCCTCCGATTTGATTCAAATTTGACATACAGGTCTTATGCAATAATATCTTTATCGAGTTCGAAAAGTGGCCTGTTCCGGTTTTTTTCTCGACAAGAGTTATCCCTCTTAGATTGTTGAATGTTATTGATTTTTTAGCGCGATAACTCAAATAAACGTCCTCCAATTTTATTCAAATTTGGTAATACACGTTTACAGGTCATTTGCAATAATATCTGATCGAGTTCGATAACTGGCCTGGTCCAATTTTTCTCGATGGAGTTATTTCTATCAGATTGTTTATTTTTATTGACTTTTTTTTTTACCAGTTATGGACTTGTTTATCTATTGAAAAGCATACCATTCAGGAGTGGTCACATAAAATTCAACACGACATCTCCGATGTTACCTAATGTTTGAAAATTTAATACTGATAAAAAAAAACCAGAACTTTGCATTAAAAGGCAAAGGACTATTTCTTTGTTCACACCTACATGAAAAAGTCTCATAATTCTTGTCAATGCCAACAGAATCATAATGTAGTCATTTGTAAACTTTTGTCGGGGCTCTGCTAACATTCAATTTTGCACAGAACCGACACAATTGTAAGGACTATAGATGCTGGATTTTCAGAGATTATCGGCATTCATACTTCATGAGTAAGATATCTATTGGGCAACACATACCTGTTCATATTCATGTCGGTAGATAATATATAGTCCTTGGTATCGAAAACAACAATGAATGGCGGAGACATTTGTGCCTGAAATTTTGGGTTCCTGATATTCAAGGTAAACATGTGCTCAGGCCAGCTCTAGGAAATATTCTGAATAATTATAAAAATAGAACTATTTCAAGGTTAATAAAGATGCAACGATTATTCACGATACTCTTGTATCGCGATACATTACTGATGATGCGTATCACGATACGTTTGAACTAGTATTGAAAGGATTAATCGACTAGTCGAAATTGACGCGATTATTAAATTAGTCGATCCCGAAATCTGCTAGTCGTGACACACCCACCACCATTATGCCATCGCGAAAGCAGTGCCGTAGCTGCCGTTGCCGAATTACCAAACAATTTAAACAGTTATCCTATCAAAATACACAATAACAATTAACTTGTTAAAGCCTTCTTTGTTGTCCCTTTGATGCGATGATTGCTGCTTTCAGTACTCGGTGTATCATGCGGTGATAGATCATTGTGTAGGTAGACTGTTACAATCACAATCGCGCATTGGATGGCTCTGTTTGTGTGGACCAATAGTCACGCACGAGCGCAAAACCCGGTGACCTCAACTCAATGTATCTGTCTGTGTTGCTGCTTATTCTTTGAAGTTGATTATTATCAAAGACGATACGTATCATAATACATCATATACCTGGGACAAATTAATAACCTATTAACTTCC
The DNA here is from genome assembly GCA_032622095.1 of Siphonodentalium dalli. Lineage (NCBI taxonomy): Eukaryota > Metazoa > Mollusca > Scaphopoda > Gadilida > Siphonodentaliidae > Siphonodentalium > Siphonodentalium dalli. Next base: position 179,890,936 of record CP136065.1, on the reverse strand, counting down.
AGTGATATTAAGCCAAATAATCATGGCAAATAGTGTTAAATCATGTCTTTGATTTGCGTTTGAAAATGCAAAGTCAGTTACTAGAAAGTCTCAAAACAAACTGCAAGTTCTGTACGTAAATGAAATGGGCACAAAACGGTAAATTTCGGAAGGGGTCTGACTAGTCGACTATTAATCGATTCCCTCAGTCGACTAGTCGATTCCTTAAAACCACTAATCGTTTCAACACTAGTTTGAAGTGTATCATGATACACATATTCTTGCATGTTTACATACATTTTGCCAATTTCAATATTTCATACCTGTAATTACTACAGTCGAGCATTGAATTATTCAGTTTTCATTAGAAATGTACCACTCAACATGTATGGTGATACGTATCGTATCGTTGGCATTGTATTGTTGCAGCCCTAAAGGTTAACAATTCCTGCCAATTTAGAATCACTAATCTTCTCTTTGGTTAATATCCAAACAATTTTATATTTTCACTCTTAGAAAATTTAGTTTCACATTTTACAAATCTGAGTCCCCTATTTTTGAGGTATGCCACCATTAAAGGTGAGAAAATCGAGTTGCTATAGTCCTTAACCCTTTTACGACGGGATGGATTCTTCCATTCAGTGTGAAACTGAAATTTTGGAATGGGCTATTGTTCGCGTGTAGGGGTGTTTTGGAACATTTTAGCAGACAGAAAATTTAAATAATCCTGAGATTTCTGAGTAGATTCTCATTCATGCATTTGTAGGAATGTTCAGATAATAAGTTCCAACAAACAGCATCCCGTTGTGAAAGGGTTAAAGAGGTTATAGAAGAATATAAAAGGTCGCCGACCCCAGTGTCTCCCGAAAGGGTGGCCAACTCAAAGATTGGCTATTTTCTGAGTCAAAAATGGCCATAATTCTTATCAAAAATGATCTAATCTAAACCCGACTCGGACTTGGCCTGTATTTATGGTCGCTACACCTACACACCAAGTTTAATTTGTGTATTTGGTCACCACATCCACATACCAAGTTTCATCAAAATCGGTTAACAAGAATTTGAGTTATCATGCAGACAACATGCAAAGTTGAATTTTCGAAGTCGAAAAAGGGTAAAACTCTAAAAGATTTATATTTGGTCACTACACCCACATACCAAGTTGCATCACAATCGGATGATTTGAACTTGAGTTATCGTGCAGACAACATATGGGGGCGGATGCACACACGGACATGCTGATTATAATAGTCCTCTGAAAAAATTTGTGGGACAATAAGAATAACGAAGTAACAGACATTCATAATTTGATTCACGATTTTTCGCAGGGGGCTAGTATTTGGCAACAATTTTGATCGTTGAGGTACAGATTTCTCGACTCTAAGAACGATGTTTTTTGGTTATTTTAATAATTATGTGCTCCCAGCATCTGTTACCTGTAATGTTGGGGCAAAGTGTTCATAATTAAAATCAAGGAATTGCAATTTTAGATTGATCAAGATTTCACATATGCCACTGGTGAGGAAGCAAGATCTCTTATCGGCAGATGGGATGTCCACTTCATGGATGGAGTGATTGCCATGGGGAAAATGTCCCGACTCTCTGCAGTCAGCAAGCTTGTGAAAGAGCTGACCGAGCTGGAAGATAGCGTCGTCGACGGACTTGAACTATCAGCTGGTGCGTGTGATAATAACATGAATTTAAATGTGTAATTTCAATTATTTATTCAACAATTTATAACATCGACTTTTCCAAAACCACTGGACCTATGAACTCAAATTTGTTGTGAGGGATCCTTGACTCAAGTTTATACATTAGGGCTGATAACTCACAAATGGAATCTGTAAAAATCATCTTCTCTACTTGGTCATTGACATCTGTTTGGGCCCTAATTTCTAATTTGTTCAAGGTGACATGCTTGAGTAATTATTAGGGGCAACAAGACCATAGAAGATTAACATATAATAAAGGCAATGTAGATTTCCTCAGATTTATGACTTTTCCAAAACCATTGGGTAAATTGAGCCCAAATTTGATGTGACTGGGGCTGATCCAGTGATTAGAATTTAGGGCCCAGTGTAGGGGCTTATAACTCAGGCCTTTTATTTTTGATTATGTGGATTACGGATTTTTTCCACCCTGTTCTGGTAGGGTCGGTAGGAATAAAAAATAAAATCAGGATATCCGTTTTATTTTTTTCAGGTTCGTTAACATTTTTTTCACCGAAAAAAAAAAAAAAATACTTTGAGTCTAAAATCAGTTTAAGCTGCAGATAGACTGATGTTTTCAGTTTCTGCCCATACCTTTTAGGTTAAAAATTGTACATTGGGTCGGGATGACCCATTTATATATTGCATATATTGGAGCATGGCTTGGAATTACCGAGTTATCTCCACCTACCAGTAGGTATGCCGGGCATGTATTAAGCCGGTCTTCGCTGACGAGTATACGCGTTATTGTCGCGACTTGGGGATTATCGCTAAATTGAATGGGTGTATATGTGGATTATCCTTGTTGGAGAGAAAAATATGCAAAAAAATTAAAAGAATTTTTCTTCTTTCAGACATTGTCCCTTTTGAAGACCATATATAGGATACAAAAATGGAAATTTTGTTATCTTCAAAACTGTTTTCCATACTTTTCACATGCTTGAACATTGGGTATATAATTGTAGGAAAATACTGATTTTTAGTATACATTCAAGATTGTTGATGAAATTGTATAAATGACCATCAAATTAAACCATACACATCTCATTATGATGGGCAGGCAATCATGAAACAAATTATACCAATTTGGAGGGGGTAACTCACTCATTGAGAGTAAAATTTTCCATTTAAGTCTCGCCTAGTTGACTGGTACGTCCATTAGCAAAATGGTGTATGTTTTTTTAGTAACAGATGCTAAGCCGCGAATGTTAGAATATAAAAGACACAAATCACAGATGAGCCCATCACAATTAAGCCCCTTGTTTATATTTATAATTTGAGAATGAGATTGATGTATCTCAATTTTGGTATGTCCGTTACCATTCTAAAGTGGTATGTCCATTATTGCCCCATTGCTTTTAAAATATCCATTTTTTAGCCCAACTTGACGAAGTCAAGATGGGCTATGGTCGTGGAGTTTCGTCCGTACTTTTTGAGCGCCAAATAAACATGGCACGTTTATTAATGTTTATTTGGTCACGATATATATAGTGAAAATTCCAGCACTATTAATTTTAGGGGAAAATGTAAGCCAGCACTTTTATTTGGCACCTACGAGTATGTACGTCCGTCCATCTACAATTTCCTGTGGCATTGGCCTACAGGTCAGTTCTTGTCAGATCTTCGTTCAATGTCATATGCAGGTTGGTGTCATGGTCTAGAATGGGAACGTCCTATTTTGGAACCGGTCTGTTGCCCAAAATGGCTGCCATCTGCCATCTTACTATATAAGTAGTATACTATAAGCACTACAATTTCCCATGGCGCGGCCTACAGGTCGCAGTTTTTATCCGATCTTCATGTAATTTCATATGCAAGTTTGTGTCATGGTCTAGATGGGAACGTCCTATTTTGGACCCCATCAATCACCCAAAATGGCCACCAACTGCCATCTTGGATTTCATTATGAATTCCTATGGCGAGGCCAACGGGTAGCAGTTCAGAAATATGGCTGGATGCTATTCATCGGAAAGCTCTGGACTACTCATCCATGCTACTCCATTCATCAAAGGGTTAACCATTTGACATCAGAACAGCATTGGCGAGTATCCAAAACTTGATTCTATCGGCTAGTTAGCCAACAATATTATTTACCTCAACTTAACACTAAGCTGGGCCATTGTCATGGACGTTTGTCCATTAGTTGATTGGTCAAACGTTCAACATATTTCTATGGTGCTGCCTACAGGTCGCAGTTCTTTTTGGATCTTCATTAAATACCACATGCAAGTTCATGTCATGCTCTAGATCGGATCATCCTATTTTGCACCTGTTGCCAAAATGCTGGCCACGTATATCAGAATTCATTCAAAATATTCAAATTACATAACAATAACACACCAAGTTGACCGCCTCAGTGTCATTGACACTTTCATTCAAAAATAAAACCTGAGATGGGTAATCTGCTAGCTATCATATATAAGGCAGTATCTACTATCTAGTACATAGGGGTATATCTTGCCATATGATGATACTCGGAGTAATCTTAAATATAGTAATATTATATATAGGTCGACCAACCACTGGTAGATGGGAATGTCCCTTTCTTGTTCTGGTCTGCTGCCATAGTCTGCTGGTCTTGACTGTCATTTGCCATGATATTTTCAAGCATGTTCTGAAGTCACATTCGTCAATTGATCTTCACCAAATTTTATATTCAGGTTATTTTAAGGCCCCAAAATGGCAAAATAGCGACCATCTTGAATTTCCATGATTTTGAGCAATTTTTAATTTAAAAAAATATATATAATCTGTTTATTCAAATTGTTTGTTTCCTAATTTTAAAGAAATGGCTAATTACCTTACCCTGATGTCACTTTGGTTCACCCTTCAAAGCTATGTAATAGGTCTTTGAAATGATTGGAACTATATAAAGTATTCGGCATATTTGAGACAACTCCACAAACTTAGGCCATAGTTGGTTGATTTTCAGTTTGGCGTTATCCGCCACATTTCAATTTTTTTTAGGAAATAATCGCACATTTGTTTTTATTATCAACACTCAACATGTTTAAATCGAACTTAAATCCTATTGAATATAAATACATTTTCGGTCGAAGTTGGAGATAAAATTTTGGTTGAATATGTCAATCTTGGACACTAGAGTTTTGAGTGTATCGCTGTCAGAATTGCGACGCGATGTCACAGAAAACAAACTCTTAGTCCAGGCTATTTTTTGTTTTTAAAAATTTGATTAGCAGTTTTTCTATGGGTGGGTATAATTGATTAGCAGTCATCTGAAATTGATTAGCAGTTTTTTTGGGGGAGGGCGGCATGGGGATAATTATAATGAAAAAGCTCAGAGAAAAGAGAATTGATGTTTCCAATAAAATTAGAAGGAAACATAAACATTGAAAATAATTTGGCAGCCATATATTCAGGATGAAGGTATATCACAGGTCCTTGTATTTACATTATGATATTACTATTATAAAAAAACATTGTTCTTTATAACAGTAATATAAAAAGGTAACTACAAGGCACTGCTTTGTGAACTCACTACATTTATTAGTATTCATATAGGCAGTGCCGAGGTCAACTCCGTGTTTGATTTCCAGTTGTGCCGCGGACTCAAACTTGGAACAGGGCAATTCTTCCTTGACCAACATAAGGCCACGTATATCAATTTCCCCACCCTCTCCTCCAGTGTATTGGAACTGCTAATTGAACGGCCGATTGAGGTTCTCTTGGATATTTGGTCAAGCGTCAAATAAGGAGAATCAATGGTGCCCTCACGTTTATGTGGTATTGAGTTACAGTGCTTTGTGAGGCCGTCCTTTTTAATGCAGTTTCCGTGAACGGTTGAACCCATCGATCGTAGCACGCAAAAAAATATGCATTGCCTAAGTTCGTGCTTAGTGCACAGATTATATTATTTTTTTGCCACATGTTTCCCACCCTCGTTAATTCGACTGCCATCCATTTGTCACGAGGATCAAGTAGTAGCGCCGTAGATTTCTTTATACCCATGGATCACATGTTTATGGGTTAACACGTGTTTACAAACCATCGCAGAAGTATTAATATATGACGCTACTATAAAATTAGCCAATCAGGCACAAGATTGGTGGAAATCCCATAAGTCTATATCTATTCATAGTACGAATCAAAGGTCATGCAGTCTTTCGTCCAATGGGGGCTATGGTATCCTCATTTAACTTGAAGTTTTGTCACGTAATTTCTTGAGTTATAAATACATATAGGCCGAAAAGGCTGCTATGATCAGAGATTTGCAGACACTGGTGATTGTGCCGGAAGAGTGTAATTCTGCATCGCGGTAATATATATACTCCGCGATAAACATTGATTCGCAAAGTGCTAACCATTACTGGGATATGGATCGCAACCGGCTGATCTTGGATCGCAAACCGCGATGCGAAACCGTCAAAAAATACCCTGTAGTCTCTTACATGTAAAAATAAAAATATAAAATGTCTTCACAATCACATTCAATGGGCCTGGATGTTTTGTGCCCAAACTCCTCAACCATCTAGTACTAGTTTTCACAATTGTTTATCTTTGCTACTGATACAGTATACCAAACAAAATGTGCTACAGGACAACAATGTGTCCCTTGAAAGCATAAAGGTGCCAACTGCATTGAATAGCACAGCTGGCACCTTTATGCTTTCATTCAACTAAACAATAAAGTCATACTAGAATAATTCGACTCACAGTTCAATAATTGAATATTAATAATCAAATAATTATCACCTTATTCCGCATTTTGTTCTAATTATGCTCAAGTATCGCTAAATTGAAAATCAACCAACTATGGCATCAACACCTTTTGATTATTTCTGATTCATTGAAAAGTTAACTAAAGACTAAGTGTTTCAAAAGTTGGCCAGTCGATCTCCTCTTTTCAGCATATCGGAACAAAACATGAAATGGTCTTTCTATATTTTCAGGTATTAGAGCTTGGTACTCATTTTTGATTCTGATAGCTCTCATGCCATCTCACAACACAAAGAAGAATGAGCGGTGTTCTGCTGTCGATGCTATGAAGAATTTTGTCATTTATAAACCAGTGAGTTGAGAATTTCTATTGAGTTAATATGACTTAAAACTTATTAAAACTTAATTACGGCCATGATATATTGATCTGGTAATTTGTCCCCCGAAAAAAGAATTCGGAGACTAGAAATCGTCAGTCCGTGCACTCTTTGGTATCCGCAACTCCTACAATTTTCATCGTTGCGATTTGAAACTTAAGGATATGGACATTTGCAACATCTATTTAGGTTTTTCAGGAAAGGTTTTCCATATTTTTAAGGTTTTTTTAACTTGGAAATTTACAGCTATTTTTCATTATGGGTATCCTCATGGTATCCACAACTCCTCCTACAATTTTTATCGTAGTGATTTTAAACTTCAGGATATGGTTATGCTCATGTTGGAGAGATTTTCAAAATATAATTTTCAGGGGTTTTTTTACTTAGAAAATCACTGCTATTTTGCATTATGGGTGTCTTCTTCAATCTTGATATCCGCAACTCCTACAATTTTCATAGTAGAGATTTGAAACTTCAGGATATGGTTAGGCTCATGTTGGAGATTTTTCAGAAAAATGTTTTTCCATATTCTAACGGTTTTTCTACTTGGAAAATCAGTTATTTGTCCCCCCAATATTTTCGGAGGAGTATTGTAATCAGCTTCGTCCGTCCAGAGCAATATCTTCATTCCTGATTATCCGATTGCGATGAAACCTGGTATGTAGTAGAGTTGTACGGTCCACCGAGTTTTTGGTTCGGTTCGGTTCTTTTTTTTAAACTGGAAGTCAGAACCGCACATGTGCAGAAAAAACGGAACTTTCGGTTTCACACGTGCTATTTCCTGTTGTCAATTTGACAATGACAGACACGGAAGTTGTCGCTAAAACTGCAATACGGGAACCGATATGTCCTAATATTGCCACATTTGATGCCCGATGGTGATACTGTCCGACAAAATAGGGATTATAGATTAAATACCACATGCATGTACATAGAAATTGGTGCATGTTTCTTTTAGAATTGAGTTGGCCAGTTAGTGTAAACCAAAGGCGGACAAATTGTAATAATTTTAGAAATAATACAGTTACATCATGGAGCATGTCTGTTGTATTTATTTCTGTATTTTTAAAACAATTAGATGGGTGATGATGATTGTAGTGGGGCATATTGAACACTGTCGCGTTTTTGTTGTTGATCTTTTTGGATGGACTTTGAACTTGATCGGCCGCCATATTTTTGCGTCAGTACATGCCTTTGGGCTTTTAATGCTGACTTCGCCGTGTATGGTAATACTAGAGTGACATTGACATGTTTAATAAAAAAAGAATTGAGTTTGAACTATGGGAAGACTCATCAAAATCACAGGGCGAAGTCTAGTCTCCCTACTGGAGTCACAAGGCGAAGTCGGACTCAGGGCGACGTTTTCGCCCGAATCGCCTGGTCGGAGGACCCCTGTACCAGACACAACATTAGTTGGAAATTTCACACCATCGGTATGTTGGAATTGTTCCTGTATAAGACCTACAGTCAAATGGAGCTGATAAAACAAGTTTGTTTGAATAATATTTGTTAATTATATATTTTTTGAAATATTTTAAAGCATATAATTTCCTATTGGTTAAAAACAGGAACCGAAACCGAGGTTTTTTTGCCCCCCAAAAAAACGAAACCGGGCCGAGACAAAATTTCTGGAACTGTACATCTCTAGTATGCAGTTGTTCCACCTTAGTGTACAGGTCATTTCGAATCGTGGGTTTCGTCCGATTATTTTTGAGTGAGTTATGCCCCCCTTTTTTTTAGCTTATCTTGACAAAGTCAAGCTAAGCTATTGCCATCACGCTTCCGGTGACGTTACGCTCAGAGGGGGATACACCGATTGTAATACTCCCAAGATGAAGACATGTGCTATCTGAATGGCTGCGAAATTGGGTTATATTGCACTAAAATATCCCTCAAATATCCAGTAGTTCTACTGAACATGTTAGTCGTGAACTTCCCTTGATAACTTGGCGATGCACCTCCTCGTGCAAGGTTGTAGTTGTAGGCTAACTGGTACGAAAATATCATAGCACATTTTTAATATATACCCAGCGGAAGTAACAAATAAAACTGAAGCTGGTCTCTGGTAAAAATTTGTTTTAATTCACTTCAATCACAATAATGTTGTTAATTAATCAACTGGTTGTTTTATCACATAAACGATGTCAATTGTTTCATTTCTTCTTTGACTTTTGGGAATGTATTATAGCCTACATACCAGAATTATAATAATAAATCAACATTCTGTGAATGCTCTTTCAGCGTTGGACTTTTCTAAATTTTTGAAGCAGGTGTTCGTATTTTCCTCCTATCTAAAAAAGGGCCTCTTTCCCCTACCCTCTGGCGGAATCCCTGATGTATTATATGTGTCGATAATCAACCAGTCGAGTATTATTTTAGCGCATTGTACGGTTTGTATTGACAGAACTTTGAGCATATTCTTTCGTTTTTTACATTGCGTATATTCGTGCTATTGCGAATAAGTAATTTCTAATTAGTAAACGAACATGGAACATGAAAACGTACATTTGATATTTCGTACCGGAATGTTTTTTGCATGCGTGGTATGGACCATGCGCGCGCCTGAGAAACAAAACATGAATTTTGTTTGACCTAATGAAGCATCACCATTAGCCCCAAGCATCTGAATGCTACGCAACAATGAGGTGACAACTAAATTTAATTAACAATACCATTAATTACAGTTTACACTAAAACATCAGTAAGACAAGTCGCAATTCTATATTAAATGATAGGATATTTTTTTGTGTTTACTTCTCATGCATATTCAAACGGCATTGTGCTTTCTTATTAATATCAGATTTATCATGTGTTTTATAAACGTGGCTTCAAAAGGAAACGTCTTAAGTTATGACTGGCGCAATAAGAAAGTTTTTGTGATCCATGTTCCCACACTCAGGAAGTTAAATGAACCAATGTTATCTCCCCTGTTAGGAATTCCCCAGCAATCACATGGGGGAATTCCCAAAGCATAGATGGAATGTTTGTGATACAACAACTATCTACCAGTAATTTAATTTTTTTAAATGCATCATGAGCTCTTCAAAATACTTCCCAATCTATCATGCTGATGTTCATTTACAAGTGGCCGAAATAGATGCGACTAATACAAAAGAGACAAAGGGCAGCATTTTAAGCTCCAAAATTCAATGCGACTTATACAACGATGCGACTTATTCACCGGCCGCTACTGTAATTATGGGCAAACAATTTTTATATGCTCCTAACAATTATGGTCAAACAACGGGCGTATTTAGCCACGCCCGTCGGCGTGATCTTGTTTATATTTTTGATCTGTATTGGAATGCCTGGTTTCACTTTTTCTAAGGCGTTAAATTAGACTGATTTTTGAGGGGGCCAAAGGGTTAACATTAACACTGAAACCTCTTGTGTACTTATTGATTACATCATCAAAGTCTGTGCACATGTTATATGGGCAAATTCCGTTCGCACTCTGTGTGGACTGTTTTTCGGCAACTGGCATTGCCCTGGTAATAATTAAAATTTGTTGGTGGGTCAACTGAGAAAAATAATTAGGGTTGGCACGGCAATGGCTGTGGAAAAAGTAGGTCAGGTTCTCTAAAAAAAAAAAAAATCCTGGCCTAAGACAAATCTGTTAGATTCTTCTCAAGACATCTTGATGAGTGTCAATGACTGTTATGGTATACATTTAAACTCATGAAATGTTGATTATATTTCACAGGTTGGAACAAGTGTACAACATTTTCTTGCTCAAAGGAAACCCAAACAACAACAGCAACCCTTTCTGCTTTGTCTAGGCAGCAAACCGGAGCCAGCTCAGTTTTTCGTCATTGTAGACCAGGATGCTATAACGGCATCCTGCAATTGTGTTACTGCAGTTGACCGGCTGTTCAAACTACATTATGTGCTAAACCTCCAGTTCTCAAAAGTGTTAATTCACTTTTACACCTTCCTAGAGGTATATGTTTACAAGTTAAAACACAGTACGGCGATTCCGAGTCGGGTTTCTGAAGCTTTTCAAACCATCAACTTGTTGAACAGTAAATCACAACCAGCTGAACTTTGAATTTCCATTCCTGCAATTGTGTAGCAGATGTCAAGTGTAAGCTTGCTCAATGAAGAATCAAAATTGTTTTCTCATTTCTGGTGCTAATTTGATGAGACTAGGTTACCAAATCATGTAGTCAGATTTTCCCTCTGACTGAACACTTATTCTGATTGCTGTTCAGTCAGATCGCCGACCATTCACTGTAATGGCGAAGCTCCCACACCCTGGGTGGGTGTGGGACTCTCGCGGTCAATTTCATCCAATGTATAATTCTTTGATAATAATGCTACCATTGTATAGAAGCATAATTAGTATCTTTTGTAAACAGAATATATGGTTGTTATGTTCAAATGACTGATGTTTAGTGAATATTAAAGCTTGGGCATGTCTATTTACGTGAAAATGACTGTTCTGTACAATGGTAGCGTTGTTATTATCGAAGGAATTATACATTGGATGAAGTTGACCGCAAAAGACCTACACCCACCCAGGGTGTGGGAACTTCGCCATTACAGTGAATGGTCGGAGATCTGACTGAACGGCAATCAGAATATGTGTTCACAGTCCGAGGGAAAATCTGACAAAAGATTCAATACGTCTTTAAAGGACTTGACTGGTGAAAAACAATTTCATCATGATCGATGCCCGCTGTTCCAATGATCACGTTGCCGAAAAGATTTTTGCGATGGGCCGACCACAACTGAAGTTATGCCGATTTTCATTTTACCCCGAGAGCTTTCCGATGAATGGCAGCAAGCCATATTTCTGACTAAATCCTGAAAAATTTACCATAATTCTCTTATTCTCATTTCTCAATCCTGGTGCTACCCTAACAAGAATAGGTGACTGATATTGCATCAAAATCCTGGTGTCTTGTTTTGGTAGATTGGTGAGGGGATTATTATTTTGTCTCATGTTTGGCTTAATAATTACCTTGACATGTGGAAGACTTGAGCCTGTGCCCGTCCACAATTTTGTACCATATTTAATGTATCGTGTGGACTTTTAAGTTATTTTGCAGCTGATAATTTTCTGGGAGTACTTCTGAATATAGCAGTTTATATTTCCATTACGTTGAAATGGTCATATCCCTATGGGTTCATCAATGAAACCAATGGTTTCAACAAAATTGAATGTGTTGCCAAGAATTGTGACATGGATAACCATGATACAATAGCCACAATGAGCCTGATGGAGATGTCAAGATTGATAAATGACCAATCAGGTTTTGGCCACCTATGTCTGTGTGTACTTTGTCTATTATCTCTGGTCAGTGTTTTGACAGATGCAATTAATTAAACATTCAACTGGAGATACAGTAATGCTCAAAATAATTGACCCCTTAACTACAACAGAATTATGGGGAATTTTTCAGGATTTAGTCAGAAATATGGTTTGCTGCCATTCTTTGGAAAGCTTTCCCCGAGTCAGATCTGCATGTTTATCATGTTTGTGTCAATTTAAAGGATACTAATGGATGGTAATATTAATTAAACCTTTTGTGGTGCAATTTTGAATAGTGTCATTCAATAACTCTTGAGTGTCTCTCCTCCAACTCAGTTTTTGGCACATGGGGCCTCACCATCAGCTAGAGAAGCTTGTGTATTTTTGTCTGCAGAACTGTTTGATTGACATGAGACATTAACACTTTTCTTCAAAATTTGTGCATTTATGAGTAATTTTATGTTATACCCATTCCTTAATATGGCGCACATTATATGCACTGATTCGGCTCAAATTTGGTATGGAGGTTCATTGACGGACCAGCACCTTTTTATCAAACTTGAACCCAATGAACATGATTCAAGTTTGTTAAAAAGAATAGACCTACCAAATTTCAATATTCCATCGTTTAAACTTTCAGAGATATAAGGGTTACAAAATATATTAAGAAGAAGCATAAATAATAATAATAATAATAGTGAAAAATAAAAAAATTGAATAACAATATACTTCCATATTAAAATATGGAAGTATAATAAGGCAATCGCGCGGAATTGATCGGAATGTCTATAGTATAGTTTATTGACATTTCTGTGTTCAGTTGGAACGTTCTGTTGTTAAAAAGGCGCTGGTCCATGAATTAGGGGCCAGCAGTGGTCAATGCCAGATAACTACAGTAATGCTCAAAGTAAGTGACCACTTTAACTATAGCAGAATTATGGGAAATTTTTCAGGATTTAGTCAGAAATATGGCTTGCTGCCATTCATCAGAAAGCTCTCCCCGAGAGCTTTCCGATGAATGGCAGCAAGCCATATTTCTGACTAAATCCTGAAAAATTAACCATAATTCTCTTATAGTTAAAGTGGTCACTTATTTTGAGCATTACTGTATTCCATCAACCATTTCTTGAAATAGCTTCTCCTCTATATTAACTCATGTGGCTCAAATTCGGTATGGAGGTTCTTTGAGTGGCTAGAGGACAGAATTGATCATTAGGTGGTCCATTAATTAGGGCCAAGTGTTATGTTGGATAAGTCCGCTATGTCCAAAATTTCTATAAATATCTTCACCTCTTAATCTTATCAACTGATGTGGCTCAAGTTTGGTATGAAGTTTTCATGAGTGACCAGGGTTCAGATTTGATATTTAGGGGCTGATCCATAAATTAGGGGCCAAGAGTCTTGGTCACGTAACACGATTTATTACAAGTATGTCAAAATTTTCTGAAAGCATATCCTCCAGAACTAATGAAATGATATGGCTCAAATATGGTAAGAATGTTCCTTGAAGATATATAGAGACAAGTTGTAAATAAACTTCAGAAAACTTATTAGAACTAGTCTCTTTAAGTCTCCTTAGATCAGGTGAGCACTCAATAGTCCCTGGACTATGTTGTTTTTGTTAGGTACCCATTTTAGTTTAAAGAAAAGCAAGTTGTGTAAATTTGAAAATGACCAAACACATTCCACTTTTATGATCATAGAAACATGAATGAGAGAAAATGCTTCATTTCTCAATCCTGGTGCTACCCTAACAAGAATAGGTGACTGATATTGCATCAAAATCCTGGTGTCTTGTTTTGGTAGATTGGTGAGGGGATTATTATTTTGTCTCATGTTTGGCTTAATAATTACCTTGACATGTGGAAGACTTGAGTCTGTGCCCATCCACAATTTTGTAATGATCAGTCAACAGGCCACAGGCCGTAACTGATATCCGATAATCACCAAATTTCATATGTAGGTTTGGTCAATGCCTGGATGGGAGCGTCCTATGCATATCATGATGACGCAATTGAAAGAATAGAAAATCAACAATAATTTTAAATAGAACTCTACGGTATCTTCGATCATATATGTAAACTTCTGTAAAAATACTGGAATGTGGTTTTTTTTCTTAGGTACCCATTTTAGTTTAAAGAAAAGCAAGTTATGTAAAATTTGAAAATGACCAAACACATTCCACTTTTATGATCATCACACCGCGTAATCGATTGGCCTGCTCTGCACCTAAAATGCTTATCTGCGTGTCGAAACTCCTGCTCCGCGTGCTAATTATAGATTTTTGTTATTGAAAATGTCACTTTTCAAGTACCACGCCGGTAAGTATTTGCTTTTATTTTCTTTGTTTATGCACGTTAGAGTTATATTATAGTAAACTTTGTGCAATAGCGTGTGGTTGAACAAAATTTAGAAGTGCATGAAATGTGTCACACAAAATGACAACATGCCTGTTTTTTTTATTTTTCATGGCATGTCACTCACATCTGCGTTGATTTCGAATAAATGTACAGCTAATACACTCTGTTCAAAACGAATACCTCTTTATGAATTGTTTGTATACATCATTTGTTAATATAAGTAACAATAAGATCAAATTTCACCACTTTTGAGAGATATTTTTCTGACACCTGTGTGTGCATATTTGACAACGTCTGATCTGCGATGTTGACAACTACTTATCCCAGACTAAGGAAATTGATGTCTCCACGACCGTATGTATGCAAATCGTACTAAGGGCATTTTTTTTTCAGTATTTCACTCAAGGATTAGCACTGGTGTGAATATCGGGATGGGAGTTGTTTGCCTATCGAAATTTGTCTACAGTTTTACAATCGTGACATTAATTGCTGTTCAATTAATATGAACATGATTATACACAGGGAAGCGTTATGTATTTAATTTATAATGATGTCAAGACCTACAATAAACATGCACATGCCTGTCTATCGACCTACCAAAACAAAATCTGGGCTTTCTTTAATTCACTTATTTATTTAGCTGGACAATATCTCTCACGTTGCGAGGGTAGAACATTGTTGTTATAGTACTACATACATTGGTTAGGGGTGATTATTTTCTTCAAATTGATAGTTTGAAATTGAGATGTTTTGAAAATTAACGAATTTTATGGCAATCAGTTGAACAATTCCCCCATCCCGATAGGGCGCATATACTTGATTATGCTTTGTGTGAATATGTTGCTGGAAAGTTGAAGTTGGTATACAAAAGGGGGTCTTGAAACCATATGTCCCTTATGAAAGTTAAAACTTAAACATACAAATTAATCTAAGTTGTTTCCAGAGAACCACAGCTGATCGAGATAGACAATTAAATGTTGCTTTATTTTCTGCTGACCATGGGTCAGGCTTTATTATAATAGTTAATTGGAATTTGATAGCAGTAAATTACAAATTTTCTCACAAACTTTCGACAGTGGATACTATGTATAGCATGCTTTGTTTGAAGATGGATTATTTCTTTATAAATAAATTTGCATTATCGTCGTGGGTATAAAAAATATTAAATATCATGTGAAGACACCTGTCGGAAAACGCTTCCATCGATTAATTTCGATTTATTTCGAATATTTTCTTCCCAAAAGGGACACATATTTGTTCTATCGTTAGAACTTATAATTCTATAGTGCCCAATATGGATTGTTCAATTGATTGTCGTATTAGAAGGCGTTCCATTCGTGAATTTTCAACACATCCCAATTTCAAACTATTACTTTGAAGAAAACAATCATCCCTTATAACCAATGTATGCTATATAGTACTATACGAACAATTATTTACCCTCGCAACGTGAGATATTCTCCAGCTAAGTAAACAAGTGAATTACAGAAAGCCCAGATTTTGCTTACGTAGGTCGATAGACAGGCGTGTGCATGTTTATTGTAGGTCTTGACATCATTATAAATTAAATACATAGCGTTTCCCTGTGAATAATAATGGTCCGATTAATTGATCAGCAACTAAATGTCACGATTGTAAATTTTATTGTAGAAATTTCGATTCGAAAACATTTCCCATCCCGATATTCACACCAGTGCTAATCCCGAGTAAAATAGTGAAACAAATGACACAGAGTTCGATTTGCACACGTATAGTCGTGAAGATGTCAATTTCCTAAGTCTCAGATAAGGAGTTGTCAACATCACAGATAACACGTCAAATATGCACACACAGTTGTCAGAAAAAATATCTCCCAAACAATTCGTAAAGAGGTATTTGTTGTGATCAGAGTGTATTAGCTGTACATTTCTTCGAAATCAACGCAAATGCGAGTACCATGACATGAACAATTTAAAAAAAACAGGCATGTTGTCATTTTGTTTGACACATTTCATACACTTCCAAATTTTGCTATTGCACAACGATTACTTTACTATCACTCTAACTAACGCGCACATACGAAGAAAATAAAAGCGAAAAATTACTGGTGTGGTACTTGAAAAGTGATGTCGTCAACAACAAAAATCTACATTTTTTAAGTAAATATTTTATTATGGCATATCATCATAAAATGTGTTACACATATATAATTAAATAATAAACAATAATATGTCATATGGTGGTGGCATGACCATATGGTCGTCTTCCTGCCGCCACCATTTGGAAACGAAAAATATGGAAGATATACAAATTTATACAAAATTGGCATTTATGCAAAATTGACATACTGGGTGGGGTTCAAACCATATAATATAATGAAATAATAATGACACGAGGCTTTGTGTGTGTCTGCGTTGTTTACAATTTGATTAAAAAAAAATTAATCTTTAGCTATAAAGTTCAAAAATAAATCTGTTCAAACTAGACAATGTTCTAATCAGTTTGCACCAAATAGTTAATATTTGCACTGAATATAGGCACTCAACAACACAGAAGATTGAAAAAAACAAATATCTACATGCATATATACACATAAGCGCATACAAACATGCATTTACATATATATTTATATATTCATCAGGCACATCTTCTCATTTTTTTAAATTCATTTTACTAATGAGAGAAGGTCGTTTTATAGTTATAATTTCTTTCCTTATTGGAAGTTCAATTCCAAAAGTTAGAGTTAATTCTATCTTTTTAGTACAATCTGGACAAAACTGGTTTTTGCACTTAATATTCGAAGAATAATTGTCAATAATTGCTTTGGTAAATTTGTTCTTAAAGCTGGCTTCGATTGGATATTCTGTAGAGTAACGTCAAGAGTGTTCCAAATTTTTGGAAATACATGGAGGGGTAGTTTTTCAGTGAATTTAATGCGAGCCCTTGTTTCCTGTATTTTTCCTGAGGACCTAGTACTCATACTCGGATGTTTATATATTCTAAAACTATTTGGGAACATTTACATATTTCCAGTCGTGCATAAATAGACATATCCGATGCATATACTCATCATGCAGCTTCAAAATGTTATTAGATTTAAATAATGGTTCGGTGTGACTATTGTAGCGTTTTTTATTAACACACAGAGCAGGAGGTCTGGCATGCAGATAATCATTTTAGGTGCAGATCAGGCCATTCGAATACGTGGTGTGATCATAGAAACATAAATGAGAGATAATGCTTCATTTCTCAATCCTGGTGCTACCCTAACAAGAATAGGTGACTGATATTACATCAAAATCCTGGTGTCTTGTTTTTGGTAGATTGGTGAGGGATTATTATTTTGTCTCATGTTTGGCTTAATAATTACCTTGACTAAGGCTGTTTGTTGAACATATTATCTGAACAGTACTACAAATGCATGAATGAGAATCTACTCAGAAATGTCAGTTATTTAAATTTTCGGTCTGCTAAAATGTTCAAAACACCCCCATACGTGAACAATAGCCCATTCCAAACTATGTTTAACACTTAATGGGAGAATTCATCCCATCATAAAAGGGTTAATTTGCATCGGCAATTTTCTATTTGCAACAGTATTACGGCACAAACTTTGGTGTATTTTGGTTTTAAAATACCACATTACAATACAAGTTAGTTACAACATGCAACTGTGCATGGATTGCAGCTTTAATATACTCAGATACTAATTAACAGTTTTACTTCAAAATGAAATGACAGAGTGACATGTCTGAGTATTCAAAATTATATGCTTTGTTTTTAGCTTTCAACCCTTCAATTGTTCAGCAATCTAAATCATGTATACCATTGATTAACAATTAAACTGATTTTTGCTATGGCAATGCTTTTGCCATCGCAATATTCAGGGTGGCGGCATTTACAATGGCAAATGCCACTGCTAATTCCCCCAAGCTGCATCTTTGATTTCTTCAGTACACTCTGCATGCTGCTCTGTCAACTTCAGGCATGAATTATCAAAGTTATTACCCAGTTCCTTGGTAATCATTTTATAAAATTTGTATTAAATTCTTAGTTATAACAATATAATTGAAACTTATAAAAGGAAACTGGAATCATTTCTTTAACCATTTTACGGCTGTATGGATTCTTCCATTCACTGTCAAACAGATATTTTGTAATGGTCATTGTTCACATGTTGGGATGTTTTGAAAATTTTAGCAGGCGACAGAAAATTTAAATATACCTGAGATTCCTTAGTAGATTATCATTCATGCATTTGTAGGACTGTTGTTAAAGGGTTAATTTACTGAAGCAAAACTTTGAATTATATTCAACAATATAATTCAGTGTATTGAAACAGAGTTATCAGTGCCTCTGTGTGCCTTTGGCAAAAGCTGATGCAGTTTATAAGGTCATATATCAGTCATTAAGTCACTTGCCAGTTATGTTTTTTATGTTTATTTTATAGTTATTTTATTGATAAAAATTATTTTATTTGTTGAACAAGACATTGTTCTTTCATTTTTGAGAGTTGAATAAATTTTTTACCTTCATTGATTTTCTCTCCCGACATACTCATTTGAAAGCCCCCTTGCAAACTGCCTCTTATTATCTGGGACTAATAATACTAGTCTCGGTTATTATCCCCTACCGGTAATTCTAAGTATGTGGAAGATTGGTGATATAATCTTTAAAAAAAACACATCACAGAAGAAAGTGTGCTTACCAAAGGTGTGGATATCTGATTATACCTGACTTTGTTTACAGTATTCACATATATTCAGCTTCATGTGTAGTACTCCAGCATGACAAGCCTGCACATGGCACTTGGAAATGTAGACAAGTGTGGGCATTAATGGCACTCGATAGTGTCTTGACAAGCGTGGTAATGATACTTTAAGTTTATCATAAAGTGTGGTAATTAAACTCGAAAGTGTACCAGCAAGTGTATATAATGACACTTGAAGGTGTCTATACAAGTGTATTAATGACACTTGAAGGTGTCTATACAAGTGTGGTAATGACACTTGAATGTGTTTATACAAGTGTATTAATGACACTTGAAGGTATTTATACAAGTGTAGTAATGACACTTGAATGTGTTTATACAAGTGTGGTAATGACACTTGAAGGTGTTTATACAAGTGTATTAATGACACTTGAAGGTGTTTATACAAGTGTATTAATGACACTTGAAGGTGTCTATACAAGTGTGTTAATGACACTTGAAGGTGTCTATAAAAGTGTATTAATGACACTTGAAGGTGTTTATACAAGTGTAATAATGACACTTGAAGGTGTTTATACAAGTATATTAATGACACTTGAAGGTGTTTATACAAGTGTGGTAATGACACTTGAAGGTGTTTATACAAGTGTATTAATGACACTTGAAAGTGCAGTTTTATGACACTTGAAAGTGTATATACAAGTCTGGTAATGACACTTGAAAGTGCAGTTTAATGACACTTGGAGTGTGGTAATAAGTGTATCAATGACACCTGGAAGTGTGTCTACCAGTGTGGTAATAACACTTGGGAGTGTGATGATTTCTGCACTTTCAAGTGTCCACACTGGACTCTGGGGTGCTGTTTTATCAGTGTTTAAGTGTGCTTCAGACATTTCCAAATCGGGACCAAGGTAGTCATAATGTGTTATTTCTACACTTGTAAGTGCATCTCTACATATCCCCAGGTGCAGTAGTATTACACTTCGGGTGCTGCAATGTAAAACTTGGTAAGTGCTATATGTTTAGCACCTGAATAAGTGTTGTCCGCGCACTTCGGGTGCTGTCCCTATTCGAGCACATGTTAAGTGTGATATACAGCACTCTAAAGGATAGGTTTAGCACTTCGGTTTTTTTGTGTGTATACGGTATTATCTGACAAGCACCGATTCAAGCTTGAGACTTCCGGTGTTATATTTAGTATACAAGCAAAAATTATCAATGGAAGCATCCGGCATCCGATATATGTGCCCGACGGCATCCGGCGTACGGTGGTCTGGCATCCGGAATACGCCATAACAGACCCCGCATCCGGCGTACGAAAAGGGCGGTCGTCACCCAGTCCGGCCGCCAGGTCACGGATTAGTCCAAGTCTTCTTGTACTAAAACCAGCTAAGATATTGGGATGGCGATGCTGGTGTTTAGTCCAAGACCGCCCTATATGCTCGCTTATGACACGGCTTAAGCGTTAGTGACCCGCTCAAATAAAACCACAATTATATGAAATAAAATATCACAATTGCGACAATAAACGGATATTTTCCGCAGAAGACATGCTATTTTATCTGAAACCCACATCAGTTGTGAATTTAAAACGGTAATTTAATGCGAAAAGAGACATTTACCTCAATGTTTACAATTTTTTAAAAATATGCGAACTCGGTTGACCTCGCGAACTGTGTTCGGCATTTTCCGTTGAAAATATTCCATAGATTTTGGACAACAACGCAAATTACGATGAATTCTCCATTGTAATCGTAATTATGTGTGTCAATAAATAAAATAATAAATAGATTAATTAAACATTGGAGATATAAATGTAATACACTAAATAAATTACGAGAATTACAAAATTTTGAACCTTAAGTTTGAAAAGTCCCACTAAAACGGAAGAACTATATTTCGAAACTGTGTGATTCGGTTCTCCGATTATTTTATCAACACAGATGTCAAAATGCACATCACACGCATGGCAAGTCAGACACAAGAGTTCTAATTTGCTCCAATTTTGACAAGTTGCTTGCGAAAATTATGTCATTAAGTTTTTAGTGCGGGAATTGTTCTGAAAGCACATAGAAAACTGGACTTTCGGGCGATCGGTTTTCGCCATTTTTGTTCGGAAAACCCGCGCTATATATAGAAACGGAAAGTAGAATTCCCAGAACAAACAGCGGATTATGCCGAACTTATTCGGACCACTTCGGCTTTCGGTTAAAACGTAAACAAACAGAGAAACAAATCGATGTTTGCGGCAATCAACCGGAATATTCTAGGTGTAATTTAACATTAAAGTTAGATTATTATACACCATTATGACCATAAGATGTAAGCCTTTACGATGAATATAGCATCATGTATTGATTTGCTAGGTAAATCGAGTAAAATACACCACAAATTCCCGCCACAGATCGTGGGCGTAACTCGTGTCATAAGCGAGCATATAGGGCGGTCTTGGACTAAACACCAGCATCGCCATCCCAATATCTTAGCTGGTTTTAGTACAAGAAGACTTGGACTAGTCACGGATGCGTGTTTTGGCGTATAAAGTTTTTTTCTCTGCGGATTTTGTAAATTCAGGTATCCGACATGAAGATTTTATCGGCTGGCCATCTGTCAGCCTTGAGCAATTTCTTTTGTAAATTCACATGACTAATGTATATATTTTCATGAAGCTAAGACATAATGACACTATTTTGGTCCAAAATTGAAACTCACCACCCAAGATGGCCACCAAAATGGCCGCCGGAAGTTGAAAATATGACTTTTTCACAAATATCTTCTAGATCAGTTCATGCTGTTTGGAACTGGTTGAGTAATATGACTTTATTTTGAATTTTGTATATTAACTGACCATTGGAGCAATTAAGTATGCAATTATTGGGGTCCTATCCACTTGTGATCCCTCAAAAACGCGGTATAAAAATTTCACAAAAAATCACAACTGGGATTCTAGTCATATTTAAAAATAAAATAAACAGAAGGTTGCAATTAAGTGAGGCATACTATTAACTATGAATATTCCAACTAAGTGAAACCAAAATTCTTACTTTGGCTCAAAATGGCTGCCAAAATGGCCGCCAAAATATGGAAATGGTAAATATTGCCCTAGGGTGTCCTGCAATCGCTTACAAGTTGTGGTTGATGTACAAATTTGGCTAGTATTCCTTCTATTCAACTGTATGGTGTACGGTATGGTTGTGTGTATACTGTACGGGTGCACCCGGTGTGCCTGTATGGACATTGATGTGGTGTATGGATATAGCTACATGGTCATGGGTGGAATGTACATGTGTTTCTGTATGATCACGGATGGGGTGTGTGGATAAATAGTGAGTGATTTTATGGCTACGGGTAATGTGTATGGTAAACATATTCACCTCACCATTGGCCATGTCACTCACTGTATCCCTATTCGTCACACCATAGCCGAAGAGCCACTCAATATATACTAATACACCCAGCCATGTCCGTATAGTCACTCTATGTGTGCATATGCACATCATCCATGGCCATATAGCCACTCGCTATATACACATACACCTCGCACATGACCATATAGCAACATCATTGTATACCCGCAGAACATACACATGACCATACCGCCACGAGTCGCCAAGCAGGAACACCAGGTATACTCACACACCTGACACATGACCATTTAGTCACTCCCGGCATAGATATTCATTACATTGATGTCACTCCTTGTATACCTACATGTACTCATTTCACCATTGACCATACAGTCACTACCTGTATACATATTCCACACACAGCCATATACATGTAACCACTCGATATATACATATGAAGCCCACCCTAGACTATAGAGTCACTCCAGGTATACATATGCACCTCACCACTGGCCATTCAGTCCTTCCAGATATACAAAAAACCCGCACACACGACCACTCATACCATCCATACTTGCATATATTCATCACACATGACAGTTCAGTAACGTACTGTATAACCATACACGCCACCCATGATCATACAGCTAATACCTACACACATACCAATGATAATACATCCACGAGATATAAACATATACATCCCATCCGTTACCAAAAGGAAACTCCCTATATACCCACACGATAATGTCCACCAGCTTACTCCACTTATGCATATACACTTCAATCATGACAGTACAGTCATTCCACGTATACCACACACATTGCCCGTAACCATAAACTCACTCACGATTTATCCACACACCCCATCCATGATCATACAGAATACACATGTACATCCCACCCATGACCTTACAGTCACTCCATATATACATAATCAATACATAGATGGCCATGTAGCTATAACCATACACCACATCAATGTCCATACAGGCACACCGGGTGCACCAGTACAAGATACACACAACCATACACCATACAGTCACTCCATTAATACCGATTCACCCCACACCTGACCATGACCTCTCACTGTATACCTATACATCTCACTATGGACAACACACTCATAACCATATAGCCACTCATTGTATACATATTCACATCATCCAAGACATACACTGACTCCATGCATACCTATTCACCTCAAATACTCATAGAGTAACTCCCTGGTTACCATCTTGGCATCCATCCTGTATCCAGTTGATATTGGTTTATCATAATGGAACAGAAGAGTCACATACCTGCTGGACAAAACAAGTGTCCACTTAACCGAGGTGTGGTTAGCGTTGCCACCGCGGCCGAACTGCTACTACACCGCAGCTCCACCGGCTAACTACAGTTGGGCCGCGGTGTACCTTCCATTCAGCCATGGTGTTGTTGCCACGGTGTACGTTCATTAAACTGAAAAAAGACGATACAAACCAGAAATCTAACCACGGCGTGCATGCCATTCGGCTGCGTTGTAGTTGCCTTTCGGCCAAGGTGTACTTGCCGTTTGGCCGCAGTGTACATGCCGTTCGGCCGCGGTGATCAACTGCAGTTGCAAACTCTGACACCGCGGCTGAACGGCAAATACACCACGGTGCCACTGGACACTTGTTTTGTCCAGAAGGGTATTATGGTTCATCTCAGTTCCGTCTCAACGTTCTGCCCATTTCCTTTCAATAACATGGTCAAAATCACAAAAGAGGTTCTCCGCAAAATTCCATACTTTAAAATAAATTTGTCATGCCCCATACGGAACTGGGACAACCATAATAGAACATTTAGTTGTCAATTAATTAACTAACACGTATAATAACCAAGTGAGTCACAATTTGCTACATTTTCGGATAACGCAGAGAATAATGTTATATATATAATGTTATAATGATATATGTAAAAAAAATAACTTATTACCAATTTGGTTGCCATATTGGAAGCCATCTTGAGCAATTTGTTCTATAAACACCGTATAAACACCGTAGTGTGACACATTTAAGATAGACCAATACAATAAATAACTTTAAATCCAAAGATAATTACATATTACTAGAAAAATGGTCCAAACCTGAAAAGTACATTTTTGCCGATATTTATGTCAAGTTTTTGAGAGAAACGTCCAATAGTTTTGGTGATGTCAGTGGTGGCAACAGTAACAATTAACCATGGTGCAGCAGACATCAATGTATAGAAGGCATAATAGCCAATTTTGTACATCAACCACAACTTGTAAGCGATTGCAGGACACCCTTGGGCGATATTTACAATTTTTCCATATTTTGGCGGCCATTTTGGCAGCCATTTTGAGCCAAAGTAAGATTTTTGGTTCCAGTGAGTTGGAATATTCATAGGTAATGGTATGCCTCACTTAATTGCAACCTTCTGTTCATTTCTTGTTGAAATATGACTAGAATCCCAGTTGTGATTTTTTTGGTGAAATTTTATACCGCGTTCTGTACAAT
Source organism: Siphonodentalium dalli (assembly GCA_032622095.1). NCBI lineage: Eukaryota > Metazoa > Mollusca > Scaphopoda > Gadilida > Siphonodentaliidae > Siphonodentalium > Siphonodentalium dalli. The sequence continues at coordinate 179,866,039 of CP136065.1, read as the reverse complement.
CGAATTTTTGAGGGATCACAAGCGGATAGGACCCCAATAATTCCATATTTAATTGCTCCAATGATCAGTTAATATATAAAATACAAAATAAAGTCATTTTATTGAACCAGTTCCAAACAGCATGAACTGATCTAGAAGATATTTGTGAAAAAATGTCATATTTTCAACTTCCGGCGGCCATTTTGGTGGCCATCTTGGATGGTGAGTTTCAATTTTGGCCCAAACTAGTGTCATTATGTCTTAGCTTCATGAAAATGTATACATTTTACTAGTTTAGTCATGTGAATTTGCAACAAATTCCAAGTTACTGGTTTTACGTCTGGGGAAAAAATATGGGGGGGGTATACTTTTTAGGGCGCTATAAAAAAAATTGCTCAAGGCTGACAGATGGCCAGCCGATAAAATCTTGATGTCGGATACCTGAATTTACAAAATCCGCAGAAAAAAAAACTTTATACGCGAAAACACGCATTCGTGAATTCCGGGGGTTTGGCGACTGAAAATAACTATATTATACTAGTATACACAAAATAAACCATATATTATGGCTATGGGTTCTAATATCCGAACATGACAGCTGAGAACTTGGTGTGAATTGAAGAGTAGTTAAGTGGGGTCTAGAGAATATCTACTCATCCACGTTAGAAACATGCCATTAAATAGCATAAGTATAATCTAGCTCGAAGACAGAAGTGATCCATCAAACCGCTCTAAATTAAACCAGGTCGTCACATCCCATGTATGGTCGATCACATGATGATCTAGGTGGAATCGGGCTTCTCAACGTACCGCCGGTACCACACATGCCGGTACCGGTATCGATACTTTGCTAGTAGCGTGGTTCCTGTGCCGGTACTGGCAAGACATTTTATAATTCTAGGAATATCTGGAGGTAATACAGTGCTGAAAATCACAAGCCACGAACTCTATTATTAACATGAACTAATAATAATTTGATATCAGAATAAAGAAACTATTTCGGGATATTAGATACCATTTTGGAATATACTAACAAACTTTCCCGTAGAGTTTAGTGATGCGCAAATGACAACATAGACAATTCAATCAACCAAAATAGAACTATTCGTTGCACACGTTTTGTGGTTTTAACTTATTGTTCTTATGTGTGTGATAAACTGATAGAAAGTAACGCGACACACGTCGGTGGTTTTCACTTCACAATATTCAATCAGATTAAATGTATTTGCAAAGTCGCGCGGTCGGCCATTTTAAATCTAAACAATAATGAGTCAAGTTAGGCAACAATTTCTCTCCACGAGTTCCTATACCAAATATGAACTATCATGTCTATTCAGCAAATTACATGTACACTGTGCACGGTTCGTGGATATTCGTTCCCGATTTTATTATATAACTGGAGGTTCCATGAGTCCCATTTAAATTCAAAATGGTCTACCTTATATATGCAAACTGATACGACATGTGAACGGGTACGTGTGTATGTGATTAATCAAAACGTGTGGGCCATACTTGTGGGTGGGGTCGTCGGTGAATACATGATAAGAAATCGTAACTGTATAATTGCCACAACTGGGCAAAAATAAAGGCAAAAACATAAGTTGCAATCACAAGTTCCCAACACAAAATAATCTTTGAAGATTAAAACAATATCACATGGCCGTGCTTTCAAAGAATTGGAATTCAACCATTGAAGAGTTATAATAGACACATAAAAACCAGGAACCACCCTTCCGTGTCCGACCTCTCACGCCATGAATACAATCACGATCGATGTGCATCGCATGTAGTTTAAAGAGCGAAACTTGATACTACTGTATTTTGCCAGACAGCCTGCTGATCTACGAACGTGCATATATGCAACCACAGTACCGAGTACCGGCGGATCTGCACATCAGCACCGTTACCGCAAAAAATGCCCGAGTACGCGGTACCGGTACTGCGTACCGTTGAGAAGCCTGGGTAGAATTGTTGTATAAAAAACAGCACTAAATGTAAATATAAAATAAAACAGTGCTACATCTTATTACAGATTATTTCCACATATAATCAGTGACTACAGGCAGTCTAACAAAATAAAGTTTCAGTGACACTCGATCCGAAGAGGGGGGTAATTTCATCTGTTACAGTCAATGGAGCGATTATGAATCTGGAAAGCTGAAATTTCTAAGTAATACTAGATATCGACATGGCGAGTATAGTGTGTTTCAGAACTAAAAAGTTGAATAAAATCAACACATTTGTAAATTTAAAAACAATTCAAACGTTATTGTATTCCATGTCCCAGCCCGGACATATACACCAAATTTCAATAATATTCATTGAGAAACAACGGACCAAACGCCATATAACACCCCGTATACATCTTTTATTCCGAGCCGGCCTTTTATTCCGAGTTGGCACACGTCGACTGGGGCGAGTTAGCCCTGGGGCGAGTAGGCCGATTCCGGCACCTTCTATAATTTGCAGCAGGTATCCGTTTACGCTAGTTTACGCGTAATTTAATTTAGAAAGTTCCCCAATTAGTATCGTAAATAAAGCGACTGTATTTGACAGAGACTGCCTCTGTTATTGATTATCATGTTGTTATAATTAAAAAACGACAAATGCACATGCCGTTCAAACGTAGTAGTCTATTTTCCCCATGTTAAACGACATCCGCAAAAAAACAAATAACGCTAACCTACTGCAAATGTTTTACACGACAACTGTTAACATATTTCGGCTGAATTCATCTGATGTGGTACGATTCCTCAAAATAAACAACAAACCATCGTTACTTGGAAATGTAGTTTGGGCTAACATTTACACAAATCCTCCAGCTCCTCTATCCTGACACACACGTCAGATGAGAAACAGCCACCAGAGTAACGCCCAAATTGGGCGAAATGAGACAGCCCTCTTAAGTCAGATTGTTTGGCTTCGGCAATCCGCTACGGCCGTATGCCGTGGCCCAGTTTTCTTCAGTAAATTGCTTCGGCGATACTGATTGCCGTAGCCAATTATGAAGGCTGATGAGGTAATTTCTTTATTTTCAGGACAGTCAATGCCAGCCCTACCGTATATGGATGTTGGATTTCAGGATCAACATATGAATAAATGGCTGAATTATTATGAAGTTTGTCCAATGGTATGTACATTTTTTAATTTATGCAAACTATGTTTTGATGAAATGCAGATGCAGTGGTATTTATACCATACACTATTGTAGCCCCCTCCTTCGGTAGAGTGCTAAATGTATTACGTCGTCAAAGGCTGTCCAAAACGAATTTGTGATCCACTCAGGGATGAGGCGACTGGCGGGTGGGGTCGATTTGGCAAATTTCATGTTCAGATTCTGGTTCAGATCTATAAAAATACCTGACTAATGGGTTGCCCAGTGGATTAGAGTATAGCTTATAGGCTACTTCCCAGGCCTGCGAGGGAAGAGTTAAATTTATAAGCACAAGAGGGGGTACAAATGGAATTACGCAAACTTGTGAATTTGTTGATTCATGTGGGGAGTGGTGCTGGTTGGAAATTCCAAAGGTGCCCCCCCCCCCCCACCCATGGAGAATCTCTAGCCAGCTCCCTGTCAACAATAAGAGCTCGGCTAATCAGGGTTGTTTTATCTGGGCAAGTTTGTCAGTTGCTTACTGGGGGGAGGGGGTGGTTTATATATGCAGTGAAGTGATTTCTCAATGAAGTTTACCCTCTGCATGGTCTTTTCCCCATCCGTCAGCCTCGCTACTGAAGCAATGATCAACCTGAGTGTATCACCACCCTCCACCCTGAATCCTGAATACCAGTTAATTTTGGGGGGGGGGGCGAATCCTGAATACCTGTTAATTTTGGGGGGTGAATCCTGAACACATGTTAAGAAATAATATGCGATAAATAGACACATACATAGACACATTATGATCCATTATACCCGACATGATATTGGAGTAGAGTATTTGTGATAAAATATAATTTGACGAGATACATTGACAGGTTAATCATTTAAGGGCAGGTTATTCTTAACGGTGTGTGATTATTTTTATGTTTCTATAGATTAACAGTATAAATACTTCCTCCTTAACCCTTTCTATACTGTAACACCATAACACCATTTATGAGTAGTTATCCCATATGAAATGTTCATATAATAAGTTCAACAAATGACCAAATGGTCGTTCGTTGAACTTATTTTCTGAACATTTCCCTCAATACATTTGACTCAATTTTGGACAGAATTCTGTTTCCTAGGCCCCAGGAAAAAAATGGACAGCATTTAGTTTCTAGGCGCTTGCCAGGATATCTTGCCCCCACCCGTTCCCAAACAAAATCACCCCACCCCCAGAAAAATTGGACATAATTCTGTACCCTACCCCCCCCCCCCCCAGAAAAGTTTCCTAGGAGCTTGCCAGGATTTCTTGCCCACCCGTTTTCCAAACAAAATATCGCGTTATGGGCGTCATAAGGGCGTTATGATAGGATTAATGATACTTTATCATGGCATGCATGGTGGTCGAATATGCCCAAGAAGCTATTCTACCCACTCATTCACACAGATAACTAGCACAAAATATTATTTTGCGCCATCAAAACCTGCGTCCAAGATGTTTTGCTTGAACCCGAATACCAGTTAATTCTGGGGTATGAATCCCGCGTACGGCTTCAAAACACCCTAAATCCCGCGTACCGAAAAGGGGGGGGGGTGATACCCTCCAACCTGAACCAACCATACAGATTAGAGGTGCCATGATTATTGATTTTGATATTCGATCGTCAATAATCGATTATAATCGATTAATAGTGCCTAATATCAATAACAGTGGAAGTATTCCGTAATATGGCCTATTGGCTGGGTGTTGGTTAAACAACTCGGCTGAAGTAATTTTTACGTTAATAATGTGCACCATAAACCACCGGTAATCACTAATGAGCACAATGTATTCAATACCAGCACATTTCTCGGCGGTGTCAAGGTTATAATAATTGTGAGTTCATTAGAACGAACATAGCCATTAATTTCAGTGTTATAGCCAAACATACAAACAATATAAAAATAGGAATACATGACAGACCACCGGCGGTTCCTAAAAAAAGGGAATCTAATGTTACAGAAACTGTCAGTTTCAGCAAACTTCCAGAGTGTGCATGGATAACAATCACAAAGGTAGCCCCCGACCCAGAAATTTCAAAACTTAGAACAAGTTAAACAAGAAAACCATAGTCAGAAATGGTAACGCCACCAAGATCATATTATTAGCCATAAATATAAATTATAATATAATTATAATATAAAATATTATTCATTAGTTAGCGCTAATATAGGCGCTAACTAATGACTTGTTAAATACCATCTAATAAATATTCATCTTATTCACAACTATAAGGAGTCCTTCTGGCACACGAGAATATATATCGCCGTTTGATTTGCACCAAGTGAACTCGGCGCATATATAATTGATAGAACTGACCTTTATTATGATGATCGTGTCGTTATTTGTTTAAGATACGTATCAATTGACTTATACGCACCCGTTCCCTATTAAAATCTATATATATCGCCCATTTTAGAGGACCTCCGCGAATTCGGGGACTTCCGCAAAGTGATCTCCACAAATCGGGACCTACTGCAAATCGTCGCACCCAATGCAATTTGTAAACAAATACGATTGACATGCGTTTTAACGAGGTGAGCTTTAATTAAACGAAAGAAGCATTCTACATAAACTATTTGTCATTGACTCAGCCAGTGTGCCATATATATGTGTCAACTAAGGTCGCTTTGCGTGGTAAAAGTGAAAAGTGAAAGTGGAAAATCCTATTGAAAATGAAAGTAGCCTACAATTTTGGGAAATTCCGCGGCAGATTGCAGTGAATCTATACTATTGGAAGTGAATGTACAATTCCTGGAATTCTATCAGATATCCCGACTCTGCTCGTTTTCGTGATCATAGGTTATATAGGCCCTATATGACCACGAAAACGAGTCGAGTCGCGATACATCCATCGGTACAAACACATTGTGTATACGATACAATTTTGACTTGATGACCAGAAAATAAAAGATGGCGGTTAATCCAAGTCTCCAACAGAACAGACATGCGCGCTCCAATTAAAATTACCCATAATTCACTTCACTACACAGGGGTTCCCAAAGGGTTATACATTATTTTCAGGCTATCAGAGTATTTATATTTTCAACAATATATTATTACACCGGTGACTTTAAGTTTACAATTTCAGCCTGTCCTGACCCTATGGATACGATTTATGATATTTTCAAAAACGTATTATACACCGGTGCCGTTAACTTTACACTTTCAGCATATACGTGATTCTATTGGTACGATTGAGAAAGGTACAAAAAAAAATATCCAAGAATATATTTCTCCATTCGACCATGAGTCTATACAGATCTGTACACTAGTGTCCACCCACTTCGTGGCGGGAATAATTGTGATAGTAATTGTGAGTTTCATTCAGCAGTCAACACACGATACGTGATAGTCTGTATTAGTAACATCTAAGTATACTCATGTTGTCAGAATCTATCTGATGCACGATCAAAGGTTGTTAAACCTTCGGTTGTATATTAAACTGTGTAAAACAAAACACGGTATTCCCGACGTCCGAAATAAATAACGGAGATTAATCGACGACGACGATTATCGGCTTTATCAACGGTTCATCGATTATACGATTAATCGTGGCACCCCTAATACAGATTTGCCAAACATTTTGATTTACGCACATTTATCTAAACACTGCCACCCTTATCGTCATGCTGCCACCTCTGGTCAATAAAGAATCATAATTTATGGTTTGTCGATAAGTGCGATTGTATTCACATGTATGTGTTGCCTGTTGCAGCTCTAGTTGGAAAATTGAACCCTTTGGGTAGGGACATAGATAGCAAATTCATGTATGAATTTCTGTTGAGTGCGCCACATGTGTGTAATATGGTCTTAAAGATATGGGCGGCGTTGGCGGTGGGTATGCTGTTAAAATATTCAGCTCCGTCAAAAACCGCCATAAACAGGAAGAATATAGTAAAATATAGACATACTGTGTTCTTATACCAATCAGAAATAAGGCATAATCAGAATGTTATTGTCAAATGTTTTCCTTTGTTATGTAAACAAAAGCAAAAAAGTTACGTTTCCTGCCATGGCTTTTGTTTAGATCCGGATATGGTAAACATAAAGAGCGATATTGGTTACCGGTTTCCTGATATGGAAATGATAAAGAGCGTTTATATCATTTGTAGTCGATTAACCAATAGAATTGCGCTGTGTTATGTAAACAGAAGCAAAACTTCTGCAAAACGAGCAGACTCTTGTTTACGTACACCATCGAACGTCTTGACGACAATTATGAGATAAACGTACCCTGTTGAGTTGTACATTCTGGGATTCGAGCATGAAAACAGTTTGTGAACGAGCCGGCTTGCCGGCGAGTTCACAAACTGTTTTCATGCTCGAATCCCAGAATGTACAACGAAACAGGGTACGTTTATCTCCATTGTAATTCAATCTAGCAAGGAATTTGCAAAAACACTGTATAAAAAGTATTATTTAGTCATTTTCATGACACAAATCGAGACTTTCATTTCGCCGTTGTCACCGTGCACAAATCATTGGGCTTGTTCATTGCGTTACTCGGAACACTGCTCCGTAACCATTTCCTGTGGGGCGGGTTGGCTCGTTTCGCTACTCCGTTCTGCGCCGATTAAATTGTACCGTGCCACATTCAGATTTGATGCACGCCGAAGCGGCCGATGAACGCTATCTATAGACAACAACGCGCGGGTGTGCTCGTTTCGCTACTCGTTCTGCGCCGATGAAACTTGACCGTGCAACATTCAGATTTGATGCACTCTGAAGCGGCCGATGTCTGTGAATCGAAAACGAAAGTTAGCCGCTCTCGGCCAATCAGAATGCTTGTTTTTAGTGACAAATACTCAATTGAATTACAATATACTACTTACGCGCTGATTATGTTTGGCATATGAAAAAAATTATATATATTTTAATATTCCTTCTTTTGATGGCGATTTGAACAAATATGAATATTTCTGCAACGAACGCCGCCCGTGCCTTTAATGGACTGGAACCTCATTAATGCACATGACTGATTTCACATGATTTGACATTATCGATTAATTTATAACTTGATACTGACATAAATATTTGCTCTGACCCCCCCCCCCCCCCCCCCCCCCCCCCCCCCCCCCCAATGAAATTAAATTTATCCTGGTGACCCTGTGTGACCGAGCACCGAACAACATTAGTGGACATGATCGCTTTGGCGATGTAAATAGTAAATAAATTGGTTGATCACTGACATAAAGGTTTGTTCTTACACCCCCTCACTTGTGATGAGAAATAAATACCCCCATTACAGGTGAAAAATAAATTTTATCCTGATGACCGAACAACATTAGTGGGTTTGACAAATTCATGCCTCTCGGCGAGAACTTTCCGATGAATGGCAACAAGCCATATTTCCGACTAAATCCTGAAAAAATACCCATAATTCTGCTGTGGTTAAGTGGTCAATTACTTTGGGTAATCCATTGTCAAGATTCAACATACATACATGTACATTATCTGAAGATGTCATTATCTGGAGATGAACTGGACAACTCTATAACATGACTTCTGCTCTAACCCAGTCTGATTGTGAATTTTGCCAAAACTCTCTACATGTGATTGTATACCAAACAAGTTTTGTTCAGGACACCTATGTACTACACCGCTTAATATAATACTTCACAGAAGAATATCAATATTTAGTACATTCCTAGCTGAGTGTGTCAAGAATAAATTACATAGGGAAGAATACATCTTGTTTTCCATACAGGTATGAAGTAAATTCAAGTAGTTGAATATTTTGAATAAATATGTATACTATTTTATAACAAACATGTATAATTATTTAGTTAGTTTTAATAAACTTCATCTATATGAACTATGCTTTGAATTATCAAGTTGACTTAACCCATACATGCCCATCATGTTACTTTCAGTGTACATGTGCCTATTCCAAAAACAGTTATATTTGAGATTTGGCGGCAAGGTGATCGGCTTGTGATGCCCATGTCACAGGTCTGACCCTCCTTGAAACCAAGTGTGTCAGTTTGATTCAGGGCTTGGACCATATGGACTTGTATAAATTTTCCCAAAACCAGAACAAGTGAAAGAGTTTCTTTAAAAGGATCACTATCCCGGTATCAGATATCCTAAACTTCTCAAGTTTGATATACATGTATTTGATGCTCAATTTTTTTCTTCCAATTAATTATTTTCAGCATTTCTGGGTTTAGAAAAACACCTGTGTCGGCCTAAATGTGTCATCTGACACACGCGACACACATTCTGAGGACAAATTGGCCGACACGTTTGGATAATTTTTTCATAATTATATGTGTCAGATGACCTATTTGAGCGACACAGGGTTTTTTTTTTTTTGCAGGTGTGTCATTTGACCTGTTTGTATGACCATATATGTGTCAGATGACCTAGATTCTGAGTGTTTGTGACAACAGTTTGTGTATAAAATCGACAAAACTGACCACGGCAAGTGGCTCGCGCACTTTTAAAAACATCCACGGCATCGACTTTTGACAGTTTCTGTCAACTCAAGAATGACTGGCTTGCCGTTAAAAGCTATCTTCGTTGTACTCATTTGGTCGGGCTCTGACACCAGCAATCAAAGTCCGCGACTTGTTTACATCTAACATCGTTTCGCGCGAAAATATCTTTTTTTAACAATTTTAATAATTTGTTCTTGTATTCTTTAACATTTTTATAATTTCACCCATACAGAAACCCAGACAAACATGAGCAGACGACTCTCTTCTATATGCTTCTATATATGTGTGGGGCTCCCTGCAGGGTAATGGATGTTTTTTATTTTATGTCCTAAAATTGTAAGAAACATTTATTTAAAAAACATGATAAAAAATTGTTAGGCCAATGCATTCTCTTATATATGCGAGGCGACCTATGGTCGACTCGCATATATAGGAGAATGCATTGGCACAGGGGCGATAGTAAGAAATTGGCTGAATAGATGTGAGCTATTTATCATCGCCAAAGATTATCCCGTCTTCATAACTTTTACTGTGCTCCGACCAAACCCAAACCCCTAACACGAACGGTGTCATATAGGAATTTTAAATTATATCATCATATAAATACCTCGAATCATGGGGATGACTATAACTAAGTATGATGATGTCGGCGACACTTTTAGCGACCTCCATTTCTGATTTGGACGGCACCACGATTTTGGTAACTTTAAACGATACCATTTGATTCATCGAACCGTCAATACGACTAAACAAGTTATTAAAAATAAAGCGGTTTTTATACATGTAAACTACACCATTCGGTTTCCTATATATATGTTTCTTAGATGTCTTTATATAATTTTGCATGAAATTCGGGATCACGATGAGATATTGTGAGAGCTCATTAGTTCAATAACTGGAAAATATATAGAACAAACGAAATTCATTGTTGAGATCGGTAAATACACATAAAGACACGATGTGTAAATGGCTTTGTCGATACAGCACGAGTGCCGTATCGACAAACCCATTTACACATCGTGTCGTTCTGTGTTTATTACACGATTCGCGTCCTAGAATCCGTGTATTAAAAATACAGGCTCAGAAGGTGTATTTAGGAACATATAGGGCGTGTTTTGTCATGTGTGATGATGCTTTTATTTTATAGTTCCGGTTTCATGGTTGAGGTGAACGTCATGTACGTCATATTACGCCAACGAGATGCGTATGGGACGTACGTTCCATACGTATTTGTAAATATGGAACAGCAATAACACTGTACTTCTGGGAACAAGCGTGTAATAAACCCATTTACACATCGTGTCGTTCTGTGTATTTATCACGGAATTCTGGTGCGTGCCCTCCTGTCTCCAATCATGGCACATATTCCGCCGCCTTTAAAGCCCACACCATTATAACTCCATGTATATATGTTGATTACATAAGTTTGGTGAAAACGGCGACAAAATCGTGTTCATGCACTGTTGGTGCCCTTCCCCATCACTGACTCGAATAGGGCCACTTTGGTATCTTTTATCCACATGATAAGGTTCCTCGTATCACGGAGATGACTATATGTAGGCCTACAACTTTAGTGGAAAGCGGCGACTAAAAACATTCTTATCAATGTTACTCCTATGTGATGTCAGAGATGTCTGATCTTCACACCATACCCGCTAATGGGTAAACAAACAACAACTAAGAGCATTAAGCTTTAAGGCATGGTGAAACTATCACCCCTGTTATTCTCACTTTACCTGAACGATCTGGATGAATTTCTCAAATCAGACGGCGAGGGATGATTGATTAAAATGTCACGGGATATAGATACTCACTTGAAGACGTACGTCATAGCTATCCATTATTGTATACGCAGATGACACCGTTCTTATGAATAAAACACCATTAAAATTGTAGAAGGCACTTAAAGGTTCTCAATCCGATTCGATGGTCCCCATATCATCAGGTTCCAACAACAACAAACATTTGTTAAATAGACACCGTATATGCCGGACTATTTCAATCACTTGATTGGACATGTGCATATACCGGGGAAACTCTTTTGTTGAACTTGAACTCATTATTGCCATTATTACTACATGTATGTATCACTCTCCGTGTAGTTATTGTTATTTATCCACCGCTCACTACCTCTATTGCCTACATAAAGCCTGCCTAATAAACGTTACGTTTATTACATCAAGGTAGCTTTATTATGTCAACGTAGCTTTATTGGGTTAGTACTACTTTTATGACGTAATTTGATATGCAAATTGCGCAGGTAACTAGGGACGTCAACCGGCCTTAATGACGTCATTGTGATTTCAGAACGTTCTTATCGTGTATAATTCACTAAAATAATTCGTAAAATGATATATGTTTTAGCTCTAAAACATCTATAAATCATCAGAACAAGGTCTGCTTATAATAAATGTAAAAATGCAAATGAACTATTTCGCTCTAAGCTACACTCCGGTTTTCACACGTCATGAATACTAATTGGTTTGCATGACCTAATAAATGTAATGGCGTCATCGAAGTAACGAATGTAAAACTGAGGAAAATTACATATTTACCTCACAAAAGGCAAGTTTTGTCCGATGGATAAATAAAATATGTAGCTAATGTCATCGCTTAAACTGTTTATGTCCGCTCGGGGGATTTGGCATCTATTGGACTCGGCAGAGCCTCGCCCAATAGATGCTCAAATCCCCCTCACGGACATAAACAATTTAAGCGACGACACTAGCTACATATTCTATATTTATCTACCATTTCCTACGAAATTCCTGATACAATTGGCGATAACGAATTGGCGATAAAACATCTGTATCGTTACTGCAGTTGCGATACAAGGCGCTCGTGACGTCGTTGACTGGTTCAAAATCATGAATGAACAGACGTCACATCAATCGCGTGAAAAATCAAAACGACATTCCAACCTATATTCTTGCGTACTATAAACAAATAGTTCCAAAGTTTTAACATTATTTGATTGCCTACCATCATGGGTATTATGGTATAACATATCACAAAGTAACTAATATGTATTTGTTCAGTATTTATTATGAGTGTAAGAGATTGTGTCCATTGAATACAATTTCCGTTAACTTGCAGGTTGTGAGAATTTAGCAAAGCGAGCTAATCGCGTGACACATATACCTTTGCAGGTTGGGAGAATTTACTCAAGAAAGCTAATCGTCGGACACAAATTCAACAGTTTTGGAATTTAAGAAACTCCTAAAATGTAATTTGTGCGGTGGATTATGTCACAACAATGGTAGATAACTGTGTTATATACACAATGTGTTTGTAACGATTCATGTATCGCGACTCGGCTAGTATTCGTGGCCATATAGCGACTCGGCGACCAAGGTCGCCTCGTCACCATATGGCCACGAAAACTAGCCGAGTCGCGATACATGAATCGATACAAGAGGCCCCCACCCCCCTTTTCGTACGCCGTATTCCATACCCTGTTATGAGGTACGCCGTATTCCGGCCCCTCTGTTAGGAGGTATTCGGTATTCCAAAAATACCGGTATTCGTACGCCGACCTTCCAAAAAATGATCATAATAATAATATAATAATATAAATGCGATTTTTGTCACAATAAATTCACGGTTTGACATACAGATCGTCGATCATCGTCATTTTATATCATTTTAGACGTGGACACTGCGGGAGGATCGGCGTTCTTACGGCAATAGAAAATTTAGCCATATGGCTGTTAACTGGTATTCCGTATTCCACCCTCTGTGTTAAGTGGTATTCCGTATTCCAGGGGGTGGGTGGGGGTGGGGGCCTCATACAAACACGTTGTGTATATAACCCATATTTATTGAATTATTGATTTGTTTATCTGTTGTAAGCCTCTGTATTCTCCCAAATTGCGCTCTGTAATAACGAGTCAATGTCATCGCCTTATTACCAGGGCCGTGTAATTAGTCCTGGAGCTAATATGGGTACCCTTGCACACCCCCCCCTGGGTCTTAACTTCACCCCACTCATTTTGTTCCTTATTATGTCCTTCAACTTTAAAGCAATGTTAACAAGAAAAAAAAGTGGCCGTGTAGACTCCAGACAAAATGGCGTCCATCATGGCCGCCGTTTTTCAGACCAGACCCTAAGTCAGTTTTATGCAAATTATAGCGGGAAAATCTAGTAGGCCTAAAATGTATACAAATGTATATATTTTCTTGAAGCTAAGACATATTGACACTTTTTTGGGGCAAAATTGAAACTCACCATCCAAGATGGCCACCAAATTGTCCGCCGGAAGTTGAAAATATGACGTTTTTCACACATATCTTCTAGATCGATTCATGCTGTTTGGAACTGGTTGAGTAATGTGACTTTATTTTGTTTTCTGTATATTAACTGATCATTGGAGCAATTAAATATTCACTTATTGGGGTCCTAGCCCATTCCGTTCCCTCAAAAATTCGATTTTACAGAACGCGGTATAAAATTTCACAAAAAATCACAATTGGAATTCTAGTCACATTTCAACAAGAAATGAACAGAACATTGTAATGTAAGTGAGGCATATGACTACCTATGAATATTCCAACTCACTGGAACCAAAATTCTTACTTTGGCTCAAAATGGCCGCCAAAATATGGAAAATGGTAAATTTTGCCCCAGCGTGTCCTGCAATCGCTTACAAGTTGTGGTTGATGTATAAAATTGGCTATTCTGCCTTCTATACATTGAATACTAACATGTCTGATGCACCATGGTTAATTGTTACTATTGTCACCACTGACATCACCAAAAATATTGGACTTTTCTCTCAAAAACTTGATATAAATATCGGCAAAAATTCACTTTTCATGTTTGGACCATTTTTTCAAGTAAAATGTAACTATCTTTGGATTGAAATGTGTTTATTGTTTTGGTCTATCTTAAATGTGTCACACTACGGTGTTTATAGACCAAATTCTCAAGATGGCTTCCAAAATGGCAACCAAATTTGTAAAAAGTCAATTTTTTACATATATCCCGAACATTATTCTCCGCCTTATCCGAAAAGGTAGCATATTGTGACTCACTTGGTTATTATACGCGTTAATTAATTAACTGACAACCACATGTTCTATTCTGGTTGTCCCAGTTCCGTTTGGGGTATGACAAATTCATTTTAAAGTATGGAATTATGCCGAGAACCTCTTTTGTGATTTTGGCCATATTATTGAAAGAAAATGATGGACGCCATTTTGTCTGGAGTCTACACGGCCACTCTTTTTTCTTGTTAACATTGCTCAAAAGTTGAAGGACATAATAAGGAACAAAATGAGTGGGGTGAAGTTAAGTCCCAGGGGGATGCAAGGGTACCCATATTAGCTCCCGGACTAGTAATATATATAGTACACCAAATATAAAAATTACCCCCCCCCTCACCTTGGTGTGCTGTCACCCACACTCAAGTCAGCATATAATCACATATGGCAGCTGAATAGTTGATTATGATTGGGATCAAATTTATGCTAAACAAAAGAAAAATTCAAAGCTACCATGGAAATATTATACCTAGATGAATATTGATACAGAGTGGGTGAAATAATTAACCTGCCATTTAATGGGGGTCTTTGTGAACATTTGGTGATGATGTTTTTTGTGCGGAATTAGGGTAGTATCAAAAGCGGTAATTTTAAAGACGGAAACGGCACACGGACCTATTAATTGATCAACTCTGGTGAAATATAAGTAAAATTCTTCTATTTTTGGCCTTGGGGGAGGTTAGGGTTACGCTCTATTTCGCTCTATTTCGCCATTCCGCTGCATTTTTTTATTTCGCTCTATTTTCCTATTTCGCTTTTTCGTTGTATTTCATATTCCGATAATTCGCTATATTTGACATATTATGGGATTATATGATATCCTATATCAGATTGTGATATTCACCTGTGGTCGCGATTATATGCCAATAACCATGTAATCATGAACCCCGATTACATATTGTTTGCTATATAATCCTTGGCGTATTGGCTGGCCATACTTACATGTATTGTCCGAACACCAATAATATTTTACAAACGAATGTCGGGTTTCTAACCCGCACAAACCCCGTCTAAACCAAACTGCAACGATCTTATCAACGACCCGACCATCTCGGCTACAGGGCATCCTTAAAGTGATGTGAAACACTCCTGTTGGTGATCAAATAGAAATGAAGAATAATCTTGCTCAAAGTAGTTATTTTTACGAATATTAATCAAAATTTACAACACCGCCATTCTGATATATTAATTGAATGCAGTGACTCTCGATGACAAATCATTTGCGTTAGTTTATCGCCGATTGTTGCGTCCCGAATCGAGATGTAAATATTTACAATTAAGCGTAGTTCAAGCGGTGATATATATGGAATGGTATGGTCGATTTCTTTGATATTTTCGGCGATATTAGTATAATGGTACATTCACACAGTTGGCATAGCGCATGAGTACTAACTTATCAGTTCCACGCACTCGCACAAGTCCATAATATGTCTTTAAAAAGAAAATCCTTTCATCGAAAGTTGGGAAGCGTATCTGGGTTCGAATATTGACACAGAACGGATCAACCATTGTATTTGAACAGCACAATGCACTTCCTCCGAAATTGTATCTGTGACCATACGATTACTGGTACTGCATGGTTTATTATAGTATGGTCGTCGGATTGTTAGACCCAAAAGAAATCGGTATTGGTAAATAAGCTATATTTGGCGCCATTCGACACGGGACAATCTCTTGCATAACATATCCAAAATTAGCTAAAATCCGCATCAATGGTGGAAATCCAGAATTCAAGATGGCACCCAACATGGCCGCCGATAATAATGGAAATCACAAATCGGGTAGATATTCATTAAAACGCACTATAGACAAACGCCAACTCTGCGCTGATATACATCACTGATTGCAACCAGTATGTTTCCACCATGTTTCACCCATGCACCATGTCCACTTACTATTGGGGCTTCATGGAAATTATGTAGAGACGATCCAGATTGGTTACCAAACTGTATAATATTGAAACTACAATGTCAATTTTACATATATAACGATTCTTAACGTGTGCAACAGATATATGGACATCGTTGGTCTAGTACGTAAGGTGCATAGCCTAGCGCATTGTGTCGTATATAATGGACAATCTATAGCGATGCGTGAAGCTGGAAAGGTCCCCGATAAGCATACATATGTGATCCACGCAAAGGGAGGGCAACATAATTTGCGTATGTGGTCAAGTGTGTCAGTTGGTTATCGGGGGTCGATGGTTCCAGAAAGAAATAATTTCCTTTACTACTAAAAGGTAAAATGATAATTATGTTAAAAAATAGATTATATACACTTTCGTTACACTTCACACGACAATTTGTGCCACGCGCCCATGCATTTATGGTATACATGTGGTGGATAGAAACGTATTATTATGTGGAATTATTCAATATGAGTTTGCCTTTACCCACTTTATATCGCGTTCCTGCGCATTCACGGGTGTATGTATTCTCCACAAGAAGAGAATAATGTCCATTGGAGTGGGTGTCGGCCATCCATTTTTCGTGGAATTATTTGTTTTAGATCAAAAGTCGAATGTTCCTACTTCCAGTCAACTGTTTGGACTGGAACCCAAGGAGGGTTGGGTGTCAATGAAATTTATCGGACTTGGACTGAACGAAACTAATTACCCATCGGTAATCAATCCACAAACACACGTGTATAATCTTTGCAGAAATACAGTGTCAGGTTAAATTTGTACCTGTTATTTTCTGGCAGATATTTTCTTGCTGGCTCATGTGATCGCACCATTATAAGAGACGATACTTTAACGTATAGTTATGATATCTTGGTATGGTGCAAATCCCCAGGTGTTTGCACCGATGTGAATTGGAACATTCTCATATATATTTTGAAGACCTCTGTTTGTCTGTCTGTCGTCTGTATGTATGTCATTTCTACAAATCTACGATTCTCGACCGATCGGGACGAAACTTGGTATGTGTGTGTAGTTTCACCAGGCGGTCGTCGTATTGGCGAGCCCGTGCGGCGCCCGCTTCGCGCATGCGCAGACGAGATCTCGGAAACAGGTGGAGCTATCGACTAATTAATCAGAAGCACATCTTCCCCTATTCTGGCGTGAACTGTGAACTGTGAAAATGCATTTCTATTAGAATATCAAACATGATATAGAACACAGCACATTTCATCAACGTTCATCCATTAATTTAAAAATCAGAAGCACATCTTCCCCTATTCTGGCGTGAACTATCGACTTGAAATGTATTAATCAATATTAGTCAGAAAACTTGGTACATGTGTGTAGTTTGACCAGGTGGTCGTAAATATATGAGACATTTCTATTAGAATATCAAACATGATATAGAACACAGCACATTTCATCAACGTTCATCCATTAATTAATCAGAAGCACATCTTCCCCTATTCTGGCGTGAACTGTGAACTGTGAAAATGCATTTCTATTAGAATATCAAACATCATATAGACGCTCTTTATTATTTCCATATCAGGAATCCGTTCACAGATAACGCTCTTTATATTAACGTTTTTTGCATTTGTTGACATTGTTGGGATGCACTCTCCTTCAATGGGAGCTTCGTGGAATATCTATCGACTTGAAATGTATTAATCAATATTATTCAGAAGCATATCTTCCCCTATTCGGGTGTGGACTGCTGCTCGCCTGCAAATCACCCGTCATTCACCGGCAGCCATCGATACATGCAAGAAAAGACACAATACTTTATGTATCAACATTCATCCATTAATCAGAAGCATATCTTCCCCTATTCGGGTGTGGACTTTGAAATGTATTAATCAATATTGGAATATCTATCGACTTGAAATGTATTAATCAATATTAGTCAGAAGCATATCTTCCCCTATTCGGGTGTGAACTGCTGCTCGCCTGCAAATCACCCGTCATTCACCGGCAGCCATCGATACATGCAAGAAAAGACACAATACTTTATGTATCAACATTCATCCATTAATCAGAAGCATATCTTCCCCTATTCGGGTGTGGACTTTGAAATGTATTAATCAATATTGGAATATCTATCGACTTGAAATGTATTAATCAATATTAGTCAGAAGCATATCTTCCCCTATTCGGGTGTGGACTGCTGCTCGCCTGCAAATCACCCGTCATTCACCGGCAGCCATCGATACATGCAAGAAAAGACACAATACTTTATGTATCAACATTCATCCATTAATCAGAAGCATATCTTCCCCTATAACTGTATCATTGCAGTTACTGCCTTAACCTGTCTTTTCTTATAATTTGCTATTTAAGCGCCCTAATTTCTTTCGTCCACTGCGGATCGATGTTCATTTCCACGTATGTCAAGAACATTTTATCTCTCATTGTAATTACAGTGCTAAAAACTTGGTACGTGTGTGTAGTTTGACCAGGTGGTCGTAAATATATGAGACATTTCTATTAGAATATCAAACATGATATAGAACACAGCACATTTCACCAACGTTCATCCATTAATTAATCAGCAGCACATCTTCCCCTATTCTGGCGTGAACTGTGAACTGTGAAAATGCATTTCTATTAGAATATCAAACATCATATAAACGCTCTTTATTATTTCCATATCAGGAATCCGTTCACATATAACGCTCTTTATATTAACGTTTTGTGCATTTGTTGACATTGTTGGGATGTACTCTCCTGGAATCAGAGCTTCGTGGAATATCTATCGACTTGAAATGTATTAATCAATATTATTCAGAAGCATATCTTCCCCTATTCGGGTGTGGACTGCTGCTCGCCTGCAAATCACCCGTCATTCACCGGCAGCCATCGATACATGCAAGAAAAGACACAATACTTTATGTATCAACATTCATCCATTAATCAGAAGCATATCTTCCCCTATTCGGGTGTGGACTTTGAAATGTATTAATCAATATTGGAATATCTATCGACTTGAAATGTATTAATCAATATTAGTCAGAAGCATATCTTCCCCTATTCGGGTGTGGACTGCTGCTCGCCTGCATATCACCCGTCATTCACCGGCAGCCATCGATACATGCAAGAAAAGACACAATACTTTATGTATCAACATTCATCCATTAATCAGAAGCATATCTTCCCCTATAACTGTATCATTGCAGTTACTGCCTTAACCTGTCTTTTCTTATAATTTGCTATTTAAGCGCCCTAATTTCTTTCGTCCACTGCGGATGTTCATTTCCACGCATGTCAAGAACATTTTATCTCTCATTGTAATTAGAGTGCTAAAATCTGGTCAATAATAACGAAATTTTGCCGTCATCAAGGTCATTTTCGGCTTTTTTTTTATCAATATTAGTCAGAAAACTTGGTACGTGCGTGTAGTTTGACCAGGTGGTCGTAAATATATGAGATATTTCTATTAGAATATCAAACATGATATAGAACACAGCACATTTCATCAACGTTCATCCATTAATTAATCAGAAGCACATCTTCCCCTATTCTGGCGTGAACTGTGAAAATGCATTTCTATTAGAATATCAAACATCATATAGACGCTCTTTATTTTTCCATATCAGGAATCCGTTCACAGATAACGCTCTTTATATGTTAGGCAGGAATTCTATGTCTACCAAACGCCACGAACTAACGTTTTGTGCATTGGTTGACATTGTTGGGATGTACTCTCCTTGAATCAGAGCTTCGTGGAATATCTATCGACTTGAAATGTATTAATCAATATTCGTAAATATATGAGACATTTCTATTAGAATATCAAACATGATATAGAACACAGCACATTTCATCAACGTTCATCCATTAATTAATCAGCAGAACATCTTCCCCTATTCTGGCGTGAACTGTGAACTGTGAAAATCCATTTCTATTAGAATATCAAACATCATATAGACGCTCTTTATTATTTCCATATCAGGAATCCGTTCACAGATAACGCTCTTTATATTAACGTTTTGTGTATTTGTTGGGATGTACTCTCCTTGAATCAGAGCTTCGTGGAATATCTATCGACTTGAAATGTATTAATCAATATTGGAATATCTATCGACTTGAAATGTATTAATCAATATTATTCAGAAGCATATCTTCCCCTATTCGGGTGTGGACTGCTGCTCGCCTGCAAATCACCCGTCATTCACCGGCAGCCATCGATACATGCAAGAAAAGACACAATACTTTATGTATCAACATTCATCCATTAATCAGAAGCATATCTTCCCCTATTCGGGTGTGGACTTTGAAATGTACTAATAAATATTGGAATATCTATCGACTTGAAATGTATTAATCAATATTAGTCAGAAGCATATCTTCCCCTATTCGGTGTGGACTGCTGCTCGCCTGCAAATCACCCGTCATTCACCGGCAGCCATCGATACATGCAAGAAAAGACAATACTGTATGTATCAACATTCATCCATTAATCAGAAGCTTATCTTCCCCTATAACTGTATCATTGCAGTTACTGCCTTAACCTGTCTTTTCTTATAATTTGCTATTTAATCGCCCTAATTTCTTTCGTCCACTGCGGATGTTCATTTCCACGTATGTCAAGAACATTTTATCTCTCATTGTAATTACAGAGCTAAAATATCTGGTCAATAATAACGAAATTTTGCCGTCATCAAGGTCATTTTCGGCTTTTTTTTTTATCAATATTAGTCAGAAAACTTGGTACGTGCGTGTAGTTTGACCAGGTGGTCGTAAATATATGAGACATTTCTATTAGAATATCAAACATGATATAGAACACAGCACATTTCATCAAAGTTCATCCATTAATTAATCAGAAGCACATCTTCCCCTATTGTGCATTTGTTGACATTGTTGGGATGTACTCTCCTTGAATCAGAGCTTCGTGGAATATCTATCGACTTGAAATGTATTAATCAATATTGGAATATCTATCGACTTGAAATGTATTAATCAATATTAGTCAGAAGCATATCTTCCCCTATTCGGGTGTGGACTGCTGCTCGCCTGCAAATCACCCGTCATTCACCGGCAGCCATCGATACATGCAACAAAAGACACAATACTTTATGTATCAACATTCATCCATTAATCAGAAGCATATCTTCCCCTATAATTAGGGGCGTAGCAAGCAAATTTTATTGGGGGGGTATAACCATTCATCGCGAAGCGATGACCCGACGCCGAAGGCGTCGGTGGGGGAGAGTACGAGCGGGGGTCGCCCCCTCTCGATAGGGGGGTCCGGGGGGCCACCCCCGGGAAAAAAATTCTGACATTGGAAGCTTAAAGTGGCCCTCTGGTGGCTTCTGATCCATCTGACATTGTTTTCCCACCACTACATTATCATAGATTAGATCAACATTCTTATCATTTATCAATTGTAATTTCATAAAATGGTCGGCCGATTGAAAATGTAATGAACAAATATGTATATGGGAATTCATGTTGTGTTATTATCTAGTCATTAATGATGTGAAATTACTCCCATAACTGGGATCAGATATTCAGAAAGTAAATATGTCACAAACAACCATGATAAAGTAGACTACATGGATACACACATCACCAGAAGAAGCTTGAAAGACCAGGAATGGCCAAGTGATAAACAGAAGATGGAATTTCTATAAATTCTATTGTCACATAAATCACCAGAAACAGAGCTCTGTCAGCTGGAAGGCTATAGATGGAATGACTAGGTTGTAAATACAGTACATCTTTAAATATGTGTCAATGTCATTAGAATTTTCTGACAACAGCATACTTTATTGAAGTTAAGGCTATTAAAGCTGACTAAATATACACAGGAGCCTACATTGAAAAGAGGTAAGTAATGTTCATTTACATTTATTGGATAACAAAAAGAAAATAAAAATACTCAACACACAATTTCCAGAAATAGGCATTGAAAATATGAACATACTGTTTTGTTTGGTACATGTTATACGGAGAAACGCTTATTAATAACACACTATTTTGTTTGGCACATGCTATTTGGAGAAAAGTAAACACATAAATCAACACACATTTGGCAGGAATAAACATTGAAAATATGAACAATCTATTTTGTTTGGCACATGCTACATGAATAAACACATATTTAATAACAAGTGAATAATAATAATTGATTGAAATTTGAGAATTAATTTAAATCTTTTGGAATTGTAAGACGAAAATGTTAATAATAATGCAAGATAGAACTTGGAATTCATAGTAAATAGAAACTTGAAATACAACTGTGATAAAATCAAACAAGTATTCTGCATTATAAAATGACTTATTTTTTGGCATAATTAATTAATGTAAGACTTGAAGTATTACACCACCAACCTTCTTGAGATGCACACTGAAAACAGCAAAATAATACTAAACAAGTTTGAAAGTTGAAATAACATAAGATTGATGAACAATAAAGTGGAGGTGAGCTTCAGTACTAGTACTGTTAAAAGTTATAAAGTCAATAAAGTGACACACCGATGTTCACTGCTATGACTTAAGTGAACATATTATTTATAATGCAAATTGTATAAATTACAGTGTAATAATTATACCAATTCAAAGCTAACATTATTTTTAGATAAGTTTCATGTGTAGTTTAAAGTTGTATAGTTAAATAAGTTTTGGACTAGATATGAAGGGAATTACTGGTATAATTAGAACTTTACAATAACTATATAGCAATACCGTGGTATACATGACTACAAAGCAGACATGTGACATGTCATGAGCCGGAAGGAAATGAAATGTTTACTTTGCATATGTGTTATCATGTTATGTATAATGTAATAGATAGGTGACATTTACCTAATATCCATTCAATACAGAATTGTTATATTTATTATTACTTTGTCATATGCTTTCTGTATCATTATTTGCATAGTTCTGATAACTAAAACAATATCATCTCATGTATTATAATAATAATACTGTATAATACATACATTATAACTTGTGATTTGTGAAACAATAAAACATTTCATCACAACAACAATAAGAGTGTCCTTTTATAGTTTGTATAGACCAAACACTTCTGAACGACTCTCAGAACTGTGAACGAATTCATTCGAAATCGCCTTCATGTCAAGCATGTCTAATCGTTCATTGTAAATGTCACAAATCATCAAATGGTTCAGGCGAGATTGGTTCATTGTCGATCGGAGATAACTTTTTATTCTCCGCAATGTACTGAAAGAACGTTCACTGGTTGCGTTTGTGGCAGGAGCCACCATCAGAAGCTGCACTACCTTCACGACTTCTCCCATTAACTGCCGTTGACCGCGTCCTAATTGCTGGAAATATTTGAAAATATCATGAATTGTTTCTGAGTCACCATCATAAGCACACTTGAAGATTCCCAGCTGAGTGCTTAGAGTTGTCCTTGAGAAGTCGTCGCCGAAAAAGTCACAGACACTATGAAGCATAGCGTCATACTCCTCACCCTTTGATGCCGCCAACAAGAGGTTCTCACATTTCGAATATATTTCATAGTCTGGCTGGGTAAAGCGTTCGGTAATCGACGTGGTGGCAAGATCGATCACCTCGAAGTAGATTCGTCTGAAGTGATCATCCACGGTATCCGGGAATTCAGCAGCTGCTGTTCCACCTATAATAAAATAATAATATTCAATAATAATAATTTATTTAGATATATCATGCCCATAATACTGATAATAGTACATGCTATATAGCATGTACATACATGTTGACCAGTAATGTTCTGAAAAAGAGAAATACATGTCATGGATACAATTCGGATGTCTACATAGTACTACATGAGACACAATTTGATCAAATTTTTTTATAAATATTAATTACTAGCAGGTTAGCCACCACTGGCGGCATTCGTCCCATGGCTTTGTTACAGAACGTCAGGGCTATTTAGGAATTTATTTGACAAAAACATTACTCTATTAAGCGTATATGAGCATATATGAGCAAGGACACGGAGCATGCGAAATTTGAACCGATTTGACCTTGAATTGACCATTTTGAAGGTCACTTCGGGATAACGATTTCACCCGTCCAATACACTGCCCGGACAAAAGTAACCATACGTATCAAATTTCGTCCGTCGAAATCCGCCAGTTTCACCCGATTTGAATTTCTCTCAAGTAGATAAACGCTCTGTAATAGCCCATGCTCATTAATTATGACACTTTAAGAGGATCCAATTAACCAATTTCAACGAATATAAACTAAACTTGTAGCCAAGAAATATAAAAATCAGTTACACAGCTTTAACCAAAATTTCGGCCATTCTGGAAGCCATCCGATGTAAATTGATCCAATTTTACCCGAGGCCAGATTCCAGACCTAGACAGTGGATATTTTTTAAGTAACCCGGAGCTTTGCGGACGACTCTTATCGACTGAGCACCCTGTCAGAGATGACCCACCCTTAAAAGATGGTCAGTCAGGACCAATCGTCCTCCCAAGGCAGTGGAAGTCCCGTCAGATTATACCATCATCGGGGCCTCGTAATGACTGAACTTTCACCAGCCAGATAAGTCTGCATGAGTTAGCACTAATTGAGGGGTGGAAAATTATAGCATTAAAATATGAATGTATCCAAAATAGACTTTCAGCTGTAACAAAACAAATGTATATATCAGAAATTGTAAATTCTATATTTTGGAAGGTATTAGAAAGTTTTGGCTCAACAGGTTTAGCAGTTTTGAAGTCAATTTGGATATCAAATATATATACAGATATAAAAAATGTAGAGTTACGCCTCTTGGATCGCTCGTAAATCGATAGCGAAACCCATTGTATCCAACGAAGGTAGCACTTTAAGGGTCAAGGAGTTATCTGAGCTTCTCGAAAAGGCGACACGACGCAGTTCGTGGGATTTTACCCTTAGATGGGAAGTTTGAGCTCAATCCGTCCAGCCGTTTCCGATTTTATAATGGACGAATACACAAATATACAAACAAATATACGTTGTTCTCAAAATATATAGTAGATTAGAAAATAAGAATTTAAGAAATGGATTATATGACAAGTCATAACTATAAATTAATTTCCTACAGTAAATCAACAAAAGTGTGGGTTTTTGCATATAACAGTGACGTCATATTTTGTTTGGATGGATTTTATGATGGAACATTTCACATTTAAGACTATGCCTTGAATAATGTTGTGTTAAATTGATATCATTGTGGAGAGGTAATTTTACAATAACAATTATTTTTGGTTTTGTAGGTTTTATGTTGCCATATTGTTTACATACCTAGACACTCCTCTAGCCTCTTAGGTGCTTGTCGCCGTCGGGGTAACACAGGCTCGCCTACTTCCTCGATGGTTTTCGCCAATTTACATGTTTTGGCCCAGAATAACTTCCATGCATCATCAGTCCTTGTGGACGACAATGCCGTTGTTGTCATGGTAGACAAACACTTGGCCTCACATGCGGACAGGCTGCGCTTCTGGAGTGTCTCGCTGAGAGATTCTGCATGGGAGAGCACTAGTGTAGCAAGAGAGACACCAAAGAAAAAATCGAACTTCTTCATCTGGCATTCAACGCCTTGGATCTTGGCCTTGGTCTCTGTGTTGTCAGTTGTTGCTTGTGCCCAGTCCCACAAGTTTAACAACGATTTGTAGTTCGCGAGAATACTATCCAGCGATTTGTGGCGTACAGTCCATCGAGTTGGACATAAGAGTCGGACATTTGGCGTTTTCATTTCACTTGCTTGAGTATGGTCATCCTTGATGTGTCTAAATTCGCTCTCCCGTTTTGGAGATGCCTTGACGAGTTTAGTCACCTCATTTGCGGTATCTAATGCGTCTTTCATTATTTTACTGTTCTTTATAGCATCGCCGCATGCCAGGTTCAGGGCATGCCCATAGCAATGAGTGTATAACGCTCTTGGTTCATCATGCTTGATGTTCGCCGCCACTCCATTCTTTTGTCCCGACATGGTGTTACAACCATCATAGCACTGTCCTCTGCATTTCGCTAATGTCATTTGTGATCGAACAAGGACATCCCGGATAAGACTGCTGATCATTTTGGCGTCCGCCCTCTCGATTCCATATAGTCCGACAAAGTCCTCCTGTGGATGCAGTTTATCATCGATCCATCTTAAGCAGACGACTAGCTGCTGTCTGTTGGATGCATCTGTCGTCTCGTCCGCGAGAATCGAATAAAATGGTGATGTCCTGACATCAGCCACCACCTGCCTAAGCACATTTAAGGCCATCGTTTCGAGAAATTCGTTTTGGATCTGCGGTGATATATATTTCCGTTTGCGTTCTAACCAACTGTCCATACCGGTAATGTCGTCACACCTGAGTTTTAACAGTTGTAGAAAGTTTGAGTCGATCTCCTTGTGCCCGCGATAGGCTATCCCTTGACGAGCGAGGTATCTGGCGGTTGTCAGGAGTGCCATCAAGATTGTCCGATTGAGTTCCTTTTCAACCTTGTGTGTTTGTGAGAGCAGTTCGCCGACATCCTCACACGTATTCGGAATGGTCACCATTTGAACCGCAAGCGCATGATATTTGAAATGTTCGTGTTTGTTGAATCCTTTTTTAGATTCGGTAGCGTGTTTCCAATTGTAGAAGCCATCAGTGACGAACGCTGATTCACCTTTGGATTCGCATGCTAAATTCATCTGGTCGGCCTTCGAACAGTAAAAGCACAGCACTGCATCATTCGATTCGAGGTAGTGCAACCACCGCCATTTCTGGAACCAGCTTGCTTGGAATCTGTATTTTCTTTCTTTTTTCTTAGTTGATGCATCAGCATGATCATCCGGCCGGTCTGGGGGGTCTCCGTCATCATTGCCATTAGACAGATCAGATTTTTTGAATACACGCTGAGGAAATGTGTAATTGTCCGGCTGATTTGGTTGACTTCTCACTGTCTGATCTGACGAGGTTGAAGTCAGTGAAGGTTCAGGTTCGAGCCGTTCGTCCTGAGGTTCAATTTCAAGTTCTGGTGCCGGTGGAACGATTGGCGTCGTGAATGAAGTAGAACTAGAAGTCCTAGAAGAATTGTTGTTTTGTTCGCTACTAGAAGTTGTAGTGTCATTGTCGGTTTCTCTGACGCAAAACAAAGATGTCAATTTTATTTGTTTAGGCCTAGTCGATGTTTCAGAACTTGTTGACTCCTTTGTAAGATGATTTTGACTTCGGTATTTTCAAAAATATTGACATTGACGACTTGTATTACTAACTTCCGTTTACGAATACGAAAATAGAGCGAGGCGCATTTTGGTTACGTTTTTACTTTTCGTAATCACAACACAAATCTTCTTCTATTTATTTTCCGCTTTGCCGCGATCGTCAGCGATACTTCATTAGTTTGCCAAATATTTGTACTAACCTTTGGAAAATATTGGGGGGGTAAATGCCCCCCTTGCCCCCCCCCCCCGGTTCCTACGCCCCTGCCTATAACTGTAGGCTATCATTGCAGTTACTGCCTTAACCTGTCTTTTCTTATAATTTGCTATTTAAGCGCCCTAATTTCTTTCGTCCACTGCGGATGTTCATTTCCACGTATGTCAAGAACATTTTATCTCTCATTGTAATTACTGTGCTAAAATCTGGTCAATAATAACGAAATTTTGCCGTCATCAATGTCATTTTCGGCTTTTTTTTAAATGTACTCTCCTTGAATCAAGAGGTTCGTGGAATATCTTTTCTGATTTCTTGACTACCATTGGAGTACCAGATCTCGGAAAAGGGTGGAGCTATCGACTTGAAATGTATTAATCAATATTAGTCAGAAAACTTGGTACGTGTGTGTAGTTTGACCAGGTGTTCGTAAATATATGAGATATCAAACATGATATAGACGCTCTTTATTATTTCCATATCAGGAATCCGTTCACAGATAACGCTCTTTATATGTTAGCCAGGAATTCTATGTCTACCAAACGCCACGAACTAACGTTTTGTGCATTTGTTGACATTGTTGGGATGTACTCTCCTTGAATCAGAGCTTCGTGGAATATCTATCGACTTGAAATGTATTAATCAATATTAGTCAGAAGCATATCTTCCCCTATTCGGGTGTGGACTGCTGCTCGCCTGCAAATCACCCGTCATTCACCGGCAGCCATCGATACATGCAAGAAAAGACACAATACTTTATGTATCAACATTCATCCATTAATCAGAAGCATATCTTCCCCTATAACTGTATCATTGCAGTTACTGCCTTAACCTGTCTTTTCTTATAATTTGCTATTTAAGCGCCCTAATTTCTTTCGTCCACTGCGGATGTTCATTTCCACGTATGTCAAGAACATTTTATCTCTCATTGTAATTACTGTGCTAAAATCTGGTCAATAATAACGAAATTGTGCCGTCATCAAGGTCATTTTCGGCTTTTTTCGCTGCCAAAATGGCAAAATGTATTAATCAGAAGCATATCTTCCCCTATTCGGGTGTGAACTGCTGGTCGCCCCCGACGAGATTGGTCGCCCCTGACGAGATTCCACCATGAGAGAATCGAAACTTGACTTTAAATGCCCATCATTGTAAGTGATGTCGGGCAATGTCCCACGCAAATTTATCTTCAGAAATTTTCTAACTTTTCAGAAGTTTTTAGTATTATCTCGAAGTTCATATAATTTGAACGGCCCTTCTGAGGGCCACTATTAGCGCAAGGGACTCGATAATACATAGAAAATGCCCCCGAAAAAGCGGAAGCTCATAGGCCGCAAGAGTAACAATACACGTGCGAAACAGATTTGTCGTGATAACGAAACTGACGAACAGCGCCAGTTGCGGCTCGATGACCTTCGCCAGTCGACGGCCCTTTCCAGGGCGTCAGAAACTGACGAACAGCGCCAGTTGCGGCTCGATGCCCTTCGCCAGTCGACGGCCCTTTCCAGGGCGTCAGAAACTCACGAACAGAGCCAGTTGCGGCTGGATACCGATCGCCAGTCGACGGCCCTTTACAGGGCCTCGGAAACTCACGAACAGAGCCAGTTGCGGCTGGATGCCGATCGCCAGTCGACGGCTCTTTCCAGGGCGTCAGAAACGGTTGAACAAACGGAATTGCGTCGACGAAACGACCGAGTCGCTACTGCAAATGCCACAGAAGAACAGCAACGTCTCAACGTTATTAGTTGGGGAAAAGCAGCCATGAATTACAATCCATCCATCGATTATACATCTCACGACTCTCTCAGAGTTGGCCAAATGATGGTTGTTTGTGAGCACTGCTCTGCTTTGAGGTGGCCCACCGAACCCTTAGGTTTCTGCTGTTCTCGTGGGAAGGTCTCCCTTCCGATTCGTCCAGACCAACCACAGCCCCTGAGAGGCCTACTTAGTGGCGATTCACCAGACTCGGAACATTTCCTCCACAACATCCGCCGATATAATTCGGCTTTCCAAATGACATCGTTTGGAGCTAATGTAATAACCGAAGGTGGTTTTATGCCAACATTCAAGGTTCAGGGCCAGATCTATCACAGAATTGGCTCGCTCCTACCTACAGCCGAACAACAACCCCGATTTTTGCAAGTCTACTTCATCGATGACCACCATGACCAGGCAAACCTTCGAGCATCCGATAACCTTAAACCTCATCTGATCATCGCAATCCAAGACATGTTGCACGCGCACAACTCTTACATTATTAGCTTCAAGTATGCCATTGAGTCTAATCCAGGTCCGAATCTCGATGTTGTCATCAACGCTGATAAAAAGCCTTCAGATGCACATCGTGGCAGGTTCAATGCCCCAGCTTGCAATGAACTTGCAGTGGTCATGACCGGGCAAGAACATGGAGCGCGAGACATAGTAATTAAGTCCCGTGATAACACAATCAGGAGGATTTGCGAGACACACAGGTCATATGACCCTCTACTGTGTGTGCGTGGTGAAGATGACTATCGCTTGGGGATCCAACATGCTGTCGGTCGAAAGAATGTCTCGTGCAATGATTTCTATGCTTACTATTTCATGGTAAGGAGCAATTCTTTCAACCACTTACATCGGAGTAGGAATCTGTTCAATCAGTTTGCTGTCGACATGTATGCTAAGGTTGAATCTGAGAGACTGTTTTACATTCGTTCACACCAGCGTGAATTACGAGCAGATTCCTACATTCATCTCCGAGACAGCATCAATAACGATCAGACAGAAGGCCATGGTCAACTTTGTATACTTCCGTCATCATTCACAGGAAGTCCACGATATATGCAAGAGAAGACCCAGGACGCCTTGACGTATGTGAAGAATTTTGGTCGCCCAGATCTCTTTGTCACGTTTACATGTAATCCCAAATGGGAGGAGGTCAAGAGAGAGTTGTTCGAGGGCCAGGCACCAAGGGACAGACATGATGTGGTTGCCCGTGTTTTCCGCCTGAAACTTCAGAAACTCATGTTTCTGGTGAAGAAATGTCATATCTTCGGGCAATAATTATGTGACATGTACACCATTGAGTGGCAGAAGAGGGGCCTCCCCCACTCACACATCCTCATATGGTTACAGGATAAGATTCATGCAGACCAGATAGATAACATCATCTCGGCTGAATTGCCTGATCCCGAGCAAGACCAAACACTATGATTTTGTAAAGACGCATATGGTCCACGGACCATGCGGGCGGATCAATCCCAACTCGCCTTGCATGAAAGATGGCAAGTGCTCGAAGCGATATCCGAGACAGTTTTTAGCAGAGACCCAGACATCTAATGAAGGTTACCCTCTCTACAGGAGGCGTTCACCAGAAGATGGCGGTTTCACTGCTAAAATAAGAATGAGAACTGGTGGAGACTTCGAAATCGACAACAGGTGGATTGTCCCTTATTGTCCTCTTCTGACGAAGTTATTCGATGCACATATTAATGTTGAATTTTGCAGCTCTGTCAAGTCCATTAAATATGTGTGCAAGTATATAAATAAGGGTTCAGATGCTGCCATGTTCGCATTACGAGACTCGAATGATGAGGTCAGCCAGTTTCAAATGGGCAGATATCTTAGCACAAGCGAGGCGTTCTGGAGAATACTTGATTTTCCTATTCATGACCGTCATCCTACAGTAGTTCGCCTCGCTGTCCATCTCGAAAATGGTCAGAGGGTGTATTTCACTGAGAATAATGCCCAGCAAGTAGCTGCTGCTCCACCAAAGGAAACGAGTTTAACATCTTTTTTCACGACATGTCAAAATGATGAGTTTGCTCGGAGTCTTCTCTACCTTGAAATGCCCGCATACTACACATGGGCGAACAACAGATGGTCCAGGCGGAAGCGGGGTTCACCAGTTGATGGACAGGTTTGTGTCTTCAAGGACACGGCCCTGGGCAGACTGTACACGGTACACCCATCTCAACATGAATGTTTTTATTTGAGGGTGCTCCTCTTGGAAGTTCGGGGTACTGAATCTTTTGAAAGTCTGAGAACCATCGATGGTGAGGTATGCACGACTTTCCGCCAGTCTGCTCTCCAAAGAGGCCTTATTGAAGACGACAGATAATGGGAAGCAACTCTGTCCGAGGCTTCTGTTTCAAGAACGCCGATGTGTATGCGTAGCCTCTTTGCTGTTCTGTTGCAGATGTGTGGAGTCTCAGATCCCAATGGTCTCTGGATGCAATTCAGAGAGGATATGTCTGAAGACTTCCGCTGGAGACAGCAGAGGCTCAACCCAGATGTTGAGGTCGCCTTCAATGAAGAGATCTTCAATCAAGCTCTCGTGGCTATTGAAGACACGATTCTAGCACATGGAGGCCTTGAATTACACACTTTCGGACTTCCCCGAACTACCAGGATTGAAACTGTTCAACAACCAAGAGAAATACTTAGAAAGACGACATATGATAGAGATATCATTGCTGATGTCATCGCTTCAAGTGAAGCGAAACTATTGCCAGAACAGCGGTATGTTTTTGACACAATTATGGGTTCTGTAAACGGTGCCGGTGGTATATTTTTCTTAGATGCGCCAGGTGGTACTGGTAAAACGTTTCTGATAAACTTAATTCTTGCCAGGATTCGGATTCAGGGGAAAATTGTCATTGCAGTTGCGTCATCTGGGATCGCTGCGACATTGCTCCCGGGTGGTAGGACTGCTCACTCGGCATTCAAACTCCCGCTGAACTTAACAGTGAATGACCTGGCGACGTGCAATATAGCAAAAGGTACAGGGCTTGCGCGTCTACTCCGCAGTTGTGTAATGATTGTTTGGGATGAGTGCACCATGTCTCACAAACATGCTTTCGAAGCTCTGGACAGGACATTCGTGAGTGTAATGCGATCATGGGCGGTGTAACCTTGCTCCTGTCCGGAGACTTCAGACAAACGCTCCCTGTTATCCCTCGGGGAACGAGGGCTGACATGGTCCGCGAATCTCTCAGGTCGTCTTATCTTTGGCGGAGTGTTCGCTCTCTGCACCTGACAACCAACATGAGAGCCCATTCATATAACGACGAGATGGCCACCTCATTTGCAAGTGATTTGCTTCACATTGGAAATGGCGAATTTCATGGTAGCATAAATTTATCTGAATGCACCGACTGTTGTTGTGTCGGAAGTTGTGATGCATTGATTGGGGCAGTTTTCGGTGATCTGGTCAGCAACATGAGTGATTCCACCTGGCTATGTGAGAGAGCAATTCTCGCTCCTAAGAATGACACCGTTGACGCAATCAATCGTAAGATGCTGGTAATGGTACCTGGAGAGATCCGTGCATCCAACTCTATAGATTCAATCCCAGATCCAAGTGACGTGGTCAACTATCCTACCGAATTTCTCAATTCTTTGAGTCCCACTGGTATGCCACCGCACGAGCTTTTCCTGAAAGAGGGTGTTCCGATCATGTTGTTGAGGAATATGGAACCCCCGAAACTCTGCATGGCACCAGGCTCCTTATCAGGAAAATAATGCCTCATCTTATTGAGGCCGAGATTTTGACCGGGTGCGGCAAGGGTGAATATGTGTTCATCCCTAGAATTCCCTTGATACCTACAGACAGCCCAATTGAGTTCCGACGGCTGCAGTTCCCGGTTAAGCTAAGTTTTGCTATGACAATTAATAAGTCACAAGGCCAAACACTTAAAGTAGCCGGGTTGCAACTGGAGGAACCATGTTTCTCTCATGGTCAACTTTATGTTGCCATGTCACGAGTTGGTTGGCCAGGTAACTTACACATCAATGCACCTGACAATGCAACAATCAATGTCGTGTACAGGGAGGCCCTCGGGTTATCAGAGATTGGTATGTGATCAGAGTGCTGGGCATACCAACTAACCTCTCTGCGTGACATTTGATGTTAATCCATGATATTGTGTATATAGTTCATTTAATTTATTGATCTCAGGAAATGTTCTTCGGTGATCGGTCGCCGGGCCGGAGAACATGTATATGTCCATTGTGTACATACTACTTATTCATCATTTATTGGTCTCATGTGAAGTTATTCGGTGATTGGTCGCCAGGCCGATGAGCATGTATAATATTGCCATTGCGTGCATATTATTTATTCATTCAATTCATTTATCCCATGTGAAGTTCTTCGGTGATTGGTCGCCAGACCGATGAACATGTATATTGATGTACATTCTGTACATAATATTTATTTAATTTATTGATCTGATCAGAGTGCTGGGCATGCCAACTAACCTATTCTTCGTGACATTTGATGTTACTCCATGATCTTGTGTATATAGTTTATTTAATTTATTGATCTCAGGAAATGTTCTTCGGTGATCGGTCGCCGGGCCGGAGAATATTTTGTATATACTATTTATTTAATTTATTGATCTAATGCTGCCACTGTCGGTCCCAAGCCCGAACAACATTCAGGCCTTTGTTGTGATTTTAACTAGCTAAACTCTCTACCAACTAACACATAGACCCGAATCGAAGCAGAGGGGATCACACTTAAGCTATTATTACGGACGATTGCAAATCACCCGCCAAATATGACATAGGTTTACTTGAAATCGTCGGGCTGGGTAGAGTTATCGGGTCGCCGAGCCCGTGCGACGCAAGCTTCGCGCATGCGCAGACCTGATCTCGGAAACGGGTGGAGCTATCGACTTGAAATTTGGTATGTGAATGTATCTTGCCCCGGATACGAATTTTATCGGGTCGCCGAGCCCGTGCGACGCCAGCTTCGCGCATGCGCAGACGAGATCTCGGAAACGGGTGGAGCTATCGACTTGAAATTTGCTATGTGAATGTATCTTGCCCCGGATACGAATTTTATCGGGTCGCCGAGCCCGTGCGACGCCAGCTTCGCGCATGCGCAGACCAGATCTCGGAAACGGGTGGAGCTATCGACTTGAAATTTGGTATGTGAATGTATCTTGCCCCGGATACGAATTTTATCGGGTCGCCGAGCCCGTGCGACGCCAGCTTCGCGCATGCGCAGACGAGATCTCGGAAACGGGTGGAGCTATCGACTTGAAATTTGCTATGTGAATGTATCTTGCCCCGGATACGAATTTTATCGGGTCGCCGAGCCCGTGCGACGCCAGCTTCGCGCATGCGCAGACCAGATCTCGGAAACGGGTGGAGCTATCGGCTTGAAATTTGCTATGTGAATGTATCTTGCCCCGGATACGAATTTTATCGGGTCGCCGAGCCCGTGCGACGCCAGCTTCGCGCAGACCAGATCTCGGAAACGGGTGGAGCTATCGACTTGAAATTTGGTTTTTGAATAGCCCGGACAACGTCGGGCTGGGTAGAGCTATCGACTTGAAATTTGGTTTTTGAATAGCCCGGACAACTTTGGTTTTTTAATAGCCCGGACAACGGCTAGTATTATATATATGGAAAACGGATTGCCTGGTAATACACAGGTACATGACAACTGCGTGGTATCTAGGCCTATATAGATCACGCCATAAATCTATAATCTGACTACGCCCATTCATAGAGATCATATTCCGCCAGTTCAAACCCTGAAATGTTTTATTTCTGTTCTGATGGGGAACTTTATAACATTGAAAAATAACGTACGTTAATTAGTTCTTAGTTAATGCTTGTTCCTTAATAATGCATTTCACAATATATGAAGGCCCAGCTCTTGGTTGCATGATATAGACGACTTTAATGTTCCGATTTTGCTCAGTTTCGCTTTGAATTATCGTGACATTTCCTCGGGTAATCAAATCAATGTATATCGCGAAATTGGCTCACAAAAATTACATAAATCATGCTATCCCGAGCTGGAACCTTTTCCTGCATAAAATACATTTTAGGAATAAATAGTCTGCGTTATTTTCCAACGTTATATAAATTTTTCCTGTGAAATCTTCGAAAAATTTCCCAGGATTTAAACTGGTGAAACAGACAGACATATAGTTTAATGACATAAAACGTCCATACGAGACCGATGTCAAAATAAAAAATATATATAACAATGTCAACAATGATTCAAAATAATATATATATAGTAACTATTTCATAATTATCTCAGTAGAATTTGATCTATCTTTGAAAAATGTCCGGACCATGATCATGTTGCAGATTATGTTGCATGTATGAGGCTCGTTGTTTTGCATTATGTATTGGAATTTTTGGCCATCATTCAATCCAATAAATTGATCACTCGTCATCCCTATCTCATACAAGAAGTGTTTACGCATCTTATCAAATTCTTTCATCAAGTAACACGTTTGGCTGTTTATGGCGACCCTTTTCAATTTCTAAGTTATGATTATGATTTATGATTACTAATTCTTAGTTTACAAAGCATAATCTTTGTGTCGATATTCTGGACAATATTTAGATATGGTTCTTGTGTGTAATGTTGTTTGACTACACGGTACGTCCGTAACTTGTTCGCCCCCGAACATTTGTCATCGTTGAAAATATCAGTTTTATAACTCTTTGTGGCTTTCTTTCAATTTGATTTTAATGTCATTTATCTGCTTGTGAATTGAGGCATTGGGAACAATTTCATTTAATTTTGTAATGCCGGCTCTCACTGATTCATGTTCAGGGATGACAATTTGATCGCTGGACATAGCTGCGGTATAAATGAGTGAATGTGAATCTGATTCAGAAATTCGCTTTTTGTATTTGATAGCTCTGGATAGAGCATCGTTCACTATCGGGTATCTCCCGAGCTCGGCCCTAACTGCATGGTTTGATGCCTGTTTGCTAACTCCGAGTACATACATACAAAACTTTATATGAGTAATTTCACACGGTATTGTGTTTAATCTCTTCAAATTTATATCTGAAGCCCATATTTCACATCCGTAAAGAATAATTGGCCTGATGAGCTTATCGAAGAGTTTAACCCATAAATCAACAGAGAACAGGGAATGTTCTCGAAGAGACTTTCTCAAAGAGAATACTGCCTTCATACCTTTATGCTGCATTTCAGCCTGTGCCCTCTTATATGATCCATTGGCACAAATTTTTATACCTTGGTAGTTGTACTCTTTTACGACATCTACTATAGCCCCATTTATGTGAAGATTTGGCATCATTCGGGTGTATCCTTTTCGGAAAACAATTAATTTTGTTTTCTCAGTATTGACACTTAGACAATTAACGTGCGTATACGCGTCTAGTTTATTAAGACATTTTTTGGAGACCATCTTTTGTGTCAGAGAACAAAACCAAATCGTCCGCAAAACGTAGATGACTTATCAGTTGATCTCCTAATCGGATAGGAGAACATGAGGTATCAAATTCATACCTTATATCATCAATGAATATTTTGAATAGTGTTGGTGATATTTTATAACCTTGACGGACTCCAATCGTCGAAACCTTCCCAGGGCCGTATCCTGCTTTTGGGTCTACTATATATGAACTTTTCAAATACATCAATTTTAACATTTTCCCCATTTATACCTATGTGCTTCAATTCTTTTTCAAAAATAATATTGGTCTATTAAAAGAATCAAATGCTTTTAGAAAATCTATAAATGCAGTATACAGGCTTTCCATCTCTTATATATCGGTTTATTATGGTTTTCAGTTTAAATGCACTATCAATTGTACTTTTGTGCTTCGTGAATCCGAACTGATTTTCACATATAATATTATTGTTTTTAAGATAATTTGAAAGCCTTGTGATTATCACCTTATTGAACAGCTTTCCTAATTAATTCCTCAATGCAATAGCTCTGTAATTGTTAGGATATTTTCTGTCCCCCTTTTTGTGTATTGGTTTCAACAAAGATTCGCTCCAAACAGTTGGGTAATGAGAGGATTTATATACTATGTTTAAAAGTCGCGTTATATCGTCAACAATTATCGGCACTACCGCTTTAAGAAGTTCGTTTCGAATCTTGTCTGGTCCTGGAGACTTCTTATTTTTCTTCTCGCCGAGTGCTTCATGGGCCTCATGCTCTGTTATTTCATCATTGTTGATGTCATGCGTGATATCAAGGCATTTACTATTTGGTACATGTATGACATTTGATGTCCCATCCACGTCTTTGCAATACATGTCATCTAATTCGTCGTATTTTGTTTCTTGCTTTTCCTAACCCTTTGTAACATATTCCAGTAATCAGTAGGATCAGAAGGCTCTATCGCATCGAGCTTATCTTCCACACTTTTGTTAAATAACCTCATTTTATATAATAATTCCCGCTTGTAAATTTTCTTTGCTGTATGAAATTTATTTGTGAGCGATTTGTCAAATGGATATGTTTTAATATTTCTTTAAATATGCAGCATATTCAATTTTAGATGGCGACACCTTTTATCGGGCGTTTCCTTTTTGCTTTTAATCCCAAATTTCTTACCTTTGTGGATGCTTGCTCATTTACTAATTGCATAATTGTGTAAATTTAATTCACTGCTAGTTCAGCATGTGATTGTTCGGTATTATGATATTGGGTTCGGAATTTTGACAATTTATTTTGAATTTCATAACTGTTTAAGACCTCAACAGCTTTACGTGCACTACTCGGTGTCCACTTGAAATTGAAGTCCGGCTTATTGTAGCTATATATGTTATTCACGTGGGATTCGTCGATTTTATCATATTGTAGATGCATGGCCAGAGGGCAATGATCTGATAATTCGTTGGGGACTTGACACAAAAATACTTAACATATGACATATATCGATAGTAGCTTTACGTGCACTACTCGGTGTCCACTTGAAATTGAAGTCCGGCTTATTGTAGCTATATGTGTTATTCACGTGGGATTCGCCGATTTTATCATATCGTAGATGAATGGCCAGAGGGCATTAATCTGAGAATTCGTTAGGGGACTTGACACAAAAATACTTAACATCTGACATATATCGATCCGATATTAACACGTAATCGACCACACTGCTGCCATTATATTGGTCACTTGGAAAATTTTCCTAAAAGGTCACATCTACTCTTCCATTTACAATACGTAATGAAACAGATCTGCACAACGAAATTAGTTGTCGGCCAAACGAATTCATTTGTTTGTCTAAACTTTCACGAGAAGAAATTTCATCAATGGTATAATTATTAGGTAGTACGACATGCTCGTCATTATCATCTGCAACAAAGTCGGACATTTTTCCAGTTCGTGCATTAAAGTCTCCACCCATAATTACGATATAATTGTGGTTGAATTTACTCAAAAGTGATTCAATTTCAGTAAATTGAGAGTCCCTATATGATCATTTGTCTTCCAATATGTTGAATTTTAGGGTGGAATGTAAATGGAAATGAAAATAACTTTAGATTTCATGTTGAAAATATGATAATCAAATTCCACAGAAAGTGCATGAGGCCCGTTCCAAACGACGGATTTTTGTCGACTCGAATCTAATTGCATTAAATCCGTCGGTGATGCGACTGCGTTCAATTTTGTTTCAGACGGACGCATCTTCGTCGCGTCGAATCTAATACATTGGTCGATTTATTTAAAGGTGCACTCCCGGTTACCGTCACAAAATGGTCATCCGTAGATATAGAGGCCTATATATACCGGTATATATGTTATACATATATATACTAAAATACAGTATAAATTATGTATATATATATATATGCGCGACAGCAGCGCGAATATATGTGCTCATGTATATGAGGATGTATATAGTACATGCAGGTATATATTATATAATATACTATAATAGGCGCTACAAATAAATGTATATCGTGCAACCAATTGCCATCTATATATGTGTATACCATGCATGTAAATACCGGTTACAAGAATTATTATAAATCAGAGACTACCACCCCCTACCACTTATAATAAGGATTACCGGAATATATTAATTATTATAAATAATAGGCTACCACCCTATATCCTTTATAATAAGGAATACCGGTATATATGAATTATTATAATTCATAGGCTACTATCCATACCCCTCATAATAAATAATACCGGTTTATATGAATTATTATAAATCTGAGGCTACCACTCTGTCCCTTATAATAAGGAATACCGGAATATATTAATTATTATAAATCATAGGCTACCACCCTATATTCTTTATAATAAGGAATACCGTTATCTATGAATATTATAAATCATAGGCTACTATCCCTACCCCTCATAATAAGTAATACCGGTATATATAAATTATTATAAATCATAGGCTACCACTCTGCCCCTTATAATAAGTAATACCTGAATATATGAATTATTATAAATAAGAGGTTACCACCCATATACCCCTCATAACAAGTAATACCGGTATATATGAATTATTATTAATCAGTGGTACCACCCCTACCCCTTATAATAAGTAATACCGGTATATATTAATTATTATACATCAGAGACTACCACCCCTATCCCTTACAATAAGGAATATCGGTCAATATGAATTATTATAAATCAGTTGCTACAACCCATATCCCTTATTCAGGTATATATGAATTATTATAAATCATTGATAATATATCCATTATAAGATGTGAGTCAGTGACATGCCATGTTCGTTGAGAAATCAAACTGCCATAATAATTAAAATTTTCACAATGTTACCTAAGCAATTCTTATAGATATATCTTTCTTTATAACAAAGAGAGCGTGCGACAAATGACGTCATGTGGGTATTTCCGCAGATAAGGGGAACTCCCTCATTATTATGCCATTATCATATCATTATCATAGCATTTGCATTCGTTATTCGGAAACTTTCGGCTCTTCTCGTCACATGTATTAGATTCGAGTCGACAAAAATCCGTCGTTTGAAACCAAGACGGATTTCAGACGCATCACCGACGAAGATTCGTCTGAATTGGACGGAGATTCGTCTGTGGTGCGTCTGACACGGATCTAATTGTTTCAAACGTCGCATTTTAGACGCATTTAATACAATTGTGGGTCTGGTATTAGATTCGAGTCGACAAAAATCCGTCGTTTGGAACGGGCCTAATCCCCAATAATGTGTATCTGCTGTATACATTTCTGGTATTGTTCACGGCAGTAAAAAGCAACTCCGCCTTTAATCGAACGTCCATTATTACATTTACGACTCAGTTCAGTGCAATGGTAATGTGGCATTTGGATTTCTGATTCGGTACTATGCCAAGTTTCAGTGATTGTAATAAAATCATATCTGTCTATAAGTTTCAAGCACTGCGGGTCTTCCGATTTATTAATAAATCCCTGTGCATTCCACGCAGTAAGTGCAACGCTTTGTCGCGCGATACCATTGCAGTCAGATGTTCCTCTACTATTGCACGTGATATTCGGTTTATTCATATTATTGGGGAATTTCAATTGGTATGTCGTCCAGAACAAGAATCGATATGAAATAGGTATCAATGGAATAATTAATATCAAAATACTGACACCTGTCTATGCAATGTCGAGATTCAAAATGGTCGACGTCAACTCTATCTATTCAATGTCGAGATTTACTGTTGACGTCTATCTCTTTATTTTCGAGATTTTACTTAAAGTCCATCTATTCAATGTCGAGAATTAACATAGCATAATCGTTATTTAAAGAATTACAGAAATAGATCTAGCTTTGTTTTCAAATATGATCTCAAGTCTCTACGTGCGTGCGTAATGCGTATAGCCAGAGGGGCGAATCGGGGTATGATATTTAGGCACTTTGGTTCAGTGCTCAAATTTCCCATGTTACACACTCGGGTACAATGAACTGAATGGGCGGAGTCTACCATGCTATACAACAATTAACTATGGGTGAGTCCATCGCCTTCCGGCGCACATGCGTTTTAACAGGGTGTCGTGCAGATCTGAACCCAGATCAAATTCAGATGTAATTCATCATTATGGCACCGGTACACAGTACACCGTAACACAGTACTTGTGTCGTAAATATATTGTGATTTGTGTCGTGCACTAGCATCTAATGTTCAAGTCTGATTGTGTGCAGATGCGCTGACGTTTATGGCCATCTTTTATTTTATGACTTCTTTTATTGGTGCCCGGAACCCTGCATCCCAAACGATGCTACCAGTTGGTCTCCGGGTTTTGGAGTCGGAGTCTTCCACCCTTTTTCCGATGAATTTTGTCAAAATAGAGAGGCATTATAAATAAGCCCAATGCTAATAAAAATGATAAACTTTTTTAAATATTCGACAAAATGTGTTCAACCTAACTCCAAAACTGTTCAAACTCTGCATTATCATAAAATATAATTTTACTTAATTCAATTTAAGAATTCCTATTTTTGTAATTATTTTCAAACTCTCATATCATTTTCTCTTTGTCAAACCAATGTCAAACCCTTTTACATCCAAAAAACGAAATTTCACCAAAAAATAACAAATTTCAAAAATTCCATTCATTTTTTCTTTCAAAAATTCCTATTTTTGTAATTATTTTCAAACTCTCATATCATTTTCTCTTTGTCAAACAAATGTCAAACCCTTTTACATCCAAAAAACGAAATTTCACCAAAAATTAAAAAATTTCTAAAATTCCATTCATTTTTTCTTTCAAAATTTCAAAAATTCCTATTTTTGTAATTTTCGCTTTCAAATCAAGAAAAATCATAATGGCTTGCTTCTACTAAAAAGTATACAAGATCTACATTTGCCCCCACACTATTATTTTCTCTTTGTAAAAACCCTTTTACATACAAGATCTACATTTGCCCCCACACTATAATTTCTCTTTGGTCAAACCCTTTTACATCCAAAAAACGCAATTTCACCAACAAAAAAACAAATTTCGAAAATTCCTATTATTTACAACATTTGGCCGCGATTGGACACAATAGCCGGTTAGCCACGCCCAAAAACGTGATTAACATGAACTGAATGTGAATAGATATGTCCGAAACAACACGGACTGTTCCCATTTTGAAGCGCCCGTGCGATTTGTTTGTTATGAGTTGCGGGTGCCCAACAATAGGCTAATCATTGAACTATTCCTTCGCCATGCAGCCTTGGGAATTGGTGTACTTTACCAAAAATCAGGGAACGATTGCAACAATGGGATTGTGCTCTTATTGTTTTTACAATATTCCGTGGATTGACAGCTTATGAATAATTTGAATAAAATCGTTACAACTGACCACAGCAAGTGGCTCGGGCACTTTTGAAAACATCCAGGGCGTCAACAGTTTCTGTTGACAGTGTCACTGATATCTCAAGAATTACTCTGGTTTGTCGTTGAAAGCTTTTTAGAGTACAATCCTATTGATGCGATCGTTTCCTCACCAATTTTCAAGGAGTGTTCAATATTGGTCAGCGCACGGGACGTGTGTCATTGTCAACACACGCTCAATTGCGATTTCCGGTCAATCCCATTGTGTGCCAGACTCGATTGATTCTGGAAAAGAACTATTCTTATGCTTTAACCCTTACTTCGTGTATTTCAGCGTGTATTCTACAAGGTCGGGCTCTGACACCAGCAAGCAAAGTCCGCGCCTTATTACGCCCTCGGGTTTATACTAGTGTACAAATTCTAGATACCTATGGTTCGCTTGGCATTTTATTTATAGATTATGGGTTTTTTGGGACGCATTAAAAGTTGTAGTGCGACCCCGAGTCCGGTTGTTTTGGGACGCATTAAAAGTTGTAGTGCGACCCCGAGTCGGTAAAAGTTGGAATTTCAATTTCGTTTATTGTCGTTGATTTTGGTTTGTGATAAGCTATCCCAATTACAAATAGAAGAAATGAAAAAGATAATTTGTAAAATGCGTATATCTCAATTGATACGATTTTAAAGAGTGTATAGTCGGAGATTACATTTGCGGATGTCCCGAATTCGCGGAAGTCCCTCAAATTGGTCGAAATATGTTGATTTATTTTAATGAGGGAACGGGTGCGTATATCTCAATTGATACGTAATTTAAATTGGTTAGTCGGATACAGCCGAGTCAGCCACCGGTTCGTTAAATAGATGCTGATAGGTGTGACAATTTGCAGTGGGTCCCTATTTGCGGAGATCCACGAATTCGCGGAGATCCCCTAAATTGGTCGAAATAGGTTGATTTTAATGAGGGAACGGGTGGGTATATGTCAATTGATACGTATTTTAAACAAATAACGACACGATCATCATAATAATGGTTTGTTCTATCTATTATATCATCACCATCATCATCATAATATGGAACAAGTCTTGCGACTTTTCGTCCCAAAAACATTATTTGCA
Organism: Siphonodentalium dalli; assembly: GCA_032622095.1. Classification (NCBI taxonomy): domain Eukaryota; kingdom Metazoa; phylum Mollusca; class Scaphopoda; order Gadilida; family Siphonodentaliidae; genus Siphonodentalium; species Siphonodentalium dalli. The sequence goes on along the minus strand of CP136065.1, from coordinate 179,822,080 downwards.
ATGGTTGTTTACAAATATATGTATCGTCATTCGATATTTTCTTGTGATTCACTTGAACATATTACTTGTCGTCGAACTCGTATTTTATATAATAGAAGAATGAGTTTTAAAATTTTGAATTGATCGGGTGTTGGAGCCTCAACAGTGAAGTCTGGCAGAGAGTTCCAGATATTTACCACCCTCTGCGTGAAGAAATATTTTCCTATGTCCTTGTTAACAGTGCGCATCTGTAGCTTTTTATTATGTCATCTTGTTCTTCCTGATGAATTTCTTTCTAATAGGTCACAGGCATTGATATTGTAATGACCATTCAACAGTTAAAAAACCTCGATTAGATCTCCTCTAAATCTTCGATATTTTAAAGACATCAGATTGAGTGTTATCATTCGGTCTCAGTAGCATAGAGCTTTGATTTGACGAACTAGTTTCGTTGCTTTTCTTTGTATTTTCTCCAGCACAATGCTTTCATATTTGTGATGTGGGCTCGATGCAGAGTTACATTATTCGATGATAGGTCTGACAATGCTTATATGTAGAGCGATCGGAACGTGTTGATGTCCAAGTTCGTGAAAGTTCTATTGACTATGCCGATGATTTGAGAAGCTTTATTGTTTAGGATATTGTATGAAGGCTAATCTGGCCGTGTCAAATTGAGCTATAGCGATTGGATGTCTCGCAGGACAACACATTTCGGGTTTTCGTGTGGGGGGGGGGGGGTGTATTCGCTGGATATCTGATAGTTGCAATATGTAACTATTATGACCGCGTTAATTGCTTTCGATGTTTAGGTATGAACAATGGCTGGGCCACTCTTGAAGATTTTATGGCGGGAACACAATACCTCCGATTTTTTATCCGCATTTGGAGGCTTTCATGTGTGGTGAATGAGAAACCTGCAGTAATAAGCCGTAGTTTTTTTGTAATAATTTGAAGGATTAGTTGTTTTAACGGAATTCTGAGGCGGTGCATTCATGTAACCAATATATTTTATATTATAATTTATATTTATGCCTAATAAAATGATCTTGAGGGCGTTACCATTTCTGATTATGGTATTCTTGTGTCAGCTTGTTTCGCTGATTCTTGGTATACATGGGCCATTGATATTTATTAATAGAAATGGAAATATTTGGGACGGATTAAAAGTCGAACAGCGACCCGGAGGCCGAGTCCGGTAAAAGGTGTAGTTGTGAATTGTGTGGTGAGATGCATGTGACACCTTCAGTGATAAGCCGTATATAGTTGTTGTAATAATTTGAAGAATATATTTTATATTCTATAATTACAATCATGGGTATATTATATATGATCTTAAAGGGGTACTGTACACAGAGATGGGCAAGTTTTTTATTTACTCCCATTGACATAACTTTCAAGTTAGATTGTGTTCGTGTTATATGAGTTTCGTATAAACCTAATTTAGCGACGAAAATATTGATCTTGGAAATAAAAATATTACGATTTCAAACTACGCGCCATGTTTTGACCTTCACCGGAGAAGACGCAGGTTGCAGGATGAGCCGGAAGTTTAATTGATGCCTGCAATCTCTTCCATCGAACAATCTCACCCCCTATAAAAATACTTGACGCTTTATGAATCTTGTTTCTTCTCTTTTTCCCCAAATTGGTTATAGCGGGACTTCCTTTTGCGTGGAACATGTTTTGTTCGCAACTCAATAATGTTCGTCGTAAACGGCCGTCGATAAAAGACACCCAACATGTGAGATTTCAAGAACGGTAACTCGTAATGGCATAATTCTCCATTTTATGACTCCAGCCATAAATTCATTTATATTAAATAATTCAATTTGACTTTTATGATAGCCTGTTAACCGGAACGTTTTCAGTAGACATCGTCGACTCAAATACGTTATTTTAAAATATAATATTGATATTAGATCGCAATTGTTACCGGGAATTTATTGAAATTGGCGTACAGTACCCCTTTAAGCGCGTTACCATTTCTGACATTGGTTTGCTTGTTTATACTTGACATCGTTTCGCGAGAAAATCACTTTTCCCATTGGGGTATATGTGTACACTTGAAGCACTGTGGGGAATCTACTCCTTACGATTTGGTTCTCTACCGAGTTTCGTGAGCATTTTTGAGCGACGATTCCGATTCTCTATCGAGCATCGCGCCATAAAACGTAAAATAACAACAACATTAGAACAGTGTTTCGTGAGTTTCATAGCGCTATCGTGAAGTTATAGTTACTGATCATCAGTATATGTAAAAAATAAAGTTAAAAACTAATCCATAAATGCATAGAAATTAACTTTTAATTTTCCGATTCCGATTTTCTGCTGAGGGCTCCGATTCTTTACCGAGCGCTCGGTTCTCTGCGAATAATTCGATTCTCTGCCTTAGATAAAGTAGTATATGCCGTCCGCATGATTGCTACTAATATGACTTACATAATTAGTTATAAACAAGACACATGATGAGCGGCGGCACATGCATTGACATGGATATTCAGAGCCATTGGCACGTCATTGGCTGGGTCAAAGAGCACTTAACTGCAATTCCAAAATGTACACCAAGTGTCTCGATTTGTATAGCGTCCTATAATGGTCCCTAATATTAACGACAACATTTTTATGTCATCGCGAGATGGAGCCGAAGGTCATTATATTACAGAAAAGTATGTGTGCCGAATATAATTACTAGATACGCAGCACAGCGAGACGATCTCCGTGTGTGCAATGAGGGTATGATGCAGCATCTGGTTCCCATCTTCAATCTTTGCTTGACAATAATAGCATCGCCATTTCTGAGGAATAGATATTGAAAACCGTGAAAATGTTTTTCATGTAAATTGAACAAGCAAAACTGTGGCGAAACGCTTAAAGGTGCCTTGTCTCTTTGGAAAAACACTTCCAACAACAATAGCAACTATAAAGAAAAAAAATACTAAACTCGTTGGCAGACGTAATTGCTTCACAGCGCCTAATCATACAAGAGAAACGCATACTATTACATACCTTTACATACAATTCACTTGAAAGTATCATAAAATAAAATTGCTGTCAATAATGTTATACAGTTCTAATAATAGTCACAATTCCTGTCCCATGCAGTTATACTAAAAATAAAACAAAAGAAGTATTGCCCAGTGACATAGGCTAAAGTTATGATCCCTCGGGCTGAATCTTCTTATGTTATACCTCTCAATCAACACAGAAACTTCGGGAACGAGATATGTCAAATTTACGAGCACGCGAAGATAATGTCCACAAGAAACAAACAGTAATTGTTTGCATGTCGAAACTTTGTGAGAAAGAGATGTTATAATTGTGAACAGATAACTGTATTTAGGTAATATGAACCCTACAATATCTTGTTTTAGTTAACAATTGTTTGAACACGATTTTGGCGTTAGATGTGGACATGTAAAAACTACTCGCACATCTGTATAGAACCGGAGCCACCGTGATTAAGTTGCAAAAAATCGGATCCCTCAATAGAGAACCGGAACCTTCACCAGATTTTCATTATAGCTTCTTTTCTCAAACAAAATGCGAGTTATAGCTGATTTTTTTGTTAACATCTCCCAGTGAATGTCACGGGTACCATATTTTCAAAGTTACGACGAATTTCTATGAGTATTAGCTTGTGAAACTGTTGTGGAAATGAAGAATTTTCCTCACCAACTGACAAATACCGAGTAATTTTCCAATAACATTTGAAATTCTGACGATAAACCCACCCGATTTTGGACATATATATTACTAACCTTCACTTGTGCGTCCATTGCTCCTTCTGTTGGAATGATGCGAGGTAACACGTGGCAGAAACATTGCTTTGAGTATGATGATGTCACGAAAATGAGCAAATATGCAAAGAATCGGAAACTTTGTTGGTAGAGAATGTAAATAAAGCTCGGTAGAGAACCGAATCGGCAGGAGTAGTTCCCACACAGTGTCTATATATAGTCAACGTCAACTGTGTTGATTGAGAGGTATAACATAAGTTTCAGCTAGAATGATCATAACATTAGCCTATGGCACTGGGCAATAGTTCTTTTGATTTAGTTTTAGTATAAACTGGGACAGGAGTTGTGACTGTTATTAGAACTGAATAACATTTTTGACAGCAATTTTATTTTATTGTACTTTCAAGTGAATTATGTGTAATAGTATGCCTTTCTCTTGTATGTTTAGGCACAGTGAATCAAATACGTCTGCCAACGAGTTTAGTATTTTGTTGTTGCTGTTGTTGTTGTTGCTGCTGTTGTTGTCATTGTTGTTGTTGTTGTTGTTGTTGTTGGGAGTGTTTTTGCAAAGAGACAAGGCACCTTTAAGCGTTTCGCCACAGTTTTGTTTTTCAATTTGCATAAGAAACAATTTCACGGTTTTAAATATGTATTCCTCAGAAATGGCGATGCTATTATTGTCACGCATATATTGAAGATGGAAACCAGACGCTGCAGTATACAATCATTGCACACAAGGAGATCGTCTTGGTGTGCGGCGTATCTAGTGACAAGAAAGAATATGAATGCATCAGATCGCCCATGAATTATTTTGCAAAAAAATTGTCACGTACATTGGGGAAATATTATAAAATTAATATTTGAACTTCAAATATACGCATATATCAAAACGAGATGTCTGGTATACTCGCGACCAAGCACATGGCCCTTACTTGGCCAAATTACACTTAGATATGAAGCTTGATCGTGCATGTACAATTTGATCATTACCTGCTCATAAATGCGGGCTATGAGGTTTGCTAATAGATTCAAATAGTGACATCCAATATGCAGACGGACAGATGCGGCTGTAACTTATTCCAAAGACTTTAATGATGCAAAGAGTAAAATCCAAGATGGATGCTGAGGTTCATGAAAAGAAACCTTAGCGTATCTAGTTGTCGCCACAAATATTAATATACATATGCAATTTGAGATATATCAAATAAAAGATGCTGCCTGTATAATCAAATGCAATAAAAGTACGTATATATACCCAACACCTCGTACCACGCCGCTGCCAGCCATGAGAACATACACAAGAAATGTTCAAACCGACCCGACAGTGTTTCATGCAATATAAGTATACATACACCCCAACCCCCTGTGCCACGCCTCTGTGACAATGTGATCAGCCTTGATGACATACACATGAACTAATCGAATAGGCTAGACAGTGTCCCGTGCATTATAAGTATACGCACACCCTAAACCCGTGTCGCCACGTCTCTACACGGGACATATTGTGACATTTCAATACATGCACATGAAATGTTCAAACAGACATGGTCCCAATGCAATATAAGGGCGTACACGCCAATCCCATGTCGCCTCGTCCCTACATCTAACCAGTTGTGAGAACATGCACATGAAATTGTCAAACAGATATATAGTTAACATGTATAGTATATATATATCGTGTACTTTAGTAGAACACGTTATTTAATACATCAGATTTTAAAAGTAATTCTTTGTAAAATAATTCATGGGCGATCTGATGCATGCAATTGTTTTTTTGTTTTTTTTTGGGCTGATTGTTCTCGGTATACAGTTGTACCATTGACGTATGCCAATATATATTGGGCTGGTTTGATGCGATTCGGAGCTGGTTTAATACGATTCCATATGATAACAAAGAAAAGCAATGGTAATTTCGGGCTAACATTTACTAATATTGGTAAACCGCGAGACACGTGTGAAATCTGTTGACACAGTGAAATCCAAATTTCCCAAGTTATAATCACCCGTTCGACGAAATGATATTCGCCACAAAGACTTTTCTGTAATATAATGACTTTCGGCTCCATTACGCGATGACATAAAAATGTGGTCATTATTATTAGGGACCATTATAGGAAGCTATAGAAAGCGAAACACTTGGTGTAAATTTTGGAATTGCAGTTAAGTGCTCTTTGACCCAGCCAATGACGTGCCAATGGATCTGAATACCCATGTCAATGTATATGGCCGCCGCTCATCATGTATCAGGTTTATAACTAACTATGTAAGTCATATTAGTAGCAATCATGCGGACGGCATATACTACTTTATCTAAGGCAGAGAATCGAGTTATTCGCAGAGAACCGAGCGCTCGGTAGAGAATCTGAGTCCTCAGCAGAGAATCGGAACCGGAAAATAAAAAGTCAATTTCTATGCATTTCGGGATTAGTTTTTAACTTTCTTTTAACACATACTGATGGTCAGTGACTATAACTTCATGATAGCGCTATGAAACTTACGAAAAACTGTTCTAGTGTTGTTGTTATTTCACGTTTTATGCCGCGATTGCTCGATAGAAACTCGGAAACACGAAACTCGGTAGAGAACCAAATCGCCAGGAGTAGTTCCCCCACAATGTATATAGATAAGTTTGGTGAATTCGGCGACAATTGTTAGCAATGTTGGTGCCTCTTACCCGACCTCCATTTCTCACTTGGGCGACACCACGTTTTTTGGGAAATGTAAACCACACCATTTGATGCATCGTACTAACAAGACGCCTGTGTGTACTTGTAAGTTAGTAATAAACGGTTTGTCAAAATTCATGACCGTCTGGAACCAAATACAAAGTTTGGTTCTTCAAGAACCCATCGAATTCAAAGTGTGTGTGGGAAGACGGCCTAGCTTAAATGTCATACTCATATTTTAAAATTTAAGAATAATTATGTCCACTCGTTTGGGATTAAGATGATATGGGAGAGACTAACGCAAGCGGGATTCCGTTGAAATACCAATCTGCACATCGCTAAACTTTTTTCGAGTCATATGAACAGACTTTGATTATTTTATTGCTGGCGGCCGGGGTAACTCTATTGCTCATATCACAAATAGGGGAAAAACTAACAACATTATTAATAAAATTCGATATTTCTTTCAGACATCAGATCATCTTCGGGATCTATTCGGTGAACCAACATCGCGTGATATCAATTTTAAACGGTATAAGACGAACTAACAGAACATTCAGAAACAAGGCCCCTCAAACGTGCTTCTAACCTACACAACTTAGAGGTATGTTGCGTAGATAAAAGTGTTAAAGGTACTCAATCCGAACAGAGGGTCCCCATCTCAACAGATTCCAACAAAAACAATCCGACCAGAGGGTCCTATATTACTATTTCTTTGGCTTTGTGGGTAAAAAATAATTGATTCGAGTCGAGGAACCCATCAAACAAAGCTCAGAGTTATTAGATATTGATTTTTGAAATATGTTATTTACTCGAGATGAGTACTAATAATTGCCTTCAACTGCCGTAATCTGCTCGGGGTGTGTACACCAAAATCTATTCAAACAGACAAGGATGGATAACTCTAAAATCAAGTGGTAATAATAACGCAATTTTGACTGAGTTCTGGGCCAGAAAGTTTCCCGATAATGAAATATAATAGATTTCTAAAATCGATATCTAACAAATCTGAGCTTTGATGGGTGACTTCCTCGACTCGAATCAAATAGTTTTGACCCCCGAAGCCATTGAAATAGTAATTGAGAGGAGTTTTATCGGATTGAGTACATTTAAAGCGACTAAAATCGGTCTCCATTTTTCGAGGTTGTGAAATCTCCTTGAAACAAATATGTTCGTGAAGTTTTTGAAGTATCCGCGATGAGTTATTGTGAGAGCACATTAGTACAATATATAAATTGCTAATATCTTTGGAAAATATAGAAAATTTGAAATTTAGAGCAAAATGACGTAGGTACCGGGCCCTGCATGGCATCGCTCTGCCAACTTTCAACCACACCATTAGACTCATGGGGATCCCTACATTTATATCTCATTTTGGTAATAATTGGCCGTAAAATGTTTTATCCCGGAATTCTGGTGTCCTCTTGTCCCCAATCATGGTCCCTATGCCGCTTTTATATAAGCCCACACCATTATATTCCATGTTTATAAAGATGACGATTATATCAGTTTGGTGAAAACGGCGACAAAATTATGTTCATACACTGTTGGTGCCTCTCCCCTCCCCACCACTGACTCGAATATTGCCACTTTAGTTTCTTTGAACCACATCATTGCATTGGGTTCTTCGTATCATGAAGAGGACTATATAACATTGGTGGAAATCTGCGCCTAAATATGTTTAGCAATGTTAGTGCCTCTAGAATTATTAAATTTATAATCTGATATATTATCTTCTGGTTTTAAAGACGGCTGGATGTTTAACTGCATCATACATGCTGACTGCAATAGTTTTCAGTTCTACATCTAGTTACTAGATTCTAGTATCCCATATGTCGAGAGCGGTTTAGATCTCGATTTCCTCTGCATTACCATATCAGTGGTGTTCAGAATAAGGAACATAGTAAACCATACGATGACCTACAGACTGGCTTCTTATCTTGAACAATGATTTATTGCAAAGCGTACACGAACCAAAGAATAAATATTGATTCTCTTTTTGGGGGGTTTTAAGCTTCGTAAATAATGTCAATTCGCTCGTTTTGTTTTTATTGAATTCTCTTTCAACAATGATGGCAGAATGATGGTACAAATCCTTTTCCATATCAATATTCGTACATCTTGCGAGACGCAGTGTATACAATTGTTAAGTATGGAACTATATGTCATTGTTTTCCCTGTTTTATGACGTTAGTGTTTCTAGTGACATTATACAATTATCGCATTGTTTCGAGGTTGACATGAGGAATTGTCAACCCGGGGAAGACAATATTCACCAAGGCCGTAGGCCGAGGTGAATATTGACTTCCAAGGGCTGACAATTCCTCGTGTCAACCAAGAAACAATGCGATAACTGTTTTATTATATGAAACACACTTTGATTGGACAAGACGTTGTGACGTTGAACGTCGATGGGAAACCTGATCTATTTTCAGGTCTGATAATAAGTTATGTTAACCTTTGAAGTATCTGACGTCACTCAGAACTGTTATTAACCTGTTGTTTCATTAATGAGGTGAACATCGTTAAATATCTCATTTTTTCTTTACGTTTTAACATAGGAATTGGGGAAAGAAACTTATGATCATATAATAAAAGCTGTTGGTCGATGCGGATCACATTAACTAGTCGGGGAGCCAATAAGGTCCACGTGCACCCCCCCCCCCCCCCCCCCCCGATGATTACAAATAACCTTATTTTTATTGTTCCCTATGGTATCCAGATAAAGAATCCGGATTTTACCGAAAAATAAAGGTGGCCCTACTAGGTGCTAGAGCCATTTGAATCCAATCATGGGTCAGGTGTACGTTTATACAGTTGGTCACTATATTGTTATGTCTGTGGTGTTTATGTATATAATTATGGAATGACTGTGTGGTAATGGGTGGCTATCGATTTTCACGTTTAAAGTTCCCCCATGTACACAAACACTATCAATGTGGAGAACTCTTTGACATGACCTCTCTATTGATTAAAATGTACACATGTACAGTCCACCCATGACCGCATATGTACATAAACACCACAAAAATGACAATATAGTCACCCACTCTATACACGTACACCTGACCATACAGCCATGTTTGGTTATACCGGTACATGTCACAAATGACGATACAGCCATGAGTCACCATGCATGAACACCAGGTATACTCCTACACCTGACCATATAGTCACTCTATGTATACATATTCACCACATTCACGATCATAGTCACTCATTGTATACCTATTCACCTCACCATGGACCATACAGCCACTACATGTATATCTATTCGCCATACACATGACCATAGAATCAATCCAGATATACATATACACCCCACCAATGGTGAGCCCTTCCAAATATACCAATACCCGCACACACGACCACTCATAAGTTTCATACTTGCATATACACCTCACTCATGACAATTCAGCAACTCACTTTATACTCATACACGCCATGATCATTCATCTACACCCTATACACCACCGATGATATTACATCCACAACATATATAAATATACGACCCACCCGTTACCAAAAGGGCACTCCCTATATAGCCACACGCTCGTCAATGACCATCCAGCTTATTCCAGGTATGCATATAACTTCAATCTTGACCGTACAGGCATACCATGTGCACCTATAGACATTACCCATAACCATAAAATCACTCCCTATTTATCTACGCACTCCATCCATGATCATACAGACAGCACAAATATACATATACACCAACATGTCACAATACAGCCACACACGGTACACATATACATCCCACCACGACCTTACAGTCACTCCATATATACATAAACAACACACGGATGACCATGTAGCTACTCTCGTTATATCTATACACCACAGCAATGCACATACGGTCACATCGGCAACACACAACAATACACCGTACCGTCACTACATTATACCGATTCACCTCACACATGCCCATACAGCCATTCCTTATATCCCTATGCATCTCACCGTGGACACCCCACTCATAACGATATAGTCACTCCATGTATACCTATTTACATCATTCATGACCATACAGTAACTCCCTGTATATCTATTCACATCACCTATGATCATACAGTAACTCCCTGGCTGCCATCTTGGCATCCATATTTTATCCAGTTGATCACTTTTTATCATAATGGGCCAGAATAGCCACATATTATGGTTCATCTCAGTTCCGTCTCAAAGTTCTGCCCATTTCCTTTCAATAATATGGCCAGAATCACAAAAGAGGTTCTCCGCAAAATTCCATACTGCAACTTGAAAATGAATTTGTCATGCCCCATACGGAACTGGGACAAACATAATAGAACGTAGTTGTCAGTTAATTAACTAACACGTCTATTAACCAAGTGAGTCACAGTTTTCTACCTTGTCGGATAACGCAGATAATAATGTTTGGGATATATGTAAAAAATTTACTTTTTACAAATTTGGTTGCCATTTTGGAAGCCATCTTGACCAATTTGGTCTATAAACACCGTAGTGTGACACATTTAAGATAGACCAAATCAATAAATACCTTTGATACCAATGATAGTTGCATTTTACTTTAAAAAATTGTGAAAAGTGAATTTTTGCCGATATTTATGTCAAGTTTGTGAGAGAAAAATCCAATATTTCTGGTGATGTCAGTGGTGACAATAGTAACAATGATTCATGGTGCATCAGACATGTTAGTATTCAATGTATATGATACAGATTAGCCAATTTTATATATTAACCACAACTTGTAAGCCATTGCAGGACACCCTGGGGCAATATTTACCATTTTTCATATTTTCGGCGGCCATTTTGGAAATTTTCTACACCAATTTCATTCCCATTGAAGTAAAACATCCGTCCAATAAAATAAAGCACACAGTTGTTGACATTCTATAAAGAGCCTGTGTGGTTTGTGGATAAAATGACTATCAAATCGTCTTGCAAAACAAATCGAAAATTTCACCCCTCTTTTTCAAATCCTCTTTCTGTATCTATTAGTTCCCACAAATGGAATTGGAAAGGCTAATTTACATGTATAGCACACTGGACATCCTTCGTGAACTGTACATGTAGCTATACTGTTTAATTTCAAAGGGGAGCTAACGTTTCTGGAATTGTTCTTCTACCATGCCTATTGAAACTATATGACTATTTAATGGATAATTCAGTGGTCCAATTGACAAATAATTTTGAAATTTAGAAAGACGCATTGAAGTCATAAAAAATACAACTTTGAACACGATGTTTGTGTCCCATGGAAAGTGATTTTCAACACATGAAGCCAGCATATCAATATTTCGATATTCTCTATAAGCCTGGTAAAACCATGCCATAGAGATGTCTATGTTTGATCTAGGTTGGACAAGCCTTCTTCGGCTTTTAAGGTTTAACAAAACCTCCAGGGATATTTTTTCAAATTTTAAAATTGGTAGAAAAGTATAAAAAATGTCACAAAATTCAAAGAAAACATCAATCAATGTATCATATGTAGTTAACAACACTATACTCGTAGCATATTAAAAAAGATATAGCACATACTTACCAACCGCTCGCTTGACTTTGTGCGCACGTACAGACAAAACAGTCAGCTAATTTCCATAAATGAAAGTACAACAGGATGGCCAGCCTGGTCTAAATCCCAATCAGGATTAATCAAGAGATTACTCAATGAATTCCCACCAGCAAGTTTACAATGGATACAGTCATTGCCAAATACTGCTGTGTGATATCTGGTTGTGTCATTTCAAAATTTGATCACTCGCTTCAAAAACATGAGAATTAAATCATGTTTTGTGCTGTAATATATGGATTTCTCAACAAAGCGTTCTTTACAGAGAACTCCCCAACCAGGATTCAGTTTTGTTTGTGGAAATGTCCCAACAACATACCCTGTGACCGGATTCGTCATCTCCGGTTTAAACCTCCGAGTTTAAACCTGGTTTAAACCTACATTGGCGGTCCAGCCAAACCGGGTCTAAGGGGGCGTTTTTGTCATTCAGTTACCAACTAATTGACAACTCGATTTGGTGATATGAGCATACAGTCAAACTACTCTCTTACCTATCGGACCAAAAGACAAGCCGATGTAAAGGTTATTGACATGTCATGAATCATCGCGAACGCGTGCACGATTTATTCATTGAGAAATGAGTATCGCTCATGGACCATTAATCCGATCTCTTTGTGGGTTAAATCAATTTGACAAAGGGCATGTTTCTCAACACGAGCTTCGCGCGCTGTTTATCACTTTGTTTGTGATTGATTTTCTACAAGATGCTTTACCCGCAAAGACAAAATTTGGTGTATTTACAATGTATATCTGTATATATTAAAGGATATAGGAGCTGTATATATGTTTGTCCGTTAGTCTGTTTGCAACTGTTCTAAAACTGATTTAAAAATAAGACTAATTTAATTTGAAATAAAATGAAAAAATTGTGTTGTTAAATTGAGCAAGGAGTTGTATCTAACAAGAAACAATATTTAAAATTTATATTAATATTTGTTTGTTTTCAATATAATTAATTTTGTTTTTTAATTAAAATGTTCAAATGATCAAAATGTGCGCAAATGTGACGCAAGGTCCTGTCGCACGAAGGGGCCGCAGGACCCTCTGACGCTGCATGAATAAAGGCTCCATAATCGTGTAAATCCTGGACCAAGAGGTCAGTCAAGTAAAAGCAATTTGCTTATGAGTACACACCAGAAGCGGCATCTGAACTGTTTAAAGTGGGCAACTATATAGAGGCACAGCATTTAATAAAGAAATATATTACATGCGTTGCTTTTTTTCAATGTAAAACAATTTCCGTCATGCAGAAAATCAAAAAGTTCCCAGGTTTTTAACTGGTGGAATATTATGGGAATCTATGGGCGGAGCCAGAGTAGAGCTTTGTGGCATGATCTACATAAAAATAAGTTATAAAATTTGACTCATATAGCAATATAAGTTTAGGATTGCAAACTATGCGTATAGCATATCTGGTCATGCAGTAGCATCGTTTTTTTTTTTGTGTCAAAATTAAAACGTTGAATCATTCAAATGAATTCGTAGAAAACATCAGTATTTGTGATTGCCACAAGCCAAAAAGAAAACCACAAGTAGTTGTAAAATCATACTGAAGGAACGTGTCAATATCTGAGCAAAGCTCGCATGCGAATGAATCAACTGTGACATGATAACACCAGTCGACAACCGCCACTTGGACACGCCCTCACTCGAGATGATTTACAGCTCCACCCTTTGATTGATTGTTTGACAATTCTAAACCGCGATGAAGAAAAGACGGATTCGTCATCTCAAGTTTAGCCTCGAGAAAGCTGGTTTAGCTGGACCGCAGAATTAGATGGTTTAGTTGCCGGTTTAAGCTTATAAAACGGAAAAAAAATATCTAAATTGACAAAAACTTATCCCCACACGCTTTATAGGTGTGAGTGATTCTCGCTTATAAATTTCCAATCAAAATATGGTCGCTGTCGTAATTATTGATTTTTGCAATCAATAAAACGAGGCGGTCCGCATTAGGAAAGTACGATTTATTTTCTCTACGATACAGAGACACTACTGCTAAACCACTGGTCTGGCTGGACCAGGTTTAAACCAGAGATGACGAATGCGTCACTTAGACCTGCGGTCGCGGGTTTAAACCACGGATTTTGCTGACTCACGGCGGTTTAAACCTGGAGGTTTACGTAGACCAGGTTTAAACCTGAGATGACGAATCGGGCCTGTAAGTGTGCACAAAATCAGATTTCAGTTCGGAAGAAAGTATCAAATATTTCCAATTTCTGTCGCAGGTAAAGTGTTATTTACTATAATATACCTATAGTTGTTTTTAGCTTCTCATGTGAAGTTTGTGCCATTTTTTTCTCTATTTAAAAAAATTACCCAAATTTGAACCGGAATCCATATTGGAGTGCTTTGGTTAAGCCTTAATCATGAATGTTTTCCAGTTGAACCGTAGAGGCTATTGGGTAACTATTTACATGTTCAGCAGCATTTTGTTGAGAGTTTACGTGTTAACTCTGATGTATTGAAACCAGTTGATGAATTAGATCGTGTTCTTCGTGATATTAATTACAGGGATAGGAGGAGAGCAGTGGAGCGAGACAATGTTCTAACATTTTGGATGACAGCAGTTAGGCAGAAGAAGTGTCATAATAGAATGTCTTTGCCTCCTTCGAAGGATCATTCACCATTCATCATAATAGAAGGTCATTCGCAATTTCTCAGGCATTTTTTTTTAGTTGAAGTTGCAGAGATATGTTTTATATAGAGAGTCAACGTTTAACGGTCGTTCGACGTCTCAACTTGTGTTGCCTTCTTGGCTTAGGCTTGTATTGAAATCATTACATAATGACATTGGACATCCCGGACGGGATAGGACTATTTATCTGGTGAAAGAAAGATTTTATTTCCATGCATCATTACAGTATACTATGGATAATTGGATAACGCCACAGATGAAGACGGAGAGACTTTTCAGAGGTCCTTTAGTTTCTGTTTCCACATTACAGCCACTTGAGTTAGTTTAATTTATTTTTTTTACTTTAGAAGCTTGTAAAAGTGGTTATATAAATATTCCTGTTATTACTGATCACTCCAAGTACGCCCAGGCTTTTTCCACCAAGAACCAGATAGCCAAGACTACAGTCGATAATTTATTCAATAACTTCTTTATTTATTATGGTTATCCACAGCTCATACATATAGTGATCAAGATGCAAATTTTGAGTCTCATGTTATTTAAGAACTCTGTCAGCTGTGTGGTATATATATGGACCGAATCTTAATTCTAGGTCCCAAACAGCTTGGGATATCGGTTGGGTTGGTGCGGTTTTGGACCGCCCGTCCCATCCCCGGTTACTCGGCTATAACGGACTTTACGCCCATAATCGTGGGCGGGGGTTATCTTGCTTGTGTGTATTCGGGTTAGGTGAAATGGATATTTTGCGTACATGAACAATGGGGACAGCCTTTCCCAAGCATTATACTATCAAACATGCGTATATCAGAGGTCTGTTGAATGTCAAAGCTCCAGATATATAAGTAAACAATGCCTTGTTTTCCAAAGAATTTCGATTTGTCGCGCTATCGGAAAATGTATGTAAACAATACATTAAACGATCGTATCACCACTTTACCTTTTTCCATCACGGTTAATATCATATCGAAGACAGATTAATCACGGACATATCAGATGATTATCCACATGCAGGAGTTCACGAGCCCGCGCGAGCTCCACGTGTAAATGTAGTACGTCTTTTCGTACATGCATAGAACGAAACTACATGTTAATGTTTGGCAGAGAACCAAGGTTATCGATTCATATTTCGTTTACATAAATCTGATGATGATGATCGTTCATATTGTGATTATGTTATTGTCCGTAAGCATATAGTCTTGCATAATCTTACTGGTTGGCTTCCAGTGGTATGTCCAAGTCTCAAGAGGATCATAAGATGAATTATGACAACATCGTGAGAGGCGCTATACTATTCAAGTATAGGCGATCGTATACTTTTCAAAACTTTAGCCTTTGATGGCAGGCATAAGTTGACGGATAAATTTGATCCGGATGTGTATGTTGTGAACGAGCAACCGAATTTTTAGTGATATTCCGGTTTTTGTGTTACTTGATGACTCGGGTAGAACCAGGACTTTACAAAGGAATGAATTGTTACCTATTTGTTCAATTCCATTTGATCGAACAGTTGATAGCTCGCAGCTGAATCCGATTCTGTTTAAGGTGTTGGTGTTCCATATGCACAAGATCCTATAGGGACATGTCCCTATAACTTTATAACGTGAGCCATATAATGGCAACTTTCCGTACTCAAACCTTCCAAGTACATTGTAACCAATTAATTGTGCCCAATAAATCATACATGTATATATAAACCAAGAACTGTGAGGAAAGATTTTATTCCAGGCACTGTTGATAAATCTCATAAAGAGAAAATACTTAATGATCGAGCTAATGATGACGAGTCAGAGGTAATATTTATTCCGCAAGATTTCCCAAGTGTTTCATTTGTTTCAGGTGATGCGGGTAATGGAGGTCCATCTAGTCTTGGTGACGATTGGCGATCGAGGTTGGATCCTGGTGTTTCTTCTTCCAGTTGTGACTACCACACTGCAAATAGGGAGTCTATTGGAGATATGCTAGAATCTGTTTCAGATGCAAATTGATTAAGAAACTTACAGAAAATCTGTTATTTTCTTGAGTTTCGCCTGATGTATTACAGTACATTTTGGAGTCTATCCTTGAGTGATATCTTGTTTTCGGGTGACATCAGTTCATCTAAGCAAGATAAATCTTTCTTCAGTCTATTCATGTTTTATAATCATTTGCAGAAGCTTGCAGATGCATAATCCGATTAAACGCCCCTCAAATACTATTTATTCGGCTTCGGGAGTAAAACATATTTGATTCGAGTCGAGGAAACCACCCGTCCAAGCTCAGAGTTATTGGATATCGATTTTTAAAATATATTATTTTTCACCATCGAGATTTATTAGTGGCCTGGTAAAAGGTTTACGAGCCAACGGTCTCGGACCAAAGTGCCGATGAAGATGGATAAATCTAAAATCAAGTGACTTTGGGTTGAACAAAATGTTGATAAATAACCGGTTTTGGGCAATTTTATACTATATAGTTGACTCACTGGGGGGCCCACCGCTCCTGCTAAATCCGTCCGAAATCGGATAATCGTCCAGTACGCAATCACGAGGCTCCTGTGCGTTTCCGGCGAAAAAAAGTCTTTTAAAACTTATTATACATAGAGGATACCTGCGTTTTTTGAGTGAATACCGGAAGTATCTCATGAGTGGTCACAGTGAGATACTGGAATCATCACGAGTGGCCTTTACTGTGACCACGAATGAGGTAATTCCGGTGTTCACTCAAAACACGAAGGTTTTCTTTTTATTATATGCGCTATTTACTAAAATAGATCGAGGAATTAATTCGGAATCGAACTGATTCCGATTCACATCGGCAATACAATTTCTGCACAACAAACAGAGGGACCACGTGGTTCAATACAATACTGTCGATAACTCAGAATACACATGCTTCAAATGTGCGTAATATATCAGATAACTTTATTTCAAATATACCAACTTACTTGCTTGTGTACTATATATTAGCAATGTGGCATTGCATTTTTGTCACTTATTGACACAAAATCGTTATTTGAACAGTGATTGGAGCATTAAAAGGCTCCAGGTTCAATCTCAGAGCATCTAATTTTCAAAATTTTCCGGGGGAGACCCCCTAATCCCCTCCCATATTCCCCCCTCAGGCCTTCGGCATCTCCTGCTGGGATACTACTCGCCTCGACATTTTGTAGGAGAGCTACTCGCCACTCACCTAGAATGATTTTAAGGGGAGCTCCTCATTTCTCACCAGTGATTTCCCACATGGAGAGGACTGGAACTGTGTTTATTTTAATCATATTGATGGTGTTTTTACTTTACACATGCACATATTTTAACCTATTGCTAATCTATTGCTAATAAGGGACACAACTATCCTGTTAAAGTGGGTATTTTACCTTTATAACCATAAATATTTGGGTTTTTAAAGGTTTTGTCACTGGTTTTGTTGCATATTTTTCAGCCATGTACTTTGTTTGTTTATTTTGTGTGAGTGTACTTGATCAGCGTTCTCTCAGTTCCGGTGCAGACACAATGAGAGACCCCTACCCTGCCAGCAACACATTATTTAGTAGAATTTACAAGATTTTCATCAATTTTGGGGGTGGGTGTCCCAGACCTGGGTGGAAAAAAACTTACGGTCCCGGTGGGTGTCCCAGACCTGGGTGGAAAAAACTTACGCTCCCGGGGTGGTGGATCCCCAAAACTGAAAAACACAAAATGTCCACCTTGTATCCGTAATTTTTTTCCTGACCCCCCCCCCCCCCCCCCTGCAATAATCAGTTTCTTGTCATCTTGGTATTGTTTTTAATATTGCCGATCAAAATCATTGTCATGTAGGGATCGTAAGTTTGTTAAAACAAGGTATATAAAATACCACAAATTGATACGTTGCCTTTGCGATAATAAGCTGCATAACGGGTGCGCATTAATGTAGGCGAAAGTGCACCAGTCCGAAATCGTCACCTCAGTGTGCTTTCATGTTGATTTCGATGCTTCACGGTTTCGATGAAGTTATTTTTTGCCGGGGATATTACCATAGGCGTGTATTCCACCACAGGGACGTGGCGACAGGGGGAGTTTGAGGGGGACTAGCCCTCCAACTTTGATAAAAAATTTCAACAGCTGGAAATTTCATGCATCACACAGCATTTGTTGGAAATTTACACCACTTATAGGTTGAAATTGTTAGTTGGTTGATTTTCCAGCAACTAATTAGTGGGATATTTGTTGTTTTAGATCAACTCTAGCAAATTGTTTCTATATACTTAGTCCAAATTTTGGTCTGAAAGTGCTATCAATTGGAAATATACCATCATTATAGTGTCAGGTTGGTTGGAAATTTCCAACAGTTGGGAAGTTCAAACCCAGAGGTCCTCTATTTGGACCCCTCTGGGCGGCGGCCATTTTGAATCTGATGTGTTTGGTGAATATGTGTGGAGTCTTGGGAGCAACCCTACATCACTCTTTGTTCGACCTAAATCGGTAAAGGGCCGATAACTGGCATGGGTTCCCTATTGGAATCCCTCTTAGACGGCGGCCATGTTGGATTGGGTGGGATATATGTGTGTGGCCTTTATTTGAGTGAAATATTAAATTTTTCATATAAGGAATGGAAGTCACATTCGTCGTATACGTTGAGTAAAAGCTGAAAACGGCGGCCAGTTCGTAAAAGTGGCGGCCATTCTGAATATGTCGACCATTGCGATCTGGTTGTCGGGGGAAAAAAATAAGTCTTCATAATTGACATACACTGGCCATTCATGCCAAATGTCAGGTTTGCATCATAAAGTGAACGATTCTGTTACTATTCAAATGACACTTAGCCGCCTTATATATTTTGCAAATGTAACATCTATATATTTGCCCTGCAAAACACAAAGAGACACAATTGTGCACAAATATTTGATGAAATGCCATTGTGCTCGGCTATAACGCCTATAATCTACTAAATTATTGATGAATTATGTGAAATATCGAAATTATTTATTGTGGGTGCGCACTGGAGCTTATCATTTTTACTCGTTTTCGAACTGTATATAGAGCCATAAAAATTTCGCACTGGACCCATCGTGTGCTTGTCTTTTAATGTGCCACCTGTAGCACTGTTCACGTTTTTCGTGTATATTTTTGCATATTTGTGTGCCGGAGATAACAAACTAACCAGAAAACTATGGTTTGCCCATTGGAATATCCCATTTCTGGTCTAAAAACAAACTTTATCGCCGAAGGTTACGGTAAAATGTCGAAAACGAAGTGATACTCTCCTGATTGTTCAATCTTCCGTGAGTGCTACAACTCAAATTCAACACTCACGGATAGAGACGCGGTGATATTGAAAATCACAATTCAATTTTGAAAGACTAATTTGGGTTTTTAAGAAAATACTTACCATTTTAAGTGCCGTCACGCTAATTTTTATAAAATTGCAGGGAGGGCAACTTTGCATTTATCGATGCGCATTGGACGATTATACGATTTCGGACGGATTTAGCAGTCTGAGCGGTGGGCCCCCGCTGTGACTGGTTAGCATTATCTTTGGGCAATTAATCGATTCTGATAACTGAATCAGTATTTCAACAAAAAACAAAACAAATTGTTATTGGAATCTGATGATAAGGGACAATCGAATCGGATTGAGTAATTTTAATAGTTACAGTTGTGTCTATCTATCTTTACAGTGCTTTTCTCTGCAAAATGGCATCTACTGCCAAGTTAGTATATTTCTCACGTGTAATGAGCGCCACGAGTCTAATGAGGGCATTCAATCTGTGAAGTACATTGGACATAATGTTGTGTCATGTGTCAAATATGTTTGTGTCCATTGATTATATTATAATAGTATGTATTGCATGTTGTTAGTTATCATTTATCATCTGCGTACGATCAGATGTATTACTATTTCCCAGCTGATGATCCAGTGTAACCAAAACTCACATGAGGTATCAGTTATAACTTATAAGATAGGTATATATGTTCTGTATAAATTATATGTTTTATCAAGTGGTAAAGTATATCCAAGCAGCAAGCACAGGCACCTGGGGAAAATTACTAAAATAATCTATATTGATAGTTTAGTAATTCTCCCTATTGGGACCTGTGGTAGCCAGTGCTGTGCATGGGTATTACTATTATGTTTATCGTCTGTGTTGTGAGTTTTTGAACAATGTATCCTGGAATTGTGTACCATATTTGTAAAATATAGATATATAAAAAGTCTCTGACCAGATTGCGGATTAAGATGGATAACTCTAAAATCAAGTGGCTTTTTTTCGTTGAACAAAATGTTGATAAATAACTGACTGCGGTTAGCATTATTTTTGGGCAGTTAATCGATTCTGATAAATGAAGCGGCATTTCAAAAAAAAATTGTTGTTGTTGTTGTTGTTTTTGTTGTTGGAATCTGGTGATATGGGAACCATCGAATCGGATTGAGTACCTTTAAAGATGCATAATCCGAATTAACCCTAGAAAGTTACTATTTCTTTGGCTTCGGGGGTAAAAAATATTTGATTCGAGTCGAGGAACGCACCCATCAAAGGTCAGAGTGATCAGATATCGATTTTTGAAATCTATTATTTTTCACCACCGATATGTTTTTGAGTGGCCCACTAAAAAGTCGACGAGAAGATGGCCTCGGACGGTCGGACCAAATTGCGGATGAAGATGTATAACTCTAAAATCAAGTGGCTTTTTTTGTGTCAGATATTTGACAAACCGGCAAAATTTCGTTGAACAAAATGTTGATAAATAACAGGTTTTGGGCAATTTTATACTATAGTTGACTGTGGTTAGCATTATTTTTGGGCAATTGATCGATTCTGATACTGAAGCGGAATTTAAAAAAATGTTGTTGTTGTTGTTGTTGTTGTTGTTGTTGTTGTTGTTGCTGCTGTTGATTGAATCTGATGATATGGGGACCAACGAATCGGATTGAGTTCCTTTAACTTATATGCAGCAACAATGACTGAACCAGTGATATTGTAAACACAGCGATGTATATATTTACGTTCATTGTAAACGGGATAAGACACTGCCATATATACAGCTCAATGGTAATTACTTTTTAACAGCGCCACATGTCCGTCGAGAGGGTTGGTCTGATAGTAGGTACTGCTAGCTCTGTATAATTTTGATCAAATCCAGGCCTTTGCCTTATATACATTGATATTACTAACACATAATCGATTTAGTATTGACTATCATGAATGGGTGTTATTGGAATATGAATAAAAATGTACTCACAGAGTTAAAGATGGCTGACTTTATGAGTTTTCTGTTCTTACGTTTGCCTTTGGTTCATTTAATGTCCTTATTTAGGAATTTCAGTGCTGCGTATATTCTTAATATCAGAACAATGTCAACAAGAAAACTATAGTCAGAAATGGTAACGCGCTCAAGATCATATATTATATATCCATGATTGTAATTATAGAATCTTTTTCATTTCTGTTATTTGTAATTGGCATGGCTTATCACAAACCAAAAATCAACATTATTGATATAATGTAAACGCCAATAAACGAAATTGAAAATCTCAACTACACCTTTTACCGGGCTCGGCCTCAGGGTCGCACTACAGGTTACAGTGAAGTAATTATTTCCCATAGGCCTCAGTGTTAACATATAATGACCTGCAGCCCTGACTATCCACGAATTGTGATAAATGAGTACATGGTCACCGGAATTGGCATCTGCGCAAAGTTTCTGCATGAAAAAAATCATATCGTCGAGCATGGAATGTACCTTTAAATTTGGGATTTATAATCGAGAGTCAGAATTGCATGAAAATAATATTGACATTTTTTACCCTCACACCAAAAAAATTAAATCTAGGAACCACGTGCTTTACAATGTGCCAATGTTTTGTTTGGAGTCTGAAATATCAAGAGGAGTGATTGCATGTATTTTATATGTTTAAATATCGAAACTACTATTAACCAACCAGAGCCCAGATTTTTTTTAATTCTCTCCTGCATCTTGGTCCAAAATCCGTTGGAGGGCGCTACCAATCGAATTACTTCACTGTAACCTAGAGCTCGACCTCAGGTCGCACGACAGATTTTAATGTGTCCCAATAATTAATATTCTATAAATAGAACACCCAGCGCTATGGCAGCGCCCAAGCGAAACAAGAAGGTGTATATTAGTATACACGCAGCGCGTGTAATGATCTTTCTATTTAAAGAAGAACATTCAAATTTGAATTCGTCTGTGCCATTCATGCCATTTGTAAATCGCAAACTTATTTTCCCTTGATATAACATATTTGGAAACAGCTTCAGGAAAATACACTCTAGGAAAACAAATTTTGTGAATGCTGCTTGACTATATTCCCTTTGTCTTGACAAGGGCTTTCCAAATAGATAATTTAGCTTTTTATCTCCAACGGCATCCAGGGACGTGGCTAGAGGGTCTCCGTTCGGGGGTGTCCACCTTGGGAAATTCCAACTGCACCCCACCCCCTTGAATCAGAATCAGACCAAACACAAGTTTTGCATAATTCCATTTGCACCCCCCCCCCTTGCACCTCAGTGTTCAAACTTAATATCCTATATATTCATAAACCATGGTTGGTTCTATATTCCCGGTATGTGAACAATCAGATCTAGTGGTCATACACACGGCTACGGCCAAGAGACCAGGACACACCGGGCTGACCATGGTTGTTCGGCCCGATGTGAGAAAATTTTGAAAACTATACAAGAAAATCGCAGATCCAAGCATCTAGACTGGCCTCAACTGAAGCTTTCCTATAGTTGGAAATTTCAAACCTCATACGCCCCCTCAGGTTGGAAAATTCCCCAACTGATGACCATTTCAGTCCACAAGTTTGACCAAATGTAGTAAAATATTGTTTGTTAACCTAATTAGCAGTTTTGTATTGGCCACGGGGGTGGACAATGACACACCGGGCCGACTAGCCGACTAGCCTCAAGCCTTCCTAGAGTTGGAAATTTCTGATGACAGTTTCAATGACAATGTTGACCAAATGTATGACACTATTGTTTTCTTAAATTAATTAGCAGTTTTTGACTGGCCACGGGGGATGGACCAGGACACAAGCTTTCCAAGTGTTGGAAATTTCCAACCTGTCACCACCCCCCTAAGGTTGGAAAATTTCCAACTGATGACCATCTCAGTCCAAAATATTGACAAAAAACAGGAAAATATGCAAATATTGGTCCAAAAACAATTAATTCCCCCCCCCCCCCCAATAAATTGTTTGAAAATTAAACTACAAGAACATTTTCAACCTATTGTTGGTGTTAAATTTCCAACTAATGTTTTGGTAGGTATGAAATTTCCAACAGTTGAAAATTTTGACCAAAGTTGGGGTGAGACACCCCCCACCCACCCACCCCCTGTCGCCACGTCTATGACGGCATCTCTTGTTAAAGCAAGTTATTTTTATGACAAGTGTTCTTGCTTGCAAGATACATGTCCTTACAGATACATAACCCGATTCGATGGTCCCCGTATCATCCAGTTAGAACAACGGAATTTCAACAAAAGCCGATTTAGTTATCCAAATTAGTTTATTACCACCAATCACGATATCATATTTGCCGAAAAAGTCCTATAATAACGGGTTTTCTTGGCAGTTTGGTGGATGAGTGGGTGTGGTTTACAACTTCCATATATGGTGATTCCTATATAGTTCAAATTAGAATTCCACAACACGTGTTATCACAAATGTCAATTACACATAGTATATCCACGTATAACCAGCATGGTGACATAAAACATGTCTATTTGCATGAATAAAACATGATAACCGATTGGGAAATAAATATATGTATCCGCACGTCGACTGTCACAACACACCGTATTCTTGTTGATGGCGATAAGTTTCATCGTCTAAAATTTTGAAATTAATTTGCGATTGCCGCTTATGCACAAATCGTATACATGGATCGAGCCGTG
This sequence comes from Siphonodentalium dalli, assembly GCA_032622095.1. Lineage (NCBI taxonomy): Eukaryota > Metazoa > Mollusca > Scaphopoda > Gadilida > Siphonodentaliidae > Siphonodentalium > Siphonodentalium dalli. The sequence continues at coordinate 179,797,625 of CP136065.1, read as the reverse complement.
GCCTCGCGTGACCTTTCGTAACGGCGTCCGCGCATGTCTGTAGTATTTCTGGAAGAAGTCAGCCGATTTTTTCCAGGCCGGCAAATATTCCAGATGGTGAAAAATAACTGATTTCAAAAATGTAAATCTGAAATAGTAATTAAGGGGCGTTAAAACGGATTATGTCTCTTTAACTGTTTCCTTTCTTCTATTACACAGATGTGTGTATATATATATACGTGATTAGTTCAGTTTGATATGATAGTTAATTTCTTATTCAAATTTCAATATGCGTATATTAGCATGATTAAGCGTGGAGACACCAATATAGAGTGACAAGAATTTTCAACAATATTAAGATAATGAATACTGATCGTCTGTTTTCAAGCAGTATGTATTCATGTTAACTGAAATTATTTATAAGTTTTAAGACCAAACACAGTAAAACGAAATATAGAGTTGCAGCAAACACATGCCTTTGTGAACCCTTGAGCACCCGCCCACCCCTTCAAAAGTAGGGCCCTGCGACTCGGGGATTCACAATCGAATTGAATCTCGAACTGTATCAGGGGTGATATTCATACATTATATTGAATATATGCATGAGACATTGGCGCAAATGGGACGGCGACGTAAACATGATTTACTACACGAAAACGTCCAGGAAGAAAGTATACTGAATGCGTGTATATCTATTTGTCCAGTCAAAATAAATAGAGAAATGTGGCATAACCTAGGCAACATTTGTACATATAAATTGAAATTATGTTCGTGCTGTGTGTGGACCTTTTCACACCTCAACATCGAAAATCCTCTGCGAGATATGTGCGCAAATTATGAAAACGACATCGTTTCTCACATGCAGTATACCATGTGTCATGGATGTGAGTTTTCGGTGGATTCTGTTTAGGGGTATAAAAACCCATGAAGTATGCTTGGAGTATGGGGCCATGTCATATATCAAAATTATGGGAATGAATTGATAATTTCATCGTGATAGGGTATGAAGCTGAAATGTTGCTATAGGGGTCATAGGGTCAACAGGTAACAGAGTGCAAAACGAAATGTGGATTTTTTAACTTTTACGAATTATGGAAATGGACAAACGCTACAGACTCTGAAAAGGGTTCAATTCACTTCAATGTGTAGCCAGTGGCAAATATAGACTCAAATATAGGACGAGATAGATATATATTCAACTTGCATCGATTTAACCCATCGTTTGCACGACGCGGTTTCAAACGTACCCGGTTTTAGCCTTTAAAGTTTAACCCCAAAGCTCCGATCGCATTTGACGTGTGATATAGTGAAACAATATATGTGCTTGCAAGAATAACGTCTCAAAACGGAATGGGGTCGTCATGTCTCAACGACAAGATCAAGATGTCATAGGCAAGGTCGGGAACATGTCTCTATTCCGAAGGTTCGCTATTCCGAAGATTCACTATTACGAAGGTTCACTACTCCGAAGGTTCGCTATTCCGAAGGTTCTCTGTTCAGAAGGTTCGCTATTCCGAAGATTTTTTTTTTTTTAAAGGTTAATTCTATATTCAAGTATTGAGAGGGTTCTTTATCACGAAGACTCTTTTTTATGAAGGAAATAACTTAAAACATTGAAACAGTAAATGTGATTTTTTATTTTTTCGCTGGTTTCCTTGAGATTTAATGTTATTACGTATGACGTTATTTTCCAATACATATTCACGTCAGGCAGCCCACACAATTGCTCTTTCCATGCGATTTAATGTTCCAAATACAGATTGCCAGTTCGGAAAAACTATATCTCTTACATGTAGTTTATTTCAGTCATCGTGTTTTTAAATTTCCATAATGAACTGATACTCTTTTCTTGCTATTAATAACCGATATCTAGGACAATTTGGGAATTAGAAGTGGGTGTATAAATGTACTATATATGAATACTAGCGTAATCTTATTTTTCATTCCTCGTGTGGTTTTTGTGGTGGGGTGCAAATTTTGATTCATTTCTGGTTAAATACGCCCAGAATAGAAAACCTTCCGAATAGCGAACCTTCGGAATAACGAACCTTCGGAATAGCGAACCTTCGGAATAATGAACCTTCGGAATAGAGAACCCTACCCGGCAAGGTCACGGAAGATCACTAAAGGTCATGCATGTACAGTGATGACATATTGCACCTTGATGTATAATCAGAATTGTCAACAGGTGATATGACTAGTAGTATTATGAAGGATGTCAGAAATCCACGATCGAATCAACATGACGGTGACGGGGGAAAATACATAGCATCATAGAAAACAACCAATGGCAATAGCTCAAATTGACGTTGTCATGTGCCGCAAATGATGTACAGAATCGACCCTGCGCAATATTCAAACCCATTGAAGACGAGTGGCAGCATCGTTAAAAATAAAGCGACATATCATTCATATTTACTTATAAATATCTCTGATTTATAACCAACAGCGCTGTAACTCTAGCTTCGCATTCATTGCTGTCACGTCGTCAGGCTGTATATAGTATGGTAGAATCAATATACCGAGTAGTAAGACCAAAAAAATAGGTCTATAGTTAAATTTTAAATTTAGATGACGCTTTCAATCTATAGTGTTCATTTTCATGCATAAGTCATGAAATATAATATTCTGATTCTAGGAATGCCAAGAAGGGTGATTCGTATGATATTAAAACCCTATGAACGAATTGAATCATATGGGCAGCCCAATTTGTGAATCAAATCTAATTTAGAAAGAAGTTTTGCAGGGCCCTACTGAGTAGGACCTTTTGCATACACCCTGGTTTGACCACAGTAATGGGACATGAAATCACCAACGAGCTTTAAGTAAAATGATTTTATTAATCACAACTAATATTACAGACATTTTAAATTGTCAGGACTAGAAATAACTTGGATAATCAAAATGATTGTCAGTGAAAACATACAATGACTAGATAAAAACAAACATGTGATTCTTGGCAACTTCACATGTCTCGACCCTCAACTTCGGTCATAATTTTCAACAGTTGGAAATTTCATGCATGACACAATACAAAATCGGTTGCAAATTTCACATTAAAAATAAGTTGAAATTGTTCGGATAGTATGCTTTTCCAACCAGTATCTGGAAAGAAATTTGTTTTATTAGCCCAAAAGTCACCTTTTTCCTACTTGTGGTCAAATTTTGAATTTGACTGAAGTGACAATCAGTTGGAAAATTTCCCAACATTAGGGGATGTCAGGTTAGAAATTTCACATGAATTCATTTTTTTGCAAACAAAAATAAATAAAGCCAACATATTAATACCACAATAGTTCTTATTTTCCCATTGAATTATGACCTGTATAACGGTTTAGTGAAAGGTCTTATATATAGAGAGTAATCAATTGGTTTCGATGATTACGTGACATAATTCACGAGGGGAGCCGGGCCTGGTAAAACCCGAGTGAGCGGAGCGAACGAGGGTTTTACCAATAGGACCGGCTACCCGAGTGAATTATGTCACGTTATCATCGAAACCAATTGATTATTCTGTTTATTACACACTTTCAACCACTAAAAGTTGCTAATTCCTAAAGAGAAGATGGGACAAAATAAGCCCAGATCAGCTGATTCTCCCATTTTGAACCCCAACGTACAGTTGCGCGTGCAGTTACGCGGACGGACGGACACATAATTTAAATAATTGTGACGTAACGATACCGATTGATCTCAAAATTTGATGCCATTCATTTTTTAAAGTTTCGGAAATTCTCTGTAAAAATTGTGTTTATTCTGACCGAACAAGCATGGCACTTGGAACGGAATATTGTGAAGATGCTGATGGTGTGTGTAAATAATGTTGGTTCATACAGGAAATGTTTGGAAATCGTGCTAAAAGTAGAAAGATAAGTTTCGAAGTGACGATATTTTAATCATCGACGTAAACAAACTCTCGAAGTGCAACACGTGGAAATTCAGCTCGGAACTGGATAAATGTATTGTTCACATGGAATTGTTCGTAGTTCATTTTACTGGAATATATATGACATCGTCCGAATCATCGGAGTCGATAATAGGTAAGATTCTTCTTCATTTTACCACTTTATTAACTGCTTCTGCATCATCGTTAGCAGTTCGTTTCTGTTCAACTTCAACCATGTTTGAGCCGCAGAAAGTGAAAATAGTTCCGGCTTAGACGGAACTGTCTAAAATCGCGTGCTCTCACCGGTGACGTAATTCACAGGTGTGACATTATCACTTTTAACTCACCAAGAAATCCTTATAAATCACGTCTAAGTGTGTAATAAAAACTTGTAACTGAACCATTGGCAAATTTTTTTTTTTACTTGTTACCATTTTCAGTAAAAAATTTGTCCACGGGTTCGTAAACCAATTATTTAAATTGATAGCAACTACAGTAATGCTCTAAATAATCGACTCCTTAACCACAGCAGAATTATGGGTAACGTTTCAGGATTTAGTCGGAAATATGGCTTATTGCCATTCATTATTGCCGAGAGCTTTCCGATGAATGGCAACAAGCCATATTTCCGACTAAATCCTGAAAAGTTACCCATCATCTGCTGTGGTTAAGGAGTCGATTATTTAGAGCTTTACTGTCAAATATGAATAGGAAGTAGTAACTTCCCTCTATTTGAGATATTCATGCTGCTCCCAACATGAAGGTAAATAGTGTTGGATTTAATTTTACATCAGTTTATCATTGTGCAATTGTTATTGTGATTTCTGATGATACAAGTGATTGATCTTCTGGGATCTTGAAATTAAAAAAAAAATGTGATTGTGTTGATAATATTAGTTATATTACAGTAACCTCTTACCACATTAAAGTAACCAATTGCAACATATCGACATGATATTGTAACCCTTTCTATACTAAATGAGTTCTCCCACTAAGATATAGAGAGTAATCAATTGGTTTCGATGATTACGTGACATAATTCACGAGGGGAGCCGGGCCTGGTAAAACCCGAGTGAGCGGAGCGAACGAGGGTTTTACCAATAGGACCGGCTACCCGAGTGAATTATGTCACGTTATCATCGAAACCAATTGATTATTCTGTTTATTACACACTTTCAACCACTAAAAGTTGCTAATTCCTAAAGAGAAGATGGGACAAAATAAGCCCAGATCAGCTGATTCTCCCATTTTGAACCCCAACGTACAGTTGCGCGTGCAGTTACGCGGACGGACACATAATTTAAATAATTGTGACGTAACGATACCGATTGATCTCAAAATTTGATGCCATTCATTTTTTAAAGTTTCGGAAATTCTCTGTAAAAATTGTGTTTATTCTGACCGAACAAGCATGGCACTTGGAACGGAATATTGTGAAGATGCTGATGGTGTGTGTAAATAATGTTGGTTCATACAGGAAATGTTTGGAAATCGTGCTAAAAGTAGAAAGATAAGTTTCGAAGTGACGATATTTTAATCATCGACGTAAACAAACTCTCGAAGTGCAACACGTGGAAATTCAGCTCGGAACTGGATAAATGTATTGTTCACATGGAATTGTTCGTAGTTCATTTTACTGGAATATATATGACATCGTCCGAATCATCGGAGTCGATACTAGGTAAGATTCTTTTTCATTTTACCACTTTATTAACTGCTTCTGCATCATCGTTAGCAGTTCGTTTCTGTTCAACTTCAACCATGTTTGAGCCGCAGAAAGTGAAAATAGTTCCGGCTTAGACGGAACTGTCTAAAATCGCGTGCTCTCACCGGTGACGTAATTCACAGGTGTGACATTATCACTTTTAACTCACCAAGAAATCCTTATAAATCACGTCTAAGTGTGTAATAAATAAGATTATACATTGGAATGGTCTGTTATTCATCTGAAAAATAATCAGACGACAGATAACACAAGTGCAGAAGGAGTCCTATTTATTGGAGGGAAATGTTCAGATGGAGGTTTATTGATCTTATTAACTGAACATTTCCTATTGGAACTACTCGTCAATGAGTGTTTAGTATAGAAAGGGTTAAAAGTTACTAATATTGAAGGTTAAAGGGACCCAAGGCAATTGCAGTGGGTAAATGTGCAAAAAATTGTAAGTCAGTAAAAACATCACCACCAAGGACATGAAGAAATACAGTAATGTCCTAAGGCCACGGTTTTTTGACATTGGATGGGAAAGAGTGGTTTTTGCCACACATTGCAACAAACATGGCCACCGGTGGCCATCCTGGAATATGCAGTTTAAAAACAGTCTGGGAGACATTTAGTCCGTAAACCTGACTTTTATTATCAGAGCGTGAAAATTGTTGTATACCATTAATGCATTTAAAATATGTAGATCTGAAAGAGTACTTGTGGACATTTCCATGGAAAAACATGGCTTTCGCCATCTTGGGTTTAGTATATCATTCTTTAGAACATGCATGCTCATCAAGTTAATATTAGCCTAACTTGACGAATGTGTACATTGAAATGTAGATGGGAAATAGTCATTATGGTCAAGCACATTTTCATTGACATGTAGGTAGGAACGAGTGATTTTGGCCACACCCTTTTAAAACATGGCCGCTGGTGGCCATCTTGGACTTTTCACTTAAATCCTTTAGCACGGGCTACAGCCCACATTTGTCATCCAATATTCATGACATTTGCTATGAACATTGACACGTAGATGGGAACGAGTGATTTTTTTAAAAACATAGCCACCAGTGGCCATCTAGGATTTTGCACTTAAATCCTTTAGCACGGACCACAGCCCACATTTTCATCCAATCTGTTTGAAATTTGCTGTGTACATTGACACGTAAATGGGAATGAGTTATTTTAGCCACTCCCATGACAGGGTATCACCTAGTCAAAATAGCATGAGAAAGAGAGACCAAACTTTGGTTTATACCGATATATACAATATGGGGTGTGGCAATCTATTTAATAAGAAAGCCCCATTGTCACATCAGTCCTGCATATATTACTCTCAGTGTATCTGAAATAAGATAGTTAAGGGACTATTGAGCGGTCACCCTTTCTAAGGATACCTAAAAGTGATGGGTATAACTCACTTGAATCTTCGTCTTTAAACAGGCGAGCTAAAATTGAGTTTACAAACCAAAAAAAATAAAATAAAAACACATTTTTCAGTTTTTTATTTTTTATTTTTTTTCCTCCTACCCAAGTTGATTATGGCAGAAAAAATCCGTAAACCACAAAATAAAAAAACCGTGGCCTAAATAATCGACCCCTATACCACAGCAGAATTATGGGAAATTTTTAGGATTTAGTCGGAAATATGGCTTGCTGCCATTCAATGGAAAGCTCTCAGTAAGAGCTTTCCGATGAATGACAACAAGCCATATTATTTCTGACTAAATCCTGAAAAATTTCCCATAATTCTGATGTGGTTAAAGGGTCATATACTTCAGGCATTACTCTAGATAAACGTTCTTTTATTCATTATTGATAGCTCTCCAATAAACAAATTTTGCGTGTTGAAACCAGTGTTATGTAAACAAAAGTTAAACTGTTGTTTAAGTGATTTGTCAATAAACATCGTTAAACACTTAGCAAGTTCATATATTTTAGTCTGAATATGATTTTCAGAATATTTTTCGAAGTACAGTGTATTTACCTTTTCCAATGTTTAGTAACAAGTTTGGATTAAACTTTGGTATCTTAATGGACTAGTTGGACATTGAAAAATTAATCAACTTCATTCTTCATTTCATTATTAATAACTCTCAAATAACCAGTTTTTGCATATCAAAATCATTGTTCGAGTAAACATTAATGTTACAGTGGTATTGTAATGTATGCAACATCTACTTATTGGAGAGCTATTAACACCTTCACTGGCAACTCCCATTGAATTACATGCAAAAAGTATGAGATAACTTATAGTCGGCAGTCAACGTGTTAATAATGAAAATAAGACAGCCAATCTATTTTTTTCATGCATATGTTGGTGTTAGTTGTTTTGCGGACTTTAATCTTATTTCGCATGAACCCACTTCGAAGGCATTGAGCCCCTTTAACAGGTGAAATTTGGTTGTAAAATTTAATGACAGCCACACTTTAAATCCAAACAGAGAATTCCATGAATATCTAAAATTTCATTCTATTCTGACAAAATAATTTATCTTTGTGACTGGATTTGAATGCTCTTTCCAAAAATATATAATATTCATGTATTGAAAATTTTAAGTTGCAGACTGCAATGTGGCTTTCACCATAAATTAAATTGGAGATTTTTATGATAAGGTGACAAATACTAGTATGAATCTATGATGTGTTTTGATGGCAGTTCTTTACAGATGCACAATCCGAATTAACTCTCCTAAATTACAATTTCTTTGGCTTCAGGCGTAAAAAATATTTGATTCGAGTCAAGGAACCCACCCATCAAATCTCAGGGTTATCAGATATCAATTTTTTAAATCTGTTATTTTTCACCACCTGGAATATTTGGCGGCCTGGCAAATATTCGACGAATGCCGACTGGCATATTCTTGATACCAAATTGCATTGAACAAAATGTTGATAAGTAATACTTTTGGGCAATTTTATTCCATAATTGGCAGTGGTTAGCATTATTTTTTGGCAATTAATGGATTCTGATAACTGAAGCGGCATTTCAAGAAATGTTATTGTTGTCGTTGGAATCTGATATGGGGACCATCAAATAAGGATTGTGTACCTTTAAATATTAAACTCATGATCGGTAAGAAGCTGAAGTGACATACATAAACAAGTAAATGTAGACAATTCAATAATATACCAAGAAAAACAAACCTTTAGACTTGAATGCTTTCAAAAGAAAGACTGTAATATTAAATAGGCCTACTTCAAGAATAAGTCAACTTAGAGTTATCCTTCTTCCTTCGATCACATTGTCATTTATTTAATTTTGAGTGAAAAAAGGCTTGGAAGCCCTATGTTAAGGAATTCTGGTGGCGCAGACATGGCTTAAAAGCTATGTCTTCAATTTAATAATATTATAGCTAGAGCACTTAACCCTTTACCCAACAAAACGGCCCTGTGCCAATGCATTCTCTTATATATGCGAGTCAACCATAGGCCGCCTCGCATATATAAGAGAATGCATTGGCTTAACACATATTAAAAATGATAAAATTGTCAAAGAATGTACAAAAATATTATAAAAATTGTTAAAAAATGTAAGAAAAAATTATAAAATTGTTAAAGAATGTCAGAAAAAAATGGTAAAAAGTGTTAAATTTTTTTTTTTTTTTAGGCCAATGCATTCTCTTATATATGCGAGGCGACCTATGGTCGACTCGCATATATAAGAGAATGCATTGGCACAGAGCATAACTGTAACTATCACAATGTGGTCAATGAGCCGGTTCCAATGATATCCATATTTGTATGGTTCTATTGAGACAGACCCAAGATAATTTAGGCTGTTGCAGCTTCATTTGCGCTATTTTTCTGGGCATTTTGTTGGGTAAAGGGTTAAAGGGGTACTGTACTCATGTTGTTGGTTTCTATATTCTCTGCTTTCAAATCTTCATGTATCCTTGTCATTCCTTGATGCTGGTAGACATAACTTAAAGAACTGTGAATCGATGGTAGGTGGAGATCTGATACCTAGATGTTTATTTTTAAACCCTTCAAGTATACCAACTGGGTTCAAAATAGACTATAATGAATCAAACCCTCAATGTTGACGGAAATTATTTATTACTAGTATTAGGTCCAAATATGTTAGTGGAGACTTAAACATGAGTTGAGGGACTCTAATGTGCTATGTCATAGGAAATATCCTCAATTGTGAGTTGTTTTGCATGGGTATCAATATAATGTATTGACTAGAAGATGATAAATTTCAGGTTTCTGTGCCGAAAAAATAAACGAATGAAAACTATTGTACTCGCCTAGTTTAAATTTAAAGGTACTCAATCTGATTCGATGGTCCCCATATCATCAGATTCCAACAACAACAGAATTATTTTGAAATGCCACTTCAGTTATCAGAATCGAGTGATTGGCCAAAAATAATGCTAACCACAGTCAACTATAGTATAAAATTGCCCAAAACCTGTTATTTGTCAACATTTTGTTCAACGAAATTTTGCTGGTTTGTCAAATATCTGACACAAAAAAGCCAGTTGATTTTAGAGTTATATATTCATCCGCAATTTGGTCAGAGAAGTGTTCTCGTAGACTGTTTACCTGGCCACTTAAAATTCAAATAATAGATTTCAAACATCGATATCTGATCATTTTGAGCTTTGATGGGTGGGTTCCTCGACTCGAGTCAAATATTTTTTGCCCCGAAGCCAAGGAAATAGTAATTTGCGAGCATCAATTCGGATTGAGTACCTTTAAAACATAATACAGATACTTCACTACTCAAGTGAATTTTTTCCACACCACACAGGGGGGGGGGGGGGGGGGTCGGAAAAAATTTCCAGGCACGTATGATCATTTTAATTTTTTCCGGCCACGGGGGACCCACCCACCCAATTTCTTCCGTTTCCGGCCTTTTTTTCCAGGCAATTTTGGACACCCACCCTTTTTTTTTCCGTTTCAGGAAGTTTTTTCCGGTCAGTTTTGGACACCCACCCCACTTAAATTTTAGAAAAATTATCAATTGAGCAACCAAATAGCTGATTATCCTGCATTATCATAATTTATTGCGCGATATTTGAATAGAACAGTGCATAATGAGATAACTATACTATTTGAATTTATCATATAAGTGTCATTAATCAAGAAATGTGTCAACATAATCACATTTCTAGGGATATATAGGCAGAGTGCCAAGGTTTTTATTAAATATATAGTCACATGATCTAGTCACATAATCACATTTGAGTATTCAACAGAATACATGGTACAACAAATTTCAGATTATTTGATATTTTGATATTTGCTATGTGATATACAGTAATGCCCTAATTAATCGACTCCATAACCACAGCAGAATAATGGGTAATTTAATTTTAATTTCCGACTAAATCCTGAAAAAATTACCCATTATTCTGCTGCGGTTATGGAGTCGTTTAATTAGGGCATTACTGTATTGCTGGAATCAAATTGTTTATCAAAACATGTGGAAATACAACTGTTCATCCCAGTTTGAAGAATAATGCTAATACCAAACATAACCATGGTATACATGCGTGACTCTTCTTGGGGCATCTCAGAAACCAGAACTGAGGAAACATGTTATAGCGTGTAATGGCAGGCTGGTAGCCACTGCCTGAAGTAATAGGCTTCGTAATAATTGGGAATAATATGGATGGATAGCCCAATTTCACTTCTTTTTTGCTCACGATATCAGTGACGATAAAATCTTCGTTACTGTGATTAACATTACAAGCTGACCCACATTAACATGGAAAACAATGTGAAATTGTTCAAGCGGGCCCGGCTGGCCTTCAATTTATTTGTTAAGATTTTATGTTTTACGTTGTCAAAAGTCTATTTTATTCCATTATTTATCATATCTTTATTTCCATGTCACATATGGTCAAGTGTGCTTTCATTTTATTGCTTATTTTCAGCTGAGTTCTGCATAGTTATTCTTATTTTGTTGTATCAGTAGATGGAATTTTATTTTTCCAATAGCGCAGTGTCTAGTTCTATCAAGTTGAATTTGGGTTATTGTTGGCCATTGTGCAACTGATCCAACTTCTGATGACCTCTATATGTAGTATAGAATTAGCATTAACTATATATGACCTGTTTCTGTTCAAAACACATCAAAATAAGACTCAATAGCAGGAATGGAAAATAATTTTGGCATATGGAAAAAACTGTTTTTTGGACCCAAGAGACACCCACCCACCCCATCATACGTGCCTGGAAATTTTTTCCGACCCCCCCCCCCCCCCCCTGCACCACAAATAGAATACCCTTGGGATCCAAATAAAACATACCCGTATGCTTTTTATTTTTTGGAAATTTTGCCACCCTGTATCATGGTGCTTATTTGGGACCATATGCTCATTTAAAATTGGGTTCTTCAGGCTGGCTTTACTATATGCCTACCAGAACTACTTGAGCCATCAATCAGGTCAGCCAAAGAAAGTGTAAACATGCTGCTAGTAATCTGTCTGGTAACTCCAGTCATGCACAGTCCAGTGACAAAATAACCTATTGAGAATCTCATCCCATGTATTTCTACAAGCCTGCAAATATTTTGTCTGCTTATTTGCAGAATGAGGTCCCCAGAGGGTGAATTAGTGACTCTATCCTGCACAGCTGGCTAGCATCACCAAATTCACCTTCTGGGAACTTCATTCTGCTTAGATCTCAACTTCTATGGGAGACCTAGGATCAGATTGAAGTTCCCAAGTAGAAGTTGGTGATGTTCACCCATTAGTCACGTCGATTATGAATTTTATCTTCTGCAAATTAGGGGATATAGAAACTTCCCAGAAGGGAAATAGTAACTAAAAACAATGTTAATTTTAATCTCTAGATACTGCCCAGAATATGAGGCATATGAGCAGAATGAGGTTCCCAGAGGGTGAATTTGGTGATGCTAGCCTGCTGTGGGGGATAGCATCACTACATTCACCCTATGGGGACCTCATTCTGCAAATGACAGACACACTATTTGCAGGCATGTACTTCTACCTTTCTCCTCCCCTTGTGATTTCATACTGCTTTACACTGCTCTGAAATTTTCTCAGTTCATATTTACTCATTGGTGGAGAATTTAATTTGGAGAAATATAGACATCGATGTTGTGGTGTAACAGACTGACTTGCTTCCATGTTGGAAATTGCCATCCTGGACCGTTATTTCGCCCTGTACTCATATTGGCTTCAGCCAGGGTTTCCGCCAGGCCGGCTGCGGGTCCGTCACACGGACCCATTCCCCTCGCAGATGATCTGTTTGATTCATGCATGTACCAAATGTCAGTAGCAATATGTCGTAAAAAAAATTTGGCTGCAACGGGAGTTAAACAGAATACTGGTGAAAAAGCGGGTCAAATAGCGACATTAGATACAGCGTAATACATGTCGCTGTAACATCAAAGAATGCCGGACTGTTGAGTATGGATGTTTTTGTGCACGGGATTCCATGGATGAAACTACTCAGACTCGAAGACCCCGTCCTATCGTACAATTACATAATTGGATCAAAGAACACCCAATTGCTGAGTCGGGACATTTTTATGCACGGGATTTTCGTGGATGAAACTACTCAATGTTGATCATTTATCTTATTGCTGTATTATCATTTGTTTTGAGTTCGATGTCAGTGAAGTTCCTGAAAAAAACATGTGATTCTCTACGTGTGTTGATTATTATGCGTATATTGCCATGCATACTCAACAAAATCCCAAAGTGATTTATTTCACAATAATACGGAACCTGTCCTGTCTTTATAGCGCGAATTCATAGTGACAACACCATTCATTTGAGCCATATTACACGCATGGAGGATAAACCCAAACACATACCCTCCCCCCCCCCCCCCCAATATGGAGATAAAGTCAAAGTACAGTCAATAATAGTTTCGTTGTCCCGCCTGGGTCCCCCAAGCACAATCAACGACGCACATGTTCACATTTCCAGCCGAAACTCAATTATATTTTACAAAACGTTGGCTAAAACTCTGTTCTATAGCTGCGGTCAATCGTCAGTTGTTGGCCTATACAGACTATTGAACAAGCTACGCGTTCCGAGTGAAAGACTTCGCTACCATTCGTATTTCGCCGCTATAAAAATATACTCCAGACAAACCCTGCAGTATGACGTCACAGCGCACAAAGAGTTTTACGATTGACAGAATACATGTACATAATCCTGTCAGTTTAATTTCCACGGACGCTACCTGAAATTCTAAAAAATAATTTATTCAATTCTTCTTGCGTGGTATTATTGGTCAATGCGTAGATGCCTTTTAGTGTTTATATTCATTATATCTTATTGTAAGTTATAAATGTGTAAACACTGTAACTCGTAGCTCGTTATTTATAGAGTATTCAATCAGACGGCAGTCTTATACGTACGTAATTACATGATTAATTATTTGTATACCATCAACAGAATTAATGCACCCACAGAAATGATCGACTTGCATAATATATGTAGCTTTGGATTGCTTTGTGGGACACTCAGGTGCAAGGAAATGGCTACTTTTAAGTGTCAAATAACAAAATTTTCGCCTGACAGGACGAACCATGGTCGTCCCGTCGCGTTATGTGTTTCTCCAATACGGACTCATTTATTTCCCCCTGGCGGAAACCCTGCTTCAGCAGAATTGTCCACCCGTATTCTTATTTGGACCCCAAGAGCAATCTAGTACAGTAATGCCCTAAATAATCGACTCCTTAACCACAGCAGAATTGTGGGTACTTTTTCAGGATTTAGTTGGAAATATGGCTTGTTGCCATTCATCAGAAAGGTCTCACTGAGAGCTTTCCGATGAATGGCAACAAGCCATATTTCTCACTAAATCCTGAAAAATTACCCATAATTCTACTGTGGTTAAGGAGTCGATTATTTAGGGCATTACTATATAAGTGGCTAATAACAGTAAATTAAACAGTACTTTTCTTCTTGACACTCCGATGTACATCAATCTCATCTTTGAAGGCTAGAAGTCCGAGTTGGGAATGTGATGCTTCAGTCAATGCTTTCGAACGAATACAGCTTCTATACTGTTCTGAGCTTAGTTCTGGATCACAAACCTTCTCGTGCCACAGGTGATATATACCCGGGTCAGGTGACCTTATCACAATCATGTCACTTCGAACATATTTCTGATACAGAAAGACGTCTTCACCACCCCAACCTGTTATATGTTCGTCGAAGCCTTTAATATGAAGGAAATCTGAGCGGTACTGGCAGGTCATTCCGTATCCGAAATCACGCCAGAATCCTGAGTCTTTAGAAATAATTAATTGGTCCTTTTGCGGTGGAATGATTTGATCCTGTAGTGAATAAACTATATTTGGATTGTACAAACTGAATACGATTGGGTAATATACACGCTTGCTACGCTCAGTGTTCAGTCGACATCGTTCCAAAAATTCAGCAGAAAAAACAATATCAACATCACACATGAACATTAGAACGTCACCGCCTTTCCAGTTAAGAACACCGACTTGTAAACCACGCCCTCTGGAGAATTTTTCATTGAGTGTTACTAGCTTCAAGTTTTTAAATTTATTCTGTTTTGCATATTTAGTCATTATATTTTTTACCTCCTTCAACATTTTCTTACCAAAATACACAACTGTAAGGAAAACTCTCTTGTCTTGCTTGATGCAAGTTTTTTCAAATATTTTCATAAAATCTGTGAATTTCTCAACCCTGCCCGAAAGCGGCAAAATAAGGTTGATCCATTCTGACTTAGTATTCACTTTGTTATGACTGACTAGACGTGCGGGACCAAAAGGTCGTAGCACAGTTGTCTTTGTATATGAGGTGGTTGAACTGTCGTCTACATTTCGAAAATATAATTCATAGTGAGATCCAATGGCTGGAATGTTCCTGTATATACCCTCGAGAAAATCCTCGGGAGCATATTTCTTCGATATGGCTGATCTATTTTTATTGAGCATGTCAATGGCAAACTGTGCAATTTCAACAAGGTCCTTCTTTTTGTGTCCTATAGGTTTTTCAATGACTCGCTTCCCAAGTCCAGGGTCGACTAAATAAATCCTACTATTCGAGAATCTATTGAACGACACAACTTCATATTCTGTCTTAAGTGATAGCCCTTTGTGGATTTCAGCTTCTTGAAGTTTTTCATCAAAAAATCTTTCATAATCGGCCGCATCCTTGAAAACAGAATCATCAATATTTTCGCTTACAGCGATATTGTTACTTTCAGTTACTCTTGTTGTGCTGATGTTTGACACCTTCAAACTCAACTGTCTTATTTTACGATTCGCCATCTCAAGGTCTTGTTTCAGTGATAGAATTTTTTTCTGCAGGGAACTCATCTCTTGTTGATAGTTTTCGGAGAGCGATTTTGATGTGTCACGTTTCTGAATTTGTGGGACTGTGCTAGGATCGAAGTTGCCTTTTTGGAAATAAAGGTCAATGTTGAGTCCACAGCGGGCGATGAACATGAGACTCATACACGAGACGCTGAAGAGAAGAAGAAGGATTCTTGGCATGGTTTTCATTCTGCGATTCTGACATCATCGAGTGGCATCATCATTCATCACCGTGAGCAACACCAAATTGCCGTCTGGATCTACTTGTGCATCCTAAAATGAATAGAAAATCAATATAAACATGTTTTCAAGATACTTAAGTTGAGCCCCGTGATAAATGTTAGAGGCTATTTTGTGATCGGGTTTCTATTATCTAGGACAGATAAATAGATGGGAAATGACCAATTGATGATCCCACAGCTGGTTATAATGGGCAGTACATGGCCCTTGCTGGCAGAGGCAATAATCTGCAATAATATTCTTTCGTCTTCTAAAAATTAAAATAAATTAATTGATTTTACAGAACATGCTTATGTTGGGTTGGTTTACACACACAAGACAATACCTTGTTCTTGTCGTTAACTATGAAAAATACAATAAGAGTTACTCAAAACGAAAGACACTGTTAATTATAACAATGAGTAAATTCCCAATACTAGTAGCCTCATCTATTAATCAGTACATTATGATTTGACAAAAACATAGTTCAAAATCATTCAACTCAACACTGAATATCAAAATTAGTGGGAACATAGATGGCGCCTATGACCATTTATTGAACTTATTATATGAATATTTTCAATGGGAACTACATGTACTTGTCAACGAGTATTTAGTAACGAAACGGTTAAATCAGTGTCAATATGCTCGATGCATTTGATGCCAAAAACATGTAGATGATGCTACATGAGCAACATCTAAATTTAAGTCATCTCAAGTAACTATTCCAAGTTATGTTATAGCTCTCCTTATTTGTCAAACCGCTTACATAAATTATTGAACATGAGAGTGATTAGTTAATTACAGACCAAAGAGAATGCATTGGCACAGGGTTTTCGCAAAATTTCAGGAAGCTCCAGTCATGGAAGGGTTAACCACCATCGTTGAAGGGCATGCTATATATTATGATCATGATAGCAGGATCAAGGAAGGAAGTACACAAAAATGGGGAAGTGCTTATAGGCAGGAAACACATGGCTATCATCAGTGAACCAGGCATAATATCTATTATACAAGAGCACTATATCTGCTTTACATGATACTGTTTGATTATACAAATCTACCAGAGAAATCACCTGTAATTGGGTAAATCTTGATTTATTAAGAACCCTTCTCAGGCATATCCAGTAAAATAGAATCATTCTGGAGCCAATGGGACAGAACTTCTACATAATGGCTTGCATTTTTGTCAGGGTCAGGACAAATACATGAAATTCTATACAGACTCCATTTACTCTGTTAAAATGCACAAAAGTTGTTAGTTAGTTATGATATAGACAGTAGTTAACTGTGCTGAGTAGCGTACGTTTTTTCTCCTCGAGTGAGATGCAGAGGATTATTTTTACGAGGCGTTGTCCGAGTGAAAAATAATCCTCGCATCTCGCGAGAGGAGAAAACCTGTACACTACTCAGAACAGTTGACTGTTGTGTTTATTATATTTTCTATACCAGTTTGTTTCAATCCAGACCACAATGTAACCATGGGTTAGATCTAATATGTTCTTAATTAAAGCTACAATATCACCTGCCATTTCTGTTAAAATAGCATGCAAGGATTCAGAATAACGCAAACATTTATGTCATGTCCCAGTGCTGAGAGTAGGATAAATCATGAGTAGATAACACTTTTGGTGTTCAGGTATAGCAGGGATAGGATTTATATTTTGATGTAAAAAGTTGATGAAAATATAATAAATAATAGTTACGTTAGTTATACATGTACTCAGAAACACATTAGCTCTCATCAGTAAATCAGACAAAAGAATGGAGCACTAATCTACTCAATATAATAACATTTGATTCTATAAATCTACTAGAGAAATCACCGGTAATTGGGTAAATCTTGATTTATTTAGAACCCTTTGCAGGCATCCACAAGGGAACAAGGTGCAAAGGTGCAGAACACCTAAAAAGGGCTTGCATTTTTGTCAGGCATAAATGTCAAAATGACAAAGTTGTAGGTTGATAAGTGCATGAAATACAGTAATACCCTAAATAATCAAGAGCTGAGAGCTTTCCGATGAATACCAACAAGCCATATTTCCGACTAAATCCTGAAAAATGACCAATAATTCTGCTGTGGTTAAAGGAGTCGATTATTTAGGGCATTACTGTATATACACATATTGACACGAGTGTGTTAATGGGTTTGTTGATATGGCATGAGTGCCAGCGCATAAGGACCCAGTGCATAGGGACTCTAGGGAGCCCAGCATATATATGCACTGGCCTACAAGGTCAAGGTAAATATTGTTAGGTGCAGCCTGGAGTTCTATACTTCCACGGTGACACAAGTGTCAGTTTCATGGTTGAAGTCAATGTCATTTTATGTTGTGTGATGTCAACGGAATGTGTATGGAACATGTGGGGCATCCATATTTGTAAATATGGTAGAGCAGGAACATTGTAATTCCAGGAACAAGGATATACAGTAATGCCTGAAGAATATCACCCTTTAACCACACCGAGAGCTTTCCGATGCATGGCAGCAAGCCATATTTCTGACTAAATCCTGAAAAATTTCCCATAATTCTGCTGTGGTTTAGAGGTCCATTATTTAGGACATTACTGTAATTATATATGGACATGGGGCGCAATGATTAATTGTGATACACATGCATTGATTACAATTTCTTTCAGTTTAACAGATGTATGGCAATGTTCTTATTACCACATTTTGATATATTTTGTCAATTATAAACACAGTTCTTCAGTGGCTGTGAGTGCTACCAATCAATACAAGTAAATAACGGTAGTGTCCAAATCATGGATAAATTCAATTGTTTTACAGTACATTGTGACAATGTAAGCTAGGCATGATGGTATGTTATTAGAACTGAGAAATCGAATGATCATTATTCCAGGCAACCAGGCTATCATGAATGATCCAGGCACAAGAACTGAGTTATATATCGGCTCTGAGTAATACCATTTTATTATACAAATCTAGTGGAGAAATCACTGTAATTGGATAAATCTTTATTTATCAAGAACCCTCTTATCTCAAGCTTTACACCATTGCACTGGAAAGCATAGGGGGCTCAACCTTCGGAAGGGCATATTTCCCAATGCAATCAAGTTGTACAACTGCCAGAAAAGATGGTTCCCCAAATACCAAGATCGCATGATCACAATTCAATGAGATAAGAACCAGGTCTTTCTATATGAATAAAGGGTCGCAAACCCTAATTGAGGTGGCTTTTTGGGATGTTGGCTTTTTTTAAGAACAGAGAAGTCAAATTCTGGAAAAATTTTATTCCAACTAGACGATGACCTGCATGTTCTCAAAGATAAATTGATCAATTAGTTATTTAGACAACACAAATATTATTATTTCTTAGTCGAATAAAATCAAACTTGGCATGCGACTTATCAAATGTGAACCACATACCAAATATCAAGAAATTCTGTTGAATATTTCTCACACTTTAGCCTACATACATAAATAAATGATGCCGACCTGCAACGGTTCAACCATGCTGCCAGTGTACATAACACAGAAATGCAGCAGCACACATTTCAAATTTTAGAAGCAACCATTATTTATATGCAGTTTTGTGGAAAACATAACCAAATCACTTCAAGAATTCTACAATTTGAAGTTTTTTAATTTGTTGGCTATTGTGTCAAATCTGCATGATTTGTTGCACACAAATTTTTGCTTTTGGCATGGTAGAATTGAAACAAGGATATACTCTATTTACCATTAAATAACCACTCGTTATAAAACAAAATATACTGCAAAACATAAATTCCATGGCTGCCTATCTGGATTTTTTTATCAACAAATTGGAAACAAATAAGTTTTTCATTTGGCCTCAGAATTGCTTGCAAACCATTCATCAATACAGGTGGTTCTCACATCCCACATAAAACTTTATTATTGGAGTTTACTGGAGTTTATTCTTAAACCATCCTTAAAACACCTTCAGCAGCATGACATGTCATAACTTCATCATAAACACTCTATTAACCGAAATACTCCATAAACAACACCATGTGTAAAGCAAAAATAACACTGTTTACCAAATGATAACATAACTTCCTGGATATCTGATCCCATTCATTCATTTTTGGGAAACTCAGTTAATAAGTTTGGCATACATCCAAAAGATATACCAAAATTATCCATAAATATGAGCAGGTGCACAGCAAAATTAACACTGTTTATCAAGTGATAAACTAACTTCCTGATTGATGCTGATGCGATCCCATTAATCATTTTTGGAAAACTCAGTTAATAATTTGGCACACAGCATAAAGATAAAACCGGAATAATATTTATTTTATTAAGATTTACCTTTGTCAAAAATTAATTATTGAGGTTACATCTTCCATGTGGAGGAAGGCATAAAATCACAGGGTCCGTATGAGCAACAGGGAATTAACTAGCATATTCTTGAATGAAATAACTTGACTGCTGCTAGTTAAGAAACCAACAGTGGTTTGTGGGGATATTGATTGCGAGAATAATTCAGCAGAACTCTTTGGGGATCATGCAGAGTTTGCTGAATTTTTACCAGTCAAAACCCATGACACATTGACTCCACTGTTATTACTTCTATTGATATACTTAAAGATGCATAATCTGATTTAACACTCGCAGAATACCATTTCCTTGTTTTCAGGTGTAAAAATTATTTATTTGAGTCGAGGAACCCACCCATCAAAGCTCAGAGTGATCAGATATCGATGCTTGAGATCTATTATTTTTCACCACCGATGATTTTAACTGGCTCAGTATACATTCGACGAGAAGACTTTCTCTGACCAAATTGTGGATGAAGATGGATAACTCTGGCTTTTTTGTGTCAGATATTTGACAAACTGGCAAAATGTCATTGAACAAAATGTTGATAAAATAACAGGTTTTGGGCAATTTTATACAGTGGTTTGCACTATTTTTTTGACAAATACTCGATTCTGATAACTGAATGTTGTTGTTGTTGTTGGAATCTGATGATATGGGGACCATCGAATCAGATTGAGTACCCTTAAATAGATTAAAAACTTAGAGACAGTTTTATATCATCATTTATATTCATTTAACAGCAGCAACATCCAATTTTACCACAGTCTGTGTACCCTTTCCACTTTTTATAGTGAGAATGACCCCTTCTACAATAATGAGTCGCTTCTTGTAATATTGAGTTTGTGTTTGCCAGACTGGTGCAAACTTTAAAATCCAGATTTAAAATTGGATTACTTCAGGACAAGGGGTTGAGAATTAATATTTTAATTTAATCCAGATCACTAATCTATTTGAAGATCCCCTATGTATGAGACAGCCTAGGTTAGCTCTAATCAGCTACCACTTATCAGGCACATGGTATTCAGTAACAATATGGCTTCATTTATAGAGTGTCAGTAGGTGCAGTATACTCAAAAGAAAATTGGATTCAAAGACAGGATGTCTATCTACCACAGAGATATAACCATGCAATATCTAGTTAACCTACTGACATCTTGTTCAGAGAATTAAATAATTGGTACAATACACTGTCTCTTATCATGCAAGCCAGCCTCTGATCACTCTTTGTGGTGTCTGATACAAGACTTGGGTAATTTCATTTGTGAACTGCTGTAGCATATAATTTTCAAAGTGAACTTGGATGATAAATATACAATATGTACAGTATTTCCCTAAATAATTAACTCCTTAACCACAGCAGAATTATGGGTAATTGTTCATGATTTAGTCGGAAATATGGTTTGTTGCCATTCATCACTGAGAGCTTTCCGATGAATGGCAACAAGCCATATTTCCGACTAAATCATGAACAATTACCCATAATTCTGCTGTGGTTAAGGAGTCAATTATTTAGGGCATTACTTTAGCTAGTGCCGTCGCTTAACCGGTTTATGTATGTGAGGGTGATTTGAGCATCAATTGGGCGAGGCTCTGCCGAGTTCAAGATGCCAAATCCCCCAAGTGGACATAAAATGTTTAAGCGACAACATTAGCTACATATTATATTTATCCATCCCGCAAAACTTGCCTTTTGTGGGGGAATTATGTCATTTCTATAAGTTGTTTGTTCGTTACTTCGATGTCCGCATTACATTTATGAGGTCAAGCAAAGTAATTAGTATTCATGACATGGCAAACCGAAGTGTAGTTTAGAGCGAAATAGCTTTGTTTTTTTTTACAGTTATTCTAAGCTGACCTTGTTCTGATGATTTATAGATTTTTTAGAGCTAAAACATATACCCTTTTACTAATTTTGTATCAAGTGAATTATGGACGATAAAAACGTTCTAAAATCGCAATGACATTATTTAGGCCGGTTAATGTCCCTAGTTACCTGCGCAATTTGCATATATAATTACATCATGAAAGTAGTACTAACCTAATAAAGCTACATTGACGTAATAAAGCTACATTGACGTAATAAAGCTACATTGACGTAATAAACATAATGTTTATTAGGCAGGCGTTATGTAGTCAATTAAGGTAGTGAGCAGTGGATAAATATACATTGTAATACAACCTTGCTAAAAACTGCTTACAAGGCTTGTCCTCATTGGTCAATAGCCATGAATAGGTTGATATCATTTTGTGATTCAAGTCATCCTACGATGTTTCTTTGTGGTCAATTTTTACCATACATTCTGATGCACGATTCATTTATTTCTTAATTTTATTATACGCTCAACAATTAAATTAATGAAAAAAATAAGTTAATTTTCTAAATCCCCTATATAAGTTTTCACTTTCTCTCATTAGTGACTGATTGACTTACATGCACTAATGGTAGTAGTCCAAACACATTTCAATATAATATTTCATGATAAAACTTTTTTTGGTTGAAATTCAACACAAGAGATGGACTGTCGTCCGGTGCATACCCCCTCATGGCATACCGCCTAGTGTGGGCATATCTATAACTTATGATGGCTATACTCAGACATATGGACCCAGAAATCAGCATTTTCATATAAACAAAGATGAATAACTATAGAACAAAAAACCAAAACAAACATTTGAATGTGCCATTAAATGTCCTCATAGTGGTGAACATCCATACAAAATTTCATTGAGATCCGAGCATTACTGTTCAAGTTATGAGCTGAACAGACATCGGATGGATCAAACAGCCAACATTTCCAGATAAACAAAGATGAATTACTCTAGAATGGAAAAGCAGAACAGAACAATGGAAACCCCTATTGAATGTCCTCATAGCAGTGAACATCTATACCAAATTCCATTGAGATCCCAGCACAACAGTTGAAGTTACGACATGAACAGACACCAGACGGACCAAAAAGCCAACATTTCCAGATGAACAAAGATAAATAACTCTAGAATGGAAAAGCGGAACAAAACGATGGAACCCTCCTTTTCATGTCATCATAGTAGTGAACATCCATACCAAATCCCATTGAGATCCCAGTACAACTGTAGAAGTTACGACATGAACAGAAACCAGACGAACCAAAAAGCCAACATTTCCAGATGAACAAAGATGTATAACTCTAGAATGGAAAATCCGAACAAAACGATGGAACCCTCTATTGAATGCCCTCATAGTAGTGAACATCCATACAAAATTTCATTGAGATCCGATCACTACTGTTCATGTTATGACATGAACAGACACCAGATGGACCAAAAATCCAACATTTCGAGATAAACAAAGATGAATAACTCTAGATTGGAAAATCCGAACAAAACGATGGAACCCTCTTTTTAATGTCCTCATAGTTGTGAACATCCACACCAAATTTGGTTGAGATCCCAGCACAACTGTTGAAGTTACGACATGAACAGACACCAGACGAACCAAAAAGCCACTATTTCCAGATAAACAAAGATGAATAACTCTAGAATGGAAAATCCAAACAAAATGATGGAACCCTCTATTTAATGTCCTCATAATAGTGAACATCCATACCTAATTTCATTAAGATCCGAGCACTACTGTTCAAGTTATGACACGAACAGACATCGGACGGACGTACGGACTCACGCACGCACGGACGGACGGACGGACAGGTGCAAAACAGTATACCCCCCTTTTTTTTAAAAAGGGGGTATAATAATTATGGGGCTATAATTGGATTATATACCAGTATGGGTATATTTCTATGCAGTGGGCAGTGAATTAAGGCTGAGTAAGTGGACAGAGATATTGGCTTTGGTACATCAATTCAATTGAAGGTGATTATGAGAAAATTTATCATTTTAAATGGATAATTCTTTGGAAACGACGATGGGGAGGGGATGTTAGGTTGGAAATTTCTAACAGTTGAAAACCTTGAGGTTCCAGTTAGAAAGTTCCAGCCCATGGCAGGAGGTGAAAATCTAATTTCCTGCACTCAGTCTGATATATGTTGGGGTGTGCCAGGAGGTGGATACAGTTTGAAATTCTATGTTGACACCCCCCCCCCCCCCAAAGGGGATGCTCTAGCCGCATCCCTGCACTAACAAGAGATGGACTGTCGTCCGGTGCATACCCCCTCATGGCATACCGCCTAGTGTGGGCAAATCTATAACTTATGATGGCTATACTCAGACATATGGACCCAGAAATCAGCATTTTCATATAAACAAAGATGAATAACTATAGAACAAAAAACCAAAACATACATTTGAATGTGCCATTAAATGTCCTCATAGTGGTGAACATCCATACAAAATTTCGTTGAGATCCGAACATTACTGTTCAAGTTATGAGCTGAACAGACATCGGATGGACCAAACAGCCAACATTTCCAGATGAACAAAGATGAATAAAAGGCCGCTTGTCCCCCGAACCGGTGGCTTCATTTGGAGCGGAGGCTTTGTAGAAGTATACTATATGGATAAGACACTTGTGCATTGTCTCATTACTGACATGCATACAAATAACCAAATCTTAAAAAAACTCTTAAAGTAAAAATATAACCTCAAATTGGCACAAAATGAAGAAAATTACAAGAAAAATTGAATTTTCTAAGTCGAAAAGCCCATAACTCTGAGAAAAATAATCGGTTCAAACTCAAATTCGAACTTGACCTGTATCGTGATATGACTGATCCACATAAAAACGGTATTTGCAATTAAAGGATCCAAACTTGAGATATCATTTCGGAAACCGAAAAAGTGAGAAATTTTCTAAGTAAAACAAGTCGAATAAAAGGTCGGTAGAACTCATGTCCGCCTCTAAGCGTCGGCTTGATACGACCGTTGTTTGCATATAAAAATTGGCATGGCGGAACATGAAATCGAATTTGATCTGTCTTTTGTGCTAGTAAACCTACATATACCAAATTTAATTTCATTCAGTACACATTTACTAAAGTTATCATCCGGAAACCTCAAATTGGCAAAAATTCTAAGTAAAAAAGGGACATAACTCTGGTGAAAATTGGCGGGCGGAACCCAAATTCGAACTTGACCTGTGTTTTGCTGGGAGAAAGACACATACCAAATTTGGTTTAAATCTGATTAACTCTACTAAAGTTAACATCCGGACACCAACTTTTGGGGTTTTATATGTCGGGTCGGCGGACAAAAAAGGGCCATAACTCTTGCAAAAATTATCGGATTAATCCGAAATTCGAACTTGAGCTGTATTTTGATATAAGTAATCCACAAAACATATAAACATATAAACAATCCAAAATCAAGTTATCATCCGGAAACCAAAAAACAGAAGAAAAACTGAATTTTCTATGTCGAAAAAGGGGCATAACTCTGCCAAAAATGGTCGGGCAGAACCCAAGTTCGAACTTGACCTGTGTTTTGCTGGGAGAAAGTAATATACCAAATTTGGTTTGAATCTGATTAACTCTACTAAAGTTATCATCCGGAAACAAACTTTCAGGGGTTTTCTAAGTCAAAAAAGGGCCATAACTCTCACAAAAATGGGCGGAGCAAACCCATATTCGAACTTGACCTTTATTTTGGTTTGATAAACTCACCTATGAAATTTGCTTTTGATCTAATAACCGAAACTAAAGTTATCATCCGGAAACCATTTCCCGGACGCACGGACGGACGGATGCACGGACGGACACCGGCTATTTTAATAGTTCCCCGAATTTTTTTCGGGGGACAATAACTCTAGAATGGAAAAGCGGAACAGAACAATGGAACCCCCTATTGAATGTCCTCATAGTAGTGAACATCCATACCAAATTCCATTGAGATCCCAGCACAACTGTTGAAGTTACGACATGAACAGACACCAGACGGACCAAAAAGCCAACATTTCCAGATGAACAAAGATGAATAACTCTAGAATGGAAAATCCGAACAAAACGATGGAACCCTCTATTTAATGTCCTCATAGTTGTGAACATCCACACCAAATTTGGTTGAGATCCCAGCACAACTGTTGAAGTTACGACATGAACAGACGGACCAAAAGCCACTATTTCCAGATAAACAAAGATGGATAACTCTAGATTGGAAAATCCAAACAAAACGATGGAACCCTCTATTTAATGTCCTCATAATAGTGAACGTCCATACCTAATTTCATTGAGATCCGAGCACTACTGTTCAAGTTATGACATGAACAGACATCGGACGGACGTACGGACGGACGGACGGACAGGTGCAAAACAGTATACCCCCCCCCTTTTTTTTTTAAAGGAGGTATAATAACTCCCATATTTAAGAAGGTTCATGCCACATAGGTCTGTGTAAAATGTTCATGATAACTGTTATCTCATAAGAACCAGCAATATGTCATTATTATGTTACATTATATCATCATTGTCATTGGCCTCCACACTTAAGAGATTAGTGTAATTAGGATGATTCAGATATACATAGTATATGTCATGTTTTTCCCCCAAGGCTATACAATCTTGCTTAGCTTACAGTGACTTATTTCATTCAATAATTACATTCACTTCATTTTGTATAGTAAATGAAATTCAACCTTCCATGACTGGAGCTTCCTGAAATTTAGCAAAAATCCTGTGCCAATGCATTCTCTTATACATGCGAGTCTCCCATAGGGAGCCTCGAATATATAAGACAATACATTGACCAAACAATATTTACCTTGAAATTGTAAGCCAGTGTAATCTCTTATATATTCGAGGCTCCCTATGGCAGGAGGTGAATTTTTTTTTTTTTTTCAACATGCTAATCAGTGATGTGCTAATTATGAATAGTACTGGGTGGGAGTCTCAAATCTGATAGGGTGAACCATGGTCCAAAGTTTCATGTAATTTCTTAGGCATAATTTAATTAGTTTTTTCTTTCTGAAATCTCTCTCACTTCACAAATCACTAAACGCCTTTCACACCTGCATTTATGGCAGGCATTAAAGTTGCCATAGCTGGTTATAGGTTGTCACTATCACGAACAGCATTAAGGGGGAGGTCAAATGAACAATTTTGAATGGGGATTTCCATGCAAATCTCCGGAGCAAAAGTTATGTATGAAGCAGTTGTCCGGAAACCAAAGCAGGTATATCATTGAACAGCCATAATATTTAACTGGCAGGTGCGCTAGGTAAATTATAATATTTGCAATAAATATATATTTGAGAATTCTTTTCTGGAATTACATCACATTATCTAGATTTGAAAAATCAATAACAAATCCAAAAATAAATAGACCAGCATTATAATGGAACAATCTCCAAGTAGACCTGCCAGATAAATACCTGTTGTTTCCAATACTACATCAAGTCACACTCAGAAGTATGCGTAAATCTGTAACTATTGCTCCGCAGATTTTCATGGAAATCCCCATTCAATATTGGTCACTTGACCTTCCCCCTTAATTTCATTTATAACAACTTGCATTATATTAATATTAAAGTAGATACCATTATAAACAAAATATGTGCTGGGTGTTTATGTTTATAAATGGAGTGACTCCAAGCTGATTACTCGTAGTCCTTGATCATTTTTCAAATTTATTGATTATAATAATGTGATACATTGATGGAAAGAGCTCTAAGAGCTCTCTCCATCAATGTATCACATTATTATAATCAATAAATTTGAAAAATGATCAAGGAAATATGGGTTGATACAAAAATCGGACTTGGCACTGAAAGGGTTAAAGTCATTGTGCCAAGTTTGTGATTCAGCATGATACCTTTAAACTGTGTCATTAAATTAAGAAACTGAGACTGTTCCTTAAAGAACCCAGAATTTATTAAATTTTGCACTCTGGACCAAAAATGATGATAAACATATAGTGAAATTTGTACTATGTCAAAATTGGTTATATCATACCACGGCCAATACGCATCGGAAATAGTTTACACAGGCCTATTAACCAGATAATTTATTTTTTTAATTACCAATTTACCTCTCCAAATCGAAAGACAGAAACCCTCTCAAATCATAATTCAGGAATCTGGTCTTAAATTTATGCCAGAGAAAATAAAATAATATTGAACAGTGTTCGTCAAACTCTTCTGAGATCACTACATTAATTTATCATTTTAGCATCCAAAGCACTTAGACATAATTAAGCAGTTACATAATTGAGCTTTAAATCAAACTAATTTAGCATAGAAAAGGTTAAACTATTTTAATTCACATTGAAATAGTTCACATAAATTATCATGTATATATTACCATTCATTTGAACTTATTAAACAGAGATTATCATGCATTTATTACCAGGTCAGGCACATCCTGAATTCCACTATTATAGTGGTAAAGGCCATAATATATTCGTGTTTCCTTTATTTGCATCGGAAATAGAAGACGGTGCATACCAGTGCACAGCCAGATTTCACTCTTAACAATATCGCTGCGAATGAACAGTCTTCCGACAAAATTTGTTGTGCAATCTTTTGCGCCTGCTTTGTTATTCAATAATATTACTAATATATGCCCTTCTAAATGACAATAACAGGATGACTCAATCGCTCCGTCATAACAACATTTAAACTAATGCTAATTCAGTTGCTTATCATGACATTGTGTTGTAATGATTAATCATTCTCCTGGACAAAATATATGTATGATACCGAATTAGTGCGACACTGATTTTGAATAATTTGCGTGAAATATGATTTTGGATTATCCCTCTTTTATCAAATTCACAAAACGGTAATGGTAATAATTATAATAGTGGAATGCCACTATAATAGTGAAATTCAGGATGTACAGTAATGCTCTAAGTAATCGACTCATTAACCACAGCAGAATTATGGGTAATTTTTCAGGATTTAGTCGGAAATATGGCTTGTTGCCATCATCGGAAAGCTCTCAATGAGAGCTTTCCAATGAATGGCAACGAGCCATATTTCCGACTAAATCCTGAAAAATTACCCATAATTCTGCTGTGGTTAAGGAGTCGATTACTTAGAGCATTACTGTACCTGACATGATTACCATTCATATATGAACTTACCAGAGATTCAATCATATTTCATTATTCCTCAGCTGGCTTCATGAGCATGTGGCCACAATAAGTCCACACAGAATGGAATCCCTGGTATAACTGCTGCACTCCAGACTGGGGAAGATATAAAAGAGATTTGATAGTAATTCAGACCACACCTGCCAAGCTTAACAGAAAGGTCAACAAGCCAGGGCAGTGTATAGTGACTATATTACAAATTAGCACAGTAAAGTGCTGGGTGTTTATGGTTTTAGTGGTAACTTGTGAAATAATTTGTAGCTCTGTGATGGTTCCTCAGCTTTAAACTGACCAATTAAGTTTAACTCTACCAAATTAGTCTGTGCTTCATGGAAGCTTCACTTACAGTGATGACATTTAGCTGAGATTGTATCCACAATATATTGTGACAAAGAGACCTAATGGTCAGTAATAATCATAAAAAAAATTCCCCATCTTAACACTTTGATAGGTTGATACTTGGTGATGGGTAGTTACTTCATTCCCATTCATTCATTTCAATCTTTCAAATCTTCATAAGATGGCAAGAGATAATTTAAATATAACTGTGTTGTTATATTAACTAACCCTTCACTGCTAATGATGTTATAGTCGAGTGCTGGGCCGATGACGCTATGGAATCAGTTGAAAGGCTATTATCATTCACAATCATTGAACATCATAAAATTATACTGTTTGAAATTTCGAGATACAGTTGTTTCGATGCACCAATTTCTGAGTTCCAGTTATCAATAATGGCCGACTGCCAGTGTGCTGAAGTAGGTCCCTACTCATTACTGACATATAGCAAACAGTGTGACATTTTACGTCCATAGTCAGTACTGATGTATAGCAGTCAAGATGTTAACAGAGTTCAGGTGCGGGGTGTAATATGAAGGGCGTATATAAATGGTGTTAGTGTGAACTTGTAAAATAATCTGTAGGCTTGATAGTTCCTCAGCATTAACTGACTGATTAATTACTTCCTATCAGTTCCTCTTAATTACCACCATTTGGCTCAAGCCCCTTTACTATCAACTAATGCATGTCCTTCTGAACATTGTTCCTCCGTAATTGGCCTTCAGTGCTTCCGCCACCCCCGAGAAATGTAGGGGTGTCTCCCACATAATCCTGGACTAAATCTTCAAAAGTTACAAATGTCATGTCGAATTCAACAATAAGAAATTTCAGACCGGAAACTGTGTTGGTGTAAACGTATTTATTTCCAATCCTAAAAAGGTACACATTCCATAAATTCAAACAAAAAGCAATATAATGATATTCATTAATGGTCGTTTGTTGAACTTATTATCTGAACATTTCCAACAAAGAACATGAATTCTTCTGTACTTTTATTAGCTTTTTGTGCAGCTGGAATACTGCATCTCTGCGATGTACATGTCAGATATATTATGGAAACTATGTTGAGTTTGATCTGATTGTTTTTATATTTTTAACTAACATTTGTAGTAAAGGAGTTTTAGACAAAATTTTAAATATAATCCTCCTTCCAATAAATTAGTTCACAAGACCAATATAGGAAAATATCCAAATATATTGCATAGAGTTTGCTTGAATTTTTACGACATCCAACAGAAAGTTATTTTGAGGTACCTACAGAGCCCGGAAGGTGCCAAGTGAACTAAATTTTTTATTTCGTTATAACAAAATAAGATATCATTATAAACGAATTTAAAAAAAATTTATAACGAAAAAAGATATTGTTATAACGAAATAGGATATACGAAATAAGATTTTGATATATCAAAATAATATTTTGATATTATATCAAAATAATATTTTGATATAACAAAATAATATGTAACGAAATAATATTTCATATAACGAAAAAAGATTTCGTTATCATGAAATAAGAGATCATTATAACAAAATAAGATTTTAATATATCAAAATAATATTCCGAAATATCAAAATAATATTTCGTTATAACGAGATAATTATCTTGTTATAACAAAATAATATTCAGATATAATGAAATATTTGAGCGTAGTGAGACAAGATATATGGTAAACCTATATGTATACAATGTGAAATATTATTTCATTATATCAAAATATTTCATTATTTCGATATATCAAAATCTAATTTTGTTATAAACATATCTTATTTCATAAATCAATTTCATTATGATATCTTATTTCATTATAACGATATCTTTTTTTGGTATAAGGATATCTTATTATTGTTACAACGATATCTTTTTTCATTATAACAATATCTTATTGCTTTAGAACAAAATAATAATAGAGATCACTTGGCAACTCCCGGGCTCGGTGGGTGTCAGCCGAGAAATACTGACCCAGGAGGAGGGTTCCCAATGGAATTTATCCAGTTTGAAATTTTTGATCTGGGAAATGGGGAGGAATAAAGTTGGAAATTTAAAGCCAAATAACCCACTCCTTTTATAACCAAGATCATCTTACTAATCTTATATTATTGTTGACCATAACTAAGCATAACTTTTCAAGAAATATTTATTCTTATAAGATCCTACGTGAGTCAATTAAATATCAATTTAGATATAACAAGAGATGGACTGTCGTCCGGTGCATACCCCCTCGTGGCATACCGCCTAGTGTGGGCACATCTATAACTTATGATGGCTATACTCAGACATATGGACCCAGAAATCAGCATTTTCATATAAACAAAGATGAATAACTATAGAACAAAAAACCAAAACAAACATTTGAATGTGCCATTAAATGTCCTCAGAGAATAGTGGTGAACATCCATACAAAATTTCATTGAGATCCGAGCATTACTGTTCAAGTTATGAGCTGAACAGACATCGGATGGATCAAACAGCCAACATTTCCAGATAAACAAAGATGAATTACTCTAGAATGGAAAAGCAGAACAGAACAATGGAACCCCCTATTGAATGTACTCATAGCAGTGAACATCTATACCAAATTCCATTGAGATCCCAGCACAACTGTTACGACATGAACAGACACCAGACGGACCAAAAAGCCAACATTTCCAGATAAACAAAGATGAATAACTCTAGAATGGAAAAGCGGAACAAAACAATGGAACCCTCTTTTTAATGTCCTCATAGTAGTGAACATCCATACCAAATCCCATTGAGATCCCAGTACAACTGTCGAAGTTACGACATGAACAGACACCAGACGAACAAAAAAGCCAACATTTCCAGATGAACAAAGATGTATAACTCTAGAATGGAAAATCCGAACAAAACGATGGAACACTCCATTGAATGCCCTCATAGTAGTGAACATCCATACAAAATTTCATTAAGATCCGAGCACTACTGTTCAGGTTATGACATGAACAGACACCAGATGGACCAAAAATCCAACATTTCAAGATAAACAAAGATGAATAACTCTAGAATGGAAAATCCGAACAAAACGATGGAACCCTCTATTTAATGTCCTCATAGTTGTGAACATCCACACCAAATTTGGTTGAGATCCGAGCACTACTGTTCATGTTATGACACGAACAGACATCGGACGGACGTACGGACTCACGCACGCACAGACGCACGCACGGACGGACGGACGGACAGGTGCAAAACAGTATACCCCCCTTTTTTTTTAAAAAGGGGGTATAATGAAGTGTGAGATGAAATTCCACTTTGACAGCGAGGGTCAACAAACTTGAGATACGTTAAGTGTCTCCTACTTGAAGTGGATTGAAGAGTTAGGTTTTTCCCAAACTGGATTAAGTCATGTCATAAGACAAGAGGTTTGACCTATAATGTGAAATCTGTATCCTCAAGAGTTTAGTGGCAAATTCCTATGACGATTAAATTGAACTGAAACAAAATGTCAACAATGAATGCTACTTAGATAAAGACTGACAGTTTTAGTAAATTTATTTTCTTACCTAAACACCATAGAAGTCAATAAAGTTATTAGATTATTATCAAAGAGTTTTTGTTATACCTTGGTTAGCCCACCTGAAGAACACAAAATATGTAGTATGAAAAATAAAAGCCATTGTGTACATAGCACTCTATAAAATTTATAGGCGATTACCCATTCTTTCTTCTTTTTTTTTCAAGGAAATTTGACATGATGATAATATCATTTGTAATACGACCCTGCCTAAAGGTGCTTACAAGACATGACCTGATTGGTCAGAATTCTGTGTTCCCATGGAAACTGTGACGCGTTGCATGGTACATGTACAATTCTACATTGTACCACAAAAATCTAATTGTACCACAAAAAGAACAATGCAACACTGTCAATCCCCTAAGGCAAATTGGTTAAAATCATGGTAGGCTGAAGAAGCAGACAAGTAATCACTACCTCCTAATGACTTATACTGATTGTAGTTCCGTGATATGACATAAATAGGCTGTATGAACCTGAAGAGCTTGTACATGGAAAAGGAAGTCACTGTTTCATAATGACGTCATTTTTTATGTTATATCTTTTACCCTTCCAGACTGGAGCTTCTTCAAATTTTGCGGAAACACTGTGCCAAGGCATTCTCTTATATGTGCAACTCTCCCATAGGGAGCCTCGCATATATATAAGAGAAAACATTGGCCTAACAATTTTTACCGTAACCTTCTAAGCCAGTGGTTTCTCATATAATTGCGAGGCTCCCTATTGGATACTCGCATATACAAGAGATTGCACTGGCACAGGGTCTTTAATATTGCACCAGTGCGGCTCCCATCATGAAAGGGTTTCGAGGCAAGCTCTCTGGTGGAAAATTTGACCACCCTTGGATCAGACATGGAGCATCATATGGCATGTTTCTGAAATCCAATTTCACTAAAATTTTGACAAGATCGTCCAGTTGAATTATAAAAGTAATACATACACGGCACATTGGCATGTATAGTCAAATTTGACCACATAAACTGACTGTAGGACTCTGCTTTGACTTGACCTACAAACAGTTTATTTGTGGTCAGATTTGACTATACACGCTGATGCACAGTGCATTTATTTCTTAATTAATGACAGCTGGGAATAACATAAGAGTGTCAAACAACTTCCCTTTTGATGTATCAAATACATGCAGATGTGTGTTCTAAACTCTTATTCAATGCATTCTTTATATAAAGGGACACAACAGGCACTTGTTCCCCCAAAATCACCCCCTCTCCCAAGGGCAAGACAAACAACAGCATCACTTACTACTTCCCTGCCCTGTTGCTCGTGCTCTGTATAGTCTAAGTCCTAAAATCATGGGATTTATAGTTACAACTCCCCTCTTCACAATCAGCAATTACAATAATGCCCTAAATAATTGACTCCTTAACCACACCGCAGCAGAATTATGGGTAACTTTTCATGATTTAGCCGGAATATGGCTTGTTGCCATTCATCGGAAAGCTCTCACTGAGATCTTTTCATTGAATGGCAAAAAGCCATATTTCCGACTAAATCCTGAAAAGTTACTAATAATTCTGCTGTGGTTAAGGAGTCGATTATTTAGGGCATTACTTTATATGTTCCGTTATTAAAAGTGTTAACCACAGTGGACTTGATGATCAAATCTCTCACACACAATAAAATCTAATTTTGAATCTCTTGACTTTGGAACTGAGTAAGTTAGCACACAGGTACAACCTGCACTCATGTGGCTATATATTATAATGATCCTCCAGTGAATAAGCTTGCAGACAAATTACAAGAGCAAATGGTTTCTAACAAATTATAGTGTCTGAATAAATGGATCTTCACAGGTGGTTTTATTTATATCAGATCATAATGTACCAACCACCTGTTAATCCTGATGGGTGGCAGCCAATGCCTGATTGATAATCAATTTCTTCAAGTCAAACATAGCTTTGCATTAATTAGGCATGTTAGCATGTAATTATATTAGCTATGTATTGACCCTCCTTTCAACTGTTTGCACTGATTCTTTATGTTGTTTGTAAGATAGCAGATTAGCAGGTTTACTGCCACAATGTTGGATATTTTCTATAATGTTACAAGTTGTCTGAAAATCAGTATAACTAGTAAAACATGAAAGATTGACTTTTTACGGAAAGATATAATTTCTGCACTAGTTATGGGAATGTGACCAAACTTCCAAAGTGAACAAATACTATAGGCTACGAGTAAAGTTTGAATACTTTTAAGGCCCTTTAGACTTTCAGCTATGCCAAGTCGAGGATCTAAAGATGACTAATTCTTTTTGCCCTTTCCTGGCATGTTAATGTATAACTAGTTTCTAAACAGATTATTGCTACTGCTGACAGAAAATTTAATTCTGCTTGCCTTTGAAATTTTTTCATCAAAATGGATTTTTTTTTTGCATTTGAAAAATTTAGTGGTGGAAAACATTTTTACTGTTTCCTGAGTTTTGTTTTATAGTATCTGGAAATTGAGATAATAAATCTGAGTAGAGGGCATATGCCAACTCAAAATGTATTATATTTTCATAAGTTCATATCCCAAATAAAATTGCCAAAATCTTCAAGATAAATAATAAAAACTTATTTATGCTAAATTTCCAGACTTGATATCCAAGAAAACGGATTGCAAAATAATCAATATTAGTAATTAAAACTTACCTATGCTGACAAGACACTTCTTGAACTTCTACTTCTTGTAGTTCCAAATGCAAACTCCAAAAGAATTTATGTCTGTTTCTGGAATGAAATATAAAAGAAACTTAAC
Source organism: Siphonodentalium dalli (assembly GCA_032622095.1). NCBI lineage: Eukaryota > Metazoa > Mollusca > Scaphopoda > Gadilida > Siphonodentaliidae > Siphonodentalium > Siphonodentalium dalli. The sequence continues at coordinate 179,761,586 of CP136065.1, read as the reverse complement.
AGGATGCACAAGTCAGTTACCATAGAATAAATTGATTTTTCTATCTGCAAAGGATAATTCCAACAACAAACAGCTAGTTCCCTTCTCTGTTCCTGCAGGTTTAACAACAGGGAGGGAATGCAATCGAATCAGACCAAGCCTGCTTTAACCTGTATGATTACTGAAAGGAGAGGTACAATAATGCCCTAAATAATCGACTCCTTAACCACAGCAAAATTATGGGTAACTTTTCAGGATTTAGTCGGAAATATGGCTTGTTGCCATTCATCGGAAAGCTCTCACTGAGAGCTTTCAGATGAATGGCAACAAGCCATATTTCCGACTACATCCTGAAAAATTACTCATAATTCTTCTGTGGTTAAGGAGTCGATTATTTAGGGCATTACTGTATATATTTGAATGCAAGTTTGTATATAGTTTGTCTAACATTTGTAGAATGAGGTCCCCAGAGGTTGAATTTAGTGAGGTTTATCCCGCACAATGGACTAGCATCACCAAATCAACCCTCTGGAGAACTCATTCTGCTTAGGCCTCAACTGCTATGACAGACTTAGCATCAGATTGAAGTTGCAATTGTTCACCCATTAGTCACCTCGATTATGCAATTTATCTTCTGCAAATTAGAGGATAAAGAAACTGAACAGAAGGGAAAAAGTCACTAAAACAATTTTAATTTGAGATTATAGATACTTCCCAGAAGATGAGGCCTAAGCAGAATGAGGCCCCCAGAGGGCGAATTTGGTGGTGCTAGCTCGCTGTGTGGGTAAGTGTCAATAAATTCAGCCTCTGAGGACCTTATTCAGAAAAATGTCAGACGTACTATATCCAGGCTTGTTTGAATGAGCTTTTGGTTTAACAGTATTAATTCCATGGATAATACAACAATAGAAATTAAATCAAATTAGTATATAAAATCATGGACCGGATTCGACATCAAGCGTGTGGGCTTATGTGTGTCACTTCCGGGAACCAGTTTTTATCCATCCCACCTAGCGAGAGAGTGATGATCTGCTTTTAATATATGTCGTACGATATACCATTTTATTTCAGATATGACTGTTGTTTCGTGTAACCGATTATTGCTCTTTTGAGGTGGGATGGGTCAATGTACGTCAAGTAATAGCATTGTGTAATTGCATATAGAACATAAGGAAGAAATATCTTCCCATGGATGGTCTTTTCATTTACAGAGAGAGCTTTCCAATGAATGGCAACAAGCCATATTTCTGATTAAATCCTGAAAAATTACCCATAATTCTGCTGTGGTTAAGGAGTCGATTATTTAGGGCATTACTGTATATTATAAGCCGATGACAGGTAGAGAAATACTCTAATGATTAACTTGAAAGAATGTTGAGCTTATGTGTTCAAAGTCTGTTTGTTGAACTTATTAGCTGAACATCCCTACAACTAAATCAATAGTTATTTGGGAACTCCTAATCAGCATGTATTTTCTCAGCAAAGGGTTCAATTTAGCAGTCCTTCGATTTTGAAAAATGTAGGTGCAGCTATTTATAGATCCAGGTGCACTTTTTTTTTTTACCATGGTGTGTGAATTCAAAGCTGACTATTAAAATAAAATATTTCTGTACAAGTGACTCCTGGGTTGTGGATTTGGAGACCTACAGTTGAGTATATATTTGTAGTTCTTGCAAGGATATACCTATCAACGATTTTACCAAGCTTTATCGTTTTACATATGAACACTGTTGTTGAAATAGACTGCCCATGTAAAAATATAATTGTCCATTCAGTCCAAGTTCAAGTGTTTTTAGTAATATACATTTATAACACATTATCACAACCCTCTTATTTACCCTGTGGATTCGGTAAAGTCGATCGTACTATTGTTACCCAGTTTTAAATTCAAACACCAAAGGGTGCACGAAAAATAGTACTATGCAAAATACGAGTAAGGTAATCAAAACTTACATGCGCTGACAAGACAGTTCTCAAACTTGAGCAATTCAAAACAGAATATCCAACAGAATTTAGTTGGTCTCAGGTCTGTTGTTATGACAACAAGATCAAACAGATTTTATGTTGATATCTGGAATGAAATATAATTGGGTTTGTCAAAATAAAATGAGATGAAGAAAGTTCACAGGAAGCACATCAGTTAGAATAGATTGATGTGGCTATCTGAGAGACTGATCCAAACAATAGACAGCTCACTCTGTTCCTGCCAGGTTTAGCCACAGGGAGGAAATGAAATCAAACCAGACCCAGCCTGTTTTTAATCTCCAGTCTGATAGTTCTACAGTTACACTTGATTGCTAATGCACACAGAACATACAGAGAACACAGACTATTTGGTGTTTAGATTAAAAGTTTACCTTCAGGTCTGTGGGTGCTTGTTCTGTCTCTATGGACCCTAATATGTGGGATTTTATCAGATGATGATATAGCCAGCTGGGGAGACCATTTAGGAGAGTTGAAACATCAAAGTTAGTCTAAATGGGCCTTATCTTCAAAGTGATCATGTATTGTTCCACCCAAAAATTTGCCTGTAAAAAGATTCTGAGATTTGACTCACCACCCTACAAAGAAGCAAGTTTAGTCAGTCATGAAATGGAGTCTCCTCTGTATGTTACTTGTAATTTAACCTCTTCACTGCTAATGACATTATGAAGGTGTGTGCTGGGCCTTTGATGCTATGGCCATTTCCCAGTGGATAAATATAACGGGAATATCACGAAAACCATACCACTGACTCAGTTGAATGGTTGTTATCATTAACAATTGTGGAACATCATACACTGTTTTAAACTTTGAGATACAGACGTTCTGATGTACACGTACCAATCTCTGAGATCCAGTTGTGAATCATGGCTGAACGCTAGTGTGCTGAAGTAGGTTCATACTCAGTATGGACGTATAGCATACATTGTGACATTTTACGTCCGTACTCAGTACTGACGTATAGCATACATTTTACGTCCGTACTCAGTACTCACTGAGAGCTTTCCGATGAATGGCAACAATCCATATTTCTGACTAAATCCTGAAAAGTTACCCATAATTCTGCTGCAGTTAAGGAGTTGATTATTTAGAGCATTACTGTACTTGTAGTACTTCACTGTCAATCACTTTACAAGATCTTTCAACTTAAGTACCCTGGGAATATGTAAATATATCCAGATCAAAAACTAATTTTAAATCAGAAATTTTAATAATATGCAATTTGCTTATAATTCAAAAGAAGAGGCCAATTTGTTAGTGTGAATCACTTTACCAAATCATTCAACATTACTAGTGTTTGTCTTAAGAAAATGCTAATATGTCCAGATCAAAGTTAACTTTTCCACAATCAGAGACTTACAGGTAATGAAAGGATATCCAGTGGTGATCTGATGCCAAACATATGAGACTTTTCCCACCTTGTATTTACTCATCAAGAGCCTTGTTTTTTTTGGAACATATATTAATCTCAAACCAATTAGCTTAAAAATGTATTCAGGGCTCTAGGCCAATTTTTATGACCTATTTTAATTATTAACCTCTTGCAATGTGTCATATGCCAATTTGGGGATATAGAGAAACTAAACTAAAAAATAAATGGAATCTATGTGAAGAAGTTTCTATAGTTATTTTCTAGAGAAGATGATGCCTAAGCAGAATGAGGTCCCCAGAGGGTGAATTTACTAAATTCACCCTCTGGGGACCTCATTCTGCAAATGACTGGCACACTAAACTCAGACTTGATATTCAAGAATAGAATAACAAGTAACAATATTTATTGTAACGAAACAAAATCCGCAGTCCAGTAGGATTATGACAGGACTATACACAGTCCAGTGGAAGTGCTGGATTATTGGACCATCCCTGATCAGAAAGACAAGAATACGCAGTCCAGTGGGCATATGGACCATCCCATGTTCCCATCCGAACCTCTTCCACATAGCACGTGGGCGGATACAAAACTCTTCTCATACATTGTTCCATCATGAAGAAAAGTAGGGACTGGATTTTCATAATTCTATGATTTAAATCTTTCTGTGGCAAATTGTATTATTGTAGAGTTGTGCTTAGTTTGGAAACAATATCAACAGACTGTAGTTTAAATCAAATTTAAGGCAAGAAAATCGAGAAAAAACTCCAGAGAAAACCTTCAACACTCAGATAACCTGCAGTAAAGGTCTAGCGCTTTCGTTATTGTTTAACTTCATCAGGACCGAGTTTGGCGTGTGATTTTTTTGAGGATTTTGCTCGCCTTATATACTGTTTGTTATGAGTCTCCGATTTGATTGGTCAGTGTAGAAGGGTCAAGGTGTTGTGAAAAGGATGATGGGAAATGCGAGTAACAAATGCGGGTAATGGGTTCGTATTGGCGTTTCGCCTGTGTGGTGTGGTATTATTATTATTATTATTAAATCAAATTTAAGTCGCTTGGAACAAGGGAAACCATTATGGAGGACTACCATGAAAATTGTCAACTCAAACTCCATCAACATATGGTGGTAACTAACTTCTTACTCTGACAATTGAGACATTCAAACATGCTTCTTTTTTTTTAAATTCCTAAACTTTTCAGCGGGAGCACCCACCACTCAAAATTAATACCCAGGGTTCACTTCATCCAGAAACTTCCAGCAGTTTTGTCTATCATCATCATCATCAATATAAGGGAATAAGTTGCAATGACTCTTACCCATTGTGCAGTTCAGATGTTTCAAGTTGATATATGTATGTAAGCGATAGTTTGTGTTAATTCTAATTATATCCGTATAACGCTTCAACCAATGCTGGTAGTCAAACAGTTCTTTGAATGTGTCAAGATTTTGTACTGCGACAATTTGTGCAGGCAGATTTTTCCATGTAGTGAACATCTTTCTTGACACAATGTTTCTGTAATTTTCATGAACTCGGGTGCCTTTGTGCAATGTATTTTCATATAACTTATATTTATCGATGTTGTACAGACCATGAGTTATTTTGTACACTTCTATCATGTCTCCTCTATTTCATCTATACTTTAGTGACATGAGGTTAGACTTAACGAATAAATCCTTATAAAGAAGTTTCCAAAGTCTATAATATGGAACCCACATAGCAAAATTATGCAAGTTGTATATGAAATTAACACTGCCTAATAATGGTAGCCTGTTTCCCACTGCAGATAACTTTATTGCCTCCCATAAATGAGGCTTGATTTAGTGATTTGTCAAAGAGATTCCATTCAGATGAAACTAATTTAATTGTGCCCACGAAACTGCATGAAACATTAAACTGTGGTTCACCCTGTCAGATTTGTGACCCTCCCACCCGAGTACTATTTTTGGACTTGGGACTTCGCTGTGTATAATAAATTTCTGGAAGGGAAAGCGTCTGTGTATAGTACTGGTGTCCATGCTGCACCATACTGCCAATTTACATCATAATATAATTGAATACCGATCTCATTGCAATTACTACTTCAGTGGGGGACTGATAAATAGGAATTAGCTAGAGATAAATCCGACTTAACTCCAAGATAAACTGGCATCAAAGTTTATGGCATGCATTACGCAAGCATCTCCCTTGTCAGCCTCAAAACAAATTATTGATAACAGGTCTCACAAAGACTCGAAGTGCACCAAGACTGTTTATCATACATAAACAATGTTTCTGCTGCACCCTATGTGCACAACACTGATTATTATTCGAATTGCTGTGGGAAGCCATGTCTGACTTGTGGTTTTGATAATTTAAAATAAGGAAGCATGAATTTAACCCTTTCGTGAGAGGGAGCTGCACTGGTGCAGCATTAAAGATCCTGTGCCAGGACATTCTCTTATCAATCAAATAGAGTGACTCTCATTAGCGAAATGATTCTTGTTCGTTTATCCGTGATTTGTTCCGGATAAACGGCAGACAGTTTGTTTGCGATTTTGCATAGTTCAGATGTTGTGTTTTATGAAAGAGTACATCCATTGTTGAATTTTTTGACAATAATAGTATAATGATGCATTCTTCAAATGGGTTTAACCCTTTCAGTGCCAAGTCTGATTTTTGTATCTACCCATATTTCCTTGATCATTTTTCAAATTTATTGATTATAATAATGTGGTACATTCATGGAAAGAGCTCTTAGAGCTCTTTCCATCAAAATATCACATTATTATAATCAATAAATTTGAAAAATGATCAAGGAAATATGGGTTGATACAAAAATCGGACTTGGCACTGAAAGGGCTAATGGCTGGTCCAATTGAAAGAAACTAATATGTTTTATTGACTTGTTTATGTTCATGTTGAGGAAATAGTTGATAGCCCCCGTATTTTCTTTGGTCTTCTTTTCCAGTTATTAAAGGTACTCAATCCAATTTGATGGTCCCCATATCATCAGATTCCAACAACAGCAAAAAAAATTTAAATGCCGCTTCAGTTATCAGAATCGATTAATTGCCCAAAAATAATGCTAAACCACAGTCAACTATAGTATAAAATTGCACAAAATGTGTTATTTATCAACATTTTGTTCAACAAAATTTGGGCGGATTGTCAAATATCTAACACCCAAAGCCACTTGATTTTAGAGTTATCCATTTTCATCCACAATTTGGTCCAAGACGAATATTTGCCAGGCCTCCAAAAATTACATATCTCGGGAAATAACAACTTTCAAAAATCGATATCTGATCACTCTCAGCTTTGATGGGTGGGTTCTTGACTCGAATCAAATATTTTTTACCCCAGAAGCCAAATAAATAGTAATTTGGGAGCGATAATTCTGATTATGCATCTTTAAACAGAAAAGTTTTCCAGTTACTTATTGGTGGACCGTAGTGAGTGTGGTTTCTATGTGCAGGAGAGTGATTTGCTAGTGAATTTATCAGTGTGCATGGTCTTTCCCGACCACTAAAACTGACGTCATGATGTGGCCAAGCAGCTGGAAACAACGATAAATCCCAATTAATCGATCCATTAATTAAAAGGAAGAAATTTTATATAGTTTGAATAAACATTGTTATAAAGATCTTGTAAAATTCATATTCGGTTTCACTATTTGTCAATTTTTGGGATGGTGATGATATATTTTATTATTATTTTCCCTCCTGCATACGGGCACTAATTTTATCAAACAAATATTTGATAACCCTATCTCTACTGAATGGTTTATCGGATTATCCCATTCGGTTACAAAAGTCTACATTGGTATGGTCTATTATTCACCTGGAGAGGTGTTCAGGAAATATGAGCAGACAACAGACAAACTAACACAATTAACCCTTTTCTTACTAAATGGATTATCCCCTTCAGTTATAAAAGTATACATTGGATTGGTCTATTATTCATCTGGAGATATGTTCATGAAATTGAAGCCGACAGCAGATAATACAAGTACAGAAGGATTCATATTCATTGGTGGGAAATGTTCAGATAACAAGTTCAACAATTGGCCTTTGAACATTTCCTAAGGGAACTACAGTAATGCCCTAAATAATCGACTCCTTAACCACAGCAGAATTATGGGTAATTTTTCAGGATATAGTCGGAAATATGGCTTGTTGACATTCATCGGAAGGCTCTAGCTTTCCGATGAATGCAACAAGCCATATTTCTGACTAAATCTTGAAAATTACCCATAATTCTGCTGTGGTTAAGGAGTCTATTATTTAGGGTATTACTGTACTCATCAATTAGTATTTTAAAGTAAAGAAAAGCTTAACCAGACAACAATACTGGAGAGGCCTAAATGGAGGGAGCAACTTCTGGAATTAATTGTAAAACTATGATAACTTGAGATAGAATTTTATAGAAAGAATTAATAACATACTATAGTAGCTACAATTCATTGATAAACCAGTGCTACTTTTGATTTACAGAGAATTATTATATCAAAGCAAAGAGTATTTATGTGCAATTTCTTTACATGATACCCTTAAACTATGCTGGAAGTATAATTTTTAATGTAAATAGAGTTTTAGGGTCATTGAATGAGATTTGTTTCATTAATTTTAAGGTGATACAGGCATGTTTTATTCCAAACCTGTGTAATAGAAAAATAGGTATGTCTTTTATCTAAAAGGGTCAGTGGAAAGTTGTAACATTCAAGAAGTACACAATCTTGGTTTATTTGCTGGGAAAAGAAACGATAGAGATATTGATAGCTTTCCCCCAAAACAGAATAAATATCTACCCCTTCAAGTTACCTTCCTGCACACCAAGACATGACATCACAACAGCATAGTCAATATCATAACTTGCACTTACTTTAAACATATTTTATTTGTATATCGAATAATACAAAAGGGATTGGGGACAAGTTACAAAACTTACTTTGCCCCTCTCCCTGTTTACAATAATTTGATTCATACAAACTTGCACTTTGCCTGTCATTTGCAGAATGAGGACCCCAGAGGGTGAATTTAGCGATGCTATCCCAAATAGCAGGCTAGCATCACCAAATTCACCCTCTGGTGACCTCATTCTGCTTAGGCCGCATCTTCTCTGGAAAGTTTCTTTATTATCAAATTTCTATAGAGATTTCTTCACATAGATTCTATTTCTTTTTTAGTTTAGTTTGTCTATATCCCCAAATTGGCAGACGACACATTGCATAATCGAGGTTCCCAATGGGTGTACATTACAATATTCAACATTTGGGAACTTCAATCTGAGTGCTTGTCTCCGATAGCAAATGAGGCCCTGCAGAATGAGGTCCCAAGAGGGTGAATCTGGTGATGCTAGCTGTTCGGGATAACATAACATCACCTTCTGGGAACCTCATTCTGCTTAGGCCTCATCTTCTCAGGAAATTATCTTTATTATCAAATTAACAAGTTTTTTAGTTTCTTTCAAACTTCAGGCAGATGACACAATGAATATTTGAGGTGCCCAATGGGTGCACATCACTATCTTCACCATCTGGGAACTTAAATCTGTGTCAAGGTCTCCCATAGCAGATGAGGCCATACAGGATGAGGTCCCCATAGGATGCATTTGACGACTCTAGCCTGCTGTGTAGGGTAGAGTAACCAAATTCACCCTCTGGGGACCCCAGTCTGCAAATGTCCAGTACCATATTTTGTGGCCTGGTTATATTTCTTCTTTTTTTTAGTTGATATCAAGGCTGTTGAAGGTAGTAGTTATGTAAGATTTATTTTGAGTCGGGAAATTCTTGGTAGTCTTCCAATGGAAAAAGGCCAGGTGATGACATAAATCACAAATTAGTCTATAGCTGTGGGTTTAACAAGACATAGATTTGTTTTAAAGTTAGTTTTATTTTTAGTATAAAATGACTGAACCAATGGTGATTGACCAATCAACCAACAGGATTTAAAGATGCATAATCCGATTAAGTGCCCCTCAATTACTATTTATCTGGATTTGGGGCTAAAAAAATACTTGATTCGAGTCGAGAAACCTACCTATCAAAGCTCAGAATTATTAGATATCGATTTTTGACATCTATAATTTTTCACCATCAAGATTTATTAGTGGCCCCGTAAATAGCTGATGAGCCGATGGACCAAATTGCGGATAAAGATTGATAAATCTAAAATCAAGAGGCTTTCTGTTGGTAATAACTAGTAATAAGGCCAAATATCGTCGAACAATATGCTGATAAATAACACGTTTCGGGCAATTTTATACTATAGTTGACAGTGGTTAGCATTATTTTTGGGTAATTAATCGATTCCAATAACTGAAGCGGCATTTCTAAAAATGTTGTTGGTGGAATCTGATTATATGGGGACCATCGAATTGATTGAGTACCTTTAATGTAAAAAACACAGGCTATGTAAAAATACTATTAAATAAGTCAGAAGTTGCCTCATTATCTTAAAAAGATTCTACTGTTTTATTATTTGACATTGATATCAAGCTAAAAATATACATGTTATGCAAGATTTATTTTTGAGTCGAAATTCTTGGTAGGTTGCCATTATAGTGCCATTCTGAAAAGGTCAGATGATGACATATAAAATCATCCCCACCAAGGTGATTGACCTAATGTCTAAAGCTGACTTCCTATCACTCACGATACTACAGATTGCGTCATGGCAGAATCCTAGCGTAGTTTTGCTTTCTGAGATGTGGGAAGAAATGCCGCGCATGAGAACATGTGCGCAATAGACAAGCCTGCAAATAGTGTGTCTGTCATTTTCAGAATGAGGTTCCCAGAAGGTGACCTCATTGATGTTATCCCGCACTGCAGGCTAGCATCTCCAAAATCAACCTCTTGAGAACCTTATTCTGCTTAGGCCTCAACTGCTATGGGAGATCTGGGATCAGATTGAAGTTCCCCAGTTGGTGATGTTCACTCATTAGTTACCTCGATTATGCATTTTATAGAAACTTTCCAGAAGGGAAAAAGTAACTAAAAGCAATTTTAGTTTGAGACTATAGATACTTCCCAGAAGATAAGGCCTAAGCAGAATGAGGTCCACATATGGTGAGTTTGGTGATGCTAGCCTGCTGTGCGGGATAGCATCACTAAATTCACCCTCTGGGGACCTCATTTTGCAAACGGCAGACACACTATTTGCAGGTTCGGCAATAGACATAGTTTTTGCTGATATTAATTCTCATCACTGCTGTTTCTCCAGCCACCCAGACTAGAATAACAAATCATTTATTCTTGTATAACTGAAGGAATTCTTTGTTATAGTGTTCATTGTGTGGGCTGCCAGCTGAGATTGGTATGAACTGAATGCCAGACATGGTTTTCATGGACAGGTGTTAACTTCTATGGTCCATGATAATGCAATGACAGAAAGGTGTTTCCCCACTACCCTCCTGAATCTTGAACGTGAAACATACAAGCACCCTGGATGTTCAACTACCCACCCCCTCCCCAGGCCCCTTTTTTCATACGCCGGTTTCCGGGTGTTATTGTATGCCGGATCTCAACTGCGTAAATTGGATCCCATCTCCATCGAAATGCACCATTCAGCTTTTTTATTCTCATAATTTGCAATATTTATGCTTTTCCAAAACTGTAAATACATAGATATGACTTGATAAACACACTAAACGAATTAAAATTCTCTCCTGTATTTATGACCTGTCATTCATATTTTGTACGCAAATTCAATGTAGAATCATATAGCATGTGCTCTTTGAATTGCACTGTTTCAAAAAAATATCCCTTTAAGGTTTGAATTTACTGCATATACCGGTACTCAGTCTAGAAATAACTAGACTAAGGTTTCCTTACAGTCAACTCTAAGTTGAAAGTAATGAAATTTAGGTCTGGTTTTAATAAGATTGACCGGTACTAGTCACAAATATTTCATATTTTCTTTAAACTGGACCCTGGATCTCATGTCCTTTTTAAAGACAGATTCCAGATTCCATGGGGGTAGAGGGTGGTACCTTCATACAAAGCAAACATTTTTTTGGTATCAATGGGTGGAGGAGTAAACCTACCAGGTGCCTATGAAGAAAGAAACCAGAAAAATGTGGTATTAAAATATTCTTTTCCCTAGAACCCTAGATCAAAATAAAATCCAAGAAGAGAGAGAGTGAGTTCTATACCCTCAGAAGGGCACATTACACATTATTAGATATGCTTTCCAATGGAAATGTTAACCAATTCGATTTCCCAAGCCTATGGAGAGAGCTTTCCGATGAATGGCAACAAGCCATATTTCCGACTAAATCCTGAAAAATTACCCATAATTCTGCTGTGGTTAAGGAGTCGATTATTTAGGGCATTACTGTATGTGCCCCTATTGAAGGTTGGTAGAGGATACAAAATTAATATAGTACAATTAATAAGAGGCTTGAACCATTTAGACAATGCTTATGGTCAGTATTTGGTGGGTTAAGTAGGGTTCTATTATGGGTATATAATAATCATTGATAATTTTCAAAGATAATGAGTCAAAGGCATTTACTCTTATAATATAATGTGACTAATAAGGGAGTTTAATTGACTTGTAACATAGACCAGATTTCGGAATGCACCAGTAATGCAGTACGCCAAGAGGTAATTGTACCTTTTACGGAAGTCATAATTGGAGTCAACTACCAAAACGTGCTCACTGCTTATTGTCATTTCTTGGAATGTGTAGCTAGAATGTGAATGGTGATAAGATGTCTACTCTGAATAGGAGGAGGGGGAGGAGAGACTGAGGCATAAATAGGGATGGGCCTGCCCCAGGTGGGACTAAGGTGTACTACCCCCCTGTATGAAATTTTCTAAGTCGAAAACGGGGGATAACTCACAAAAAATGTCTGACAGACCTCATAATCACAGGTGCACAGGTTCCCATGGTACTAAATATATGGGCCAAGATTTAAAAAATTGACTGAAAATTGTAGGAATAAAAGCATGGACAAAATTATGCATCTTGAGAAAATGTTCTAAGTAAAAAAAGGGGGATAACTCCATCATAATCTCAGGTGCACAGGTGCACAGGTTCCCATGGTGCTAAATATCTGTGCCAAGTTTGAAAAAAAAACACTGAAAAATGTAGGAATAAAAGCTCGGACAAAACTGTGTCCACGGACGGACAGATGGACAGACAGACAAGCCGATTCCAATATACCCCCCCCCCCCCACAACTCATTGTGAAAGGGGGGGGGGTATAATAAAGATATCAGCAAGAGCACCTAAATACATCTGTTTGTTTGTATATTATATATGAATGTCTAGCTAGAATGTGTATGACGATATATGTCTACTGTGAAACCATGAAGAAGTGGGGAGGTGGGAGCATAATATGGATATCAAGTTGCTGTTATTTCATGGAAAAGACTGGACGTAAATCCTGAATAATAATCTTAGCATATTTAGATAAAAAAAAATATCATAATCAGTGTCACAGTGGCATTTTTGACAGTGGTCTATAGCTCAGTCTACACAAGAATTTTTATTCTTTATACGAGAATGCTACAGCCCCAACGCTTACGCTTCAGTTTGGAAAATGGCCAATTCTGGAAACAAAGAGTGAAATAAATACAGCACTGGTATATGCAGGGTCATGCAGGGGCTCCAGTCTCACGGGCCCTTACTAGAATCCTGTACAAATGCATTATGTACATTGGGATAACTGTTCTTCTTAACCATTTCACAATGGGAATTGCGCTGGTGCAGCATTAAGGATCCTGTGCCAGTGCATTCTCTTATATATGTATATGCGAGTCTCCCATGGGCTAGCATATATATAAAGAGAATGCACTGGCTTACAAGGACAAGGTATATATTGTTAGGCAACTGCATTCTGTTATATATGCGAGGCTCCCTATGGGAGACTCGCATATATAAGAGAATGCATTGGCACAAGGTTTTCGCTAAGTTTCAGGAAGCTCCAGTCATGGAAGGGTTAAGGTTGAATCTCCCCAGCCTTTTAGTGCTTCCGCAACCTCTGTGCTGGGTGGTATTTTGGTATACTGATTATAATTTTAATACTGTCACCATCATCATTTTTGTTTTTAATTGGTACACAAAAGTCATCGCATAGTGAAATATTTTGAAGGTAAATCCTCATAATTTACTGCTCAACAATTATTGCAGTGATTGTTTTGTCCTGTTTACTATTAGAATAATTTTTGTAATAATTTTTATTTCTAACAGCTTTCATTTTTGACAGTTGTCAACACAAGAATTTTGATGCTTCTGTTTGGAAAAGGCCAATTCTAGAAACAAAGAGACTTACAAGGCAGAACAAGATACAACACTGGTATAAGCAGGGGTTATCCAAATCCTGTACAAATGTATAATTTATATTGGGAAAACTGTTCTTCTTAACACTTTCATGGAGTGAGCTGCGCTGGTGCATCATTAAAGATCCTGTGCCAGAGCATTCTCTTATATATGTATATGCGAGTCTCACATAGGCTCGCATATATAAGAGAAGCACTGGCTGACAAGGTAAATATTGTTAGGCCAATGTGTCCTGTTATATATGCGAGGCTCCCTATGGGAGACTCGCATATATATTAGAGAAGGATAGGATAGGATAGGATAGGATATTTTATTTCAATATACACATATTAATGCATGATACATTTGACAAATATTACATTGTATATTCGAGGGGGTGGCATAGTTAGGCTAGACTGTCTTACTGCCGCATTGGCACAGGGTTTTTGCTAAATTTCAGGAAGATCCAGTCATGGAAGGGTTAAGGTTGAATCTACCCATCCCTCTGTGCAAGGTGGTATTTTGGCATACTGATTATAATCGGAAAGAATTTCAATATTGTCAAATGTTTTTAGTCGGTACACCAAAGTCATGGCATAGTGAATATGTTGAAGGTAAAACCTCATATTTTACTGCTCAACAATTATTGCAGTGATGGCTAATTTGATTGTTTTATTTTTCTTTACTTTAAGAATAATTTTTGTTATAATTTTTATTTCTGTCAGCTCTCATTGTAATTGTGCAACAACAGTAACTTTCACCACGCCCACATTCACACAATGTGCGGTTGTGTCTATGTATTACTAGTAGGTGCCTTATGTACAGCATCAATTTGTCAGTTATATCCAGATTATGAGTGACGTTGATTGGCGATTTGATTCATGTATTAACTGATTTCCTTCATACTTAATAAATCCCAGATTATCACCACTTGTATCCATGATTGAATGATAATTCCCAAACATCACTGTAAATTATGTGGGGAATTTGACATGGCATATGACAGACATTGGCTCAATGACTTAAATAAAATTAATTTACATACGAGAGGCCAATTACGATTGGGAGATGTTTAACCCATCCCTTGGTGAGAGTAAATTACTATGATCCGAATCATAAATTGAGTTTTGATGTTGAATTATAGAGTATACTGTTATGTACTATTATAGACAAATATACATAATAACACAAATTATTGGAAGTATGGGTCAAATAGGGAGACTCGTATATATAAGAGAATGCACTGACACAGGATCTGTAATGCTGCCACAGCACAGCCTTGAAATGTGAAAAGGTGACCTGGACATGGAATACTTGGGTTAATAGGCCAAGCAAATATGGACATAGGTGTCGCCTGGAGAGGGAATTTATGAGACCTACATTTTTGGTTAGCGTAAATACTAAACTTTCGGAATCCGTATGTTGGATTTGTCAGATAGGCGGACTTTTTTCTCTCTGTGTGGTTTTCTTGAGGCACCCGACCAAAAAATCGGTCATTTTTTAAATAAAGCCGACATTTTTGACAGCATTTTCACACATTTTCAGAAGAAATATTCGTCCAATTTTGATACATGAGGGTGGGGTGATAACCAGATTAGGGTAAAACATGTAACCATTGAATCTCGGAACGACAGTCATGACGTCATGTGACGTTAAATCATTTTTATTGTGAGAAGAATATGACGATTCACGCAAAGCGTTGTCTTTCGTTTCTTTTAAATCATAAAGTAAGAACGTTTTGCCACATTGTTTTATACCATGAGAAACTACTGCCAATTGGCCATATTTTGATATATAACTTATCGCTGCAGGTCGCATTATTTTTGATCAGAGGCAAAAATATCAACCCTCCCCCTAAAGTTAAGATGCGCCATGATGTGGTATAAGGCACACAGAACTCACGATTACATGCCAATAGGCTTAATTAACACAGCGACCGTTGAAATTCTGCTAAAGAATGTAACAATATATAAGTTTCTGTCTACAAATTCGAACATTAACGTAGAAACAATATATAATGTACCCCAACCCGAAATTTTAATAAATATTTGAATTTTTCCAAAAAAAATGATATTAAACGCGTTTTTTTATTTTCTGGAAGGCAAATAAAGAAAAGAATTAGTAAGGGTGGAGATAATTGGTGTATACGGCAATTTGATTTCGCCTTGGATTAAAAAATGACACATTAACCCAAAATGGCTGCCAATATGGCAGCCGCAATAGAGGTGGAAATTGTGAATTATGTAAGAACGCACAATTACTTGCTTAAATGGTTTACCTAACAAAGCGGTCGTTGATGAACTGCCAAACTATAGTTTAAGGTATATATCCCGATCTACAAACTTGAATCATAAAGTGAAATTATTACACAATGCACCTCCTGGCACAAAATTTTGATAAAATTTAGGCATTTTTCTCCAAAAAAAACCTAAAGCCATTTTTGTCATCTTCTCGGAAGCCACAAAACACAGAATGTAGCGTGACGGAGATTTTTGGTGTGTACGATAATTCAATGTCGTTTTTGGATTACAAAATGGCTCACTAACCCCAAGATGGCTTCCAATACGGTGGTCAGAATAAATGGTGAAATATGTCATGTTTCACTTTTATCGCCGTCATTGCCGCCATCTAATGTCTCACACAACCCAAAGTATTATATTCATGTTACTCCGGGACATCATAAGCGCAATTCTATTTAAAATTGCTACCCGAATGGTGCCCATTATTGACGAATCTTGCATTCATGAGCATTCGTGCTCAAGTAAACCCTTGAAATAGGTGGCAATTTGAGCGATGTGAACAGATGAACAGGATTGTTTAAAACGAAGAACCGAGTAACGGTAATACATTGAATGCCTGATTGTTATTTATGCCAGTCACCTTTGACATAATCAATATGAAATTACTTAAACCCGACAATAGAAGGTCAATCTTTCTCAATGAATATTATTCCAAGTGCTACCAAATATGATGGTACATATGAGGTGGATATGTCGTGGATACCATTATCGAAGTCTGGGCTAGACGAGGTTGATGGGGGTTCACAACCCGACTTGATTGGGCAAAAATTGGGACCGATTTTAAAGCTAGATGTGAGATAAGGAACATCTCATTGTGCCATCCGATAAATACATGACCACTTCGATAAGAAATGATCATTTGTTCACACTCACTGAAGCAACCACATTTGAAGCAATGCTTTTGATTCTGAGTCAGTGCCTCCATTAACCTGTTATATATATACAATGCACAATTGCTGTACAATGTACAATAGCTTCGACCCACGGAAGACGGCTGTGCTGAAAAAGAGTGAATTGTTTCAGATCCTAAATCACCATCGCCGCTTTCATTGACTAGTGACCAATAACGCAAAGATGAGATTCGAATAAGATAGCGCTCGTCGTATAAAATAAGTTCAAATTTGCATCTTCCGAAAAATTATCTGATCAGTGATAAACATAAGATTAGTCATGTCCAGAATGAGAATCCCTCCTGTGTTTCTAACTTAATTATGCAGTTTCTGTTGAACAAGATCGCCACGAAGGACAGCTTTCTTTGCAATATATGAACGCGATAACCTTCAGAAATATCAAATGTTGTTTCTAACTTAATTATGCAGTTTCTGTTGAACAAGATCGCCACGAAGGACAGCTTTCTTTGCAATATATGAACGCGATAACCTTCAGAAATATCAAATGTTGTTTCTAACTTGGTGGATAAAAAAATAAACTTGTCTACGTTATGTTACATCTGAACTGGTCATATTCAGACCAGGATACCATTGGTGTTTGAAACGTAAAACCCATGTCATTAATGTACCAATCGGGCTGTATTCAATATTCGTATTTACAGGCATCTCCGGCGGAAAACAATTTGGCGAATAATTCCTCGTCCCCATATCGTCCCGATTTTACAAAGACATATGCATGTATTCCACACACGCTGTTCAGTAGATACTAAACTACGGCTATCGTGTCCAGTTACTGATTTCGCTCAGCACAATGGGAGTTGTTATGGATGAGTTATCGTAGATCAGATTCTGGTCTGCACAGAAGTTGTTGCTCTTTCTGAGATGCAGCGACAAATTACACCAAGACTCGTGATCTCATTTTGTTTTACCCAATTGTACATCAACACTAACACAATATAATTTCAGGATACGCATGCACTATATACACACGGTCTACTCAAGTCGCGCATAATGTGTTAAATATATATAGATACATTTGAATTAAACTTCAGCACATATGGCGTTAGATATGACGTGTGGATGGAATTATAATGCTTTAATCATGAACGGCCATAATCAAAATATGGTATGTTTTCAGACAGCAGGTCCCTAACCGCATTATCTTTGAACTTATCTAGAAAGTTATTATACGCTGCCTGGTATCAACCTGCGTATGGCATGTATACGAATCATTGAAATTGTCGTCACTTTCATTTGGTGTCATAATGAGCTAAGACATACGCTGGGATACCAAAAAGTCCAAAATGTAACAGTCTACATGATAAAACTCCATGCCAATACTCCGATCTATATGCTGATTTCTGAATGTACAGCCTTCCAGAAGTAATCCTACCTACTCATCACCATATCAAGATATGGGTAATGGGACTGTTCATCTAGCATGGGATAACTGTCCATATTTGGGGTACCTCTTCTGACAAGCAATTGTTCAAGTCACTTCTAGAAATCACGAGTGCACATGCGGTGACACGAGACTCCAGTACCGTACTATACAGAGTAACATACAATCAAAATATATAGGGACATAGTTTGACAGTTTTATGTGATTTACCACATCGCTGGTATTTTCATTGTTGGAAATGTCGCTTAGAGCCTTGGCTTTGCTTTGAAACTTATCTACTGCTAGTACAAGCAAATACCCCCACCCGTTAAGCAGCTGACAAACTACAAGAGGAAAATCAACCAGGTTTCCATCTCCTTGTGTGCGAAATATGTGTCATGGAAAATGAGCTGGTAAATGTTTGAATAAAAAATTCAACGAGTCTATTGCATGGTGATGAAACTGAACGAACCTGTATGATGTGACGGTTTGATAATTTGCTGGATATGTCCTCTTGCGGACTGGGCAGCAATTGCTATTGGTCAATGAGATCCATTTATACTTACTTTTAGAACGGTATACATAAGACCCAGTGTATCAGTAGCTCCGTTCTTGTAACCACGCCTCGTTGTTAGAGGGTAACTAACGATTCGTATAAACATGAGTTATTTGACAAGATATGTATCCGAAATGGTTAATTGGTTAATTCTGTTATTCGCGATCGCATTTTGTTACAAATAGCCATAGAGAGTGCCAAGTATGCTTAAATGTCGTGTTAGATTTAATTTAACATACACAATTGCCTTATACTTCCCCAAAGATAGTCAGACAGCCATCTGCCTTGAATCAATCATGTTTATTGTGAAATAATTTGCACGACATGCCACAGATTTCGAAGAACAAATCTTACTTGAGCGCGAATGAATGCAAAATTTGTCGATCCTCTAACTCGTGGGTACCAATCTGGTTGTCATTTTAATAGAACTGACCAATGTTACGTCATAGTATTGCAAAAAATGATATGAATATAATAGGACTATTGGTTTTTATAAGACATTCCATTGCGATGGTGGTGTTAATTGCAATTTCCATCCATATACCGGCCACCGTATTGGCAGCCATCTTGGGGTTAATATGTCACGTAGTAACCGCCGACGGCATGAAATTATCGTACATACAAATTATATCCACACACCCAACATAAATGTCTTTATGCATTTCGAGAAGATGACAAAAATAGGTTTTCGATTAGTTTTGGACTAAACTAATTAAATATTTAATAAAAAATTGGGACCAGGAGGTGCTTTGTATACCGGTTTCACTTAAATCTTCTAGTCGATGGATCGGGATATATATATATTACATAAAACTATAGCAGTTTATCAACGGCCGTTGTGTTAGTTAAGTCATTTTGGCAAGTAATCGTGCGTTCTTACAAATTTCACAATTCCCACCTATATACCGACCACCATATTGGCAGCCATCTTGGGTAATTTGGCCAGTTTTTAATCCAAGACGGAACGAAATGACCGTATACACTAATTATCTCCACCCATAATACATTATTTTCATTTTGCCTCCCGGAAGAAGACAAAATGCATTTTAGATCATCTTTTTGGGGAAACAATCTAAAATTTGTTAAAAAATTGAGTCAGGAGGTACATTATGTAATATTGTTACTGTAATGCTCGAATGTGTCGATCTACACATACCTATTAGACAATACCTTAGCAGTCCATCAACGGCCGTTGTGTTAATTTCGCAATTTGGCACATAATCATGCGTTCTGGGTGCCTTACACAACAGCCTGACGCCTCTAATCTTTAGGGGGAGGGTTGATTTTTCTGCCTTTGATAAAAAATGATGTGACCAACAGCGATAATTGATATATTAGAACGTAGCGAATTGGCAGTAGTTTCCCAATAATTGGGCATAACTATCTTACTTCTGATTTTATAAGAAACGAAAGACAACGCTTTGCGTGAATCGTCATATTCTTCTCACCCTAAAAATTATTTAACGTCACATGACGTTATGACTGTCGTTCCGAGATTCAATGGTTACATGTATTACCTTACTCTGGTTATCGCCCCATTCACACGTATTAAAATTGGACGAATATCTCTTCTCAACAGGTGTGAATATACTGTCAAATATCTCGGCTTTATTTAAAAAATGACCGATTTTATCACCAGGTGCCTCAATAAAACCACGCGGTGCGAAAAAAGTCCGCCTATCTGACAAATCCAACATACGGATTCCGAAAGCTAAGTGTTCGTGCTAAGCAAAAATGTAGGTCTCATAAATTCCCTCTCCAGGCGACACCTATGTCCATATTTGCCTAGACTATAATAGAGTCCAATTTAAGTCTACAATGATTGCATCAAATTCTACCAACAACACAGCCATCAAGATAAGCCACCTCACTGCCTGCCCATTAATATCAATTATATAGCGGAGCTGTCAACTAATCACTGGTTTAGTTTATGCTGAATCTTGGCATCTGTATTAAACCTATCAAATTTATAATGACCTCAGACCATCTGTAGAGTGATATTCTCAGATTATGTAGTCTACTGTTAATAGCACGTCACATGTATTGTTGACACATTTTTATTAATTTAGATACCATAGCTTTCTTTATCTGCACATTGGGTTTAATATTGCTATAAACAAATTTACCAGTACATAACACAAGATTTGGACCAATTTAAACCAAATTTGGTGTGGTGACTCACCCTGACGGAGTTATAAATGGTGTTAGTATTTCAAATTTTATTAACTTTAATCTAAATTAAATTTTTAAAAATATAATTTTTTTATTGCTTTGCTTAAACTGAGCAATCAACATTCAACTTTCTTTTTTTTATTAAGAGTGAATATTTTTCGAAAAGGGGCCATAACTTGGATAAAACTTTTTTTCGAACTTGGTCTGTATTTTGGGCTGAGAAACTCATATATTAAATTTGGTTCCGATTGGATAGAAAATGTTTGAGTTATCGCATTATGCATAAAGTGTCTACAGATGGACAGACGGACAGATGAACGATGAGTGGTCAATCCGAACATCGACACTATGTGTACTATACTATGGTATGGGTACACATAAAAAACAATAAGGCCTGTCTTGTAAGTGTGAGATTCGATCTGGTTCCTTTAAAATTAGAAAAGCTGCCTTTAGTTAATGAATAAACATGTGGAAATAATCGGTAATAATCTATACTGGGGTGTGATTTTAGAAACAACCCAGTATTTGTATAAGCAAATACCGCACAGCACTACCTCTGGGTATAGGTAGAAGTTTGCAGATTCGATCAAAATAAGATATGGATAAAAAGGAACAATTTGTCAGGAGGGAAATAAACAGTTTATTATTACTAGGGTATTATGCAGCAACTTGCACTCTTTGACACAACCTAGCTGATCTTATCAGTGAAAGCATGATGTCTGCATTAATTTGCAAGTGGCAGTATATTGCATGGAACGCATGCTAGGGCACTGTAAATGCTAAGAAACACATTCATCTAAACCACACTCTATCTTACGCAATTAGCTGATAATCGCCTGTGATTGGTACTGAAGCTTTCCGCTGTACTCCACGCCTATTCCGGCAACGATGTCATAACAGCAATGCCAGAATAATCACTGAACTGAGGTCATCAGTGCACAGTTCTAAAATTGTTCTTAAAGGGATGCTCTCCATGTGCTGAATAATCATGATTTACATCTCTAGAATTTCTGTTCAGATCCTATTTCTAGGACAACGGGCCTTTCCCCAAGGTGACATAATAAATTGTTTCCAAATATGGAATGCATGCCTGGTGTAATAAATGTTCGTGAGATTCATAGTATTCAGTAATAGATACAAAATACAACAGGAAAACAAATAAATAGAGGATCTACAATTCGTATCCAGTTTATAGCTGAATTTACAAAACAAGTCCAGTAAATTAATTTACTGGACAAGTTTTGCAAATTCTGCTATAAACTGGGGACGAGTTGTAGATTCTATTTATTACATGATCCAAAACCTCGGCAAAAAATACTTAAATCAACAAATGGGACGCGAAACTAACATTGGCTTCTATAGGGCATGCAATGACGTTTCACGTAACTATGCATAGTTTGCCCCTGTAAAGAAATAGTTCCAGATAAATAAAGACTATTTGACATATTTAATGGAGTATATTTAATGACATAACTTTTAAACTCTTCATTCATCATAGTTTGTTGAAAAAATATTGGAAGCCATAGTCTTTTGAGACGTAGCATACTAAATGTAAACAGATGACAAACCGGAAGTCAAAGTTCACCTGGCACTATTTCCTGTTATTAAACGAACGTTTATTATCGCAATTTATAGAATGGGTTTATTGAATGGAATAAGGGTAGGCTCGTGTAATAAATTATCAATACAACATTTTAAAACACTTTCCAGGACAGATATCATGCTACAGTAATGCCCTAAATAATCGACTCCTTAACCACAGCAGAATTATGGGTAATATTTTTGTCTTGGCTGAACCTGTAGCAGACTCTAATTAATAGGGCTGATAGCTAGTCTATTATAGATGTAGAAATACAAGCCCCAGAACACGAAACATGTATATCCAGAATCCTATCATCTCTAAATAAGCACTGGTAGAAGTTACAGTGATGCCCTAAGTAATCGATTCCTTAACGACAGCAGAATTATGGGTAACTTTTCAGGATTTAGTCGGAAATATGGCTTGTTGCCATTCATCGGAAAGCTCTCAGTGAGAGTTTTCCGATTAATGGCAACAAGCCATATTTCCGACTAAATGTCCCCTTTGCTAAGCTCAACAACTGAAGAATTATGGTAATTTAGCTGGATTTTAGTAGAAAATATAAGTATGGATCTCATAGGAAAGTCTCCATGTCACAGTATAAGAAAAAAATTCAAATGTTCTGTCAGAAAATGCTACCTGTCACACATGACAGGTAAGAATAATCCTTACCTGTCACCACAAAATACTACCTGTCAGTGACAGGCAGGTGTACACCCTGCTTAAGAAAATATATCCTCCCCCTCCACCTCTTGGCAGTTTACAGAGAACCAACTATTCAGCAAAATTATTAGTGATTTGCTATATGATGATAGGATTAAGATTTGTTCTAAAACCTTAATTGTGAATGAAAAAGAGGTACATTATTCATATTGACGGCATAAACTGTCCACCCCTCACAACACTTAATTATCAAGGCAGAAATGTAGACACAAAGCTAAAACTGTTTATCTAGGAAGAGACAAATTTTTGTTTACAGTAAATAAAACTAACTTATGTAGTGTTTGCTTGTTTATCTGACAAACAAGGCCCAGACACTCCAGGCCAGGGGGTAGGTACACAGCCTTATCAGCAAATAGAGGGCAGGCCATCAACTAGTCCAAATTCCTAGATCAACAGTCAAATCCATTCATCACCAAGCTTCACTCTTAACAGGTCGGTGAGAAATTTTTGCTGCAAAGCAGTGAACCTAGAACAGTAATGAAAGGGAGACCCCCCCCCCCCACTAAATAAATGAGATAGTGGCTCCCTTGATTCTTCCGTGTTTATTGTCAGATCCAACCAGAACAATATATTCAGACACATACCAGGCAAAAGACATCCAAAAACCAGGATCGTTACAAGAAACCCAGACAGAACATAAGAACCTGAACACTTGTTCTATTATAATGTAGGTTTATTTATTTTTGAAGTGTATATTGATTTTTCAAATGTAGGTCAAGTGATGTAATTCCAGAAAAAAATTATAAAAAATTTATTTATTGCAAACTTTTATAATTTACCAAGTGGACCTAGTTATACCACACAAGTCACACTCAAAAGTTAATCCCCATTCAAAATTGTTCACTTGACGTTTGAACCAGCTCAGGCCAAGCTCCTCAGGTGAACTGCTCATGATCAGAAATCGTGAGATATTTCCCTTGTGAATGAAACCAGGTCATACATTCTCTCTTTTTTATAATGTTTTGGGCTTGCATGATATGTGGGTAAGAATGTTTTATCTGGAGTACTATTTTCTCAACATATTTTATGATACCTGTATTTGTTTTTTTAAGACCAGGTATCTCATGACAGTTGTTCCTCCAGTCCTCAAAATTAGCCACCACAAGAAGCAATGCCGTGGGAAAAGCTGTGGCAATATTTGGAATCTAACATGACAAAGCAATTAAATATGTTGTGGGACATTTTCCTAATTTCAATGTTTGGATAATATTGTGGTATATTGCTATTTATAATATGATCTGCCAGATGAATTTCAAACAATCCTTTGTTTTACAGGTGCATCTGAACTAGTACATATCACTGTTCACAGTTCCCAAATGGTGAATATTGTGATGTACACCTATTGGGAACCTCGATTATGCAATGTGTCGTCTGCAAATTTGGGGATATAGAGATACTAAACTAAAAAATAAATAGAATCTATGTGAAGAAGTTTCTATAGAAATTTGATAATAAAGAACTTTCCAGAAGATGAGGCCTAAGCAGAATGAGGTCCCCAGAGGGTGAATTTAGTGATGCTAGCCTGCATAACTAAATTCACCTTCTGTGGACCTCATTCAGCAAATGACAGGCACCTTATTCTCAGGCTTGAATAAGCATACAATTAAGATAGCCAAATCATTCATACAATTAAGATAGCCAAATCATTCATACAATTAAGATAGCCCAATCATTCATACAATTAAGATAGCCCAATCATTCATTTCAACATCAGGCCAGTTCATGTAAATCTTATAAATCCTATATTATGAGACCATATCCACATCCATATCCATTCTCCATATCCACATCCATATCCATTCTCCATATCCGTATTCACATCTAATTAGCAGCTGAACGCCAGGGGAGTGGGACTCTGGTAAGTCCGGTTGTGCCCCAATCCTCTGTGCACCCACACTACTTCATATTTGAAGTGTACTGTCTGCATCAGTATTAGGTCTTACACAACAAGAGGTGTGCACTCGAGTGCTAGCATACCCCCACCGTGGCAAATTCAACCCGCATTATCCGTAAACCCAACAAAAAAGATTTTTAACTTTAAAGAAAAATTCTGACTAATAATATCGATATGGTATCACTAGAAGCTTGTACAGAAAAAATTATTCAAATTGGTTCATATTTGTTAAAGTTATTAAGTCAGAATTTTCTAAGTCAAAATAAGTCGAAAATGAAGTGTAATATTACGAAAAACAGTCTGAGCCAATACCTAGCCGCATCATGTAGACAGGGTATTGTGAGAAGCATGTATACCAAAAATTATTGAAATCGGTTCATATTTGTTAAAGTTATTAAGTCGGACAGAATTTTCCAAGTCAAAATAAGTCGAAAATGAGGCGTAACTTAAAAAAAAAAAGTCGGACCGAACCGCAATTAGCATCATTCGGAGAGGCAGTCCCAAGGAGATTTCATAGTTGTTCGAGTTATGAGGTCGGACGGACAGACGGACGGAGAAAGCGTGACGGACGGATGGACGGACGGAGAAAGCGTGACGGACGGATGGACGGACGGAGAAAGCGTGACGGACGGACGGACGGATGCAGTCAATCCAGTATACCCCCCATTTTCTTCGAAAGTGTGGGGTACAATAGGATATGTTCAACAATGCCTCCCCTCCCAATTGATTGCCAACCTGGTAGGATATTACAATCAGATAGATAGGGTGTAGTAGGTATCTATAAACAGATTTACTAGTATAAAATGCCAATAATGCAGGTTATTTAGAATCTGCTATCTACATCTGCCAAATTATTTGAATGAACATGAAACACATAAATCTTAAATGTGCTTGAGACTTGATATTACCATCAACCACAACAGATAACTACAGACACAAAATATCAGTCCCCATAGTGGAGGTGGTTAGGTGGTGGATACCATCATCACATTCTGGCCAGACAAAGTGGGCTGAGTTTGAAGATCCATACTGATTTTCAAGCTTTATCTGAGTTGAGTGACATTTAAATCTGCCATTCCAATTGATACATGGCAGTTTCGATAAGAAATTATAATTTATTCGGGCGCATTAAAGCAATGAACACTTATACTGAGCCAGTCTGATAAATATCCAGACGCTGTCTCATTACTTTCAACTGAGTCGATGACACTGGCATTCTATAACTGACTTCAGAGATGCAGGAAGAATTCCCATTTTGTGAAAACTCATTAATATTCATGTATCCCAATAGGGCAATATTTATAATTGCGATTCACACATAGATCTAAAAGTGTGCCTGAGGTCTTCCTCTAACCAATTTTGGTGCAATAAAATGCATGTTTCAAGGTTTGCTTCACTATACATGCAGAATACAAGTTTCGCCGTTCAGATGCTATATAATACAGAAGAATGCAATGAAGATATAGCGATAAGCATGCTATGCCTGTACAGCAGTGATGTTGCATCATCTCCTTATTTAGAATATGTGCGTGACAATTTACTATACGATACTCGAAGTTGTAACAATCCTTATTTGGCACGTGACATATTAACCATAGGTTTGCTGAGGTTAGGAGAAAATACTAACTAGATTTAACCAATTATGAATATCCTTGCAAATACAATTCTATTACGTATACTCGTTCTGTCTGACCATTTCTCAGTTGTGAAGAAACAAACGTTAGTTTTGATTTTGAACATACGACATTTGATCAGTTAAGATATAAGATGCTAACATGTAGTTTATTCGATAACTTCATGAAACTGCAGTCAAATATTGAGGGTGTGGCTTGTATGAATAAGTGAATATTAATTGAATTTAGGATGCTATTGATTGGTCAAGCAATGCATCTTTCGATGCGCAAGTAATTTACTTGGCTGGATTTCTCCCATTTTAAATAATTTTAACCATGAGAGTCCTTAGACCGTAAGTTGATTGAAATGAAACACAGTCTAATTTTAACTATAGACTAATACTGAGCCAGTGCCTCCATAAATCTGGTGTGGTACATATAAATTCATCAAAAATAGTGATTGTGAAGAAAAACTTACAGATAATTAGGAATGTGTTCACTTTAAAATAAATCTATCTTCAGTGAGCTTCAGAAACTATGTGAACAGGAAGTATTCTCTTTAAACAATAGGATGTTTGCTGCTGTCACCACGTGTCACTGTACACTGATTGAATTTGCAAATTTAGACTTGTCTCTCTTTAAAATCCTACAGTAACTTTATTTTAGCAGAGATTTTTAGATTGCAATAAATGAAAATAATTTAATCATAAGCTCAATTCACAAAATATTTTACAGTAATGCCCTAATTAATCGACTCCTTAACCACAGCAGAATTATAGGTATTTGGTCGGAAATATGGCTTGTTGCCATTCATGAAAATGATCATAATGAAGTTTCTCTTAAAATCAAGGGCCTAATATTTTGCAAAGGTGGAAAATGAAAAAGGGTTACATGAATGTCACATTATAAATCCAAGCAGTATTGATATAGGCAGAATAACATTAAATTTGTAAATCATATAATTCTGAGTAATATCTCTCTCCGGAAATAGCAGGCAATATTATCCAACATCAAGCAATTCACATTTTGAGCATTAAAATTTACTTTAATGGTTCTCTAACAGTTAATTAGCAAACTTTGTGGAGTGTAGTTGGTGCTTATAAACACATGAGTGACATTAAGTTTACTGGTATAAACCACCATGCAGTTAATTTAGAACTTACTATCTAGCTCTGCCAAATTCTTTGAATGAAGAAGAAACTCATAAAGCTTAAATGTGCTCCAGACAACAATGGCATCACCACCACAGATTTTAAACAACACAGACAAAAAATATTGATTTGAATTATAACTTTTGACTTATAAATGAGTTTAATTCATGAGATTAGCATCAACCACGACACAAACATCAGTCAAATATTTATATCTATAATTCATCAAAGAATAATTGAGAAGAAAATCTTACAGATTATTAGGAATGTATCCAAAATCCACTTTAATAATAAGCCTAGCTTAACTGAGCTTCAGAAACTATGTGAACAGGAAGTATTCTCTTTAAACAATAGGATGTTTGCTGCTGTCACCACGCGTCACTGTACACTGATGGAATTTGCAACTATAAAGTTATGAATGTTCTCAATTTGAAATCCAACAGTTTCTAGTATTTCAGTAAAGATGTCTAGATTGCTATAATCTATATATATACATGTAAAAGAGTAGGATCTGTCTATCTGTCTGTTCAGATTTTTCTCCCAGACCCCTGGACCGATTTCAACCAAATTTGGTGTGGTGACTCAGGGTACCTTGGCAGAGGTTATAATGGCATTACTTTTTCAAAATTTTGATATAAAAGAATTTAATTAAATAAATAAATAAAAACACACAAATTAAAATAAGCTCACTATGGGCCTATTTCAGAATCAAATAAATGTGAATATTTAGGTTCAATATGAACCTATTTTTAGACCAGATGTATGCTCCTTATATATGTGTTTTCACTGTGGCCTGCATCATCCAACAGAATAATGGGCTTGGCTTATTTCAGAATCAAATAAGTCAAATATGAACCTATGTGAATATTTAGGTCAAAATGTGTGTGAAGCAGGGGCCACAGGCCCCTCCAACGCTGAATAAAGGCTCCCAAAGGGAGCCTGTTTCAGCTAGTTGCAAATAAGTGGCATCAATTCTTCCAAACTTCCAGCTTCGTGGGACTGATATTTTTGCATAGGTGGAAATTGTTTTCAAATGGGTTCATACTTAACTCCAAGCAGTAGCACTGGGATTGGATTACATTAAATTTGTAGATCATTTAATTCTGAGTAATTTCTGACAACTCCCTCCGGAAATAGCAGGCAATGTGATCCAGATCATCCAGTATCAAACAATTGACATTTTCAGCATATAAATTTACTTGAAATCCTCTAACAGTTAATTATGACCTTTGTCAAGTCTGATATTCATTCAGACAGGTAGAGTGCAGTAGGTATCTATAAACACCTGGCTAACATTTACAGGTATAAACCACCATGCCATCAATTTAGAACCCACTATCTAGCTCTGCCAAATTCTTGAATGAACAAGAAACTCATAAAGCTTAAATGTGCTTGAGACAATCATGGCATCACCACTACAGATAACAACCCACACAAAAAACATCAATTGGAATTGTAACTTTTGACTGATAAATGTGCTTAAGACATGACATTAGCATCAACCACTACAGATAACTATGCACACAGAAACATCAGTCATAAATTTATATCTATAAATTCATCAAAGAGTGATTGAGAAGAAAAACTTACAGATAATTAGGAATGTATCCAAAATCCACTTTAAAATAAACCTTGCTTCATCAGGCTTCCGAACTGATGTGAGGCGGAAGTATTCTCTTATAACAATGGGATGCTTCCTGGGTGCTGTCACCAGGTGCCACTGTACACTCAGGGAGTTTTAGCTTGGTTGGTGGAGCTGTGCACTGTTACATCACCAGTAGCCCTGCAGTGAGAGAGTGAGAGATTGGTGTTGATAAAACTCTGCCTATCAGTCTACATCTCACCATATGATCTCAATTACTCTCACATATGCTTTAACTCTTCCCTTGCTGGGATTGAATTAATTTCTCTCTAGTCTGGATGGGCCGTTTGTGCCCTGAATCTGATGAGGGAGGGGTGACGGCATAGCCATACTGGTCAGGGAGTCTGTGAGGGTTGCAGCCCCCCCCAAAAAACGTTTTGAAAGCTCAAACTTTTCAGGCTAATTGGAGATATCTTCGGTCAAATTCGGGTAATTTTCGGCAAAATTGAATTGTATTTCAGGGGTAAATTGTGGCAAATTACAGTGTTTTTCACATTTCTGCCCGAATTATACATATTTAAAGTTAATTTGAATCTATTTTGTCATATTTCTGTGTAAATACAAGGTATATTTTACAAAAACTGTGTTACAACCATCAATATTATCATGTAAAAAAATTTGGCCAAAAAGTCTCAACGCCATACAAATTTGGACGCCTGTATGGCTATGGGTGTCGGAGCAGGGGTGGAGAGGGAAACTGTCCTGTCTGCCCTCCACCAAGGGGACAAAAGTGCCCTTTCATTCTCCGTGGAATGACAGGAAATATCTCATATATCAACTAAACCAGCGGTGCTATATTGTTGTAAGAGAACAATATATCCATTCTTGAAACTTAATATGAGCATCGTCCTGGAAAGTGTTTTAAAATGTTGTACATTATTTGCCCTAAATAATCGACTCCTTAGCCACAGCAGAATTATGGGCAACTTTTCAGGATTTAGTCGGAAATATGGCTTGTTGCCATTCATCGGAAAGCTCTCAGTGAGAGCTTTCCGATGAATGGTAACCAGCCATATTTCTGACTAAATCCTGAAAAGTTACCCATAATTCTGCTGTGGTTAAGGAGTTAATTATTTAGGACATTTACTGTATTCAGATTACCAAAATTTAGCATTTTTGACATTTATGCCTATACCTCCAAGCAAAAAATAAAAGGTCCCCCGACTCGAGTGGTAAACTTCATGATTGGATTTGTTAGAAGGATACTATTTGCAGCAATGTTATACAGTATATAGATGTTGCAAACCACCGCAAAATTTCTTGGACAAAACAACCCGATGAACAAACGCATGCAAACGCGAAAAAAATGATATTATTGTATTAGCTATATAGATGTTGCAAATCACCAACATGTTAGGAACAATATCCCAGAGTTTCAAATCTCTACATTTAAAACTGTAGGAGGAGTTGATTACACCATGAAGGTACCCAATCTCATTCAAAAGGCAAAAATGTTCCAAATTTTCGAAGTCGAAAACCCCCCCAAAAATATGGAAAAAATTATATTTTTGATTAGCTATATAGATGTTGCAAATCACCAACATGTTAGGAACAATATCCCAGAGTTTCAAATCTCTACGTTTAAAACTGTAGGAGGAGTTGATTACACCATGAAGGTACCCAATCTCGGACGCACGGACGGACAGACACACGGACGGACGGACAGACGAGGGTCATTTCTATAGTCCTCTGACGGAAACGTCGGGGGACAAAAAGTTTTCTGGAGTTATGCCCCTTTGGTTGCTTCCGGCAGCCCCTGAATCTGATTTGCTCATATCAAATTAATTTCTTTGTGACCTGGTTGGTCTTCTGGCTCTCTGCTTCTGACTGTCAAGAATTGGTAACAATAACACTTTCATCTACTACTAAATAGTCATGAATATTTATTTTTAACAAGAGATACATTCCTTCACATTTAGAAATGTATAGCATCAATAGGTATGGGGATCCTGTGTAAATTATATAACATAATAAATACTCCAGCAACCTATACACAGAACGACACGATGTGTAAATGGATTTGTCGATACGGCACGAGTGCTGTCGCGGAAGGATAGAACGAGAGGCGCTTGCGCCTCGAGTTCTATCCTTCCGCCACAGCACGAGTGCCGTATCGACAAACTCATTTACACATCGTGTCGTTCTGTGTTTATTACACGCTTCGCGTCCTAGAATCCGTGCATTAAAAATACAGGCTTAGAAGGTTTATTTAGGCACATAGAGGGCGTGTTTTGTCATGTGCGATGAAGCTTTTATTTTATAGTTCCGGTTTCATGGTTGAGGCGAATGTCATGTACGCCATTTTACGTCAACGTGTTTGCGTATGGAACATACGTTCCATACGTATTTGTAAATATGGAACAACAATAACACTGTTTTCTGGGAACAAGCGTGTAATAAATATTGGTATGATACTCAGGAGAACAATCTGTATTTCTGGGGATTTTCAGAATACTTTATAGATGAGACAATCTGATTATTAAATATATAAATATTAGCTGATAATCAGGATTGCAATACACCCCCCCCCCCCCCCCCCCCCCCCCCCCTCCCGACTGGGATGGTCCTGTGACTCCCAAAATATGATGATTTCCCCTGCTGGTTGTCAGAAACAGGGATGGGACTATATGGTCTATAATTGGAGAGCAACTGGTACCTGACGCTATCAACCGAACACTCCAGTATAATTTGAAAATTTTCAAACTCATACAAATTTCTGTTAACATTTAGGCTTAAGTAGCAAAATATTTCAAATTTTAAATATTTATTTGAAAATCGAAATATCAGAATATTTCAGCCTATATTGGTTGTGTTTCTATGCATATAGTTTGGGTTAACATTAAAGAAGACTTACTCTCATTTTTATGCCATAGGATTTATAGTGTTAATACCATCCATCTTTTTGCAAAATGAAAACATGTAATCCCTGTGTGTTACAAATTGAGTTCTTTTTTGAGTAGGATGGTGAATTTCGAGGGATTTAATTGCTCTTACCTTCCTTTATATATAATTTTTGTAAAAAGTCCTGAGAGGTGCATTAGTGAGGATAACGGTTCTTTGTTCCGTTCACACTGTTACATAATCACATGCCAACAGCATTCAGAATTTCAACTAGTTAAAATATCATCTTAAAACAAGAGACCTGTTGTACATGTAATTACCTACAGCCTGCAAGATGAGAAACCTAATGAAGAACATTCTATTTATGTCCCTTTTTTCAGTTAACCATTTACCCAACAGAAGGGCCCTGTGCCAATGCATTCTCTTATATATGCGAGTCGACCATACATGTAGGTCGCCTCACATATATAAGAGAATGCATTGGCTTAACACATTAAAAATTATAAAATTGTTAAAGAATGTAAGAAAAAATGGTAAAAAGTGTAAAAAGGCCAATGCATTCTCTTATATATGCGAGGCGACCTATGGTCGACTCGCATATATAAGAGAATGCATTGGCACAGGGCATAACTGTAACTATCACAATGTGGTCAAGGAGCCGGTTCCAATGATATCCATATTTGTATGGTTCTATTGAGACAGACCGAAGATGTTTTAGGCTGTTGAAGCTTTATTTGGCCGGTTTTGGCCGTTTTGTTGGGTAAAGGGTTAACACTCAAAACATTTTCTGATTCTCTGCCAGGTGTTATGTAATTTAAAAGGACCCAAGGCCCTCAGATTGGGTACATTTGAAAAATTCTGTAAAAACCATCTTCGACATCAAGAAGAATATGAAAAAATAGAAGGTTTTTGTGTTTACAGTAATGCCCTAAATAATCGATTCCTTAACTCTTTGATTGCCAGGGCCGATATTATCGGCCCAAATATCCGGTCGGTAAATTGCCAGGGCCGATATTATCGGCCATAATTGTAACCGTAATTATTTTGATCACAACTGTATGACAATAATAAATAAGTTTTTAAAGTTTCATAAAATTATTGTTTTAATTGTTTCTAATTAAATTCTGCAGTATATATCTGATTTTTAATCCTTTTTAAGACGTTTGAAAATTAAAATAATGAAATAAGTTTGTAAAAAAAATGTAAGATCCGCAGTCGGAAATCCAAAATGGCCGACAATTTCAGAAATATATTTTTAGACAATTATTTATATGAAAGATCTGCATTTTACCAATGCATTAACTAATTTAAACATGATAGTATGACAACCTGACATTACAATAAAGATTATGTGTACTTTAGATTGTTTTATTAGTATTTTTAATAGTCAAAATTGCCGTTTTTGCTGAATGAATCACCTATTTTTCAAGGTAAAAACGCAATTCACTAAAAACAAACGGCGTGATTATAAACTCCCACAGGCCCCAGCGTGCCTCAGTGACAGTTTAGACCACATGCATATGTGTCATTTTTGTTATTTTATTTATAGCACAATGATGATAAGCTTGTAGTTAGAGATTTAATTATATATCACAATTTTTGTTTTGTTTTTTGACAGTCAAAATTGCCATTTTCCTCAATTAAAAAACCTAGCTATTTTCGTAATAAACTGTGCAACTAAATTCTAAAATCGGCTCCTGCATTGTGTAGCTCCTCACATATGGTCCAGCTATACCAGAACTAGACCCTAATTTATTCTTACAAGTTTTTAAATGAGAAAGACAGTAGAAAGATTTATCAGATCATCATCGTTGGAATACTGTCTCAGAGAACCAATATTGAATATAGCAGGTTCTGGGTCATTTTTCAATAGGATTATTGCAAAAAAATCCTTATTTGGAGTTATTTCCCTTGGGTGACAAGGAGTTATGCCCCTTAATTGTCGTGAATATTCTTCGGCAAAATATTCACCTGCAATTCTTTGGCTAATCACCTACATACATGTCCTTGATATTTGAAACATTATTTCATAAGAAGAAGACTATTATTGTATCATACTTTTCCACAATAAAATCAGTTTTCTCATAAATTCTCCGGCAATTTAGGTGTAAAATTAGCTCGGCAACGAAAGAGTTAACCACAGAAGAATTATGGGTAATTTTTCAGGATTTAGTCAGAAATATGGCTTGTTGCCATTAATCGGAAAGCTCTCACTGAGAGCTTTCCGATAAATGGCAACAAGCCATATTTCCGACTAAATCCTGAAAAATTACCCATAATTCTGCTGTGGTTAAGGAGTCGATTATTTAGGGAATTACTGCATTTCATTATTAACCCTTTCATGAGGGGAGCTTCGTTGGATCAGCATTAAAGATCCTGTGCCAGCACATTCTCCTATATATGCGAGTCTCCCATATGGAGCCTCGCATATATAATCGCATATATATAAAAGAATGCACTGGATTACAAGGTCAGGTAAATATTATTAGGCCAATGCATTCTCTTATATATGCGAGGCTCCCTATGAGAGACTCGCATATATAAGACAATGCATTGGCACAGGGTTTTTGCAAAATTTCAGGAAGCTCCAGCCATGGAAGGGTTAATAATGAGATGCCTCATATTGAAACCAGTGTCATGTAAAATGTCAACTGTTTACACACAGCTATATATACATTGCGTTTCTTCAGAGATCAATATTAGCACTTTGAACTAAAACGATTAAACGATGAAAGTTGAACATTTATAGGAAAGATGAAATCATTAAAAATTATTCAGTAAAACACAGATTTTAAACTAAATATTTGAATCACAATTGCCATTCAGTGTTTTTTGAAAGGACTGTAAAAGTTGGAATTTACAAAACAATGGTTTCAACAAGCAAAATCTCATTATTGGACAATTATAATAATGAAAATAAGAACAAAAGCTATCTTATTTTCGCGTTCAAAGTTGTTCTTGATTATTGGAGTTTTACAGCCGTTTTATGATTTTTTCATACCTACCGACTGCAATGCGTTGAGTCCTTTTAAATTTCAAACAAGAACCACTAAAGATTTTCTGCTTTGCATCTGTTGCAATGAAGTAAATTCTGCTATTATTTAATATATACTGTTATATTATCAATCCCTTAACTTACACTTTTTCTGACAGGGCAAAAGCCGTCTCGTGATAATCCGGGAAAAAGTCATATTGGACTCCCGAAAGTCATATTGGACTCCCGAGTGTTCAATATGACTTTTTATATCAGGACTCCGTGATGTCACAAAGTAACTCTGCCAAATGAATCGGTGACATTGTGATGCTCGCACAATACTGTGGTGAATTTAGCCGACGTTTCACTTCTGCATTGAGTTTTGTTTTCACTTCCGTGTTTACTGTTTCAAATCATGCTTTCTGATGATCAAATACAGGCTTTTATAGAGTATCAAGTGCCGACAAATACCAAAAATAACCACAAAAGTTTCATTCCCAAAATTTGGATAATCCCACAGATGGATAATAACAATGTCATTATTCAATTTTGTGTACAGTATGTATTTTCTTGTACTTGTCCAGGTTGTGGTGAAAAGTCATATTGGACTCGACATTGAGTGTCTTTTCCAATATGACTTTTCACTGCAACCTGGACTTGTACAAGAAAAACACATACTGTAAACAGCATTTTATAATCACTTTATAATATTAAAGCACTATAGTGGTTTTGATCGATAGTTATTCACAATTTTAGTTTGACTTTGTGATAAAAATAGGAAAAAAATATATATACTTCAATATACTTCACAAATATGAATTTTCTTGTTGAATAATGTGAAGATCCAACAAAAATCGTTAGTCAGAAGTATATCAAATAGATTGCCCAAGGACAACAGTGACAAACTTCTGCATAACATTGCTTATTCTGCATCGATAATCATTACACATGATTTCATTTGTTACATCAAACATGCATTGTACTTGTCACACTACCCTGCCTCAGTCCATGGATAACAATTATAACCTAGGTAACCCATATATTATGAATGATTTTATCTAAATTGACAAGAATCTGAAATTTGTTTATAAACATTATCTGTTGCTACCAGGTTCACTGCACAGTCACTTGGGAAGTACACCCCACTGTATGAAGATAGAAAACATGGTGTATATGTGGGGAGGGGTGAACTTCCCAGATCAGGCCTTAAAATCCATCAAATAAAAACAGTGTCAAAATAAGAATCATGATTCTGATTCTCGTCAGATTTTGAGGCCTGCAGTTGCCTGGACTTCTGTACATGAGAGTGAACGGAATATGGATTTCTAGAACAGTCTGGAAGAAATTAAAAGAGGCAGCATAGACATGAAGCCATATCATATAGATCTGAGTAAGAAAACACCATAAATAATTCTAGATATCTATATCATATAGAGAGATTATCAGACTTAAATTACAAAACAGATTGACGCAGATGCCCAGACCCCCAACTCAGCACAAATGTTAACCCTTTCTATGATAAATACTAATTGACGAGTAGTTATCCCTTAGGAAATGTTCAGATAATAAGTTCAATAAAGGCAGCTCAGCCACAGAGTCCTCAAAGACGGTGACTTCATTTGGAGCGGAGGCATTGTAGAAATATGTTATTATATGTCTTATAACTGAGCTGCATACAAATAACCAAATCTGTATAAACTCTTAAAAGTCAAAATATAACCTCAAATTGGCACAATATCAAAAAAATTCTAAGAATGCAGGTTCGGACAAAGATGCACCCCAGGATGTACAATTCTATGTCGAACAAGAGCACGCCATCGGGGCGTGGCATAATATGCCCATTTCTGTAGTAGAGTGGGGCAAGGTTTAATTCATTTGTTTTTGACTTAAGACGAAATAATAACAAAAATAAAACACAATAACTTGGAAACCGCATATCAGGTAAAATTTAAGTCGAAAAAGGGGCATAACTCAGTCAATATCATGTGGACGAAACCCATATTCGAACTTGATCTGTATTTTGAGGTGGTAAACTAATATACCAAATTTGGTTCAGTTCACTCGATTCAATCTAAAGTTATCACACGGCAACCAAAAACGGACGGACGGACGACGGACAACCCATTTACATAATATGACCGATTTTAAAACGGGCGTATAAAAATGACCTTAACTCCACCAAAATGGCACCTACTGAACTAAAATCACAGGTGCACAGGTTCCCATGCTGGTTGACATCTGTGCAAGTTTTTAAAACATTGACTGGAAAATGATGGAATACAGGCTCGGACAAAAGATATGTCCCAGGATGTACAATTCTATGTTGAAAAAGAGCAATAATTCCGCTAAAATGAGTCCAATTGAACTAAAAATCGCAGGTGTGCAGTTTCTCATACTGCTTGATATATGTGCCAAGTTTAAAAAAAAATTTGATCAGAAAATAACAGAATACAGGCTCGGACAAAGTTCCGAATAGACGGACACACACACGGACAAGTGTCAATACTATAGTCCTCAGACAGAATGTCGGGAGACAACAAACGACCATAGATTAATTTATTATCTGATATTTCCCACTAATGAATAGTATTCATTCTGCAATTTCTATTGCCTGTCATATGTTCATATTTCCAGAACACCCCTCCAAATGAACATAGACCATTCCGATACATGTATATACTTTTATAAACTTTTATAAATTTTTGTAAGGAAGGGTTAATAAAGTTACAACACTCTATGGGAGATAGGAGTGGGATATTGCCTCTAGTCACTATGATTCAGTTAGTACAGTAATGCTCTAAATAATCGACTCCTTAACCACAGCAGAATTATGGGTAATTTTTCAGGATTTAGTCGGAAATATGGCTTTTTGCCATTCATTCGGAAAGCTCTCACTGAGAGCTTTCTGATGAATGGCAACAAGCCATATTTCCGACTAAATCCTGAAAAATTACCCATAATTCTGCTGTGGTTAAGGAGTAGATTATTTAGGGAATTACTGTAGCTAAAAGGTTATTAGGTTATTATAAACTGTAACAGAAATTTTTTATGGGAAATGTTTCCATAAGCTGTCCTGCGCTTCCTATAATTTTTTATAATGACAAGCAAATTAAGTTTAGAATTGAACAGAAATGCGGATGTCCAGTTGTAATTTTCTACCCTATTAGCTCCTGCTTTGTGACTGATAATGATTGATGTTTCCCATGATTGCCCACCATTATCCAGCAAAGTATGCAGAAACAACCCAATGTTTACATACCATTTGTCAAGATAAATACACCCATCCTTTAATAGTACAAATTACTCTTACCACTTTCGCTCAGGCAAGGAATGTATCAACTCGCTAACAAAACTCTTCAATCAATATCCTGGATTTTGGCCAAAATGGCCTCAAGTTCCAGAGTGTCAAGTTATTATCCCACAGTGGAAAGTTTATCAACAATAAGTTAACAGAAATTTCCCATGATAGAATGGATATGACTGACATTCTCAAATTAACCCTTTGATAAAAGTAAACTTGCTTAGTTAGTTTACTCGTATTTCCCTTTCTTTACTGAATGGATTCTACCATTAGTTATAAAAATATACATAGGAATGGTCTATTATTCATCTGGAGAGGTGTTCAGGAAATATGAGCAGATCCATGACAGACAATACAAAGTGCAGAAGGAATCTTATCCATTGGTGGGAAATGTTCCGATACTAAGTTCTACATATAATAAAAATTATTATCTAAAATTTCCAAAGGGATAACTACTCGTCAATGAGTATTTAGTACAGAGTGGGTTACATTGACATTGAACTATTTTTCATGCATCTGCAGGCATGTAAATTTATAACCACAAAATATCATAGGACAGCACTGAGGACAGGACTAAAACTAAAAAGAGTTTATCAAAACCAAGGTGATAAATGGTTGCTGACCAAATGGTGACAGGTTTGAAGGATTTATTGTTTTACCACCAACCCCATTCCTTTAGTTTTCCTGGCACCCTGATCATGCAGTTCAAGTCTCAAACTTTTAAGAGAAAATAAAAATGAAAGTGTCAATGACACTGTAGCTCAACTTAGGTAGGGGAATAATTTAATGGTTGACAGTATTTAGGAAAGGAAAGGTGCTAATTGCAATGTCTGACCTGTGCCAAAGGATTTAGTCATGCAAAGAGTAAAATCCAAGGTGGCTGCTGGCGGCCATGTTTTTTGGCCAATTGACCCCAAAGGACTCGTTCCCATCTACATGTCATTGTTAACATCCATGACAAATTTCATGAAGATCTGACCAATGCTACGACCAGTAGCCCACGACAAAGGATTTAGTCATGCAAAGAGTAAAATCCAAGATGGCTGCTGGGCCATGCTGGCGGCCATGTTTTTTGGCCGAACGACCCCAAAATCACTCGTTCCCATCTACATGTCAATATTAACATCCATGACAAATTTCATGATGATCAGACGAATAGTACGACCTGTAGCCAGCGCCAATGGATTGAATTTAGAAATCCAAGATGGCTGCCAGCAACCATGTTTTTGTTGCCGAATGACCCCAAATGACTCGTTCCCATCTACATGTCAATGGCAACGTTCACGACAAATTTCATAAACATCAGACAAAAGGTACGACCTGTAGCCCGCGCCAAAGGATTTAGTCATGTAAAGAGTAAAATCCAAGATGGCTGCTGACGGCCATGTTTTTCGGCCGAACGACACCAAAATGACTCGTTCCCATCTACATGTGACGTCATTGTTAACATCCCTGACAAATTTCATGAAGTTCCGACCAAAGCTACAACCTGTAGCCCGCGCCAAAGGATTTAGTAATGCAAAGAGTAAAAACCAAGATGGCTGCTGGCGGCCATGTTTTTTGGCCGAACGACCCCAAGATCACTCGTTCCCATCTACATGTCAATATTAACATCCATGACAAATTTCATGATGATCAGACGAATAGTACGACCTGTAGCCCGCGCCAATGGATTGAATTTTGAAATCCAAGATGGCCACCAGCAGCCATGTTTTTTTGCCGAATGACCCCAAAATGACTCGTTTCCCATCTACATGTCAATGGCAACGTTCATGACAAATTTCATAAACATCAGACAAAAGGTACGACCTGTAGCCCGCGCCAAAGGATTTAGTCATGTAAAGAGTAAAATCCAAGATGGCTGCTGACGGCCATGTTTTTCGGCCGAACGACACCAAAATGACTCGTTCCCATCTACATGTCATTGTTAACATCCATGACAAATTTCATGAAGTTCCGACCAAAGCTACAACCTGTAGCACGCGCCAAAGGATTTAGTCATGCAAAGAGTAAAATCCAAGATGGCTGCTGGTGGCCATGTTTTTTGGCCCAATGACACCAAAATGACTCGTTCCCATCTACATGTCAATGTCAATATTCATGACAAATTTCATAAAGATCAGAACAAAGGTACGACCTGTCGCCCGCGCCAAAGGAAATTGTTGACAGACACACGGACGACGGACGCCAAACCATGGCAATAGCTCAAACTTACAAAGTAAGTTGAGCTAAAAATGACCCAATATACATTATGGCTTTCTTAAAACATGCAGCCAGAAAAAAATTAATGTATGAATTTTTTAATGTGGAACTATGACTCAACTGAATTCCTTGGCACTAAAACTAAACTTAAATTATGATATTATTGGGGCGATATGACCCATGCACTAAACAAGTTAACTGGTGTATTGTAGATACAATCATTGTTCTTAAGTTTTCTCTAGTACTTTGGGGCCATCTGCCTCTTCTCATTCAATAAAATTTAAGAGCTACATAATAGGTTTTAATAGGGTCATTGTTCTTCAAAACAGTGATTTTAATGTTGCTAATTTTTCCGCAAACTTTATAAACTCAAACTTCATAAACTAGACTTAAACTTTCTGTGATGACATAAAGCTGATATCATACCCTTTGGTCAGAACAGGAGGTACAGTAATGCCCTAAATAATCGACTCCTTAACCACAGCAGAATTATGGGTAACTTTTCAGGATATAGTCAGAAATATGGCTTGTTGCCATTCATCGGAAAGCAATATTTCTGACTAAATCCTGAAAAGTTACCCATAATTCTGCTGTGGTTAAGGAGTCGATTATTTAGGGCATTACTGTAGTGTGTGGGAGGCTGCTAAGGGTCCCTCCCTAATAATCTTGGCACTAACATATGCAAAGACTCAAATGGGATTGGAAATTTTTTTTTTTTCTCAAGAATTGTCCACCCTATCACTGATGCTCTCACCACCCCTGGTGGTACACATGAAAACTATCAAGCCCAGTCAGCTGGTGGGGTTAAATGGCAGTCTAGCCAGTAAGGCCACATTTTTTAATTTATTGGTTTACGGATAATTATTTTAACCCTTTCGTGATGGGAGCTGCGGTGGTGATTCCTGTGCCAGCGCATTCTCTTGTATATGCAAAGGGAGCCTCGCATATATATATATATATGAAAATGCACTGGCTTACAAAGTCAAGGTAAATATTGTTAGACAATGTATTCTCTTATATACGCGAGGCTCCCTATGAGAGACTTGCATCTATAAGAGAATGCTTTGGCACAGGTTTTTAGCAAAATTTCAGGAAGCTCCAGTCATGGAAGGATTAAAAGATAGGGTAGCAGGAGTGGGAAAAATTAATTAATCAATCAATAGTGGCAAAGAGTGTGTCAAAATAATCCAATATACAATGAGATATATCAGATGAAAGGTATTTCTGTTACAGTATCAGGAATATTGAGAAGGGTTCATTTTAACTACAAAAATCCATGCAAGTGAAAGAGGATAAACCTGGAGGTATAATAAGAGAATGATTAAATGTAAAATATAAACCAAATGCTGATCATCCCTTGGCAATAATAAATAGCTATGATCAGAATCATAATCTAGAGTTTTTGTCGACTTATAGAGTATACTGAACGTTATGTACTAACGAAGTACATTTATAGACAAATATACATAATAACACAAATTCTCAAATTATTCGAATTTATGGTTCCTAGTGCCAATTTTGCACTAGTAGTGTCACATTAACATTGAAATATCATAAGACCCCTGAGATATTAACTGAACACAGTCCAAACCCTGGGTCAGTATAGCTCTCAAGAATAATATATAGACAATACGATCTGTATTTTGGGCTGAGAAACTCACATATGAAATTTGTTTCCGATCAGATAAAAAAAATTGATTGATCAGAGCATGTATGAATTCTAAGATGAAAAAGGGCCATAACTCCTTAACAAAAAATCGGATCAAACCCATATTCAAACTCGATCTGTATTTTGGTCTGAGAAACTCATATAAAAAATTTGGTTCCGATCGGATAGAAAATGTTTGAGTTATCGCACCATGAAAAAGTGTCTACAGACAGACGGATCAGATGGACAGACGGACGAAGGACGATTGGACCATCTGGACGTCGACAATATGTGTACCATACTATGGTCTGGGTACACATAAAAATTGTTATAGAATGTAAGACAAAATGATAAAAAATGATAAAAATTGTCAAAGAATGTAAGAAAAAATGATAAAAAATGATAAAAATTGTTAAATAATGTAAGAAATATTGATAAAAAATTGTTAGGCCAATGTATTCTCTAAAATATGCGAGGTCGACTCATATATATAAGAGCATGCATTGGCACAGGGTCTTTAATGTTGCGCCAGCGCAGCTCCCGTCATGAGAGGATTAACAGTGCAATCTAAATGTCAAATGAATTTGTCTTGTCTTGATTGACATATTATGCCAAAAGATGATAAAAAAAATGTGATACTAATGTTACATATGTGTAATGTGCATGCATTATAGATATTGTAATATGCTGTAAGGAATGCACACTGAAGCTATACATTTGCATTGTTTCTAGATTAAAAAGTTTTGCTAGATTTCGGAATTGGAATTTTATAAATAATTTACGTTTGTTGGAGTGAAACCTGGTGAAACAAGTTAAAACATAAAGACAGGGATGGCTGAAGCACTAAAGGGCAAGGGGGCAGAGCTCACCCTTCAGATGGGCAGTTTTCCTCCAATATAAACTATGCATTATATATAAATGTACATGATTTGAGTATCAAGGGGGCTCCAGAGCCCTGCATGCCCCCATCCCACCCGTGCATAAAGTAGTTTTCACAAGACCATTTGGCCTACATTTAGATTGAAATTCCCAATCCAGCATTCCTTCCTATTTCAGCCATGGCACTAAACGAGTTAACCCTGTTGATAATAGCTGACATATATTTACTTGATTATTATTGATCCAATTACAATTAGCTAATAAGAGCAACAAATAGCTCGGGGATAATTATTGAACATATTTGCTAAAAAAAAAACCCTACAGATGAATACAAAGTAGATTGTTTATCATCCTGTAGTCTGCTTATATTAACTATTTCTTTACTAAATACTCATTGACAAATAGTTCCCTTACAAAATGTTCAGATAATCAGTTCAACAAACAGTCATAGGCCGTTTTGTTGAACTGATTATCTGAACATTTCGCACAAATGAATAGGAATCATTATGCACTTGTACTATCTCTTTGTCTGATTGTCGTCTGCTTATATTTCCAGAACATCACTCGAAATGAATAATAGACCATTCCAATGTATACTTTTATAACTGAGTTGGAGAATCAATTTAGCAAAGAAAAGGGTAAGTAAAGATCCCTACATGAGAGACCATTCTGACATACTTATAAGATGGACTGGGAGAAGCCATCCAGGAATCATAGGGTTATCCCTTTATTGAATAAATAATAATCCCTTAGGAAGTGTTCAGATAATATAAGTTCACCAAATGGTCAATGTTGAACTTAATATCTGAACATTTCCCCACCAATGAATTTGACTCCTTCTGCACTTGCGTTATCTGTTTCATCTGTCTGTTGTCTGCTTATATATTCTGAACATCCCTCCAGTTGAAGAATAGAAACTTCCAACAGAAGCATTTAGAATGGCATGGGAGAATCCATTCCGGAATCATAGGGTTAATTTTGTTCTGGGCAGCCATCAGCCCAGCTGTGTGGAATATTATTTGACTTGATTGTGGTATTAGCCTCATGTGGCATGCAGCCACATGTTTTAGTCATCAGGTAGTCAGATATGCATAAATAAATCAAAATGTGGCTTTGAGTATGGCCCATCAAGACAATTAACAGGGAAAACTATGCTAAAATCGACACTATCAGACTGACTACACCTTTAGTTAGTGAGCCATGAAATTAACCCTGCATGGTAAAGGATACACAGTTGATAAGTAACTGGCCAATCCATTCTTCAGAAACATTTAGAGTAGGGTCCTGTGAATCGATTCAATGCAATTAAAATCTTTCATCAGATTCGATTCAATTTGAAATCTGCTGTCCTGATTCAAATTTTATGGAATCTTTTCCACCAGGTGAATTCCCATGTTTTCTACAGACCCCAACGCATACTAACCAATCGCTCATGCAGATAACACTGTCGAAAATGAGCTATAGATAGATCACACTATATTTATATGAATGACCCAGGCATA
Source organism: Siphonodentalium dalli (assembly GCA_032622095.1). NCBI lineage: Eukaryota > Metazoa > Mollusca > Scaphopoda > Gadilida > Siphonodentaliidae > Siphonodentalium > Siphonodentalium dalli. The sequence continues at coordinate 179,716,759 of CP136065.1, read as the reverse complement.
AGTCCACTTGGACTGTGGGGTGGGGTTATAGGAATTGCATGTGACATGAGAGTTACATACAAGATCATTTGGCAAACATTGTCAATCTCATATACAGCCAAAGCTAAAGCTCAAGGATATCAGAATGACACACAATTGCAGATTTACTCCTTTCTATACCGAATACTCATTGACGAGTAGTTATCATTTAGGAAATGTTCAGATAATAAGTTCAACAAACGACCATAGGTCATTTGTTTAACTTTTTATCGGAACATTTCACACCAATGAATATGAATAATTCTACTCTTGTATTATCTGTTTTTCTGTCTGTCGTCTGCTTTTATTACCTGAACACCCATCCAAATGAATAATAGATCATATAAATTTAGAACTGAGTGGGAGAATCCAGTTAGTATAGAGAGGGTTAAATATACTGTTTGGAAACTGATGAAGTCTGCTGAATGTGAAAGGTCGAGTGCACATTATATAGAGGATCTCCAACGAGTTATGTTGGGATATAAGATTTTATGAACCGAGTTTGCTAAATTTGATTCTCAATGAGTCGTAGACGAGTTGTGACTCAAATTTATGAAATGAGTTTCATAAAATCTGATATCCCAACATAACGAGTTGAAGATCTTCAAACATCACATGAAAAAAACTTGAGCTTTATGCCTTTTTAACAAATCAAAATCTTTAAAAGAAGCTCAAAAATGCATGTAAAATACATACATTCACGGCGTTGGCTGAGATGCTTCACAACCGTATACAACAGTATTGCGCACTCGGCTTGCGATGAAATATATAGTCTCCCAATTTGCCTCTTTGTTTTTGTGCCTATTTTCTTTAGTGCAAGTTTGACAATAATTGAACTTTATTGAACAAAGCAATCATTTTGCAATGTCTGGTAATGGTGTCAAGCACGGCTTTTCTAAATAATATTAATCCATGTGGTAATTTACTTGGTGCAATACCAAGTATCCCGGGAAGCACGCAGCGATTACTCATAATCCCATCCTGCAGTCATCGCATTCACATTCGTCAGTATATATTCATGACGAAAAAGAGTTCCATGCATAATTTCTAGCTTTACTCACTTCACATTATTGTAGAAGAAATACTACACACAAAAAAAAAACATTAATATGGTTAGATAACACAAGATTCATTCAAATATCTTTATCATCATGAGATTTCCGGTTTGTTATGACTAATACAGCAAACTCCTTCACCCTTTCTATCCTAAATACTCATTGATGATTAGGAAATGTTCAGATAATAAGTTCAGCAAACGACCATAATACTTCTGCACTTGTATTCTTACATCATACTGCCGTCTGCTCATTTTTCCTGAACACCCAATTAAATGAATACTAGAACATTCCAATATTTACTTTTATAACTAGGTGGGAGAATCCATTTAGTACAGAAAGGGTTAAAATGTCTTACAAATTATCGGTTCAATGTCCTGTACTAACATCTGTTTTCAGAATGAATCTACCAATCTCTTAGTGAATCTGTCATTAATAAATTCAGGAATGATGTCTTCATAATAAGAGAAACACTAACCACCTACTCCATAGCAAGAATGATTTTTGTATCATTCTGGCACATCACTGGCATGAATGGCCCCAGGTGTGTAGGAATTATTGAAGAGCAGGGAAGGCACAACCTTCTGTCCCCACTGTTAACCCTTCTCTATCTGGAGCTTCCAGAAGTTTTGCAAAAACCCTGTGCCAATGCATTCTCTTATATATGCAAGTCTCCCATAGGGAGCCTCGCATATAATGTCATATATATGTCATATATGAGAGAATACATTGGCCTAACAATATTTACCTTGACCTTGTAAGCCAGTGCATTCTCTTATATATGCAAGTCTTCCATAAGGTCCTTAATGCTGCACCAGTGCAGCTGCCATCATAATTGTTAGGGGAGTTGGTACAGGGACATGGCAAAAGGTGAGGGGGCAGGCAGGGGTGGCAGAGCATGGGCTCTGGGTCCTTTGCCCTCGACTGACGCCAGAACAAGTTCATAATTTATATAGGGAAAAGTGCCCTTTTGTCGATTGTAGTCATTGTCCTTCATTGCTTTAAGCAAGCACACCTGGGGTCAAGGATATATCATCCCATGCAACATAGTTCAAAATTTTAGGAATAAATAGATAACAATTTGAATTTTTTTTTGGAAATTTAAGACTGAAATTTCAACCACCCCACCCCAAACAGAGACCATCTAGCCACGTCCCTGATATTATATGTTAGAATATAACAGTTGAGTTGAAATTGTATTGCAGCAAGGGCACTTACATGTTGCAATGTTCCAGTTTTGCCGAGGCTGAGTATATTTATAATTTGAAAACAACTAAATTCAATTCATTTTATAATTATATGATGTTTCTTATTAGGATACGAATATTGGTTAATGGTGGTGGTGGAGTTACATCTTGAAATGTGTTACTGAAAGTCTTATGCCCATCAGCAATTTGTATTCAATTTATTCTAATTTTAATTGTAAAGTAAACAAATATTCCAGAGTATTCCGCCCATCAGCAATTTGTATTCATTTCATTCTAATTTTAATTGTAACGTAAACAAATATTCCAGCAGAAAATCAGAAATCACAGCAGATGTAAACTACTAAACAAAGTGCTGGAGGATGCACAGGTTTTGAAATCTTATTGCAGCAAGGCACTTACATGTTGCAATGTTCAAGTTTTGCCGAGGCTGAATATATTTATAATTTGAAAACAACTGAATTCACTTCATTATATAATTATATGATGCTTGTTTTAGGATAGGAATATTGGTTATTGGTGGTGGTGTAGTTACGTCTTGAAATGTGTTACTGAAAGTCTTGTGCCCATCAGGAATTTGTAATCATTTCATTCTAATTTGAATTGCAACGTAAACAAAAATTCCAGCAGAAAATCAGAAATCACAGCAGATGTATAAACTACTAAACAACATCATTTCCAAGGAGATTTCAAACACTGTGTACCCTTCAGTACACTTTTAAAACCTGTGTACTCTTCTGAGTCTTCTCCACATTTTAAAAATATGTGTACCCTTCAGTACTCCTTTAGGTAAGAGTGACCCCTTCAGTTGTACTAATGCTAATACAATGTACCACTCAAATCCCATGACAAAGAGTGGGACATGCAAAAAAATTGATTAAGACAAGATGCACAAGTGAAATTCTATTCAAAACTGTATATCAGAGAACAACCATGTATTTTGGGTGATCTTTATCTTAAATCTTTACTAACAAAAACACCTTATTAAAAACAAATAGAGAACATGTCATGGCTAAGTGTGTAAAAGTTTTTTTTTTAAATCAAATTTCCTGTGAGTCTTTTAATGAAGCATGTGTGTGTATGCAACATATTCTGTTTGTTTTTTTTAACTTTTAGTGCAAAGTATTGTTAAAGTGTTAAGTACACTGGGAAAGTGAAGTGAACTGTCCTTATATACAGGTCTCAAAATATGGTGCTGGATATTTGCAGAATGAGGTCCCCAGAGGGTGAATTTAGTGACACTACTCCGCACAGCGGGTTAGTGTCACAAATTCATCCTCTGGGAACCTCATTCTGCATGGCCTCATCAGCTATGGGAGACCTTAACTCAGATTTAAGTTCCCAGATGGTGAAGATGGTGATGTGCACCCATTGGGCACCTCGATTATGCATTGTGTCATCTGTCAGTTTGGGGATACATGTATAGAGAAACTAAAAAAAAAAGGAAAAAGAAATTTTCTAAAGAAGTTTCTAAAGAAACTAAAAAACTTGTTAATTTGATAATAAAGATACATTCCAGAGGACATGAAGCCTATGGATAATGAGGTCCCCAGAGGGTGAATTTAGTGATGCTAGCCCACTGTGCGGGGTAGCGTCACTAAATTCACCCTCTGGGGACCTCATTCTGCAAATGTCTGGCATCATATTTTGGGGCCTTCTTATATACTGTGGGTAAAGCTAATAAAATACCAGAAGGCATGTGGTGATATCTATCAGGGTGTTGTAACATAAGGAAAAAAGATCAGTTTCCCTTGTTTATTGACAGAGGGGCAGGGTTAGGAAAACAAAGTTTATGCAAACCATAATTACAGAACTATGAAAGCAGATGTACCACAACATGTTAAGACCATTAGGGTCCGTAAGTACCAACAAAATCTACAAATGGAACTTCCAAGATCAAAGGAGATTTTTATCACAAACCAAAATGTGTGTTGAAGTACTACTGAACACATGGCTCGAAAACTACAGTAATGTTAGAGATGTTCATCTCCAATTTCCAGCTGCATCATATCTTTATCCAGGGACTAACCCCCACCCCCTCCCAACCCATGGCACATTAGGCCAAAACAAACTGTTTAGTGATGTGGGAGCTCATTTGAATCTGATAAGTGAGGATTTGTGATCACGCACAGGTAAGGTAACATTATTCATGTACATGTATCTGGGGAACTTTACTAATTGATTTTCGAGGGTCGGCGTTTCTGCATACAGTGGAGTGATTATCCCCACCCCTCCCCCCATGAAATTAACTCTTCCATAGCTGGAGCTTCCTGAAATTTTGCGAAAACTATGTGCCAATGGATTCTCTTATATATGTGAGTCTCCCACAGGGAGTCTCTCATATAGAAGAGAATAAATTGGCCTAACAATATTTACCTTGACCATGTAAGCCAGTGCATTCGCTTATATACGCGAGGCTCCCTATGGGAGACTGGTATATATAAGAGAATGCACTGGCACAGGATCTTGAATGCTGCACCAGCTCAGCTCCCATCATGAAAGGGTTAACGGTCTGCACTGAATTATTTCCTCCACCCTTAACCCTTTACCCAACAAAACGGCCAAAACCGGCCAAATAAAGCTTCAACAGCCTAAAATATCTTCGGTCTGTCTCAATAGAACCATACAAATATGGATATCATTGGAACCGGCTCCTTGACCACATTGTGATAGTTACAGTTATGCCCTGTGCCAATGCATTCTCTTATATATGCGAGTCGACCATAGGTCGCCTCGCATATATAAGAGAATGCATTGGCCTAAAAAAAATCTTTTTTTACCATTTTTTCTTACATTCTTTAACAATTTTATAATTTTTAATGTGTTAAGCCAATGCATTCTCTTATATATGCGAGGCGACCTATGGTCGACTCGCATATATAAGAGAATGCATTGGCACAGGGCCCTTCTGTTGGGTAAAGGGTTAACTGACAATGTCCGGATATGGCCTAGAGGCTGCAGCGATGATAAACCAAACCAAACCAACCATACCACATCATAAGTATCAGCGAATACAGGAGAAGTCGGCCCAAAACGAAGTCGACCCGGCTACAAAGTCGGTCCAAAACAAAGTCGCCCCCAGATAAGTCGGCCCAGGAGAAGTTGACCCAGCTATTAAAATGTAGCATTATATATATGTATTTCCATTATTTGTCTCGTTGCCCGACAGCCACCTGCAAAGTGACAGCCATGCAAACATCAGGTTCGATCAAACGGGGCCAGCACCAATTGTAAATTCATTCAAATGTTCCTATGTACAACAGTGTGTACAACCTGATAAGTTTACAACATAGAGACATCACTAGTCCAAATTCAACACCAGCTGGTTAAGGCAGGAAAGTTAAAATGCATTCAAAGAATGCGAACCACCACGAAAACAGAAGGCCAGATATTCCAGCTTTGGTCTGAATATAAACAGAAACAGATATCAGCTTATTTTTCTAATAGGCAAACATCAATGTAACAGTATATTTCCTGTCTTAAATTCCCCTTTAATGAACCCTATGGACATATCTGCCATGACATTGTGCAAAAATGCTACGAGGTGATATAATCCCCTTAGACACCATTTGGCGAAATGTTGGTCACACTTGCATAATGTAAATGCTGCAACTATAAACTACAGAATATAAACACCTGTTTGTGCCACAGTCATTAACAAGCATTAAAAACGAGAGGCCCATCACGATCGATCCGCAGATGTTAACCCATCCCTTGGCGATAGTAAATTACTCTGATCGGAATCATAAATGAGAGTTTTGATGTTGAATTATACTGTTATGTACTATTATAGACAATGTACATAACACAAATTATTGGAATTTATGGGTCACTCACATTTATATAAGAGAATGCACCGGAACAGGATCTGTAATACTGCACCACCACAGCCTTGAGTTAAATGTGAAAAAGGTGACCTGGACATGGAATACTTGGTCAAGAGATTCCAATTTAAGTTTACAATAAATGTATCAAATTCTACCCACAACAGCCATCAAGATAAAACACATCACTGCTGACCCATTAGTATCAATTATACAACAGAGCTGTCAACAAATCACAGGCATTGTTTATGTTAAAGCCTGGCATCTCTATGAAACCAATGACATTTAAAATGACCTCAGACCATCTGTAGAGTGATGTTCTAGTCTACTGTTAATAATAGCATGTGATGTGTATTGTTGAAACTTTTTTTTTAAATTAGATATCACAGCTTTCTTTATCTGCACATTGGCATAAGAGACATCAGAAAATAATATAGCCATATTAATAGCTAAGTTGTCCAAAGGCATGGGATGGAATTGGTGAATGTCATTCCAAACAAATTTATCAGTACATAACAATATTTTGTACCGACTTAAACCAAATTTGGTGTGCTGACTCGGGGTACCCTTGACGGAGTTATAATAGTGTTAGTTTTTCAAATTTTGTTAACTTTAAAATTTATCTTTTTTTTTCAATTATTTAAAAATAATATTTTTTCGAAAAAGGGCCATAACTCAGTTAAAAATAGTCGGATCAAACCCATATTCGAACTCGATCTGTCTTTTGTGCTGAGAATTTCATATACAAAATTTGGTTCCGATCAGATAGAAAATGTTCGAGTTATCGCACCATGTGTAAAGTGTCTACAGACAGACGGACAGACAGACTAACGACGAGTGGTCAATCCGGACGTTGACACTATGTTTACCATATTATGGTATGGGTAAACATAATAATGGGGCCGACTTCTTTTGAACAATCTTTAATTTACCCGGGCCGACTTCTCTTGGGGCCAACTTCTCTGGGGCCGACTTTGTCTTGGGCCGACTTCTCCAGATACTGTATCAGCACTATAGATCAATGGTCCCTAACAAAAAATAATCATAACACTAAAAGTACCTGAACCTAAGACTGTCCCCAAAATAGTGATCAAAATGGCAAATATAAGAAAAATAAAATAGGATGATATAACAACGGTCACATTACGGGAATAATTCCCTTCATTTTGACATTTTCCAGCAACAAGGAAGTGAGATTTCTGTACGAGTAAAAATAATTGACCACCAGCTTAGAAATGGTCTATCTTTTCCCTGAGCTCTCCATGTAGATACAAAGGCATAAAATAATACTTTTTGAGTCAGAGAGATCAGTCGACAGGAGCTTGTCACAAGAACAAAAAAAATTCAAAATTATTTCCCATGAACAGGGACTGAAAATGTGTCTATTTTTAGCAATGTTATTCATTGGAAGGTCTACCTTTTAACCGTTCCATGACTGGAGCTTCATAAATTTTGCAAAAACCCTGTGCCAACTAATTATCTTATATATGAGAGTCTCCCAAAGGGAGCCTCGCATATATAAGAGAATACATTGGCCAAACAATATTTACCTTAAACTTGTAGGCCAGTGCATTCTCTTATATATGCAAGTCTCCCATAGGGTCTTTAATGCTGCGACAGTGCAGCTCCCGGCATGAAATGGTTAATATATATACATTTATTCAGCCAATAGTTAGGGGAGTTGGTACAAGGACATGGCAAAAGGTGGTAGGGCAGGCAGGGGTGGCAGAGCATGGGCTCCGGGCCCCGTGCCCTCAACTGACGCCAGTACAAGCTCTTAATTTAAATAGGGAAAAGTGCCCTTTTGACGATTGTATATAAGAGAATGCATTGGCACATGGTCTTTAAAGCTGCACCAGCGCAGCTCCCATCATGATAAGGTCAAAACACTTTTAACTGAAATATTTGCAAACACAAGATGTTTATCATGTGTTTGTTTCAGAACAACAATGCTAATGTACCTTCAAAACGAGTGTCATAGAATTTGTGTTGTTGTTGGAAGAGGTGCAATGAAGAGACAGATCATCTTTAAAGAATCGATTCATGCGCTAACTATGCTATGATGGTGCCAGAGTATTTCCAGTCTTGAATCAACAGTGGTACAACATTGCATAATGAAATAAAAACACTCCTGGGTATGCAACAAATGCTGATTTCTATCTCGAAATTGTTCCCAGGCTGATTTTCCAGCTTAATTTAACAGATTTTTGCACCTGACGCATACAGCTGTAAATGGTTCCAGATTATATTTAGATTACAATTGGCTTAGCGCTGGGTGGTCCTATTGTTATTAATCCAAAAGAACTAAGTACAAACTGAATGAGGCCATTAAGCTCTCTTTAATGTCATTATAGTAAAATGAGGATAATATGTGTATCAACCCATTTCCCTGTCTGTCATAAAAGGTCTCCCCCATTGTCAACATATACCCTCCATCTATAACTTGACCAACAACACCACCAGCAGCTCCGCCATCTCCATTCCACTATCAGCAGCAGAGATGTGGAAATATGCCAAAGAAGTACTTCAAAAGGTTAGGGCATGTGAAGAAAAGGCACTCAGCAATTCCAAAGAATTCAGTAAAACAGAAGAACAGTTCACACAGATTGCAGATATTACAGTAATGCCCTAAGTAATCAACTCCTTAACCATTCAGGAAATATGGCTTGTTGACCTTCATCGGAAAGCTCCCATAATTCTGCTGTGGTTAAGGAGTTGATTATTTAGAGCATTACTGTAGCTCACACCAGCCTCCATCACCACCACAAAGAACGACAACAACAACAACAACAACAACAGACAGATAGAAAAAGAAGAAAAAATTATTTAGATAAATTTCATTCATTGTCATCCCTGTTCATGTCATTTGAAATGTTAAACGATTTCGTGATTCCTCCAAAATTTTCAAAGTGGATTGTTGGGGAGGGGGACACCCCTTCCAATTAAATCTTCCCGGGTCCACTCCCAAATCCCCAATAAACATATCGGCTTTAGGCCATGGAAAACTGTTTGCATATAGGGTAGGTTCCAGGGGCAGGAATCTATGTTATCAGTCTCTAACCAAAAGCAGTTTTGATTTTAAACTTGTTTATAACATATATAAACGTTTATCTGACGGGATAAACTAGTAATTGAGCTATGGAAATTCACAACGTACAGTAATGCTCTAAGTAATCGACTTCTTAACCACAGCAGAATTATGGGTAACTTTTCAGGATTTAGTAGGAAATATGGCTTGTTGCCATTCCGATAAATGGCAACAAGCCATATTTCCGACTAAATCCTGAAAAGTTACCCATAATTCTGCTGTGGTTAAGAAGTCGATTACTTAGGGCATTACTGTACATTCAAAAATTAGTAATCGTTAAAAACTTATATTTCTATCTGAAATTTATAAGGAAAATAGGTATGTGCCCTGATTTTTAACATCAAACGTACATCAATCATTTAAACATGTGTTGGTAAAATATTAATGCACGCAAACACTTTCACATGTAAATACAATAACTCCTGCAACAAATATCTAGCTCATCCACTGCATTGACTTAACCCTTTCAGTGCGAAGTCCGATTTTTGTATCAACCCATATTTCCTTGATCATTTTTCAAATTTATTGATTATAATAATGTGATACATTGATGGAAAGAGCTCTAAGAGCTCTTTCCATCAATGTATCACATTATTATAATCCATAAATTTGAAAAATTCCATCAATGTATCACATTATTATAATCAATAAATTTGAAAAATAATCAAGGAAATATGGGTTGATACAAAAATCGGACTTGGCACTGAAAGGGTTAAAGATAGCAGCTATCCGCACTTCTGAAATGATGGTTTAGAGATTACATTAGTGACCTAGGTTCCTGATCCTGTATTCCATTGGTCACTCAATTGTCAAGTCCACTTGACTGCGCTTTGATACAAATAGACATGTATTGAGCAATCGGGGCACTACATAATTCCCCACCGGTATGTGCATGTGCCTACTGAGTGGCCCAGATGAACAATAATAATAATGAGACTTATATAGTGCTTATCTCGCTAACATAAATTTGACACTGAGCACTTCACATTATTACCCCAGCTGTTAAGTAATGCCAAAGTCATATGCCTTTTTATACAGGCGCTTCACTAGATCAGCTTAAGCTCACATAACAAACCAGGTCCTTATGTCTCGACTAGCTATGATGAAGCGAGCACAATACAAGTTACCTTGCCCAAGGTTCACAACTTGGAGCATGATTTGAACATAGTATGATCAGACAGCAACATGTTGTTAATCTGACCAAGTCTCTGTTGTGAGAAACTCAATGATACACTGGCGGGCTGTGAACTCACTCATCTCCATGTATTGACAATGAAGATAATTCAACTAAACCACCAAGCTCCCTATTTTATTAACATCTTCGCTGCTATGACGTCCTTAACTATTATGGATGTAAAAGTGCACATCATGTGCTATATGGTCCATAGTACCTATGGACCTACTTCAGTACACCAGCAGTAGGCCATTATTCATAACTACGACTCAGAGATTGGTGCATTGGAATAACTGTATCTCGAAGTTTCAAACAGTGTATGACATTCCACGATTGTGAATGATAATAGCCTTTTAACTGAGTCAGTTTTATGGTTCTTGTGATACTCCTGTTATATTTTTCCACTGGAAAATGGCAATATTGTCAACAGCCCAACATTTCGCAGCGAAGAGGCTAATAGTGGCTCATTTGTCACAGACGATGTCACATACACATATTTCAAAAGACAGTGTTGACTCAACATGCTCGCCAGAATATGGTGATATCATGGACATTTTGGCATTATTTTTAGGGTAAAATCAACGATCAGTCAGCGGAAATGCCCCAATTACAGCATCTGGTGAAATATAATTTCCAAAATGGATGAATCACCAGAGTGAACAGATGGGAAACAATGAATTTTATCACATCAAATGTCCGGAAATGACACAGCCATCTACGTTGTTATGGTCACAAAGGGTTATAAATCTGCCTTTAACCCTTTCTATACTATATAGATTCTCCCATACAGCTACAAAAGTATACATTGGAACAGTCTATTATTCATTTGGAGGGGTGTTTAGGTAATAAAAGCGGACAACAAACAGAAAAACAGATAATACAAGAGCAGAGGGATTCATATTCATTGGTGGGAAATGTTCAGATAATATGTTCAACAAACAACCTATGATCGTTTGTTGAACTTTTTTGAACATTTCCTAAGGGAACTACTCATCAATGAGTATTTAGTATAGAAAGGGTTAATATGGTTAAAGAACTTACAGGAAATAATGTTATCAATAAACTTTTGTACTTGATCAGTGATACAATAGTGAACTTCATGAACTTTTGCATTCTGATGTCCCCAGATATACATACCAACATCAACTCCCTGCCAGATGGTCAGATGTACAATGGTAGGAACTACTGAATGGAAGGCCTGCATGGTAATTATGATGCCTGTTAATAACCCCCATGTGTGCAAATACAATGCACAGGAAACAAAGAGGGGATGTGTAATGTTACACTCCCAAAAACAACCCACGTGCAAGGTCTCAAATGGCTTTCAAAATAGCCCCCATATTCTCAAGTGGCTTCCAAAACAGCTTGAGGGATTATAATTGTTTCTGTATTACATTCCATAGAAATTGTTAAAAAAATTAAGATAATTTCTCTTTCGTGAATTTAGTGAGGAAGTGTCCGGTAATTAAGATGGTATTTGAGTAATTCCTCAGTTTTTTTATGAATGGTATTCTGTGGAACATAAAGGCTGATATTATTTACACACAAACTATGAATGGAATCTAAGGTCAATTTGTCAGTAATTATATCATTACAGGTCTCTGACATTTTCACAAAAATTAACCCTTTCTTTACTAAGCACTCATTGGCAAGTAGTTCCCTTAGGAAATAGCCAGATAATAAGTTCAACAAATGACTATAGGTTATTATTTCCCACCAAAAGAATATGAATTCTTATACATTTTTATTATCTTTTCATCTAACGTCTGCTTATCTATCATGGTCATCCCTTCAACTGAATAGCAGACCATTCCAATGTATACTTTTATAACTGAGTGGGAGAATCCAATTAGTTAAGATATGGATAAAGGGATGTGGAACACTCTGATGGGGTGATTGAATGGCAATAGAGAACTAAGTAAATATTTTTCATAAATTTGATATCCAATTGGTAACCGCAACTTCATTCTTACATGAGCTGGGCTGGCGCAACATTAAAGACCATGTGCCAATGCATTCTCTTATATATGCGAGGCTGAGTCGACAATAGGTAGCATCGCATATATATGAGAATGCATTGGCCTAACAATTTTTTATCATTATTTATCAATTTTTCTTACATTCTTTAACAATTTTGATCAATTTTTTCTTACATTCTATAACAATTTTTTATAATTTTTTTTTTATTCTTTAACAATTTTTAATGTCATCAGCCCCTGTTGAAAGCAGTCATGATGGACGACCTTCAATATCATTCAGATCCGATAACCTATGGCTGAGATAAATGTCCGGACAGACAAAGTCTATAGGTTACAATCAACTAAATATTTCCCATAGGCGACAGTGTTAGGGTTAAGCCATGCCCACGATTCATTACGGTACTGAGCCAAAATTGTTTGCGTTTAGAACTCCACATCGGACATAAGTTGTCAAAAAGGAAATGGTGCCTTACCATACTTATTCCTGGAAATAAATTGGCATTTCCACAACTACCCCCTTTTGTGCACAAAATTTCAGTATAGAAAAATACCCCCACACCTTACCAAATTTGGCGACCAACATAGACGTTTGACGAACAATCCCACTCAAATGGCCGAGGAATTAACATAGCCTATGAATTTATTTTTTCTTTCACTTTAAACAACTGAAGATATTATACAGCATTCAGCTGCCGAACTCGAGTTTCCCTACACAAATGCAAGGGGCATAATTTCAAATTTTTTTCCTCGAAAAGTGGGTGTATAACCAATAAACAATGACAAAATGAATGGTATTTAAATGTTTACAAAATTTGTCAGTTTGTATGACCAATTTCAAAATATTCCATTTTTATTTCTATTTCTACCCTAAGACCCGACCAAGAGAGAAATGTATTGTAAACCAGTTTATTGTAAAATAGTCTTACCTGCAATGTTTGAAGTATAGAATGTACATCAATTGTTATGGCTGGAGTCCCCTGGACAATTAGATGCAATCAAGCCACCTTATCAGTGATCCATCTGTCATCTGTGCATGTTCCCCAGTGTCAATACCTGTATATCTGTAGATGGTGTACATATGAAGTTTACATTTAAAACAAGTTTTCTCTCTTCTATATAAAAAAGTTGATAGTTGAAAAGAACGGTGAAATGAGTTCAACAAAGCAGTAAAGATAGATGATGCTGGTGGATAAATAGATCATGCCATAAATTTCTACTCTGCATGGTTTAACACCTGTAGAGATCATATTTGATCAGTACAAAACGGGAACCAGTACAAAACATGGAAACTTTTTGATGTTTTGACAGGGAACCTTGTGAAGTAGAAAAAATAACATAGGGAATATGTTTCTTAGTTAATACCTGTTGCTTAATAATATACTTCACTGTGGGTGAAAGTCCCAACTTGAAATTGAACGAATTACGGAGAATTTCTGAGCGAATTTGCTTTGAGTACCATACAATTATGGAATTTCTCAGGTTAATTAATTCAATGTTTTTATAAATTTTGGCTCACAAAAGTCACAGAAAAGCATGCAATCTCAAGATGGGACCACCCCCTAATGTGAAGTAGATTATTGAGGAACAAGTATTAACAAAGAAATATATTCCATGTCGTGTTTGTTCAATATTATAAGTTCCCTGAACAGGTCAAAACATCAAAAAGTTCCCAGGTTTTGTACTGGTGGAATATGATATCTACTGGCATTAAGCCACGCAGAGCTGTGCAGAGTAGAGTTTTATGGCATTATCTGGTGGATAAAGTGGTCCTAATTTGCTATGTGGTGAGGCAGCGCATCCCTTTCCCCTCCAACATATTCCCTGACCCAATCCACAGATTAAGACCTACATCACCAGTGTATCTACCACTAAATAAAATCACAGGGAATGATAAACAAGAAAATTTGATATTTCTTTCCAGACACTCATATGAGATAGTTTGGTATTCAAACAAAACTGTAGGTATATATTACAAACAAGCCTGGATATAGTGTGTCTGACATTTGCAGAATGAGGTCCCCAGAGGGTGAAATGAGTGATGCTACCATGCACAGTGGGCTAGCATCACCAAACTCACCCTCTGGGGACCTCATTCTGTGCTGGCCTCATCTTCTGGGAAGTATCTACAGTCTCATGTTAACATTGTTTTCAGTTACTTTTCCCCTTCTGTTCAGTCTCTATATCCCCGAATTTGCAGAAGATTAGATGCATAATTGAGCTGACAAATGGGTGAACATCAGCAACTTAAACTGGGGAAATTCAATCTGATCCTAGGTCTCCCATAGCAGTTGAGGCCTGCAGACTAATCTCACCTGTCATAAGTGACAAGCAGTACAAGAATCTACTTGTCACCCAGAAACATAGATCATGTCATGATGTCTGGCTAACCCCCATAGAGATCATATTGCACCAATAATATGAATCATACGTGACACGTAGTGGAGCAACCACACATGATGTGCCTCAAATTGGCCTTTTTTCGGCGACATAATGCTAAGAATAATTTATGTAACATCATCCAGTGGTCACAATGGAGACAACATGCCAACTTGACAAGACGTGTTGTGGATTGTAAAATCTTGTCTGGATTCTTGTCATGACTGAAATTAATAGACCTAAATCACATGTGAATTCTTCATAAGTTGTGAAGTAGTTATTTTCATTTTTATCGTGATGCTTCATTTCCAATTCCGCGTTTTTTGCAATCTCCACACAGTTGCTAACCGGAGGTCACGTGACAATTTCTCCAAAATCTATACCCGCGATCTTGAAAAATCATTGATGGATATAGAAAAAAATATTTTGAAGTCATTCACCTGCCTTAGGTATAAGCACCCTTGGTGGTTGTTATAAGTCCTGGGAATGTGCTAAATTTTCAATTACAAAATGATATTTTTTGGTGTATATAAAGGTCGGTTTATATGTCACATTTCGTTTTCACCTGATACTTAACAGGCCTGGATGGCAGGCTATTCTGAATCAACAATTGGTCCTTCACTGGCCACTGGTCCGGCTGAGGAACAGGATCCACTGGGCCGACCATGCTTCGATACAGGCCGACCATGGTTCGAACCAGTCAGAGAAAATTTTGAGAACTGAACATTAAAATTGTAAAATGCTAGCAATCCAGTGGTTTCACTTCAGGCAAATTCAAATTCTGATTTGTCTTTCTTATATTTATAGATGGTTTTTTATTAGTTACGGGGGACAAGGAAACCGTGCCGAAAATGGTTCGGCCTTATGTTAGCATTTGTTTTTAATTTGAACCTGATAATTGCAAAATCCTAGCATCTAGACTGGCCTCAAGCTTTCCAAGTGTTGAAAATTTCCAAACTGACATCCCCCTAAGATTAAAATATTTCACACTGATTGCCATTCAGTCAAAACTTTGACCTAAAGTAGGAAAATATGCAAATGGTCTAAAATCAACAAATTACCAACTAATAAATTGTTGGAAAATCAAACTATGAGAATAATTTCAGCCAATGATTGATGTGATATTTCCAACTCATGTTATGTCAGGTATGAAATTTCGAACTGTTGATAATTTTTACCAAAGTTGATGAGACACCCCCCAAAACTCCCCTCGCCCTGTCACCACGTCCCTGTAAATTAGATCTTATATGTTGTTGCTGTATAAACTGGCAGTCTGAATTCCTGAATAAATCTTAGAGATTTTCTAAATAAAATGTGACCTAGCACAAGGCAATGAAAATGACCTCTTGTTGGAGATATTACCTTACTAGAGAAAAACTCCCATCAACAAGGTTATTATAAAAACAATCTTACCTGCAGTGTGTCTCCAGTATAGGGTGTACACCAATTGTTAATCCATTTCATCAGGTGTTAAGGCAGGACAATCAGGTGGCAATCAAGCCGCCTGTATCAGCGATCCATCTGTCATCTCTGTATGTTCTCAGTGTCAATATCCTGTCTGCATCCTGACTCTATGCCAGGGAGAAAGAAGACAAATACAGACAGATTGGCGACAAAGTGTTACTTTGGCAAAGGAATATCACAGACAGGAGGCAAACATGAATGACAGACAGACAAAATCATTTGTTAACCCTAGTTGTGCTAATAACTCAAACTGAGGAAAATTACTGAAAGATATTAACAAGGAAGCACAATAACTCGTTCATAACAACTTTTGGACAAATTCAATAGTCATAGAATGATATAATCGCATGGCAACATTCACTCTCATCCTATTCCATTACAAATATAAATGTGGCACATAATGTTGTTGCAAACACTTTTGGAATCATTTATGTGGTATTTTATTTTAACATAAGAGTATGTTTGTTAGGGTTAAGAATATGTATAATCAGAATGAACTTACCTGTTGAGTGAACATACATTGTATCACAGTGAATTATTTTCATGAAAACTGCATATGAAAGCATTCCAAGAGAGTCAGTGGCTGTATGTAGAGCACTCATTTTCCAGCCAATCTGCTTCATAAATGCTGATTAGTGCTGAATAGAACAATGACAAATGTAAGATTTTACTGATCAGTCAACATTAATACATCAGAAAACAGAAAATTAAGTTCTGACACATTCTTATATGCCTATCTTGAAACTGAAATAAGGATGGATAAAAATTTTGAACAAGTTGATGTACAGCAGTAATATTAAAAGTGTTACAAATTAGAATTCAGATATTATGATTCAATCAAAATTACAAGAAAATTCATTGCAATGGAGGTCTCCACACATATTACATAGTGGGAGCAGCTTACATTTGCTAGGAGAAAAGACATCTGCAGAAATGGTTTAACCCTTTGAGTGCCAGGGGGCGATCTCATCGGCCCTAAACCTACAAAATAAGTCTGTTAAAGAATATAAGAATAAATTATTAAAATTGTAAAAAATTGTAAAAAAAAAAAAAAAAAAAAATGTTAAGCCAATGCATTCTCTTATATATGCGAGGCGACATATGGTCGACTCGCATATATAAGAGAATGCATTGGCACAGGGTATATGGGTCGATACAAAAATCGGACCTGGCACTCAAAGGGTTAATCAGTTTTACAGTGTCTACCTATATGCCATTATATATACACCTGAGAACAAACATATCTTCTTTTGTCTGTAATTGTGGAAAATATAATGAGTGTCACGCAAAATGAAGAAGAGTGTTATAATCATGGATGAATTTCCAACATCATCGCACAAATTTAAATTTCAGTATATTATGATTTGACACACTTAACCAGGGTAAGATTTTATAAGCATGATAATTTATTTTAAATAGTATTTATTTTCCAACTATGGACAATCAAATATGTAATTACAATAGATACAAATTTATGGAAAACAATGGAGTCATCACACTATACCCGATGTCATTTAATTGTACACATTTAAAAAAGTTTTGTGACTTAGAAAATGTATATTTGTTCTGTGTCCCCAAACTTCTAACAATTTGAACTGCTGTTTTTAAATATTGAGTACTGGGCATACTACACCTTTGTTGAAATGTTCTAAGTGGAAAATGGTTAATAATTCCATAAAAAAATAATGTTTCCGTCATCTATATATATGTTTCACATCTCCAATATGTGGGTAACAATAATCTGAAGTTCAAATATCTACGATCAAAAATGTAGAAGGAGTTGATTACACCATGAAGGTACCCTCATACAGAAAATTATAAAAAATGTTGAAATTTTCTAAGTCAAAAAGGGTTAATAACTTTGTTGAAAAAAAAAAAATCCGTCATCTATATACATGCTGCACATCTTCAATATATGGGCAACAATATTCTGAAGTTTCAAATCTCTAGGATGAAAACTGTAGAAGGAGTTGATTACACCATGAAGGTACCCTCATACAGAAAATTATAAAAAATGTTGAAATTTTCTAAGTCAAAAAGGGTTAATAACTTTGTTGAAAAAAAAAAAAAATCCGTCATCTATATACATGCTGCACATCTTCAATATATGGGCAACAATATTCTGAAGTTTCAAATCTCTAGGATGAAAACTGTAGAAGGAGTTGATTACACCATGAAGGTACCCTCATACAGAAAATTATAAAAAATGTTGAAATTTTCTAAGTCGAAAAGGGTTAATAACTCCATCAAAAAAAAAAATTTCTGTCATCTATATACATGTTGCACATCTTCAATATATGGGCAATAATATTCTGAAGTTTCAAATTTCTGGGATGAAATCTGTAGGAGGAGATGATTTCACCATGAAGGTACTCAAAAGTGTGACGCACGGAACGACGGACGAATGGACGGACGGACGAACGTACGGATGGAGCCCGTTTCTCTAGTCCCCCGAAAATAGATTTTTCGGGGGACAATTATTAAGAGCTTTGATATAGCTTTATAATGTCAAATCCAGCGGTTTGTATGACTGGCCCTGGATTTTGAAACAAGCTTGAATTTAGTGTGTCTGACATTTGCCGCAAGAGGTCGACAAAGGGTGAATTTAGTGTTGCTATCCTGCACTGTGGGCTAGCATAGCCAAACTCACCCTCTGGGGACCTCATTCTGCTTAGGCCTCATCTTCTGGGAAGTATATTTAGTCTCAAATGAACATTTTTGTTTTTAGTTACTTTTTCCCTATCGTTGTGTTTCTATATCCCTTAATTTGCAGAACATAAAATGCATAATCAAGGTGACTAATGACATCAAAAACTTCAACTGGGAAACTGATACTAGGTCTTCCATACCATTTGAGGACTGAGCAGAATGAGGTCAGCAGAAGGTGAATTTGGTATGCTAGCCTGCTGTGTGGGATAGCGTCACTAAATTCACCCTCTGGGGACCCCATTCTGCAACATACTAAATTCAGCTTGTTTTGAGTCAGACCAGATTGGAGTCCAATGTTAATGCAATATGGCAGGATGATACTAAATCTGTCAAACACATGAGATGACATGAGAAGACTCCTTTGAAATGATAGTGTGATATCATACAAGCAAGCAATAAAATGCCAGTTGCATGGAGCCATCAGGAGTGAACTGAATTTTTGAGATTCAACATTTCAAATACTTTGCCACGATCAAGAAAATTCAAACAGACCATTGGAGTGCAAATGTTTAAATAAGACTGTGAATGTAAACAAAAGATGAAAGTGAAAGAACTTGTCTCCTGACAGTTGTTGCATGGTAGATAACTCTATATTTCTTCTGCTCCTGATTAGCTGTTGTTTGATCATTTATTTGAGTGACATGTGTTAACACAAAACATACTACAGTAATGCCCTAAATAATGGACTCCTTAACCCTTTGGCGGAGTAGAACGACATATATGTCATCTATCGGTTGAGGAATAGAACGACATATATGTCGTTTCAGGAAGTGTTATTTTATGTAGACATAACTTCAATAAGTCATCTGATTTATAAATGATTTGTATTATTTTGATTAATATAATGTCCCAAATGTATAAGTGCAATCGATTATGATAACACACGTTAAAAAAAAATGCACCTAAATTAAAACGAATTATTGGACCCTTTTGACCAAACTTGTTAATAATTATTGCTATGATGTTGATGTTAAATTTACTCATGACGTCATGTATATGACGTAGCAGATACTCTCCAAAGGGTTAACCGCAGCATAATTATGAGTAACTTTTCAGGATTTAGTCGGAAATATGGCTTTTGCCATTCATCGGAAAGCTCTTAGTTAAGGAGTCGATTATTTAGGGCATTACTATATATCACAAAGAGCACCCGGCATTCTGGGTTTATATGTCACTTTAACCCTTCCATGGCTGTAGTTTCCTGAAATTTTGCGAAAACCTTGTACCAGTGCATTCTCTTATATATATGTGAGTCTCCCATAGGGAGCCTTGCATATACAAGAGAATACATTGGCCCATCAATATTTACCTTGACCATGTAAGCCACCGCATTCTCTTATATATGCGAGGCTCCCAATGGGAGACTCACATATATAAGAGATTGCACTAGCACAGGGTCTTCAATGCTGCATCAGCGCAGCTCCCATCATGAAAGGGTTAATGCATATAAATGGTATCATACTCAAGTGACTTTCAATATTATTTCTCTCTCCTTCACATACTTTTCTCTCTCTCTTGCTTCTCGCATATCTCTTTTATTCTATTTCTTGCACACGCTTTCATATTTACTAATTACTATACATTATATACTTCACTTGTAATGACAGAGTATTTGTTGAGGAATGAAAGGACTTCAGGGGTCGATTCTATATCACATTTCACAATTGTATTTATTGCAGTAAAGCTGTGATATCTCTCCCATCACCTACATGAAATGCCCTAAATAATCGACTGCTTAACCACAGCAGAATTATGGGTACCTTTTCAGTATTTAGTCGGAAATATGACTTGTTGCCATTCATGGAAAGTTCTCACTCATAGGCAACACATGATGTGATGAGGACACTAGTATATCTACCCTGGATGGCACTGATTACCTTATCACAAATTGTAACAGAATGTTTGACCAAGCTGACTTAAAGGCCCACTTAATTTTCGAATAACCAGATCACATTATATACAACATATCCCATATTATATACCATTTGAAAGATGAAGTTCCAAAACATTGTTTTATCAACTTATCCGGTTGAATAAACTGTGAACATGTTGTTTTTGTCAAGGTATCGTTGTGTGTTCTGTGCTTAATTTAGATCTGGTCTGTAATGTCAGTTTATTATTCTCAATGGAAGGGGAATAACTCAATCTCTCAGTGGTGAATTATGATGCATTCTGGGTAGACAATGGGAGAATTCTTGGGACGAATCTCTATCACAAGGTGGATACTCCTAGGCCACAGCTGGTGGAATATATATGCTTTTGGTTCCTCTTCAAAATGGTATATAATATGGAATATATTGCATATCATGCGATCTGGGCATTCGAAAATTAAGTCGGCCTTAACTACGAATCAGTCAAAGGAGACTTATGCCCCCTGCTCCGGTGTCCTTAGCTGAAAGAGTATTAAGCTGTAAATGAATTTCCTTACTTATTATATAAATATGATGCATAGTGGAGGTCAGTGGTCGAATGGTTAGACTCGAGTCTTCTGCTTGTCACTTTGTCAACACAGCCATGTGTGTTTGATGCCCGTGTTTCATAGCAGTGGCAAGGTTATGAGTTAAGGGATGTGTTGAGCAAGGCCACCCTTACTGCACATTACTTCGTGGCACTTAGATGTGAAATAGGGACCTGGCTTGTTTGACAAGTGTTAGTTATTACTCAACAACTGGGGGTAATAATGTGAAGCGCTTGGAGTCCCTTACAGTGAGGATAAGTGCTATATAGGTGTCATTATCATTCATTAGTACCAAGCTAGGGGATTGCCAGTCAAATATGACAGAATTCAAAGATGGCATCGCTAACGATACAGGCAATTGTGTACTCCCGATCCAAGTGGAGTAACTCTAAATTTATCAAGCTATGATTAAAGGTAAAATATCGCTTTTATGACCATTACAAAGCATTCTGTATCACAGGACCTCTATAACCGATTGGCCTGTAATTTTGCATGTCTTATTCTAAGATGTACATCTTGGACATTGGGCACAATCACACATGAGGGTCATATATTTTTAAAAGTGCCAATATCGTGCAGAGTTACAGACACACACAAACACTTGGCATTTATATAGATAGATACTTGATAAGCAATGTTCATACCATCAGTTTCTTAAATCCAAGTGCCATAACACTGGTAAGTATGGGTGGACAAATATGTGGATAACCTTTCTGCCAAGCTGGTGTATAACATGTACACAATAACAGAGGACAATAAAATTTTGACAATCAGTGCATAAACCATAATGCAAAACGTTTGTGCAAACATTATAAATGACAGATTTCTAAGTATAAACAAGAGTTCACCGTACACCTCCTGTGCTGGCATACCCCCAACAGTGCCAAATTAAAACACGGGCAGGACGGGATTCAAATTTAAAATAAACAATGAATCATAACTCTAGAACAGAAAATGCAAACAACGTCATTGGGCACTTTATCGAAAGCAGTCATAATGATGTACCTCCATACCAAGTTTCAATCAGATCTAATCACCCATGTCTGAGATATCTCCGGATGGACAAAAAACCGAAGATTAATACCTGATAAACAAAAGATAGCTCTGGAATAGAAAGTACAAACAATGTTATTTTCTCCTCTTTTGAAAAAAGTCATAATGGTGAACATCCATACCAAATTTCATTGAGATCTGATAACACTTTGCTGAGATATATACCTGAACGGACAGATGGACAGACAGAGGGAAATACCCCCCCTCCCTTTTTTTTCTTGAAAAGTTGGGTATAACAAGCGACATAACTCTGGTTAGAATAAGTGGACAATACTTTTAGCATGTGGGTATCCTTTCCCCCAAATATTTCACTATACCAAAGCACCATATCTGGTAATCCAATCCCATTAATGCAAATTTTTTGTACGGATGGAGTTACAGACAGACGGAGGGACAGATGTGGCCCTGATCTGATGATAATTTGATTGGTGATTGCTGACTAGAGACTTGAAACATTTTGGTCAAAAAGTTTGGCCAAACTGTGCAGATAGACAAATAATGGAGATCTGATGATAATTTGATAGGTGATTGCTGATTATACTTATAGCCTTGAAACTTTTTGGCCAAAAAGATTGGCTGGCCAAACTGCGCAGACGGACAAAAAAAACAAGATTTCCTGTAAACAAAGGATAGCTCTAGAATGGACAAACCTTATTTTCTCCCTCTTTTGAAAGAAGTCATTACGGCGACCTCCATACCAAATTTTATTCAAATCTGATAACCCTTGGCTGAGATATATGCTAGACAGATAGACAAATACAATCCAGTATCCCCCCCCCATTTTTTTCCTCGAATAACAAGCGACATAACTCTGGTTAAAATAAGTGGACAATACTTTTAGTATGTGGGTATCCTCCCCCCCCCCCCCAAGCTGGGCTTTCACCATACCAAAGCATCACATCTGTAATCCAATCCCATTAAAGCTAAAATACAGATGGAGTTGCGGACAGATGGATGGACAGATGTGGCCCCAACTATATACCCCTAGCCTCCTCTGGTTGATGGTTATATAATTGGGAGCATAATCGCTCTGAGTAAAAGACACCAGTCAACATCAGAAGCAGAATCTAGGACCAATATCACAAGCTGGTTTCATTAGAAGGAAACCTGAACTAAATCAACAGAAGCCTCTGACAATAAGACATACACAGAACACCACAAGTGTTTTAAAGGCCCACTTAATTTTCGAACCTCCAGATCACATTATATAAAATATATGCCATATTATTACCATTTGAAAGAGGAAGCTGAGAAGCTCCAAAAACATTTATATTTTCAACTTATTCAATGTAATAAACTGTGAACATGTTGTTTTTGTTGAGAAACTAACATGTGTTCTATGCTCAAGTTTCTGCACAAAGGGGAACAACTATAGATATTGCCCTTCCATTGAAAATAAACTATAGTTTGAATTCTGTTGCATCCTGGGAGCCACAAAGGGGGAAATGTTTTTATGATTTCAGTTATTTTCAATTACTCTATGGGCACTCTCTGAGACACAGATGTTCCAAATGGTGATGAATTATAGTCGCGGAAGGATAGAACAGCTGCCTCGAGTTCTATCCTTCTGCGATGGCACAATTGTCATATCGACAAACCCATTAACACATGTGTTGTTCTGTGTTTATTACACACCACCATTAGTTGAAAAATAAAGACTAAAGGCTAAATAGTATGGATGAAAATCAATGCTCATTTGTTTGACCTACAAAAGCTGCTCAACTTGGCTTCAATAATTTCAAATGCCATTTTTTGACAATTTGATACCATAACTGGTTATTGCTGGAGGCATGTATTGGTAATTAGCAGATTGTGGATCTTCAAACTGAATATTTAGTGGTATGCAGTAGTGCCGAATTACCTAAGTGCCTTCTGAAGATATGCCATGGTTGTTAGTACCAAGATGATATGGGACCCTGAAGATATGGGACAATCAAGATATGGGGACCCTCAATATGATATGTGGACCCTCAAGATGATATGGGACCCTCAATATATGGGACCCTCAAGCCGATATGGGGACCCTCAAGATGACATGGGACCCTCAAGATGATATGGGGACCCTTAAGATATGGGACCCTCAAGATTATATGGGGACCTTCAATATTATATGGGGACCATCAAGATGATACAGGACCCTCAATATATGGGACCCTCAAGATTATATGGGACCCCCAAGATGATATGGGACACTCAAAATGATATGGGACCCTCAAGATTATATGGGACCCTCATATAAGACCCTTATGCTTATATGGGATCTTCAAAATGATACGGGACCATCAAGATGATATGGGACCCTCAAGATAATATTGGTCCCTCAAGATGATATGGGACCCTCAAGATGATATGAGATCCCCAAGATGATATGGGACCCTCAAGATGATATGGGACCCTCAAGATGATATTCATGGGGTTCATGGATATTATTTTTTTCTTCCAATTTTTTGCCCATTTCTGATCTTTTAGCCAAATTGAAAAACCAAAAGTACATGTTGTCCGTTTCGAGAAACAGAGGAAACTCAGGGTATATATATGTTTACATAGTCCAGTACCAAGTTTGACTGATATATAGCTTTATTTCAGACTATGGTATAAACTAACATAAATACATTATTTAAAGTATCACATATACACGCTGCATGCCTTCACAATAATAATGATGCATCATGTGGAATTCAAAAACAATTCAATCCAAAATTTCAAATGAACAAAACATATGAATTTTTTTTATATAAATATATAGTTTTTGTGATTGTCATTTGCAATTTCACATTAAAAACTGATTGGAAGTTCAAATTATCGGTCTAATATTTCCAACTAGTTTTATGTCAGGCATGGAATTTCCAATAAAATCATAAAACTGACGTCCCTGTTGTGAAACTGTTCAAAATTGAAAACAGAACTTTTTGAGGGTTATTTATTAAATAGAGCATTCTGCAGAATGAAACAGTTATATTAAGTTTGTTTACCTTATTTTTGGCACATTTAAATCATTGCCACTAACCATGTGGATCAATTTGGATCAGCCCAAATTATTTGCAGAAATAGTGCATGAATATGAAAAATCTACATCAAAAGATATTGCATGAACAAAATGAATGCATGCATATCTGGTAAACAGGCCTTAAAATATGGTGCCAGACATTTGTAGAATGAGGTCCCCAGATGGTGAATTTAGTGATGCTATCCCACACAGAGGGCTAGCATAAATAAATTCACCCTCTGGGAACCTCATTATGCTTAGGCCTCATCTTCTCTGGAAAGTATCTTTATTAGCAAATTAACAAGTTTTTTAGTTTCTTTAGTTTTTCTTTCTCTTTTTTTTTTAGTTTAGTTTCTCTATATCCCCAAATTGGCAGACCACACAATGCATAATCAAGGTGCCCAATTGGTGCACATCACCATCTGGGAACTTAAATGTGTCCAGGTTTCCCATAGCAGATGGGGCCATTCAGAGGATAAATTTAGTCACTAAATTCACCCTCAGAGGACCTCATTCTGCAAATGTCCAGCACAATATTTTGAGGCCTGGTGATAAGTGAAAATAGTTGCAAAAAACAGGAATTTTGTACGTATAAACCAAAACAAATTATTTTTTTTGGCAACATAATGGTCAATTGGCTCATGAAATAATATGTAAAGCATACAATAAAACAAAAGTTCAGTCTTGGTGGAAAATTATATGCAGGATGGGTAATGTCACAACATTGTTTTTGATTATCAGAGCAGATATCACCATCAGAAAAGTACACTTAAGAAATTTATGTACATTTCGTCATAAAATCTTTAACTGACTACCAAAAACAATGTTTTGTGAGAATAACCACCATGAAATGCAGAATTCTCAATCAACCCACGATGACAAATACTAGTATTCAAAAAAATATTCACAAACTGTCATAATTTGTTTGAAAATGGCGGCAAGATGTCTCGCAACAAAGTGAATATTTATTGTTTTCTTCACCTACATAAATAACTCAACCAAAAAAGATAGCTAATGAACTACATATTTCAATTTGTTAGCTCATTATGAATCCAGCCCCCATATAAATATGACTGTTGAGATGACATAAGTGTTCAAGTGACTTCTGTCGTAATTTTTCGAGGTCGTGAAATTTAAAAGCAAAAATCTCCTTAAAAACAAATATGTTTGATATTCCTTTTTTGCAATATCTGAGATGAGTTGATTGGATCGCTCATTTGTATCGCCATTTGTGATGTAGGTTCCCTAACACAGGATGCATCAGGTTTAAAATGTATGTCCTTGTGAGCCAATGACACATTTTTACTTTACTGCCAAAATATTACCATGGTGTCATTTTTCTATATTTTCTATATTCAGCCAATTACTCACGGCCATTTTTTTCAAATTTGTGACTCCAAACATTTTATAGCAATAAAGCTTAAAAAATAACTAGTTTATGATTAAATTACTAACAACACAATTATATAGTTTTGTACTTCCTCATATGGAATGATTGAATTATTAAAGCTATAGAATCATGGAATGCCTCTTTAAGTGCCAGGGCTAATCAAATCGACCCCAAAATCATGCATTCAAACACAAGAGCTGACAACATCAGCCATAGAATAGTATATTCATTAAAGGCACAGATGGCCTTCACGATGGTATTGCTGTTAAAATAGTCACATCCTTTAAAGCCGCCATAAACAAAAAGAATATTGAAATATAGACAGACCTTGTTCTTATACCAATCATAAATATTGCGTAAATATTATGTTATTGTAAGTTCTTATGCTGTGTGTTATGTAAACAAAAGCCAAATTCTGCTACAGTACAGTAGTTAAAGAGTGTGTGATAAGCAAAACACTCAATACTGGGAAGATCCCACTGAAGAACTTTGGTTAAAACTACTACCATATTGTTTACAACATACCGGTATAATATTCGCTACGGTTTACAACATATAGCGGTATAACGCTCGCTAATCCTCACCACTCATGATATCAGTGTTGACCGAGTCACAGTGAATCACTCTCGCAATGAAAATAGCCACGGTGTTGAGTGTTTTGCTTATCGCACACTCTTTAGGTGCTGTATATAAACAAACACTTGGCTCACACAAAGTGTGTTTTGTGGATAATATCACATTCATACTATCATTATACTATTCTACTAGTATATTTTTGAGGAAATTTTCATAATTTGGTAACTTTTATTTCTAAATTATAACCTACAACCAAGGCCATCTATGCCTTTAAGTAAGGTTTGACAATTTCTTGTCACTCATAGGACAACTTATTTAAGTTCATTTATCAGTTTATCAACACTATAGCGAAAACAACATAACAGGAACTGTCTTGTATTATTATAAGGGCCAAACACCGAGTATAATGCTAGACTGAAATGATTCACCATGGTATTTGAATTGCCTGATTTTAGAGCCAATTTAGTCAGACATGACACTCTTAAAGCTATAGGAAACAGAATCATGGAATGATTCGATTATTAACCCTTTTTTTTTTTACAATTTTAATAATTTATTCTTATATTCTTTAACCCTTTACCCAACAAACCGGCCAAATAAAGCTTCAACAGCCTAAAATATCTTCGGTCTGTCTCAATAGAACCATACACATACGGATATCATTGGAACCGGCTCCTTGACCACATTGTGATAGTTACAGTTATGCCCTGTGCCAATGCATTCTCTTATATATGCGAGTCGACCATAGGTCACCTCGCATATATAAGAGAATGCATTGGCCTAAAAAAAATCTTTTTTTAACACTTTTTACCATTTTTTCTTACATTCTTTAACAATTTTTTCATTTTTAATGTGTTAAGCCAATGCATTCTCTTATATATGCGAGGCGACCTATGGTCGACTCGCATATATAAGAGAATGCATTGGCACAGGGCCGTTCTGTTGGGTAAAGGGTTAACAGACTTATTTTGTAGGTTTAGGGCCGATGAGATCGGCCCCTGACACTCAAAGGGTTAAAGCTATAGGAAACAGAATCATGGAATGATTCGATTATTAAAGCTATAGTACCAGTAATAGGAAAATAACAACTAATTCTTAAACATTAACATAAATAAATAGTGACTAATATTCTAACAAGAATACAACGGTATACAACTCTTAATATTGAACACAATATTCTAACAACTATACTACGGTATACAACTCTTAATATTGAACACTAATGCAAGAGGACTGCTTCATCCAGAAGTTTGGTTTTATGTATGTGGCCTGTAGCAGAGGTTCAATTATGGTTAATGGACGAGCGAGTTTTTTTTTTTTCCAAATGTCCAGTCGCGAGTCCATTAACTGACGTAAAACACAGTTTTAACCCTTTCTATAACACTAAATAGATTTTAAACTCAGTAATAAAAGTATACATTGGAAAGGCATATTATTTATTAGGAGGGGACTGATGACATATAACAAAAGAAGATAAGGAGTCCTATTTATTGGACTTATTATCTGAACACTTCCAACAAGATAAGACAAACGAACATGCCGAGTTTAACATACTTTTGCTAACCAAGTTCAACCACTACTTAACTCATTCAATACCGACCCCCGGCATACAGTAATGCCCTAAATAATCGACTCCTTAACCACAGCAGAATTATGGGTAATTTTTCAGGATTTAGTTGGAAATATGGTTGTTGCCATTCATCAGAAAGCTCTTATAATTCTGCTGTGGTTAAGGAGTCGATTATTTAGGGCATTACATTGCCTAGAAGCCAGCGACGTCATGGTGTCATACTATGTTTAAGCATCAGTCAGCTACCATTTTTAGGGCAATTTTCTGGCTTTAGAGCCAAGATATTTAAGTGAATGTTCACCACATATATTGGTTCAATAGATTGAAATGCCAATGGGAAAAGTGGACAGGTCAGTGGCGTCATTGTCAATGTTAGTATAAAAGCCCATTATACAGATCTATAAAATTGTATGGTAGGCCTTATTTTCCATAACCGACGCCTTCCAATTGCTATTATTGGCTTGTCGAAGACTTACATGTGCTTCATGTCAAAACATGATTGTTACATGTAATAGAGTTATTTTCAGTACTACAAATGTTGAAGAATGAATTAAATGTCACTGGCTATGCCTGGAATAGAAATCCAAACTATCATAGATGAAGTAGTCCTTTAGTAAAAATGAAAATTAACATTTCAAATGTAAATGATTGTCTTTAGCTTGATTGAAATGAATTAGTGACCTCTCACAACTTTCAAGATATCTTCTACTTTAGCATGGTCACCATACTCCTGCTCATTATACTGTAGTAAGACTCCTTCTTCTCCTTTCCCAATCACAAACAAACCTGGAAGAAAAAGTGTCTGATTAACCATCTGCAGTAATGCCCTAAATAATCGACTCCTTAACCACAGTATAATTATGGGTAATTTTTCAGGATTTAGTCGGAAATAAGGCTTGTTTTTTCACCAATCTCTTTTAAAAGCTTCTTGAGCCCAGTTACAGTAATGTCCTAAGTAATCGACTCCTTAACCACAGCAGAATTATGGGTAACTTTTCAGGATTTTTAGTTGGAAATATGGCTTGTTGCCATTCATCGGAAAGCTCTCGGGGAGAGCTTTCCGATGAATGGCAACAAGCCATATTTCCGACTAAATCCTGAAAAATTACCCATAATTCTGCTGTGGTTAAGGAGTTGATTATTTAGGGCATTAGGGTATAGGTGCAAAAACAATCGAAAAAGCTTCAGGGTTTAACCCTTTCTATACTAAAGCATAATTGATGAGTAGTTATATATTCAGATAATAAGTTAGTGAGAGCTTTCCGATGAATGGCAACAAGCCATATTTCCAACTAAATCCTGAAAAATTACCCATAATTCTGCTGTGGTTAAGGAGTTGATTATTTAGGGCATTACGGTATGGGTGCAAAAACAATCGAAAAAGCTTCAGGTTAACCCTTTCTATACTAAAGCATAATTGATGAGTAGTTATATGTTCAGATAATAAGTTCAACAAACGACCATTGTTCTGAACATTTCCCTCAATAAATAGGGCTTCTTTTGCTCTTTTATTTATCTGTCATCTGATTTCATCATCTTAACACATTTAATAAAACAAAGTCTGTCATCGAAGAAATGAATGAAACATTTAGTAAATGGCAGATTCCTACACAAAGGGCAAGCTATATGTGGTAGATTAACTAAAATATGTAGCTCAATGGAGCGATTAGGAATGCAGAAATTTGAAATGTCTAAGTAATACTAGATTATCAACATGAAGAGATATATATAAAAGTAAAATCCAAGATGGTTGCTGGCGGCTATGTTTTCAAATAAAATTCAAAAACATTTGATAGCTTCCATCTAGTAAGATCAATATCAAGATTAATATGAATTCTGGAGATGATCGGATGAGGGAAGTGGACTGTAGGGTGTGCCAAAGGATTTAGTCATGCAAAGAGTAAAATCCAAAATGGCTGACAGTGGACACGTTTTAAGGCCAAATGACCCTAAAATGACTCGTTTCCTATCTACGTCCCAATGTCAACATCCATGACAAATTTCATGATGATCTAACCAAAGGTACGACCTGTAGCCTGTGTGAAAGGATTTAGTCATGCAAAGAGTAAAATCCAAGATGGCTGCCAGCGGCCATGTTTTCTGGCCGAACAACCCCAAAATTACTCGTTCTTATCTACATGTCAATATTAACATCCATGACAAATTTCATGATGATCAGACGAACAGTACCACCTGTAGCCCGTGCTAATGGATTGAATTTTGAAATCCAAGATGTTTTTCGGCCAAAATGACCCCAAAATGACTCGTTCCCATCTACATGTCATTGTTAACATCCATGACAAATTTTATGATGATCCGACCAAAGGTACGACCTGTAGCCCGTGCTAAAGGATTTAGTCATACAAAGAGTAAAATCCAAGATGGCTGCTGGTGGCCATGTTTTTTGGCCGAATAACCCCAAAATGACTCGTTCCCATCTACAAGTCATTGTTAACATCCATGTCAAATTTTATGATGATCCGTCCAAAGGTACGACCTGTAGCCCGTGCCAAAGGATTTAGTCATGCAAAGAGTAAAATCCAAGATGGTTGCCGGCGGCCATGTTTTTTGGCCGAATGACCACAAAATGACTCATTCCCATCTACATTCCAATTTCAACAGCCATGACAAATTTCATGATGATCAGACGAACAGTACGACCTATAGCCCGTGCTAATGGATTGAATTTTGAAATCAAAGATGGCCACTGGCAGCCATGTTTTTTGTCCGAATGACCCCAAAATGACTCGTTCCCATCTACATTCCAATTTCAACAGCCATGACAAATTTCATGATGATAAGACGAACAGTACGACCTATAGCCCGTGCTAATGGATTGAATTTTTAAATCAAAGATGGCCGCTGGCAGCCATATTTTTTGTCCGAATGACCCCAAAATGAATCGTTGACGAATCACGCACACACGGACGACAGACGACAAAGCCATGGCAATAGCTCAAACTTTACAAAGTAAAGTTGAGCTAATAATAATAGAAAACTAGAATAAATAATATTTTTGGAAATGGATGTGTCAATGAAGTTAAACGAACTTGACATCCACAAGTACTGCCATCAAGTGGCTCAGTTGGTGAGGTGCATGGCACATTAAGCCATCTAGCACTGGTAAGTTGGTACAAAACTCGATAGGCGACCTGATTTGTGTATCTAGGCAAGTGTGTCAGTTGCTTTCATGGATCAGTGGTTACTATATGAAGTGATTTTTACAATGAAATCAACCCCTCCCTGTGCTAGTGATGGGCGGTTAACCGAGAAAACAACTCGGTTTCGGTTTTTGACAATAAACCGAAAACCGACCGACGCGATTCTGCTCAAACCGACATTACGGTTTTATTATATATGTTTATTTTTCACGTAAATCTACTTATTATACCTCCCCATGTACTTATTAGTTGATATTGTTATCAAATTATCGGCCTCTCTGATCAATATTATATCGGAATGTGTCCATTTCGTCTCAGATATGTGTTGTTATAATATCGTAGGCGACTGTTTTTGTTCTTTTTCAAAACATTGCCGAACAAAATAACGAATAGGGTTCAACAAAAAGCCCTGTTTGGAGTTATTTTACGCGTCTAACTGGAGACGACTCCAAAAAATGTCGCTGCTTAATATGTCATAAAAACGTATCAGAGCATGCAAATACCAGCAACCTGGCCAGACAGTCGAAAACTAAACCAAGTAAATGGTATGAACACTTTGATCGTCTGGACATTCCGATGTGACGTAATCTGGGCAAACCATGTGCAGCTTGTAAACTATGTCGCAAAATCAAAGCGATCACACCGCAGTCATTGAATGTGGGTCAATCATGCACGTGTCAAGAATTGTTACACAGTCAGGTCAAGGACGCCCACTGTTTGTGAATTTGCTGTTTGCTGTTGAATTCTCAGATACTATAATGCATATAATATGATAAATATGTTTTAAACATGTCAGAAAGGGATGAAGATTGAACAGTGAAGATGGGGGTGTTTATTTTTTTAAATACCGAATTGTATCATCTTTATGATCTTATCGCATTGGATTCATTTTGCGTCGGCATTTTGTCCCGTTGTTTACCGGTGATCGCAGTTCCTTCCTCAAATATTCAACGTTATTGGGACATTATTGACTCTAATTACGGTTACTTTGAAAGTATATACTCAAATTGTATGTATTTCAGTATAATTTCACTATCTAGTAAAAAAAAAAAAAACGAAACCGAGTTTTTTTCTCCCAAAAAAAACGAAACCGAAACCGAACGTAAAAAATCAAAACCGCCCATCTCTACCCTGTGCACCCCCTGTGCAGCCTTTCCTCCAACTATAAAACTGACCATATCATAATATGGCCTAGCGGCTGAACTGACGATAAACACAAATAAAACCAAACCAAAGTACTGCCTAGTTAATTGTAATGAACAATTCTTTTCTTCGATGAATAAAATTGAATAAATCTTAATTGCAATAACTCTTCTATCACCCCAAACCATCTACAAATCTCAGCAACAAATAATGAGCGACACATGCCATTGCAATGAAAATATATCAATTCTATGAATAAACAGTGTTGGACAGATATGTAATCATAAGGACTCTTCATGTGTCCAAGATATATACTCACCACCCAAAAGTCGACCTTCACCTTTCAAATTACCATGCACACCCTTCTTGTTTGCCCTATATCCACTCGTCCAAATTCCAATTCTCAGTAAATCTAAAAGTGAAGTCCACCTCTGAACTGGTCCAAAGAAAACTTTCTGGAATAAGACAATTTCAACTTTATCATAGAATATTTTCAATGTGCTACTAAAAGGTTGTAGCCCTCTATATTGAAATTTGACACAGTTTCAGTTTTTGTGATTTTCTCAGGTTTCAACGACAGCTCAATGTCATTTAGTTTAAATGTGTGCTTTTTCCTGCTCAAAAACATATCATCCAATTTTGACTAATGAATTATCTCCCTTTGAAATTCAACAGTATATATACAGTAATGCCCTAAATAATCTCACTGAGAGCTTTCCGATGAATGGCAACAAACCATATTTTCAACTAAATCCTGAAAAGTTACCCATATTTCTGCTGTGGTTAAGGAGTCGATTATTTAGGGCATTTCTGTAGTTCAGAAAAGATGTCTTGTTTACTGTGAATTTGTGAATTCAAATCAGTGGCATCAAATCATTTTAATTTCCAGCTGTGATGACTAAGTTTCTGAGAGGGTGGAATAATAGTCAGTGCCACCTAATTTATTTTCTGGCTAACAAACTTACTGTATTACGGCCAGGAACATATGTCATAATTTGCTCGAAAATGGCGGCAAGATGTCTGGCAATTTCAGCATTCCTTTTTTTTTCTATATTTTTCCAAAGATATCAGCAAACTAAATCTAATCAGCCATCCCGAAAACTTTCAAGGTGACTTCGACATTTAGTGACCTCAAACAAGAGCATTGCCAGGGCATGGCAAACATGCCCGTGGCAATTCCAACAAAGGGCCATAACTCTCGGGAAAATTGGCAGTCAGAATCCAAATTCAAACTTAACCTGCATTTTGGGCTAGTAAACTCACATACCAAATTTCATTCCATTAAGTTCGGACTTACTAAAGAGATAATCCGGAAAAGAAAATTGAGTGCAGATTCCAACAAAAAGGGCCATAACTCTGAAAAAATTGGCGGGCGGAACCCAAATTCAAACTTGACATGTAATTTGTGCTAGTAAACCATCATGCCAAATTTGATTCAATTATGTTGAGACAATCTCAAGTTATCAACCAGTAACCAAAAGTGAACAGATAGACAGACGGACAGCCAGACAGACCAAAAACATAATACGCCCCATGTTTTTAAACAGCCTCACATGAACACTATGTCTTCTCAACAATGATATTTATATGGGGACGGGATTCATGATCTCGCAAAAATTGATATATTGCAAATTATGACATAGATTTGACTGAAATTAATTCTTGGAAGTTCAGAAGTGTAACTCACATGTGAATCTAAGAAGACGTCCCCTGAGAAATATTTTTGGAATTCGTCGACTCCCAGACTCTGATGTACGACACCATACAACTTGAATCCATGGGAGTTTAATTCCTTTTTGAGAGAAGACAAATCCTGTGCCTCCTGAAAAATTGATTGGAACAAATTAACTATAGTTGTGTCCATGGATGACTATTGGCTAACAAACAAATTTATAATTTGATGGCAAGTCATCAAGGAAGACATCATGTCCATATAAAGAAAGTAAGACTTGCTACAGTTGTTGTTGGGAAATTCTGTGATCAAATTTGGCAGTGATATTTTTCTCAACTTGATTCATTTTGGGTGTGTACAATTTGTTTGAATACCCTTTCAAGTATTTTGAATGGGATAAGTGTAGAAGTTCTGTAAAATGTAGCTCTTTCCACCTGATAAACATCACAGAGAATATAACAGTGGCTCAGTTAGTAAGGAGCATTGCACATAAGGCCAATAAAAGCTGTGCTATCACCATGCCAATGGACAACAAAATCTGATAATTAACACCGAAGTTACAAGGTGATATGTTAGGACGGGCGGACAGAGCCCTCGGCTACATGTATATGCCCCAAACCTCATACAGGGGATGTAATAAACCACAATAAATCAAACAGAACCATGGCATTCAAATAGAGGACATATAGAAATCTGTGAATCCTAGTTGTAGCAACACTTTGAAAGTGTGCATTAAAGTGACACATGGTCACATATTTTGTACGTTCCGATGGGAGATTCACATGGGAGATATGAGTCTGGTCACAATGGTTACAAGGTTCGCAATATGATTATGTATCTAGATACCTCAGATGGATATGCTGATACCTAGATAAAAATCATCTGTGCTTCTGCGATGATGCCTTGTTTTGGTACGGTAGGTACTGGTTGATAGGGAAATAATTTCCTCACATTGTTTTTTTCAATATTTTCTAAACCTCACACAGTACTCAACTTGTCAGTTAGCACTGTAATGGACAATAAAACCAGTGATGAAACCATATGCACACTGAGGTGAGGTGCCAAATAAAAGAGTTGGATAAAATTTCCAAATAATAATATTGCTTGGTAAAAAAAAGAGATTGAAATTGCCATCATCACTGTTATTGATTTCAACCAAACATTTCACCTGTCACTATTATTAGTCACCTATGAGTACAGTACAGAGTAGAAGCTGAAATTGGTCACAGTTCAAACAGCATTTAGGCATATGATGCATATCAGGATACACGATAATATATGACCCAATATGATACATGTATCACAGCATTCTGTATCTCCCATCCCTAGTTCCAATTCAATAACATACCTCTCTACACAATTGTCATCCAGGCCTCCGAACAGCCATAATAACTGCACCGCTGGTCTTCCATAATGCGTCAGCCTGTAAATTTAAATCATTATTGTTCATTGTGACTATTTAGTCTCTTAGGTATATATCTATAAATTGCTATAATCTGATTGGTTAACAGTTGGAAGATTTGTGGTGTGTCAATTAGTAAATAAATTGTCATCAATGGTATTCCCTTATCTCAAATCTTCAGTGAGAAATTTTTTATTTTTTATTAGAGTGTTGTTGAACCGACTAAATCGCATCATGATAATGTTCTCTCATAGACAAAAATATGAAGATCAACATGTCCAGTGAGTGCGATCAGCTGTTAAAGACCCATGGCAATTTGAAGCCAGAAATTAATACTTGCTGTATATCCCAATCTGGTTGCATGGACACAAATATTTTGTAAGATGTTTTTATGTCTTTATATGGCACAGAAAGACTTATTCAAATGATAGAATTGAGATCCTGTTTCTTCTTCAGCATGAAATAACAAAAAACATTGATTTAGTCTATTTACATGTACATGTATAATGGTATATGTTAAAAATTAAGAGTGTTGTCTCAATTCTGTGTGAAAAATCAAAAACAGTTGGAAAGTATATAAAGCCTGTAGATTGTTTTTTCGTGTATATATCGGCCAGCCTTCCTTCCTTCCAAATTATGCAGACATAATCTGGAGCTTCAAATGAGAGGCAGAGCCTTGTCTGTTAAAGATAAAGGCTGGATTATGCTCTTTGAAACATATAAATTATTACATATAAGTCAGATCGAAAAGTGAATGAACTTGATCACATTATGTTGATGTAGATTCTCAGTTACAATTCTCCGAGAATAAGTTCACCTGAAATTTTCTCTTTTCCTCATCGATTGTTGTAAGTGTTGCTGCTGATAGATATCCCAGTGTAGCCAGTTTGGAAGAATACACCCACCATGGTGAATTAACAACTGCGACTAGAATGGCACCTATGCCACCAATGGCTCCGATTATCGATGATACTCCCATTGTTGCTAGAGACCCATCCTGTAAAGTAGTTTAATTTACTACAGTTCCTCTATTGATTTCTGATCATCTTGATTTCTTTCAGATATATCACAAAACAAGAGATGGACTGTCGTCCGGCGCATACCCCCTCGTGGCATACCGCCTAGTGTGGGCACATCTATAACTTATGATGGCTATACTCAGACATATGGCCCCAGAAATCAGCATTTTCATATAAACAAAGATAACTATAGAACAAACAAAAACAAAAAACTTTTAAATATGCCATTAAATGACCTCATAGTGGTGAACATCCATACAAAATTTCATTGAGTTCCAAGCATTACTGTTCAAGTTATGAGCTGAACAGACATCGGATGGACCAAACAACCAACATTTCCAGATAAATAAAGATGAATAACTCTAGAATTGAAAAACCGAACAGAACAATGGAACCCCATATTGAATGTCCTCATAGCAGTGAATATCCATACCAAATTCCATTGAGATCCCAGCACAATTGTTGAAGTTACAACATGAACAAACACAAGACGGACTAAAAAGCCAACATTTCCAGATAAACAAAGATGAATAACTCTAGAAAGGAAGAGCGGTGCAAAACAATGGAACCCCCTATTGAATATCCTCATAGCAGTGAACATCCATACCAAATTCCATTGAGATCCCAGCACAATTGTTGAAGTTACAACATGAACAGACACCAGACAGACCAAAAAGCCAACATTTCCAGATGAACAAAGATGTATAACTCTAGAATGGAATATCCAAACAAAACGATGGAACCCTCTTTTTGATGTCCTCATAGCAGTGAACATCCATACCAAATTCCATTGAGATCCCAGGACAATTGTTGAAATTACGACATGAACAGACACCAGACAGACCAAAAAGCCAACATTTCCAGATAAACAAAGATCAATAACTCTAGAATGGAAAATCAAAACAAAACGATGGAACCCTCTATTGAATGCTCTCATAGTAGTCAACATCCGTACCAAATTTCATTGCGATACGAGCACTAATGTTGAAGTTACGACATGAACAGACACCAGACGGACCAAAAAGCCACTATTTCCAGATAAACAAAGATGAATAACTCTAGAATGGAAAATCCGAACAAAACGATGGAAACCTCTATTTAATGTCCTCATAGTAGTGAACATACATACATAATTTCATTGAGATCCGAGCACTACTGTTCAATTTATGACATGAACAGACATCGGACGGACGTACGGACGGTACGACGGACAGGTGCAAAACAGTATACCCCCCTTTTTTTTTTAAAGGGGGTATAATTATCATACATCCATATTCAGGATTGCAGGACTTACAGGACAATTTATAAGTAACAAAAAGATAACAATTTAGGTTATAGAATGGTTGATTGATTAAATGATTGGGGTTTAACGTCGTTTTAGCAACGAAGCCATATCATGACGAGAAGAAACACATTATCAAAATCGCGTGAAACAACTGTGATTAGAAATGACAGTGAATTAGACTAAAATGAAAGAAAAAAAATGAAAAATAATATATACTCAAATCAGACCGTGAGTGCTCGAATGGGGCCAGAACATTTAAGAAACTGACCATTGTGCAAACATAGGGTCCTGCGAATTGGATATTTTGATCGATTCGAATATCGAATCGAATTCACGAAATCGAATCGAATATCGAATCGAATCATATCTGTGTGTTGCATTCTCAATTAGGTATGTTTTGTCAACGATTAGATTATTTGTGAAACGTTCTATGAACTACATGCATGAAGTTCCATCAGAACTTATGTGGCGATAAACCGTCGTTTGATATACTATTAACTTCATTTTATAATTGTCAAGAAAACAAAGCAGATTAAAACGTCCATGCGGCCATCACAATGATTAATATATTACCACTAAACGGATTATCAAACTAAAATCACACGAAATTTCTACAGTTTGCATGTACATGCAAAATTGCAAATCGGCATTCGGAAACACCCGTTGTTATAAACTTGAAGACGCAACAACAGTCGCAGTGTAGCCTCTTCATGTATTGGTTGATGCTTCTTGAACAGATGATTCCATAGATGGGTCATTGTCCCAGATGCTTGCGATTTATACACCACGCATGTTGCATTCATCACACGTGCCTGCAGCTTTATCATGTTTAAAATAAACATGAATGATGGACGACATTTTGTCCATTGTAAAAGAAAACTCTGAAAGTCAACTTCAAAAGAGAACAGTGCCAAAATGCACTTTTCGACGCCAGGAACATGTGTTGTTTACATTCTCACCCATATTACATAACGCGGAATCGAATAGACGATGGATAACGCTATCGGTAGACCAGTCTCATAGCTATTATAATTTACCGCGTCATCGGTCCATTGGCTATCTGCTAGCTTTTGCTACCATTTTAAAGCTATATAATTCAGACGTATTTAGTCGTCCTATCGTGACTAATTGTTGGCGATGTACAATAAGAATTATATAAATGTGCATATATACATAATTTTCTGGAATTAAATGCCACAAACAGCTAAGATCGACATGTGTACTTGTCCTGAAACAGCCTACTTTTCCATCATAGTATATTCAAAATTTCGAGTTGGCAATTTCGACTAGAATTCGAATCGAATTTTACTTTCGAATAGAATCTCGAATCGAATATCGAATATTCGCAGGAGCCTATGCAAACACATATAAAACAGAATATCAAAACTGATATCAATACTGCTTTAAAAACAGCAAACATAAAACCTACATGAAATGTTTTCATCAAATATAAATAATTTATTAAGACATCTGCATATCAAAATATTTGGAATAGCTGACGACGTCACCATCTGAATGATTGATAAGATTTGTATAATATCTAATGAATCTGGCGTGGGTCTTAATCTCTTCATCAAGTTGACAATCGGTTGGTTGACTCAGTAGGTAATCCCTCACCAAAAAGCCAGCATCCCTCCACACAATTGCATGGGAGTCTCCGCTCCATTCATACAAAGTTTGCCATTTCTCTCGAAGTATCGTATCGAACTTTGCAAATTCCAACGCTCAACCTCTGCTTCTGAGAGTCAAAAGACTTGACAGACCAAGGAGATTTGTGTTTTGGAACAACTGGATTAACTTGTATAGTTTGTTTCGGAGGAAATGTCTCAATGTCAGAAGCTGTATCCATTACCTACGCTACAGGTTCTGGAACAGGAATAATATCAGTCTCCTCAACTTGTGTTGCTAGTGATATACTGATG
The DNA here is from genome assembly GCA_032622095.1 of Siphonodentalium dalli. Classification (NCBI taxonomy): domain Eukaryota; kingdom Metazoa; phylum Mollusca; class Scaphopoda; order Gadilida; family Siphonodentaliidae; genus Siphonodentalium; species Siphonodentalium dalli. The sequence continues at coordinate 179,676,230 of CP136065.1, read as the reverse complement.
AGTTTGGTTTGACTTTGTGTCTGAGTACTGGCATCAACACACTTTATTGTAGACAAGATTGCTGTGTATGTGACCTGTGGAGTGGATGGTCGAGGACCAACTATTTTCTTAGCATCTATATAAGACAGATGCTTCTCAGCTTTACATCGTCGAATCATGAATTCGTAATCCCAAATGGGACATGAACGATCCATTGCAGAATGTGAACCTTCGAAATTTTTTTAGGATTTGTACAATCCTTATGATCATGACCAGAAACAGAGCAGCATGCACAAATGATTTCTTTACTTTTACAATGTTGCTGGCCATGGCCATAGCCCTGGCATTTAAAACATTGCATTGGATTTGGAACATAAGTACTTGTATCTGTCTTCATGTACCCAACCTTCAATGTCGGCGGATGTTCACACCGATTGAAGGTCAGAAGATAACTATTCAGAGGGACTGGAAGTCCATCAACAGTCTTTGTAAAGCTACGACTTCTGTAAATCCGTGTGGTGCCAACTATGCCAATATTTCTGATTCCAAAGAATCAGCTATATCGCGGCATCATTGGAACTTGGTGAGTCATCATTCTTATGAGCAATACGTTGTTTTTTGCTTTGAGTTGCCATATGAAAGCAAAAAATCGAAAACTAGCCCAGTAGCCACAGTAGACTACCCTTGGATTCTGGTCGGACCAAAGACTGGTACATAGCTGAAGCAGTGACCCGTTTAGCCACTGCATATAGCAGCCTCCCGGTACCTCTCCACAATGAGACAGGTGTAAACAATACAGGATTCAACACTCAAAAATCATCTGCACGAACACAAAAGAGACAGGAGAGAACAGAAACATCATACATGAAAAAAACAGAAAACAATGCTTCAAACATCAGATGAGCAATACAACATATAGCAAACAAGAGCATGCCGTCGGCGCGTGGCATAATATGCCCGTTTCTGGAGTAGACTGGGGCATGTAGACAGAACCCATATTTGAACTTGATCTGTATACCAAATTTGGTTCAGTTCACTCGATTCAATCTAAAGTTATCATCTGGAAACTGCACATCAGGTAAAATCTAAGTAAAAAAAGGGGCATAACTCAGTCAAAATCACATGGACGAAACCCATATTCGAAATTGATCTGTATTTTGGTGAAGTAAACTAACATACCAAATTTGGTTCAGTTCACTCGATTCAATCTAAAGTTATCATCCAGAAACCAAAAGCGGACGGACGGACGACGGACAACCCATTTACATAATGCAGGGTTTCCGCCAGGCCGGGTCCGTCACACGGACCCATTCCCCCCGTCGGTCGTTGCATGAAATCCTCCTCAAACACAAATAAATGACGTTATTAAAAACTTTCTCAGTCTTGTCTGTGTCGACAGGCTATATATATACACTTATTTTCATTAATATTGACAAAATGAAATCGACACAGTTAATCTCCCGAATAAACAACAAGAAAGAGCGTGTCAAATAGTGTCATTAGATACAGCGTAATACATGTCGCGGTAACATCCAAAAATGCCGGTCTGTTGAGTGCGGATATATTTTTGGAGATAAAGTCAAAAGTACGGTCAATAATAGTTTTGTAATGCTGCCTGGGTCCCCAGGCACAATAATCAACGACGCACATGTTCACATTTCCCGCCAAAAACTCAATTATATTTTATAACACGTTGGCTAAAACTCTGTTCTATAGCTGAGGTCATCAGTTGTTGGACTAATACAGACTATTGAACAAGCTACTCGTTCCGGGTGAAAGATTTCGCTACCATTCGTATTTCGCCGCTATAATATCTCCTGCAGACAAACCCTGCAGTATGACGTCACCACGCACAAATAGTTTTACGATTGATAGAATATATAATCCTGTCAGTTTTATTTTCACTGACGCTACTTGAAATTCTAAGAAATACTTTATTAAATTCTCCTTGCTAGGTATTATTGGTCAATGCGTAGATGTTTTTGAGTGTTTAGATTCATTCTATCTGTTGGAATCTTATTGTAAGTTATAAATTGGTAAACACTGTATTAAACTCGTAGCTCGTTCATTTATATCGTCTTCACTCAGACGGCAGTCTTACGTACGTAATTAAATGACTAACTATTTGGATACCATCAACAGAATTAATGCACCTAGGGAAATGATAGACTTGCATAATATACGTAGCTTTGGATTGCTTTGTGTGACACTCATGTGCAAGGAAATGGCTTCTTTCCAGTGTCAAATAACCAAATTTTCGCCCGACAGAACAAACCATGGTCGCCCCGTCGCGTTATGTGTTTCCCCAATATGGACTCATTAATTCCTCCCTGGCGGAAACCCTGCATAATGTGACCATTTTTTCAAATGGGCGTATAAAAACTGAATCTGAAACACTGTGGAGACTGGAGAGGCATGACTGGCCGATTGATTGAGTCGGGTCAACTCAACCACCCGTCTTGAAGAGATGTAGGACCGAAGACGACCATGAGCTAAGTCATATCCACAGGTCGATGCTTCACGTGATACAACCGCCCTAGTACCCCCAGGACTCCTACACCACACCTCACGGGATGCACCCCATGGCAAACAATGTGTCACATTAGGGGATTTTTACCCTTGCAGTCGGGCGGTAGGCCTATTCTACCCCGGGCCCACACGGGGTAGGTTATAGAATGGTGGTGGTCAGTCGTATATGAGAAATATACCAATGAATCGTAGATGAGTGGTTTATCTTGAGTAAACGATCCTCAGTTTGCAACCTACATATAGCACACAATAGGACAATAATGATTTGCTGAATTTAGTCATTATTTCAAATGGTTCAAGATTAAACAATGATGAATAGTATATTCCTATTAAGTGGCATGACATCTAACTAACAACACCGTCTGATCAATGAGATAGAAAGTCTCTTCAGTTACTTCACTATAGATATAAGCCACACAGAATGCTAGGGCCAAATAAAAAAATATTTGTGGTTTGGTTTTCCCTACCGACCCTAATTTAAACCCCCTACCCTAACGTTTGTTTCATGGTTTTCAAGAAAATTTAGTGATTTTTTTTCTCAATAAAGTCCATAAAACACAAAAAACACATTTCAGCATCTCAGAATAGGTTGATTTATTAGTAAAAGTATGGCGCAATATTAAAATTTATAAAAAAATAATCAGAAGTAGTTTTATGTCTACCTACCGACCCTATTTTGTTTTGGCTTGTAACCCAAACCAAACATTTAATTTTCTTTGGCATATTGCAGATTTGAAGGTAATTTATATATCTATCTAATTTTATCTGATGTTCACTTGTTTATTTTCACCTCATGGTTGGGGGTATCAAATTTTTTCCAAATTTCCAAGACTGCCCTACCAAGAAATGCTCGGCACTATTCGTGACACTGAATAAAAAAGCAGTGACCAACAACTTCAACAGACGACGACAGACTAAAGTTCAGAACTTCAGACTAAAGACATTTTAGTTAACTGTGCCATGTATTTTGTGTATCCATGTTTTATCCATTAATTGTTATCGTTTATCTTGTCTTTAGTTTTCATGTTTATCATTTATTTATAATAAAGCTTCAATGATACAAAAGGATGTCGTCACAATCTTATTAAGCCACTTTAATCATGCACAACAACTACACCCCAAATTAAATTAAGCGGCCTAATTACCGGTGTTGTTACGTCAATCACTCTAATCTGATGAAACCAATTAAGTTTCACACCTGAGTTGTCCAAATATTAAAATATGTATTAATCCGAATAGTCTAATTTGTTGGACTAGTGACCCGCTATTGACAACGGAAGTAGGTTGAAACAAATTAAATGTTTACACAATAAGACAAATTTAACTTTTGTGGGGGTCTTGGGAGTTGACAAATCAATAATTTGTTAATATTTTACAGTGCTCAGTTTGGGTGTATTTTATTCTGTTTTTTATTGGCAGCAGCCGATCTGCAACTTGACATATTTTGTTGAGGCCTAAAAAAAAAATACGTTTGTTTCCGCTAACCCGACCGACCCTATTTTAAACCGCCGACCCTAAACTTTTTATTGCCATTGCAAAAAAAACAAAAATTCATATCATAACAAGATGCAAAACATTTATATATTTATATATATTGACATAAGAAATTTAAGTTTACAAAAAGATTTAAGTTTAACAGTTGGAATCATACTGTAAAGTATGTTTGGCTTTATCTAGCTTTCATCTGTGAAAACTTCAAATAATTTGAGTTCAGGTACGGTATGTTATCATTCAGCGGTCAGACTTCAGTATTTCAATCAATTACAGCACAGGAACATTAACAATTTGATCAAATCAACCTGGTTATCAAGTGGGATCTCATAATACCAAATGAAAAATTAACATAGAGATTAGTACCATATATAGTCATTACTACCTTAATACATGTACATTGTTTCTGTACTACATGTACATGTAGGATTTCTGTATTACATGTACATGTAGTATATTATGTACGGTATGTGTCTCACTTGAATTTTATAAAATAGCCTATTTACGAATTAGAGTGATGATGGCAAGTCTAATTTCAAGCAGGATAAGGCTTCCGATAAGCATAATCCATAGAACCAAAAGATATCTGACAATAACTTATAAGCATTTCCAATCCATACATATATAAAAAGTTCCAAAGTTATGCTTGAGAAACTTGATAAAATTGACCTCTCTGTAAAATACTGACTCAAAGAGCCTTAGATTAGCTCTAAATGCAATGGATTTTCAAAAAAATTTCCAGGGGAAGAACCCCCACCATCATCAGGGGGTCACCCTTCCCAAACATTCCTCCGATCAGGCCTTCAGGTTATGCCTTCGGCATATCATTGCCCAAAAACAGGTGTCCCCAAAAAATACCTAGATCCTTCACTGAATGCGGAGAAGGTGGTGTTGTGAAGCCATCCTTAAGAGATCGGTACAAGACGGTCACTCCAATATGTGAACAGTGCAGTGGTGCTGGACTGATTCCAGTTATCGCCAGACCATATAGGAAATATTAGGATTATCAAAGACTATCTTAGTATATAGACTAGTATATATGTAAATATTAAAGCATATGTAAGATTGAATTGGAGTTTCTAGTTCCTCTGTCATCTGGGTTAACCTGATTGGGGCTAAGAAGTGCATAGTTTGGGTTATTGACAAGTATTATACAGTTATTTTTAAAGATACTGAAAAAAAAATAATTAACACCAAAAAAAAGTTAAGCCTACCTACCTACCCTAATTTTTTTTAGCTCGTTAGCGGAAACAAAGGTATTATTTTTTTAGGCCTGACCTACTTTCCTCCGATGCATTACCACTGTCCGTCAGAAAAATTGAATTAAATCGGAAATTACTGTCAGAACTCGCCACAAATTGCACATGATCTCCAACACATATTCATTCTCAAGAATCAACAGGATTTTGTGCATCTGCGATTTTTGAAATGTGTTAATTTCCGGAGTTGTGGGCCACTTCCACGTCTCAAACAGACAAATTGCGGGTGTAAGATGGATAACTCTAAAATCAAGTGGTTATTATTAACATTCTACTACTTTATTTCATTAATATAAATGTTTTATTTAAACCCCCACCTGCGACACGTGCATACTGTTTTATTTCTACCGCGCACTGTTTCGAGGCGCTCGATGGTCAGCGTATACTAATACTATATACGGGCATATATACGCCGATGGTCGGCGTTTATACGCCGATGATCGGCGTATATACGCCGATCTATTAGGATCTAGGCGTTGAATTTAATTCGAACAGTATTGGGACCGCTGCTTTTTCTCTGTCACATAAATGACCTACCGGACACAGTAACATCACAAGTCCGCCTATTCGCAGATGACTGCCTCCTGTACCGCCAGATAAACACCTACAAAGACCACGAAATATTGCAACAAGATCTACGCAAACTGGAATCATGGGCCACCAAATGGGGGATGTGCTTTAATCCAACTAAGTGCTACATTATGAGCCTAAAGCAGAAGACACAAAGATTTTAACAACTAGCAGGGCAGATACTCCAAGAAGTCACAAACAACCCGTACCTTGGCGTCCAATTCTCCAATGACATGCAGTGGCAGCACCACATCGAGTCCACCACGAAGAAGGCAAACTCCACCCTCGGCTTCCTTCGGCGAAATCTCAGGTACTGCCAAATGGATCTTAGAAAAACGGCATACATAGCATTAGTCCGCCCTCAGCTAGAGTATGCAGCAACAATCTGGGACCCACACTATGAAAAGGACAAGACAAAACTGGAGAAGGTCCAACGCAAAGCAGCAAGATTTATAAAACAGGACTACCGAACGAGAGAGAAAGGCTGTGTAACATCAATGCTCAGTGAACTTCAACTACCATCCCTAGAAGCAAGAAGAAAGGAACAGAGACTGACACTATTTTACAAAGTGGTTAAGGGATCAGCCCTGGGTATCCACTCCGAACACTACCTAAGAAACTACCGCCCAAAGAGGAAAAAGAAACCCACAAAATTCAAGGACTTTGTTAGTGACAACATCGTGGAGAAACTAACCACAAATAACGAAAGTGCCTACGAACCAATTCATACAAACACAGACCAATACGGATATTCCTTCTTTCCGAGGACTGTACTTGACCAGGTCTGGCAAATGTGAGAATACAGCTACAATAGCTGTATTCAGCTAACCTAGCTGTATTCAGCTATATATTATACTCTCAAACCGGCTGTTTTTCGATAATAAACTAGAAGCGCTAATTTGCGCATCGAAATTAGGCTACCATATTCTCCGGTCACACTCAACAAAATCAAAATCGTCACTTGTTTTCTGACAAAGTGTTGCCTTTTGTCGGCACGGTGATGGTGATTATGTGTGAAAACTTACCACGGCGGTCGATGTGGGTCATAACGGTTTAATAACTCTCTTATGCAATGCGGAATACCTTGAAAAATACATTAAATACTATATTTATCACCGAAGATGGAACATCTTAATCATTCCAGGAAGTATCAATATGATGCTGCTAAAATGCAGTTTGGTTGGTGCGTTAAAACAGGTAAAAAGGGGAACATCTCTAGCCAGAGTTTAACCGAGCGAATTCCACTCACTGCTTGAGCTGACTCTCTCCAAAAACACGGAAACGCATACATGTATGTCGAATCACGAAAATACAGATAACAATGTTATGTTTAGTAAGTTTTCACACATTATATATTTTCCCGCCAAAACAGATTGAATAGTTTCGACTCGCTAACGACCAGGACTTCATGTTTGAAATATTATATAAGTCGCATTTTCATTTCAGTTGTCCCTATGTTGTGCCATACATTTGCAATATGCCGCAAAATATCTCTATATACCGTTATGAATAGTTACCAGTATCGCTCACAAACCGCTAGTTGTATGTAATTCTAAATGCTTGATATAGGTACACCATTCTAACGCCCCCTACCGGTTTAGCATCGGGAAGAAGTAAACGGGGGTTTGGATGAATTTGATCTTTATTTTATAAGTTAGTTAATGAATGCATCTGTATCTGTATCTGTATGTAGTTCGGTGTAGTAGCCTTGATTTGGCTGTAGGTGCACCGTTGGACGACTTAATTTTCTGTTAATGTTGGTATCGATGTTGAATCACATGCGCTGTCCGTATCCTCCAGGTGGTTCCATTCGATGATTGTTTTCACAAAGAATGAGTTCTTATATTGAGCTGTATTTGTCCTTATAATTTCGTAAGAAAGCGAGTTAGTACACTCGTGCGACTCAATAATGTTTGTTGTTTCAAATCCTGGGAATTTTTTGGCAGTTATTTTTCGTTTGTCCTTGCTTCTTGGTGTTAATAGGTCATGTGTATGTATAGCCGGGACCAACCCCTCTACTATCTTCCTAAACTGTCATTCTTTTCACTTCTCTTCTTATCTTCATTGGTGTCAGTCCTTCTATTTCCATCATTTCGGTAACTGCACCCTTTTCTCTGTTCTTGTAATTGCTGGTGATGAATCTTGCAGCTTTTTTCTGTACTCTTTCGATGTTGTCTACATGTATGTCCTTCTGCAAGTATGGATCCCATATTTCTGCCCCGTATTCGAGTGTAGATCTTACCATGGACTCGTAAGCCAGCTTCTTGTGTTTTTTATCGGCTTTGCTGATGTTTCTTTTAAGGAATCCCAGGGTGCTGTTGGCTCTTTTGACAATTTTATTTATATGGGATGACCAGGTTAGATTGTTGTTAAAAGTCAGTCCTAGATATGGTGTTTCATCTACTGACTGAAGGATGTGATTGTCTAGCTGGTACATGTGGGTTGATTTGCCCTTTGTAGACATGATGTAGCATATTTTTGCGTTGAAGCGCATCCCCCATTGGTCAGCCCATATTTCTAGCGAGGAGAGGTCTTTCTGTAGTGCATGGTGGTCTGACTGGTCTCTGATTTCTCTATAGAGGAGGCAATCGTCTGCAAATAATTTGACCTCTGAGGTTACGGCTTTCGGTAGGTCGTTCACATGGCAAAGGAATTGTAATGGTCCCAGTACCGTTCCCTGTGGTACTCCGGACTCCACTGGTACGTTTTGTGACGCTTCTCCTTCGAGTACCACTCTCATCTCTCTTTTAGTGAGGAAGTTTTCCAGCCATTTGTGTGTTGTGCCATTTATGCCATAGTTCTGCAGCTTGTATAGGAGGCCCTTGTGTGGCACTGCATCGAAGGCCTTTGGGAAGTCAAGGATGGCTATATCTGTTTGTTTGTTTTTGTCCAGGTTTTGTAGGAGATCCTCTGCGACATTGACTAGCTGTGTGACGCATCAGTGGTCAGATCTGAAACCGTGGTTTTTGTCGGTCAGTATTTTGTGTTCATCCAGGTGGTCTCTGATGTGCCTGCAGATGATGTGTTCTAGAATTTTGCAGGGTACTGATGTGAGTGAGACAGGGCGGTAGTTCTCTGGGTTGTGCATGTCACCTTTTTTGTAGATGGGAGATATATTTGCACTGCGCCAGTCAGTTGGGAGTTCTCCTGTGTCCAGTGATAGCTGGAAGATGGCTGTTAGAGCACTGAGGAGCTATGTGGTTAGCGCAAATCTTGAGAACTTGGTTTGGTATACCGTCTGGGCCTGGGGCTTTAGATGTTTTTATATCTTTTAGGAGTTTGTATACACCTTCCTCTTTGATGTTGATATCTGCAATGTCTGGTATACCGCTTGATGCTTTTGCAGTGGGTGTATTCTTTAGATCTTTGGTGAATACTGATTGAAACTGTTTATTCAATAATGCTGCTTTCTCTGCGCTGTTGTCCGTGAGTGTGGTACCCTTTTTGAGAGGTGGTATCCCAGTGGTGTCTCTCTTCTTGGACTTCAAGAATTTCCAGAATGGTTTGCTGTTCTTTTTCTCCGAGCTTTCTTTGATGATCTCTTGTATGTGTGATCGTTCTGCCTTCCTCATTTCATTCCTATACATCTTTTGGAAATCTTTGTATTTATCCCATTTCATTGATGTCTTCGCTTTCCGATAGAGTTTCCCTTTCCTCCTAAGCATGCGTGATAGTTTCCTGTTTATCCATGGGAGTTGTTCTCTTCTTCTACTTGAGGCTGTTGGTACCCTTTTGTCTATGATTTCCTTTATTTTGTCTCGGAAGTATTTCCATATCGATTCCACCGATTCCTTTTTTGTATCCGCTCTAGTTGTGACCTCTTTGGTGACCTTTTCTACGTCTTCACTAATTATAGTCCAGTTTGCCTTGCTGAATACTAGTACGTAGTTTTTCTTCTTCTTCCTATTGTGGTTCTTGGGTCTCGGGTAACAATCTGTTACTATCATGGCATGGTCTGATATCCCAGGTACTGTAATGGAGTTCTTCATTATCGAAGGGTTGTTTGTCAGTACTAGGTCCAATATGTTGTTTTCCCTAGTTGGCTCTTCATTCATCTGTGATAGACCATGCCTGATGCATACATCTAGCAGAGCTGTTTGTACCTCTCTGTCTTGAGCTTCTTCTTTGACTGTCATCTTCTCCCAGTCTATATCTGGGCAGTTGAAGTCTCCACCAATGATGTAGCTGTGGTCTCTTTTAGCTGTCAGTTTCTTGACTGATTTATCGAGGCTCTTTACTACTTCAAGTTTCCTATGGGGCATGTAAAAACTGGCAACGTAGATGTCTTTGTTACCGGTGAGTGATATCTTTGCCCATTCAATTTCACAGTCGGTGATGAATTCTGTTTGTTCTGTGATAATTATGTTTTCATGACATGCAATGAATACGCCACCCCCGACTGATCCTCTATCATTTCTCAAGGCATGGTATGATGGTGGGAATACTTCGGTTGATAGGATCGCGTCTTGTGTTGGAGGTTGCCCTGGTCTTATTCCTTTCAGCCACGATTGAGTTCCTAGTATGATGTCGGGTTTGATGTAGTGAACTGCTACCTCCAATTCTGCTTTATTTTTAGGTAGACTTCTGCAGTTGACAGTGAGTATTCTGAGGTTTTCCTTATTTGGGGTGTCAAATGTTTTGTTGTTTGAGTCTCTCCTTGATGAGGCATTATCTATTGTGGCCGTTGGGCTGCTGGTGTGGGTCGGGTCAAATGTGGTGTTGATGCTATCTATAGTTGAGTCCAATAGGTTTAAAGATTCAAATCTGTTAGATGTCTGCACCTCGTAACTGTGGAAGGTAAAGCTGTCCATATTTAGGCTGTCACATCTGTAACACTTCCATTCAAGGCTTTGATGTTGTTCGTAGTCTTGGAAGTCGTTTGTATTCATGCTGATACAGCTTTTGTGGTTCCAGATTCCACATCCATCGCAGCAGATGCCTTTGTCCGTCCATGATACGCCGTCTTGACATATTGCGCAAGGGTAGATGGATACTTGCTTTTTGATGGTCGCTTTTTTCTTCGGTCCTGGATGTGTTTCTATATCACCGGCTCTGATTAGTATCATCTCTGATGTTTCTTTCTTTATCATGAACGTGGGTATTTCTGGGTGAGATGTGGGTCTAGCGTGGTACATTCCACACAACCCCAGTGTTTCCGGGTGCTTCATTTTTTGGCCCGTATCTGTTCTAGATGTTTTGTTGGGTATAGCGTAGTTCAAGCTACACAACCCCTGATCCGCTTCTAGTTTGATTCTTCTGTAGCCCTCCTGTTGGTCTTGGACCATACCATGCACTACGAGTTGATCAGGTTTAGCGTAGTTCAGCCTACACAACCCTCTTATACTGTTTGGCTCCTGTGCTTTCTGATGTGCTTCCTGATGTTGATTCATATTATCTGGTTTGGGTATAGCGTAGTTCAACCTTCACAACCCCGGTGTGTTATAATTTTTCTGGACATTACGCCTGATGGTACGTTGCTGTGAAGTATGGGTAGATGACCTTATTTTTAGACGAAAGCTTCTATGCTGTGTAACTCTGTTAGTTTTGGGTATAGCGTGGTTCATGCCACACAACCCCAGTGTTGGTTTTGAATTACCAGCAGTCTGGTTCCTGATTTTTCGTAACCAGAAATATTTACTGACATCGACGACCGTAGTAAGTTTTCACACAAAATAAGAATTTCCGTGTCGACAAAAGGCAACACTTTGTCAGAAAACAAGTGACGGCTTTGAATTGGTCGAGGGTGAATATGGTAGCCTAATTTTGATGCGCAAATTAGCGCTTCTAGTTTATTATCGAAAAACAGCCGGTTTGAGAGTATAATATATAGCTGAATACAGCTAGGTTAGCTGAATACAGCTATTGTAGCTGTATTCTCACATTTGCCAGACCTGTTGACTGGAACAAACTGGACAACACTCAACAGCACTGTGAGCACAGTCAATGCCGCCGACCTAGAAACATTCAAGGCGGCTCTGGGAGAACAAAAATAGCGCTCCTCACACCGTCCTGTAAAAGCCAGCTTTGGTCACTAGGACGTAACAACTACAGATTCAGAATTGTGTATGTGACGGCTCCATGCTTCCGTATATTACCCAAAGATTCACCTTCACCACAAGCACAAATGCAGAACCCAAAGTCCGGCCGGAAGTAAACAAACACACGTGCGTGTTGTGTAAATTAATAATCCGAAATATCGGATAATGGAACTGGAACGAATCCGCGTGTTTCAAAAAGGTGAACAGACCCAACAGTCAATTATTAATCAAATGAATAACAAAAAGCGCTAAAATATAAACTTCTTCCCTAAACAATGTATATTCGGCAATTATTCTTGTTTAGGAAGCCTGATAATTAATTGAGATATTTAGTCCGTGTGCCAATTCTCAAAAAACCTCTAGTTTAATTAGACGTTATAATAGCGCCTATAGCCCAGACCGATGGACTCCGTTCGGTCCTACCAATCCACGACCAGCAGAGGGTTCATCTGGGGCGACCTGGTACTCCATTACCACTTCCAACAGACCCGAATGAGCATGGATAGACCAGCTCGATCAAACAATGGACCGCCTGAAAGCCGCCTTAGTTCTAAGTGCATTCTGTACCTGGATGGGGTGATGTGGTTAAATACATGTATATATGAAGGGTCTGTGACTACTCGCCCCGCCCCGTTTCACTCCGAGGCAACCCGCCCCGGGACAACCCGCCTGCCTAAAATTAATTAGGGGTAATTAGGGGCTAATTACTAGTAATTAGGAGATGTGAGGAGATGCATTGATAGGGTGCTACTATGCAGCTACATATATCGTTATAATATACCCGGTGCACACCAGTGGCGGAGCCAGGGTTCCCATTTAGGGGTGCACATTAATTAGCATATGTGGGGGATATATCATGCATATGATATGCCGAAAGCATATCACGAAGGCCTGATTTGGGGAGCGCATACATGGGAGGGGTCGCCCCCAATCGTTGGTCCGGTGGCTCCCCTGGGCAGGAACACTGTGAATATTTGAATGCCTAGGAGGGATTTCCTGACGTTTACATGACATTTGACATGTTTTTTGGGGGGGGCGGTCTTCCCTAGGGCCCCATTGACCCCGCCACTGGACTGTACACTATTTAATAAGCGATAAAACATGATCTTCGGAGAATTGGACCTTCGGCCCGTCGGAGTTCGGAGTTATGGGCTTTCGGAGTTATGGGTCTTCGGAGTTATGGGAGTTCGGAGAATCGGGACTTCGGAGTTATGGGCTTTCGGAGAATCGGGGCGTCGGAGAATCTGACCTTCGGAGAATCGGAGTTATGGGTCTTCGGAAAAACGCTACGTAACCATTTCAACAAACAGAAAATTATTGAATTTTATGCTCGTAGTTGATAATTTGCACTATATTCTCAAATTTGACCCCCATATATATACATTTGTGATTATGTTATGAGCCTGGATGTCTCACTAGGCTATGGTTATGAGCTTGGATGTCTCAATAGGTTATGGTTATGAGTCTGGATGTCTCATTAGGCTATGGCTATGCCTATGGGCCTGGATGTCTCATTAGCCATTAGGCTATGGTTATGAGCCTAGATGTCTCATTAGACTATGGTTATGGGTCTCGATGTCTCATTAGGCAATGATTATGAGTCTGGATGTCTCATTATACAATGGTTATGAGCCTGGTTGTCTGTTTGTCAAAGTAGGTTATCGATATGAGCCTGGATGTCCGATTAGGTTATGGTTATGAGCTTGGTTGTCGGCCGCCCTTAGGGCAAAACATTTGTAATTATTCTCAAACTTTTCGCGATATAAGTACCTTTTCTGACAATTTTATTGGTCGGCATCCATTCAAACTTCACAATGTCCCAATTTAATTATATATGTAACAATTTTTCTGAAATATTACCTGACAACGCTATTTAAATTATTAAACTAAACAAGAGTTGACTAAACAAGACAGTGTCATTGCCAAAGCCCAGATATGGGCTTCCAGCACTCTTACATAGGGTCCAAATATGGGCTTTCAGCACTGAACCAGTTAATACCAGTTAATGCCCAGTTTTCTAAGTTCAAAATTTACAATACAGTCATACTGCTTGACAGTGCTTGTAATAACAAATAAATATTAAGTGTTATAAACTTATTCATATACAGGTATCAATCCTCGAAATTGGCCACAACAATAAGCAATTCCATGTGGAATCTAACATGCCATCTGCAGCATCTGGGACTTACCAGGAACTATTATAGTCCCAGGCATCATTAAATTTTCCGTGGGACATTTTTCCTAATTTCAAGGGTTGCATACATGTATCTATCTATATTGACCTGGGTAATCTTATTAGATACCGGTAGGTCCCGTTGACCTCTTATGTCGTAAAATGGCACCAATAATTAATTTAAACAATAATTAATTATATAACCATAATGGTTGCAATCTGGTTGGTGAAAATTGAAACACCAGTGGAGTGTCATGGGATAGATGCCATTGACCTCAGGTGACAAAGGGGAAAATATGAGCAAGAAAGAGCGTTCCTTATCAGCTTAGAAGATATCTAGGATAATTGATACGGATAGGTCAGATGACCTCAGATTACTTGCAGGGGGGAGCTAATAAATTATATGATCAATAAAGAGTGTTTATTATTAGCACAGAACATATGCGAGAAAATTGGTGCACAAAAGTTAAATGATGCAGAATAGGTGTTGTTGACCTAAAATTACTTAAAGAGGCACTAACAATTAGTAATAAAGAGCGTCATTATCAACTTAAAAGTTAGATGTAACATTATCTGGAGTCATGCACTAGGTGCTGTTTACCCCAGATGACTAATAATTATGTTAAATGACTTGAAGGCCCACTAATAGTTTATGCATTATTCACCCGAGCAACGCCAGGTACCCCAGCTACTTAGTAGTATAGAATAAAGTTATTCTGGGAAATATTGTGAAGCATTATCTCAATGTTAAGTCATTGGTAAATAAAATGTTGATCCAAATTTACCCTTTATTTTTCTAGGAATTCTAAAGCGCCTAAGGCAAAACAGATGGTATTTGTACACGAAGAGGAGCCCGATGACTGATGAATTCAGAAAATGACTGTTCTCTTGTGTTGTTTGTACTTGTTCCAATGAATATTCATGAGGTGCCTAATTCCCTAACTGATCAGGGGGGGGGGGGGGGGGGGGGGGGTCGGAAAAAAATTTCAGGCACGTATGGCATTTTTTCCCTTTCGATCATTTTTTGTACCCACCCACCCCCACCGCCAAATTTTTTTCCGTTTTCGGCAGTTTTTTCCGACCATTTTTTGACACCCACCCCCCCTTTTAACACTAAAACAGAGATTTGCGGGGGGAAATTCACTGTCAACAGCTGTATATGAATTTCTGTGCATACTATTTATCATGGATGTTAACATGGACATGTAAATAGGAATGAGTAATTTTGAGGTCATTCGGCCAAAAAAACATGGCTGCCAGCGGCCATCTTGGATTTCAAAATTTGCAACAAAATACAACACGATAACTGCCTGCAGTCAGTTTACCAGTTAGAATTACATTATTTCTCTCATTCAAACTGATTCAAAGTGGTTTTGAAGCCCAACTCATTGCCAAAACACTAAAAACAAGCAGGAATTTATTTTTTTAGTTGCGGAAAAAATTGCTTGTTGGTGACTTTGACCACCCACCCACCCCGGCATACGTGCCGGAAGAAATTTTTTCACCCCCCCCCCCCCCTGAACTGATGACATTTCTTCAAGAGCCTTGGAAGAGCTAGTACTAATCCAAAAGACTGAAGCTGACAGTTCGATTCTCATGGTTATTATTATGAGTCCGCAAAGGGCTTGATAAAGTTGAAATGACATTAATGACAGCACATAAATTCCCAAACAGTTTAGCTACTGTATGAACCGTTTCCTGGTGTGAGGAAGGAAAACTAAATTATATTTTTTTCACTGGTCTTATCAGTAGTGGTTATGCCTCAGCTGTATATGATAATTACAACAGTTACATAACTTTATTCCGAAGATCAAATACTCCAAAGGTCCGATATTCAGATCATATCCCAAAGGATAAATACTGCGAATGTCCGGTATCTTATTTAAAAAAATATTATACTCCGCATTATATGTGATCGCCATCAGCTATGCATGGTGACTTCATCGAAAGGTTATATTTTATTTACTAGTGGCCCGATTATCATGTCACACTGTACTGTGACTGTAGTATGTTGATGCTTGAAGTACAACCTTTTATGTTTTCCAAACTGAACCTCGCATAAAGGTGCCTGTGGCTATTGTTGGGACTGGGATTAATTCAACTCGTGATATCACCGATTGCTTACGTCGCTTGCATATAATGGTAGAAGCTTTAAAATAATTAAATTTACATACCGTATGCCTATCAATTGACCGCCCTTATAATAAAAATAATCTGACCTTCAGACTATTGTGCCTTTGGAGTATCGGACCTTCGTAGTATATGGTATGACCTTCGGAGTATTGGGTTTTATGAATATAGGACCTTCGATGTATATTGGACCTTTGTAGTATATTGGACCTTCATAAAATGGGACTTTAATAGTATTGGACCTTCGTAATATAGGACCTTCGGATTATTGGAACTTCGGATTATCGGACCTTCTTAATAAAGAGATGACACCATTACAGCTTTCAACATATGACATGTCTAGTGTTGTTCCAACGTCCGAATATGTAC
This sequence comes from Siphonodentalium dalli, assembly GCA_032622095.1. Classification (NCBI taxonomy): domain Eukaryota; kingdom Metazoa; phylum Mollusca; class Scaphopoda; order Gadilida; family Siphonodentaliidae; genus Siphonodentalium; species Siphonodentalium dalli. Next base: position 179,659,692 of record CP136065.1, on the reverse strand, counting down.
AAAGAGTGACTCACAGTTGACTTGTTAGAGGTACAGAGAACAGATGCAAGTGCAATATATATATGACAGAATATTTGGAAGCAAAACAGAAATCTGCTCAAATGTACAATATGCTATTAGTGGATGCATTAATGTGCTTCAATTCCTACAGGAAATTATGCTCCAATAAATTGAATGGTTTTAGTGGTCTTCTTTACTTTATTTATATCAACGACATCTTACAAGAGACAAGTTGAGGGATTGGCATTGGTTGGGGTAGCATGCACAGGCCCTCTGGGGGAAATTACTAAAATACCATAATAGATTTAGAGTCTATATTGGTATTTTAGTAATTTTCCCCAGGGACCTGTGGTAGCATGCAGATCTATCCACTATACTAGTGATGTGGTGTTGACATTGTTTTCATATGATTGTTTTCAAACCCAATAAAAGTTATATGAGAAATTTTAACCCATGAAAAAATTCACTCTTGTCCAGCTGATCGGTCTTGTTCTTAAATTTTGATTTGTTTTCTTATCTCAGATCGCCACCACTTTCCGAGCAAATTGCTTTGCTTATAGGGAATGTTGATGTGAATACAGAGAAGTGTGTCACCCCCCCCCCCCCCCCCCAACTTTGGAAAAAATAGTTGGGAATATCATGCCAGACAAATTTGTTGGAAATTTGAGACCAAAAGTAGATTGAATTATTCTGATAGTTGATATCTCATAAAGTATTTAGCAGTTTTTAGTATGAAATTTGTTGTTTTGAGACCAAAGTGGAATTCGTCAAACTAAATTTGAAATCTCCAACCACACGGTGTTAGCTTGAAAATATCAAACAGTTAGAGAGTTTGATGTACCACTTGAAACATTTCAATCCAAGAAGAGGTGGAAATATTTTTTCTCAGATTTGGGAATTTTTGTTTGCTTAATGAAAAGGGGTGCTGTTTGAAATTCTAATGTGGACACCACCAACCTACCTCCCCTCATCCCCACTGGCACCCATGTGGAGACCCTCTAGCCACATCCTTGCTTACCACACTTGGTCAATGATATCACTTGGAAATTTACATTGGTCCATGGTGCAGATTAAATTCTAACTATTTTATAGCTGAAATTGGTAAATTACTCAGGAGAACAATCGGCAGTTTGCAGATTCCCAGGGTTCTCTATAGATGGCTGAAAAAGAAATGAATCTACAAGGAAATGGACAACAAATATTATCTGAACATGCGATAAAAAATTTGGACAATGATGGAAAGAAATCGCATCAAATATGGTCATTTATAATTAACCCTTCCATGACTGGGGCTTCTTGAAATTTTGCGAAAACCCTGTGCCAATGCATTCTCTTACATATGCCAGTCACCCATAGGGATCCTCACATATATGAGAGAATACATTTACCACGACCTTGTAAACCAGTGCATTCTCTTATATATGCAGGGCTCCCTATGGGAGACTCATATATAAGAGAATGCACTGGCACAGGATCTTTAATGTTGCAAACGTGTTAACATAATTTTTCTCGGCAAAATATGGACAAAACTGATTATAAGTCTTCAACAAAGATGCCTTCTGATATTCTGTGTACGCAGGTTACATATTATACAAAGTTTGAAAGCTTTGGCAATTACTTTGCCAGTTAAATACTAATATTATTGAGTCCCACATACATGTTGCAGATTATCAGCAAAATATTTGCATGTAATTTACACATAGACACTAAAAGGAATGAGCTGTTTCAAGATTCGCTTGTACCGGTGTACATGTACCACGTCATCTGCCCCTGGTTATCTTTCCCCACTCTGGATATCTCCCCACCTTGAAAAGAAAATTCGTTTCATAGGGGATTTTTGAGAATATTTTTTTCAAGTAAATTTTGTTAACCAACCCACGAGGCTACATATGACAAAAAATCATATTATTGATTGTTTTCATATATAAAGCAATAAAATCAAAAGGTGATTTTTTTTTGGGTCATATTTAACCTCGTCAGTGGGAGGTGGTTAACAAAATTGACTTGAAAAAATAATTGTTATCGGGATTGCAGGAGATACTCTCAAGTGCCTAATTGTGATGGCCTAATAATATGTCTATGTCTCAATTCCAAATAATAGTGATCGTTGGGAATTTTCTCCAAAATTAATAATCATGCTGACACTATCATTTGGCACCTGAGAGTACTAATCTATCTATACTATTAAATAAAACTCAATTTTGTTTGTTCGTATGTGTGGTACTCTTTGTTTGTTCGCTTTATATAGGCGGCTGGATAATCGGAGCTGAACATTTGCATATATGGGTAATTTGACCCGGGGAGCGCTATTAGATAGGGTCCGTTCACTTCAGTTGTCTTAAAAGGGCACAAATACACAAATGTTGTATATATATTTTGGCTAGAAGAGACCAAATGGTTGGACCCCCAGAGCTGAATTTTTTTTTACATATGGGTAATTTGACCCTGTGAATGTTATTTATTAAATAGGCTTCGTTGGCCTCAGATGTCTTAAAAGGCCACTACTAATTAATTTAACTAACTAATTACCAAGATGGTTGAAATCTGGTCGGTGAAGATTCCTAAAGAAGCACTAATAATTAACAATAAAGAGCATTTATTATTAACTTAAAGGATAAATGTAACTTTACCCTGAGTCATGCAATACGTGCTGTTTACCCCAGATGACTAATAATTATTTTAAATGACTTGAAGGGCCACAAATAAATTACACATTCTTTACCGAGGCAATGCCGGGTACCCCTGCCAGTACTAAATATAACTCAATTTTGTTTGTTGTCTGCCCAGTTATAGGAGAACAAACGACTGGACCCTCGGAGCTGAACATTTTTAAACAGGAGTCAATTGACCTGGGAAGTGTTATGGTATAGGTGCCAGATGTCTTAAAAGGGCACTAATAATTAATTGAACTAAATAATTAATTATATACCCAAAATGGTTGTAATCTGGTAGATGAAAATTAATACACATGGGCAAATTGACCCGGGGAGTGTCATGGGATAGGTGCCGTTAATCTCAGACAACTTAAAGGGGCACTAATAAACTATTTTAATTAAATAATTAATGATAAACCCAAACTAGTTGGACCCCGGTCACTTGAAATTGGTATGTAGGGTGAATTGACCCGGGGAGTACCATTGGATAGGTGCCGTTGACTTAAAGTGGAACTAATAAATTATCTTAACATATATGATCAATGAAGAGTATTTATTAACAGCTCAGAAGATATGTGGGTAATTTGACATGGGGAGTGTCATGGCATAGGTGCCGTTGACATCAGATGATTTAAAAATGGACCAATAATTAGCAATAAAGAGCGTTTGTTATCCACTTAAAAAATAGAGGTAACTTTATACGGATAGTGTCGTGCCTCGGGGTATTAGTCACCTCATGTGACTAATAATTAATTGAAATGACTTGAAGGGACACTAACAATTTACTCATTCTTAACCGAGCAACGACAAAAAAATTATCTAATTTATTTGGCACTAGCTGGGGATTATCTAGTTGTGTGTGTGGGGGGATATCCTACTATATCTTCCCCGGGGTGGGGGTGACACCCCGTTACACCAGTAATTGCAATATTTTTCTCTAAAGGCACTTCATATGCTGTCCGTCCATTATTTTTGCAATAATTATTTTGATAACAAGTCTCCTGGTCTGTGGTATTCCATAATTCTGTACTCATCAATACCCAGAGGCAGTTTATTAAAGATGGGTTATCTATTCTGAGACTCTGTATATATTCATGGTATAAAATAATAATTTGGGTGGGTCAACAGAAGTTTCTATCACTTGGGACATTTTTTTTTTACCGAATAATTTGTCATGAATTGGCACAGAAATGTGGCTCTTTCTAGAGCATTACATTTTTAAATGAAAATCTTTTGAATATAATTATCTAACTGGATGGTTTCTCTGAAACATCACTCGAGTCTTTTACACAGATGACCAGGTACATATCAGAATTTGTTTCCTTTTAGCCCCACAAGACTTACAACATTTTAATGCAATACATAATGTTCAGACCTCAAATTAAACTGGTAATTGTAAATTTTGTTTACACGTTCTCATAATGTAAATGAGTTATAAGTACATTAAATATATTAGTAGAGTAAGTAGACTTACATGTATACACATGTACTTCTAAAAGATGTGTCAAATGGACATAGTTATTGGTAGTTTTTTTGTATTTCCATACACACACTCTTTATTTATATTACCACATCTAGACAGGATAAATCTATTGATGGGCACCCCTTTAATTTTACAACCTGTAGGAACATAATGAGCCCTTTTTCTTTATGAGGTGATATATAAAAGGTCTATCACTTAAATCATTTTATCTGAGGCATATATAGTTAGAATATATCTACTCCTCGTGTATTTATTTGTCTAATTAACCCTTGCTACATGATATAAGCAAACAATTACCAGGTTCAATTTAAAGGTACTCAATCCGATAAAACTCCTCTCAATTACTATTTCAATGGCTTCGGGGGTCAAAAATATTTGATTCGAGTCGAGGAAGTCACCCATCAAAGCTCAGATTTGTTAGATATCGATTTTAGAAATCTATTATTTTTCATTATCGGGAATTCTTTCTGGCCCAGAAGACAGTCAAAATTTCGTTATTATTACCACTTGATTATAGAGTTATCCATCCTTGTCTGTTTGAATAGAGTTTTGGCGTAAAATCTCGAGCAGGTTACCAAATTGACGGCAGTTATTAGTACTCATCTCGAGCAATTAACAAATTTCAAAAATCAATATCTAATAACTCTGAGCTTTGTTTGATGGGTTCCTCGACTCGAATCAAATATTTTTTACCCCCAAAGCCAAAGAAATAGTAATATAGGACCCTCTGATCAGATTGTTGTTGTTGGAATCTGTAGAGATGGGGACCCTCTTTACGGATTGAGTACCTTTAAGGCTAAACACTAGTAAACAGTGAAATGCTTCAAATTAAAGTACAGAAGAAATTGTATATTTGTTTCCCAAAATTAGTTTACTTTTACTGCAGTAATTGTAGTATAAAAAAGATATGTGTTTAGTGTGTGGGGACCCCCAATATACATGTTTAAACCTTCTCTTTTCAACTTATATATGTAATATGTATGCTTCCTGTAGGCCACCAATGCTATGCTGGATTGATTTTATGGGGTGGCAGTCAAAGAAGAAATTATTCATTATGGATATCTACTAGTACATGATTTATTCAAGAATTGAAGAATTTGGTCAGTCCGATGTTTCATTTTGACAGTCCATGATCATTCTCAACAGTGGATCTCATATTTGCTGAAGCAGAGTGAATGGTGTTGCATCTTTTCCAGTGATGAAATAGAACTAAACATCACTGGATTTATTCATCAGAATGACTCATCTGTTGTCCTTATCCATACCAGCAAACATCTAACCTAGGCAATGAAAAAAATATTCAGATTTTAGTGATTCTGAATTTTACCTGTACATTGTATAATGTATATATTTATTAGTAAATGTATCTAGTATACAATTTAGGGAAGAAAGGAAATATTCAACAGGGAGTTACCACAAAACTAGAAATAGTGTGTACATATCCATCCACCATATGTTACAATAGCCAACATGGTATGCATCAATGGGGGCTATGATGATGTCCCACCCCAATTAATCCCCCCAAAAAAATCAAATCCAGCTTTCCAACAAAGCCACCTGGTAAATTACTAATACATGTACATGTGTATATTTAAAATCCTTTCCAAATTCCTTGTTAAAATTGAGACGACAAAAATTGGTTTTGACTATTAAAAAGTTAAAGCGGTACGAAAGAGTCTGTAACTTACAAGTTCATAACATCTTAAGAACAATTCAGTTCACTTTTGTAACTGCCTGTTCAAAAGACCAGTGGATGCATGGCTGGCTTAGCCTCTGTATGTAATTGTAAAATATTGGTTGGTGTATAGTTACTTTACCGAACTTATCTCTATATCTATGTATTAATTATCTTGACTTTAATGTTGATATAAATAATAAATCCAGTCAGAACATAGGGGACTGAAAAATAGTACGGAGATTTCCTCAAAATAAAATAATAGTACAGGGTTTAGCCCTACAAGAACCAATAGAAGCTGTGTTAGCCCTTGTCTGATTATTAATAATCATATACATCACATCAAAGTGCTTTTTATATGAATAGCCAGGAATAGCAGTCATTTGGAATGAAATGAAAAAAATGTAGGGACCCAAATAAGCAGAAAATGGGGGATGTTTACATCAAATTACTTGAAATATAATAAGAGTACCCATCTGTTTATTTGGATCCCGAGAGTAATATCAATTATAGTCACAACTAATTTTGCTTTAAACAGATAAAAACATCAAGCTTATATAGTTGCTAAATATTTCAGCGCCTTCGATAATATATCTAGTATTTTTTTATGGCCTTAGTTGCTATTAATTTGGTTTAAACCAATTCGTTGTAGCAAAAATATTGATGTATAAAACAGATCTGAAGTGGATTGTAATCAAACATACATGTATCATGGTATGTCAGATCCACCTCAATACATATAATAGGCTTACCTAGTTAGAACCTATTAAAGACTTAAGATGTTTATTACTAGCAGTAGCCAGTAGCATTTCTCATTTCTATGGACTATATATATATAAACAAATAAATTCACACAAACTTAGTATTGGTTGGAAAAATTAAACTATCGGTAATCAGAACAATTTAACCTGTTCTCGGTCTGAAAGTTCCAACTGATGGTTACTGAACAACACTGTCACTATCAGTTTATCATAATAAAGAATGGGATGAAAAAATCACATTCATTAGCCAAACATTGAACTATTAGCCTGTATTAGGTATTAGCCCACACTAAAAAATTATATCAAACCATTTTATCAAAGTATGAAGAGTAGAAAACCGAAATATGTTTAAGTGTAATTCAATTACGCTTAAGCATAATAGAATTACACTGACAATACCTTAATTCAGCCAATTGCGTTTAAGCTTAATAGGCTAATTTGATTTCATTACTCTTAAGTGTATATAATTCCATTATGCAAAACATAGCATTCCAGATAAGCATAATTGAATTACCCTCCTTAAAGATGGTCTATCTCTTTGTAAACATGTGTTAAATAGTTACCGGGGTATAAAATATTACATATGAATTGAAGAGCCCTGTCCAGAAATGCTTCTATCGATTACTATTGATTATATTTCGAATATTTTCTAAAACGTGTGGTTATTTATTTAGCTAATGAACAATAGAGGTTATTGTTACCAGAAATGTTTTTGTGTAATTTTTTCAGAAATAAAATAAATTAGACTCATTATCGTTTATAACTACATGTATGTAATAAAACAATACAAACAATCAATCTGGGACATTTGATGTTCGGAGCATAGCTATGGGAACACCCTAATGATCTATATAAACTATATATGGTATCGCCTGATTGGTCTGTTCTAAAAATAGAACAATAAATTATAAACGGTCCCACTTAAGCCAGGGGCGCCAGAAGAGGGGGGCAGCTGACCCCCCCTGCCCTTGACCAAGGGGGGCGAGTGGGGGCAGGACTTGCCCTTTTTCTGGAGACAGAAAATGCTTTTTGTGTGTTTAATCTTGTGTTTTTATAGCAAAATGTGACTTTTTTGGTCCAAATACCACCAATTTCACAAGGAATATTAATTAATTTTTTTGTCAATTTTATCACAAAACGCCCATAAAAACCGACAAATACCATTAAAATAGGGATTTTTGCCGCAATGAATTTATGGTTATTTTCACGAGTTAGCGGAGAAAATGCCCTTTTTTGCGGAAAAGTGCCCTTTTTGTAGGCTCTGCCCCCCCCTGCCCTTGGATGCTTCCGGCGCCCCTGACTTAAGCATCTCATTTTATAATAAAATATTTGGAATAAAATCAATATTAATTGATAGAAGCGTTTCTGGACATGGGTCTTCAATTCATATTTATTATTTGATTCCCACAAATCTATTTCAAAATTGTTATATGAAGAGATAATTCACCTTTAAGCCTAATTGAATTATGCTGAAGTATAACTTGTTAACAAATGTGAATTTGGCCTCCCATATTCCAGGGCATGAAATTTCCAAACTATTAGTGTTGAACATTTTACCAGACAAATTAAGAATGGGGTGGGGGTAAACAGCATGTTAATTGTTATCTGAAGTTATTGAAATATCTAAATAATTTCATTTGGCATTGCACCGGTAGTCAATTATGGGAGGCCATTTTCACATTTATTCCTTATTTGCGCTTAAGTGCAAATAACTTCTTTCATTTGTGCTTAAGCGCAAATATTTATGCTTATGCGCAAATCATTTGCGCTTAAGCGCAAATGAAAATTAATATGCATTGATCCCCCCTGAATTAATATTAAATGGCACAAGCCCCATAAACATATCACTCAAGTCTATATAGGCCCCCCATATGAGGGAATCAACACCCCAGTAACCCCAAATTCCCTTTTATGACAATGGAAATGATATAGATCTGTGGAGGATATTCCTCTTTTATAAAATATACTAGATCTCTGGCATGGAGACACAAATTCTTGGGGACAAAGAGGCTGATAATATGAAAATATGGGTTTTTCCCCTATTTCAAGTCAGTAAGTACACCATATGAGGGAAGCAAGCCCCCAGTAACCCCTAATTCCCTTTTTATGGCCATGGAAATGGTATATATCTATGCAGGAGATGTCCCTTTAATAAAATATACTAGAGCTCTGGGAGTGAGGCACCAATTCCTGGGACACCAGGGACAGAGATGCTGATATGCATATGGAAATATGTTTTTTCTTCAACTTTTGAGTCTGTATGGGGCTACTACTATGGACCCATAATAATATACTATGAGATGGACTCAATCATTCACAATCGGAGGGAAGTAAGGGAGTGTTAGGTATTTGCACTTAAGCGCAAATGATTTACGCTTAAGCGCAAATGATTTGTGCTTTAATAAGCACAAATAATTGCTCTTAATAAGTATGGGAGGCCCTTTTCACATTTATTATTATTGCTTTAAAAAGCGCAAATGATTTATGCAAATAATTTGTGCCTAAGCGTAAATCATTTGCGCTTAACCCTTTGAACCCTGGCGCCCCACAGTGATCGACACCCTGACCCGGGGCTCCCAGTGGTATGTCTGCTTAAATTAGATAGTTTCTAGTAGCATGGTGTTGATTATGTTCAAATTGCGACACCGGTCTGAATCTTTACAGGTTTGTCCCCCATGGATCAGCGATCATTATAAGATCGCGAGACTTTGCCTCGCGGCAACTCCTTGGTAACGGTTGCTAGGCAACTACCCGGAATTAACTGGAAAATGTAAATATAGCTTATAGCGTCGTAATTCAACCTCAGTGATTGCGTTTTTTGATGCAGGTACTACCCTAACGTGAAATTTGAGATATACCCGACCAGAATAGTGAACCAAATATCCCATTTAAGGGTAGCAACGGTTGCTAAGCAAATACCACAACTGATCGAATGACATAATTGCACTAACCATTCAGTGGTATGTTTTGCCTTAATTTAGACAGTGTCTAGTCGCATGGTGTTGGTTGTTGAAAGGGGACACCTACCTGAAACTGTGCAGGCATGATATATGCATGCACGGACCACTGATCATTGTAAGATCGGGAGACTTTGCCACCCGATCTCGCCTTAGAAATGGTTACTAGGCAACTACCCGAAATTTGCAGGATAAACGAATTCTAGCTTATAACGTTGTAATTATACATCAGCGAATTGCGTTTCGATGCAACCAATATCCTAATGTGAAATTAAGATATACCTGACCATGCGCGAGTAAGTCAACTTGATATGCGATAGACTTTTTGCTGCATGTGGCACAACAGAGACTGATATTACAGAGACCAGAAACAACGTAATTTCCCGTAACATATCGTGGCCCCATTGTTCAAGTAAGCTGTCTAGATTGTGTCTACTATACTAACATGTGAAACATGCAACAAAATGTCATATATAGCGCCACATTTAACTTAAACGCATTTTTAAAAATGAATTATAGTCTGCGCCCATGCGCATATTTTCCTAGCCATTTCTAGCGGGCAGCCAAACCATATAGACACCTTTGCCAGCGCTGACTTCAATAGGCCAATTTAAATATATATTAGTGGGTATGTCGTGTATAAGTACGTTATAAACCATTTATTTGTCATTGCGCTAGTCTGCGCATGCGCGAATAAATCAACTTCATATGCGATAGACCCTTCCCCATATGTAGCAGAACACTGGTTAATATACACGAGGGTAATTTAAACTGAAATTGTGTGTCTAAATTACGTATGTTCTGTACACACACGGGGAACACGAAATTATATGCCGTAAATATAGCGGCATAGTTCGCTTAAAATATCGTATGTTTTTGTAGATTATATGCTATGCGCATGCGCATATATTTCTACCCGATACTAGCGGTCAACCATTCCATACGCACCATGGGCGCCGCTGACATATGTGGGGGCAATTTAAATATAAATCAGTGGGTCAGACGCTCGTTATACTATATATAAATTTGCTACCGAATCATGTCGTCGCTGCACCGAAATATCGGTGTTACGGGATATAGTCACGGTTCGTTTGCACCTAAATATCGGTGTTACAGGTTCAAAGGGTTAAGCGCAAATATGTGTCTATCAATTTATTTGCACTTAAGCATAAATCATTTGCGCTTAACTTCCTTATTGCAAATACCTAACACTCCCTTACTTCCCTCTGATTGTGAATGATTGAGTCCATCTCATAGTATATTATCATGGGCCCATAGTAGTGCTGAATAGGTAACTCTCACCGGTTTTCTGTGATAAAGTTACCCAGGTTCATAAATTTGTGACAAAGTTACCCAGGTTAGAGAGAAATGTGATAAAGTTACACAGGTTAAGCAAATCTCACAATATCAACTCGATTTAAAAGTGACACAGGGCAATATTGTTCAGTTTTGGCAAGTAACAACCCTTATTAACCATAAATTAAGACATGTTAGTGTTGTAGTTCGTCATTTTGATCGCAAAAATCAATAATTTGTTGGCTTGCTAAACATGAAATATTAATAACCTGGGTAACTTTATCACAATCCTCTCCAACCTGGGTAACTTTATCACAATTTCAGGAACCTGGGTAACTTTATCACAGAAAACCGGTGAGAGTGACCTATTCAGCCATAGTAGTAGCCCCATAGAGACTCGAAAGTTGAAGAAAAACATATTTCCATATTATGCATATCAGCATATCTGTCCCTCTCTAGTATATTTCATTAAAAGGACATCTCCTGCACATATATATACCATTTCCATGGCCATAAATAGAGAATTAGGGGTTACTGGGGTCTTGCTTCCCTCATATTGACTTGAATTAGGGGGAAAAACCCTATTTTCATATTATCAGCATCCCTGTCCCCAAGAATTTGTGTCTCCATCCCAGAGATCTAGTATATTTTATAAAAGAGACATTTTCTGCACAGATCTATAGAGTATAGGCCTACCATTTCCATGTCATAAAAGGGGTCTCGGGGTTACTGGGGGATTGATTCCCTCATATGGTGGGCCTATATATAGGCTATATAGACTTGAGTGATGTGTTTAGGCCTGTGCCATTTAAAATTAATTCAGGGGGGATCAATGCATATTAATTTTTATTTGCGCTTAAGCGCAAATGATTTGCGCTTAAGCTCAAATGATTTGCGCTTAAGCCTTAAGCTCAAATGATTTGCGCTTAAGCCTTAAGCTCAAATGATTTGCGCTTAAGCTTAGTGCAAATATGATCTATTTGCAAAATGAATTGCGCTTAAAGTTAAATGATTTGCGCTTAAGAGGTTATTTGCACTTAAGCGTAAATAAATAATAAATGTGAAAAGGGCCTCCCATAAATAAGCGCAAATAAATAATAAATGTGAAAACTGAAAAGGGCATAGTCAATACCATAGAATGACTAATACCGGTATTACTTTACTACTTCAACCGAATTTCTAACTCAGAAACTGGTATCAGCAATAGCGACTATTATTATTATAGCGTTCATGTTATAATACCAGTTACTGCTGGTTACTGAGTTAGAAATTCGATAGCAACCTATTACTAATGCTGAATAGGTCATTGTCGCATGGTTTCTGGCAAAAAGACACCCAGGATCTCTTAAACTGTCAAAAAGCGTAAAATCATTTGCGCTTAAGCGCAAATATGTGTCTATCAATTTATTTGCGCACTTAAGCGCAAATACCTGACACTCCCTTACATCCCTCTGATTGTAAATGATTGAGTCCATCTCATAGTATATCATGGGTCCATAGTAGTAGCCCCATACAGACTCGAAAGTTGAAGAAAACAAATTTCAATATGATATCAGCATCTCTGTCCCTGGTGTCCCAAGAATTGGTGCCTCACTCCCAGAGCTCTAGTATATTTTATTAAATCTCCTGCACAGATATATACCATTTCCATGGCCATACATAGGAAATTAGGGCTTACTGGGGGTTTGCTTCTCTCATATGGTGTACTTATTGACTTGAAATGGGGGGAAAACCCCTATTTTCATATTATCAGCATCCCTGTGCCCAAAAATTTGTGTCTCCATCCCAGAGATCTAGTATATTTTATAAAAGAGACATATCCTGCACAGATCTATACCAATTCCATGGTCATAAAAGGGATCTTGGGGTTACTGGGGGATTGTTTCCCTCATATGGTGAGCTTATAAACTTTAGTGAGGTGTTTAGGCCTGTGCCATTTAATATTAATTCAGGGGGGATCAATGCATATTAATTTTTATTTGCGCTTAAATGATTTGCGCTTAAGTGCAAATATTTGCGCTTAACGCAAATGATAGAGGTTACTTGTGCTTAAGTGCAAATATTTTAGCGCTTCCCATATTAAACTGTCAAAAAGACACCCAGGATCTCAAAGTCTCACCAAACGGGAATTTTGTTCAGTTGTCTGCTATTAATATTGGTCCAACTATCAAGGATGCGGCATTGCGCTGTCAGTCAGACTCAAAGCCGAATTAAATTTCGTTGATATTTCACTTCGATCACAAACAAATACTTATCATAATATTAATAATAGCTGACGACTTAACAAAATCCCCGTTGTTTGGCGAGACTTTGAGATCCTGGGTGTCTTTTTGACAGTTTACGAGATCCTGGGTGTCTTTTTGACAGTTTACGAGATCCTGGGTGTCTTTTTGCCAGAAACCATGCGACAATGACCTATTCAGCTTTAGTAATAGTATACTATTAGCTGAGAGTGAACCTGAGCTTATTTTTGTGTCCTAACAACCGTGATTCAACTCGGGTCCAACTAATTTTTTCATTATCCTGCATATTGTATAGATGTAATTTGAAATATAATCAATGTATTCAATGAAATACTCACCAGAGGTTCCAGCCGCGGCTACCTGAGCTACGAGTTTTATTTCGGATTCATTTCAAAACATCAACTTGCTAAACTCGCGCAATCGTAAAAAAAAAAAAAATCCGATAATGTAGAGCATGCGCAAAGCGGATCTTCCTATTCCGATTCCTTCCAGTCTATACCGTAAAGGTCAAACCCAGGGAGGGCTCATTATTTCTGTATTCAAGAATGTAGGTGACCTTCACCTTCAGAAATGTAATAAAATTGTACTGTATTTCACAGCTTTCCTTTTAGAATACAGTTTATTTTAAAATCTTTTTTTCTCACTTCAGTTCTCATAAATCCGGATTCCGGATTCTTAATTTTGAAATATTGTTTTCTTTTTGCAATTCCCACCTTACATCTTCTTAGATTGTTGTCTTTCCTAGACTCGTACCTGGCTCAATCGTACCGATTTGCTGGCCTGGGTACTAGGCTAGTCTTTCCGACCTGCTTCGGAAAACCCCGAATATTTATAGTCGATTTTCGAAATTCGCCATAAAATTATAAATTCACAAGTTAATTATTAGAACAGAACGTCTTAAATTCCAACTCCCCAAACTTTCGTTATAAAAACTGGAAAAGGAAGGCTGTGACACAAATATATAAACTTTTGCGTTTAAGAACTGAAAAGAGTTTGAGTTATCGCATTACATGTAAAGTGTCTACGGACGAACGGACAAACGATGAGTGGTCAATCCGGACAACACTATGTTTACCATACTATGATATGAGTAAACATAAAAATTGATAGCCCCAGCAAGTGAGATTACTGAGTCGCAGCCGTATTGGATTCATCCAGCTCTGTTCCATGGTATCAGATTCATCCAGCCCAGGTTCTGTGGTTTTAGTGCTACCGATCAAAAGTTCAGGAGTAGCATTTCCATATATGGAAGTCATGAATAATTCATGACTTCCATATATAGAATGCTACTCCAGAACTTTGACCTGTAGCAGTAAAACCACGGAACCAGGCCTGGTGGATCCAATATGGCCTCGATTTAGTGACAGGGCATATCTAGTGGTCACTCTGAAGATCCATACAAATTGGTGATGATCGGTTGAGGGATGTGGTCTGTAAGATGTGCTGCTGGTGGCCATGTTTTTCAATGAAATTCGGGGGGGGGGGGGGGGGGGTCAGGAAAAAATTTCCAGGCACTTTTTAATTTTTTCCGCCCTCTGGCTACCCACCGCCCCCTAATTTTAATTTTTTCCGATTCTGGGATAGGGACCCACCCCCTCCAAACTGCTTCAAATGACTATTTTACCCAGATTTTCCTGATCTTATCCGATCAATGTTCCAGATCATGATTATAGAAGCATTCCTACTTCAAAGTTTCAAAACAATTCTCCAACGAGAGGCCGATCACGATCGGCAGATGTTTAACCCATACCTTGGCGATAGTGACTAGCCATAACTGATAATTTGTCAAAGATATGATCACAGGAATTAATCCATATATCAGTACCCAACTTGAAATCAAAAGCTCAAATAATTTGTCTTAAGAAAGGGTTAAAGTATTTGGGTTGGGGGAGGAGTAGTTTTAAATCTCATAACTCTGTCCCTATTCACACAAGGACCTCTCACTGTGAGATCCAATGGTTTAGTGATTTCGGAGGACATGTTTAGGAGTTTAAGTTAATTCATTGGAAGCAAAAGTGATAAATCCCTATCTTTGCCACTTTTGACATGCCAGATATTCAAAATTTATTATTCACTTCTAAAGAGAAATTATAATTGTTGACAAGCCAGACTGCTTAGAACGACATATATGTAGGGGATTCCATCTCGTATTTAAATGGTACTTTAATTACCCCCCCCCCCCTTCCCGCATTCTCCCCAGTTATTTGTTTATCAAACATGGACAGATATAAGATCAGATCTGACCTGTGTATTAAATAAGATTAAGTGTTTCATAACAGGGGTGTATGTTTTTCAAAAATATATGTAGTTTATACAATTCAAAAGTATTATCTATATAATGTTATACAGACATAATATGATGGGGATGACCACTAAATCGTTCATATAAAAGAAAGTAAGTTAGCCCTCATTTGAATGGTTTCACACATTACAATGTTTTACAAGTAGCTTGGGCACTAAAGCCACAACCTTCAATGTTAATCTTCTAAGTGCTCTGTGGCCCCTAAAATTCAATCAACCATGAAAATGTGAACAAATGGGAAAATAAGGTTCCTGGAAATACTAACATCTACCATATTGATTTTCAAAACAAGTCATCACTTACAATAGTCATGTATATTTATCTGCCTGTTTCCCCATTGCATAGATAAATCAAATTGGCCATCAGCTGTTGTTTTAATTTTGAAAGCACTTGTCTGAAGGGTTAATATATTTTTCAAAAATCAATTAATCAGTCAATACCAAAATTGATAGAAGTGTGCAAAGATACCCAATATATATTAAGAGATATGAGGAAGAGTCCATGTACATTATAGCATGTGTCTATGGAAACCTTGGAAAGGGTTAATTATTTTTGAAGCAAATTAATGGAATTTAGAAGACACTTATATAGGTGAGGGGGCCCTTATCTCATCCTGTAATGAAATTTCAAGAATAGGAAAAACACCTGTCTTGTGCTGCCATTAACCCTTTACCCAACAAACCGGCCAAATAAAGCTTCAACAGCCTAAAATATCTTCGGTCTGTCTCAATAGAACCATACAAATATGGATATCATTGGAACCGGCTCCTTGACCACATTGTGATAGTTACAGTTATGCCCTGTGCCAATGCATTCTCTAGTATATGCGAGTCGACCATAGGTCGCCTCGCATATATAAGAGAATGCATTGGCCTAAAAAAAATCTTTTTTTAACACTTTTTACCATTTTTTCTTACATTCTTTAACAATTTTACAATTTTTAATGTGTTAAGCCAATGCATTCTCTTATATATGCGAGGCTACCTATGGTCGACTCGCATATATAAGAGAATGCATTGGCACAGGGCCCTTCTGTTGGGTAAAGGGTTAATCAATTTGACAGTTAGAATAAACAAACAGCCAGCCACCAGTGTTGTTTATCTTGCTTGACCCACCAGAGCTCTGTATCATATGTCATCACTCATTTCATAATAGATTTCACTTGGAATGACAACATCTATAAAAATCCTCTGATATACTCTGGATGTTGGATTACATGGTAATTTATTGATATCATTATATTACATGAAACTATTGCAATAAAATCTTCATATTTTCAAAACAGGATATCACACGGATTCACACCTAATTAATCGTATAAAACTAAAATAAATGAAAGTGTCAAATTTTTTTTATTATTTAAATTTTTTTTTTATTGTTATTAAAGTTCAAACACAAAATTTAATATCTGTATATGCTAAATTTAGCAAGGAGCTAAATCTAAAAAAAATGAATTTAAAAAAAAAAAAAAAATTCTCGAAAAAGGGTCATAACTCCTTTAAAATTAATCGGATCAAACCCATATTCGAACTCGATCTGTATTATGGGCTGTGAAACTAACATACCAAATTTGGTTCCAATCAGATAAAAAATGTTTGAGTTATGGCAGAATGCGTGAATTCTAAGTTGAAAAAGGGCCATAACTCTGTAACAAAATCTCGGATCAAACCCAAATTCGAACTCGATCTGTATTTTGGGCTGAGAAACCCATATACAAAATTTGGTTTCGATCGGATAAAAAATGTTTGAGTTATCGCATTACTCGTAAAGTGTCTACGGACAGACGGACAGACAGACAGACGGACCAACGACGAGTGGTCAATCCGGGCAACGACACTATGTTTACCGTACTATGGTATGGGTAAACATAATAAAAGTGGGCTATAGGGTATGCTGAGCCTGATGGATTGACATTTGATATCCAAGATGGCTGCTGGTGGCCATGTTTGTTTTTTTTTAAATTTGGGGAAAAAATGGAGGCTCCAATTTAGAGGTCACTTCAAAGATCCATTTGAAGTTTGGTGACGATTGGATGAGAAAGGTGACCTGTAAGATGTTCTAAAGGATTTGGTCAAACAAAGAGTAAAATCCAAGATGGCCACCATTGTTTTTTAACAAAATTCGGGAAAAGATGGTAGGCATCGACCGAGAGGTAACACCGAAGATCCATATGAAGGTTGGTGATGATCGGATGAGGGATAAGCTCTGCAGGGTGTGTTAAAGGATTTAGTGATGCAAAGAGTAAAATCCAAGATGGCTGCAAGCGGCTATATTTTTCATAAAAAAATCATTCAAATTTCACAGCTCCCAACTAGAGGTGATCCTAGACCCATATACCGAATATTGTTGAAATCGTTTGTTTTAACACCTTTGTTTTATTTTATTATGTTTTTTTGAATAGTCTATTTTTATTTGAAGAGTTCAGTGAAGAGTTTACATTTATTTGAAGAATCTATTATTGTGTTATGTTTTCATTTATATCAGGTTGAACAAGCAGTCGCAGACGGCGGTATCCCCCACCGAAATGTGCAGTTGGGTACATTCTCAATAATGTTTGCATTCTCAGTATGTGCTAAACAAGAGGTGGGATTTTGTCAAAAAACTCATTTTAGGTACTGGTCATGGGAATGAATATACCAATAAACAAAGTCCAATAACTCTGCTGAAAATATCCGGCCGGACCTGGTTTGCGAACTCGTACTAGATACTGGTCATGTGAACTCATATACCCAAAATCTTTGAAATCCGTTGACATTTGTGGAAATGAGCCCTGTGACGTCGTCCATTTGCACACAAAAAATAAACAAAGTCCAATAACTGCTGAAAATATCCGGCTGGACCTGGTTTGTGAACTCGTTTTAGATACTGGTCTTGTGAACTCATATACCCAAAATCTTTGAAATCCATTGACATTTGTGGAAATGAGCCCTGTGACGTCGTCCATTTGCACACAAAAAATAAACAAAGTCCAATAACTGCTGAAAATATCCGGCTGGACCTGGTTTGTGAACTCGTTCTAGATACTGGTCAAGTGAACTCATATACCAAATATCTTTGAAATCCGTTGAGATTTGTGGAAATGAGCCCTGTGACGTCGTCGATTTGATATTTGTTTATTATTTTTACCAAAGTCCAATAACTCCGGTAAATATATCCGGCCAGACCTGGCTTGCGAACTCATTCTAGGTAATGGTCAGGTGAACTCATATACCAAATATCTTTGAAATCCGTTGAGATTTGTGGAAATGATCCCTGTGACGTGGTCTATTTGCTATTTGGTAAATTCGACAAAAATAATAAACAAAGTCCAATAACTCCGGTAAAAATATCTGACCAGACCTGGCTTGCGAACTCATTCTAGGTAATGGTCAGGTGACACAAATCTTTGAAATCCGTTTTACGTTCGACGGACGGACGGACGGACAGACAGAACCCATTACTATATCCCCTGCAAATTTTAAATTTGGCGGGGGATAATAAATGATTTTTTATAGAACTATTTAAATCTGAGCCTTTCCATGTCAATGTGCATTGATAGATCCTTGATGAAAACATTTCGTAAGCTGACCTTTTTATTACCCCTTGGTGTCATCCCTCATTATTAACTGATGGTGAACTCAAAAAAATCTGCTAAATATCAAAACATTATATATAATAGTCGTTTTGATATTTAAACATATGAAATACATTAAATCACTCCTCTCGAAATTTCAGAAGCCAAACAAATCAATGGCACATTGTAAAGCATGTGGTTCCTAGTTTGAATTTTGTTGGTGTGAGGTAAAAATGTCAATATTTTTTTCATGCAATTCTGACTCTAGATTAAAAATCCGAAATTTAAAGGTACATTCCATACCCGATGATATATTTTGTTTTCATGCAGAAACTTTGCGCAGATGCCAATCCTGGTGTGCCCATTTATCACAATTCGTGGACACTCAAGGCTGCAGGCCATTATATGTTAACACTGAGGCCAATGGGGAAATAATTCACTTTAACCTGTAGCCCATGCCAACGGATTTAATTTTTAAATCAAGATGGCCACTGGAGCCATTATTTTAGGTCAATAACCCCCAAATTACTTGTTCCCATCTACATGTCAACAACAATTGTGACAAATGTCATAATCATTAGACCAATGGTACGGCTTGTAGCCCGTGCTAATTGATTTACACTGTTTAATACTGAAAACAAAGACGACAGTGTCCATGTTTTTTTTGTCTGAATGACCACAAAAATGAATTGTTTCAATCTATATATCAACATCCATGACAAAATTCATTATCAGACAAATGGTATAGCATGTAACCTGTGCTAATGGATTGAATTGTGAAATCCAAGGTGTTTTCTTTGTCGAATGACCCCAAAATAACTCGTTCCCATCTACATGTCAACAGCCATGGCAAGTTTTATAATGATCCAATCAAAGGTGTGACCTGTGGCCTGTGCTGACGGACGAATACACATGGATACCAACCAATGGCAATATAAGAGGTCAAACTTGACATTAATATTATAAAAAAAATATCTGCCAATTCATGTCATGTTCTCTATGGGCTATACATGATTGTAAAAAAATTTACACTCAGACACAAGATGACAAGAGGTTGCACCATGGATGCTGGCATACCTCGATGGTGCCAAATTAAAACATGGGCAGGAAGGAACCAAAATTAAAATATACAAAGGGGAAAATGCTCAAAAAAGGGAAAATCACTATCACATCATTTAAAGTCCTTGTGATGGTGAACATCCATACCAAATTTTATTGACATCCGATAAACCATACCCAAGATATATACCTCAGCGGATCGACAGACAAGGTCAGTCCAGTATACCCCACATTTATTTTTAGAAGTGGCAGTATAAAAATAGACTGAATTGAATAGTTTCAGTTCATTGCCTGAAGCTTAATTTTTGCACTACGTTCAGGTATGGAAGGGAATGAGATTGTAGAACATGTATTGTTTTGTAAAAAATATTTATTAGCATCAATAGTTGTGATAAGCCAAGGATTAACACAATCTACATGCACGTTGTGGTGACATAGTACCGGTTATTATGGCAACAATGCCATATATGGAAAGGTTCATTACATTTGGGCTTCATACATCTCAAAAATAAAAAGCTGCTATTTGAACTAAGAATTAACAAGTTGATTACAATTATTGCACATCATGATAAAAAAGAACAGAAAAACAACAACTGAAATTCTAGATAGGATATTCTGTGAATGGTACACATTTCTAATGGAGGGATTATTCTTCTCAACTTTTATAAGAAATTTTAGTAAGATAATAGAAAGAACAACAGAGAGTGCATCAGATGAGCAGATAACAAGAGGTATGCATCAGAGATGCTGTGGTCGAGTTGTAGCATAAGAACATGTGTGCTTGAATAAAACCCACGAACCGAATTTGGTCGAAGTCGGATTACCTCTTGGCTATGTCAGTACTGAGTAGGGTATAAAATGTCACGCTGTGTGCTATACGTCTGTACTGAGTACGGACCTACATCAGCACACTAGGAGTCAATCATTATTCATAACCGTTACTCAGATATTGATGTATCAGAACAACTGTATCTCACGAATGTGAGTGATAATAGCTTTTCAACTGAGTCAGTGTTGTTTTCGTGATATTCCCCGTTATATATTTTTCCTTTGGAAAATGGCCATAACTTCAATGGCACAACGTCATGAGCAATGAAGAGGTTATCAGTTATCGCACTTACATAGCGAAAGACAATTGGTCAACAATCCAGAAGGCATAACTTCTGAAAAAAATTCAGATGGGAATGGTTTACAAACTCATCCAAGAGATTCATGAATAGAAGTCATGATCAAGATTCATTCATGAATAAAAGTCATGATCCAAATTTGGTTTGTTAAAGTTATCGCGTTAACGTCACAAAATAGACGCCCAGTAAACATTCCAGGAGGCAGAACTCCTGAAATACCAAGGGATCCTTTCTACTTAGAATCATTTATAACCAGGCTTGATACAAATTTTAAGCCATTTCACATAATGTAAAAACATAATTAATCAAGGGTGGCTCAATATTCATTATGGAATTTATTTGAACCTTCAGCAAAGATGTTACCCACAGCTACATTACAATTTTGATCAAAACTTTACTGCACATAATATTTTGGGCATATCGTAAAATAGCACTAAAGATAACCCAAGGATGATGAAATGCAAAATATATAATTGTTCACAATATGCATCTATAAATGATGAAAGATTCAATATAAGTTTCAGTATAAGAAACAATATGGGCAGAACTGCTGCAATGTGGATTACTGAATCTCTCAGTCTAACTCAAGCGGGACCAACATCTCATTACAATCAAGTGGGTCAAGGACACCGGTACTTACATTGATTTCAGATTAATGGGGAATCGCCAGCTCGACACTGCTCATTAATATTCATGTTTCGATATAAAGCACTGTTCACTATTTTGATAGAAGGGAGACAATGCTCACAAGTGTTAGTAACAATGATAATTCGCCTAAACCTCCATCAAGCCGGTTTCTTTCTAAGAGAACAGGAGCAAACTGCGCTACAGGATTTATCATAAGCTCATTAGGCAATCGAGAGGTAGCAACAAAATGTATAATAAACAGGAAGGAAATGGTGATATACAGTAATGCCCTAAATAATCGACTCCTTAACCACAGCAGAATTATGGGTAATTTTTTCAGGATTTAGTCAGAAATATGGCTTGTTGCCATTCATAGGAAAGCTCTATTTCTGACTAAATCCTGAAAAATTACTCATAATTCTGCTGTGGTTAAGGAGTCGATTATTTAGAGAATTACTGTAATGGTAAACAAGCTATCTGTTCTTCTAAATGCTATTGAGATGAAATACTGTTGTGTCATCTCCTTATTAGAATATGTGCGGTCAATTCTATATGAATTAGAATACAACCATAGTACAATCCTTATTTGGTGTGTGACGTAACCTATGCTAGGAGAAAATACAATCGGGATTAATAATAACTTTTAATCTCTTTGCAAAAACAATTCTATTAGGTACATGATTTCTGTCTGATCATTTCCCCAATTATTAAGTAACGTATATTAGCTGGATTTTGAACCACAACGGGTAGTATATGGTAACTTTGTCGACATTTGATTATTTAATAAGTGCAAAGTAACACTTTGGCTCTGTCAAAAATAAGTGAAAAAAATTTGAGTTTCCTGGATTTTACCAATGACAGACTTATAGTCTTCAAACTTAATCCTGGTAAGATAATATACCATGACCTTTTATGGTCACACTACAACTGTATACGGAGTAACACTTGAAATGACCATGCATTGTAGCAATATGAATTTTATATATGATCAGATAATTTGGTTTATGGCGATTCAATGAAAGTTGCTGTTATAACAATAGGTTAATCGGGTAATGGATTACTCAATTGGAAACAAGTGAGAAAGTGTGTCAAAACAATAGGATTATGACAAAGTGTTGACGAATGTCATTTCATTTTTCCCTGTAGGCTCACAATACAACTGCAGTGTTCAAGTTATGCAACAAAGAATAGTATCTGGTGTGTTCAAAAAGGCTCTCTCACAAATATATGCTAACAAATATGCTAACAATAAGTCTGTAATACACTGATAGCCACCATATAAAGTAGCTACTTGCCTCCTCTGAAATACATTATCTTTTCAATTGCTTCCAAGTATATTATGGGTCACACAACTAACTTTGCTTTTGAGAAGATGGCAAATTTTCTATGACAAAATGGTAATTATTTTTTTGGGCAAATCACTAAACTTGTTTATATCAACAAATTTAAAGCCTTCAGTTAAAGTTTTCAAAATGGGCCAGCCCTGTAAGTATACACTTCATTGTCAAATCTTCATCATTTATTTTACAGACACCATTGGCCCCCCATCTAATAATGAAATGCAGGGATTGCCATGTCGCTGTTCACTGTTTCTACTAGTGAACTAGTGAGACACCTGGTGTCACAAATGCGTTTTTCCAAAAAGTAATGTTGTTCTTAGAACTTTTAGCCAAGACAATATTTCTGGTCTAGGAAATTTTTTAGTCTAGGAATATTTCTGCTGCTGTACAAAGAACTTGAACTTTTCAGGGTTCCCACAGCCCAAACCTAACAATTTTTTTTATTGCACAACATTTTTCAAGGATATTCAGCAACAATTTTCATGTTTATTTTCCAAGATCCTCAATTATGTGTAAGCAGTGCACATGTGGCTGAAAATGAAGGCTTTTCGAGACCCACTATAATAATATAAGCGCTTCCAAGGGCTCGAAGGTCATTAGCAATATTCAAGACTTTCAAAGCCACTTGTGAGGGTTCCAACAGAAATGTGAGATTCGTAGTACAATGCCCAAGTGCTCAGTGTAAGCAGAGTAAAAAGTGAATGTGCTTATTCTAATGAGTATGAGGTGAACAAGGTGAATCTTACACTTCAGGTATAGCTTGTATCAAACACACAGAAGCATAGATAAAATATCACTGGGAGGAATACCATATAAATAGGTTATATCCAATACAAAATTTCATTTAGAAATGTACACTTAAAACTCCACATTAAAGACAATTCTCTTAGACTTTTTTATAATTTAGATTTCCTAATTTACAAATAGGGTTCTGTGAAACATTTAATCCAGCTAAAAGTTTCTGCTAATATGTGCTGAGCCTGCATCACGTCGTAGCACCTTCTCCTGAAATAGAGACATTGATGGTCAGTTGACAATATACAGTAATGCCCTAAATAATCGACTCCTCAACACAGCAAAATTATGGGTAATTTTTGAGGATTTAGTCGGAAATATGGCTTGTTGCCATTCATCAGAAAGCTCTCACTGAGATACGGCCATGATTTCACCTGGTGCAGGTGCACAATTTCAGAAGGTGCGGGAGAAATATGAAATTAAGTACAGTAATGCTCTCAGTGAGAGCTTTCCGATGAATGGCAACAAGCCATATTTCTGACTAAATCCTGAAAAATAAACCATAATTCTGCTGTGGTTAAGGAGTCGATTATTTTGGGCATTACTGTAATCTCTCATGATTTCTCTTACACTAGGTCGAGGAAGTGATGCTGATAGCAGGTGGCATAATAAAGGGTGCAATTGTAAAGATCAGGCTGCTTGAAAAATTACTGTGAATGTGGTTTTGAGGTTAATAGGTCTGCTGAGACTGGCTCTCATCGATGGAAATGGAAACAACTTTTATATTACTGTTTCTCACAACACAACTTGCCACACAATGCCACTTATGTTATAAATGTTATGGACATATGAATATAGAAAACTAAGGCCATGCAAACTCAATTTCCCACATCTCAGGCCAAATGCGATTTTATATTATAATTTATATTTTTTATTTCTGGGGCACTAGACAACGAGGCATTCCACCTCCACATCGGCTAGCTATGGGTCTAATTTCAGTTGCCCATGGAAAATATTTCCCAAACAAATGTCCTAAAAAGTTAGTCGAAAGATTCCATGTTTCATCCAAATTCACCCAATCAAGCATCACTGACACTATTTTCACTAAGATTGCAGTCATGTCATTCTTCACCGAGAAATGGGTCTGTTCGATCTAACTTCAGCCCAAAACTTACCACAATTATTTCTTACTGATTAAAATAATTTCCGATTTTAAAAGCAAATAAAATGGTTGCATGTGCAGGGCATCGGACTTGAGAAATGGGAAATTGACTTTTCGTGTCATAAGCACATAAGGGATGAATACCTCTTGTTTGATTTGCGGATTCAATGATTTGCATCAGACATCTGCCGAACTCCTCAATGATCATTCGTTCCTGGACGACCGGAGGCATTTTCAGCCTATCAGCTTCCTCTGTCTGTGCGATCAAACAGGCACATGTTGCTTCAACAACATCAGCAGTTATGAAAGAATATGGTAACCTGAGCGAAGAGGAAAATTAAATTAGAATAACAAATATTTAACAATTGTCAGAAGTTAAAAATAAAAGTTGAATAAACTTGTATGCTTTTCATTTGGAAATATTCTATTTTTCATGGACTTTTTAATAGAATAGAATCATTTGTCCTTGTAAAACTCAATTGAACATGGCCCAGCAAGACTTTGAGATTCGATTCGTTCAAATGGCTGTGACCAATTCGTGACATCAAAAATTGGTTGCTGGCCATGTTGATTTTTTATCTTGCAGATGGAAATAAATTTGTATTTATCATTCAATGACAGTTCCATACTATGCAAATTTTTTAATTTGTTCCAATCAGAAATATGTCCTTCAGCATATGTCTAAGAAATTAAACCTTTCTTTAATATTAGATACGCAATGCTTTGCTTTGGTCATACACAACATCTAGTAATTATAGCAGAGAACTTTCATACACACCTTTGGCCAGTAGAACTTGTATTCCCAACCGGCCTAGATGGCACACTGGAAATTTGTGAAGAAAGCTTTGTTTTAGCAGCAGTTTGTTGTTGAACTCTGACCTCTGCTGCGTCTGCTAAGTGCATCAGAGTCTTCCGCTCAGGGCTCTCCTCAAAGTTTTTACAACCAACACATTTACAAATACTTGAGCACATAATTTTTGCCTGGAATACAGAAAATGCGACATTTTGTTGAGGTATGGTAGAACAATGGATGATTTATGTAGAAGTATCTAGAATGAGAAGCCAATCATAAGAAGACTTGATAATAGCAATAAACAAGACAGTCAATGACTGTGGGGTCGCTCACCAGACTGCAAAGACTGATAAGACTGGGACTCTGGAGACCACAACAGTCAGAACTTTTCACACTCACTTTAAAAGAAGTAGATCTAAACAGGATATGTAGCTAGAGAGGTTTCAGGTATGTAGATCGGTGAATATCCACCATGAAATAACCAACTGTACACTACTGATCACCCCCCTCCTCCAGCTCAACAAGTCGCCTCTCGACCGGGCTCCAGACTCCCTAGTCTTAGGTTGGAATTTCACAACCGACATCTCAAACTTTCTCAATTGTTAGAAATTTCCAATCTGACAAGCGCCTTTTTATAAAACCATTTAGAAATGTTTGAAGCCCAATTATCCATGGACCCAAACCATCATACATGTATGTCAGATTAATCAGTCAGGTAGTTCCAAGGTAGATGTTTTAAAGAATTAGGTATTTCAATGATTTTATAAGACACAAAAGTGTTAACTCCCCATAGCCCCGTCATTCCTTAACAGGTTGACCTCGTGTTAACAAATCTGAATCTCAGTCACTAAAGGATCCTCCATACTATATGTAAGCTAAATAGTCCAACCTCTCTTGAGAAGACATTTTAAGAATTACTATAGAGACATACAGTTATGTACCTGGTCCCACCCTATTTAATCTGGTGACCCCATCTGAATAAATTTGAATCCCAGACACCAAAGAACCCTTCATACTAAATATCAGTAAAATAGACCTGATGGTCCTTGTGAAGGAAGCATATTAAGAGGGAAACTGTCCTTCGCTTGGCCCCTATTTGACCAGGTGACCCCATTTAAAAAAATCAAGAACATTCCATGCTAAATAAGCCAACTAGTTCTTGGCTCTTGCAAACATATTTTAAGAATTACTATATGGTGAAATAGTTATGTCTCTGGCTCTGCCCTTATTCGACTTTGTGATCCCATTTTCACAAATCTGTCACCCAAGGTAATTTCATACCAAATATAAGCAAAATAGCCAATTTGATTCTTGCATAGAAGACCTATCATGAATTACTATGGAGAGAAAGAGTACTGTAGCTGGCCTTGCACCTACTTGACCTGGTGACCCTGATTGAACAAATCTGAATCACACATCACCAAAGGAGCCTCAATATTAAATATGAGCTAAATAGAGCTGGTGGTTCTTTCAAAGAACACTTTTCAAGTTTGCCAAATATGTTCTAGTGAAGTGGTGGATATGGGAGGGTTAAATGTCATGTTGAAAGATTTGAACAATACATATGATAGCTTGTTGTTGTAATTGGGAATTAATGAACTCTAGCAGATCTCCAGGGAATGTTTATAAAAATGTCAGATTTCACTTGACATGTGTAGGCATACCCTACATACAGTTAGAGCCAAAGTAAATGCTTCTTCAGGGTTTCCGCTAGGGGGTAGGGGAATGGGGCCGGTAGCCGTCAAGGGGAAAAATCCAGGTAAAAGTAGCCTGTTTTAGCACTGGTTGAACTACTTTCGTTATATCGGCCAATAGAATCGTGTGAGAGTAGATATGGCAGATTGTTTTGTTCCATTTCTGCCCAAGTGCCAAGCTATCAAACCGTATACATGTACCTGAAACTTTAAAACTAGTAAATTTATTAGATATAAATTAATTTACGAAGTACAGAACACCAGTAATTTGGATCCAGAGTTAAACGTGCTCGTTAATGTTAAAAGACTCACTGTGGAAGACCCTTTCGGATGCATAACGTAATCGGAATATATTTTTAGCAGTTGCAGTGTAAATATAGAAGGCTGATTACATATCTGGCCGATGAGTATCCTTTGTGGGCAGTGGTAAGATGCCTTGATGCCCGGTGCGGCTACTCCCACATTTCTCTCTCACTCTATTACAAAGTCAACAGTATATTTTGCGGTATAAAACATGACAGGTACGATTAAAATACTGCTCTTTTGCATAACATAACCGGGTACTAACCGCAACGTAACTAACCAGCCTCAAAGGCATAGCTTCTAGCGATGTCAGTTCCGATCACTTCCTGTTTCAATTTTCTGTATAACAACGCGTTTAGAGTGTGTACACTCACAAGATATAAAATAAATTCACCTTTTAAAATTCCTTAGTACTATTCCAACAAAATTCTGAAATTTTAAACATCTCTATACCTTTATAGACATGCAGTATGTCCTGGGGTACGGCAGGAGGGGAAAACTTGGCGAGGGGAACGGGGCCGTCAAGGGGACCCCCTGCCGGTATAGCGGAAACCCTGGCTTCTTATTAATGATTCTACGACTAGAATTTGAGTAAATACATGTATTATTTTTGGGACCAGGGTGGCAGAAGCAGTGATCTTGAGTATAGGGCCAGGGGGCACAATATATATATATAATTGACCATGCAGTTAAAAAAAAAAAAAAAAAAATTGCTGCTGGCGACCATGTTTTTTGGCAGAATGACCCCAAAATTACTCGTTCCCATCTACATGTCAATATTATCATCCATGACAAATTTCATGATGATCAGACAAATAGTACGACCTGTTGCCCGTGCTAATGGATTAAATTTTGAAATCCAAGATGGCCACTGGCGGCCATGTTTTTTGTCCGAGTGACCCCAAAATGACTCGTTCCCATCTACATTCCAATTTCAACAGCCATGACAAATTTTATGATGATCAGACTAAAGGTACGACCTGTAGCCCGTGCTAAAGGATTTAGTCATACAAAGAGTAAAATCCAAGATGGCTGCTGGCGGCCATGTTTTTTGGCCGAATGACCCCAAAATGACTCGTTCCCATCTACATGTCATTATTAACATTCTTGACAAATTTTATGATGATCAGAATAAAAGTACGACCTGTAGCCCGTGCTAAAGAATTTAGTCATACAAAGAGTAAAATCCAAGATGGCTGCTGGCGGCCATGTTTTTGGGCCGAATGACCCCAAAATTACTTGTTCCCATCTACATGTCAATATTAACATCCATGACAAATTTCATGATGATCAGACGAACAGTACGGCCTGTAGCCGGTGCTAATGGATTGAATTTTGAAATCAAAAATGGCCGCTGGCGGCCATGTTTTTTTTCCGAATGACCCCAAAATTAATCGTTCTGGTCTAAATGTTGATGTCAACAGCTATGACAAATTTCATAATGATCCGACCAAAGGTACGACCTGTAGCCTGCATTGTTGACGCCTTACGTACACACGGACGACAAAGCCATGGCAATAGCTCAAACTTTACAAAGTAAAGTTGAGCTAAAAATATATATATATACATGTTGCACATCTCCAATGTGGGTAACAATACTCTAAAGTTTCAAATATCTGCGATCAAAACTGTAGGAGGTATTTATTACACCATGAAGGTACCCTCATACAGAAAATTATAAAAAATGTTGACATTTTCTAAGTCGAAAAGGGTTAATAATAAAAAAAAAATTCCGTCATCTATATACATGTTGCATATCTTCAATATATGGGCAACAATATTCTGAAGTTTCAAATCTCTGGGATGAAATCTGTAGGAGGAGATGATTACACCATGAAGGTACTCAAAAGTGTGATGGACTGACGAATGGACGGACGGATGGAGCCCGTTACTATAGTCCCCCTTTTCTTTCAGAAAGTTGGGGGACAAATATCATGGACACTTCTAGAGACGTACGTGCGTTAGGATATTCATCGGCTTTTCAAAGAGACAGAGCGTTCGGTGGAGTTTAAAAAAATTCAGTTGGAGTTGAAAGAAAAATTAATGCCACAAATTTTCTTTTCCAAATGGACCAAATCTGAATCGAAGAAAGGACAAATAGCATTTTCCACCGCACCAATCAGATAACTCATTGCAAACTATGTAAGGTATATTCCTTTGATCTTCCTCGACCTGAGTGTGAACAATTCTGTCAGTGACAATGCCACACCTACTCTCTCATCTGGTACAACTTCAATTTTCAAATTAGGGAATTTTATTTTATTTTTTACATCAAATGTGTTAATAGCACACTGGACATTGGTAAATATAGCCTGGTACTTTTGACTGGATCAGAATTTTGGAATCGGTATGCATATATTGGAGTGAACTTCACACTAACGTACCTCATAACATTCACAGTAATTTTTCAAGCAGCCTGATCGTTTACAATTGCACCCTTTATTATGCCGCCTGCTATCAGCATCACTTCCTCGACCTAGTGTAAGAGAAATCATGAGAGATTACAGTAATACCCTAAATAATCGACTTGTTAACCACAGCAGAATTATGGGTAATTTTTCAGGATTTACTCTGATTTACTCGGAAATATGGCTTGTTGCCATTCATCGGAAAGCTCTCAGTGAGAGCTTTCTGACGAATGGCAACAAGCCATATTTCCGACTAAATCCTGAAAAATTACCCATAATTCTGATGTGGTTAAGGAGTCGATTATTTAGGGCATTACTGTATCGCTGCACAAACAACATGCTATTATCATCACAATTCAATGGCAGGGTGGACCATAATACCCCTAAAATAGTGGAGATTGAATAATGACAGGGGCCAGAAATGGCGCGGGTTTCCAATGGGGAAAGAGTCTGGTTTTTCCCAATTTCTGAGACTGAAGTTCCACAATTCACAAAAAATCTCTTGCTGCATTGAACTGTATGATTACACTGACCCTTTCCCAAAAAGGCGAGAAAAATTCATAGAATATAATGGTCATGGATTTCAATACAAACACAGGTCAAATAGTCCAAAAGAATTTTCTATTAAATTGTGGGCAAATTTCTGCAATTATGCAATAGAAATAAATGAGAAACCCTGAGAAACCATTGAATAAATTTGGCTTTATGGTGATCTGGACAGCACTTGCAGTAAATTAGTTAACTGTGCATATGTAGGTGTAATTTGATAAGCACAACATCACAAGATGACAAAATCTGTAATCTAAATAGACAATAACTCGAAAACAGAACAACCGCTCGTTCATCATGGGCATGTGTTAGAAAGTATTCCAGCAAGGATGAGACAAAAAGCTTAGCAGCTTTTACAGTTTATTTCAATACATCCGAAAATGAAATTTGATGAACATGGGACAATTAGCATATATATCAGAAATGTTTTAGCAACAAAAATTAGTTAATCATCTTCTAAACTGCTACACATCTACCCAGTCAGGAAGTTAGGAACCACATCGTAAGTTGCAATAAAATAGATTAGAAATGGAATCAATAACAAAAGCATCACTAGGGCAAGGCAAAATATGCCAGTGGTAATTCCAACAAAGGGCCATAACTCTGGTAAATATTGGGGGGGGGACCCAAATTCAAACTTGATCTGTATTTTGAGCTAGTAAACCCACATACAAAATTTCATTCAATTAATTTAGTCTATCTAAAGTTATCATCCGGAAACCAAAAGTGAACAGATGGACAGACCAATAACATTATGTCCATTTTTTTTTAAACGGGGGTATAAAAAGCAATAACTCTTAACATAAATTGAAAGAGATTTCAAATATCCAAATTAGGAATGAAATTTTAGACAAAGTGGAATTACATATTCACTAAATTTTACTGTCAATCTTGTCGACATGAGAAAACTGTAAAAAAGGGAAGTTATACCTGCACTTGATCTGCCTATCTTCGGATGAAACGCCAGAGGATTCCGATCCAAACATGATTTTATTGCCCTGGATCGCAGTTCTTCGTGTGACAGGTTATTGGCACAATTTGTACAGTTGCAGTTGCTACAGAATTCACCATTGGCAAAACAGTCGCAATATCTGTGGAGTGATTAAGAACATAAATATCAGTGATATATACAATTCAAGAATTGCCATAATCTCAGAATTTTGCATGTAAAAATATACACTCTTGGACACAAGTTATATAACAGATTTTCATTTAATCGCTGGCGAAGCGAAGGAAGTTTGACATGTATCTATGAGAATAATGATTTAGGTGTTGGGATTTGACAGGTTTGGCATTATCATAGAATTTATTTATCACAGCTTGATTGATTTGCAATATTGAATTTATTCTAATCTCAAACTTATCGACTGCAATCGTTAGCTCTGCACTATAATGAAGCACACCTGTGTAAACGATATAACTCAGACAATATTGTGTCATCACAATGGACCAACTCAACACATTCGTCTAAACACTAATTTACAGCGGCTAGCAAGCCATAACTGAACTTACAATTTCAAACATTGTGATTTTGTACAATTACAAGGTTTCCTTGGCCTGGAGCCTCCTCCAGGTGTTTCGGGTGTTGCACTGAAATAAAAATCAATGATATTCAACACATAGTCAATACATTCTGGAGATAAATACATGTTCATTCCCTAGACTATTATAAAGAACAATAAGGCCACACAAAGTTGATAATCTGTTTCTCAGACACTTTTTTTTTCTCAAAGCAAGCAGGCAGGCTGGATTCTATACGATTTTTTTAGGGCCAAAAGTTACTGGCAGGCAGGTTTTTATTTCCATATTTTATGACCATAATGTTCCGACAGGCAGGTTTTTATTTGTTTTTTATCCCTGAATTATGTTTTGATCTAAAATCTGACTGTTTGATTTGGATTTAATAACAAATTTAATGTATTAAATGTAATACTAGTCAGACCTGGCTGGGCCATCTATATGTACAGTGTATACAATAAAAAAACAAAAACATATCAACTTTTATAACAGTGAAATAATGAATCAATTACCAGATCGAAACTTTCTTGTTCTGTGTCACCACTACTATTGCCACTTAGGAAGGTTCTACTTCTTTTTTTATGGCAGGCAGGATGAATTATTCTTTTTTTGTAGTTTGTGATAAAAACCACCCAGGGGGCGGTGTCTGAGAAACAGATCCTAACAAGGGCTGTAACTCTACTAAGAATGAATGAACAATACTCTTGAATGGGTTTTCTTTTCCCCATATTGGGCTATCACCATATCAAAGGACAGCCACGTGCAGTAATCCACACCTGAGTTATAACATAAAATATTGACAAGGCAGAATGATGGTAGGACAGATAACATCATAAATGGTATTTAGAGCAATTAGTCAGCCAGTAAAACTATATCATCAACTGTTTCAGCTTCAATGACCCTTTCTTTACTAAATGTATTCTCCCACCCAGTTATAAATGTAGATATCGGAATGGTATATTATTCATTTGGAGGGGTGTTCAGACAATATGAACAGACGACTGACTGACAAAAAGATAATAAAAGTACAGGAGGATTCTTATTCAATGGAGGAAAATGTTCAGATAATAAGTTCACGAACTACGGTCATTCGTTCAACTTATTAACTGATCATTTCCTCATGGAACTACTCATCAATGAGTATTTAGCACAGAAAGGGTTGAGTCACAACATACCCATTAATACTGTTGTTTCTGGCCATTGTAACTGAAGATATATTTGGGTCAGCACTGGCAATGGAAACAAACTCGGCTATCTGCATTGAAGACTGAGCATGGTTCTG
The DNA here is from genome assembly GCA_032622095.1 of Siphonodentalium dalli. NCBI lineage: Eukaryota > Metazoa > Mollusca > Scaphopoda > Gadilida > Siphonodentaliidae > Siphonodentalium > Siphonodentalium dalli. Next base: position 179,626,171 of record CP136065.1, on the reverse strand, counting down.
CACCATTGTAACGGGTGTCGGCAGCTTCTCATGCTGAACAACTGATGCTTGCTGAATAACTGTCACCGGTGGTTTATTTGTTGACATCTGATAAAGAAGGAAAATTCCAACCAATATATAAATGTATGAAGAACTTCTGTAAAAAATTATATTTTTATGGAAAAAAAAGAAGGTCTGACACCCACTGGCAACTGTTGAAAATTGTTGAATTTGGGCATCTGTAAAGAGAGGTTTGAGTAATGCCAATATTTTGTGTCACACATTCAAATTTAAGACAACAGCGGAGAGTTTTAACAATAATAACATCTAATTCTTAGTGTGTGGACAAATTTAAGGAAAATTTATTTCTGGTGACACATCTTTTTTGACTGGTGTTTTTGACAAGACTTTCTCTGGACTCAACTGATATTTCCAGAAAGGGAATCTATAAACTTAACCCTTTACCCAACAGAAGGGCCCTGTGCCAATGCATTCTCTTATATATGCGAGTCGACCATAGGTCGCCTCGCATATATAAGAGAATGCATTGGCTTAACACATTAAAAATTATAAAATTGTTAAAGAATGTAAGAAAAAATGGTAAAAAGTGGCCAATGCATTCTCTTATATATGCGAGGCGACCTATGGTCGACTCGCATATATAAGAGAATGCATTGGCACAGGGCATAACTGTAACTATCACAATGTGGTCAAGGAGCCGGTTCCAATGATATCCATATTTGTATGGTTCTATTGAGACAGACCGAAGATATTTTAGGCTGTTGAAGCTTTATTTGGCCGGTTTTGGCCGTTTTGTTGGGTAAAGGGTTAAATGGAAAAACATTAATATAACGTCAAACTGAGCAATCATCCTGGCGTGTAGCAGGTCAAAACAGGGATTGCAATTTCATCAGTACAATGTTTATTTATCATAGTTACAATGGTATTTATCATTACTATATTGAGATATGTCAAAAAGGCGAGATGTAAACACCCAAATTTCAAGGCATGTTTTTGCTATATTGCACGTTAGCGGGAGAGGTAAAATTGGTAGCAGAAAAACCCTACTCATATGAAAAAGTTTAAAAGTCTGAGCCCCTTTGTACAACTATTTATGGAATACTCATACTATAATCTTTTTTTCCCCCACAATTGTATGTATATTGCACTCATCAGTGAACTGCCAACATGAAAATTCATGCCTGCATGGATTATCTTAGCCAATATGCCATTTTCTGACTTATTTCCCCACGTAATCGGGAAAGGCATATACCATATCTGTAGGCGACACTGGCATGTACAATGCAAGTGGAATTATGGGCTCAAAATTGACTTCAAGTTTGTAATTTCTGTAACTCATGCTTCTGAAATGAGATATATGAGTGTTAAGGAATAGTATATGTGTAGATTATCATTTACATTAATTTGAATATCAAGCTGAATTCAATTTAAAGTACTTCGTTACATGTATCCTAGCATCCTGCGAATCAGTGTTATTGCATCGAATCAAATCTCTTTCTAACATCGAATTGAAAAGTCGAATCAGATCGGGTGGTGATTGTTTACCATCATTACTTTCGGTGACTAATGACAAACAAGAATCGCATCAGAGATATAGGGTAGAGTTGCAGTAGCAATGCCATGCATATAAAGCTTGGATTGAAAATGCATTAATTGTAACTGGCTATCATACACAACATGGTTGAGGAACTCTGACATACCAAACAAACCTCGCCGAAGTTATCGAGCAATCGAACATGAACAAATTAAGGGTCATATCTCCTCTCAAATTATGTGGGACTCACATCACATCCCATCTAATATGACGGAGATATAGGGTTGGGCATATTTTACACTATAAGGACCATAAATTCGGAAAATGAAATTGTCAATGACACTGTAGCTCAACTTTATGAGGGTCCTGAAGGATTTAGTCATGCGAACTTGCGAAGAGCAAAATCAAAGATGACTGCCTATGGCCATAATTTTCATCAGAAATAGTTCAAACTAGAGGTGTGACTGTCCCAATGGGACTACGGATACCCCCCTGTTTTTAAAATACTAAGATGTCTCACATGTCAGTAAACATTTAGTTAAAATAATAAAATAACAGTTCCCATTGCAGGTGTACAACCATAACCCTAATCTTAAACCTATTGACCGAAAAATGTAGGAATAAAAGCTCGGACAAAATTATGCATGTTGCAAAAAAAGTTTCTAAGTCGAAAAAGGGGGGATAACTCCAGCAAAAAATGTCCAACAGACGTCATAATCGCAGGTGCACAGGTTCCCATGGTGGTTGATGTCTGTGCCAAGTTACACGGAAATTGATAAAAAAACGACTGAGAAAAACTCCGGACAAATTTGTGTCCACGGACGGACGACGACGACGGACAGACGGACGGATGGACAAGCTGACTCCAGTATACCCCCCCTAACTTCGTTGCGGGGGGTATAATTAAATAACTCCTATCTAGAGGTTTTCCCCAACAAGCCTGTATAAAAACTTTCAAAAACATTTCTCCAATAATTGCGGGCTGCTGTACTGATGATTAAAATGTGAAATCCACCAGCGGACATGTTTTTTAATGAAATACAAAATTCTAGAGGTTACCCGAATATCAATATTAAGTTTGGTAACAATCGGGTGAGGGGTGTGGCCAGTAGAGTGTGCCGTAGGATTTAGTCATGCAAAAAGTAACATCCAAGATGGCCACTGGGGGCCATGTTTTTTTTTCTTTCTTTTTTTTAACGAAAATCAGAAATTATTTATGATACATATAAACTTTGGTGAGATTGGATAAAGAATGTGGCCTGTAGGGTGTGTCAAAGGATTTAGTCAAGCATAGAGTAAAATACAAGATGACTGCTGGCAGTCATGTTTTTCATTCAAAGTGTTCCCTTTTATGGTCCCTTTCCCCTCACCAAAATTTCCCCTTCGACATATTCCCCTACCATTAAATAAAACCCACACTGTCCAACAGGGAGTAAAAAATTGAAGATAATTATATTTGCCAGCTAACGATGATCACTACTGAACTATTTGGCAAGAAAAGAATGCTTTTCAGGGCTACACATAATGACAATTATAATTGCTACTGAAGGATGATCAGTAATATTTCATGGACATTGGTATAACATGTTGTCATGAATGTAGTGATGTCGGACGTCAAAATAAATTACAAATTCCTCTACAATTCATGATTGTTGCGGTAATAAAAAATCTTGTTTTACCGCGAATTTAACTGTATTGTCGCAAATTTTATGGTACTATACAATATCAATGTTTATATGCAGTGCCAAATGACAACCGTTCAAATTGTCAAATATAAAACAGAATTATGATTCCTTGACTTTATCTACTTATATTTCCGTAGATATTCAGAACTTGGCTTAAATTATCAACTGATTTACTAAATACTATTAGATATTCGCAGTTTTTTGATCGACTAAGGTTCCCACCAGCGGCCAAAAGGGCACCACTCCCCTCAACCCTGCATTGATAATCATTAAAATTGAATAGTTCCCACTTGGAGGCGATCCTAAACATGCCTGTAAATTTTCAAAATATTCCTCCAACAAATGTGGCCTGCATGCAGGCTGCGCTGTTGGGTTTTAATGAAAAATTAAAGACGGCTGCTGGCAGACATGTTTTAAAACAATTTTTGACCAAATTAGAAGGATCCCATCTGGAACCCAACGTGGGGATATATATGAAGTTTGGTGACAATCAGATGAGGGATGTGGCCGGTAGGGTACGCCAAAGTAGTTAGTCAATTTAATCCATTTTTGCACTGAGTCCCATTACTCAATAATGGCTGTTAACTCTGGAAAATATCAATGGACGAAACATTCTGTTTGTAAACACTCACATTTATTTAATGCCTGCAGCATGACAAATATGCCTCTCACATGTCAAGATATACTTACTTCTATGGCTACACCACAAAAATCCTCATCAATAAGTGAATTAATTCTGTTGTAACTTCGATAATTGACGTAGCAATGTAAATACATGCCGTTTCAACCAGCTACACGCCAGGATGATTGTGCGGTGTGATCTTTAAAGATAGATAAACTGGGAGTCATTAACCCTTTCATGACGGGAGCAGCGCTGGTGCAGCACTAAAGACCCTGTGCCAGCGCATTCTCTTATATACAAGAGAATACATTGGCTTACAAGGTCAAGGTAAATATTGTTAGGCCAATGCATTCTCTTATATATGCGAGGCACCATATGTGAGACTTGCATATATAAGAGAATGCACTGGCACAGGGTTTTCGCAAAGTTTAAATGACGCTCAAGTTATGGAAGGGTGAGCAATAACAAAACTCCAACTATTTGAAGTAGTATACCAATTCAACATATCAATTCAAATAGTAATCATAACGGCTCATTTGCATAATATGTGATTATAAGGCCAAAAAAAAAAGGCCAAAAAAACAAAGGGTTTTGATTCTCGGGCAATTTTTTTGGAGAATCGATGAGGGAGCGAGGGTTTTATTTTTATTTTTTATTTTTGCTATGGGGATAATGCCCATAGTTACCATAGGTTATTATACCTTCCCAGGTTAAGAAAATCTAAGGAGAACATTGTTTTGATATAAACTAATGTATTCCACAATAAAGAATGACCAATTTAAATATATCACATTATACTACCCGTACATCATATATATATTGTTGGTATATTTGATATATGTATGTACCTTTTTATAGTATATATCTATTTATATCAGACCTGTTTACTTTCATAATTGGAAATAGGGAGATTTGTCCTCAGAAATAGGGAGATTTAGTGAAAAATAGGGAGATTTTTTTCAATGTCAGTAACATGGAAAACACTTCATATTTTTTATTTAAATGTCATAGACTGTTTGTTGCATTTAATTTTAGTTTGCATCTGCCACACCTCAGTTACCTGCTTCTTGATTTTCTGCATTCAAAGGCACACCCTTTCGGTAGTATTCACAGTTTAGTACATCTATGATCTATGCACAATTAACGGCCTTGACACCGACTACCGAGTGTCTCTAATTTCTAAAATCACTGAATCATTGGGATTTACGATTTTTCGGTTATGGATCATGCTTTATTTCCAACAAGCCAAAATACAACGATTAAAAATATATGTGCACACTATAAAATGGTGCTCTCGGATAATTTTGTCGCCAAATATATTCAGTAACATCGGTGAATTTAAACTTAATTAAAGAGAATACGCATGGACAGATTTGTTTGAGGTCCGTTTGATTCTCGTTCTCTGTTACTGCGTATATAAAACACGGAATACAACAAAGACGGAAAACGGAACTAAAACAATCAAAGTTTAAATCGGGATTATACATTTTATATCTATCTATATACTTTAATATTTATCCATCTATACTATAGTAACTATACATGCTAGCCATAAAAACTTCAAATACTATTAAATTAAACCAGCATACACATCGCCAATACGCACCATATTTCTTTCCGGTTTGCGTTCCCGAAATTGGAAATCACATAATTGTTTACAGCACGGAAACACATTTGACTTAATAAACTTGGGGTTTGGGCAGCTTGTGGTGACAATATACCTGGTAGTTATCGTTGCCTAGTGTCTGTTGTTGAATACCAACACATACACCATTGTATGTCTATCATATTCGATGTTTGAAACATAACTAATTTCTCTTTTCTAGTTTCCCATTTTCGTGTTATCATTTGACAGCATCGGTCAATTTGAAAATCGTAATAAAATGCTTCAACGCAGGCCTTTTTTCCAGACGCGGCTATGCCCGAGAATCAAAACACTTTCTTTTTTTTGGCCTAATGATGTTTAAATTTAGAATTGAGAGGGGTCTCCAGTTATCCCATTTCTAAGAGTGCAGTACCACAGCCACGTGCCTTTACACACCTAGACTAGCCTTTGAGTGTAAATATTCGCGCAACAAAAAGAACAAGAATCCAAGTGGATTTGCATTGTATTTGTACTAAGATTATTGTCGTATGGTGAACTGTTTTAATCGACTGAGCTTCCAGGTAGTGGAAAATGGGTCACTAGGTTTGACACTGCTAACATAACACCACTGGGATCTACGCCGAAGTCATTAACACATGCGCTAAAATACAAAACAATTAGCAATTATTAACATGCTTATCACGAGATTTTTTATAACATAAACTTTTTGGGAATAACCACCATTTGGTTGGCGTCATGTGTCCATAATAATGTGCAAAATGCAATCTATGCTAATGTCAAGTGTTCAGTACCTGGTATTAGCATCTGAACTTGGTGTTGTTGTACCAAATGCATTCGAATTCACTGGGCAGACTGAGCCTGTATTTTTTTGTCTTGACAATGAGAATTCTGGCTGCCAGATGTGCATGGGTTTTTCTGGTAGTAGTATAGGCTCTTTTACCCTGTTGAACTATGGAGATGACTTACAATACTTGATTTTTTATGAGTGAAGATCGAGTGAGAATATCTTGAATAAATTCAAGAAGATATTGATTTTTTTCTGAAGAGAAAAGGTTCCTGATTTCAGTTATAGAAGCAAGGAAATTGCTTCTTTCATGCATAGAAATGAAAAATTTCCTCCCTTGGGCAATCCTGGGACCCTAACTGTGGGCTTGGATTCTTGCAAATTGTTTTGTGAGAATCCAAATGAAGTTGGACGAAATATGAGCCCTGGTTTATTTCTGAAACTTGATTATCTGCTTCAAAGGAACCCTGACTTATGAGAGTTAAATTAAAGAGAGAAAAGTGATCACACAAGCTTGACTAACTTTACAAGATCACTGCATTTCTAAATCCAGATGATATCCAAATCCCAAATTACCGAAACAAGCATGAATATGTAGATTCTGTTGTGGATAAAACAGTAAAATTAACATCTTTTTCAATAAATTATTCATCCTTGCTTTGGATATACTGTTGGGCTTTGTCTCTGGTGATGATTGAGGTTTCTAAATGAACTTGGCAGTATCATTGCAGTTTTGAGTAGATATTCCTCCCAATTGGAACGAAGTGCTCAGAGGTCTTTTGCAGTATGAAAAATTAAGCTCCTAATCCTCCTGTAGATTCAGGCGTGTAGAGCAACGATTATGGTAGAATTTAGGGTGGGCGTATTAATTGTTAGGTGGCCAGATCCGTAAACGATTAAAAATAAAAGGTCAGCCGACCACAGTGTCCCCCGACAATGTGGCAAGTTGATGTCACTTTGTTAAAGAAATTTTAAAAAATGTTGAAATTTTCCAAGTCGAAAAGGGTTAATAACTCCGTAAAAAATATATCTTCAATATATGGGCAACAATATTCTGAAGTTTCAAATCTCTGGGATGAAATCTGTAGGAGGAGATGATTACACCATGAAGGTTCTCAAAAGTGTGATGGACGGACGGACGGACGGACGAACGGTATGACGAACAGAGCCCATTTCTATAGTCCCCCGAAAATTAATTTTTCGGGGGACAAAAAATTGCCTCATTTATGTTGAATGGGTCTGGTCTTATATAGGATGCCAATTGATGGACCAAATGTTAAGTTATTTTCATACATAATAAACATTATTTGAAAGAAAAAAATAGAAAACAATCCTACTAGATACATACTGTTGTGGGTGTTGAAGCAGGAACAAGTGTGAAGCCAGGAGGAAGCCCCTGAATGCTTGCAGACTGCAGTACACTCTGTAGAGCATTAGCGACAGTCGTTTGAACGGATGAGTATGTATTGCTTGTCTGTAAGGTTATTTGGTTGGGAGCTGGTAGCAATAACCTCTGCTGTGTGCACGTCTGATTCGATTTTCCAAGCACCTGTCAAGAATCAAATTGGACATTAATATCGAGATGGAATGATTTCTTGGGATGATATAAAGGGACCAAAGGCCTTCATAATGGGTTAACGTAAAATAGGATCAATTTTATAAAATTCTGTAAAACAGAAATCATTAACAAATACATTTATTTAAAAAGAGATTGATTTTGGTCTAATTTTAATACTAGTAATTAACAAGTGCAATGTCAAGTGTGGCATAAGTCCCTGATGCTCAGGTCAGAGTGTGCAATACTAAATATTTGTATGGATGGAAACTTTTGTTATTTTCTAAATCCAAGAAGTGGGTACCCTTTCCCCTTAAACTGGGCTATTAAGTTATTAATAACCCAAAGCACAACCAAATCCCATGATCCATGCCCAAGCCACAAGCTGAAATTTTCATACGGACACAAAATTCAAAATTTCCCCCATTGTTCGTACAGACACAAAATTAACAAAATTGCAAGTCAAACAAGGGCCGTAAGTCTGGTAAAAATAAATGGACAAAACCTGTAGTATGTGGATATTCTTTCCCCAAACCTTGGACAACACAAATCTGATAATTAACACCTGAGTTACAAGCTGAAATGTTTCTACAGACAGACGGCTAGACAGATGGATGGACAAATGGAGCCCTCGGCTATATGCCCCTTGCACAATCCCTTTGAATTGTTGTTTTCACTCTTTCCAAAAGATATCGAATACCAGAAACACAAACCTGGTAGGAATTGTTGGACTACCACTACATTGATATTCAGCACAAAACAGACTTTTTACTGTTTATATAATTTTATATTGTGTAAGAACCAGAACTAAGAATCGGTCAGACTGGTTCTGTGAACTATATGATTAGAAACATACTTGTGTGAAATCCAAGATGGCTCCAGACGCCCATGTTTTTTTTTAATTTTTTGAAGAATTGGACAGCTTCCTTCTAGAGGTAACACCAAAGAACCATATGAAGTTTGGATGAGAGATGTGGCACGTAGGGTGCGACAAAGGATTTAAAGAGTAAAATCCGAATGGCCACTGGCGACAATGTTTTTAACGAGTTTCGGAAAAATTGATGGCTCCCAGCTAGAGGTCACCCTGAATATGCATATAATGTTTGGTGATGATCGGATGAGGGATGCGGCCTGTAGGTTGTGCCAAAGGATTTAGTCATGCAAAGAGTAAAATCCAAGCTGGCAGCCACGGCCATGTTTTTTATCGAAAATCGTTCAAATTTGATAGTTCTCATCTAGAGGCGATCCTAATCATGCCCGTAAATTTCCAAAACATTTCTTACATATTAGTACATGCGGGCTGTAGGGTGTGCCAATGGATTCCAATTTGAAATCAAAGATGGCGTCCCATAGCTCCCATCCAGAGGTCACCCCGAAGATCTGTATGAAGTTTGATGAAGATCGAATGATGGATGTGGCCTGTAGGGTGTGCCAAAGGATTTAGTCATGCAAAGAGTAAAATTCATGATGGCTGTTGGCAACCATGTTTTTCATCGAAAATCGTTAAAATTTGATAGCTCCCATCTAGAGGTGATCCTAAACATGCCTGTAAATTTTCAAAACATTTCTCAAATAAATGTGGGCTGCAGGGTGTGCTGATAGATTCAAATTTGAAATCAATATGGCTGCTGGCGGCCATGTTTTTAATGAATTTCGGAAAAAATAGATGGCTCCCATCTAGGGGTCACCCAAAAGATCCATATGAAGTTTGGTGATGATCAGATCAGGGATGCGGCCTGTAGAGTGAGCCAAAGGATATTGTTGATGGGACGGATGCGGACGCCAACCCACAGCAATTGCTCAAACTTTACAAAGTAAATTTAAGCTAATAAAAGAGGTGAATATGCTGGTGGGGATCTCGATAAATGAAAGTAATAACATTTCTTCCAGTTTATAATTGCCTTGAATGCGGTCCAGTTTGGCAGAGTAGACACTTTGGCTAAAAAGGCATACCAAGAATGGACGAAAAATGGCCGAGAAGTGAATTTATAAATGAACTTCATTTATCTGATGTCACGTTGTGACCAAAATGAAAGAAAATCATGTAAGGGGAGGGGGAGAGATTGATTAACAAGAGAATGTGTGTGAGCCAGAGAAATGAAACATTAGACTATTTTTGGCCTTATAAATATCATACACACCATATGCGTTGGAACACTGAGCTGGGTTGCAGCAGCTTGTAATGGAATTGTAGAAAGGGTGGCCGTCGCCGGAGCAATAGGCCGGGTCTGTACAAGTGAGGTTGATGCCACAGGTGTCGCTGGAAAGGTGTAACTTGTATTGTGAATATTCATTGTGGTATACAAATAAACAGTTTCTTTAAATAAATGGCAATATTCATTAAATTTAACCTCTCTAACATATTTCTGGGAAGCCCATGTCTGGTCATTAACCCTTTCAGTGCCAGGGGCCGATCTCATCGGCCCTAATTTACGGTCTGTTTAGATTTTTTTTGGTTGAATTTTTTGGGTATGCTTAAGCATGCTATAGCGAATTTAAAAACAAACTGGTTAAAACCTTAGGGGCATGTTATAACTCAAAACTATCACCAAGTATTCATAGTAATAATTTTGATGCCCATGAAAAACGTAAGATTCCCTGACACTAAACCTACAAAATAAGTCTGTTAAAGAATATAAGAAAAAATTATTAAAATTGTAAAAAATAATAACAAATGATGAACAAGAGCTACGCTGGGCGTGCAATATACGCCCTCTCTTGGGTCGGCGGAAACTGGTAAAAAAGGGACATAACTCTGGTAAAAATTGGCGGACGGAACTCAAATTTGAACGACCTGTGTTTTGGTGGGAGAAAGTAATATACCAAATTATCATTGAATCCGATAAGCTCTAGTAAAGTTATCATGCGGACAACAAATTTCAGGGATTTTCTAAGTCAAATTACGTCAAATAAGGGGCATAACTCCGGTGAAAATTGGCGGACGGAACCCAAATTCGAACTTGAGCTGTCTTTTCTCCTAATAAACCCACATACCAAATTTGATTGAAATCGGTTCACTCTAACTAAAGTTATCATCCGGACAACAAATTTCATGGATTTTCTAAGTCAAATTACGTCAAAAAAGGGGCCATAACTCTCGCAAAAATTATCGGATTAAAACGAAATTCGGACTTGAGCTGTATTTCGATATATGTAATCCACAAAAATACGGGTTTTGCGTATAAACATTCGAAAATCGAGTTATCATCCGGAAACCAAAAAACATAAGAAAAACTGAATTTTCTGAGTCGAAAAAGGGGCATAACTCTGCCAAAAATGGTCGGACAGAACCCAAGTTCGAATTTGACCTGTGTTTTGAGAAAGTAATATACCAAATTTGGATTCATTCCGATAAACTATACTAAAGTTATCATCCGGACAACAAATTTCAAGGATTTTCTAAGTCAAAAAACGTTAAATAAGGGGCATAACTCCGGTGAAAATTGGCGGGCGGAACCCAAATTCGAACATGAACTTACTTTTCGGCTAATAAACCCACATACCAAATTTTGGTTCACTCTAACTAAAGTTATCATCCGGACAACAGGTTAACGGACGGACGCCCGCCCGGACGGACCAATACTATAATACGGCCTTTTTTTCAAAAGGGCGTATAAAAATTGTTAGGCCAATGCATTCTCTTATATATGCGAGGCGACCTATGGTCAACTCGCATATATAAGAAAATGCATTGGCACAGGGTATATGGGTTGATACAAAAATCAGACCTGGCACTGAAAGGGTTAAATATCATCGTATGAATCATACAGTAGTATTTGGTAGATTAATGAAAACAACGAAATACGCACCACCAGTTAGGGTCCTGCGATACATTCGTATCAAATTTTGATTCACCAATCAGTCTCCTGACTCGAATGAAATCATTTTTCAATTTTGGGACGTCAATTTCAATTTAATTCAAAATATTTGATTTATTGCCTACCGAAGCTTCAAAACATCAAAACCAAACAATTCCGTTACAGATTAAAATCATCTAAAATTTTGCCCCATTAAAATGCATATACAAATTTTCTACATCAAACACACAATCATAGACTCGCAATCATTTGTGATACCCATCATGAAATCTGCTATACTGGGTGGAAGCTGATAAAAAATTAAATTGGCTTTATCCAAATTTTGATAAGCGGCATGGCAGCAAGTTGCCATCATTTGTCAGACGGTTTTGGGTGGGGGGGGTGTGTTTTGCTTTAGTTATTGGTATCCTGCAATAACCCAGATGATTAGGTGAGCACCTGTCACAATGTCTATTTTAAGCTGCTAGTATTGCGAGATGTGTGGCACAGATAATTATCTAGCGATTCTGCATCAGTGGTTCATCTTTCGCTTTGATGTGGGTGTGACATTTGTATTGTCATATGCTAGTTATTATTTAACAAATATATTTGTTACGAAGACCATGAAGAGTCGAATGAGATCATCCTGCATGCATATTCTGATTTGTCTGCTAATTTTCACATAACAATAATAGTAAGAGAACAAGTTTTATATGTAATTTGCGAATATATGACCCAGGTATATTTGTATGCAATGCTTCACAAGATAGAATATGCTATCATAAGTAAAAATTGTACACTAGACTTCAAACACTTTTTTTTCTTTCTTTTTTTTTTGTTGCATATTTGGTAAAAAAAAAAGTTTGTTCGGGTTCGTAAACCACTTAATTAAATTGGTGTTGCCTTAGCCTCATAAAACAATACATGACAATTGGTGGTAACATGTCCAAATCCAGAAATGGATGGTTCTTCTGTAAATTTAAATTCACCATTTCTATACCGCAAAAACATGTTTTATGATAGCAGTTGAGATGATAATTTTCTCTGGCACTTCTCATTGTCATTAATTTAGATTTGTTTCCCAAGTTGTTGTTACCTGTGGTTGAGGACTGTGTTGTGGGCGTGACAAGTCGGACATAGTGGAATTTACTGCCAGGAACTTGTATCTGCTGAACGTTGCTGCCGGCTAGGATAGCAGTCTGTGAAGAAGCAGGAGCAATCCTCTGTGCATTAGCCAAGACCATCTGTGCAACAGCATTCGCTGATTTCTATAGAAGTAAATCTCATTTTACTTGAAATAACCAATTGATGTGTAGTTATGGTTGATTACCTCTGTGAATAAAAGGTTTTTTTTCCATAATTCCATAACTATGAAAATTTAATTCTGGCTGAATTAACCCTTTCAGTGCCAAGTGCAATTTTTGTATCGACCCATATTTCCTTGATCATTTTTCAAATTTATTGATTATAATAATGTGATGCATTGATGGAAAGAGCAGTGATACATTGATGGAAAGAGCTCTTAGAGCTCTTTCCATCAATGTATCACATTATTATAATCAGTAAATTTGAAAAATGTTCAAGGAAATATGGGTTGATACAAAAATCGGACTTGGCACTAAAAGGGTTAATTCTAATAAACGTTCATTCCAACTTGAACTGTCTAATTTGTTAAGGCCTAAAAAAAATATTATTTGTTTCCCATTACGGTGCCAAAAAATTCCAGGTTGGTAGGTAGGGATTTTTTTTTTTTTGGTAATATTATTTAATTTTTTCCCCGAACAGTTAAGAAGTACATTAATGCTTACTCTCTATACTTGTGTTAAGGCTGTCCATGTATATTGCAAGTAAACAGTTAATGTAGCACAATAATATGATAAGTATTGTCAATGTGAACAAACAAATGCCTCCCAGGCACTCAATTATGCAGCTCTCTTGTAATTATTCTCTCAGTTTAGATTGTGGTGGCACAACTTCCTCAAAGCACAATATTGACATATCAACAGGCCCAAGACATACACCATAATATGGCTTTTCTATTACTTTATAATAACATAACTTGTATGATATTAATTCAAACCTCACTTAAATATTTGGTCATACACCTCAGGACCTAAGACACATATCTCACATGCGCCTCAGACACATTGCACAGGGTGTAAATGTTCCTCAGACACCCCTCAACTGCACTGAAATATAAAGTCCCACACCACACTGAAAATGGTACCACAGGCCACACCTCTGCATTCAAATTGGCCCCAACTTTGAAGTTCCTTATACACACTGGCATATGCATGCTTGTAAGTTTGATACACCCAAACAAACCAGTAGATAATTTCATGTGCTTTTTTAGTGCCCATCCCAGAAGGGTGTTTGATATGGTAGACATGCAGTCATCTTTATACTGTCTGTATACATACTATTAACTATGCATGCACACTATGAATCCTTGATTGACTGGGGAGAGGAACTTTGAATTCTGATATAGAATGTCTTCTATATGTATATTGCTCTCTAACAGATAAGACTTCTTCCCACAAGACATGGGAGTTGAACAAACAAGATTACCACAGGCAGATTTTAAAGACTGTAGATTTATTGGTGAGATTGGGATTCATCTGCAACCACAAATGGACATGTATTTTAATCGAAGTAAATTGTTTTTGAAAATTCCATCTAAAATTATTGCTGCTTAATGTAAACATAGTATATAGTATATATTTAACGATATAGATGTGTTTACATGCCAATTACATGCATTAAAAAATAATAATTTTTTTTTTTTGGGTTGAAATTTGAAAAAAAAAGTCCAGGTCGGCCCAATTTCGGCAGGTCAGTCGGGTAACCGGAAACACAGATGTTGTTTTTTTTGGCCTAACACACATCCATACTAAGTTTTATTTCATTCAATTCAATGAATTCATTAGACCTGAACGACCATCTGAACACCAAAGTTAGGCCGCTATATTAAAGTATTTCTAGGGAAATAACTCTGCCAAACAAGAGCTGGGCTGTCGCCCATGGTTGAAACATTCATGCACAGACAAAATATCAACATTTCTACATAAACAAAGATAAATAACACTAAAATGATGATTGTAAACAGAACCAATTAAAACTTCTTTGAAAGTGCTCATTATGGTGAACATTCATACCAAATTTCATTGAGATTATTTGTGCAGAAGAAAAAAAAAATCAACATTTCCAGACAAACAAAAATGAACAAATCTGTTTTTTTAACTTGTTCGAGATATTGTTGTGAAATATCCCTATACCAAATATGAATGAAAATTTGGTTGACGTTTGTTCAAGTTATCACACTAACAGATCTAAAATTGCTAAAAATAGAAGAACTAGGGACTGCAACTCAGGTAAAAAGGATAGGACTGTGGACAATATCATTTTTGAGATATTGTTGAGAGTACTATATATGAATAAATTTGGTTGATGTTTGTTCCAAGTTATCACACTAACAGACCTAAAATTGCTTAAAATATAGATGAACTAATAAGAGCCGTAACTCACGTACCTAGAGGTGTAACTGTCTCAATGGGACTAAGGATACCCCGTGTTTTTAAAATACCAAGATGTTTCACATGTCAGTAAACATTTAGTTAAAATAATAAAATACCAGTTCCCATTGCAGGTGCACAACCCTAACCCTAATCTTAAACCTATTGACCGAAAAATGTAGGAATAAAAGCTCAGACAAAATTATGCATGTTGCGAAAATGTTCTAAGTTGAAAAAGGGGAATAACTCCACAAAAAAAAGTCAGACAGACATCATAATCGCAGGAGCACAGGTTCCTATGGTACTAAATATCGGACCTGATTTTCGAACTCGATCGAGATGTTGTTATGAGAGATCCATATATATACCAAATATGAATGAAATTGGTTGACATGAAGTAACAATGGGAATCTTTCTTCATGTTTACACATAGTTTATTCTATTATACATTGTCACAATAAGGTAATTTCAACATGTCAGCCAAAATACGTGTGGGGTTCTTCGTGGTCAGTTCTGTTCTGTCATTTTGGGTAGCTGGGAGTGTCACACGTCACATCCCCTCGGGTGCACTCGAACTGGATAACCAGTACTCTCCGGGACCTAATTCCGCTACAGACATTTGTTCAAGTTATTGTGCTAAAGGACATACAATTTCTATAAATAGAAGTGGCATAACTCTGGTTGGAAAGTTTTCGGTGTACAGCTGTAGCACATGATAATAACTCACATACCAAAAATTGTCAGAAAATAATTGAAATCAGTTAATATTTGCTTTGAGATTGGTTAATATTTGTTTAGTTTGAGCTTAAAATTTAAATTTCAATGCCAAAAAATTACTATCAAAGGGCCGTAACAGGTAAAAATGTATGGCCGGGTCTAGTTTTGGGTCGCATCATGTCTCCCGAATTGAGAGGGCTTTTTTTGGGATGTTAATAGCTTTTTTTTTTACAGAAAAGAAGTCAAATTCTGACTCCAACTAGACAATGAGCTGCATGTTTTCAAAGGTGAGCCACAAACTAAGTATAAAGAGATTCTTTTGAAGAAGTCGAATAATTTCAAACATGGCCTGTGTCTTCTCAAATGTGAAACATGTACAAAATATCAAGAAATTCATACATTAATGAATATGCAAGTACATGTACTAGCAAGTGCATACATGTTCCGTACTAGTATTACGTGAGACTGATAAGCATAAAGTACTTCACACAGCTGGTGCATGATAAAGTATGAAGTATTTGGTGAGATAGAAGTATTGTAACTAAATATATTGAGAACACTATTTTTTAGAATGGGAAACTAAGGCATAGTACCCCACATTTGCAACAACTATTAGTTTTATTCCCACAAATTTTGGAAACAGCATTTTCCACCAAACATACAATCATTTTAATACTATGCCGACTAAATCAATTTAATTTTCGCACGTGTATGGCTGTATGCAATAGGGACTAATTAAATAAATAGAAACAAGCGTGTTCACCAATAAAAGAGCCACAAACAAACAGTAATGAAACTGAAACCATAAATTAAAGGAACGTAGAAATCGGAAATTGCATACCGTTTTTTCCGGAAATTAGCGTAAATACTCTAATTTTCAATCGCTATTATTCAAGGGTTTTCAAGGAGTTAGGCAAATTCAAAGGGTATTCAAGGGCCTTGAAAGTGGATTTTCATATTATGAAAATCCACTTTCAAGGCCCTTGAATACCCTTTGAATTCGCCTAGACATATTCAAGGGTGTTCAAGGAAATTCAAGGAGCCGCGGGAACCATGTTGCTACAGTTGATGTAAAGAGGATTTCTTCAAAATTATTGCAAAACAATTAATTTCATCGAAAAAACTTTTTATAATTAATAATAGCATTTGTGATTTTGGGTATGTAATAAATATAGAGCCGCACATTTTTGGAATAGGTAAGTGATTATCGCCTTCGGATCTTGGGGTATCCTTCCGTGAAATACTCGTGCAATAATCACTTACCTGTCCCAAAACTGTGAGGCTCTATCTATGTATCTGTGGGTGGAGGGGAACTTCCAAGGTACCTACAGGTGAATTTGGGTCGAAATTGACAATCACAACTCACATTTGATCTGCTACTAGTAGTAGTTCAAATAGCGCTTGGAATGTGTTATTTGCAGAATTTGTGAAGATTACTTTTTATTATGAACTCCATGAATTTTTTTATTTATTATACCCAATACATTGACAAAATGTACAGGAGAAAATATGCCTCATACCAGGATCTGTATCAATTGTAGTTTTACTTCCCAGATAAAATATTTTAAATTTCAAACGATTATTATCGGCTATTGCAGGCCTTACAATACATAATATTTTTGCGAGAATCAAAATATAGCTTTTCTACAGCGAATCAGCTGATTTTACGAGAATCAAACTACTAGTAAGAATCATTATCCCCTCAGTAGAATTTTAAGCCTCATTATCCCCTCAGTAGAATTTTAAGCCTTCTTTGGTAGCATTGTTCCTCTAGGGCCATACTACGCCATATCCCGGTGTTCATGTTTGATAAATGTTAACTGAACAGGAAACAATTATTTTGTATTAGCCCGCAAAAAATGCTGTCGCTATATATAGACAGGATTTACAAGGGTAATAAATCTCGTACACCCCTTGAAAAATTTATATTAACTGTGAAAAATTTCCATGGTTTTGTATTAGCCCGCAAAAAAATGCAGTCGCTATATAGAGAAGACAGGATTTACCTGGGTAAAAAATCTTGTACATCCCTTGAAAAATTTATATTACCCTTGAAAAATTTCAATGGTTTTGTATTAGCCCACAAAAAATGCCATCGCTATATAGAGGAGACAGGATTTACCTGGGTAATAAATCTCGTACACCCTTGAAAAATTGACATTACCCTTGAAAAATTTCAATGGTTTCGTATTAGCCCGCAAATCATACAATCGCTATATAGAGAAGACAGGATTTAAAAGGGTAACAAATCTCGTACACCCCTTTAATTTATATTACCCTGGAAAAATTTCAATGGTTTTGTATTAGCCCATAAAAAATGCTGTTGCTATAAAAACAAGACAGTCAATGACTGTGGGGTCGCTCACCAGACTGCAAAGACTGATAAGACTGGGACTCTGGAGACCGAAACAGTGAGCACTTTTCATAATCACTTTAAAAGAAGTAGATTTAAACAGGATATGTGGCTAGAGAGACTTCAAGTATGTAGCTTGGTAAAAAACCACCTTGAAATTGCCAACTGTACACTACTGATCACCCCCCTCCTCCAGCTCAACAAGTCCCCTCCCGACCGGGATTCAGAATCCCAAGTCTTAGGTTGGAATTTCACAACCGACACCTCAAACTTTCTCAATTGTTGGAAATTTCCAATCTCACAAGCGCCTTTTTCTAAAACCATTTAAACATGTTTGAAGCCCAATTATCCATGGACCCAAAACACAATACATGTATGTCAGACCAATCAGTCAGGTGGTTCCAAGGTAGATGTTTTAATGAATTTGGTATTTCTATGATTTTATTGGACACAAAAGTGTTAACTCTCCATAGACTGCCATTTCTTGACAGGTTGACCTCATTTTAACAAATCTGTATCTCAGTCACTAAAGGATCTTCCTGATTCCTCCATACTATATATAAGCTAAATAGTCCAAAATCCCTTGAGAAGACATTTTAAGAATTACTATAGAGACATATAGTTATGTCCCTGGTCCCACCCTTTTAACCTGGTGACCCCATCTGAATAAATTTGAATCCCAGACACCAAAGAACCCTTCATACATATCATAAATATCAGTCAAATAGACCTGATGGTCCTTGTGAAGGAAGCATATTAAGAGGGAAACTGTCCTTCGCGTGGCCCCTATTTGACCAGGTGACCCCATTAAAAAAATCTGAATTGCAGTCAAGGAAGAACATTCCATTCTATATAAGCCAACTAGTTCTTGCAAACATATTTTAAGAATTACTATGTAGTGAAATAGTTAAGTCTCTTGCTCTGCCCTTATTTGACTTTGTGATCCCATTTTCACAAATCTGATAAGGATAAAAATTAAGTTCCCCAGTTGAAGTTGGTGATATTCACCCATTGGGCACCTCATTTATGAATTTTATCTTCTGCAAATTAGGGGATATAGAAACTTCCTAGAAGGGAAATTTAACTAACAACAATGTAAATTTGATACTATAGATACTTCCCAGAAGATGAGGCCTAAGCAGAATGAGGTCGTCAGAGGGTGAATTTGGTGATGCTAGCCTGCTGTGCCGGATAGCATCACAAAAAGCGTGTCTGTTCCTACATTGTGTATGCCTGGCCTCAAGCAACACAATGTATTATACAACAAGCCTTGAAATAGTGTGTCTGTCATTTGCAGAGTGAGGTCCCCAGAGGGTGAATTTAGTGACGCTAAATTCACCCTCTGGGGACCTCATTCTGATAAAGTCCTCAACTGCTATGGAAGACCTAGAATAAAATTGAATTTCCCCAGTTGAAGTTGGTGATGTTCACCCATTGGGCCCCTCAATTATGAATTTTATCTTCTGCAAATTAGGGGATATAGAAACTTCCTAGAAGGGAAATTTAACTAACAACAATGTAAATTTGATACTATAGATACTTCCCAGAAGATGAGGCCTAAGCAGAATGAGGTCCCCAAATGGTGAATTTGGTGATGCTAGCCTTGAATCAAGCTTTGAAATAGTCTGTCTGTTATTTGCAGAATGAGGTACCCAGAGGGTGAATTTAGTGAGGCTATCCTGCACAGCAGGCTAGTATCACTAAATTCACCCTCTGGGGACCTCATTCTGATAAGGCCCTCAACTGCTATGGAAGACCTAGAATAAGATTGAAGTTCCCCAGTTGAAATTGGTGATGTTCACCCATTGGGCACCTCAATCATGAATTTTATCTCCTGCAAATTAAGGGATACAGAAACTTCCTAGAAGGGAAATTTAACTAACAACAATGTAAATTTGATACTATAGATACTTCCCAGAAGATGAGGCCTAAGCAGAATGAGACCTTGAGACTCTAGATACTTCCCAGAAGATGAGGCCTAAGCCGAATAAGGTTCTCAGAGGGTGTATTTGGTTATGCTAGCCTGCTGTGTAGGATAGCGTCACTAAATTCACCCTCTGGGAACCTCATTCTGGCTCTGCCAGGCACTCTTTGAGAAAATGAAATTAATCTGATTTTAATGACCACTGAGTGATAATATAAACAAGGGTGCTTCATTGATAACACCATTAATCTCATTTAAATTATGGATGACATGAATACACTCCCTGGGGACTCTGTCTAAGGCTGCAGAATCTTTATCTCTCTATCTGCCTTGCCATGTCTATCAGTTCACAGGAGAATTGCCTTGTAATGGGAATTTAAATAAATATACTTTATTTACCTGTGAGTTAGGATATGAGATAGGGTGGAATGCTGTTGGTTGGGGGTGGGGTTCTGGGTCATGTGGGGGGGGGGTGATATTTTTTGTTTGTATGTTAAATTGATCAAGGAGTTCCTGAATTTTTTATTATTTTTTGGGGAATTATGGCCCTGGCTCCACCACTATTTGACCCAGTGACCCCATTTGAACAAATCTGAACCCCAGTCATTCAATGACCCCACATACCAAATATAAACTAAATCGGCTTAATGGTTATTGACAAGAAGTCGTTATAAGAATTACCAAGGAGGAATATAGTTATGGCCCTGGTTTCGCAACTGTTTGACACAGTGACCTCATTTGAACAAATATTAATGACAGTCACCTAGGGAACATCCACCCCAAATATGATCAAAATGCAAAAATGTAATTTTTTTGTTTTTAGAGTTATGTCCCTGGCTCTGCCCCTAATTGACCCAGTGACCCAATTTGAACAAATCTGATTCCCAGTCACCCAAGGTCCCTCAGTACCAAATATAAGCTAATTCGGCCCAATATTTTTGTGGAAGAAGTCATTGCAAGAATTACTATGAGTTATGGCCCTGGTTTCTCAACTAATTGACCGGGTGACCTCATTTGAACAAATCTGAACACCAGTCAACCAAGGACCCTCCATACCAAATATTAGCTAAATCGGCACAATGGTTATGGACAAGAAGTTGTTGTAAGAATTACTGTGGAGGAATAGAATTAAGGCCCTGGTTTCGCAACTATTTGACCCAGTGACCTCATTTGAACAAATCTGAATGAGAGTCACCTAGGGAACATCCACACCAAATATGAACCAATTTGGTATGATGGTTTCAGAGGAGAAGATGTTTTTAAAAAAAGTTGACGGACGGACAGACAGACGGACAGACGGACGGACGGACGGACGAGGAGTGATGACTATAGCTCCACCGGAGACTTCGTCTCAGGTGAGCTAAAAACGACAGGATTTACTAGGGTAATATTTCTCGTATACCCTTGTAAAATTTATATTCCCCTGTAAAAAATGCAATGCTTTTGTATGTCGATGTCATTGCTATATATAAAAGACATGTTTTACAAGGTACGGGTACGGTACACCTCTTGTAAAATTGATATTGCTCTTATAAAAGTCGAAAGTCACGTTCATTCCTGGAGTGCTGGTTATGGTGATACTCTTGCCTGATTTATTTAGGTAGTCCGATTCATTTACAAATAGTATTTATGAAGTATATTGCTCTATTTTATATCCACTATTAAACAGATAGTTTTCAAAAGTAAATGAGAACAGCAAGTATTAATCTAAAAAATTATGAAAAGCAGCTATATTCCCTTCATTGTACAAACAGTCTAACAAAATAGATTTACTTTTCTTGGCTCATTTTGGTTTCATATCATCTGGCAAATGAATTCTGCGCTTTATATTTGTAGGAGTGTCATGTTTATTAATAGATACCGGGAATAAATATGTTACAAGGCTTGTTTAAGGGGGGATACGGTATGGTATGCCTCGGTCGACTCTTGTATCCCCCCATCCCACCCTTCTTACATTCTGATTCTTGTCAGATTTTAAGCCCTGTATTGACAAGTATCCCCAACATCAGTAAAATAGGTGTTTTGTTTTTCAGTGTGTTATACTGAATATGAAATTCAGCCCTGTGCCGGCACCATCAAACCATAGAAAACACTGGGCCTTTATTCAGGCCCCATGCCACTTACAAAATGCAAAGTCTGATATTCCTCAGAATACTTACTGCTCCAGCTTCTTGTTTTATGATAACTTTGGAAGGAGACATTGTTATTGTGTGAGGTTTTGCATTGGACTGGCCTGATAAATCAGTTTTACTCAGCAAACTCGTGCCTGAAAGAGGAATCATCTTCGGAGAAGTCTTATTCATAGTGACAGGTATCATTGTCACTTTTGTGGGAGTCTTTGCAGGAGAAATCGGAAGCTTGTTGAAGTTCAATGTTTTGATAGGTGATCCATGAATATTTGTGATATTAATTTGCCTTGTGGGTGATGCAAGAGTAACCAGTTTTGACGGTGATCCTTGAAGCACACTAACACCCGACTGCAAATTTATCAAATGTTGTCCTTGAATTTGGCTGAGTTGAACTGGCACTGCCTGAGGTTGAGAGGTGGCAATGTTTTTAATGATAACCTTAGTCACTCCTGGATCAGAACCAGCATTGGATGTAAAAGGCCGTTTAATAACAGATCGAGAACTATCGCCAACAGGCAGTGTCACTAATTGTGAACCTTGAGCGGCGAGCTGAGCTTGCAGCTGCCCGAGCGTAATTGTGTTGATCGCCTGAGAAGACCCTGGAGCAGAACCGATAATAATTGTCTGTCCTCCAGGAAGTGGATTGGGAACACTCTGCATCTGAACTGAGTCTGGTGTTGAAACCGAGGATAAACTAATAGCACTATTGGTTTCGGAAACACTGGAGTCATCAGTAGCTGATGTATTATGATCCATTATGCTTGACACACTATTACTGTTCTCACTTTGAACTGAATCACTTGTATTTAAAGCCACTTCTGTCATCTTGAATATGGGTGAAGCCGCACATTAACCTGCAACACAAAAATCATTCTGTTTAACACTTTCTATACTAAATGGATTCTCCCTCAGTTATAAAATTATATTTTGGTATGGTCTATTATGAATCTGGAGGGGATTCAATAGGGCCCTGCGAATCGATTCGATGCGATCATCTGAATCGATTCGAAATCGGCTACCATGATTTGGATTTTGTCGAATCTTTGGTGACAGGTACATTGCCGTGCTTTCTACAGACCACAATGCTCTTACCAGAAAAGAAAGTTCACTATAATAACGTAGTAAATGACTTAAACGTACGCAAGTACCGTTATGTCTGATGGCAGGACATTAGGGCCCGACGAATCGGCAATTTCAAGATCGAATCGAATCATTAGAAATCGAATCGAATCGAATCTGTTGCCGACACTAGCAGATTTACGATACATGGGGAGTGGGAGGTACGAGCAAAAATAGGGCAAATGTCCGATGATTTTATAACGCCATTGAGATAACGCGAAGCTTACGACGAAGGTTCATTAAACTTCATTTCTATGACATACCGGTATTATGAACAGCATTTAATTAGTTACAGTTTAATATGACACTGCCACTATGCGTGATGTTCATGAAAAGTAAGCAGCTTGGAGTAAATGGAGTGATTCGAGTCATTGCAAACAGAAACTATTCTGCACATGTACGCCCTGTCGCACCCATATCAGCATTTCACGCATGTGCTATATCAGAATTGCTCATTAATTGCGACTTGCAATTGCCACATACGGGATCACGGGAACTGTAGTATCCAAACTTCAGATTTGGACACAACATGTTGGGAGCCCAAAATGTATATTTAGATATTTATTTTGTTTTATATTCCAAATAAAGACAAAATAATGTTACCAGTATGTGCTTGAGCTGTGTAACGCAATATATATAAAGGCTTTTCTGGTAAGAATGTCAGATACCGACATACGAATATCTCTCATAATAAATTCAATAGATATTGTATAAAACATGTAATTTCTCCTTGGAACTTCAGATGATAATGTGTAGATACCGGTACCTGATCAGGGAGGTTTAGCTTCCCTGCGTTAATTGACTCTATTTTTGTATATTAATAAATATAATTTTTACTACAAATCTCTTATAATTAAAAACTCCAACGCTGGTAATCGCGCATGTCCAAGTCCAACACTCCAGCAGTGGAACTCCAATCCTATAAATGTGTAAATGGAATCGGAATTTAACGGATATACCTTTAATATGTGTTTGTATGGCTGTATGCCCAATAATTGTGTGTAAAGGGTAAAATAACTTTTGGCAGTCATATGAGTCGGATTACCCAATATATAGGCCCTACAGACCTCCAGATATATATGTTTCCTTTAAGGATAATAAAAACAACCATGTTCAATGATTAAATGCAACAAATTTTTTGTTTTGATAATTCAAAATCAGATGAACATTTCTGTGAATTCAACTGAAACATGGAGTGTCTGGCTGCCTGCTGCCACTTCCACTCATTTGGAATGTGAGAGAAAGATTTCCGCATTTATTTTGGCCCAAATAAGGATTTCGGTGTTATGGGGAAATAAGCTGCACCAACTGCCTTCTGTCAGTAACGACATTTCCACCAGCCGAATTAACTTGCTCACTTGAGCAATTGGTAGCTTGAACGCAGAGAATATCCTTCGCTGCAATCGACAGGAGCGGAAATTTATAAGCATTTGTCTTCCAGAAATTTAGAGGACTCTCATCACTACCAAGTGGCGATATGAACATTTTAAGGATAATGTAGGAGATAGAGGATTTTATATAACGATTCAAAATATCCCGAATCACACGACTGCTTTCGAATCGAATCAGAATTTAAGATTCGAAATCGATTCGAATCTTTGTCGGGCCCTACAGGACATGTAATGTTATCGCCAACTAATCTATAATTAATTGACCCAATCTGTAAGAATGACATAAGCGAACAACAAAAATGCCATACAAGGTTGTGTGCTATTGTCATTCCAGGAATCATGGGAATTCCATAACACACATGTATGCCAGATTTTAGATCATTGTTTGATTTGTGTAACTGCGAGTTTGAATCTAAGTCCTGAGTATTTTTGTAAACATCGTTTGGTAGGTCTGTCAGTTCAAGCGACAGACAACACAATCATCGCAAGTGTAGCGAAAAATACTGCACTATTCAATGAAATGAAACAGGCATCACGCGGTACGCTTGTCCATATTATGTCAATATTGGTTCGCTCATGCATGTACATGTATGCTCTTATCTGTACTGAACGATTGCTTAGGCACAAAAAATGAATAGATGTGTGTAGATAAGGGCATAATCTGCGCATATTGCACTACATCGACGATCACCAAACGGTTTTCGTCCGGCAATTTGAGGTGTTTCTTCGAAGTTCAATGTATTTTAACTCGATTGGCTCAGTAACAATGATTCGATTCGAGATTCGATTTGATTTCGAATCGTTTTCCCGGATTCGATTCGAAATGAAAATACCCGATTCGCAGGGCCCTAGGTTTCAAGGAGAAATACATGTAAGCAGACGACAGATAGTACCAGGGTCCGCGCTGGACCTAAATTTACATTTGCCAAATAATTTGCCAAATGAAAATATTTTTTGCCAAATTATTTTAGCAATTGCCAAATGCTATCCCTGATAGTATCATGTTCTGCAACATTAAGTCTTATGTTTCGACACTCGCGATTTGAACGACTTTTGATATCGATAGAAACGTTAATATATAGTTAAACTCGCATCTATTGCGGTTTATCATATAACAATAAGCCAACCACCTAACAATACAATGGTAGAAGGGTTTCTCCGTCAGAACGGCACATCACAGGATGATTAGTAATCCCTCCAACCATCAGTATACTAATGCTATGAGATTAACTGCATCTTAATAGAGGTGTTAACCTTCCCTAAACCTTATATAACACCACTAATACAATTATGTTGTAAGAGTTTCCTGAAATTAATGGTATTGATTGACTAATATTTATCAAATTGATTGAGAAATTAAAAAGTGACTTGCCAAAACTTTTGCCAAATGAAAATATGTTTTGCCAAATGTGAATTATTTTTGCCATTGGCAAATTTGGCAAGTGGCAGCGCGAACCCTGGATAGTACAAGTACAGAAGAAATCCTATTTGTTGGAGGGAAATTTCAGATAATAAGTTCAACAAAGGTTTGTTGAACTTATTTTCTGAACAATTCCTAAGGGATCTACATATCAATGAGTAATTAGTATAAAAAGGGTTAAAAAGCCAATGATAATCTTATCCGATTTACATCTGTGGAACTGTCATTGAGATTTGATTTCTGCATTGATGGGATTCTCTTCATTCCATTGGTCATGTCTCAGACTGGGCAATATTTCATTGGTTGTGCATGCAACAGCTCATGCAAGGTGGAATCCAGTCACTTTAAAAAGCTGATAACAATCACCGCTTAATGATTGGTTAAAATTAAATTGTGAGATCGGAGGTCAATGACTTGTTGAAAATTTCCCACGCTTAGCAAAACACAAAAATTTATGTAATGCATAATACAGGCTACATATTCATTGTATTGCAATCTATGAGATATTATCAAGTTTTTATCAGTCAATGATATTTATTACTGATTCTATGTTCGCCTCCTGTTGTTTAAATAAATATTGCTAAATACTACGATTCTCATACTCATATACTCCTCCAGGCATGCTCTCCGTATTTGGAGAAAAAAATTATTACGTCATCTTGGGAAAGCCCCATCATCCTAGAAATCAAATCACAATGACAGTTCCACAGATTCAATTGACCTCACAAAATGACATTGGCATATTCCGGTGAAAATATTATATCAATCGAAAGGTAAACATAAACAAAACCATGTGGTCGTAAATTGAATTAATTCTATCACTTATACCCGGTAATTTGTAAATTAAAAATTGCATATATATCGTGAGACGTTCCATTTAAGAAATGTTAAACTAATAAGTAATATAGGACCACTTACAATACAAATAACAAACACATAATAGTGGTGGAATATATTAACAACACACGATGTTGAGTAAGGGGTGTATTCGATTGTGATGGGCACATTCGATTGATGGCACAGAAGGTGAACTTAGTCGAGAACATTATGGAACACTTCAGCTTTCAGTTAAAACAAAAACAAACCGATGTTAGTCCTAATGAAAGTGTCAATGACACTGTAGCTCAACTTGGAAAGGGAATAATTTAATGTATTAGTCAATGGAGCGATTAGGAATGTAGAAAGTTGAATGTCTATTACTAGTTTATGGACATGAAGAGAAAAGTAAAATCCAAAATGGCTGCTGGCCGCCATGTTTTTTGGCCGAATGACCCCAAAATTACTCGTTCCCATCTACATGTCAATATTAACATCCATGACGAATTTCATGATGATCAGACGAACAGTACGACCTGTGGCCCGTGCTAATGGATTGAATTTTGAAATCCACGATGGCCACTGGCGGCCATGTTTTTTGTCCGAATGACCCCAAAATGACTCGTTCCCATCTACATTCCAATTTCAACAGCCATGACAAATTTTATGATGATCGGACTAAAGGTACGACCTGTAGCCCGTACTAAAGGATTTAGTCATACAAAGAGTGAAATCAAAGATGCCTGCTGGCGGCCATGTTTTTTTGACCGAACGACCCCAAAATGACTCGTTCCCATCTACATGTCATTATTAACATCCTTGACAAATTTTATGATGATCAGACTAAAAGTACGACCTGTAGACCGTGCTAAAGAATTTAGTCATACAAAGAGTAAAATCCAAGATGGCTGCTGGCGGCCATGTTTTTGAGCCAAATGACCCCAAAATTACTCGTTCCCATCTACATGTCAATATTAACATCCATGACAAATTTCATGACGATCAGACAAATAGTACGCCCTGTAGCCCGTGCTAATGTATTGAATTTTGAAATGCAAGATGGCCACTGGCGGCCATGTTTTATTACCGAATGACCCCAAAATTAATCATTCTGGTCTAAATGTTGATGTCAACAGCTATGACAAATTTCATAATGATCCGACCAAAGGTACGACCTGTAGACTGCATTGTTGATGCCTTACGTACACACGCACACACACGGACGACGGACGACAAAGCCATGGCAATAGCTCAAACTTTACAAAGTAAAGTTGAGCTAATAAACTGGAAAATTCTATGGGTAATTTAACATGAAAGTTAGACTATTATACACCATTATGACCATAAGATATCCTGAACTCTTTCCGATACATATTGCATCAAGTATTGATTTGTTAGGTAAAATCAAGTAAAATAGACTACAATTCCCACCACCAACTCTTGGCGTAATTCATGTCATCATACAAATGGCAACAGGACATTCTCGTACTAAAACTATCATCTCGCTATCCCAATATCTTAGCTGGTTATCCTATGAGCAGACTTGGACTAACAAAAGTCTATGCTTTCACTTCGTCAATGGGACCAGCCTATAGTCAAAATATAGGGAGAAGTGATTTCTACCTCTTGGAAAAATAAGGAGAAGTGAGGGCTTACCAGGGAGAAGTGGAGCGTTAGTGCGACTATTTGTCGCTAGTAACTATTCATTAGAACTGATTGTTTTAGCTGTTATTATTGTCCACAATAGATTTTCTACATGGGTGAGGATAAACTGGAAGTGTTAAGCTGAGCAGTAGATCATCCAGTCACCAATTCTTCAGGGAGATTAAAAAAATTTTAATTTTTTTTTAGGGAGACATCCACTTCTCCCTGACGTCATTTCAGGGAGACTTGCGGCCACACAGGGCGACTATTTCGCCCACTAGGCTGGTCCCTGGACTGAGCTTGTGTATATACTGGAGATGGGCGGTACTCGGTATTTACCGTGCGGTATCGGTATCAGCGTAATACCGATTTACCGTACCGAATCAAAACTAAAAATACCGAATTTTTGGTACTGAAATTATTCATCTGTTGCCAACTTGTGTGTCTTCGTATTGAGTAAAGTTTCTCAGTAAACAGTTTTGATTCGGTACTTTAATTAAAATTAATCTCAGAATTATACAAATCCATCAGACCATCACCAAGACCGTGACATTTTATCAGTTTGACAGGCCTTCAAGTTGAGCGACCAAAAGGAATAAACACTCAGATGGCTGACCTAATTACGGGCCTAACAATCAATGCAGTTGTTAGAATAGATACACACTACACAGTGTATCAAAGAAGCAGTGCTGTAACTTATTGCTACATTGTAACGTCGTCAATGCCACACTGACTGTCACTGTGTAATACTCAGGTGGTGGCAGTCCGTATAGCACGTGGCTTTGGCGACTTCAAAGACATCGACAATGCAAGCGGCATAAACAGAAATAAGGTCCGATTTCATTTATACAGTGAATCAGAATCTACTTTCACTTTCTAAAAATAGAACAGATCCATCAATTGATTAAATTCTAAGATTTATTACGGCGTTGTGGCTATTGATTAGGATTTGTGAATTGTGATCACTACTCACAATTCTATTCACTCGCAAAAATGTGACGAAATTGACACGTATAGATATTGTAGCCATGCAATGATGCAATCTCTTATTCTTTCAAAAGCGGTGCGACGGCCTGCGTGTAAGAGATCAAAGAGATGTGTGAATATCACTTAATTGAATAATTGTGTAGGTCATTTAGCTGTTTGTCGCGAATGTAGTAAATCGGTGGGAATATTTTCATGTATGTTGTTCAGTTAAAAAATTGAGTTACCGCAATTTAACGGGAATTTCTGCTCTGGTTTTGTAATTTAATAGCAATACCGATTACCGTACCGATACCGCGGTAAATCGACGAAAATTTACCGATACTGAGCTTTATATTTCAATACCGCCCATCTCTAGTATATACACTCAAATTGGCCAGAACGGCATGCTGAATGGAATCCTCTCCTGATAGCTACTCAAAGTTATTATTTAGAATCAAGATGTTATTTACATGCATGATCATGATGCAATGCATTGATCAGCCGGGGATTCAGCCCTCAAAATTAGCTACATGGCAAAATTAAGGCAAAGCCATAGACAAAGCTGTAGAAGCCAATATATAATTTCATGCGGCTAGAAGAAAAAGATGACAATTTCAAAGGCTGCAATGATGTCATTTATGCAACATTATTACCACTTTAGAGGGCGTTCTCTAGTAGATTAATAGTAATTTACCCGCACGGTAAAAAGACATAACGCCCCGGCATCAAACCGGAAGTTATGCGTTAACGATATTAATGGCCCGCTTCCGGTTTGACAACAAACAGAACAGACGACACATGGTTTGAATTGATCACATTTTGTGTGATCGTTCGAAAAAATGTCTCAATCAAGTGAACTAGATGAGTCCTTAAATTCTCTTGAAAACAGTTCAAAACCAGCATCGACAACAAAATCAACCCAGTGGGGAGTGAGAACATTCTCAGAAATGGCTTGCAAACAGGAATAAGCAATGTTATTTCTTCCAAATTTCTCCTGATGAACTGGCCTCTCTTTTGCAGAAATTTCACTCATCCATGTTCTAGTTGGGTTTCATTTCAGAGAGTGGTAATAATAGTAATAACTTGATTTTGTCGGGCGTTAGGTTTATTAACGGCCCTCCAGAAATGATTAACAGCCCTCGGGCCATTAAAGGCCCTAGACTTCGTCTCGGGCCTTTAATGAACCCCTCGGGCTGTTAATCATTTCTGGAGGGCCGTTAATATACCATAACGCCAGACAAAATCAAGTTATTGGTACGGTATATTATTCCTGAGCATGATGTACACATACAGTCTACACTACACTGTCTACACTTAACACTACAGTGTGAATAAAGAGGTCACATAATTTATCAGAAAAGAAAATAGCACCTAAATATCAACACACATTGCAGTGTTGAATCAGTGAATCGTGTGCTTAGGCTAATGGACGGGCTGATTAAGTGGTACAACTAACCGAATCAACATTTTGTTGTATTACCAAAACTCAGATCAAAACACCCGCCATTACTACGGTAAAAATGCGGGGAAATTTGAATCGAAATAGGGAAACATGTTCATGTCTTCAAGTTTGTTGCAAGTCCATCGAAATACCTCTAGAGTTTGTTTGATTTCATGGTTGTCATATATAGTAATTGTACTGTCAGATTGAATACGAATACTGATCTTTGATATATTTTAAAACCAGAAATGAACATTTTGCGAACCAATCGGCGAATGCAATCTGTCGATCAGAAGCGTAATTCAAGGGAACGGGACTACCCGCCCCCGAGACAACCCGCCCCTCTGCTATTTTCGGGGGCGGGTCGTCCCGATAAATAAGGGCGGGTTGTCCAGAAATTGTTAATAGTGATTATGTTCTTTTATGTTCTTGCCGTTGATTGAGATGAGACCAGCACAACGTTCATTTTCATATTAGCATATATACTTCATTCCGTTTTAAAATTTCGTTCATTAAACTTCGTAATAAATAAACATATTACCGTTGATGCATTTTTGTGTTCATAAGTTATATTATCATGATTACATGTGTATTTATTGTTGTCCGTGTTGTTGTTACATCAAATAAATATCTATAAAGAACAACCCAGTTTCGTTAAACAAACATCTCATAATCCCCTCACACTCCTAATTAGCCACTAATTACCGCTAATTAATTTTAGGGGGCGGGTTGTCCGGGGCGGGTTGTCTCGGAGTGAAAGGGGGCGGGTTGTCTCGGGGGCGGGTAGTCACGGACCCTAATTCAAGGCCAAATATAGAAATGAACTTGTCCTCGATTACTCTAGAATCACGAAATCCTTGCCTTTGAGTATATATGGTATGCAATATGAAGATATGAGGTGTTAATGTTGTGTCAGTTGGACAATAAACGGAGCAACTGTCTGAATTGTAGCTATTCTATATTTGTTCAAAATCACGCGCCCACCATTACCATCCCATAATTTTACAACACGATTCCATTTTCTCCGAAACTAGGTCAACAAGACACTTCTTTTCGATATTTTAATTGGTTAATAATCTAATTTTAACAAACATGTCATAATGAAAATATAAAATGAGCAGGAAAACAAAGAATATGGTTCTCTTTAACCAAATATTTTGTAAAAAACCTGTAATTCTCTGATGAGCATATTTCGACAATATTTTGGCAGTCTGCAGTAAATCATCACGATGGCCGCAAATTTCAAGCAACAGCTCGGACAATTAGCGAATTTGTCACACTCTGGCGGTTCGCACAAAGATGTTACAGAGAAGTATGCGTTCTTATAGATTAATAGTTATTCTGTACTTTATATTTGTTATAAATTAAATGGAATGCAGTGATAAATCGGACGTGTTTCCTTATTTCGATTTATCGCAGATAGGCTGATAGTGATAGTGATACTGATACTGTGATACTGATAGTGTCTCAGTCACAGTGATAGTCATAGTGTATTAGTGATACCCCCCCCCCCCCCCCCCCCCCCCCCGGCTTCACTAGACGGTCGGCAGCCGACGTTAGCAAATGGTTGGCAGCCGACGGCATGCCGACCACTAGTCCAACAAATTAGTAGACCCAGTTGAGTCACATACATGATATACACATGTATGAGACTCAGATTGGGTCAGTAGTGGCCGGATCTGATGCTCATACCTTTTCTAATTACAGGCGACAAAGGACTCCTGGTCGCAGATTCTGCTTGGTTCTCTTATTATGGTGACAATAAAGACAAGATTCCACCAAAAGTTCCGAAATCCGCGTCTTCATGAGCTAAAATAAAGACTTTTGTCATTTGTGCAAAAGAAATTGTTGTCTGTCTGTTTACGGAAGCGATATTTCACCACATGTTAATGCTGTTTGTCATGCGCAGTTCAATGTTTCATGATGGTCAATAAAACGTGTACTCCACCCCGAAGACGACTGTTGGAAATGTGTACTTGGAAGATATTATGGAAAAACTAAATTATTTTGCTAAATGTTATGCTACTATGCCAATATATTACATATGTAATAAAAATATTACCGAAAAATTATCAACATATACTTTTTAATAGAATTGTTGCATCGAAAATATACTATTTAAAAAGTGTACTCCAAGCCAGAATGAGAAAAAGTGTAGCCGAGTTAGATCATGCTTTATTACCCACTTCTACAAAATGTTGTATTATACTTTCAACAAGTTGTAGAAATATATTGGTGATATGAAGTAATTATTTTATTCAGTGAAACATAATCAGTTCTCACATTTGTCATGGTGATGATGGTGTCAAAAAATGACATACTCCGGCCCTGACGCCGACTCGGGGAAATTGTGTGTATACCGGTACCGGTACTCGGAAGATATATGGTATAAATTGCATCACTATACGGTATATATACTTATACCATTGTTAACTTCATTAAAAGTTGAACAAAACAATCATTCTCCTATTATAATAAAGTGTACATCGAAATAGCATTAAAAAGTGTAGGCCTACTGCCCTACTCCGGATCCGACTCATACATTTGGCCAATATCGGTTTTTTTTTTCTTCATTCAGTGTCTATTTGTTCAGTTTAATTACGGTACTTACTCTCGTCCTGTATCTGGGATTGGGATAAGCAGACTTCATGGTAGCCGTTTTGTTATAGTTTTCTTTGTCCTGGTTTTCCCCCTGCACTAACAGCTACAAACTTGCACCATCATCTGGTCGTCCGTTGTTCGCACAGTAGTGAAACAAACGCTATTTATTTATACCATATCAGGAATAGACTCACACGGAATGCTCTTTTCCAAAAGCAAATATTTTTAGGTGTAACATGTTTTCATATTAGCGAAACAAACGCTAATTATAATAACCTATTTAGTGACACTTTAGTGATAATATATCGCCATTTTATTGTTCATAAATAGGCCTAACAAGTTTTGAGACTTTGTTTTACCATACAGTTTCAAGACTGGTTTATAGCATTAGTCTGTTGCAGTAAATCGATTCTGATAACTAAAGCTTATTTTGAACAAATGTTGTTATTGTATATATATACGCAATAGGCACACGAAAGCAAACCTTATGGGTGTTAGAATACAAACACAGTTCGCGCAGCTATCAATGCGCGACGATGTGATTATGTCATTTTTGACACCATGCATGACAAATGTGAGAACTGATTATGTTTCACTGAATAAAATAATTACTTCATATCACCAATATATTTCTACAACTTGTTGAAAGTATAATACAACATTTTGTAGAAGTGGGTAATAAAGCATGATCTAACTCGGCTACACTTTTTCTCATTCTGGCTTGGAGTTCACGTTTTAAATAGTATATTTTCGAAGCAACAATTCTATTAAAAAGTATATGTTGATAATTTTTCGGTAATATTTTTATTACATATGTAATAAATTGGCATAGTAGCATAACATTTAGCAAAAGAATTTAGTTTTTCCATAATATCTTCCAAGTACACATTTCCAACAGTCGTCTTCGGGGTGGAGTACACGTTTTATTGACCATCATGAAACATTGAACTGCGCATGACAAACAGCATTAACATGTGGTGAAATATCGCTTCCGTAAACAGACAGACAACAATTTCTTTTGCACAAATGACAAAAGTCTTTATTTTAGCCCATGAAGGCGCGGATTTCGGAACTTTTGGTGGAATCTTGTCTTTATTGTCACCATTATAAGAGAACCAAGCAGAATCTGCGACCAGGAGTCCTTTGTCGCCTGTAATTAGAAAAGGTATGAGCATCAGATCCGGCCACTACTGACCCAATCTGAAGCTCTAAAGAGTGTAAATCTTTAGAGCTTCCCTGGAGCTAACAAATTAGACTATTCGGATTAATACATATTTTAATATTTGGACATTTACGATTGTATTACTCCTTATAGTCTAATAAAACAGCTGAAAACCAAGATTGCAAAAATTTTTAAGCAGGTCAACACCAGTGACCACCGATATAACCCCTTCAAAATACCATTCTATCTGAAATTTTCTACAAATACATGAGTCTTACCTGTAGCGGAGATAGTATTCTTTATGTTCAAACATAGATTGTGATATAAACGTTGTCAGAATTACAGATTTGTTAGTTTAATCTCGGAGTCGAAAACATATCACTATTTTCAAATACAGACGATAATGATGACGTCACGCTTCTAAAATAAAGGCCACACAAATTGATTACTCGTGAAAATCAATATATGCCGTGCAGATATGGAAATATCAACTGGGTCAATTTGTTGGCATTTATAGATAGCACATTAGCGCCAAATGTTGTTTGTTTGATAAATAACAATAATAAGGGTCTGTTCGTCCGGTTTTGTTGACATTTTCATCATAGAAGTGTTCTTATAAAAATTATACCATTGATATTTTTGTACCAAAATAAAGATGCCTTTTCTTAAGTAAACAATATTTGAAGGGATATGGAAATTATTTTATTAGTTTTGAAATTCAAATTGATTAACCGGTTAACCGGATGCTTGGTCTTTCAAGCTTTCCGGTGTGTCAAGATTCGACGAGAGTATGATATGCGTGGGTAATAGTTATTATTATTAGTCACTTATGTGGATTATATTCGTATTCCTGTGGATTTTCGTGTAAGTAAATCAGTTGTAATCGATGAATCACCTGATTACAACAACGACCACCTGCCCCATGAAATGTTCACAAGTCAAAAACTATGACCAAATTGTCACCAAAAGCCGGATTATATAGGTCTATGTTCGATATTTTGGCATAAAACCAACACATTTCTAGTGATAAACAGATTAACTGAAACGGCACTTCGACTATATTTTCGTTTGCCTGTTTATAATCGACATCGAGAAAAAAAACCTGCCGTTACGATGGTTACCGATTATTACCGCTTTTTCCAGTAAAATGAGATAACGGTAAATCAACGTTCAAATAAACAGTTGTGTTAATGTTTTCTACAGTAGTAATGGTAAGTATGGTCATCCTATTATATGTTTAAAATAATATATGGTCATTAATACGGCGAATATGTGTACGTGTTTAAACGTATATTGTAAAACTTGGAGATAAATTGAAGTATGTACCTGTACATAAGCTACCGTACCGAAAATAGTTGCCTGACTGTGTTAAATTGGAAATTACACAATTGGCAATAGACCAGCCTACATATAATATTATTATTGATACGGAAAACCTAAACATGCCTTAGCGCGCCGCACACGCGTACGATGCGATATATATTGTACGACAAATATCGGGCACCGGTTAAGCCTATATTGTAGGCTATATATATAGGTAAAATCGTAGCTTGTGCGGTGGAAAATCGCAGGACATTTTGACGCACGATCGGCCTCGCAAAGAATCGAATAATTTAGATTTTCTACGATCGAGTCGTACTATTTATTGGAGGTAGCCAATCATATTCAGTCGCTCGACTAAAATCGTACCTGTGGCGGGCACTGGCGGCTACAAATTATATAGAATAATTGAACTCGTATACATATATGCATTTTCGTAGCTGTGTCATTCTCAATTATCGAAGCGAAGCTCGTTTTTATATGTATAAAATACAAGACCACGTGGCAGCGAATATATTCCCATCCGGTAACAAATTGCGCCCAAAATTGCATTTAGACGTCTGCTATGAAACTTCTAGCAATTTCGACGACGATGCTATATAATGTGTGTGTTTATATATATCTCGATTTATCACTACAAATTTCACATTATATATATGACCACAGTAATACTCGCATATCAAAACAAATTCAACATGTTAGGCACAAACTTTCCAATTGTTGAAACTGGAGGCCTACTTGACACCCATCCACTATAGCTTTCCTTGCGTTTTTGTACTGTATGTGGCTTGACAGCCAGTTAGCGTTTTTATCTAGCGTTTATTACATATATACTTAATATATAGATGTGAACAAAAATCATTCACTCCGAAAAATTATAAGGATATAGATCCAATAATGTCTATAAAAATCAGCCTGCTCCTACGTGGTCTGGAACAATGAAACTGCGAAATAAGTTTGGTGTGGCCTAAAAAAATTCCATGATTTCTGTTCCTTTACGCATGCGCGTAATCTCAATACCGCGCGTAATCCTCACGCAGACGATGTTGATATTTCTGACGTGTGTATTCTGATCAAATTTTAATGGATTAATAGTGACAAAAAATATTCTAGTTAGTTGAGTCATGATACTAAACATTCCAACAACAGGTATGTGTTTTTTATTTATGGTTTTATTTGTGTCATTGGACGTGAACAGTGTAAGTTAAAGGGGCATGCCCTTGCCATGTAAAATAAGTGGCTTCGCAGCGTTCCTATTTTTCACGCCTAGTATTAGACTGAAGGATTAAATGGTCCATAAATGTCCAAATATTAAAATTCCAATTAATCCGAAAGTCTAATTTGTTGGACTAGCCGACCACAGTCGGTCGTCACAAATGTATACTTCGCATACAAACACATCGTTCGGCCTAATTTCTGTTGCAGTGTCGGTGTGCTGTTTGCTAGCCTAGGCTATACTATAGGATGTTGCCTATTGTTGGCAAATAGTCAGTATCCAAACATTGTCATTAATGTCAATCGACTTCATGTCATTCGCTGATGAAGCTGAAAAAAAACGAATGGAAATTCAGTACTAAACGATGTTCCCATAATTACCTTTTCAACTGGGCCTCAGCAAAATAGAGATATCCCAGTTACTGAGTTAGCCACCCGACATCGGCATGGCCGTCGGCTGTCGATGTCGGGCAAATAGTCGATAGCCGACACTTTTCCGACCAAGGTCTGTTTGTCGGTTTGATCAAGCCATGAATATATACTCAAAGGCTATGCCACGGGCATAGCTATAGAGTAGAGAATTGTGCATGATCTAGTTTGTGGTCATGTAAACGGATTCTAGACGTTTCGTACCGTCTGGTCGTTTCATACCATAATTTTTGGTTGTTTCGTACCGCATTGTTTGGTCGTTTCATACCATGTACTGATGTAGGAAATCAATTGGTCGTTTCGTACCATGTAGGAAATCGTTTGGTCGTTTCGTACCGTGTGTTGTACCATGTTGGGAATGGGGGGAAAACAGTGTTAATTTCAGCCAGTGGTGGGCTAACCTGCTAGTCTATCTATTGGTTACACTGTTGTAAATAAGGTTCCGAGTGACATCTAGCGGATGCGGGAGGAATATATAGGAGAGAATAAAATAGACACTGGGCCCTGATTGGTCAATAGCCTTGTGTGCTTTTCACATAAAAAAATCATCACACCTCTTCCCTATGATTTCCCATAGGTAAAATAACCATTGGCACAGGAATTAACCCTTTGTAGTGAAGTTTGAATTTTTTGGTGTGGTCTAAAATATGACTGTATTTTTTTATGCGGTTCTGACACTAGTTACGAAAACATAAGATTTAAAGGCGAATTCCCTGCTAGACAGACATGATTTTTTTGTGTAAAAAGTTTCCCAAAATGTCAATTTTTCAGATTTAAAGAAAATTTTGGACCCAACATTTATATTGCCAACACTATACGCTAAAACGTTAGCACTGAGGCCTATGGAAAACATTTACACCAGTGTAACCTAAAGGGAAAAAATAGCTTTTTATCATTTTTGATTCCCGGGAGTCACTTTAAAGCAATTTAATTCATTTTACAGAGCCTGGTCTTTCAGTCCAATTAATATCTCATGCTTGGTGTGGCTATTCTTGCTGCTGATGTCTTCTTTCACTTAAATCAGCCAAAAAAATAGTAAGATTTTTCATAAAAAATGCCAATTTTTCAAGGTTTTTTCAAAAAATTTCAAGGTGGTAATAGTCACATGATAATGCAAATGACCCATAACTTGAGCATGTCAACGACACATATATCAATTGTTATAAGAACCTAATCTAACAAGTATTTTGGATTTTATAGCCAGTGATATACAGATATATATCATAAAAGTGTGTCATTTCCACTGGTGGGTATGGTCATTTGAAGGTTAATAGCACTAAAACTTGGACACATTTAAGAAAATGCTTCAGCAATTCAAAGAGAGCATATCTTTATTCAACTAATTCAATATACACCCACATTCAGTTATCTTGGATCACCCTTGCAGACTTGAAAATGTCATATTTTATTCTTCAATGTGCTGATAAAGTCATGCGCTTGATGCTCAGCTGATCAGATCTGGACTCAATGACCTCACATCACCAGAAGTTCTCTCATGGAAAGAATATTGTACAGTCTTCCATAGCTGATCCAAGTTTGCAACACCAGACCCCTAAAACTGAGTGAAAATGGGGCCTGAACATGACTGGTGGTGGAAAATTGTGCTTTTTTGATGAATAATTTGTTAAAGGGGGTGGGGTTAAATTATGTGTGATAAATAAAGAACCACAGAAGTGATATTGTTTTTGAACACATTTTTTCCATTGATGGGCAATTCTGAAGAAATGTAGGGAGTTACAATTATTCCGCGAAAAAGCGGGCTATCGCTTTAGGTTACACTGGTGTAAATAAGGTTCCGAGTGACATCTAGCGGATGCGGGAGGAATATATAGGAGAGAATAAAATAGACACTGGGCCCTGATTGGTCAATAGCCTTGTGTGCTTTTCACATAAAAAAATCATCACACCTCTTCCCTATGATTTCCCATAGGTAAAATAACCATTGGCACAGGAATTAACCCTTTGTAGTGAAGTTTGAATTTTTTAGTGTGGTCTAAAATATGACTGTATTTTTTTATGCGGTTCTGACACTAGTTACGAAAACATAAGATTTAAAGGCGAATTCCCTGCTAGACAGACATGATTTTTTTGTGTAAAAAGTTTCCCAAAATGTCAATTTTTCAGATTTAAAGAAAATTTTGGACCCAACATTTATATTGCCAACACTATACGCTAAAACGTTAGCACTGAGGCCTATGGAAAACATTTACACCAGTGTAACCTAAAGGGAAAAAATAGCTTTTTATCATTTTTGATTCCCGGGAGTCACTTTAAAGCAATTTAATTCATTTTACAGAGCCTGGTCTTTCAGTCCAATGAATATCTCATGCTTGGTGTGGCTATTCTTGCTGCTGATGTCTTCTTTCACTTAAATCAGCCAAAAAAATAGTAAGATTTTTCATAAAAAATGCCAATTTTTCAAGGTTTTTTCAAAAAATTTCAAGGTGGTAATAGTCACATGATAATGCAAATGACCCATAACTTGAGCATGTCAACGACACATATATCAATTGTTATAAGAACCTAATCTAACAAGTATTTTGGATTTTATAGCCAGTGATATACAGATATATATCATAAAAGTGTGTCATTTCCACTGGTGGGTATGGTCATTTGAAGGTTAATAGCACTAAAACTTGGACACATTTAAGAAAATGCTTCAGCAATTCAAAGAGAGCATATCTTTATTCAACTAATTCAATATACACCCACATTCAGTTATCTTGGATCACCCTTGCAGACCTGAAAATGTCATATTTTATTCTTCAATGTGCTGATAAAGTCATGCGCTTGATGCTCAGCTGATCAGATCTGGACTCAATGACCTCACATCACCAGAAGTTCTCTCATGGAAAGAATATTGTACAGTCTTCCATAGCTGATCCAAGTTTGCAACACCAGACCCCTAAAACTGAGTGAAAATGGGGCCTGAACATGACTGGTGGTGGAAAATTGTGCTTTTTTGATGAATAATTTGTTAAAGGGGGTGGGGTTAAATTATGTGTGATAAATAAAGAACCACAGAAGTGATATTGTTTTTGAACACATTTTTTCCATTGATGGGCAATTCTGAAGAAATGTAGGGAGTTACAATTATTCCGCGAAAAAGCGGGCTATCGCTTTAGGTTACACTGGTGTAAATAAGGTTCCGAGTGACATCTAGCGGATGCGGGAGGAATATATAGGAGAGAATAAAATAGACACTGGGCCCTGATTGGTCAATAGCCTTGTGTGCTTTTCACATAAAAAAATCATCACACCTCTTCCCTATGATTTCCCATAGGTAAAATAACCATTGGCACAGGAATTAACCCTTTGTAGTGAAGTTTGAATTATTTGGTGTGGTCTAAAATATGACTGTATTTTTTTATGCGGTTCTGACACTAGTTACGAAAACATAAGATTTAAAGGCGAATT
Organism: Siphonodentalium dalli; assembly: GCA_032622095.1. Classification (NCBI taxonomy): domain Eukaryota; kingdom Metazoa; phylum Mollusca; class Scaphopoda; order Gadilida; family Siphonodentaliidae; genus Siphonodentalium; species Siphonodentalium dalli. The sequence goes on along the minus strand of CP136065.1, from coordinate 179,585,012 downwards.
CCCTGCTAGACAGACATGATTTTTTTGTGTAAAAAGTTTCCCAAAATGTCAATTTTTCAGATTTAAAGAAAATTTTGGACCCAACATTTATATTGCCAACACTATACGCTAAAACTTTAGCACTGAGGCCTATGGAAAACATTTACACCAGTGTAACCTATTATATATTTTGGAAGATCTGTCTGTGTGTCTGTCTGTGTGTTCGCGATGAACTCGAAAACGACCGAGCCGATTTCGATGAAACTTGGTATGTGTGGGTATTTTCGGCCGGGAACGGGCATAGGCCTATTAATTTGTCTGTGTGACGTGACCTTGACCTTGAAATCGGGTAATTTCAAGGTCAAATGCCCAAATATTACGGGATTTCAATGAAACTTGGTATGCGGGGTACATTCGTACGGGGAGTCTCATAAGCATATTCATTTACCCGTGCAACGTGACCTTGACCTCGGGTCAATTCAAGGTCAAACGCCCGAATATCACGGGATTTCGATGAAACTTGGTACGTGGGGATACTTTCGTATGGGGAGTCTCATAAGCATATTCATTTGCCTGTGCGGCGTGACCTTGACCTTGAAATCGGGTCAATTCAAGGTCATATCGCCAATTTTGATGGGATTTCGACGAAATTTGATACGTGGGGTTACTTTTGTCCACTGAGTGTTTTGGACGGGTCGAGTCGTGACCCCGACTTGACCTTCAAAATGATCAATTCAAGGTCAAATCGGGTAAAACCGGATGGATTTCGACGGGCACGTTTGTCGGGTACTTTTGTCCGGGCACTGTTTTGGACCCCACTTGACCTTGACCTTCAAAATGGACAATTCAAGGTCAAAGCCCAGACGAAGTCGGGTCACCTTCTAGTCTTCTCTTCTATATATTTTGAGAACTCCTTGTATTCGAGAGATAGCCCACACCCTCCGGACCTCAATGATATGATCGTGAATGAGTATTGATATACCCCACTAAACTTTGACAAACACCAGTAATGGTGTGTAGATCATTTACATATCTCTCCTATATATTTTGATACAATCTATCTAATTTACATATCTCTCTTATATATTTATGTTTGTGTGTGTGTTGTACTTCATACAAATCTACGATTCTCGACCGATCGGGACGAAACTTGGTACGTGTGTGTAATTTGACCAGGCGGTGGTCGTTGTCGTATTGGCGAGTCCGTGAGACGCCCGTGCAGCGCATGCGCAGACGAGATCTCGGAAACGGGTGGAGCTATCGACTTGAAATTTGCTATGTGAATGTATCTTGCGCCGGGTACAAATTTTATCGAGTCGCCGAGTCCGTGCGACGCCCGTGCAGCGCATGCGTAGACGAGATATCGGAAACGGGTGGAGCTATCGACTTGAAATTTGCTATGTGAATGTATCTTGCGCCGGGTACAAATTTTATCTGGTCGCCGAGCCCGTGCAACGCCCGTGCAGCGCATGCGCAGACGAGATCTCGGAAACGGGTGGAGCTATCGACTTGAAATTTGGCATGTGAATGTATCTTGCGCCGGGTACAAATTTTCATGCGCAGACCAGATCTCGGAAACTGGTGAAGCTACCGGGTACAAATTTTTCTTATTGAAACGCGTGGAGCTAAAAATTAAAAAAATATATTTAAAAATGTCATGTTTCGGACAAGCCGCCGGTGGCGGGCTAACCTGCTAGTACTATATATTTTGAGACTTCCGTATATATATATATATATATATATATATGTACTTCATAGAATCGAAAACGACTGCACCCATCGAGCTCAAATTTCGTATATAAGTGTAAAAACCCACGAACACCGTAGTTGTCGCGTTTTGGAGAAGCTCAGAGCACCGTTTCTCCCTTCCCAAATCACCGCAATCGGCACCGCGGTGGTTAATCAAGTCATAATTTAATGAGCGTTTGTTTTTGACGCATCGCTATAAAGAGCGTCTGTTTACCATTCAACGTTATTAGCATCTGCAGAGAGATATACGGGAACAATACTTTTGAGTGGTTTGCTATGCGGGGAGATTTATTGGATGCCATAGTACTCTTACAACATCATTGTTATAGTTGACACTTAGGTCAGGGCTTAGGGGGGGGGGGGGGGGGGTAGTTAGTGTGGATATAGGCATAATGCTTCTCAGAAATCCCGGTTACAAACCAACACTCACAATTTCGTCTTTTGCATCAGATACCAACACCTCGACCGATCGGGACGAAACTTGGTACGTGAGTGTAGTTTGACCAGGTGGTCGTCGTTGTCGTATTGGCGAGCCCGTGCGACGCCCGTGCAGCGCATGCGCAGACGAGATCTCGGAAACGACGGGAAGCGTTTGTTTTCAATTCAATGCAATGTTATCGTAGAGAGATTTCACGACGGGAAGTGTTTGTTTTCAATTCAATGCAATGTTATCGCTCGAAATATTATACAGAGAGATTTCACGACATTAGGACGGGTACGGGCAGGTTAAAAAAAAAGAAAAACAAAGAATGCGTTGTCTGTCTGTCCTAAAAATGTCATGTTTCTGACCAACAAAATAATTTTAAAAATGTCATGTTTCGGACAAACGCCGCCGGTGGCGGGCTAACCTGCTAGTCTACTATATATTTTGAGAACTACGTATATGTGTGTGTATATTTGTCCTTTATAGACTCGAAAACGGCTGGACCGATTGCGCTCAAACTTCCTATATAAGGGTAAAATGTTATCGGATCATTCACGAGCCCGTGCGACGACTCCTTCACCCCTTATCCACTCCCCAGTCATCGTCATTGGTCGGGAGTGCTTAACGCAATAACGCTCCTTATATCTTCCATATTTGGGTTCGTTAACGCTCTTTATTCCCTTCGGCTTTCGCATACGGCTTTTGTTTACGTTATCGCTCGAAATGGAACTCGCTTCTGTGTGATTCTTACGTACTTAGGGCTTCCTAGGAACGGGGGATATTTTCATCGGGTCAGTTTTTCCGCGCGAGGTGACCGTGACCTTCAAACAGGTACCCACAAATGATCTATATGTGCGGGTCCTTTATAGCTCAAACTTGCTACCTACGGGAAGTGTCATGGATGGGTTAAATTGTGACCCCGACTTGACCTTGAAAATGATCAATTCAAGGTCAAATCGGGTCAAATTGAAAAACAAACAATTAATTAAAAAAAATTATTTAAAAAGGCACAATTAACTCATTGAAAAACAAAAAATTAAATAGAAAAAATTAATTAAAAATTGTCATGTTTCCGACGATTGCCGCCAGTGGTGGGCTAACCTGCTAGTATAATATATAAACTAGAGCAATGATACCCTTTTATACACTTTAATCAAAATATTAAATGCTCTATTATAATAATAAAATAACATACAAAAGAAAAATATATACAAACATCCAAATATCCTACTGAGGCCATCCTTAAAAGATTTTGTGTTTGCCCTCTCCCTACCCAACATTTTCAGGGTGGGTAGGTAGGTAGGCAAAATCTTTTTTTTTTCTTCAAAAAAACTTAATATATATGGATCGTTTGAAGAATATCGAAGAATGTTCAATGAAAGATAAAATTTTATTATAAATTTAATAATTAAAAAATTCAACAAACAATGCAACAACTAACAAAGTAAACAAACATCCTTGAAAGGATTATATTTCCACTGCTTAGTATTTACCTTCTCTGTGAAATCAATATGATCTCAGAATTCTACTGGTAGAGTGTGTGGTGGCACTAAAGCCTTGTTTTGTTGATGCAGTGAATCCCAGTCAAGGCTGAGAATAAGTGGCCGGACACGGACAAAGTCCGGCGCAAAATTGTCAATGTCCGGTTTTGTTCTAAAATCGCCAGACATTTTGTCCGGTACGAAAATTGCATTGGCTGAGCACTGTATATTGGCATTATTATATCCCAACGCAAATCTGAATACGCTGGTCGTGATGCTCGTCTGTTATATTTGAACAGTTTCTATATGTGGTTGTTTGGGTTGCCTTCATTGGCGCGTTGGGCGACTTATTTTTGCAAGAATACCGGCACTATTAATCAAAATTATTTTTCTGTGTGGGCGCTGGGTTTCCCCGGCGATAAAATTAATATCTGGAAAAAACAGCGTTGTTCTGAAAACTAGCACCGGAATATGGCGGAACGTAATATATATTTTTCGATCGGGGTTAATGTCGTGGTATTGTTTGAAAATCTTTTCAAATGAATTTTGTTGTGTATAAACTTGTGTTTATCAGCCATAGGTGTAGTATTTTTCTCCATTCCTCACAGTGGGTCGCGAGACTAATAACAGGCAGTGTCATACTTCCGCATTTCGATTCGGTTTCGGTTGTACGATGTAGGTTTTGGAAATTCCGGTAATGTCAGCACGTAAAGTTTTGTGCCATTTTCAAATGTCAGGCACCACTCATTTGGTTAAGATTGGGAGGAGGTTATTGCTAGGGAATGTCAGATGAAGTGTGAACCAAAGACAAATATATTCCCAGTTACAAACGCAAGCATGTTGTCACGGAAAATTAGAAAATTAGAAAACATCTGGTCTGTACGGACTACGTCCGGCAGCGATAACAATAAAAAAAAACATTTTTTACAATCACCAATAAAAAAATTCAGGTCGGCGGGAAAAACGAGGGTCGGTCGGGCGAGGGCAAACAAACATATTATTAGCTCAACTTACTTTTGTAAGTTTGAGCTATTGCCATGGCTTGGCGTCCGTCGTCCGTGTGTCCGTGTGTCCGTCAACAATATCCTTTGGCGCGGGCTACAGGTCGTACCTTTGGTCTGATCTTTATGAAATTTTGCATGAATGTTGACATTGACATGTAGATGGGAACGAGTCATTTTGGGGTCATTCGGCCAAAAAACATGGCCGCTGGTGGCCATCTTGGATTTCAAAATTCAATCCATTGGCGCGGGCTACAGGTCGTAATGTTCGTTTGATCATCATGAAATTTGTCATGGATGTTAATATTGACATATAGATGGGAACGAGTCATTTTGGGGTCGTTCGGCCAAAAAACATGGCCGTCAGCAGCCATCTTGGATTTTACTCTTTGCATGACTAAATCATTTGGCGCAGGCTACAGGTCGTAGTTTTGATCGGAACTTCATGAAATTTGTCATGGATGTTAACAATGACATGTAGATGGGAACGAGTGATTTTGGGGTTGTTCGGCCAAAAAACATGGCCGCCAGCAGCCATCTTGGATTTTACTCTTTGCATGACTAAATCCTTTGGCGCGGGCTACAGGTCGTACCTTTGGTCTGATCTTTATGAAATTTGTCATGAATGTTGACATTGACATATAGATGGGAACGAGTCATTTTGGGGTCATTCGGCCAAAAAACATGGCCGCTGGTGGCCATTTTGGATTTCAAAATTCAATCCATTGGCGCGGGCTACAGGTCGTACTGTTCGTCTGATCATTATGAAATTTGTCATGGATGTTAATATTGACATGTAGATGGGAACGAGTCATTTTGGGGTCGTTCGGCCAAAAAACATGGCCGCTGGCAGCCATCTTGGATTTTACTCTTTGCATGACTAAATCCTTTGGCGCAGGCTACAGGTCGTAGTTTTGATGAGAACTTCATGAAATTTGTCATGTATGTTAACAATGACATGTAGATGGGAACGAGTGATTTTGGGGTTGTTCGGCCAAAAAACATGGCCGCCAGCAGCCATCATGGATTTTACTCTTTGCATGACTAAATCCTTTGGCGCGGGCTACAGGTCTTACCTATGGTCTGATCTTTATGAATTTTGTCATGAATGTTGACATTGCCATGTATATGGGAACGAGTCATTTTGGGGTCATTCGGCCAAAAAACATGGCCGCTGGTGGCCATTTTTGATTTCAAAATTCAATCCATTTGTGCGGGCTACAGGTCGTGCTGTTCGTCTGATCATCATGAAATTTGTCATGGATGTTAATATTGACATGTAGATGGGAACGAGTGATTTTGGGGTCGTTCAGCCAAAAGACATGGCCGCCAGCAGCCATCTTGGATTTTACTCTTTGCATGACTAAATTATTTGGCGCGGGCTACAGGTCGTAGCTTTGGTCAGAACTTCATGAAATTTGTCATGGATGTTAATAATGACATGTAGATGGGAATGAGTGATTTTGGGGTCGTTCGGCCAAAAAACATGGCCACCAGCAGCCATCTTGGATTTTATTCTTTGCATGACTAAATCCTTTGGCCTGACCTTTGGTCTGACCTTTATGAAATTTGTCATGAATATTGATATTGACATGTATATGGGAAACGAGTCATTTTGGGGTCATACGGCCAAAAAAACATGGCCGCTGGCAGCCATCTTGGATTTCAAAATTCAATCCATTGGCACGGGCTACAGGTCGTACTGTTTGTCTGATCATCATGATATTTATCATGGATGTTAATATTAACATGTAGATGGGAACGAGTCATTTTGGGTTCGTTTGGCTAAAAAACATGTCCGCCAGCAGCCATATTGGATTTTACTCTTTGCATGAATAAATCCTTTGGTGCGGGCTACAGGTCGTAGCTTTGGTCGGAACTTCATGAAATTTGTCATGTATGTTAACAATGACATGTAGATGGGAAACGAGTCATTTTGGGGTCGTTCAGCCGAAAAACATGGCCACCAGCAGCCATCTTGGATTTTACTCTTTGCATGACTAAATCCATTGGCACAGGCTACAGGTCATACCTTTGATCAGATCATTATGAGATTTGTAAAGGCTGTAGATGGGAACAAGTCATTTTGGGGTAATTCGGAAAAAAACATGGCTGCCGGTGGCCATTTTAGAATTTACTCTTTGCATCAATAAATCCTTTGGCACACCATAATCACCACATCCCTGATCCGATCATTATGAAACCTGTTATGAATGTTGATATTGACATGTACATCTAGTCTTACTTAGAATTTCAATTAGCACTTTTCCTATTCCTCCATTTACTGTCGACCATTAAATTATTCCCCTACCTAAGTTGAGCTGCAGTGTCATTGACACTTTCATTAAGGATGGCCTGATAAAAACATTTTTAGGTGAGAAGATTCGGTCCAAACCATGGGCCAAATCAGCCCTGCCGAATCAGCCCTGGACCGAATCGACCCCGACCCCTGGTATATACAGTATCTATGTGTACACATATAGTTTGACTGAGAGTTCGGTCTGTATGGTTGGTTTTTTCCACATGTAGGGACTCTAATGTAATGTGATATACACCTCTTCGGTGAGAAACAGAATGACAAACAGCACTGTATGACAAACAGCACTGTATCACCATGCAGCACATCGCATGGAAATCTCCCACATCATGACATGTATCTTGAACGATTCCTAGATCATCGCAATCTGGGCTAGATGAGGTTGGCATGGGTTTGAACCCCGATATTGGCAAAAATTGGGAGCAATTTTTAAGCTTGATCTGAGTTGAGGGACATCTTAATGTGCCATTCTGATCGATACATGGCCATTTCGATAAGAAATGAGAATTTGTTCATGCTCAGCAAGCGCATGTGAAGCTATTATTAACACTCATACTGAGTCCGTGCATGCCTCCATTTAATTATCTGATACATGTATATCCTGCTTTCTTAAATAAAATTAATTTGTCACCATCATGTAGCAAGATTTAAGATGACCGACATTGCTCACTTGAGACAACCGTTTACATCCATGTCCCACACACCAACACTTATAAATTTTTAAAGATATCTGATTATGAATCTGGCTTTATATAACTTTGAACAAACAAGGCAGGGAATATATTTCTTTGTTAATTCTTGTTCCTCAATAATCTACTTCACAGGAGGGACGAGTAGGGTGGGTCCCAGCTCGAGGTTACATGCTTGTTTGTGACTCATGTGAGCTGATATTGTATATAAATATTTAATTAATTGCCTTGGGGGGAAAATTCCATGAGTGTACTAGTACAGTACTACATCTAGTAAGGGTACGCAAACAAAATTTCTCACAAAGTCACTTGAATCATGCAATTTCAAGTTGGGACCTTCACGTGCAGTGAAATACATAAATAATGAACAGGTGTTATAATTATCTTAGTAATGCCCGAAGTATATGACCCTTTAACCACAGCAGAATTATGGTATATTTTTCAGGATATAGTGGGAAATATGGCTTGCTGCCATTCATCGGAAAGCTCTCGAGAGCTTCCGATGAATGGCAACAAACCATATTTCCCACTAAATCCTGAAAAATTTCCCATAATTCTGCTGTGGTTTTGGGGTTGATTATTTGGGACATTACTGTAGGTACTAGCTAGAGTAGAGATTCATGGCATAATCAAAGAAAATTCTACCAAATTAAAAATGTATATGACCATCTGGGATTACCACATTTAGAAGGTCATGGCAGGTCAACCAGCTTGGTCTCGGATACATATGATATATACAAACAAATGAATCCAATGCATCAAGAAGACGATAGAAAGTCGACCTATAATAATTTTTCCACAAATAGCCGCTAGGGTGTGCCTCATTTTAAATTGAGCACTGATCTGAGCTTGTGTTAAAAACACATTTACAATTATATGGTCTGTGTGAAACTAACCACTGCTGTACTGTATCATCGTAAAAAATGGTAGAGTGTCATTAAAGCCTGTGAGAGGTTTGCGATGCTGTGACTGAATGAATTCCTGGTTATTTTCATATTCATTGTTGGGAAATGTTCAGATAATAACCTATGGTCATTTTTTGAACTTATTGCCTGAACCTTTCCAAAGGGAACTACTCATCAATGAGTATTTAGTATAGAAATGGTTATAATGCTTGAACTGAGTCAGTCAGCTTTGATATGTCCTTTTTTTTGTATATGTAGCAATAAGTCCCAGGCACCAGTTTGGCTTTTATGGTACATGATGAGAGAGCGCTTAAAATTATTTTCCTCTCCTAGTGAGTGCCGCTATCATATCTGTGACGTTGACCTTGCTGCTTCCAACACCAACCAGTTCAGGTGAAAACAGACTTGAATCAAATCAACTTCATTTTCTTATTTTTGTATTTTTCACAGATTCATCATGATCATTCAGAATTTCAGGGTATCATTTAATTTCAATTATTGTATTCCAGTCGTCACCAAAGTCTTGCAGTTGACTAAGATCACATGCAGTTTTCTTCTTGTGAGAATATTCGCTTGTAATTGTATATGTACAAGTTACGTCTGGGTTGTAACAACTTTTGCACTGTTTCAGTTTGAGTTTCAACTTTCACTGTTCAACTTCACCGAAGTCTGCTGACTTCACAAACAATGTATGTCCGATCAAGTGGCCTATACCAATCAAATTCAGTCCGAGAACCATAACAGAAAACTAGAATTGCATTCGCAATAAATTAGATTCTTCTTCCTAAAAAATAGCCATTTTAGTTATTGTTTTCAATCTAAAATATGTTTTTATCGAACTTCACTGAATGCCGCAATTTTGATACCCAAATTTCAATGTTGCTATGCACTAATCCACATTCCTCATTTAGTTTTGAATAAGGTTGATCTTATTTATCAAAGTTAATAGTGTTGCTATTGGGAGGCTGACCAAAGTAGAAAAATAAATAGTTTTTTTTTTGTAAATTCATTTTACATTCTGGTTCGAGGTCATCCCCCCCCCCCCCCCCCCCCATGGGTCCGCCGTATCTTCCGGATGTAAAAACAAAAAAATTGGGTTGACAGACAACAGAAATTGGTGACATCACAACCATACGTGCATCGCTTATGAACCTTAAAACAACCTATGGGTTGTGATAAGTTATAATGTACTCTGGGAACAACTTATCGCCAATTTCATGCACTCTGTAACTTTCGCTGTGGAGATTTACATGGAAATGCCCATTCAAAATTGGTAACATCTTCAACATATCTTTATTTTCATGAAAAGGTATAACAAATTCAAATTAGGCCTAGCCATTTTTCAGTGAAACTTAGGCCAGGTAGGAGTGTTCCTCTATCGTAATCCCCAACCACTATCATTGAGGCAGTTATAACGGACCGGAATTCTGTGATGGGGGAGATTAGCTCACAGGTAGATCAGTCGTAGTCGAAAACTTAGATATGTTCATATATTTATTCTTCACTCAGAGTAGATGAAGTGGAATATGAAAATAGTAATCAATGATAGAAACAAATGTCGGATACCGTACGGTACAAAATAACATAAATAGCAATAAGACTTGAATAGTTCTCCTTCCGTCCTTTTTAGCTCAACTTACTTTTGTAAGTTTGAGCTATTGCCATGGTTTGGCGTCCGTCGTCCGTGTGTGCGTGTGTCCGTGTGTCCGTGTGTCCGTGTGTCCGTCAACAATTTCCTTTGGCGCGGGCTACAGGTTGTACCTTTGGTCTGATTTTCATGAAATTTGTCATGAATGTTGACATTGACATGTAGATGGGAACGAGTCATTTTGGGGTCATTCGGCCAAAAAACATGGCCGCTGGCAGCCATCTTGGATTTCAAGATTCAATCCATTGGCGCGGCCTACAGGTCGTACTGTTCATCTGATCATCATGAAATTTGTCATTGATGTTAATATTGACATGTAGATGGGAACGAGTGATTTTGGGGTCGTTCGGCCAAAAAACATGGCTGCCAGCAGCCATCTTGGATTTTACTCTTTGCATGACTAAATCCTTTGGCGCGGGCTACAGGTCGTTGTTTTGGTCGGAAGTTTATGAAATTTGTCATGGATGTTAACACTGTCATGTAGATGGGAACGAGTGATTTTGGAGTTGTTCGGCCAAAAAACATGGCCGCCAGCAGCCATCTTGGATTTTACTCTTTGCATGACTAAATCCTTTGGCGCGGGCTACAGGTTGTACCTTTGGTCTAATCTTTATGAAATTTGTCATGAATGTTGACATTGACATGTAGATGGGAATGAATCATTGTGGGGTCATTCGGCCAAAAAACATGGCCGCTGGCGGCCATCTTAGATTTCAAAATTCAATCCATTGGCGCGGCCTACAGGTCGTACTGTTCGTCTGATCATCATGAAATTTGTCATGGATGTTAATATTGACATGTAGATGGGAACGAGTCATTTTGGGGTTGTTCGGCCAATAAACATGGCCGCCAGCAGCCATCTTGGATTTTACTCTTTGCATGACTAAATCCTTTGGCGCGGGCTACAGGTCGTACCTTTGGTCTGATCTTTATGAAATTTGTCATGAATGTTGACATTGACATGTAGATGGGAACGAGTCATTTTGGGGTCATTCGGCCAAAAAACATGGCCGCTGGCAGCCATCTTGGATTTCAAGATTCAATCCATTGGCGCGGGCTACAGATCGTACTGTTCCCCTGATCATCATGAAATTTGTCATTGATGTTAATAATGACATGTAGATGGGAACGAGTGATTTTGGTGTCGTTCGGCCAAAAAACATGGCCGCCAGCAGCCATCTTGGATTTTACTCTTTGCATGACTAAATCCTTTGGCGCGGGCTACAGGTTGTACCTTTGGTCTAATCTTTATGAAATTTGTCATGAATGTTGACATTGACATGTAGATGGGAACGAATCATTGTGGGGTCATTCGGCCAAAAAACATGGCCGCTGGTGGCCATCTTAGATTTCAAAATTCAATCCATTGGCGCGGGCTACAGGTCGTACTGTTCGTCTGATCATCATGAAATTTGTCATGGATGTTAATATTGACATGTAGATGGGAACGAGTCATTTTGGGGTTGTTCGGCCAATAAACATGGCCGCCAGCAGCCATATTGGATTTTACTCTTTGCATGACTAAATCCTTTGGCGCGGGCTACAGGTCGTAGCTTCGATCGGAACATCATGAAATTTGTCATGGATGTTAACAATGACATGTAGATGGGAACGAGGGATTTTGGGGTCGTTCGGCAGAATAACATGGCCGCCAGCAGCCATCTTGGATTTTACTCTTTGCATGACTAAATCCTTTGGCCCGGGCTACAGGTCGTACCTTTGGTCTGATCTTTATGAAATTTGTCATGAATGTTGACATTGACATGTTGATGGGAACGAGTCATTTTGGGGTCATTCGGCCAAAAAACATGGCCGCTGGCAGCCATCTTGGATTTCAAGATTCAATCCATTGGCGCGGGCTACAGATCGTACTGTTCCCCTGATCATCATGAAATTTGTCATTGATGTTAATAATGACATGTAGATGGGAACGAGTGATTTTGGTGTCGTTCGGCCAAAAAACATGGCCGCCAGCAGCCATCTTGGATTTTACTCTTTGCATGACTAAATCTTTTGGCGCGGGCTACAGGTTGTACCTTTGGTCTAATCTTTATGAAATTTGTCATGAATGTTGACATTGACATGTGGATGGGAACGAATCATTGTGGGGTCATTCGGCCAAAAAACATGGCCGCTGGCGGCCATCTTAGATTTCAAAATTCAATCCATTGGCGCGGCCTACAGGTCGTACTGTTTGTCTGATCATCATGAAATTTGTCATGGATGTTAATATTGACATGTAGATGGGAACGAGTCATTTTGGGGTCGTTCGGCCAATAAACATGGCTGCCAGCAGTCATCTTGGATTTTACTCTTTGCATGACTAAATCCTTTGGCGCGGGCTACAGGTCGTAGCTTTGATCGGAACATCATGAAAGTTGTCATGGATGTTAACAATGACATGTAGATGGGAACGAGGGATTTTGGGGTCGTTCGGCCGAAAAACATGGCCGCCAGCAGCCATCTTGGATTTTACTATTTGCATGACTAAATCGTTGGGTGCGGGCTACAGGTCGTACCTTTGGTCTGATCTTTATGAAATTTGTCATGAATGTTGACATTGACATGTAGATGGGAACGAGTCATTTTGGGGTCATTCGGCCAAAAAACATGGCCGCTGGCAGCCATCTTGGATTTCAAGATTCAATCCATTGGCGCGGGCTACAGGTCGTACTGTTCGTCTGATCATCATGAAATTTGTCATTGATGTTAATAATGACATGTAGATGGGATCGAGTCGTTTTGGGGTCATTCGGTCAAAAAACATGGCCACCAGCAGCCATCTTGGATTTTACTCTTTGCATGACTAAATCCTTTGGTGTGGGCTACAGGTCGTAGCTTTGGTCAGATGGTCATGAAATTTGTCATGAATTATAACAATGACATGTAGATGGGAACGAGTCGTTTTGGGGTCATTCGGTCAAAAAACATGGCCACCAGCATTTTACTCTTTGCATGACTAAATCCTTTGGCGTGGGCTACAGGTCATACCTTTGGTCTGATCTTTATTAAATTTGTCATGGATGTTAACACTGACATGTAGATGGGAACGAGTTGTACCTTTGGTCTAATCTTTATGAAATTTGTCATGAATGTTGACATTGACATGTAGAATCATTGTGGGGTCATTCGGCCAAATAACATGGCTGCCAGCGGCCATATTGGATTTCAAAATTCAATCCATTGGCGCGGTCTACAGGTCGTACTGTTCGTCTGATCATTATGAAATTTGTAGGTCGTAGCTTTGGTCAGATCTTCATAAAATTTGTCATGGATGTTAACAATTATACGTAGATGGGAACGAGTCCTTTTGGGGTCAATTGGTCAAAAAAAATGGCCACCAGCAGCCATCTTGTATCTTACTCTTTGCATCACTAAATCCTTTGGCGCAGGTTAGACATTTCAATTAGCACCTTTCCTATTCCTCCATTTACTGTCAACCATTAAATTATTCCCCTACCTAAGTTGAGCTACAGTGTCATTGACACTTTCATTTGGTTACTAATGAAATCTGGTTTATATAAGGATTAACTGTCATGTGGACTGTTTTTATGGAGATGTAACGGTGAGGTAAGTGGACATAACTTGTGTAAAACCCGAAGGGTTTTACATACAAGTTATGTCCACTTACCTCACCGTTACATCTCCATAAAAATAGTCCACATGACAGTTAATCCTTATATTTATATACATTTAGCGAAAAAGCCGCTTTTGTAAATATATTTAAATCGAAAAGTGTATCGTGACAAGATCAGCCCAAAATACCCAATAGCACCCTTGGCAAAAGTTAATAGGAACAATTTCTCTTCATGTTGAAACCCGATGATGTATTAAGTCAATCCTGCGCGAGTCAAAATGCGCCCAAATCATTACGCGTTCGTCTTTCCAAACCTAATGACGTATCGATGGTGTTATTAGCTTGGTGTTATGAGGCGTTACGCATTCACCGAGAAATAACTGCAACTAGCCACGTGGGCGCCGACCAATCAGAATGAAATCTGGTTTATATACACATAATAAGGTAATAAGAAATAATGGAAATATATTTAACAAAAGAAATGAGCTTGACAGAAGTAGCTTAGGGCCATATTATTATGTGGCTGGTCAATGGAAGAATAATACAGATAATTAAGAAAGCAGTTGTTAAGATATGAATAATAAAGATTAGGATTTAAATGACCTGACCAGCAAGAGAATGAGATTTAGCAAGAGATTTATTAGCCCCAAAGTCAAGACAGCTTTGGGTTTCAGAAATTAATGTTGTAATTATGCAATAATATTAGCCTGTCATGACTTGGATAGAGAAAGCTTTGAAAATAGATTTATACACAAAATCTGCCCGGTGACAGATGCTCCCTCTCCAAATAAGATTCGTCCTCGAATCGATCAAAAGTCTAGCATACCACCAGTTAATAGATTTTGACGTTTTGGTTTATTGTCTCTCAGGATTTGAGCACTGTCCAATTGAAAAACATGTAAAGGAATATCCGTGAAATTAAATGCTATTATCCTTATGGAATTGTCCAAATATCTGACTTTGAGTAGTGATTTGTTTTGGTCTGCAGTTTCAAATGTTTCTAGAATGTCAGAAATTGTGAAAGGATCCTTTGGATTGTCCTTATACAGCTGGAGAATGGGTTGATTGTGATGCACAGGTGTTCCCGGAACAAATGGAGTCTCAGTCAGAATGAATTTGGCTTCTTTGTCTAAATCCTCTATTCTTACCCATGTTGAGTTCTCTTCAGGAAGATTCTTCCACTGAATCAAATATTTGAGTCACTGTTTTGGTCTGCATGAATAGTTGTTTTGGTTTGATGTTGGACATTGTGTCATTTATATCGGAATTGTGGACATATTTGGCACATAAAAATTCTTTCGATTCTGTTTGAACTGATGCTGTGGTGAATTGTACACTGTTGGTGGAGCAAGAAACATCGGTTGTGAGTACTGGATCACTTTGCATAGCACCATCTTTCGTGAGAGAATTTGTTTCACAGGCATCAGTCTGACAAGTCGTGTCACTGAATTCGTTATTCACTGACTGAGTTGAATTGTCAACCATATCCGGAATTGCACTTGAATGTTTGTGAGGCATTTGAGTATGCATTTGTGGAGTTGTACTCACATTTTGTAGGATATTCATAGAATTGTGAACTGCTTGCACTGAGCTTGTTCTTGAGTGCAATCCCGGAGGTGGCGACAGGAAAAACTTTATCTGCTCCTAAAGGATTTGCTGTCTGTCCTCACTGAACTGTTTAATTATATTCCTTGAATCCTTGTCCTCCATTTCTGCGCTCTGTCATGGTCACGCTGTTGTGTTTTGGTAGATTTAACGTTCTGCTGACTGTTCCACACTAGATTTAATTTTGTAACATCCGCATCCATGTCAATATTCAATTTTAAAGCTGCTCCTTGTGATTGAACAGAATGGATCAGAATTCTGATGTGTTCGGGGAGTCTGTGTATCATCATCTTGTGCCGCGAGATGTATCAAGATCGTTGTCCGAGCTAAAAAGTCAGACTGCCCGGATTCTCCACCAATTATAACGGACCGGAATTCTGTGATGGGGGAGATTAGCTCACAGGTAGATCAGTCGTAGTCGAAAACTTAGATATGTTCATATATTTATTCTTCACTCAGAGTAGATGAAGTGGAATATGAAAATAGTAATCAATGATAGAAACAAATGCCGGAGACCGTACAAAATAACATAAATAGCAATAAGACTTGAATAGTTCTCCTTCCGTCCTTTTTTGGTTTAATACTAATGAAATCTGGTGTTCTCCTTCCAAGTTTGAAGGTGAAGATATTAATATACAATTGGAGGTATGAAATGCCAAGCTGAATTAACCAATGAGTAAAAGGTGACAAGCAAAAACATGTTAATAGAAATAGAAAGTGTTGACTGAATGAATAGGCCAATTAAGATTAATGAACTGGATAAGCCAAGGGGCAAAACAATTAAAAGGTACCAACATAATTAACAGGTTTGATTAAATGAATATGACAATTAAAAACTAATGAATTATAACCTGACAGGCTAAAAGATCTAAGATGTGATAATAATAAGACAAAACGAACCCTACAAACTGTTTGTGAAAAGTACTGAAGGCAAGAAATTAATTAATGATGAATGTGGAATGGCCAACATTTAGAGATATTACTTCACAAAAAACACACTAAATTGAACAAAAGTTCTAATATGGCGAATATGGCCCGGTGATATATCCTCTCCGCTCAGCTTGAATGCGTCCCGCATTCTGGAAATTAGAATGATGTAGATTTGTTGATGGCTTGGCGAGTTGCAGGTACATTGCTTGAATCGGCAAAAGAGGTGGTGGTTTGCCTGGGATATATTGTCCATGTTTAAGTACATATCGTCTTGCTGCATCATCCAATTCACATTCATCCATCCATGAGTTTTCAGAATGTGGTGAATCATGCCATTTGATTAAGTACTCGGGTCTTTGCTCAAAACGATTGATCCGATATTTGAGAACTTTTTCTGTGAACCGAATGTAACCTCCATCGTTCATCTGTCCTGTCTCTTCCAATATGCATGGTTCCTCATTTCCTATAGGTGTCTGAGAAAATGCACTTCGCTGGGGAATATTTGTTATATCAGAATGTTGAATGCCCAATTCAGAAGTTGAAGGTTTTGTTTGAATTGATGAATTCCTGGTGGGTACTTTTTCTGCTGAATATTGAACAGATGATTCATTAGTCAGAGCTGTTGCCTGCATAGCTGAGTTCACGAGAAGTGGATGTTTAATTGGATTTGTCTGTGAACTTACAGTTTTGAGATTATCCCTTGAATAATCAGTCAATGTCCGAATTGTGCTGCACCCAGGAATGTCTTGTTGTGCCTTTTGATTTTGAATAGAATGTGAATGGGGAAGCTGTTGTGATAGTTGTTGATTCTTTTTGTCATTATAAATTATAATGTCTCATCCGATGATTATCTCTTTTTAGTGTGGAGCTGGATCTAGGTTTTGAGGAACTGAACTGATGTGTAAGCTTATGCCACGAAAGAGTTAATGTTGTTGTATTCTGCTGCACTTTCAATCCCCATGTCAGTTCTTTTTCCTGCAGATTCAAACTTCCTAGAAGGTTCTGTATATTGATCGGAATGGCGTTGAACATCTTGGATGCTAGCTAAAAAGAAGCGTCGCCGGATTCTCTCACCAATTATAACGGGGCAGGATTTCTGTGCTGGGGGAGATTAGCTCACAGGTAGATCAGTCGTAGTCGAAAACTTAGATATGTTCATATATTTATTCTTCACTCAGAGTAGATGAAGTGGAATATGAAAATAGTAATCAATGATAGAAACAAATGTCGGATACCGTAAAAAATAACATAAATAGCAATAAGACTCGAATAGTTCTCCTTCCGTCCTTTTTTGGTTACTAATGAAATCTGGTTTATATACACATAATAAGGTAATAAGAAATAATGGAAATATATTTAACAAAAGAAATGAGCTTGACAGAAGTAGCTTAGGGCCATATTATTATGTGGCTGGTCAATGGAAGAACAATACAGATAATTAAGAAAGCAGTTGTTAAGATATGAATAATAAAGATTAGGATTTAAATGACCTGACCAGCAAGAGAATGAGATTTAGCAAGAGATTTATTAGCCCCCAAGTCAAGACAGCTTTGGGTTTCAGAAATTAATGTTGTAATTATGCAATAATATTAGCCTGTCATGACTTTGATAGAGAAAGCTTTGAAAATAGATTTATACACAAAATCTGCCCGGTGACAGTAATTTCTTATTTCCTGATTAACTGTAAACATGTGCTCGCCTGCTCGGACTAAATTTTCAAATTATTATAAAATTTGCTGTTCTTCCGCTAAAATTATTACCCATTCTGCCCCATTGAGCAAATATAAGTGATGATAAGTTAAGTGAACCCAAAAATTTGTTTTGCTTTTAACAAAAATACCTATTTTGCAGCAAATAATTTCAAGTTGCTTATTACGGTAAACATGTGGTTCTGGTCATGTCAAGGTCCCTGATCAATAAACAATGCCGTAGAAGAACAATGCCAATTTAAAGGGCTGAATAAATGTACATGTACGTTATATAAGGATTAACTGTCATGTGGACTGTTTTTATGGAGATGTAACCGTGAGGTAAGTGGACATAACTTGTGTAAAACCCTTCGGGTTTTACATACAAGTTATGACCACTTACCTCACGGTTACATCTCCATAAAAATAATCCACATGACAGTTAATCCTTATATTTATATACATTTAGCGAAAAAGCCACTTTTGTAAATGTATTTAAATCGAAAAGTGTATCGTGACAAAAACAGCCCAAAATACCCAATAGCACCCTTGGCAAAAATTAATAGGAACAATTTCTCTTCATATTGAAACCCGATGATGTATTAAGTCAATCCTGCGCGAGTCCAAATGCGCCCAAAACATTACGCGTTCGTCTTTCCAAACCCAATGACGTATTGATGGTGTTATGAGCTTGGTGTTATGAGCCGTTGCGCATTCACCGAGAAATAACTGCAACTAGCCACGTGGGCGCCGACCAATCAGAATGCTGGATTTAGTGATGACAACACTTAGTATGTAAATATATGAATATAAATGAGAAACTTCAGAAATTGCTCATTTGAGCACAAACAACCATTTTAAGGTTTCTTGGAGCAGGAGTTTAATGAGTCCACTGTAGAGAATAAATTGTTCTTTTGATGTCAAATTTAAACATTTTCTTACAACTGTGGTGCCCAGTGGTCTGCATTCTGCCACTGTGTGCCCAAATTAAGGGAATCTGAGGCCTGCAGACTGCAATAGGGAATTTCAATCATTCCATATTGTTAAATTACATTGATATTTTCAGATTCAAGATCTTGTTGGAAAATGTTGTGAAAGCTGGAGGAAGTGAATTGATTCCGTCACTTCATGCATTCGTGGAAGCACGTGAGTCATCTGTACAATATGCACACCAACATACCGTAGCTTCATGATAAGGTTTCTCTTCCATATTTCGAAGACAGTCTGGAATTAGTAAAAATGTGCCATTGGCACTAAATCCTTTGGCACACCATACAGACCGCATCCCTAATCCTATCATCACCAAACATTTATATAGATCTTCAGGGCGACTTCTAGATGGGAGCGATCAATTTTTTCCGAAATTCGAAGAAAAAATGGCTGCCAGTGTCCATCTTGGATTTTACTCTTTGCATGACTAAATTCTTCCGCACACCCTACAGGCAACACCCCTCATCCAATCATCACCAAACTTCATATGGATCTTTGGGGGTGACCTCTAGATGGGAGCCATAGATTATTTCTGAATTTTTTTTTTTAAACATGGCCACTAGCAGCCATCTTGGATTTCAAATTTATATTCAAAATCCATGGGGTCGTCTCCGAATGCCAGTCGCTATTGTTTTGGAAGGTGTGAATAATTGGTTACATCTAACGAGTACCGCTGTTTGTGATTTGTGGTAATATGTTGGGCTAGTTTTGGTATTCGGGTGAGCTTTATTAACGCTGACGTAGTTAGTATATGCTAGTTCCGTGAGTGAACGATATAAGCATGTTTGTACCTTGAGTGGACAACCTGAACTCAAATGGACGTATATAAATGCATGCAAAGGCAATTTACTTCAACTTCAGTGTAATATTCTCATAATCTATCATAATAATGGCTAATGTTCAGGTAAATGTTTCATTTATCGAGAACAGAAAAGGAGGGAGGAATCTGCTGTTAGTCGGTTAAATTGAATTTAGTTTGGTGTGGTTCACTGCCTATATTCTTTATACATGTTGCGTTAGATGGTGTCCAGGTACAGTCAACACCAAGGACGACATAGTGACAAGTGTAGGAAAGCCGCATAATCACGTAGCAGATCCCAACAAACTCAGCGCAGAAGTCATAATGTCGAAAATGAAGCAGATTGTCAAGTCAGATTCTAGGACTGTGTACAACATATATAAAGACGAAGTATCTTCTTTGAGAACCGACGAAGCCGACGCAGTGGTGATTTCCAAAATGCCCACATTCTATAGTGCCCGATCGGCTTTATACCGTGCCAGAGCAAAGACGCGACCAGCACTACCAAAACGAAGGAACGACATTGATCTCCCCTGAGGAAATGAAGAAGACGATGGCAGGTTTCGCCTTCCTTTTGACAAGTGACGGCGAAGAGAAGAAGATAATGATTTTCTCAACCGAGAGTAACCTGAGGTTCTTGTCTGAGGCCAGAAGCTACTTTTCCGACGAGACGTTCGACAAATGCCCAAAGCTATTCTGCCAAATTTACACAGTCCATGCCTTCGTCGAAAACAAGATGGCCCCCCTTGTATACGCCCTCCTGTCAGACAAGAGTGAACTTACGTAAAGACGTTTCCTATCGCTGCTCGTCGAGAAAGCCCTGTCGTTCGATATTCCACTTTCGCCAGATGTATGGTTTACAGATTTCGAAACAGCCATCCAAAATGCCATCCGACACCAGTTTCCAACAACAACTTTGAAAGGATGTTTATTCCATTTCACCCAGAGTGTGTGGAGAAAAGCAAACGAGGTTGGATTGAAAACCGATTATCAACAAGATGGGCCTATCAAATCCTTGATCAGACGGGCCATTGGTCTTCCATTCCTGCCAGTTATCGAAGTTGACAAAATGGAGTTTCTCGATGCAATGTCATTTTGTATAACTGTTGTATATAATTTCATAAATATAAAATGAGTAAGCTATGTAAATAATGGATATGAATAAAAACCTCAACTTAAAATCCAATGGTTCATTCGACAATTATCATAAACTTCCACTTGGACGAAAGATTGGGCTGGGATAATGACCTGCGTCAATCCAGATCGAGAAGGACATCCCACTAATTAATTTTCACACCTAAAGTTGACTGGCATTCGGAGACTAACCCAAATCCATCGGCACACCCTGTAGCCCACATTTATTTGTGAAATGTTTGAAATGAAAATAATTTTATCTACACAATACAAGTCATTTATTGTAACTTTTTGACTTTCCTTATTTCGCTGTATTGTTGTACATGTTTTTTATTTCCAGTTGCTAATGAGAACGTGAGTCTGGTGATATCGAGACAGATATTGTCTGACTTCTGTTCCTACCTGCCCACCCTTACTGACAATGTTGCCATGCACTTTTCGCTGTATTGTTGTACATATGTTTTTTATTTCCAGTTGTTAATGAGAACGTGAGTCTGGTGATATCGAGACAGATATTGTCTGACTTCTGTTCCTACCTGCCCACCCTTACTGACAATGTTGCCATGCACTTTTCACTGTATTGTTGTACAGGTTATTTATTTCCAGTTGTTAATGAGAAAGTGAGTCTGGTGATATCGAGACAGCTTTTGTTCCTACCTACATGTACCCACCCACAGTGTTCGCGCTGTCGGTAGCCAAATTAGCCAATGGCTAATCTTTTTAGAATTTGGCTAATAAAAATTTCATTTGGCTAAACTTTTGGCTAAACTTTTTTTTACCCCAAATGGAGACGGAAAGCATGGAGTCAGAAAGCTAATTAATAAAAGCGCTCAATAGATCGACATTCAAGACGAAGTTAGGTGACGAAAGTATTTCTTTATTTTCGTACTTTCGTTTCGTAACGGTGGCGTTGATTGAATTGTGGCGGCTGTACAAAGGGAACATTACACAACTGTTTGACATCTGATCAGTATTTTTGTTTATATATATATGCTTTGAAGAGAGTTGTTATCGGTGAGCGCAATTAATAGGTGAATACATAGTGGTGACGCTGTTGTTTTAAAGAGTGTTTTTGTAGTGTCCAAATAAAATGCGGATTTTTTGTTTATACTCCGTCGATGACACCGACTATGTAAACAATACTAAACATGTATGCTTTGAAGAGAGTTGTCATCAGTGAGCACAATGAATACATGATTACCTAGTGATACTGCTGTTGTTTTAACTGACTGACTTTTTCGGACAAAGACAGACATTGCCTTCTATACCACAGACTGAGTGTCCTCTAACGGACATACGAAATGACGATAGTAGATGTGAGGAAATTACTGAACAGACGAACGAACCTGACGAAGCTCTACTGAATACGACGAGACCGAATGCCATTAGTTTACTGATGCCTAAAAAGACTTCTGATGTTCAGACATTGGGCTCTCCGTTGAGAGCCTAACCAGCCTAATCGTCAAAACGTATGAGCTGTATACTGGTTATGTAATTCATTAAGCCGTCTGTAAGATAAAATACCTAAATGCTTTGTTCATTATAGAAGAGCAGTTCTTAACTCAATGGTTACGTAATGGGTGTCATAAAGTGCATCCCGTCTATTAACCGGCCTTCACATCATAAAAGATTTGAATACAATAGATATTCATTAGTTAACACCTTACTACATTATAATAAGCCATAGTTAGCAGCCGTCATGCCATGGTGTCAATAGTGTCAACGGCATAGAGTTATTACAATTAGTTTAGCGGATTATAATTATATAGAATGTTAGTTTCATGTTTGCGAATGCGAATGCCTGTGTGATATGTGATGATATATGTTCGAATAATATTGTTTTTTGTGTTGTTTTAATTATGTTTTCATTCTGAGTATAACAAATAAAGTTTAAAACAAATATTTCAGTCATTAATTGTGAATCGACCAGAAAACGATGATTTAATTTGGCCAAAAAATATTTGGCTAAAGTTTTTTTCATTTGGCTAATAAAATTTTCATTTAGCTAAACTTTTGGCTAAAGTTTTTTTCGGTCCAGCACGAACACTGCCCACCCATACTGATGATGTTGCCATGCACTTTTCGCTGTATTGAAAGACACATCTTTTATTTCCAGTTGTTAATGAGAATGTAAGTCTGGTAATATCAAGACAGCTGTTGTCTGACTTCTGTTCCTACCTGCCCACCCTTACTGATGATGTTGCCATGGAGGTGTCACATTTCACTTTGGAGAAGATCCATACAAGAGTTATCTCATTTGAAGAACAGGTATATTTAAATTACAATACACTATAGACAGGTAGCAAAATATCAAGTTTGAAATTGCATAATAACATGTTGTTATGAAGTGCTTAATCCTTTGATGACTAAATACTTGCAGATGAGTTGTTCATTTGGGGAATTTTCTAAGGCCATTTATCAAAAAAATTTCTGAGCAGTCCCTCCAAATGACCGATTAGGAATTCCTTGTCTTCTGGACCTATATTATCAAAACACCCCTTGAATAATAGACCATTCCAATGCATACTTTTGTGAATCAATGGGAGAATCCATTTAGTAATTAAAGGGTTAATGTGCTACCAGCTCATTGTCCCCCAGAAAAAAAATTTGGAGCACTATAGAAATGAGTGGTGTCCATCCATCCATCTGTGATTCAGGGCGTCCGTCCATTTATCAGAAAAGTTTGTTGTCTGGATGATAACTTGAATAGTATTTGTGACAGAGTTTGATGAAACTTGGTATGTGGCCATAATATGAGAATGTCCTGATCAAGATAAAATTTCGATTCTGTCCGACCATTTCTGGCAGAGTTATGCCCCTTTTGACTTACATTTTGCTGATTATTTTGTTTGTATGATAACTCAAGTTATGATAATCTGATAACTTTCAAATTTAGTATGTGGGTTATGCCCCTTTTTGTCCGCCCAAACAACGCGTTCGGAGGACTATTATAATCAGCACGTGTGTGCGTCCGTCCGTCCGAGGTTTCCAGATGATAACTTTAGTTAGAGTGAACCAAATTAAATTAAATTTGGTATGTGGGTTTACTAGCAGGAAAGACAGGTCAAGTTCGAATTCTGGTTCCGTCCGCCAATTTTCACCAGAGTTATGCCCCTTTTTGTCCGCTGACCCAACGGGTTCGGAGGACTATTATAATCAGCCTGTGCGTCCGTCCGTCCGTCCGAGGTTTCCGGATGATAACTTTAGTTTGAGTGAACCAAATTAAATTAAATTTGGTATGTGGGTTTACTTGCAGAAAAGACAGGTCAAGTTCGAATTCTGGTTCCGTCCGCCAATTTTCACCAGAGTTATGCCCCCTTTTCGACTTAGAATTTGACCGTCTGTTAACATTTTTGGTTTCCGACCGATAACTCCAGTTTGGATTATTTGATCTGAACCAAAGTTGGTATGTGTATTTTCCAGCTAAAGATACAGGCCAAGTTCGAATATGGGTTCCGCCCGCCAATTTTCACCAGAGTTATGTCCCTTTTTTACTTAGAATTTTTGCCAATTTGAGGTTTCCGGATGATAACTTTAGTAAATGTGTACTGAATGAAATTAAATTTGGTATGTAGGTTTACTAGCACTAAAGACAGGGTTTTATGCGCAAACAACGGTCGTATCAAGCCGACCCATAGAGGCGGACATGAGGTCTACCGACCTTTCATTCGACTTAGAATTTGACCGTCTGTTAACATTTTTGGTTTCCGACCGATAACTCCAGTTTGGATTATTTGATCTGAACCAAAGTTGGTATGTGTATTTCCCAGCTAAAGATACAGGCCAAGTTCGAATATGGGTTCCGTCCAATTATTTTGACATGAGTTACGGCCTTTTTTCGACTTAGAATTTGACCGTCTGTTAACATTTTTGGTTTCCGACCGATAACTCCAGTTTGGATTATTTGCTCTGAACCAAAGTTGGTATGTGGTTTTCTCCCAGCAAGACACAGGTCAAGTTCGAATTCGGGTTCCGCCCGCCAATTTTCACCAGAGTTATGTCTCTTTTTGACAATTTGAGGTTTCCGGATGATAACTTTAGTAAATGTGTACTGCATGAAATTAAATTTGGTATATATAGGTTTACTAGCACAAAAGACAGATCAAATTCGATTTCGTGTTCCGCCATGCCAATTTTTATGCGCAAACAACTGTCGTATCAAGCCAACTCATAGAGGCGGACATGAGGTCTACTGACCTTTTATTCGACTTGGAAGTTGCCAATTATTTTTCTGGTCAATTTAATCTAATCAAATATAATAAAAGCAAAGTTTGATTCAATGATTGTTACCAGAATAAAATTTTGCATTTCTAAAAAAGCCACCGATCAAATAAGCCACCTTATTTGGGGATGTGGGGCCTAGCGGCCTTTTATTCTCCATTGCCATATCATTAGCAAATGCCTGTGCCATATCTAACTCCTCACATTCTGTCTCTTAAATTAATCTATGATATCACATGTATATCTATTTTAGGTGGCTTCCATACGACAGCATGTTGCTGATATCTATGAACGTCAACAGAAATGGAGGGAAGCTGCGGCCATCCTTGTTGGCATTCCCTTAGAAACAGGACAGAAGTAGGTTTCAAGATACACAGTAATTCAATCGTAATGCAGATATTTTGCTTCTTTTTTTGCAAGATTTTTGTTTGCAGTTATATAGAACACTGTTATTGTCCGCCGACCCAATGGGTTCGGAGGACTATTATAATCAGCCTGTACGTGCGTCCATGCGTGCGTCCGAGGATTCCGGATGATAACTTTAGTTAGAGTGAACCAAATTAAATTAAATTTGGTATGTGGGTTTACTAGCAGAAAAGACAGGTCAAGTTAAAATTCTGGTTCCGTCCGCCAATTTTCACCAGAGTTATGCCTCCTTTTTGTCCGCCGACCCAACGGGTTCGGAGGACTATTATAATCAGCCTGTGCGTCCGTCCGTGCGTCCGTCTGTGCATCCGAGGTTTCCGGATGATAACTTTAGTTTGAGTGAACCAAATTAAATTAAATTTGGTATGTGGGTTTAATAGCAGAATAGACAGGTCAAGTTCGAATTCTGGTTGCGTCCGCCAATTTTCACCAGAGTTATGCCCCCTTTTCGACTTAGAATTTGACCGTCTGTTAACATATTTGGTTTCCGACCGATAACTCCAGTTTGGATTATTTGATCTGAACCAAAGTTGGTATGTGTATTTCCCAGCTAAAGATACAGGCCAAGTTCGAATATGGGTTCCGTCCAATTATTTTTACATGAGTTACGGCCCTTTTTCGACTTAGAATTTGACCGTCTGTTAACATTTTTGGTTTCCGATCGATAACTCCAGTTTGGATTATTTGATCTGAACCAAAGTTGGTATGTTTATTTCCCAGCTAAAGATACAGGACAAGTTCTAATATGGGTTTCGTCCAGTTTTTTTTACATGAGTTATGTCCCTTTTTGACTTAGAATGTTTGCCAATTTGAGGTTTCCGGATGATAACTTTAGTAAATGTGTACTGAATGAAATTAAATTTGGTATATGTAGGTTTACTAGCACAAAAGACAACTACGATGTCTGTTTGGTCACTCAATTAAATTGATCATATTATATCACAACAGGGAGGAAGAACGGGAAGAGTGAAGACATTGTGCAGCTGATCTCAATCTTCAAACTTTGTCGACTTACATAGTTTTTATAAACCCCACTGTAAAACAGATTTAGTATGTCGTGGTGTGATTCCAATTTGAATCCATGTTGCTTCGTGCAGTATTAACTATTAAGTTTCGAAAGCACGCATTGCCACACAACACCACTTTTACGTTGTCACTTCCTTGTGTGCATTCAGACTTGATACACCGTGACTGCACACGTGCTTTTGTCGGACGATCAGAGAAAACTTCAAAGATCTTCAAAGGGTCAGAATTGATTGAAGGTCGCCGACACTTCCTGACAGATCGAGAATTGCTACTAAGTATCTGATACTACCACGTGTACCAATTAATGCTTGCATTACACTCTACTATCGGTGACACAGGATTTAGTATTAGTTTTGCATCATTTAACCTAATATTTTGAGGATTATTCACGTTCACAATCAACTGACAACGGGATGCGGTTACGTCCGGTTCATTTTTTTCTAACCGGTTACGTCGCTAACCGGATGCTAACCGGTTATCCGTCTATCCGTTTCAGCTCTAATGGTTGGGATGGATTTTTATGTTCAACATGTGTACGAACGATTTTTTTTTGCAGACCCCCCTCCCCATCATCAATTGCTCATTTATATAGCCGTTGGCAACAATGACAATGTGGCACTAGAATTGATGAACCACCACAATTAAAATAAGTACGCATTAGAATAAATGATGGGACTCAGAATTTGACCTTAACAGTCACGCACGCATCGTTTAAGGTCGAATTATGTCGCTAGGACGCTGTTCACATAGCAAGTCGGTGTTATCTGCAGTCGAAATATATATATAAATAACACCGATGCCAACTGCCTTTCAATCTTCGTTCCAAACCATTTCCTTTCCGTACTTCATTAATTATTTTGTCGGCCATCGGTTATGAGAATGACTTTACCCGGACAGTGTATGCTGATCGCGTGAATAAACCATGCCATTCTCTGCAACGGCTATCTTGAGGACGATGTTGATTGCAGAAGATGATTGGTCACGAATGGGACGTGTTTGGTTGAGGAAGGTAATTTGTCACGAATAGCTCTGCGTTATGTTAACACACACCTTAAAAAATGCGGCGATTAATCGCCAGCACGTGCGCAATATGAATAGACCCTTAACTTAGCAACTTTGAGCCTAAACAAGACGAATATAAAAAAAAGAATACCTACAGTTTTTTGTTTTAATCAAGCCTCGAAATAGCGTGTCTGTCATTTGCAGAATGAGGTCCCCAGAGGGTGAATTTGGTGATGCTAGCCCGCTATGCGGGGTAGCATCACTAAATTCACCCTCTGGGGACCTCATTCTGCAAATGACAGACACGCTATTTCAAGGCTTGGTTTTAATACCTGAAACATCTCATGAGTGTCTGGAAAGAAATATCGAATTTTCACTTGCAGCCACTCATGAAAATTAGATATTTCTTTCCCAACACTCATGAGATATTTCGGTATTCAAACAAAACCTTTAAGTATTCTCTATATATTTGTTTCTTTGTTTCAGACAGTACTCAAATGATTATAAACTGGAGACATACCTAAAGATTGCCCGGTTATATCTTGAAGATGAAGATCCGGTTCAGGCAGAAGCATTTATCAACAGAGCATCAATATTACAGGCAGACTCTCAAAACAACCAATTACAAATACATTACAAGGTATATGTTATCAAGTCTTAACCCTTTCAGTGCCAAGTCCGATTTTTGTATCAACCCATATTTCCTTGATCATTTTTCAAATTTATTGATTATAATAATGTGATACATTGATGGAAAGAGCTCTTTCCATGAATGTATCACATTATTATAATCAATAAATTTGAAAAATTATCAAGGAAATATGGGTTGATACAAAAATCGGACTTGGCACTGAAAGAGTTAATATGATCATACATTATTTGTAATTGAGCCACCGAAATTGTATGAGAAGAGTGACACCCAGTACAGATATTGTAGGTTTTAAGTTCTTAACCCTTCCATGACTGGAGCTTGAAATTTTTCAAAAACCCTGTGCCGATGCATTCTGTTATATATGCGATTCTCCCATGGGAGCCTCACATATATAAGAGAATACATCGGCCTAACAATATTTACCTTGACCTTGTAAACCAGTGCATTCTCTTATATATGCAAGGCTCCCTATGGGAGACTTGCATATATAAAGAGAATGCACTGGCAAAGGGTCTTTAATGCTGCACCAGCATGGCTCCCGTCATCAAAGGGTTAATCATATGCAGTCCTTTCCACGAGAAAGACACTGCGATAACTAATTACAGGAAACATTATCTATTTTGACAGACTTGACACAAGCAATTTTAGCACCTGTGAATTGTGGTGCAAACAGGTGCGAGAACATTTGCACTTGTCCTCTGGGATGGCCTGCATATGTATTCAGACTTTGATCAATGATCATTGTCTTGGACAATCAGTTGCTTCATCTACATACGTACCAAAAGCTTATAATGTCTGGATTTTGGTCGTAAACAAAACGAATGATGTCTTAACTGGTTTCCTTTAGACTAATCTTCAAAATTGCAACGTTTTATTTAACTAAAATTGTTTGGCCTATGAATCCCCATCACCATATATTTTATCATCATCCGAAGTTAGTTTGTAATTCAAATTGAATTAAACTTGAATGTTGTTAGACTCCAGACTTACTGTATATTACATTAAACCCGATTGGTTGACACATCCAAAGTTCACGGATCAAGGTTCAATAGGGCATGTAAGAGGTCATTACTGTTTTAGAACATCACATTTAGTTACAACAGTATTGTATGAATGGAGCTCCCTACGGGTGCTATCTTCAGTGCCAAAAAAGGTCTCTCGCAGCCATTTATGTGGCTTTAATTGCGTGATTCTTAAATGATGCTACCCTGTAACATCCAAATATTTGCTTGGAAAGACTAGCATTTCTTGACCTCATCATGTTTGAAAAAATCAAATGTTTGGGTTATGCTTATCAATCAATACAATGAGTATTAGTCATTATTACTAAACTATGTCCCACTTAATCAATGGAGGTTTCCACACATATTAATCGGTGGGAGGAGCTTACGTTTGCTTGGAGGCGTTTGCAGAAATAGTTTAATTCATCTTACAGTGCCTGTCTATATGCTATAAAACACTCGAGAACATCACATTATTTTCGTCTTTAATAGTGAAAAATATGACTGGTGTCATGCAAAAAAATTAAAATAGTGTTATATTCATGGATGAATTTCAAACATCCTTGCACAAGTCAAAATTTCTGTACATTGTCAATTGATAACAACAAAGTTGTTTGAAAATAGTTAATTTGACACTGAATGTATGCACTGGTATCAAAATAGGGTGAACAAAGAATTCTCAATTCAGCAAACGATCGGCTCAGTCAATGATTGGTGGAATATATCTGCCAATAATTTTTTGATTGAAAGCTGTGGAAAGTTCTATTGTCATTAGTTTATTGCTCTTGGTCCAAAGATTTTCCTGACCAGGCGGAGACCCAGTAGATATGACACTTATAGCTGAATGATATTTTTCCAGGCCTGCTATGCCAGAGTGTTGGATTACAGAAGGAAATTCATAGAAGCTGCACAGAGATATAATGAGCTGTCATATAAATCTATCATAGCGGAGGAGGAAAGGATGACAGCTCTCAAGAATGCCCTTATATGTACTATCTTAGCTTCAGCTGGTGAGTAAACTTTCAATATCTCATCAGTAGGGCTGCAACAATCAATCGTCATTTCAATGTATAGTGATTTATTTCTGTGCATCACATAGTGAGAGTCTGACGTGATGCATCACAATTAAAGACAATCATCATTTTGCACCCAAGACTCATTATATGCAATCTAACAACTAACAAGTATTTAGTTTCTCAACATTAAATTGATGTGAAACACTCCGGTAGGTTGATCAAATAGAAATGGAGAATAATCTTGCTCAAAGTAGTTATTGGTACAAATATTATATCCAATTTGACAACACACGCCGTCATTCTTATATATTAATTAAATGCAATGACTCTCGATGGCGAAATTGTTTTCGTTACTTTATCTGCAATAGTTGCATCCCGAATCGAGAAGTAAATATTTACAATTTAGCGTAGTTCAGATGATATTTTCTATGGAGTGGTATGGCAGATTTGCTTGAGATTTTCGGCGATGTCAGTGGAATGCTACATTCTCCCAGTTGGCACAGCGCCTGAATACTAACTTATCAGTTTCATGAACCCGAACAAGTCCATAATATGCCTTTAACCTTTTCTTAGCTAAATACTCATTTCCCTAGAAAATGTTCTGATAGTAAGTTTTAAAAAAACAGCCATAGGACTTTTGTTGAACTTATAATCGGAAAATTTCCCACCAGAAAATATGAATTCTTCAGCACCTGTCTTATCTTTTAATCTGTCTGTCGTCTGCTTATATTACCTGAACATCCCTCCAGAAGATAATAGACCATTCCATTGTATACTGTTATAACTGGATGGGAGAATCCGAAAGACCCACATGTGTCACATTAAAACATAACATATATAGAATTAATGACGAGAAATTGAAAATGGGTACAGCAGCTATGTTTTGATTGGCATGTAATAAATACAGAACCACATGTTGATAAAGAATGACCAGGTACGACTTCACATTATTGGTAAAGGCTTAAAACTCAAGCCCTCTTGATTCTCATGCTAAGCTTGTTCTGTCCCACTTGTGTTATAACCTGAAAGCTAGTAACACTGTTGTGTGTGTTTTGTCTGAACATGAACTGTACCTTTATTCATTCAGGTCAGCAAAGATCTAGGATGCTTGCAACTCTTTTCAAGGATGAAAGATGTCAAAAGCTTCCAGCATATAATATACTTGAAAAAATGTAAGTGCCACCTAAAAAAAATAGACACAGTCAAGTGCAACATTCATGTCACTTTTTATTCTATTAAGAAGTGGATGTTCATTTGCTTGCATTCCATGGGGTATGGATGGATGTAAGTTGGTCTGACATTTTGTACCACTTCTAGTACATGTCAGATCAACTTGCATCCATACTCCATGGAAATCAATAAAATCAACATCCAGTCTTTATATATACACTCATGTGGCCAAGCCTTGAAATAGTGTGCATGTCATTTGCAGAATGATGTTCCCAGAGGGTGAATTTAGTGATGCTAGCCCACTATATGTAACCTCATTCTGCTAAGGTGTAAGCAGAATGAGGTCCCCAGAGGGTGAATTTGGTGATGCTAGACCGCTATGCGGGGTAGCATCACTAAATTCACCCTCTGGTGACCTCATTCTGCAAATGACAGGCACACTATTTCAAGGCTTGCATGTGGCAGATTATGGTAAAAAAAAGAATTTAATGTTCATTTTCAACAATGTTTGGGTAGCACATAATGTCATTGTAAGTTGCTTTCATAGAAATGAAAACAATTTGGGGATCGCGCATGAATTCATTATATGGATGATATGTCATGATACATGTGGAATAATATTTGCGCCCCTCTTGGTCCATTGAAAACTTAATTAAGTGCTTCTTGGTGAAGAAATATTTCCAACCTGTTTCAATAGGCTGTGCCTCCATGAATATTAAAAGTTTCTTTGTGTTGAAATTGATACTTCTATATTGAAAGGGACAGATCTAGTCCTATTTCAGATTTCTATACAAACATACTCATCAATCAATAGCAATGGATATGTTATTAATTTTATTTTATTGATTTTATGGCCAAAATATTACAAATATAATTGGCTTTCATTGAAACTGAATGTAAAATGGAAACAGCCTGTATGGAATCATTAAAAAGGTGGAATTAAAGAACATAGCTTGCACTGAACTGGTTCATTCAATGCAGACCATTAACAGACGAGAATTGTATTTTATGTACCCATGGAAATGGCATGCTGTTTTGATGTGAAAAAAGCAAGTTGATAGTAATTATTAGCTTCAGTGAACACTATTTAATGAGGTTTGACACTTTGGCATTGGTTTTTTGCAGCACAAATGTATGTGTGTGATTATTGGTGCCAAAAGTACTCACTAAAATTAAACTTTTCTTGACATATTTCTTACCTTTGTAAGTTGTACCAGTTGTTCAAATGCACACGTAATTCAACCCAAAACCTCCATTTTTGACTTAATTAAAAAAATAATTCTCAACACCCTCCCCGACCTCAATGGTACCCAAACTCAAACCTTAAATTAGTCAGTGATTGGCCATCCTATTTAGGAATTTTTTATAAAATTATTTCATTCATTTATCACTTTAAATTAATTGTCTTGCTTGTTGTAGGTATCTTGAGAGAATAATTAGGAGGAATGATCTTCAAGAATTTGATGCCATTCTACAACAACACCAGAAAGCAACCACATCAGATGGTAAATTTAGAATACCTCTCCTTCTCTAGGTTGATTTTCAATTAGATTCTAGTGCACTCCTTCAATTTTGAACAATTAATTGTACACTTGATTTTGGACCCAGGTGCACTATTTTTCTTTGGTTCACCAATGGGAAATAACCCCATACCATTTCTGGTCGGTATAGCAAGGTTTTCGGTTTTAAGAAAATCGAATGATCGTGAAACATGAAGGCGCCCTTACAAACAGCAATCGAGATATATATTAATCAATGCAACTTTAATAAACAAGGGAATAATAAAAATATGTATATAAAGCTAATGATGCAAATGTTTAGTTAACCCTTTACCCAACAGTAATATGTCTAACGTCATTACCCACACCAATACTGATAGGAGAGAACGTCGTCACCCCAGCCAACATAACTTTCTGGTAACGTCAAAGTTATAGGAAAAAATGTATTATTAAATCTTATGGTGGCTCTTGTTTATCTGCAAAGATGGTTTTTTTTATTTTAATTAATTGGTAACAATTGATTTTCATATTTATGAAAGTCAAGTCCAACCCCCCCCCCCCCCCCCCCCCCCCCCCCATTGGCAATGTGCAATTTTTTTTAATTTAATTCATACTACATCCTTAGTATGGGAAGAGCAGGTAAGATGATTTGTTTGATCATATATTCCATCTGGCGATGGAGAACAAGGAGACACTATGGAGTTGGTAGGTATCTTTCCGGATTTTTCTTGACCCTGATTCGTTGCATAGAATTAAAATCAATTTCACATTGAAATGTATCAGATTCTGAATTTTATTGCTGTCATTTCAGCTGGTAATTTCCGAAAATTTATCGTATTATTGTGTTCAATTTATCAACAGAAATATTGCAAAACAAAAAACGCCGGAGATCTGGTTGTGTACGGTACTGCGTGAGACAACACAGTCGCCATAATTTCTTTACTGTTAGCAATCACTTTCAAATAAAAAAATGAGATCGTTTTGCAGTGCATTCCTTTAAATTTTCACATCTACATGTGCACCAATCACTCTAGTTCATGTCCACATGAATGCGTACCATAATTTGACATCGTTAAACAAAATTATCCCCCATTATATATTGCATATATAAATTTGCAAAACAGAAAACGTCGTCGATTGAGTTGTGTATTACGTAAGACAGCAAGGCAACACAGTTGCCGTACTTTCTTTACTGTTAGCAATCACTTACTAATAAAATAATGAGATCGTTTTACGCGTGCATTCCTTTAAATTTTCACATCTACATGTGCACCAATCACTCTAGTTCATGTCCATATGAATGCGTACCATACTTTGACATCGTTTAATAAAATTATCCCCAATATTTTATCAACAAAAACACCGCGAAGATTTTGTATGAAGTTTGACGTTGTAACCTCGATTTCCAGAATTACCTTCACTTTTCCACAATCACTAGCAAAGTGTTAACCAACTTCTATTTATTTGCATTTAATAATGTACCAACGAAATTCAATAAAATGTGGAAATACATTGTGAAATTGATTCCAGTATTATAAAAATCTGATTAACTGTTGTTGACACGTGATCACAAATAGTAACCAATGTAAACAAAACACAAGCCATGATCGTGTGGATACAGAAATAAGATGTGCAACGTCGACGTAAATACTTCGACAATTACTCCGTGTGTCATGTATAAAAAAAGACATAAAAACAGCATTAATAGACTAAAATTTAAATTTTTTAAATCATAGGTTAGAAGTTGAAATGCTATTCAGTAACAATATAATGTTTAATATGTCGGAATTGAAATATATATCGCAAGAACTATATATTCAGCGCTGACAACAACTCCTGTGTACCTGTGTACCTCACGAACGTAATGCGTACGTACTTCGAACTTGACCCAGTTTATTACGATATATCTTGGCACATTTACATGCGTAGATCATGTCCATCACATATTGTCATTTGAAAAAGATTGAATGGCCATTAAGGTCGATAACAGTGCTTTTCTCTTCGTGAATATATGAGATGCCAAACTAAATAATAGTTAGCAAGACATCGTATTGAATAAGGATGAAGAAATATACTAAAAATAAATCACATTGAGACACAGGCGTTACCTTGACCTTGATGTAATGATGATGCAATGTAGATCACAGTTAGTGCCAAAACAAAAGGTGTGTACACAGTTAAACTACCGGTAATCGATATATTGTTTGGCCTATGTTCAACTTGTAACAAAGGACATACTAATAGTGCAATTTTGTTCGATTAAATGATAAATATCTCTTGAAAAATTATTGATAATTATAAGATTGAAATTCGCGCCCAGCTTGGATGGAAGCCACGTGTTCAGAAATTGGTAAACGCGCTGTTTGCTGGAAGCTTCTAATTAGTTCCTCGCATTGCTATTCAATACATTTTATACACTCTATAAAAAATATAATATTGTCAATATGATCATGTGAAGAATTAGGAAAAATAAAAAAATAATTGGAAACAGTTTTATTTGGGAATATAGGCCTACACAGCAGTAAGAACAAACACGGCGTCCTTAGTAACAAAAACTAACATCAGCATGTCGTCTTGCTCTTACCGTAGCTTCGTTAATCAAATTAATGGTAGTGATTGTTTTATATTTGGATGCATATGATATAAAAACATAAACAAGTCAAGTAAATATTTTATTGGAAATAAAAATAAAGTTAGAAAATAAATAAATGTCCGTTAGACGACCGTACACAGTTGCCCGAGTACGCTGATTTCTCTAGTCGACTTCAAAAAATAGCACCCCCGCATTTCACTTTTCGTTTTATTGCGATTTTATTGACAACTATCAATTAAATTGTACAAAATCTGCCACAAAACCCCACAAAAACGTAACAATTAATAATGTAACATATATTTTATTATTTACATTAACAATGAAAGCAATTTGTTGTGTTATAATGCAATAGTTTTGTTGTAAACCATGACTGAAAAAACGCAAAACTCCGGGCTCTCTGGGGCTCTCTGGACGCTACGCGGCAGGGCTCTCTAGGGTGTTCTGGACGCTACACGGCGGGGCGCTCTGGGGTGTTCTGAACGCTAAAGGGTTAAAACAAATATTTAAAAACTGACTTTATAATGATCTAGTCACAGTTTTCAATTATGTTACTGTCGCTGATTTGCCGATTCTATGTTTTCTGTTATTTGCTCTTTCCCTGAATGCTTTTGAAAATAGATTGCAGATCATTTTATCAACTCAGATTTCGAGGCTTCTCGGAATTCAATGCCTAGCGAAGTCTGTGTTAAATCATTCCAGATGAAGATTTTTGGTAACAAATATATCACTAGAGATTTGTTGAGAACTATGGTCGTGTTATGTTGACAGCTTGTGAAATCTCCATCCATCTATAGCGAAAAACAAAGTTAAAAACTGCCAAAGATATAATCTAACTGAATTCTCAATTGTTCACTGAAGGTTTGAAATAAATATATCGATATCTCATCAGGCACCTATTATTAAAGGTCCACTTAATATTCGACCCCCCAAATCATATATAAAATATATGTCATATTATATACCATTTGAATACCATTTGTTTGTGTTGAGGTACCGATGTGTTTTTGTGCTTAACTTTCATCTGGTTTGTACTGCAAAAAGTCTAAAATTTTCAATGGAAGGGAATTACTCTGTATCTTAGTTTGAATTATGTTGCATTCTGGGAGCGAGACCGAGGGGGGGGGGATGTTTCTCTGATTTCAGCTATTTCCTATTACTCTATGTGCACCTTCTGAGACAGAGACGCTCCAAATGGTGATGAATTATAGTGTTTTATTCATATTTGATGTCATAGATTGTTACTAAAACCGTATATCAAGGCATTAAAAAAAATAATCGGTGACTCGAAAATTAAGTGGTACTTTAAAAGCATTATTCCAACAAAAGACAACTGATTAGGCCTGTATGTTAGACAATGGTATAACATTGATTGGATCGCATTCGGTTTCTGCATGTCAAAATGCATATGTTTGGTCACTTGTGGACTCAAAATCCTGTTTGGTGTTCGGAATGGAGAGGTTTTGGTTTACAGAGGTATATTTTAGTAACATCACACTTGGGTGAATTCAGGAACTCAGTTTGTTTGGTATGAAGAGGGATTCGAACTAATTGTGGTACTTTTTTGACGTGTGGAATTGGGATAGAACAGAACCATTTCTCAGTTCAGATTTCCAATCCATTACTGTCATTGGTGACTACGTTCAAACATTGGTTAAATAAA
Organism: Siphonodentalium dalli; assembly: GCA_032622095.1. Taxonomy (NCBI): domain Eukaryota; kingdom Metazoa; phylum Mollusca; class Scaphopoda; order Gadilida; family Siphonodentaliidae; genus Siphonodentalium; species Siphonodentalium dalli. Next base: position 179,547,830 of record CP136065.1, on the reverse strand, counting down.
TCACATGGAATCATATCAACTTTATTTTTGCAAACATCTGGTCAGGAAATAATGGCCATGGGTAACTAAAATTATACCCAGGGTTATCTGATGCCGAGGTGGAGTGCTTTGATTGTGTGTCTATAGAAATCTATACTATAAATAAAATTCTTATTTTGTTTGTTTATCCGCTTACAGGCGACCAAAGGGCATGACCATCGGAGCTGAAAATTTGTATATAGGAGTAATTTGACCCGGGGAGCATTATTAGATAGCTCCCGTTCACCTCAGATGTCTTAAAAGGGCACTAATAATTAATATAACTAAATAATTAATGATATACCTAAAATGGTTGCAATCTGGTCAGTGAATATTTAAACACAGGGATAAATTGACCCACAGAGTGTCATGAGATAGATGTCATTGACCTCAGACGATTTAAAGGGTGAATATGAGCAATAGAGTGCGTTTCTTATCACCTTAGAAGATATGTAGGAAGATTGGTGCAGATGGGTCACCTGACCATAGGATATGCACTTTTGACCTCAGATGACTAAAGGGCAACTAATACATTATATGATCAATAAAGAGCATTTATTATCGGCTCAGATGATATGTGGGAAAATTGGTGCACAAAAGTAAAATGACACGGGGAATGTATAGGATAGATGCTGTTGACCTCAAATGACTTAAAGAGGCACAATAAAGAGCGTTTATTATAAAATACACGCTCGCACATGCTTTTCAAAAAAAATTGGCCTAAGAAATGGGAAATATACTTTGCATGGCCTAACATCCATTTTTATAAGCTTTGAATGCCTTTACTTTTCAGGGTCGACCATCCTAAACAGAGCTGTGATAGAACATAACTTGTTGTCAGCCAGTAAATTGTATAACAACATCTCGTTTGCTGAGTTAGGATCTCTACTTGAGATTCCTCCATCCAAGGTATAATGAATAAGGGCTTAACAATATCTGTTAATTAGCAGAAATTTGCCGAGGTTAAACAAATTTCATTTATTATCAGCTGGTCCAGAATTATGTCTTCGTCTAAAAGTCTAGGTACTCCGTAGTTGCATGTTCTACACATATCCGTTATAACAGCAGTTTATAATTGGAACTTGGTCCATTATCAAAATACTGGTATTCCTTGGCATTCTACTATAAATTATACTGTCTGCAGACTTCCACAATTAACATTAATTAATTGCGACACAAAGATAATGCCAGCAGCAATTTTGTTCAATTTTCTATAAAACATTGGTAGGTTCTGAAATTTGCCTCGGCTAAAATAAAGCTGATGAAATTTCTTTTTTCCTAGGTATTTGCCTCGACTCGGCTGATAGCTGACACTAGTTAACAGGGCTTTAATATATTATCTAATATATGATCTATACGATATCCATTTTATTATTGCTATATTGGTACATATTGATATCCAAATTCATGGCCATTTGGAAACGTTTGCCAAAAATGAGCATTAGAATTTTTACATATTTCTGTAAAATATTGGGGGACTACTAAAATAGCTGGTGGTCGTCCTGCCATTCGGAAAGTTTCCGGCTGATAACTTTATTTTACCGGAGTTATGGCCCATTTTCAACTTAGAATTTTGTCACTTTGAGGTTTCTGGATGATAACTTTAGTTTGTGTGATCAGATCTGAACCAAATTTGTTATGTGAGGTTATAACTTATCAGCTTCATATACAGGTAAATTTTGAATATGGGTTCGGTCCACCCATTTTTGCCAGAGTTATGGTCCTTGTCAACTTAAAATTTGCCAATTATTTTGGTTTCCGGATGATAACTTTAGTTCCAATTATCTGATTATTTTTAAATTCAACTGAATCTCCTGATATTTGGTACGCGGTTAAAATTTCAGAAGACAAAGTCCAAGTTCGAATTTGGTCACTGTTATTTGCAGAATGAGGTCCCCAGAGGGTGAATTTAGTGACGCTATCCTGCATAGTGGGCTAGCATCACTAAATTCACACTCTGGGAACCTCATTCTGCATGGCCTCATCTGCTATGGGAGACATAGACTCAGATTGAAGTTCCCAAATGGTCAATATTGTGATGTACACCCATTGGAAACCTCGATTACGCAATGTGCCGTCTGCCAATTTGGGGATATAGTGAAACTAACCTAAAAAAAATATAGAATCTATGTGAAGAGGTTTCACCCTCTGGGGACCTCATTCTGCAAATGACAGGCACACTAAACTCAGGCTTGGCTCTTTGTCTCACGTTCAATGCACGTGAATGGTGCGGCTGTTTAGGCATTATGAAACCGACCTGTCAGAATATTCAAAATCCTGCACTTAATTTGCAAAGTGAACAGTCAGGTCGTTTCAAAGTTTACTGTGAATATATCATCGGCCTCGATATATATCTGGTTTGGCTTGATAACATTATGATAAATAATGATATATCGATATTCGATATGATATCAATAAACCGTGAAACCCTGTACTAAATATATATGCTTACTAGTATATCTACTTCAATTGTGGTTCTCAACTTTCCAACAAAATAATCTCAAAGGTCTTGCCTTTTCAATGAAATATACTTGGTTGTAGTTTGCTAAGACTAAAACAATTATCTTGTGTATTGACTCCAAAGGTGATGTTTATTATTGAAATATGTTCAGCACGGTCAAACCTAAAAATCGTACTGATGACAAAAGATAATTTTAAATGAAGTACATGTGGTCTGTTAAAATATTTCCAAATATTGTTATTTTATTTCAGGCTGAGAAAATAGCCTCACAGATGATCACTGAGGAACGAATGACTGGTTATATTGACCAGATAGACTCTATCGTCCATTTTGAATGTGAGGATCCATTTTATTTATGGGTGACAATTGCAAGGTTTATATCCATGCCTCAAAATATGGTCATTTGCAGAATGAGGTCCCCAGAGGGTGAATTATTTGACAGGCTAGTCACACCAAATTCATCCTCTGGGGACCTCATTCTGCATGGCCTCAAATGCTATGGGAGACCAAAGATTTAAGTTCCCAGATGGTGATGTGCACCCATTGGGCACCTAGATTATGCATTGTGTTGTCTGCAGGGTCTGCACTCAATCGAAATTTACTTTTGCCAAATGAAAACTTTTTTTGCCAAATTCTTTTAGAAGTTCCCAAATGCTATCACTGATAGTTACTGTAATATTGAGTCTTATATTTATCTTATATTTTATACCATAGTTGACAGTGGTTAGCATTATTTTGTTGTAATTAATCGATTCTGATATTAACTAAAACATATTTTGAAGAAATTTTGTTTTTGTTGTAATTTGATATGGGGACTGTCTAATCGGATCGGGTACCTTTAAATTTTAGAAGGGTTGCTTCTGCTTCATCAGATCACATCAAAGAGGATTAGCTATGTAAACAAATTCTTTGCTATTGGATTTTGAGAATCGGGAAATGTCAGACATAAGTCTCAATTTCTGAGTTATTTATTTTTTAAAGCATTTCGTTTACTATCAGCATTGAAATGAGAACTACTAGATTTATCAAAGTATCGTTGGCACCAATATGTTTAGTACTAAGACTAGTTTGTAGGTCTGTGTGGGTGCCTTCTTAATAACTAATCAATTTCTATCTTTGCAGCGAGGGAAGCATTGCATACATGGGATAGACAGATTCAGAGTTTGTGTGTCCAAGTGAACAATATTATTGAGAAGATATCACAGACTGCTCCAGAATGGATGGCCAAGACCACAGACACACCGATGACATAGTGTCAGTTATTTCCTAGTGCCAGGTTAACATGTGATAGTGGCGTGTCTTGAAGACCAGATGTACAAATGTCATGATGCATCTCTTAAACCAGATGTACAAATGTCATAGTGATGTCTTCCAGGGACATGTTGGCTAGCTTTCATCCAGACATTGGTACAAACATCTTCTTGTGCTTCTAAAACTGGATCAACCTTCCGATGACTGGTTCATCACACATGATGAGAGTAAATCCCTGATTACCTGGGTTACTTAGAATATCTTTGATGCATAAGCTCCATTTTGTTGTCCTCCGAATAATTTTGTATGGGGGACTGTTAAAATAGCCGGTGTCCGTCCTTCCGTGCAGAAAGTTTCCGGATGAGAACCTTATTTTGGGCTATCGGATCGAAACCAAATTTGGTATGCAAGTTTATCAGCTCAAAACACAGGTCAAGTTTGAATATGGGTTTGGTTTGGTCTGCCCATTTACTGAAAAGCCACCTTTTTTGCCGACCTTTTATTTTCTTCGGACTTGATCCTATATTTTCAATACTGCTGAACAATTGATTAATGAAAGGACATTGTGTTCTCATCTGTTCTCTTACTTTCAGTCAAATTATTTGTATACAGCTATTTGTAGGCTCCAACAAACAAAAACGCAGAAAGGCTTTGAATCTAGCAAAGAAGAGTTTCTCATATCTATTTACATGGTAATGAATTCATTGTAATATCATGTCAATTCATGCATCATGTAGGTATGCTGCCCATCAGTCATGTGCCGTTTACTGTCATGGTTGACCGTACAATTGGCTGTGCTATCATTGGAAGTGAATTGGCTAGTCCCTGGCAGGTTTTGGAGATTACAGATTTGTCTGTATGGAGCGATATTAATGGTTGACGTTTGGTGATAACAGATATGTCTGTATGGAGTGGTATTAGTGGATGAGTGGTGGATGTTTGATGGTATGTTATTTGTAATAGTGCTCATCATGTCAATGATTTCTTAATAAATATTTGTTATAAATTTTATGTTACTTTTGAAACTTTTGCAGCAATGGCCATGATGATCTACGGTCAGAAACTTTCCCTACCTGATTTTACAATTGCTTATAAAAGTTGGATCATATTAATTGCTGTTTGATATGTTCTACTGAATTCTCTATGAAAAAAAAACATGGTTTATATGCTAATCTGGAAAGTTGGAATTTCAAATAAACCATCTCCAGACCTGACAAGTTTATGATAAAATAATTCTATTTCTAATAACGCCAATCAGCCCTCGACCAATGGAAGTTATCTAATGAGGTCCGGTGACTGACTTTTATTTACTGTAAAGATCTTTAAGCCTTCACATGTTCTATCAAACGGTCTGTCGTTATTACAATAAGCCTATGCATTGTATTCATGGCACACACCTTGATTGACCCATTTATGCACTCTTGATCATTCAAACAAATGATTTGTCCACGAGTTGAGCATTACTAATATGTGCTGTGTATAATGTTTTCTCACAACAAGAAAATGCACACAGGGACGTAGCGATTCGGATGACAGGGGCAACACATCATGCCAAAGATATCATCGTTAATATTTAAATCAGAACAGCTTTAATACAGAGTATGCCATATTAAAACGTCAGATGTGGGTGGGTGTATTCAGGCGAGTTGCATGAACCTTTGATTTGTCAACGACAGACCGTTTTACTGCCCAGGTAACATCTAACAGATATTTAAAGTATATAAAGGTAGGTAACCGGACCCCATTGGATAACTTACATTGGTCAAAAGTGCTGCTTGTCATATTATAAATCCAGATTTGAATGTATGAAATAAATAAATCCGATACGCAGTGATACGTAGGAATAATGCACAAAAGAAGTGAAGAGTAGTGTGCTCTTTAACTAATCCAAGATTAACACAAAAGTCAATTGAAATGTCATGATTTGGCACAAATACATATAGTCCAGATGAATCGTTCACTGAAGCTGGAGACTATGGAATATTGATTGGTATTCACTGGACCGGGTTTGTAAGACTGACCACATATTTAATTGGCAAGAGAATCTCATCACTGATTGTAAATTTCTTGGGGCTGATTGGGTGTTATATGTTATAAGCACGGCGTCAGATTTATAAGCGAAATGAACAATTGTTACTGTAATGTTAAAACTCTCAATTTATTTTGATGTCTGACTTCACTTCATTCATAACATGTTATACCATGAAATATTCCTTATCATTCTTCAGTGGCTAACATCTGGACCTCGTCTAGATGATCATTAATGAGACCAGTCAGAACAGAGTATTAGTTGAGAACGAAGTCACGATGTATCCAGACAGAATCAACCATGTGGCTTTTTGTCTGCTCCCGATATCTTTCAGAATATGGCAATAATTGTTAATGTGTGTAGCCCTGGAAAGCGATTCATTTCCTGCCAAATGGTTCACTAGTGGTCAGCGTTACCGGGCAAATAAAATCTTTGTTTATTACTCCGTTGGTTTTATTTAGTGGCAGATATACACATGTGTTGTAGGCATTAATCAGTGTATCGGAAAATATGTTGGAAGGGAAATATGGGCGAGGGGAAAGGGACCTTAAAAGGGACCCGCTGCCACCATAGCAGAATCCCTGGTATATTGCTCTCTAGTCTCAGTTTGTATACATTACTAAGCTGCTGTGTTGATACAGTGAACCATTTAGGTATGTTTAGTAAGATTCACCAAAAGAAAGTTATATATATGATCTTTGGTCAAAATTCATTGGCTCGCAATAATTTTGACTGAGAATTGTCCCACTTACAGTTATGCCACCTTTTAATAGCTATGTGATTTTACTTTGCACATCTCAAGAAATATTTGGAAATATGTCACGACATTACACATGGGCTGGAACCAGTTGTCATAAAGAATATGTGGGATGTTTAATAAATAACGTTCAAGTAATTTCTGATATTTATTAGAAGATGATGGACATTTCAGTCATACAAATGTGACAGTTTTTGCAAATATAGCAATATAACATGGGTATAAATAACATGTACTAAGCTTAACTTTGTAATGGTCCCTTGACACTGACTAATTACATAGAGGCACTCAGCCTGACTTGACGGCTTGTTGTACAATTAAAGAAAAAAAATATGTATAAATGTAAACTTAAAGCTTAACATTGGCATTAATATAACTAATCACCTAAAGTCAGTTCACTTGATAACACCAAAATTAGTTCTGTTATCTTTAAAGATGGTGTATCTCTTCTTCTGGGGGCAAAAACAGTAACTTTTGAGTCGGAAATTTCTGTCGCTAGAAAATAATTTCCAATTTATTTTCACGAATTTGGACAGAAAATGTGGCTGTTTCTAGAAGACTATGTTTTTATCAAAAATCTAGCATTAAATAACTTTTAATTGAAATATATTCATGTGACAACCGCTGCTTGACCGAACGACTTATACCTCTTAGTCAACGAGTTACAGTAATGCCCTAAGTAATCGACTCCTTAAACACAGCAGAATTATTGGTAACTTTTCAGGATTTAGTCGGAAATATGGCTTGTTGCCATTCATCGGAAAGCTCTCACAGAGCTTTCCGATGAATGGCAACAAGCCATATTTCCGACTAAATCCTGAAAAGTTACCAATAATTCTGCTGTGGTTTAGGAATCGATTGTTTAGGGCATTACTGTATATTCTACCACACACATAAATTAGGTATGATAGAATCTGATTTATGAACTATCATAAACATACATGATTAGCATAGATTGTGTACAAATTTCATGCAAGTTTATTATTATTCAAATTCACTTTTTAACATGTACATGAGTTATAGTGACTATCATTTTCTTCATATCAAAAGCAATACAATTGATAGCCAACAACTTACGAAAAATAAAACAACATCAAAACAAAGTCATGGAAAAGCACCGATACTGGTAGTTGGTTGACTTTCATTATAGAGACATATGATAAAATAAATTACATCTAAACATACATTTGTATAAAAGCTAACAGTGGTGATAAAATGACATGGAATGTCCAATTCATGACTGGTTTACCCCTATGTATTCATAAGACAGATATTAACGAATAATTAATATTCATGATTTTATCCAAGAAAGTCAAAATTCAATGCCTTCTCTTTATACTGGATTGAACAGTATGGCAATAACCTTTCTGATGTTCAAGTTATGATCATGGGACAATGATAGAATGCCAAGTACTATTTAAAAAGTATATATACATATAAAGATGTTCATTTGAATGCAAGGGGATGTTCCTCTGACGTAATGGATCACAGTGGAAACAATAAATATGTATACAATGCAATTGAGATGACACATTTCACACAAAACACTTGTATCTAAAATGTTTAACCATCTTATGTTACCCACATTCATGATTTGGTATAAAATTATTAGTGATGTCTTTTCAAGCTTGTACCATACACACTGTCGACGAAGTAGTCTGTAACAAAGGTCGGCAGGTATGGCTGGAGTCTGACTAGAAGCTGAAGTGATAAAAATGAAATGTGTCAGGATATCATTTATAACATATTAAAGGTACACAATACGATCAGACGCTCCTAATTTACTATTTCTTTGGCTTCGGGGATAAAAAATATTTGATTCGAGTCGAGAAACCCACCCATCAAAGCTCAGAGTGATTAGATATCAATGTTTGAAGTTTACGATTTCTATTGTTGTGGGACAGAACTTGCCGGTCAAAGGGACGGTCTTGCAGATAAAGATGGATAACTCTAAAATCAAGTGGTAATAATATCCACTCGATTTTAGAGTTATCCATCTTTACCTGCAAGACCGTCTGTTTGACCGGCAAGTTCTGTCCCGCAAACAATAGAAATCGCAAACTTCAAACATCGATATCTAATCTATCCTCGACTCGAATCAAATATTTTTTACCCCCGAAGCCAAAGAAATAGTAAATGAAAGTGTCAATGACACTGTAGCTCAACTTGGAAAGGGAATAATTTAATGTATTACAGTCAATGGAGCGATTAGGAATGTGGAAAGTTGAATGTCTCATACTAGTTAATAGACATGAAGAGAAAAGTAAAATCCAAGATGGCTGCTGACGGCCATGTCTTCGGCCGAATGACCCCAAAATGATTGTATCCCATCCACATGTTATCGTTAACATCCATGACAAATTTTATGACGATCAGACTAAAGGTACGACCTGTAGCCCATGCTAAAGAATTTAGTCATACAAAGAGTAAAATCCAAGATGGCTGCTGGCGGCCATGTTTTTTGGACAAATGACCCCAAAATGACTCGTACCCATCCACATGTCATTGTTAACATCCAGGACAAATTTTATGATGATCAGACTAAAAGTACGACCTGTAGCCCGTGCTAAATGATTTAGTCATACAAAGAGTAAAATCCAAGATGGCTGCTGGCGGCCATGTTTTTTGGCTGAATGACCTCAAAATGACTCGTTCCAATCTACATGTCATTGCTAACATCCATGACAAATTTTATGATGATCAGACTAAAGGTACGACCTGTAGCCCGTGCTAAAGGATTTAGTCATACAAAGAGCAAAATCCAAGATGGCTGCTGCGGTCATGTTTTTTGGCCGAATGACCCCAAAATTAATCGTTCCCATCTACATGTCAATATTAACATCCATGATAAATTTTATGATGATCAGACGAACAGTACGACCTGGAGCCTGTGCTAATGGATTGAATTTTGAAATCAAAGATGGCCACTTGCGGCCATGTTTTTCATCCAAATGACCCCAAAATGACTCGTTCCCATCTACATTCCAATTTCAACAGCCACGAAAAATTTCATGATGATCAGACTCAAGGTACGACCTGTAGTCCGTGCTAAAGGATTTAGTCATACAAAGAGTAAAATCCAAGATGGCTTCTGGTGGCCATGTTTTTTTGGCCGAATGACCCCAAAATGACCCGTTCCCATCTACATGTCATTATTAACATTCATGACAAATTTTATGATGATCAGACTAAAAGTACGACATGTAGCCCGTGCTAAATGATTTAGTCATACAAAGAGTAAAATCCAAGATGGCTGCTGGCGGCCATGTTTTTTGGCTGAATGACCTCAAAATGACTCGTTCCAATCTACATGTCATTGCTAACATCCATGACAAATTTTATGATGATCAGACTAAAGGTACGACCTGTAGCCCGTGCTAAAGGATTTAGTCATACAAAGAGCAAAATCCAAGATGGCTGCTGCGGTCATGTTTTTTGGCCGAATGACCCCAAAATTAATCTTTCCCATCTACATGTCAATATTAACATCCATGATAAATTTTATGATGATCAGACGAACAGTACGACCTGGAGCCTGTGCTAATGGATTGAATTTTGAAATCAAAGATGGCCACTTGCAGCCATGTTTTTCATCCAAATGACCCCAAAATGACTCGTTCCCATCTACATTCCAATTTCAACAGCCACGAAAAATTTCATGATGATCAGACTCAAGGTACGACCTGTAGTCCGTGCTAAAGGATTTAGTCATACAAAGAGTAAAATCCAAGATGGCTTCTGGTGGCCATGTTTTTTGGCCGAATGACCCCAAAATGACCCGTTCCCATCTACATGTCATTATTAACATTCATGACAAATTTTATGATGATCAGACTAAAAGTACGACATGTAGCCCGTGCTAAATGATTTAGTCATACAAAGAGTAAAATCCAAGATGGCTGCTGGCGGCCATGTTTTTTGGCCGAATGACCTCAAAATGACTTGTTCCAATCTACATGTCATTGTTAACATCCATGACAAATTTTATGATGATCAGACTAAAGGTACGACCTGTAGCCTGTGCTAAAGGATCTAGTCATACAAAGAGTAAAATCCAAGATGGCTGCTGGCGGCCATGTTTTTTGGCCGAATGACCTCAAAATGACTCGTTCCCATCTACATGTCATTGTTATCATCCATGACAAATTTCATGATGATCAGACTAAAGGTACGACCTGTAGCCTGTGCTAATGGATTGAATTTTGAAATCAAAGATGGCCACTGGCGGCCATGTTTTTCATCCGAATCACCCCAAAATGACTCGTTCCCATCTACAATTACAATTTCAACAGCCATAACAAAATTTATGATGATCAGACAAAAAGTACGACCTGTAGCCCGTGCTAAATGATTTAGTCATACAAAGAGTAAAATCCAAGATGGCTTCTGGTGGCCATGTTTTTTGGCCGAATGACCCCAAAATGACTCGTTCTCATCTACATGTCATTATTAACATTCATGACAAATTTATGATGATCAGACTAAAAGTACGACCTGTAGCCCGTGCTAAATGATTTAGTCATACAAAGAGTAAAATCCAAGATGGCTGAAGGCGGCCATGTTTTTCGGCCGAATGACCCCAAAATGACTCGTTCCCATCTACATGTCATTGTTAACATCCATGACAAATTTTATGATGATCAGACTAAAGGTACGACCTGTAGCCTGTGCTAAAGAATTTAGTCATACAAAGAGTAAAATCCAAGATGGCTGCTGGTGGCCATGTTTTTTGGCCGAATGACCCCAAAATTACTCGTTCCCATCTACATGTCATTGTTAACATCCATGACAAATTTAATGATGATCAGACGAACAGTACGACCTGTGGCCTGTGCTAATGGATTAAATTTTGAAATCAAAGATGGCTGCTGGTGGCCATGTTTTTTGTCCGAATGACCCCAAAACGACTCGTTCCCATCTACAATCTAATTTCAACAGCCATTACAAATTTCATGATGACTAAAGGTACGACCTGTAGCCCGTGCTAAAGGATTTAGTCATACAAAGAGTAAAATCCAAGATGGCTGCTGGCGGCCATGTTTTTTGCCCGAATGACCCAAAAAAGACTCGTTCTCATCTACATGTCATTGTTAACATCCATGACAAATTTTATGATGATCTGACCAAAGGTACGACCTGTAGCCCGTGTCAAAGGATTTAGTCATGCAAAGAGTAAAATCTAAGATGGCTGCCGGCGGCCATGTTTTTTGGCCAAATTACCCCAAAATTACTCGTTCCCATCTACATGTCAATATTAACATCCATGACAAATTTCATGACAATAAGACGAACGGTACAGCCTGTAGCCCGTGCTAATGGATTGAATTTTGAAATCCAAGATGGCCACTGGCGGCCATGTTTTTTTTCCGAATGACCCCAAAATGACTCGTTCCCATCTACATGTCAATGTCAACATCCATGACAAATTTCATAATAATCGGACCAAAGGTACGAACTGTAGCCCGTGCTAAAGGAAATTGTTGACGCATCACGCACACACACACGCATACACGCACACACGGACGACGGATACCAAGCCATGGCAATAGCTCAAACTTTACAAAGTAAAGTTGAGCTAATTAGGAGCGTCTGATTGGATTGAGTACCTTTAAAGATGGGAGGTTTCACTCTGCGGCCTAAGTAAACACAAAAATCAACTTCATCTTTCAAGCAAATAAACTTTCTCATTTTTACATTAGTGAATTACCCTCCGCCCCCCATTGTTGAACCCACCCACCCATAGGAGAACTTATTTATCAATACTTAATTTATACTCAGATATTGGGGGGGGGAAATTCTCTGTATTTATATGCTAAATTTTACTTTAGATTTATTTGTGACATAAAGCTAACGAATCAACTACATCTTCTCATGAATATAGTTTCTGTTTATAGCGGCAAAACCGGTATACACTAAACAGTCATTTTGGAAATAATACTACTATTATAAATCTATGAAATATGAAATTTAGAGAATGTTTTATTGCTTTTGTTCTGATTTACATTTCACCTGAAAAAAAAAAGAATAAACATAAAATAAGTTCTTTTTACCCAACATAGGTCTGTATTTCTTATGACTAAATAATCTTTGCAAAGTGTCAATAAATCCATGTATCTAATGCGCTATTCTACAACCATTTAGCTATTGTTAATATTAAAATGATCCATCTAACCACCTACACTGTATATTGTAAAACATGCAAGAAACAGTTTGATAAGTGTCTAGTCTGAAATACTTGGGTAATTTTGTACCAGAAAATGTAACCAAAGTTTCTTGTTAAACTCATTCATGTCTTAATCCAGATTAGATAAAGATTTTGTAAGTCACTTTGCACAACGATAATTGAAACTTCACCTGAGTTTAAATTAACTTAAATAATTCTTCAATCAGCTTAAACATTTTTCTAAATTCAATTTAGAAATGTCAGTTGAACGACATCGATGATAAAATGAAAATGAATATATCTGATACATTTTGCATAGAAAGTCACTGCTATATCTGACTCCATTAAATCCAATAAGATCGGAGTGGATCGTTCATAGGAAACTATATTAATACCACCAGTCAAAACACTCATATAAGGACAAACTTCCAATGGAAATATATAGGACATACACTTTATGAAATACTGCATAACAAAAAGAGCTGAACTCTCAGCACAAGCAATACACTCATATGAGATTTAAAACATTTATCTAGAAAACCCCATCTCAACCTGGGCAGCATATAATTTTCCGGTGTGTTGTGTGTTTACAACTTCACTTTAACTAGCAACTTTTAAAAATATATAAAGTAAACACGAGTGCATTTCATGGATAAATGCACATTACACAAAGTCCAGTGCAAAGTCTGGAATAAATAATTAGATAAAATATTTTTTAAAAGTTGTTTCACTGGTTGTGTCAGCTGGTTGTGTTGAGTTTTTCATGATAAATGTTTTTAATCTCATGAGTGTATTGCATGTGCTCATAGTTATAATTTATTAGTATTGGAGTTAAACTGGTTGGCGAAAGTACACCAAAGTTGGATGATGCTTGAAAAAACAGAATGGTCAAATCACGAATGACTGATAATTATTATATATGTTCAATTTAATTATTATATATGTTCTAATTAACCATTCTCTGTTTCTCAACATCAGCCACCTTCACTGGACATTCTACACCCTGATATATCTCCAGCTTGATAAATTTCATTCAAATGTGACTCGAAAGGGGGGGGGGGGGGGGGGGGGGTCCCAAAAAATATGTTTTTTTGCACAAAGAGGGGGGGTGGTGGGGGTCCAAAGTGCTGCAAAAAAAATTTCAGCGTTGTGTATGCAAATTATTTCCTGGCTCCCCCCTGCCACAGTGGGCAGGATGGAACCCTAATTTAAAATAAACAAAGAAGTATAACTCCAGAACTAAAATTCAAACAATGTCATTGGGCACCCTTTTGAAAACACTCCTTTGATGGCGTGCCTCATACCAAATTTCATTCAGATCCGATGAACCATGGCTCAGATATACTAGTATGCCAATACCAACAGAAAACAAAGATTTCCAGAATAAACAAAGGATAATTCTAGAATGGAAAACATGAACACCAACATTTCTCCTCTTTTGAAAGCAGTCATGATGTTGAGCCTCCATACCAAATTACATTAACATCCGATAACCCATGGCTGTGAAATATGGACAGACAGATGGACAAAGTCCAATCCTCGAAAATTGGGGGTATCACAGCCCGTGAAATTAACCATAGCAAAAGGCAATGCCGTGTAAAAGCCATAGAATCTTCAATCATCAACATCAAGTAGTTGCCGTAGAAGGGTGCACCTATACACTGCTTGATAATATAATATATTTTCTAAATTAAGTATTATAAAACCATTTTATATTCCACATATTCATCAAGTCATGCAGCCAATAAATAATTAGCTAGCAATATTTTCATTATTTTGCTGACAAAGTTGGGTAATTTCCACCAACACAAGCACATCAATATTGACATTGGTCATCAACTTCCCCCAATCATGTGTCACAGATTAAAGCAGAACACAGCTCATTGGAATAGACAGCTACATTGTAACAGTGAATTGGCAACCACTGGTTATTCTCACTTTGTTGATAAGATGAATTTGAAGATAAGTGCTTACTATTAACAATAATAACAACTTGATTTTAGAGTTATCCATCTTACACCCGCAATTTGTCCATTTTGATCACGTGGTTCTGCCAACTTGTGGGTTACATCTCTGAAAATTAATAGATTTCAAAAATCGATATTTAATCACTCTGAGCTTTGATGGGTGGGTTCCTCGACTCGAATCAAATATTTTTTACCACCAAAGCCAAAGAAATAGTAATATAGGACCCTCTGATCGGATTGAGTACCTTTAATAGATAATAAATTTTGAATGTAACTGGGTATAATTCTACAACACCGTAAGTGTGCCGTAGATGTCAATTTAATTTACCGCATGGTACTGCCATAGAAGAAAATTGCGAATTTCGAGGGCTGGTATAATAAGATACTAAGGAATCGAAATCCTTATATCAAGTGAAACACTCTGGTAGGGTGATCATATAGTAGTTATTATTACAAATATTAATCCAAACTGATAACACACACCGTCATTATTATATATATTAATTAAATTAAGTGACTCGCGATGGCGAAATTGTTTTCGTTACTTTATCGTCGATAGTTTTATCCCGAATCGAGAAGTAAATATTTACAATTGAACGTAGTTCAGGTGATGTTTTCTATGGAGTGGTACGGTCGATTTGTTTTAGATTTTCAACGATGTAATAGAATGCTACATTCCTCCAGTTGGCAGAGTGCCTAAAACTAACTTAACAGTTTATCGCACCTGAGCAAGTCCATAGTATGTCTTTAACGTCGTGGATTAAACTGAGCATCACTGCAGCAGCAGAACAGCGCCATGTTGTTGCGGTGATGGTCAGTTTCATCCAGCAGCTACATATCATAAAGGAAATTGTTATTATGAGTAATTCGAAAACTTACCGATAATTTATCAACTGCATAGAAATTGCTTGCACCAACAACATATCTCCTACTTGGCTTCTGATTGGTGATCGCGTCCTCGAGAGATTTTATAACTGGTAGCAGAGACATGTTGGATGACTGTGACATTTGAAAGCGTGTATGATACTGCTTGTCGATGTAGTGTTCGTCATACACCGTTTTCATTTCATCATCAGCATTCTCCCACAATTCATCAAACTCATTCTTAACTTTATGCATCTGTGGAGCAAATCAAACGGAATGTACCATATATGGTGATGACTGATAAGATGGGAAGTACCATATTTAATGTTTACAACTGATATCAAATGTCCCATACTCGACGGTGGACCAAATGAGGTGGCATGTACTCAACCATTTATTTACTAAATACTCATTGACAAATAGTTCCCTTTGGAAATGTTCAAATAATAAGTTCAACAAATGGCCATTATCATTGGCTGATGGTTGAACTTATTATCTGAACATTTCCTAGTAATGAATAGGAAACCTTCTGCAATTGTCTTATCTCTTTGTTTGCCATAGTTCCTGAATGTTTCCTGATGTATCAGCTGAATGTATACAGTAATGCCCTAAATAATTGACTCCTTAACCACTGCAGAATTATGAGTAACTTTTCAGGATTTAGTTGGAAATATGGCTTGTTGCCATTCATCGGAAAGCTGTCACTGACAGCTTTCCGGTGAATGGCAACAAGCCATATTTCCGACTAAATCCTGAAAAGTTACCCATAATTCTGCTGTAGTTAATGAGTCGATTATTTAGGGCATTAAGGAGTCGATTAATTAGGGCATTACTGTACTTGTATAACTCAATGTGAGAATACATTCAGTAAAGAAAGGTTTAATGTGGATCAGTGTGAATCAAGTCCTCCATTCAAATATTTTACTAGATTCCACAGTTAAATATTTTATACTGTTGTACTTCAAGTATGCAGCCCTCGAAAACAGCAACAGGAAAAGGCAAGGACATATGAGCCAAATATAGAATTTCATGCAATTCTAAAGCAATGTCATAGAAGAAATATGCCCTTGAAAAAGTTGCAGAAGCAAATATAGAATACAGTTTCTATGCAAACAGATTTGATACCAGCTGTAATTTTGAGTGACATACAATATTCTGCACCTATTCCCACATTATTCAGAGGTTGTGAACCCATCAGCACATTTTCTGCACATCGTTCACTCTCATTTTCCTCAATTCTGATTGGACAAGTCTCAACAATGCCTTATTACTTGTTGCATGCATTCCTCTGTAAAGATGTAAATGGCAGATTCACCGGCGTATGAATATGGTAAGGGCTAACATTCTGCAAGCCAATTTCTCAGTGAATTGAGAATGTTCATTTCAAAGTAAAAAAAGATGTTGGTTCATTCCATATTTTAAAATTATAAGATGCCAAGCAATAATTTCCCTCCCAATTGTTGCCAGAAATAAAATGTCTGTGGTAATAACTTGCTTCATCTGTAATAATTAGATGATTAATAGCTTAAAGTGATGTGAAACACTCTGGTAGGGTGATCATATAGAAATTGAGAATAATCTTTCTCAAAGTAGTTATTTGTTATGAATATTAATCCAAATTGACGATATACACTGTCAGTCTTATATATTAATTAAATGCAATGACTCTCGGTGGCTTAATCATTTGTGTTAGATTATCGCCGATAGTTGCGTCCCGAATCGAGATGTTAATATTTACAATTGGGCATAGTTCAGACGATGTTTTCTATGGAGTGGTATGGTTGATTTCTTTGAAATTTTCGGCGATGTTAGTAGAATGCTACATTCCCCAGATTGGCATAGCGCCTGAGTACTAACTTATCAATTTCACGCACCTGAACAAGTCCATAATATGTCTTTAAACGCTTAATCATGAAAAGTAATTTTTCACACCCAACAAATGTCTTTTGATAATTCGGAAGTTAAAGGTTCACTTAATTTTCGAACCCCCAGATCACATTACATAAAATATATGCCATATTATATACCATTTGAAAGAGGAAGCACCAAAACATTGTATTTTCAACTTATTCGATGTAATAAATTGTGAACATGTTGTTTTTGTTGAGAAACTAATGTGTGTTCTGTGCTTAAGTTTCTGCACAAAGTCTACTATTTTCAATGGAAGGGGAATAACTCTATATATTTAGATATAGAGTTATTGCCCTTCCATTGAATATAAACTATAGTTTTAATTCTGTTGCATTCTGGGAGCCACAAAGGGGGAAATGCTTTTATGATTTCAGCTATTTTCTATTACTCTATGAGACACAGACGTTCCAAATGGTGATGAATTGTAGTATTTTAATCATATTTTATGGCATAGATTGTAAATAAAACCATATATCAAGGCCCTATTAAAAAAAAATAATCAGTGACTCGAAAATTAAGTGGGCCTTTAACATATAAAATCTGTCTGCTGGGAAAATTTGATCGTAAAAAGTGAGAATAAAAACCCGCCTAGTTGGTAATTTTGCAGGTGAAAATAAATATAAAAACCTGCCTGCCCATTTTAAAAAAAAGTGTCAGAGAAAGAGATAACCAACATTGTATGGCATTAGTTGTTGCTATCAGATTCATTTGGATTGAATGCGATATAGCATTAAAACTCATGCAATTGCAGTTATAATTCCACAAGAGATGGATATATAATAGAGAGCGATACTCACTGCTCTCTTACATAACATAGCAGAGGCTCCCCAGAAATTTCCTGGCTCGACCACAATAACTGGGATGTCAAATTTGCGCATTTCCAACCGCAGTGCGTTTGAGAAGGCTTCAGCACCAAAATTACTTATGCTGTATGCTGACTGGCAAGGGAGTGACATTCTTCCCTGGCAAGATGTAATATTCACGAAGCGCCCTGTAGACAGAAGAAAAGAAATTCCATTAGCTCATGAATGAAAGCAGTAAATTTTGAGCCAGACAGTAATTTGATTCAACTTCAAATATCTCATCATTGTGTATTGGAAATTTAACCCTTTCACGATGGGAGCTGCGCTGGTGCAGCATTAAAGATCCTGTGCCAGTGGATTATCTTATATATGCGAGTCTCCCATAGGGAGCCTCGCATATTTAAGAGAATGCACCGGCTTACAAGGTCAAGGTAAATATTGTTAGACCAATGTATTCTCTTATATATGCGAGTGAGACTCCCTGTGGGAGAATCGCATATATAAGAGAATGCATTGGCACAGGGTTTTCGCAAAATTTCAGGATGCTCCAGTCATGGAAGGGTTAAAAGCCTATGATACCAAGTACAGGTAATGCTCACTTTTTCATGTTCCATGAATCAAAATATCTTAAATCATTTTATATATACTTTAGATGCTTTGGAAATATTGTTATTGAAGTCATAGTTATTGTCACCTCGGGCAGAAAGTGTCAATGACACTGTAGCTCAACTTGAAGGGGTAATGTCATACATTATACGGAATGCTGAAAGTTTAATTATTTAAGTAATACCAGAGTTCAACCCAAAGAGCCATATGACGTTTGGGAACAATTCAATGCAAATGTTGGCTGAAGGCCATGCCAAAGTATTTAGTGTTGCAGAGTTAAAATCCAAGATTGCTGCTGACAGCCATGTTTTTGATCAATTAATGTTGGCTGCAGGGTGTGCCGATGGATTCAAATTTGAAATCCAAGATGGATTTTTTAATGAATTTTCGGAAAAAATCAATAGCTCCAATCTAGAGGTCACCCTGAAGATCCATTTGAATTCTGGTGATGATCGGATGAATGATTCGACCTGTAAGGTGTGCTAATGGAAATTGTTGACTGGCAGACGGATGGCGACGCTAACCAATTGCAATAGCTCAAACTTGACTTCAACATGTTGAGCTAAAAAGGCCCCTTTCTTCCTAGTCAATCTGAGTCAATCAGTCCGATCACTGAATACATTGAACATATGGACTGGCACACTGAAACAACCTAAAATTTACAGTGAATCAATGGTAAATGAAATACACCTTTCAGCGATGAAAGTGGTCCAATATGAAATTCCCTGAAATAAACTCAAGCAAAACCCAAAGTAATAAATCAACCACAATTAAGATCAAGATATGTCCTCCCCATCACACCTACTTTTTTGTACAAATCACAAAAATCATGTTCAACACTGACAATTTAAACTTGAAAGAAAAAATTTACTGACATGCAAATATTTTGACAACTGAAAATTCCATTAAAAATATTAAAATCCCTGAATTTAGGGAATTCCCTGATAATTTTATCTCTGACCTTTAGCTTCTCTAATCAGAGGAATACATCTTTTTGATACGTCAATCATCCCGAACAAATTCACTTCAGCACAGTCCCGGAATGATTTCATTGATGAGAACTCAATGTCACCTGCAGCTTGCACTCCGGCATTATTAACAAGACACCACAATCCTGAAAAAATAAAGCTAATATGTCTATAGTCTACATCATAACCCACAATCCTGAAAAATTTAAGTTAAAATGTCTAAGGTCTACATCATAACAACAATTTTAACCCTTTCTATACTAAATACTTATAGACCAGGTCCTTTGTTGAACTTATTATCTAAACATTTCCCATCAATCACATGGGGAAATCACATGGTTTTAGAGTTGATGAGTCTCACGCATTCAAAATGGCCGATGTAAACACAACCAGAAACAAGGAATAAGGTGATAAACTAGGATATGGCATAATACATAACGGGTAGTATTTTGGCAGCTACAAGAATATGCTATACTATTTTTCAAACAAGCTGATACCTTATTTGTGTTCAAACTCACAGTTGTTTGTTCTAACATTCTAACCAAGTTGTCAGTCGAAGGATTCCGTATGGACTGGTGTATTCCACGAACCTCCGACTAACAACTTTGGTCAGAATTTTACAGAAAACTACTGAGTATTTCAGAACAAATAAGTTATCAACTTGTTTTAAATATAAACTAGCATATGCTCGTAACAGTCAAATGCTAAGTTTTGTGTCAGTTCCTCATATATTATGTTTTTGTACGTTTGCGATTGCCTTGGCCATTTTTATCTGAAAATTTGCCATCAATGAATAGGATTCCTTCTGCACTTGCATTATCTGTTAATTGGACTGTCGTCTGCTTTTTATTTCCTGAATATCCCTCAGAATGAATAATAGACCAATTCAATGTACCCTTTTATAACTGAATGGGAGATTCTATTCAGTAAAGAAAGGGTTAAATGGCCACATAATGTTCATGAATAATTTTGGGCCCAGAATGTGATTTCTTTAGACATATTTCTGCTTCATATGTACTCTGAATAAAACTTAAAGACACAGCAACATAATGGGAGGGTGTATAACTAACAAGGAATGACCTTCATTGTTAAATGCTAGAGAATAACCAGGATCATATTATATTTTTGAAGCAATACATTTCTATAACTATGATAAATTTTCCATGGGATGCAAAGTCCATATATGAGTACATTATATATTTATCGACCTATTTCGGAAATGCAATAGTTAATAAGCTTCAAGTTAATGTTTAATTTGATGACCGTAAGGCCCATTCATTCAGATATGTGTCTTCTTAATGGCCATTATTAAAGGCACGGATGACCTTCGTTATAAGTTATAGCTTAGAAATTACAGTTCCAAAATTATGAAAATTTCCTCAAGAATATGCTAATAGTATAGTACCGGTATAATGTTAATATGCATCCATATTATCCACAAAACACACTTTGTGTGAGCCAAACGTTTGTTCATATACAGCATGAAAAGAGTGAGTGATAAGCAAAACACTCAACACCATGGCGAAAATTTTAGGAGAGTGACCCATTCAACACCAAAATCTTGAGTGGCAAGGAATAACGAGCATTATACCAGTATGACATTATGGGGTCTCCCTGATGTTGAGTGTTTGGATTATCGAATACTCTTTACCCACTGTACTGTATCACTGTAATATGACTTTTGTTTACATAACACATCATACAAACTTGACAATAACATACTATTTACGTGATATTTATGATTGGTATAAGAACAAATTTTATCCATATTTTAACATTCTTTCTGTTTATGGCAGTTTTAACGGATGTAAATATTCTAACAGCAATAACCTCTTCGAAGGCTATACGTGCCTTTAATACCATAACAAAGGTAAAACCAAGCAAAGAGAGAAGTTTCTTCTAATTAATTCCCGAGGCATATCTAGTAGTGATCTTTACCCTTATCTGCACATAAGATTTTAACTTTATCCATGCACTCTTTTATGCTTTCTTCATTTGAGATGTCCATTTTTAGAACATGAAGTCGACCAGTTGTGCTCTCCCTTAGTTTATCAGCTCCGCTGCTTTCTATATCCAGGCATGTGGCAAGCACAGTGAAACCTTCATTATCCAATCTTCTTGCCAAACTGTTACCAATCCCTGTAAGGGGCAGAATCAGAGGACTTCAGAAGTGTGATAGAAACATACAATTCTCAAAAGAGATGTTCAAAATTTGTAGCAAGCATGTACCGAGAAACAGTCATGGAATATCAATACAACACTGCACTATGTATTAATTTAATGACATTTTTCAGCATTTTCAATAAATTAATGGATCTTTCCACAGCTGTCAGTCATGATTATTAGCAGATAAATTCTACCAATTAGTGGAGGTGCGCAAAGGTTGTTGTGCTAGTCAAAATTGAAGAACTGTATTTCTCAAAACCATAGCGGAAACCCTGAATTATAATTCATATACCTGTATCACATCCCGTTATCAACACAGACTTTTCTTCTTTCACTACAGTCCTCTTCATCTTTTTTGTAATCAAGAAGTACAGCCCAATGGTCAACAGGGTGGTAATGACTAGAATGCTGATGTATTTCTGGACTACGATGAATGGAAGTATAGCAAGGGCTCCCAAGTATGCAGTTTCAAACACGTGAAGTCCTGCCCACTTTTTGGAGACATCCTGTAACATTTTTGTGTGTGGTTACTTACACCTGAAATGGAAAAGAAAATAAGTTTTCAGATACATATAATCCTCTACATGAAGCTACACCTGCTGGTCACAAAACAGTATTACTCCCCAGGAATATGTTCTAAAAATAATGTGATTACAACATTGCAGATAAATTGTGAAAATAGTGTATTGTAGGTATGGTGACAGCATTTGATTATGAAATAGTATTAAAATAAGGTCCACAAACTGAGATCAAACACAAATAAATGTACCATGATTGGGTTGGAACTTTTATTTATTTTCAGATTTTCTAGCATTCATGTACAGTAATGCCCTAAATAAGCGACTCCTTAACCACAGCAGAATTATGGGTAACTTTTCAGGATTTAGTCAGAAAAATTAGAGCTTTCCGATGAATGGCAACAATCCATATTTTCGACTAAATCCTGAAAAGTTACCCATAATTCTGCTGTGGTTAAGGAGTCAATTATTTAGGGCATTACTGTACTTTTGAACAGAAAGTGGATTGCATTATGTGATGTTGCTGCTATTCTCAGGTTATCAATGAATTTTCCATTGATAAAAGCTAGAAATCCTTATATACATGTTTGGATGAGAAAGAATTATTGAAATGATAGTAATAAAAGGTCAGCAGAAAGTTGAAAAGGGTTAATAACTCCGTAAAATAAAATAAAAAAATCCGTCATCTATATACATGTTGCACATCTCCAATATGTGGGTAACAATACTCTGAAGTTTCAAATATCTACAATCAAAACTGTAGGAGGAGTTGATTACACCACGAAGGTACCCTCATACAGAAAATTGTAAAAAATGTTGAAATTTTCTAAGTCAAAAAGGGTTAATAACTTCGTAAAAAAAAAAAATTCTGTCATCTTTATACATGTTGCATATCTTCAATATATGGGCAACAATATTCTGAACTTACAAATATGTAGGATGAAAACTGTAGGAGGAGTTGATTACACCATGAAGGTACCCTCATACAGAAAATTATAAAAAATGTTGAAATATTCTAAGTCGAAAAGGGTTAATAACTCCGTCAAAAAATAATTTTTCCGTCATCTATATACATGTAGCACATCTTCGATATATGGGCAACAATATTCTGAAGTTTCAAATCTCTGGGATGAAATCTGTAGGAGGAGATGATTACACCATGAAGGTACTCAAAAGTGTGATGGAATTAAATGGGTAGATATGTGGCTCCGACCTATGTGGCTAGAAATGGTAATGAGGCTTTAGTTTTTATGTGGCTTCTCAAGTAGCCATAAAATTTTATGTGGCTATCAAGTAGTAGATAGTGATAAAACTCCAGATTATGGATTCATAACATGTTGGAATTATAGCAGAAGAAGCTGATTAAAACTCAAAAACTTGCACACAGCAACTGGGACAGTGGAATAGGATAAACTGACAGGTCTGTGATTGGGTGGCTAGCCACATGAATGTCCATCAGTGTCCGACATCTCCTATTGACAGGTCATGGATATCTAAATCTATGGACTTTTTGTTTCCAAATTTTGAGTGACTACAATTAAATTAAATAAGCTGATTAGGCCAAATAGATCATTTCTGAACGTCCATCTAAAAGCTGTTACGTGGCTAGCCACGCAACGGAAGTTATGCACATAAATATCCATTTTACACAATCTTAGCTACATAAGTAGTCATTAGTAAACACGGACGGACGGACCCCGTTTCTATAGTCCCCCAAAAAAAAAAAATTCGGGGGACAATAATAGTTATCGCCACTGCAAGAAAAACACTTTTTTTTAGATCATGTAATCAATATTTAATAGTATTTCTTTAATATTGTTTTTTTTTCTGATATGACAGTGGATATGATGAAAAATGGAGAATCTGTCTGCTCTATGAACGATTGTGCCGGAGGCCTATAATAATTCTAATTAATAGTCATACTCATAGAATAACCCAGTTACGCAGCGCAGTCACAGTCGAAAGGCTCATTTGCTGTAAATACAGATAGAGATAGAATAGATGGGTGTGACTAAACACCGCCCGGACCACCCCTGAGATGTCTAGGGGTGATTTTACTGACAATAACAATGTGGAGTTCAAAGAAACCCACATACGGACGGGGGTCACGGCCACACAGAAGTGCTGCTATTAACCGTCAAAATGCTGCAATCGTCGATTATGTTAGCTGCGAATGAAGCTAACGTCCAGGTCCATCCCTGTGGTGTCTAGGTGTAATTTTAGCAGCCAGAACAGCATGGGGGTGACATAGAAACACACCCACATACAGACGGGGTCGCAGTAACAAGGAATGCCGCCATTAACCTAACCTTTCCAGAAGTGCAATATTGACTAAACACCGCCTGACCAGCAAGGACTGCTCCTGTGGTGTCTATGGGTGATTTTTGACAATTTTTTGTGACCATAACAGTGTGGGGATGTCGTGGAAAGTCAACCACATTCACAAAGAAACAAGGGCGAATTGCCCACTGAAGCCTGGCAATTAACCATCAAAATGCTACCATCGCCTAATATGTTTCCTGCGAATGAAGCTACATTTAACAGCCCGGACCGCCGCTAAGGCAGCTAGGAGTGCTTTTAGTTGCCATATCAGTAAGTGGGTGTCATGGAAACCCACACATGCACAGTTGATGGTCGCGACCAAACAGAAGTGCCAATAATAACCCCTACAGAAGTGCTGCTATTAACCGTCAAAATGCCACAATCGTCGAATATGTTAGCTGCGAATGAAGCTAACATCCAGGCCTGTCCCTGTGGTGTCTAGGTGTAATTTTAGCAGCCAAAACAACATGTGGGTGACATAGAAACACACCCACGTATGGAAGGGGTCGTCGTAACAAGGAAATGCAGCAATTAACCTTAACTTGCCAGAATTACAATATTGACTAAACACCGCCCTGACCAGCAAGGACTGCTCCTGTGGTGTCTAGGGGTGATTTTTGTGGCCATAACAGTGTGGGGATGTCGTGGAAAGTCAACCACATTCACAAAGAAACAAGGGCGAATTGCCCACTGAAGCCTGGCAATTAACCATCAAAATGCTGCCATCGCCTAATATGTTTCCTGCGAATGAAGCTACATTTAACAGCCCGGACCGCCGCTGTAGCAGCTAGGAGTGCTTTTAGTTGCCATATCAGTAAGTGGGTGTCATGGAAACCCACATATGCACAGTTGATGGTCGCGACCACACAGAAGTGCCGATAATAACCCCTACAGAAGTGCTGCTATTAACCGTCAAAATGCCACAATCATCGAATATGTTAGCTGCGAATGAAGCTAACATCCAGGCCCGTCCCTGTGGTGTCTAGGTGTAATTTTAGCAGCCAGAACAGCATGGGGGTGACATAGAAACACACCCACGTACAGAAGGGGTCGCAGTAACAAGGAAATGCAGCAATTAACCTTAACTTGCCAGAATTGCAATATTGACTAAACACTGCCCTGCCCAGCAAGGACTGCTCGTGTGGTGTCTAGGGGTGATTTTTGTGGCCATAACAGTGTGGGGATGTCGTGGAAAGTCATCCACACACTGAAGGTGTTCGTGGCAACACAGAAGTGCTATTACTAACCCATAACTTGCCCGATTAAGCCAGAATTACAATATTGTTCCTGCAATAACAAGACTCGCAGCCTGGACCCCCGTATCGCCCTCATACATGTACTGTTAATAACTCCACACATACATGTATATGTAGCGGAACAATACGTCAACCACATTCACAAAGAAACAAGGAAGAATCGCCCACTGAAGCCTGGCAATTAACCATCAAAATGCTGCCATGGCAACATGTTTGCAACAAATGAAGCTACATGTAACAGCCTGGACCGCCGCTGTAGCAGCTAGGGGTGCTTTTAGTTTCCATATCAGTAAGTGGGTGTAATGGAAACCCACACATGCACAGTTCGCGGCCACACAGAAGTGCCGATAATAACCCCTACATGTACCTTGCCAGAATTACAATATTGTGCCCGCAATAACGAGACTTGCAGCCAGGATCCGCATGTATCCCTCCTACAGCTAATAACTCCACACATATACCAAGTGGAACTACCATCGACTACAATCATGAAAAAAAAGGACGAATCAAATTAACCCTCAAAATGCCCCCATCGTCCACAGGGGTGTGTCATTAAAACGAGTAAAATATAAATTAAAAAATTCATCAGTTTAAAATGCATCGATAAACATATGATATTGTCATATGTATTGTTTAGCGATGCATTTTTTATAGTGGCACGCTCGTTTTAAACTGATATATTTTTTAATTTATACCGTATATTACTTGTTTTAATGACATGCCCCTGTGCCATCGCCGAATATGTTTGGCGCAAATGAAGCCCGGACTGTCCCTGCAGTGTTTAGGGGTGATTTTGGCTTCTAGACGTTTCGTACCTTGGTCGTTTCGTACAAAGACGTTTCGTACACTCTTGTCGATTCGTACCATTATTTTGGTTGTTTCGTACCAATCTTTTTGGTCGTTTCGTACCATCGAAAAAACAATATTCTAGCGTAATTTTATTCAAGTTTTATTATTATAACGAAATAAAAGTCATTACAATTAGGCCTAAACAAAAAATACCTTTGTTTCCGCTAACGAGCTGAAAAAAATTAGGGTAGGTAGGTAGGCTTAACTTTTTTTTTTGGTTAACTTTTTTTTTCTCATTATCTTCAAAAATAACTGTATAATACTTGTCAATAACCCAAACTATGCACTTCTTAGCCCAAATCAGGTAAAACCCAGATGACAGAGGAACTAGAAACTCCAATTCAATCTTACATATGCTTTAATATTTACATATATATACTAGTCTATATACTAATATAGTCTTTGATAATCCTAATATTTCCCATATGGTCTGGCGACAACTGGAGTCAGTCCAGCACCACTGCACTGTTCACATATTGGAGTGACTGTCTTGTACCGATCTCTTAAGGATGGCTTCATAACACTACCTTCTCCTCTGCATTCAGTGAATGATCTAGGTATTTTTAGGCGACACCTGCTTTTGGGCAATGATATGCCAAAGTCATAACCTGAAGGCCTGGGTGGAGGAAGGTTTAGGAGGGGTGACCCCCTGCTGATGGTGGGGGTTCTCCCCCTGGAAAATGTTTGAAAATCCATTGCATTTAGAGCTAATCTAGGAACTTTGAGTCAGTATTTTGATTTTTGAATTTTACTGAGAGGTCAATTTGATCAAGTTTCTCAAGCATAACTTTCGAATTTTTATATACTAGCATGTATGGATTGGAAATGCTTATAAGTTATTGTCAGATATCTTTTGGTTCAAATGGATTATGCTTATCCTGTTTGAAATGAAACTTACCATTACTCTAATTCATATAATAGGCTATTTTATAAAATTCAAGCGAGACACATACATAATATACTACATGTAGTACAGAAACAATGTCTATTAAGTTAGTAATTACTATTTATAGTACTAATCGCTATGTTAATCTTTCATTTGGTGTTATGAGATCCCACCTGATACTATTAACCAGGTTGATTCGATCAAATTGTTAATATTCCTTTACTGTATTTGATTGAAATACTGAAGTCTGAAGGCTGAATGATAACAAACCTGAACTGAAACTATTTGAAGTTTTCACAGATGAAAGCTAGATAAAGCCAAACATACTTTACAGTATGATTCCAACTGTTAAACTTAAAGGTACTCAATCCGATCAGAGGGTCCTATATTACTATTTCTTTGGCTTTGGCGGTAAAAAATAATTGATTCGAGTCGAGGAACCTACCAATCAACGCTCAGGGTGATCAGATATCGATATTTGAAATTTCGTTATTTCTATTCTTTCTGTCCCAGAACGCAGTCAGAATTGCGTTATTATTACCACTTGATTTTAGAGTTATCCATCCTTGTCTGTTTGAATAGTGTTTTGGTGTACACATCTCGAGCAGATTACGAATTTAAGGGGAATTATTAGTACTCATCTCGAGAAAATAACAAAAATCAATATCTAATAACTCTGAGCTTTGTTTGATGGGTTCCTCGACTCAAATCAAATATTGTTTACCCCCAAAGCCAAAGAAATAGTAATATAGGACCCTCTGATCGGATTGTTGTTGTTGGAATCTGTTGAGATGGGGACCCTCTGATCGGATTGAGTACCTTTAAATATTTTTTTTAACTTATATTTCTTATGTCAATACACATAAAAAAAAAAAAAATTGTCCTAATTTTTTTTTTTTTGCAATGGCAATAAAAAGTTTAGGGTCGGGGGGTTAAAATAGGGTCGGTCGGGTTAGCGGAAACAAAAGTCTTTTTTGTTTAGGCCTTAGTAATTACAATATTTTTTTTCGATGGTACGAAACGACCAAAAAGTTTGGTACGAAACAACCAAAATAATGGTACGAATCGACCAGAGTGTACGAAACATCTTTGTACGAAACGACCAAGGTACGAAACGTCCAGCACCCGTGATTTTAGTGGCCATGAGCCTCATGAGGCTGAATAGGCATAACATTAACAGTGCCGGGTGTCAAATGTAAATACACCCACGCACGAATGGGGGCATTGGGGGGGGGGGGGGGGGGCACGGCCACACAGATAATCAGCTGAAGTGCATGTAATGCAGCCTTTTACATGCCACACCGAGACGTAAAACACCTGACGGAACTCAATAAATCGCTGCGCACTCTCAACGAAAAACATCACAAGGACATCATTATCTCAGGCGACTTCAACTGCCCGGACATAAATTGGGACAACTTGGTAGTGAAATCAGGAGCAGCTGACGCAGATGTCCAGAGAACACTGATTGATATATGTATTGAACATGGACTGAAGCAGGTACAGAGAAATCCAACCAGATAAGAAAATGTCCTTGACCTCGTACTGACAAACAACCCCGATTTGATCAAGGCAACAAGCACAACACCAGGTATATCAGACCATGACATCGTAGTAACGGATTGCACAACTAAACCGTATACCAAAAAACAAATCAAGCGCACAGCATACGCTTTCAAAAAGGCGAAGTGGTCCACGATAGCTGAAGACATAACAAACTTGAGCAAGGAAATAAATACCCTAGCAGAAAACCCTGAAGTAGATACAAACAGCCTATGGGAGGACTTTAAAATCGGCATCATGAAATCCATCCATGAAAATGTCCCCAGCATACCAACAAGACAACAAAACCAAGTCCCGTGGATGAACAAGAAACTGAAGAACATACTAAAGAAAAAGTGCCGCCTATACAAGAAAGCGAAGAAATCCAAAGACAAGAACAAGTGGGAGAAATATAGAAAATTCCAAAAAACAGCTAGGAGAGCTTTTCGGCAGGCAGAATGGGATCACTTGAACAAGATCATGATCAATGGAATGGAGAAGAAAAGCACCAAACCATTCTGGTCTTACATGAAGACTAAAAACAAGCAACATCGGCACTGCACCCTTAAAGAACAAGGGGAAGTTAGTGGATGACAGTGTGGGAAAGGCCGACATTCTAGTACAGCAGTTCAAATCAGTATTCACCAGAGAAAACCCTGATGAGAGTATACCACCACTGAACAAGGACACCGAAAGCATAGAACAACTGGACATAGTAGTAGACGGTGTAACCAAACTGCTGAAGGACGTAAAGCAAGGGAAAGCTCCCGGACCTGATGGTATCCCAAACATCGTGCTGAAAACATGTGCACACGAAATTGCACCAGGACTTACCACCATATTCCAGAAATCCATTGCAACAGGGATTCTACCAGACGACTGGCTCAGTGCAAACATCGCACCAATATACAAGAAAGGGGACGTACACCAAGCCGAAAATTACAGACCGGTCTCGCTTACATCTGTGTGTTGCAAGATATTAGAACACATAATATGCCGCCACATCATAAACCATCTGGAAGACCATGACATCCTATCCAAACTAAATCATGGATTCAGGAAAGGCCACTCTTGCGTCACCCAACTGCTTACCACAACCACCGATTTCTTCACTAACTTAGAAAACAAAATCTAAACCGACGTTGCAATCCTCGACTTCTCCAAAGCGTTTGACACAGTGCCACACAAGAAACTGCTTGCAAAAATGCGAAGTTATGGTATTGATGGAAACCTCCTTGCCTGGCTCGAAACCTTCCTCACAAAGCGCCAAATGCGAGTGACCATCGAAGGTGAATCATCCCAATACGTGACGGTCGACTCAGGAGTACCCCAAGGAACTGTGCTTGGTCCTCTTCTCTTCCTATGCCATATCAATGACCTCCCAGATAGCGTCTCATCACAGGTAAGACTATTCGCCGATGACTGTCTGCTCTACAGATCGATCAACAACCAAAACGACCACATCACCTTGCAACGTGACCTAGAACACCTTGAAAACTGGGCACACCGATGGGGCATGCGATTCAATGCCAAGAAATGTTATATTTTGTCCATCCTTACTTACCTTACGTTACCTTACGTCTGTAGTGGACGCTGGCGGTCTGCCACTATATCCACCTCACATTGTAATATTTCACCGTATTCGGCTGCATCTCTAGACATATTTGGGTTGTATGTTTGAAAATCAGTCACCAATTCCGCTTTATAGTTATATTTAATATCCTGATTCTTCCAATGATGATCTAGTCTGTTTTTGAATTGGTTAATATCTTCAGCATACACCACTTCGTCTGGTAGATTGTTCCAAGTTGTGACCACTCTCTGGCTGAATGTATATTTTCTAACGTCATAGTTAGATCTTTCCTTGTATAATTTATAGTTGTGGCCTCTGGTCCGAGAATCGGTGTTTCTTGTAAGAATGTTAGATACTTCCGGATCGTAGCAGTTGAATATCTTAAAGCATTCGATCATATCACCTCGGTGGCTTCTGTACATCAGGGTTGGTATTTCCATTTTTCTTAGTCTATCTTCGTATTCCATATCTTTTAGTCCTGGTACTAATTTTGTTGCTCGCTTTTGAACTTTTTCCATTGGAACTGTGTGTTTTTTTAGATATGGTCTCCAAGCAGGTTGAGCATATTCGAGTAATGGTCTTACCAGTCCTTTATATAGTTTTGCCATTGTAGTATAGTCTAAGTAGGTGAATGATCTTCTGATGGCTCCAAGAACACTGTTGGCTTTCTGTATTTTCTCGTTGATGTGGTCTTCAAATGATAGGTTTCTATCTGTGGTTACTCCTATGTCCTTTTCTTTTTCCACCTGTTTTAATTTAGTTTCACTCCCATTCTTGTCTTTCAAGTTGTAATTTGGCTGAAACTCCTCTTTTCCCACATTCATGACAACACATTTTTCTGGATGGAATCTTAGTAACCAGTTGTTTGACCACTTTTGGAGTTCATCAAGATCGCTTTGTAGTGTGTCCATATCATTTTTGTCTATTATCTCCTTAAAAATCTTTGTGTCGTCTGCAAACAGCATCACTTCTGATTTTACACAGTCTGGTAAGTCATTTATGTACAGGACAAACAGTAGTGGGCCAAGTACACTTCCTTGAGGGATACCGCTAATGACTGGATGTTGTTCTGATGATGTTCCATTTACTATGACTTGTTGTTTCCTTCCGGTAAGAAAATCTTGTATCCAGCCTAGGATGTTCCCTCCGATGTTGTAACTGCCAGTCTTCTTTATCAACCTCCTGTGTGGGACGGTATCAAAGGCTTTCATATAATCCATGTATACCACATGCGTTGGATGTCCGCTGTCCATAGATTTGGTCCATTTTTCTAGTGTGTGTAGCAGTTGCAGTGTTGTAGACCTTCTTTTGATGTATCCAAACTGACCTTTGCTGAACAGCTTGTTGTTTACCATATGATCCATGATCTTATCCCGTATGAATCCCTCCATTACTTTGCCAACCACACTTGTCAAGCTGACTGGTCGATAGTTACTTGCCCTCTTTTTTGAACCTTTTTTGTATATCGCTGTTATATTTGCAGCTTTCCATTCATCTGGCAGTTTCATCATCCTCAGACTGTTGTTGTATATTGTTGATAATGGCTTGCTCAGTTCCTTTAATAGCGAGTTCTTTCAGGATTCGAGGGTGGAAACCATCTGGACCTTGTGACTTTGTTGGATTTATTCTAGATAGTCGTATTTCCACTGCCTCTGGTGTAATATCGCTCGTTGTTTCGAGTGCTTCCTTTGTGTTATAGATGTTTGTCTCTGGTACTTCACCATCTGGTTCAATCGTAAATACCTCAGTGTAGCAGTCAGCCAAGACCTGGGCTTTTTCTCTGTCACTCAAGCCAACATCATCATTTAGATACAAATTGGACAATCACCTACTCCAACAGGTAACAGAAAGCCCATATCTTGGCGTCACATTATCCAACGACATGCATTGGTCACCTCACATCGGGAAAACAGTAAGCAAGGCAAATAGCACTCTAGGATTTATTCGCCGGAACCTGAGAAGAGCACCAGGAAAGAGCAAACAAATCGCGTATGAGACACTAGTGCGCACCAAACTAGAGTATGCAGCAGTCGTATGGGACCCTCATCTGCAGAGAGACATTGAAAATTTGGAGAGGATACAGAGGAGGGCAGTAAGGTTTATCACCGGTGATTATACATCTAGAGAAGAAGGAGCTGTAACAAACATGCAGAAACATCTCATGCTGCAGACCCTGGAAGGCAGGAGGACAGACCAAAGAGTGCAATTGTTTGGCAAGATAGTGG
The DNA here is from genome assembly GCA_032622095.1 of Siphonodentalium dalli. Taxonomy (NCBI): domain Eukaryota; kingdom Metazoa; phylum Mollusca; class Scaphopoda; order Gadilida; family Siphonodentaliidae; genus Siphonodentalium; species Siphonodentalium dalli. Next base: position 179,514,695 of record CP136065.1, on the reverse strand, counting down.
ATGGACTGGTCCCAGCTATCGACACCAAAGGACTCTTGAGACCTAAACATCAAAGTGGGAGAAAAATCAAGGCCAAAAATTTTGACGGTTCCACTGCAAATAACTTTGTGCAAAGCCTAGAGTGTATAAACTCTAAACCATACGAAATTATTAAGGCTGATCGTGCAGAATTCCGAAATTCCTACTTTCCACGGACTATTCTTGACTGGAACCATCTTGAAGAGGATTCTATGCGCTCTCTACTTCCATCAGAGGACGAAACAACATCTAACACCACGTCATAGTCTCATCCCGTGTGCTAATACATCCGACAGGATCCTGCACTGAAACCACATACAGATACAGATGGCAATGAATCAATGTTTAATTGAACTGCTGACAGTCACTTGTGACAGTGACACTGACAGTCATGTGAACAGTCACACTACTCACAGTGCTGTGAACACAGCGGGAACGGGACTACCCGCCCCCGAGACAACCCGCCCCTATGCTATTTTGGGGGCGGGTTGTCCCGATAAATGAGGGCGGGTTGTCCCGAAATTGTTAATAGTGATTATGTTCTTTTATGTTCTTTGATGATATATTATTAAAGATTTATTATCAACAAAACATGTGTTTATTCATTAATTATGTCAATGCGTGGACTGGGATAAAGAATGACACAATGTTTTGACAACTGAACGGCACTTAAGGTAAATGAAGACTAATTAAAATGGGTGCTTTCAAAACAAACATTTGATGCAAATGGTTCATTATCACAGTGTGTTATCACACCACTTAGTGGTCGGGATTCATCTCACCGATGTTAACTGGAGGTGAGTATACACAAACAGCCTTTGCACGATGGCGATGGAACTGGACGCAGGCCGTGAATAGACAGAAGGGTCCATTGCACAACTTCATCCGTCAGTTGCTGGCTCTTCCCTTCCTCCCGGCCCCACAAATAAGAGAAACGTTCCAGGAGTACTATGACAGAACGTCTGAAGGTTCAAAGATCAGGGAGGCCCTAGACTACATGCAGCGCCAGTGGATCACGAGCTCATCACCCCCCCCCCCCCACCCCCCCCCCCAGAGAGTTGGAGCATATACTCACACATGACGTCCGCACAAACAACGACATCGAAGCATGGCATAGACGAATGAATACAATGGGGACCGGCTTAGATTTATATACCATGGTCCCACTTCTGCAGAAGGAGGCACCAGCCCCAAATTAACCATTGTTCGTTTGTTAAACTTATTAAATTTTGTTTTTAATCTTCGTTCATTCCGTTTTTAAATTTCGTTCATTAATTTCGTTCGTAATAAATTGATTTTTGGGGGCGGGTTGTCTCAGAGTGAAAGGGGGCGGGTTGTCTCGGGGGCGGGTAGTCACGGACCCAACACTGTTAGTGTTACACAGCACCCACAGGACAGGTGTCATTCACTTATTGCAATATATGTATCAGTATAGTATCAGTATGGAAAATTGGACAATGAACTAATAATAAATGTTAATTCATTCTTGCGCTTGACAAGTGTGACGAAAACTCACAAGACAAGAAATTCCACGTCCAAAGGTAAGTCACAAACTTTAATGCACAAACGGCAATGGCTAAACGCAAATCATTTTCATCGGGAAAAATGATAGACGGATGTGGAAGAGGAGTAAAACTTTTAAAAATACTGCTATTCCAGGAGTAATTATTACTATTATTCAGCAAACATAGCAAATATTTATTGGGTTTTATTCTAATAAGTATAGTATTTTGACACATGTATTATTTGTTTATACAGTTTATTATGTATACAAGTAAAAAAAAACAATCAATTATGAATCGGTGTTTCTCGTGAAATAAAACTCATTCCGGAAAGTAATATTTTGTTCGTAAGTGCATGTACTCTTGTTCTGTAACCTTTATCATTCTCAAATTTCCAACCTGGAAGTGAAAAACTGAAATATCAGAAAATGCTGCATTCACACATGTTTTCGTCATTTGCAATTTTCTTGTGTATTGTATTATGTTCTATTCCAGACAGCTATGCTGATGGACCAAATTTTTCATCAATGAAAGAAAACGAAAGACCATTCAGAATAAATAAAGTGAATCAACTCTGGCAGAAAGCCAAAAAGGTAGGCCTGCAGCTTGAAAGCCAAACTCCTTGCAAGTTGCAGCGCCCTCTATGTTATCACTGCGATATAGCAAGTGTGATGGCCAAGTGGTAAGCGTGTTCAACTACTGGCCAGAGGTTTCGCTTGGACACCGGATCGGTTCACCTCGACAAAACAAAAAGTCGGGAGTTCTGAGCGTGCCTATATATATATTATATAAAAAGTACTGTCGCTGATGTGTCGTTAAGCAGTAATCCTCTCCCGTCCGGTGTCATGTACAGGGATGACACTGGTTTGATCACGCCGTCCTATCGGGTGGGGACGTTAATGGCTGTCCCATGTAAATCATACATGTACAACCATGCATGTGTGCACGTTAAAGAACCCTATTGTGGGCAACGATCCACATGTTAATGGCAAAATTCCTGTCTAAATTCCTCCCTTCGGGGCGTAAGTTGATAGACATTTCAGGTGATGGTGTAATAGAGTTATCTCTCTTCAATCTACATAACTGTGTGTATATATAGTACATTGTAGTATTCGATTGTGTGACACAGTAATGGAACGTTTCAGCAACGTCGGCGGGTACACTTACATGTGCGGCAACACAGATCAAAGGCTCATCCAAGTTTGAGGTCCACTGTGCGAAGGTCAAAGGCTCATTTCAGGTCTACTGTGATTTCGCATGTAGAGGGTGACGTTACGATATAAAAAACATGTGTTTGTATATATACATTATAGGATTCTACCCCATCTGATTGGGGTGCGCCGACAAGTCAACGGCGGAATTTACTCATACCATACCATACAGCACTGCCACAAGGATGGTACTTTGCGGACCGATACATCTTTTTTTTCATATCCGATCGTTGGAACTATATTTAGTCACCTATTGTCTTATTTTGACCACCAAAAGTTTGCAATAATGGTAATTCTTTCGGTATTGATAAGAACAATATGAACTGAGCCAGACATCAACAATTTTAATCATAAAACATAAGAACTAAGAACACGTAAGAAATCCTTACCAAATGTCCTTATGGAGGTGGTATCTCAGCAGAGCGATGGGAGATAACTCTGCCTGGAGTTTGCCTGAAAGCCTGTTAGTGTTAAAGGCACGGGCGGCGTTCGTTGCAGAAATATTCATATTTGTTCAAATCGCCATCAACAGAAGGAATATTAAAATATATATAGTTTTGTTCATATGCCAAACATAATCAGCGCGTAAGTAGTATATTGTCGTCAAGACGTACGATGGTGTATGTAAACAAGAGCCTGCTCGTGTTACAGAAGTTTTTCTTCTGTTTACATAACACAGCGCAATTCTATTGGTTAATCATGTGACACACAAATGATATAAACGCTCTTTATTATTTCCATATCAGGAAAACATTAACAAATAACGCTCTTTATGTTTACCATATCCGCATCTAAACAAAAGCCAGGTTCTGTAATTTTTTTTGCTTTTGCTTACATAACAAAGGAAAAACATTTGACAATAACATTCTGTTTATGCCATATTTCTGATTGGTATAAGAATAAAGTCTGTCTATATTTTACTATTATTTCTGTTTATGGCGGTTTTTAACGGAGGTGAATATTTTAACTGCATACCCACCGCCAACGCTGCCCGTATCTTTAATATATAGTTACCGGTCTTTAAGTTATGTATGCTATGCCCTATTAGATACTAGATAGGCAATATATTTAGAATTTATAAATAATACTTTATCGTTCACGACGCAACTGACGACAACGCAATTCATTCTTCAGTCATTCGCTTAATCTTAATTTCACACCCAGTCACTGCCACTCACTCAGTCTCTCCAAATGGTTACTTTGATGTTGCACATACATGTAGAGATCATGCCATCTGCTAGTGACTTCACCTGCCATGGTAGGGTTCTAAATCACTCAGTCAGCACTGGCGATGAGATAGATTGTATCTCGTCACCCAAAAGATGCCATCCGTGTGCCGCAACGAGAACACCATGATTAAAACATATATAACTTGTCCTTGGTGAAAAACTCATACCGGTAATTTCAATCTTAATATACATGATTAGAACCCTGCAGATTACATTTTAAGTTAGAAACACCCAACAAAGGTGCTCTAGCCATCCATGTCCCTGGTTTAAAGAGCACGGGGTTTCTATCAAACGCAATAATCGAAGACTGCGACTTCAGTAAAAAGTTTGGTTCTACCCTTGCCATGGAGTGGGATATCGAGTCGACTAGCTCAGACCCAAACTCAGCTGGAACGAATGTTATTGTGCTAATCATCCAGGGTCAGAGTGTGCAGGCCTATAAGCATTTAATTGTGCTGTTAACTTATACCAATGATCAAATGCCCAAAAAAGCAGAGTCCAGTGTTGTCCTTGAGTATTCCCTATTTAAATTACACAGCATTTTATTATAGCCACTCACCCATCATAATTGACTATGGCAATCAGCAATGCCGAAACAATTTGCTGAAGCAAACTGGTCCATGGCAAAGGTTTGCCATAGCAGATTGCCGAAGCCAAACAATCTGCATTAAGAGGGCTGGCCACTTACCAGTGAAGACATAACTAATTAATTGTATTTATAGCATTAATCACGGCATTTGCTTTTTTGGCAGAAAATAGCAATGTATTTGATTAATTATTGGCGCAATGCATAATTCCATTGGAGTGTCCCCTGTGAAATTCAGATAGGAACATTTATATACTCTTAGTCTCTGAGTCTCTAAACACATGCTTCATTTGCATAAAATGAATGTAAATAAGATTGGCGGTAACGTATATATTTTTATGTGTACCAATACCATGTATGGTACACATAATGTCGACGTCCGGATCAACCATCCGTCGTTCGTCTGTCTGTAGACACTTGCTATCCGATTCGATTACTCGAGTGTTTTTTATCGGATTTTGTTCAAATTTTATGTCCATGTTTATGATGACACACCCCTCACCTGTATTTGGTATTGATTGGTTTAGAAATTATTAACACTTTGCATCCACACATGGGCATGTGCTATCCAATGATATAACAGGGTTTCCGCTACTACGACATGCGGGTCGTCCAGCGGCCTCATTCCCCTTCCCAACCTTGACATAACATTGGTCACAAAATAGCAACAGACCAACTCAGCCCCCTTTTTACTCAGGACGAGCGATCACCGACACTGATGATTAACAGATTGCAAGGAATCCTACACTTGGTGCCTGAATAAGACAGTATCAATACCACAGACCACGTGCACAGTTGTCTGCATCATCCTGGGTAACGCTTTGTTGGCGATTGTTTAGTAGTAAATTAGTAATCAGCCTCTCGCATTTTAATTTACCGTAGATTTCTGTCTATATAAGTCCTAACTTTCTGACCCACTATTTCCCCCCAAAATACGCAATATACATCGGTAAGTCATTACGGGGGGCTACAACCATGAATGCAGGTTGAGTTTTTGCAGTCCCTGCGATGAGCAGTGCGGACCTTTTACCTCAAAATAAGGTCTGTATCAAAGAAATGTTTAATTAAAACTAAAAAAAATTAAAATATTAATAGTTATTATCAGTGTATTAATTTTATTCCATATCCAATGAATGCAAAATTATCCATTATACGAATCCAGCATGTGGTCATCTCCATCTGAGGAATGGCTTTTGAGTTTACACCAACTTGTTCTGATCGGTACTGTATAAAATACAAAGAAATCAGGCATGCAGAACGTGTGCAAAGCACGTGACATGAGCTCTGACTTAACACTGAGTGTGACAATGTGTCTTTCCAACCCCAGTAATTTATTTGATGTCGGCTTTTAATATTGCTACTGATATAAAAGTCGTCGTATCAATTGTATGTGGTGGTGCTAACATGCTTTTAGTTCTGTATCTGTATTGGTATTCGCGCAGGATCCGTTCGGATGTATAAGCGCGTGGGATGGGATGATTTAGGACGTTTTGTTGGTTTCAGCTGGTTCTCCGTCCATTGTCGTTTGGATGGATCGCATGCTGTCTTCTTCCAGAGTATTCCAGTCCTTGGTTGTTTTAGGAAAGAATGAGTTTTTGAATGCTGGAGTCTTTGCGTCGATTAGTTCATAGGGTTTAGAATTGTTACACTCCTGTGTAGAAACAAAGTTCTTTGATATGTACCCCTCAAACTTCCGTGCTTTGATTTTTCGACCCACTTTTTGTTTCGGTCTCAACAGGTCTTTGGTGTCGATAGCCGGGACCAGCCCGTCCACTACCTTGCCAAACAACTGAAGTCGGTGGTCGTACCTTCGGCCTTCTAGTGTTTGAAGTTATAATTTTCGCAGCTTGTTGGTAATTGTTCCTTCCTCTTGTGATGTATAGTCCCCAGTTAGGAATCTAGCTGCTCTCTTCTGTATCCTCTCTAGTTCATTAACTTGAGATCAAAGAAAGACTATCTGTTTTAATTTGGTTTCTATACGAAGCTTCAATGTTCCTGATTGTTGTCTCAAGTGCAAGGAAATGGATACATTTCAGTGATAAACATCAAAATTTTCTCCCAACAAAGCACCGCGTATGTGCTTCCCAAATACGGCCACATTCCCCCAACCCCTGGTGTTTTTTGTCCGATTGTGTTCATATTTGATATGTAGGTTTATGATGACACACCCCTCACCTGTATAGTTTTTGTTATCGATTGGTTGATCAGTTTAGAAAATAATTAACCCTTTGCACGCATGCTATCCGATGCAATAAGTTGAACATATTCCTTCTGATCTGCCTCATATTTCTTACTTACCAGTAGGTCTTTCTTAGCACGTTCTTCATCTGTATGGATTTTGGTATCGTTTATTTAACCCTTTCTGCTCTTGTTTTTAATAGAATTCATCCAAGCTGTGTTGACTTAAATATTTTTCATCTGATCATTACCAAATTTGGTACTTATGGTCCTCACCCCGAAATACAGATCAAGTTCGAATTTGAGTTTGATCCGGTATATTTTAACAGAGTTATGGCCATTTAAAATTCAAGTAACTGACAATGTAATTAATGCTTGCACTGTGAGCTTAGAAGAGAACTTCTCATCACACAGAGAGTGTATTATTGGCATTGAGTTGTGTTTAGCTGGACACTAGATAGATAGATAGTATGGCTAGCAGAGTCTGTTGATAAAATCTGTCAAAACTGATTGATGACTCTCTGGTCCAGTTCTGTTTTCTGTGCAATATTAATTTAACCCCTTTGTTGAACAGGTTCATGACATTAGAGACTGAGTTATTGTATGGGTTTCTAAAACCAATGACATGCTTTTTATAGACTTTTTGTGTTTATCAGTTCATTAGTTTGGGTAAGATTAACCCCATTCTATCCGATTTCATAACTGAAATATTTCCATTGATTATGTTTTTAGTTCTTGGCATAGTTTATGATAACACACCCCTAACCTGCATAGTGAGGGTCATTTGGTTTATTTGCTTAAAAATATTAACATCCTCCACCAATCCTCCACCAATAACTAAATATTTTTTCACATGATCACTATATAAATAATTGCATGTGATGACACATTCTTCACCTGTATAGATTTTGGTATCGATTGAATGGTTTTGAAAATATTAACCATAACTTTAATTATATTTCCGCTGTTTACATACATTATTTCTTTCCAATGATCAGTTTAGAAGAAAATTAACCCACCCCATTACATAGTCATACAGTATGCTATCCAATGCAATGAATCTAATATTTTCAATCTGACCAATCTCATATCCTACCTCTAGCTATCTGAAAATTCTGCATTAAAACATTTTATATCGAATCATTATCAATCATTTTATATCCAGGTCTATACATCCCTCACTTGTATAGTTGTTCAGGTATTGATTGTTTTTTGAATGGGAAATATTAACCCTTTTCTCCCATCTAAATGATCTCATGAATTTTTAATATGCAGCTAACACAAAACATAATAAAACAAAATAACAATAATAAAAAAAACATAATATGTTATGTCTCACATTCCAATGTAATAAGCAAATAAGTGGAGTTGCTATGATGTTTATCTACTTAATGTCTTAACTATTTTGTCTTTAACTGCTATGGTGCTTCTCTCTGACTATGGATTGAGCTTAATTAGATTTATCACTCTATAAGACATATCTGTGTTGGAGTGACCTAATAGGTTGAAATCGAATGCCACATCCGTGTTCCTATTGTGTTTATGTGAGCAAGATGCCCAATAAGTCTGATTCCACTTGTGACCTTAATAGTAAGGTGTGAATTGTTGAAACTTTTGCACTCATGAAAAGGTTGGTGTAAGGATTTATTAAAATAGCTAATCGGTATCGCCAAGGTATGGGTTAAACATCTGCCGATCATGATCGGCCTCTCGTTATATATGTAACTTCAGAAACCTACATGTATCAAGAATAATTAATATTGAATAATCTCTGCTCTTCGCATTTAATTCTCAGAATCCAGGATTACACTAATCATAAACCTAATTATACCCCCCACAACGAAGTTAGGGGGGGTATACTGGAGTCAGCTTGTCTGTCCGTCCGTCGTCCGTCCGTGGACAAAATTTGCTCGGAGTTTTTCTCAGTCGTTTTTTTTATCAATTTCCGTGAAACTTGGCACAGACATCAACCACCATGGGAACCTGTGCACCTGCGATTATGACGTCTGTCAGACTTTTTTTTGTGGAGTTATCCCCCCTTTTTCGACTTAGAAATTTTTCGCAACATGTATACTTTTGTCCGAGCTTTTATTCCTACATTTTTTGGTCAATTTTTTAAAAACGTGGCACAGATATTTAGTACCATGGGAACTTGTGCACCTGCGATTATGACGTCTGTCCGACATTTTTTGGTGGAGTTATCCCCTTTTTTCGACTTATAATTTTTTTTGCAACATGCATAATTTTGTCCGAGCTTTTATTTCTACATTTTTCTGTCAATGTTTTTTAATCTTGGCACTGATATTTAGTATCATGGGAACCTGTGCACCTGCAATTATGACGTCTGTCCGACATTTTTTTATTCCTACATTTTTCGGTCAATAGGTTTAAGATTAGGGTTATGGTTGTACACCTGCAATGGGAACTGTTATTTTATTATTTTAACTAAATGTTTACTGACATGTGAAACATCTTAGTATTTTTAAAACAGGGGGGTATCTGTAGTCCCATTGGGACAGTCACACCTCTAGTTCGACTTAGAACATTTTTGCAAAATGCATAATTTTGTCCGAGCTTTTATTCCTACATTTATTCCAAAAAATAGGTTAGGTTTGTGCACCTTCAATGGGAACTGTTATTTTATTATTTTAACTAAATGTTTACTGACATGTGAAACATCTTAGTATTTTAAAAACACGGGGGGTATCCTTAGTCCCATTGGGACAGTCACACCTCTAGTTAACCATGGCTGAAATATTTCATGGTTACAACACAGTAATATCGAACAAAGTTTATATATTTTCACAGCACATAGAAGGGCAGAAGTTGGCAGATTTATTCGCTGATTTGACAGCCCATGATAAACTGGAAGGAAATCTCAAGAAGCTCAAGGCTGATGACATGGACAATGATGGAATGAAAGAAGCTGCAGTGCAGTTAAAATTTATAAGTATGCCATTGATCAGTCTCTTTGAAAAGCCGACGAATATCCTATCAGATGTACAGTAATGCCCTAAGTAATCGACTCCTTAACCACAGCAGAAATATGGGTAACTTTTCATGATTTAGTCGGAAATATGGCTTGTTACCATTCATCGGAAAGCTCTCGCCGAGAGCTTTCCGATGAATGGCAACAAGCGATATTTCCGATTAAATCATGAAAAGTTACCCATAATTCTGCTGTAGTTTTACTTAGTCGATTACTTAGGGCATTACTGTACGGGGAGAGCTTTCCGATGAATGGCAACAAGCCATATTTCCGACTAAATCCTGAAAAGATACCCATAATTCTGCTGTGGTTAAGGAGTCGATTACTTAGGGCATTACTGTACATCTCTAGATCTGTGGTTTAAAATTAGTTTCTATATTGATGGGATTCCCTCAGACACTGTTTCGTGGTTGGTTTTATTTAACTCTTTGAGTGCCAGGTCTGATTTTTGTATCAACCCATATACCCTGTGCCAATGCATTCTCTTATATATGCGAGTCGACCATAGGTCGCCTCGCATATATAAGAGAATGCATTGGCTTAACAATTTTTTTTTATTTTTTTTTACAATTTTAATATATTTTATTATATTCTTTAACAGACTTATTGTGTAGGTTTAGGGACGATAAAATCGGCCCCTGGCACTCAAAGGGTTAAATTGCCAAGGGCAATAACACATTATTTCGCATCTTGTTATCTTTATAACTACTACTAAATACTACGATTCTGACAAACATTTACTGCCCCAGGAATGCACTCCATATTTGGAAAAGGTTTATTACATCATGTTGGAAATGCAATGAAATGAAATGAAAGTAAGCGAGAGATTTAGAGACATACATCTAATAGGATTTTCGTCGGCTTTTCAAAGAGACTGGCCATTGATAATTCCTGTGTCCTAAATTATGCAGTTAACATCATAGCAATGATACTGATAGTAGCGGTACATGTATTTTATATAATTTTTTTGAGGAAGTTGGGCTTATCATGCCATATGAATTATGGATGGCTGGACTGCTCATTCACAATTGAATTTGGACACATTTATATGGAGGACCTCAAATCCACCCATGGTTCAGCTTGATATGAGAACATTTTGATCCACAAAAGAAGCAATTCCTGCTTCAAAAAACCTTAAAATGTTATTTTTCTTCTTCTCAAATGAGACATTTCTGAAGAAGCAGGTAGATGCAATGTCTTCATTTATATGCTTATCTGGGCACAATTCCATGTATTGGGCACATCCTTTTCTGACTGTAATTTGGGGGAATTTGAAGGCCTGCTAACCTCCAGGGGATAATGCTTGTTTGATAACTTGATCTGGATAAGTTTGGTGATGTCAAATATCATGAGACCAATTAGGTTATAAAATACATTAAAGATGGTCTATCTCTTCCCGGCCACAATTACACAATTAATAATTTTTATTAAACCATATTTTAGGACTACAAATACCTTTTTCTGTGAATAAAAAATGAACGTTGAGGATATTATTTATCTACAAAGGGATAATCGAGTGATTTATTGTAGACCAATGGCTTATTTTTGCGAAATACAGCAAAATACATAAGATTTCAAAACGTTCAATAAAATATTGTGTGTTGTTCTTGAACAATACAAACCTATTACAACAACAACGACATTGGCGACATCAACTAAATTATGAGGTATAGTCTACATTAAGCACACGTTTATTCAAATAAATAAAACAATATCGACCTAAATTTTAGTATATTACATGCTACGCACTTCAGAGTGTGAAATAAACATAAAACAACACACGTTAACTTTATTGTACTCGTTTGTCGTGCCGCGAGGTAAAACTCGAACCTCCGGTTCTCGTTTTACCATCGTGCCACAACAAACTCATACAATAACATTAACCAGTCCACACACATTTGTGTCTTTCTATCTTTTTATTCCTGATGTAGCCGAGCAAAATATGACACTTTGCCTTGATGGATAGTGCTAACAATATAGAGTTCTCCCTCATGCTATGCTCTGAACTTTTCTGCAAGATCCTCTGAAGTTACTGTTCTAAAATAGCCTGTAAAACTGTCCCGAAAGGTTGTATGTATTACACATATACCGGTACATGTACCAGAACAGAAAAATTTAAATAACTTAAATATTAATTGAGCGTTTCCGGACATGTATCATTTGATTCATGTTTTTCTTAATTTATACTGTGGAAACTATATAAAAGTATATAACAAAGAGATACACTATCTCTAAAGAAATAAACACAAATTATTAAAATGACCACTCATGTGTAAATATGCAAATTCAAGACATGAATTCAATTTTTCAGACAAATTGTGTTCGCCTGACTATATCCAGACTAATTGTAATCATCCTCCTTGAAATTAAAGGCAATCCGATCAGAAGTCCCCATATCATCAAGTCACAACAACAAACAACATTTCTTCAAAATATTTTTTTTTTTTATCAGAATCAATTAATTACAACAAAATAATGCTAACCGCTGTCAACTATGGTATATAATTTCCCAAAATGTATTCTTTATCAACATGTTGTTCAACAAAATATGACCATATTATCACTTGCATATCACAAATTATCCATCTTCATCTGCAATTTTGTCCGAGACCATAGGTTGATATCTGATCACTCTGAGCTTTGATGGGTTGGTTCCTCGACTCAAATCAAATTATTTTCACCCCTGAAGCCAAAGAAATAGTCATTTGGGAGCTTTAATTCGGATTAACAAAACAAACATAGAATTCTCAGATATTTTGTCTGTTGTTGCAGATATCCTTGATAAATACCGACTCAGGGAGAGGTTTCCTGTTGATGATAGAATGGCCAATGAAATACCTCATTCAGTTGACCACCTTAAGATTACAGATAGGAGGCTTCAGAATGTCTGGGACCAAGCAGACCTCTCAGAATTTACAGGTATTTTTATTAATTACAATGATTTTTTATTTCATTTCCATGTGCAGTTATTTCAACCCTTTCAGTAGTTAATTGATTTTCCATCCAGTTATAAATGTTTACGTTGGAAATATCTAAATATTATTCATCTGGAGGAGTGTTTTGATATTTCAAATGCAGAAGACTATGTCATATATATTCAGTCATTTGGAGGGGAATTTTAGAATAATAAGGCACAATTTGTTGAACTTGTTATCTGAGCATATCTCAAACGAATCGTTGGCAAGTAAATTTAGTCATCAAAGGGTTAACTAGGGAATTTCGTTATTGTACCTATGGAATATCAAAAAGATTATAAAGGGCCCTGGACCCTACCATTGAGAAAAAAATTTGATAGGGGTTTGATTTGTGAGTTATCAACCAGTTTAACAACTCTTAGCACTGCCATCTTCATCTGTCAGTAAGAATTTGAAATCCAATCAGCTGTGTGATGTGTAGCAATGCATCCACTTATCATTCCAATTGACAAAATAATGAAGTAAATCTTAGGAATCCTGATACTGAAATCAACCACTTTGGTAAATTTGGAAATTTTAAGTGATACAAAGGATAAGTCCTGCAGGCCTTAAAATATGCCTAAAATCAGAATCATGATTCTCATTTTGATTCTCATAAAAAGTGATGGATTTTAAGGCCTTCCCTGTGAGTATGCATGTACCCTCGAAGTACCCTTAAAGAATGTTATAACATTACAAGTCATCAGTATGAACATGATGAAAGTTGCTCTTTCTAAATCTACAATTCTGGTGCTAAATAAAATTGTCTAGTTAACTGGTAAGAGACTGGTTGTTTTTGGGGTACCGTATCAATTCTGTTCAATTTATACTTAATATTTAAGAACGATTAAACTTGTATTGTAAATGTAAGTTGCTGACTTTAATATGTGCACATTGCAGGGGAAGAATTGCAGGAGTTGAAAGAAGAATTCTATCATCATCAGATGAAAATCGATGAGTTTGATGCCTTCAAAAATGAAGTGGACTTGGATTCAGGTGAGTTTTGCTACCAACATCTAGGTTATACCGGGAAGATTTTTCATTTCATGTTTACAAATTGCAGACTTTTTGGGACATATAGTAAACTTGGAAATTCATTTTCAAAAGTAACACAAGTCGCTTATCTCAACATAAACAGTCTGAGATACAAATATATTGATATCCGAAATATTCTCTCAAATAATCTTGTTGATTTACTCTTTTTAAGTGAAACTAACTTGACAGTAGTTTCCCAGATGCCCAGTTCAGGGATGTAGAAGGATATCATTTCTGGCGTAAAGATCGAACCGCTAAGGGCGGTGGCATTGTTGCATATTTAAGATCTGACATACCTGGTGGTCGAAAACCTAATCTTGAATTTAAAGGCATAGAATCCATCATGGTTGAGGTTCAAGTTAACAGAGCAAAATGGCTCTTCTCAGGATTATACCGACCACCATGTAAGTCAAACAAGACTTTTGAAAATGATTTCAAATTAATATGTGACAAACACACCACAAAATATGACAACCTTTTATATATTGGTGACCTTAACATAGATATGTTAAACTCATCCAAATGCACTAATTTTTCCGCACTTTTAAAGGTTTTATCTCTGAAAAATATTGTTAAAACTCCTACGTGTTTTACAAAAAACGCAAATCCAACCTTAAATGATGTCATTCTGACAAACAAAGCAAATTTATGCTTCCATCATCTAAACTTCTGTACGGGAATAAGTGATGTACATAACTTAATCTCCTTTCAACTGAAATCACATGTGGCTTTACCTCGTAAAGATCCTATAAATTATAGGAGTTTCAAATCTCTAAAAACTGATGCGCTCATTGAGGACATCACGAAGATTCCTTTCCATGCAGCATATGGATTTGATGATATCAATGATATATACTGGATGCATGAAAGGCTTCTTCTTGATGTCATTGATGAGCACATCCCTGTTAAAACAAGGCAGCCACATAAAAACCCGGCCCCGTTTATGAATAAGGTTTTGAGAAAAGCTATCTATAAGAAAAGATTCTTACAGAAACGCTATTTTAAATACAGATCACATAAAAATTGGGAACTTTACCGTAAACACGTATCAAGAAGGAAAGCATCCAGTCGTATTTTAATGACAAATGTTCAGATGGCCCAAAATCTGCTGATTTTTGGCCAACTGTCAAACCATTTCTGACAAATAAGGGCTTTAAAGCCAAAACAAGTACATTATTACTGGAAAATGGTGAGTTAATTACTGACCAACAATCTGTCTGTGAAATTTTCAACTCATTTTTTATTGACGTTGCATCAAATATACCCATGAACCATCAAAAAATGCTGAAACTATGTAACTCAGCAATCCACGTGCCTTTGAGTAATCTTTTTAACCACTCTCTGTCTGTCGTTGCTTTCCCGGATAGCCTTAAAGTTGCTCAAGTGACACCTATACACAAGAAAAATGATATTTTGAGTAAGGAAAACTACAGGCCTGTTAGTATTTTACCTACTATATCAAAATTATTTCAGAAAGCGATAAATTCACAGCTACAAATGCATTTTTAATCTATTTTTAAACCCGCTCTCTCAGCTTTTAGGAAGCATCATGGATGCAGTGACGTAATGTTAAGTGCCATTGAAGACTGGCGCAGGGCACTTGACAAGCATGAAAGTGTTGCCGCTGTAATGATGGACCTTTCAAAGGCTTTTGATTGCCTACCTCATGATCTTATGTTAGAGAAACTACGTGCATATAATCTTTGTGAAAAGTCGGTGTCTTATATGGGGAGCTATCTTTCTGGTCGCAGACAATGCGTTAAACTTGGCTCCAGTGTGAGTTCCTGGAGGTGCATCACCAAGGGTGTACCACAGGGATAAATACTGGGCCCAACCATGTTTAACATCTTTCTGAATGACATTTTCGGCTTTGTGAAGGACTGCTCCCTTTATAATTATGCAGACGATAACACAATTTCCTTCTCTCACAAGGACCCTGATGTAGTTCGGAGCACTCTGGAATCTAATAGCCTTCATCTCATTGAGTGGTTCGCACTAAATGGCATGAAGGCAAATCCAGAGAAGTTCCAAGCAATATCATTGGGTCCCAAAAGTAAATCTATAACTGGCATAAATGCTTCACATCTTATCCCATGTATCGAGGAAGTGAAATTACTCGGTATAACTCTGGATAGTAAATTGACATTTAACACTCACATTGATTCGCTATGTTCAAAGGCATCAAGGCAGCTAAATGTCTTAAAGAGACTTGGACATATGCTGACCCTCTCAGGCAAAAAATGTATCTTCAAATCTTTCATCCTCTCAAATTTTAATTATTGCCCTCTTACCTGGCATTTCTGCAGTGTGTCCTCTATGGACAGGCTGGAGAAAATTCAGGAGAGAGCCTTTCGTTTTATCTATAATGACTACACATCTGATTATGACTTTCTCCTAAAGATTGCAAACTGTGAGCATCTACATCTCCAAAGACTCAGACTTATGGCACTCACAGTTTTCAAAATACCAAAGAAGGACATTAGCACTCCTTCCTATTTGGACTGCCTGGTGAAACGTAAACATAGTTCATACTCTTTTAGAAATTCTGAGACTTTGGAACTGCCAATCACCTGATACTACTACTTTCAGTTTAAGCTCGTTTAGATTCATGGCACCTAAAGTGGGGAATTCTCTTCCAGAGTCATGCAGAGACGATGAAAGACTTTGAATGTATGTTACAAACCTGGAATGGTTTTAAATGTAAATGCAGTGCCTGTAGGATATCCTAATTATATGCATATGTTTTGTATTTTAATCTGCACTCTCTGGTCTTGTATCTCTGAATGGAACAAAACGTGTTATCCAGGAATGAAATATGGACTCGTTGTGCACATTACTGTGCCGTATATGAATATACAAATTTGTGTCTTACGCTTTTGATCGAGTCAGGGCTACCTGTCCTCAGGGATTTTACTCGTCTTTTACAAAGTTTTAGCTAATATAAATGTAATTTATTTTTCAGATAGGTTGTGTTTTATTCACGTTACTGTTTATGTACATATTCATTGTTTTACAAGTCAGTTAAGAGCTTAATGCTCATGTTTGTAATTTAAAATGCCTGACTTTATAAATAAAGCTTTTGAACTTGAACTTTGAACTTGAAAAGAGTTTTTTATCTTCATAATAATATCCCGAATATACATGTAAAATTTCCCGACAATTGGCCCCATGATTCTTGAGATACAGCGTAATATGTCAGGGAGGAACTTACAAATTTGGTGTTTATATGAAAACAACCATTGTCTGTTGACAAGTAGGGCCATAACGATTAACAGCTCCATGATTCGATACGATGTTTCCCTGACAATTCGATGCGCATCGCGATGCAGCTATGCTGGAGTACATGTATGATATCTGATATCAGCGGGACAAGCAGGTCATTTAGAGCATACCTTATCATGATCACTGTTCAATATTGTAACACTGATGGGGTACTTGTGCTATCAATGAAACTAATATCAGTTCTTAATATTTATTCGCATCTGGATATGATAAGAAATGTTTTCAACGAGTGTAGTTGAATCATTTTGCAGTAAAATTCGGGGTTGCGACAATTAAAAAATACAGAATCGAATCGGCAATGAAATGAATCGTGAATCACATCAAGAACAGGAAATCGCGATGCATCAAAATTGTGATGAATTGTTACGGCCCTATTGACAAGTGTCTTCTTTATAGCAAGTGAGATTATATCCCTTTCTATACTAAATGCTTGTTGATGAGTAATTCCCTTAGGAAATACTCAGATAATAAGTTAAAAAATTACCATAGGTTGTTTGGTGAACTTATTATCTGAACATTTCCCACCAAAGAATATGAATCCTTCTGCACTTGTATCATATTTTAATATGTCTACTCTTATTACCTGAACACCCCCACCCCCCAAATGAATAATAGAGCATTCCAATGTATACATTAATACAGTAATGCTCTAAAAAATCGACCCCTTAACCACAGCAGAATTATGGGTAACTTTTCAGGATAGTTACCCATAATTCTGCTGTGGTTAAGGGGTCGATTACTTAGGGCATTACTGTATGTGAATGGGAGAATCCATTCAGTATAGAAAGGGTTAATCTAGCGGTATGCTCACACACTGACATAGTTTTCTTTCTTTTCTAGATTTCGGAAATGATTTAGTAAAACAGAAAGAGTGGCATAAGAATAATAGAGAGCTCAAAAATAAACACCGGGATATCAGAGATAGTGTTGATATACTCAAAGAAAAGCTTGCTTCAGTTGATGACTCTGAATTTCAAGATCATAGAGTGTATGAGTTGTGGGCCCTGGCAAAAAGAGCGAATATGTCAGCTGATGAACTGGATTCATTCAAGGTAACTACCATAACAAACCTGGCTTTAAAGGCACCCAAGTCGTTCACATTGAGTTAATATCTTAGATAGTGATTTGGTGGGAATCCAAGTGGTATTATCGTGTGAGTTACTCAGTCAGTTACGTGTCAGAAGGGTTTGTGCTGCCGTGAGGCAAATTTGCCAAATGCCAAAAAAAATTCAATTTGGAAGAAAAAAAAAATCAATTGGCAAAAAAAATGGCAAGTGTTTTTCAATAACATACTGGGAAATATTCTTTTCGAAAATATAGAATGACAAATTGTCTCCTATGGGAAATCAAACGGTAGCGTGTTTAAACACTCGTGTTATTAACAAAGGAAGCCAATTACGCCAGACTGAGTTGAAATCAGCAGCTTATGTTGTTACAACTTGCGGAACTTTTATGTTAGTCATCAAATCTCATCAATGATAACAGTTCATTAACGAACACGTGTCAATCAAAAGTTTCTGATCTATTGACCAAACGGACATTCAAAGTTTCATGGTTGCATAATCGACCGTGGTTGAATTAGGACAGTCAGAAAGGGACAAGGTTTTGTAAAGTTTGCATTGAGGCTGGTATAAGTCATAATGCATTTGTAAGCGGTTGTTCCATTTTCAAGAAAGATTACATCACATTGCTCGAATCAGCAAACGGCTTGATGAATGGCAACAAGCCATATTTCCGACTAAATCCTGAAAAATTACCCATGATTCTGCTGTAGTTAAGGGGTCGATTATTTAGGACATTACTGTAGTTTATGACACTTTAACCCTTTCTTTGCGAAATGCTCATCGATGAGTAGTTCTGTTAGGAAATGTTCAGTTTATAAGTTCAACGAACAGGCCATTTTATATAGCTGAACTTATTATCTTAAAGACCATGTTATGCACTTGGTCGGTTGCTTGAAACTGATAAGTTAGTATTCAGGCGGTGTGCCAACTGAAGGAATGTAGCATTCTATCAACATCGCTGAAAATATCAAACAAATCAACCGTACCACTCCATAGAAAACATTGTGTGAACTAAAATATTTACTTCTCGATTAGGGACGAAACTGTTGGTGATAAACTAACAAAAACAATTTCGCCATCGAGAGTCACTGCATTTAATTAATATATAACAGTGACAGTGTGTGTTGTAATATTTGTAAAAATAACTATTGTGAGCAAGATTATTCTCCATTTCTCTTTGATCGCTCTACCCGAGTGTTTCGCATCACTTTAACTTTTCCCACTAATTAATACGATTCCTTCTGCTCTTTATTATTTTTTCGGCTGATCATTTTTCCTGTGTGGGAGAATCTATTTAGTAAAGATATGGTTAATGTCTTCTGCATTATAATTTGACTTTTACAAGACATTACATGTATAACAATTGAGTAATTTCTGACTTTATTTTAGAATGAGTTGAAGCATTTTGAGCGTCGATTGGAGAAGCACGATTACATGAAGGAACAGCTAACCCAAGCGGAGATGATTTACGAAGCACAATACAAAAGAGGGAATTATCCCGAAAAACATTCAATATTACAGAATAAAGTCAAAGATTATGAAAGACAGGTTTCTAGTAGTTCTATTAACCCTTTACCCAACAGAACGGCCCTGTGCCAATGCATTCTCTTATATATGCGAGGCGACCTATGGTGCATTGGTTTAACACATTAAAAATTATAAAATTGTTAAAGAATGTAAGAAAAAATGGTAAAAAGTGTTAAAAAAAGATTTTTTTTAGGCCAATGCATTCTCTTATATATGCGAGGCGACCTATGGTCGACTCGCATATATAAGAGAATGCATTGGCACAGGGCATAACTAACTATCACAATGTGGTCAAGGAGCCGGTTCCAATGATATCCATATTTGTATGGTTCTATTGAGACAGACCGAAGATATTTTAGGCTGTTGAAGCTTTATTTGGCCGGTTTGTTGGGTAAAGGGTTAAAATATTTTATCAGGTTTCCTTTTTATGTGTACCATACCATATATGGTACACATAATGCCGACATGCCAGACAAAAATCTTATTTTCTCGCTATCACAAGCCAGTGCTATGCCATTTGTTTTTCGTCTGTTTAGAGCTATTTCTCTGTAAAGCATATAATAATTATAGGATGTTACTTGGTTGATTTGATATTAGCCTATTAGGCCCGATATCAGCCCGAGGTAACCTCATATCAGCCTGAGACCAAAGGTCGATGGCTGATACGAGTTTACTGAGGGCTGATATCTGGCTTATAATATCAAACCAACAAAGTTATACCATATTTATTAATTAGATTGCCTCTTAGTAACTGACAACTAACTACACATTATTTAGCAGTAAAGTAGATTTACAGCATGTCGTAAAACCATATTACTCAAATATGTGAGGTCGTAAAAAGATATTACTCAGACTGGTGATGTCGTAAAATGATATTCACATAGTTCGATAACAGACCGTTTTGGACAAAAGTGTCATATCTAATTAATAAAGGTATCTATCTATCCTTCTTTGCTTATTGTTGCCATTTCTGTTCCAGGCAGTAAAGACGCACGCAGATTTGAAGAAAACTTTAGACAAAGCATATAACAGACACTCAGAATTATGACAAGGACTAAACTCATCACCTGCTTCACCGTCAGACTAGTGTGCCAAAGTCTTCCCATATCAATCATAAAATTCTGGTCATACTCTTAATAACATATTCCACATAAAGAATGAATCTCCATCCCAAGAAATTATTTACAGAAGCTGCTTGTGTCTGCAAACACACTTCTGTTTGTTTTGAAGGTTCTTCTTACTTACGTAATTGGTTCTGGTGTTTCTCCTAATCATTACGTTACTGTCACGAGTAAAGTAGGAATCTCGTCACACCATGAATTACTGGTTATGATTAACCCTTTCAACCTATAAAGAACTCTCGTACCCACCATTGGTTATGTGGTCCTGCCAATTCAATATAACGCTGGTGGGTCCTGGTGAAGTACTATGATGCTGGTAGGGCAAACTGAAGCTGTGAAAATGTACGGTTAATATATTTTGTACATTTTATACTTATGCAACAGCAATAATAATAGCCTGGTTTATGAACCCATCTTAAAACTTTTTCCCTTTTTTTTGTAAATTTTTTTTTATTTTTTTTATTGCTCTATGTTAATGATTGGCAGAGTATTTTGTTCTGCCTTCCCCCCCCCCCCCCCATTTTGAATTTTTGTGTGAGAAGAAATGTCTGTTTGGTTTGATGATTTGATTGAATCTTATCATTTTCAAAAATATTATGGAATTCATGTAGAGATCCACTGTTTGTCCATTATTTTTTCCCCCTCCTTCATCTTACTATTTTTCTGTCCAAATGTTCGTAAACCAGGCTTTAATATTGGTGTGGCCAGTTCATCACAATATTCATAGAAACAACACAACAGATCCAGATAGTGAGATATTCCTTGTGTATTACTTTTTGTTGAATGAAGGTTGTGTGCATTTACATATTTTTTATACATTTTACAAATAAATTATTATTTCATTGTACTGTTTTCAATATGCAAAATTAAAATAAAAGGTCAGCCAACCACAGTGTCCCCGACAACGTGGCAAGTCGATGCCGCTTTGTTAAAGAAATTATAAAAAAAATTGTTGAAATATTCTAGTCGAAAAGGGTTAATAAGTTATCTTTTCCAATTGTTGGATGAATAGATAATTTTATGGAATAAAATCTCCAATTTTCCAAACAATGTATAGAATTAATCATCCTATGCCGTTTAGTCATTACATTTTCAAAAGAAGCCTATTTGAATTTCTAATTTAAGAGTTTTGAACTCTTCAAGCATTTTATGAGTCCATCTTGATTTATAACACACATAATCAGACCAGACTTGTTTACCTTCCCCATTTTTACAGGGAAACTCCCGATTTGAATCCTCTTTTCCCCTGCAGTCCGGAAACAGAATCTCACCATTTCATATTTTGTAATAGAATATTGTTCTCTGACTAACAGGCTGTCCCTGTGGCGACTAACACAGATGCAACAAGAGTATCGCTAGGGCGTGGCAAAATACGCCCTTAAGCCATTTTGAATTGTACCAACATCAAAGTATCAGACCAAGACTGGATAGACGTTCGCATGGTGTGTATTTGTGGGACTCGTATATCTTTATGGTGGGAGAAATGATCCTACTTCAACATGGAAAGACTAAGCAACATGAAAATCACATAAATGTTCACAATTTTAGACTTAATAGGGGTAGGCCTGATATGTTTGCCAGATTTGTCACTTTGTTGTCGGAAAGCTCATACGGAAAAATATTCTGCAATTTGGTTCTTGTAAAATATGGAAAATGTTTTAGGCCTCATCAGACAACAGTTCTGCAGGGCCTTGACAAAAGCATCGCTAGGGCGTGCCTGAACGACATCGCGTTTTTGCTTGAGATTTCCCATAAATTGACCCATGCGAACCACTTTATACGGAATTTAAGGACTTTTCAAGGATTAGTGGTTGATTCTTTTTTTAAATATATACAAAATTCGGAAACATTTGACAGCTCCCATAAAAGAGATCGCCCTGATGATCCATATGAAGTTTGGTGACTATCTTTGCAAGGAATAAAATCCAAGTCATTCAAAGAGTAAAATCCAAGATGGCTGGTAGCTGCCATGATTTTCATAGTCAATAGCTCCCATCTGGAGGTGATCCCAAATGCACCAGAAAACAAAATTCAGAAAAAAAATGGTACTCTCCCATCTGAGTATCACCCCGAAGATCCATACAAAGTTTGGTGATGATCGGATGAAGGATGTGGCCTGTATGGTGTGCTAAAGGAAATTATTGACAGCCGCCAACCCATTGCAATAGCTATCTCTACTCGGTCATTAGTACCATTAATTCTGACAGTTGCTGCTGACATACACCCACAGTGCCAAAAAGAAACATGGACAGGATGGTACGCAAATTTGATATAATGGATAAATAACTCTTAAAACGGAAGTTATGAACACCATCACTTCCAGAAGACATTGAGATATTTGCTCAAGACGGACAAAAACAAGACAGTCAATGACTGTGGGGTCGCTCACCAGACTGCAAAGACTGGGACTCTGGAGACCAAAACAGAGAGCACTTTTCATAATCACTTTAAAAGAAGTAGATTTAAACAGGATATGTGGCTAGAGAGAGACTTCAAGTATGTAGCTTGGTAAAAAACCACCTTGAAATTGCCAACTGTACACTACTGATCACCCCCCTCCTCCAGCTCAACAAGTCCCCTCCCGACCGGGATCCAGACTCCCAAGTCTTAGGTTGGAATTTCACAACCGACACCTCAAACTTTCTCAATTGTTGGAAATTTCCAATCTCACAAGCGCCTTTTTCTAAAACCATTTAAACATGTTTGAAGCCCGATTATCCATGGATCCAAAACACAATACATGTATGTCAGACAGCCCTGGGAATTAAGGAAAATTTGCCTAGGCAATATTTTTGCCTAGGTGAAAGAAATCAGCCTAGGCAAAAACAGATTTTACCTAGGCAATTTTGCAACAATATTGCCATCTCAAATCAATATGATTCAATAATAACCTGAAATGCATAGTTATTTTGGAGAACATTTCCAGGCCACTACTCATCATATATATACATGCCACAAATCATCTCCAAAACTAGTGCCCTTATGGGTAGCTAGTTAATGGCCCAGTGCCATGGAAACAATTTTAGGACAATATATGTAAAGAGTGATTTAAGGAAGTCATTTTGGCTAAAGAGGTTCTATTTCTGATGGACATAAATCAATTTTAGTATTAACCCAATGAACTTGTTTTACCTAGGCAATATAATTGCCTAGGCAAACTGATTTTGCCTCTGCTTTTACCTAGGCATTACCTATTGCCTAGGCTAATTCCCAGGGCTGTCAGACCAATCAGTCAGGTGGTTCCAAGGTAGATGTTTTAATGAATTTGGTATTTCTATGATTTTATTGGACACAAAAGTGTTAACTCCCCATAGACTGCCATTTCTTGACAGGTTGACCTCATTTTAACAAATCTGTATCTCAGTCACTAAAGGATCTTCCTGATTCCTCCATACTATATGTAAGCTAAATAGTCCAAAATCCCTTGAGAAGACATTTTAAGAATTACTATAGAGACATATAGTTATGTCCCTGGTCCCACCCTTTTAACCTGGTGACCCCATCTGAATAAATTTGAATCCCAGACACCAAAGAACCCTTCATACATATCATAAATATCAGTCAAATAGACCTGATGGTCCTTGTGAAGGAAGCATATTAAGAGGGAAACTGTCCTTCGCTTGGCCCCTATTTGACCAGGTGACCCCATTAAAAAAATCTGAATTGCAGTCAAGGAAGAACATTCCATTCTATATAAGCCAACTAGTTCTTGCAAACATATTTTAAGAATTACTATGTAGTGAAATAGTAAAGTCTCTTGCTCTGCCCTTATTTGACTTTGTGATCCCATTTTCACAAATCTGATAAGGATAAAAATTAAGTTCCCCAGTTGAAGTTGGTGATATTCACCCATTGGGCACCTCATTTATGAATTTTATCTTCTGCAAATTAGGGGATATAGAAACTTCCTAGAAGGGAAATTTAACTAACAACAATGTAAATTTGATACTATAGATACTTCCCAGAAGATGAGGCCTAAGCAGAATGAGGTCGTCAGAGGGTGAATTTGGTGATGCTAGCCTGCTGTGTCGGATAGCATCACAAAAAGCGTGTCTGTTCCTACATTGTGTATGCCTGGCCTCAAGCAACACAATGTATTATACAACAAGCCTTGAAATAGTGTGATAGTGTGTCTGTCATTTGCAGAGTGAGGTCCCCAGAGGGTGAATTTAGTGACGCTAAATTCACCCTCTGGGGACCTCATTCTGATAAATTCCTCAACTGCTATGGAAGACCTAGAATAAAATTGAATTTCCCCAGTTGAAGTTGGTGATGTTCACCCATTGGGCCCCTCAATTATGAATTTTATCTTCTGCAAATTAGGGGATATAGAAACTTCCTAGAAGGGAAATTTAACTAACAACAATGTAAATTTGATACTATAGATACTTCCCAGAAGATGAGGCCTGAGCAGAATGAGGTCCCCAAATGGTGAATTTGGTGATGCTAGCCTTGAATCAAGCTTTGAAATAGTCTGTCTGTTATTTGCAGAATGAGGTACCCAGAGGGTGAATTTAGTGAGGCTATCCTGCACAGCGGGCTAGTATCACTAAATTCACCCTCTGGGGACCTCATTCTGATAAGGCCCTCAACTGCTATGGAAGACCTAGAATAAGATTGAAGTTCCCCAGTTGAAATTGGTGATGTTCACCCATTGGGCACCTCAATCATGAATTTTATCTTCTGCAAATTAAGGGATACAGAAACTTCCTAGAAGGGAAATTTAACTAACAACAATGTAAATTTGATACTATAGATACTTCACAGAAGATGAGGCCTAAGCAGAATGAGATCTTGAGACTCTAGATACTTCCCAGAAGATGAGGCCTAAGCGGAATAAGGTTCTCAGAGGGTGTATTTGGTTATGCTAGCCTGCTGTGTAGGATAGCGTCACTAAATTCACCCTCTGGGAACCTCATTCTACAAATGCCAGGCACTCTTTGAGAAAATGAAATTAATCTGATTTTAATGACCACTGAGTGATAATATAAACAACAAGGGTGCTTCATTGATAACACCATTAATCTCATTTAAATTATGGATGACATGAATACACTCCCTGGGGACTCTGTCTAAGGCTGCATGTCTATCAGTTCACAGGATAGTCCAAGTCTTCTTGTACTAAAACCAGCTAAGATATTGGGATGGCGATTTGCTGTTTTTAGTCCAAGCCCGTCCTATATGCTCTCTTATGACAGAGCTTAAGCGTTAGTGACCCGCTGAAATAAAACCACAATTATATGAAATAAAATATCACAATTGCGACAATAAACGGATATTTTCCGCAGAAGACATGCTATTTTATCTGAAACCCACATAAGTTGTGAATTTAAAACGGTAATTTAATGCGAAAAGAGACATTTACCTCAATGTTTACAATTTTTTAAAAGTATGCGAACTCGGTTGACCTCGCGAACTGTGTTCGGCATTTTCCGTTGAAAATATCCCGTAGATTTTGGACAACAGCGCAAATTACGATGAATTCTCCATTGTAATCGTAATTATGTATGTCAATAAATAAAATAATAAATAGATTAATTAAACATTGGAGATATAAATGTAATACACTAAATAAATTAAGGGAATTAGAACCCTCTCAACGTTTAAAACAGTGTAAACACAAGTTACGAGCATTAGATATAATATGCCTTATATGGTGCTACATTTCACCCATATTTGGTGGACTTCCGCGAAATTAAGATATATACTAAGCGAACAGCGCAATATACTGCTCTGGTTAAGCACACACAAAATCAAATCAAATTTGTATAAATTTTTAACCTTAAGTTTGAAAAGTCCCACTAAAACGGAAGAACTATATTTCGTAACTGTGTGATTCGGTTCTCCGATTATTTTATCAACACAGATGTCAAAATGCACATCACACGCATGGCAAGCCAGACACAAGAGTTCTAATTTGCTCCAATTTTGACAAGTTGCTTGCGAAAATTGTCAACAAAACTACCGTTCTGATCCTCCATTATGTCATTAAGTTTTTAGTGCGGGAATTGTTCTGAAAGCACATAGAAAACTGGACTTTCGGGCGATCGGTTTTCGCCATTTTTTTTTGGAAAACCCGCGCTATATATAGAAACGGAAAGTAGAATTCCCAGAACAAACAGCGGATTATGCCGAACTTATTCGGACCACTTCGGCTTTCGGTTAAAACGTAAACAAACAGAGAAACAAATCGATGTTTGTGGCAATCAACCGGAATATTCTATGTGTAATTTATCATTAAAGTTAGATTATTATACACCATTATGACCATAAGATGTAAGCCTTTCCGATGTATATAGCATCATGTATTGATTTGCTAGGTAAATCGAGTAAAATACACCACAAATTCCCGCCACAGATCGTGGGCGTAACTCGTGTGATAGGAATGGTATACAAGCGGGCTTGGACTAAAAACAGCAAATCGCCATCCCAATATCTTAGCTGGTTTTAGTACAAGAAGACTTGGACTATTCACAGGAGAGTTGCCTTGTAATGGGAATTTAAATAAATATACTTTATTTACCTGTGAGTTAGGATATGAGATAGGGTGGAATGCTGTTGGTTGGGGGTGGGGTTCTGGGTCATGTGGGGGGGGTGATATTTTTTGTTTGTATGTTAAATTGATCAAGGAGTTCCTGAATTTTTTATTATTTTTTGGGGAATTATGGCCCTGGCTCCACCACTATTTGACCCAGTGACCCCATTTGAACAAATCTGAACCCCAGTCATTCAATGACCCCACATACCAAATATAAACTAAATCGGCTTAATGGTTATTGACAAGAAGTCGTTATAAGAATTACCAAGGAGGAATATAGTTATGGCCCTGGTTTCGCAACTGTTTGACACAGTGACCTCATTTGAACAAATATTAATGACAGTCACCTAGGGAACATCCACCCCAAATATGATCAAAATGCAAAAATGTAATTTTTTGGTTTTTAGAGTTATGTCCCTGGCTCTGCCCCTAATTGACCCAGTGACCCAATTTGAACAAATCTGAGTCCCAGTCACCCAAGGTCCCTCAGTACCAAATATAAGCTAATTCGGCCCAACATTTTTGTAGAAGAAGTCATTGTAAGAATTACTATGAGTTATGGCCCTGGTTTCTCAACTAATTGACCGGGTGACCTCATTTGAACAAATCTGAACACCAGTCACCCAAGGACCCTCCATACCAAATATTAGCTAAATCGGCACAATGGTTATGGACAAGAAGTTGTTTTAAGAATTACTGTGGAGGAATAGAATTATGGCCCTGGTTTCGCAACTATTTGACCCAGTGACCTCATTTGAACAAATCTGAATGAGAGTCACCTAGGGAACATCCACACCAAATATGAACCAATTTGGTATGATGGTTTCAGAGCAGAAGATGTTTAAAAAAAAAGTTGACGGACGGACAGACAGACGGACGACGGGTGATGACTATAGCTCCACCGGAGACTTCGTCTCAGGTGAGCTAAAAACCTTCTCTGGAAAGTTTCTTTATTATCAAATTTCTATAGAAACTTCTTCACAGATTCTATTTCTTTTTTAGTTTAGTTTCTTTATATCCCCAAATTGGCAGATGACACATTGCATAATCGAGGTTCCCAATGGGTGTACATCACAATATTCACCATTTGGGATCTTCAATCTGAGTCTATGTCTCCCATATCAGATCAGGCCATGCAGAATGAGGTTCCCAGAGGGTTAATTTAGTAATAGTGAAACACAGGCTTTAATCTAGATTGATCCAATATCATGTAGATAGATACACGTTAATATATTTGCATCACAGCCCAAAAATGAAACCTAAAAATAAATTGGCCACAAATCAATCTCATAAGAGACTTTTGCCTGAGAATGATCCACAAACAGGATTCCTGAATCTAAAATCTAACAGAAAAGCTGGTTTGAAGTTGAATAGCCCTGATGATTATGTAACAATACCTTATTTCCCCAGTAATGGCCAAATTAACACTCAACACTGGGATAGTTCGGGATTAATCACAATTTTTTATTGTACAATTAATACAAACCAATTTCTATTCATTCATCAACTCAAGAATATCTAATCCTGAACTATTATGTGCCAGACCAAGTACACAAGCAAGTCATCAACCGAAGTGAGGAGAAGTCCGAGGGTCACCTCGTAAATCTTAACAGCTATCACAAAATTACAATTATTCTTCATCCATTTAATTGACAACTGGAAAACGTCATTCATATTGCATTCTCTGACATGTGCCTGCAGTCATTGGCTCCAGGAATTCCACGTCTGAAAAGTAAATTTAAATTCATATTAGCTGTCATCGTGGTACATATAAAAAAGGTTTTGACATCTTTAGAAATGTTATGAAGACTCCTTGAGTATTTCAGCAACATAGGTGAGTACACTAATGCCCTAAATAATCGACTCCTTAACCACAGAATAATTATGGGTAATTTTTAGGTTATAGTCTGAAATATGGCTCTCACTGAAGGCTTTCCGATGAATGGCAACAAGCCACATTTCCAACTAAATCCTGAAAAATTACCCATAATTCTGCTATGGTTAAAGAGTCGATTATTTAGGGCATTACTGTAGCTTAGAATCACAAATGGAAATGTAAAACAAACTAGTCAAAATACTTGCTTAATTCACCAATATGGATGGCTGCCTTTGAAATTTGGTAAACACAGAATCAATTCTGTCAATACGTTAAAAAAAATATTATTTCATGTTGTTCTTATAAAACTTTATATTCACAAAAATAAATGAGTATATTCAGATATTTCTGAAATCAGGACAACAAAAGGAGAAAAACTTAAGATAGATTGTTCACAGATTTGCATAAGCATTGATTGACAGAAGTAATGCGTGAAAGAGCTATGGAAGCTTTGGCAATATCTTTAAAATCTATCATATCCTCGTCCATAAGGCCGTTAAAATCAATACCTTAATATGTATGGGAAAATTGGAAAAAAATGGAAAAGGAGGGAGGCTTTTTAGTATTCTCTCAAGAAAATGATGGATGTATAGATAATTTTATTAAATTATTAATTATCCAAGTAATTCACAAAATCAAATTCACAAAATCTTTCTTCTGATGTCTTTTACTGATTACATCTTCAACAGTATCCTATCTATACGTCTATCATTGATAAAATGGAGATTTGGTTATGACGTCTTGTAAATTTTTGGTGAATTTGGACAGAACTGTAGATGAACAAATTTAATTTTTGAGACAGTGCAAATTGTTTTTGGAATTGGGTGGGATTCGAACCACGGCCCATGAAGGCGAGCACGCACTCACCGTCATGGGCTGGGGTTCCAATCCCACCCAATCCCAAAAAATATTTGCACTATCTCAAAAATTAAATTTGCTTCTAAAAATAGGTGCCTTGTGTGTTAAATAGTCCCAAGCATGTTCAAAGAGCAATACTCGGCATGTTTTGGAGGCATAAATATAACATTTTACTGTGTCATATCTCCTATATATATATATATATATATATATATATATATATATATATATATATATATATATATATAGATGAACAGTTGAATGACACTTATAGTAACTTACTTTTTCGCCACCTGCCTCGTCAGCACTGACAGCCAGTTTGCTGAGTGGAGGATTGTTTATAATTCCTTGTCCCTCATTCATGGGAAACACTCCAGGTACAGGGAACTGGCTCGGTAACCCATTACTCAAATACTGCATCAAGTATGGATTCTGAAAAAAATTCATTGTATTTAAATTAATTTAATCCATTAATTATAACTGAATCAGTTTATATTTAGCCTATTATGTGATACAAATTCTGAAACGTAAGTTTTAAACCAACTTCAATACTCCGCTGAGTATGGATTCCGAAAAATACAATGTATTTAACCCATTATTACTCAAATACTGCATCAAAATAAGGTTTCCACCAGAGGGCAGTGGGTCAGTTTTAGGTTCCCTTTCCAAAGCCCATATTTCACTTCTAATTCCCTAACCTGATCCAGATTGATGCTTACATCACCTATGCATCTCCCACTAAATAAAACCAACAGAGAATTCATGATAAATAAATTATTGCCAGCTAATACTAACCAGTAGTCACCTATTTTAATCAGTCCACCCAAAAAAAAAAATTCTCTTCAAGGAGAAACACAAACAATTATTGCCTTATTCTGAAAGATATCGAAATAGACATCCCTATATAAGCAATGTGTTCCACTATGCATGGTTAAGCAGTTATTCCATTGCCAAAAGCATTTTCCTATTCTGATATATACTGATCACATGAGCTGATCTGGTCCTCGAAATTGACCACAGCAATAATCAATACCATGGAAAATGCCATGGCAACGTGTGGAATCTAACATGCCACAGCATTTAACCCTTTACCCAACAAAACGGCCAAAAACGCCCAAATAAAGCTTCAACAGCCTAAAATATCTTCCGTCTGTCTCAATAACACCATACAAATATGGATATCATTGGAACCAGGTCCTTAAACACATTGTGATGGTTACAGTTATGCCCTGTGCCAATGCATTCTCTTATATATGCGAGTCGACATAGGTCGCCTCGCATATATAAGAGAATGCATTGGCCTAAAAAAATTACATTTTTACATTTTTTAACAATTTGTATAATATTTTTCTACATTATTTGACAATTTTATCATTTTTAATATGTGTTAAGCCAATGCATTCTCTTATATATACGAGGCGACCTATGGTCGACTCGCATATATAAGAGAATGCATTGGCACAGGGCCGTTCTGTTGGGTAAAGGGTTAAGTTGTTGTGAGGTGTTTCATAATTTCAAGGGCTGCCTGACATTAACCAGTGAATGTTGATCGGAAATAATTTGTGGTATAACAATGCTTACATGAATTTAGTGAAATTGGACATAGAGAAATTGATTGAACATTTTAACAGTTCCCCTGCAGTTGGTGGTGGTACACAAATACTTTACAACACTTATTTTACCCACAGATTTAATTGTCATTCGCCAAATTCGTCTTTGCTAATACTAGATATTAGCAGTTGGTTGATTGGACTGAGATTTTATGCCAGCAGCTATATGTGTCCCATTAAGCAAACCCCTAGCAGAAAC
Source organism: Siphonodentalium dalli (assembly GCA_032622095.1). Taxonomy (NCBI): domain Eukaryota; kingdom Metazoa; phylum Mollusca; class Scaphopoda; order Gadilida; family Siphonodentaliidae; genus Siphonodentalium; species Siphonodentalium dalli. The sequence continues at coordinate 179,482,918 of CP136065.1, read as the reverse complement.
CATGAGCAAGTACAGTAATGCCCTAAATAATTGACTCTTAACCACAGCAGAATTATGGGTAATTTTTCAGGATTTAGTTGGAAATATGGCTTGTTGCCATTCATCGGAAAGCTCTCACTGAGAGCTTTTCGATGAATGGCAACAAGACATATTTTCCTTGTAGATACAATGATGAAGATTCCTACCTGATTAGCCTCGAGAATTTGATCCAGATTAGTTCCCTCCATAGGAGGTGTCATATTCTGGATGTTTTCTTGAGTATTACTGAATGAGGGATCGTCCACTCGATTCATATGACCCGTGCTCATGCCACCACCATTTATCACTGATGTAGTGCTAACGGTAGGTGACAATGTCGCAGACGTCATCAGACCACCATTTCGATTTGACCAGTCAGCATTCAAATCTGTAATGAAAATAATTCAAAATTCAAAATTAATGACTATTTATAACCAAATTCATTTGAATCTGTAACCGTATTAATAACTTTGTAAAGTGATTGATATCACTAAAACTACCTTCATTTCTTCAAGATCATTGATCTCAGCTCAGTTGGGAGTGTTCAGAAAGTTCGGAATGTGTAATATTCATCAGAAAGGCTCTTGAACACACAATTCCAGTGTGGCACTCCCAACAATCATTTCCTTTATATAACTGTAATTACAATGTTGCCAAACAAATATTAAAGAACAAAACTACTGAATTTTATTTTGATATTCGAAGCTACATCCGAGTATCTAAAATAGACAGTACTTAGATATTTGAATGAAAGTGTCAATGACACTGTAGCTCAACTTAGGTAGGGGAATAATTTAATGGTTGACAGTAAATGGAGGAATAGGAAAGGTGCCAATTGAAATGTCTAAGTAAGACTAGATGTACATGTCAATATCAACATTCATGGCAGGTTTCATAATGATCGGATCAGGGATGTGGTGATTATGGTGTGCCAAAGGATTTATTGATGCAAAGAGTAAATTCTAAAATGGCCACCGGCAGCCATGTTTTTTTCCGAATTACCCCAAAATGACCTGTTCCCATCTAAAGCCTTTACAAATCTCATAATGATCTGATCAAAGGTACGACCTGTAGCCTGTGCCAATGGATTTAGTCATGCAAAGAGTAAAATCCAAGATGGCTGCTGGTGGCCATGTTTTTCGGCTGAACGACCCCCAAAATGACTCGTTTCCCATCTACATGTCATTGTTAACATTCATGAAAAATTTCATGAAGTTCCGACCAAAGCTACGACCTGTATCCCGCACCAAAGGTATAATAGTCATGCAAAGAGTAAAATCCAATATCGCTGCTGGCGGACATGTTTTTTAGCCAAACGACCCCAAAATCACTCGTTCCCATCTACATGTTAATATTAACATCCATTATAAATATCATGATGATCAGACGAACCGCACGACCTGTAGCCCGTGCCAATAAATTGAATTTTGAAATCCAAGATGGCCGCCAGCGGCCATGTTTTTTGGCCGTATGACCCCAAAATGACTCATTCCCATCTACATGTCAATATCAACATTCATGACAAATTTCATAAAGATCAGACCAAAGGTACGACCTGTAGCCCGCGCCAAAGGATTTAGTCATGCAAAGAGTAAAATCCAAGATGGCTGCTGGCAGCAATGTTTTTTGGCCGAACGACCCCAAAATCACTCGTTCCCATTTACATGTCATTGTTAACATCCATGACAAATTTCATGATGATCAGACGAACGGCACGACCTGTAGCCCGTGCCAATGGATTGAATTTTGAAATCCAAGATGGTCACCAGCGGCCATGTTTTTTGGCCAGATGACCCCAAAATGACTCGTTCCCATCTACATGTCAATGTCAACATTCATGACAAATTTCATAAAGATCAGATCAAAGGTATGACATGTAACCCACGCCCAAGGATTTAGTCATGCAAAGAGTAAAATCCAAGATGGCTGCTGACGGACATGTTTTTTGGCCGAATGACCCCAAAATGACTCGTTGCCATCTACATGTCAATATTAACATCCATGACAAATTTCATAATGATCAGACGAACAGTATGACCTGTAGCCCGCGCCAATGGATTGAATTTTGAAATCCAAGATGGCCACCAGCAGCCATGTTTTTTCGCCAAATGACCCAAAATGACTCGTTCCCATCTACATGTCAATGTCAACATTCATGACAAATTTCATAAAGATCAGACCAAAGATACGACCTGTAGCCCGCGCCAAAGGAAAAGTTGACGGACACACGGACGACGGACGCCAAACCATGGCAATAGCTCAAACTTACAAAGTAAGTTGAGCTAATAATTATAAAGAAAATGTGTGAATTAACAATACCAATACTGTGATTGACTGACCAACCTGAATATGATCATGTATGTTGATTCAGTGTACCCATCAGTTGAGAAAATTTCTTAGTCACGTCTTTTATTAGTTTCTGGCACCTTTTTAAAAAGGGAGATTTAAAAGTTTACTTACCACCAGAAGCTAGGGACCACATGGTACCAAAATCTTGAATTGCACTGAATTCTGATCCCATAGCTTTCCGATGAGCTCTTTCACCACCAATAGGACGCAGAACTTTCGCTTCATCTGTGGTCTTCCCTTGATTGTCGACATGAGGACCATTAGAATGCAGCGGTGAACTTGGTACCCCTCCAGGCACTGGCGCTCCACCCTCTGAAGCAAATAAGTTAAATATCAATTTCTGTTTAGAATTCAGAAACTAGACTTGGAATTATATAATTATCCATTATAAAAGATTCCTGCCCCCTGTGATACAGCCCTGGTACTTAATTATACGGCATGATGTCATTCCCCTGTAAGTTGATGTTAGACAAAAGTAAACATTTCTATTATCGAAATGCAATTTTCTCTGTGTAGGCTTCCAATTATGAAGTGAACACAAATTTTATATCCACATTATTTGAGCGGTTCCAACCTGCTTTATTAATTATTTGGAGTGTGAATACAAACTAAAGAGCACGCTGTCAGGGTGTGGCACAATAAGCCCGTTTCTGGAGTAGAGTGGGGCATGCAGACAGAACCCATATTTGAACTTGATCTGTATACCAAATTTGGTTCAGTCACTCGATTCAATCTAAAGTTATCATCTGGAAACCGCATATCAGGTAAAAATCTTAAGTCGAAAAAGGGGCATAACTCAGTCAAATCATGCAGACGAAACCCATATTCGAACTTGATCTGTATTTTGGGGTGGTAAACTAATATACAAAATTTGGTTCAGTTCACTTGATTCAATCTAAAGTTATCATCCGGAAACCAAAAGCGGACGGACGGACGACGGACGGACAGGACAGGACAGACAACCCATTTACATAATCGACCGGTTTTTTTTAAACAGGCGTATAATAAGGCAATGGAATTAAATGGCAATGTGCCACTATTGTAACCAAATCAAAACTGCAGACGTCATAGCGCTATGTGTATGGTGATGTCACGCCGTAGATTTAAGTCTCAGGACTATAATTACGGTGCCGTAGATGGAGATACTTCGTAAAATTAAAGGATAGACAATTGAATTTGCAACAAAATAATCTGGTTCAGGTGGCAAAGCTCAGCTTGAACATGCAAAATCTACATAAACACAATGTTTCATAAATATTAGCTCAGATATCCCTGATACAAGGACTTAAATGGTCATTATCAAATTCAAGACGGCCAAGGTTCTGTGGGAACCCTGATTAGACATAAACATAAAAAAGTACCTCACGAACTGTTTAATATTTCCTCTATTCTACAAATAATCATGTCTCCATTTTAACAAGAACACCTCTTAGAAATTCAGGGTTAGTAAACTAAGAAATAGGTCAATATCGATAAGTTCTCTCTCCGATTATAAATCTACCTTTTTGAGCAGACCCAACAGATGGAGCACTATTGGGTCGGCCCTGTTGAGGAACCGGTGAGAAAGCACGCGGTGGAATATTTGAATGTTGCCCTGGTCTCACTGGAGCAGCAGATGGTTGACCGAAATTCTGTGGCGCTTCCCTGCCAACTCCTGGAGGAACTTGTGCACCAGGCGGTGCCTGCGGTTGGGGAACTGGTTGTGGCATTGGAAAGTTGGCTGGTGGATTGATTGCTCCCATGTTAATCAGGTTCATTAATTGTTGTTGAGTTGGAGGGTTCCCTCCTGGTAGCAAGGCTGCACCGAAAATCTGCTGAGCCAACAGACTCGGCGGCAGATTCGCCGGATTGAGCAAGCCACCACCCAAGACGCGTGACGTGAAATCGGGAGCGTTTGGATTTAAGGTGCTTTCGATCTTCGGTAGAGTCATTGGCTGGTTGGGCATGGTGTACTCTTCTCCTCGCTGACTAGTCAGTGAAGACAATGATGCAGAATTGTGGCTCGAGTCAAGCTGGTTCATTTGAGCTCTTGGAGATAATCCGCTTGGCGTCGAGTTACTAGATCTTGGAGATAAGTTTGAGTTCGGAGTTGTTGCTCTTCTGTAACCAGGTGCTTTAGAAGCTTCAGCTTCCATCAGACTCAAATTTTCAAGGTTGGCAGCAAGATTAAATCCTGGCATGCGATTATTCTCCGACTCCAGGAAAGACATAGCATTTGCATTGGCCTGTGACTGTTGATGTGGTATATTTGGTTTATACCCTGGAGCTTTTGCTTGAAGCGACGGGTCGTACTTGGAGCTACTTTTGACAATCACAGGCCCTGGAGCACTAGCTGGAATAGAGCCGATGCTTCCTGGAACTACACCTGCAGCAGCGACTGATGCGAAATTCATCTTTTCGTCATCTTTTTTGTTGAGAAATTGACCAGCGGAGAATAAATTGTTGAATGGGGAGTATTCAGCTGGTGTAGCACTAGATACTGCCATAGTCACCGGCGGACGAATCAATGCTTGTGAAGGAATCCCTCCATTGGCATTGCTGACTATCGGCAGAGGATGACCGTCTGTTTTACCATTGGGTATCGATGGTCGTTTTAGCACTCGAATTTGCGGCGTTCCTGACTTATTGGTAGGCTGTAGTCTGCTTGTAGTCAAACTTTGCCTGATTTCTGGTTTCAGGATAGATGTGGTTGCAACTTTTGTTGGGATAGCGGAGTTTGAATAAGTAACTGTTGTCAGGGTAGACGTTATTGGAGGAGTAGCAGCAGTCTTACGATCGTTGAACAACTGCCGAGATACGCTGTTCTTGTCTGGATTAGATGAACTCGACTGCTGAGATGAGTTGTTTGACTTCTGATTTCTCCGAGGAGACGGTGGGGTAGGCTGAGGAGGACCAGACCAGACTTGTATAGGAAAATTAGCAATACCAGATGAATTATTGACAGTTGGGCCTTTTTGTGAGCTGTTTGATCCAGACTTAGATTTTGAAGACTGTTTGTGTGAGCTTGCGCCCGATGTGGTTTCCGGCGTGTTGGTTTGAGAGGTTGGTACAGTAAAGACCCCAATGTTCAGGTCAGCAATTGGTGGAGCCGTTGGAGCAGGGGTCTTATCAACAGTTTTTTGCTTGGTTGTTACGGTTTTTGGCAATATCTCTGCCACATCTTTATCTGGATCTTGAATAAGGGCCGTTATAAGATTGTAGGCCTGTCTTGTTGCATCCGCAGATCCCCTACGAAAAGAAATAAAAATTCAAATTAGAATAAAGTTTAACCCTTTCTATACCATATGGATTCTCCCATCAGTTAGGAACAGATATTACAAGTGCAGAAGGATTCCTATTCATTGGTGGGTAATTTTCAGATTTCATGGCGCTTTTTAAAGTCATTATCTGGACATTTCCTAAGGGAACTACAATGAAACTGTCAATGACACTGCAGCTCAACCTGGGAAGGAGTTATTTTTTTGCTGAGCAATGAATAGAATGATAAAGAAGAAGGAAAGTAAACTAGAGGTCACCCCGAAGATCCATATGAAGTTTGGTGATGATCGGATGAGGGATGTGGTTTGTAGGGTGCGCCAAAGGATTTAGTCATATAAAGATTAAATTCCCAGATGGCCCCTGGCGGCCAATGTTTTTCAATGAGTTTCGGTAAAAATAGGAGGCTCCCATCAAGAGGTCACCCGAAGATCCATATGAAATTTGATCATCAGATGAGGGATGTGGTCTTTCGGGTGTGCCAAAGGAATTAGTCATGCAAAGAGTAAAATCCAAGATGGCTGCGGGTGGCCATATTTTTAATTGAAAATTGTTACAAATTGACAACACTGGCAGCCATGTTTTTCATCGAAATTCGGAAAAATTTGATAGCTCCCATCTATAGGTCACCTTGAAGCTACATATGAAGTTTGGTGAAGATCGGATGAGGGATGTGGCCTGTAGGCCACGCTGAAGGAAATTGTTGACATCCGCATGGACGACGGACGCCATCCCATGGCAATAGCTGAAACTTTACATTGTAACACATAGTATTCAAGCATTTAATATACTAATTTTAATATGTTTTGTAGTTTATTAAATTGGGACATAAAATGCATGCATTGCCAAGGTGAAAATATTTAGTATGACAGATGCAGTTTGAAGGTACTAAGTCATCAGCTGTCACAACATCTTCTGAGCAGATGGCTCTATATAAGCATTTAACGCTTGTTGTCAAATCCCCTTTCTCCCACCAAGTCTCTATACATACTTGTATCATGTTCAACAAGAGCATCGCTACGGTGTGGCAAAATTTCGAATTGTCCTACCACAAAAAAAAATAAAATACAATGACAATTCGAGCTTTAAGAATATCTGATATACCACTAATTTCAATGACAAAATGCGGTCAAATTCTAAGTTGAAAAAGGGCCGTAACTCATGTGAAATTTAATTGAACAGAAGCCATATTCGAACTTGGCCTGTATTTTTAGCTGGGAACCACACCAGGGCCCAAGCTAGGGATTGAAAACAGGGAGAAATGAAGTCTCCCTCTGCAGATTTTAGGGAGACTTCAGCTAAAATAGGGACACTTGTAAACAAATACTTACTAATTTTCAAAATTCGCTTTATTTATCACATCAATAAATAAGATAAAACAACAAGATAAAACATATTTAGCAAGGTACAACACAAGTATAGCACCTGTATAGATCGATAATCTGAAATTTTAACTAAATTTATAACTTTCATTTTTTTTTAAACTGTTGACTTTATCTGAAGAAATTAATTATTGACTTCATAACTTTTAATATCTGAATTGTTATTATAAATTTTTTGGAAATGGCTTTTGGCCACTGCTGTAATGTGGGTGTCCGTTAAAATAAACAATAAGGACTAATTAAGGAGGTGTAAAAGCTTTTAATTTTGTTTCTAAAGAGTTTATTGTTGAATACCATCATCACGACCGTATGATCAGTATTGTCTGATGATAATCCGATTAAAGCAATAAACTTGACGAGTTTGATAGCTGTGTCACAATAGGTAGTGATTAATGTGTTCTTAACAGAGACCAGTTGAGCTTATAATATACGCCAGCAGGTTATTTAAATACCTGCATTGTAACAAAGTAGGCCTACATGCAATTAATTTGCAACCGTTGACGGACGTATATACGAGCACGTGGCCTGAGCGATAGATTGACAACAATTGTAATTTGCAAACACATAGTTTTGACACAAATTAATCCTTTTAAATGAGTTTGAATAGTAATAGTTTATTATGTAAATTAAGTACTTCCAGTGCACATTCAAATCTCTGTGTTTAATAGTAAGCAAGCACGTGTTCTTGTTTGTAAACATGATAAATTTATATGCAATTCCAAAAAGTAAAAAAGTTGGATTGGGAAACGGAGTCCAACACAAACTACTTTTGTAAAATTGAAAATTCATAGATATGTTTTAGTTTTAATTCAAAGACAGTATTATTTGTTCACATTGGCTACTGCATGAGCGGTGGTGACCATGTATGGCTATACAATTTGCGGTTACAAAATGACACGACAGAACAAAGTAAGGTCTAAATTCCAGTCTCCTTAAAACGAACCAGTAGCTCATCATAAACTTCGTTGCTCAGCGCAATTTGCCATTTCCAAAAGCACCCAATCTGATTAGAATATGTGGATAGGGTATACCATGTATAATTGATAAATAAAATGCCTCGTTGGAACAGTTGAGACTATATATATATTTTTTGCAAAACGAGTCAAATTTTCACCGTTAAAATTACCGTAAATCCTAAGCTAGTTTTGTCAAATTTGGAAAGCGACTTCGTTTTCGCCTTGCGAACATCCGAGGGCGACTTCGCCGGCCCGAGTCGCCTCCTAGCGTGGGGCCTGAACCACACATACCAATTTTGGGTCAGATCAATAATCCAAACTGGGGATATCGGTCAAAATGTCAATGGACAGACAGACAGACTAAATAATACAACTTTTTTTCAAAAGGGGCGTATAAAAATTATATTTTACTTGGGACGAAAATAGATATTGTTTAAACCAACATGTGCCAGTCTTGCAATCTACTTGCCTATGTTCTGCATTAGTTGTTTGCATAGACCAACATGTATATAAGGCCTAAAAAATTAAGCTGTTTTCTCCAAAATTACACTGGTAGGTAAAACATTTTTTTTTTTTTTTTTGTGTGTGCATAATATCAGAAGCTTTTCATTTTGATGCGGTTCTACCAAGGGTAGCAAACATAAATTTAATACCAAAGCCGCTTACTTCAACATTTTCTGCTGAAAGTTCTAGCAATGGCAGCCTCAACCACATTCATAGAAATGGCTGAACTACTGGAATTTAATTACTTCCTTCTGCTCAGGAATTGCAGTCCAGAATAGATTTAGTTTGTTGTTTGCTACTGTTGGTCATATATTATAGGTTATTACGAGGATTAATGGAAACTTTCGCACACCCAGTCTAAATACCAATAACATTGTGCCAGTCTATGGTCTCAGAGTCAACCGATCAGGTTAGAGGAAACACACTAATTTTTATTTTAGGCATAATAAAACATGGTACAGTTGATAAATACTAACTTGATAGATATTGAGCCATCTCCTGACTTCTGCTTCTCAAAGTCGATATTTGCCCCAGATATCTCCCTTATTGCGTTGATGTTACAACCACTTCTCCCGATTATCCGACTGATCGCAGATGCTGGCACAGGCAATTTCTTGGATCTGAAATGATGCACAATAAATGGTTAGTAAATATAGCAAAAACATTTATATTTCAAAACTTCTTACAATATAACCAGATGATATTGATATATTTATATGTCTTAATTAGTGCTGAAATGAATAGTGGAATTAGGTACTCGATTTAATCGTCCGTAGTATTCAAACACTATTTGAATAATTGAATAGTGGGATTTTGATAACCGAATAGATCTAAAAAAAAAAAAATTTGAAACAAATCAAATATCGAATCAACTATTTCATAATCTTGCCCTCCAAAATGATAAGATAAAGAAATATTTCCCCTTTTCGTCTGTATGTCAGAATTATCTCTTAAATAAAACACATTGTCCTCTTGTTTTGTGAACAGTGGATCGACAATTAAAGACATAATTTCTTCAAAATATAACAAACAATTAGGAAAATACACTTTTCATGCTCAGTAAATAAAAACTTCTGATGTCATTAGTGGGGAAATCCAAATTCAAAATGTGGAATAGGAGATGGACCACTGCAGAGTAAATGCTATGATGACTTTCTCAACTATAAAATGGGGGTTTTATTAAAGGGCCTGCACTTTCGCGAACAATATTGCAACTGCCACTGCAAGTCAAAAATGAGGAAACACAATCAAATAATGAAAAGATAATGCTTCTAATAGCATGTATGTGCAGTCACGTGACTTACTGTTCAACAGAATTGTGAAGTATCATTATGTCAATCTCCAATTGAATGTCCATGGAATAAATCATAACTTAATGGTTATAATCGCCGTCGCGAAACAAGAGGATTAGAACAGTTAAAGTTAACTTAAAACGACAGATTTTGAGGGTACACTTGCAAGTGTATCTCCTTTTTATCCTTCGCAGTAGTTGTCAATGTTCAAATATTACCGATAAACACATTACATTCGCATTTATTGGTTTGGTGTATTCAAAATAACTATTTGTTGTTTTAAAGTTGAATCAAATTCCAATCATATATCGAGGTCGAATCGAATAAACAAAACAAATATCAATAAAAGGTCAGCCGACCACAGTGTCCCCCGACAACGTGGCAAGTCGATGCCGCTTTGTTAAAGAAATTTAAAAGGGTAATAACTGTCAAAAAATAATTTTTCCGTCATCTATATACATGTTGCACATCTTCAATATATGGGCAACAATATTCTGAAGTTTCAAATCTCTAGGATGAAAACTGTAGGAGGAGTTGATTACACCATGAAGGTACCGTCATACAGAAAATTATATAAAATGTTGAAATTTTCTAAGTCGAAAAGGGTTGATAACTCCGTCAAAAAATTATTTTTCCGTCATCTATATTCATGTTGCACATCTTGAATATATGGGCAACAATATTCTGAAGTTTCAAATCTCTGGGATGAAATCTGTAGGAGATGATTACACCATGAAGGTACTCAAAAGTGTGACAGACGGACAGAGCCCGTTTCTATAGTCCCCCTTTTCTTTCAGAAAGTCGGGGGACAATTATTCACAGGGGCCTAGAGTGGTTTCCCAACCGCTAGTACTACATTTGGAAATGATCTATGAGAACAATTAATGATCCGCCTATTTGAAACTAATTTTCAAAAATGAATTACTGGTGAGTTGTGACCCAGAGAATTATAATCGCACATGGCGCGTTCGGTGCGTCATTTTGCATGTTGTTATACAACTTCACAGCAAAGCATAAACCATTGAATGGCTTGATAAACATTAAATGTTATCTGGTCAATGGTATCTTCTGCACGCAAGCAGAATGTACCTGTCTGAAGCACATGCATTTTTTAAGGCATCACTAAACATCATTCGTGTTACATTCCAGTAGTTGTGAAACGGTTAGGGATTTTCAGGAGTCAACTAGTTACCTGAAATTTCCCCAGTTTCTGTGCCGATAGATAAAATTGGCCATGTGGCATCACAGTTTTGAGTACCCCACCTTTCCGTTTGAGAAAGTTCAAATGCAAAATATGATGCAATTGTCTGTGGTACTTTGCTTTTAAAAGCTGCATGTCAAAATTGCTGGAGGACATTTGTCCCAGGGTCTATCATCAACCTACCATCCAAATTTATTAATCTACATGATAGTGACGATACACATGCTGGTGTACGCACCATATTTGAGCAACGGAAATACATGAACTGTTGCAACAATGTTCTTTTTTCTCGTCAAAATGTTCCGCTACACCGGTGCTCACTTCAGATCACCCACAATAATCCACATATGACTAAATTATTGACATTAGTATTAGCCTTAATTACTTACTTCCTTATGACTTCCTTCCATCCTTCCTCTTTTTTCTGCCCTCGTTTCGGACTATTTATCACCATATTGTTGTTCTTCACAGATAACTTTCCTCGGGCATTGTTAGATGTGTTTGATTTTTCCTTGCCAGATGATTCAGAGTTCCTAAACAATTGAAAGAAGAAATTAACACTTTCTAGACTAAATGGATTCTCCCATCAAATATAAAAGTATACATTGGAATGGTCTAGTAGTCATCTGTAGGGATGTTCAGGAGATGTTAAGTAGGGGCCATTTTTTTCAATGTGGCGATGCCTGAGCTTCAAAACTTTTTTTTTTGGCAGGTAAAACATTAATTTCCATAAACATGCCAGGTGTTTTCATTTATATTTGTGAAGGGCTATAATTGATCAAGACACAGATGACTGATCTTCTTGGGACATTCATGAACCATCAGTTATATTTTAATGGATTGAGATGATATCAACTAAGGACTCAGAAACAACTCAAATGTTAACTGTCAAAGATTAGAGAATGGGCAGTTCAACTCTAGAAATCAGAATGAACGTAAGTGAGCATAAAGGGTTGGTGTTTAACATTCACACCCCCCCCCCCCCCCCATCATCTAACCCCAAATTTAGTCCAACAGGGAAATTTCAGCAACAAATAGACTAAAAATGTTTTAATAGTCTGATTTGGGAGTTAGTATTTTATGTCAATGTTATTGTTTTTAGACCAAATGATTTAGTATTTGTCGACTTTCGGCCAAATGTTTGGACTGAAATGGCCACCCCACCCCAATTGAAACCTTCTAGACACATCCCTTTTTACTAGCTATTTTACTTACACAACATTATTCTTGGTTTTGCCCACAGTTTTCGTGATCTGTTCGATTTCTTTATCTGACAGTTTGAATTTGCCAGGTATCGTGCCAAAGTCATCAAGATCACCAATACCTGCAATGTTAAAATGACAGAATGTAAAAACAAGAATCGCAGAGATGCGCGGTCGAGGTGAGGTAGCTATGCCAAACATGTGCTTGGATTGAAAATGCATTAATTGTAACTGGCTACCATACAAAATACTGTTGAGGAAGTGTAAAATAACAAATATTCCCCTGCGATTGTTCTATTGCAGTTAAAATTCACAAAAGTAAATAAGAGCCGTATCTTCGCCCAAAATATGCAGACCAGGTCGGTTTTCTAACTTTATAAAAACATTGTTGAGCAAGTCTCTTATAAAAAAAAAACATCAGTTACTATTTATTAAAGTAATTTTGCTATTGCAATCAAAATTCATGAAAATGAACTAATTAATGGCTGGAAATCCACCCTGAGCAGGCCGACCTGGCCAGTTTTTGAACTCGATCAAGACATTGTTGAGCAAGTCTCTAAAAGTGAATAACAACAAAATCAGTTTGATATTTGCTCAAGTTCTGCACTATCATGATCAAAATTCATGAAAATAAACTAATTTAGAATAATATTTAAAAATCAATAACAAAAAAATTAACCCTTTCATGATTGGAGTTCCACTGGAGCAGCATTAAAGATTATGTGCCAATGCATTCTCTTATATATGCGAGTCTCCCAAAGGTAGACTTGCATATATAAGAGAATGCACTGGCTTACAAGGTTTAGGTATAAATTTTTAGGCCAATGCATTCCCTTATATATGTGAGGCTCAAAATTTCAGGAAGCTCCAGTGATTGAAAAGTTAACATGGTGAAGAGATGGTTTGTTTCAGCAATGGTAGCCATGGAAAATGTTTCAAAAACTAAGTTGTCCAGAAATAAAGCTACACCTTCAAACTAATGCATTCATTGAAAAATCTAGTGCAACCATTTGGTTTATTTTGTCAGTTTGCATAATGTGGCATACTTCTTTGAAGAAAACATTACTTGGTTTTCAGGACAAAAAGAGTCCTTCCTACTGAAATGAATCTACTTGAACCAATAAACCTATGAGTGTAATGAGTGTAGTAGACAACAATATCAGCTTTCAGTTTTTGTCATTTTCATAAGGATTCAACTCTTCTTCAATTTAATTTAGTTTTTAAGAAATATTTTTTTTCGGCTCAAAACATGTTGCCTATTTCTCACTCATGAATTTTCTCCCTTTGAATTTCAACCGTACCTACAGCTCAGAAAATATGTCTAGTTTACTATTAACCCATTCACGACGTGAGCTGCTCTGGTGCATCATTAAAGATCATGTGCCAATGCATTCTCTTATATATGCGAGTCTCCCATTGAGAGCCTCGCATATATAAGATAATACACTGGCTTGCAAAGTCAAGGTAAATATTGTTAGGTCAATGTATTCTCATATATGCGAGGCTTCCTATGGAAGACTCGCATATATAAGAGAATGCATTGGCACAGGGTTTTTGCAAAATTTCAGCGCAGGTTCAGTCATGGAAGGGTTAATGTAGCTCAGTGACATTGAATCTTCTGAAATTCCAGCAGTGAGGAACTGAGGTTCCTGTGAGGGTGGATATATTTGTCAGTGAGGAACTGAGGTTCCTGTGAGGGTGGATATATTTGTCAGTGAGGAACTGAGGTTCCTGTGAGGGTGGATATATTTATCACCTCAGCACCATCTTAACCTTTCTATACTGAATGGATTCTCGTATTCATCTTGAGATGTGTTTGGAAAAAATAAGCAGACAACAGATAATAAAAGTGCAAAAGGAGTCCTATTCATTGGTGGGAAATCACCTGAGGGAACTACTTGTTAACGAGTATTCATTATAGAAAAGGTTAAAGGCATGTCAAATGCTACTGGTAATAATTATTTTTTTTCTTTCAGTCTACTATACAAATAGGATGTCTAAAAAAAATAAGGCAAAGAATAAATTATTATTAATATATGTTCAAAGACATACCAGTCGAACCTGCATCTTTTTTGCCATTGGATTCTTTGGTTTTCTTCGAATTGCTTGCGTTCCTGGCAGTGCTATTTGCCGTGGTTACAGTTGTTGTCGTAATTGTTGTCACATTGCACAATACAGCATTGACATTTTCTTGATCACGCAGTTTGTCTTTGCCTCGTTTTTTCTTGGATCGTTTTGACTCGACAGGTTCTACAGCTGAGGGCCTGGTATTGCAGACAGCAGTAGAAGCAACAACAGTCGTGTTGTTCTTCTTAGAAACTGGCTTGGATTCAGTATAGATCACAGCATCTCGAATTGGACCTATAAGTTATATATTGCAGAAATTATTTATACAATCAGTGTGGGTATTCACAATTATCAAATGGCTTAAAATTCCAATGGATGGTAATATAGGCCGACTCAAAGAAAATAAATCTCAGAAAGAAGATGTCCTTAATTACTATCCTGAATTTGGTCCTATCTTAAATAGCTTGATGCAAGAAAGCCTTCTCTCTGAATAATATATAGCCATTTGTCCTTATTATAATGAATAATGCTATTAAATATAAATATCTTGAGTTCTCCTGTTTTCGCAGTTATATATGGAAACTGAGGGAAGACAATTATAGAAATTAACGGATGATTAGACAATTTTATCGAATAAAATCATACAATTTCAAAGCAATCTATATACAATCTATCATCCAACACCTTTTAGCAATTAATCAGAAACTGATCTATATTTCTAATTTTAGATAAAATGGTGACAAGAGGTTATTAGTGTTGAAAAGATTTGTCGATGACGACGAATTGTTGAACACCGAAAGTTGACTCCAGAATCCCGAGTTGATTAGTTGCATTAAATTGAGCAGGCACCCAGTTTAAATTAGCTGGATGGATACAAATTTAGTAGCACTGGCAACCGGCTTCCATCTTCCGATCATAATATCCGTGAAAAATGGGAACTCGTTAACAGCAGTTAACTTGCAGTGATTTTTATAGTGCTCAATAGTCACATAGTAAAAAGGGAATGGGGGTTGTCGATTAGTCTATTTCGACTCAATTTTTGACTGTTGATTAGTTGACTACAAAACACCCTAGTCGTTTCAACACCGGAGGTTTTACCATGGGTGCTGGCATATCCCCACAGTTCCAACTTGAAATATGGGTAGAAGGAAACCCAAATTTTAAAGCGAATGAAAGGGGATAGAGTGAACATTACCATTTGACACTTCGCAAACACGTTTTTTGACTAGGCCTTCTTTGGGTGACAAGGTTGGTACACGATATAAATAATCTTTAACTTAATTTATTCAATAGCAGCCAATAACCAGATGAGATGTTGCGAAATGGATTAAACAAGTTAATCAGTTCAACTGAACAACTGTTAACTTACCAATTGTTGATGTGGTTGTAGCGGTGGGAACTCTTGGAATATCCTCCTCTGGACTTTGATAGTCGTCTTCTTTCTCAACACTGCTTTCCTTCGCATCAGAGTCAGTGTTAGTTTTGCTGTGTTAAAAAGGTGAAAACACTGCATTAAATCTAAACTCCAGGCTTCCAAACAGGTCAGACTTCGATGAAAATCAAAGCATTCAAGTTTTTCATGGCCCTCTACTCTAAAATTGAAGTACTTTCCAGACCATTTTTGGCCATTTTAAATTAGTTTCAAGATCTTCAATTATAAGTTGAGTGAGTCGCAGTGCATATTCGCTGAAAATCAAGGGTTTTTAAGACCCTCTCCACATGTGGCAGTTTAATCATTTTGTCAAATTCAAGGATTCAAAACAATGTTGGAGAGAAAATAGACATTTATACTATTTGTTTGCTCCTTCATGACAATTACTATAAAAATATGCCTCTCAGACTTGGGGGGGGGGGGGAAGCAGCTATAGCATGAATAAATTCTCGCACCACATATTTCCAGACCTAAAGGGAGAGATTTTGTAAAGATTAATAAATTTTTCTTGCCAAACTTTTTGTACTTTGGAAATTAAACTCCACTCCACTTACCACTGTTCTTTTTCCCGTTCCTGCTTCTCCTTTTTCTTCTTCTTCCTCTTTTCTCGTTTCTTAGCAGCTGCGGCCCTACGATTCTCTTCTTCTTGCCGTTCCTTATCCAGCTCCTCCAGCAGTATATTGGCATTCTTGTTGGCCTCGGCGGCCTGTTTATCTTTAGCACTAATAATTATTTCCATACACGACTGGCACTTCTTTTGCATCTCCTAAAAATCAAACCACTAAAAATGTTATCTACAAATCAGCAAATCTCAAAGTGAGGCTCTTATATGTTTTGCTCTCTGTTAATTCCATAACAGACAACCAGAACTCAATTCATGGCCGTCATCTTGAGTATTACCATTCTGAAACGAGAGGCCGATCACGATCGGCAGATGTTTAACCCATACCTTGGCGATAGCGATTAGCTATTTTTATAAATTTTATAAAGCCTTACACCAACCTTTTCATGAGTGCAAAAGTTTCAACAATTCACACTTAATATAGTGATCGTGTGAAAAATATTCAGTTATCACATTGTGTCAACAGGATTGGTGGAGGCTGTTAATATTTTTAAGCAAATAAACCAAATGACCCTCACTATGCAGGTTAGGGATGTGTTCCCGTCAACTATGCCAAGAACTACATGTATAAACATAAATCTATGGAAATATTTGAGTTATCAAATCGGATAGAATGGGGTTAATCTTACCCAAACTAATGAACTGATAACACAAAATAGTCTATAAAAAGCATGTCATTGGATTTAGAAACCCATACAATAAGTCAGTCTCAAGAATACCAGCACCATTTAATATTACCCTGGAACCCAAATGCAATTGAGGGAATTTCAAAATAAGACATTTCCTCTGATGATGTATATTCAATTGGTGATTTATTGAAACCCTTACTGAACCTGGATCAAAGTGAAAGGGATAATATTATATCTGTTTATCACATAATATGTGTCTATGGAATGGTTTAATTTTAATCCCAAATCCATGCAAATCAAAAGTGGATCACCATCAACCTGAACATAATATAGGAAAATGATCAAATGAAAAGCATCAAAACCATATGATGTGTGGAGAGGGTTAATCATTTTCAATGACATCATATCATGGAACTAAGGAATGTGTGGATTAATTTTTGTCTAAGATCAGACAACAGTGTCTGTGAACAACAATGTCTGTAAAACATCCCTACAAAGTAACAATGGACTGTTCCAATTTAATATTTTAGAATAGGTGTCCTATAGTGTGTAATGAACCTGTTTCAACAAAGGGGTTAACTTAATATTGCACAGAAAAAAGAACTCCACCAGATAGCCATCAATCAATTTGACATTATTATAAAAAAAATTTGCAGCCAGTGGTACCACTATCAGGCTTTATAGCATGCCATATCTAATGCCCATAGTGATAATTAACTCATTTCAATAACACACATGGTCTGTGAGATATCGTCTCTTCGAATTCCCAGCAGTAATTACTTGAATTATAAAGGGTCATAACTCTGTTAAAATATATTGGATCAAACCCATATTCGAACTCGATCTGTATTTAGGGGTGATAAATTCATATACCAAAGTTGGTGTTGATCAGATGAAAAATGTTTTGTGTCATAGCAGCTTGGGTGAATTCTAAGTAAACATAATAGTGAAATGGTTAATTAAACAATACCAAAAACCATACAGATGAAGAACGTGCTAAGAAAAACCTAAGTAAGAAATATGAGGCAGATCAGAAGAAATATGTTCAACTTATTGCATTGGATATCATGTGTGTTAAGGGTTAATTATTTTCTAAACCGATCAACCAATCAATACCAAAAACTATACAGATGAGGGGTGTGTCATCATAAACCAATATATCAAATATGAACACAATCGGACAAAAAATACTTCGGTTATAGCATCGGATTGTTTTTTTATATATTTTTTTATTTCATTTTCCAAAAAAGGGGCATAACTCCTTTAAAATAAATCGGATCAAACCCATATTCGAACTCGATCTGTATTTTGGGCTCTGAAACTCGCATACCAAATTTGGTTCCGATCAGATAAAAATTGTTTGAGTTATGACAGCATGCGTGAATTCAAAGTCGAAAAAGGGCCATAACTCCGTAAAAAAAACTCGGATCAAACCCATATTCGAACTCGATCTGTATTTTGATCTGAGAAACTCATATACAAAATTTAGTTCCGATTGGATAGAAAATATTTGAGTTATCGCACCATGCATAAAGTGTCTACGGACAGACAGACAGACGGACGGATGCACGACGAGTGGTCAATTATGTTTACCATACTATTGTATGGGTAAACATAAAAAATCTTCAGTCAACTATTATTCTTTAACCCTTTCAGTGCCAAGTCTGATTTTTGTATCAACCCATATTTCCTTGATCATTTTTCAAATTTATTGATTATAATAATGTGATACATCGATGGAAAGAGCTCTTAGAGCTCTTTCCATCAATGTATCACATTATTATAATTAATAAATTTGAAAAATGATCAAGGAAATATCAGTTGATACAAAAATCGGACTTGGCACTGAAAGGGTTAAATAGCTGAAGGGTAAGATTTTTTATATCTGCTGTTTATTGTGATATCATAAAATTTAGCAACAAACTTAACCCTTCCATGACTGGAGTTTCCTGAAATCTATGCGAAAACACTGTGCCAATGCATTCCCTTATATATGCGAGTCTCCCACAGGGAGCCTCGCATATATAAGAAAATACATTGGCCTAACAATATTTACCTTGACCTTATAAGCTGGTGCATTCTCTTATATATAAGGCACTGGCACAGGGTATTTAATGCTGCACCAGCGCAGCTCCCATCATGAAAGGGTTAACAGAAATCCACATGAGATTATTAATAATATCTATCTTAACTATGCATACAGACCGACAGATTTGTATACTTTTTTTGTGGATACTCAGGCCTGGCATTCTGAGGCGAGCGATAAAATCGCTCGCCTACCGCCCGCCTGAAAATAATCCAGGCGGACGAAATAACGCCCTCCCAAACGGCAAAACATCGCTCTCCAGGACCCGGTTGTAAGTAATGATCTATGTACTAACAGAGTCGGCAACGAAGTGTTAAACGATGTCGGTATGGGACCTTTGATCTATAAGCCGCATTCCGACTGTCCATGGCGAAATGTACAAGCGATATTGATTACGTTGTAGTCATGAATGCCCTGGTTATTATGTAAGCGGCAGTGTGGGTTATCTATAGTCTGACTATAGTTTATATCAATGTTCAGATTTAATCGGATTATGAAAACAATAAGCCCGGCGCTTTATTCGTGATCCATTGTCTACTTAGAGGATGTTACAATGGCGACTAATTGCATGTTTAACAAAACCCAGTGAGTGTAAGTATTTATCAGCACTGACAAGGCAGTTGTATTTCTACTAAAACGGCATTCTGAACCTGTGACCTCTGGGGGCAAACGGTGACGGAATCTGATGAGGTTTGCCGAATGCTAAAACGTATAAAAAACGTATACACCGCGTTTGATGTTGTTCCGTCAATCTCGGATTCATTTTAATTGACGGAGACAGATTAACCCTCTTATAGCCAGTTATAGCTGACCATCACAGTGATCATACACTATAATAGTGATGTTACGGTTAACCGACCACGGCAAATCCGTGACCGGTCACGGCCATAGTTGGTGGTTAACCGGTTAACCGCATAACCGTCCCAGCTCTAATTTTTATCAATACTGTACATGTGGAGTGGAATATTTACTATGTCTGATTTTGGCAAACATTTTCGCCCTCCTAGACCTTTTCAGGAGGGCGATTTTTAGCTCTCCTAGATTTCTGAGAATGCCAGGCCTGGATACTGGATTTTTAATCCACCAACTGCATGGATATTTCATAAAACTATCGGAGCAAACAGTTGCTTTCCAAAACATTGTGTACTTGCCTTGTCTTGCACAGTTGCAATATATCTGGACAATTCTTGATCAGATGGGAATTGCGTGACATATTTCACCAACCACTTGACAACCTTCACATGTCCTTTTCTGAATGATGCCATGAGACAAGACACCTTCCTGTTATCCTGACTATCGACATCTGCTTCGGCTGACACCACTAGATGAACCACATCCAGATGACCACCTACACAAAATAATACTGAAGGTAAATATTTGATCTAATAAACAAGTGAGTGTACTAGATCACAATATTAGCATTCTGTGTTTGTGATTTTCATAAGGATTCAGCTACAGTTTCGCGGTGGCTATGCTGTTAAAACAATCCACCCATTAAAACTGCCATAAACAGAAAGAATATTAAAATATAAATATATTTTTTCTTATACCAATCATAAATATCGCATAAATAGTATGTTATTGTAAAGTATGTACTCTGTGTTATGTAAACAAAAGCCATGTTCTGTTACAATTTTGGCTTTTGTTTACATAACAAAGCATACAAACAATAACATACTATTTACACAATATTTCTGATGTGCCTTTTAGTTTTTAGAATAATTTGTTTCTATTCAAAAAGATGTCACCTAATTCTGAGGTATGATATTATTTCCCTTTGAAATCCAACAGCAGATGTAGTTAAGAAATGATGTCCAGTTTACTATACATGCAAATCAGTGGAATATCAAGTCTTATTTCTAGCGATGAACTACCTCTGAATTGAAATATCAGGGAAAGCAGCACAAAGTATGGTTTTAACTTACCATTGCATGCTAACCAAAGAGGAGAGTTCCCTTTCTTGTTCTTCACATCAACTGCCGCTCCCCTGTAAACATTATTAGAAAAGTTATAAAAGCTGTTTCAGTCATAATCTACGACATACCAATGGTTCTATAGAAAGATAAAAAATATTGGGCGAACTACATTAAAAGAAATGATATTAGCAAATTGAATTACATCTTAAATAGCTTCTTTCATATTTGTAAGGTTATGAACAATTACATGAATGTCAGTCAGTAAAGCTATTCAAACTTTTGCAGAGTAGTGAGTAAACATAATCTTGAGTCTTAATCAAACTTGTCAACGACGGTCTAGCCACATTTATCTAGCCACATATTATATTATTATCAGTATATAAATAATAGATTCAAATCACATTGCATCCTATTTTATGCGATCAATCAGGAAAAATTCACACACAAATTTCTACTCCAAAAATTTCAATGACATGAAATTGAGTACAACCTTACCTTGAAAGTAGAAGTTCAACAAATCTGTAATGCCCCTTGTCTGCCGCAATTGTAAGGGCCGTGTCTCGTGATGATGGTACAGGTGGGGCATTAACATCGGCATTCTTATCCAATAAGACACGGCCCACTTCAACATAGCCTCCAGAAGCTGCTTCCATTAATGGCGTCAACCCAGTCTGAGGGGGGGAAAAATAACACTTAAACACTTCCAGGATCATCAATTACGTATGTACTGAATTTATTTATGAACATGCAAATTCCGTGGAAAGGCTATAATTTCTCTATCTATTTCTAGTGTCATTTTTAAACAAGGGGTGGCAACATTATTTAGAAATGAAAAAATGGAATTAAAAATTAAATATTTTTAAGTTAGCTCTTCTTGGATTTGATTTTTAAATAGCTTTCTCTTGTGTCCCGAATAATCGTACATTTATTTATTTTTTCATGAAAATTACCGCCCTGTATGAGCTTATTCTGGGGTATAAGTTTATTAATTTTTAGAACGGAATTGGTGTTCACTAACTGCCACGTTCTATCGAAAAATAACTAACCGGAAGTGGAATATTTGGAATATCTGGTAAACATAGTTTATTATATTTCCACTAATGTTCATTCCGTAAATATTCATTCTGGGAATCGATGATAGACGAGCATAAAACCGAACTGGTCTCTTGCCAAAACAAATCAGTACACCCGCTTGTTGGAGTTCGAAATAATAAAAAAATAAAAACTTTTCAGCCCAAAAAAAGAAGGTTTGGAATCTCAGGCGTTGCTGCATTGAAAAAAATGGCCCGCGTTAGACCATTTTATTTCGATTTGGGATTTCACCATAGTTGTAAACTGCTAACACGAAAATAGGGAACTGTCACCTGGAAATTAGTTATGTTTCAAATATCGAATACAAATACAAAGGTTATGTGTGGGTATTCAACAAAAGAACACAGGCAATGATAACAATAGGCATATTGTCACCACACCACAAGCTGTCCACCAAGATTATTGGTCAAATCTGATGAAATATTTCAATAAAAGATCATCAGGAAGTTGGAACTGACCTTTGGAAGGTATAATAATCCATGCTAACTACGCCAGTCTCTGGGCAGAAAAAAAATAAAAACAAGGGGTACGCATCTGAGATGCTTTTGTCGAGTTTTTTGGCTGTCGAACCAAACTTCTGCCAATAAGGTGCACAACTCCGGGAAAAAAGTCGGACGGTGGTATATAATGCAATAGACCTATAGACCTATAAACTCCGGAAAAAAAATTCGGACAAACCTGGTTTTCGAACTCGTCTGATATATTGTTGTAGGAGACTCATATACCAAATATTGTTGAAATCTGTTAATATTTCATTGAGTTATCGTGCCAACGGTGATAAAATTGCTAAAAATAGATAAACTAAGACCCATAACTCCGGGAAAAAAATTCGGACAAACCTGGTTTTCGAACTCGTCCGAGATATTGTTGCAAGAGACTCATATACCAAATATTGTTGAAGGCTGTTAATATTTCATCGGGTTATCGCCCTAACGGTGATAAAATTGCTAAAAATAGACAATCTAAGACCCATTACTCCGGAAAAAAAATTCGGACAAACCTGGTTTTCGAACTCGTCCGAGATATTGTTGCAAGAGTCTCATATACCAAATATTGTTGAAATTGGTTAATATTTGCGTGAGTTATCATGCTAACGGTGAAAAACTTGACTAAAAACCATCTAAGATGGATAACTCTTGTCAAAAAGTTTGGACGTGACCTATTTTCTACATGCAGTAAATAGTCATTGGGAGCAACTCACATACCAAATTTTTTTTGAATCCGTTCACAAATGTCAAAGTTATAAGGCATTCTTTAGGTCCACCCGCCCGCCCATCGCCCCTCGTCAAACCATGTCGAGTTTTTGAAAAACTCGACTGATAAAAATAAAACCCTCGTTCCCCAATTGATTTTCCAAAAAAATTGCCTGAGAATCAAATTTAGTTTTTGTTTGGCCTTATATAGATATATATATGTACTAGCATTGGTAGCCTGGCAGGGGTGTCCTGTGACAAAAGTAAAGTCTGCATCAACAGATAATCAGATCTCAAGAGTTTGACTTTGCACCAATTATGCAACAAGGTCTAGTCAATGTAATAGTAAATATCAAGGGAGAAATTAACAGATTGACTGCCAATGATTGGCCTGTTCAAATAGTGACATCTAATAATTTGTAAACCCTGTACTACTATTCCGGTCTGTTCTTCTATTCGGGACACAAGATTATACAATTTTTATTACGAAACTGCAAATGGTTAAGTGGGTAGAAAACACAAAACTCAACATGCTTTTTAAAGTATAGATAGCAGTACAGTGAGTGTAGTGGCCTAGTTTATAGTGGACTATCGGATTTCAAATCGCTATAACACAGCATGTGTCTCTCTCGAGTGATGATTTGTTAGGGAGGTTGAAAGTGTTACCAAGTTTAGTGTCTTATAGCAAGTAATTGGTTGAGTGCTACATAATACCAAACATTATTATTGTTAGCATAAATACCTTTGCCCTATGTTCAATGTTTGCCTTCCGGTCGACCAGTAAACTCACAACTTCATGTCTGCCCTGGAAGCAAGCTAAAGTCAAAGCTGTATTCCTGTTTGTTTCAATCTGCAAAATATACGACACAAAGTCAGGATAATTGATTAAGGCCACATGGCAGTTTGCGTTCCAAAATATACCTAATAATAATCTCTTTTGAATTGTTCCCACTGTAGATAGATAAATACCTAAACTACCTTTCTACGAGCATTATATGTCCTAGAAAGATGAAGTAATAAAAAATACAACTTCAAACCCAAAAATCAGGTTAAAAACTTCACGTACTGCTTTCTCTTAGTTTTATTCATAAAAATTATGCAGTACCACAACGTTTCAGAGTGACGACAGCTCTAGATATTCTTCCCATGGTCTATAGAGTTGCAATTTTTACGTGACCACCGAATACAAAATTTAATCGTAACGATCTCAAAGTTATCCATGTCCGTTTAAAGACATGCTAAAAAACATTTATTTTCCAATGCTCTCCATTATATGTTTCAGATTTATTCATGAGAATTTTGGAACTTTAACTTGATACCTGAGTATAGAAAATGTAATATATAGAAAGCAGTAAAATGAACTTGACTTGCATTTTATATAATAAGTTATTTATTAAATATTAAGTTGTATAAATTGTTGAATATCAATTATATTGCTCTATTATAAAATTTTCCAAAAACATATCCAATTTCAAGGAGAAACAGTCAAGCAACTAAGACAAACCTGAGCATTGATATCACTTCCCATATCCAACAACAACTTTACTGCAGCAGTGTGACCATTCATGGCAGCTAACATGAGCGGTGAAATTCCCAGCTTGCTACCAGTCCTATAAATATCAACAAAATCATGAGAACAGCAAAATTCCCTCTTTAATATAATTCCTAAAGTACATACTTTAGTTTAGAAGACTTGTGAGAGCAGCAAAATGCTCAATTTACTACCAAGCCTATCAACATAGAAATTAATTTTCAAATTGGTTAACATATGTTTTGAGATATTGTTGTGGAAGGTCCCTACACAAAATATGAATGAAATCGGTTGACATTCTTTCAAGTTTTTGTATTAACGGTGCTGATGCTGATAAAAGGGCTAAGGCAAGAAAGTGGGGTTAGCCCTTTAATCTATATGCAGCTGACGCTCATCATGATAAACTCACATTCCAAACCAAACATCCATCAACAAAAGTTTAAGTTATAGAGGATTAGGGCCACTCGACCAAATGCCTGAGCCTACTGCCAACCGTCCTTCATCCAATCATATTAAAATAATTTTCGACCCCCCACTGTGGTCAGGCTTGAGAGAGAGAAGATTTGTCACCTATGCAAGACAGGAACGTCATGCATCAAGGGTGAATTCCAGGCTGAAAGTGGCAACAAATCATTGTTTCTCACTGAAGCAAAGGTGACGAGTTTTGATTGGGATGTTTTATCATTCAAATTGATGATGTATGTGCACTGAGTCTTTGCAAATGATAATGCTTTCTCTAATTCCTTCTTTCTGTAAACAGTTTCATTAACATGATATAGTTCTAGTAATAATCTCAAGAGAATCCTTTGATATAATTTAGCTGAATCATTATCTGCAAGCTAATCATCATTCTATTCTCATAATTTTGGATGATAAAAGAACATCATTTTACATAATGTAAGCCAATACACTGTAGCAATGCATTAACCCTCTTATATCCATGGCCAATATGGCATGTTATGCACAAAATTTACATATGTCACAACATGCGTGCTACGAGTTTGACACAACATAATGGTCCTATACCTCGAGTTGATTTCAGCCCCATGAGACAGTAAGAGCTTGATGATGTTGACGTAGCCTCCAGAGGCAGCCAGACTTAATGGAGTATAGTCTGACACATTCCTGTGCTCCTTGTTAGCAGCTCGACTCAGCAACAATTCAACAACCTACAAAATCAGATGTTCAGTCACTTTAATGAGCATTAAGCAAATAAAAATAATGTTTTGCTTCAAAAGTAAATTCTTCACTGATTTTTTAGAAGGCTTAATCAATCTTTTTATTGGTGTCATGGATAATTATGCTGCATATTTCATGTTTTCATAAAAAAAAATCTGGTAAGTCCACGCAGTCAATTTCACATTTCTAGGCCCAGACGAATTGGGTCCAGAATCACTGTTCGTGCAACCTTTTATTTGCGTTCAATGTGTCAGGGAAAGATTTGATCGGTATGACATTATTGAGTTTTTTTTTATACGTGCGAATTGAGATTGAACAACAGACCCATTTCCCAGTTCAGATTTCCAATTCATTACTGTAATTAATTGGTAACTATGTTCAAACATCTGTTAAACATTTGATGGATTGCAACTGCTATCTCAGTAACAAATGAGTCGCCATACCTGATTAGCAGATTTTTTACGAAATAAATCTATGAACTAACTTTTTGCTGACATCTGTAACTGAAATTAGAACCGGAGCCCACCGATAAGGAGGTGGTATGCTTCATTGACATGTACCCCAGAAATAAATAAAAAATATATAAGCAAGTGTCGTATTATGTTCAAAGTTTTTGGGCCTGAGAAATGGGAAATTGACTTTGCACAGCATCAAGTATTTCTGTAAGTGAGGAACTGCCTTAGATGTTTATTACATCATTCACTTATGATTTTTTTTTTGCTATGGCCATAGCCATTCTTTATGCTTTAATTTATATGATAAATCCGCCTATGATAATCAGTGTTCGCGCTGTCAGTGGCCAATTTTTTTTTTACCACAAATGGAGACAGAAAGCTAATTCAAAAGCACATAATTGGATGTAAAAAAGTAGTTCACTCAATGGTATATCTGTTACGTAATGTGTCATAAACTGGCACCCGTATACTAAGAACAACATGGCTTCACATCATAAAAGGTTTGAATACAAATCATATTCAACAGTTATCACTTCACGTTAATAAGCAACGTTTGTTTTTATTTCGGCGAAAATAGAGATGGCAACAAACACAGCTCATTACTTTATTAGTTGATGACCATGGTGTCAGCGAGTTATTGCACTTGGTTAAGCGGATTAATGTGATTATAATTATATAGAATGTTAATTTCATTGTTTGCATCGTTGGCCCAGCCTTTTTTTACTTCAATTTCCACAGTGCTTTTTGTATATGGTCAGATATGAAACCTCATTGTATTTTGAATTAATTAATATTGACTTACATGAATTGATCTGTCTTTAATGTGTGACATAACGCATACTATATGTTCATATAATATTATGTTTTTAATGTTGTTTTAATTATGTTTTTATTCTGAGTAACAAATAAAGTTTAAAATAAATACTTTTGTCATCAATTGTTAACCACCCAGAAAATTAGGATTTAATTTGGTCAAGAAACATTTGGCCAAAGTTTTTTTTAATTTGGCCAATAAATTTTTCATTTGGCCAAAAGATCCTTTTATCAATGCACTGAAAAAATAGCATGCCAAGATAATTGTGACTGTGTGAGAGAATAGGAGAAAATGAAGAGTGACTTCGATGTACCCACAAAAATAAAATGAGAAAGAAATAAAGCAAACCTCATATCTGCCTCCAGAGCAGGCTAATGACAGAGGAGTGTCCTTGGTTCTCTCGGACTGGGCCTCAATGTCCGCTCCATGATCCAACAGGATCTCAACAACTTCTACATTACCAGCCGTGGCAGCCAGTATAAGAGGAGTGAACCCTGCAAAAGGAACACAATGTTCAGTGGAGGTATGTTACGATATGTAACCCTGAATCTATATTGAATCATTCAAACTTATATATATCCTTTTCTAATTAGCACCACCAATTCTAGTCCAAGTCTTCTCATACTAAAACTAGCTAAGATTTTGGGATGGAGAGATGCTAGTGTTTAGTCCGAGAACGCGCGCATAGCCTTCTTATGACACGAGTTAAGCGTTAATGACCCGCTCAAATAAAACCACAATTATATGAAATAAAATATCACAATTGCGACAATAAAAGATATTTTCCGCAGAAGACATGCTATTTGATCTGAACCCAGCCCTGGCAATTCAGATTTGTTTGCTACGGCAGTAGAATGCCGTAGCCAATTTGATGTGCTTCGGCAGTGACTACGGCATTTTTACGTGCTGTCAAAAAGTGTGGCTTAATTGCTGTTTTGTCAAAATTTACATGACTAATCATAAAACGTTTCAAAGAAGATGTGTACTATTTATTTCTTCCTGGAATATATAAATTGTATATGTAATACCCACTAACAGTAACCAGAACCACGTTCAACCACGGCCGTGGGATTGAATGACTATTGAATGACAGAACCTGCCATGCCTCTTGGGGAATTTAAATTTCTTGAATGACGTTGCCTCACAATGAGTCAACTGCCAGGCTAATTCTGACCGAATTATGAAATTTGCCATACAGTATTCAAACAGTATAACTGTATTTGATATTTTGTCAAACAAAAAATATTTTAATTTTTAACTTAATTTGTAACAAACGCAATATGCAGCCGCGTGTGCATAGATGCAAATATAGCAAGAATCTAACACGGCCACAGCGCCGTTACCTTTGAGAATTAGAGTGGTCTCCCATTGATAACATCTGAGTGACTGATTGTTTGTGAAGACCCCGCCTTCCCCCAATTTGAAACGAATCGGCTCACTCGATTGGTTAAATTCAATTGTCTGTCATCGTGATCACTAGACTTCTGCACTAATTTTCAAGTCAGCAGCTGGTTGACCTATTTCCATCAATCAAACTCTGTTGTACTTCTATAACCACGTGCCCTTGTGTATATTTGTCGACGATGCGACACAGTCAATCAAGCGTAACCGACATCACCCATTCAAGTCTTTGACACATTGTGATCAATTCGCACGTGCGTACTACTTGTTTGCTACACGGGTGACTAGAATGTTGTGTATCGAGTGTAACTTTCTTGGAAAGCGCGGGGCACCTTCAAAGAAGCCGACATTGTCGATTATCCGGGATTGTTGGATTGACACAGGGCGGATAATATAACTTTGATTCAATTTCATTTTGAATTTGTCACTTACTTTGAGTTCCCGGTAGGTGTTGGCTATCCGCTCCTTGACTGTTTTAACAGTTATTACTTTTGTCATGCATGAATTTGACCATGGATAAGAGAAATTCAACTCCCGTTGTATTGTTTTAAAACTATTCAATTTCAATCAGTGTCAGTGTCAGTGTCGGGTCAGCAATCCGCTACGGCAGTGTACTGCCGTAGTCGGAGCCGTTTACTTCAGCAAATCGCTTCGGCATTGCCGAATGCCGTAGCCAAATGTGAGGGCTGTGAACCCCACATCAGTTGTGAATTGAAAGCGGTAATTTAATGCGAAAAGAGACATTTACCGCAATGTTTACAAATTTTTAAAAGTATGCGAACTCAGTTGACCTCGCGAACTGTGTTCGGCATTTTCCGTTGAAAATATTCCGTAGATTTTCGACTGACAACGCAAATTACGATGAATTCTCCATTGTAATCGTAATTATGTGTGTCAATAAATAAAAAATAAATAGATTAATTAAACATTGAAGATATAAATGTAATACATTAAATAAATTACGGGGAATTACAACCCTCTCAAAGTTTAAAACAGTGTAAACACAACGAACATTAGAATAAATAATATGGTGCTACATTTCCCACATTTGGTGGACTTCAGCGAAATTAAGATATATACTAAGCGAACAGAGCAATATACTGCTCTTGTTAAGCACACAAAAAATCAAACAAAATTTGTATAAATTTTTAACCTTAAGTTTGAAAAGTCCCACTAAAACGGAAGAACTATATTTCGAAACTGTGTGATTCGGTTCTCCGATTATTTTATCAACACAAAAGTCAAAATGCACATGGATGAAAATCACACGCATGGCAAGTCAGACACAAGAGTTCTAATTTGCTCCAATTTTGACAAGTTGCTTGCGAAAATTGTCAACAAAACTACCTTTCTGATCCTCCATTATGTCATTAAGTTTTTAGTGCGGGAATTGTTCTCAAAGCACATTGGAAACTGGACTTTGCGGCGATCGGTTTTCACCATTTTGTTCGGAAAACCCCGCGCTATATATAGAAACGGAAACTAGAATACTCAGAACAAACACCGGACAAAGCCGAAGTTCTTCGGAACCTGAGTTCGACTTTCAGTTAAGTAAACAAACAGAAAAAACAACGATGTTTGTGGCAATCAACCGGAATATTCTATGTGTAATTTAACATTAAAGTTAGATTATTATACACCATTCTGACCATAAGATGTCACTCTTTCCAACGTATATAGCATCATGTATTGCTTTGTTAGGTAAATCGAGTAAAATACACCACAGATTCCCGCCACAGATCCTGGGCGTAACTCGTGTCATAAGAAGGCTATGCGCGCGATCTCGGACTAAACACTAGCATCTCTCCATCCCAAAATCTTAGCTAGTTTTAGTACGAGAAGACTTGGACTACACCGATTCATCCTATATTCCTTCAAATATAATTTAAAATGGGGAGAATAACATAAATAGGTTTCATAACTTGTTTTCCCATCCCGTGGCCACTTGTGAGGCTCCCTATGGGACACTCGCATATATAAGAGAATGCAATGGCACAGAATTTTGCAAAATTTCAGGAAGCTTCAATCATGGAAGGGTTAATAAGTAATTACATCCAAGTCTTGAAATAGGGTGCCTGTCATTTGCAGAATGAGGTCCCCAGAGGGTGAATTTGGAAATGCTAGCCCGCTATGCGGGGTAGCATCACTAAATTCACCCTCTGGGGACCTCATTCTGCAAATGACAGACACCCTATTTCAAGGCTTGATTTTAAGCATAGTTTATGGACAGCCGGATCATATTGTGTGGCTGCATCAAAGAAAGGATGAAATACTGAACAGAGCTAAATGTTACTCTACTTGATAATCATACCTTTTTTGTCTCGATGTTCAATATTGGCACCTTTGGTTAGCAACAGATTGACAAGCTCTGTATAGCCTCCAGCACAGGCTAACGTCAGTGCTGTGTCATGATTGCTCTCGGTCTGAGCATCTACATCTATTGGCACATACATCGGTAGGTTCTGTGGAGATGCAGGAGATGGGTTTGGTGTCAGCGGAGTAGAAGACGGTGGAGTGATTGTATCAAGATTTGGCAACGATGTAATCTGCGACAAATCTTCCAAGGGAACGATGTTGGGATTATACAGTTTCCGCTTGGATGGTTTCACATTGGCTGTTGATTGTTTGAGTTGTTGTAGTTGAAGCAACTGCTGAGCTTGCTGGGTTTGCTGGAGCAGTTGTGTTTGCTGTTGCTCATTCAAATATTGTGGCGCCACAGTGACAGGCGATGCTTGTTGCAGCAATCCACCACCCGGCTGTTGTTGTTGGACCTGCTGTTGTTGCTGGACTTGTTGCTCTTGAATCTGCTGTTGGATGCACTTGAGCAGCTGATCTTTTTGCTGGGGTGTGAACTTGGGGAACTGGAATTGCTGTGGCTGTTGGAGCACTGGGTTCGTGGTGGCTTCACCAGGTGGCAGAGCAGGTGGAGTTGGCCCCGTTGGGTGTTGGTAATCTGCAAGAAGTTTCATTGAATACATTAGAAATATCAAATTTCATTCCATTCAGTCAACTAAAGTTAACATCCAGATATGAGAATTGAGCCTAAATTTCAACAAAAGGTCATAACTCTGGTAAAAATGGAGCAGACGGACCTGACCTGTATTTTGTGTTGGTGAACCTTCATTGCAAGATTTCTTTTAATTTAGTTCAAAATTTTATCTCCGGAAACGAAAAATAAACCGACAAACAGAACAAAAACAATAAATTGGATAAATTTTGTTTCCATTCCAACCTTCAAGAATTAAATGTAGGGTCGACATCACCTGACCATAATTCTGCTTTGATTAAGGAGTCGATTATTTAGGGCATTACTGTACTTTACTATCAACAAAATCACCAAGTGGGTTCTTTACAGCACAGGCTTTTTAGACATTGAAACATGGGATCGGACAGACTGACAAAATTTATGTCGATCAATATTTTCAAAATATAGGATTGTAAACAAACAAACTTGAATCCATGAATTTCTAGAATTCTGGAAAATTGAAAAATTATCATTCGTTGTCCAATATTCCATATATAATTGCCTGTGGACACAGAACGTTACTATTATTAGCGCAATTATATACAATTTTAGCACTTACTAAATGTTTGTTGCTTTGGTATCATTTGCTGCAGCTGGTGTTGCTGTTGGATTATCTGTTGTTGAAGGTGTTGATGTTGCTGTGACTGTGCTTGCTGCAGTGCCTGTTGTTGATGCAGCTGTTGTTGCAACTGGGCCTGTGTAAGCTGTTGTTGCTGTATGAGATGCTGCAGCTGTTGCTGTTGCTGAGGTTGTTGAACTTGAGACTGGGACTGGATTTGTTGCTGGACTTGCTGCATCTGTTGTTGTGATTGAACTGCTTGTGGTTGGACCTGCATTTGAGGTTGACCTTGCAGTTGAGACTGGACCTGTGGATGAGGTTGGACCTGTTGTTGAGTTTGCTGATTTTGTTGACAATCATCTGCAGTTGGTCCCTGGGCACTTTTCACACGACTTTTGGCCATACCGTTCTTTTTAGCCGCAGAAATTTGATTAGCGAGGTCAGAACTCTCGTCATTTGTCGGGATATAATTGGTGCATGGAAACACAGGACTAGGATCGGTTACAGCTGGGCTAGGCATCGTGCCGTCACTTTGCTGTTGCAGTGTGGAGTTGATAACCTTTGCCAGACGACTATCAAGATCATGTAGCGTAATTATCTCATCCATATTGCCCGATTCGCTCCCAACAGCTGGCGGCCGCAGAAGTGAACTGGTCTGCTTCACGACGCCGTCGTCATTCTGCAGTGTGAAAGCTCTTGGAATTGTACCTTGTTGCTGTTGCTCAAACTGGTAAAGCTGGTTGTGGGCCTTGGCTTGCAGTTCCCGCTCGACTTTCTGCAGCTCTTCAAGGATTTGCTGCTTCTTTAGGATCTGTTCTTCTCTTGACGATGAGTTTCCCAGATCCTTTGCCATCACATTATTAATGAGCTCCTCTAGTTTCTTTTCACTAGTCTTCACATCTAGCACATCTGCTGGAACAAAAAAATATGTTATGTTAAACATTGACTCAACCAGATAAAAAGGTTATTGACGAATATTTATGAAGCATCTAGAATTTTGCTGTTTATAGATAGCTAGATATGAAGTTGATAAACATGAAAAAGAATGGATAGACCAAACAAAAATATTAATTTCATGATAAAATTTGTTATCAAGCATTTTGAGAAATAAAAATAATAAAAAACAGATCTTATGCGAAGGGGTCTACCAGAAATTAATTAAGACAATGTCTGGGATGTGCAGAACTGATAAAAACCAAAATATATATTGAGGTGTCAAGATAGTGGTATATCTTACACAGCCTTTGAAATTGGTATTTTCCTTTTACTTTTACGACATTGCTTTGAAATTGCATGAAATTCTATATTGGCTTCTATGGCATTGCCTTTTTCCATAGCTAATTTCGAGGGCTGTTTTACAACTTTTATTCAAACTAATTAATTCATCAGTTTCTGAATGATAGAAGTTTTCCTTAGGCTTTATTACGGAACACTTACCATTTTGGAGTGGTATGTTTGGAGTGAACTGCGCAGCATTGAGGTTATAGGTGTCCGGCTCATTTGGAGGAACAATATTTGGCAATCCTTGGAAAGGTACCCTGGTCTGGAATAACAAATATTAAACATGAATAAACTAAAATGAGAATGGCAATCACTAATGTGCAACAAAATCATGGAATAAAAACACCTTTAAAATTTGCTCATACTTATTATTATGAACAGATCGAAGATCATCAAGCAAATTCAGCGGTAGGGAGAGTAAAGAGTGTCTCCAGTTACATCCCTACATCGGGAAAAACTTCAGAGATAATAAATGACACAAATATTTAAATTACCTCTGAGAAGTCATTGTTGAGAAACTGGGTCATCTCATTTGACTTGTTCCCTGTGTATTCTAGTAGCAGCTTAACAACGTATGTGTGGCCACCTTTTGCTGACTCAATTATCATTGTTGAACCATCCTGAAATAAAATGCAAAGCTCCTGATCAAATCCATTAGGATAACAATCAAATCAAATACTCAAGTTGAAGCTGACTTCTGTCACCAGGCCATGACATGGATTGGGGAGGGGTGGAGTTACATGTAAGCAGATTATAAGCATATATACCAGTGAGCAACCAAGATCCCTTTCTTGATTATGGGTATATATATTTAATATCACCCAAGAGATCTTGATGTTGCAGCTAAATCGGTTTATGGCCACGATTTTACATCATGGAGTCCTAGACAGATTTGACTGATTTCTTTTGAACATAACTTCTGAGGCTAAATTAATAGCATAGATCACCAATCCCGTAAGATTAGGATACTTCATTAACAAGACAGTCGCTGTGGGGTCGCTCACCAGACTGCAAAGACTGATAAGACTGGGACTCTGGAGACCACAACAGTCAGAACTTTTCATAATCACTTTAAAAGAAGTAGATCTAAACAGGATATGTGGCCAAATTACCAAATGTACACTACTGATCACCCCCCCCCCCCCCCCCCCCCAACAAGTCCCCTCCCGACTGGGCTCCAGACTCCCAAGTCTTAGGTTGGAATTACACAATTGATATCTCAAACTTTCCCAATTGTTGGAAATTTCCAATCTCACAAGCGCCTTTTTATAAAATAGACCTGATGGTCCTTGTGAAGGAAGCGTATTAAGGAAACTGTCCTATTTTTCCAGGTTACCCCATTAAAAATATCTGTATCGCAATCAAACAAGAACATTCCATGCTAAATAAGCCAACTAGTTCTTGGCTCTGCCATACATATTTTAAGAATTACTATGTTGTGAAATAGTTATGTCTCTGGCAATGCCCTTATTCGACTTTGTGATGCCATTTTCACAAATCTGTCACCCAAGGTAATTTCCTACCAAATATAAGCAAAATAGGCCATTTCATTCTTGCATAGAATACGTATGATGAATTACCATGGAGAGAAAGAGTAATGTAGCTGGCCTTGCACCTACTTGACCTGGTGACCCTGATTAAACAAAACTGAATGACACATCACCAAAGGAGCCTCAATATTAAATGTGAACTAAATAGAGCTGGTGGTTCTTTCAAAGAACACTTTTCAAGTTTGCCAAATATGTTCTGTGAAGTGGTGGGTGTGGGAGAGTTAAATGTCCTGTTGAAAGATTTGAACAATACATATGATAGATTGATGTTGTAATTGGGAATTAATGACCTCTAGCAGATCTCCAGGAAATGTTTATAAAAATGTCAGACTTCACTTGCAATTTTTAATATTTTTTGGAGTTATGTCCCTGCCCACATTTGACCCAGTGACCTCATTTGAACAAATCTGAATGTGAGTCACCTAGGCAATATCCACACCAACTATGAACCCATTCGGTCTTATGGTTCCAGAGGAGAAGTTTAAAGAATTGTTGACGGACGAACGAGGAGTGATGACTATCGCTCCACCAGAGACTTTGTCTCAGGTGAGCCAAAAACTATTGAGATTATAGAATGACTCCCCCCCCCCCCCCCCCCCCCCCCCACTTTGGATCGCAAAATGCAACAGAATTCAAACTTTTTTAATGGAAGGGGAAGAACTCCTTTAATATATCGAGTTATTCCCCCCTGCATTGAAAATAATTTAGCTTTTTACTGCAATCTAGATGACAAAACTCTTTGGCAACTCAATAAAAACAACATGTCCACAGTTTATTATACTGGATAAGTTGATAAGTTTTGGAGCTTGCTCTTTCAAATGGTATATAATATGCCATATATTTTATATAATGTAATCTGGGGGTTAAAAAATTAAGTAGTTTACTATTTTATATTCATTTTAGTCTATATAATTAATTTTGAGAAAACAAATTAAATCTCATTGAACAAATCTGCTAATTCCACCCCCTCAACCCATGGGGACATCCCTGCAAGAATAGGACATCTGTGATTTATTGGATGCTTGTCTAAATTTGCCTAACAATATTTCCTTAACCTTGAAAGCCAGTGCATTCTCTTAGGTGAGGCTACCTATGGGACACTCACATATATAAGACAATGCACTGGCATGATACTAGTACTTTGTTATAAAACAATAAATATTGGACAAATATTAAAACTAGGAGCTCATTTCTCTTGATCAATGGTCTATTATTTATGTGTGGGGACATCCCTGCGAGAATAGGACATGTGTGATTTATTTGGATGTCTGACTATATTGGCCTAACAATATTTCCTTGATCTTGAACCCCAGTGTATTCTCTTATATAGGAGAATACACTGGTGCAGGGTCTTTATTGCTGTACCAGCATAGCTCTTGTAATGAAATGGTTAATACTAATACTATTATAAAATGTGTAAACTGTCAAACAGTTAGAGTTGTATTTGAGATTGCTGTAAACACATAGGATTAAATTTCATTCACACACCTCTTTCTCTCTTAGCCGGATAAATGTGGATATTGAGATAAAAGTTAATTACTTTATAATGACTGGACACACAGCTGTGAGCACTGTGAGAATTAAGGCTGGTCAGTTCCTGGCATGTCATATAACTAAAGTGTAAGGCTTTTAATGGGGTGAACCTTGCAGGGATCTCTGGTGTGGGGTGGCAGGGACATGCAGTGGTGGGGGAGGTGGGGGAGGTGGGGGTGGGGGGTTGGAGGGGGCGGCAAGGGTTTAAAACAAGGATTTGAATTAACTTTATTTTAAGAGTTATGTCCCTGGGCCCTGGCTCTGCACCTATTTGATCCAGTGACCCCATTTGAACAAATCTGAACCCCAGTCACACAAGGACTCTCCATACGAAATGTAAGCTAAATCGGTCAAATGGTTCAAAAGAAGAAGTCATTCTAAGAATTACTATGGAGGAATAGAGTTATGGCCCTGGTTTCTCAACTAATCAACCTGGTGACCTCATTTTAACAAATCTGAATGTGAGTCAACTAGGGAACATCCACACCAAATATGAATCCATACGGCCTTATAGTTCAGTAAAAGAAGTCGTTCTAAGAATTACTATGGAGGAATAGGGTTATGGCCCTGCTTTCACAACTATTCCACCCAGTGACCTCATTTGAACAAATCTGAATGTGATTCACCAGGGAACATCCACACCAAATATGAACACGTTAAGTCTTACGGTTCAGGACGAGAAGATGATTCTTGACGGACGGACGGACAGACGGTCAGACGGACGAGGAGTGATGACTATAGCTCCACCGGAGACTTCGTCTCAGGTGAGCTAAAAAGGGACTACCAGTAATGACTTGGGATCAAGTCTGAGTTTAATGTGCCTGTTATTTGCAGAATGAGGTCCCCAGAGTGACGCTATCCCGCATAGCCGCCTGGCATCACCAAATTCACCATCTGGGGACCTCATTCTGCATGGCCTCATCTGCTATGGGAGACATAGTCTCAGATTGAAGTTCCCAAATGGTGAATATTGTGGTGTACACCCATTGGGAACCTTGATTATGCAATGTGTCATCTGCCAATTTGGGGATATAGAGAAACTAAACTAAAAAAGAAATAGAATCTATGTGAAGAAGCTTCTATAGAAATTTGATAATAAAGAAACTATCAAGAGAAGATGAGGTCTAAGCAGAGGTCCCCAGAGGGTGAATTTAGTGATGCTAGCCCGCTATGTGGGATAGCCTCACTAAATTCACGTTCTGGGGACCTCATTCTGCAAATGACAGGCACACTAAACTCAGGCTTGCTTGGGACACCAGAAGACAACAGAAACCAAACTTAGCTCATTACATAATTATCACTCGGATACATATACATAATTATCACTTGGATGCAAAGAAATAAAAATACACAACGTGATAAGGCACATATGGTTACAAGATTTGAAGAATATGAAGTGTACCTTCAGTCTGTGAGCAGGGTCACCACCGCTGTTGAGAAGCAACTCGACAACAGGCAAGTGGCCACCTGCGCATGCCAATGACAGGACAGTATGATCATTGGTAGATGTCGTTCTATTGACATCAGCACCTAGAATATGAAAATAAATTCATTATGTGAAGCGACAACAAAATAGAACTTAGACAACAAAACAGTGGGGGAGCAAAAATATGTTCACAGTGATTTCCAAAATAAGTGATTTGCAGTCAAAATGATTGTATTAAGCACCAACTATCTGCAGATTCACATTAATATCTACCAGTATGTTCCTTGGTTAATGAAGCTATTCAGCCAAAATTTATGACCTTCTATCCTAATAGGCCTGAAAAAAAATTTAAATTATGCTTGGTTATTGATAAACGAGTGTAACAAGAGATGGACTGTCGTCCGGTACATACCCCCTAGTGGCATACCGCCTAGTGTGGGCATATCTATAACTTATGACTGCTATACTCAGACAGATGGACCCAAAAATCAGCATTTTCATATAAACGAAGATGAATAACTATAGCACAAAAAAACAAAACAAAACAGTTGAATGTGCCATTAAATGTCCTCATAGTGGTGAACATCCATACAAAATTTCATTGAGATCGGAGCATTACTGTTCCAAGTTATGACCTGAACAGACATCGGATGGACCAAACAGCCAACATGTCCAGATAAACAAACTTGAATAACCCTAGAATGGAAAAGCCAAACAGAACAATGGAACCCTCTATTGAATGTCCTCACAGTGGTGAACATCCATACCAAATTTCATCGAGATCCCAGCACAACTGTTGAATTTACGACATGAACAGACACCAGACGGACCAAAAAGCCAACATTTCCAGATAAACAAAGATGAATAACTCTAGAATGGTAAATCCGAACAAAACGATGGAACCCTCTATTGAATGCCCTCATGGTAGTGAACATCCATACCAAATTTAATTGAGATCCGAGCACTATTCATGTTATGACATGAACAGACACCAGACGGACCAAAAATTCAACATTTCCAGATAAACAAAGATGAATAACTCTAGAATGGAAATTCCGAACAAAACGATGGAACCCTCTATTGAATGCCCTCATAGTAGTGAACATCCATACCAAATTTCATTGAGATCCCAGCACAACTGTTAAAGTTACGACATGAACAAACACCAGATGGACCAAAAATTCAACATTTCCAGATAAACAAAGATAAATAACTCTAGAATGGAAAATCCGAACAAAACGATGGAACCCTCTATTTAATGTCCTCATAGTAGTGAACATCCATACCTAATTTCATTGAGATCCGAGCACTATTATTCAAGTTATGACATGAACAGACATCGGACGGACGTACGGACGCACAGGTGCAAAACAGTATACCCCCCTTTTTTTTTTAAAAGGGCGTATAATTATTTCACCTGCAGAACAAATATTACAAGTGTAGATGGGTGTGTGTCTGGTCCGTTAGTCACAGAATGAGATGATTAAAGATGGTCTATCTCTTCCCGGAACTTTTTGTATGGATTCGGGGTGTAAAATAATAATTATGTGTCAGGAAAATCAGTTAATCGGTCTCTAGCAAATGAATTTGAATTATTTTCTATGAATCTGGATAGTTTGTGGCTATTTTTAGAACATTACTACATTTTGAATGAAAATTGATCTTTTAAAACAATTTTATATTTGTAATACCAGTGATAAGTTGCCTTCAAAACATGTTTCCTATAATTTTGTTGTCGAAAGTGGTGCCTGGAAGAGATAGACCATCTTTAACCCTTTGGGCAGGTGTAGAGCCCGAAGCCGCCATCGCACGCCGCCACCGCCAGCCATATTGGTGACAAGCCGCCGCCAGCCATATT
The DNA here is from genome assembly GCA_032622095.1 of Siphonodentalium dalli. NCBI lineage: Eukaryota > Metazoa > Mollusca > Scaphopoda > Gadilida > Siphonodentaliidae > Siphonodentalium > Siphonodentalium dalli. The sequence continues at coordinate 179,443,110 of CP136065.1, read as the reverse complement.
ATCTCTAACGTCAGCCACATCTAAAAATCTCCGCCGCCGGAATTGTAAAATGGCTGAGCCGTGTGCATGGGCTTATATGTCAAGCACAACTGTATACTGTGAATCGCAAAGAACTAAACCGCATTGCCTAATATTGGCATACTCGCATGGACACGGAGTGGTTGTTATATTATCAGAACACCGGGCTCCTTAATGCGGAATAGACTATCCCAATGCATGCTTTCATATAACTGAATAGGCGCATCCATTCGGTATTGAAAGGGTTAAAATATAAATTGTTTATATCGACAGAACCCAGTCTCAGACATCGCTGGCATTTGTCAATATATACACATAATAGAAAATAGTTGGAAATATTATATATCATTACTATCGGGTTCATCATTCAATGATGCATGCATACATATCGCAAGATGGCAGTGATGATAGCAGTCTGAAGTCGACAGAAGTCCCAATGTAACTTATACCGATTAGATGGGAAACTACATAGTATATCCATGTCAGTCCTTCGTGAATTTTCGCCATAATGGAAAAGCCCAACATCAAAGGATTACGTGTGGTCTGGAATTCTACGGGTTCACAACAAACGCTAAAAAAACCTGCGTCTATAACCGGGGATTAGGAACATTTCGGAAGCGAAAATACGCTTAATGATAACATCTCAGCCGGCTGAGCCGCCATATTTCGTCAGCCACGAACGTGGTGACTGAGCCGGCTTAGCTAGCTAACCAGCCACGAATTTCGGTTGAGCCAGCCGTGAAAACTATTTGTCGTGGCTTCCGGGTCTAGGCAGGTGAGCACGTCATATTTGACATCATATCCGTAGGTGAATATATTTTTGGCAAATAAACTGATTAATATATTAAAGGAACGGATGGCCTTCGCAGCGGGTATTGCTGTTAAAATAGTCACATCCATTAAAACTGCCATAAACAGAAAGAATAATAAAATATAGACAGACTTTGTTTTATACCAATATATTGCTTAAATATTATGCAATTGTCAAGTTAGTATGCTATGTTATGTAAATAAAAGCCAAAAAACGTTACAGAACCTAGCTTTTGTTTACAAAACAAAGCATATGAACTTGGTATAAGAACAAAATATGTCTCTATTCCAATATTCTTTCTGTTTATGGCAGTTTTAACAGGTGTGACTATTTTAACTGAATACCCACCTTGAAGGCGATCTGTACTTTAACAATAACCTATTGTAATAAATAAATCATACAAACAACATTATTAAAAGCACGAATCAATGTAAATAATAATATCCACATTATATTCAAGATAAGTTTCCTTTGATGAAATGATTTTTCGAAGTTATGTACATGGTAACATATTATTACCCGAAATCTACCATAAACGTCATAAATGTAGTTCCAGCCGCCAACATTGCGACAACATAAATGTTGTTCTATCCACCAAAGGGCTAAGAAAACACCTGCATACCTTGGGTTATTAGGAACTGTACAGTTGACAAATGTCCAGCCCGAGCTGCTTTCATTAGAGGAGTTCTTCCACCCTCGGACTCATGTTCCTAAAATAAGCAATACGATAATTAGTACTAAAATTAATGCTTCTAAATATAGCTCATTGCTTATCAAAGTTGGCATCTTCATCTGTGCCAATGAATATGAGTCTCCTAAAAAGCAGAAATCACAGAAATATGTGCATCAAGAAAACCATGGAACTATGTCCATCAAGTTATGCCTAACAAGAAACACATAGATATTTTCATCAAGAAACAGCTATGTTTATCAAGACAGAGAGCTATGTTCGTCAAAATTACATAACTATTGTCAATAATAAACAATAATAATTTTTTTCAAATATACAAAGGCCAAGGCCAATGCCAATGCTCATCAGAAAACATGCCAAGAACCACAGAATTATTTTCTAGATCAATAAAAACAGAACAATGGTCTATATCAACAAAGAACAATGTTAATCAAGCAACACAGAACTATGTTTGTCAAAAAACAGAAAAACTGTTATCACAAAAATATAGAACAATGTGCATCAAGACAGAAATACATTAAGGGTATTAATCAAGAAACTTAAGATTTTAAATTTATCCCATCATTTCTCTATTTAAAAGTACAATTGTTTTAAATTCCCATATTAATCAAAATATATTTGATTAATATTAAAATTACTTTAATCTAAATTGATTTGAAATTTTGACAAAATTAATAACATACCAATTCAGCACCCGATTCTAACAAAACTTTAGCCACCTCTGTATGTCCATTTTCACAAGCATAGGTTAAAGCAGTGTCTCCAGTGCCAGTTTGAGCATTGACGTTCGCACCTATAATAAAGTAACGAATTGTCAATAATTCCAATCCTAACCGAGGGTACATAAAGGCTTACAAAATTCCCAATTTGACAAAGTGAGTCGTTGGAGCATGGTTAACTAAAATACATTCACGACTATTTAATTGAAATAGTTGTTTGTGACGTATTGAAGAAACAAGCAAAGAACAAATAATAATTTAGAATTTTTGTTCGTAATTTTATTTAAAAACACTTTGACAAACAAGACTATTAATGACTCCTTGTGCACTTGTATTATCACTTCTTCTCTGTCATCTGCTCATTTTTTCTGAACTCCCCTCAAAATGATTAACAGACCATTCCATATACACTTTTATAACTGGGTGAGAGAATTCAATTAGTAAAGAAGGGGTTAACGTAAATGCATTTTGGTAAAACACAATATTGCGCCAGTAAAAAAAATGTGCATGTAGTAATTTCAAATTTTATAACAATTTCTTAAAAACAAACCTGATTTTAATAAAGATATATTATGGATTTGTTCATGTGCGTGAAACTGATAAGATAGTATGCAGGTGCTATGCCAACTGGAGGAATGTAGCATTCTACTAACATAGTGAAAATATCAAGCAAATTGACCGTACAACTCCATAGAAAACATTGTCTGAACTACGCTCATTTGTAAATATTTACTTCTTGATTCGGAACGCATCTATCGGCGACAAACCCTTTGAAAATGATTTTGCCATCGAGAGTCACTGCATTGAATTAATATACAAGAATGACTGTGTAGTTAATTTGGATATATTATTTGTAAAAGTAACTACTTTGAGCAAGATTATTCTCCAATTCTATTTGATCGCCCTACCGGAGTGTTTCACATCACTTTAAATAGATGTTACACCAGACAAAAAACAAACCTGATTTAAGTAGATGCTTCACTAGATCAATGTGGCCCTCTTGAGCAGCTTCCATGAGAGGTGTACTACACCCAAGTTCAATCTCCGATCCTGCTTTGATTAGGAACTCAGAAACTTCTAAAAAGCCTCCACAACATGCCAAAGTTAAAGCTGTTTCCTGTGTTTCTTCGGTTTGTGCGTTAATATCAGCACCTGCAAAAAATGAGGGTTTTTTATAACAAGAATTCTCCAAGCAAGCTTGGTAATTTTAAAATCAAAGTGGGCTATTTGGTGACCCTCCTAGATTTTCAGAAAAAAATAAATATAAGCCACTTTTCGGATCACAACAATATTTTTTCTAATTACAAACATTTTCTTATTGAATTATCACAGAAAAATTTCAATTTGCAACAGAATACTGCTTTGAGAAATATTACATTGAGTTTTATTCCCGACCGGAGTCTAAGAAAGCCAATTTTCCTATATATAAAGTTGCAGATAGTGTATGAGGTTCTGATTATATTTTTATTATTTTAATACAAATTTAATTGATAAATCAAAATTAAGTTATAGCATCAATGAATTGAAGCTTATTTTGAGTAATATATACAGAGCATGTCAGCACCAATCATCTAACCAGTTTATCGAATTCATACGAGATGTTCCACATAACAGATCGAGGAAGAATACAGGGGACCAACCACTTATCACTAGCTGAAGTGAGAGATTTGTACTTGTTAACCCTTTACCCAAATACACATATGACCAACATCATTCCCTCCAGCCAACAGTGTGAGACTAATATTTCCAGGTCTGGGTTCAGGCACCAGAAGTGCTATATATCGTTTGGAAATACCATTATCGTTCTAATTTTGTATTTATATACTATTTTAAGCAGATAACAAAGAACATTAGATTTTAAAAGCTAGAAAAGATGTTGAACATGTAGCTTTAATTACTTACCATGAGCTAATAAAAGGGCAACCATCTCTTCATGTCCCTCCCTAGCAGCTTCCATTAGGGGAGTGTATCCTTCATCATTGACTTCCTCTAAGTTAGCTCCCCTTTCTATGAGCAGATTGGCGAGCTCTACGTGACCCCCACAAGCAGCTAAGGTTAAAGGTGACTCAAAGCTATCAGCTGGCATGTTAACCTGTATAAGAAAGTTATGTTAAGGTTAAAAGTGACTCAAAGCTATCCGCTGGCATGTTAACCTGTAAAATACATGTTCTTACAACTCTAACCTACTATTCTGAAGATAAAAGGTCATTTATTTAATTCCACATTTAAATGGACATGGCTCGTTCGAACACCAACATACCTAGGTGGAAGATTTCCCCAACAAATTTGCCGATAAAGCACTGAAAATATGTGTTTAGTTTCATATATTTATCGATAAATTTGAGATTGTTTTGTGTGTGCCAATTTATTTGTTTTTTTATTCAGTGGTCATGTAAAAATTGCAACTGTAGACCATGGGAAGAAAGTCTTTATCGTCGGTCTGAAACATTTAGAGTCAAACATAATGATGATGATTAACATGAAGAGAAAGCAGTGCGTGAAGGTTTGAAATAGTTTCATGTTAAGATGACGCAATATACCTTTTCCAGACAGCCGCGCATTATTCAGTTTCCAAATTCAAATAAATAAAAGTTTTCTCTCGGGGTCTCATTTTTGTGTTCGAAATAGTATGTTTATGATTTCAATGCGTCTTTCTGTGACAAGTAATTCAGGTATTTATTTACCAATTTCGATACCGGGAAAAATTCAAAAGCGAATATTAGTAGGTGTGATTTGGATATGGCTTGCCGGGATTTTGGATATTCAAAATTGATTAATCAGTGGCTATAATAGACGATTAATTGATTTTTCTACCCATGAAATTAAATCTCAAATAGAGATTTAATTTGTAGTAAATAGATGCCAAAAAAGAGACTATTAAGAGGCGTGTCTGGTAAGTGTAAGATGGCAAGTATAACTCCCGTTTTACGGGCACCGCACATCAGAAATGAAGGGCATTAGTTCTGAGAATTTGCTCCCATATAAATTAAAATGCCTCTATTAAACAATAAAAACAAAATAATTACTCGTAGTTTATGAACTTTATGTAAGCACTAAGCAGATTCAGAAATCATTTTGATTAAACAAATTGAACGAACAAATCGGAAAAATACTCCCAACTCTCGTCGGGCCACGTGCTTCATGAGACAGTTCGTGAATTTGGGATCGTGCATTAATTGAATTTGAAGTTCGGGATCATGCCTTAATTCAAAGTCGGGAATCTCTCAATTCATTCGATTGTCAATATTCTTATTCAAGAATATACGAGTTTGTCCGCGGAGTATACACATGCATCGGCGCATTAAATGAAAAACCGCCATGACGTGAAACCAAGACGGAACTAGATTACTCTGTCGGCCCGACCTCAAAAGATGACGCAACTGAAAGTTACATTGTCACAAATGTTTGCGTGGGTGGGTTTCTGGGTTAGATTAGTGCTGTAAATACGGTGCAAAATATTGCCTCTTTAAGTTGAGATAAGTTCTTTGCAAATACGCTGTATGCCAGCGTTCTTGTGTTGTTGTATAATATGCATTGTTATTTGAACTAAAAAATTTCATTAATCGGCACCACTGACGATTGTTCGATTATTCCCAAAATCGCGGCAAGCCTAATTTGGATGCAACTTCCATGTGGCTTTAATGTCAACATTTTCGCTGCTATGCATCTGTACTGAATACACAGCACAGTTAACATGTTATGTCAAGAGCCGATTTCCGATTATCTGGAGGTACAATCGGCCGATGCCTGATTCTGATGTATATATGAGAATGACTATCCGCTATCACATGGGCCATAATAGAGAAGTAAATTCTTCCTATTCATTTATTCACCATAAATGAACTGTTATCAGGGAGAAGTCAAAATGGTTGAAGTGCAACATCTAGAAGTTTTACTATACAATACAAGAACCAGTAAGTTCTCTTGAAATCAATGAACACACTTTAAACACTGACATATAGTCTTTTCAGTTGCGAAATCAACTTATCATAAAACAACAGAAAAGTAATTTCTGCCTGGCAAAGAAGAGGACGAAGTGACAAAATCTCCAAGATCTCTATAGATTGCCTAGGTGCGCTATCAGGCCTTGTTGATAGCAGAAAATTGCATAGGGTAAAATAATTTCCTAGGCCCGAAATATTTCCTCGGCTATAAAGCCTAGGATATGCATAGCTGCATGCTCTACACATATATCTTCAGTTTACAATCGGAACTTTGTCAATTATCATTGCAGACTTTAGTTGGGTCTGGCTTAAAATTGTTAATCAAGATAGTCCTTGTTTTTTCAGTAGTCTTTGGCATTCAGCAATGAATTTTTACTGTATGCAGATTACCACAGTGCAACACTAAGGCAATGGCTGTGTAAATTGTTTCAATTTTGCACAAAAAAACATTGCCAGGTTCTGAAATTGCCATCAAAATCTCTTTTTGCCTCAGCTCAGTCGATAGCGGATGTTAATTAAAAGGGCTGGCTAATCACATTTGGACATCAGTGCAGAATGTTTTACATTAATTTAAATGTGCTTACTTGTGCCCCGCTGTCTAACAGTAACCTAGCCACTTCCACATGACCGTCCATTGACGCTTCCATCAAAGCAGTGTGCATTTCATCAGTCTTATGTTCCTGGTCAGCCCCTGCCTCTAGCAAAAATTTAACCATGTCCAAATGCCCTGAAAATTATAAACAATATTCATGAACACTAAGAATAGTCTGAAATATCAAATGATAGAAGCTCTAGAATTACTTCTATTAAATTTCAAATAAACAAATGAAAACCTTCAAAAATACTATTAAATATTAATTAGAAATTTTCCAAACAGCTCAGCTCACCTTTATAACACGCCAAAGTTAAAGCACTTTCTTTGAATTCGTTGGAATGGGTATTGATTCCTGCGCCAGACTGTAGCAGGATAACAGCAACGCCGACATGACCAGCACTGGCAGCCTCCATCAATGGTGTGTGTCCGTTCTCATTATGAACCTCCACATTGGCACCGGAGCCGATCAGTTCTTGGACGACATCTTCATAACCACCACAGGCAGCATAATGCAGGGCAGAATTACCTGAAAGCAATAATTGATGGTGTGGTAAAGAGTAAAATCAAAGATGACCACTGGTGGTCATGTTTTTGAAAGAAATACGGAAAAATTAAATGGCTACCAGTACCATCTTGTGGTCATGAAATAAATCCATGTGAAATTTGGTGATGAGAGATGCAGTCTGATGGCTCCCAACTAGTGGTTGGCTAGTGGTCACCCCAAAGAACCATATGAAGCTTGGTGACGATTGGGCGATGGATGTTGTTTGTATGATGTGCCCAAGTATTTAGTCTTGCAAAGAGTCAAATCTAAGACAGCTGCTGGCACCCACGTTTTTCATCGAAAATCATTCAAAATCAATAGCTAGTGGTGATCCTAAACATGCCTGTAAATTTTCAAAAACATTTCTCCAATAAATGCGGACTGCAGTTTTTGCCGATGGATTCAAATTTGAAATCCAAGATGGCTGCCGGTGGCCATGTTTTTTAACAAATTTCAGATAAAAAATTATGCCTCCCATTTAGAGGTCACCCATGAAGATCCATATGAAGTTTGGTGACAATCAGATGATAATTACTGGTGTTCTCTGGGCAAAAGTTAATTGCATATTATTACAAGATGACTCAATTTCGTTGTTTTTAAATTCTTATCAGTCAATTAATGTTTTTGCTCTTTGTTTTATCTTTCTTTTTAAGAAACTGATGATTATTTTGATGAATTACTAAGGCAGCAATCCCAAAGCACAGAACTAATCATATTAAAGGCAGTTTCTAAACAATTTTCAGGGCTACTGAAGGCCATTTTCTCTGAAATTTCATGTCCCCCCCCCCCCCCCACCCTGGCCCTCAATTAAATATTGTACAGTAATGCCCAGTCTATGTAAACATACACTCAGATTCATACTGATACTGAGTCTATTGCATTCCCATCAACTTTTCATTTCGGAACAGTTGTGGGCTTCCACCAAATTACATCACACTGCACTAAATATAAATCTGAAATTAGTTGTGATTGACAGGCGTAAACATGGTCACGTGCCAGTGCCGTCATGGCCGCTTCAACCCTGTGAGGCCGTTTCGGAATTAATAGTTGCAGGGTTTGTGACTTTTCGTTCGGCGGTTGTTTTACTGACAATAAAGGGAAACAGCTAGCTTCCGGGATCCAAAATAATATGTACAATAACTAAGACAGATCTTCTTGATATTATAAAAAATGTCAATTTATGTGGATCTCTTGGACTCAAAACGAATTATTTTTTAGATTGGCCAGGCGATTTGTCGCCCATGTTGTCAAAAAATAACACAAATCAACGGCCACGAATCAAAAATACATGAATGTCGGGACTATCTGCTAAAACAAATACAGAACTAAACAAAAGTTAAATTTCATAACAAAACGATCTATCAGTTCCCAGTACAGTAGTACCACCGCAGCCAAAACGAGCGAAGAGCAACACAATTCTACCACCAACCCCACCGAAACCCTCCCGACCGTACACAGCCGTATTATTAGCTCCAAAGATTGGCCAGTTGTACCCTAATTACAGTTGCCTGCAATCCAAATTCCGGTGATTCTTGATTTTAAACTTTCGACCGCTCGTCAACAATCTACTTTATTTGTCGATTTGTGAATTTCTCTTCCGGTATAACATGACGTCATGGATACTATTTTAACAACATTTAGCCACACCTTCGGAATTCCACACCGAGAGCAAGTGACATGTTACTAGTTTTTTTATTGGGGCACACATTTCTTGGAGCTAAGTTTTGATTGGCGGTAATTACAAGGAATCCCGGGTTTGGGAAATGAAAACTGAACGAAAGGTCGTCAGACCCACTATTTTTATATGTGGGTATGTAGTTTACTCCAGACTGAGTAATGCCCTAAGTAATCGACCCCTTAACAACAGCAGAATTATGGGTAACTTTTCAGGATTTAGTCGGAAATATGGCTTGTTGCCATTCATCGGAAAGCTCTCGGGGAGAGAATGGCAACAAGCCATATTTCCGACTAAATCCTGAAAAGTTACCCATAATTCTGCTGTGGTTAAGGGGTCGATTACTTAGGGCATTACTGTAAACTGTGATTTATTGCAGGTTTTCAAGGCCCCGCGAGAAGCCTGTAAGGTGTTATTACACAAACCTGCAGATGATTGAGCATTGACATCAGCTTTGTTAGATATTAGGAGTCTGACAATATCCAGGTACCCTCCACTAGCAGCTTCCATTAGTGGTGTACAGTCTCCCTTGATGCCTCGATCCTCAACGTTTGCCTTCATAGCCAAGAGCAACTGTAAAGATAATCAGATAATCATGATGTCAGTGTAAATATATCCAATCAACATATTACATGAATATGAAGCCATCTACCCCAGTCCAAGGTTTTTCTGTTTTCAACTATGAAAAACATTGTTAAAACGTCAAAGGAAAATACAGAGATGACACAGGATTCGCACTGGCCCAAATTTCCCCGTTGCCAACGCTGTTGCCAATTGCATAACTTTTTTAGCCACTTTTCATTTTCTTTTGCCAATTTTTTTCCAACCCATATATTTTGGTGCCACTTTTTAATGGAGTATTTCCACACTAAAAATGCTTACGAATCATATTAGCTGTTTGTGAAAGCCGAGTTATGAAGGGCACATATTTTAGAGCTGAAACTGTTCAACGCTCAACCGTTGATGAAAATTGACTGGTTAACCGTAAGCCGACAATGCAGGACTCAAACACCAAAATATAGTAAGATACAAGTAGCAAAAAGTTGGGATCCCAAGGGTTAACACACCTCAGTCAAAGGGTGCGGTTTTGTACATGTTATGACAACGATAATCGGAGAGTAATTATGATCACTCTGTGTACCATTCACTCCAGCGATACAATAAGTTGATTAGCCGCGAATCCATTTCTGCTTCTATTGAGGACCCAATTAGCAATGTCGCGACCAGGTAACAATGTGTGTCTTGTTTCAGTCCAATTGACTGCAAGCTTTAATATATGCCTGATGGGGATCAATTGCCAAAAGCCAAGAAAGAAGATAGGTGCCAAATTTTTTTGCAAATCAAATTTGTTTTTTTTGCAATTAATTTTTTATAGCAATTTGCTAAATTGGCAATCGCCGAATCGGCAGCGCGAACCCTGTAGAGACTGTATTGATAACTGGTTACTGCTTCAGCTTCATTTGGGAATATTTCTCATTTAACTCTTTCTATACAAAAGCATCATTGATGAGTAGTTATCCCATAGGAAATGTTCAGATAATAAGTTCAACAAATGACCAATCAGTTGAACTTATTATCTAAAGATTTCCCTAAATAAATAGGGGTCCTTCTGCACTTTTATTTATCTGTCGTCTTGCTTTTATCACCTTAACATCCCTCCAAATGAATATTATATTATTCCAATGTATACTTCTATAACCGAGTGGGAGAATCTATTTAGTATAAAAAGTTATCAGTTAATTATGAATACCAAAAGATAAGTGAATGGTTTTAGCCTTCATCGATGATAGAATACGCAGAAACTAGAACGGAAAATCGGAAGAAAAAAACGATTGAACACGGCCCTCTTAATTCAGATTGTTTCGCTTCGGCAATCTGCTATGGCAACCCTTTGCCATGGCCCAGTTTGCTTCAGCAAATGGCTTCAGCATAGCTGATTGCCGTTGACAATAATGAGGGCTGGAACACTCAAATAATTTCCCTCATAGTAGTGAACATCCATACCAAATTTCATTAAGATTCGTCAACCAGTGGTGGAGATATTTTCTCGGACAGACATAAATACAAACATTTCAAGATAAACAAAGATGAACTTATAACTCAAGAAAGGAAAATCTGAAAAAATTATTCAACACTCCGTTGAATGCCCTCATAGAAGTGAACATCCATACCAAATTTTATTCAGATCTGACAACCGGTGTTGAGATATCTGCTCGGATGGACAAAAAAACAACATTTCCAGATAAACAAAGATGAACAAGAGGTACGCTGTCGCGTGGCATTTGCCCCCGACGGTAGCAATTCGGATAAAGCATGGACGAAACTGCGGATATCCGAGGAAGTCTATATGACCATTCCAAAAGAAGTTCGTACTAGAAATTCCGGAAACCCAAAAACAAGCGATCCGGAAACCCAAAAACAAGCAAAAATTAAAATTTTCTAAGTTGAAAAAAGGGCCATAAATCTGGCAAAAATCATCAGATCATACCCAAATTCGCACTTGACATGTATTTTCATATAACTGATGCACAAAAATACGGGATTTACAATCGTACCACCAAAGCTCACGCTATCATTTGGAAACCCAAAAAACTAGAAAAAAATTGAATTTTCTAAGTAAAAAAAGGGCCATAACTCTGGTGAAAATGGGTGGACAAAACCCGCGCTATGCATGTAGCTGTTCCCCCATGCTGCTCTATCACCATACCAAATATCAGCTAAATCTGCCTAGCGGTTGCTGAACAATAATGCAAAATGTTTGTACGGACGGACGGAAGTACGGACGGAGACGTCGACTATATACCCGCCGACTTCAAGTCGGGGGCATAAAAACTCTAGAATGGAAAATACGGGAAATAAAAACACAATTGAACACTCCAATGAATGCCCTCATAGTAGTGAACATCCATACCATAACAATTTTCATTCAGATCCGACAGTCGGTGTTTGAAATATCTGCCCAGACGGACAGACAATTGTCCGCCACGATGGATCGACGGGAAGGACGCATGGAGATTAATCCAGTATACCCCTCATTCTCTTAGAGAGTGGGGGTACAATAACTGCCTAAGTTCTTACGTAATACCATCAAATAAAGTTCTATATATACACTACTGTATACTGATATAGAGATAGTGTGTGGAGTATAACAGTTCATTTATATAGGCTATAATACCAGAAGAGATTATTTCATGGATAAGTGGATAGTCTAATATTAAGATAATTATGTTCACATGAATTTTTGATAAAAACACATTATCTAGAAGCATATGAAATTGTGGTCTAACTCCAATGAAACCTACAGCCTCAACATTGAGTTGTTACATTGGCAGTTGCAAGCATTGCATCAAATCAAGTTTTTATGAGGACATTCATGAGGTTTGCTCTTTCGAAGGTTTTCATTAGCATCTGGCAAGTAGCGAGTTAATAGAAGTATACCTGGGCTAGTTCGTAATAGCCTGCGGAACATGCAAGTGAGAGCAGACTTTCTCCTTCCTCTGTTGTTTCATTGACACTGCCTCCCTCATGTAGTAGTTTCCGTACTGCTCCTACGTCCCCGTCACTGCACGCCTCAGCCAAGGATCTTCCACTGAAATAAGATTTTATTCTTTGAAAACTCGAAGCTTGCTATATAAATGGGAAGTGACTTGATTATCATTCATTCATGTTCATCAAATAATTTCAAACAGGTTGTTTATTGAAAACAAATGTTCCGTCAGAAAATGAAAAATACACTTATGACAAAGTGCCATAATTCTGGGAATAATATGTGACCTCTGGCATATGCAAACAAAATCTGAAATTAAATTTGACCTGTAATTGGGGACAGTTAAAAACATGTGCCATAATTCAAGTTATTGGTTAACTCAAGTATTGGTTGAAAAATAAAGGCGGTATTCATTTTTAGGGGGGGGGGGGGGGGGGGGGGTCATGGTTTTAATGGTCTTACCTGTCACCCGTTCCAGGTTGGCCTTGCTGTTGTTCCGTTCTCATTTTATGGAGTGCCTGGGCAGCCTCATCCAAAGCACAGCTCACAGAAGAAGTCAGTTTTCGGAGCACTTCAGGATCTGTGAATGCTTTGCCATCAGGTGTTGACATTTTCCCTATTCCTGCAAAATATCCAAACCATGAAACATGAAGAGATGATGGAAGTTGAAATTATACTATAATCTTTTAGTGAATTATGTATGCAGCATTGGATTCTTAAAGACATATTATGTACTTGTTCGGGTGCGTGAAACTGAAAAGTTAGTATTCAGGTGCTATGCCAACTGGAGGAATGTATCATTCTACTAACATAACCGAAAATCTCAAGCAAATCGACCGTACCACTCCATAGAAAACATTGCCTGAACTACGCTAAATTGTAAATATTTACTTCTCGAATCGGGACACTTCTATCGGCGATAAACGAAAAAGATTTCGCCATCGGCAGTCTCCAGATGAATAATAGAACATTCCAATGTATACTTTCATAGCTGAAGAAAGGGTTAAAGATATTTTATCAAGAAGCTGTGTGTTCTGTTGATTTGAATTTCTCCATGGCTCATTTTTTTGTTGGTATATTGTATTCCTTTTGTGTTTTCTGCAGTTCTTGAAGCACAAAAATAACCACAATGTGAATTAAGTGCAAAAAAATGAAATCATGAACCCTTTGACATCCCTCCAGAGGAATAATAAACAATTATGAAAGTGTCAATGACACTGTAGCTCAACTTAGGTAGGGGAATAATTTAATTGTTAGCAGTAAATGGAGGTATTAGGAAAGGTGCTAATTGAAATGTCTAAGTAAGACAAGATGTAAATGAGATCGGTCTATAACCCATGCTAATGGATTTTGTAGAAATATTTAGTCATACAAAGAGTAAAATCCAAAATGGCCATATTTTTTGGCGGAATGACCCCAAAATGACTCGTTCCCATCAAGAGGTCACCCCGATGATCCATATGAAGTTTGGTGATGATCAGATCAGGGATGTGGTCTGTAGGATGTGTCAAAGGATTTAGTGATGCAAAGAGTAAAATCCAAGATGGCCACCAGCGGCCATGTTTTTTGGCCGATTGATCCCAACTAAAATGACTCGTTCCCATCTACATGTAAATGTCAACATTCATTACAAATTTTATGATGATCAGACAAACAGTATGGCCTGTAGCCCGCGCCAATGGATTCAATTTTGAAATCCAAGATGGCCACTAACGGCCATGTTTTTTGGTCGAATTACCCCAAAATGAATTGTGCCCAACTAGGGGCCACCCCAATGATGAATATGAAGTTTGGTGATGATCGTATCAGGGTTGTGGTCTGTAGGGTGTGTTAAAGTATTTAGTGATGCAAAGAGTAAAATCCAAGATGGCCACCAGCGGCCATGTTTTTTGGCCGATTGATCCTAAAATGATTCGTTCCCATCTACATGTAAATGTCAACATTCATGACAAATTTTATGATGATCAGACAAACAGTGCGGCCTGTAGCCCGCGCCAATGGATTCAAATTTGAAATCCAAGATGGCCACCAGCGACCATGTTTTTTGGCCGAATGACCCCAAAATGACTCGTTCCCATCTACATGTCAATGTCAACATTCATGACAAATTTCATAAAGATCAGACCAAAGATACGACCTGTAGCCCGCGCCAAAGGAATTTGTTGACGGACACACAGACGACGGACGCCAACCCATGGCAATAGCTCAAACTTACAAAGTAAGTTGAGCTAATAATGTATACTTTTATAACTGAATGGGAGAATCCAATCAGTAAACAGAGGTTTGAGAATGAGTAATTACCTGCAGCTTCTAATAATGCTTCTAGTCTAGCATGAGTCTCTGGATCAATGGTCTGTAAATTTTGTTCTTCCAATTCGAGCGGCAGCAGAAATTTTGATGATTCTGGGTTAGTTTTAGTCTTATCTTCTTCCTCTTCCATTTCCATTTCATCTTCATCATCGTCCTCATCATCGTCCTCATCTTCATCTTCATCATCTCCATCATCCTCGTCATCTTCGTCATAGTCAATGTTGTCTTGATCGATCATGAAAGACTCCACCTAAAAGATACGGTAAGCGTTGGCGATGGGTATTGCTTATCAAATAATCACATCCGTGTTACCAATCCAGATTTAATAAAAAATGTAACAAGACAGTCAATGACTGTGGAGACGCTCACCAGACTGTACAGACTGAGAAGACTGGGACTCGGAAGACCATAAGAGTAAATACTTATCAAATTCACTTAAAAACAAGTAGTCTTAAAGAACGACGTAGCGAGAGGGTCTCTGTTGAGCAGTGGGGTGTCCACCTTGAAATATGGTCCAGATCCCCCAACCCCACATAGTCCATAGTCTGCTCCCTCCCAACTGAAGCAAACACACTCCCAAGTTCGTAAAATTTCATTGCACATGTTGGAATGTTACAACTGATACCTCAAGTTTTCCTAACTATGGCAAATTTACAACTTGACATGCCCCCCCCTTTTTTTAATGGTGGACCCCATTCAAAAAAAATTTGATCCCAACTCTCCATAGGCCATATACATGTACACCAAATGTCATTTCTTGATTGCTCGAACCCATTTTAACAAATCTGTAACCCAGACCCAAGTAACACAAGGACCCTCCATACTAGTTACTACATATAAGCTAAATAGGCCTGATGGCTGTTGAGGAGGAGCCATTTTAAGAATTACTATGGGGGAAGAGTTATGTCCCTGGTTGCACCCCTATTTGACCTGGTGAACCCATTTCAACAAATTTGAATCCCAGTCACCCAAGGACTCTCTATACCAAAATGTATGCTAAATATGCCAAATGGTTCTTGAGAAGATGTTTTATGAATATCTAATGATGGAAAGAATTATGTCCGTGGATCTGACTGATTTTAGGGTATTAATCAAAGGAGCTGTCACTCAAATCAGATTTTGTTAACACTGCCATTTAATTTATTACTTTATAATCAATGTGACTTCTATATGGTGTTAAGTAAACATTCTGTGATTGCAGGCAGCTTCTTCATAGAGCTCTGAGTATCTGCTGTTTGCATGTTCTTGATTTTAAACTGATTTAAACCAAATTTGGTTGAGTCACCCTGGTGGATGTTGTAATGGTGTTATTTTTTTTATATTGAGCAAGAAATTAATCTCAATTAAAAAAAAAATTGTTATGCAAAATGTAGTAAGTAATATTCCTGTTTCAATTCAAAACAAGTAGCATAGAGTGATCTGGGTCAAGCTACAAGCAAGTTATTAATGAGGGAATTAGCAGCTGTCTGTATCTGATTATAATAAATGATATAAAATATTGCCAATTACAATACATCTAGATTATAGACCTTAGACCTACTAGTATATGGTGAAAGTACATATACATGTAGATAAATTGGTGTTCCTACACTGTACATTGAAATTAGTTAATGGATTTTCCCCTTAGCAGCTACCGGGCCCCATTCCCCCGACCCCTAGCAGTAACCCTGGTGATATGGTAAATACACTTTAATTTAGTTGTTTAAATTATTATACATGTATTCAAATTAACAGTCCTAAATATATGTATGATCTTGATATGAGTGAATATTTTGGGTTCACTCCCTTGCACTCAGTGTACATTGAACAAATCTGAACTCCGGTCACCCAAGGACCCTTCATACCAAATATGAACCCATTCAACCTGATAACGAATACCAACCCATGGCAATATCTGAAGCTTGACTTTGTCAAGTTGAGCTAAAAATGAATAAAAAACCAACCGACCATCAAAAATCTCAAATAAATGTCCGACTTTATAATTTTTCCCATTTTATTTTCGCTCGATCAACAATGTATTCATAATGTGTGGCCATGATTTAACATATACGGGAATAGCCGAGAATGTCCTTTGGTTACGAAAACGAAAATACTCTCGGGATACAAATAAAAGGGTGCGGAATAAAAGTAGGGGGTGGTAAATAAACAAGAGGTACGCTGTCGCGTGGCATTTGCCCCCGACCGTAGCAATTTGGATTAAGCATGGACGAAACTGCGGATATCCGAGGAGGTCTATATGACCATTCCAAAAGAAGATTACAGAAATGTTGACTAAAAACCACAAAACAAGTGATCCGGAAATCCAAAAACAAGTAAAAATTAAAATTTTCTAAGTTGAAAAAAGGGCCATAACTCTGGCAAAAATCATCAGATCATACCCAAATTCGCACTTGACATGTATTTTCATATAACTGATCCACAAAAATACAGGATTTGCAATCGTACCACCAAAGCTCACGCTATCATCTGGACACCAACAAAAAAAAGGGAAAAAATTGAATTTTCTAAGTAAAAAAAAAGGGCCATAACTCTGGTAAAAATGGGTGCACGAAACCCGCGCTATGCATGTTGCTGTTCCCCCATGCTGCTCTATCACCATACCAAATATCAGCAAATCTGCCCAGCGGTTGCTGAACAATAATGCAAAATGCTTGTACGGACAGACAAAATTTAATTTTCCAAGTAAAAAAAGGGCCATAACTCTCGTGAAAATGGGTGGACGAAACCCGCGCTATGCATGTAGCTGTTCCCCCATGCTGCTCTATCACCATGCCAAATATCAGCTAAATCTGCCCAGCGGTTGCTGAACAATAATGCAAAATGTTTGTACGGACGGACGGAGACGTCGACTATATACCCGCCGACTTCAAGTCGGGGGCATAATAACCCAGAATCATATAAGATAAGGGTGCAGAATAAAAGTAGTGGTGGGAAAACTGAAGGTTATTTCCAAAACATGATGATTTTCAATGTTCAGTGATACATGTACACACATCTAACCTTTTAAATCAAAACTGAACATAATTTCCCTGTTCTGCATACTGGAGGAAATTTTCTAACAATGATGGCTGCAGATGCCTTAATATAACACGGTGCCACTGTGTATTCTAATGTTTATTTAGGTGTCTCATTCACAATTGATGAGTTCATTAAACAGTAAGCATGTTTGTTGTGATATTACTTGTCAGTAATGTCATCGCTGTCCATGTTTTTAAAATGCAGATTACTACATTCAGTACCAGGGATAAAAACATGACATAATGACTGCATGGCTTTTTGTGAACACAAGGTTTCCCAAATTATCGGCACATTAGGGATAGTGGTCGTCACAACTTTTGAACATGACAATTATTATTTTAATATGATTATTAAAATAATGCATAGGTATGTTGGTAGAGAATACAATAAGAATAAACAGATGTTATTTTGACTACATTACGCAACACTTTATTTACCAGTATAAAGCCAGGGTTCAGATTTCAATCAGGGCTCGATGAAGATCATGCCATGAATCTCTACCCTGGCTAATGCCCGTAGAGATCATATTCCAACAGTAAAAAACCTGGGAACTTTTTGAAGTTTTGAAAGAGAACCTTATAAAGTCGAAACATAACGCGGGGAATATTTCTCTTAGTTGTTATCTTTTCATTAATAATGTACTTCACTATAGGTGAATGTCCCAACTTAAAATCACATGCTTTTCTCTGACTTTTGTGAGCGAATATCGCAATAAACATCTAATTAATTACCCAGGAAAAATACCATAATTGTATATGACGTGAAGCAAAATTACTCACAAATTCACTTAAATCTTGAAATTTCGAGTTGGGACCTTCACCTACAGTGAAGTACATTATTAAGAAACAGATAATAATTAAGAAATATATTCCCCGCATTATTTTTTCGACTTTACAAGATTCCCTGTCAAAACTTCAAAAAGTTCCAAGGTTTTGTACTGGTGGAATATGATCTCTATGGGCATTTAAATAGCCAAAGTAGAGATTCATGACACGATCTTGGCTTGATGTAACTGGATTCCATCGCAATTTGCAATTTAAGCTAACCAATTTACAATGAAAAAACATGTATTGGTAGGGAATGCTATACTACACAGGGCCTGATCCAGGTTTTATTTGGGGACACCTCCTGATTACCTAAGGTTATCGCCGACTGCGAAGGGAGGAGCCGGGGAGAGTATGAGAGGGGAAATTTTTTGAAATTTCAATGCTCTGAGAGTGATCTTGGGCATATCTGAAGGATGATTTTCAATTTTTAACCAAAGAGAATTTTATACTTTCAGTAGCTATTAATATGACCAGAGTCACTTAAACTAGAAAACTAAATTCATTTAATACATGAACTCAATTTATATTTATACACAAAAGAAAAGACACAATGAACCAACATATTTATTTCAACTTACAAGATAACATTGTTTTTAACAGAATTAAACAAACACACATAATGATAACAGATTAATATATTATCATAATAATGTATAATATAATCTAATAATGTATAATATGCCCCACTGTATGACTGAGATGAAAAAGATAGAATGAACAGTCCTGCAACATTTTTCATTATTTCTAGGTTTGAAGTTAAACACTCTCAAAATTATGTGGTGTTGTTCTATTTGTTTCCAATTGATATACAGGTGTAACACGTCATCCCCCCCCCCAGGATATCTTCCCCAGACTTGGATATTCCACCCCCCCCCCCCCCCCCCCACACCTACATGACAAAAAAATCATCTTATGATTTTATCGCTTATTTTGCTTTATATAGTAATGAAACAGCGAGAAATTAGCTTCTCCAAGAGAAAGTTGGATATCTCCCCCCCCCCCCCCCCCCCCCCCCACCCAGCACCTACATGACAAAAAAATAATCTTATGGTTTTATCGCTTGTTTTGCTTTATATAGTCATGAAACAGCGAGAAATTAACTTCTTCCGATTGTCTGTTTCAATTTGTTTGGGCGCCCAAACTCAATGTCCCCAAACCCGGTATACGGGAGTCGAAAACGGGCTGGGTCAGGCCCTGCTACGTAATCTGCCCAGTGCTGCAAAATGGTACACAAATTAAAAAAGTGTGAGTGAAAGGGGGATGTATTCTGGGTTTTCATATTCCCATAATTTCGTTAGCCGTTCTAAACGTTGTTTACTAAGGGGGAGGAGGAGGGGGAGGGAGGCCCGATCACGATCGGCAGATGTTTAACCCATACCTTGGCGATAGCGATCTTTTTATGAGTGCAAGAATTTCAACAATTCACAGCGTACTATTATTTATTAGTTTCATAGTGGAATCAGACATATTGAGCAACTTGCTCATTTAAACACAATAGGAAGATGGATATGACATTCGATTTCAACCTATTCGGTCACTCCAACAGAGATACATGTATGTGTGATAGATTGATAAAGATAATTATACCCAAACACAGTCAGACAGATGCACCATAGCTGTTAAAGATATAATTGTTACAATATTAACATCATAATAACTCTATTTATTTAATTCTTACAATGGAACCTGAGTCATAACAGATTATGTTGTTGTGTTAGCTGCATAGTAAAAGTTATGGGATGATTGAGATTAGAGACCAACAAACACCTGAACATCTATATAAGTGAGGGGTGTATAGACCTTGATATTAAATATGATTGATAATGGTTGGATATAAAATATTTTAATACAGAATTATCAGATAACTAAAGGAGAGATATGAGAAGGGTCAAATTGAAAATATTAGAGTCATAACATTGGATCGCGTACAGTATACATGTACCTATGGTTAATTTTATTCTAAGCTGATCATTGGAAAGATACAATGTCTGTAACAGCAGAAATATTATTAAATATTGGGTTAATATTCTCAAAACCATTCAATCAATACCAAAATCTATACACATGAAGAATGCATCACAATCAACCTGAATGAGATTATAAAAGTGATTGGGTGAAAAATATTTGACCAAAAAGTCAGCTTCAAGAATACCAGAACCATTATTATTATCCTGCAGCCCAAATGCAATAGAGGGAATTTCAAAATAAGATATATCCTCAAATGATGAATATTCAATTGGTGGCTTATAATTAATAGAAATTATTAGTAAACCTGGCCTAAGGCGAAAGAGATAATTTAAAATCTGCGTATCAGATATGATGTGTCTATGGCATAGGTTAATTTTAATCCTGAAATACATGCAAGTGAAAAGTGGATCACGATCAACCTGGACATAGAATAGGAGAATGCACATATGATGTGTGGAGAGTGTTAATCATTTTCAATGACATCATATGATGGAACTAATGTGTGGATAAATTGTTTTCTCAAGATAAGACAACAGTGTCTCTGTAAACAACAATTCTCTAAACAGCCATGCTCCAGAAAATCCTTCACATGGACAATGACTATTTGTATTAATGCCATGAACATGTTTCAACAGGTTGGGTTAAATTACTATTGCACACAAACTGGAGTAAAGTATCATCAATCACTTAAATTTGACAGCTCTGGGAGCAGCAGTGGTTTAGCAAAGAGTATCCAGTGTCATTTTCTGATCCCAATAAAGCAGATTACTGTGTAAAGTTGTTTGTCTTAAATTCTCACAGGGCATATACAATAGGTAGTAAATTACTTGAATTATAAAGAGCCATAACTCTGAACTTGATCTGTATTTCGGGGTGAGGACCACATGTACCAAATTTGGTGTAGATCAGATGAAAAATGTTTTGAGTTCTAAGTAAACATAAGTTTGAAAAGGGTTAATTAAACGATACCAAAAACCATACAGATAAAGAACGTGCTAAGAAAAACCTTGGTAAGAAATATGAGGCATATCAGAAGAAAACAGTTTGACTTAGATGGATCAGATAGCATTTGTGTGCAGGGTTAATTATTTTCTAAACCAATCAACCGATCGATACCAAAAACTATACAGGTGAGGGGTGTGTCATTATAAACCTACATATCAAATATGAAAACAATCGGACAAAAAATAATTTGGTTACAGCATCGGATAGCTCATGCCTATGTGCGGATGCAAAGTGTTAATAATTTCTAAACCGATCAACCGATCGATACCAAAAACTATACAGGTGAGGAGTGTGTCATCATAAACATGGGAGTAAAAAATAACTCTAATTCCCATAATACAGATTTACTGCTCTCAGAGCTAAACTGATACCACTGGTAATTAATTGTAGACTGCTATGGTTATCTGTTCAATTCTTAGTTGAAAAAGGGCCATAACTCTGGTATAAAATGTTGGATATAACCCATATTCAAACTCGATCTGTATTTTGAGTTGAGAAACTCGCATACCAAATTTGGTTCCGATCAGATAAAAAACAATTTGAGTTATGGCAGCATGCATGAATTCTAAGTCGAAAAAGGGCCATAACTCCATTGAAAAATATCGGATCAAACCCATATTCGAACTCGATCTGTATTTTGGTCCAAGAAACTTGCATACCAAATTTGATTCTGATCAGATAATTTTTTTTTGAGTTATGGTAGCATGCATGAATTCTAAGTCGAAAAAGGGCCATAACTCCGTGAAAAAAACTCGGATCGAACCCATATTCGAACTCGATCTGTATTTGGTGCTGACAAATTCATATACAAAATTTGGTTACGATCAGATATAAAATGTTCGAGTTATCGCACCATGTGTAAAGTGTCTACAGACAGACAGACAGACAGACAGACAGACAGACAGACAGACGGACGGACGGACGGACGGACTAACGACGAGTGGTCAATCCGGGCAACGACACTATGTTTACCATACTATGGTATGGGTAAACATAAAAATCAGGACACGGGATTTAGTTGGAATTTATAACTTAAATAACTTGATTTAGGCTTGAGTTGAACTATTTGTTAGTATACGCTTATGATTGGCTGGCACCCACTGATTGCCGACGATATTACGATTATTTTAGTTTAGACGATATTACTGACAATATTGAAATTTTAACCGGGTATTATCGATTAATCGGGAAACCGCCCAGCACTATTTGGGAGCCTATTCACACCTTAGCATTGATTGCCGACAGCTGTGAAATATAGTAAGGTGTCTATAGTGACGATTTTATCACACCTTCCCATGAATGAAGATTACAACTCATACACCTTAACGAGTGTCAGTTTATCACCCCTTTGTGAAGGCGAGAACAACTTTGAACACAAATTCTTTGTGTAACATATTAATATCTATACCCAGCTTAATAATTAGTGAGAATATTCCAGATTTCGTTTTACGGTAAATGGACAGCATTTTTTTCGTATTCATAAGCATTGTTTAATTTGGGTTTTTTTTTTTTCGTATTCATAAGCGGTTGTAAAAATGCTGTTCTGCCAAATTATTATATAAAATGCTACCATTCTCTCACAATTAAGTTTGGAGATTATTAATAGTTATTGAGTCATGATTTGAACTGAACATTAAGATTACATATTTTAACAATTGTTTCATCGTTTTAATATAGATATTATATATCTCCTTTTTTCGTTATATAGGCCACTACTGTACTGGTCGATTTCGATAAGACCACTTTGCCCTATTGAACGCCCACTTCGCCTTATTTTTGTGACAGGGAGAAGTCACTTTGCCCTGAAAATCAGGTCAAGGCTGGTCCCTGATTCAAGGTAACAATATTTAGTATTGAACCTTTCAATTAATCTCAATTGTGAAGCTTTCTAGATTGAATTGTCAAAACCAAATGGAATTCAGAATAAACCTACCCTAATTATTTTAGACCATGTAACCCTAAACACAGGTCAGTGAAGGATCCAGGGATTTTTTTGGGGACACCTGTTTTCGGGCAATGATATGCCAAAGGCATACCCCGAAGGCCTGAGCAAGGGGAATTTCGGGAGGGGGTGCCCCCCCCCCCTCCCTGCTGATGTTGGGGGGGGGTCTCCCCTGAAACATTTTTGAAAATCCATTGCATTGAGAGATAATCTATGGCTCTCTGAGTCAGTATTATGAATTTTACTGAGGTCAATTTGATGGATTACGTACAATGGATTATGCTTATCCTGCTTGAAATGAGACTTACTGTTTAAAATCACTCTAATTCATATAATAGGCTATTTTTCTGCTACTCCCAACCTTAAAAAACTTCCTTTGTTAATCCATCCAAAACAAGTGCACCGCTGGGCGGAGGTAACGCCCCCGACTGTACAATCAGAGAAACTTTCTGGTTAAGCGCTATAAAAATGCCACATGTTGTTCTATATTAGCTTCAAATTTGGTCTGGTGCCACAAAAATAGAAGGAAAACTGAATTTTCTATAAAAAAAAATATATTAAGTCGAAATATTAAGTCGAAAAAGGGTCATAACTTCTCACAAAAATTATTCGATTGAACCGAAATTTTACCTTGACCTGTATTGCGATATTGGTAATACACAAAAAAACGGGTTTTGCAAATAAACAATCCAAAATCTGGAAACCAAAAAAAGTAGCAGAAAACCAAAAAGGGGCGTAACTCTGGAAAAAATGGGCGGACGAAACCACGGCTATGGGGAAATCTTGTCCCCCCGGCTGGTCTATTGGCATACCAAAGATCAACTTAATTGAATTAGCGAAACCAAAGTTATGAGTTGAAACGTTCGTATGCCACAGAAAACTGAATTTTCTATATCCAAAAAGGGGCGTAACTCTGGAAAAAATGGGCGGACGAAACCACGGCTATGGGGAAATCTTGTCCCCCCCCGGCTGGTCTATTAGCATACCAAAGATCAACTGAATTGAGTTAGCGAAACCAAAGTTATGAGTTGAAACGTTCGTACGGACGGATCCACTACATGTATATACCCCCAAATCTCCATCGGAGATCGGGGGGCATAATAAGTAGGCATGTAAGTGCATGGAGCCCCAACATTGTCTCAAAAGTTCTATTGTTTTCTTTAATTTGCATTGGTACAAGCATGAATAACATTTCATTTAATATAAAAAGAGTTGATCATTATAAATGTTGGTAAAAGTTACTTTTGAAAAACTCAAGCTTCAAATACAAAGGGACATTGGTTCATGCATTTGGATCTATACATTGTTTAAATCGTCCTGTGGTACTGTAGCATGTGTTCACTTACATGTACTGACAGTACAAATAGGTCTGTATGCAGGATTCCAACTTTTCACTTTACCAATCACCTGCCATCAATGCAAAGGTCGTTGACACAGTAGTCTCACTGTATGGCAGTATTATACTCATAGCCACTCGACCGACTGAGTTATTTTCTTTAATAAATTGATTTCGGCAGTCAACAAGCCTAGCCTTTGACAAAAATGCAGTTGCATCAAATAAGCAAACATAGATGGAAACCAATACTCAAAATTACAATGAAACAAGATGCTCCAATTAGGTAATTGTGTTACATGTATGCATTGTATGCTAATGATGCGAGTTTTTATATTTGTTTTCAATAAACGCAGGGGTTGAAATCCAAAGTGGTGGGGCCCCATGAGGCCAAAAAAAATAATACCTGTGTTTAGGGTTACATGGTCCAAAATAATTAGGGTATGTGTAGGTTTTTTTCTTCAAATTTTTTTATTCTGAATTCCATTGGGTCATTGACAATTCAATCTAGAAAGGTTCACAATTCAGATTAATTGAAAAGTTCAATACTAAATAATATTGTTAATCTTGAATTAGTCAGAGCACTACTACTAGGCCAAAATTAATAAATTGTTTGTTTGCCCTCACCCCTACCCAAACATTTTCAGGTGGGTAGGTAGGTAGGGATTTTTTTTTTTTTGCACAGTGGAATGGCATATTAAGGGTCCCCTCCATGGTGCAGGCCGAGGGTATCAATATTAATAAATAGTCAGGGATTAATTTGATAACAAATTAAAAATTTAATAGTTGGAAAAACACAACAAGAACAATAAATAATTATGCTGTTCAGTCACAGTTGCTGGAGTTTCTGACCGAAAATGAACTTCTCAGACAAGATACCACTACTAAATTTTTTATTTTTTTTTAAATTCTCAATCTCAATAAAAGAATTTCCAGTCGGCCGTTAAAATCGAGTCGGTCGGGGCGAGGACAAACAAATACCTTTTTAATTAGACTGTGGCTAAAGAACGGTATACCGCTCTTTAGTACCAAACGCTAAAGAGCGGTATACCACGCTTTAGCTATATGGGCCTGATTCGCTAATTAACGGTATAC
Source organism: Siphonodentalium dalli (assembly GCA_032622095.1). Taxonomy (NCBI): domain Eukaryota; kingdom Metazoa; phylum Mollusca; class Scaphopoda; order Gadilida; family Siphonodentaliidae; genus Siphonodentalium; species Siphonodentalium dalli. The sequence continues at coordinate 179,417,128 of CP136065.1, read as the reverse complement.
CGCTCTTTAGCGTTTGGTGTTAAAGAACCGTACCGGTATACTGCTCTTTAGTGACAAACGCTAAAGAGCGGTATACCACGCTTTAGCTATATGGGCCTGATACGCTAATGAACGGTATACCACTCTTTAGCGTTTGGTGCTAAAGAGCGGTATAGGCCTACTGCTCTTTAGCCCTCGGTGCTAAAGAGCGGTCCAGGTTGGATGAGCGACACGTGCGTTGCCAAGATATTTTTTTGCGCATTGCGCCAACACATAACGTTATAATCCGTATCGCTCTTAAGCTCTCATCGCTAAAGAGTGGTGTGCCGTTCTTTAGCCCTCAGTGCTAAAGAGCTGTCCACGTTGGATGAGTGGCACGTGCGTTGCCAAGATATTTTGCGCATTGATAACGTTATAATCCGTACCGCTCTTTAGCCCTCATCACTAAAGAGCGGTATACCGTTCTTTAGCCATCAGTACTAAAGAGCGGTATACCGTTCTTTAGCCACTTCGTTTTAATTATGGCCTAGACTAATAAAACTTCTAAATGTTTTTATAGCCTCATATAATATATAGCAGAAGTTTGAAAATGGGTAAGATACCTTTCGATGACCTTCCCACTTGGCAAAAAAAAACAAGAGGTGTGCACTCGAGTGCTAGCATACCCCCACCGTGGCAAATTCAACCCGCATTATCTGTAAACCCAACAAAAAAGATTTTTAACTTTAAAGGAATTAGTCTGTCAAAAAAATATTTTTTTTATCGTCATAATACTAATAATATATGTCTAACAGACCCATTTCGCCAAGAAAATTCAAAATCGAGCAGACAGTATTTTTATTATTATGATATTTAAAAAATCGCGGAAATATCCGAAGTCAGTCACGTGAGTGCGATCACGTGACCACAACGCGGTCACATGACCGATCATCTGCATTGACGCTTACCGATGGCAGCGGTGGGTGGAGCTTGAAATAATTCCGCCAATCGCGTAACGAGTTGATAAATTACGTTGGTTAATTGCCTAAGCCTTTACGATTAATAGCGATTACGGAATAAAACTGTTTGAATGTGCTGAATTATGAACTGGCTTTGCTAGAATGTTGGATTATATACCGAATAATGATGGCTAAAATGCACTTTGAGGCGATAAAAGTTGTTTGAAATGAGATTAATTTATGCAGAAATGCAATGAGCGAGCGGAATTTCGTGCGAAACTAATTTAACTGTTTCTGAAAGAATACAAGTTAGGCCATATACCGGTACTTCATTCTTCGTTGTATGGTACCAATTTCGGAAGCTAGTTTACACACTAGTGTCATCCCGTTGTGCGCTATATGCGTACAATTAAATACAAATGGGGTGTGATTAAAAAGGTGGTGGTTATTGTACTAGTACATGTATCATGATGGCTTATATTCGTCATAATAATGTTCCTGTCTGTTTCTTCACACGAAACATTTTGTGTGGAGAAGTGCACGACTGTGAACAGCTTGCTAAAATCCTTCAAGTCAAGATCGATAAGGGAGTAAACAAAATAATTCACTCGAATACACAACAGACTGTTGAAACTACAATAATTATTAGTTAGGCTGCAGTTTGGCATAACGACATTTTATTTTAATTGAAGGCTAGCCTGGCATTGTTTTTCAGTTTGTTGTTCGTTTTATTTTACGTTTTGATGGCACATATTGACTTTCTAGAGAGGATTTTTTTGAATTGTTAGCATAGAAAAACTCCAATGATTGCCTCTAATAAAGAGCGTCCACGTTTTAGTCGCGGTGTAGACAATGAAGAGCGGTCTCAATATGAACGTGCTCTATTTCGATATGTCATGGGTGATTTTGTATGTGGTATTGTGACAATTAAATATAAAGAGCGTCCATGCTTCCGTCTCCCAAAAGCGGTAGACAATAAAGAGCGTTCTAAATTACGCACTGTGTTGTCTTTTTGGAGGTACTAAATAATGGATCGCTAGCCCGCCCACAACTGAACACACTACATCTACTAGGCATCTTGGAATATGTGGAGATGACAGATACTCGGGATATTTATATCGAAAGTAAAACAACAAACAAACACAAAACAAAAGCGCCTGAATAGAGTTAACATTATTCAGCCCAGTGTTTATATAAATTTGGATGCTTCTTATATATGTATGACCAGAGAGATAATGTTCTTTCTATTCACTTTGTGGCATTTTAGAGTGCAAACAAGTTCGCGACTGACACTGATGAATAGTCACTGAGTGATTACAAATCACCGAGTGAATACGCGCGACAATCAAAGCACTAATTACTGCCATCTATTTACCAAACAGACACGTCCCGGCATATTATTACTGGCTACAAAAACAACAACCATTCTAGGCGCTATTATTTACTTTATTCACATAGTTAGATAAACGGCCAAAGGGTAACGTAATCTGTACACCACACGCGCACTTACGACTCCGCATTTTAGTATCGGCTGACTTACGATTACGTCATCGTAGTCTGCATAATAAACTCCGGCTCCGAATCTGTGTTTTTAATTTGCTCCCCACAAGTACGTCACTCGTAGTTTAGTCACGGAAATCTCCGAATACCGGTGGTGGTATTATTTATTTATTTTACGGGTTATTTATTATGTGATCGGAATGGGACTTGGATCATTTTAATCACAACAGGGAGAGCTTTCCGATTGCGTTTTGTAGTTTCTAGACCGAATAAATCCTTTAAAGAAAAATTTGGTTTAATAATTTTGATATTGGTTCATATTTGTTCAAATGATTGCAGAAACCCAAAAAATGGTAGAAAATGAAACGCAACCTTAACAACTAAGATGGCTTTTGTCGAGTGTGATAGCATCCAAAAAAAAGGAAGTTTAAAATATCTACGATCAAAACTGTAGGAGGAGTTGATTACACCATGAAGGTAGCCTCATACAGAAACACAGAAAATTATTAAAAAAAAAATCAATAACTTTGGGAAAAATCATTGGATCAAACTCAAATTCGAACTTGACCTGTATTTTGAAATGAACGACCCACAAACAAAATTTCCAATTAAACAATCCAAACTTGAGTTATCATCCGGAAACCAAAGAAAAAAGAGGAAAATTTAATTTTCTAAGTCGAAAATCCCATAACTCTGAGAAAAATCATCGGATCAAACTCAAATTCGAACTTGACCTGTATTTTGATATCATCGACTCACACAAAAACGGAATTTTCAATTGAACTGTCCAAACTTTAGTTATCATGTGGAAACAAAAACAAAAAGAAGAAAAAAGTCCATTACTCTAGAAAAAATCATCGGATCAAACTCAAATTCGAACTCAACCTGTATCTTGATATGACTGATCTCCAAAAAAACGGTATTTGCAATTAAAGGATCCAATCTTGAGATATCATCCGGAAACCGAAAAAGTGAGAAATTTTCTAAGTCGAAAATGAGGCGTAACTTTAAAAAAAAAGTTGGACCGAACCGCAATTAGCATCATGCGGAGAGGCAGTCATAAGGAGATTGCATACACAAAATTATTGAAATTGGTTCATAGTTGTTCGAGTTATGAGGACACACAGATAGAAAGCGTGACGCAGTCAATCCAGTATACCCCCCATTTTCTTCGAAAGTGGGGGTATAATTATCTTCTAGGGTAGGTACTACTAGTAGGTAGGGAAACCCTAAATACAGATTTATTTTTTTTGGCCTGAAACAAAACACTTCTTTTATTTGGCTTAGTTCACAAAGGTTACTTCACACTACTAGTAATCGATGACATGCATGACAGTAGAGATGGGCGGTTGTGAAAATTTACCTCGGTTTCGGTTTCGGTTGTGGAAAAAGAGTTGAGTCTCGGTTTCGGTTTTTATTAATAAAAATTACTAATGTGAACAAAATCTAATTATGCTTCATCATATTACAAAGAAAACACACCAATTGTATCACCATAACTTGTGAGGTACATGTCCTTTTATAATATTAAATTATGTATCATATTGTTACTATTACATGTATATTGTTAATGTCCATGTCGAGTGGCAGTGCTAGAATGCAAGTGAGTCTGTGTATTGTGTATGACTGCCATTCAGCATCATATGATCATAAGTGTGAAATAATATAATGATCATTTATATTGGCATAAAACTAATGTGTGTGACTAGATATATGTGTATAGTTATGATTTGAAAAATAAAATTTGAAATAAACAAAATGAAAATAAAACATGACTAGAATCTCTCAATCACATTATCTGGCTATATGCCTATTACCATATTTAGGGAACATAATATTGTACACACTATACAGTATACATGCATTCAATACAAGTCACCTGAATGAGTGCTATTTCTCAACAGTTTACCGACAAACGGTATAATTCATTCCGGCTCCGATTCCGGCATAACATTTTTAATCAACGGCGCACAAATATATTTGACGATTTAACATCCAAACAGTGATAAAAACTAATAGGGAATGCGGGTAACAATCACTGATACCTTTTGATATCGTATCCTCGTTATCAAATTCACCTTTCAGAGTATTTGTACGGCCTTAATGATTAAAATAACATGAGAAATACACTGACTTGTGAAGTTGTGTTGTGTTTACTACGGCGAAAATAGGTGTACACGAAAGCAACGTAATTAATACGTCCCGCGATTTCACCAAGCGAACTCCTTTCTGCATATATTACAGGCGGCGCACTTAGATTTCTTATGTTTCTTTGAAAAATATTTTCACATAGGACTCGTTTGTTCGTCGTGTTCTGCCATGATTACAGGAAGTTGTGACAACCGAAAGTACGGGTTTTCCCAACTTACCACGGTTGTCATTTCCGTTTTTTTCCGACAACCGAAACCGAACTGATTCCACGGTTAACCGCCCATCTCTACATGACAGTACCGTTTGCGGTTACAAAATGACCCGCCCAAAGTAAAGTGCAAAAAATGTATCGAAAATGTAGCTCATCAAAAACTTTGTTGTAAAACACAATTTGCTAATTCCAACAGTGCCAAATATGAATAGAATAGAAAAATACCGTGCTCAGAGATTGGAGAATGTCTTTTTTCAAAATGGCAGTTTTGAGCGGCAATAAAAATATCACTTATCTTTCCTATCCTACATGGCTGGCTAGCATCACCAAATTTAGATCATGCCATGAATCTCTACTATGGCTACCGCCCGTAGAGATCATATTCCACCAGTACAAAACCTGGAAACTTTTTGAAGATTTGACAGGGAACCTTATAAAGTAAAACAATTAACACGAAAAATATATTTCTTAGTGATTATCTGTTCCTTAATACTAATAGTGTACTTCACTATAGTATATGTGAAGGTCCCAACTTTTGTGAGCCAATATCGAAATAAACATTGAATTAATTACCCAGGAAAAGTTCCATAATTGTTAGAAACGCAAAGCAAAATCGCTCACAAAGTCACTTAAATCGTGAAATTTCGAGTCGGGACCTTCACCTACAGTGAAGTATATTATTAAGAAAGAGATAATAACAAAGAAATATATTCCCTTTGTTATTTTTTCGATTATATAAGGTTCCCTGTCAAAAATTCCCCACGTTTTGTACTGGTGGAATATGATCTAGACTAGAGCTACGGGCGGTAGCCATAGTAAAGATTCATGGCATGATCTACCAAATTCAACATCGCTCAGTCTCTGGGAAGCATGTGTCTATGAGATGTAAATTTGTAAAAATTTAAGACGGCATGTGTTTTGGCATCAGATTATTAGGCAATGCAGAACATTATTAAAACCAACAGATCAATATTAAATTCATGAATTTCATCATATTCACTTTCATTATTAAACTACTGGAGTGGAGACTGGAGTAATCACTGTAAATGCAATGCAGCGCTGTTGATTATAAATATGATGAGAACAATGTCATTGACAAATATTCAGTGCATTTGTGATTGGTGCTTATATAAGATTTTCGGCTCCAAAAGTTATTGATAATGCTGTCACATGTGCAAGAAACAATCCCATGACATAGACATGTGCTTTTTTGAAGTGACTGATTTAGGACAGGAAATGAGGAATGGATTTTGTTGGGAAAAATATATTCATCCACCAGCCATGTAATTTTATGATTGGAAACACAATAACATGCGTAGAGATAAGAAGAATATACCCCATCCCAATATATGTACCTCCGAAACATCATCGTCATCACTACCGTATAACAAATCGGGGCCTACATTTGGTTCGGATGTTGGCAAATTTTCCTCAGCTTTCTCGTCGGAGGCCACGGTCGGCGACGAAGATTGCGTTATTTCAATTGGTGTAGTTTCCTTTGTGATATTCTTGTCATCTTCGGCATTCTGCATCATCTCGTTTTAACGGACTATTTAATAGATTATGTACAATAACAAAGAGAATATGGCAGCACTTAAAATTTCACATGAATGCAGTTGCCACCTTGTCCGCCATTACAAATTGTCGTTCAAGTTCCCGGATGTAGACGACTGCGCATAATCATTAGATTATGCACCATCCATTGCATGGAATTTCTCCGAACCACGGATACGGATCAATATATGAAACATTTTCTGTCCGAACTTCAATGGAGTTGGGAAGTTTGGGGTAGGATAGCTGAGTGTCTCTGAATTTGATTCTCGATATACAATTGGAATCTGGGATTATATTGGGTTGAAATATATCGATTTTTTTGTTAATTAAAAAACTGAAAACGAATTGGGTCTGCGGGATATAATTAGCCTTTTATGCCTATATAATGGCTCTCCCAATGCCAAATAAATGTTGCTGCATTTGTAAATATTTCTCAAGATTACTAGATGCATACATGTCTATGCCAGTTGGCTAAATAAATTAGTTCATGCATGACATGTGATATATAATACAATGCAACAACAGACAGTCATGTCTAGACTATTAAGTTCTTCATAAAGTATATTGGACAGAGAAAGTAATGTGTCGATCGCGAAAGTCTTGAATCTGTTTCAGTTTCAGTTCTCAGTCGTTTCTTAAGATACATATGTATAATAAACACGATCACAATGGATGTACATCGTGTAAAACATTAATTACTGCGTCGTCATTTAGTTGCGATGATTGATGTTTATATGCTCCAAGTGATGACCGTAATTATATTGAAGTAGTTATGGACTGGACATCAATGCAATTAACTCGAAAACAGAAAAAAACAGCACAACCGCGAAGCCACGGACTTCAGAAAAATCAACAATTGGTTGCCGGTTGTGATGACAGCTAACTCAGACTTGATGGTCACGCTGTCACTCCGTGTGGTCAATTGGGGGGGGGGGGGTGCTTTAATTCATGCACATGCAATCTAGAATATGTGCATTTCTTACAAGCATTTCAACCATTGTCGACGTTACCATAATTTGTAGGCCTACGTCGCTTGGCATTGGGTAATGGTTTTGATTTTTTATATATAGGTTGACCGAATATAACATATATAGGCCTACATATATAGGCGTAAGTGTCTATATGCAATGTCCAACGTTTCGCACTGTATGTAATTCATCGAGATAACTCTCTTGTTTTTCCTGTCGTATATTTTAAATTCCGAGTCGTACTATTTTTCGCTCAGTTTAAAATTCGCGCACCGACGGGTGCGCGAAAAATAGTACTGCGCGAATTTAAATACGAGTAATGTATCTGACAGTCTGTAAGCCAACTGGTATCTATATATAGGACACATGTATTTATGCTACCCAAGCGCTTGACGGAACTATTAAGTATTAACTAATTATGTCACTATAGATATAGGCCAAGACCTGTAGGGGAAACTTGGGTGGAGTGGGTAATGTGGGACAGTGGAGATAACTCCATGCCATCGATGAGTTGCCTCATCTGTATGGATTCATTTGATGCTCATTAAGATGTCCCCAGCAGATATGACATGAATCAAACGTGTTGCAAGCATATTAATTTTGTATGTGAAAAAAAAGGGTTTTATGGAATCTGAGCAATTTTTTTCCGAACACAACAATTTAAAATTTTCAAAGTACATATGAGAGATATTTTCTTACCGACTCTGAGCTCTGAAACAACTGTGTTTGGGCTTCAAATTGCATATCTGTTTCAATCCCTTAGCATAGGCATGTTGCTAGAATATTGAATCAACTGATACATGACCATGTCGGGATAGAGTGGGACATGTGCATGGCTTGGTGTACATTGGGACGGTTAGTTACAGTAATGTTGAGTTGAGCATATCTTAATATAAAAATAGTTTATCATTATAAATGTTGGTAAAAGTTACTTTTGAAAAACTCAAGCTTCAAATACAAAGGGACATTGGTTCATGCATTTGGATCTATACATTAATTGTTTAAATCGTCTTGTGGTACTGTGGTCATGTAAAATACCATTCCTGGTTGCTTTTATCTTCTACATGTAGACACCCAACAGAACGTTTTTTAATTATTTTGTCAGATTAGAATTGGGCCCTATGGATCGAAACTTTGTCCCACCCCTTCCCGATTGAGTGGAAGTATCAATAAAGCCTTATGTTTCAACTATATGAATGTGTGTTACCACATAACGAATTTCCCTCTTTGAATGAATAACTGTTTCGGTTGTTGTTATATGGGGTATGTTATTGAATTCCAATGGGTGACCCACTGTACTCCATGACCCGGGGAAGTATGGGACATTTGGGTACGGTACCTTGTTTAAGTTGCCAGCATGGGAAATATATCAAGTTGACAATGGTATACACAGTCCTATTAGTTGCGGTAGTCAATTATGTATAAATCGTACACAAAACAACAGTTGGATATGTGTAGCACAAATTGAGTTATGAGCCTTGGAAGAAAAAATGTCCCACTCCACCCAGTTCCCCCTATGTACCTATAGGAAGTAACTTACAGGAAAACTTTTGGCCTTCTTGTGTCATCCCTGGCGATCATATTCCATGGATGCCATCATGTGGGCATTACAGTAGGCCCACCGGTACGGTACATCTATAGAACCATCAAATTTTACTTATAGTTTTAGAATAATTTTCGGCCCATTTTATTTCACATCAAAATTCAACAAATTAAGACCTATACATTTCGACATTAAATTTTTTTGACAGACTGCCATAGGGCCTACTTTTAATTTTTTTAAATATCTTATAGTGTTTTTAAAATATAAAACAAACTGTTACCGGTACCACCTTACCGGGTATATGTATATATTTGTTTTATAATTTTATAAATGAACAAGCCTTTAAAACAAACTCCCTTCGGGAGCCTTTATTCGACGTCAGAGGGGCATGCCCCTGCACGCGGCCCCTTTGTGCATTAGGAGCCTGTGGTGGGCCCATGTGTGCGCTTCGCGCATATATATGACAGACGGAGAATACTCTTTAATATATATTGATCATATTATAATGCTACTCCAATATATCCTCGGGCAAATAGATTCATAATTTATTTTGGACCTAAATAGTGACTTTGTTTCATACTGGACTAAGTTAGACCTATTTTGGAGGAAATTAAAGTATAATAACATATTTAAAGAGCGTTCATCTGGTACTGAAATAGACCCATAGTGAGCGTATTTTGACATTTTTTTTATTATATTATATATTTAATTAAATTTGATCGTTTAACGGCCCACTTAATTTTTTAACCACCAGATCACATATATAAAATATATGCCATATTATATACCATTTGAAAGAGGAAGCTAGCTCCAAAACATTCTATTATCAACTTATATATATTTTTTTTTAATTAATAAAACCATTTGACTGAAATTAGAAAATATCTACGGAAGCATGGAGCCACCACAAACAAAATAAATTCCAAGCCTATAGATCCAAACTTGGCCTAGATCGTCGTGCATACGACAATGGCGATGGTCACATACATGGCGAATAAAGACAAGGAGACCAAGTTTCCTGTTCTACCTAAATATATGCATTTCTGATCAGTGAACTGAGAATGGTGTTTCCCTTGGTCAATTGTGGACAAACTTATTTTTCAATATGAGGCTATACACAAAGAATAAAATCAAAACAGTTAGAGGTTTGGAGACTGATTAATTCTTATCGGGGGGGGGGGGGGGTAAAAACCTGATTTAATAAAATATATTTTGGAGCCGAGACCTGCCCTTCCATAACATTATAATAAGGGCTACATGTGGATAATATAGAATCATTTATGTAGTTAACCTTACCATACATGCCCAGGTGTGTGGGGTAAGGCAGGGGAAACATCGTCTCATTTCCTTTAGTCACTCTGCATGTATGTGGCTCAAAACTTTCAAAGAACTGTCTCAGATGTGGTTTTAAACGAACATCAAATGACTGAGTTAATAAATTATTTTATATTATTCTCATGGACATTAATGTATAAGCAGGTTTCGGCTCCCAAATCTATGAAATTCATGTTTCAGCCCCCTGATAAGAATGTATCAGTCTCCAAACTCCTGTTTTTATTTTATTCATTGTATCTCATCATCTTGAAATAAGTTTGGCCAAAACTGACCATGGTAGAGACGATTCTCATAAATGCATATTTTGAAGTAGGGCAGGTGTAGGGTAAGGATGGGAAAATGGGTCCCCTTGCCTTTTAGCCACTATGTGTGTGCCTCAAAACTTCTAAATAACTGTCTGAGATGTGGTTCTAAAGAAATGTTCTATATTCTATATTATTCCCATATAGCCCTTATGTAAAATGTAGGGCAGGCCTCGGCTCCCAAATCTATAAAAATTCACGTTTTTACCCCCCCCCCCCCCGATAAGAATGTGTATCAATCTCCAAACCCCTGTTTTGATTTTATTCTTTGTATATCATCATATTGAAAAATAAGTTTGTCCACAATTGACCAAGGGAAACACCATTCTCAGTTGATTAATGACCAGAAATGCATATGTTTAGGTAGGGAAGGAGTGGGTTAATGTAGATGAAACTTGGTCCTCTTGCCTTTATTTACGCCACCGGTGTAAGATGTTCTGGAAATTTTGTTTAAGCGTGGACGAATGGGCGAATGCATTATGGGTGATTAGGTATTCTCGTACGTGAGTAAACCGTCGATAGAGTCACGATAGTCCGACACAGATTAGCACATGTGTTTACGCCACCGGTGTAATTGGGGGGCATGTCTCTATTCCGAAGGTCCGCTACCCGAAGATCCACTATTCCGAAGGTTCTCTGTTCTGAATGTTCGCTATTCCGAAGGTTCACTATTCCGAAGGTTCGCTATTCCGAATGTTCTCTATTCGGAAGGTTTTTGTTATTTTAAGGTTAATTCTATATTCTAAAGTATTGAGAGGGTTCATTATCACGAAGATTCTTTTTATGAAGGAAATAACTTAAAACATTAAATGTGATTTTGTTTTGTTTTCGCGGGTTTTCTTGAGATTTAATGTCATTACGTGGGCCCATACCTTTGAATTCTTGGCATATAATATGAATGTTGTGGTATATATGTACCCTCCTGCATTGGGACTTGACACAGGTACAGTTGACTGAAGTTTTGTTCTGTGCGGGCTCCAATTTGGGGTTCAATATTTTAAGGGCCAATTTTAGAAATTTATGGGCCCATACCTTTGAACTCTGGGCATATAATATGAATATTGGGGGGCATGTCTCTATTCCGAAGGTTCGCTATCCCGAATGTCCACTATTCCGAAGGTTCTCTATTCTGAATGTTTGCTATTCCGAAGGTTCTCTATTCCGAAGGTTTTTGTTATTTTAAGGTTAATTCTATATCCTAAAGTATTGAGAGGGTTCATTATCACGAAGATTCTTTTTATGAAGGAAATAACTTAAAACATTAAATGTGATTTTGTTTTGTTTTCGCGGGTTTTCTTGTTCACCCTGTATGCGACCATCGCCATCGGCGTATAGTTACGCCGACGGTGTAACTACAACAATGGTCGGCTTTACGGGAGCTCATAAAAGCCGAACACAACCGAACATAACCGAACACAAGTCCAAATAATGGGAAATTTCACGAATAAAGTTCATAGGCATATTTATTCATGTTCACACTATTACTAAGCGCCGATGATAAGGCAAAACTCCTTCAAAAAAGATTATCGGACCGTGATCGAATTCGAACTTGACTTTCGCGTTCCCAAATATCAACTGCATATATACCAAATCCCACAGAATTCTGATTATAATATTATTAAAGTTATGATCCGGACAAGGAATCGGATGGACACACGCGTATATATATACGACCCGACGCACGGCCGTATGCGTCTGATTACAATAGTCATTCGAAAACTGTGTCTGGCATGAAATTTCCCATTGTTGAAAATGTTTACCATGCATGCAACGTTGATGGTGTGACACCCCCTGTTACCACATACATGGATGTCACTGTGGAAGTTCTCTGCATGATATCCAATTTTGAAAATTTACCTTTATTCCATTTATTCATCTGTACATATTCACGTAAACTTAACTTAATTGTATCAATTGATCTCAATTTGTTTAATCATTGATGGCCAATTTCAGTTTGCAAATGACAGCCCCGCCAGAGGTGTAGCTATAGAGATCATGTTGAAAACTATTTGAAATTTCAGGTTACGCCCAGCTGTATCATTGTCCACAGATCACAGATATAGCTATATATATCAACACAAAATGGTGGCGGATTCATCATTCTGATACCATTTAATTTCAATCTTCAACGCCATTCGGCAAACGTCGTCAGACTCCGTCACCGTTTCAGAGGCGAGGAGTCCAGAATGCTCATTGCACCAGAGCCTATGGCCCCAGGGGTCATAGGGCGAGGAGTCCAGAATGTCTTCAACGCGTACCGTATAAAGGTCAAGGGTCGAGATTACTGCATGGGGAAAATAGGGTGACGGAGAAGATCTCGATCTTTCATTTTCGAGCACGTTGGGCGCGCGCCCAAAATCACTATACTTCACACTCGAGAAATGCACAGGTCCATTATTACTGGGATAGGGATAAATTTTTGTTCTGGGAACTTGTGGGTAAATACAGCGTGCTCGATTCAGGTTACACTGATGTAAATGTTTTCCATAGGACTCAGTGCTAACGTTTTAGCGTATAGTGTTGGCAATATAAATGTTGGGTCCAAAATTTTCTTTAAATCTGAAAAATTGACATTTTGGGAAACTTTTTACAAAAAAAAAACATGTCTGTCTAGCAGGGAATTCGCCTTTAAATCTTATGTTTTCGTAACTAGTGTCAGAACCGCATAACAAAATACAGTCATATTTTAGACCACACCAAAAAATTCAAACTTCACTACAAAGGGTTAATTCCTGTGCCAATGATTATTTTACCTATGGGAAATCATAGGGAAGAGGTGTGATGATTTTTTTATGTGAAAAGCACACAAGGCTATTGACCAATCAGGGCCCAGTGTCTATTTTATTCTCTCCTATACCTCCCGCATCCGCTAGATGTCACTCGGAACCTTATTTACACCAGTGTAACCTTCACGAGAGCCGCCATATTTGAACTATTAGAGTTATCGCTCCTATTATATAATGTGATACACCCTCGACACACCATTGTCGGTTATCGAAACTCCCAATATTGGCTTTTACACGCGTGGGCTGCGTGCACATTGAATGCTTGTTTGAGATGTCATGCATGATTGATTCATGGGGTTAGTTAAAGGAAGTGACCAAGAAACACACACATGGACACACCATTCGAGCCCCCTCCGATTCATGGACATTGTACTATAAAATAGATGACCAGCTGTCTATTCCAATACGATGCGAACTTCTTTGTTTGGCCTACAATTAAATGCCTATTATACGATGGAAAATATCCCCATGTTAACCCAGAATCCACACGGAACAATAAAGAGCGTTACCCATATTCTTTTCCCCGATGTAGTACCAGTATAAAGAGCGTTTATATCACTATTGTATCTCCTCAGAACACTGTCCGGTGTACATTTAATTTTAAGCACACTTCAGTGTTATCATATATTACCAACATGTTGTATTTTCTGTGCGAAAATTTCCAAAAGAGCTGATAAATTTCTATATTATTTTGGCTTTTTTTTTTTACTTAAATATACACGTATATCAAGTATTTTGATTGCTGGAATCTCACAAAAGCGATATATTACTATAGGTTTAATATCCTGAGGCTTGAACATTATGTTTACATGGACTCGTAAGAACCCCGATAGCTAACTATGGATACAGACGCGCCATGAACCTAATGCACAGTATATACTGGATCACAATATGTATTTGGATGTCTGGCCATCATGCAGGTCTGTGGGTGGAAGTGGATTTTTCAGGCACTTGTCACTCGTGACAGACAATAAAATATGTGCCAATGAATTCCACCAATGAGTCATATATTTCGCAGTCTCAGTAAATTTCTGAGCCACATTATTATATAGCAGTCTGCTTTCACATGCACGCTTTATATTTCACAAAGAAATTTTAAGATCGCCCTGGAATGAGGTGAAAATTGTATTACAATATAAAAAAAATAAAGGGGTAGAAACATCTCATTACACTTGTTGCACCAGATTGTAGGACTTGAAAATACGAATAAAAAAACAGTAACCCTGATTAACCCGTTTTTTTAAACAATATTAAAGTAGTGATATATGGTTTTTGCAAAAAAAAATGTATTTCTGAATCTAATGGAGGGTATCACTAATTGTCCATGTGGCATCTAAATATAACATCTCTAGGTGAAGACACAGCTGTAACCAAAGAAGGGAATGAGCAACCATTGTCGAACTTAATATAATTTTTTTTATTGAAAATTGGAACAATTCATTGCAGCACTTTCAAAAACCAACCATTTACCAATTAGTTCGACCCAACAGCAGGCCATGATGGTTTCCTATAACAAATTTACAAAGGTACATTGCACTAGTACATATAACATTTTCAATATCTTGCATATATTTATTTTATCAGGCACTAGGCTGTGTTTGGCCTGTGCATGGTCATCCAAATTTGAGCAATTCCTTTATCAATTGGATAGCCAAACTCTGATCTAACTTATCATCTAAGGTCATGTAAATCAGACATATCATTGGAGTACATGTACAACATTTTGTACACAACAATTATCTGCCCAGATGGTAGTCAGAAACCTCTCCAAGAGCTGAAGTAAATTTAACCCTTCCATGACTGCAGCTTTCTGAAATTTTGCGAAAACCCTGAGCCAATGCATTCCCTTATATATGCGAGTCTCCCATAGGGAATCTCGCATATATAAGAGAATACATTGGCCTAACAATATTTATCTTGACCTTCTAAACCAGTGCATTCTCTTATATATGCCAGGCTCCCTGTGGGAGACTATCATCTATAAAGAATGCACTGGCACATGATCTTTAATGCTACACCAGTGCAGAACCCGTCACGAAAGGGTTAAAAAAAAGCGAAGCATTTGTTTGCGTTTTGATACATTTCTGGGAATCATATAGACCAGGATTGAACTGTGCTGATAAGTACATGAATGTGTATGATGACAAAAAAGGGTAGCATTGGAAGCAAAACATGCAGGTGTTGGACCAGTTTGTGCCATGATGTGTACCAGAATGAGTGGAGGCACTAGCTCACTAATGTGTTCATTGTTTCATACCTGCTTGAAAAAATGTTCATTACTTATCGAAATGGCCATGTTACGATCGGAATGGCACATTGAGATGAAAATTGACCTGTTTATTATCACACTGGTAATTCTAGTTGTGGCTGCTGATTATTATTTGTCCACCCCTGAAGTAGTGGGTGAACATCTAACTACATGTAACTCCAGACTTTATTTCTGAGTAACACCTGTCTAGATAAGTAAAATGCAGAAGCAATCCGGATTAAAGGGGCGCAAGGTCTTCCCAGTTGGTAAATGAGTCAAAGTCTGTAAATACATCATTATCAAGAACATGAAAAATGTATAAACTTTGTCATATTTTCATTATCAATAACCCTTCATTAAGATTTTCCATGTCGGTACCTTTGTTATGTAAACATCAACTGTTGAACGGCGATTTATTATGAGAAGGCAGGCAGACGACTCTTGAAAAAGGGTGGCACATTCACGCATTGTCCATGTGTACTGCCTATTTTTCTAAGATACAAGTACAGTAATGCCCTAAATATTCGACTCCTTAAACACAGCAGAATTATGTATAACTTTTCAGGATTTAGTCGGAAATTTGGCTTGTTGCCATTCATCGGAAAGCTCTGTGAGAGTTTTCCGATGAATGGCATCAAGCCATATTTCCGACTAAATCCTGAAAAATTACCCATAATTCTGCTGTGGTTAAGGAGTCGACTATTTAGGGCATTACTGTAGTTTCAATATCAGTTAATTACAAGTGATATCTGTTCCTGTTGCTGGCATAGAATTGTGATGGTTATCATTAGTTATCAATCCCTGTCAACTTTGTGGTCTGAGTAACATGCTTCAGCTACTCCACATTTTAAGCTCTGCTTGTTTGTAAAGATACGGTTGATGGATGATCCACTGTCTTTTGTTGGTCTAGTTATATTCGAACTTGACCTGTGTTTTCATATGATTAAACCACATACCAAGCTTTGAGTCGATCAAAAACGGATACTAACGTTATCATCCGGAAACAAAAAAATTATGTTTTATATAAGAGCAACAAGGGCTAGAACTCCCATAATCGTACTAGTTATGAATACTACTAAAGTTATCATCCAGAAACCAAAAATGTTGACTGAGTGATTACATATTAAATAACAACCATTTTTCAAAAACTATTTTTTTTTCAAGTTTACCTTTACTATCAGTTTTACAGACTTTTATGCATTTTTTCATGTACTCACTGTGAAGGCCTTACACCCCTTTAACCCTTTCATGATGGGAGCTGCGCTGGTGTAGCATTAAACACCATGGGCCAGTGCATTCTCTTATATATGCGAATCTCCCATAGGGAGCTTCTAATATATAAGAAAATGCACTGGCTTACATGATCAAGGTAAATATTGTTATGCCAATCCATTCTTTTATATACGTGAGGTGCCCTATGGGAGACTCGCATATATAACAGAATGCATTGGCACAGGATTGAAGAAAAAAAACGGGAAGCTCCAGTCATGAAGGGTTAGTGTCCACAAAGCTGAAAGCTTTCAGTAGAGGTCAAGAAAATTTATCCCTATTATGCAGTGATATTGGCAATTAATGGGGATACATAGAGTAATGCCCAAAGTAATCGACTCCTTAACCACAGCAGAATTATGGGTAACTTTTCAGGATTTAGTCGGAAATATGGCTTGTTGCCATTCATCGGAAAGCTCTCCCGAGAGCTTTCTGATGAATGGCAACAAGCCATATTTCCAAGTAAATCCTGAAAAGTTACCCATAATTCTGATGTGGTTAAGGAGTCGATTACTTAGGGCATTACTGTATGGTATTGCAAGTTGAAATACAATAAGATATCAGACAGAATTCAATTGTCAGGTACAGATTGAAAATTTTGCTGAAATAGCCTGAAATACTAGTAAATAGCTATTAATACTTATATAAATCATCAGATAATTGTCAAACTAGAATTCATTTGAGGTAAAGGCATATAAAACACAATTAGGAAAGTATTTTGTTATAATGTCATATGGGCGAATTAGGCCTAAAATAAACCATGCTATATATATAGTCCAGCATCATATATCCAGTCTGAACATGGGATAAAGAGAACAAAGAAACAAAAACCAATATACAGTAATGCTCTAAGTAATCGACTTCTTAACCACAGCAGAATTATGGGTAACTTTTCAGGATTTAGTCGGAAATATGGCTTGTTGCTATTCATCGGAAAGCTCCCGGGGAGAGCTATCCGATGAATAGCAACAAGCCATATTTCCGACTAAATCCTGAAAAGTTACCCATAATTCTGCTGTGGTTAAGAAGTCGATTACTTAGAGCATTACTGTACCATGAGTAGTTTGTCAAAAATAAATGACTGGCATGAAGCAGTAGTCACCACACTGCCCAACTGATTGATGGGCCTTTTAGAACAAATGGAGGCTTTCCGTGTACATGTATTACATAAGCCTCGGTGCAATTTGGCTTTTTTTTTATGAAATATAACATCAATTTGTCCTTACTTTTTGCAATAAAATTATAATGGGGACACTGATGGGGAAGGAAAAAAATCGACAGTTTTGCTACGTTTATCAGTTAGAGGGGTCTCCTGCCAATGTGCGATTCATCTTGGGGCATTCTGAGTTTTGTTTAAAGTACAAAAATAGCATGCACAAACACCATGGGCATTCTGGTTGGTTTTGCACCATTCCTGGACATAAGTTGGAAAATCTATGTTGAAATTCTGGAAGCGAAATGTACCGGCATGAACTCAAATCGAAAGAATTAGCACTTTTGCTGAAGAATGGCATAGAACTCACCAGAAGGACCATATTGGAAAAATTTGACCAAGATATAATTTAACCCATTTTCGTCAATCAAACATTATATATCTCTAAATTTTAAAATGTTATGGAAGTGTTGATAAAATAGGACGGTATTAAAGTTTTGAGACATAATATGCCAAAAATTTCCAAAATTGAAAAAAGTGAGCAAATGCAGCAAATTCAGGTTTGATAAAGTATTATTTGACATAACATCACATGTTCTCAAATGTGCTGAATCACTAAGGAAAAAAACCTGTAGTTCTGTAAACTAACATTAATACTCTTGGTGAAATAAATAGCCATGAGCTAGATATGGAAATCCTCGCCAACTTGAATGAACAATTGGACATCTAGAATCCAAAATGGAGGGTATTATGCGTGATGCAAAAAAACTCATGTAACTGAGACTGAATCTATATTTTGGGAACGAATTATAACCCAGAAAGTGATGTGAATATGGCAACAACATACAGTAATACCCGAAGTATATGACCCTATAACCACAGCAGAATTATGGGAAATTTTTCAGGATTTAGTCGGAAATATGGCTTGTTGCCATTCATCGGAAAGCTTTCCGATGAATGGCAGCAAGCCATATTTCTGACTAAATCCTGAAAAATTTCCCATAATTCTGCAGTGGTTTAGAGGTCGATTATTCAGGACATTACTGTAACTACTCAAGGTTTTGCAAAAATCCATTCCCATTATCCAGACAGTTACAAAAGTTATGCTCAATAATTGAAAATAAACCAGAGACCAGATGAATGTATTACCACATCAACCCTTTTATGACAGAATCTTCCTGAAATTTTGTGAAAACCCTGTGCCAATGCATTCTGTTATATATGCGAGTCTCCCATTGGGAGCCTCCCATATATAACAGAACACAATGGCCTAACAATAATTACCTTGACTTGTAAGCAATAGCATTCTCTTATATATGCAAGGCTCCATGTGGGAGACTCGCATATATAAGAGAATACACTGGCACAGGATATGTAATGCTGCACAAGGGCAGCTCCTGTCATAAAAGGGTTAAATGAATGGCAAAATACATTTAGTAACAAAATCCTTTAGTAACATTTATATGGAATTATTAAGACATAATTTGAAAATAACAGATTAAATAATATATTGAAATCTATATCCAATTTAGCACCAAGCCTACAAATTTGATATCCTAGATTCTAAAAAATGGTATAGAACACAATTACATGGTGGGGAATCACGTGGTTTCGAGTTGATGAGTATCACACATTCAAAATAGCCGAAGCTATCGCAGATGTGACCAGAAACGAGGAAAAAGGTATTAAACTAGGATAATGATATATTACATAGTATTTTGGTGGCTAGAAGTATATGCTATACTATTTTTGAAACAAGCTGATACCTCATTTGTGTCCAAACTCAGTTGTTTGCTCTAACATTCTGACCAAAGTTGTCTGTTGAAGGATTCTCCTAGATGTATGGACTGGTGTATTCCACGAACCACCGACTGGCAACTTTGGTCAAAATGTTATTGAAAACTACTGAGTATTCCAAACAAATAAGGTATCAACTTGTTTTAAAAATAAACTAGCATATGCTCGTAACAGTCAAAATGCTATTTTTTGTGTCAGTTCCTCATACATTATGTTTTTGTGTGTTTGCACTCGCCTCGGCCATTTTGAATGCGTGGTACTAGCCAACCTCGAAACCATGTGATTCCCCACCGTGAATTAGAAAATAGAAAATACAATGGTATAATTTGGTTACAGAAATCTAAAAACATAGCATGCTTTCAGCATACCTCCAAGTTTTCACAGCAAAGTAAGGCTCTTAAAGTCACTTTAGACACAGGGCATAGCAAATAAAAATACATAAATATCTTCAAATCAAACAAAGGATTTCAAAACCAGACTGATGAGGGACAGTTATTGAGCATTGAGATAAAATAAAAATCGTATAACTAAGATTTAATATTAGCCATAAGTCGTTAATCCTGGCTTTTTAATTAAAACTTTTATGCTGTCCTGGGTGGCTCCAGTACTATAGGAGTAAAGCCAGGAGTATGACTGAAAATAAAAGACATTCATCAAATGAATGAACATATGAAAGTTGATCTTTTGTAACAACTGTGTTATGAAGGATTATCATGCAAGGGTACTGGCAGATCATGAATACTTTCTTTGTAAATATAACCTGATAGAGAGAGATTCTATTTTTAATAAACTACATACAATAATGCCCTAAGTAATCGACTCCTTAACCACAGCAGAATTATGGGTAACTTTTCAGGATTTAGTCGGAAATATGGCTTGTTGCCATTCATCGGAAAGCTCTCACAGAGAGCTTTCCGATGAATGTCAACAAGCCATATTTCAGACTAAATCCTGAAAAGTTACCCATAATTCTGCTTAGCTGTGGTTAAGGAGTCGATTACTTAGGGCATTACTGTAATAATCGCAGGGTGTTAACCATAGTTGAATTTATAAAGCTGAGTGGGTATTTGATAAAATGCTTAACCCTTTCATGACGGGAGTTGCACTGGTGCAGCATTGAAGATCCTGTGCAAGTGCATTCTCTTATATATGCAAGTCTCCCATACGGAGCCTCACATATATAAGAGAATGCACTGGTTTAATGTACAAGATCAAATATTGTTAGGCCAATGCATTCTCTTCTATATGCGAGGTGCCCTATGGGCGACTCGCATATATAAGAGAACGCATTGGCACAGGGTTTTTGCAAAATTTAAGGAGGCTCCAGTCATGAAAGGGGTAAGAACAAGAAAGTGATTATTATATAAAAAATTTGATTTTCTGCATGTTTGATTCGAGTATGGTTAGGCCTCCAATCAGAGCTTCTGCTTAGTATCATCTCACACACGCAGGCCAGAGAATAAGGTGGCTGTCATTTACAGAATGAGGTCCCCAGAGGGACAACTTAGTGATGCTATCCCGCATAGCGGGCTAGCATAACTAAATTCACCCTCTGGGGACCTCATTCTGCTAAGGCCTCATCTTCTCTACAAAGTTTCTTTATTATCAAATTTCTATAGAAACTTCCTCACATAGATTCTATTCTTTTTTAGTTTAGTTTCTCTATATCCCCAAATTGGCAGACGACACATTGCATATCGAGGTTCCCAATGGGTGTACATTACAATATTCACCTTTGTGAACTTCAATCTGAGCTATGCAGGGTAGCGTCACTAAATTCACCCTCTGGGGACCTCATTCTGCAAATGACAGGCACACTAAACTCAGACTTGTACACGCGGGTAACACTTCATCGTAGTGTTTAGCCATATTTATATAAAAAACATGCTGTTTTCCCTGACCCTACCTACCCTAAATAAAATCTCCCAAGGTGAGAAATTTGTCCAGTTTTTTTGTCTCAATATCATCCTAAGCTTCATGTTACCTGGAAAATTGTTTACTTGGGTTTCTCCAGGTACATGCACTTTTAGGATGTATAAACCTATCCAGTGGCAGAAGTATAAAACAATTACATGTAATGGTATACCTACATGTACATACTGAAACAAACGGTAAGGTCAGGGGAAACAACAATATATTTAATTGTGGCCTTACAGTTCATTTATTAGCATTATCTTAAGCTGCTAGATATGCATCTATTATGAGCAACATGGCCTATATTTGAATTATATATTCATGCCTAAATCACAAAACAAGCAACAATTCAGTGACAAGGAGTGCATTGTTATGTAGATTGCATATCTAGTAGGTCTATTAAATATCCACATCAGGCAGTTTTACCACGAATTCTCATCTACACTGATATATCTCACAGAGAACATTAACTTTTCAGTCTTAGTTGGCGTAAAACCTGCTCAGGAAGATGGCTCCAATTTGTCCATAAAATAGGCCACAATGAATCAGCTGTTGTAAGCTGAGATGGAATGAAGAAAAGTGTATGGGATTTAGAAAAGTACTTCAAACAGAAATAGACTAGCCACTGGGGAAACAGTTTTTGAGAATAATCTTACATGACAAACACCAAAAAAATCACTAAATTTTGCAAACAGTTTACAAGCACTGCTTCAGGCCTAATATTTCAAGCTGGTTGATTCTGAGCAGAAGTTGTATGGGCTCATCAGGTTTACTTGCTAAAAACATTATATTTTGAACATATACATGTAAGCACCTTGTAAATTTATCAACAGAACATGATTCACTGGATGTTTTTGTCCCGACTCATCACCAAACCAGAATGACATGCTATTTTAGCCATTACTCACAACATCTCTCAACAAGTGGTTATACAAAAAGAAACAACAAAGTTAAAATACTATTAAAATAATGAATGCCCATCTAACATACAATATCCAACGATTGGTGTGCAATAACATTGCTGACTTATTATATAAATCAATAAACTCAAATAATAAAAAACACGTAAGATCTCCTTTCACCTGTCAATGGGTAGGTTTCCTTCCACACAGTTACTGGACATAAAGTCCCAAAAATAAGGTTTTAATCAAATTTATAAATCGGTATCCTAATATAGAGATACAAGTTATGAAAACTTTACCAAATGGCCAGACAAACATATCTCAAATAAAAGCACTAAACACAAAACATTGGGCATATGTTGCCTGTTTGTTATAAATAACATACTCAGCTACAACTCTGCAGCGATAAAATCATTTCGGACGCCAAATTAACAGAGTTTAAAAAAAAATTCACCATTAGCTAAAAGTGACTCGTCGCCATCCATATCGCCATTTTGTTTCTAAGCATCATCTGAAGGGAACCGGTGTTCTGAAAAAAGTACATGTGTTCCGAAATACTATTTGTTGCAGAACAATGGTCTCTCCAACTGCCGATTGAACAAGTATAGAAAACAAAATGTCGATATGGAAACAGGCGACATTAGCCTGGTGTTTTGTGTTTAGTGCTTTTACTTGAGATATATTTATCTGGTTATTTGGTAAAGTTTTCATAACTTGCATCTTTATATTAGGATACCGATTTATAAATTTTATTAAAACTTTATTTTTGGGACTTTATGTCCAGTAACTGCTCCTTCCACGACTAGCAGTGGCATTTTCAATACTGTGTTCTACTCCACACTGAGGTTGGTAAACTGACAGTTGGCACAATATATGGATGGAAGAATCTACAATTAGTTCATGTCATGAACCTCTATGCCAGCAAGGGAACTTTTTAAAGTTTTGATGCGGAACTTTATAACATTGAACAACTCACTCAGGTAACATATTTCTTAGTTAATACCTGTTCCTTAATAATAAATTTCACAGTAGGTGAAAGTCCCAGCTCGAGATTGCATGATTTAGGCAACTCTTGTGGGCTGATTTCAAGATAAACATTTCAATTAACCCTTTACCCAACAAACCGGCCAAATAAAGCTTCAACAGCCTAAAATATCTTCGGTCTGTCTCAATAAAACCATACAAATATGGATATCATTGGAACTGGCTCATTGACCACATTGTGATGGTTATAGTTATGCCCTGTGCCAATGCATTCTCTTATATATGCGAGTCGACCATAGGTCGCCTCGCATATATAAGAGAATGCATTGGCCTAAAAAAAATCTTTTTCTTACATTCTTTAACAATTTTATAATTTTTAATGTGTTAAGCCAATGCATTCTCTTATATATACGAGGCGACCTATGGTCGACTCGCATATATAAGAGAATGCATTGGCACAGGGCCCTTCTGTTGGGTAAAGGGTTAATAACCAGTTCACTGTTATAAAGTTGTGTGTCAGAACATCAAAAAGTTCCCCGGTTCCCAGTTGGTCTTTACAGGCGTAACCATATTAGAGATTCATGGCATGATCTAATCTACAATATGTGTTGACGTGTTCTATCAGTAATTCAGTGGTCCAACTGTGATTAAATGAGATTCAAAACTTCAGAACATTTTAATACAAACAAACTTTGTTATCCTTTTGAATTCAATAGTGAATATTATATTTTCACTTATGTTTCCAATTAAAAATTGATGATCATTCTCAAAAAGATTCAAGCATTTTATAGACATATCGCCAAAAATTTTGGTTGATTCTTGACAATCTTAAAACTCAAACAGTTAATTCTTAGTTAGCTCCCTGAATACAGAATTTTAGAGATCAGAGAAAAACTGGCACATACACTGATTACCTTTCACAGCTAAGACATTATGGTCAAATTGACTAAGGGGCTGGAAGAGTCTGAATATATTTTGTTATTCCTTTGAACAGTCAAGATAGTGATGAAATTAGGAGTTAATGAAGATTCGGCCAGTTTTCTTGCCGAATCTTCAGACAAATCTGTTCTGGTTTAGACCTACATGTAATACAGATTATTTATTTACATTAATTAACTAATTTAGGGAGCAATTTTAATAGTTTGTGAGTAAAGTAGGTGATAATTATTTGCTTTCATCTCTTACATTCAATATAATATTAAAGAAAGTTTATTTGTATTTTTATGACGTTTTTATGTGGACATATTTTATAAGAATTTAATAGATGAATAAATCAAAGTCAATATGATGTTTTGTCATTGTTTTTAGACATATTTTACGATATTATTTTATTCACTGAATTTCCGACGATCGTCAGTCATCCTATCAATTTTTAAAAAGACGACAAAGAAAATCAATGGAAAAATGGACATTTTAATTTCAACATCAGTAAGACATTTTTGTTTCATAATAAAACAATAAAATGTGTTGTGATCGTTCCTATTGAATAACTAACTTAAGAGCCGGCCGATTCTACATGGTCCTGAAAATTACCTGGTTGAATCTTCCTGGTCCCAAATCTTCCCGTTCCCAAAATTAGAACAAATTTAATGAAGGAGCTGCCTTGAGCTGCCTTAACATGCTTGATGTACTATTATTTGCAGCAACAGCACACACGAAAGAAAGGGAAACAATGCAAAGGATGTGAAAGGAATGAATTTGGGGTGAAATTCTCTCAAGACAGAAATGTGTTATCTAGGAGATGTATTCAGTGTTCTAGGCATATGGTTACAGAACCTATTATGTTTTTCTATTACTGTAGAATGCTGTGCATATAATAACAGGTCTCAGTCAAGAAATGCCACATTTAAAAGACTGTTATAGATTGCTTTGTCTGATAATATCATGTCATATGTGGCTTCCAGCAAGTTTGTTTTAACTTTTTTAGTTTGGAATTCAATCCAGAATACATCTTTAGATTACTTTTGCCACTCAGTAACCATTACTAAATCTCGATTTGAAATCAAAAGGTATTAATCCTTTTATGACGGGAGCTGCGCTGGTGCAGCATTCAAGATCCTGCTCCAGTGCATTTTCTTATATATTTGAGTCTCCCATAGGGAGCCTCACGTATATAAGAGAATACACTGGCTTACACTGTCAATGTAAATATTGTTAGAGAATGCATTGGCACAGGGTTTCAGGAAGCTCCAGTCATGGAAGGGTTAATATCCATGATGTATCCCAAAACAAAACTATCCAAAGTTGATAATTAGAAAAGCTATATCTTCTGGGAAGTTTGGAGAACTATGACTGTTAAAACATTCAGACAGCCAAAATACCTGGCTGTAAAAACTACAACCTGAAGTACCGGGTAAGTTTAGTTTCGATGTGGAGGCAGTAAAACCTTAAAAACATTACTAATTCATCATCAGACTTTTTACGGGTTGGGAAAGCTTTCGTGTAAAGTTTTTGTAATAATTGTTGTTGTGTGTGATCAAAGTCAGGATTTCACTGCAGACAAAGTTTTGTGGCCATGCCAAACATGGGCTTCAATCGAAGTTATATATCATACAAGTAACTGTTAATAACTTCAAACCTCTTGAACAAATCTCACACATGAAATATCAACCAAACCAGTTGATACCTGAATGTCCAAGTTATTGTTCTAGCAAGCAAAACAATTGCATGACTTTACACCACATACCATATAATTTCTTTGGGGTAATCTAAAACAAAGAACAGGTACATAATATTCCAAATAAAATATTGGATATGTACCTGGCTGATGATGAATATGATATTGTTTGAAGGGCTTTGAAAGACAGGTCATCATCCATGTAAACGTGAATTAGTTGTGAATTACATGTAAACCACAACAAAGAGACTGTATTTACATCATCCCTGAATCACAGTTGATATATAAAGCAGCACTACAATAATCATTCAACCATTCTTTATCCATATTCACTCATCTTCATACAATAGGAAAATACTCAACCGGATGCTTTCAGAACTTTTGTGTGGACGCCACACATTTTTGAAGTCACTTGCATGGTAAGAGCCTGAACTTGATTTCATAGGCTCCATATCATTGACTGAACGAACGTCTTGAGATCTCACATTAGGAACATCACATGTCCATTTCAAACACTGCAGTCTCTTCAGGCTTTGCAGGTGCTGCAAGGAAATTTGGAAAACATTAAAATATACAATGCTTTATAGCGCCCGCTCTCCCGCGGCGAAGCCACGGAAGCGAAGCGACCAGGGTATACGTATGCGAATATGAAATATATACTAATCGACTTTTTCGGCCCAATCTAAAAATAAATTGAAATCACCTAAAATAGAATAATTTATTCATAACTGAAGGGTCAGCCAGGGTCAGCAGAGTCCAAAATTCTATTGTTGGCAACGGTCGCCATTTTGTATTGATTAATGCCACCTCGAAATGTGTAATTGGGCAAAATGCTCCAGGGCAAAAATAAAAAACTTTGATCTAGCAACTGTTAGCTATACTTCATCATATGTAGGAACATCATACTACTAAAGCCAAATATAATTTCAAAAAGTGAATGCGAATTGAACAAAAGCTCTGGTTAACAAAAAAGTTAAATTGAATGAAAAAGTTTTGTTTACATATTTCATAAAATTAAAAAAAAAATTTACCCCGAAAGAGGAATCTAGCGACCTTGCTGGCCGTTTACATATTATCTTCAATTTTCTAACGGTATTTCCGCCTAAAAGATTGATGAAATATTCTCAAAGTTCAAGGCCGACAAACGGAAACTTTCAGTTCCGATTGAAAGATCGCAGAGTCATTTTAAGATTGCTTCTTGGAAAACCAGTAAAGGCGTCATGACATCAAGACGTACATCATGACGTCACTACCTACACCGGCGCGCAAAATTCCAGACAGGACTACGTCGATGGCCAGACAGCTGAGACTCGTATTACATGACAGGCTAAATATCCACATTTACATTATTTGTGATTATTTACATACATTGTATATATTATTTTCTTGTGTCCCATTATAAGGGTGGATACACACATGCATGTAATTTATGTATGTAAAATTACATGGCCACACCAATAATTGACAACATTAATCACCTGCGCGCGAGCGGTTCATTGTTAACAGGCCAGACAAGTGAGTAGTGCTAAGCGAAGTCAAATTGTCTTCTATCAGTACATTTAAGGCCAATCCAAAACATGTCTCCTCTTACGGATGCGGAAATTAGTCAAGTATGTGTGATATCTGGCATTTTATTAATGCACGAACACCAGAAGCCATACGTCTGGCATATACAGGCTTGATGTAGAACATTTTCAACCATGATGTTTGTTTGGGTGGGGTCTCGAAAGCTTCAAATCGCTAAGGGACTTAGTTGAATGTATCGGTCGGAATAATCTGGGCAAGAAGGTACAATAAGATATGTTTTACTTAAATAGCTCAGAGTTAGCCACCCCCCGCCTGGTAGCTTCGGGGTCATATATAGCCCATGCATGCGTCGGGGAAATCCTGATCCACCACTGCTATAAATAAGAGAGGACTGGTAATTATTTAAATAGAAAGTCTACCATATGGGTTATCCCACGAACAATTATTTTAAGTGGCCTGGCGACTCGACCAAGATAACGGCTTATCTACTAGTACATTCCGACTTAATTGGAACTAGAACTCAGTGCGTTCAACACGTAGGCAATGATTGGGTTGTCAGTGGACACATATTACATCGTCTGTATGATCCATGTAAAACGCCAAATACACGATAATTACAGATATTACATGCATGTGTGTATCCACCCTTAGGGTTTATCATCAAATCCTTTTAATATGGCTTTTATACAGATAACAATTCATCCGATAATCCCATGAACAGTAACAAGCGGGCGCAAATTACGTTTACATACATGATCATATTATCATTTCAAAATCTGATATAAATGTACATACAGTAATGCCCTAAATAATCGACTAATTAACCACAGCAGAATTGTGGGTAACTTTTCAGGATTTAGTCGGATATATGGCTTGTTGCTATTCACTGGAAAGCTTTCATTGAGAGCTTTCCGACGAATGGCAACAAGCCATATTTCCAACTAAATCCTGAAAAGTTACCCATAATTCTGCCGTGGTTAAGGAGTCAATTATTTAGGGCATTACTGTACATCATGCTATGAATCTCTACTCTGGCCTCGCCTGTAGAGACCATATTCCATCAGTTCAAAACCGAGATCACATCAAATTTATTTTAGGTTTCCATGTTTTCATGAGTAGTACTGTATCGACACACAAATTGTATTCCAACTGAATCAGACGTAATCTGAAATTATTGGTAAATGTGATGGCCCGATTACATAAATTTCTCATATTTAGTGTCTTTTCTGAATATGGGAGTCTGACAAGACATTTATAAATATTATGTATATATATAGATATATACAGTAATATTAACAAAATTCACATGATATGATCAACGGTAGATTGGTCCATTTCCCAACTAAACCGGCTATCCAAATTGCAGTAACCTGGCCTTTTAGCCTCACTTACCAGGAGCAGTGTTCTCATCCACAGACTTCTCCTTGTGGTCACCATCCTCCTGAGGCATATCGACTTTACCAGGGGCAGTAACTCCTGGGATTTTTGCCATATTTGGAGGAGGACTTTTTGTTAGAGGAGAATTCCTGAGTTGGAGCAAGGCAGTTCGGTCATAGAGTATTCTTGTTCCTGAAGCACAAAAAAAGGCAAATCTGTTGTGGAAATTTGATTAGAAACAAACCTCACATGCTTAAAGATTCAAATCTGATAAATACTTTTTCTAGTAGTACTGATATAACTGAAGTATATGGCTAACAACATGTAGGTTATCCTGGCACAAGCCATCTAATAAGTGATGTACTGCCACCATCAATGGTATGTAGTGAAGAGGTCTGAAAATTACCTGAAAAGTACCCACACATAATTGAAGTATGCACCTGACAGTCTTGGATATTGCCCCATCTTGGCTTAACTGATATATCCATGGGGTCATTGTCCCCACATTTTGGTGTTGGACAATGATACACAGCTTGTCGCTACCATGAGGCATGATTATTTCTTATGATTTCCACGATTTGAAATGAAGCTATTATCCCAGAATATCTTCACCAGGATTATATAGGCTATTCGGAGATCTCTCAAGAAAAATTTTTTACTTTGAAGATCGACCAAAGATTTTTTCAACTCCATTGGTCAATGTCGCTTTGACGTTCCTAAATAACTGACTGACTGAGTTGACATTGCTCACTACTGTACTGTCAAAACATTCCTTGATGTTCGCATTAAAGAGTGTGGTGGGGAAATGTCCACTTCTGTTCAAAATAATTACTTTGAAAATTCTTAATCTAAATTAAATAAGGCCAACATAAAAAAGACCCATGTTTCTGGTGACCCCTATTCTAGTGCCGGCGACAATTTTCATTTTATTGATTTTGCAAAATTAGTATGCATCCCATTTTATTTTCATTGTAAACCGATTCATTTCCGTGTAAAACGGACACATTGCATGTACTGTTAAACTGGCAATTATACCACACTTCAATTTGGTCACAGCCAAATCAAACTTATTTTTTCATGTTTTATTCAATAAAACAATAAATTACACTATATTCTAATATTACGTACTTAGTTTTATTATTTTATAGTACATTAAAAACAAGGAGAAGCAGTCTGGGGGGTATTCATATTTATTTTGAGCAAAGTTTAAAATAACACGAAAAAATAAAATAAAATGAAAAGCCATCCCCCCACCCCTATTTTTTTCTTGAATGTCACCAGAAACACAGGTATATATTTTTTGGCCTGAATAACAAAAATGTCACAAATATCTCCCCAACATAAGATTCCCATAAAATAACAGCTATGATGGTCACCGACACCCCTTTAATTATTCACATCATACCATATGGAAAGAATTTAACGTCCAAAATTCCCAAATGTGGAAAATAACCCGTGCATACCCAGTACATGTACCGGTAGGCCACATCCAGTATAAGTGCAAACCTGCAAGATTACTGGCCTGTAATTCGCAGAGTTGCTCTTTTAACCCTTCATATAGCTACTAGATCTATGGCTATTAGAACTGACTTTATTCTGCTAGACTTCCATGTGGAAGGCGAAACTTTCTGTAACAAAGAAACTATCAGCTGAAAGGCAGGCAGCCAAATAATTACATAAACACAGGGTTTCCGCTAGGGGTTGGGGGAGATGTGGCCGTATTTGGGAAGCATATACTCGGCGCCCAGTCGGGAGAAAAATTTGATGTTTATCACTGAAAATAGCCATTTCCTTGCACTTGAGACAACAAGCAGGAACATTAAATCTTCGTATAGAAACCAAATTAAAACAGATCGTCTTTCTTTGATTTCAAGTTAATGTAAGTTATAACGGTAGCAATATTAAAACCCGACATCAAAGAAATGGAAAGACACATATTGTCACACTCAGTATCAAGCTACATGTAACTCCAGCAGCAATAAGTGTTACGTCAGAGCTCATGTCACGTGCTTTGCACACGTTCTGCTTTCTTTGTATTTTATACAGTACCGATCAAAACTATATGTTATTGGTGTAAACTCAAAAGCCATTCCTCAGATGGAGATGACCATATGCTGGAATCGTATAATGGAAAATTTTGCATTCATTGGATAGGGAATAAATACACTGATAATATTAATTATTTTTAAACTATTAATATTATATTTTTTTAAGTCTTAATTAAAAATTTCTTTGAATTTGAGGTAAAAGGTCCACACTGCAAAAACTCACCTGTGTTCATGGTTGTAGCTCAGTATTCAGCCCCTCATAATGACTTACCGATGTTTATTGTGCATTTTGAGGGGAAATAGTTTAATAGTGGGTCAGAAAGTTGTGTCTAAAAGACAGAAATCTACAGTAAATTAAAATGCGAGAGGCTGATTGCTACCAAACATTTGCCAACAAAGCGTTACCCAGGATGGTGCAGACAACTGTGCACGTGGTCCGCACAATTGGTCATGTCTTATTCAGGCATCAAGTGTAGGATTCATTGCAATCTGTTAACCATCAGTGTCAGAGATCGCTCGTCCTGAGTAAAACTAATAAGGCGGCTGAGTTGGTCTGTGGCTATTTTGTGACCAATGTTATGTCAAAGATGGGGAGGGGAATGAGGCCGGTGGACGGCCGGCCTGCCGTAGTAGCGGAAACCTTGATAAACAGCCAACTTAATAGCTATTGTGACATATTGTCACTGTTATTATTGTGTAAGAATTACATGTACACTTAATTAATTAATGACCTCCACCATCATGCACTGAGTGTGACTCAGTCAGTCAGTGCATATATAGCCAGATATACTCAGTGTATAAAGATAGTGTCAGTCTGTCACTGATACAGTATGTTTTTAGCTTAGGTGATACACAACAATCAATAATTTATATTAATTGTTGGCAATGATGAGTCATTGGATGTGTCACCGATGTCCAGGTCTGGAAAATCGGGCAGTTATTAATACTACGTTGTTTACAAACAGAGGTCACGTGTCTGATATACTGACCTGATTTAACCCGCCATATTACTTTTTTATTCTTTGATTTGGTGCCAGTGGAAAATGCAAAACAGACGACATATAGTATCTATATTCGTATGCAATAATGAGCATTTAACATTTTTATTTGCAACAAATAAAATGACAACAGTGACTAATGTCAATTTACCTCCAGGTGTTGTCGAAAACAAAGTTCCCCCTGGCGTGGTGCCGTAATCAGTTGGTAGCATGGAAGGATCGCTAAGAACTACCCTCCTGATAGGGATTTCCCTTCCGTGAGACATAATTTTGTTGACATCTTTTCCAGACATTATCCACAGAACTTATAAAATAAAAGACGGTTTCTTTGCAAGACTGTTCTCTTCACATCCACACAACTTGACACAGAACTTTCGCAGCTTTCACAGTCGCTCCACAATCACACGCACATCGAAAATATTCGCGAATCTTCGGCAGTTCCCGTTATCGAACGTCAAATGTATTAAAAATATGGAATAGTCAGTGCGCGCTGCTGAAACGAAAGACAAATTCTTTCGCGGGGAGAGGTGACCACTAGACGCCACATCCGTCCAATCTCGCTATGAGTAGCGAGATTGGACGGATGTGGCGTCTAGGTGACCACTTGCATTGCTGCGCAGGGCTTGCAACGTCAGCCCACCGTGTGCTTATTTTAATGGCCCACTTAATTTTCGAGTCGTCAATTATAGTTTTTATAGTGACTTGATATACGGTTTTAATAACACTCTATGTCATAAAATATGATTAAAATGCTATAATTCATCATTATTTGAAACATCTGTGTCTCAGAAGATGCCCACGGAAAAATAGAAGACTTCCCCCATTTGTCACCCAGAATGCAACAGAATTCAAACTTTTTCAATGGAAGGGGAAGAACTCTATCTTTAATATATAGAGTTACCCCCCCCCCCCCCCCCCCCCTGCATTGAAAATAATACTGATTTTTACTTCAATCTTTATGTCTTTACGCGTTGGCAACTCATCAAAATCAACATGTCCACAGTTTATTACACCGGATAAGTTGATAATACAATGTTTTGGAGCTTCCTCTTTCAAATGGTATATAATATGGCATATATTTTATATAATGTAATCTGGGTGTTCGAAAATTAAAGGTACGGTTGGCCTTGGCGGTGGGTATCCTGTGAAAATATTTCCACCAGTCAAAAACCGCCACAAACAGAAAGAACATAAAAATGTAGACAGACTTTGCCCGTATACAAATAAGAAATATCGCATAAACAGTATGTCATTGTCAAATGTTTGACCATTGTTATGTAAACAAAAGCATAAAACGTTACTTTTCTGGTGTTTATTTATATTATGATGGTAAATATAAAGAGCGTTCTTTGTTGGTGAATTCCTGATATGGAACTAATAATGAGCGTTTATGCCATTTGTGTGTGATTAGCCAGTAGCAGTGTGCTGTCTTCTGTAACACAATCAGGCTCTTGCTTAGGTAAAATATAGTAGGTCTTTATGATAACATGCTGTTTACGTGATGGTCGTGGTATATATGAACGAAACTGTATGCGTTTTAATGTTTTTCTGTTTACGGTGATTAGAACAAATATGAATATTTTCGACAACTAAGGCCTCACGTGCCTTTAAAGGGGTACTGTGCACAGAGATAGGCAATTTTTTTTATTTACTCCCATTGACATAACTTTCAAGTTAGATTGTGTTCGTGTTATATGAGTTTCGTATAAACCTAATTTAGCGACGAAAATATTGATCTTGGAAATAAAAATATTACGATTTCAAACTACGCGCCATGTTTTTGACCTTCACCGGAGAAGACGCAGGTTGCAGGATGAACCGGAAGTTCAATTGATGCCTGCAATCTCTTCCATCGAACAATATCACCCCCTATAAAAATACTTGACGCTTTATGAATCTTGTTTCTTCTCCTTTTTTTCCAAATTGGTTATAGCGGGACTTCCTTTTGCATATAACATGTTTTGTTCGCAACTCAATAATGTTCGTCGTAAACGGCCGTCGACAAAAGACACCCAGCATGTGAGATTTCAAGAACGGTAACTCGTAATGGCATAATTCGCCATTTTATGACTCCAGCCATAAATTCATTTATATTAAATAATTCAATTTGACTTTTATGATAGCCTGTTAACCGGAATGTTTTCAGTAGACATCGTCGACTCAAATACGTTATTTTAAAATATAATATTGATATTAGATCGCAATTGTTACCGGGAATTTATTGAAATTGGCGTACAGTAGGCCTACCCCTTTAAGATCAAAAGGAATCAACCAAATTTTTTTCTGATATTTTGTTATTATAATTTCCTTCTTATTCAAATATATATAAATTTTCATCCATCAATCTGTGTTGAATTATTTTCTATGAAGTGACATACCCGTATTCAAGATAAACCAGGCTTGAGGTGGTTGATCCCAGACATGACGCGTTGAAATTATTCAGTGTCTCTATAGATACTAAGGGGACAGAAACAAACTTGTCCATTGTCAATTGTCCATCATTTCAGGTCAACTGATATATGTTTATGTGAATTGCATGTCAATACAAGTTGGGAAGTCAACATTAGCACTATGGCAGCCACAAATGCTAACCCTATGGTTTTTGAGAATATTAACCATTTCAGTGCCAAGTCCGATTTTTGTATCAACCCATATACCCTGTGCCAATGCATTCTCTTATATATGCGAGTCGACCATAGGTCGCCTCGCATATATAAGAGAATGCATTGGCCTAACAAATTTTCATCATTTGTTATTATTTTTTACAATTTTTTACAATTTTAATAATTTTTTCTTATATTCTACTCTCTTTCAGTGCCAGACTTATTTTGTAGGTTTAGTGCCAGGGAATCTTACGTTTTTCATGGGCATCAAAATTATTACTATGAATACTTGGTGATAGTTTTGAGTTATAACATGCCCCTAAGGTTTTAACCAGTTTGTTTTTAAATTCGCTATGGCATGCTTAAGCATACCCAAAAAAAATTCAACCTAAAAAAGATATATATATAAAAAAAATATTTAAAAAAGGGGCCGATTTTACTGACCGTAAATTAGGGCCGACGAGATCGGCTCCTGGTACTGAAAGGGTTATTTCAAAATCAGTTTGTAAATTTTGCATATAAATGCCATTTGTGTGAATCATCTGAAGAGCATCGTTGGAACATGATCAGTTATATACGCATAATTATCACAATGACTCCAATGATGAATCCAACCTTTCCGGTATGAGCATGCGTTAGCCATTGCCCACCAATTCCAGAAAATGCATAATTCAGCTGGGACTGCCTCAGTAAAGAGATGAATTCTGTTCACTGTGTCACTTTAAAACTCTGAGACTCAGTAGTTTCTGTTCCACTACATCTTCATCTGCAAAGATACAATGGCAACCAATGGTTTATCTATACACAATATCTGATAATTTTATAAGTTTTGTTTGACACTTAAAATTTCTTGGGATATGTGGCAGAGTTCATATAAACAATTATATTAATTGTGCCCAGAAATAACATTTGTTTCCAACACATGCACAAAGAATTTCATATACCATCATAACCTATAGTCGGGGAGCCAATAAGGTCCACCTGCACCCCCCCGATGATTACAAATAACCTTATTTTTATTGTTCCCTATGGTATCCAGATAAAGAATCCGGAATTCACCGAAAAATAAAGGTGGCCCTACTGGGTGCTAGAGCCATTTGAATCCAAGATGGCCGCCATTTCCTCTAACTCCGACCAGATGTATTTAATCGTTGTAATAGATCGGTTGTTAGCAAAAGACACAGACAAAATGTATGCCATTTTGTTGGTATGATGTCCTTCTTCAAAATGACGGCAAATAATTTCGAAAAAAAATTCAAAATGGCCGCCGAAAAATGACGTCATATGCACGAAAATAGGAAATTTAATTAATATTTCACCATATCTTCCATTTTTCTTCACATTAATCATTAGTAAATGGCAATGTTTTTGAGACAGTCGTCAAGCGTGATATTATAGCGTCATTTTAAGACATTTGCCATTGACGAGGGTTCAGTAATAGATACAGAAAGAGGATTTGAAAAAGAGGGGTGAAATTTTCTATTTTTTTGCAAGACGGTCTTGATAATCATTTTAACGACAAACCACACAGGATGTTAATATAGAATGTCAACAACTATGTGCTTTATTTTATTGGACGGATTTTTTAATTCAATGGGAATGAAATTGGTGTAGAACATTTCCAAAATGGCCGCCGAAAATATGAAAAATGGTAAATATTGTCCCAGGGTGTCCTGCAATGGCTTACAAGTTGTGGTTGATATATACAATTGGCTAATCTGTATTATATACATTGAATACTTATATGTCTGATGCACCATGTATCAATGTTTCTATTGTCACCACTGACATCACCAGAAATATTGGATATTTCTCTCACAAACTTGACATAAATATCGGCAAAAATTAACTTTGCAGGGTTGGACAATTTTTTTAAGTAAAATGCAACTATCATTGGTATCAAAGGTATTTATTGTTTTGGTCTATCTTAAATGTGTCACACTACGGTGTTTATAGACCAAATTGCTCAAGATGGCTTCCAAAATGGCAACCAAATTTGTAAAAAGTTAATTTTTTACATATATCCCGAACATTATTATCTGCGTTATTCGACAAGGTAGCAAACTGTGACTCACTTGGTTATTATACGTGTTAGTTAATTAACCGACAACTACGTTCTATTCTGTTTGTCCCAGTTCCGTATGGGGCATGACAAATTCATTTTAAAGTTGCAGTATGGAACCTCTTTTGTGATTCTGGCCATATTATTGAAAGGAAATGGGCAAAACTTTGAGACGGAACTGAGATGAACCGTAATATGTGGCTATTCTGGACCATCATGATAAAAAGTGATCAACTGGATAAAAGATGGATGCCAATATGGCAGCCAGGGAGTTACTGTATGATCATAGGTGATGTGAATAGGTATACAGGGAGTTACTGTATGGTCATGAATGATGTGAATAGGTATACAATGAGTGACTATATGGTTATGAGTGGGGTGTCCATGGTGAGATGCATAGGAATATAAGGAGTGGCTGTATGGGCATGTGTGAGGTGAATCGGTATACATGTAGTGACTGTACGGTATATTGTGTGTGGCCGATGTGATCGTATGGGCATTGCTGTGGTTTATAGATATAACGAGAGTAGCTACATGGTCATCCGTGTGTTGTTTATGTATATATGGAGTGACTGTAAGGTCGTGGTGGTCGTGATGTATATGTGTACCGTGTGTGGCTGTATTGTGACATGTGGTGTATATGTATATTTGTGCTGTCTGTATGATCATGGATGGATTGCGTAGATAAATAGGGTGTGATTTTATGGTTATGGGTAATGTGTATAGGTGCACATGGTATGCCTGTGGTCAAGATTGAAGTTATATGCATACCTGGAATAAGCTTTATGGTTATTGACGAGCGTGTGGCTATATAGGGAGTGCCATTTTGGTAACGGGTGGGTCGTATATTTATATATGTTGTGGATGTATTATCATCGGTGGTGTATATGGTGTAGATGAATGATCATGGATGGCGTGTATGAGTATACAGTGAGTTGATTAATTGTCATGTGTGAGGTGTATATGCAAGTATGAGACTTATGAGTGGTCGTGTGTGCGGGTATTGGTATATTTGGAAGGGCTCACCATTGGTGGGTGAGGTGTATATGTATATCTGAATTGACTCTATGGTCATGGGTATGGCGAATAGATATACATGTAGTGGCTGTATGGTCCATGGTGAGATGAATAGGTATAAAATGAGTGACTGTATGATCGTGAATGTGAAATAATATGTATACATAGAGTGACTATATGGTCAGGTGTAGGAGTATACCTGGTGTTCATGCATGGTGATTCATGGCTGTATCGTCATTTGTGGCATGTACCGGTATAGCCAAATAAGGCTGTATGGTCAGGTGTACGTGTATAGAGTGGGTGACTATATTGTCATTTGTGAGGTGTGTATGTA
Organism: Siphonodentalium dalli; assembly: GCA_032622095.1. Lineage (NCBI taxonomy): Eukaryota > Metazoa > Mollusca > Scaphopoda > Gadilida > Siphonodentaliidae > Siphonodentalium > Siphonodentalium dalli. The sequence goes on along the minus strand of CP136065.1, from coordinate 179,379,011 downwards.
CATATGAGGTCATGGGATGCGTTGTACATGTATAATTTGGGTGGCTATCGCTTTCCACAATAACTCAAGGATATGTTAATCAATAGAGAGGTCATGTCAAAGAGTTCTCCACCTTGATAGTGTTTGTGTACATGGGGAACTTTAAACGTGAAAAGCGATAGCCACCCATTACCACACAGTCATTCCATATATGCATAAACACCACATACATAACAATATAGTGACCAACTGTATAAACGTACACCTGACCCATGACCATGGATGGCCATACAGCCATGCGTCACAATGCAAGTACACCGGGTATAATCCAAAAGATGACCCATAACCATAGAGTCACTCCTTGTATACCCATTCATCTCACCATTGGCCATACGGTCATCCCATGTATACCTATTCTCCACACACACATGGTCAAATAGACATTCAATATATACATCAACACCGCAACAATGACCATATAGTCACCTCGGGTATACATATCCACCTCACCAATGGTCATATAGCCACTCGCTTCATACACATACCCTCATCCGTGGCACCTGGTATACTCCTTCATCTGACATATGGCCATATAGTCACCCCGTGTGTACCTATTCAAAACATTCATACATGATCATGGTCAATCATTGTATATATATTCACCTCACCCTTGGCCATGTCACTCCCTGTATCCCTATTTGTCACACCATAGCAGAATAGCCACTCAAGATATACTAATACTCCCCAGCCATGTCAGTATATTCAATCCATGTATGCATATGCACATCATCCATGGCCATATATCCGCTCGCTATATACACATACCCCTCGCCCATGACCATATAGCAACACATGTGTATGCCCGTATAACCTACACATGACCATACCGCAACGAGTCACCAAGCAGGAACACCGGGTATACTCATACACCTGACACATGATAATTTAGTCACGCCCTGCATAGCTATTCATTACATTTATGATCATACAGTCACTCATTGTATACATACATGTACTCGTCTCACCATTGACCATACAATAACTCCCTGTATACATATTCACCTTACCTATGATCATATAGTAACTCCCTGGCATTCACCCTACATCCAGTTGATATGTTTTATCATAATGGACCAGAATAGCCACATATTATGGTTCATCTCAGTTCCGTTTCAAAGTTCTGCCCATTTCCTTTCAATAATATGACAAGAATCACAAAAGAGGTTCTCCGCCAAATTTCATACTGCAACTTTAAAATGAATTTGTCATGCCCCATACGGAACTGGAACAAACATAATAGAACGTGGTTGTCAGCTAATTAACTAACACGTATAATAACCAAGTGGGTCACAATTTAATACCTTGTCGGATAACGCAGTGAATAATGTTCGGGATATATGTAAAAAAATAACTTTTTACAAATTTGGTTGCCATTTTGGAAGCCACCTTGAGCAATTTGGTCTATAAACACCGTAGTGTGACACATTTAAGATAGACCAAAACAATAAATACCTTTGATACCAATGATAGTTGCATTTTACTTTTAAAAATTGTCCAATTGTCCAATTGTCCAATTTTTGCCGATATTTATGTCAAGTTTGTGAGAGAAATATCCAATATTTCTGGTGATGTCAGTGGTGACAATAGAAACAATGATCCATGGTGCATCAGACATGTAAGTATTCAATGTATATAATACAGATTAGCCAATTGTATATATCAACCACAACTTGTAAGCCATTGCAGGACACCCTGGGACAATATTTACCATTTTTCATATTTTCGGCGGCCATTTTGGAAATGTTCTACACCAATTTCATTCCCATTGAAGTAAAACATCCGTCCAATAAAATAAAGCACATAGTTGTTGACATTCTATATTAACATCCTGTGTGGTTTGTCGTTAAAATGACTATCAAGACCGTCTTGCAAAAAAATCGAAACTTTCACCCCTCTTTTTCAAATCCTCTTTCTGTATCTATTACTAAACCCTCGTCAATGGCAAATGTCTTAAAATGACGCTATAATATCACGCTTGATGCCTGTCTCAAATACATTGCCATTTACTAGGATTAATGTGAAGAAAAATGGAAGATATGGTGAGATATTAATTAAATTTCCTATTTTCGTGCATATGACGTCATTTTTCGGCGGCCATTTTGAATTTTTTTCGAAATTATTTGCCGTCATTTTGAAGAAGGACATCATACCAACAAAATGGCATACATTTTGTCTGTGTCTTTTGCTAACAACCGATCTATTACAACGATTAAATACATCAAAATCGTCTTGCAAAAAAAATCGAAAATTTCACCCCTATTTTTCAAATCCTCTTTCTGTATCTATTACTGAACCCTCGTCAATGGCAAATGTCTTAAAATGACGCTATAATATCACGCTTGATGACTGTCTCAAAAACATTGCCATTTACTAATGATTAATATGAAGAAAAATGGAAGATATGGTGAAATATTAATTAAATTTCCTATTTTCGTGCATATGACGTCATTTTTCGGCGGCCATTTTGAATTTTTTGTCGAAATTATTTGCCGTCATTTGAAAGAAGGACATCATACCAACAAAATGGCATACATTTTGTCTGTGTCTTTTGCTAACAACCGATCTATTACAACGATTAAATACATCTGGTCGGAGTTAGAGGAAATGGCGGCCATCTTGGATTCAAATGGCTCTAGCACCCAGTAGGGCCACCTTTATTTTTCGGTGAATTCCGGATTCTTTATCTGGATACCATAGGGAACAATAAAAATAAGGTTATTTGTAATCATCGGGGGGGGGGTGCAGGTGGACACAGGGATGTGGCTAGAGGGTCTCCGCTGGGGGGGGGGGTGTGTCCGCCTTGGGAATTTCCAACTGCACCCCCCCCCCCCCTTGAGTCGGAATCACACCAACACAACTTTTTGCATAATTCCATTTGCACCCCCCCCCCCCCCCCCCTTGAGTCGAAATCGCACCAACACAACTTTTTGCATAATTCCATTTGCACCCCCCCCCCTTGTACCTCATGATCAGGCCTAATTTCCTATATATTCATAAGCCATGCTTCTATTTTCCCAGTATGAGAACATTAAGATATTTTAACCTGAAAATTGCCCCCCAAAAAAAACAACTAGTGATCTAATTCCAGACAAATGCACACAGCTACCGACAACAGACCAGGAAACACCGGGCCGACCATGGTTGTTTGGCCCGGTGTGAGAAAAATTTTAAAACTATACAAGAAAATCGCAAATCCTAGCATCTAGACTGGCCTCAACTGAAGCTTTCCTAGTGTTGGAAATTTCAAACCTCATGCTCCCCCTCAGGTTGGAAAATTCTTCAACTGATGACCATTTATGTCTACAAGTTTTACCAAATGTAGTAAAATATTGTTTTGCTAAACTAATTAGCAGTTTTGTATTGGCCATGTGGATGGGGAATGACACACCGGGCCGACCATGGTTCGGCCCGGTGTGCGAAAATTTTGAAATCTGAACAAGAAAATCGCAAAATCCTAACATCTAGACTAGCCTCAAGCCTTCCTACTGTTGGAAATTTCAAACCCTACACCCCCACTTAGGTTGGAAAATTTCCAACTGATGACAATTCCAATGACAATGTTGACCAATTGTATGACAATATTGTTTTCTTAAATTAACTAGAAGTTTTTGACTGGCCACGGGGAGGGACCAGGACACAAGCTTTCCAACTGTTGGAAATTTCCAACCTGTCACCCCCCTAAGGTTGGAAAATTTCCAACTGATGACCATTTGTGTCAAATTTTTGACCAAAAATAGGAACATAAGCAAATATAAATTCCCCCCAATAAATTGTTTTATAATCAAACTACAAGAACATTTTCAACCTATTGTTGGTGTGAAATTTCGTTGTGGCAGGTATGAAATTTCCAACTATTGAAAATATAGCTCTCTGCTGGGGGGGGGTGAGACACCCCCCCCCCCCCCCCCACACCCCCCCTCTAGCCACATCCCTGTGTGGACCTTATTGGCTCCCCGACTAGTTAACTTGCGTTGATATACAGCTTATACATTTCTTGGAAAAAGGTTGGATTTCTTACAATGCATGTGACTGTGCATTTCTGAAGAAAATGGGCAAAATAAGCACATACACTGGTCGATTCAAACTAAGTAATAAAGTTGGTTTTAAACCTGGATATCATTCATTTAAATTCTAAACAGGAAAAATCACCGGCTACACAAGTAAAGATTAAATTTTCCTAAATAATTAACCATTTGACTACCAATGGTGGTGAAAACATAACAACCAACAAAATGAACTTATCAGACAGAGGAATCATGACACGATCCAGATGCTGTCAGGAAGAATAACTCTATTAAATTAGTTGTTTGTAATCGGCACTAACGCAGTTGTGTTCCCGAAAGTCTGGCGCCATGGCATTGCATCAACAGTTTGTTTTCAGTTGATTTTAATTTTAATTGGAACCAGTCTTTGTAAACATACGGATACTATTTTATACGTGGGTATGTAGTTTAAATCAGACTGCATTGGAACGTAAACAATTATTCTCTAACAGAAATAAAGGCAAACGCTAAAACTAATTAAACGTCATTTAGAATCTCAAAATCTGTGTCCGCTTCAACACATTTTCAAACCCTGTGTAACATTGGACAGCACTCTTTTTTTTTGGTGAGAGTGTCCCCTTCAGCTCGAATAAGGCAGTTGCTATATAACGCGTCCCGGTTATACTGGCCAGGGGTGAACAAGAACATTTAAAAAATAGATTGACTTTGCTCTAATTTTCTAATTATTAATAACAGTGCTCTCCATGCAATAACAGGATTCCACATATCAAGCCCATCGTTGTTATGCAAACATTATACTGTTACTGCGTGTGGCATTACCGATCAATGACCAATTAGTCCAATAAGATACCCAAGTTTAATCAAAATTTTGACATTAAACATTGGAAAAATATTCTGAAAATAGTATGTAAACTAAAACATTTGAACATGTTTTAGTTTAAAGTATACTGTATACTCAGAGATAGGCGATTTTTTTTATTTACTCCCATTGAAATAACTTTCAAGTTAGATTGTGTTCGTGTTATATAAGTTTCGTATAAACCTAATTTAGCGAAGATAATATTGATCTTGGAAACAAAAATATTACGATTTCAAACTACGCGCCATGTTTTTGACCTTCACCGGAGAAGACGCAGGTCGCAGGAAGGACCGGAAGTTCATTGTTCACAGCTTCGATTGATGCCTTCAATCTCTTCGATCGAACAATCTCACTCCCTATAAAAATACTTGACGCTTTATGACTTGTTTCTTTCTCCTTTTTTTCCGAATCGGTTATAACGGGCCCTCCTTTTGCAGGTAACATGTTTTGTTTGCAACTCAATAATGTTCGCGAACGGCCGTCGATAAAAGACACGCAACAGATGCGATTTCAAGAACCGTAACTCGTAATGGCATAATTCTCCACTTTATGACTCCAGCCATAAATTCATTTATATTAAATAATTCAATTTTACTTTTATGATAGCCTGTTAACCGGAACGTTTTCAGTAGACATCGTCGACTCATATTAGTTATTTTATAATATAATATTGATATTAGATCGCTATTGTCACCGGGAATTTATTGAAATTTGGGTACAGTACCCCTTTAAATGTAACAACATGTTTTAGTTTGAATGTAACAATTTTGTTTACATAATGTTAAATTATTTAATCTCACGAAATTTCTCACTATTGGAGGCTTAACAATAATTAATATAAGAACAAATATAAAGGACGTTCGTTATCACTATATAAATGTACGGAAAGTTGGAAACATATGATAAGTTTCTACATTTCGCGTAAATAATTTCAGAGTACCGTTTTTTTTTAAGTCTGCATGCACTCTGTATACCTATATATCAATTTATTAGCTATGTTGATGGCCAGACCGTATCCACCCCATGCATCCGGACATGCTCGTAGCGGAAGACATGCTCGTAGCGGAATAAGCACATTGCCCGCGATTTGCTCACCGTTCACGGTTTTCGTAAGTTATTTCATAAAAACACGGTTTATTTTACCTTGATTTTTTTTAACGTTATCAGCGATAATCGGTCTACAGAAATGAGCGGTTGTGGTTTCCGCAATTTGCATATTACTGTTCGATAATCGGGTTTTATACGAAAATTAGGACCTGAAATACTTACTCGATATAAGTTTTATCAAATTTTAATGAATCCTTGCATTGACAATTTATATAATACACAGTCTCTCTAAGTATGATATATCTTAGCTTCAAAATGAACTGGACATGTTTGCGATGTCAATCATATTAGTGCCCGAAAAATTAGTTTCCATGGAGGCACTCACTCGATTTTGGGGCATGTCTATAGCAAACGTGAAACTTGCTATGACGTGCTCGTAGCATCGGGTTATACAAGATACAAGATACAAGATACAAGATTTTTATTGCAATAACACCTCAGTGGGCAGTTGCAAGCATATAACATATAATATAAAACATACATATACAATAATAGCATGAATTAAACAAAACCCGACTAAGTCAAAATTTATATTCAGTATACTCACTCACAAGTTGTTCTTATAATTATTATGCACTTGATAAAATCTGCCGTTTTTCAAAGAAGGACCGGATCATGTCGCATATGATATTTATGGTATCAATGTGCCTATTTTCCATTATATAATTAAATTTATTGTCTTCTGTCATTCTGTGGAAATCGGTTTTATACTCGCCTATTGCTGCGAAACAACTGATGCGAATGTTTTCGTATGCCGAACAATTCATAACAAAGTGTGATTCGGTCTCAACCGAGTTTGTCCTACAGACAGGACATATTCTATCCTCTATATCTGACGGGGGCTGTTTGTGTCTTCCCTTCTCAATCTCCAGCTTGTGATTACTTACGCGTAACCTTGTAAAGAGAGTTCTCGCGTCAGCAGATTTGGTATTGGTAATATACGGTTCCACCTCATATCTGCGTTTGAAAATGCGATACGTTCTTAGTTTATTACCACCGATTGATCTCGATCATCAAAAACGTCCTTCACAAAACAGTTAATGTGATCTATTTTCAGCTTTTTTATCAGTTCTTGTTCTTGAATTCCACTGTCTTCGGCAATATCGATTCCAAGCTTCAGTAGTAATACATTCCACGATTCCGTGGATAATTTCGAATTAGTTGATTCAACGTAGGCCGCATAAACTAATGTATGACGCTTTGACTTAGAAATTTTATTCCTATATCTGAAACTCTTTAAAACCGCGTCATGAAATACGGGGAATCTACCCAGTTCTGCACGAGAAGCATGGTTCGACGCTTTTCTATTTATACAAAGTACATTTTTGCAGAATTTCAATTGAACCTGCTCGCAAGGTAAATAATCAGTATGCAGATTCGGCACATCTCCCAGCCATACTTCACAACCATACAACATTACTGGTTTTATTAGTTTATCAAACAACTTGCATTTTGTCGGGGTCGTTAGCTGAAGTCTTGATGGAATAGATTGTGTTAGGAAAAACATTGATTTTAATGCCTTTGCACTCAAATGCTCCTGCGATTTTAACGTTTTGCCAGTTGCACTGAATTTTAGACCCAAATACATATAATCCCCAACCATTTCCAGTGGCTTCGATCGAAATATGAATTTCGGTTCATATTTTGACTTGCGAGATCTAAAAACCATGCATTTTGTTTTATTTACATTAACAGTGAGACTATTATCTGTTGCATAATTTTCCAAGTTATTCAAGCATTTCTGTAAACCTTCTTTCGTTTCCGATATTATTACAAGGTCATCTGCGAATAAAAGATGACTGATCGGCCGATTATTTAGAATAACGGGATTACAAGTCGAGTCAAATGAATACCTTAGGTCATCAATATACATTTTAAACAGCGTGGGTGAAATTGAACAGCCTTGTCTTACTCCAATAGTTGATAGAAGTTGTGGTCCAACGCCTGCCTCTGTTTTCACACTTATGTAGCTTGCTTGATACATTGAACGTATACACTGATTTATTTTACCAGAAATTCCATAATCACGTATTTTGTGTAACATTAACGATCTATCTACTGAGTCGAACGCTTTTTTGAAATCAATGAATGCAGCATAAATGGGCTTATTTTTCTGCTTGTATTTCTTCACAATGGTATTTAAAACAAATGCACTATCAATTGTACTACGATTCGTCCGAAAACCAAACTGATTGTCACTGATCAGATCATTCTCCTCGAGGTGGTTATTTATCCTGGTGTTAATTATTTTGTTGAAAAGTTTACCTAGGTTATTTGTCAGAGCAATCGGGCGATAATTATTCGGATCATGTCGATCTCCCTTTTTATAGAGCGTCTTTATGAGTGAAAAACTCCAATGTTTAGGGTAATGTCCGGAACATAACACTAGATTGAACAGTTTTGTTGTCTCATCTATTATCTCCGGTACTACTGATTTAAGAAATTCATTTGAAATATTTCCATTTTCAGAAGATTTCCTATTTTTCAAGAGCTTAAGGCATTTTAGTATTTCTTCCGATGTTATCTCTTCGTCGCTAATATTTTGATCTATATCTATGCGCGGCGTTCCCCGCACACGGTCATTTTCGTCTCGTGGAATTATTTCTTTACATAAAAGTTCTTTTAAAAAATCTACACATTCATCAGGGTGCAAATAATTCATTTCAACTTTTCGTGGTCTAAGACCATTAATTATACGCCAATATTCTGAAGGGTCACTTGTCTCAATATCATCCAGGTTTTCCGATATTTCCTGATAATACAATTTTGATTTCTTTTTTGTTTCTCTTTTATAAGTTTTTTTAGCTGCGAAAAACTCATTTCGGAGATCTGCATTGCGAGGGTATCGCTTCATTTCTTTACTCGCGTGCTTCATATGTTTTTTCAATTCTTTGCATTTTGCATCAAACCATTTACGTTTCCTTTGCATTTGTTTATTTTTACTTTTAACAAATTGAGTTGCGGTGGCATTAACAGAATTCACGATATTATCATAATCGCGCACAGCTTGTTCTATTCCGTTCTTATCGCGTGCGTATACGTTTGATCTAAATTTCAATAAGCGGTGTTGCATATCAGCATCTACCAGAGCCTGTTTTACTTTAGCATCACTATCTCGAGACCATTTAGCCACACCGTGCGGTTTCGTATAATGATATCTTGTGACTTTATGTTCATATGTATTGCTAGTTGACAGTGATCTGAATATTCAGTAGGTTGTTTAACACAAAAGTAACTCACATCGGATAAATATCTGTCTGAAATAATCACGTAATCCACTAAACTCGCACCATTATACTGAAAACTCGTATAATTTCCAAAAGAATCACCAGGTTTGCGACCATTCACTATTCTCATGGACGCCGATTTACAGAGTTTTAGCAAATTAAGTCCAAACGAATTTGTTTCTTTGTCTAAACTAGCCCTGTCTTTCGCACTATCTAAGACATAACTTTCAGATGATGTTGTGAACCTGTCCTCATCAAACGCGACATAATCCGGCCTTCCGCCTGTCCGTGCATTAAAGTCTCCACCCAGAATGATAAGCGATGTTGGGTCATATTTGCGGAGTTCTGTCTCGATATCTCTAAAGACGAAATCGTAACCATCTCTTGTTTTCCAATAAGTAGAATTTTGTGGGGGCAGATAAACAGAAACGAAAATGACATCAGACTTTTGACCAAATATTTCTCCGTTAAACTCTACCCATAACGCAATATCGTGAATGTTATGCACACGTGTAACAAACTTCGCATACTTTGATCTAAAATAAAATGCTATTCCACCTTTCTCGTTATCTTTTGTATTTCTGCTCAAATCAATACATTGATAGCCAGTTAAACTTATATTCCCGGGGTCTTGATGCCAAGTTTCTGAAATAGTTATGAAATCATATCGATCTAATTGCCGTATGAAATCAGAATCATTAATTTTGTTAACAATGCCTTGTGCATTCAACGCGGTGTAACATACATTGTGTGTTAAAGAGTGAATTGTTGATATTACATCATTTGACATATTTAAATTGGTATCATTAAATTGGACTAGGTCATCGGAGATAAAACACCCGCTTCGATCTATTTACATGTGTATCGAGCATTTGATAAATTGATAGTGGTATATATTTCATCTTAGCATAGTTAAGCTTGATTGGGATTGAATAGATTTTTACATTAAACATCAATATACAACAATAATAATACATGGCATACATGTAAGTAAGTATTGTGGTGCGAAAGCATTACATGCTATTCCCGAATCTTTTCATCAAGCTTTCGCTGAAATATGAAAATTGCTCTCTAAACATATGATTAATTTCATTCCTTAACGAATTTTTACGCATCTCACTATTTGGACCAGCAACATTTGGCCTATGCTGGTAATTCAATGAATTTAGACGATGTCCATATCCATGGCTATATGATGACTGCTGTCTGTTAGAATATCCCCTCAATCTACTATCTCTCGGGCACACTACACTGATACTTTTCCAATCTCCTCCAAACATAATGTCACGACGAGCATATTTTATGCTCTTAGCCAGTACTTTCGTTCCAATAAAATTTGGGTGCCAATTATATAATGCTCGTAGCATTATATAAAATATGTGAATATGCGACAGAATCACACTTTTGTCAACTAAAAAGAGCGTCTATACATAGTGCTAGCATATACATATATCACATGAATGACATGGTATATTGTATCGCGTTCTGAAGGACATACATGTGCCAAACTTTATATAAACAGGTATTTAGATAGTCGACAGAGGGGAAATTAAAAGTACAACTACATATGGAGTGGTGAAAAAAATTCACATAGTACCAACATGTATGGAAAATCATTTGATAAAAAGTGGGACCTACAATGCCACTCATCATCAGCCAGAGGAATCCAAGTACAAGTGCATTGTACAAGATTGCAACAAAGCGTTCCAGCAATATCAACATTATTCGGACCACATTAACACGCATTCCGGAAGCCGACCCATATATACACCTGCAATGCCTGCAAAAAAAGACTTCGAGTCGCTATATAGCAGAAATTCGCACAAGAAGTCATGTGAGGATAAAGTGAGATATTTGTGTGAATTTTGCGGTTCGTCCTTTGCAAGAAACACACTGAGATTAGAGCACATCGCTGTGAAGAATGAGAAAAAAACGTCACATTTGCGAGTGTGGTGCAACCTTCGGTTACAAGTCGGGATGGGCTCGGCACAGAAAAACAACCGGACATTAAGCAACATTAAACAAACGTTGATGGTCATTAGCTTTATATATGTATGTATATTGGTCAAGTGACACAGATGCCACATTTATATAATATATCACACGAATGACAGGCTATTTTGTACCACGTAAATAAATTAACCACTTCACGCCGTTTACATCATTTAACGTGGCTAGTTTCCGCCACAGGAAACTCTACATTATATAAACATTCACATTGTAAATTTCAATCATTGCATCAGTATATTTTACAGTTTAATTTCTAAAATCATTATATCCGGAAGGGTGCATGCATGTGCTAGTAAATTTTGGCTATAATTAATATTTGTATAAAACAAATGTTATCAATATGGGAATGGCTATAATATTAATTTAGACGAAATATGTACATATATCACATACATGTACGTGTTAATTGAGACGGCCCCTGTGTCTCTTGACCTCGATTATCATATATTGTGTATTTTTTATACCTTCATTGTTTATTTTAAAAAGCAAAATGCCTCATATTTTAGTTATCAAATACGTTAATCTCAGATAAGAGCCTTTTTTATACATATATTATATAGTTTTAAAAGGAGATTGTCTCATATTTTAGTTATCAAATACGTTTATTAATTTAAAATTTAGACAGAGTCTTTATATACATTCATTAATTTATATATTTTAAAGGCAAATACCTCATATATATTATGTTTCTCTGGTGAAAAGTAGTTTTCCGTTCTTTTAGACAAGGTGGCCACTAATCGTATTAATATATATAATGCACAATAGTAGTTTATAGTTTTATTGAAATAATTAGCCTGCAGTAATTGAAAACGTTTGTTATGAACATCGCACAAGAGGGTGTAAAGTTATCAATCATCCTTTAGAAAATCCTTCCGAAAAAGTTCGTCTACAGATTGCTCAGAATAAACATTTAAACGATTAGTGGCCTCTGTGATTTTAATAGTATTTCACATTTATGTTATATGTTCAAATAAATAAAATATGTAATTGCAAAAAGCTGTTAATCAAATGTTCAAAAGTATTTTCACGCGATTATTACCAGATATTATAGACCACTCAGCCATCGAGTCAGTCGTTTTTTCATTACCGATCATGCACGTCAGCATATTCGAAACAGGCGCGTGTGGAACATCACTAATTTTGCATCTTTTCAATAAACTTTGTTGTCAAATCCCAATATTATATTACTAATTTGCGATTTACACAATAATATAGTGTCCATACATGAAGACGAGCATGCATGTCATTTTGAATGCCACTACTTATTTTTCATGCATTTAACCAAATGACTCTTTCGAATCGGGCTTGATTACTACTATCCACATGATTAGCGTTGCGTTTTAGCTTTAAAAAGGTCTAGTTGTTGAAATTATCCTAAAAGCAAATATGCTACGAGCACATCATTATAAAATCGTTGGTGCTATAGACATGTCATACCATTTGCTATAGACATATCATATTTTCTTGCTATGACCTGCATATATGGTTATTTATTACTATGGAAAATGTAGATACATGACTGGAAATGTTGTCTATTATATTAAGGGAATATCCGCGGAAATAGCAATGTATGACTAGATTGTCTGGGCTGTTACCACAGAAATCGAAATTTTATGTAAGAAATACAAATTTTGCCACAATTTTTGGCCTAACTTCCCGGTAAAATAGGATTAAACTGCGTCCATGTTTAAAGAAGTTTGGTGTACAGTTGGGTATATTATAGCCACAAATAATACCACCACCGTCAACCACTGGTATGTGTTGGTTTCGGTGCAACATGTGTCTAACCGTGAACGGTGTGCAAATCGCGGGCTATGTGCTTATTCCGCTACGAGCATGTCTTCCGCTACGAACATGTCCGGATGCATGGGGTGGTATCAAAAGGGGAAATTAATCGGGCCTACAATTTCAAGAGTTCGAAAGTCTCCGTGAACTTATATAGTGAAGTCAATGAGTGATACGTGCATAATTGGCAGTTGTTTATGACCCGCCCATATGCCGTCCTGGCTAGTGCGCTCCAACTTGAGTAAACAGATATAACATTTGTGCACGGTGCTTGCTGCAAAAAAAGTTGTGGCAATTCATATGTTATGGGCATGGTATTTGTATATAGTTACATGTCCACACGATGTCTCATCGACCATTCGTTTAACTAAAGAGAGAGTTTACCACACGTCGCGCTATTTAACTGCGTTAACGTCGGGAGTGCAAATGTAAACGATTTAGACCTTGAGCCAATCCATCGACCCCCCCCCCCTTCTGTGGATTTTGAAGACCCGATTTATATGATACCATAACCCGATTTATATGATACCATAACGTATCCGTTGACGCTTGTTTGCCATCTGGCTGAAAAACAATTAATTCACAAGCAAATCTCACAAACACCGGCCACGATAGAGTTGCCTCTCTTCATCTGCTGTACGTTAAATTTAAATGACATTTATCCCCTTGTCTCGAAGATTGTTGGAATATAATTGTCCCACCGACCCATTCACACCATTAACCACCCCGCGAGTCAAATTGTTCAGTCAGACAAAGCTGTTGTGCACAGTACGCCGACATGTGGGAAGTTCACGTGTATACCACTCCACCTATAATCCTGTTTTGTTTCTATCCAGGACTCCTATATGGGCGAAGGAGGGTAGGCCCATATATAATTACCATGTACCTGTATTGCTCTCTATTCATTGCGAAGTCAGAAAATCATCATGGAAGTAACCAAACGTCGATAAGAAAACTATGGTCAGAAATGGTAACGCCCTCAAGATCATATTACATATTATCTGAAAAGCGCAATAAATAGCATGCAGAATTGATAATAACCAGGCCAAAATTGTCCAGCTTCTTTACAAGGTTCAAGTACGCAAATACCAAGTACGTTTTTAATCATCTCCTACGACATGGCCAGATATGCTTGCCAATATACATCATAGGAGGTCGTAATTAATAGACATAGAATTTAATTAGTTTACACAAAGTCCCTAATATTAAAGTTGGTTTCTCGTTATATGCGGACCGCCACACCAAATTTCATTGAATCGGATAACTTGCATCTAAATCTAAATATTTTATTCGCTCATTTAAACACATATATGTGACATAAGAGGTCAAAATACTAATAATCTTGAATCAAGGAACTGGCGTTGGTGACACATGTATGAATTATCAAGTAAACAGTTATGAATTGGATGGGGGTGGGTGGGTCAGCGGTGAACCAAGCAGTGTAGATATAGGGCTCGTATAAATGCTCATAATTTGTGAAGTTGTACAGCATTTTTTGTACTAATTATTTGCCCCAGATTGTATAAATTTGGTGACTGAGTAAGGGATAAAGGTAAGAAACGTCGCCTCAGTGATTCCGTTCTCCCACAATTAAACATATAATGATATTCATCCGGGAATCATCCCCAGTTGCCGCTACATATATTGCATGCAGTACAGTAATATCTGGATACAATGGTCTGTTGTTTTCCCACATGAACCTGTTTCAACCGGGAGGCGGTGGTTTCGACACCGAAAGCGAACAATTGATATTGCGTCTTTTCTGGATACATGCTTTAAATAAGTTTCAATATTGAACTTGTGCTTAATATGCCGATAGAGTGAACATTTCTTCATAGTATTTATATTTTGTCGCCAATCAATTACATATTGCTCAGTCAGTGCTTTTTAACAGATTCTTTGACCCACTTGGGGTCAATTTGCAAAGTGCCTTGTATAGTCTATATATAGTATAAATAAGTGTTATCTAAAATATTTTCAACATGATTCAGCCACTGGTTCGTCGTAGCTGTAGAGTAACAACCTATAAATAATTGCATTAATTTTCGCACTTATGGAATTGATAACACTCACCTAGTATGAGATCATACGAACATCTATATCTGTTCTAAGTGGATAACTTCCAGTTTCAACATATACCATAACATCTGGTGTACTCGGTTTTAAATTTAAAACGTATTTCAAAAATCTCAATTGGAGTTTCTCGAAATCCTGAATATTTGATAGCCCCACATTTCACAGCCATACAATAGAATCGGTTTAACTACCTTCCCAAACAGGTCAATATGTTGTGCAATTGGGATATTCATTTCCCGTGATTTATAAATCAAGCTATACATGGCACCAGTTGCTTTAGCAAGTATTTGTTTTCGAGCTTTACTAAAATTGTTCGCCTTCATTAAAGATATTCCCAGATATGTATATTATTTGGTAAGTATAATCTTCATTATCTTGTTTTCTTATTGATATATATCATTAGCGTACCATTTATTCTTCAGTGCCAACCTGCACATATCCCTTTGTTTGAAAATATGAAAATATGGCGGATTTTGTTCAAGGCATAATAATATATAAATCATGCCAATTATTCGCCCACAACGCACCGCGGGGGCGCAACAACTCCACTTCTTTGAGTTGTTATCATGCGGAATCGACGCGACGAACATAATTGCTCGCTCCGTTTGGTCTGCTGACCAAATATGTATAAAAATTCGTTTTTAATAAGAACGACATGCGATCGACGTATCGTTTGAGTTATCCAGCTGTTTTGTATTGAGTAAAATGTATTCTCTTCATAACTTGCTGACTTCCTGAGCTCAAAGAAGTAATGGATATCAATAAATGGAAACATATATACTTGTATGAGGTCGGTGGGTTCACAAAGTCACACACAGTAGAGGGGGGGGGGGGGAGAAGACGCACGCCGTTATTGAACTTTCTGTGATGTGGGCTAATAAACATAATGTAAGCAAGGTTCCTCGAAGTATGCACGGCGTCACATGCAGGAACGTGGTCAAAATATATAATTGCTTGTCTAAATTAGATCAATTATAGACTAAAATATCACCGTCTCTACTCCTACCAATGGGGACGTGGCTATAGAAGGTCTTCGTGACCGGGGGGGGGGGGGGGGGTCAACATGATATTTCCAACTCCACCCCCTTGAACCAGATCAAACAAAATGAATCCACCATTGGACTTATTTTTGGGAGACCTTAATTAATGACAAGAATCTCAGATTATGTGATCAAAATTCATTCATTTAGATTATATTGATATAGGTTTTCTCTAACCACATGTTTAGTTACACCCAACGTTTGGTTACAAAGTTGGTTAGCATAACCCACTGCGCGGCGCAATGTTTGGCCAACTAGTTATATTATAAAACAATGTGATATAATATATTGTTCACATTATATTACTACTTTCAGTTGACATCTCTTGTGGTGTTTAGAACAAATATAGTATTTTATATGGAATAAGCCGGTTTACTGTCACAATATGTGACATTATTAGTTGTTGTGGAATTTAGGCGAGCTGGTCAACAACGCTAAACCCCGATATTGAAAGACATATATCCGGGGCTTCGACGTAAAAAGAAAAGTATGATCCCAACCTATTTCACAAGCTAGTTTACGTCGAAGGTAGTTACTTGGACTAGATTACCATGAGATCGGAATATTACAAGATACCTTAAAGTGATGTGAAATACTCAGTTAGGGTGATCAAATATAAATTGAGAATAATCTTGCTCAAAGTAGTTATTTTTTACGAATACTAATCCAAATTGACAACAAACACCGTCATTTTTATATATTAATTACCAGCAATTACTCTCAATGGCGAAATCATTTGTGCATAGTTTAAAGGCACGGGCGCAGTTCGTTGCAGAAATATTAATATTTTTTCAAATCGCCATCAACAGAAGGAATATTAAAATATATATAGTTTTGTTCATATGCCAAACATAATCAGCGCGTAAATAGTATATATTGTCGTCAAGACGTACGGTGGTGTACGTAATTAAACAAGATTCTGCTAGTGTTACAGAAGTGTTGCTTCTGTTTACATAACACAGCTCAATTCTATTGGTTAATTACACACAAATGAAACGCTCTTTATTATTTCCATATAAGGAAAACAGTAACAAATAACGCTCTTTATGTTTACCATATCCGGATCTAACCAAAAGCCAGGTTCTGTAACGTTTTTTTGCTTTTGTATACATAACAAAGGAAAAACATTTGACTATAACATACTGTTTATGCCATATTTCTGAATGGTATAAGAACAAGATTTGTCTATATTTTACTATTTTTTCTGTTTATGGCGGTTTTTGACGGAGGTGAATATTTTAACAGCATACCCACCGCCAACGCCGCCCGTATCTTTAACGCCAATAGTTGCGTCCCGATTTGAGATGTAAATATTTACAATTGAGCGTAGTTAAGACGATGTTTTCTATGGAGTGGTATGGTCGATTTCTTGGAAATTTTCGGCGATGTTAGTATAGAATGTTACATTCTCCAGGTTGGCATAGTGCCTGAGCATTAACTTATCAATGTCAGGCCCCGAACAAGTCCATAATATGTCTTTAACCAGGATTGTAAAGCCCCGTGGCTTGAAGCCTGAAAACACGTTCGCTTTTCTTACAAACGTACGGCTCGGTTCAGGGGATCTATTTAACTAGGTCGAACACTATACAATGTACGGAATTAAATACGGTAGAGAAATTCTCATTCTTGAAAGTCAAAGAATTTAGAAAATGCATGGACCAATATAGAGCGCTCATTGTTATCATATCCCAAACATGGAAACAATAAAGAGCATCTATGCCATTCAGAGTATAAACCCTGTAGATTCGGTGTATTTATTGGCGCGGTATTACACCCATTGGCCTGTTTCAAAGTGCATTTCAGAAGGATATTTAAACTGTTGAAGTTATCTGAAAATCACTAAAACTGAATTTTCAAAGTACAAAAGGCTGAAAATAATTGGACTAATCCACTCTTCAATTTGAATCTCCGCTTGCACTTTGAGCCCATTCAGTGACATACCACGTATATATGGTGGTGATCAAGCAATCCTAAATGGAGTTATCCAACAAACAAATAAAACCCATAACTCTGTTAAAATGGGTGGACGGAACCCACAATCGAACTTCACTAAATTTTTCAACCGGAACCGGAATCGAAAAGTGAGCCCAAATTTAATTTAAAAAAATATGCCATAACCTCACAATCGAACTTGGCATGTATTTTACATATGGTAGTGAATCTTATCAAATCAAATTTTATTTCAATCTGTTCAGTATAACTTAAAGGGGTACTGTACGCCAAATGTTGTTGTTGGTTTCTATAGTCTCCGAGTCGGAGAATAAGGTAACAATTTTTCCATTATTTGAAAGTCTGTTGAGTACGAAGTCATGTTACGGATGACAAATTTACCGGAATGCAAAAATACAAATTGTCGTTGTCGAGTAATTTTTGTAAAGTTTTCAACCAAATGAATCAAATAAAAGTTATATTATATGCATACTAGTCCCATATAATCATTTAAGTTATTGTATCGTCGCTAGTCAGTGAGTGGCTTGAGTGTTCTCCCCGTATCATCATACTATTTTAAGCAATCGTGTGTGCGATCGGTTTAAAAATCCAGTATCCCTCAATTACTATTTTTGATTACGGTAATTCGTAATTTAATTGACGCCATTTTATGGCTCCAGTCATAAATTCAATTTATATCAAATTATTAATTTTAAATTATTAAATTTTAAGATAGCCTATTAACCTGAGCGTTTACAGAATACATCTTCGACTCAAATTACTTATGTTTCTATATATTATCGATATTAGATCGTTGTTGTCACCGGAAATTTAATGAAAATGGCGTACAGTACCCCTTTAAGTTATCCAGAAATGAAACACTAATTTCAACATCAAAGTTACGCTTTTATATAACAACAGAAGCTACCATCTTTACAGCACAGACAACAAATAAAACGAAGTTCCTCCTCATGGTTGACAAAACGAAGAACATAATCTGAACATTAATATAGCAATAACAATTCCAAATTAAGTGATCCACCAGACATGAGAAAACAGGATGTCCACCATCCACGCAGAGAACGACATACCATTACAATCAAATCAAGATTTCTACAAGTTCGGCTAAACATTGTTATTTTGGCATTATGTCTGTGCACACTCATTTCTGTAAATTATCTGAGAGAATCTCATCTGCATCACCCAGATGCATACTTAAGTCAGGTGCATGATGTGTCCGAGCCCGCCGGCACCCACATCTATATATATATATTAGATATGCTAATATATGAACAAGGCTTAACCCTTTACCCAACAAACCGGCCAAAAACGGCCAAATAAAGCTGCAACAGCCTAAATTATCTTGGGTCTGTCTCAATAAAACCATACAAATATGGATATCATTGGAACCGGCTCGTTGACCACATTGTGATGGTTACAGTTATGCCCTGTGCCAATGCATTCTCTTATATATGCATATATAAGAGAATGCATTGGCCTAAAAAAATCTGTTTTTTAACACTTTTTACCTTTTTTCCTTACATTCTTTAACAATTTTATAATTTTTAATGTGTTAAGCCAATGCATTCTCTTATATATGCGAGGCGACCTATGGTCGACTCGCATATATAAGAGAATGCATTGGCACAGGGCCGTTCTGTTGGGTAAAGGTTAATTGAAATTAAAAATGAACAGATTTCATGAATCAATGTAATGCCTATGAAGCAATTTTGGACTCACGTACTCTTATATTGAGGGCTGATTTGACAGCTATATATAGTCGTTAAAGATGGATTATCTCTTTAAATAACAAATTTGAAATAGTGGCGTGGGTATAAAATAATAGATATGAATTGAAGACCCCTGTCCGGAAAGGCTTCTAGCAATTAATATTGATTTTATTTCAAAGATTCTATTATGAAATGAGATGATTAATTGGGACACTTTATTTGTCTATTTTTATAACAGACCACTCGGCGATACCATATAGCGATAGAGAGCATTAGGCTGTTCCTGTAGCTACGTACCGAACGTCCAATGTCCCAGATTGATTGTATTGTTTTATGTCATAGCTATAAGCGATAATGAGTCTAATTTACGTTTATTTGTGACAAAATTACGCAATAAAATTTCTTATCTCTGTTAACAGTAACCACTATTGTTCGTTAGCCAAACAATCACACCTTTTTAGACCAGAACATATTCGAAATAAGATCAATATTAATCGATAGAAGCATTTCCGGACAGGAGTCTTCGATTCATATCTAATATTTTATACCCAGGTTACTAACTATATAATACATGTTTACAAAGATATAATCCACCTTTTAAGCGCATCAAGGTGTAAACGGTGGGTACAGCTGAAAAAAAAAAATACAAAGTTTGTTAAATCACTATTACCAATAAAAACATGGGGGGGGGGATATAACAAATGTCTTATTTTCGTTAGCAATAACCCTCGAGTCTGTATACTTATTGTGTCGTACCGGCCAATATCACTGAAGGGGCCTCTCTCTCACCAAAAAGTGTTGAAGGGTACACAGGTTTTGAAAATGTGCTGTAGGGTACTCGTATTTTTTAATCTCGTTCTAAATGATGTTTACTTTTAGCGTCTGCGACTCTGTCGTGATTTCTGTTAGATAATTATTGTTTACGTTCCAATGAAAATTAAAGTGAACTGAAAACAAACTGCCGATGGGCGCCATAGTCTCAGGTATGCAGTTGATTAAGTAACTGCTATAGTGCCGATCACAAATCCTGTGTACCCTTCAGCACATTTTCTAAACCTGTGTACCCTATCATTCAACATTTGTTTTGCTGAGAGTGACCCCGTATTCCACATTAGTCATTATATATTGCAACATAAATAGTAACATTGATGATATGAATTAAGGGATTCGACAACAAGTTTTAAGATTTTGGGAGTCGTTTCTGGTTGACTTGTGACAAGGCCCATCATGTGAGAGTGATTTAAAACACTTCAAGTTGTTTCAAGTAAATGGGGACTTCAGGTTTAAAGTTTTTGACGTTTTATCGCGTGTACTAGTATAATCACAGGGTGGGCCGGTTCGATAGGTGTTTCAAAATAAGGTTTCGTATGGAATGATTTGGGTTATGTGGGAGTATGTTGGAAGGGTATGGTCGTTGTCAGATGAAAATGAAGTAGTTTTATATGGAATGATTTTGGTTTTGTGAGAATAGTTTAGTGGATTAAGGTGGTTGTCGGATATGATAAGGGGAAGTGGGGAGTGAGATTGTGCTATATCTTGTTGGCAGTATAGGGGATATTGATGAGTGTGGAGGATAATCTGGTGTGTGAGATTATGCACTGGTTGGGAATCTGACCTTGCTTCTGATCCAAAGTCACATCATAAGGGGTCGCACTTGGATTGCTTATTCTTCTAAACTGTATAACATATAGTATTAAGAAATTGCCGTGGTTTCGCAACAGTGTCCAATTTGTAATCCATTATCGGTTCTTATAGCTGACAAACATCAATGCGTTCGATATCAATGAGTGTGCATGGCTCAGTGGATAATTGTTTGGTGCTATCATTTAAAACGTTTGGTTCGAATGATAATTTTTTGAACTTATGTGAACATTTTAAGTTGTCTTCCAATGAAATTTCAGTGGATCCACACAAGAGTGACTCGGGTGTAACAATACTCAGATTAGAAATTCTGGATAAGAGCGACGTTGGGAGCGACATCTAATACATTCAAGTAAATAGTGTTTTGTGTCCTCAATTTCAGTACAGACACACCTGGGATGATCGGAGACAAAGTTAGAATAAGTATGGTAATTTAGGTGTCTATATACAGTGTAATCTTAGTCTGGCGATCAGTATTTGGGCTTCACGGGTATAGGCATATATTTAGTAAAACCATATATGCGGTGGGTCTTCTTCATATTCAAGTCAGGGACCTTTTGAATGCTGATAGGGAATCCATGTTAATAATATTTTTGTCAAGATTATTCCATATAGGGACGTCGTTGACGGAAGAAATGATCTCCTGTGATATTCATATAGTCAAAACCAGGCATTATGAAGAGATGACCCCATTCAGCGGCAATATCATGTCCATGAAATATAGTGATGTATTTTATCATACAGAGAAGAATTAGAAGTCACTTTATCCGAATCTTTCGGCCGTCACGGCCTTTATCAACGATAAAATATGTGAGCCTCTTAATATGTAGTGCATTTGTGTTTTACCGTTGGTGAAAGCCGAAAGCTTCGAATAGAGTGACTTTTTATTCTTCCCTGTATATGTACTTTATTTTATTTTTTTAGGTTGAACGAGCCATGTCCGTTTATTTGAGGCCTGTACACAAGGAATCACTGCAACCAGGGTTTTAACAAACGGATGCCATGAAACCACTGGTCGGATTCGTCATTTACAGATTAAACCTCCGAGTTTTAACCTGGTTTAACCCTTTACCCAACAAACCGGCCAAAACCGGCCAAATAAAGCTTCAACAGCCTAAAATATCTTCGGGCTGTCTCAATAGAACCATACAAATATGGATATCATTGGAACCGGCTCCTTGACCACATTGTGATAGTTACAGTTATGCCCTGTGCCAATGCATTCTCTTATATATGCGAGTCGACCATAGGTCGCCTCGCATATATAAGAGAATGCATTGGCCTAAAAATAATAATTTTTTAGCACTTTTTACCATTTTTTCTTACATTCTTTAACAATTTTATAATTTTTAATGTGTTAAGCCAATGCATTCTCTTATATATGCGAGGCGACCTATGGTCGACTCGCATATATAAGAGAATGCATTGGCACAGGGACGTTCTGTTGGGTAAAGGGTTAAACCTACATTGATGGACCACTCAAATCTGGTATTAAGCGGGCGTTTCCAGTTGTTCAGTAGCTAGCTGACCGGTGAGATGCCCAGTTACTAGGCGGACCACAATCACGACCGTAGAATAATTACTACAGCTGGCACGCACTCAATTAACTCGAATTTATAAGCCCATGATTATTTATGCCAATTTGGCCGTTTACTTCATGTCTGTTTTTCATCTGACGTGTGTGTCGAATAAATGATGTGGAGGATTTATGTAAATGTTAGCCCAAACTACATTTCCAAGTAACGATGGTTTTGTTGTTTATTTTGAGGAATAATACCGCGTCAGATGAATTCAGCCCAAATATGTTAACAGTTGTCGTGTAAAACATTCGGCAGTAGGTTAGCGTTATTTAGTATTTGTGGATGTCCTTTAACATGGGGAAAATAGACTACTGCGCTTGAACGAGCATGTGAATTTGTCGTTTTTAATGTATAGCAACTTGATAACCAAGAACAGAGGCATTCTCTGTCAAATATGGTCGCTCTATTTACGGTATTAATTGCGGAACTTTCTAAAGTAAACTACGCGTAAACGGATACATACGGTAAATTATAGAAGGTGCCGGAATCGGCCTAATCGCCCCAGGGCCAACTCGCCCCAGTCGACGTGTGTCAATTCGGTACCTACTATAACATGTACCCGAGGATGAGTCCGGCTCGGAATACAATATGTATACGGGTGTTATATAGCGTTCTGTCCGTTGTTTCTCAATGAATATTATTGAAATTTGGTGTATATGTCCGGGCTGGGACATGGAATACAACAACGTTTGAATTGTTTTTAAATTTACAAATTTGTTGATTTTATTCTTCTTTTTGTTTCGTTCTGAGAACTAATATAATAACGAACACGAGACATACATAATTTATAAACTGTTAACAAAAGATATCAAATTCAATACATGACAAAGATGACTCAGTGGAGTTTATAAAGTGAACATAAAAACATTGAGGTAAGAATCTTTTTAAGGAATGCAACTTTATTTAATGATAATAAACACATAAATTAAAATAACAAACATGAGACATACATAATTTATAAACTGTTAACAAAAGATATCAAACTCAATACATGACAAAGATGACTCAGTGAAGTTTATAAAGTGAACATAAAAATATTAAGGTAAGAATCTTTTTAAGCATTACCAAACCGTTTAGCACAGACCACAGTCCACTTCACTCATCCGATCATCACCAAACTTCATATTTATCTTGATATTGATCTATCAGATTAGAGCTATCAAATATTTTTTTTAATTTCATAGGAAAAAATAGTCGCCAGCGGCCATATTGCATTTACGTTATATGTTATCGCGTTATGTCGATATCTAGTATTACTTAGAAATTTCACCTTTCCAGATTCATAATTGCTCCATTGACTGTAACATATGAAATTATTCCCCTCTTCGGATAGAGTGTCACTGAAACTTTATTTTGTCAGACTGTTTGTATAATCACTGATTATATATGGCAATAATCTGTAATAAGATGTAGCACTATTTTATTTTATATTTACACGCAGTGCTGTTTTTATACAACAATTCTACCCCCCCCCCTAGATCATCATGTGATCGACCATACATCGCGCGAGGACCTGGTTGAATTAAGGGGGGTTTTATGGATCACTTCTGTCCTCAAGCTAGATTATACTTATGACATTTAATGGCATGTTTCTAACGTGGAGGGTTAGATATGCTTGATAAACCACCACTCTTTAATTCACACCAAGTTCTCAGCTGTCATGAACCCATAGCCATGATATATGGTTTATTTTATGTATACTAGTAATATAGTTATTTTCAGTACCTTTATATACCAGTACTGTGTATAACAATGCATATAAATTAATCCATGTATACATGTATATTGATTCAACGGATTCAGTGGTTTTGTCCATCAGTCTATCAAATTTGCGGGGAAAACATGGCCACAAGCAGTACACCCTGCTAAATTTCGAATTTGAATCAATTGGCGCACCCTGCAGCCAGCTTTTATTGGAGAACTTTTTCTCATGTGGATATTTTGGGTCACCGCTAGATGTGAGCCATATTTTGTTCTCAAACTGTCCTTGTAAAGACATCACTGCCAGCGGTGATCTTCAATTTTACTATTTTTATGGCTAAATAATTTGGTTGATCCTACAGACGACACCCCTTGTCCGATCGTCACCAGATTCCACAATGATCTTCTGTATAACCAGGGTGAGAGTAATCTAATTTTCCCGAATTTCGTTAAAAACATTACCACAGGCAGCAATTTGGTATCTTACTCTTTGATCCTCTTTTGCATGACTGAATTGTTTAGCAACTGTACAGACATATCCCTCATCTGATAGTCACCAAACTTCATATTGATCTTCGGGCTGACAACTAGATGGGAGCTATCGAATGCTTTGAATTTTTTTGGAAAACATTGTCGCCAGCAGTCATCTTCTATTTTGTTTTTTATATACATGTATATCTCTTCATGCGGATAGCCAGTATTACGTAGGTACTTCAACTTTCCGCATTCCTGTCATCATTTGAAATATAAAAATTTACCTGATACATGCACCCTTCAAAATTTGTTTCGTCGTATCTATTTTAATGACCCGCATGGTAATATTGATACAGATATATTTGTCAAACATTTCTTTGTACAATATACAGGTATTTAGTTTGTAACTAAATCTAGAAATATATAATAGTAGCTGGTGGACCCGACTTCGTCCGGGATGTTCCCCTCTGATTTTCGGAGAATTGCGCGATTTAACCTTGAATTGACTATTTTAAAGGTGAAGGTCATGTCGGGGTCACGATTTGACCCGTCCAAAACACTCCCCGGATAAAAGTCACGACAAAAGTACCCGTCGAAATCCGCCCGGCTTTACCCGATTTGACCTTGAATTGACAATTTTGAATGTCAAGATCAGGTCGGGGTCATGATTTGACCCACCCGAAACACTCCTGGGACAAAAGTAACAGTAGGTATCAAATTCCGTTGAAATATATACTTCCGTTTTACCAGATTTGACCTTGAATTGATCTTTTTGAATGTCAAAGTCAGGTCGGGATCAAGATTTGACCCGTCCAAAATACTCCCTGGAAATAATTTCCCCTAGGTATCAAATTTCGTCAAATCTGTCAGGCAGTTTTCCCGGCCATAGCTAACAGACAAACAGACAGACAAATGTCCAAAATATATATTAGACTAGTTGATGACTCGACTCCGTTCGGGCTAGTTAGGGATTTTTTTGTGATCGCCTCCATCTGGACAGTACCCAGTATATACAGCGTCTGACCAAACTATTGTTCAATTGGTCCAGAAACATGCCTATATCAGCACGTTCGAGAACATGGTCCCACGTGAAATTGGACCCGTCCATATTGCTCCCGGGATCGAAGTAGTCCTACACACAAATTTTTAGTCGGATCGGTCAAGGTCCAGAAACATGCCTATGAGCGAGGTCAAGTTGACACGTTAAATACCAAATTCGAGCAGTGTTAGAGTCTACAACACATACACACATGCATTCATGCATACACACATTTATACATACAGACAGGTGTTTCAAAATGTATAATCGATAGCTACAACAATTCTATGGTGGATAGTTCACGGCCGACCTGATGCATGCATCTTAGTTTTCTTGTAACAACTATCGTGTGAGAATGAATCAATTGTGACATATATATACTAAAACCAATTAAGTCGCCACTCTCGCCTCATAGACACCTTCAATCCAGATTATGCACAGCTCTACCTATGTAAACTGCGGTCCAGAAAACACGGATTCGTCATCTCACGTCGAGCCCCACCAAACCCCGTTTTGATGGACTGTTCAATGATATGGTTTAAAGTGATGTGTTGGATTCCGGTAGGGTGATCAAATAGAAATTAGGAATAATCTTGCTCAAAGTAGTTATGTTTTACGAATATTAATCCAAATTGACGATACACACCGTCATTCTTATATATTAATTAAATGCAATGACTTTGGCCGGCGAAATCACTTGTGTTAGATTACCGCCAATAGATGCGTCCCGAATCGAGATGTAAATATTGACAATTGGGCGTAGTTCAGATGATGTTTTCTATGGAGTGGTATATGGTCGATTTCTTTGAAAATTTCGGGGATGTTAGTAGAATGCTACATTCCTCAGGTTGGCATATATATAGCGTCTGAGTACTAACTTAACAATTTTACACACCCGAATGAGTCCATAATATGTCTTTAAGGTTATAAAAGGCCAAATATGATCGCAATTTTCAAAAAAAAAAACAAACTTATCCCCATTAATAATACAGGGGTGCACTTCTCGCTTATAAGTTTTCAATTGAAATATGCTCGTTGTCGTATATAGATTTTCACTTTCAATATATAGAACACGGCGGTCCGCATTAGAAAAGTACGATTATTTAGCTCGACGATATAGAGACACTTAGTCTAATGCTAAACCGTGTGTCTGACAGAACCAGGATTAAACAGAGATGACGAATGCGTCATTTAGACCTGCGGTCTCGGGTTTAAAGTTATAACACGGAATTGATCGGGTGCTTGATAAGTTAGTACTCAGGCGCTATGCTAACTGGGGAATAAAGTATTCTACTATATATCATCGCCGAAAATCTCAAAGAAATCTGCCATACCACTCCCTAGAAAACATAGTCTGAACTACGCTCAATTGTAAATATTTACATCTCTATTCGGGACGCAACAATCGGCGATAAACTATAGCGCAAATGATTTCACCATCGAGAGTCATTGCATTTAATTCATATATAATATTGACGGTGTGTGTTGTTAACTTGGATTAATATTCGTCAAATTTACTACTTTGAGCAAGTTTATCCTCCATTTCTATGTGATCACCTTACCGGAGTGTTTCACATCACTTTAAACCCACGGATGTATCTGCCAAACGGCGGTTTAAACCTAGAGGTTTGAGTAGACCGGGTTTAAACCGAAGAAGACTAATCCGGCCATATAGTGTCTTGAATCTATAGACGCACAGAACATGATGTCATGGCAAGCATGATTTCCATCAAATGTTTTATGATGCAGTTGTGCAGCAGCAGCAGATGAGATTCTGTCGACGCTTCATCGCCGAACAGTCGCATTCTGATTGAATATGCAGGTGACGAGCCGATTTTAATAGCACTGTTCATAGATAGCTCCCAATCTTTCAACGCCGTTAGAATTGTATGTCATTAAAAACCTCAAATATCATAAAACAGTCAGGTGCAACGATGAAATGGTGTGCATGGGAATGCAGTGCTGCTCAGAGTATATATACTATAGAAAACATTTCCCAGATGAGTTGCCGCGCATACGTTTTCCCTTTTTATTCTTATGTGGTGCTGTGAATAATGTTTCATTAACCCACTAACCAGTTGTTAGATCATGTCGTGAATCTCTGCTCTGGCTAACGGCCGTAGAGATCATATTCCACCAGTACACAACTTTGGAAGTTTTCGAAGTTTTGACAGGGAACGTTATAAAGTCGAAAAAATAACAAGGGGAATATATTTCTTAGTTATTATTTGTTTCTTAATCATGTACTTCACTGTAGGTGAAGGTCCCAACTCGAAATTTCACGATTTAAGTGAATTTGTGGGCGATTTTGCTTCGCGTCGCATACAATTATGGCATTTTCCCTGGGTAATTAATTTGATGTTTATTGCGATATCGGCTCACAAAAGTCAGAGAGAAGCATGCAATTTTGATTTGGGAGATTCACCAACAGTGAAGTACATTATTAAGGAAAAGATAACAACTAAGAAATATACTCCCCGCGTTATTTTTTCGACTTTATACGGTTCCCTATCAAAACTTCAAAAAGTTCCCAGGTTTTATACTGGTGGAATATGATCTCTATACAGGCGTTAGCCAGAGTAGAGATTCATGGCATGATCTAATGCAGTAGTGCGTCACGTTCACAAGATTTCCAAGTTTTTTTCGGCAATATTACCCCACCTGACCAAGGCAACCACCTTAGACATTAATTTTGGGTAAACTGTTGAGGTGAATAAAATGACGGTGGATCAACTATATACTTGATATATATTATCTATTTCGGTCGGGTGCTCATATATAAGTCGGTCATGCGCATCAGGCCGTCGTATGTATAGTATAGTCCAGCACTGGCGCCGGTGCAAGAAGTAAGTGTTCAGAAGGTGTCAGACCGATTCTCCGAAGACCTATTACTACGAAGGCCCACAACTCCGAAGACTCGATTCTCCGACGGCCCACAACTCCGAAGACCCGATTCTCCGACGGCCCATAACTCCGAAGATCCGATTCTCCGAAAGCCCATAACTCCGAAGGGCCGATTCTCCGAAGGTCCGATTCTCCGAAGATTTTGTTTTATCGGGGTATTATCGTTTACTAAATAGTGTACAGTCCAGTGGCGAAGCCAAGGGGTCCCAAAATTCCTACTGCCCCCATTAAACCTCTACTTGCTATTTTAGACAATATGGGCCCCTACCAAAACATGTCCAATGTCATGTAAACGTCCGGAAATCGTTCATGGGGCATCAAAATATTCAAACTTTTCCCGCTGCCCCCACCTAAATGGGAATCCTGGTCCGCCATTTCTTTGAAGTATTTTCAGTCGCCAGAAAAAAGGGCGAGTTCTGCCCCTTTGGCCCCCGTTCGCTCCTGTGCATGTTCATTCTTGCAGCGTTTCGTTATAATATACCCGGTGCATGCACACCAGTGGCGGAGCCAGGGTTCCCATTTAGGGGTGCACATTAATTAGCATATGTGGGGGATATGTGGGGGATATATCATGCATATGATATGCCGAAAGCATATCACGAAGGCCTGATTTGGGGAGCGCATACATGGGAGGGGTCGTCCCCCAATCGTTGGTCCGGGGGCACCCCTGGGCAGGAACACTGTGAATATTTGAATGCCTATGAGGGATTTCCGGACGTTTACATGACATTTGACATGTTTTTTGGGAGGCGATCTTCCCTAGGGCCCCATTGACTCCGCCACTGGACTTTACAATATTTAATAAGCGATAAAACATGATCTTCGGAGAATCGGACCCTCGGATAATCGGCCCTTCGGAGTTATAGACCTTCGGAGTTGTGGGCGTTCGGAGTTATATGCCTTCGGAGTTATGGGCTTTCGGAGTTCTGGGTCTTCAGAGTTATGGGATTTCGGAGAATCGGGACTTCGGAGTTATGGGCTTTCGGAGAATCGGGGCGTCGGAGAATCGGACCTTCGGAGTTATGGGTCTTCGGAGAATCGATATAGTAACCAAACTAAACGCGTTGTTAGTCTTGTCGATCTTTTACATGTGTTACTCTTTTGAACATGCACGTGTCTCATCAACAATTTCAATACCAGCGTTCAATGAACGGTAGC
Source organism: Siphonodentalium dalli (assembly GCA_032622095.1). Lineage (NCBI taxonomy): Eukaryota > Metazoa > Mollusca > Scaphopoda > Gadilida > Siphonodentaliidae > Siphonodentalium > Siphonodentalium dalli. Next base: position 179,348,708 of record CP136065.1, on the reverse strand, counting down.
AACTTGAACATCATTCTGCATGTGCCCATTGATCTGAACATTTTAGTGTTAACTTTTTGGACGATATAACGCGTTCAAGATCTGTTAAATTTTGGCGTTCAAATACAAGACTGTTAACAATTTGATATTTTTGACGCTATGGCTTGTGTTCAAATGGGCCCTTTATGACTGGATAATTTTAGAGTAGTTACGCTATCACCATTTATTTTAGGGATGTCCCAATTACAACGAAATAAAGATAGGAAGCCAAAACGTAGCACTACTTTTTAATAACCAGGTGAAATTAAGTTTCAGTAATTGGTTCAAATTTTTGCGATAATCAAAATACAACCCTTCTTTATTATTGTTCATTTACCAGTATCAACACGAGTATTATGCTTTTAGTTAATTGCGCCCATGTGCAGTGGTTACCGTGCTCGACTTGTCATTCACGTCATGGTGTGAACACGTCATATGGTCGAATCCCGTTAATGCACTGAAAATCTCGTTGACTAAAATTTTACTCAAAATTACTCAACATCAGTGTAAGTATACCACCAAGCAACGTTGACTAAAGTACTCAACGAGTTGAGTAAACAGTTTACTCAACACTGAAAGTGAAATCGCTAAACAAAGGATTGATTTTCCTCAACAGTGCATGGTGTGAAGATTGAATCAACTTTGATAGAAAGATGTAGCTAAAATTGACATTTTTAGTAGAATCGTTAAGAGGAGCTTTAAAAAAAAAATCCCCAGATTATATATTCTTGGAGTTTGGATATGCTAACAGTGTTAACCGCGTCGAATGACACCAAACTCGCTTCAGTGACAATTTCTTAAGGGTTTGGTCCGAAATTGGGTAAATCGACTAGACTATTATGGCATCATAGGACTAACTGTAGTTAAACTGATAGCCCATAGGTATATTCACCAATACCAAGATAACGAGCCCATGAGGACACATTGAACAAAGGAATTAAGTTGTTACCTACATGTTTCGGCAAATGTGTAATAAGTAACCAAGCACATTCGGTAACTGTGTGTTAGCCTCTCATTAATGGATATCCAGTGGATGATAAAATATCGGTTTGAGTTGATTAGGGAAATTTTGGGGGCGGGTGTCTAAAATGTCGGAGTAAATTTTTGTTTTTGCTGGTTTTGGCGTGGTGTGTATATTTCTTTTCCCAACCCCTACTAGGTCTGTTAAAGTGTCTATCACATGTTATAGCATAGACAACCAGTAATACCATTAGAAAACCGGCTGTGACAAAAAATGTGTCGAATCTGAAATGCTTTTTATCATTGGATGTAACGCATACGATGATTTAAGATCTAATTTATTCAGCGAAATTGAGAAACACGATAGTGAATTCAATAATTTGAATGACGCAAATAAATTTGCTCTGATTATGAGAAATGATAATATTAAATTAATTAACAAGGTTTGAAAAATAGTCCGGCTATTCTTCCTTCGGCGGAATAATAAAACTTGAACAAATTGTTGAGGGAATGTTGATAAGAACTGTGTTTAAAATTGTTATAATAATTTGTTTTATGTATTGCTTATTAATGTATATGGTACTCATCAGTATCTTGCAACTGCCCATTGGGGTGTTTACAATAAATTCTTGTATCTTTTATCTTGTATCTTGTTCTTGAACTCAACTAAAATTAAAAAGGTTAATTCTTTCATGTAATGCACTAGCTGTGATTGAAAAAGGAGGCATACCACTTAATGGCATACCACTTAATGGCATGCAACGCTGGTAAAAGTCCCATTCGAACAGTTTGTTTCAATTTTAATTGTTGATTTGAATTAAAATGGATCAATATATAAACGTATAATCTGATTCGTTGGTATTGAAATTCGAACATGAAGACAGTTTGTGAATGGCATACTCGAATCCCCGAATATGTAACTCAACAGAGTCATCTCCTAGATATAAATTGGGGTATATCCGGCTGGTCTATCTATTTAAATTCAGTATTATAATTTTACCTTCTCAACGCCTACTATAGAACCAGTTGTGCTCTCACTTGAATAATCACGTCTCGGTAGAACCCAAGAATATATTGAGCGATGATAAACAAAGACCCATTGCCACTTGATTGAATTCAGGAATAGGTTACAATATACTTCTGAGTTCATCGAACAAATCTCAAATCAATGAAAGGTCAGTTATGGCCGACCATTGGACGCGGATTTGCCACGAACCGTGGTTCAACTAATGACATGAGTATTGTCACCGACAGAAACACGATAGCGTCGGTCAACGCCAATTTAAGCACCACATAATCCTCAAACTCCAAATTAAACCAAGTAATTACTCTAAGTCAACTCAATTCTCATAACTCGCTTTCGGCACATTCCGCGGGGGTCGATAACTAAATACATACACGAACTCTATATTATCTGAAAAGACATCCCGACAGGACATCATTTAACAACCCGTTCTCAACGTTTCGCGGAAAAAAAACCGCTCTTTATTTTCAACATATTAGAACAAAAGTAAAAACAAACTATCTTGATTGTTAATCAAGATCTGCGGTTGAAGCGAATGCGACTATATGCGTTCATAGACCTGCATGTATGTGAAGTTTCAACAGTAAAATTCCAGTGGATGGAAAAAATAAAGACCATCCTAACAAATTGTGGGCAGATTCATCTTTGGAACATGGAAAATATCCCATGTCCAGAAACATTAATGTCATATCTCAAGTGCAGTTTAAATAGTCAATTCCGCACAACCTGGTTGTCTGATATTGAACAATCTAGCAGAGGCAACACATATAAAATTTTCAAACATGACATAAATTTCGAAACATATTTGGATTACTTGGATACCAAAAATAGAATAACTCTCTGCCAATTCCGCACGAGTAATCATCGCCTGCCAATAGAGAAAGGCCGATGGGACGACACCACTGTTCTTCGTAGATTGTGTCCTCTGTGTAATAAACGTCAACTTGGAGATGAAATGCACTACTTGATGGAATGCGAAAGTTTAATCGAGGCTATAGAAAACGTCTCATGCCCCTACAATTTACAAGTATACAAAACGCGACTATTGATATCCTAGACGACATACTCAATTTGAAAGACGTAATTTTTTTACGTAGACTTTGCTCGTTTATACGATTGATTAACTTCAGGTTGGATAACAACGATTAATCCGTTGATGTTGTTGTTGTTTTTGTCGCTACTGTTGTCATTTTTTTTAACAACAACGATGAAGCCGGCACGTGGTGATCATATTATGAATATTATGATCATGTTGACTACGATAACAATGACGATGATCAACGTCGACGCTATGATGAAGATGGTCGCGACGACAACGATTACATGTAGTGATGATGATGATGATGATGATTGATGATGCTGATGATGATAATGATGAATATTATTTTGCGGATGAAACTGATGTGACGATGAAGGTGATGTTGATAATGCTGATTATGACCCTCGAGAGGTCACTGTATATTTTGTACATATCCATATTTGTGTATAGTATTTCGTTTTCTCATGTCAAATTTCATTAGAGAATAAAGCATATGTATGTAGTGACCAACGCATGCGGCTATCGGGTTGGGTGCAACTTTTCAAACCATACTTATATTTTGAAAGCGCCAGTGATATATGTATGGTTTGAACATTGGACCAACCCTGACTTTGTTTCTCGTGGCCATGACTTGTTTCTCGTGGCCTCGACTGTATTCTCGTGGCCACGACTTCATATTCTCGTGGCCACGAATTAATATTCTCGTGGCCACGACTTTATAAAAATAATTCGGATATCACCTCCGGGGTTCCATAAGAAACCCTATCATCCGGAAACGAAAAACCCGAATTTCAAATTAAGAAAGGACTGGAACCTAAATTGATGAATATGGGCGAACGGAATTCAAAATCGAACTTGACCTGTATGTTATGATTTTAAACCCGCATACTATTGCTCACTCTATTGTCGGTTGTTGAACTTATTATCTAAACAATTCCTGAGGGAACGCCGATGAGTTTTTAGTAAATAAAGGGTTAACTAAGGTCTAAATTTCAACAAAGAATAAAAACAAACATGGGCGTCGGACCCAAAAGATCGATATATAATCGGCCTCCTTTTGGATTTCTGAGAGATATTATCCCCATTCTGTGGAAACATAACTTGTATGAGTACCTTACCACATTTGCAGAAACGGGCTTCTTTCCCAACCAATCACAATGGCAGGCTATATACAGTGCAACAAAATATGACGTCCTCGTCCGAAACACTTCAAGTGGACAATGTAGCTGCTCTAGATTTCTTTCGGAATGTGAAGCGTTGTCGCATGTCATTCTGGAGGGGGTGGGAGTTATGTTGGGCCAATCTGAAATATCTCACAATATCAGTTCGAATGGCTAACATCCTCAACAGGACCACATACGACAACAACTCCCTTTGCAAACATTGCGGGCAATTGTACCGTAATCAAGTAGATCATATGTTTTTGCACTGCTTCTCTCCGCATATCAATGATCTCAAAAACCACTTCTGGTATCGAATAATCAATATCTTCGATTTATCGACGTTCCTAATTCTGGATCGCCTATCGCCACAATATTTCTTGATGTATTCATTTGGCTGTCAGTCTATGAGTGGGTTGGATTCCTCAACCATCAACAACGAGGGTGATCTTTTTATTGAATGTTTCTCATTCATATGCATTTTGTGCACTATTTAATCAGCGTATCACCCCACACGTGGAGTGTGAAACAGCAGCATTGTTATTTATATGACACACGTTATCCTATATTGTCTCTATATTATGTAATTGTATGTATTGTTGTATATAACATCTCACTTGAATGGAGGAATAAACAATCTCTCTCTATATATACACCCATAAAAGCAAACAACGCGATGCCTCGATATATATATATATACAATCGACAATATTTGTTCATTGGTATTTTGTATATAATATATTCATTCATGGGAGGAATAAACAATTCAATCGGTAATTCCGTTAACCGCGGTAGAAGTAATGTTATCACCCGGACAGTGTCGGAAGCTATAATCACGTGGAGTTTCTAATAAGCTTTCCACATATTCTGGTACTAATTTGTTATCAGTTTCGGTCACTCAAACGGCATCGCTTTAAGGTCTCGGAAGTAATGGAGACCTCCAAATAAATAACAGATACAAGAAAGCTACAATCGGGAGAAATCGCTTTCCTGAAAATATCGGTGGCACAAAACGACCTCGTAAGATCCACAATTTTCGTGTTTGTATCTTTCCTCGGAAATTGTTTATCGACCGTCAGCGGAGTACTACCGAAGTAGGCTTTCAAACGTCGGGCAGGGAATTGATATTTCGCGGAATCGTGCGGCAAGCCAGCGTAATTGGGCGAAATCATTGAACACCTGAGTGTCCGTTATCGGAGAAATGGCGATAAAATGTTTGAAATTCATCGCCAAATCGATGCTTTGTAGCATCCGATTATTGCTCCGAGCCTGCCATGACGGGCGTGGATAAAGCTATTGCGACTCTTTATGTGCGATTTTCCGCCTGTGTGGTATAGAAATTGACTAATCAGTGGTTCATGGAAACTACAGAGGCGCAATTCCATCTCTGTTCACGTTTATGTCCTTTCCATTGTACCTAGATATTTTTCGCGAGCGCCCGAGGACATGCCATAAAAGACAACTCCATTCCTGACCGCCGAGATTAACTCGATTACTGACACCCGAGATTAACTCTATTACTGACACCCGAGATTAACTCGATTACTGACACCCGATATTAACTCTATTCGTGGGAGTCAGGGTCAGGAATCTACGTCATAACTTTATCGAAAATGGTGGCAAGATATTACGCCTGGCAATTTCAACATTCGTTTCTATATATTTTTCAAAATATCATCAAACTATTAGACAAACGAGGATCCGAGTCCATCCCAAAAACTTAACTCGGATAATGCAAATACCGGATGACGAACTGATTTGTCTTTAAGGAGATTTTGGCGTTAAAATTTCAAACCCTCGAAAAATGTGACACAAAATGTGAGCGGGATACATAGTGAGCTATATAAAAATGTATACATAGCTCATTCTCTATCTTTTTTGTTGTTGAGTTATGTATATTGGTGAAGAAATGGAAGATGATAATGCTGATGAAAACTTCGATAGGGGAGAGGAGCATATTTAAAAGTTCACATAACTTGTGCCCCCATCCCTATATTGTTCTATATATACTGCATGTCTGTTATAGTTTGTTTCTTTGATGATTAGACATGGGAATGGTCTCTGTAATTTATTTCTAGTGTGATGCTCACCCTTGAGAATTTAGAGAAGTCCAAGATGGCCCCCAGATTTCGGTAATTTAGGTTTTTGGTTAATAACTTCCACGCACTGAGGCATATCATGTCAATTTTGATAAGAATCTTGTATCATGTGATATGGATATGGGCCTTTTAAATGTACTCAATCCGATCAGACGCTCCTCAACTATTATTTCTTTGGTAAAACAAATATTTGAGTCGAGGAACCCACCCATCAAAGCTCGGAGTGATCAGATATCGATTTTTGAAGTTTGTTATTTCTCGAGATATGTAATAATATGTGGCACAGAAACACGTTGTCAAACGGGGGGTCTCGGACAAAATTGCGGATGAAGATGGATAACTCTAAAATCAAGTGGTAATACGGTCAAATTTCGTGATACTTTAATGATAATACGGCCATATTTTGTTGAAAAAAATGTTGATAAATAACAAGTTTTGGGAAATTTGATACCATAGTTGACAGTGTTTAGCATTATTTTGTTGCAATAAATCGATTCTGATAACAAAAGCGTATTTTGAAGAAATGTTGTTGTTGTTGTTTTGTATGGGGACCATCTGATCGGATTGAGTACCTTTAATATTGTAACAATACCACACAAAACATACATTCAACACACTATACATAATCTAAATGAAACATAACACATATGTCCCAAATCAGCATTGTTCTCGTTAACCTCACAATGTCGTGTACACTCGTTGAAACAATTAAGCGTTTCTTGGCACGAATAAAATTAATTACACGGCAGACCAGCACGTGAACACCCACACTTCCTTGATGAACGAGGCGAATTTCTGGTGCACGGACACCCTGCAATCGTCACCCTCAGACTGACTGAATTAATTTGAAACAGCGGATTTGGGAACATTGCTCAATACCGGGTCCTTAGGTATTTTGAATTTATGTTAAGTTACCCTCACACCATAGCGATCACCAGTTGCGTATGGTTGCGAATAAAAAATAGTGGTCATAAGTTCCGAACGCAACTCACACGCAACTAATAAGTTTTATAGGTTTGAAGTACGCAACAAGCACGCATGTGATCGCAGACACACGCAGAGTAAGTTCGGAAATTTTGAACATGTTCAATAATTCTCTGCGAATGCCTGCGATCAATTTATACGCAACAGGGACGCAACAGGTACGCTACGCACACAACACGATCGCAACAGGTACGCAACTCATAAATTATGAACGCAGGTGATCACAGGTCCAAATTTGAGGTATCTGGCCAGGTGTTGGTACCGTACATGTTGCGAATGTGTTGCGTACCTGTTGCGATCATTTTGCGATCGTGTTGCGTGCCTGTTGCGATCCTGTTGTGTGTGTAGCGTACCCCCAACCTATTGTGCTTATTCCCAGCGTATCCCCAACCTATGCCCTGCGTATCCAACCTATTAGTTGCGTGTGAGTTGCGTGTTAGTTGCGTACTACATGCGTGTTGAGAAATGGTATAAATAGTGGGCCTTTTCTAGATCCGTGTCAGTTGTTGGTGGACATCACTTTTGGGGTCACTTTTATCTGATTTCTTGGTAGCTTTCCGCATGTTGACTCTTCGATGACCAAATCAGTACTGAAGAAAATAATGAATCGGCTTAGCTTTTATAGGTTTTTATCACGTGACAGATATTCACAAATACCACGCAACTAGCACGCAGGTCAAACGCATCTTGTAAGTTTTGAACGCAATTCAAACGCAACTCGTAAGTTCTACACGCAACTCACACGCAACTCGTACGCCGGTGGTCGCAGATATTGGGGGGATCATAAGTTCAGTTCGCAACCCACACGCAACCCACACGCAACTAACACGCAACCCATAGGTCGAATAGGTTACAAATTGACAAAATTGTTGATTTCGCTTGTGTTTGGTGCGTATACAAATATTTTTTACACGCAACTCATAGGTTGTGAGGGTAACTTTACACTGGTGTAAATAGGATTCGGAGTGACATCTAGCGGATGCGGGAGGAATATATAAGAGAGAGTAAATACACTGGGCCCTGATTGGTCAATAGACTTGTGTGTTTTTTTTGCATAAAAAAATCATCACACCTCTTCCCTATGATTTCCCATAGGTAAAATAGCCATTGACACAGGAATTAACCCTTTGTAGTGAAGTTTGAATTTTTTGGTGTGGTCTAAAATATGACAGTATTTTTTTATGCGGTTCTGACACTAGTTACGAAAGCACAAGATTTAAAGGCGAATTCCCTGCTAGACGGACATTATTTTTTTGTGTAAAAAGTTTCCCCAAATGTCAATTTTTCAGATTTAAAGAAATTTTGGACCCAAAATTTATATTGCCAACAGTATACGCTAAAACGTTAGCACTGAGGCCTATGGAAAACATTTACACCAGTGTAACCTTTAGATACGTCAATTGTCCGTTCGTCTATCGCGGTATGCGGTTTACCATCTTTCTTTCAAAGTGGAATTGTCAGATCACCGTTACTATAACATCACAAATTATCATCGAAAGTAAGTGCGTCGATGAGTTCCCATTTGGAGAGCTGATGTCACAATCAATAATTATCAGCTATAATCTGTATAATACCATTGCATGTGTCATTTATTCCTCGTTCGGTCGTATCCAATGACACTGTCAGATCAGCTGACTTTTTGAATCGAAGAGTACACTAAGGGTCACTTGGAGATATGTTTCTTGGTTGAGCATGATGCTTGTAATAATACTATCAACAAGGAGTGCGGGCAGCGATCTGTCTAACTTGTTGATATCGCAGAAATCTTATCAACATCGATATTTTATTCCGATCTTGCTAGCCACATTCTTGCATTTCTTGATCACATGATTAGCAACAGTTGCTGTATGTGGTTCCAGATCATGTCTCATGGCATTTGCTGTATTTTGATGGAATGGTAAGACACTTGAGTAACCGGCAGCGGACAGTGTAAGAAGTTCAGCAAAGTTACGTCTCAGTTCAGCAATCAACGGTGGTCGTTACAACAACAAACACGTTGTGGGCTTCATATTTTTTTTGGGGTAATTCAACAGATTTGTTGCTTGCACCAACATTGATGACGTGTTGTAAAGCAGCATCAATATGAACAATCACTATGGACTCTGATTCGGTTGGCATCTGTTCTGGACAAATTTTCTTCATACAATCCTTATGATAACGGCCACCAACTGCAGGTGTGTGAAGGTCAGTCCGTGCACTTTCAATTCGACAAGGAACCCCCTTTCCCCAAGCATCCCCCGGTAATCACATATCTCTTGTAGCCCGTCTTGTATTACTTTCCACCTCCCGACACATATATTTAGGGCGCCATCACCATGTGTTTGCTAACCATACAAACCACATACTCTTGTCGACAGTACACGCAATGCACGTGGAACTTGAATCAACAAAACGATCGAAGACATCTCTTAGGTGGTATGGCAGGTGTCGCGTCGCGTCCCTCCTTAAAGCATCCCAGTTGTTTTACCTCTACCGAGAATGCAGTTCATTTGGAAATAAACTTTGAAATTTTCATCTTCCACGATTGAAGCACAAATCGGGAAGTAACTTTGTAACATGAATGTGATTCCCGAGAACACAGTTTGAAAATCTGCACTGAATCAATTTAATCTTCAGAATGGCATTCAATTAATTTTTTCACACATTTTGCGGCCATTTTGGCAGTCGTCTTTAATTGACGACATCGAAATATCCTACTATTATTTAGACAATACAGTGTGTAATGGTTCAGAACCAAATTGACAACATACAGTTATTTGCATAGAATATATCAGTTTAAAATTTGAACTAGCGATTTTTGGCAGCCATCTTTGACGCCATCTTAATTTCTATAATGTATCAAGGGTGAGACGTCCGCATCACCCGAGAAAACATTACAGAGACGCTCCCGTGAATAATCAGCAAAGAAAAAAAAAACGATAAAGAATAAAACAACCAAAGACACATATTATGTAATTCCATAATTTACCATTCAAAAGTGTGCAACAAATATAGGAAATATTTCATGAAAAATTGCCAGCTGTGTGGACGTAACATGAACACATCTCGAGTTATAACAGTGGTGATACCATCATCGTTTGATCTACCAATCAGATCTCGAGTTATAACAGTGGTGGTACCATCATCGTTTGATCGACCAATCAGATCTCGAGCTATAACAGTGGCGGTGCCATCATCATTTTGATCAAGTCTGCATATAGTGTGTCTGTTATTTGCAGAATGAGGTCCCCCATAATATGGTGAATTTAGTGATGGTACCACGCACAGCGGGCTAGCATTACCAAATTCACAATTAGGGGACCTCATTCTGTTTAGGTCTCATCTTCGCAGAGGTATCTATAGTCTCAAACTAGCATTGTTTTTAGTTAATTTTTCCCTTCTGCATGGGAAGTTTCTATATCCCACAAGTTGCGTAAGGATAAAATGCATAATTGAGGTGACTATAATGGATGAACATCACCAACTTAAACTGGGGAACTTCAATCTGAACCTAGGTCCCCCATAGCAGTTGAGGCCTTACCAGAATGAGGTCACGAGAGGGTGAATTTAGTAACGCTAGCCCGCTAAATTGAGCCTCTGGGGACCTCATTCTGCAAACACACTAGACAGACACACTATATGCAGGCTTGGTTTTTATCCACCAATCAGATCTCGATTTATAACATCAAGATACGAATATTCTTAGCAATACACAATTTTCGCATAATGAACTACAATACTAATAAGAATTACGAATAGCTAATAGTAGTCGTAAATTTTTCGGACGGTCCAAAAAACCTTTTTACAGAATTGAATAGGCGAGAAAATCGTGCCGCTTATTAGTCCAGGATATATTGGTCGACCTCTGCACCCCCCCCCCAGGACTCAACTTGACCTCACTAATTTTCTTTCTTAATGTCTCCTCTAATTTTGTTTAGGTTGTTAACAAGAAAAAAAAGTGGCCGCAAAGACTCCAGACAAGATGGCGTCCATCATGGCGGCCATTTTTTGAATATGCACCAGGTCTCTTTGATCGCCGTTATAGTAAAGATGGTATCACATGCGGTCTTGTTTTCCGCTCGATTCGTTATGCTAATATACAACCCTTAAAAATTAGCCAAAAATCCGACACCAGAATCCAATATGGCGGCCAAGATGGCCGCCGAAATGTGAAAATATGCTATTTTTCTGACGTTTGACCACCTTTCGTTTGTCTCTGTGGGAAAATATTGGCATCTTGGCGTGATGTTATACATTTATCGTATAGAAGAGTCATTGTCGAACACATGGGGACCATAATATACATTCATTGTGGGATATTTTTGTCCGATATCACGTTTTCCCAAATGCCGGTATAATAGGTCAAAGCCGAATCTACGTTAATAACGCGATGTAATGTTTCAAATCAATGAATGTTATTGCTATCATAACAACACCCATGCATATATATGTGCAGGAGATACTCGAGCTAGGATTCCTCTTATATCTGAGTTGAGGAATATTCACCCAAATCCAAGATGGCGGCCAAAATGGCCACCAGAAATAGAAAAATCGCCGAAAATCACTGATTTTAACATCAGTGAGCATTATTATCATGACAACTCCACACCTGCTTACTATTGTGAGTTGGAACATCTAGGCGAAGAACTTTCCTTGTACCATATCCAAATAAAAGTCCCCCAAATCCAAAATGGCGCCCACAATGGCGGACAGATTTTGAAAAATCACCGAAATTCCCTCATATTCACACCATTTGACATTATTGTCGAGACAACTCCACCCATGCTTACAGTTGAGTTGGAAATACTGAGGTGACGTACATTACCTTACATCTCATGCAAGAAATGGATTTCCAAATCGAAGATGGCGGCCAAAATGGCAACCGAAATTTTAAAACACGCCTACATTCCGTTACTTTCTTACGATGGGCGTTATTGTTTCGCGATTTCTACACACCATCACATGTTGATATGGAATATAGATATGAAGTATTCATTAGGGGTTGACAATTGATACTCACAATCAAACTGGCTGCCAGAAATTGAAAAGAAGCCGATATTATCACATACTAATTTCAAATTTTTGTCATAATATAGATCTGTATAGACGAAACGGTACATAATATAAGCCATCTATTAGTTCCAACGTGAGTCGTAGCCTTTTGGAAGGATGAAAACCCACAATCGCGATGAGACATTTCAAAATCCATTCTCCACTAAGGGCCCACACTGGCCGTAACCGTATATAGGTGCGCCGAATAGTCATATTACTAGTATGACTTCCAAGAATAAAAACAACAGTACTTGAGTTTATTCTGATTTGCCACATTCAGCATTATCTAGACCAGTTTCCGTCTCTTCGTCAGATTAATCTATCTCGCTCACAAAAACAGTTTTCTACACTTCTTTGTAGAAGTGTCCCACTAATCGGAATGTTTCAAACAATACATATGCCGGTGATGTTGATAATGCTGATTATGACCCTCGAGAGGTCACTGTATATTTTGTACATATCCATATTTGTGTATATAATTTCGTTTTCTCATGTCAAATTTGATTAGAGAATAAAGCATATGTATGTAGTGACCAACGTGCAACTTTTCAAACCATACTTATATTTTCGTGGCCACGAATTAATATTCTCGTGGCCACGACTTTATAAAAATAATTCGGATATCACCTCCGGGGTTTCATAAGAAACCCTATCATCCGGAAACGAAAAAACCCGAATTTCAAATTAAGAAAGGACTGGAACCTAAATTGATGAATATGGGCGAACGGAATTCAAAATCGAACTTGACCTGTATGTTATGGTTTTAAACCCGCATACTATTGCTCACTCTATTGTCGATTGTTGAACTTATTATCTAAACAATTCCTGAGGGAACGCCGATGAGTTTTTAGTAAATAAAGGGTTAACTAAGGTCCAAATTTCAACAAAGAATAAAAACAAACATGGGCGGTCGGACCCAAAAGATCGATATATAATCGCCCTCCTTTTGGATTTCTGGGAGATATTATCCCCATTCTGTGGAAACATAACTTGTATGAGTACCTTACCACATTTGCAGAAACCGGCTTCTTTCCCAACCAATCACAATGGAAGGCTATATACAGTGAAACAAAATATGACGTCCTCGTCCGAAACACTTCAAGTGGACAATGTAGCTGCTCTAGATTTCTTTCGGAATGTGAAGCGTTGTCGCATGTCATTCTGGAGGGGGTGGGAGTTATGTTGGGCCAATCTGAAATATCTCACAATATCAGTTCGAATGGCTAACATCCTCAACAGGACCACATACGACAACAACTCCCTTTGCAAACATTGCGGGCAATTGTACCATAATCAAGTAGATCATATGTTTTTGCACTGCTTCTCTCCGCATATCAATGATCTCAAAAACCACTTCTGGTATCGAATAATCAATATCTTCGATTTATCGACGTTCCTAATTCTGGATCGCCTATCGCCACAAGATTTCTTGATGTATTCATTTGGCTGTCAGTCTATGAGTGGGTTGGATTCCTCAATCATCAACAACGAGGGTGATCTTTTTATTGAATGTTTCTCATTCATATGCATTTTGTGCACTATTTAATCAGCGTATCATCCCACACGTGGAGTGTGAAACAGCAGCATTGTTATTTATATGACACACGTTATCCTATATTGTCTCTATATTATGTAATTGTATGTATTGTTGTATATAAAATCTCACTTGAATGGAGGAATAAACAATCTCTCTCTATATTTACACCCATAAAAGCAAACAACGCGATGCCTCGATATATATATATATATACAATCGACAATATTTGTTCATTGGTATTTTGTATATAATATATTCATTCATGGGAGGAATAAACAATTCAATCGGTAATTCCATTAACCGCGGTAGAAGTAATGTTATCACCCGGACAGTGCCGGAAGCTATAATCACGTGGAGTTTCTAATAAGCTTTCCACATATTCTGGTACTAATTTTTTATCAGTTTCGGTCACTCAAACGGCATCGCTTTAAGGTCTTGGAAGTAATGGAGACCTCCAAATAAATAACCGATACAAGAAAGCTACAATCGGGAGAAATCGCGTTTCCTGAAAATATCGGTGGCACAAAACGACCTCGTAAGATCCACAATTTTCGTGTTTGTATCTTTCCTCGGAAATTGTTTATCGACCGTCAGCGGAGTACTACCGAAGTAGGCTTTCAAACGTCGGGCAGGGAATTGATATTTCGCGGAATCGTGCGGCAAGCCAGCGTAATTGGGCGAAATCATTGAACACCTGAGTGTCCGTTATCGGAGAAATGGCGATAAAATGTTTGAAATTCATCGCCAAATCGATGCTTTGTAGCATCCGATTATTGCTCCGCGCCTGCCATGACGGGCGTGGATAAAGCTATTGCGACTCTTTATGTGCGATTTTCCGCCTGTGTGGTATAGAAATTGACTAATCAGTGGTTCATGGAAACTACAGAGGCGCAATTCCATCTCTGTTCACGTTTATGTCCTTTCCATTGTACCTAGATATTTTTCGCGAGCGCCCGAGGACATGCCATAAAAGACAACTCCATTCCTGACCGCCGAGATTAACTCGATTACTGACACCCGAGATTAACTCTATTACTGACACCCGAGATTAACTCGATTACTGACACCCGATATTAACTCTATTCGTGGGAGTCAGGGTCAGGAATCTACGTCATAACTTTATCGAAAATGGCGGCAAGATATCACGCCTGGCAATTTCAACATTCGTTTCTATATATTTTTCAAAATATCATCAAACTATTAGACAAACGAGGATCCGAAGTCCATCCCAAAAACTTAACTCGGATAATGCAAATACCGGATGACGAACTGATTTGTCTTTAAGGAGATTTTGGCGTTAAAATTTCAAACCCTCGAAAAATGTGACACAAAATGTGAGCGGGATACATAGTGAGCTATATAAAAATGTATACATAGCTCATTCTCTATCTTTTTTGTTGTTGAGTTATGTATATTGGTGAAGAAATGGAAGATGATAATGCTGATGAAAACTTCGATAGGGGAGAGGAGCATATTTAAAAGTTCACATAACTTGTGCCCCCATCCCTATATTGTTTTATATATACTGCATGTCTGTTATAGTTTGTTTCTTTGATGATTAGACATGGGAATGGTCTCTGTAATTTATTTCTAGTGTGATGCTCACCCTTGAGAATTTAGAGAAGTCCAAGATGGCCCCCAGATTTCGGTAATTTAGGTTTTTGGTTAATAACTTCCACGCACTGAGGCATATCATGTCAATTTTGATAAGAATCTTGTATCATGTGATATGGATATGGGCCTTTTAAATGTACTCAATCCGATCAGACGCTCCTCAACTATTATTTCTTTGGTAAAACAAATATTTGAGTCGAGGAACCCACCCATCAAAGCTCGGAGTGATCAGATATCGATTTTTGAAGTTTGTTATTTCTCGAGATCTGTAATAATATGTGGCACAGAAACACGTTGTCAAACGGGGGGTCTCGGACAAAATTGCGGATGAAGATGGATAACTCTAAAATCAAGTGGTAATACGGTCAAATTTCGTGATACTTTAATGATAATACGGCCATATTTTGTTGAAAAAAATGTTGATAAATAACAAGTTTTGGGAAATTTGATACCATAGTTGACAGTGTTTAGCATTATTTTGTTGCAATAAATCGATTCTGATAACTAAAGCGTATTTTGAAGAAATGTTGTTGTTGTTGTTTTGTATGGGGACCATCTGATCGGATTGAGTACCTTTAATATTGTAACAATACCACACAAAACATACATTCAACACACTATACATAATCTAAATGAAACATAACACATATGTCCCAAATCAGCATTGTTCTCGTTAACCTCACAATGTTGTGTACACTCGTTGAAACAATTAAGCGTTTCTTGGCACGAATAAAATTAATTACACGGCAGACCAGCACGTGAACACCCACACTTCCTTGATGAACAAGGCGAATTTCTGGTGCACGGACACCCTGCAATCGTCACCCTCAGACTGACTGAATTAATTTGAAACAGCGGATTTGGGAACATTGCTCAATACCGGGTCCTTAGGTATTTTGAATTTATGTTAAGTTACCCTCACACCATAGCGATCACCAGTTGCGTATGGTTGCGAATAAAAAATAGTGGTCATAAGTTCCGAACGCAACTCACACGCAACTAATAAGTTTTATAGGTTGAAGTACGCAACAAGCACGCATGTGATCGCAGACACACGCAGAGTAAGTTCGGAAATTTTGAACATGTTCAATAATTCTCTGCGAATGCCTGCGATCAATTTATACGCAACAGGGACGCAACAGGTACGCTACGCACACAACATGATCGCAACAGGTACGCAACTCATAAATTATGAACGCAGGTGATCGCAGGTCCAAATTTGAGGTATCTGGCCAGGTGTTGGTACCGTACATGTTGCGAATGTGTTGCGTACCTGTTGCGATCATTTTGCGATCGTGTTGCGTGCCTGTTGCGATCCTGTTGTGTGTGTAGCGTACCCCCAACCTATTGTGCTTATTCCCAGCGTATCCCCAACCTATGCCCTGCGTATCCAACCTATTAGTTGCGTGTGAGTTGCGTGTTAGTTGCGTACTACATGCGTGTTGAGAAATGGTATAAATAGTGGGCCTTTTCTAGATCCGTGTCAGTTGTTGGTGGACATCACTTTTGGGGTCACTTTTATCTGATTTCTTGGTAGCTTTCCGCATGTTGACTCTTCGATGACCAAATCAGTACTGAAGAAAATAATGAATCGGCTTAGCTTTTATAGGTTTTTATCACGTGACAGATATTCGCAAATACCACGCAACTAGCACGCAGGTCAAACGCATCTTGTAAGTTTTGAACGCAATTCAAACGCAACTCGTAAGTTCTACACGCAACTCACACGCAACTCGTACGCCGGTGGTCGCAGATATTGGGGGGATCATAAGTTCAGTTCGCAACCCACACGCAACCCACACGCAACTCACACGCAACCCATAGGTCGAATAGGTTACAAATTGACAAAATTGTTGATTTCGCTTGTGTTTGGTGCGTATACAAATATTTTTTACACGCAACTCATAGGTTGTGAGGGTAACTTTACACTGGTGTAAATAGGATTCGGAGTGACATCTAGCTGATGCGGGAGGAATATATAAGAGAGAGTAAATACACTGGGCCCTGATTGGTCAATAGACTTGTGTGTTTTTTTTGCATAAAAAAATCATCACACCTCTTCCCTATGATTTCCCATAGGTAAAATAGCCATTGACACAGGAATTAACCCTTTGTAGTGAAGTTTGAATTTTTTGGTGTGGTCTAAAATATGACAGTATTTTTTTATGCGGTTCTGACACTAGTTACGAAAGCACAAGATTTAAAGGCGAATTCCCTGCTAGACGGACATTATTTTTTTGTGTAAAAAGTTTCCCCAAATGTCAATTTTTCAGATTTAAAGAAATTTTGGACCCAAAATTTATATTGCCAACAGTATACGCTAAAACGTTAGCACTGAGGCCTATGGAAAACATTTACACCAGTGTAACCTTTAGATACGTCAATTGTCCGTTCGTCTATCGCGGTATGCGGTTTACCATCTTTCTTTCAAAGTGGAATTGTCAGATCACCGTTAATATAACATCACAAATTATCATCGAAAGTAAGTGCGTCGATGAGTTCCCATTTGGAGAGCTGATGTCACAATCAATAATTATCAGCTATAATCTGTATAATACCATTGCATGTGTCATTTATTCCTCGTTCGGTCGTATCCAATGACACTGTCAGATCAGCTGACTTTTTGAATCGAAGAGTACACTAAGGGTCACTTGGAGATATGTTTCTTGGTTGAGCATGATGCTTGTAATAATACTATCAACAAGGAGTGCGGGCAGCGATCTGTCTAACTTGTTGATATCGCAGAAATCTTATCAACATCGATATTTTATTCCGATCTTGCTAGCCACGTTCTTGCATTTCTTGATCACATGATTAGCAACAGTTGCTGTATGCGGTTCCAGATCATGTCTCATGGCATTTGCTGTATTTTGATGGAATGGTAAGACACTTGAGTAACCGGCAGCGGACAGTGTAAGAAGTTCAGCAAAGTTACGTCTCAGTTCAGCAATCAACGGTGGTCGTTACAACAACAAACACGTTGTGGGCTTCATATTTTTTTTGGGGTAATTCAACAGATTTGTTGCTTGCACCAACATTGATGACGTGTTGTAAAGCAGCATCAATATGAACAATCACTATGGACTCTGATTCGGTTGGCATCTGTTCTGGACAAATTTTCTTCATACAATCCTTATGATAACGGCCACCAACTGCAGGTGTGTGAAGGTCATTCTGTGCACTTTCAATTCGACAAGGAACCCCCTTTCCCCAAGCATCCCCCGGTAATCACATATCTCTTGTAGCCCGTCTTGTATTACTTTCCACCTCCCGACACATATATTTAGGGCGCCATCACCATGTGTTTGCTAACCATACAAACCACATACTCTTGTCGACAGTACACGCAATGCACGTGGAACTTGAATCAACAAAACGATCGAAGACATCTCTTAGGTGGTATGGCAGGTGTCGCGTCGCGTTCCTCCTTAAAGCATCCGAGTTGTTTTACCTCTACAGAGAATGCAGTTCATATGGAAATAAACTTTTCATCAAGCAGATAAAATTTTCATCTTCCACGATTGAAGCACAAATCGGGAAGTAACTTTGTAACATGAATGTGATTCCCGAGAACACAGTTTGAAAATCTGCACTGAATCAATTTAATCTTCAGAATGGCATTCAATTAATTTTTTCACACATTTTGCGGCCATTTTGGCAGTCGTCTTTAATTGACGACATCGAAATATCCTACTATTATTTAGACAATACAGTGTGTAATGGTTCAGAACCAAATTGACAACATACAGTTATTTGCATAGAATATATCAGTTTAAAATTTGAACTAGCGATTTTTGGCAGCCATCTTTGACGCCATCTTAATTTCTATAATGTATCAAGGGTGAGACGTCCGCATCACCCGAGAAAACATTACAGAGACGCTCCCGTGAATAATCAGCAAAGAAAAAAAAACGATAAAGAATAAAACAACCAAAGACACATATTATGTAATTCCATAATTTACCATTCAAAAGTGTGCAACAAATATAGGAAATATTTCATGAAAAATTGCCAGCTGTGTGGACGTAACATGAACAAATCTCGAGTTATAACAGTGGTGATACCATCATCGTTTGATCTACCAATCAGATCTCGAGTTATAACAGTGGTGGTACCATCATCGTTTGATCGACCAATCAGATCTCGAGCTATAACAGTGGCGGTGCCATCATCGTTTTGATCAAGTCTGCATATAGTGTGTCTGTTATTTGCAGAATGAGGTCCCCCATAATATGGTGAATTTAGTTATGGTACCACGCACAGCGGGCTAGCATTACCAAATTCACAATTAGGGGACCTCATTCTGTTTAGGTCTCATCTTCGCAGAGGTATCTATAGTCTCAAACTAGCATTGTTTTTAGTTAATTTTTCCCTTTTGCATGGGAAGTTTCTATATCCCACAAGTTGCGTAAGGATAAAATGCATAATTGAGGTGACTATAATGGATGAACATCACCAACTTAAACTGGGGAACTTCAATCTGAACCTAGGTCCCCCATAGCAGTTGAGGCCTTACCAGAATGAGGTCACGAGAGGGTGAATTTAGTAACGCTAGCCCGCTAAATTGAGCCTCTGGGGACCTCATTCTGCAAACACACTAGACAGACACACTATATGCAGGCTTGATTTTTATCCACCAATCAGATCTCGATTTATAACATCAAGATACGAATATTCTTAGCAATACACAATTTTCGCATAATGAACTACAATACTAATAAGAATTACGAATAGCTAATAGTAAATTTTTCGGACGGTCCAAAAAACCTTTTTACAGAATTGAATAGGCGAGAAAATCGTGCCGCTTCGCTTATTAGTCCAGGATATATTGGTCGACCTCTGCACCCCCCCCCCCCAGGACTCAACTTGACCTCACTAATTTTCTTTCTTAATGTCTCCTCTAATTTTGTTTAGGTTGTTAACAAGAAAAAAAAGTGGCCGCAAAGACTCCAGACAAGATGGCGTCCATCATGGCGGCCATTTTTTGAATATGCACCAGGTCTCTTTGATCGCCGTTATAGTAAAGATGGTATCACATGCGGTCTTGTTTTCCGCTCGATTCGTTATGCTAATATACAACCCTTAAAAATTAGCCAAAAATCCGACACCAGAATCCAATATGGCGGCCAAGATGGCCGCCGAAATGTGAAAATATGCTATTTTTCTGACGTTTGACCACCTTTCGTTTGTCTCTGTGGGAAAATATTGGCATCTTGGCGTGATGTTATACATTTATCATATAGAAGAGTCATTGGCGAACACATGGGGCCATAATATACATTCATTGTGGGATATTTTTGTCCGATATCACGTTTTCCCAAATGCCGGTATAATAGGTCAAAGCCGAATCTACGTTAATAACGCGATGTAATGTTTCAAATCAATGAATGTTATTGCTATCATAACAACACCCATGCATATATATGTGCAGGAGATACTCGAGCTAGGATTCCTCTTATATCTGAGTTGAGGAATATTCACCCAAATCCAAGATGGCGGCCAAAATGGCCACCAGAAATAGAAAAATCGCCGAAAATCACTGATTTTAACATCAGTGAGCATTATTATCATGACAACTCCACACCTGCTTACTATTGTGAGTTGGAACATCTAGGCGAAGAACTTTCCTTGTACCATATCCAAATAAAAGTCCCCCAAATCCAAAATGGCGCCCACAATGGCGGACAGATTTTTTAAAATCACCGAAATTCCCTCATATTCACACCATTTGACATTATTGTCGAGACAACTCCACCCATGCTTACAGTTGAGTTGGAAATACTGAGGTGACGTACATTACCTTACATCTCATGCAAGAAATGGATTTCCAAATCGAAGATGGCGGCCAAAATGGCAACCGAAATTTTAAAACACGCCTACATTCCGTTACTTTCTTACGATGGGCGTTATTGTTTCGCGATTTCTACCCACCATCACATGTTGATGAGGAATATAGATATGAAGTATTCATTAGGGGTTGACAATTGATACTCACAATCAAACTGGCGGCCAGAAATTGAAATGAAGCCGATATTATCACATACTAATTTCAATTTTTTTTTTCATAATATAGATCTGTATAGACGAAACGGTACATAATATAAGCCATCTATTAGTTCCAACGTGAGTCGTAGCCTTTTGGAAGGATGAAAACCCACAATCGCGATGTGACATTTCAAAATCCATTCTCCACTAAGGGCCCATACTGGCCGTAACCGTATATAGGTGCGCCGAATAGTCATATTACTAGTATCACTTCCAAGAATCAAAACAACAGTACTTGAGTTTATTCTGATTTGCCACATTCAGCATTATCTAGACCAGTTTCCGTCTCTTCGTCAGATTAATCTATCTCGCTCACAAAAACAGTTTTCTACACTTCTTTGTAGAAGGGTCCCACTAATCGGAATGTTTCAAACAATACATATGCCGGTGTCCAGCTCATGTGTTTGTTTCGAAAGCTTGGAATTCTTATCCTTATCCTTGGCGAGCTTCATTCGTGATATAGCTTATGGTATAATCCAGATGCTACATATGGGGAATGGGCGTCATCTTGTGCGATACACTAGAAAGGTATTCGGTCGATGCGTATACTAGCTTTCAGACGGACCTATCTATCTGCGTATTGTCAGCTTTGGTGACCTAATGGGGACAACAACGTGTACACATGGCGATCTTCCCATACAGCCACTTCTCAATATATGGTTCATCAATTCACATACTCATCTAAAGCACTGACGTACCCGGACAACTTCTGTATATGGCTTCGAATGTTGAAAGCCTGACATTTGACTGATGCCTTTCTGCTAATGCGTAGAAGACCATAATGCATAATATACCCAAACTTCTTGAACATGATCCTAAGAACAATCTTGTTGGCGTTCAGCAATCGTCTCACCGAACAGATCCAAGCAGATGATAACAATACACACAGTCCTAGTTTGTGGGAATGTGTCATGATAGTGGAAATGAAATTGGACCATGACTGCACGCCCCTTATTTTGGTATGTTTTAGATTCAGACAGGATCTCATGTGTGGCTTTGCTTTCCTTGTATGGTAAGACTGTATGTTCCCATCCGTTTGGAAGCCGTTCTTAATCAACTGGACCAGGCGTGTGCCATTGGCTACAACTGTATAAGCCCCACCAAGACTTGGGTGTAGTCTTAAAGGCGATACCTTTGATAGTTGGTTGATATGTCATACCCACGCTGGGTGGTGGTCGGCATGGTTCAAGAAAGTACAAATGCCATCAACAAAAGGGTGAAATGTTCAACCCAAGAATATCCAGAGGAATGTTACGTTGATGAGCTCTTGCATTCAGTTCAACATACTTTGCTACACCAAGTGATTTCTTGGTAACATCACCATTGCGACCATTTCCCTGCATGAGACATTAACTACTCTATTATAATGTTATATATATAAAGCTATATGATCATAAAGGTCGCGTTCCCCAACGTCCACAGACATTGCTATCGAGACTATAAATTGTTCTTTAAATACATAGTGAAATAAATGCACCACAGTTCCTGACATGTTCTTTAATAATACCGCCCACATACTGACACTAACCCTGAGAGAGGATAACAAAAACGCATACATTCATGCTATAAAGACATTATCCTTTAGTCCATCCAACTGTTTTGAGGGAGGCTAGCATAGCATTATCAAGACAAAATTGTACGTCTGGTCAAGTTGAATCAGAAGGGCTTCGAAATGGATGTTGAAATACAATCTTACCACCCCAAAACAAAAATACCCGACACGCATGACATTCTATATCTTAAACATGCACCAGGTGTAGGGGTGGTGTATACCGTGGCCCATTTCATTCCCACTATCATGGCGCATGTCCACACACTAACACCGCGAGTATTCTTCTTCTCTGCTGGGAGATATTCGACGAGACAACTGCAGGACGCCACACAGTTTGCTTCGGATCATGGTCTCAAGAAGTGTGGGTATTCGGTACACTATGGTCTTCTCCTTAGCAGATAGACATCTGTCCAAGGGAATGAGACAGCTAGCGACCGTCGAAACACTGTCGAAGTTGTCCACGTATGCCAATGCGTTCGCTGAGTTTGTGAGTTGACGAACCATCTATTGAGAAGTGACTAGCTAACTGGTTTGCCATGTGTACATGTCGTTATCCCCATGTGTTATGAGACACATACATAGAGATGACATTCTGTAAGCTTATATACTCATCGACCATATGCCTTCCTAGTTCAAGATGGCGCACACATTCCATATTTAGCATATATTTTAAATCGCAATCTAGACACCGGAAAATGAATTGTTTGAAACGTTATGATTAGAGGGACCCTTCTCCCATGAAGTGGTGAATACTTTGAGGGTGTGAGCGACCTAGATTAATCAGACAAAGAAATGGAAGCTGGTCCAGATAATTATGGACGTGACGTGGCAAATCAAAATCTGTTATCAGGTAATTGTTCTGTTATGACTATTCGGCGCACCTACGGTTACGGACATTATCGGCGCTAAGTGGAGAATGGATTTCGAAATGCCACATATTAATTGTGGGTTTTCATCTTTCCAGAAGGATACGAGCTATGTTATGCGTTTTGATACGCTTAAGTTGAACTAGTAGATGGTTTATGTACAGTTTCGTCCATACATACCGATATTATGACAAAAAGTTGAAATTAGTATGTGAAAATATCGATTTCTTTTCAATTTCTGGCTGCCAATTTAGCCGCGATCTTGACTGTGAGTATCAATTGACAAACCCTAATGAATACATCATATAAATATTCCATATCAACATGTAATGGAGGGTAGAAATCGCGAAACAATAACGCCCATCGTAAGAAAGTAAAGGAATGTAGGCTTGTTTTCAAATTTCGGTCGCCATTTTGGCCGCCATCTTCGATTTGGAAAACCATGAGATGTAAGGTAATTACTTCACCTCAGTATTTCCAACTCAACTGTAAGCATTGTTGGAGTTGTCTCGACAATAATGCCCAATGATGTGAATATGAGGGAATTTCGGTGATTTTTCAAAATCTGTCCGCCATTGTGGGCGCCATTTTGGATTTGGGGGACTTTTGTTTGGATATGGTACAAGGAAAGTTCTTCGCCTAAGTGTTCCCAACTCACAATAGTAAGCAGGTGTGGAGTTGTCATGACAATAATGCTCACTGATGTTAAAATCGGCGATTTTTTTATTTCTGGTGGCCATTTTGGCCGCCATCTTGGATTTGGGTGAATATTCCTCAACTCAGGTATAAGCGGAATCCTAGGTCGAGTATCTCCTGCGCATATATATGCATGGGTGTTGTTATGATAGCAATAACATTCATTGATTCGAAACATTACATCGCGTTATTAGTGTCGATTCGGCTTTGACCTATTATACCGGCATTTGGGAAAACGTGATATCGAACAAAAATATCCCACAATGAATGTATATTATGGTCCCCATGTGTTCGCCAATGACTCTTCTATACGACAAATGTATAACATCACGCCAAGATGCCAATATTTTCCCACAGAGACAAACGAAAGGTGGTCAAACGTCAGAAATATAGCATATTTTCACATTTCGGCGGCCATCTTGGATTCTGTTGTCGAATTTTTGGCTAATTTGTAAGGGTTGTATATTAGCATAACGAATCGAGCGGAAAACAAGATCGCATGTGATATCATCTTTACTATAACGGCGATCAACGAGACCTGGTGCATATAAAAAAAATGGCCGCCATTATGGACGCCATCTTGTCTGGAGTCTCTGCGGCCACTTTTTTTTCTTGTTAACAACCGAAAAAAATTAGAGGAGACATTAAGAAAGAAAATTAGTGGGGTGAAGTTGAGTCCTGGGGGGGGGGGGGTGCAGAGGTCGACCAATAACTCCTGGACTAGATACTCCATGTAAGATTATATGGTTCTGTTTGTCGTGATATTTTGTACATAATTTGTTTGTTATCTTGTCATAATCAGTTATAGGCTCGATTACTACGGGTGGCCTTTTTCACATTTACTAGGTAATTGCGCTTAAGCTTAATTAATTTAAGCTTAAGCGTAATACATACGATATTGATTTACGCTTAAGCGTAATATAATTATGACTCTAATACGCTGAGTGTAATTCAATTACGCCTATTTGTAATTCACCATCGTGCTTAAGCGTATATGAATCGTGCTTAAGCGTATATGAATTACGCTTAAGCGTAAATGAATTATGCTTGGGCGTAAATCAATTATGCTATACATAATTTAACTTCACTCAAGCTGAAATGGATGCAACACATTACTAATGCCAGAAACCTACATCAGATTATACCAATATACCCGAGGTAAGATAGCTGAAGCACCCAATTATGCGTAAACGTAAATGAATTACGATTAAAGGTACTCAATCCAATCAGATGGTTCCCATATCATCAAGATACAACAACAACAACATTTCTTCAAAATACGCTTTAATTATCAGAATCGATTAATTGAAAAATAATAATGCTAACCACTGTCAACTATGGCATCAAATTTCCCAAAACGTGTTATTTATAAACATTTTGTTCAACGAAATATGGCCTTATTATCACTTGTTTTTAGTGTTATCCATCTTCGTCTGCAATGTTGACGGAGACCATCATTTAGACGGCGTGTATCTGGGCCACAAACAATAGAAATAACAAACTTTAAAAATCGATATCTGATCACTCTGAGCTTTGATGGGTAGGTTCCTCGACTCGACTCATTATTTTTTACCCCTGAAGCTAAAGAAATAGTAATTTAGGGGTGTTTAATCGGATTTAGTACATTTAAGCGTAAATGAATTAATTACACTTAAGCATAAATTATTTACGCTTAAGTGTAATTAGCTAATAAATGTGAGACCGTCCTCCCATAGATGACTACATGCATTATAGAAATTAGGCCACGATGCGATTCAAAGTTAAGGACACAACCTCAGAGTCAACTGAAGTCTGAGGACCAGAGAAACGATCTCGAACTTATTAATAGATGACGTATTTGTGAGTTTTGTTGAAAACCAGAAACTGTAATCGTAACTATTATAGCTGGACAGCTACTATATGTATACATGTTACGCTGGTGTAAATATGTTTCGGAGTGACATCTAGCGAAGAGAATAAGATAGACACTGGGTCCTGATTGGTCAATAGCCTTGTGTGTTTTTTTGATAAAAAAAAGTCATCACACATCTTCCCTATGATTTCCCATTATGTAAAATAGCCATTGGCACAGGAATTAACCATTTGTGGTGAAGTTTGAATTTTGTGGTGTAGTCTAAAATATGACATTATTTTTTTAGTGCGGTTCTGACACTAGTTACGAAAACACAAGATTTAAAGGCGAATTCCCTGCCAGACATGATTTTTTGCATAAACAGTTTCCGTAAATGTCAATCTTTCAGATTTAAAGAAAATTTTGGACCTAGGATTTATATTGTAAACAGTATACGCTAAAACGTTTACACCGAGGTCTATGGAAAACATTTACACCAGTGTAACCTACAAAGGCGACGACGGCAATATCATAAAACGTGTATTCCTATGTCTCCCAAGACAATATTATAGTTTCACATTTGCTGATGAGTATGTTTATGTGTGGTCGTTAAAGGACTTGTCCTGTTGACCTTATAATAACGAGGGGACAATTGTGCCAGGATACACACACGGTTCGATTCAGAGTACTTCATATCGATTGAGAAATACTTGACACAGCTTGTTATATTTCTCAGTTTAGATCGATAATCATTGAATGGAATTGTCTGTGTAATTTGAACGCCTCGGAACAACTCTCTTGTTCGATTCATACATACTACCGGAAATCATTCGTAATACTTTTCGGAATTCACAAATGAAGTGCTTTGAAGCATTCTGTTGGAGGATATCCGGCGCAATCAAAAGGAAACAGAAATTGTTCGAAGCGCAATTATTACATGCGAAATCCCTCATTAATACCTTCCTTTATTATTCCGAATGCAGAGTTATTTGGTGGTCAAATTATATAACCTGATATCACAAGCACGTGTCATGGGTCTTGATGAATCTCTACTAAGATAACTGGCGAACATCCACATTTTGACACAATAAATTGTTATGGCACATGTCGATCAAAGAACATGTTGCATACCAACATAATTATCTCAATCAAGTTTCGCCTTGGCTGAATAGCAAACTCCTATTATACTTAACAGTATACTGTGTTGAAGCTACTGATCAAGTACAGTGGCATCTGCATGGTGACAGATTGAGAACCCCAGAATCTCAGAACACTATTCCAATAGAAACATATTTTTGGAAACTTTAGACCGGAAAACAGCTAAACAGAAAACTCTTGTTTCCCTCCATGTGATTTAGTGCATTCTTGGTTCGAAGCTGACGCAACAGAGCATGTGCCATGGGTTTGGCAAGGGGCTGAAGGGGTGGGGGCGAACAATAACTTAGTGAAAAACATGTCAACATGTGCTATCACAGCAGGCCACGCACACGGGTGTAGATATCAAACAATATGTGATCCTCCGTAGGATAGGGTATCATATAATATGTGATCCTCGTCTCAGGAGTCACTCGTGGCTCAATGAAGGCAGGATCATATATATATATCAAAATGAGAGGATATGGTGATCCCATGAAAAGGGGACCACCATATCCTCTCATTTTGATATGTGATCCTAAAATAAGAAAATATTTTTATTAACTAAATAACGGAGATATTTGAAGAAGTGTTTTTGACGAAATAACGGAAATATTTGAAGAAGTGTTTTAAAGAGCGTACATCGACACGCTGCAGAGCATGAGCAATTCCCCAGAACGACTTACACGCGGTCCGTATAGATTGTTCCGATTCTTGTCAAAGTGAACGTTCTGTTTCCTGTGAAAACATTGACGTGTTGTTGGTTGTGTATTGGGGAAAGTCGATCAAACCAAAATACGTCGAGTTGTCTCGGCGAACAAGAGAAAACATCCCACACATGGTCGTTAAAAGATCAGCATGGGGTTAGATAAATAGCACCTCCCCGGCCCATTTACAATCACAATAGCCACTGGTCTTTTACTGGAATCTAATCATTTTTATAGAAGAAACATGTTTTCGATGCATACCAGCTGCGGTGCTGGCCAATGTATAGAAGAATGGAACTCACTTCTTCTTTTGCCTGGAAGTGTTTAAATATCCCATAAGTGAAACCAAGATATGCATAACCATCATCGACGTGGCTAGATGGTCTTCGTGTGGGAGGCGGTCTCCAACTTTAAAAGTTTCCACCAACTGCAGTTCCTTAAAGATACGGGCGGCGTTGGCGGTGGGTATGCTGTTAAATTATTCAGCTCCATCAAAAACCGCCATAAACAGAAAGAATAGTAAAATATAGACAGACTTTGTTCTTATACCAATAAGAAATATGGCATAAACAGTATGCCATTGTCAAATGTTTTTCCTTTGTTGTGTAAACAAAAGAAAAAATGTAACAGAACCTGGCGTTTGTTTAGATCCGGATATGGTAAACATAAAGAGCGTTCTTTGTTACTGTTTTCCTGATATGGAAATAATAAAGAGCGTTTATATCATTTGTGTGTGATTAACCAATAGAATTGCGCACAGAAGTACATTATATCGTCGCACCGATTTTGTAATACGAATATCCATCGGATTATTTTTCTCCCAGACTGCTGGTCCGATTTCAACCAAATTTGGTGTGGTGACTCGGGGTACCATGGCGGAGGCTATAACGGCGTTAGTTTTACAATAATTTTTATTTTTTAAACCAAAACACAAAAACTCTCTCTATGGGCCCATTTTAGCACCAGATGTAAGCTCTTTATAGATGTGCTTTCACTGTCGCCCGCGCCATCCAACATAATAACGAGTATAAGTCCAATATGGGCTTATACCAGAACCATATAAGTACAATATGAACCAATGACAATATTTATGAACCTATTTGCCCGATGATATATTGAAGTATTATAATAATAGTATCAATATATATAGAAAAGAGTATGATTTGTCTGTCGTGTGCGCACAAAGAGCAGGGCCCACAGGCTCCTCCGACGCTGAATAAAGGCTCCAGAGGAGCTAGTCACATATAAACTTACCAACACACAGTGTACGCCGATTAACGATTAACCCTTTCCATTCTAATGAATCATTGACGAGTAGTTACCTCATAGGAAATATTCAGATAATAAGTTTAACAATGTCGTTTGCTTAACTTATTATCTTAATATTTCCCTCAATAATTAGGGTTCCTTCTGCACTTTTATTTATCTGTCGTCTGCTTATTTTTCCTGACCCCCCCCCCCAAATGAATAATAGACCGTTCCAATGTATACTTTGATAACTGAATGGGATAATCCATTTAGTGTATAAAGGGTTAAATACTTCGCCCTTTCTCCTGAACCAACCTGATATAAAAATAGATTTACATACAAAACCAATATTGAACATTCCGCACCAAATTGAGTTTGTCTTTTTTTGTGCTAAGTTAAAATTACTTGATCCCGTTGTCTATATTTGTATCCGTTTTGTGTATTATTTATATTATATGTACATGTATGGGATGTTCAATAAAATATAGAATCGGGAAAGAAAGTCAAGCACGAACTGTTCATAGAGATAACATAGCTATAAAGCCACATCATCATGTAAATAAATGTGCCTATATATGTCATGAGGACGGTGCTCAAATGCGTGTCAATTGACACCGTGGACACTCTGGGAACAGTTCTCCAAATTAACCCAACACCACCTTATTTAACTAGCTTCCCGCATATAGCAATAATAACATATGTATCATCTTCGTAATCATATTCACTGCACGGTAGCTTCCAGGGGAGAGTGGGTTCCATAAGTTCCATAACTTGTGCCCCGATCCCCTGTGCACCCTCATTTCTGAATTTAGTCTTAAACTGTCATTTAATAAATGTAAACCTGGGTTACAATAAAAATATAACTCAAAGAGAAAACATATTTTGAACTATTTACTGAATAGTCCTGGGGGGGGGGGAATTTTTTTTCCGGCACGTATGCCGGGGTGGGTGGGTGGTCAAAGCCACCAACAAGCAATTTTTTCCGCAACTAAAAAACAAATTTCCTGCTTGTTTTTTAGTGTTTTGGCAATGAGTTGGGCTTCAAAACCACTTTGAATGAGAGAAATAATGTAATTCTAACTGGTAAACTGACTGCAGGCAGTTATCGTGTTGTATTTTGTTGCAAATTTTGAAATCCAAGATGGCCGCTGGCGGCCATGTTTTTTTGGCCGAATGACTTCAAAATGACTCATTCCTATTTACATGTCCATGTTAACATCCATGATAAATAGTATGCACAGAAGTTCATATACAGCTGTTTACAGTGAATTTCCCCCCGCAAATCTCTGTTTTAGTGTTAAAGAGGGGGGGTGGGTGTCAAAAAATGGTCGGAAAAAACTGCCGAAAACGGAAAAACATTTGGCGGTGGGGGTGGGTGGGTACAAAAAATGATCGAAATGGAAAAAATGCCATACGTGCCTGAAATTTTTTCCCGACCCCCCCCCCCCCCTGAATAGTCCGTACGAAAACATGGACGAGTGCATACCTTGGTAATAATATGTGATTATCGCGTCGCCCATCAAAATCTGCATTTATATATATAGTGTATAGTGAATATATAGGGTAGTTTCGTGATTCGCTATACTTGCCAAAGGCTATATACCAGCGTTGATTGAAGTATACCCGCCATGCCACCCAAGTTTTCCACTAAATGACGATAAATTCAATTTAGTTAACTTAATAAGCCACTTTTCACATGTCAATCACCCCAGCGAACTACTGGCAGCTCGTATTAAAGGCGGAAAGCGAACAATACAGTTATCGCAGATTCCTATCATTATGAAAACGTGATACCCTCGACATGACGTCGGAACCGTGCAAAAATCATTTTAATCGCCGTATGTTGATAGTACATATGGAGATCAAACACATATCTTGGTCATCTCTCTGAATAATTCATAATTTACCACAATAACAGCTGGAGGCCATCTGCATGTACATTGGGACAAAATAGTCCACACGTCATTTATGTCGAAGCGAGATATAATGTTTAAAGGTACTTAATCCGATCAGACGGTCCCCATATATTTTATTGTATACCTCCTTGTTGGAGAAGAATATATACATACATGGAAATATATATTATACAGCAAATGGAAATAATTAAGAAAACAGAACCGTTGCGTGGCTGATTGTATGCGTCATATCTTGAAGAGACCCGTCCTTATGAATGCGATTCTGTTTTCTGCGCAAACACGTATAACATTGCCCAAAACATGTTAATTATCAACATTATGTTCAATGAAGTTTTGCCGGTTTGTCAAATATCTGACACAAAAGGCCACTTGATTTTAGAGTTATCCGTCTTCATCCGCAATTTGGTCAGAGAAAGTCTCCTCGTCGACTGTTTTCTGGGCCACATAAAATTATCGGTGGTGAAAAATATTATATTTCAAACATCGATATCTGATCACTCTGAGCTTTGATGGGTGGGTTCCTCGACTCGAATCAAATATTTTTTACCCCCGATGCCAAGGAAATGGTAATTTGCGAGCGTTAATTCGGATTATGCATCTTTAAGCCTCAAATATAATACTAGCCAGCTTCAGCCTCACGTACTTGTAACTTGTGTTACTGTGTTATTGCCATGTGGATGCATGCATGGTGTGAACAGTGATATGAGTTTATGGTGCCAAACGTACACGTTTATAGATATCACAGGGCGTGTCGTTAAAGGGGTACTGTACGCCAAATGTTGTTGTTGGTTTCTATAGTCTCAGAGTCGGAGAATAAGGTAACAATTTTTTCATTATTTGAAAGTCTGTTGAGTACGAAGTAGTGTTACGGATGACAAATTTACCGGAATGCAAAAATACAAATTGTCGTTGTCGAGTAATTTTTGTACAGTTTTCAACCAAATGAATCAAATAAAATGTATATTATATGCATACTAGTCCCATATAATCATTTAAATTATTGTATCGTCGCTAGTCAGTGAATGGCTTGAGTGTTCTCCCCGTATCATCATAATATTTTAAGCGATCGTGTGTGCGATCGGTTTAACAATCCAGTATCCCTCAATTACTTTGTTTGATTACGGAAATTCGTAATTTAATTGACGCCATTTTATGGCTCCAGTCAATTTATATCAAATTATTAACTTTTAAATTATTAAATTTTAAGATAGCCTATTAACCTGAGCGTTTACAGAATACAACTTCGACTCAAATGTTTCTATATATTATCGATATTAGATCGTTGTTGTCACCGGAAATTTAATGAAAATGGCGTACAGTACCCCTTTAAAACGAGCAAAATATAAATTTAAACATATATCAGTTTAAAGCGATCGGGCCACTTTAAAAATTGCATCGATAACAATACATATTTAAAGGTACGGGAGGTCTTGGCGGTGGGTATGCTGTGAAAATATTTCCCACCGGTCAAAAACCGCCACAAACAGAAAGAATATTAAAATGTAGACAGACTTTGTCCGTATACAAATAAGAAATATCGTATAAACAGTATGTTATTGTCATATGTTTGACCATTGTTATGTAAACAAAAGCATAAACAGTTACTTTCCTGGTGTTTGTTTATATTATGATGGTAAACATAAAGAGCGTTCTTTGTTGCTGCATTCCTGATATGGAACGAATAAAGAGCGTTTATATAATTTGTGTGTGATTAGCCAGTAACACTGTGCTGCCTTGTGTAACACAATCAGGCTCTTGCTTAGGCAAAATATAGTAGGTCTTTATGATAGCATGCTGTTTACGCGATGGTCATGGTATATATGAACAAAACTGTATGCGTTTTAATGTCTTTCTGTTTACGGTGATTGAAACAAATATGAATATTTTCGACAACTAAGGCCTCCCGTGCCTTTAATCATGCAGGGAGTTAACTTTTCAGATATATCCTTACTTCCAACGGCCACCATTCACAAACGCCTGAACCGATTACTAAAATTCCAACGCCCATCGATCGAGTAAAAGCTATATTTTCCACGTATAATACACAATTCTAGAATACACTATTCCAAAACTATATATATCACACCGACCATTCGAAAACGCGCCTCTACGACGATACAACAGCGCATCTCCTATAGTTTTATTTTGCAAATCTGTACTACGAAATCGACAGAAATAGAGTGTTTTAATTTATTTTGACGGAATGGAACGGTTGATGTTATATTAGCTGAATACCTCGACATTTGCCGAGTTGAATTCGATACAATTATGTATACTTCGTTAAAGCATTGGGATAGAAATAACCTGCAGAAAGGGCCCGAGATTTTTTCACAAATGTATCGGAATTTAGCAACACGATTGAGTATTTCCTCGTCGATTTTTTTCGGATTGCTATAGTCAAATCTTCCTGCAGCAATCGCCTTGCGTTGAAATGGATATTCATCCTTTCGCCAATTTCCATAAACTGAGTCGATTGGTGAAAAAATTTATGAAAAAATTCAATTCGAATGACATCATATAGCACCAGACTGGCTGGCAATACCCGACTATTCCCTATGTCGCATTCGTATTGTTGAAGTGATGGAATCGCTATGTGATGTGATATGTTGATGTCTTGTGGCTATGGCAATATGCTGTAAAACCCAATTTATGGAAGTCTAAATTGTTTGCCCCTGTCAAAAGAGACAACCCCAATTGATATATTAATGTACATGTATTATAGTTGTGTTATTTGTACTGAGTGTTGCTGCACGTGACAGTAGGCAAGTGCATAATGTAACATAAATCATAGGCAAATCCATCACACATAACAGCAACACAAAATTACTACTACTGTCCGTGGAGCGAAACTATACCAGTACACATGACATATATAGGTTATTCGTTTAGACGCTAAATTCTTTCAAGCAAATAAATTCGACTGAGAAAATTTATACTATTCTATTCACGGTCATTGAAATACAAAAAAAACGTAACTTTGGGCCGGTCTTCTCCCAACACAATATACATAATATACAGTCCACACATAACACAAAACATGATGATATATGACAATGCAAAATATTTTATAACATAAAGGTACATATATGTTTGCGTATTTTCTAGTTAGGTTCTTAGTATATAATTTTATCCATTCGCTATTTACTATTATTTTAGGATGTGTGCCATGTTTGTATTGTAAGCGCATTGAAACTAATTTATTGTATAATGCGCTCTAAATGTATCTATAATAATAATAATAATATGGAAGGAGATCGGTCCGCCGATATAATCACAACGCCGGTTTAAGTAATTTTAACAGAGATGTTGGAAAAATTATTAATTATGGGGGAGATTCGTCCCCAACTATTACAGCGAGGAACTAAAGGGATTTGTCCTCGTTCGACAATTTGGTCGGAACTTGGTCGTGATGGTGGGGCTCAGTATAATGATACGAGTAATTAGGAACGTGTCTCGTTTAACGTAGGATTCACTAAGAAAAGGAACTTACATATGTTGCGCAAAACTACTGGTCGTTGGATGTTCATCAGTTGAGACATTTTCATTGTCGCAGGATTAGTATAATAGTAACTGGCTATATGTTTCCATCAGTCCTGTTCTAAATTATCGCATACCAATGATACATGAAATTCGTCACCGACTGCATTGTTGCATGGTGTACAAAGTATATTATTCATATCTATATCATGCCAATTCCCAACTTCTATTGGTAATCGATGATTCGTGTTCGAAATTTTGATAAAACTTCAACTTCTTTATGGTTAAGCACGTTAAAGTAAGATTCACATTCGAATGTTGTCTTCACTTTACGGTAAAACGCATACTTGGATGAACTAAAAGATCCATATGTATGTATGTATCATGCAATTTCAGTTTAGTAGAAGATCTGAACCACTCAATATTTGGGATCAAGTGTGACGCAAACAAAAAACTCATTATAATATCATCTAATATGTTTTTAACCCGAGTAACCCAGTCCATTCGACCACGTCTCTGATTACCAGTTTCCAACACGTTTTACAAACATGGTTGCGACCCCATCGATACGGCGAACAGTCGCTCTTTAAACATTGATTCGGACACATATGTATACACGCGATATTTACTTTAGTTATAATTAGAATTCAGCAACACAGATGGTTAGAAGCATTATCGTATATTTTTCGACATATTCAGCTCTGATATCGACTCAAATTTTGTAAATTGGCGAACGGATGAATATTCATTTCAACGCAAGGTGGTTGCATGAAGATTTGACTATATGAATCCGAAACAATCAACGAGGATTTACTCAATCTTGTTGTTAAAGGCACTTGAGGCCTTAGTTGTCGAAAATATTGATATTTGTTCCAATCACCGTAAACAGAAAAACATTAAAACGCATACAGTTTCGTTCATATATACCATGACCATCGCGTAAACAGCATGTTATCATAAAGATTTACTATATTTTACCTAAGCAAGAGCCTGATTGTGTTACAGGAGACAGCACAATGCTGCTGGCTAATCACACACAGATGGCATAAACGCTCTTTATGCGTTCCATATCAGGAATTCACCAACAAATAACGCTCTTTATGTTTACCATCATAACATAAACAAACACCAGAAAAGTAACTGTTTATGCTTTTGTTTACATAACAATGGTAAAACATATGACAATAACATACTGTTTATGCGATATTTCTTATTTGTATACGGACAAAGTCTGTCTACATTTTGTTGTTCTTTCTGTTTGTGGCGGTTTTTGACGGGTGGAAATATTTTCACAGGATACCCACCGCCAAGGCCAACCGTACCTTTAAATTCCGATATATTTGTAAAAAAAAATGTGTTTCAAAGTTAGGATCCCAAGCTGTTTCTGCAGCCTATTTTCTGTTTCTGCTGCTATACCAGCCGTTCCATTCTGTCAAAATAAATTAAAACACTATTTCTGTCGATTTCGTAACAGATTGCAACATAAAACTAGGAGATGCGCG
This sequence comes from Siphonodentalium dalli, assembly GCA_032622095.1. Classification (NCBI taxonomy): domain Eukaryota; kingdom Metazoa; phylum Mollusca; class Scaphopoda; order Gadilida; family Siphonodentaliidae; genus Siphonodentalium; species Siphonodentalium dalli. The sequence goes on along the minus strand of CP136065.1, from coordinate 179,312,268 downwards.
GTTGTATCGCCGTAGAAGCGCGGTTGGCAACACAGATGGGCGTTTTCGAATGGTCGGTGTGTATATACTATATCTTCAATTTATTCTGGAATCATTATGTGGAAAATTGAAAATCATTCTAATAAATATTCCTGTTTATAACGGTTGTCTGTGGTAATTGTGAAATACTTGTGTGCATGTGCATATATTGATAGTTCTACGAGGGATTCGTGGCTCCACAAAGAGATCAAACCATCATTTCCACAGACAAGAACAGATTACTGAGTTTCAAATAAAAATCCAAGAATCCACTTATACATTTCCTGTAGAGTTGGGGTTCTGGACAAGACAGATTTATCCATGCTATGTTCCATAACTAATTGCAAGACCCCGCGGCCCACGTTACAACGCGAATTTGTAGGATTATAATATTATATTAGATATCCTGTTCCAAATTCAACAAATCATAAACTACTCTAATTTCTTAATTGTGTGTAAGTATTTATGATTCCCGAAATGAAGATGCACATATCATTACCATTCGATGCGTATTTCAACAAAACAAGTTAAAGGTACTCAATCCGATTAAGCACCCATAAATTACTATTTCATTGGCTTCGGGGGTAAAAAAAAAAAATTGGAACCGAGTCGAGGAACACGCCCATCAAAGCTCAGAGTGATCAGATATCGAATTTTGAAGTTTGTTATTTCTATTGTGTGTGGCCCAGAAACATGCCGTCAAATAGATGGTCTCAATCAAAATTACGGATGAAGATGGATAACTCTAAAAAACAAGTGGTAACGGCTAAATGTCGTGAATACTCAAGGGATAATACGACCATATCTCGTTGAATATATGCTGATAAATAACACGTATTTGGGAATTTTGATACCATAGTTGACAGTGGTCAGCATTATTTTGTTGCAATTAATCGATTCTGATAACTAAAGCGTATTTTGAAGAAATGTTGTTGTTGTTGTATCTTGATGATATGGGGACCCTCTGATCGGATTGAGTACCTTTAAGTAACTGGGAACTTAATTTAAGTTCCCAGATGGTGATGTGCAAACTCCAGGCAAAGTTATCTCCCATCGCTACGCTATATCGCAGTTATAAAGTAGAGGGCGCTGCATGGAGTTTGGGTGATGTGATGTGCGAGTAGTGTCACCAAATCCACACTGTGGTGATGTGCAAACTCCAGGCAAAGTTATCTCCCATCGCTACGCTATATCGCAGTTATAAAGTAGAGGGCGCTGCATGGAGTTTGGGTGATGTGATGTGCGAGTAGTGTCACCAAATCCACACTGTGGTGACATTCTGCAAATGTCGGGCACCATATTTTGAGGCCTGATCTGAACATTCAAAGTTAATAATTTGAAATAAATTTAATATATGGCTGGAGCCATAAATTAAATTTCGAATTTCCGTGTACAAGACGTAATCAAAATAATTCACGGATATTTGATTTGGCAATGGGTGGCACACGTGAGTGTGTAAAAAAATATGTTGATACGGGGCGTAAACTCAGGCCACTCACGTAAATCAGAACATGGGACTATTATGCATATAACATAACATTTATTTGATACAATTGCTTGAAAACTGTCCAAAAACTACTCGACAACGACAATTGGTATTTTCGCATTCCGGCTAATCTTCCATCCGTAACATTACTTCGTACTCAACAGACTTTCAAATAATGGAATTCTGGTTACCTTATTCTTCGACTCAGAGACAACGACATTTGAGTAAAGTATCCCTTTAAGTGATCTGCTGGGTAAATATAACATATGTGCTGAGTTCGGACGTTGTGTTTTCTGAAATTGTACGATATGCATGTGCTGATCGGTGAGGTTGGAATTTGTGCTAATATTAATTTAATGCTACGCTCTTTCAGATCAAAAATTGAAGTGGCCGGCTATCACTTATCAGTTAAATTCATTAAAATAAGCGCCAAGGTGTCTTTAATTTCGACCACGCCAACAGGCAACAGCGGGGTTTATGCCGTGACGTTGTAAGCCTTAGATTATAATGAATGATATGACGCCGGCGAATTTTATCAGGATCGACAGGTCTGGCTACTGCGCGCATGGACATGATTGGAATGGATTAAATATCACTTATGAGGATTTATCAAATGTCAGGTCGTTGCAGGGTGTATACATTTGGAGATTAAGGCTGTCTGATGAACCGTTTGTCAAACCACTAGGCACCCTTTCGTCGATTACTAAACTGACGAAAACGGTCCCTAAACTGAGAAGATGGGAGTTCAATATGGAAAACACCGTGTGTGGTGTTATATACCTAGTCTGTGTAGTTTGATCCTCGTTATATACACGCCACATGAAACGGTTATGATGTTGGTGAGGCAAAATGATTTCCGGATTATATGTTGCTACGGTTATTATCATTGCCTCGGTATACTTGTTGCGTCCATGCAGTGACCAAATAGCAATAAAAGGTCGCTATAGGCCACACGCCCCCCCCCCCGAATGATGTGGTTTAAATATTTGACTGCATGGTGGCCTTTTTAGAAATTACAAATTTTAATCTGGGAACGATCATTGAATATAACTTTTCTTCAAACTGTCAACGTTGTAAACACGCCTAGTTTTATTTGATTATACACCAGAAACATACGTAAATTCTAAGTCAATGAAGTTATCATCCGGAAACCGAAATAATCTGGAAATTCTAAGTCAACAACGGTCGTAAAATGAGTGAATCAAAACCAAATTCGAACTTGACCTGTATTTTCATGTAAGTAATCCATGTACCAAATTTGAAAACAATCAGATAACTAAAACTAAAATGATCATTCGGAACCCAAAAGTCTAAGTCGACAATGACCATAATAATATAACTGCGGTACAACTGGGCGGAGCTCACCCATATTAGATGTTGGTCTGTGTTTCCACGCGAGCCATACGTATACAAAATTTGAAGAAAAAAAAACAATCGGATAATTATAACTAAAGTTATCATCCGGAAAACACCTTGGACGGACGGACCCCGGTGACTTCTATAGTGCCCCCGGTTTTTTTTAGAGGACAATCAGGCCGACCAAATCTGGCCCGTCGTGGGATCACCATTGGGGTCAAAAGCTAGTGCCGTGCACCCACATTTTGATCACATCACTGGATTATCTAGAAACAAAATGGTGGTCTCCTCAGTATCATCGCCGCGTCTACTGATACTACTATATATATCTGCGCTGTGATGCATGTACATTCATCAATAATCGAAAAACCCAATTATCTGTTATATAGGAAATAGTGTTACAATATCGTCAACTGGCACGATAATGTCTGCATGGATCTTTTCGCTCGAGTGAATTTGTTGGTATCGGAGAAATATGTTCTGACATTTGAATGTCTTGTGACAATTCTTTCTTGAACACTTGAATCGCGACATTTTAAGTAATGGTAATCTATCTGATGGACGTAATCGAAATTCTAATGTCGCTGTTATCAAAGTTGAATGTTGCTGCATATACCATTAGAAAATATAATCAGATACCGCTGATGTTCTACATTTTCAATTAGGCTGGTCGTGTACTAACACGAGTACACCTACTTTGATTGAAAGTATAGAAACGTTCGATCTTATCACAATCAAGCTAGCTATTCGGTCTGTGGTTTTGCTGGATATATCAATGGGCCCTAGAGGTTTGCCAGTACAAATTAAAAATTCATTAAGTTCGCGGAAAACTTCCCTTTCTCTTATTCAAAGTCGATGAAAACACTGTACGAAAAACCATTACACTCAACAATACGTTTGGCCAATTATGCAAGACAATACATTCCATGAATTCAATGGAGAAATGTAGCTAATTCCGTTACATCTATTATTTATACGTTCCGTATAAGTTAAGCCTGGTGTTCCACATTAGGGCTATAATAGCTGACAAATGAACAAACGATTCGGTGCTATGTCCATATAATGTTATGGCCGCCTGGGTGTCATACCTAAAACTTGGCCAACACGAAAGGTCAGCAATTTCTCCAGCATATAACCATTGACAATATGGGGAGGTTGGCAAATAAAATATTGACATGCAGAAAAATAAAAATGTGATCTACTTTGCAGTTATCAGATATACATGTTTGAAATTTCATACCCCATGCATAAGGACGCGGAAGATGCATAAAACGTTAAGTCGTCAGCATAATCCGTCCATCGAAGAAGAAATTGGTTAGTTTTGTAACGTATAGCTACAGTAATTAACCAACTTAAAGGTATTCAACCCGATTCGATGGTCCCCATATAATCAGATTCCAACAACAATAACAATAACAACAGCAACAACAACATTTATAGAAATGCCGCTTCAGTTATCAGAATCGATTAATAAATAATGCTAACCACGCACTGTCAACTATATATAGTATAAAATTGCCCGAAACGTGCTATTTATCAACATGTTATTCGACGAAATTTGGCCTTATTGTCAACACAAATCCTCTTGATTTTATAGTTATCCATCTTCATCCGCAATCCTACTATTATACCGGTTCCAGAAAAAGCAATATAATACATACCAAATTGAGAAACAAATGCAGCGACTTAAATCATGACAAATTCGAAAACCACATAGCTCTTAGCCCATTCTGTGATTGTGGAAACGAAATCGAAGACGCCCACCATTACTTTTTCTTATGCATGCCCACTTTATCAGACACAACGCGTACGGCTTTTTAACAGGCTTAGAACAAAAGGTATCACTGTATACAATATCATCGACCTCCTAAAAGGTATACCAAACCTTAATAATAACAAAAACAAATTAAAATTTGCAGTTCAAAAATATACTACAAACCGCTTTACCAATTAACACATTCACCACCTGTGGGTCAACGTCACGCGCGAACGCCATCATTTTAGTACCCCAAAGCTACTACTAAACTAACTAACACATCTTTCCTATGTCAACAATCAGTAATCAAACTAAATGAACTCACATATCGAACCAGGATCTGGTAACACAAAAACCAATTTAAACATATATATACCATCTTGTTAGTATAATAACGTGTGTAATTGTATGGGGAGAGGGCTATCTAAGTTGTATAACTTGTGCCCCAATCCAAATTGTACATTACTGATACAATAAAATATGTTTAAAGGTACTCAACCCGTAAAGAGGGTCCCCATCTCAACAGATTCCAACAACAACAATCCGATCAGAGGGTCCTATATTACTATTTCTTTGGCTTTGGGGGTAAAAAATATTTGATTCGAGTCGAGGAACCCATCAAACAAAGCTCAGAGTTATTAGATATGATTTTTCAAATTTGTTATGTTCTCGAGATGAGTACTAATAACTGCCGTAATCTGCTCTGGATGTGTACTCCAAATCTATTCAAACAGACAAGGATGAATAACTCTAAAATCAAGTGGTAATTTTAACGCAATTTTGACTGAGTTCTGGGCCAGATAGTATTCCCGATAATGAAAAATAATAGATTTCTAAAATCGATATCTAACAAATCTGAGCTTTGATGGGTGACTTCCTCGACTCGAATCAAATATTTTTGACCCCCGAAGCCATTGAAATAGTAATTGAGAGGAGTTTTATCGGGTTGAGTACCTTTAAACTATCCGCAATTTGGTCCGAGAGCGTCGGCTCGTCGACTTTTTACAGGACCACTACTAGAGAGAGAGAGAGAGAGAGAGAGTGCATCTACAATACATAAATATATTACATAAACCAATAATGATATTGCACCCGGCCACATGGGGCCTATAAGTCACGCTTATAGTATGTAATTGCATGCGTGTGATGTAATGTTCAGAGGCATTGCATTGAAAATTCTTGGGATTATCGTTCATCCGTATCTATATGTCGGAAAAGTCATATATTTCATGAGAGTGATCTTTAACAATTATATATAATATGGAGTTTACCATTCCAATAGTTATTTATAGAGACAATTTTTTCTTTTCATAAAGGCATCAAAAAGGAATTTTGCTAACTGACGTGGATATGAAATTAATTCAGTCAATGCGTTGTTATTTTCATTAGTAATAGTAATATCAACGGGAATAGAATCCAGGAGCCGGGACCTTAAATGTGTGTACAGCGGGCAGCACAAAAGAAAGTGGCTTTCATTCTCTATTTCTTGCAGATCGCACAGAGTACAAATTCGTTCATCAACTTTCTCATTTCGAAATCTGCCAGTTTCTATTCTCAGCGGAAGTATTAAGTCTCGATGGTGAAAATTATGGATTTCAAAAATCGATATCTAATAACTGTGAGATTTGATAGACGGGTTCCTCGACTCGAAGCAAATATTTTTTATCCCCGAAACCAAATAAATAGTAATTGAGGGGCGCTTAATCGGATAATGCATCTTTAAATATAGCTTAAATGACCAACTATAACTGGAACATGCACAATGAGCCATAAGTCATTCATATATACTCGATTTCACATTGCTCGCGAATTGTTTTCAAGATTGCTCGTGAGCAATCACGTGTTGGAAATAGATAAAGGGAGGAATAATCGAGAACCAGTAATACCGTTAGAAAATGTCCCGAGTGTGACGATAGATCATGCCACGAATCTCTACTATATATGGCTAACGCCCGTAGAGATCATATTCCACCAGTACAAAACCTTGGAACTTTTTGAAGTTTTGACAGGGAACCTTCTAAAGTCGAAAAAATAACACGGAGAATATATTTCTTAAAGGCCCACTTAATTTTCGATTCACTGATTGTTTTTTTATAGGGCCTTGATATACGGTTATAATAAAAAATCTATAATTCATCACCATTTGAAACGTCCATGTCTCAGAAGATGCCCATTGAGAAATAGAAAACAGCTGAAATAATATAAAGATTACCCCCGTTTTGGCTCCCAGAATGCAACATAATTCAAACTAAAAATGTATTTACAATGGAAGGGGAATAACTCTATCTTTAACATTTAGAGTTATTCCTCTTCCATTTAAAATAATACAATTTGAACTACAATCCAGATGAAAACAACACGTCAGTAACTCAACAAAAACATGTCCACAGTTTATTACACTGGATAAGTTAATGTTTTGGAGCTTCCTCTTTCAAATGGTATATACTATGGCTTATATTTTATATATGTGATCTGGGGGTTCGAAAATTAAGTGAGCCTTTAATGATTATCTTTTCCTTAATAGCGTACTTCACTATATGTTGTTAATTACCTCAGTCTTTGTCTCTTCCATGTATTCTTATCAGTGAATTACTTAGCTTTGGGCTCGTCAAATTATCAGATCTATTGTTTATTGCCTACATTTTTTGTTTATATATTTATTTATATTGTTTATAGCTTACCACAGTCGTGTTATAGTAAATAGGACAATTTCCCAGTCATATACATTTAGCATTGGTCACTATCTGAACTGCAGCTATATATGTGATATATGCTCACGATACACGAGTACGCAGATAATGTATGACAGCAATCCTCTTCTTCGGGGTCAGACACACGTTTTTCCAAAGTCTCTTGGTATTTCAACATGGATTTACTCAAAATATATCAGGAATTTCTTTGTGAATTTGGTACAAGCGATTAACGTGACACAAAATTTAAGAACCATCGACCCATTGGATATTATAACCTCATTACTTTACTTTTATGACATGAAAAAATATTATAAAATTTCACTGTTTTCCGGTCCCAAGAACTTCTGTAACATATATATTAATTTTTTTTCAAAAGTATTGTTCATATATTCATGATATCATATCTGAAGATCGTGAGAATGTTCATTTCATGCCTGTTGAAAAATTGGGCTCAGATGAGTTATATGAGTCATGGTTTAATGACCAAATTAAAGCTCTTTTATCGTCTCTTATTAATTGCTCAGATTCTATATACAATGAAGATCATGATATGTGAAATTCGAGATTTTTCGCCAGATAGATCCAGAGAAATTCTTTGGTGAAAATCTCTTGCAATTTTTGGCTGGATTTATGCAATACGTGCGTCTCCCCCTTAACCTATATAAATAACTCAACCAAAAAAAGAGTTATGCTTAAAGGTACACAATCCGATTCGATAGTCCCCGTGTCATCAGATTCCAACAACAAAATTTCTTCAAAAGACGCTTTAGTTATCAGAATCGATTAATTACCGAAACATAATGCAAACCACTGTCAACTCAAGCATAGAATTTTCAAAAATATCAAACATTTTGTACAACACAATTTGTTATCGAGAGTATGTCGGTCTGCTCAGGAGCGTTAATTCGGATTATGCATCTTTAACATTTTGCTGTCTCATTGTGAATCCCGTCCCCATATTAATATAACTGTCGAAAAGATACAAATCTTCAAGTGACTTCGGTCACAAGTGTTCGAGGTTGTGAAATTTGAACGCTAAAATCCCCTTAAAATAAATCTATTCGATGTCCGGTGTTTGCAGCATCGGAAATGAGTTTAGGATAGATCACTAGTCTAAAGGCGTGCTAATTGTTTTTTTAGATATATATAAACTAATATTGCAATTGCCAGTCGTGATATCTAGATGCCATTTTCGAGCAAATCATGACGTGGGTTTCCCGGCCCTGTTCTTGTCTCCGCGCGTGTCGGCAATTCGATTTTCCAGGCAAGTACCGGTAACAAATAAAAAAGCTATCAATTGCTTTCAAGGTATTTTTTTTTTATATATATCGAGAAGAGTATCTATACCGTGTTCTCCGCCTTGCTGAATTATTCACAGAAACGGCTGTCGTTCGCGCTTATGCGACCGAACAATCAGGGAAGTTTGCGTGAATTACCCCAGTCAATTAAACACCCCAAGCCAACTGGTTTCCCGCAACTCTGCAATTAAAATTCTACTAGACGAGATATAAGACATTCTGCTCCAAAGTCACGTCGCAGCTTTCGGGCGAAACGCGTGACATCATATTCAGCGAATATTTTTTTGCCCAAAATAGGAATAATTTCAACACAATTACGGCGCGATATAATACAGTGAGAAAAAAAATCCGCATAAATATCCCGAATCAATCCAATTAAAATCATGTTATTTATATGTTCGTCAGTATAGTAGTTATGACAGAATACAACCTATATATAGCAGCTTCTGACATCGAAATGCTAACGTAAGACACGTGACACGAAGGTGCACATGCATGACTATACATATTACGTAATTTGGTAGACAAAAAAAAATAACTCAACTAAATTAATACTAATAATAAATAAATAAATAAAATTCTGTTGATGTTGATGTGGATACGAATATGAAAGTGATATGCACATTTTCCTTAATTTCCCACTATACATGCAATGTGCAAAGACTATAGAACTGTAACATAAACTCGACGACCTCAACTTTCAAATTAGCGATTTCAAGCATTTAATTTGGGGAATTCCAAGTGAAACTTCATCAAGAAATGAAAAGATGTTCCGCATTGTGCAGGCATATATAGCTGCAACAAAGCGTTTTGAACCGGACTAACTTTCAACGAACACACCAAAATGATAGACCTTTCCACATCATATTCGGCTACCGAGTCTAAAAAAGAATGCCAAAAAAGACAATATTTTTTTTACAATAAAATATGTTTAAAGTAAAAAGAAGGAGTAGGCCTACGGGCACAAAATGACAAAATTCGAAAGGGACGAAATGTTTCGTCCAAACAAAAGACGATATATAACAACACTCTGTGAAATCTACGTCTGTCCCCATAACTGATGTGGTTAGGTGGTGGGTACCACCATCGCAGTCTGGGGTTGACGAGGTCCCGCGATGTATAGAATCCGCGATGTATATAGGCTAAAAATCGAGACCGATTTTCAAGCTTGGTCTGAGTTTAGGCACTCTCAACGACATCTAATAGTGCCATTCCATTCCGATCGATTCGGATCGATACATGGCCAATTCGATAAGAGATCAAAATTTGTTCATGCTCACTGAAGCAAGCACATTTGAAGCAATAAGTATAAGATATATCATCGTGATAATCGTATACGAGAAATATCCACGGGTGGCTATTTCGAGTGAATGTTTAAAGGTGGATTATCTCTTCCGCAAGATTATCTATAGTCTCCTGGGTATATGAAATAATAATTTCGAATGGAAAAACCCTGTCCGGAAATGCGTCTATAAATTAATATTGATTTTATTTGGATTGTTTTTTCGTATAAAATAACTCTGTACCGTTCAATCATGGTCCCTGGTATTCACGACCGTCTTTTTTATGTGAGTTTTGTTGGTATTTTCAGAGATTTTAATCATTGAGAATAAGCATATGATAAATAGAGGATCTCACATGAGTTTCTATTTTATACGGAATTTATCAACCGAGTTCACTAAATTCGATTTGAGCCGAGGTTTACCGAGGCTCAAATAGAATTTAGTGGACGAGGTTGATAAATTACGTATAAAATAGGACGAGTGTGAGATACTTTTTATCACATGATAAAATAAACGCGAAGCAATGCGAAATATCCATCGAAAACAACGATAATAAATTGCAGCGATCGCAAGTCATTTGAAGAACGATGTGACGTCATCGCACGCGCTGATATTAAACGTGTCTCTTATCGATAATTATGAAACTGCTTTTATGGGCAAATTATGTGATAAATATCTATGTCTTATCTTAATACGAAAGAGTATTAGGGACAAAGTACAAACAATTACCAGAATAAAAAATTTTATTTTACCTTTTATCTCGAAATTTTAACTTTTGACAAAAAATGGAAATGCTTAATTTAATCTCGAAATTTTAACTTTATCTGGAAATTTTAATTGTTTTGATGTAGATATTAATACCGCATTGAATAGGCTATCACACCATTATAATTTATCGAATTTAATCAACATCTGCCCAAGAACGCCGATGAACAATATACACCGATAACACTGTACACTGAGTTAGAATGTCTCTTCGCTGGATAGAAGACACGCAATATTTGTCGTGGTTCGGGTTATCAAATTGTCAGCTCTTTCCAATTTAGAAAATTCAAATGAATATTTTGTTCAGTTTTTAAAACATTTACCAATGAGTTTGGGCAGAAATGTTGCTACTTAGAATTGTCCAGTTTCATATTATATTATTGGGTGGCATGCAGTCAAAGAACTTGTTGTGTGAGGGGATTCCATTTATACCTAACAATAAAGAGCGTTTCTAATATCACTCCTTATCATTTATCTTGCTCCCTACAGCGAATATAGTCTCCATATGAGTAGTTCATCAAACTGTCGTAATGTTTCGACCCATTTGAACCACCGGAACGTGAGCCATAGCCAACTAAGGCCACGACTTAATTGAAATCGTTCAATGGAGATTAGCCCAAGTCTGCTCGTACGTAGACCAGCTAGGATATTGGGATAGCGAACGTTCAGTTGTACTTAACTTCGGCTAATTCCACGAAATTTCTGTACTGTGCAATATACGTCGACTTTACTCCTGTAAATAGCCTAATTTCAATATTTAATTTAAACTAGGCTGAATGTCATCGTTTGAGCCCTGTTCCCTATTTTGTACCAACGTTCTCCTAGATTGCCCGAGGTAGGGATATCGATTCCCCGAAAGGTGTCAGCAGTAATTAATGAACGCCTCATTGACCCTACTAAGTAGCCCACGTATGTCATACTTTTGAGCGAACTTCTGTTCTACAATGAATTTATACTACAGTTTTCTGCGATAACTTGGGAAATTTGTTCCCGAGTCACATTATATAGTAGTTTCATTAATTTATTGCTTCTGTGTATTGAGATAGACCATAACGTGCAAAGAAAAAATTCGATTAGCGAGCGATTCACTCTAAACGAAACCTCAAATTATATTTTGCAATGCTTACTTCGATCACAGTATTAGTCAGGTTCGAAATTCAAATTTTGCCGCGCTTCCTGGCATTAGCGGGAAAATTATGTATTCACAGTTCGGGCATATAGAGTTGTTTATTATAGGCGGAGCCTATTTCGAATTGTGGCCAATGAGAATGAGATTTGTGGTAATTGTTCAGATCGCTAGAGCGGAGAATTCGTCATTCTAGCCGTGTAACTTCACTGAGAGGGTCACATTAATTTTCAAATTTTTTTGTATAAATTTTTTTCAATCAAATGAAAGAAATCATCAATGCTGTGTCCAGCTATATAGCGTTCTTCATTCTGTAATATAACTCAGCTGAAAGATGACAAATTATTCACACTGTTCAGAATATTGATACATCTATAATTATGAGTAGATTTCAATAAGGGTGCGGTCCGAACACCCGAGCTGCACATACGAGTGGGCTTCGGATTTCAGGTTTCCAGTCCCTATATAAAAGGGGTGCATGGTTTTTCCTGACCGGCTGTGCAGACTTTCTAGGATGTATTTACATTGTGTATGTAAAATATTATAGCATGTGCCCACATATAACCTGTAAAGCATGTTACGCAATAAACGCCGTCTGTGACCACAGCTAGCGCGGCTCAGTCGCAAATGAGTGTTTGTTTGAAATATGAGAGAATTGGGAATACTGGAATAAAAGTGAAAGGTGCGGGCATTTTTCTTTCAGAAGCTTTTGAGATTTGTTTCTAATGGTATTTTTTATGCTGATTTCAAAAACCAATGTTGGCAAGTCGACAAATTATTATTTCTGACCCAAAATGACAATTCAAAATGGCCGCCATCAGAACAAAGTCTAGATTTTCGTTCACTATTATATGTTGTTCTAAGACGTTTGAATATGATGCATTTCCGTATATACTTTCGAACGAATTGTGACAAGAGACACTATACACACAACATATTTGGTAATTTAAAGTGAACATGTTTGACATTTAACACCATTTATGCCCAAAAATTACCCCCAAAAAAACGCGAATTTTATAAATTATTGCGGTCTTAAAAGGAAGAAAGTGAAATATGCCGGAACTATATCCTTCAAATGGTTTAGACAGTTGTGTCTAAATTTAATTTGTATTCTGATTACAAAAAAACAATGTTGGCAACTCGACAAATAATTGTTTCTTACCTAAAATGACAATTAAAATTGGCCGCCATCAGAACAAAGTCTAGATTTTCGTTCACTGTTATATGTTGTTCTAAGACGTTTGAATATTATGCATTTCCGTACTTTCGAACGAATTGTGACAAGAGACACTATACACAGAACATACGTGGTAATTTAAAGTGAACATGTTTGACATTTAACCAAATTTATGTCCAAAAATTAAAAAAAAACGTGAATTTTATAAATTATTTTCGGTCTTAAATGGCAGAATGTGAAGTATGCCGGAAATATATCCTTCAAATGGTTTAGACAGTTGTGTCTAAATGTAATTTGTAATCTGATTCCAAAAAACAATGTTAGCAACTCGACCAATAATTATTTCTGACCTAAAATGACAATTCAAATTGGCTGATATAATAATCAGTTAAAAATTCGAAAATCATCAGTAATATTACGAAACTAGTTCATCAACACCCAATGCGACACAATTTGCCATCATATAGCCAAAAAATGGTCACAAAAAAGCCTTATTTATTACTGCAGTCAGTTCCACAATTGCAGAGTGGTGTGCAGGGTAACTCTGATTTTCTGCATGTACACCTTGCAGTTACACACCCCTTCTTGCACCCACATTTGATTATTTCCAGACATGATTTTGGAATGGGTTCTAGTGACATTATGGTTGGATCTAATCGACCATTTTTTTCTTTCCATCCCATTGTCGACGGATCCGGGCTTTTGGAAGTTCCAGCCACCATGAGCACATCACAATCTGCAGAAAATTTGTCTAGGTAACCAAGCAATAAGCCAATAACACTAGAACACCGACGTCCCTACTTACCACAATAACTTGTTTCAGATTGCACCCCATACTGACATCAAGTGAATGAAGGATAAGTCTAGTGTCAGCCTCTCCGTGATTAGACTCTATAACCCTTTCACTTCTGTTCCATCTACCGAACAATCTATATTGGATGGGAACATCACGATTTGTTATTGTCCTTCGGTTCAATGGTTCATTGCGACTTCTTCGCGATCTGGTGGCAGTCTTTATAGATTTATCCGAGTATATGTCGAACACTACATCAATCCTGACATAGCCTTCGCTCTTCTTCAACACGCACACTGAGAATACATCGGCCAAATCTCCAAATGTATTTACCTTTTCCGGTTTACCTATGGCCACAACAAGGGCCTGACCGTCAAGGACAATACCTGCACGGGGAGATGGTGTCACTTGAAGTTGACTGAAGAACACATGTAGTTTACTTCGTGTGAGAATATTCGCTTGTGAATAACGTATGTGGGTTGATGACGCTGCAAGATGGCAGTCTTTGTGTGATATGAAAGTTCACCATTGGAATTTATCATAACTGAAATATTAGATGAAATATGATGAAAGTTAGTGAGGTTGCACAGGAAATTAAAAATGACGACCTGTGGGTGAAATATAGGTGCACACTGCTTGTTGTAATTGTTTTTCTGCTGTTTTGTCCATATGACCAATGTCACCGAGAAGTAGTTTCATATCGATGGAGGTAACAGGCATAGAAGAGTTTTCACCCTCTGTTGTTAGGATGGCTTCTACAGTTTGAAGTAATAATGTTCGTTGAACTGTATAGGCTTTACATTTCAATAGAAAGTGATTCGTTGATTCTGGATTGTCACATATGTCACATAACACAGATTTTGGAATGGTATGTGGAATGTCATAAATTGTATTTGCTGCTAGGCTATTATGTCCAGTAATTAAACGAATAATGTTTGTTTCATCCTCTTTGTTGAAAGCTGCATTTATATATCCACATCCTTTCATGTTTATTGTAGGATTATAGGTCACGAGTATGATGTGCTTTATCTGAATTGTCCCAGCGTTTCTGCCATTTTTCACCGAGTTTGTTTTTCAGTACTTGTTTCAGTTGTTTAACTGATAAGAGGTCACCTTCGAGACTGCTATCTGTATTTATTGTCAGGTTGTGAGCATATTTAGCAGCTTCTTTGGCATGAGAGTCGACAATAACATTGCCAGTTATGTTAGAATGAGAAGGGCACTATTTGAGTTGTACTGTCAGCTTGTGTTCATCATATAATTATATTATACAAGTTTTGCTGGATGTTACAGATGAGTTGATGATTTTCATCTGGGATTGAAATTGATGTAAGTTTTTCCAGGGCATTTTGAGTCAGATATAATAGTTATATTGTTTGTATTGTTATTGCTGAGCCAATCACTGATATAAATATTTACATTGTTCCGAGATTTACGATCCTTTATAAAGCTTTGTATATATGAAAACATTCGGCCATTTATGGTCTTCCACAAGGCTCGGTGTTAAAACATTAATAACTTTTCCAAGGCTTTTATAAACAGTGCATGGAAAGAAGATATGATCTTTATTGTACATTGGTTCTGGTTCAAGTTTTAGAAGAAGTGGTGTTGTTTCAAACAGATATCTGGCACATGAGTCAATATATTTAAGGGGAGTCATTTTTATGTTCTTTGACGTATACATCAGGTCTGTTTTTAAAGCGTCCTTTTCGCTTTTCCGAAATATTCGGAGGAATTCATGTGCACATATTTCTTTAAATCGAAAACAAGTGGAGTAAGACCCGAAAGTACTTCTAGGGCTTCAGTGGCACAAGTCATGGTTGCACTAGTTATTTTTATTAAAGCATGTCTTTGTATACTTTCCAGTTCATTAGTGCAGATTGAGAGATCATCGACCAGGCAGGAAAGGCGTATTCGATTATAGGTCGAATGATAGTTTTATATAGTTGAATTCTAGTTTTAGCTGTGACCCCACCAATGCCTAAGAAATGTCCTAGTTTAGCAGATGCTGCCGCCGCTTTTTGTTTAATGGGGTCAACATGATCCTTGGATATTAGTTGTTGGTCTATAGTTAAACCCAGAACTATCTTTGATTTTACAAATGCTAATGGTTTATTAATGATTAATCATTCGAATATCTGGCAAATTGTCTATTTGTGTAGGGCCAATATACATCACATCAGTTTTTGTTACATTAATACATATACACCATTTACTGCACCAGTCACTTATTTGTTTTAGATAATCGTTCATTTGGATGGTGGCTAGAGTTAATGTTTCTTCCTTGGTTATGATAGTCACATCGTCTGCAAACTGTATGTTGCTGATTTGATCATTTGGTGGCTTTAGAAGGTCACTCGTGAATTGAATAAACATAATTGGACTTAACACCGAGCCTTGTGGAAGACCAATTGACGTTTTTATCCAATCACTGATATAATTATTTACATTGTTGCGAGATTTACGATCCTTTAGAAAGCTTTGTATATATGAAAACATTCGGCCATTTATGCCGTTTGTAAAAAGTTTATACAAAACCCCATTCCTCGAGATTGAATCAAATGCACCTTCAAAGTCAATGAAAGTTAGAAGGCCGTGGTTATGTTCATTCTTTATAGAGAAACACTCTTCGGTGATGTCAATAAGGGCATGAGTTGTCGATT
Source organism: Siphonodentalium dalli (assembly GCA_032622095.1). NCBI lineage: Eukaryota > Metazoa > Mollusca > Scaphopoda > Gadilida > Siphonodentaliidae > Siphonodentalium > Siphonodentalium dalli. Next base: position 179,295,854 of record CP136065.1, on the reverse strand, counting down.
TGAATTTTCTGTATGCATATTGTTTGTCATTTAAGATATTGTCGCTTTCCAGTTTCCAGATTAATCGGTTTGTTACAATCCTTTCATACATTTTACACACTACACTGGTAAGACTAATAGGTCTGTAACTTTTGGCTTGATGATATGTATATTAACCAGGTTTTGGAATGTATACCTTGTCATCAGTTAGAAAGTCTGATGGAATTAAACCAATTTCCCAACATCTTTGAATGAATTTGGTGAGAATTGAAGTTAATTTGTCAGACCCTTATTTTATCATCGCTCCGCTGATATACCAACGCCACTTGGTAAGGATTTCTGACATGATCATAGTTCTTATGTTTTAGGATTAAATTTGCCTATGTCTGGATCAGTTCATATTGTTCTTATCAATAGTGAAAAATTACCATTATTGCAAAATTGTGGTGGTCAAAATAAGATAATAGGTGACGAAATATAGTTCCGACGTTAAAAATATCCTTGTGGCAGTGATCTATCGGAGTGTTACCGGCGAGGGTGCTGCATGGGGTTTGCTTCAAGTAGTGGAATCTAGAACAATCGGGACAAGCCTTTCTTTCACCATTGAACAATAAAGAGCGTCCATGGTCACTACATTCCTCATATGGAGAAAATAAAGAGCGTTTTTTAAAAAGTTTATAAGTCATTAGGCACATTCTCTGTTATGTGTTTCCAACCACCAATACATCATGTAATGTAAAGTTTGCAGGTGGTAATTAACCGCATATTATAGCTGAATAGGTCATTGTCGCATGGTTTCTGACAAAAAGACACCCAGGATCTCTTAAACTGTCAAAAAGACACACAGGATCTCGTAAACTGTCAAAAAGGCACCAGGATCTCAAAGTCTCGCCAAACAACGGGAATTTTGTTTAGTCGTCTGCTATTAATATTATAATTATTTGTTTGTGATCGGAGTGAAATATCAACGAAATTTAATTCGGCTTTGAGTCTGACTGACATAGCAATTCCGCATCCTTGATAGTTGGACCAATATTAATAGCAGGCGACTAAACAAAATGCCCTTTGTTTGGCGAGACTTTGATATCCTGTGTGTCTTTTTGACAGTTTAAGAGAGCCTGTGTGTCTTTTTGACAGTTTAAGAGATCCTGGGTGTCTTTTTGCCAGAAACCATGCGACAATGACCTATTCAGCCATATTATAGGGAGGTTTGCATTGAGTAGTTTGCAACTTAAAACTTGAGGTGCTATCAGGAATCAGTTTCCAATCGTCGAGGATCGTCGCATTTTCATTTGAGTTTTTTGGTGGCCATTCGCAGAACTATTTTTAGTCGAGTTTTTTTTCAAAACTCGACTTATAGTTTGATGGGGGACGGTGGGGCGGGCGGGCGGCGGACGGGCGGGCGGGCGGCGTGTTTTGCTTATAACTCAACCGTTTATAAATCGGGTTCGTCCGCACATTTATTACAGAGTTATGGCCCTTTGAATTTTCAGCTCGTTAGCGCGATAACTTCAACAAACGTTATCCGATTTGATTGAAATTTGGTATATAGGTGTCTCCCAAGAATATCTCGGATGAGTTCGAAAACCGGCCTGGTCCGATAAAATTTGATAGAGTTATGGCCCTTAATTAGTCATTTTTCACGAATTTTCAGCTCGTTAGCGCGATAACTTCAACAAACGTTATCCGATTTGATTGAAATTTAGTATATAGGTGTCTCCCAAGAATATCTCGGATGAGTTCGAAAACCGGCCTGGTCCGATAAAATTTGATAGAGTTATGGCCCTTAATTAGTCATTTTTCACGAATTTTCAGCTCGTTAGCGCGATAACTTCAACAAACGTCCTCCGATTTGTTTAAAATTTGGTATATAGGTGTCTCCCAAGAATATCTCGGATGAGTTCGAAAACCGGCCTGGTCCGATAAAATTTCATAGAGTTATGGCCCTTAATTAGTCATTTTTCACGAATTTTCAGCTCGTTAGCGCGATAACTTCAACAAACGTTATCCGATTTGATTGAAATTTGGTATATAGGTGTCTCCCAAGAATATCTCGGATGAGTTCGAAAACCGGCCTGGTCCGATAAAATTTGATAGAGTTATGGCCCTTAATTAGTCATTTTTCACGAATTTTCAGCTCGTTAGCGCGATAACTTCAACAAGCGTTATCCGATTTGATTGAAATTTGGTATATAGGTGTCTCCCAAGAATATCTCGGACGAGTTCGAAAACCGGCCTGGTCCGATAAAATTTGATAGAGTTATGGCCCTTAATTAGTCATTTTTCACGAATTTTCAGCTCGTTAGCGCGATAACTTCAACAAACGTCCTCCGATTTGTTTAAAATTTGGAATAGAAATACTTGCCAAGAATATTTCGGACAAGTTCGAAAACCAGCCTGGCCTGATAAAATTTTATGGAGTTATGGCCCTTAATTAGTCATTTTTCGATTTTACCTATTAATTAGTCTACCGATACTGATGCACACCAATTGGCGGTAGCCACCGGCGGTAAGCCACCGAAAACGAGACACAGCATCTCTGATGCCACCTCTTGTTTGTCGAATGAAGGACCAAAAACAACATAAAAGAATACAACTAGTATTCAACCACGTTTGCAATAATCTGACAGACATAAATACTCAATACTGGTTCATCTTTTCAGACACGTTGTTTTATGTTGACCTTTCTTCCAAAACAAAACAAAAAAGTTCTGCACATGGCCACTGCATGAGAAACTAAAATATGCAATGAAAATTGTTATAGTTATTTTCCCGCAGACATTCACGATTTCAGACAATAAACTGAGCGCATACCCGAGTTGGGTTCATAAGTTAGATAATGCCGTGTGTTTTTTGCAAATATTTCCTGTCAAACTCTCCAGTGACCAGCCTTGAAAATTGTTGTTTTTATTTTGTTTAAACAATCTTTTTCACGTGATTAGAACGTATCTCTCACATTGTGAGGTGAACATGTTGTTATAGTACTATAGCATACATTGGTTATAACGGATAATGATTTTTTCATTCATATTAATTGTTTGATATTGAGATTTTTTTTAATATTCACGATTGGGACATTTCTTAAGTTAAAGGTACGGTTGGCCTTGGCGGTGGGTATCCTGTGAAAATATTTCCACCCGTCAAAAACCGCCACAAACAGAAAGAACATCAAAATGTAGACAGACTTTGTCCGTATATAAATAAGAAATATCGCATAAACAGTATGTTATTCTCATATGTTTAACCATTGTTATGTAAACAAAAGCATAAAAAGTAACTTTTCTGGTGTTTGTTTATATTATGATGGTAAACATAAAGAGCGTTCTTTGTTGGTGAATTCCTGATATGGAACTAATAAAGAGCGTTTATGGCATTTGTGTGTGATTAGCCAGTAGCATTGTGCTGTCCTCTGTAACCCAATCAGGCTCTTGCTTAGGTAAAATATAGTAGGTATTTATGATAACATGCTGTTTACGCGATGGTCATGGTATATATGAACGAAACTCTATGCGTTTTAATGTTTTTCTGTTTATGGTGTTTGGAACAAATATGAATATTTTCGACAATTAAGGCCTCACGTGCCTTTAATAAGCCAGACACTGAAGGGCGTGAGTTAAGCAACAAGCGACATATCTAAATGTACCAACAAGTAATTATAGCGGACAATTGACACTAAATTGCACCATAGCAAGCCAGCGCACATATTATAACCTGGCTATAGTGTTGTACTTGTGACACCAGTCATTTCGCCCAATTTGGGCGTTACTCTGATGGCTGTTTCTCATCTGACGTGTGTGTCAGGATAGAGGAGCTGGAGGATTTGTGTAAATGTTAGCCCAAACTACATTTCCAAGTAACGATGGTTTATTTTGAGGAATCGTACCACATCAGATGAATTCAGCCCAAATATGTTAACAGTTGTCGTGTAAAACATTTGCAGTAGGTTAGCGTTATTTGTTTTTTTGCGGATGTCGTTTAACATGGGGAAAATAGACTACTACGTTTGAACGGCATGTGCATTTGTCGTTTTTTAATTATAACAACATGATAATCAATAACAGAGGCAGTCTCTGTCAAATACAGTCGCTCTATTTACGATACTAATTGGGGAACTTTCTAAATTAAATTACGCGTAAACTAGCGTAAACGGATACCTGCTGCAAATTATAGGAGGTGCCGGAATCGGCCTACTCGCCCCAGTGCTAACTCGCCCCAGTCGACGTGTGCCAACTCGGAATAAAAGGCCGGCTCGGAATAAAATGTATACGGGGTGTTATATGGCGTTTGGTCCGTTGTTTCTCAATGAATATTATTGAAATTTGGTGTATATGTCCGGGCTGGGACATGGAATACAATAACGTTTGAATTGTTTTTAAATTTAAAAATGTGTTGATTTTATTCAACTTTTTCGTTCTGAAACACAATATACTCGTCATGTCGATATCTAGTATTACTTAGAAATTTCAGCTTTCCAGATTCATAATCGCTCCATTGACTGTAACAGATGAAATTATCCCCCTCTTCGGATCGAGTGTCACTGAAACTTTATTTTGTTAGACTGCCTGTAGTCACTGATTATATGTGGAAATAATCTGTAATAAGATGTAGCACTGTTTTAGTTTATATTTACATTTAGTGCTGTTTTTTATACAACAATTCCACCCAGGCTTCTCAACGGTACGCAGTACCGGTACCGCGTACTCGGGCATTTTTTGCGGTAACGGTGCTGGTGTGCAGATCCGCCGGTACTCGGTACTGTGGTTGCATATATGCACATTCGTAGATCAGCAGGCTGTCTGGCAAAATACAGTAGTATCAAGTTTCGCTCTTTAAACTACACGCGATGCACATCGATCGTGATTGTATTCATGGCGTGAGAGGTCGGTCACGGAAGGGTGGTTCCTGGTTTGTATGTGTCTATTATAACTCTTCAATGGTTGAATTCCAATTCTTTGAAAGCACGGCCTTGTGATATTGTTTTAATCTTCAAAGATTATTTTGTGTTGGGAACTTGTGATTGCAACTTATGTTTTTGCCTTTATTTTTGCCCAGTTGTGGCAATTATACAGTTACAATTTCTTATCATGTATTCACCAACGACCCCAACCACAAGTATGGCCCACACGTTTTGATTAATCACATACACACGTACCCGTTCACATGTCGTATCAGTTTGCATATATAAGGTAGACCATTTTGAATTTAAATGGGACTCATGGAACCTCCAGTTATATAATAAAATCGGGAACGAATATCCACGAACCGTGCACAGTGTACATGTAATTTGCTGAATAGACATGATAGTTCATATTTGGTATAGGAACTCGTGGAGAGAAATTGTTGCCTAACTTGACTCATTATTGTTTAGATTTAAAATGGCCGGCCGCGCGACTTTGCAAATCCATTTAATCTGATTGAATATTGGGAAGTGAAAACCACCGACGTGTGTCGCGTAACTTTCTATCAGTTTATCACACACAGAAGAACAATAAGTTAAACCCACAAAACGTGTGCAACGAATAGTTCTATTTTGGTTGATTGAATTGTCTATGTTGTCATTTGCTCATCACTAAACTCTACGGGAAAGTTTGTTAGTATATTCCAAAATGGTATCTAATATCCCGAAATAGTTTCTTTATTCTGATATCAAATTATCATTAGTTCATGTTAATAATAGAGTTCGTGGCTTGTGATTTTCAGCACTCTATTACCTCCAGATATTCCTAGAACTATAAAATGGCTTGCACGGTACCAGCAAAGTATCGATACCGGTACCGGCATGTGTGGTACCGGCGGTACTTTGAGAAGCCCGATTCCACCTAGATCATCATGTGGTCGACCATACATGGGATGTGATGACCTGGTTGAATTAAGAGCGGTTTGATGGATCACTTCTGTCTTCGAGCTAGATTATACTTATAGAACTCATAGCCATAATATATGGTTTATTTTGTGTATACTAGTATAACTATAATATAGTTATTTTCAGTACCTTTATATACCAGTAGTGTGGATAACAATGCATATGTATATGTGTATATGTAAATTGATTCAACGGATTCACTGGTTTTGTTCATTAGTCTATCAAATTTGCGGGGAAAACATGGCCACCAGCAGTACACCCTGCCAAATTTCAAATTTGAATCAATTGGAGCACCCTGCAACCAGAATTTATTGGAGAACTGTTTCTAATGTGGATATTTTTGGGTCACCACTAGATGGGAGCCATATTTTTTCTCTCAAAATATCCTTGTGAAAACATCACTGCCAGCGGTGATCTTGAGTTTTACTATTTTTATGGCTAAATAGTTTGGTTGATCCTACAGACGACATACATTGTCCGATCGTCACCAGATTCCACAATGATCTTCTGGATAACCAGGATGAGAGTGATCTATTTTTTCCGAATTTCGTTATAAACATGACCACAGACAGCAATTTTGTATCTTACTCTGTGTATGATTGAATTCTTTTCTTTAGCACCTCTACAGACCACATCCCTCATCTGATAGTCACCAAACTTCATATTGATCTTCGGGGTCACCACTAGATGGGAGTTATCAAATGATTTGAATTTCATTGGAAAACATGGTCGCCAGCAGCATCTTCTATTTTGCTTTTTATATACATGTATATCTCTTCGTGCGGATAGCCAGTATTACTTGGGTAGTTCAACTTTCCACATTCCTGTCATCATTTGAAATATAAAAATTTACCTGATACATGTAGTCCAATGAAAATTAACAAGGGTCCATAAATTAAATTTACCTATGATCTTATTATTCCTCACAATCACATGCACCCTTCAAAATTTTGTTTCGCCGTATCTAATTTTTAATGACCCCTATGGTAATATTGATATAGATACATTTGTCAAACATTTCTTTGTACAATATACAGGTATAAAGTTTGTAACTAAATCTAGAAATATATAATACTAGCAGGTTAGCCCGCCACTGGCGGCGTTCGTCAGAAAAATGACAATTTTTATTTTTTTTAATTAATTTTTTAGTTAATTTTTATAATTAATTTTGTAATTAAATTTTTTTGTTTTTCAATGAGTTAATATTCATTTTTTGTTTATAACATGAGTTAATTGTGCATTTTTCCCGATTTTGACCTTGAATTGATCATTTTCAAGGTCAAGGTCAGGTCGGGGTCACAATTTAACCCGTCCATGACACTTCCCGTAGGTAGCAAGTTTGAGCTCAATCGGTTCGAGTCTATAAAGGACACACACATATATATAATTTGTGGGTACCCGTTTCAAGGTGAAGAAGACATAAGAATCACACAACACGCAGTACCCGTCCCTAAAAGAGGTATGCTTTAAGGTACATCGTGCGGAAAAACTGACCCGATGAAAATTTACCCCGTTCCTAGGAACGACAGACATAAGAATCACACAACACGCATTTTTTTTCACACAACACGCAGTACCCGTCACTAAAAGATGTATGATTGAAAATTTTCCCCGTTCCTAGGAACGACAGCCATAAGAAACACACAACACGCATGTTTTGTTTTCCGATGAGTTAATTCTGCCTTTTTAATCAAGATAAATGCATTTCGCGTTTTTCGTCCGCAGTTTCGTAGGCACATGCGAGCGTTTAGCAACGCCGATGACAATAAAGAGCGTTAGTCGGTTAACAACTCCAAATATGGTCAATATAAAGATCGTGCCTGCCTTAACCCCCCGATGTGCCGTTTGCGGTTATTTTGATTATTGGGAGTGGAGAATGAGTGCTCAGAGCTTGTCCAAAATGCGACGTTGACTATTCCCGTGGGTTTATCTGGACAAACAATTTTTCAATTGGTCCAGAAACATGCCTATATCAGCACGTTCGATGACATGGTCGCACGTGAAATTGGACCCGTCCATATTGCTCCTGGGATCGAAGTAGTCCTACACACAAATTTAGTCGGATCGGTCAAGGTCCAGAAACATGCCTATGAGCGAGGTTAGGTTGACACGTTAAATACCAAATCCGAGTCGGATCGGTCGAGCAGTGTGCGAGTCTATAACACACATACATACGTGCATTCATACACACATACATACATACAGATATTCCAAAATGTATAATCGATAGCTACAAGAATTCTATGATAAATAGTTCACGGGCGATCTGATGCATGCATCTTAGTTTTCTTGTATTACCTCACATTGTTGACGGGCGATCTGATGCATGCATCTTAGTTTTCTTGTATTACCTCACATTTGTATACATACATTGAAAGGGGTAAGGCTGATCCTTTGATTCCTCGTCAAACTATAGACATACCGTTTCATTCCGCGACCACGTTTGTTCCACCCGAACAGAACAATGTCATCATGATTTTATCACACATACACACGCTGATATTTGTTTAGCTATCCATGTATATATCCGTTTAATGTTATCCGGAATAAGTTTGTATAATTTTCTGACACACCCGTTTCCACTTGATTATACCTTTACTCGATTAACATATTGTGGAAAATCAGCAACTTTCGTTGAATCATCATTGTTGAACTGAATCATCTGATCGGATATATAAATATCGTATTAGTACAATGTGCCAATGCGGGGTCGTTTCAAGTGTTACACAGGTAGAGTTGGGGACAATATTATTATTATCCACAAACGATCATTATTATATTATCTTATCGAGTTAAGTGTGAAGCCTATTTACGTATCCGAATATATCGTCGTGTCATATTCTTATTGTGATGTGTATGACCATGAAATTTTATGTCAAATTCTGCGCATTTAGAATATGTTTTCAAACTGTCGGTTTTCAAACCATGTCTTTATATACGTGTGTGGCCGGTTGTGCATCAACGTTGGTATGCATTAAAGATGGCACTCTTCGATGCTGAGTTAATATTTAACTGGAATCCAAGGCAGATAAGATATTAAATGTTCCGGAATATTCGCCACAAAGTACGAATGATTAATTTTATGGTATGGTGGTTTACTCAATATCCGTTAACAGTCCCCAAAGAACTATAACCAACGTGCGCGCTCTGTGAATGTATTGACGTACGCCCAGTGCTGCACGCGAATCTTACCACATCGCATGAGTATAGTATAGTATACTGCCTATGCTATCAGCAGTATAAGTAGAGACTTGTCTGACGAGAACGCATTCATGATCAGTTCCAAGAGTTCACACAACACATTTTTTATCTTGCTGTCATCATTGGGGCCCCGGTGTCTCAGTCTGTACGGTGCATAACGTATTAATGTTGAAGCTAGTTCGATTTCCGATGGGTGCGGATTTACAGGTAAAAGATAACCTTATTCGTGTATCTGGGCAGGGTTGTCAGTTGTTATCGGGTCGGTTGATTTTACGTGCAGTAATTTCACTGTGAAATTAACCCTCTGTGTGTTATTAAAAATAAAACATGTTTGCAATATTTGTAGTTTAGTAACCAGATTCATAAAATTGGTACTATTATAAACTTTGACCCTCGTCGGACGTTTTCTTATTCTCACTTTTTGTTTTGGTTATCTCACGACAACTAAATCTTTCTTTACTAACAAGACGGTCAATGACTGTGGGGTCGTCACCAGACTGCAAAAAACTGAGAAGACTGGGACTCTGGTGACTACAACAGTCAGTACTTGACAAAATCACTTAAGACAAATAGTTCTAAACATGGACATATCTGGATGTTCTCAGATGAACAGGGCTCTTCATCTTGAAATTTATAATTGCACACCATTGAAAAATCTCCAACCCCTTACCCTTTTTAAACAAGACAACCAGACCACAGTACTAAGTTCACAAAATTTCTTTTGCACATCCCTCATTTACAGGTTGTACCGGTACTTCAAGCTCTCAAACTTTTGAACATTTCCAACCTGTCATCTCCCATAAAGTTAATATTTGTGGCCATTTCGGTCGAACAATTTAACCTGAATTAGGAACATATGGACTGTTGGTTTAAAAACATACTAGTTGGAAAATCAAATCAAACTATGAGAACAATTCTAACCTAATTTTGGTGTGAAAAATCTAATCTACAACTAATGTTGTATCAGGCATGAAATTTTCAATTGTTGAAAATTTGATCAAAGTAGGGGGTCAAAACTCCACCCCATCTACACTCCCTCCCCATTGCCTCAAACATTGCCCCCACCCAGGCAGCTTAGAAATAATTAGGAAGCTATATATTATTATACCAGTACCAAACAGCATATATACAGGTAGGGTGTGTGGGGAGAGTTAAATCTGTTAGCTCTGCCCCTATTTGAACAAATGTGAATCCCCATCTATGAGATCCATTCATCTAGTAATTTCAAAGGGTTGGTTTAAAAGTTGAAGTGAATTGATTTCCCTCAAAAGTTTCCTAAAAAATTACTCTACTTGAACAAATCTGAACCCCGGTCACCCAAGGACCCTCTATTCAAATATAAGGTAAATATGTCCAAAGGTTCTTGTGAAGAAATTGTTTTAAGAATTACTATGGAGGGAAAGAGTTATAGCCCTGGCTTCGCACCTATTTGATGAACTTATTTGAACAAACCTGATAGTGAGTCTGGAGAATAAAACAATTGTTGATGAATGACAGCCCGACAGACAGACAAATTAAATCCAATATAACCCCCAATTTTTTTATTTTTTTAAAAATCAAGGTATGATTTCACCTGGATGAGTGGTGGTTAATAAAATAATAAGGGAACAGACAAGCCTGAATTTAGTGTGTCTGACATTAGCAGAGTGAGATTCCCAAAGGGTGAATTTAATGACGCTATTCCGCAAGGTGGGTTGGCATCACCGAATTTACCATCTGGGGACCTCATTCTGATTAGGCCTCAACTGCCATTGGAAACCTAGGAACAGATTGAAGTTTTCCAGTTGAAGTTGATATGCACCAATTGGGCACTTCGATTATGTATTGTATTTTCTGCAAAATATGGGTTATAGAAACTGAACAGAAGGGAAAAAGTAACTAAAAATGTCAATTTGATACTCTAGATACTTCCCAGAAGATGAGGCATAAGCAGAATTATGTCCCCTCAGGGTGTATTTGGTGATGTTAGCCTATTGTACGGGGTAGCATCACTAAATTCACCCTTCGGGGACCTCATTCTGCAAATGTCAGATACACTAAATTCAGGCTTGGGAACAGCAGTTTGTTTTAATTTGATAATGAAAACAAACTCCAGTGCTAGCAGTTGTTTACACCAGCCTGTCATATGACATCTATTCTAATCTCAATTAATGACCTGTGTCTTTCTGCAGAGATATAATCTCTGCTTCTGGTGAGAGAGGTAAGTTGGAAGTTGGGAGAGTATATGGGGTAGTAGGTTGGTTGGGGCAGGGTGGGGGTCTGGGCCATGTGGGAGGGGGCTAATGGAATGTTTCCGTAACTTCATTAAAGATTAAAGTTTCATAACTCTGCTGATGTTATAATGGTGTTACTTTTTCAAATTATATGATATGTTGAATTTTTTTTTTAATTGAGTAAGGGGTTCAATCTGAATTTTTTAATTAGTTGTCACTGGCTCCGCCCACATTCGACCCAGTGACCTCATTTGAAAAAGTCTGAACCACAGTCACACAAGGCCCCTTTATACCAAATATGAACCAAATCGGCTCAATGGAACTTGAGAAGTCGTTTGAAAAATTACTATGGTTGGAAAGTTATGGTCCTAGCTTCGCAACTATTTGACCTGGTGACCTCATTTGAACAAATCTGAATGTGAGACACCTGGGGAATATCCACACCAAATATGAACCCATTCGGTCTTATGGTTCTTGAGAAGATGATTATTGGCGGATGGATGGACGGACGGACGAGGAGTGATGACTATAGCTCCAACGGAGAATTCGTCTCAAGTGAGCTAAAAGCTCATTGACGGCTATAGTTCTGTGTGAAATGTTCATAATTCCAATAAACGGTTTTGCTGTAGTTATTAACTCAACATTTCCCCACAAATAAATAGGAATAATTCTGCACTTGCATTATCTGATTGTCAGTCTGTCGTCTGCTCATATTTCTTGAACACCCCCAAAGGGAATAATAGACCATTAAAATGTACACGTTTATAAATGAATATGACAATCCATTCATTAAAGAAATTGTTATATGTTAATTTGGCCATCCGAAAATCAATAGCAGTAGATCTCTATTGGAGACGCATCCGAACATGAAAAGTCATGGAGACGGACATTTTGTTGGTATTCTGCTGCAGCGACGTGATTAGATGGTCTCCATTTGAATGTGCAGTTAGCTTATTCATCTTCAAATATTTATTTATTGTGCCAATATTCCAATTTTATTCTTTATTCAAGATTAAAATGTTTTAGTCTGAGCAGTATTTTCAGAAAATATCAATGCTTTTACTTTTTCCAATGATTATCGTCAATAATTTGACTATTATCGGTAATTCCACTGTTTAAATAACAATAGTTTTGACGTGCGGAATCTCATTATTGTAGAGTTGTTAAAGTGATGTGAAACACTCGGTAGGGTGATAAAATAGAAATGGAGAATAATCTTGTTCAAAGTAGTTATTTTTACAAATATTATATCTAAATTAACAATACGCACCCTCGTTCTTATATATTAATTAAATCCAGTGACTGCCGATGGCGAAATCGTTTTCGTTAGTTTATCGCCGATAGAAGCGTCCCGATTCGAGTAGCAAATATTTACAATTAGCGTAGTTCAGACGATGTTTTTTATGGAGTGGAACGGTCGATTTGCTTGAGATTTTCGGTGATGTTAGTAGAATGCTACATTCATCCAGTTGACATAGCACCTGAATGCTAACTTATCAGTTTCACGCACCCGAAAAAGTACATAATATGTCTTTAATAATGAAAATAAGAACAAAGTCAATCTATTTGTTCATGTACTTGTCGATGATACTTTTCATATAGTTGTTTTACATACTTTTATAAAGTTATTATACAACGTTGAGTACAGTATGCGTTTTTCTTGTACGAGTCCAGGTTGTGGTGATAAGTCAATATGAATATAACGTGACTGCCAATTCTGAGGTGAAGGTCGAGTATAGCTCTTGCGACATTACCCCTCTACCAATATTGTATAATGATATAATAATTGTTATTATCCATCTGTATGTTTATCAAAACGACGTCACCCAGTCTCGATAAATTTTATAAATGTAATATTGGCCTCGATTCGAGTCCAAAATGATTTTCTGGAGTCTAATATGATTTTTCCCCGGATTACCATATGACGGCTTTTGCCCAATCAGAAATAGTGTTAGTTAAAGGTACTCAATCCGATTAAACACCCCTAAATTAATATTTCTTTGGTTTCGGGCGTAAAAAATATTTGATCAAAGCTCAGAGTGATCAGATATCGATTTTTGAAGTTTGTTATTTCAATTGTTTGTGGCCCAGAAACACGCCATCAAGCGGATGGTCTCGGTCAAAATTGCGGATGAAGATGGATAACTCTAAAAACAAGTGGTAATACGGTCACATTTCGTGAATATTCAAGTGATAATACGGCCATATTTCGTTGAACAAAATGTTGATAAATAACACGTTTTTTTAAAATTTGATACCATAGTTGACAGTGGTTAGCATTATATTGTTGCAATTAATCGGTTCTGATAGCTAAAGCGTATTTTGAAGAAATATTGTTGTTGTTGTTGTTGTTGTATCTTGATGATATGGGGACCCTCTGATCGGATTGAGTACCTTTAAGTGATGGATAATACTATGTTATATCACATCAGCCCAATTCGAAGGACTTGATTCCCTTCAAGTTTCATTTTCTGTTACACGTTGTTCGCGGACTATACATATTTTGTTTATGTTCCATCATTTGGATATAGCCCAATGTTATTGGCTACATTTTGGAATTCAAATAAAATATAAAAGAGGGTAAAATACCAAATTCTTGACCAAGATACTACACAACACCATGGGATGGGATACCGACAAATTCCGCGCCACATAACGTTGACCGAATTTCATAATATTGACTTTAACACCCAAGGGGTGGATGAACAGAGACAAATCTTTCTTTGAATAATTTATAAGGATTAAGATTTGAAATATGATGGCACGGTTCAATGAACATATATTATTCATAATACAAAAAATAATATCAACTCGACTCAATCACAACTTAGCAGAAAACAGCAACAACATATTCGCACATATTCATTCATACTCTCAAGCATCAAACTACACGCCTGTTATAACCCACACAGTAACGATCACACATTAGAGAGATTTCGCAAAATTACAACCATGGACACAAACTCGGTAGCGACGCCAATCCCGCCTATATTTTATGTCTTGTTAATAATCATCGTTTAAATAGATTATTCTAATTTGAGATGTCAAATATTTGGCCCTACGTACAATAATGCCCAAAGTAATTGACCACTTAACCACAGCAGAATTATGGGTAATTTTTCAGGATTTAGTCGGAAATATGGCTTGTTGCCATTCATCGGAAAGCTCTCGGGCATTACTGTAGACAATAGAGCGACGAGCAGCACGTATTTCATATACTTCGAGAGAATCGAATCTAAACTGTGAAAATTGAAAACGATTCGATTCGATACGCTGAATCGAGAATCTAAATTCGATTCAATTAATCGCAGGGCTCTGATAGTTTCGTTTTTCTATAAATTTGGGACACCACGATCGATACAAATCTGAATATGAGTGCAACCATATCTAGGTCCAAGTTCAACGTATACAGGGAGCATCCGTGGATACTATTATAGGAGCGTATCTATGAGCACGGATAATATATCTGCCATGTATAATTTGGCCGAAATCTCCCAAGAAACAATAAATATCTTAATCTGCAAGTTTTCAAGCACACCAATTGGATGAACTGAAATTCATTCACTCACATATCATACTGGCCCATGTATAAATTCCTATCGTGCTATGTTCCAATCGTATCCTATCCTCATATAAAGGTTACAAATGTGAACCAGCAGTAAAGTTAATTTAAGAAATGAATGTAGTTTGAGGGTGCTGTATAGCGCTGAGGTCGTTGGCACCAAAGTTCTTATATTTATATAGTTTTTTTCCGTATTAATTTATACAAATTCAGCTGAATTGTTTTTTCTGAAATCTGTCTGCAGTTTGGATCGATTTGAAAACAAGGTTATTGGAAATGTATTAACATATACATCGCCACGTGATTTGCACACTGTATAAAAGGATAGAAACTTGTACAAGTATTCGCCATGTTGGCAGCTGTATATATACCCATAACCTAAAATGTTATTGGTCGTACATGGTACAGGCAGTTGACCTTTCTACAAATGTTGGTTCTACATTTATACGCGGTCATTTCCTGGATTTGAAATGATCGGAAAATAATATGGGATAACCCGCTCCAGATGAGACGCAACAGGACCCCCAACATCAGATTAATGTGAGATTAATCAAAGAAAATGAATGTAAAGGTCATGTTGATGTCGGGATGGTGAATCGGTATACCGTGTGACTGTTTGAAGAACGATTCGGTATTTGGCTAATCATCAAGATGTCCCCAATTAACGCGATATCACGTTACCACCCAGTGGACGGTTCATGGTATTTCACAAACGTGGCGTCATTGTAACACCACATGCACAATTTCAGGTATGATAATCCGAGTTTATGAACGTTCGCAAACGTTGGACTACCAACACTTCATCTGCACCAACGATTGTATCACCAATAGCAGATCAGCGGCACTACAGAACATACTGTTCAATGATCGATATTTTCACTCCCCGCTTTGTGGGGAGTGATAACACCAACCCGCGAACAGTACGGTATTAGACACATTCGCATAATGAATTGATATACTGACCAAAAATATCGAGAGTATAGTCGTATTTTTTCGGACGGTCCGAAAACCTTTTCGAAGAATGACGACTACGAGTCCATTTGTGAGAAAATAATGCAGTTCAAACTTCTTGCCACTCGCAGAAGGGTGATATGGTTCTGTTTATCTTGACTGTTTTGTACTTAATTATATGTACAGGTCACAATCAGTGGTACGCTCAATGATTGCGTGCAAAGCTGGCTTAGGTGACAAAAGGCAAGACCTTGATACGTGACACGACCAACCTGATATATCAATGCTTGTATTCAACTCGTTTATATATCCATAAACAAAATTCGCAAGATTCTCGTGAGTTACGGCGACGAATGATTGCATTGTCACTTAGATATAGAAATTAAGATCACATGGCGCTAAAAGTTTAAGGACACATCATCAGAGTTAGCTCCCACATTGACGACCAAAGAAACTACATTTAAGTTATTACTATGATGTATTTGTGAGTTTTGTTGAAAGTCAGAAACTGCAATCGTAACTACATATATGGAAAAACGACAACCGATATAGAACAAACATGGTACCCTATATATTTGTAAATATTACCAGTATAATATGTGGGGGCAAATGTAGATCTTATATACTTTTTGTAGAAGCAAGCCACTATGATTTCCATAACCTATTCAGTTTGGAGGGATTTTAAAGACTCTATTCCAATTTTTTGTCCAGCCGGAAGTATAGAAAAAGATGAGAGGGTACCATTTATGGTGAAAAACGGCATGTAAATCAGCCCTAGCCTTCAAAGCGATAATCGCTAAACAACCCATAATGTTAACTCTGACCTTCCTGTGTGCATCTGCTGCGTCGCCTGAACCAGTAATCCACAAAGGCAAGTGGATCGGATGATTTCGGGACATATCGCGGCTATTTGGGGTAGATTTGCTCAAAAACATGCCTTAAAATCCTCGAAAATATGCTGATTTTTGCTTATGACGGCAGCCATCTTGGATTTGGAGGTCACGTGACATTAACACATTGGAATATAGTCCAATTATTTAGCACAACCCATCCTGATGTTGAAAATATACATTGCCTTGTCTCTACTAAAAAGTATACAAGGAACCAGTTTTTGAACAGTTGCCCCCACACTATAATTTCATAGTGCGAAATGTGTCTGTTGTGTTTGTGGGATTGTTCTCGGTGAAACACGATGCTCGCAACATGATATCGTTCTTGGTTCTTCATAGTACGTTGGGTCCGCTTGATTCACGTAAAACCGCCACGATAGAATAATATTGGATAATGGCTGACTGGCATGATCCCATCGGTGGCAAAAATTTCATGGAACATCTTGCGAGTCTAAAATTTGGAAATTGAATCTTATAAGCTCAACACACTTTGTTGCGAATGAAAAAAATAGGGATGAGCGGTTCATATATATAGGTATCTGGATTTCATCTGTTCGTGACATATTAAATGATATACAAATAATCTCAAAAATAACATATCAGATCATATTAATCTCATCAAAGTATCACCAGCCAAACGTCCTGTTCACCATCTGATAAAACTTGGCATTGAACGGCCGATAGAAGTCCGAAAGTCTCTGCAATGTAGACGGACTCACGTACGGATGGATTCGTCCTTTAGTTTTCCCCAAACAATGAGGGCGTCCGCTGCCTTCCGGCTTCTTGATACAGGGGAATCCTCGCGTTTCATTGAAGTAGAAATGTTTATCGGAAATAATTTTTTTCAGACCAAGAAACTCCTGAACACTGGCAAGTTCTCCGGCAGGATCTGTAACAAGATTTTCTCCGCTCACGAAATGAAATTGTTCAACAGGAAAATACTTTAACCAGTTATCTAAATGTTTACAATATACGCCTATTTTTATGATGCCCCATGATGTTTCGACGACTCTACTTCTATTGTTTGTGAAAGCTAGGTCCTCGAAAGGAGCGAGATCTTTTCGCTTCGTTAGAGCCTGGGTATAGTCTGAGACGGCACGGGTGACTGGGTTGCGAACGACTACGATAATCTTTACGTCCTTCGACATCTTCATCATCCTGGCTGGAACCTCCTTGGTGACGAAATAACTCGGTGTTTTCTCAACCGTTATCTGGCCTTCCAATGTCGGCGGCATTTGTTTCCTGTAAATAGAGAGAGTTGAACATCAGACTAATAATTATTGATCCACACCACATGTCTTGTGTCAGAAGGTGGCACTGAAATGACCCACGATCTTCTTCATGTTTCAAATGGAAATTGTTCGTTTTTGTATGTTTCGTGATTAAGATCGGTCGACAATAACATGATATACTTATACAAAGATTATATATACATACGCATTGGAAGTATGTGTAGAAACTTTAAAACAGTTCTATACATACCACTTACGCAAGTCTTCGTCAGTATATACAGTCCCAATATAAGTATTTTGTATATTTATCGACAAATAATTATCCCGGGACGTAACAAAATCGAATATTTACAGTTTGAAGATGCCACATGCATGCAATACTGGGGATATGGACAAGCAGACGTTTTCGTACATGTATACGAATAGACATATCCAATCGACAAACAAAAGAGAGCATCTGGCAGTCGAACGAATGAACTGACAGTTGGCAGTTGATATTTCAAGCTATAGTATAATTATCCAGAGGAGCGAAAATGACATTGTTATACGCAGACGTCCAATATTATCTAACCGAAAGTTTTGTGGTAAAAGCTGATGGGTGCACAGAAGCTTCTGGTAATTTCCAACAATTAAAAAACAACACGGCGATATATCATAACAGGCCGCACGAATCCTGTAGTTTATCGTAATTTCACTTGCGTGCTACGTATCTACAATTTTAAATGTTAAGTTCTAAATGAAAGTTGCAAATATTTAATGTTAACTGTATGGTTATCGCTATGTTATGCAGAATCTACCCACTCGGATTACCGGCCTTTGTCGTGATAGTGATGACTTGATGACTTCTAAAATGCTCAGCTGAGGCCTTTGACACACACACACACACATTGTCATTCTTTCATCTAACCTGATTAAATCTGTATTGAGACATCAATGCTTTGTCGTAATCATATTGTTTTTACACTGTCTGGCGCGTTTCTACTTGAGTAAACGTTTACTCGACTAACCTTTCGTTATAGCGACTTACATTGAATCATTGTTGAAATTGAATCATCTGATCTGATATATAATTCATGTATTACTACAACGCCGAGTCGTTTCAAGTTTTAGCCGGGTATGGTTTGACATCTATATTGTTATCCTTAAATGATCATGCGTATATGGTCTTATACGGGTTAAGTGTGGATGTACATAAGCCAGTTCCTGACCGCTAATATGTAGGGCAATGATGTCTAATGTAAATATAGTCTTAAAAACGTCGGGGAGGAGTGATAAATATATAGGACGCTCTCTTCGCACGGGGTTGATGTATTCAAAGGGTGCTAATACGTTCAGGTATTAGTCACGGATATGACCTTAGGTAAATACCCATCTAAACCCATATTAATTGTATATCATCTTCTGCCAACCGCGGATGCGTTGGAAGTGAAAGCCTGGCGAATTCCATCAAACGCCAAAACATAGATGAGATTGTGGCGGAGTCCAACGAACCGTTCTCAATCTATTACTTAAACACTCGTGCAGGGCATTCTTTGGAGCGTCAAAAAACAAAACAATAATATATAATGTAAACTGCAATGTGGTTTTAATTTCATTTGGCATGGAACAAGAATAAATGTTCTAGCATACGCCACGTAATCAAATTTGTGTTGCTTTGGTTAATAGGAAAATATACGGCTTGTACGGTGCTCGCTGCGGTCGCATGTTCTTCATTCGTGTTGGAACGTAAGCGTTTGATCAATGCGCTGGCATCGTGTTTGCAAGAAAAGCATACGCCCAGTACATGTTAATGATAAACGCTGTGAACCTATATAACCCGAGTACGCAGGGCCAAGTTCATTGTAAAAAATAAGTGGTTGCTGAGTAGGGTTATTCGGTCGTTGTATACATCTATCTGGTTCTGCTCCGCCCATTCAGAGGGTTTGGGATGCAGTATCGTTGTGTTTTACAATGACATTGTCTGCTCCTTTGTTTCATTTATACATTGGAATGGGCGAGTGATATCCAAAAAAATCAGCTTATCTGTTCATGAATACAAAAGGAATACATGAGTCCGGATTTATATTAAAGATATATTATGTACTTAATCGGGTGCATGAAACTAGTAAGTTAGTATTCAGACAATATGCCAACTGGAGGAATATAGCATTCTAGTAACATCGCCGAAAACTTCAAACAAATCGACCTTACCACTCTATAGAAAACATGGTCTGAACTACGCGCAATTGTAAATATTTACTTTTCGATTCGGGATGCAACTATCTGCGATAAGTTAACGCAAACGATTTCGCCATCGAGAGTCACTGTATTTAATTAATATACATGTATAAGAATTGTGGTGTTTGTTGTCAATTTGGATATAATATTTGAAAAAATTACTACTTTGAGCAAGATTATTCTCCATTTCTATTTGATCACCCTACCGGAGTGTTTCATCACTCTAACATTTAATCTTGGGTTCTTGTGTTCTTCTGCGCAGGTGCATGACTTGGGGTTCTCCGTGGGGATGTCTACCTTATATAGATGTTCCGAATGCACCCCCTCCTCCTTGAACCATGAACCAGAGTCCCAAGTCCCGGGAATTTTATTTGCGCCCACACCCTTGGTTTGGAAGTTTTCAACTGGTATACATCAATGATTCAACAGTTGGACACCCACTAAGTTCGAGAAATGTTCAATGATGGTAATTTCAGTTAAAAAAATTGGCCGCAAGTTGGGGAATGGTTAGAAAATCTATCTATCATAGTAATATCGACTTATATTTTGTCGGAATTTTCCAAACTTATGATGTGCCAGGCAAAGTTGGAATGTGAGACTAGCCCCGCCCCCGCCCGCCCTGGCGCCATTTCCCTGTGACTTCTGGGCTTCTTGTATAGATAAGATCCGATTTTCTTTGGGTGCCGTTCCCTGGGTGTGATATAGCAATAAAGTCGGTATAATCAATGTTATCTCGCTACCACTGTTACATGCTCCGGAAAAAATGATCAGATCAGATCAAAAATCAGATTGAAGTTAAAGCAATTCATTTTCCTAAATTAATTTGCTTTGCAAGAAAGGAGTGTCGTTTGTTCTGCATATAGAACAGTGATGAACACTGTTCCAATGCGCTTGACAGACGCAGTTTCATTCGCGGAGTAATATTCAGAATATGTCCCTCCAATATTTGGTTGATACGTCAAGGCATTCAATTCAAAATGCCGGGGCATACTGTGGAGAAACAACCACGTCAGTGCACCAATGCATATATCGTTCAAATATGGTTTAACCCTTTACCCAACAGAAGGGCCCTGTGCCAATGCATTCTCTTATATATGCGAGTCGACCATAGGTCGCCTCGCATATATAAGAGAATGCATTGGCTTAACACATTAAAAATTATAAAATTGTTAAAGAATGTAAGAAAAAATGGTAAAAAGTGTTAAAAAAAGATTTTTTTTAGGCCAATGCATTCTCTTATATATGCGAGGCGACCTATGGTCGACTCGCATATATAAGAGAATGCATTGGCACAGGGCATAACTGTAACTATCACAATGTGGTCAAGGAGCCGGTTCCAATGATATCCATATTTGTATGGTTCTATTGAGACAGACCGAAGATATTTTAGGCTGTTGAAGCTTTATTTGGCTGGTTTTGGCCGTTTTGTTGGGTAAAGGGTTAACTGAATCGACGGAGATGCTCATAGAAAAAAAATGCTATAAGTTATGTCAGCCTATGTTCAAAATCACCCGATAAAGTTGATAACCCTTTATTTGCCAAATACTCATTGAAGAATATTCCCCTGGGGGAATGTTCAGGCCATACCGTTTGTTGATGTTATTTATCGGAAGATTTCCCACCAACGAATAGGAATCCTTCTACATTTGTATTATCTGTCGTATGCTTATATATTCCAGAACATCCATTGAAATGAATAATAGAACAATCCAATAAATACCTTTATAAATGATGCATGAGAGAATCCATTTAATAAAGAAAGGTTCAAAACTCGGTCAATATATGCTGTCGTCAATTTATTAAACATATGCATGACAAGCTTCAAATATATTAAAACTTACACGGCGGATGTCGCACTATGAATACATCTGAAAGCACAGAAGGACAATTACAGGGGCACACCATTAAAGGTACTCAATCTGATCAGAGGGCCCCCATATCATCAAGATAAACAACAAAATTTCTTCAAAATATGCTTTAGTTGTCAGAATCGATTAATTGCAACAAAATAATGCTAACCACTGTCAACTATGGTATCAAATTTCCCACAACGTGTTATTTATCAACATTTTGTTCAACGACATATGGCCTATTATCACTTGAGTATTCACGAAATTTGGCCGTATTACCACTTGTTTTTAGAGTTATCCATCTCCATCCGCAATTTTGACAGATACCATGCATCCATTTGACGGCGTGTTTCTGTGCCACAATCAATTGAATTAGCAAACTTCAAAAATCGATATCTGATCACTCTGAGCTTTGATGGGTAGGTTCCTCGACTCGAATAAAATATTTTTTACCCCAGAAGCCAAAGAAAAAGTTATTTAATGGTGTTTAATCGGATTGAGTACCTTTGATAATGCTACTTACCAAACAAAAATAAAAGCATCCGCTTGCATATAGGCGTTATTATAGCCCATGCAGGGCAAGGATGGAAGCCATAAAGACAAAATTCTGCAACACGATATCTGAATTTGGAACTGCATATAGGGTTTAGGTGACATCACATTCCTTCTATTATTGAAATTCCAACTTTTCCTGTTTCGGCATTTATTTGGTTAAAAATATTTAAATTTAGAGTGCAGAACTTCCTTTATAGTTGTTGATAGACAGAGCCGTTCGATTTGCGGCTGATAATTGTACGGTGTCTAGGAGCCCCGATCATCTATTATACGGGCCAGCACCCAGTGGTAGACGACGGCAAACAGGCAAATGAGTATTTGATTTTGCCGACATGTTTGGCGAAACATATAATTATATCAGCCTATTTCAATTAAACTGGCCGATCGAAAACAGTCCTAATTGTATGAGTAGAATAATGAACCATGCATCGGCATCTGGTGGTACTATTGTAACCATGAACACTTTAACCACCATTGTTTGTTATTGATTCTTCTGATCAATTGTTTGGCACTTCGAGAAACTCCGTGCATCCATAAAGCATAATTCATATTTAATTGGGCTCGTTTGTTGAGGGTCGTGGGTGTGTAGACTTGAAATGCCGGAGTGTTTATTTGTTTTAAATATCGTGGGATGTTGAGTTCCAATGCAGTATGGGACCAACACCCTGATATGACGGTTATGACCTAAAAGCACAATAAAATCGAGTCAATTTGAAGGGGTCAGGATAAAATCCACAATAGGTTCTACTATGTAATCGATATAATTCCGGGCTTCCGCTTTATCAATAGAGACAATGATTAGGAATGTCCTATACCACTACCACCACCATACCATACCGTGTGCAGTGTTACGAAGTCAGTGACTTCAAGTCATCCCATAGATGTAATAGGACTATACGACTACTCAAACTATGTTGAAAACGAATGCGAGACAACGAAAATGTGGACAATTCTAATCGCAATAAGAATATTCACGTTATTCTTTCTTCCTGGTGAAACTTGAAGATATATAAATGTTCCCGGAACCATTCCGGTAGAATAGACAATATATGCGATTTAACGAAAACAATTGCCCGATTACCATTATTCCCAATAGGTACCAATGTTAACATGAAAATTATGAAATGCTTGATAACTAATCATCCTATTTTTGATGATTTTCATTTTTTCATTCACAACTTGACGCAGCCAATAAAAAGGAATCACCAAAGATGGGCATACACACCCAAAAACACCATACAAACAATGAACAAACACACCATACAAACAATGAACAAACACACCATACAAACAATGAACAAACACACCATACAAACAATGAACAAACACACCATACAAACAATGAACAAACACACCATACAAACAATGAACAAACACACCATACAAACAATGAACAAACACACCATACAAACAATGAACAAACCGAACAAAACCGAGCTGCACTGGTCAACCGTGATTGAAACTATGTGGAAATATTTTTATTTTAAGATCTATTCGACACAACATAGAATACTGCAGTGTCACTTAAAACTGTCGAAATTAGCAATGGACAAAGCTAAATTTTATATATTTATATCAAATACATTTGCTAATCTTTGACAAAAAGGATCAGACCCGTCTTGCAATGTCATGCGATATCATGTTAGCATCGACTTGTTGTATAATAATGTCATCTACACTGATGAAGAAATCTAGACATAATATGTTTCTCTTTCAACGTAATTCTAACCATATGAAACATATATGAAAATACATCAAATCACGAGCCGCTATATATACTGATAGGTTTTAATCTATATGGCGTCTTAAAGCAAAGGAGGAAAAAACTCATTTCCCAGTAACAGCAATAGCGCTATCATACTTTGACAGGGCTTCTGGTGCCGTATCGAATTAATTGGCTAAGATCAGGGTATGTCAAAATATGCACATTAATTCCTTGGCACACAGTAATAAAACAGGCCAATTTCCTCTAATCCATCCCTGCCATTCCAGATAAACCCAATCGTTGTTAGGAGCCATTTGACCCCAAGATGTTGTTCTGTCATAAGTTTCCTCTCATGCCATCAATCAGTGGCCAAAAGCAGATAAAATAAATATTATCTCCCACATTTAGATGTAATCACGCCACATGGAGACCAGTAAGTATATCTTGTTGCTCCGAGTCTTAGTTTCAATCATGGATTCGGGACTCTGCGATTCTAGGCCCCTTATTGCGAGCATGCACATCAATCAACTGAATACTGAAGTGTCTTTACAAATGGTTCGATTCTCAATTTCACGAATTCGTGAAGATTGAGAGCTTCGTTTGCACATGCAGGACCATCAATGAGTGCCGTTAATCACATTTGGTGGTCATCCGCGATATCAATATATATTCTAAGCGAACAGAGCAATATCTTGGCCTTATTAAGCACACAAAATATCGGACAAAATTTGTGTAATTTCTTACATTAAGTTTGTAAAGTCCCTCTAGAACCAAAGAACTGTATTGCGAAACGGTGTGATTTGTATCTCCGATTATTTTATCAACACAAAAGTCTAAACGCACATGGACTTCAACATTCATGGCAAGTCAAACACTACAGTTCTAATTTGCTGCCATTTTTCTAAAGAGCTTGAGAAAATCGCCAACAAAACTACCGCTCTATAATTCTCTATTCTGTCAATAAGTGCGGGAATTGTTTTCAAAGCATATGGGAAATTTAACTTTGGTCAATCGCGGTTTCGCCATTTTGTCTGGAAAACCCCTAGCTAAATATAGAAAACCATGCACAGACTATAGGAATCAGGGAGCTAAATGTGTTCTAGAGTCGGGGAACGAGTACACCGTGGAATGCTAAAGGTGAAGGTAACTGAAGAATGACCTTCACCTGATACATGCGACACGTTATTAAAGGATGACATCGCGTTTATTTGATTTGTACATCATATCTAAATAATTTAAACTGGTGAATGAATGCTGGGGGAATGGATTTTTGTGAGCGGGAAATTTATTTAATTAGCTGCTGTATAGTTCTGGATTTGTCCAGATCAAATTTGGCTGTGGGATAGACCTGTCGTACACTTGGGGATTTATTTTAAAAAGTAAACACATGACCTATGATTTTTCGTCCATTTTCGTGATCAACTGGTGTCAATCTAGCCGGGTAAACATCACTGATATGGCCTGCAGGCTTCAATTCAGTGAATTTGGCCGAAACGTTAACACTGTCGCCTATGGGAAACCACTTAGTTCCGTGATTCCTAGTACCCAGCTGGTGACAGAGTCAGAAAGGAAGTATGACTGGTGCGCACTGGTAGAGATTGCCAAAACCAAGAATCCGGACCAAATATTAATATTTATCAGGTGTATTGTTATTTGTAGGTGTCCTGGGTTCGGTTTGGTTTAGTGTATTGGGGTTTATCATCGTTTCAGCCGCTGGCCCATATCACGGCGCAAACTGCAAAACAGAGTTCAGTCCCCTCGCTACGCATGTCTGAACGCTGCCGACATGCGTATTTTCTTAATCAAATTAACATTTTTTATTGAAGTGTTTTGTCAGTTACAAATATGGACATTTCAGTTTCTCAGAATAATGCAGAATTAATTGTAATCTACACAAATCTCAAATAAATAAATGTGACATTTCTTCACATTACGTGTAGTTGAGGGCAGCGGTAAGTCCTGCGTAGGGGACTGAACTCTATATATACATGGCATGGAGCTTGATCACGTAGTTGTCAGTTTGAAATTGTTTATATGTTTTATAAATCTTTGCCGATGAAGACTCGTCATATACTACAACAAAAAACTCAACCTGTTAATCAGGTTGCAACTGAACTGATCTGAACCACCTTAGTATGCTGAACATGTCACGGTATATAGTGAGAACCACAGAACTATCAACACTATAAAAATGGTGACCTGGCTCGACGGCAACATTGCGGATTGTCTCCCCGAGGAACCAATGTCTCCCGAGTCGGAGCCGAGGGAGACATTGGTTCCAAGGGGAGACTATCCGCAATGTTGCCCTCGAGCCAGGTCATCATTGTTTTTATTATACCGAATAACCATGTCAGCAGTTCTGAAAATTTAAAAATAAAGAGGAAATTCTATAAAATTATTTAATTTCTTTTGATTTGAAACTTCATGAAATAATACTTTTCAACAAGTACATAATGTTCACTGGCACAATTGTTTTTTCACTGTTCTGGCAGGCCCGCTACATCGCCATACACGTTCATTGTGACGTTACAGTTGAGGAATCTGGGCTGGAAATTTACCATACGTTTCGAAATATCATCGGGTGAAACATCCGCGAATCGCGTCGATTTGACACCGGCATCCATGATGTTTACTTTGAAGAGTGCGGAAGTCGTCTGAATCGTGACGATTTGGGGTTTCCGGTTTGAATGTCACGGTCAAAATACGTCATAAAATTTTGTTCGGGTGCTTCCGTGAACATGTTCGGGCTCTTTCGGTCGGAGCGGTAAACATTACAAAAAATGGTGACCGGCAATGTTTCATGGGCGGGAAACATTGCAAATTGTAAAATCACACCCTATGGGAAATTAACATAGGCTTTTAATATGAGGTATAATAATGTTTACTGTGATTTTTTTTCTCGCGGCATTAGATATAAAATGGTACATTAAAATAAAACAAGCCTCAACGGAATTGAAATCTAATACACCCGATCGATATAGTGGATCTGGGCAACGACTGATTAAAGAAAGTCTCAATCAATCAAAATACTCCCAGATTCACATCCTTTCATCTCCACGGACGATAATTCTTAGCGGGAAATAAAACGACGTAATCAACCAGGGCGTCGACTCTACACGGCCGATAAGAGCATAGTTGTGCAAGAAACGACTGAACAACCGGGATAAATGATCCTTGGTGTTAAGATATGGTTGTTTTGTGCGCCGTGATACAAGATAATGCGACCAATATCCTGTTTACGGATTGCAAAATTCCATTACCTGTGGTGGTAGTAAGTCGATTTTCAGGAAATAACTAACGAGGTATACAGCATTGAACGTTGAAAAGATGGATTCCGATATGGTTACTGCTGTGTTCAAAAGTGCTGCAACATGAATGTTCGCCTATTTATCAGTCAGAGCATGGGTAATTTTCACAAGCGAGAAGTCGTGTTTTTCTCGCGTGTTATTGAGCGCTCTGACGTGACTTGCATCTTTCAAGCTGTTGAATTTATTCTGTATGAGATCAGGCGAACAAGGATTCGATTTTAGAAATAATGTCAAGTCAAATTTAAATATTCAGTTTCACCTTGACGAATATCTCAACGAAAATCCAAACGCATTGATTGATTGATATACCGACCGGCATATAAAATGACATGCAAAAATAAGGCTTTGCCCACACATTTAACTCAAATCTTGATTATTGTAATGTTACTCATGACGACTGCGGTTGCCTATCATAATCGCGCGAATAATTAATCTCAGCAGAACATTGGGTCTCAACACTATAAAGGAACATAAATAATATTGATCGTTACAAAGATCCCAGGATCCTTCTGGACAAATGAGTACTATGTGAACTCGTGCATGACTCGATGTATTTTCGGTTGACACACTAACGGGTTCATGATGGTAACTAAAAGGTGTAACCGCGTGGCTGACATTTTTGGGCCTTGTTATACAATTCACATGACATAGTGAGGTTTTGACTTGTCGAAACTTCTTATTATGGTAATGTGATGTACTGTAATGTTCAATCGCTCACAGAGACTCATGTGATCAAGCGCTCTTTAAAAAAAACCTATCCATAATTAGTATTATAGCCATTATATATGTGCATGGTTAAAAGTTGGGACCACGGAGTGATACTCACGGACCCACGCACTAGAAGTTTGGTATAGAAATGGTCATGTGTCCCCAAACAACTGAAAAACATTGTTACCATTCAAAGCCTGCAAAACTATATATATCTATCTCTATATACTCTCACGCGCCCGTTCAGGAATTTTTCCCCAACCCGTGACTTCCTTGCCACGTCTTTCTATAACGTGCGCACATTGTTGCACACGTGACAGCCATTAGCGTCGGCTTCCGAAATCACGAGAGGAGCGGAGGTACGAAATTCGCACAGTACTTATTTTTGAAATTTTTGTCTGAGAATATTTTGCTTCTGGAATCGTTCTCAGAGCACTGATCGTGGCATCGATGGTTGATTCGAGATGTTCATGGTAATGAGAACACAGCTTTTAATCGCGTTGATACTTAAGGCGAATTGCAATACGGCTGAGGTGAGAGTTCGTCAGATGACATTATAAGCATCAATGATTGAAATATATAGAACGATTATCATTGATTAACTTTGGCTTAACCTGGGCCGTCTCGTCGTGCCTGGCGCATGTGCTTCAAGCTATTGTACCTAGGGACTGTGATGTGATCGATCGCTGGTACGGAATTGATACGTGCATTGAGGCTAGTATGGTGTGAGCCGTGCATGGACCTATCTAATTACTGGCCGACATCAATATCGCACCTGATGTCCACCGATATTACAGGTGTCGGAATTATAGGGTACACAAACAAGCATCATGTTCATACTTGTTAATAACTCGTTTATTTGTTACATATTATCTGACTCCTAACGGATGACCAACCAGAAGACACCAATTCAATTCAGTTCAATCGGTTGTGCAATTTGAACAGAACGTCCTTTTCCAAGACAGTTCCGATGATAGCGAGGTTCAGGTACACGTATCGTGTATTACTATTGTACAACTATCTGCATGGCGGAAAAGGTCACCTGCCTATGACATTCACACTTTTAATATCTGCGCGGTTTACTTCTTGAACGGAAAAAGCGAACAACATCATTGGCCCATCTTTTGAAAGGTCTCCTGGTGGAAAACAGTCATGTCAAATGTCATTCAGATCGGACAACCTATCATTGATATATTTACTCTCACGGACGCACGGACGCATACGTAATCCAGTAAATGCCCCCCCCCCCCCCAATATTCTAGTGGGTTTACAATAAAAACTTTAACCGCAGGCAAATCGCATTCTCCACCTGTATTGACCACATAGCGTTCATCGCTCATTGGATTAATCTTTTCACAGTTGCACCGGGCCTCTTTCCGAATGAGCCAATGGGACGATGAGGATGATTTCATTTTATTGAATGTGCTATATTGGTTGCCGGTTTGCTCAGACTGATTTGGTTAAGTTTCAACATTTCGGGCATCATATTCCAAAACAAAAGGCCACGAAATTCCAGACAACCGCAATGGCAAATTAAGTAAGTCTATATTTCTTCCCGTGACGGAATTTGTAAGCAATCAGAATGATATGCGAAGATCGACGCTTTCATTTTAATGCTGATTAATTCCCAACAATACTGAATATAACAAATTTAACTCACGTACACAAGGAACGTGTCTACGAATGGGAAGTCCAAATGAACGAGTACAACATGCATGGCTGCAATCACCACGTCAGTGCCAAAACGCCGAAAGCAAACAATATAGGAAGATTGAAGCTGGTTGTTTGGGGAACCCCATCAACAAACATGCTTTTATTTATTGAGTGAATAAGCCAGGATCTCCAGTGACTGTGAAATCGAGCTGATGGACTTTCTCAGTACACATTGAAGATCGCGGAAGAGCAAACGTCCGCGTAATTAGCTCATTGACTATATATGATTATACTCGTGCCATGTTCTTGTTCCCTCGTACTATAGCGAACATTGAGTCTGGTTTACCATGTATAGACTTGCGTGATCAGTCGTAGATTGTATATATACATATACATATGTTGTCTGGCTTGATGTACAGCAAAAGAAGATTATGAAGCCAAATATAATCATCCTAGCCTCCAACTATAGACATACTAATCTGTACGCTTGCTCTAATATCCGAGGTTCTTAAAGGTGCTCAATCCGATTAGATGGTCCCCATATCATCAGATTCCAACAGCAACAACATTTTTTTTTAAATGCCGCTTCAGTTATCATAATCGAGTATAATTGCCCAAAAATAATGCTAACCACAGTCAAATATAGTATAACATTGCCCAAAACCTGTTATTTGTCAACATTTTGTTCGAAGAAACTTTGCCGGTTTGTAAAATATCTGACACAAAAAGCCACTTGATTTTAGAGTTATCCATCTTCATCCGCAATTTGGTCAGAGAAGCCTTCTCGTCGACTGTTTAATGGACCACTTAAAATTTAAATAATAGATTTCAAACATCGATATCTGATCACTCTGAGCTTTGATTGGTGGGTTCCTCGACTCGAATCAAATCTTTTGTACCCCCAAAGCCAAGGAAATAGTAATTTGCGAGCGTTAATTCGGATTGAGTATTAAATAGAGTGGTAAGTACATAGCATAATGCCTCAGAAAGATTCACTAAAATCAGTCAAAGAACTCATCGGCTCACATGACAGCAATAATCAATCATGAGTTACCTAGTTTAACTCTTTCTATGTTGAATGGATTCTCCCATTCAGTTATAACAATATATATTGGAAAGGTATATTATTTATTTAGAGGGGTGTTCATGAAATATATGCAGACGACAGACAAAACAGAGCATGATTAATATTCATTGGCGGGAAATATTCAGATAGTAAGTTCTACAATATCAAACTTGGTTTCATCGAACAGCTAGAACACTTATCTAATATTGAAAGTGCGCACGTACTAGCTTTTATTTCGGCATCAATACAGGAATTTATGTCACATTACCTCTACCTCTTCATATTATAAGTGTGGCAGTACCCGTTACTCAAACCGTGGTTTATGCGAAGATGTTATTCATTTCTTAATTGCATAAATATTGCATTATTGCTTATTTATGGCATATTCAATTACGATTTCCCCATGAAATGTTGACTAACACGACAGTTTAAAGCTGAGCCAACCAACTCACTCTCGAGATTTTAATCTGCTGGCTGGAGTTTGATTAGTACTTATATGCATTGCTAGGACCACACACACGTCATACTTCACATACCATCTCACATTTTAAATGGTGTTCAATTTTCACGATTGGTGCCTGGAGACGATCGAAATGAAGACCATATTTGGCGGTATAAATCAAATCGATATTAACCATTTCGTTATTAATGGATTCTCCAATCATTACACAAGAAAACAACGGAAGGGTGTATTATTCAACCGGAGTAATAGTTTAGGAAAATATTAGCAGACGACACATAGATGAGCAGATAACACAACTGCGGAAGAAAGGATTCATATATATTGTTTGGTGGGAAATGTTCAGATTATATGTGTAACAAAATTTTATGACCAAAGGGAACTATAATGTAATTTGTAACTTGTTTAAATCTCTACATTTTCGAATAGTTGTCAATTTAAAAAATATCTCATTAGTTTAAAGTGCATGGCTTGTATTTATACATCCCTGGAAAAAAAATAACACCTCTATTTTACAAGCACGAATGAATCGGGGAGAAATGTCTGCTTTTACGTGTAGCGGTGAGTATGTTTAATTATGTGACCACCTTATCTGCCATATATGGTGAATTTTTACTCCCAGTATAAAAAAAATACATCATGTTAATAACACATGCCATACTTGACCCGCAATTTAATATACTTCTCCGACAATATATCAAAAGTATTACTGAAAGTTTTACCATAATATTTTGTTATCAAACTCTATATCCTATATGTGACCCGCCATATCAAATCCAGTCGGAAGTCGGGATTGTTTTTACCCTGTGCCAATGCATTCTCTTATATATGCGAGTCGACCATAGGTCGCCTCGCATATATAAGAGAATGCATTGGCCTAACAATTTTTTACAATTTTAATAATTTGTTCTTGTATTCTTTAACAATTTTATAATTTCACCCATACAGAGCCCCAGACAAACATGAGCAGACGACACTCTTCTATGTGTTTCTATATATGTGTGGGGCTCCCTGCGGGGTAATGGATGTTTTTTTATTTTATGTCCTAAAAATTGTAAGAAACATTTATTTAAAAAACATGATAAAAAATTGTTAGGCCAATGCATTCTCTTATATATGCGAGGCGACCTATGGTCGACTCGCATATATAAGAGAATGCATTGGCACAGGGTAAAAAAAATCCCGACTTCCGACTGGATTTGATATGGCGGGTCACATATATAGTGCCATCTGCCGCCTAATATTAATGGAAATCGTTTCAGACACGGTGTCTACACAGCAACGTTCAGCCAATTTCCAGCCAATGTACTCCAGCTATTACACCTTGTATGATCGTAGGTGGAGCAGCGTGTATTCCACGTAAACACGTGTAGCTACGATTCCCAACAAGCACACTATAATTATCTATAAAGGTGAACGAGTGAAAAATG
Source organism: Siphonodentalium dalli (assembly GCA_032622095.1). Classification (NCBI taxonomy): domain Eukaryota; kingdom Metazoa; phylum Mollusca; class Scaphopoda; order Gadilida; family Siphonodentaliidae; genus Siphonodentalium; species Siphonodentalium dalli. Next base: position 179,263,011 of record CP136065.1, on the reverse strand, counting down.
CAGCTGATTTCTCGCAGAATACCTATGCAAATAGCGATTGGATCACCTAATTATACCCCTGTGTTCGTGTACCAAATAGTGCTCTGCCTAATGGATATGCTCCTTTATGAACGAGGAATAACTATTTGTAAGTGCGTGCACGAACTCATTTGGGCCTTTTTGAACCCACGCGAAGGAGGATTGATATGTTTGCACGTTACGTCTTCCTGTAGTATAGGCGCTTGATAGCAGGAACCTTGATTCTCACACATTTCATCTTCGTGCAGTAACCTCTTGATTCTCAAGCCGATGATCATCGACAACAGACTTGAAAATCTGTCTGAGCATTGGCGGAGGTCCTTCTAGAATTTACTTGACTTCAGCTGAACTGCACTCAGTCAGAATTGAACTGTGAGAGTTAGTCAAGACAGGATATTCTCCTCGTGCAAAAGTGTTAATGAGGTCGAAATGGGTTCAAAATGAACGTATTTCAAAACGAAATAAGTCCAACGTGGCACTGTTTGAGCAATATAGGTTCTATACGAGCCTATTTACGGTGGTAATGTGTTTTCACCGTGCATGGCCCCCACCAGTCAACGGAATAATGGACTAAGTTCGCTTATTTCAGAATGTGGATATTAAAGGGGTACTGCACACTAAACCGTGCAATTTATGGGACCATCTCCTATTATACTCAACATAATATATGCAACAAATGAATGAATTTGAGCCATGGATGAGTGCAAAACACGTTAATTTACTTTATGAACGATGTAAACAACATGGTAATTATAATGAAAACTAGTTCATGGCTTGAGTCATTAACTCATTTTCATTATAATTACCATGTTGTTTACATCGTTCATAGAGCACCTGAGTGTTTTTGCACTCATCCATGACTCAAATTGATTCATTTGTTGCATATATTCTGTTGAGTATAATAGGAGATGTTCCCATAAATGGCCGGATTTAGTGTACAGTACCCCTTTAATATAGACGTATTATGCGCTTGTTTTAGTGAAACAAACTGATATATAAGGGTTGCATGTTTCGTATAACTCGTGCATGTGTATAGAATAAACCACACTAATACAATTCAAGGACATGTTATTATGTTATTTATTACACGATTGTTCCTAGAAGTACAGTGTTATTGCTGTTCCATATTTACAAATCCGTATGGAACGTACGTTCCATACGCATCATCTCGTTGACGTAAAATACGTATGAGCCTAAATAAACCTTCTAATCCTGTATTTTAATGCACGGATTCTAGGACGCGAAGCGTGTAATAAACACAGAACGACACGATGTGTGTAAATGGGTTTGTCGATACGTCACTCGTGCTGTCGCGGACGGATAGAACTCGAGGCACAAGCGCGTCTCGTTCTATCCTTCCGCGACAGCACTCGTGCCATATCGACTAACCCATTTACACATCGTGTCGTTCTGTGTATTTACAGCACACCCGTTGGTTTATTTTTGCGAAATACAGCAAAATATAAAAGATTAAAAAAATTAATCTGCTTGTTCTTGGATAAAACAAACCGATTACATTGACAATGTCGACGTCAAGTGTAAGAGAAAATGTCTTCACTAAATTATGAGGTATATATAGTCTACATAAATCACAAGTTTGTTCAATTAAATAAAGCAATATCGACCTAATTAAATGAACACAGAACTCGATTCTCGTTTCACAATCCGTCACAGCGTCCTATCAGCGAACGGTTACGTAGCGTTTTTCCGAAGACCCATAACTCCGAAGGTCCGATTCTCCGAAGGTCAGATTCTCCGACGCCCCGATTCTCCGAAAGCCCATAACTCCGAAGTCCCGATTCTCCGAAATCCCATAACTCCGACGACCCATAATTCCGAAAGCCCATAACTCCGAAGGCCTATAACTCCGAACGCCCATAACTCCGAAGGTCTATAACTCCGAAGGTCCGTTTCTCCGAAGGTCCGATTCTCCGAAGATCATGTTTTATCGCTTATTAAATAGTGTACAGTCCAGTGGCGGGGTCAATGGGGCCCTATAGGGAAGACCGCCCCCAAAAAACATGTCAAATGTCATGTAAACGTCAGGAAATCCCTTCCAGGCATTCAAATATTCACAATGTTCCTGCCCAGGGGAGCCCCCGGACCAACGATTGGGGGCGACCCCTCCCATGTATGCGCTCCCCAAATCAGGCCTTCGTGATATGCTTTCGGCATATCATATGCATGATATATCCCCCACATATCCCCCACATATGCTAATTAATGTGCACCCCTAAATGGGAACCCTGGCTCCGCCACTGGTGTGCACCGGGTATATTATAACGAAACGCTGCTAGAATGTCAGAGTAGCCTAACATGCACAGGGGCGACAAGTTCTTCCCCGTTCACCCCTGTACATTTTACTCTGACATCTCATGGACCAACATAACGTTATAGTATCTGGTGTATAGTCAGTGGCGGGCCAGGATTCCCATTTAGGTGGGGGCAGTAGGAAAAGTTTGAATATTTTGATGCCCCATGAACGATTTCCGGGCGTTTACATGCCATTGGACATGTTTTGGTAGGGGCTCATATTGTCTGAAATAGCAAGTAGAGGTTTAATGGGGGCAGTGGGAATTTTGGGACCCCTTGGCTTCGCCACTGGACTGTACACTATTTAGTAAACGATAATACCCCGATAAAACAAAATCTTCGGAGTATCGGACCTTCGGAGAATCGGACCTTCGGAGTTATGGGCCGTCGGAGAATCGGGCCTTCGGAGTTATAGGTCTTCGGAGAATCGGCCCTTCGGAGTTATATGTCTTCGGAGTTATAGGTCTTCGGAGAATCGGCCCTTCGGAGTTATGGGCCGTCGGAGAATCGGGTCTTCGGAGTTGTGGGCCGTCGGAGAATCGGGTCTTCGGAGTTGTGGGCCTTCGTAGTAATAGGTCTTCGGAAAACCGGTCTGACACTCAGCGAACATGCATTGGCCAACGTTCAATAATTTTTTATTTTTTTAAATAGGACAGAATTTATTATAATCCAATATATAATTGGTATGAATGTTTCCACCCACACTTCATGTTTATCGCGACTTTAATACGTTCTTTATTAATATAAGTACTCATTGACGAGTTGTTCCCTTAGGAAATGCTCAGATAAGCCGTTTGTTGAACAGTTTCCACCAATGCATATTAATCTTTCTGCAGTTGTATTATATATTCGCACGTGTGCCGTCTGCTCATATTTCGTGAGCATCCCTCTAAATTAATAATAGACCATTCCAATGTATACTTTTATAATTGATGGAAGAATATATTCATTAAATAAGGGGATAAATATTTTAAATATGTGTCAGTGTATATCTGCAGTATATTAAACGTTGGGATCGCTTATATAAATCCCAATACTTACATTAATATAATTGTAGGGCGTCCTGTTAACTTAATTCGTGTGTTCTTTTTAATCAACGGACACTTCTATTGGACCACTTGATCTATACAAAGCTACACACCCAAAATACTAAGCGTCTATACGGTTTAATCATATTATAATCTACATGATTTGACATAGATGGCATTTGAATACAAGCGGCTAAAGTCCAGGGGGCCGAAATCAGATTATCAACTTGCAGATAAATACGAAGGTTGGTTACTTGGGACTTAATTGCATCCGTTGGGCTGCATCACAACATGGAGGAAAAACCCACCGAGTATCATTGGCAGGGCTCTGTATCCTAAAACTTCTCTATACGTGTTTGGTTCATAACCATAGGCTGTTTCTATTGATAACTTGTGAAGAAAAACTAATATTAGCCCTTCCTATACTAAACAGATTCTTCCATGTAGTTATAAAAATATACATTGGGATGGTCTATCATTCATTTGGAGGGATGTTCCGGTAATATGAGCAGACGACAGTATGGCGAAAAGATAATACAAGTGTAGAAGGATTCATATTCATTGGTGGGAAATGTTCAGATAATAAGTTTAACAAACTACCTATGTGATGGTTTATTGAACTTATTATCTGAACATTTCCGAAGAAACTAATCGTCAATGAGTATGTAGTAAATTCAGGGTTAATAGAAATCTCATCACATGAAAGCAGACGAGTCCGTGTATTACAGCCAATTATATATAATACTCGAAATGTTTCCTTGTTAATTACCCTGCATGTGGGTTTTTATAGTATTGACCCCAGGTTACCCTCCCTATTAGTGGAACATCAATTCCCATTATCTATTCGTCTGTCTGCTTCTGTGTCATGAACATCATTCCAGATGACATACATGTATACGTTTTAATATCACTAGATGGGAGAATCAATTCAGAAAAAAATAGGTCAATGCGCTATTCATCTTCCTGACTCAACCACTAGGACCCCGACGCCCCACACAAGGAGGCGTGTAGAATATTATAGATTATTACCATTGTATGCATATACATGCATTTATAATTTGAAATTGATGCCTTTATGATAGAATTTTAATTGGTTTGGGAATGAATTTCGGTGGATGTGGAGCGGGCGTGAGTCCGATGTGTTGATGGACGCGCCATTTCTAGCGGCCTTATGAACATTTGGCATTAATGTGCTTGGATGCGTATACTATACTGACTGATCATCCTAGCTTGCCTGTAAATACCACGCACCCGATAAACTCTTTGGGTAGAAATCTGTGTGAAAGCTAATGGATGCGGATACAACGGGGACGCTCGACTTTCTCTGTTCCGCTCACGTTGTTCTGTGATTTCCGATCGGCTCAGCGGTTTCGACTTTCACCATTTCTCATTTCCGTTTCCTTTGAAATGCGCTAATGCGATCGGACTGATTGTATTGTCCGGACAAGGCACATAAGCTCAAAAGGATCGAAATAAAATGAAAACTCAGTCATTCATCATATATCAGATTGCCGTTAATGAATTTCACAAATTGTATTCGTGCATTAAAGTGGTATATATAGAGCGGCTTCGAATACAGAGTCGCTCAGAGCTGGGGCCAACTTAAAAATTTCCAAATGTGCATCCTTGAAGCAAGACTAATTAAAAAAAACCAGGTCAATATCATTTTATCAAACATGTTTGGCTAATAGGTTGAGTCAGGTATAATATTTCTAACTTATGTAAATTTTGTCAATAGTTGGAGCTACCCACGCCACCTACCAATCCGCCCCTGTTGCAACGTGTATCTGTAAATATTACCCACTGCCTCAGCCAAAATACGATCTACAGATGTTTGGCAATAAACACTCGTTTTGACATAAAATGGGGAAATAGCGGACCCACCCAATGTTTCTTGTATATAATTTTAGCAACGAGGTTATCACTCATCACCGTCTTTCAGACTACCCGGGATGTAAAACTCATCGGCAGAACCCAAAGAGAGCGTTATGTCAATTGATATACAGATAACACACGAACCTCGTGTTAGCAGTTATATTCTATCACAATAACCATAGAAAATAAGTATATTAACATTTGAATTCCTTGTCTATGCTGTATCTACAAACACATTGCAGGAAATGTTTACAAACTCGCGATTCGACAGACGAGCGCCATAACACCCGCTTATCAATGAAGGCTATCAGCTAGTCGGGTAGTATCAGTGCAAAAGTATGTTTCTTTTAGCAGCTGGGTCCATCTTTCCAAGTCTTTAGAGATGGTCCAATTTTGAAACGTGCCAAATTGTACTGAAGTACGTGATAAGACGTCACGGGAAGAGATATGGCTAATCAGGTGAACATGATACCATTCGGAGCTCGGGTCTTGTTTTCGGCATACGTTCTTTGACTGGATGTATTCGCGATGTGCCGATAACTATGCAGGAATGTCACTTCAGGGCTATCGCGGTGCATATTCTTATGGAACTAATAAATTCTACTGTTATGCTATCTTTCTCGAGCAATGCGATATATCAGTTTCGTAAAAGGGAGCCCACTTTCAGCGAACTTTTAAATGACATGCTATTGGTAATCTCAACGTCAATCTCTCTTTAAACAACTACCGAAAGACACCCAAGAGTTAGATGGAATAGCCCAATTTAAACAAATAATGACATGCTCACAACCGAAAGTATTAAAAGCAATTGCCCATTTTGTCTACCACGGACTTCCCAAAAAGGGAAAATGGCAACATAGTGACCAACTGCTAGACAGAATACGCGACCGGACGAATGCAAATTCCCAATAAGACAAATAAAACCAAAATCAATACAAATATATATAACTACAATATTAGGTGCGACATATTGTGTCTTATGTATACATGTTCTTTCACTACACTGTTATAAATTATGTTTCTATATTATGTATGTATACACTTGACCATATTTGGTGCAAAAAGTATAATAAATTGATTGATTGATTGGTAATGCATTCCGACAACAATCGGCGTCTGCACACTACCGAATGCTACAACAGTACCAATTCAATTCATGTTTTATTCTCTTGTCCTGTTATTTGGTCAACATAGCCTTACATATGTACTGAGTACCCACGAAATGCGTTTGAAGATATATTTTTCATTTCACCGATAAATGTTTAAATAACCCGTAGATTTCCCACCACAACGGTTGCAATGTTTCAATTAATAGTAAATTAAATTGTCCCTGTTCGAGGATAACATAATAGGAAAACACTATATCATATTGATAATATACATGTAAATAAGATTGTAACACTTTTAATGACTTGTTGTGAACTTTTATTCACGAGCTTCCGACCCTTTTGGGGGGTCTTTCTGAAGTGCGATGGCAGTGTTCGTACATAAAACGTCAATCAAATTTATATATCATTTAGTGGTGACATGAGGTGTGATATGACTTTCTTCACTTCACAGGGCATAAACATATATTTGAAGGGGTGACTGGTGACATGGAGTGTGGTCTAGCTTTCATCTCTTTAAATATATGTTTATGTACGCAAACTGCATTACACTTGAGAAAGACACATTGAAGATTCGGACGCTCCTGAATAAAATTTTACAACAAGTCTATATAAAGGTATTACAATCTTATTTATATTATCAATTCTGGAGAAGTGTACGGCGCATCTATATAACATATTGACAGACGCTCACGTTGACTGGTATTTTTGATATATTCAAATTGCATGGGTTATAAACATATTTCATCGATACATATTTAAATAACCCGTAGATTTCCCATCAAAACTGTTGCAATGTTTCAATTAATAGTAACAGTTCTTGTCCTGGTTCGAGGAAAACATAATAGGAACGAGAAGTCGATCACGATCGGCAGATGTTTAACCCATCCCTTGGCGATAGTAAATTGTTATGATCGGAATCATAATCTTTTAATGTTGAATTATAGAGTATGCTGTTATGATCTAAAGTAATATATGCCAAATGTACATAATAACCAGTAATAACACAAATTATTGGAATGTATAAGTCAAAATAGAAGGGTTAATATAACATCTAAACTCTAAAGCCTGTCACCACTATCACAGTGTAAGCAGTTCTATTCATGTTGTTGCAAATTGCCATATGAGATATCAAAATAATATAGTTATTTATGTAATGGAAAAGGTTAAAAGAAATGGAATGGCTAAAAGGGGTTAAATCACCCATATCTGCCCTGTTTGATCCAATGTAGTCCCGTCATCCAAGGATTTAGATAGCTCTATTGGTCTAGTTAAATAAATTCAAATGGCTTAGTTATAATCTGGATAATTCTTAGTTGAAAAAGGGCCATATATCTGGTATAACAAATTGGATCTAACCCATATCCATACACGTTCTGTATTTTGAGTTGAGAAACTCACATACCAAATTTGGTTCCTATCAGATGAAAAATGGTTGATTTATCGAAGCATGTGTGAATTATATGTCAAAGGGCCATAACTCCATTATTTTTTTTAGATCAAACCCATATTAGAACTCGATCTGTATGTTGGGCTGAGAAACTCATATGCCAAATTTGGTTCCAATCAGATAAAAAATGTTTAAGTTATGGCACGATATACCATTCATATACCATTGAACGAAAGCTAATGTACCATCGCATCAATATACTATAGGATTAATAATGATTCTTCCCAAGGTAATCCTATATAAGATGGACACACAAACTAAGCCCATGCATAGAGCTAGGCCCTTGCTTCGGAGGCTTGATCTCAGCCACTCTTTACGGGGGTTAATATCAGACGATAATATACAAAGCTATTCCGATTGTTCGCAGTCAAGCAGGTTTTCTATTTCTGTGTAATGGCCTGCTAAATTATCAGCACACATGTTGTTCTGCCCCTTTGTTGTGTTTTGTTCCGATTGCTATTCGCGGTGAAGATGGCAAGTGATATTGTTGTTCTGGTTCGTTTCGTTTGTTTATTCCGAATAGCAGTTATTGTTCTGCTGAATCCAATTTTTCACTGGAAATGTGATAGTAATGGCCAATTTCAAATCTAAAGTATCCGCTTTAGTATCATCAACGCCAAACTTTATCCACCATCATATCGGATCATAAAAAGAACAATCTCGAGAATTCGTTGATGTTAGTTAGAACGTTCCGGAACCCAATTGCACCACTGATATATGGCTACCATAGAACTATTTCTAGTGCCACGACTGGCGGACGTGTGAGGTCGGGTTGTAAAAAGTCACCTGAGAATGACTGATTGCATTCCGATTCCACAAGGAAAGATAAACATACTTTCTGTGCCATTACTGGTATTTCCAATAATCCTGTCTGAGTCCTCATAGTCGGAAGTAAGCTTTCTCTTGGGATTGGGAAAATATATTCGATGGAAAAAATACAATATGTTCGCGAAGTTTTTATCATCTATTAGGGAATAAAATTCATTTGAGCGTACGTACGACCATGAAAAGAACGTATAAATATATATGATTTGTTGGAACAAATTGAACAATTTTTGGTTCCATTGTACTTGGAATATTTGAGTACGGAAAGTTGCCATTATGACTTTAGATAACTTCAGGATCGCGCTGAATATCAGTTATATTTCTCTCTCTATATATATTTCGTGTCATTAGTCCCGAAGGTCGGACTCAAGCCGTTTTCCTCTGAAATGTAAGTTCATGCAGCTTTTCCTTGAAATGGAGAACGGGTTTAACGTCTACTATGTGGTCTTGTGGGGCATTTCAGCTGTGAAAATGAATTTTCTAACGTCTCTAGATTTGGACTGTATATATATACATGGAGCTTCCAGGCGTGTCCGCGATTAGCAGTGTATATAGGTGTGCAGCTGCATGGATCTATGCCATATTCGCCATGATGTAACAAATAAAGTGTCTCGATTAAAGGGGTACTGTACACAGGGATAGACAATTTTTTTATTTACTTCCATTGAAATAACTTTCAAGTTAGATTGTGTTCGTGTTATATGAGTTTCGTATAAACCTAATTTACCGAAGAAAATATTGATCTTGGAAACGAATATATTACGATTTCAAAGTACGCGCCATGTTTTTGACCTTCACCGGAGAATACTCAGGTCGCAGGAAGGACCGGAAGTTCATTGTTCACAGCTTCAATTGATGTCTTCAATCTCTTCCATCGAACAATCTCACTCCCTATAAAAATACTTGACGCTTTATGACTCTTGTTTCTTTCTCTTTTTTTCCGAATCGGTTATAGCGGCCTTTCTTTTGCAGGTAACATGTTTGATGTTTTGTTTGCAACTCAATAATGTTCGCGAATGGCCGTCGATAAAAGACACGCAACAGATACGATTTCAAGAACGGTAACTCGTACTGGCATAATACTCCATTTTATGACTCCAGCCATAAATTAATTTATATTAAATAATTCAATTTTACTTTTGTGATAGCCTGTTAACCTGAACGTTTTCAGTAGACATCGTCGACTCAAATTAGTTATTTTAAAATATACTATTGATATTAGATCGCTATTGTCACCGGGAATTTATTGAAATTGGGGTACAGTACCCCTTTAAGAACTAAACATCCTGTATTTAACTGATGGTAAATTTACGATAATCAATCGAGTTTTATAGCTGAATTTATGTAGACTGTTAACATGCGCGTAGCTCTTCTTTGTACTTTTCCGAGTTTTCCAGAAAGTCTTACGTATTGCGGCTTCCAAAATATGTTGCAATAATCTAGAATGGGCAAAACCATTGCTGTATATACACTTTTAAAGATACCGCAATATATATGGATGAATGTTCTATTCGTTGTTCCTAGAATTTGTTTAGCTGTTGTGGTGACTTTGTTAACTTAATATAAAAAGAGTATAGATTTCTCAACAATGGCGCGAGTCTTTAATGAATAATGTAGTCAGTGTGGCCTCTATATATTAGTATATATCTGATTATAGTTGGTGCCGTGGATATTCCTTACTGTATACTCAAGAGGACCGAGTGCGTTCTCGTTGTGATAAAACCAATAATTAAGTAAATCATAAGGGCACCATCGCCAAATTGTAGCTAACAGATACAGTAATTCCCTAAATAATCGACTCCTTAACCACAGCAGAATTATGGGTTATTTTTCAGGATTTAGTCGAAAATATGGCTTGTTGCCATTCAGCGGAAAGCTCTTAGTGAGAGCTTTCCGATGAATGGCAACAATCCATATTTCCGACTAAATCCTGAAAAATTACTCATAATTATGCTGTGGTTAAGGAGTCGATTATTTAGGGCATTACTGTAGGTTATGTTGGGTCTCTTTATGCACCCGACCTTCACAAAGTTGTATGTATGCGCTATACCAGGGGAAATATCTTTAACAAGTTGGGCCGCCTTGGAGCTAATAAGAGCTGATCTTTGTAGCTTGAATCCGATCTTTCTGTATGATTTTAACAGCTCTTACATTGTTAGTACAACGTAAAATAGGGCGAAGTTTCTCAGAACGTTTTTTCTTCAATATTTACCAAGAAATGTGTCCATATATAGACATGCAAGTTGTGTTCCTCTCAAAGACTGTTAACCACCTAGGTTTTTGCGTAAAAGTGCAAATGCAATAGGCAACTAGAAGCACCCAGTCATAATAATTTAGTAAACAACATCTTTTTGTGCCCAACAAGTTTATATTCAGCTTCTTGTGGCCTGCATCGTGTATTGCACACGGGCCGACAATCCGAGTGAAGTAAGCCGGGCATAACCCTCGAGGGCAAAAAGTTTCAGCTTATCGGGCGGTTAGGACATTACTACAATGCAAAGGCACGGAATAACTTAGGACCATGTCAGACCTTCGCGACATCAGATGTTTAATAGTACAGGCATATATGTGTGACACTTTTGTTGTCGTTTGATGGCGATATTGCTTGGCTTTATGCCAAACACCAACACTAACCTCGATATGATCAGTACATTCTTTCCTCGTATATTGCTGTCACCAGATTTCTACATTTTACAATTTTATCAGCTTAAGGCAATCTGTGTTGACGCCACAACCAAGGCAATTTGTATAATCGAGAACAGTCTCAAATGAGAACTTTAGGATATGGAGCGCAGGGATTGACATGGTCAGCTTTACCGAGGTTAAACATTACCTTATATTAATACCATTTATTATACTGTTCAAAACACAATGTACAATTATATGATATTATGTATGCATACTGTCCTTATAAGGATGTTTTGCCAATTACACTTATTTATCTATCTATCTGCATGAGGTTGTGGATGTCTCACCCCAACTTTGGTGAAAATATCAACAGTTGGGAAAGTTCAGTCCAATTCAGTCGAAATTGTTCTATACAGTTGGATTTTCCAACCAGTAATTAGTGTGAAATTTATTTTCCGTAATTGTGTGTTGTCGGATAAAGTAACCTGGGAATTCTGGGACACGTCGATCATAGGTCCAAGTCTTGACATCGATGTATAAGTTGACATCAAATTTACACGGTCCTCATAAATTTCAAAGTGCTGAATTTCTACCCTTGTGTGTACACTTAACAGGAATGTGTGGCTAAATTTATATTGATCAAAATAACAATCATGGATTATATGGTTCAATTTAGAACAGTGTTAAACATAGTGTATCTATTCTTTGGCCGTGTGTGGATATAACTTATTAACCCTTTGACGACTGGAACTCTGAATTTTTAGCGAAAACACTGTGCCAATGCATTCTCTTATAAATGCGAGTCGCCCATATGGTGCCTCCCATGTATAAGAGAATGCATTGGCCTAACACTATTTACCTTGACCTTGTAAGCCATTGCATTCTCTTATATATGCGAGGCTCCTTATGGGAGACTCGCACATATAAGAAAATGCACTGGCACATGCTATTTAATGCTGCACCAGCGTAGCTCCCGTCATGAAAAGGTTAACTTGGAGCCAGAGACAACAGGCAACAGGAGCTTCTGTCACTTGGAAATTCATTTTTATTTCAATTGTTCTCTATGAACCGGATAGAACGTAAAGCTATTTTTTGAAACATTACAGCATTTTTTTTGTCTTAGCAATCTATCTTTTAAAACACTTTTACGTGAAATATGTGCAACAGCAGATATTTGTCATTTGTTTTGAGAATAATACTTGAAACATCTTTTAAAATATAGTTCCATAAAACTCTTGCTGTTGTTGTTATTTGACAACTTCCGGGAAAAACAGAGCATCTTAAACAAAAACAAAAAATCAAGTAAAACGCATTTCATTTTGGACGAGACGGCAGTGATACACATTTGCGTGCTTGTCGAACATAAAAACGCGCCGTCACAGACAAAGTTCTTTTGTAATCTGGTATAACCCAGCCGCGTTCTCGGGTTGAGACAATAGATTTTCTTAAAATTAACAAAAACAATAATTAAATCTTAAGATTGAACTGTTACTTCAGCGTTGATTTAAACAGAGATATTACTGCGACCGCGAGCTCCCAGAGAGGCTTCATGACAACTCAATGGCATGTTCCCAGATCTAATCTCGGTACAGACAGTCGGCTATCTCGTTGTCTGCGCGTTCAAGGCGCGAAACCCCGATTGAAGAAATAAATCACAAAGTGTCTGAAAGAACTGTCATTTTATGGAGGAAAGACACGAACAGAACAGTAATCGGGTACCAAGTATATTGGCTCTCCGGCAAAGATAAATTTCGTCTGCATTATTCAATGGACAGGTTTAAGCTGCGTTCATACACTGACAAATGTGTTTGGAAATTTTTGCAGACATTTCGATACAGAAAGCTAAAATGTGCCAGCAAACGAACGCAAAAATGCTCATAAAAATGCATCTATAACACAGCTAACTATACTACACATGAGAAGTAAAAACTCTATATAGTTCAACCTGTAACGATGTCACTGAAATTTGCTTGTAGATATAGCCTTTAACTAGATATCTCAAAAGCATGAATTTGGTTTGTTCATTCTTTCAGCCACCACATCACGTGGTGCAAAGAGAAGGCGTAATGAATTTTCATAAACAAATTCCGACCATCATACAGGCATTTGAAGGAAAATCTTGTCTGGCAATACATGTAGTTGTTGAAATAGTTCCTCATGTAATGTATATAAATGTACATAAATTCCCCAGGTAGATAACGATTTGTGTTGAATCGGTCAATTTAAAAATGACAATTCTAGGAAATAACTGTGAGTTTTCTTATTATAATCGCTTTGACCTAATATAATCATGGCAAACTCAGAGGCCACCAACATTATAGTAGTACCATTTTCTCAAACATGTAAAGATGTGTTCCCCTAATGAACATTCTGTCACCCAGTGGTAATGGCATGTGGAATTTCTAATAAATTGAATGAGAGTTCAGTCTCTTGCCAGACACGCGTAGAGTCCCAAACCAGTTTAGTCAGGCCTTTGTCCTGGACTTTCTATATCAGTTGTCAGACGAAACTGCGGTTGCTCTTCCAATTGGTATATTTGACTGCAAAACGAAAGTAATTGCGACAGAGCCAACAAGAACACCTCACACATGCGGAGAAGCTTTGATCTATTCCGCCTAATATCTTTTGATCTACGATTTTGAACAGATTTCAAGTGAATGTGATTGGGATCTGTGTTCCCATCCTCAGACACCATGCATGCTTTCGAGTAGATTGCTTATTATCGTGGACAGAAACACCCGTGAGAGAGCCGAAGACATCAAGCCAATTCACAAAGCTCGGTTGATATCTGGCGATCTACAACACAGAGCCCCGCAGATCGCACACCGGCTGCCATAAACAACAATGCATCATTTTCGCAGCGTGGTGTCGAAATAAAAGTGCTCGTAATATACCCCGAAATATAAGCATCATAACAATACGGAGCGCATATCACGGATCGAGTATCACAGGTAAACCCCATCGTGTCCGTCTTTATTATGTTACGCGAAATAGTTCATGTCGGCGTGAAAATCCGTTTTGTTACCCATGCACTAATTGAAAAGAAAATTGCAAAAGCGCTATGGTGTATGAATTGTTCTGGATATTTAACTTTTTGAAGGCTCTCTTCTCCATTAAAAATAAAACATGAGAAGAACGAGCTTCGTTTGTGTTCAATAGTGCATGCATAGCGTAACCGAAATCAGTACAATTTCACTGTTCTTTTTTCACACGTTTATAATTGTATTTAAGTAAGTAAGTAATGCTTTATTCCCAGCCACTATATAGTCATGGTACATTTACGTATACATATGTTGCCTTCGGTGACCTCTTTAATGTTGTCATATTTTAATGATGAAGGTCCCATTTTGTTGAAAAGACGTGTTGTTAATCTGTCAAAGCTACATACAGGTCTTTCGGAAAGGACACAGTCGAATTCTATACTCTCATTACATGTTTTGAAATGTATGTAAGTATATACGATTAACGTTTACCATGACAGGTCAATTGAGTTCGCGAATAGTTATTAAAGCAGCGCTATAATATAGAACCATATACTCATTCGATTGGCGACGGTCAACATCGAGCGTTATCATTGATCATAAAATTTAATGACGGCGGAGTCGATTAATCATTTTGCTATAAAATAGTTCAGTAAATGGGAACTATCAAATAACAAATCGTGATCAGGATCTTTGTAGTGCAAACAGGTCGATTTCCAGCGAAGTTACTCATGGTCGTGTCGTACATAATATTATAGTCGAAAGGCCACAAATGCCATACATAAATGGTAATACTATATAATAAACTCCGATGCAAGTCTATAGTTGATGTTTGTGAGTGATTGCCGAAAACTACCCTGTCAAGGCTGCACCATCAAAAACTCAATACTCCATCCAATAAAGCCAAATTAATGTAAGCGAAAAGGCACAAAATACAAATTAGATTGCCTGAACAAAAATTAATAATTCCTCTACAATGTCGGTGTCCATCGAAGCTATTTACGACATTCTCGTAAATTATGCTTCGATGCAAGTCTAGTGTATTTTGTGACTGATTAATGAATTATGTCAGGACTGCCGATTAGTATATCCTCCGAACTAAAAACGCAATACTCCATTCAAACAGAGCCTTATTAGTGCCAGCGAAAGGGCACAAAATACCTATATTACATTTCTGAAAATAACTTACAAATTCCCCTGGAAGTTCTTTCAGACGTTGAAAAATAGGAGTTGCACAAGTCACAAAGGGGTTATATTGCATATCAGTTCCGTTGACATGCGCTCAATACAAATTTATAGATATTTAGATCGATATGAGTGAACGGGATAATGTCAGAGCGGCAAGTCAACAAAGGAGCCATCGGAAGCGAGGTCGATGTGGATAGTGATACGCTCTGCTCATATCAACTTTGGGGACTCCGAATTAATCAATGTCGTTTTTTTTGTGTGTGACGCTGTGTGGCCAGGTACGGTCCAGCGGAATGCTGACAACTCTTTACGTAAGCACTGTGGTTATATATGGGCATATTGGTCCAAGTATACTAACATATTATGCTAGTATACTTGAACCAATATACACCCGAGGACCAACGCCAATAATTCTTGAAATATACGCAATCATGCAGCCGGCAGCTATATTGCCTTTTGAGTAAAAGCGTTTAAATGTTCACCTAGTCTTATCAACCCCAAATGGCAGCGGTGGTATCGAAATTAAAACCATTTCATCAGCAAAATGAAGCCGTTTAACCATCATATAAATCTAATAACTTTTTGTTTTCTCAAACATCTGCCAAATGTTATGATAAAATATAACTTATATGGTATCGTTTTCCATATAATCTAAAATATGCACAATTACCGTGATCAGAAACCCGCCGCTGGACATATATGATAACAGTGGCTATTGAATGTTAAACCACCACACTTATAGGCTCGATAAAGTCTCAATTTATACATTTCAGGACCTGACATATAAAGCTTGCTTAATTCAGCTCCAAATGGTAACCACAGGGGGTTATGCTGTATGTTCGCATTACACCATCCAGCAAGCTTTTAAAAGCAGTTTTATCAGGAAATATTTCACAGACTGTCCATCATAATTAAGTGGTCTGTGGTTATATTTACTAACTAGTCTCCAATATTGTGGACTACACATGTGTCTTTTATAATATATCAGGAGGAATTTTTTTATTTAACTGCTATTTGACATTAATGGGTGATCCGTGCAGAATGCAAACACGGCCGGGTTCCTTTTCATAGAGCTTGCTCAATGGGTAATAAAAAGTGCTGAGCTGTATGAAATGGCATGGTATTACACGATGCAGCTCGCCTCTTGAGCTTGCTGAATTAAGCAAGCTTAATCGTGTAATGGCACCTTAAAGTATAAAGTTTAAGAGTTAAGTTTAAGTTTAATATATAGTTAATACTTTTCATCCTTATTGCTCACAAAACCTTCTGACCGTATAAGGGGAAGGTCATAATTGCAAAGTAAGGTCGATTATACCTGACATATGATATATATGATTGTGAATATTGTATTTGTTATATATGTTTGTTAATTTATTACATCGGAGTCGTGTGGACGTATTATTTAACTTCTCTATACATGTGTAGAGGTTATCACCGTACATGCATGGTAGCTACTGTCTTCAAAACCAAGTATGCCAAGTTTGGTATATACTGGTTACCGCCAGACATTGGGATGTAGTCATCACAACATAAGTACGGTATTTGGGGGAAATTCTTATAAAACGTTAGTGACATCAATGTCGCACAAAGTTTATAGCCAAAAATGTTCTATATGTGAATAATAAAACACACTAAGAATAAAGCAGGTTTGAATCCTTATTCAATCTTAATGTATATTTTTACTGTGATGTTCAATTAATTCTTTCATAATAGATATTCGTTTGAATAAAAATATTTGAAAAAATTATTTCCGCAAAAAAGAGCGACATTCAGCAAGTAGTAAATTTAACACCAACAAATAAGTTAGGAGTTAGCACCAGGACTCGAGTTACCAAAATCGCAAATTTCTCGAAATAGTCACTGGTGGGTATCATTCTTTGTCGATTTGACCATAGCCACAAGTGATTCCGTTATTTTGTTTTCTGTCAGTTTCGTGCACAATATATATTTTATCTTCATTTGGTTTCAACTTGTTCTACCGTGGGTATGGGTGCCCGACAACTTTTGGCGTTTGGTCGCTGTACTAATATATATTTTCCCACATGCAGTTAGAAATTTTGAGGTATATATATACCTGTTGAAGAATTACAACCCCCACAGGGGTGCAAATGAAATTTAATAGAGTTTTTAAGAGTTGTAGAGTTATATATAAGAGATGCATAGGCACTTTTGTTTGGGCCATGGGGTGTATATTTGGAAACTCGATGTTGGTCACCCATCGAAGACACGCCTTCCGCGTACTTGTCAGCACTTATCAACCAGTTGAAATATAATGGAAAACATCGCGGCTGGTCATTCACCTGATTTCACAATTTCTTTATTGCTAATCCGGCTCATATTGGATTGCACTTGCTTACGCGAAGAACCTATTCATAAAAATCCAGGACAGACATCATGATTCATATAATGAACAATATGAACGGCAAAAATGTATTCGTGGGTTCGAATTTCGTCGCGCCGTCGAAATTTGAGCTCAAAAGCAGAGGGAAATGATATGTGCAACATGTGCACTGATCGCAAGTTTCTTGACAAGGTTACACAAACTAAATTTTTTACACAAAAAATCGCGACGACCCGAGACAAAAAGAATACATACCGTCCTTATATGATGGGAATTGAAACAACTCGTATACACGGTATATGCATCTTCAAGCATATAAAACAAACCTAATGTCTTGCATTTATCGAGTTCATCGGCCAAAATAGGCTGTCTGAAATACTTATATACATATATATACAATCTCAAAAAACTTCTTGAAATATTATCTACATACCCGGTACAGCGTAGATCATGCCATGAATCTTTATACTCTTGTCTAACGCCCGTATATACAGAGATCATATTCCATCAATACAAAACATTGGAACTTTTTGACAGGACACCTTATAAAGGTGGGGAATAACGCGGGGACTATACTTCTTAGTTATTACCTGTACTTCATTGTAGGTAAAGGTCCCAACTCGAAATTTCATGCTTTATTGTGACTTTTCTAAGCCGATATCGCAATAAACATTAAAATAATTACCCAGGAGAAATTCCAAAATTGTAAGCGACGCAAAGCAAAATCGCTCACAAAGTCACTTAAATCGTGAAATTTCGAGTTAGGACCTTCACCTGCAGTGAAGTATGTTATTAAGGAACAGATAATGACTAATCAATATATTTCAACTTCATAAGTTTCCCTGTCAAAACTTAAAAATGATTTTTTACTGATATAATATGATCTCTACTGGCGTTAGACATGCATGCAGAGTATGGATTCATGGCATGATCTATATACATGCAGCGTTGAGCATGCTTTAGATTAGCACTCTTTAAATGGGTTCTGTATACACTAAATCCGGCCATTTATGGGACCCTATCCTATTATACTCAACATAATATATATGCAACAATTGAATGAATTTGTGCTGTGCATGTATTAGTGCAAAATACACCCGTGTGCTCTGTACAGCATGGTAATTATAATGAAAATGAGTTTATGATTCGAGAAATAAACTCATTTTCATTATAATCACCATGTTATTTGCCTCGTTCATAGAGCACATGAGTGTATTTTGCACTAATCCATCGATGAAATTCATTCATTTGCTGCATATATTCTTTTGAGTATAAAAGGAGATGGTCCCATTAATGGCGGCATTTAGTGTACAGTCCCCCCCATTGATTTTACCGTCTATGAAGAAAGACCGAACAATTTCCGCTCTTTGTTGTTACATTTGACTTAAATATATTGTATTGGTATAATAATACACAACTATAGGGGATGACAAGCTCTGAAAACTTATATTCACGAACCTCCGAAGCAGCAAATATATTACAACGTATTGTTACAAGGATAATTTACAACAAAGAATTTGGTATGACGGGTGGATGAATGCAAGGGAAATAAGAATTTGGATTTTTGAAGAAGGGTGTATGTATCAGGAGAAACTTTTACAGTCGAAGGTGTGGGGTTTAGTAATTTGACTCTTTTTTATACTAAATACTCATTGACGATTAGTTATCCCATAGGAAATGTCCAGATAATAAGTTCATCAACTTATCGTCTAAACACTTCCCTCAATAATTAGGACTCCTTCTTTACTTTTTGTTTAGCTGTCGTCTGCTTATATTACATATACATACATCCATGCAAATCAATAATATACCATTCCGATGTATACACTTTACAATTGAAAGGGGAAATACATTTAGTAATATAGATAGGGTTAATTAATGTTACATGCTTGAGGGGGTAGGATACTTCTCATGACTACATGTCATTAGGATGCATGTATATACAGTCCGTTTTTTACACCAATGCCCTAAATAATATCGATTCCTTAACCACGGCATAATTGTGGGTAACTTTTCAGGATTTAGTCTGAAATATGGCTTGTTGCCATTCATCGGAAAGCCCTCACCGAAAACTTTCCGAGGTAATGGCAAAAAGCCATATGTCCGACTAAATCCTGAAAAGTTACCCAAAATTCTGCTGTGGTTAAGGAGTCAATTATTTAGGGCATTACTGTGAGTTTTCCTGTATTTATCGGCATATTGCGATCCCGGAACCTGACCGGAAAGTTACAAAAGCGAACATTATTGAGTATATAAGTCGTTTGTTGAACTTATTATCTGAACATTTCCTAATGGCACTACTCGTCAATGAGTATTTTGTAAAGAGTGGGCTAATCCGCCATGGGGACAAGGGGAGTTAATGCTTCTATAGATAACACTTTAAATAGCTGAATATAGTAATTGTTGCTGCATGAATATACGAGGATCGATGTCAACCTATTCGATTTCAAACAACAACAACAACAACAACAACAACAACAGTATGTCTGTCCAGACTGATATCCAAATACAATTGGGGTATATGTGGGCGTGTATGGATTGCAGTATAATGACCGTATCTGTATAGCATATTGCAGTATAATGAACGTATCTGTATAGCATATTGCAGTATATTGACCGTATCTGTATAGCATATATGCTCTGATGGTGTACACCTATAATCCTCATTCGACTCGAAATGTATGGCACCAGGTTATACAATGAAGTTGAGCAAAGGAACGTTATCCGTGTATGGGGATGTGAATAGCAACAAGTCATATTTCCGACTAAATCCTTAAAAGTTCCCCATAATTCTGCTGTGGTTAAGGAGTCGATTATTTAGGGCATTACTGTACGTGTTTCTTGTATTTATCGGCATACTGTGATCCCCAGAACCTGACCGGAAAGATACAAAGCGAATATTATTGGGTATATAAGTAGTTTGTTGAACTTATTATCTGAACATGTCCTAATGGAACTACTCGTCAATGGGTATTTAGTAAAGAAAGGGATAATCCGCCATGGGGGCTAGGGGAGTTAATGTCTGTATAGATAACACTTCAAATAGCGGTCTATATAGTAATTGTTGCTGCATGAATATAAGAGGATCGATGTCCGCCTATTCGATTTTCAAACAACCACAACAGTATGTCTGTCCAGACTGATATCCAAATACAATTGGGGTATACGTGGGCGTGTATGGATTGCAGTATATATAATGACCGTATCTGTATAGCATATTGCAGTATAATGAACGTATCTGTATAGCAGATTGCAGTGTAATGAACGTATCTGTAGTGTTTAGCATATATGCTCTGATGGTGTACACCTTTTATCCTCATTCGACTCGAAATGTGTGCCAGCAGGTTATACAATGAAGTTGAACAAAGGAACGTTCTCCGTGTATGGGGATGTGTTCGCGGAGTTACGATATTTACGTTTTAAAAGCTTCGATATGTATGCATGCATGCAGACACACATCGGCTAAAAGAATAAATATTCTACATACACTGTTGGTATTTTAAATTACACAGTCCGTTTTCAAATTACTCTGTCCATTTTCAAATTACTCTGTCCGTTTCCACATGGCGGTTTGCGTTCCAAAATACACATAACATTATTCGCTTTTGAATTTTGCTCAGTATCAAAATAGGTCGATAAATATCTTAACTACCTTTCGACGAGCATTATGTAACCCAAAAAGACGCATTGAAGTAATGAAAAATACAACTGTGAATAAGGTGTTTGGTCCCAAACAAAAACGCCATTTGCAGAAAAGAGCATTCCGTGTTAGCTATTCCTGATATGGCAGCAATAAAGAGCGTTTGTCTTACTTACTTCTGGCGAAAAGTTGAAAACGCCTGGAAAATGGCTGTGACTTTGGCAAATGTTTTTCAGAGCATACGCAGCCGATATATCAATAGTTCTTTATGTATCGACCTATCGTATCCATCGCTCCAAATTACTTAGAAAAATATTTGGAGGGTCGAATGAGCCATGTCCGTTTAACATTCATGAAATGCATATACGAATGAGTGGAGTTGTATAATTTTGGTAATCATATACATGTAGATATATCATTGTAGGGAGTGGAGGTTCATATAAAATGAACGTGTCATCCAATCCATTTTGATTAATATATTGATTATAAATTATCTGAATAGAAATATTTTTTAATCAATGGTTGGCGGTACCGACTCGGGATAATGTGTTCATTACTTCGAATGTGTGTGAACAATTTGTCATTTCTTATTGAAATGCATTCAAGTCCTTATGGAGTGCATACCATGACATGATGACTGTATTATGCTCCCTATATATTCATAAACACAAGTCCGAAAGTACACGGCTGTACGTTGAATAGACACATGGCTGCAGTCTTTAACTATGATGTTGAAAGCCATTATAAATGGTATGTAATTACAGTGTCATGGTTCATAGACACATGTGTCAGTCACCGGGTATATGTACATTGATCTCCGCTGATCATGCTTAATGATGCCCTATGATATTTGACACTATACACAAGCTATATACACCATACTATATTATCGAACATATTGGACGTTTTGGCCAGATAGCGACTTATAAACGCGGTTGTTTTGCCATATTTCGAATTTTATAGTCGGGCAGCCAAAACTCAAGACAACATAACGATAAAGAGCTTCTATGGTTTTACTGCCATGCCAACGGATATTCTTAAAGAGCGTTATTATGACATGCATTTATTAATATTCTCGTTTGGGATGTTGTGGTGGGTTCTTAGCAATGCCAGTGGGTTACGAATGGCGTTATTGTGAGTAATGAGTCATGTGATATTCGTCTAAAATTTGGCTTTAAAGTACAACATTCAAGGGTGCATGTATCTGCACAGAGAAAGAACATTCCGGGTGTCGATCGTGTCTATAAAATGTTCAAACCTCACCACTGTCTTGATTGGCCTGTATTAGTTATTCCATTTCAGACGGTTGATATCGTAACCACAACATTGGTAGTATAAATAATTCGAAATCGAATCATGTGCACAACAACAAGTGGAAACGCTAACATTTGAGTTCCAAAATGGTGAATATTGTGAACCTCGATTATGCAATGTGTCGTCTGCCAATTTGGGGATATAGATAAACTAAACTAAAATAAATATAATTTTTGGGAAGAAGTTTCTATAGAAATTTAATAATAAAGAAACTTTCCAGAGAAGATGAGGCCTAAGCATAATGAGGTCACTAGAGGGTGAATTTAGTGATGCTATCCTGCGGGATAGCGTCACAAAATACATCTTTTGGTGACCTGATGCTGCACCTGACAGGCACAATAAACTCAGACTTGTGCGTGGGGTGTCTGATATATATACCTGGTAATTACAAGAATTTAGGTCACACGACGCCGCCAAGGAATCATCTGCCTCAGTAAGGTTTCAGTTTGCGAATTAATTTCTATTCAGCAGATGACATGTGCCAGGAATAGAAGAACTGCATGGCCTGTGCCAATCATGTGTTCTATTGCCCATTGATAACAGTCTTGAGGGTCTAATCCAGCTCGAGACAAGATATACGGAACAGCTTGTCATTTGGTCGCGGGATGGTATCAAATTCCCATCAATGTGATTCTATTTTAAACTAACTGATTGAACATTAATGTATTGTGACCCAAAGTATACATTGACTTATACGAGTAATGTCATGCAAGGACCAATTTTGAATGCGGATTTCCATAAAGTCAGGCTAGGTAACTTAAATTGTGTTGCTATCAAATTATTTGACATACTAATTCAAAAACATAAATAGACCAAGATTCCAATATACAAGTTCCAAGCCGACCCGCCACAATAAATATTTATTACGTTCAATGCCGCAGCATATCACACCCATGAATATTTGCAACTCTTTAAATTTTGCTCATAAGATTTGCATTGAAATGCCCATTCATATTTTTTGATCGACACAAAACTGATGATTTATGGGACCGAAACGCATCTCTAAACTTCCAATTGAAACAGATTGAAAATTTCGGTTGAATTAATGCTATCAGTGCGACACAAAACAACCAACAAGGAATTAAGTTGGAAACTTTAGTGGCATTTGAAATCCCTGATGCGTTGGTTACCAAGTCCACGTTGTGGACTTCATGGCTATAACGGCGATCACCGGTGGCTCCATAGCACACTTTATATATGATATAAATAGTTTTACCCACCTGTACCACTCCAGACCATTCTCATAATGTCTATCGAAGAAATGAGGTTCGGGTCCTGGTGACCTGACGTCCGGGTGTAATTTGAGGAACTCCAGAAGTGCTCTAGTCCCACATTTCTTTACGCCAATCACAATTGCTTGAGGTAGTCGTCTTGTGGCATTTCTTTGTATTTTCTGCAAAGTTTTGCTGCCTTTCTTAGCTGCGGAATGCACCTGAGTATCATTGTCTTCATCCACGTAAATGGTACCATCTTCCTTCGAACTGCCGTCTACGATGCCTCGATTTCCATTAGAGTTGGGGCCCTTGGTTTCAACCGCATCGTCTAGATTAGTACGAGGTCTGGTCCATCTATCATCGTTGGATAATTTAACAGATCCTTCTAAAACACCGTTTTGAGGAATATAGTATTGCTTAGTTTCGATTACATTCCGTATTATCGATGGTCTCGAGTTGGCGCCAGAAATGCGAAGGGTTAAAACGTAAACACTGAAACAAAACGTGAACCCGACCATAACTGTCATCATCGGTCTCCGTCTAGGACACCAATAGCTCACCGTAATACTCAACATATCCGAGCATCATCACTAAGAAGTTTAGAACATCAACAGAACGTTGAAATGGATAACAAACTTGCACACCTTTACAGAAATAGGTCTTCATTTCAATACATCATCCACATTATATATCCGTTGGAATTTTACTCAACCATGTTCGCAAAGTTACCACAACGAGCTACTTAAAATCCATTCCGACTGCGTTCGTATGTGAAGTGTAAAACTCTCTGACCCAAAAGCACATTACGGTAGCATAATAACCGCGCACGTCGACTATAAACAAGATACCGACACGCGCACCTCGATCTAGTATCGACAACAGAACATCGTCAGTCAAACGCTGGCGCGCGCACTCCTATTGGAAGATTTTACTAGTAGGCGTGTAAACATTCGTACGTTATGAATGAACGCTTTGAGACCGATATATTTACGTTTGGGCTAGGTTGTATTATAGTGCCGCCTTCACCAATGTTATCTTGGACAGAAGCCGGATTTGTCAAAGATATAGCGGAGATATTGGCGCCCGTTTAAACATTAATGTTGAGTATGTCCGGAGCTATGATTCTCAGAATGAGGAGTCCTGTGGGGCTAGGACTATCGGAGTGTGCTATATGCCGAAGGCCATATGTCTGGGTCGAGTTTTATGGCATTCAACGGGCTTTCAGAAGAGAGCTCCGGACAAACGTGGTTGAATACCACGATTGATATTAGTCTAATTTCAATATATAAAGCGTTATATATATATTGCGAATATATATGGTAATGGGGACACATGTAGGTCAGTTCAGCGAGAGGTATACTGTATGATATATCCAGGAAGTGAGTTGGGTGGATGTGGGGTATAATCGTGTCCCCACTCGCAGGAAAGCCACTGATGTGTTATAACAGTTTCATTGTTTGACTTCTTGATGGCGCGTTTCTGGGCCACAAACAATTGAAATAACAAACTTCAAAAATCGATATCTGATCACTCTGAGCTTTGATGGGTGGGTTCCTCGACTCGAATCAAATATTGTTTACCCCTGAAGCCAAAGATATAGTAATTTAGGGGTGTTTAATCGGATTGAGTACCTTTAAATGTCTGGTATTGGCTAACATTAGTGGTGTAAGTGGGTGGACAGCTCGTTCGTATTCTATGGCAAAAATTCAAGCCCGCCTCACACACTGCGCTGTGCGCGGCAGCGCCTAATTAGAATACGCAGTATGTGCGGGGGAGTGCGACGCTATCGGGTCGTCCGTCAAATTAGCCCACGGTCTTAAGCTATAGTGTTTATTCCCTGTGCGGGGGGCGCATGCACAAAGACGCGTCGACTTATATGTAGCGTAATGCAGATATGGGGTATGGCAGAAACAACGAAGAGCAAAATGGCCCTTTTCCAAATAATATAAAAGGTTGTCCGGCCAGTATCCCCCGAAAAAGTGGCTTCATTGGGGGCATCAGCTTTTCTGAAAAAAATAACAAGGACCCTAAATCCGATACTAAATTTCAGAACAATCCAACCAGTGTCCCCTGAAACTTGATCTGCATTTCGAGCTGATAAACTCATATACCAAATTGGATTCAGATATGATCACACAAACTAAAGTTATCATCCGGAAACCAGAAATTGACAGGATTCTAAGTCGAAAAAGGGCCATAACTCTAGCAAAAATGGGCGGATTGTACCCATATTCGAATTTGGCTGATAAAATCACATACCAAATTTGGTTCAGATATTATCACACAAACTGAAGTTATCATCCGGAAACCAAAAAATTACAAGATTCTAAGTAAATAAGTAAAAAAAAAGGGCCATAACTCTCGCAAAAATGAGCGGAGCAAACCCATATTCGAACTTGACCTGTATTTGGGTCTGATAAACTCACTTATGAAATTTGCTTTTGATCTAATAAACGAAACTAAAGTTATCATCCGGAAACCATTTCCGGACGCAAACACACACGGACGGACGGACACCGGCTATTTTAATAGTCCCTCGATGCCAAGGGGCTGGAGACCCTGCATGCCACCCTGAAACGCCGCCACTGAATGCAGAGCTATTCGTCGCCCGTTGCATGTATTCACCAACCACCGCCCTCAATGCAGAGCTATTCGTTGCCCGTTGCATTTCTTCGTCAATCACCCCTCCCTCCCGATAGCATCGCGTTCACTGCCGTTTATATGTCAGTCCAATCAATCAACATAGTTTAAACATATTTTATTGTATCGTTTATGTACAATTGGGATTGGGGCACAAGTTATACAGGGGGTAGCAGGAAGACAGTCCGATAGGGCTAGGCTAACCCCCAACAATATATACAGCATTTATATTATTATATGTTACTGTCATTGTATTATTCATGTGTATATTGTAAATAAATTATCCTATCCTATCCTATCCTACAACTTAGATAGCCCCTCTCCCCATACAATTACACACGTTATTATAATAACAAGATGGTATATATATGTTTAATTTTATTTTATTTTTTGTGTTACCAGATCCGGGTTCGATGTGTGAGTTCATTTAGTTTGATTACTGGTTGTTGACATAGACAAGATGTGTTTGTCAGTTTAGTATTAGCTTTTAGCTTTGGGATACTAAAAAGATGGCGTTCGGTCGTGACGTTGACCCAGAGGTGGTGAATGTGTTAATTGGTAAAGCGGTTAGTAGCGACTATATATTTTTGAACTTCTGCATATATTAATTTGTTTTTGTTATTACTAATGTTTGTTAAACCTTCAATCAACATGCAATCAGTGTATCCGCATTATCACCGTGCATGGATCGCCTTAAATGGCACATGTGTGCATTTCAAGGTATTATTCTGAATCGTATATTGCTTACTGTAATTTGAACTGATATCGAACAACTTTTTATGTAAATTCATGTATTATTGTCGTCATTGGCTATATGTATTAGTGAAGAGTTGATACTGGACAAACCAGCATCAACAAAGAAGTGGCTACTACCAAAATGAGAGAGAAACAATTGAGTCATGGTTATGATGCGTTCAACCTTAACAGTTGCCGCGTCATTGTAAGTGGTAAATCGCATCCAAGATATCAGCAACTTTACCTTTTGAAATGACGATGGTACAAAGTAACCAATATAGTCGTTGCTATTCAGGTAAACAATCACGATCAGGCGATTCAGTTCTAAGGCATGATGAAATAATTTTATATTCTTGTAAGAATCGAGATTTTACACCACAAATCTAGCGTATGGAGTCAATGGACACATTGTTTCATTTAAATTAGCGACTATCACGCTATAGACGATCATATGACGTATACGTTCCTGATTACACAAAGGACACACATATGTGTCCTTTGTGAAATAAGGAACGTATACGTCACAATTTGCTCGAAAATGGCGGCAACTGAAGATGTCTCAATTGGAAGTGATTATTCATTTCTTTCCGGTGTATACCTATATATAAAACTAGCTGCTGTGCCCGATTTCGTCCGGGCTATTTAGGGATTTCATTGTGATCGCCTTCGTCTGGGCTAACTATTGTTCGATCGGTCCAGAAACATATGTCAATACGAGATTATGTTGCATATCTGGCCACCAACGCCACATATTAATTAATGGGCCCATTACCATGATATAATTAATACTTGTATATAGAAAACGTACCAATGTTATAGTTTTATGTGGAATAGTGGATCCTTGTGATACGTTCACACACTCGCAAGTTTGCACAGTATTTTGTACAGGCATTTCGTCTTAGAAAACAATATGGTGCCAGAATATGAACGGATACATGCATATAAGATGCATATGTACCACAGCTAACCACTTGAGAAGTAAACGCTCTGTAGTTTCACCTGTAGTGATGCTACATAAATTTACCTGTGAATTGCATGCAATTTTATCACAAGAATCAATCATACAGGTATTTGAATGCAAATGTTAGTGGCATCGTTACATGTGGATGGAACTGCATGTATAAATTTTACTCCTCTTGTTTTTACGGCGAATTGCCTGCAAAACATACCAGGCAAACTTGTCAGCGCATGAACGCACCCTTGGGATATAGTGTATAGGTGCGCATAATATAGTTCGCTGAATGTAATTGCAAGTTTGTGAGAAAAAGAGAAATCTCGTTCAATAGAAAGATAATCGCGACGATCTTCATCAAAGCTTGTTAAAATTTCACATGCCGTTCAAGTAAATTAGTTGAGTTATGCGATGACAAGCATGACACACATGCATGTTAAATCGCGAGGTATATGGCCAATTAGCATCATGTTCTCATGAATATTCGATGGGGTATAGCAGATATATATCACGAGCAGATTTCATAGTCAATGATCAAGGGCAGTCATGGCCATCAGGTAATGAAATGATATGTCATCATAATGACATGTAAACATGACAGCCTACATCTAAGCCAGGAATATATCCACTGCCTCATTGGGTATGCTTTTTGGAGACATGGAAAAACAAGTTAGTATAAGTCTATGGAGCTATGTATGATAAGTCCAGTCAGTTAGTTTGTACATTCATTATACATGCGGCGATAAGCCTATGTATGCCGATGTAAATATTAGCTGGGCTGTGTCGCCCGGTACATATACCCCCATGTGGTACATCGCCTAGGGTGGACATATACACATACAAGTAGAAGTCACAGGACCGTGACAATTTTTTTCGATGACATCAACGGATCCTTTTTTAAAAGCTTTCATGGGGCTTATGTTGAATATATCCACCACATCATTGTGGTGATGTTCATTCATAGCTAATTTAATTGAGATCTGGTTATTCTGATAACCCATATGACTGAGCTATGTGGACGGACGTGAAAAAAAATATTTCCAAATAAACGCAGGAGAATAACTGTAGAATAGAAAATGCAAACAACACCGGTTGATTCCATTGAAAGCCCTTGTGGTAGTGAACATCACACGCCAAATATTACGGCTCGATTCGTTTTCTTGATTTTAAATCTTTATTTATTAAAAGGAAACTTTTCTCCCACCAGTTATACAAAATATACATTGGAATGGTCTATTATTCATTTGGACGGGTATTCAGTATATAAACAGACGACAGACAGGCAGAATGATTCATATTCATTGCAGGACAATTTCCTATAAGGGAACTAATTGTCAATGAGTATTTAGTATAGAACGTAAACTACAGTGTGGGACTGTCCCGGTTGTAATAAGGATAGCCCGCAGTGCAATTGGGCTACAGTAAGGGTAGCCATATCGTAAAAAAAAAAAATTCGACCCCAAAAAAAAAAAAAAACGCACACACACACACAAAGAATACAAGCTCGAAATTTGTTTTGCATATTGCGAAAACGCTTTATGTCGAAGGGGGATAACTCCACTAAAAATGCAGGTAATGCTCCATTGATGAGATGCAATCTCATGCATTTTCGCTTCGAATGGAAATAAGCTCTCCCATATATATACACAATATCTGCCGGACTATTTCAATCACGTGATTGATTATGTGCATACTGTCGGGGACATTAGTCAGATTACCGGAAAACTCATATGTTGAACTTGAACTAATTATTGCTAGTTATTGAACTATTTATTTATCTGTTGCAATTAAACCTCTGCGTTCTCACAAATTGCGCTATATAATAACGAGTCAATCAAGGGGCTGTGTATTGCAGCCTTATCCGCGAATATGGTGAATTATTTATGGGAAATGTTATTTTCATGCGGAAATGACCGAGCCGTTGAACGTGGGATAAGATGTAATGGAATATTTGGAGAAAGGTGTCCCGGCGTGTATGTTGTATTAATGAGGGCAACATCCTACGCAAAAACGATTAATAGTTATGGCCGTGGCTATGGATGAGGTCTCACAACAATGGGAGTGAACATTGCAGTAAATTGGCCTGCAGGCGAGATGATAGATTGGACTATCTCGAATATACGCCATCGTGTAGTTTGGATTGCAAAATGGTATGTCGGCGACTGGGAAGATTTCTACGTTCAATTTACCAAATCGTATTCACGTCAGCGCTCTGTAATCGTATATTGAACGCTGAAAGAAATGAAAGTGTCAATGACACTGAAGCTCAGCTTGGATAGGGCTACTATCAAATGTTACAGTTAAAGCCCCGGTTCCATATCCCTGATTTCCCACCCGAATGTTCCCGAATGACTCCCGAATCATAATTTTGCAAAAATCGTGGAGTAAATTCGGGACGAGTCGGGACAGTGAATTTTTACCCCCGAACATGATCGGGGATATCGGTGCTATCGGGGTCGATTCGGGACAATTCTGGACTAGCTCCCGACAGTTTTGAAATGTTCAAAACTATCGGGAACCAAGCCGAATCGCTCCCGATTTGTAAATCGTCGGGAGAAATTCGGGAGCAATTCGGCACCTATATTCGGGAGTAGTCGGCAGTATTCGGCAATATTCGGGTGGATATTCTGGAGTAGTCGGCAGTATTCGTTAGGTTATTCCCGAATTCGCCATGTATGGCTGCTTTTATACTGAGATCCGGTGTATCTGCAAAATTCGGCATCGATTCGGGACGTTCGGCAGCAATTGGATACCAATTCGGTATCTATTCGGCATCAATTCGGTACCAGTTCGGCATTGATTCGGGGTATTCGGCAACAATTCGGTGTAAGTCGGTAGTAATCTGGGCAATTTGGCAGCCACTCGCACGAAAGTTCGGGATAATTATTGATCATTCGGGAAGATATTCGGAAGCATTCTGGAATACTCGGCAATGTTCGGGACGATTAAATTTTGTCATAATTCGGCATCAGTTCGGCGGCTTTTTGGAATAAAACTCGTCCAGAATTCTCTCGAATGCTGCCGATTTGGTCTGGTCCCGAATTTGTGCCGAATATACTAATTCGGGACAGAAAATCGGGAATAAGGAAATGGGGCTTAATTAATGGAGCGATAGGTCACGCATAAAGTTGGTATATCTATGTGATACTAAACACCCAGCGGATTTGATCATACAAAGAGTAAAATACAAGAGGGTCGCTGGCAGCCATGTTTTTTAACAGAATTCGGAATAAAATAGTAAACTCCAATCTAGAGGACACTCCGAAGACGATAGGATGAGAGATGTGACCTGTGGGGTTAGTGTGCTAAGAGATTTAGTCATACAAGGGATCAACCCCAAGATGGCCACTGCATGGTATAGCCATGTTTAAACATAATTCTGAAAAAATGGTAAGATTACATCTAGAAGTCACCCCGAAGACCCATATGAAGTTTGGTAACGATAGGATGAGAGGTGTGAGCTGTGGTGTGCTAAAAGATTTACTCATACAATGAGTAAAATCCAAGATGGCCACTGGTAGCCATGTTTTTTAAAAGAATTAAGAAAATAACAGTAAGCTCCCATCTAGCGGTCATGCACCATAAAAATCCATATGGAGTTTGGTGACCATCGGATGAGAGATGTGACCTGTACGGCGTGCTAAAGGATTTAGTCATACAAAGAGTAAACTCTCAGAAGGCCGCTGGCAGCCATGTTTTGGCCGCTGGCAGCCATGTTTTTTAACGAATTTCAGAAAAGGGTGGGTCCCATCTATAGAGATCACCCCGATGATCCATATGAAGTTTGGTGATGATCGGATGACGGGTGTGGTCTGTAGAGTGTGCTAAAGGAATTAGTGATGCAAAGAGTAAAATCCAAAATGGCTGCCGGCGGCCATGTTTTTCCATCGAAAATCGATCACATTTCGATAGCTCCCATCTAGAGGTGATCCTAAAAAAGCATGTAAAGTTTCAAAACAATTCTCCAATAAATGCGGGCTGATTGTGTGCTGATGGCTTCGCGTTTGAATTTCACGATGGTTGCTGACGGCCACGTTTTAACGCAATTCGGCAAAAAAAGGGAGGCTCCCATTTAGAGGCCACTCCGAAGATCCATATGAAGCTTGGTGACGATCGGATGAGAAATGTGACTTGTAGGGTGTGCTAACGGAAATTGTTGAATGTGATCGACGCACGGACTCACGGACGGACGACCAACCCACGACAAAGCTCAAAGTTTACAAAGTAAAGTTGAGCTAAAAATGACTTCTGCATGGATTACCACAGGTACACTTGGGTGAGGTAAACTTTAACATTCGTGCTCGGTTTATCAAAGTTAAATACAAAATTGACGATTTGAAGTTCCAAATTATGCTCGCTTTTGTTACATCGCGGTCCGGTTCAAGTGATCAACATAGTTCGATAAATACGCTAAACCTTATATATCTTTGTGTCAAAGAAAGACTAATACTTGTGATCGAAATAAGAAAGTTCGGACTTTCTTCGGGATGGAACAATAAAGAGCGTCAATTCCTTGTTGGTCTATTCCTGATATTGTAGAAATAAAGAGCGTTTATTTCACTCTGGACTGTGCGAAAAATATCTGCGAAAGTGGCAAGTGGCGAGCATTTGAATCCGTTATATCAAATTTTTGATTCGACTAAATTTGAAATGAGCCATGTCCGTGAGATCACTAGTGTTGTTATATAGCCGAAATATGCAAAATGTCCAGTATTCTTTGGCCAACAGTATAGAATGGCGAATGACATATCGACTGTTCGTAACCAGAGAAACTCGCAAACAATTTTCCAAGATACACAAAAATATGCGTAAAACGCATCCGATTTACGTATGCGTAAGTCGCGGCGACATCCGTTTTCGTCGACCACCAACATATGTTTTAAGTTTTAATTCATTTTGTAACTTGCAACTGCCTATATATATATATCTGGTGTATTGTAATAAATATATTCTATTCTATGATTTTCAATACCTGCGACAACGAGTATCGGAGTATTTGATAAGAGAATCGGATGCGAATAACGCATGTATACTACCAACAATACGATTTTCGTATCCGAATAATCACGAAATTCCAATTTATGACGTAATATTTGACATGCGTCTTCCTCCTCGCCAGGTGCATTCTAAGGTAGTTTTTTTGTTTTTTGTTTTTTCACATAACATAATATATCCAAATTGACAAAAACACCAGCATTATTAAGCTAGTGACACATACTTGCCTGAATACCGTATCGTGCTCGTGTGTATATTCGCATACGTTTTACGCATACGCTAATACGAAGGTATTTGTGCCTAGCTTTAGAGACCCCAATCCAGAAACGTTGTAAATGGGTGCAATGTGGTTGTATAATACAGAGGTACGAACGCATACAGGTGTAAGATACTTTGTGGTGTCGCCAGTCGCCTGCTTGAGAGTCAAGGTCTCACTCAGCGACCAGCTGTCCTACAATTGGGAACATGACTGTGGGTATTTGCATAGGACTTGCGAAGTTATTCAACAATGAACAACACTGACATATTTGAGGATTAGGCGAAACCAAACGCCAACTAGATGAGAAGGCCGACCCTACCTTATGTCACCGTCATATCGCATATGCTACCATGTTGTGAGTTAAAACCACATAGTATCGACATGCCTCAAATTTATCTTGGGAGTTAGGCCTAATCGCTTGTTCTTAATCCGACAGGGGGGGGGGGGGTGGGTGGAGTTTGCAAACGTTTCAGGACACAGGAGAGAAGCAATACAAATGGAGGCAGCTATAGTCAGCTACCAGTGTTAATTTGTTTTGCCATCCATGATCTTGTTTGTGATCAGGTTACTACGATTCCACTGTTTTTATATATAGGAATATGCTAAGACATTTGTTGGAAAGAATCAGACTGGGAGGGGGGGTCCAAAAAATAGGTAGGGATAAAATTGCTGTCAGTTAGCGGGAATTTTCAAGACCCCACCCCCTCCCCATGAACCAGAAATAAAAAATCGGATTGTATCGTCTCTCAAAAAATTAACCAAAGTCATACAAACAGTTATTATCTGCTTCCAATTTTCAACACACAGTTCATTAGTTCTAAATACGCCGGTCCAATCGACATAGTGTGAGACAAATTTGGATGTTTGGAAAGTGACACGGGCATTCAGAGATCCGATTCAGCGACATAATATATATTATTATCCATCCCTTAACTAAGACCATTTCCGATTGGGCAAAAACTGCCACGTGATAGTCTTGGAAAAAGTCATATTGGATTCCCGAAAGTCATATTGGACTCCCGACTGTACAATATGACTTTTCATATTGGACTCCGTGACATCACGAATTAACTCTATTGCGAAATGAATCGGTGAAATTGTGGTGCGCGCGCAACATTGATGGGTTTTAGCAGACGTTTCACTTCCGCATTGAGTTTTTTCTCACTTCCGTGTTTAGTTTTCCAAATCATGCTTTCTGATGATCAATATACGGTACAGGCTTTTATAGAGAATTAAGTGCCGACAAATACCAAAAATAACCACAAAAGTTTTATTTCCAAAATTTGGATAAACATACAGATGGATAATAAAAATGTCATTATACAATGTTGTGTACAGTATGTGTTTTTCTTGTACGAGTCCAGGTTGTGGTGAAAAGTCATATTGGACGAGACACGCCATTGTATAATAACTTTATAGTGTGTGCCAATTCGAGGGCTCGTAATATATAGGACTTTCGAGAAAGTAATCTTGCTGATTTAAAATATCGATTATTGAGATGAAAACAAATATGATCACCTCCCACCCACGCAAGCCCAGATCTCACCACTATCTTGAACAAGAAAACCAATGTCAGAAACGGTAACGCGCTCAAGATCATATATTATATACCCATGATTGTAATTATAGAATATAAAATATATTTGTTTCATGAATGACCAACTCAGAATTAAGTTAAAACAACCAATCCTTCAAATTATTACAACAACTACATACAACTTATCACTGAAGGTTTCTCTCACGTCGGAACTAAAAAATCCATTGATTTGAGCCGCCAACACAATCCTAACAATAACATCCAGCACTTAGTTAACGAACCGGTGGCCGACTCGGCCGTCTCCGACCACAACCCCCAGTGGGCTGCAGAACGAAACATGTCTATAAAAGTTGAAATAAAAGACTTATAAATTATCTTTTTCATTTCTGTTATTTGTAATTGGCATAGCTGATCACAAACCAAAAATCAACATTATTGACATAATGTAAAGGACAATAAACCAAATTGAAATTCCCAACTACACCTTTTACCGGACTCGGCCTCCGGGTCGCAGTTCGACTTTTAATCCGTCCCAAAAATTCCCATTTCTATAACTATTAAATAAAACGCCCATGCGCCCACTGTATAAAAAAAATCAGCGACACATTATACAATCGGAGCGCGAAATATCGTGAGTATTTTGTAAAGAAAGGGTTATCAGTAGATCACTGTTTCTTTACTAAATACTCACTGACGAGAAGGTCCCATGGGAAATGTTTAGATATGCCGTTTTGTTCTTATTGTTCGAACATTCCCCACCCATGAATAATCCTGAACCATTGCGTGCTTGTTATGTATTAGGTGATGTCTGATGCTTATATTTCCTGAACATCCATCTCGATGAATAATCGAACATTTCAGTAGTCACCTTTATATTATAACTGACGGGAGACTCCATTCGGTAAAGAAATGGATCAGGGTAGGGGAATCGGAAGCGGAAATAAAATAATAATAATGACCAGTTTTATATATCGATTAACCAATTACTTGCTCTAAAACGATTGGTACAACAAGAAAGGGATAAGGATGGGGTGGTTACTTAGCGTTTTTCCGAAGACCCATAACTCCGAAGGTCCGATTCTCCGAAGGTCAGATTCTCCGACGCCCCGATTCTCCGAAAGCCCATAACTCCGAAGTCCCGATTCTCCGAAATCCCATAACTCCGAAGACCCATAACTCCGAAAGCCCATAACTCCGAAGGCCTATAACTCCGAACGCCCATAACCCCGAAGGTCTATAACTCCGAAGGTCCGATTCTCCGAAGGTCCGATTCTCCGAAGATCATGTTTTATCGCTTATTAAATAGTGTACAGTCCAGTGGCGGGGTCAATGGGGCCCTATGGAAGACCGCCCCCAAAAAACATGTCAAATATCATGTAAACGTCAGGAAATCCCTCCTAGGCATTCAAATATTCACAGTGTTCATGCCCAGGGGAGCCCCCGGACTAACGATTGGGGGCGACGCCTCCCATGTATGCGCTCCCCAAATCAGGCCTTCGTGATATGCTTTCGGCATATCATATGCATGATATATCCCCCACATATCCCCCACACATGCTAATTAATGTGCACCCCTAAATGGGAACCCTGGCTCCGCCACTGGTGTGCACCGGGTATATTATAACGAAACGCTGCAAGAATGTCAGAGTAGCCTAACATGCACAGGGGCGACAAGTTCTTCCCCGTTCACCCCTGTACATTTTACTCTGGCATCTCATGGGCCAAACTAACGTTATAGTTTCTGGTGTATAGTCAGTGGCGGGCCAGGATTCCCATTTAGGTGGGGGCAGTAGGAAAAGTTTGAATATTTTGATGCCCCATGAACGATTTCCGGGCGTTTACAAGAATTGGACATGTTTTGGTAGGGGCCCATATTGTCTGAAATATCAAGTAGAGGTTTAATGGGGGCAGTGGGAATTTTGGGACCCCTTGGCTTCGCCACTGGACTGTACACTATTTAGTAAACGATAATACCCCGATAAAACAAAATCTTCGGAGAATCGGACCTTCGGAGAATCGGACCTTCGGAGTTATAGGTCTTCGGAGAATCGGCCCTTCGGAGTTATAGGTCTTCGGAGTTATAGGTCTTCGGAGAATCGGCCCTTCGGAGTTATGGGCTTTCGGATCTTCGGATCTTCGGAGTTATGGGCCGTCGGAGAATCGGGTCTTCGGAGTTGTGGGCCTTCGTAGTAATAGGTCTTCGGAAAACCGGTCTGACACCGGATGGGGTACGAAAAAGACAGAAAAGGAAGTTTTCGTCTAGGCATTTTAAAGCACTTTGGTACGTTTTTTAGAGCAAATATATATGTATATGATCTATAGATATCCATATCAATATTCATTGGTTATCACACATTTAGCAATTAAAAGTTATTTCTCGATAACACACATTTCTTGATTATACTCTCTGCAGAAATGGTAGAAGCATTGTGTGCTATGACCACGCCTATGCATGCCACGTGTCTAAAATGTACATGAAAACCATTCCACACATCCTGCGATATAAAAGAGAATTCCAGTGTTACATAAAATTTTACTACACTGCCAATGACATTACTGCCAATTAATCATCAGTACTTCAGTACATAAGTACCTACAGAAACAAAATATACACGATCGTGCTAACATTTGCAAAGAAATGAAGTTTAGAAACTAACAACTCGTGCCAGCAACATATATCTGGAACACGTGCGCAGGTGCTGCGACTGACTATTGCGTGCATGCACACTGTTCACTTCACTACCCAATCAAAAGTGACGAATTTATGACTCCACTTTATCAATTGATAATTGGTTGTTTTATTGACAGCGTATCAGTTTCATCGTTACAATTTGTCTTCAAACTTTCGGTTATATATAACAAAATCGAAATAAGAGTTATTTCTCAAATCGCATCCCTCCTTCCAAAATAACCTATATAAGATTCAAATTACATGAGCATTTAACCTATGTTTATCCCTCGTGCATGTGGGAGCGCAAAAGGGGCACCCGTTGTTTACCCCTGCGCTTCTGATTCGTATGGGATCGTATAAAAATATAATGATATTGTGTAATTTGCTACATTATGTTACCTCCGACCTGAGCATTAATTTAGAAGATGCCATCGAGGCAATCCATGATACTGGGCGCACTTGCAAGCAGCCATATCACAGATGTGTTATTGGCACGTTCCAACACAAGACAAATCTCCCCGGGAGATGATATTTAGTCGGGTCACGACTCACTAGAGAGCGCATCAAAAGGATCTCTATTTATTCCATGACAAAAGAATAATTTTCATTTTCACTTGTCCGCCGGCGAAGTCAATATAATCGCTGTTTATTTCAATAAAACTAAAAGTCACACTTGTATGCAAACAACCCGCAGCCCCACATACTTACTATTGTGCATATTTTTCTTGTCGGGAGTTTAACACATGCCATGGTTCTTCTGAGCTTCAATTTCCGTAGGCCACATAGGAGTCACATATGTAGAAATATCGCATGCAGTGAGTTCGTTCTTTGCCAAACGACAAATGAACCTGTTGTGGTCGTTCATCGCGGTTATGGTTTTGAACATATGTGAGCCGCCATATCAAATCCAGTCGTAAGTCGGGATTTTTTTTTACCCTGTGCCAAAGCATTCTCTTATATATGAGAATGCATTGGCCTAACAATTTTTTACAATTTTAATAATTTGTTCTTGTATTCTTTAACAATTTTATAATTTCACCCATACATAGCCCCAGACAAACATGAGCAGACGACACTCTTCTATATGCTTCTATATATGTATGGGGATCCCTGCAGGGTAATGGATGTTTTTTATTTTATGTCCTAAAACTTGTCAGAAACATTTATTTTAAAAAAAATGATAAAAAATTGTTAGGCCAATGCATTCTCTTATATATGCGAGGCGACCTATGTTCGACTCGCATATATAAGAGAATGCATTGGCACAGGGTAAAAAAAAATCCCGACTTACGACTGGATTTGATATGGCGGGTCACATATTCTATACTGCCCTGGTGCCCAGTTTCACGGAAATCTTGAAAATACACCATATAAACAGAGACAGCAATCAATGTACGACTTTTTAAAACACGATTTAAGTAAATGGTCAAACATATGCATATTGTATTTTTTCATTATTGGGAAGTGTGGCTGGGTGTGGACATTCTAGAGCATGCCACGAATATCTACTTCGGTTATCATATTCCACCAGTTCAAAACGTGGGAATTTTTTGAAGTTTTGACAGGGAACCTTTTTCAGTCGAACAAAT
The DNA here is from genome assembly GCA_032622095.1 of Siphonodentalium dalli. Lineage (NCBI taxonomy): Eukaryota > Metazoa > Mollusca > Scaphopoda > Gadilida > Siphonodentaliidae > Siphonodentalium > Siphonodentalium dalli. The sequence continues at coordinate 179,223,712 of CP136065.1, read as the reverse complement.
TGGTTTAAACATATTTTAATAGTCAATTCATATACAGATACTAGGGGATTGGAGGACAAGTTCTTAAAACTTAGATGGACCTCCGCTACCCACAATACAGAATAAGTATGACAACAAATATAAATGGTATATTAAACAGAATAGGTTTGGCATGACGGGTGCATGTATACAATAACAATTGAATTTGAATAACTATACTATTAAGTATTACTGGTGAGTGATAGTGTGGTGGTGGTGGTGGGGGGGGGGGGGGTAAGTCTGGGGTGCGAGTTAAATATATAAGTCATGTGGTTCGTTAATGGATGTTAATGGGGGTACATTTGTTAGGGGTGGCTAACTATATAGCCGACAGGGGAGTTTGTACATGAACGTTATACTTAATGGTTTTTATGATGACTGAATTCAATCAGTACATATATATATACGCTTATGTTAACATAGATATACAGATATACACAAGGATACATATATGATAAATTTAGTTTATTGATTAATCACGAGAATCTGCCGGACGATTTAATAAATTTGAAGGCTGCATCAAGGAGAATGAAATTATCGTTGTCTTTGAGCGTGATGTCGCCAATCAAGAGAGCTTCGTGTGAAAATACTTGAAGTGAATTCATTGTATCAATCAGATCAGTTCTTTGGGTTGAGTACAAAGGACAGTTTATCAGAAAGTGTTCAGTATCTTCCTTCGGGAATCCACAGGCACAGGAACTGTCATCGGCAATGAAGTTGCTCACTTTGTCGTGATTTAAATCGCTACATCCATTTCTCAACCGGCAATGCAAAATGTTTGTTGAACGATCACCTATGAGAATGTAAGCGGGGATCTTAGGGGGGGGGGGGGGGGAGAACAGATGACTTAAAAGAATCGTATGATTTATTTTGAATATCCTTTGCCAAAGAATTCCAAACCTTTATAGTACTAGGAATGAATGATTGTTTGAATGTCTCGAGTAGGCAAAAGTAGTTTACGAAATCACTCGAGTTTCGCAGAAAGTATCGGTTGGTGTCACCAACCTTAGGTAAGAGCAGGTCTGTTACGAATGGCGGGCTTTTCAATTAACTATTTTGTGCATTAAACGTAACTTTTGTGCATCGCGTCGACGTTGAAGAGGTTGCCAACCTAACTCTGATAGTAGGGTGGAGTTCGAGGCAGATCTAGTAAGTCCGGAAACGACTCGATCTCCAACGTGATATACCTTGTCAAGAATGGATTTTTCGATATTAGGCGCATGATCCCAAACGCAGCTTCCATACTCTAGAATTGGTAAGACATGAGCTTTGAACATTGTGTCAAGGGATTTTCTTGGTAATATATATTTTAATCAACGAATTTGAGATAGTTTTGCACGTGCGTTCTTGTAATTGTTGTCAATAGAGAGACCCCAGTCAAGGTTGGGTTGGAGAATGACTCCCAGATGCCGATGAGATTCAACAATTTCGAGTTTATCAGGGCCAAATGTGAGGTCCGCGGTGCGGTTGCCTGATGATTGTGTGCACTGAAATATCGCTTTTTTTTGACGCAGTAAGAGACACTATAGCCACCTATTGGTCCAGTTATAAAGTAGTTCTATATCGTCGTTCATGTGGGATACTAGGTTGTCAAGAGATGGTAGTGAGTAGAAAATACACGTGTCGTCGGCGAATAAACGAACGTTCAATTTCAGGTTGTCACCTATGTCATTGATGAAAATGGAGAATAAGAAGGGACCTAATAAAGAAACCTAGGGGGCACCGGCTAGCGGATACAACGGGTTAGATAATTCTGATCCAACAAATACACGTTGAGAACTGTTGCTAATATAATCTATCAACCACGAAAGGAGTTTCCCGCATATACCATAGCGTTTTATTTTGTGAATTAAACCATTATGCCAAACACGTTCAAAAGCTTTCGAAATGTCACAACATATTCCAATAGATATACTCGATTCACTTCTCTTTTGGCTAAGGTGGTGTACTATTTCGATAATTTGATGCGTTGTACTGTGATTATAGGGCGGAATCCTGCTTGGTGCTTGTATAGAAGGTTATTATTTGCGAAGTGATCATATGCTTTTTTGAAGACAATCTTTTCTAAGACTTTACTAACACACGAAAGGAGCGAAATTTGTCGGTAGTTGGTGGGGTCAGATTTATCGCCCTTTTTGTAGATTGGGATAACTGTGGCCATCTTCCACTGAGAGGGAAATATTCCACTTTCCATAGATTGTTTAAAAATAATGCAAAGAGGTAGTGAGAGTGATTGGTAACAGCATTTTAGGATTCTGTTGTTTATAGTATCTGGACCAGTTGCTTTGTTAACTTTTAGTTCCTTGAGAATTTTTTTGACGTCATCTTGCGTGATGGTGATTGAATCAAGTTTTGCGAGCGTTCGTTTCGGAAATTCAGGAAAAGACTGCCCTTGATCATTTATTCTACTGTTGTTGATAAAAATTTCGTTGAGGACATTTGCTTTTCTCTTATTGTCATACTCAATAACGGAGAAGGATTGAAGTGGGGGAATGGCATTTGATTTCTGGTTTTTCTGGAGCAGCTGGTTTGTGATTTTCCAGAATGATTTAGAGTTATGTGCGTCATCTATCTGGGTCTGAATTTCTTCGAGATATCTAGTTTTCGCAATTTTGTTCATATTATTAACTTTGTTGCGTGTTTTTTTTGTATCTAATCCAGTCATGTGGTTGATTTGATTTCAATGCTTTTTTTTGTCGAACAAATAACGCGGGGAATATATTTCTTAATGTTGTTAATACCTGTTGCTTAATGGCACGGACGGCGTTCGTTGCAGAAATATTCATATTTGTTCAAATCGCCATCAACACGGAAGGAATATTAAAATATATATAGTTTTGTTCATATGCCAAACATAATCAGCGCGTAAATAGTATATTGTCGCCAAGACGTACGTTGGTGTACGTAAACAAGAACCTTATCGTGTTACTGAAGTTCAGCTTCTGTTTACATAACACAGCGCAACTCTATTGGTTAATCACACACAAATGATATAAACGCTCTTTGTTATTTCCATATCAGGAAAACAGTAACAGCATATGTTTACCATATCCGGATCTAAACAAAAGCTAGGTTCTGTAACGTTTTTTTGCTTTTTTTTACATAACAAGAGAGAAACATTTGACAATAACATACTGTTTATGCCATATTTCTGATTGGTATAAGAACAAGGTATGTCTATATTTTACTATTATTTCTGTTTATGGCGGTTTTTGAGGGAGTTGAATATTTTAGCATCATATCCATCGCCAACACCGCCCGTATCTTTAATAGTTTATTCATCTGCAGACGAAGTTATCAACATTTTTAAAAGAATTTGTGGGCGATTTTACTTTGTGCCACTTACAATCCTGGAATTTCACCAAGGTATTTTTTTTTTTTTTTGCGATATCGGCTCACTAAAAAGCATGAAATTTCGAGCTGGGACCACACCAAGTAGATTATCGAGGGACAAATATAAAGAGAGAAAAATATATTTTCTGCCTTGTTTGTTCAATGTTATGAAGTTCCCTGTCAGAACATTAAAAGGTTCCCAGGTTTTGTACTGGTGGAATGTGACATCTACGGGCGTTAAACAGAGTAGGATAGGATAGGATAATTATATTTACAATATACAGACATGGAAAGTACAATCACAAATAAATATAATATTAATAGACTATACATGTATATTGTTAGGGGTGATATAGTCATGACTGACTGTCTTCCTATCACCCCAGTCATGGCATGATCTAGAGGAATTCCACAGGACACATAGGCATATTTCAAAAACATGTGATTAGAAACGGTGCAATTTAGTCTTTTGTTTAAAAACGGTGCAATTTAACCCATTGACGAGTAGTTTCATAAGGAAATGATCAGATAATAAGTTCAACAAACGACCGTATGTAAGTAATTGTTGAATTTTTTATCTGAATATTTCACTCCAATAAATAATTAAATAGATTGCGAAAAGCAGACTGGTGAACTATTTTATTGTGATTAAATTAGTTGGTGACCCCCTTTCTAATCGCCACGTCCCTGTCTGATCCCCCAAAGTTTGCGCACCAGTCAATGATTGTATATGCCGTGCATGCACGGCCACAGATATGAATCTCTCTGCCAGCTTGTCAATGTTTTTCCAATTATCATCGAGTCAAAACCATGATTCACAGAGTTCCGAGCCTCAGTCTATCACATAACCAGGTGCCATTAATGGCACAAAATTAAATTTATGACTTTAGAAACAAGCAGAGCGCTTTTGGAATGGATACAGCGAAACGATTATGACAAAGGGACACAACCATGCCCCCTGTGCAACTGCAATTAATAATATTTATTGTTCCCCAGATGGGACATTTTATTACGCGACCGATAAATTGGCCATTATACTAATTGTCCTGTTTTGCGCCGGTCGGCCGTTGATATGATCGAGTTAAGAAATCAAATGGAGAATTCGCTGCTTAATCGATTAAATAAATTCATTTCCGATTAAACTTGAAGCTCTGTGTCTGATACGATCGCATACAAACTGCAGTTCTGATTTTATCATAGATTTCCAGTTATAGGTTTTCAGAACGGGAATGGCTCCGCACACGATATCCACGAAAGCAGAGAATCGGGATAAAGCGTATGGTCTCATGGCGGTTTGAAGCCTCAGGACATACCCAGTATAATGCTCGCTTTTGCAATATTACGTTCTGATGGTCAAACTAGGTTATTTTATAAGGTACGGAAAAACTTATTCAAATCATGGAATCTATCGCATCAGAAAGTGTGTTGTATACTTTAGTTTAGATCATGCCATGAATCTCTACTCTGGCTAACGCCCGTCGAGATCAATCGTCATATTCCACCAGTACAAAACCTTGGAACTTTTTGATGTTTTTGTTTTGACAGGGAATCTTATAAAGTCAAAAAAATAGCGCGGCGAACATATTTGTTAGTTATTATCTGTTCCTTAATAATGTACTTCACTGTAGGTGAATGTCCCAACTCGAAATAGCGATATCTCAATAAACATTGAATTAAATTCCCTGGAGAAATTCCATAATTGTAAGCGACGCGAAGCAAAATCGCCCACGAAGTCACTTAAATCGTGAAATTTCAAGTTGGGACCTTCACCTACAGTGAATTACATTATTAAGGAACAGATAATAACTAAGAAATATATTCCTCGCGTTATTTTTCGACTTTATAAGGTTGCCTGTCAAAACTTCAAAAAGTTCCCAGGTTTTGTATATATAGGTGGAATATGATCTCTACGGGCGTTAGCCAGAGTAGAGATTCATGGCATGATCTAACTTTAGTCATCTTACATAAATTCCCATTCATATCCGGAGACCCATCTCTATATATTGCCATACCATCAACAGAACGATTCCGGGGGTGAAAGCTTCGTCTGACCAATTTATTGGCCATTTGTATTTTAACATTTTATAGAATCTCGTTCCAAGATGATATAATCTCTGCAATTTCCACTTCAGTCTCACTGCTTCTGAAAGTACAGAAAATGCATTTGTGCCTTGTGCTGTTTATCGTGCAGCCAAGCTAATCAAAGGTAGTAAATAATTCCACAATATTGAACTGGCAAATTGAAATTTTAGCCAACATATTAATAACAAGATCATGTCCCATCACTTATTTAATGTAGCAAGTATAGTTCTAAGATCAAATTAACGTTCAATTGGAAGAGAATTTTTACTAGAAATCTGAGAACAAAACATCTAAAGACCTAATTCGAGGTAGTGGTCAACTGAATATACTTATCCAGAACACTTGGAGCTTGAAATGAATCCCAGCGAGTTTGGCGTTAAAAGGAAAGAAGCAAGACCATATTCACATATCCATAACCAATCTTAAATTGTATGAGCGATCTATAGTTTCCCAGAACGCTTAGACCAGTGTTAATTTGAGAGAAGTAAATACTGTTCTTGCCCGTGACATCTCTACCATCTTGTAGCATTATTTGCGAATGTTTAAATGTTGAAGTGATCTTCACCACTTTCTGTGTATTTATATATTTAATTTGTTCTGAGTTTTTGCTTCTTTTTAATCGTTGTGTAGACTATACAAACTTGACGAACGGAGGACAAATAAACCTATACTGCCACATCATAACATATGTCCAGACTGTCATCAGCATGCATTGATTAGCATGTGTCAGTCATTTGTGAATTCGGAAACTGTTTCTATCGTTATAAATTACCAAAGAACAGCTTTAATCTTCCCACATGGGAGTCACAGTCCCAGGCGATGTTAGGTACAGCAGAGCAAACGTTAACACGAGAAGGAACCGACTCGCATATTAATGTGACAGTCTGCCCCCCCCCCATGCATTGGGACCATGTTATTCACTATTACAACATACAAGTGTTTTTTCTCGAACCTTATCGGAGACTCGCATATATAAAAAAATGCACTGGCACAGACTTTTCGCAAAATTTCAGGAAGCTCCAGTCATGGAAGGGTTAAAGATCTTGAACCTTCCCCATTTGGAATTCGGAACCTGATTAATGTGCAGATTATTACATTAATGTGCTGATTGCAACAGGTATTGCAAATGTACTTATTACGGCATCAAATCGGACAGTGGATCTTTAACAAGAGACTGGAATACATCAGATAGTCTAAAGAGACTGGAATACATCAGATAGTCTAAAGAGACTGGAATACATCAGATAGTCTAAAGAGACTGGAATACATCAGATAGTCTAAAGAGACTGGAATACATCAGATAGTCTAAAGAGACTGGAATACATCAGATAGTCTAAAGAGACTGGAATACATCAGATAGTCTAAAGAGACTGGATTACATCAGATAGTCTAAAGAGACTGGAATACATCAGATAGTCTAAAGAGACTGGAATACATCAGATAGTCTAAAGAGACTGGAATACATCAGATAGCCTAAAGTAGAGACTGGAATACATCAGATAGCCTAAAGTAGAGACTGGAATACATCAGATAGCCTAAAGAGACTGGAATACATCAGATAGCCTAAAGAGACTGGAATACATCAGATAGTCTAAAGTAGAGACTGGAATACATCAGATAGTCTAAAGAGACTGGAATACATCAGATAGTCTAAAGAGACTGGAATACATAAGATAGTCTAAAGAGACTGGAATACATCAGATAGTCTAAAGAGACTGGAATACATAAGATAGTCTAAAGTAGAGACTGGAATACATCAGATAGTCTAAAGTAGAGAATGAAATACATCAGATAGCCTAAAGTAGAGACTGGAATACATCAGATAGCCTAAAGTAGAGACTGGAATACATCAGATAGTCTAAAGTAGAGACTGGAATACATCAGATAGCCTAAAGAGACTGGAATACATCAGATAGTCTAAAGTAGAGACTGGAATACATCAGATAGTCTAAAGAGACTGGAATACATCAGATAGTCTAAAGAGACTGGAATACATCAGATAGTCTAAAGAGACTGGAATACATCAGATAGTCTAAAGAGACTGGAATACATCATATAGTCTAAAGTAGAGACTGGAATAAATCAGATAGTCTACAGAGACTGGAATACATCAGATAGCATAAAGAGACTGGAATACATCAGATAGCCTAAAGAGACTGGAATACATCAGATAGTCTAAAGAGACTGGAATACATCAGATAGTCTAAAGAGACTGGAATACATCAGATAGTCTAAAGAGACTGGAATACATCAGATAGTCTAAAGAGACTGGAATACATCAGATAGTCTAAAGAGACTGGAATACATCAGATAGTCTAAAGAGACTGGAATACATCAGATAGTCTAAAGAGACTGGAATACATCAGATAGTCTAAAGAGACTGGAATACATCAGATAGTCTAAAGAGACTGGAATACATCAGATAGTCTAAAGAGACTGGAATACATCAGATAGTCTAAAGAGACTGGAATACATCAGATAGTCTAAAGTAGAGACTGGAATACATCAGATAGTCTAAAGAGACTGGAATACATCAGATAGTCTAAAGAGACTGGAATACATCAGATAGTCTAAAGAGACTGGAATACATCATATAGACTAAAGTAGAGACTGGAATACATCAGATAGTCTACAGAGACTGGAATACACCAGATAGCCTAAAGAGACTGGAATACATCAGATAGCCTAAGACTGGAATACATCAGATAGTCTAAAGAGACTGGAATACATCAGATAGTCTAAAGAGACTGGAATACATCAGATAGTCTAAAGAGACTGGAATACATCAGATAGTCTAAAGAGACTGGAATACATCAGATAGTCTAAAGAGACTGGAATACATCAGATAGTCTAAAGAGACTGGAATACATCAGATAGTCTAAAGAGACTGGAATACATCAGATAGTCTAAAGAGACTGGAATACATCAGATAGTCTAAAGAGACTGGAATACATCAGATAGTCTAAAGAGACTGGAATACATCAGATAGTCTAAAGTAGAGACTGGAATACATCAGATAGTCTAAAGTAGAGACTGGAATACATCAGATAGTCTAAAGTAGAGACTGGAATACATCAGATAGTCTAAAGAGACTGGAATACATCAGATAGTCTAAAGAGACTGGAATACATCATATAGACTAAAGTAGAGACTGGAATACATCAGATAGTCTACAGAGACTGGAATACATCAGATAGCCTAAAGAGACTGGAATACATCAGATAGCCTAAAGAGACTGGAATACATCAGATAGTCTAAAGAGACTGGAATACATCAGATAGTCTAAAGAGACTGGAATACATCAGATAGTCTAAAGAGACTGGAATACATCAGATAGTCTAAAGAGACTGGAATACATCAGATAGTCTAAAGAGACTGGAATACATCAGATAGTCTAAAGAGACTGGAATACATCAGATAGTCTAAAGAGACTGGAATACATCAGATAGTCTAAAGAGACTGGAATACATCAGATAGTCTAAAGAGACTGGAATACATCAGATAGTCTAAAGAGACTGGAATACATCAGATAGTCTAAAGTAGAGACTGGAATACATCAGATAGTCTAAAGTAGAGACTGGAATACATCAGATAGTCTAAAGTAGAGACTGGAATACATCAGATAGTCTAAAGAGACTGGAATACATCAGATAGTCTAAAGTAGCTGGAAATTGCAAAGATGTTGGAAAGTCTGTTTTCAGAGTATATGAGACATGTGTAAAGCCATATTCGTATATAAAGAGGTCTTGTTTCCACATACTATAGTAGTAAGGGCTGTCACTCTCGGGCTCGATGGCAATATATAGCTTGGCATGGACCAGAGTGCTTCGGATTCGGGATGCCCTAGAGTGACCGCCGATGAGTGGGCGGAATACCCTCTCTGGTTAATATGAGGCACCTGTAGCTCGACTGTCACTATGGGCATTGCCCCACACGAGTTGCCACCCAGATTTGTATGTCAGAGTACATCGGGTTCGGGATGGACAAGAATGGCCGCCGAAGGGGATTCCCCATAGTAGTGTCATCGAGTAAGTCTGTGATCGAAATGAAATGCGCTGACCTCTTAGAAACATCTTCTATGTAATATGAGTTTTTATTTTTGTTTCTAGATCGTTTAGGTTTCTTTTTGGTGAAATTATATCTTCATCGATTGTTCCGAAGATGATCATTAAAAACAGACAGCTTTTTCAACAACATAACTTTTATTTTAATTAATAATCAACATATTTACAACTGATGATGAAATTAACATATATTATAACATTTGGTAATGCAGTGAACATATTACAATCAACAATTGATAGTGCAATGAACACATTTACATTATTTTTGTAATACGTTTCATCAATATAGTCACGTTCACGATGATTTACACGTTTGTGAAGTACATGCTTTGGGTAATGTTTCTGCTTCTTTCCGTAAGGGTTCATAGTTTCTTTGGAACCAATCAGGTACATTGCCATCATTTTTGAAATAATTACCATAAAAAATTAGTTCAACTATTACATTTATAACGTATAACCACTTTTTAAGAAATGAATAGAGCAAATATGCAATATATAGATACAACCGACGGTTCTACCGTACGTGGGGTTTGTCCAACGTCCAACGCTAATGTTACAATCGGTAGAATTTCTGTGAATGAACAATTTGATATAGTCATCAATATTTGGTAATCCATAGGAATGGAAATGTTTCCATCAAAGAAAATTGCAACCCAGTGTTCTCTTGGGGTTTCTGGTGTATGCAGAGTTACTATATATGTATGCCTTTATATTGATATAGGTTTCCTGTGTTGTAACTGATCTTTTGCGTACTTCGTGCAACGAGGAGAGGTAAGTGTTCGCTGGTGTTCATTTTTACTATTTTTTCAATGTTTTATTGCACCATAAGTCAACAAAAGCAGAATTAATTTGGGTACATTTTGCAAAAGTCAGAATGCTTCAAATTTCTTTTGTAGTGTACACCATTCTATTTCGGAATACCATTGTTCCATAACTAGATAAATGACCAATTTGGGCAGTGATAAATCAATGAACATGTCCACGACGTTGGTGTCAGAAGACAAAATAAATGTCAAGTCTGACTTTGATGATAAATTTTACATCCTCGCAGTTGAGTTTTACTTCCTCTGAAATCTGATTCTGTATTTCATCAACGAAAGATATCTGGAAAGTGTTCTGAAATGTGTCAAGGGTAGGAACGCAATATGGCGTGAAAATGAGTCTTCCAACTTGAAATCTCAATTTTTCTTCCAAATGCAATCCATCCATGTTTTTAATAATCTTTTATTATCTCTCGCAAACTGTTGATTTGAATTTGATTACCGAACTCAACGTAGACAATCACGTTGATCGCTGAAGCTAGAGATGCAGCAAACTGAAGTTCAAGTAATTGGATCGTTTCCTGCGCGAATGCCGGTAGGATGGTCGGACTGAAGGCCGGGTAGGATGGTCGGACTGCATTTTGCAGGTCCCTTCACTCGCCCCCTGAAACTCAAACCTTGTTTTACCTTTGTTATAGGATGCAAATGTCCTCACTCTGTTCCCCTCGTCAGGTGGTCGCATCCCCATAAACATTAACCAGTCATGTACTTTTCGAGATTCAAACCGAAGGACTTGTTTTGTCAAAACATGTCCGACGACTGCTGCAGTAATAAATAAGATCTTATATTGGAATTGTTCTGATGCAAAGTTTGGTTCACATGGTTATGAATGGTATGCCCATCTGGACAAACTGCAAGCTTTTTTTTCAAATTGAAATGTCGGAAATGGAATGGGTTGTTTCAATATCTCCACTCATATCCTTGTTTGGTACCAAGCCTATATGAATGGTCCCTTTGGCAAGTTCCTTGAAAAGAATTATCTCCAATTTGTTATCTAAGTCGCGAACCAATATGGAATGTTTTCACTTCAACTCTCCTTTTCGGTATTTTCATATTTCGCTGCATTGATTGTTTGATTCATGTTGTTTGATACTACTGGCATCAGAGCGTAATTGAACATTGAAAACTGCCGATTCAAACACAATTTTGCCATCTTCTTTCCCAATTAGAAATATTTTGAACTTGCTCTATTGAGACGAATTCTTATATCAACGTTTGGTAAGTATATCTCTTGAAGAAATCTGTGTGTAAACGACAACACAATTCTATCGTGTTACTGTCTGATATGATTGCTTGGCCATATTTCAATCCAGAATTATGACTGGAGCTGTGAGCTTGAGTGTTTTCGGTGAACTGTTTAGCGGTACTGGATACCACATTTTAGAGGGGCAAGTTAATTTTCTTTGCATTCGTGATTCACCCAAATAAGCCAAGAGGTTTACATGTAAGCTCGACAATGATAGGTGTCTGTATTCGCCGTTACATGTTTGTTATTTAGGTAAATGTCGATACCACTGAACATGCTATGAGGTTGTTAACATGCGCAAGTTCTATAGTATCATCCAAGTTCATTCCGTCTTCTTTGGTGACTTTGAATTTTATATACAAATATGATTGATTCAAATCTGATTCAGAGAAGTAATCAGATGATGCTCTGTCCATTGTGATTCCAACATCGTTGTCATTGTTGGTGGAACATCAGAAGCATCTAACTCGGAGACTTACTGCATTCGCATGATCCATTTTGCATCATCATGATTAATCACAAATATCGAGAGATCGTTTTGATTTCTTCACATGTGTTTTAATCGATTTCTAGCTCGTTTGCGAAAAGAATGAGAATGATTTTTCAAGGACTGTGATGATCTATTTATGCGTTTTTGGTGCTGATATTTTCATTATTGTTTCCACTCAGAAAGATTTCAATGCTTCTTCACTTTAAAACAAATAGTTTTGAACTTTTACCATAACGAATGATATATGCTATATGAATGAAAGTCCATGTTTGATTACTTGTTGTTTAGCAATATCATTGCTGATTTAAAAAAGTGAACAAATTCCACACGTCTGTACATTGGCATCATCATAAATGCAAATTACTCCGGCGTGTAACTTTACCATAGTCTTTCTGCCGACAAACTGAATTGTATAATCAGCAATATCATAATAAACAAACAAATGAGTATGTTACACGTTCAAATCAACTCCAAATGGAAATATTATCGATGGCTAAGCAAATGTGACAATTTCTGAATTTGTTTTGTATCCAAGTTTATTCAAAAGAGCTCTGGGAAGTACGAGGGCTACTTTGGTATAAATAGTTGTGGTAATTTTAACTCGCTGTTGTACTTTGGAAAATCCGAATTCGATTTTCAGATCTGGAATCATTCTGTATCAATATGTCCTATCACTAACTCGCGGCCATTTTGGATCTATCAGGTCCGGTTCCGTGGTTTTACTTAACTTTCCATATATGGAAGTCATGGATAATTCAAAAGCTCCATATATGGAAATGCTACTCCAAAACTTTGACCTGTAGCACCAAAACCACGGAACCGGTGCTGGATGAATCTATGAAACCACGGAACCGGACCTGGTGGATCCAATATGGCTGTGAGTTAGTGACAGGGCGTATTACACCTTGATTTGTTTCTGTCAAATGTGATCCATCAGAATATATATGCTCCTTCAGTTATTTCCAATTCAATTGGATTTTCTAGTTTTGATTTACTACATCACTTATTGGTAACGTGTGCATGCATGGTGCAATTATTGAATCACTTGTCCTCATTTTTATGTTTGCAAACATCTCCAATAATGTTGTAGATTTCCGATGGTAGAATGAGTTCAATCATTGCGATGTCCCAAAGCTCTCTATCAATATCTATGTCTGTTGGTAGTTTCACAGTGAAACAACATTGGGAGTTTGCAGGATAAAGCGACAATGAACTCACTCTTGAGCGTTATATGTAGAATTCATTAATCTTTTCTCGGTATTTGTCCAGTAACTTCAGTCCAGGTTTTGGTAATGTATCCCAGGGAGCTACTCAAAGGAATAAGCCACAATTCTGTGTTGGAACTCTGAAGACTGATATGTATTATATATAAGAGTATAATGATATAAATAATAATTAACCACGTGAAACATGTGACCTGTTCCTGGCAACATTTTCACCACATAACTGAAATTGTGATGGTTCCTCCAGATTGGTCGAATATGAATGACTTTGATACATGATAACTTCTGTTTTATACTAAGTTTGAAGCTGTGATCCAACTACCAAACTGTTTAGGGTGTCCAAGCCAATGAACTTAAATTTCTTTGATTGTGTTTTTTAACCCACTCGCCTCGTTCTTCTGTCAACAACTGATTCTATTCCATATACCTTACTGTCTTTTATATCTTGGATGTCACGTTTGTAAAATGACCCACCAATCTGTTCACCATCTAGATCAGAAACTCGATTGGATTTGTTTTACACATGTTCTCCATTTTGAAAATTTCACGAGTCTAGTTTATCAAATAACCCTTTTGAAATGTACTTTATGTTTTGCTAATACGAACCAAGACACCAACTTTCCATGTAGATTTCCTTTTTGTTTTCTTTTTCATTTTTACATTTTTAGTAATTTCATTTTCAAATTAACTTATGATCCGGTTATAACTTTTGATGTAAGTGTCGATTAAGTCTTGTAAAATATCAGCAAATCTAAAAGTTTTATTGTGTCACACGAAACCTGCTTGTTCAAGAGCGGCGATACTTTCATCGCCTGCACTGTCGATCTTTTGAATCAGCTTTCCGTCTCCATTTGAGGTAAAAACAAGTTTGGCCAAACAGTTTGGCCAAATGAATTTTTTACTGGCCAATTGCGAAAAAAATAGGCCATTGGCCAATTTGGCGCGAACACTGGATTTGAACAAGACATCTTTCTATTCAATAACTTTTAAAAAACAAATTCTGTTTTTCAACAACCGCTCGGTCCTGATATGAAAATATTACATGGATGTTTAAAGAACAATGACTGCCATCTTCACTCTGAGACAAACCATGTAATACTGATTATGATTGTTGAGAATCAACCTTTTTTATTTTCAGCGAAGAATCACAATAACTCCAAATTATTCCCAATGTCCAAATAAGCTTCACTTTCTAAGTCTGAAATTGGTTTAGTGACATTTACAACGTAATCCAAAACCACTTGATCGTTGAGCATCTTTTCCCTTGTTAATTGATATTTCAACTAAGTCTTTGTAAATTTACTTTTCTGAAGCATTTCATCAATTCCCGCCATAATGAATGGTGTTGAATTTGTCCACAGGGTGATCATCTCGCCGACATCACAATATTCACAGTAATAACGACACCTTATAAAGTTGTGGTCACAACGTAGTGATTGTCGTTGAAATACAAATGAACTACAATACCTTTTGATGTTACAGGTGGTGGTTGGAAAGGTAACCGTCATCCGAAAATTGACTATTTGTTATCGTTATGACATAGTCCGCGTACAGATGTTCTTGTATATAAGTTTGTATTACTCAAGTCCATAGCTCCTGTCGTACGGAAAACCAACTTTGTCAAGTAATAAAGACCTTCCGCAAAATCACGATTACGATTACGGATATGGACAATATCCTGCCAGGCTGCCAGTATAGCTGAATAGGTCATTGTCGCATGGTTTCTGTCAAAAAGATACCCAGGATCTCTTAAATTGTCAAACAGACACCCAGGATCTCTTGAACTGTCAAAAAGACACCCAGGATCTCAAAGTCTCACCGAACAACGGGAATTTTGTTTAGTCGTCTGTTATTAATATTGGGCCAACTTTCAAGGATGCGGAATTGCGCTGTCAGTCAGACTCGAAGCCGAATTAAATTTCGTTGATATTTCACTCCGATCACAAACAAATAATTATCATAATATTAATAGCAGACGACTAAACAAAATTCCCGTTGTTTGACGAGACTTTGAGATGCTGGGTGTCTTTTTGACAGTTTACGAGATCCTGGGTGTCTTTTTGACAGTTTACGAGATCCTGGGTGTCTTTTTGCCAGAAACCATGCGACAATGACCTATTCAGCGCCAGTATACGGCCAACAATTCGATATTTACGCACGAGGGTTCTTATGTGAGACGAAATATACCTCACGCAGTTTAATTATATGTGCAGATGTGTCAACGATGTGCCACCGGTCCTGCTTTTAGGACGTTCTAACATTATCCGTGCGGTGTATTACACACGGATAAGAACATGGGATCTGAAAAAGACACACATTAATTTTTCCATCAAATATATGTGTAACTGAATATAGTGGAGCATATGTCGTATCACAAATTAACCATCGTATCTAAGTTGTGATGGTGTCCACATTACTAGGATATATATCCTATCCGTAATAGTGATTTTGCGAAAGGTCTCTGTAGTTTTTGCTGCGTCCCGTTGGGGAGCTCTTGCTGGTTTGGTAATCCGATTCCATTGCTGTTTCCATTCAACGGTTTTATTTTTGTCAGCATTGCACATACTAACGACAGCCCTTGCAAAACACATATTATCCTCTGCATTCTGAATCAGTAGAATGTTCTGATTTGTTGTTTACATTTTTTTATTATCGCCAAATGTTCCAAAATGCAACGCGTGTCTTGCAGGCATGTGTGTAACTGCGATGTCAAATATCATCTGTACGTTATGGACTTAGAATTTTGTTTATTGATTACCAATGTGAACTATCAATAATTCGCCAGTATAGTTCTTTGCCCTGTAAAATGAACGTGCCCAGAGCAGAGTCTGGCCCACCATTGTCGGCGGTCACTATCGGGCACCCGCAGACTCGCTGTCACTCTGTGGCATGCCCCAGAGTAACAGTCGAGCTATATGGGTGCCCCAGAGTGATCGCCCACTAATCGGTGGGGTACCCCCGAACCCGATGCACTCTGGCATATTTGCCATCAGTGCATGGTACCCCAGAGTGCCCAGCATTATACTATACTTACTGTATAGGGATATTGTATAATTGTATGATAAGAGAGACTATTATACATCTGGTGTTTTCAATGAATGTCCACATAATTTCTACCACTGGTCAAGTGGTCCTTCTATTATGCAATATGATGTTGGTTGGTCGATCCTGCTGATTCAGCTATGCTATTTTTGGGGCCAAAATGATGTGACGAACAAGCCCCGTTATTTTCACGCAATTATTATTTCAGAATCAAATTTAAATTGTTCAGGGCCCTGTCATCATCTGCAAGGAGTATTTTATGTACACACATCTGAACACATCTTAGCAGTTATTGTGCAAATTGTTACGAAACTTCCCAACCTATATTTCTCTTTCCGACGTGTTGCAAAAAGGCACGTAGCCATTAATCAAACAATTTTAAATCAATATGTTCTTGTTTGTTTCCTACAAGTCTGTGGGTTAAAGTCCGTAATAATGACTATTTGAGGAACATGACAGTACGTCTTCTCAACAACATCGCTTTGCCCCATGTACACATATCCGTACGAGCCGGGGGCTGGGAGTGCTGCCCTCAAACGTTTTGAAAACTCAAAATTCTGACAATTTTCGGGCAAATTGGAGATATTTTCGGTAAAATTCGGGGAATTTTCGAGCAAATTGAATGGTATTGCAGAGGAAAATTACAATATATATATTTCACATTTCTGTCCGATTATACATATTTAATGTTAATTTGAATCTAAAATGTGTTACAAAAGTTGGTATATCATGTAAACAAAATTCCGGTAAAAAGTCCCACCCCACCCCCCCCCCCCCCCCGCCGCCTCATGAAAAATCGGGCGTCCGTACGGCTATGCATGCACCAACATCATAGCTTAATCAGTAGAACCCACCAACATCATAGATGAATCAGCAAGACCTCTTAACCATGCAGAGACGATTTCCATATAAGTCGGGGGAGGTCGAAAGAACCCTAAGTGAAATGAAGAGGGATTATTCGGAAAAAGTCAGAGCAAGCATCAACGGCTGGCGAATAACGTACACTGAATGTTTATCAGCCGAACTGATAAGAGATCATCGATTGAATTCGCGACAAGGAAGACGAACATCTCTATAACATTAAACCCAATAAATCCGATGACATTTGCCATAAATTAGGGACTCACAGCCAATAACCTCGCCTCTATTACAGACCAATTCTCATGTTTTGTGGGAATTCATTTTTTAAGAAAATTAAATCGTTCGGTGTAGCGTCAGTCTACCAGACTCGGGGGAGCAGAAAGCATCCCGATGATCAATACATATCGGCAGATAGTGAAATGTGAAGAATGAACCCACTGGAAATGAAATTCTCAAATAACGAAGATGTGCATTAATCTTGTGGATCCTTGTCAATATATAGCCAAAATTGATGGCGTGCTGGCGAAAAAGTCAAATATTTAGTATCGATAAAACATTCACTCACGCACTTGACAGTAAAATCGTATCGTGAGCAGCGTCAAAGGAAATAATGAAGAAAGGATATCGATTTATATTCTGGGAGAATCCAATGATAAATAAATGCTCCAACACATTTTTAGCTCATATACAGACTAATACAGTCACTTAAAGCTATATACTCGTAATCTTCAGGGTTCGGATCAAACGCAGTTATTTGTTGCCCTTGTCACGTTCCGGTGATCAAAATAGCTCCGCAAATACACGAAAGACTAATACACGCACTCTATAATATCTCGGAAAAGCTTGTTGAAGTCATATAACTTGTCGCCTCAAAAGAAAACAATGATCGGCGTGGAACAACATCATAGAATGTTATGGTAACATGTTTCTCGTGTGGTAATACATCTTCTGAAGGGCGTGGTTATCACTGTTACGTGTGGAAAATTGACGGCAGCAGATATATACATTTACAGTATTCTTCACTTAGTAATTCGGAGTTGCTATTAACTTGCTAAGGTCCGCATTATTAGTATTATATGATAACTGATAACTGAGTACGGAGGATAAAGTGACCACGGAGAGCCAACTTGTAATCGGCATCAGGAATATTATAGGACCATCAAATACAACCTAATTTATATGGATGCAGCGATAACTGTTCTGCATTATATATAGGTATGACGAATTTCATTAGCAGATTTAACCTTTTGATGACTGGAGCTGCGCTGGCGCACCATTAAAGACACTGTGACAATGCAAAAAACACATTTGTACAACCGTATGCAATTTTTTAAACTAAAGACCTTTTGTGCCCATATTTGACATTTGTAACAGTTATTACAACTGCAAACACGTCATATTTATATTACTCATGTATATATAGACGTTCGATGCTTATCCCGATCAAAGCGTATATATGCATGCGGACAATGCATATATGTTCTATGAAAAAAATTCCTCAGATCGATGAAAACTTGCATGTGATTAAATGATTATCTTGCACGGTTTGACCAAGCCTTCTGTCACTCTATCTAGGATGCCTACGTGTCTCTTTTTTCTGTTTGGAAATCCACGTAATCTAAAATGAGATGTCCAATTTTAGCGTCGTGGTCGGGGGCTTATAATTTGATGAGTGATAATGCGAGATTTCCGCCCTTCTGATAATTTATCTTACTTAAACATAACAGTTATATCGTCGCAAAACATTGCTTCAATTAATTGGGACAGCTGAATGTGACAAAGGAAAGTAATGGAGATCAAACGCGCATTAATCACAGGCAATGCAATAATGTCGCTGAGATTTCATCGCACCGCGTCCCGGCGACGTCATTTCGCCCAGCGCCAAATCGTTAGCGCTTCCAATTACGACGAGTCTTCGACGCAGAATTTCTAAATTTGATTGATAGTGTGTTTAAGCGGTTGATATTGCAATTTCGACTATATTCGAGATGGATTGGGGACCTTTAGAGCAGGAGCTTCTCAGAAAGGGAGTTTATCATGGGGTTCAGTTATTACCAAGCATACACAATGCAATATCTTTACACACAAATATATTTGCCGGAAATCGACACAAAACGCAAATTTGGTTGGTTTTGCTCGGGTTCTATCATCGAAGCAGCCATTTTGCATGGTTATATCCCAACGTTGTCATGCAGTTTTGTTGATGAAACGAAGATATCGCATACAGAGTGTTAATATATATAGATAGAAAACCATTCAACTGCACTACCACTCACCACCCACTTGCTGCAGATCCATAAATCCACACTCAGGCTTTCCGGAATCGAACCAGATCAGCATTGCCATTGCTGGACGACTTATATGGCGACATAATACGCTTCCGCCATATCAACTGGATCATCGGGATCACAGGGGCACCGGGGACGTATAGTCTTCTGAGCGAACGAAATAGATACAGAATGGATGGGAGGAATACCATAAAATAAATGCCGCAAATAATCTTGGAACCAATTTGAATCACTGCATGCCGCGGACCAAAGTTTCTAGTAACTGCATATGATGGTTCCCAGCTCTCAACCGACGTCAACTTGGTTGAAAAATTTACCAATAGTAGCTACATGTATATAATGGGTTGATAGTCTCAGACAACTTTCAAGCGAGCGTTAGTGATTTACCATAAGTAGCGATCGAATATATAGTTACGTGGTCCTGCTAATTTGCTATGATGCTGGTGAGGCCTGCTGAATTGGTTTGATGCTGTTAGGGAAAAGTGATATTGTTAAGAAAAACTACCGTTATTTTAGTTTCGCCTCGAATACAATACTACGAAAATGCTTGTAAATTATTACTTCCGTTCAACTACAGTGAATTTCTGATAAAACATCGAACAGTTGGAGGCCCATACATACACAGTACGACACGATGTGTAAATGGGTTTGTCGATACGGCACGAGTCCTTCGCGAAAGGAAAGAACGAGAGGGCGAAACGGCTTGGAGTTGTACCCCTAACCGATTGAGCCACCGAGGCCCCCGTGGTAGGGGAGACGAGCAGAACACAAGTGGACATCGTAACTCCAACGAGTTTGTTAGATACAGCTCTTCTGAAGAGGGGGGCTGTATTTAGATTGTAATCTCTATGGGCAGCCAGTGAGGTTTCTGATTGGTACTGGAGCAACAGTTTCCATGCTCTCAAAGAAACTGTATGACTACTTATCGGAAGATAAACACCATATCTTACATCAATGATGTAGCACACGACCTGCTGATCACTGAGTCCAACGAAACGAATAAGGCATACCGAGTTGTATCATCTAACTCATCGGAAACTCTGCCAGAGATAGTATCTTCTCGTAACTTGTCAGAGCACATCAACACAAATCCCCCAGAAGGAATTGGAACTAATGAAACTGAAGATCACGAGCCCACTTATACCGCGATAAGCAGCACGGATCCGGCACCAGCTATGGTAGAGAACACAGATATTGGCAGAATATGCCATATGTGACTCCTGGAAGGTCTGGAAATTCACAAATCCTCAGAAAGCTTAACGAACCTATTATGGGTCTCTATGATCACATGGCAATACAGCAGTAGTTTCTGCTACCATAAACAATGGGGATGAGTTTCAAAGAGCTGAACCAAAACCACCCTATCCTGAAGTGAAACCAAATGCACAGGAGAAATACATTCTTCCCGACACATTGGCAGACATACATGGTCAGAGAAATTCAACATGTAATGACCAAGGCCTTTGAGATATTACGGCATCTTCTCCTCATCATATTCCAAGAGATATGGCCCAACCCAGAAACGGCGCCATGGGGGATTCAAGGACGATAGATAGAATTAAAGAACATCGCAAGGTTGGTGACAAGGTTTGATGATTTGATGGCTGTGCATGACCAAGAAGGTCGTGACGCATTAAAACCCCAATTACTGTGGGAAGGTCCCCATAGGGCAAAGTCGTGGATTATGACTACCAGATAGGAGAGCCACAGAAATACAGTTTATATACTGTTTGTACAGTACTGTTGATGTAAAACAAATATTCTATTATATGATTAAAGGGAAGTGTCAGCCATGGGTGAACATCAAGTCCCCTGTGGCTGCAGGTTAATTCCAAACACGACCCCTTGGCTCAACTTGCAGGGTTGAGCCACGAATAGATGTGGTGAGATCGCGAGCTCACCTTAATGGCTGTGCCGTCTTGTGGGTAGTTCGTGCCCATTGGTCGCTAAAAACCCTCTATGTGTATCGAAGAATAGTAGGTTATGCGACCGCATTGGAGAACATTTCTGCGCCCAGATACAAACAAACTTTGGCTTCCATCGGTTCCAGGGTGCAGACGACCTACGGCATGTAAAGGAAGTCGTACCAACAACCCATTTGGGAAAAGTAACGGCGTGGTCACCGCTGCTGAAGAATTGAACAAAAGTTCACTAAGCACATGTTCGTCGATTGATATAAAAATTGGACACCCCTCTGATAAACATTTCGCAATGCTGCACATTTGACACAAAACGTCTAAACGGTTGTTTGATGGTGTACGTGTAAGCGGAATTGTCATGTGAGTCAGGTGATTTCGTTGGTAATGGCAACACACGTTACAAGTTACAAGTACTGTGGCTGAACCTGGTTATTAACAATAACTAAACATCCCAATACGTATAATCTTATACAACTGTGAAGCTATATTATGCGAAGTAAACATATACAATGATGTCATTTCTTCAACTCAAGTAACTATCAAACGCATCAGCTTGATAAGGTACGTGTATAATGCATAAATGTGTATAGGAATATTCCGTGTTTGTCTCATCTTTTAATGTATTGTATTGTTGGGCGATGGGTGCAATAACGTATCCAAAAAAATGCGACAGAAGATGATACAATCCGAAAACATTCATATGCGTTATGTGTATCGTCAACTCTTGAGAGTTTGTCCTGGATTATTGTTCAAAATGGAATTGAATTATCACCCATGTAGAGGGGCAAAACAAGTTTATATTTCACGATTTTCGGTCTACTTTCATCAGAAAACTTCAATATAATAGCACAAAATAATCGCAGTTGTGCTTTTGTATTCTGCCATAACGAAATTTCTAAAACTGATTTTTTTCTTCTGAATTTTGGGGTGGGGTGACACAATCTATATCATCTTTGGCAAAGAATGACATCCTTATCTTACAGTAATATGCAGTATATATTTCCACAAGTTTCTATATTATATACGGGATCTCCATTCAAATGCAATACTGAATAATCGCCTATTAAGAGGGGCGAAACAACTGAAAATGAATGATTTTTTGTCTATTTTCCACGTAAATTTAAGAATTTTTACATCTATCACCGCAATCATGACATTTCATTACTTTGTGTTTATAAGTTTGTAACCTGCTATATCGTAGCACAAACTTATCCCGAATACCTGTGCTTTTGTATTCATTTGTGCCGAATTTCCCTAAAACAGTGACTTTTTGCTGAATTTTGGGGTGAGGGGTGAAATAATCTTACATAACACATCACGTGTTAAATATGATGACATATTCAGCATACTGTCGTATGCGGTATATATATATCCGCACTTTTCTAGACTATATACGATATCCCTGGTCAAAACAATATTGATCTATCGGCCATTAAGTGAGAAGTGAGGCAAAAAAAGGAAAATTGCGCTGTTTTGTCTATTTTTACAATAAATAAAAAACAAATCTTCGTTATATCAGAGAAATCGTACCACTATCATAGTAAATATCTAGAGGTATGTAGACTACAATATTTTAGCGCAAAATGTTCGCGTTTCTATACTTTTATTTCTCATTTTGCCGAATTTTACAAAAACAGGGATTTTTGCTGAATTTTGGCACTTAATCAGCTAAAAATCATCTTTTGCATCATCTGTATATTTCACACCGGGTCCTATCCGATGCGGAATGTCATAACCTTCACAATGATGTATCACAAGCTTGTGTGTGGTCCCGATGGACTAAACTTTCTGAAATCGGTTCCGTCCGCTTCACTAATATGGCCCATTCATTTTACCAATGAAAATGAAAACAGTTAACAAGTGACAAGTGTATCTTCTGGTTTCTGATGAGATTTTCAGACAATATAGAAAACCTAGTGCTCATTTTTTGAAGATCCTGAATGACCGTCTTCTCTTCTGTGGCGTCCTGTATTATAACCTGTATGGATGTCGACAATGGTCAACTCATCCCCAACTATAGACCGATGTACAACACTTTTATAGTCAGCTGCTCAATTCGCGTGGAGCGTTAATGGTGATATATATAATGGGCTTCTATCAATTCATCATAATACGAAGAACGATCCGAGAGCCAGTGGTATTACTATCATAACGGTTAAGGATGCAGTTATAAAGACATACGCATAATGGATGGGCCTCCTATATTGAGGAGTTATCAACTCCGCTTAAATCTACAAACTTCAATGATTCATACAGACTACATGTGGAAGACATTGAAGTTATTACCAAGACCCTGACTGAAAATGGAAGACTGTTCAAATATGGCA
The DNA here is from genome assembly GCA_032622095.1 of Siphonodentalium dalli. Classification (NCBI taxonomy): domain Eukaryota; kingdom Metazoa; phylum Mollusca; class Scaphopoda; order Gadilida; family Siphonodentaliidae; genus Siphonodentalium; species Siphonodentalium dalli. Next base: position 179,199,998 of record CP136065.1, on the reverse strand, counting down.
AATCACCCGACATAGGTGGGATTATACGATGGAACACATACCATTCGGAGGAGAAAAATAAACTTCCCACCAACAAAATATTTTTGGAAGCTCGGATCCCAGACAACATAAAATGTGGATCAGTATGCCCATTATAAAAAGGTGGCTAAACCAAAAAAAGCACCCCAACTCATATAGGAAGACAACTATCACCAACACGATTGAAAAAACTGTTGACAAGCTCCACCTGCAGAGAAACAATGGTGCAGTAAAATCCCTAGTCACCCGCCTGGAATGATGTACGGAGGGGGGAATCGCCAATCACTGCAGCACTCGGCATTACCAAACTAATGTAAAACGCACAAGAATCTCTTATATATATGGCCTGCATGAAAGCCAAAAAAAGAGCATTCGATGTCGTATGGCACACAGGAGCGTTGAGAACTCGGCAAGGCTGCAATAACGGGAGATAATTAATCTTCAAGAACTGCACGCAACTGTCAACCTCGTGGTCTTGTTGTTTGGTCATCACAAGTCTTCACCAATGGACTACTGTCCCAGTACAGCGTAAAGAACATCGGTTCGCATATTGGATCCATCTTATGTTTATGTCCGACAGTCGCCAACGACAACACACATGTCTCATGACCCAAATAGACTGCAAATCATGCTGAATATTCTGACAGAGTACCGCAACCGACTGCGTTATCTCATCAGCAAGCAGAAATCTTGTATCCTGTCGATCAGCAATCAAAATCAGGGTAGTCAATGCAACGCAACTTGTTATTACACAGGACAACATATCTAAATTCAGCAACAGTATGGTTGCACACGATCGTATCTCTGCAGATAGAAGATCCTCGTTTGCCATGTTAGAAGCACGATTTCATGGTATGAATGGGCACAACCCAAACGTCTCGACACATCTCATTCAATGATCCACTGTTGCACGCCTACTGTCCGGTAGAGGGGGGAATTCACAAGAGAACTACCAATGTATAGTCCGTAACCAACCAAGGCCTGATGAATGCTAACTTGCTGTCAGACAACATGCACTTACCACTAGCAAAACAAACAACTGGTTCATGAAAGTCACACTTCTTACCAAAATGTATGACCTACCTTCGACGAACGGTACGGTAGCACCATCACCTTAAAAACATATATGAAAGACCATGGTACGGTAGCACCATCACCTTAAAAACATATATGAAAGACCATGCTGGACACCGCAGTAGATCCCACTGGATTTTAAATCTTGAAACAGGAAGCCATGGGGAAAATCATCTATCACATCTTAATCTCCAAGATGCTACCCCTTGTGGTGTACACATCTGACATGCGTGTGGATCTGAACCGTCCGCCACTACAAAGATGAAAGTGCGTGATATGTCAATGGCACTGTAGCTCAAATTGGAAATGGGATCATGCCATATATTACAATTCATAGAGCGATAGCGAACTTGGACAGTGTATATGCATAAGTAACTAGAGGTTACCCTGAAGATGCATAGGGTTTAGGATTAATCAGATGAAAAAGTTTGGCTGTAGGGAGTACCAAAGATTGCAGTAATACTAATAGAAAAGAGTAAAATCCTAGATGGCTCCCATATAGAGGTCACCCCGAAGATCCATATGAAGTTTGGTTATGATCGGATGAGGGGGTTGGCCTCTTGGGCGTGCCGAATGGGATTTAGTTATACAAAGAGTAAAATCCAAGATGGCCGTTGGCGGCCATATTTTTCAATGAAATGCGGAATTGTTTTTTATGGTTCCCATATAGTGGTCACCAGAAGATCCATGTGGTGACTATCGGATGAGAGATGTGGACTGTTGGGTGTGCCAACGGATTTAGTCATGCAAAGAGTAAAATCAAAGATGGCTGCTGGCGGCCATGTTTTTCTTAGAAAATCGTTCAAATTTGATAGCTCCCATCTAGAGGTGATCCTAAACATGTCTGTAAATTTTCAAAAGAATTCTCCAATAAATGCGGGCTGCACGATGAGCCGATGAAATCAAATTTTAAATCCAAGATGGCTGCTGGCGGCCACGTCTTTCAACAAATGTCTTGAAAAATTACCGTCTCCCATCTAGAGGTCACACCGAATAACCATATGAAGTTTGGTGATGATCGGATGAGGGAGGTGGTATGTAGGGTGTGCCAACGGATTTAGCCATTCAAAGATTAAAATCCAAGATAGCTGCTGGTGGCCATGTTTTTCAACGAAAATTTATCAAATTCGATAGCTTCCATCTAGAGGCGATCCTAAACTTGCCTGTAAATTTTAAAAACAATTCTCCAATAAATGCGGACTGCATGGTGTGTGATGGATTCAAATTTGAAATCCAAGATGGCTGCTGGCGGCCATGTTTTTTAACGAGTTTGGACGAAAATCGATGGCTCCCATCTAGAGGTCACCCCTTAGATCCATATGAAGTTAGGTGACGATCGGATTAGAGATATGACGGACGCCAACCCATGGCAATTGAACTAAAAATACCATTTACATGGGGTCACTCTCACCAAAAATGAAAGTGTCAATGACACTGTAGCTCAGCTTGGGGAGGCGTTAATAATTTGACACTGAACAGTCAATACACGTGGAATGATAAAGAAGGAAAGTCAAAAAGCTTCAGTAAATAGATTGTATTGTGTAAATGAAATTAAATTTCATTTCAAACATTCTCCACTAAATGTGGGCTGCAGGGTGTTCCGATGGATTCAAAGATGGCTCCAGGCGTCCATGTTTTGTTTGAACAAATTTCGGAAGAATTGGACGGCCTCCATCTAGAGGTCACCCTGAAGTTGCACATAAAGTTTGGTGATGATCGGACGAGGGGTGTGGTCTGTAGGGTCTGCCATAGAAGATGGATGCCGGCGGCGATCGTTCAAATTCGACAGTTCTCATCTAGAGGTGATCATAATCATGCCTGTATATTTCCAAAACATTTCTTATATATGCCGGTTGGAGGGTGTGCGAATGTATTCAAAGTTGAAATCCAAGATGGCTGCTGGCGGCCATGTTTTTTAACGAATTTCAGAAATTATCGATGACTCCCATTTAGAGGTCATCCCGAAGATCCATATTAAGTGTGATGACGATCGGATGATGGATGTGGCCTGTGGATTGTGCAAAGGATTTAGTCATGCAAAGACTGTAGATTGTGCCAAAGGATTTAGTCATGCAAAGAGTAAAATTCAAGATGGCTGCTGCTGGACATGTTTTTAAACGAATTTTGGAAATAATCGATGGCTCCCATCTAGAGGTCACCCCGACGATCCATATAAAGTTTGGTGGCGATTATATGAGGAATGTGGTCTGTAGGATTTAGTCATGCAAAGAGTACAATTCAAGATGGCTGCCGGTGGCCATGTTTTTAATCGAAAATCGCTAAAAAAAATTCGATAGCTCCCATCTAGAGGTGATCCTAAACATGTCTGTAAATTTTCAAAATATTTCTCCAATAAATGCGGGCTGCAGGGTGTGCCATTGATTCAATCTCTCAATTTCGATAGTTCCCACCTAGAGGTGATCCTAAACATGGCTGTAAATTTTCAAAAAATTCTATGGCTCCCATCTATGGGTCACCCCGAAGTTCCATATGAAGTTTGTTGATGATCGAATGAGGGATGCGGCCTGCATGTAGGGTGAGCCAAATGAAATTGTTGACGGACGACGGACGCCAACCCACGGCAATAGCTCAAACTTTACAAAGTAAAGTTGAGCTAAAAGTGCTGAAGAGTACACAGGTTTTGAAATCTCGTTCTTAGTGACATTTAGCTTTCGCTTCTGCCACGATTTCCGTTAGAAAATAATTGTTTACGTTCCAACGAAAATTAAAAGGAAATGAACACAAACTGCTGATCGGCACCCGACTTTCAGGAACACAGTTGAAGTAACTGCGTCAGCGCCACTAGCAAACCCTGTGTACCTATCTGTGCCACTAGCAAACCCTGTGTACCCTTAAGCGCCACTAGCAAACCCTGTGTAAAATTCAGCACATTTTCAAAACATGTGTATCCTTCGGCACTTGTTTGAGAGTGACTCCTCCTCCAGCTTTACTTACATTCTCTAAATGATGAAAGCCAAATTTGCCTCTGCGAGTTGGATATCTTATCTGCCAACTTAGCGACATTTTATTACAAGCTGAATTCTACTATATATTTTGGGACTTCTGTCTGTCTGTTTGTTAGCAATGGCCGGGAAAACTGCCGGACGGATTTCGACGAAATTTGATACTTAGGGGTACTTTTGTCCGGGGAATGTTTTGGACGGGTCAAATCGTGACCCCGATCTGACATTGACCTTCAAAATGGTCAATTCAAGGTCAAATCGCGCCTGTCGACGGACGGATTTCGACGAAATTTGATACCTAGGGATACTTTTGTCCGGGGAGTGTTTTGGACGGGTCAAATCGTGACCCCGACCCGACCTTGACTTTCAAAATGGTCAATTCAAGGTCAAATCGCGCCTTTCGATGGATTTCGATGATAGATCCACGGAGGTTTTCAAAATGTCCAGATGAAAGCAGAGGGGAAACAGCCCGGACGAAGTCGGGTCACCCTGCTAGTAGTATAAATAATGTCAGAAGTAGATTCATCAATGCAATAAAACAAACCCCTGAGCCAAATTGGACTGAATGCGAATCGACAAAATTTACCGAAGCTAGTACTTGATTTCTCAATATTTGACACCCCAACAGGATTACACACAGAAGATTGAAACCATAACCAGAGGTTTGTTGCTAACAACTTCACCATGGTCGAAAGAAATCTGGTCGGATAACAAAACATTTTTCACCCTTGTTTTCGTGAGACACGGGGATTTGTCGCCGCTTTCGACATGGAATGTCACCCTGGGGCCTGGTGGCCATCGGGTGACATTCCAGGTCTCGAGCGGGCGACAAATCCCCGCGTCTCATGAAGACAACTGTATAGTGTAGCCCCATATATCTTGGGTGAATGTGGCTCCAATGAAACACCATTATCAAATGTCACCGAATTTGATATCCTTTTTACCGAGCACAATGTCTCAACGGACACATTGGTATGGTAGGGTAATGTAGGGCACAATGCGACGCGGGGCATAATGCGACAGACGGTCGTTATCAGGCCTTATGATTGTTCCATGACAAGTTGAATCGCATATTTATTATTTTTAGTAAGACCAATCATAGAAGTCGACATCCCAATTGGACCGACATCATCATGACTGTTTAATCTCACCTGCGAAACGCCGGAGTAGGGATACCCACATTTGGTGACACCATTTTTGAATGGTTTATAACTTTCGGTATATCTTGTACATGTAAAAACGAGAACATCTTACCACTACCACCAAAGCTACATGTGTATTTTGGTAAAGTATAAGACGAGTTACATAGTAAGTTGATCAGTTCTATGTACACCGGTTATTCACATTAACTCATATTGGGGGAGAGACGGGTTGTCTGGTTGTGGGGCATAATGCGACACTCGGGTACAACCATGCATTCAGTACGAGAAAAACATATGATTAGGCATATCGCAAATCAATCCTGGGACGTTAAATCTTATCGTAACCTTAGTTCAAAAGAAAAGAAATAAAAAAACATGTTCGATCATTCCCAAAAATTAAAACACGATATAGATGAATATTTATTGTTAGCCCTACCCCGGCCATTTTCCTGAAATCAAAACTTTATGGTGCTATTTTTACCCGCCATATAAATCAATAAAATGTCTCATTGGTCTGCTGTTATGACTTTAAGTAACGCTTATACATGCTATCAATCCACAAAAGAAAAGAAACTGCAGACCGCCTTGCATTTATTAAGTTCGGTATAATAAGCTGATGTTGTAATGTCAAATGTGTCTTATTGTACCCCGTGTATGGGGCATAATGCGACGGATTGGGTAGGTCGACGGGGAGTAATGGTGTTCAGAAATTGGTGCTTCCCAGCGATATTTATCTAACTTTTGGTTTAATAATTTGTGCCCTTCCATCGTTTTTAGTGGCATGGTGCATGGGGTCTAATGTGCTTATGTGTCTTATTAGGCCCCACATTACCCTATACTAGAAACAATTGTATAACATCCATTTCAATTCGTGTGTCGCAAAACAAGAAATATTGCATCATTCACATTGCCAGGACATACATATTTCACTATCTCGTTCGGATGTTGCTCGGGTCCATTGAATTTATGACAATTCCATGTTTCCAAACGATCGACGGCTATTTCTCATCTTCAACTCAGCATTGTGTTACTGGATAGCGTGATATTGTGTATCAGAGTTCCTCGTCGTCACATAGTATTCGATGTATCAACGTACGGTGATCGAGGGTCCACATTTAAGAGATTGTGATTTCAGTGGTTTTCGTAAGACTACGGAATATTCACGTCCATGGCAATTGTCGCCATGCCTGTGTAGGCTTACGCGTATACGCGTATAACGCCAAATAGCCTAGTGCCCAGGCCAGCAAACGTATTTGAGTCTATCGGTACGATTGAGTCAGGTACGAGACTAACGCCAAATCGCCGTCTCTTCTACACATGTAATCATTGCCTTGAAGAGGGAGGTAAAGTTACAACATTTCAATGGGGAATTCAGTGTTAATTTTCAAGACAAGATTACTCAATATTTACAAACCGTAGAATACTTCATGTCTTGTTGGAATGTTTGAGCATATATCTAGTGACAATGCAAAGCAGATTTTTCATTTTACGTTTTGTTTTGTGACATTTGATGGAAATAATATAAACTATGACAAACAATGGTGACCTACTTTTTAATAATGTCCAATAATATTCAACCTGGGATGAAAATCAAAATAAGTCTTCAAACTTACAAAAAAGGTATATGATATGGTCACCTTCGCTTTTTAAGGTTTGATAAATCTTTTCTAAAAAATTAACACTGAATTCCCTATTCAAATGTTGCCACTTTACCACTCACTGAAGTTGAAAAATACAGACAAATAAACCAAAAATAGCATTCGAGAAGAGATTATGTAGGTATCGTGACGATAATCAAATTGAGACAGAAAAAAACTTGAAAAGAGACCATAAAACAATTACCTGTATTCATTATTATAGGTCTATCAATTTCATTTTATAATTGTATATCTATTGATGTTACTGGTATTTCCTCGAATTTATGCCGCCATCTTTGTCAGCATCTTTGAAATCATTTTAAAACTTTGAGCTAAAAGATACATCTTTTATCCAGAAAACATAACAACTGTATATATAGCAATCTTGTGAAATGTTTGGCCATTTTGACCACCACCTTTGTTTCAACCGCATTTCTCAAATTCCTCAAGGCTACCCAGGGCTACCCGTAGATTTTTCATAAGGATTTTCCTGGACCACGGAATCCCCCGAGAGAAAAACATTATAACATGCTTAAAGGTACTCAATCCGATAAAACTCCTCTCAATTACCATTTCAATGGCTTCGGGGGTCAAAAATATTTGATTCGAGTCGAGGAAGTCACCCATCAAAGCTCAGATTTGTTAGATATCGATTTTATAAATCTATTATTTTTCATTATCGGGAATTCTTTCTGGCCCAGTACGTAGTCAAAATTGCGTGATTATTACCACTTGATTTTAGAGTTATCCATCCTTGTCTGTTTGAATAGAGTTTTGGTGTAATCATCTCGAGCAGGTTTCAAAATTGACGGCAATTATTAGTACTCATCTCGAGAAATTAACAAATTTCAAAAATCAATATCTAATAACTCTGAGCTTTGTTTGATGGGTTCCTCGACTCGAATCAAATATTTTTTACGCCCAAAGCCAAAGAAATAGTAATATAGGACCCTCTGATCGAATTGTTGTTGTTGGAATCTGTTGAGATGGGGACCCTCTTTACGGATTGAGTACCTTTAAACGGAAAACGGCGCCCGACAATAACTCCAGGAGTGACAAGATGTGTTTATATAGCTTGTCCGTGCAATTCAAGAGGGGTAACTCTATGCATGCTGGAATGAATTTGATCGAAATTTGTTTTGTCACCAAAGAAGGAGACACAGAAGTCGGCGATCATGGACGCAGATGCAGACTAAATATAAGATTACAACCCATGGACAGGGACGTGGCTAGAGGATCTCCGTTTGTGGTGTCCAACTTGGAATTTCAACTGCACTCCTCCCCTCCCTCACCGAAAAAGACAGAAAATTTCTGTTCTTGGAAACTCCGTGCCTCCCCAGGGTTGGAATTTTCCAATTTGTACCTCAAGCTAATAACTGTGATAATGAATTGCCATACTTGAAGTCATGTAACTCAAAATAAATTAATATCTATGCCCTGCTTTTCGCATAGCCTTTTAAGTTTATTAGAATAAACAAATTGTGAAGAAATTTACTCTCATATACGATGAGAAATAGGTAATCTTAAAAGTGCATGTGGCTTCACAGGTTATGTGTAAAGTTCACTATATGCAGTACTACGATTCTGAGCGATCGGCTTCCACACTTGTTAGATAAGCGATTTTCATGCAAGATTCGCCATTCCTGGCCGGTGATACATTTTTAATTATTATTATATTCCACCCAGAATCATGACATTATTTGCGAAGACGTGTAAAAACCATGTTGTTGATACACCAATCCACCATAATTTGATTAATTCCATGCATATCTGTCAACTATTACAATAAAACAAATTAATAGACAACTGAATACTCAAAGAATCTGTAGAGATCGATATTTTCAATTGCGAATTTATTTTCCGAATTCATTAGTCTATGCAGACATGAGATGAACTATTTTATCTCTGACAGGGAATATTATCAGTCAGATAACACATCTCAAATTAGAAAGATTGCGAAAAGTGGAAGGTCAGAATACGTAAGATTTTAAGAATGCTTCTATTATGTAATAAGTATGAACTTAACTCTTGATAGGGGGTTAGAGTTCACCATCACGAGGGATGACACCATGGGCAAAAATAAAGGTCAGCTTGCTCAATGTTTTCACCAAGGATACATCAATGCACATTGACATGGAAATGCTCAAATTTAAAGGTACTCAATCCGAACAGAGGGTCCCCATCTCAGCAGATTCCAACAACAACAATCCGATCAGAGGGTCCTATATTACTATTTCTTTGGCTTTGGGGGTAAAAAATATTTGATTCGAGTCGAGGAACCCATCAAACAAAGCTCTGAGTTATTAGATATTGATTTTTGAAATTTGTTATTTGCTCGAGATGAGTACTAATAATTGCCGTCAATTTCGTAACATGCTCGAGATGTGTACACCAAAACACTATTCAAACAGACAAGGGTGGATAACTCTAAAATCAAGTGGTAATAATAACGCAATTTTGACTGTGTTCTGAGTAATTGAGAGGAGTTTTATCGGATTGAGTACCTTTAAATAGTTGTATTAAAATCAGTTATTCAACCTGATATAATTGATAACATAACACAATAATAGATTCTTCAAGTAAATGTGAACTCTTCAAACAAAAATAGACTAGATGTATTTAAAAAAAAAACATAATAAAATAAAACAGAAAGGTGTTAAAATTTACTTTGACTGATTTCAATAATATTCGGTATATGTGTCTTGGATCACCTCAAGATGGTAGCTGTCAAATTTGAACGATTTTTTATGAAAAACATGGCCACCAGCCAGGGGGGGGTCTGGAAAAAAATTGCACATATAGGGCCCAAAAAGGTTTTTTCCGACCTCGAGGGACCCACCACCCCATTTTTGCAAAAAAAATATTTTTTTCCTCCAAAATTTTGGGGACCAACCCCACGTTTCTCATGTTTTTATCAAAATTTCAGAGGTTTTTTTTAGCCGTTCTTCAATAACTGTGTTAACTGCCTTACTAATTGGTAAACACATATCAGAAAAACGAAAAATATACTGTATTTCCATGTGTTTCCTGGTGTTTTCAGTATCTAACAACAATATTAATTAAGCATTGTGTATATAGGTACACTATATGTCACAAATTGCCCTAGACCCCATTATAGCCTTAATATATCGAGTGTGTTGTGTCTGACAGAGAACACTGGCCAGTGTAAATAGTGGTAAACAGGTCAGGGGTTCCACAATTATATGTGCATGATCAAAGAACTCTTTAGTCTTATCCAACGGGATGGGGTGGGGAGGGGAATTGTTTTTTGGTTAGGTATACACATAGATATATGGTTATTATACTGCCCGATAACAGTCGGCGGGTATATAGTTGACGTCTCGAGCCGTCTGTCCGTACAAACATTTTGAATTTTAACTCAAGAGTCAGTTGTCATATTTGATGCCCTATGGCATGGTGACGGACCAGAAATGGGGGACGAATTCATATGCATAATATCGCGGGTTGTGACCACCAATGCCTACCAGAGTTATGGGCCCTGTTCGACTTTATGAAATTCAGTCCATACAAAGTTTTTGCAATATAAGTTAAGTGTCGGTTGTAAAATTTTGATGTGGTTTGGTATGATGATAGACCAGAATGAAGAATTGAATGTCATTTCTCAATGCATCTGAATGCATCACATTATTTCAGTTCATCTATTTGTAAGTGATAACAGTATACAATTAGTATTTTAGTTTCGACTTGTTGAGCAGTAAAGCTCCCAGATGAAGTTCGGTAATTCAATGAGAATAGCGTCACCTTCATTTGGGATTGTTTGAGCAGTAAACAGTAATGTCATTCATCATAACCAATTCAGTTTTATTTGGATAATTGTTGCAAATTAACATTACTTGCAATCATTCAAGATGAGAAATAACCAGAATGAATGAATTTGATTACATGCCAGAACAAGACAGTATTTCAGACATTAGAAATTTATGAGATACCCTTTTCAATTTCATGTTATGCAACAATCAGGTTAATGATATCTACTAGTAGTCATCATTGAGTATTCACCATGTAGTATCCAATTTGTGATAGAGTTTTTTTGTTTTATTACTTTTATTCAGATAATACAACTGGGTAATATATTAATTTTGTTACTAAATATTTCTTCCGTTGATCATAAGTTTCCTGAACGTTAATACGGTGGTCCACTGTGAAGTGGGTCGGGATACTGTGAAATCCAGAATGTTGCTAAATCTGAGGCTAAAGAGTAACTTTAGCTGCCTATATAACCATATACCAACAAGCATGGTACTAACATGCTTACAAACAACATTACATGGTCAGTACTTGTAAATTGTTTGAAAAAAACCCATTTTGGAAAACATTTACAAGCACCATTTTTTCCGCCTCTGGACCACCCACCCACCCCGACCCTATATACGGATTTTTTTTGCAGACCCCCCCCCCCCTGCACCAGCAGCCATCTTGTATTTTACTATTTGCATCATTAAATCCTTTAGCACATCATACAGAGCTTATCCCTCACCTGATCATTACCAAACTTCATATGGATCCTCAATGTGACCTCTCGATGGGTGCCTACCATTTTCCCCCAAATTCTGAAGAAAAAAAAACATGGCTGCCAGTGGCCATCTTGGATTTTACTCTTTGTATGACTAAATCCTTTAACATACCTTACAGGTCACATTTCTCATCCAATCATCACCAAACTTCATATGGACCTTTGGGGTGACCCAGATGGGAGCCTCCCTTTTCCCCCGAAATTTGTATAAAACAAACATGGCCACCAGCAGCCATCTTGGATTTTAAATGTGAATACATCAGCATACCCTACAGCCCACATTCATTTTGAAACTTTACAGCTTTGTTGGTAAATAAAAAGTAGGAATGTTTCTATAATCATGATATGGAACATAGATTGGATAAGAGCAGGAAAACTGAGTAAAATAGTCATGTTAAGCAGTTTGAAGGGGGTGGATTCCAATCCAAGAATCGGAACAAATAAAAATTAGGAGGTGGTGGGTACCCAGAAGGCAGAAAAATATTTTTGCACCCAGTGTCCTGAAATTTTTTCCTGAAGCCCCCTGACCCATTTGATCTTATGGTTCTGGAGAAAAGACAATTGTTGACGGACGGATGAGGAGTGATGATTATAGCTCCACCGGAGACTTCATCTCAGGTGAGCTCAAAAGGCACCACCTCCCCAACCACACAAGTTGACACAACCTCCTCGGTAATGATCTCTTAATAACATGCAGACACAGAGAATACCTACAGTTTTTGTTTGAATATGAAATATCTCATTCGTGTCTGGAAAGAAATATCAAATTTTCACTCGCAACTACAAGCCTCGAGTGAAAATTCTATATTTCTTTCCAGACACGAATGAGATGTTTCAGGTATTCAAACAAAAAACTATAGTATTATTTTTATTATATGCACCTTATTAATGCTCAAAGTTGCTAAATGCAGCTGTTTCTCTTTTAATAGTGAAACAAATTGAACAATACTTGGAAAGAACAGCTGGAGCCCTCCTCCCCCCACCAAAATGTTTTGAAAGCTAAAAATTCAGGCAATTTTCAGATATTTTCGGTCAAATTGAATGATATTTCATGGGAAAATTATGGCAAATTACAGTATTTTTCACATTTCGGCACGAATTATACATATTTTTAGGTTAATTTGAATATATTTCTGAGTATATACCAGGTATTTTCTTCAAAAACTGTGATACAATGAATATATCATGTAAACAAGACAGTCCATGACTGTGAGGTCACTCACCAGATTGTAAAGACGGAGAAGACTGGGACTGTGAAAACTACAATAGTCAGTACGTTGTAACAACGTAATTAGTTTTTCAAAATTTAAATTTAATATTTTTATTAAAAAACAAAAAACTTGAGCAAGGAGTAAAATTAAATGCTTTTTTTTCATTTAAAAGTAGTTTTGTTTGTTAAATTAAGCAAGGAGTTAAATCTAAAAAATTAAATCTAAATTAATGTTTTTTTTTTTTTTTAAAGATATTGACCCTGCCTCTGCCCAGTGACCCCATTTTAACAGATCTGAACCCCAGTAAACGAAGGTCTCTCCCATGCCAAATATAAGCTTAATGGTTCTTGAGAAGAAGTTGTTTTAAGACTTACTCTGGAGGGAAAGTTTTGGCCCTGGCTTTGCAACTATTTGACTTGGTGACCTCATTTAGTCACCTAGGGAACATCCTATAATCACGGGAACCTATATATCAGTACCAAACTTGAACTCAACAACTCAAATAGTTTGTCCTATGGAGGGGGTTAAAGTTTTTGGAGTGAGTGGCTAATTCTTAAACTTATAAAGCTGTCTCTATTAGAAACAGTCTCAATCAACAAAAGATGGTCCACACAAACTACAGAACCATTCATAGGATAGAAATTAATTCACTGAAAGGAAGTGTTAAAACTGTGTAAACCACTTAGTAGAGACTGAAGACTCATGGGAATACATTTTAAATTCAATTTCAAAACTAATTACCAAAACAAAACCCTCTGGATGGAGAGAGCTGTGTGTGCTTGTTGATACTAGCACTGTCAGATTTGACATGTGGATAATTATCATCAACAGAGCAGACTGGTATTATTTTCACTGTAAGAGATAATATTCTAGCATATGCACAGGGTGTATTGCATTGTGAAATATATTTAAAACAAGTGTTTGTTAATAGGGATGCTAGAAGCACCAATGGGCAAGGGTGAGGGGGTTCTTTACTATTTGTGTCTTTAATAATTAACTTTAAAAATAAAAAATATCATTGAAATAAATAAAAATATATATATTTTTTTTTTTTAATTGATCAAGGGGTTAAAAAAAATTTTGTTGAGTTATGTCCCTGGCTCCGCCCACATTTGTCCCAGTGACCTCATTTGAACAAATCTGAACCCCAGTCACCCAAGGACCTTTCATACCAAATATGAACCCATTCGACCCGATGGTAGAAGAGAAGTCGTGTTAAGAAATACTATGGAGGGAAAGAGTTATGGCCCTGTCTTCATAACTATTTGACCCAGTGACCTCATTTGAACAAATCTGAATGTTAGTCACCTAGGGAACATCCACACGAAATATGAACCCAATCGGTCATTTGGATCAGGAGAAGATGTCTAAAGAATTATGGATGGATGGATGGACGGACGATGGACGAGGAGTGATGACTATAGCTCCACCGGAGACCGGAGACCTCGTCTCAGGTGAGCTAAAAACATTGGGGCAAAAAGTCTCAGCCCCCCCCCCCCCCCCCACCCCCTAAAAATTTGGGCGGTGGTACAGCTATGCATACGCCGATCTATGTTTTGGTAATTCTCCGCTATTTTATAGGCAAGCATATAATAAATGGTGTTACCTGTAAATATATTTTCACAAGTGGCAGGGGTAATAATAAATTGACAGCTATTTTGAAAATCATAACGCAGAACTTTATTCCATAGCATTACTAAAGTGAGAGGCAATAATAATTTCAACAATATGATTTTGAGATGTGAGTTATACCAACATGAATTCACAAACCCGCGTATAATTAAGCATGGAATGGAGAGTGGATCAAGCCTTGAAATAGGGTGCCTGTCATTTGCAGAATGAGGTCCCCAGAGGGTGAATTTAGTGATGCTACCCCCGCATAGCGGGCTAGCATCACCAAATTCACCCTCTGGGGACCTCATTCTGCTGAGTTGTAAGCAGAATGAGGTTCTCAGAGGGTGAATTTGGTGATGCTAGCCCGCTATGCGGGGTAGCATTACTAAATTCACCCTCTGGGGACCTCATTCTGCAAATGACAGACACCTTATTTCAAGGCTTGGAGTGGATATTCCAACAACCTGCATAGTGACATATCACATTGCAAGGATTATACATAGCTTTACATATTGAAAATACATGCCAGTACTTGGGTTGGAATTTTCCAACTTGACCCACCCCCCTCCCCACCTATGTATGGAAATTTTACAACTGATAGCCCCGAAAATAGACCAAAAGTTGGAAAATATTTGACTTTTGGTCTAATAACAACAAAATTCATGGTGAGGAATCACGTTGTTTCGAGGTTGGTGAGTACCACGTATTCAAAATGGTAGGACGAGCACAAACGCACAAAAACATAATATATGAGGAACTGACGCAAAACGTACCAATTTGACTGTTACAAGCATATTCTAGATTATTTTTAAAACAAGTTGATAGCTTATTTGTTACGAAATACTCAGTAGTTTTCTATAACAGTCCACACATCTAGGAGAATCCTTCGACTGACAACTTTGGTCAGAATGTTAGAGCAAACAATTGTGAGCTTGGACACAAATGAGGTATCAGCTTGTTTGAAAATTAATTTAGCATATGCTCGTAGCTGCCAAAATACTATGCAGTATGTCATATCCTATAATTTATTACCTTTTTCCTCATTTCTGGTCGAATTTGCGATTTTTCTCTGCCATTTTGAATGCGTGATACTCATCACCTCAAAACCACGTGATTCCCCACCGTGAAATTATATATGAAGAATTCCAACCTATTTCTGTTCTGTAATTTCCAACTAATGCTGTGTGAGGCATGGAATTTCCAAATGTTGGGAAGTTTTGACCAAAATTGGGGGAGGTGAGAGACCTGTCAAACCCCCTCCTGTCGCCACATCCCTGATGGTTTGTTGGTTTCCCTAATGTTTATTTCATGAACTTCAACATTTTCTGGCCAATCATAGACATTACTGGAGGGTAGCACATCACTATGTAAGAAACGATTCATATATATTGACATACAGTAATGCTCTAAATATTCGACTCCTTAACCACAGCAGAATTATGGGTAACTTTTCAGGATTTAGTCGGAAATAGGGCTTGTTGCCATTCATCGGAAAGCTCTCAGGTTAAGGGGTGGATTATTTAGAACATTACTGTACATCAGGGCAAAGATTCAAATAAAATATTTCAGACATGATCTCTAGCACTCAGATAACCTGCTATAATTATATTATAGCAGGTTATCTGAGTAACTAGGCATCTTCTCTGGAGTTTTTTACTTGAATCTTTGTCCTACTCACCAAATTTATCACTCAGATATGGCCACAAGATTTCACCCACTAACGTCACCAGTGACACCAACTACCCCATCAGAAAAGACTGCATAAGATTGAGTCGATTTTCACTTGACAAACCATCTAACCCCTGGGGATGAACAAGTACTTTTAGTTGATTTCCTTATTGAGATATGTATCAGTTATCACCACTACCCATTTTCATTTCTCAAATCGGTATTCTCATGAGCTGTGTTGTCACAAAATAAGTAAATTTGTGATCCAGGTACTGAAACATGAACCCAATCTCATGAATCTCAAGAGTGGCAATAACCAATTTATATCACAAATTCAAGATTCTAACAGCAATTAAAAGATCGCTTGGTCTGTATGGTGTTGCATAAATGTTAAAAATCTTTATTAGCATACACAACCGAGTCAGACATCAAATACACAAATAGCTCTTCTGCAAAAATGAATTCCAACAAAACACTAATATGACCATTGATTTGTGTATTCACTATTCAGTTGAGACCAATATAGGTTTAATAACGGTATTTTTCAAGTCTTAGTTGTGTAGATTGTCGGGATTTGGTGACGTTTTGACTCTTAAAAACACCTGAAAAAAAGTAAGTTCCACCTTGATATTTTCTAGGATATCTTCAGATGTGGTAAGCAGAATGTGATGAAATTTTGGAAAGATATTATCTTCCATGTGACCAATATAACTTATAGCAAATGATATGGTGAGTGGCTACATGCTTGAAAGAACACCAATTAAATAGGAAGAGTTGACTTTCCAAAAATCACAAAATCACTGGGTTCACTAAAAGGGTACTTGTTCACATATGCTGGATATTTGGTCATGTTCAAATGACAGTGGACCTCTCATTGATGACATGACAACTATGGCTCCAAAGGGAGCGAGCAGTCTATAAAAGTCAAGCCTTGAAATAGTGTGTCTGTCATTTGCAGAATGAGGTCACCCGAGGGTGAATTTAGTGCAACTATCCCGCATGGTGAGCTAGCATCACCAAATTCACCCTCTGGGAACCTCATTCTGCTGAGGCCTCCCATTAGTCAGCTTTAGCTGAGGCCTCAACTGTTATGGGGGACCAAGGATCAGATTTAAGTTCCCCAGTTGAAGTTGGTGATGTTCATCAATTAGTCACCTTAATTATGCATTTTATCTTCTGCAAATCAGAGGATTTAGAAACTGAACAGACGGGGGGAAAAGTAACTAAAACAATGTTAATTTGAGACTATAGATCTATACTTCACAGAAGATGTGGTCGAAGCACAGCATAATTATGCCTTATCATAGCATAGCTAATCATCATGAAAGGAATTGCTCTTTATTGTCATGACTAATATTGCATCAGGGACATGTGGGCCATTATACAACATTTGAGATGGGAAGTGAATTAAAATCTGACCTTTCAATGCAGTATTTTTTTGTATCTTTACAGGGTACTGTACACTAAATCTGGCCATTTATGGGACCATCGCCTTTTATATTCAACAGAAAATATACAACAAATGAATGAATTTGAGCCATGGAATATTGCAAAATATGCTCATGTGCTCTATGAACGATGCAAACAACGTGGCAATTATAATGAAAATGAATTTATGACTCCAGCCAAAAATTAATTTTCATTATAATTAACATCTTGTTTTACATCGTTCATAAGTTAATGGGGGTATTTGCACTCATCCGTGGCTCAAATTCATTCATTTATTGCATATATTCTGCTAAGTATAAAAGGAGATGGTCCCATAAATGGCCAGATTTAGTGAACAGTACCCCTTTAACAGAGAATAACAAATGAGAGCAATTTGAAATGAGATGATTGCACAGGCAGCCGTTTTGATTCTAACACATGAGCAGTAAACCTAACTAATAATTTCAGATGAAAACTAATAATTTCACACAGATAACAGATTTTATGATTGACTCTCAGAGAGAGAAAAGATGTGAAGATAAATAATATGAATAGGATCAAGTCTGAGTTTAGTGTGTCTGTCATTTGCAGAATGAGGTCCCCAGAGGGTGAATTTAGTGATGCTATCCTGCATAACGGGCTAGCATATAAAAATTCACCCTGGGGACCTCATCTTCTCTCGAAAGTTTCTTTATTGTCAAATTTCTATAGAAACTTTTTCACAGATTCTATTTCTTTTTTAATTTAGTTTCTCTATATCCCCCAATTGGAAGACGACACATTGCATAATCGAGGTTCCCAATGGTGTATATCACAATATTCACCATTTGGGAACTCCAATCTGAGTCTATGTCTCCCCATAGCAGATGAGGCCATGCAGAACGAGGTCCCCAGAGGGGGAAGTTGGTGATGCCAGCCTACTATGCCGGATAGCATCACTACATTCACCCTCTGGGGAATTCATTCTGCAAATGACAGGCACATTAACTCAGGCTTGAATAGGATTGCGATTTTGTTATTGTGTCACAAGTATTCAGGAATATTATTAAATATATGGGAAGTGTTGGCAGCGGGTATGCTGTTAAAATATTCAGCTCCGTCAAAAACCGCCATAAACAGAAAGAATAGTAAAATATAGACAGACTTTGTTCTTATACTAATCAGAAATATGGCATAAACAGTATGTTATTTGTCAAATGGCTTTTGTTTAGATCCGGATATGGTAACATAAAGAGCATTATTTGTTACTGTTTTCCTGATATGGAAATAATAAAGAGCGTTTATATCAGTTGTGTGTGATTAACCAATAGAATTGCGCTGTGTTATGTAAACAGAAGCAAAACTTCTGTAACACGAGCAGGTTCTTGTTTACGTACACCATCGTACGTCTTGACGGCAATATACTATTTACGTGCTGATTATGTTTGGCATATGAACAAAACTATATATATTTGAATATTCCTTCTGTTGATGGCGATTTGATCAAATATGAATATTTCTGCAACGAACGCCACCTGTGCCTTTAATCAAGTTACAAGAGCATTTTGTATAAATAGAACTGCGCTGTCATGTGGCATCCGATTGCTAAATTTTTTGCATCATATGAGGCCATACCTCTCAGCCAGGTTAGTATGAACAGATTCACAATTACAAATGCTGCTGGTGCAGCAGCATTAAAGATCCTGTGCCAGTGCATTCTATTATATATGCGAGTCTCCCATAGGAACCCTCGCATATATAAGAGAATGCACTGGTCAGGGTAAACATTGTTAAAGCAATGTATTCTCTTATATATGCAAGGCTCCCTATGGGAGACTCGCATATATAATGAATGCATTGGCACAGGGTTTTCACATAATTTCACGAAGCTGCAGTCATGGAAGGGTTAAATGCTCGAGGAGTAGTTCCCTTAGGAAATGTTCAGATGATAAGTTCAACAAATGGCCATATTTGAAAATTTTCTTCCAATGAATATGAATGGAAATCATTCGACACTTATATTATCAGTACATCTGTCTACGGTATGCTTCTATATCCTGAAGATCCCTCCCGATGAATAATAGACCATTCCAATATATTTATACTCCTCCATACATTCGCGCTGAATGGAGGACGTTGGTTGGTTGAAATCACATCATCATCATGTGACGTCGTGTGCAGGCCCCAACTTGTAATCATGTTGTATGGATGCAACCAGCGATACAAATCAGCATAGCTTTCAAAATGTGTGCTAATGCTCTTTTAATTTAGTTGAGTGAAAATATAAGAAATTGATGATGATCTTATTGCATTCCGGGTCCCACACAAAATGTCAGACCAACTTGCATCCATACGCTATGGAATGCAAGCAAACAAAAATCCATTCTTAAGTATACTTTGATAATCCATTTAGTAGAGAAAGGGTTAAATGGCTTGGCTCGGTCGGTTTCAAAGAGTTAATGAACAGGTTTAGAGATTAGAAAACTTCTAACTTCGCTGGTCAAGCAGTAACAGACTTATAGTATACTATAATGTATGGGAGGCCAAATTCACATTTAATAATTAATTGCGCTTAAAGGCCCGTGAGGCCTTAATTGTCGAAATATTCATATTTGTTCCAAACACCGTAAACAGAAAAACATTAAAACGCATACAGTTTCGTTCATATAAACCATGACCATCGCGTAAACAGCATGTTATCATAAAGACCTACTATATTTTACCTAAGCAAGAGCCTGATTGTGTTACAGAAGACAGCACAATGCTACTGGCTAACCACACACAAATGGCATAAACGCTCTTTATAAGTTCCATATCAGGAATTCACCAACAAAGAACGCTCTTTATGTTTACCATCATAATATAAACAAACATCAGAAAAGTTACTTTTTATGCTCTTGTTTACATAACAATAGTCAAACATATGACAATAACATACTGTTTATGCGATATTTCTTATTTGTATACGGACAAAGTATGTCTACATTTTGATGTTCTTTCTGTCTGGTGGCGGATTTTGACGGGTGGAAATATTGTCACAGGATACCCACCGCCAAGGCCAACCGTACCTTTAAGCGCAATTGATTGCGCTTAAGCACAATAAATTATTAATTGTCAATTTGGCCTCCCATAATAATGTGCGCCAAGTCTGCAAATAGTGTGTCTGTCATTTGCAGAATGAGGTCCCCAGAGAGTGAATTTAGTGATGCTATCATGCACAGCAGGCTAGCATAACAAAATTCACCCTGTAGGGACCTCATTCTGTTTAGGCCTCATCTTCTGGGAAGTATCTATAGTCTCAAATTAAAATTGTTCTTAGTTACTTTTTCCCTTCATCACCAACTTCAACTCTGGAACTTCGATCTGAACGTAGATCTCCCATAGAAGTTGACGCCTAAGGAGAATGGGGTCCCCAGAGCGTCAATTTGGTGATGCTAGCCCACTGCGTGTGATAACATTACTAAATTCACACTCTGGGGACCTCATTCTGCAAACTATTTGCAGATTTGTATGTTACTGAAGATTATGTCCAATGGTATATGTACTCTAACATGTTGATAAACTCCTCATAACACTGAAAATGAGCAAACAACAGAGAGAAGAAAAGATAATACAAGTGCAAAAGGATTCATTGTTGGGAAATATTCAGATAATAAGTTCAATAAATGACTTTTTAACTTATTATCTGAACATTACCCAAGGGAACTACTCGTTAATGAGTATTTAGTAAAGAATGGGTTAAAAAAAACTCATCAAATGGGAGTTCAGCATGGACTTGGTGCGAACCAGTTAGATAGAACAAGATCAGTTTCAGCCTCGCATGCATCTCATTTCCTCAAGTTTTTGTCCTCGGTTTATAAATCATTACAAAATTCAGACTGTTAACAGTTTTTTCGTAAGATATCTGATATTTTATGAAAGGAAAATTTGATTGTTTGTGGATGGCACAAACAAGTTGCCCTTTCACCAAAATTGACTCCAGAACTTGACAATTTACAAATCCCAGACATTTCCCCTCTGGACATTTCCCCACTGCTCTAAAATTTACAAAACGGACATTTCCCCATTTTCTAACTATCAGAGCCAGAACTTTGCCCACCTTGGTTTGATTGATGACTGAGTAATATTTTGGTATGTGCTATTGCGACCTAAATAACAAATGAACATGCCATTAATAATTCGCTTTTGAAATTTGGATGGATGGATGGATAAGATACCGATGTACATGCTGTATATTCTCAGAAAAACTTACCAAACATAGCAATTTTCCATCTATTTTCAAATTTTCACACAAAGGTGACTGAAACACTCTTTATTTGTACCATATTATGAATAGATTAACAATGAACCCACGTCAGAACTATCTATAACATCGTTATTTAGTTGAAAGACTACTTGATTTCCAGATATCCAATTTTCCTTCAAATCTGTCTGTAAGATACTGAACTTCTAGCAGAAACATAACTCAATATATGCAAGTCTTTCATGCTTTGTGACTTCTGTCCACGCCTCAAAATATGATGGTGATCATTTGTAGAATGAGGTCCCCAGAGGGTGAATTTAGTGACGCTATTACCACACAGTGGATTAGGGTCACCAATTTCATCTTATGGGGACCTCATTCTGCATGGCCTCATCTGTTATGGGAGACCTAGACACAGATATAAGTTCCCATTGGGCATCTCAATTTGCATTGTGTCGCCTGCCAATTTGGGGATATAGAGAAACTAAAATAAAAAAGAAAAAGAGACTTTCTTTAGAAGTTTCTAAAGAAACTAAAAAAAAAATTAATTTGATAATAAAGATACTTTTCAGAGAAGATGAAGCCTAATCAGAATGATGTCCCCAGAGGGTGAATTTATTGATGCTAGCCCGCTGTGTGTGGTAGTGTCACTAAATTCACCCTCTGGGGACTCATTCTGCAAATTTCCAGCACCATATTTTGAGGCCTGCTTCTGTCAATCTGAAGAAAAAAAACATTTCATTTATAGGAGAAAATAAAAATATGGGTAATAAATATATATGATTTGTCAACAAAATGATTCTTTTTCAATCCAAATCAAGAGTTGTCTCCACTTTATCTGATTTTTTTGGTGACTGGACCATGTTGGTAGCGGCACTTGGTGGTGGCCCGGAATCCTCCTCTTCCTCTCCGCCCATTAGACTATTCAGTATATTCCCTGTAAGTAGAGAAAATTATAAGTATAAACACATGTGATATAAATTGGATAGCCATTTTCATTATATTTATTGAAATTAAAGGAAACTAGATGTTAAAGGGGTACTGTATGCCAATTTCAATAAATTTCCGGTAACAATTGCGATCTAATATCAATATTATATTTTAAAATAACGTATTTGAGTCGACGATGTCTACTGAAAATGTTCCGGTTAACAGGCTATCATAAAAGTCAAATTGAATTATTTAATATAAATGAATTTATAGCTGGAGTCATAAAATGGCGAATTATGCCATTACGAGTTACCGTTCTTGAAATCTCACATGTTGGGTGTCTTTTATCGACGGCCGTTTACGACGAACGTTATTGAGTTGAGAACAAAACATGTTATATGCAAAAGGAAGTCCCGCTATAAACAATTTGGAAAAAAAGAGAAGAAACAAGATTCACAAAGTGTCAAGTATTTTTATAGGGGGTAAGATTGTTCGATGGAAGAGATTGCAGGCATCAATTGAACTTCCGGTTCATCCTGCAACCTGCGTCTTCTCCGGTGAAGGTCAAAAACATGGCGCGTAGTTTGAAATCGTAATATTTTTATTCCCAAGATCAATATTTTCGTCGCTAAATTAGGTTTATACGAAACTCATATAACACGAACACAATCTAACTTGAAAGTTATGTCAATGGGAGTAAATAAAAAAATTGCCTATCTCTGTGTACAGTACCCCTTTAAATAAATTGTGTTGAAATCAAGTGATATTTTAATTGCCACTAAAAATTATAAACATTTAAGAAATAGCTCTTGTTTCGATTAAAGTTTTGCGGTTATGACCAAAACGTTTGAAGACAATTATAGCAAATTTGTCTTCAAACTTTTCAGTTATAAATAATAACCTTATTAAATTGAAACAAGAGTCATTTCTTATAAATTAATCCGTCATTTCACAGGAGAACCACAGTAAGCAGAATGTAGAAGTAACACGAGCAAAACACTCTTAAGATTATTTTCAGAAGAAAAAGACACATACATCATGAGAGCTTTCCGATGAATGGCAACAAGCCATATTTCCGACTAAATCCTGAAAAGGTACCCATAATTCTGCTGTGGTTAAGGAGTCGATTATCTAGGGCATTACTGTAAGTTGAAACAGACAGGTAGTCACTTAGACCTCCAATTATCGATTGACAAGCCTTGAAATAGTGTGTCTGTCATTTGCAGAATGAGGTTCCCAGAGGGTGAATTTAGTGATGCTACCCCGCATAGCGGGCTAGCATCACCAAATTCACCCTCTGGGAACCTCATACTGGTGAGGTGTAAGCAGAATGATGTCCCCAGAGGGTGAATTTGGTGATGCTAGCCCGCTATGCGGGGTAGCATCACTAAATTCACCCTCTGGGGACCTCATATTTGGTGATGCTAGCCCACTATGCGGAGTAGCATCACTAAATTCACTCTCTGGGAACCTCATTCTGCAAATGACAGGCACGCTATTTCAAGGCTTGTCGATTGATCAAATGGCATCATCAATTCATTGATTTTGATTGACTAGTGGAAAGTGTCAGGCAATAGCATTCACTTTTGATGTTCCCTCTGATTGAAGACTAGTCAGTGGTGAACTGTGACTGATATTAATTGATTTTCACACTCTGGTGAAGCCACACGAATAAAGGGTGTTGTTATAGTATGCAAAACGAATAATCACAAGTGTGAGCTGTATTGTTAGGCTCCATTGATGAACATTTCTAAGTAACGGATTAGTGGTATGCATTGCGAACGGAATGTGTCCATTTCGTTTGCGGGTAAAACTGTAAGACCGATCATTTTGTACTTTCGGTTTCACGCATACATGTCTGGTTGTAACCTTTGTAACTCGAGTTCGTTTTTACTTATTTTAAACGAATGTTTCTGCTTCTTAAAATTTGTTAATAAATGGTGGAATGTGTGCATTTCTTTTGGGGGTTAAACAGCAAGACGAGTCCATTTTGTAATTTATTCCGAATTTGTACTTTCGGTTTCGCGCATATCCAGCTCTATCCGCTGGAATTCTGAGTATTTTCACTTAGTTTATACGAACTGTCTGCTTCTTTCTCTTCAATAAATGGTGATATCTCCCAATCACAGCAGCTCTATTACAACTACCAACAGGACATTCATTACCATTTTATTTAGGTCTATATATTTATAAAATAAACAGAAATAGAAACTCATAAAAACTATGTAATCTTCATTATGAAAATGAATTTTGGAACATGAACATATTTGGGCATACCTCCAACAAAAATCTCCCGGATTGACATTTTCAAAAATTAACAGGTCTGCTGTTAGAGTTGTTAGTTTCAATTTCATTTCTTTGTAAATGCTAGCATGAGTCTTGTTGATTTCTCGAGGTACTTGTGCACTGAGGGTTAGCAGTACAGCTATTGACAGAGCAGTCTGACCTGAAGGAAATTTGATGCAACATCAAAATTCTCTTTTAAATCATAAAAATAGTTTTCATGTACATTTTTAGGTACGCGATATATAATATTTATAAATAATATTACTTTTTCCTTAAGGGAAGCCCGAAACTGAACTATATGGATTACGTCTCCGGCCTTGTGTCAATCAGGAGGGTTAAAATTTTATTGCTGTGCCGACCCCACTCACACCCGTGTCCAGATTAGTCTCGCATGAATACACCCGCATTCTATCTATTGTCTAGTCAGTTTTTTATTTCCGACTTAATCATGAGATTTGCGAGTCGCGGAGTTGGGAATGGCACCACCATGGGAGGGATCTATGATAGTTCAGTTTCGGGCTTCCCTTAAGGAAAAAGTAATATTATTTATAAATATTATATTTTTCCGCCAAGGAGAAGCCCT
This sequence comes from Siphonodentalium dalli, assembly GCA_032622095.1. Taxonomy (NCBI): domain Eukaryota; kingdom Metazoa; phylum Mollusca; class Scaphopoda; order Gadilida; family Siphonodentaliidae; genus Siphonodentalium; species Siphonodentalium dalli. The sequence continues at coordinate 179,174,688 of CP136065.1, read as the reverse complement.
CAACTGAACTATATGGATTAGAATGCAAGCCCAGGAGGAGGCACGAGCAATAAAGTTAATTAATATCCAAATTCGATGGGAATGTACTCTTCCGAAACAGGATTCATGTAAATGTGATTTAGTCATGAATCAGATATGATTATGTTACGTGAAAGAGCTCCCAATTCAGATTACGACATTGCTCAAATGTGTACCGCCCCCCCCCCCTTGTTTTTGGAATAAACATCCCAGGTAGTGCCATATAATTCATGCTAGCGAGACAACCGAGCAAGTATAACTTTGCTGCATCCTATTCTCTTTGTTATCTTCTTCGCTCTCTCGACAGTTCACATTATGAACTGATGTCACATGCAGCCATTGTGTATGCCATAAGATATCAGAATGCTTATGATACACCAGGGAGCAAATTAACTGGAATCGCATCGCGATTTGCCACTGAAATGTGGATACCGGTAATAGCGAGGAATTTTTTATACATGTATGATGTTATAAAAATGCTATCTAATCATGTCAATGTGAGATTATTTGCTAATCAGATATCGAAAGTAAATTGCTCCCTGTGATACACAAACCAGATATAATAAAAGGTCGCAGACCACATGTCCCCCGACTCGAGTGGTAAACTTCATGATTGGAATTGTTAGAAGGATACTATTTGCAACAATGTTATACAGTATATAGATGTTGCAAACCACCGCAAAATTTCTTGGACAAAACAACCCGATGAACAAACGCATGCAAACGCGAAAAAATGATATTTTTGTATTAGCTATATAGATGTTGCATATCACCAACATGTTAGGAACAATATCCCAAAGTTTCAAATCTCTACATTTAAAACTGTAGGTGGAGTTGATTACACCATGAAGGTACCCAATCTCATCCAAAAGGCAAAAATGTTCCAAATTTTCTAAGTCGAAAACCCCCCAAAAATATGGAAAAAATGATATTTTTGATTAGCTATATAGATGTTGCAAATCACCAACATGTTAGGAACAATATCCCAGAGTTTCAAATCTCTACATTTAAAACTGTAGGAGGAGTTGATTACACCATGAAGGTACCCAATCTCATCCAAAAGGCAAAAATGTTCCAAATTTTCTAAGTCGAAAACCCCCCCCAAAAATATGGAAAAAATGATATTTTTGATTAGCTATATAGATGTTGCAAATCACCAACATGTTAGGAACAATATCCCAGAGTTTCAAATCTCTACATTTAAAACTGTAGGAGGAGTTGATTACACCATGAAGGTACCCAATCTCATCCAAAAGGCAAAAATGTTCCAAATTTTCTAAGTCGAAAACCCCCCCAAAAATATGGAAAAATTTATATTTTTGATTAGCTATATAGATGTTGCAAATCACCAACATGTTAGGAACAATATCCCAGAGTTTCAAATCTCTACGTTTAAAACTGTAGGAGGAGTTGATTACACCATGAAGGTACCCAATCTCGGACGCACGGACACACGGACGCACGGACGCACGGACGGACGAGGGTCATTACTATAGTCCTCCGACGGAAACGTCGGGGGACAAAAATGATATGCTGCAGATATCATAGCGAGGTATGAGGTTTCATTATATCATGCCACACATCTGTACTCCAGCCTCGTATAATGTAGAGAGCAGGGAATGCCATCATGATCCAAGGTATCATTGCATACCAGTATATATGGGATTAGAGAACACCACTGAGGACTTTATGAACAAGCATAGAAGCCTCAGTGATCTATGATGGCGCACATAACGAGTGTCGGGTACATTTCGAAATGATCAAATGTAGCAGAATGATCAAAATTGCAAAATGACCGGTGAAGGAGTGGCCTGGAGGTATCCCGAAGGTATTACGATTCCAGGAGATTGGACCCCATCGTGTGGAGATGTGGGCCACTGCACCGTGGGGAAGAGATAGAAGGCTGGTTGGTGCAGCTCTTGGAGGCACGCAACAAGTCTTCCCCACCCAGAACATTCAGCCTTTCTTTCCTACCGGTGAAGGAGTGGCCTGGAGGTATCCCTAAGGTATTACGATTCCAGGGGATTGGACCCCATCTTGTGGAGATGTGGGCCACTGCACCATGGGGAAGAGTTAGAAGGTTGGTTGGTGCAGCACTTGGAGGCACGCAACAACAAGTCTTCCCCACCCAGAACATTCAGCCTACCGGTGGAGGAGTGGCCTAGAGGTATCCCAAAGGTGTACGATTCCAGGGGAGTGGCTGGACCCCATCTGTGGAGATGTGGGCCACTGCACCGTGGGGAAGAGGCAGAAGGCTGGAGCAGCTCTTGGAGGCACGCAACAACTCTTCACTTCCCCACCCAGAACATCCTCCAAAGGCTACAGTGCTGGATCTTTCCTGACTGAGATAAATACTTGTACTTATCGCAAATTGTTGAATTAAATGAAGCAATATAAGATATCAACCTGTATCCTCATCCTGTACAAAATCACTTACCAGCGGAACATCAGAATCCTCGTCCGACAGTGTGCCTGGTGACCCACTGTCGACCCGCGATTCTTGCTCATCGTCGTCAAACCTGCCGACGCCACGCGATGCAGAGAAGCATGTCAAGATCGACGCCAGCCAACAGAATTGGCTGCATCAGGTTGGGATACCAGACTGTGGAAGAGGCCTACTCTGAAATGGTTCGACGCAAGACAAATGCTCTTGCATTTGGGATAAGTAGCTATGTCCTGTCCAAGGTCACCCCCTCAAATTCTGGGGCATCAGCAAGCTGCGCCCCCAAGGCCAGAGGGAATAAGTTCTGATGAGCCATTTGATCAGAGGAAGCCCCTTCCATGGAATCCCCCAAATGCAGGTGGTCCTGACCAAACTGGAATAAATGTCGAGGACATACCACTATGATCACATGACGGCGGAGGAGCAGGCCCGGATGTATCCCGAAGGTATTACGATTCCAGGGGATCGACTGGACCCCATCTTGTAATGATGTGGGCCACTGCACCATGGGGAAGAGTCAGAAGGCCATTTGGCTGGTGCGCTATGTCTATGAGAGCAAGAGCGTCACGTGACAACGAGTCTTCCCCACCCAGAACAGCCGCCAAAGGCTACTCCCAGGTGCCAAATAATTGTGGTGGCCTATAAACAGATCTTCGTGGCAGGAATCCAGGCCGAAATCAAAATACTGATGGAAATTTCACTCTATGTGGAATAATAGTATATCGATGTGAATTTTTTCGAAATTTAATAATCGTATTGCCACTACCATTAGGCACCTGAGAGAAAGGTGCCGGAGCAATCGCCCGTGAAGATTGGTTTCCCGAATCAACCACTTGCAGCACCCGCCTACCATTGGTTCACACTGCCGTAGCAGGACCTGGGGGGCCAGAACTGGTCCTGCCCGAGGTAAAGACTGGTACGGTTGCTCAAAGTAGGTAATCATTGACTAATATGCCCTTACCCAACTATAACAAGTAATACACCCGTGAATGAGCAACCTGCACGGTGTGTGGCCATCAAATTCGAATCATGTTCGACTGCAAGACATGCTGTTAGTTATAACAAAGCAAGGTTAATATACATAACACAATACAATCTAGGTTATTGAGTATAAAGTAAGGTTAATATAAAATCACGTTATACCCCTGGCCACGTGATCGTACCTGCTATGACAGGTAAGATACTGTCTTTTCTCGTATATGAGGACGATGATTCCGAATGCACATAGGCAAGAACTAGGCGGTTTCCGTTAGGAAAGTGTGCTTACAGCGGACGTGAAGATACGAATGCCTTCATTTTCGTCATGATGGTATCGAATCGTTTTGTCACATAATCAGTGGATATGTGACAATAGACGAAGAGCCATGTCTTGGCCGGTTTCGGAAATATATTGGCAGTAGATGTGCGCAATATAAACGCTGCGCATGTAAGCTCGCTTTAGACATGTAACAATACAAATGCAGTCCTTTCTGATATTCTGCGCAATATAAATGTGTTGCATGTAACTGCGCATCATACACGAGTGAAAGCTATTTGGCAGAATATCGTTTTGATATATGTGGAAATAGAAGTGAGTGAGCCAAGTGATGTTCTCTACTGGAAAGACTATTGGCAGTGAATCTGGAGCACGTGACAATAGGTATTCTTTCTATTTCGCTGTTTGCCGTTATCATTCACTGATGAAACTGCAAAGTATGTCAGTATTGGGATGAAAACTGTTCACCATATGTAAGCATACTAGTAGTCAGTTCTGACAGCATACATGAGGCCCTGATGTAAAGAATGCAACACAATATTTAGATCGTCAGACAACACATCAATTTGAAGTGTGGTTATATATGTGATAACGAATACCATCCCCCTGTTACGGAGTGTTAGTAACTATTGTACCGATGATACAATGAGTTATATGATATTTAATCGTGATAGACAAGGCAGAATTTTCTAAATACCTTTAAGTCGATGTAATGTGTTATTACATTTGCCATGTGTCTAACAAGACCACGCGTCATACATACTGGCGGGCGTAGATTCGCAGGTATTGATCGTGAAAACAATGTTACAGATCGCTCAGTCGAAAGAAATGTGAATTGTCATCTGATAGTGATAACAAGTACCATCTTTCGTATTTATTCATGTAAATTATTACAAAGGAGGATATGGCTGTCCTGTGCAACTTTCTGCGAATTAACAGAGCAGTGCCATGTATGAGTTGGCAGTATACATTAGGATACAAAGCAACGGAACTTACGAAATAACCGAAGCGAGTCGACGGAAACTTATGTAAAGTGAAACACGTGTAGCACGAAATTAGGAGATATCGCATACCGTACTACATTGCGTCCTCAATTGTAAGTCATGATAGTCATCACGCCGTATGTGTGGCACAATATGCACTATGTGGTTTTGCCACAAATAAGCTATGTGCTTCTTTAGTCATTGTCAAGATGGCCATCTTAATTCCAATTGTTGGAAGATAAAGCTGTCTTGAGGAAAACAGAAAACACGGAAACAAATTATGGATACAGTGAAACGAAAAAAGTTCCCGTTTCGGATGTGAGAAATATTAATTAACTATCGGGTACAATAAATTGCAAGTTTGTAATATCAACTCGCAACACAGAAAGATACAACCTTGAGAAAATAGAAACGATCCTGTCCTGGCGAGGAGGAATAAAAACTGACTAGACAATAGATAGAATGCGGGTGTATTCATGCGAGACTAATCTGGACACGGGTGTGAGTGGGGTCGGCACAGAAATAAAATTTTAACCCTCCTGATTGACACAAGGCCGGAGACGTAATCCATATAGTTCAGTTGAGGGCTTCTCCTTGGCGGAAAAATATAGGCGTAGTCATATCACTCGATGCTGCTGTCATTTATGTAGCGGAAAGTAATCGATATATTTAGGTTATCGAGAAATAGCCTTAATGGCTAATGATTATAGCAACTACCTTATTCATTGGGATCGGGCTATAGCAGTGAAGGAGCAGGTTATACCAGTCTTCGTTTTCTCTGTTTGTTGGTGTTTTTCTAACACTTGACAACGTAACATACAGTACGTCCAACAAAATTTACATTATGATTAGAACCAGGGACATGGTCTTTGGGCATTGCAACTTCTAAGTGTACAGCTATCATGGGTCACAAAAACAAACAGAAGTGCTGTTTGGGTCAATCATAGGAATGAGACTGTTGACAACATAATTATTTCCGCAAATTAAAAAATAATCCACAGTAACCTGTCATTTTGGCAGACAATCACACGGTGGGGAATCACGTGGTTTCGAGGTTGGTGAGTACCACGCATTCAAAATTTGCAAAACGCACAAAAACATAATATATCAGGAACTGACACAAAACTTAGCAGTTTGGCTATTACAAGCATATGCTAGTTTATTATTGAAACAAGTCGATACCTTATTTGTTTGGAAATACTTAGTGGTTTTCTATAACATTCTGACCAAAGTTGCCAGTCAGAGGTGCGTGGAATACACCAGTCCATACATCGGGGAGAATCCTTCGACTGACAACTTTGGTCAGAATGTTAGAGCAAACAAATATGAATTTGGACATAAATGAGGTATCAGCTTGTTTGAAAAATAGTATAGCATCTGCTTGTAGCTGTAAAAATAATATGTAATATGTCATATCTTAGTTTATTACCATTTTTCCTCGCGTCTGGTCGCGTTTTAGATCGCCTCAGCCATTTTGAATGCATGATACTCATCAACTAGAAATCATGTGATTCCCCACCGTGAATCAAGCAGCTTTGTTGAGATGATGTAGAATTACTGAAGGAAATTAACTTACCAAAGAAATTGTTATTTTTCGGATGTCTGGGAGGTGGGAGTCCAAAAAATAGTTGACCTATCCTATCGAGGTACTGAAAAAAAAAGTCAATTATTGAAACTTTTTAACTAGGATCATGGTAGCTTAGATAACTCTCCTTTAGAAGCCAAATTCTGGTACTCATCAAAATCATATCTGCCTCACTTACATATATGGCAAGAAACGTGGCCAACAGAAAATACATCGGACTTATCACTGGGACAAGCCGAGACAGGCGATACAGAACAAAATAAAGTATAGAGTCTGTCTCCCTCCTGTCCCAGTAGAATCAGTTTGGTCCCTGTTCTCTGAGTAAAACTACCCGCTATTTTTTTTTGTCTCGCTCCTGTCCCAGTAGAATAAGTTTGTTCTCTGAGTAACTCTATGTTTTTTTTCTGACTGCGACAGAATTATTTATTGAACCAATTTCTAATATTTTTATATTAAAAATAATATTTATCATTGATATTTCCTGTCCCACCCAGTAGAAAGGTCTGGGACAGACCGAGACAGAATTATTTTTGAAGCGGATCTTATTTGGGAACCATGGGACAAATTATTCTGTCTCGGTCTGTCCCAGACCTTTCTACTGGGACAGGACATATCAAAAATAGATATTATTTTTAATGTGAAAACATTAGAAATGTGTTTGTCTCGGTCTGTACCAGTCATATCAGTTTGTCCCATGGTTCCCAAATAAGATCCGCTTCAAAAATTATTCTGTCTCGGTCTGTCCCAGACCTTTCTATTGGGACAGGAAATATCAAAGATAAATAATATATTTAATATGAAAACATTAGAAATGTGTTTGTCTCAGTCTGTACCAGTCATATCAGTTTGTCCCATGGTTCCCAAATAAGATCCTCTTCAAAATTATTCTGTCTCGGTCTGTCCCAGACCTTTCTACTGGGACAGGAAATATCAAAAATAGATATTATTTTTAATGTGAAAACATTAGAAATGTGTTTGTCTCGGTCTGTACCAGTCATATCAGTTTGTCCCATGGTTCCCAAATAAGATCCGCTTCAAAAATTATTCTGTCTCGGTCTGTCCCAGACCTTTATATTGGGACAGGAAATATCAAAGATAAATAATATATTTAATATGAAAACATTCGAAATGTGTTTGTCTCAGTCTGTACCAGTCATATCAGTTTGTCCCATGGTTCCCAAATAAGATCCGCTTCAAAAATTATTCTGTCTCGGTCTGTCCCAGACCTTTCTACTGGGACAGGAAATATCAAAAATAGATATTATTTTTAATATGAAAAGGTTAGAAATTGGTTTGTCATATGTTTCTGAAATGGAATCTCGGCTTGTCCCAGGACTTATCACTGGGACAAAAATGCCGATGTATTTTCTGTTGGCCACGTTTCTTGCCATATCTACTCACTTATGGTGGTTGATTTAGATTGATGAAAATATTCAACATGATTAAATCTAAAAGGCAGTAGTTCTTTGTTTATTTAAGAAATCAGTGGCCTATTCAATATGATCATGGGATTTTGACTGCGAGAAAAATTCAACAGACTGCATGAACCCTGTTTGCTGAATTTTTATCGTGGTCAAAACCCATGATCACGTTGAAACTGCAGTTTATTACTTATATTTACATTTTAAAATAAATATAATTATGAATTCAATTGTTATTAATAGCACTATTTATTAAGCTTTGACGAAAGTCGTCGAGAATCTCACAAGTTATTGGAAAATAACCACAATGTGGTTATATATTGTGGTTATATGTCGAATGAACACATTGACTGAGCGAGCGTGGCTATCATAACGTTAACATTATGCGAAAATCGGAAGCCATATTAGGTGTATGTTAATATTTCCTTATACAAATATATATAAAGCATATTAATGAGGTGGGGATATAACAGTAAGCAATCTTGCTTTCTTCAGTCATCCACCCCTTGAAATTTAATGTCTAAATGGTACAAAGAAAATAAAAATAAAACTGATTAAAGTAAATGCATGATGGTGCTCAGAGGACCATGTAAATGATATGATTGTGATAAATCAGAGTAGGCAGATGAAAGTAGATCACGGAGAAGACGGTGAAAAAGATATGGAAGAGAAAAACGCAAATAAGTTGTGAAAACTCACACCTCAGGCAAGTGTGGTCAAATAATGGTGGAAAGAAACAATGCATATACTATCATACCTCTTTATAACTAGGATCTCTGCATATAGCTGGTTCATATTTCTCACATAGAATTGTAAAAACTGTCACCTTGCCCCTGAAATTAAAGACCATACATCCTTATGAGCAATGGTTGACTGAAACTAACAGGAGGTATGCTGTCCCAATGGGACTAAGGATACCCCCCATGGCAGCCAGTCTTTAAGTGGAAAAACAGGGGAAAAAAGGGAAATAACTCCACATACAAAAGTCAGATGGACCTCATAATTGCAGGTGCAAGAGTTCACATGGTATTAAATATCTGTGCCAAGTTTTAATAAAATTGACAGACAAATGTAGGAATTAAAGCCTGGACAATGTTATATCTATGGACGGACGGACAGACTGACAGACAAGCTGTTTCCTATATACCCAGGCCTCTTTATCCAGATTGTTTGGCAATTCGCTATGGCAACCCTTTGCAATGTCCCAGTTTGCTTCAGCAAATTGCTTTGGCATTGCTGATTGCTGTAGCCAATTATGAGAGCTGTATACCCCCCATAACATAACGCGTTACAGGGGTATAATGATCAACACTGATCAGCCCAGAAAAAAATACAATTTAAACACAGGACGACACACGTGTGTTCCTGGCCATCAGTTTATGGCATGAGTGTGATGGTGTAAGGATGGTACGAAAGGCCTTCATATCATGAGAGGCCAAAGATTCTTCCATGATCGCAAGAATGCCATAAACTGTGGCCAGTAACAAACATGTGCTTATTACCAGGGATGGGTCCATTACATTGCAAAGTAATGCATTACCATTACCATTACTTGACATGTTTTGCATTACCATTAACATTACCATTACATAGAAAACTCAATGTAATGCATTACCATTACCATTACTTTGAAAAGCAATGCATTCCAATTACCATTACATTTGATGATGGACTTGTTGAGTAAATAAAACGATTTTTTTTATGAACTTTATTGGATATCAAAATAAAATGAAACACATACCGTAAAATAAACCCATAACGGAAATGAACAACAATAACACAAGCACTATCACACTATGTTAAGAGTCATTTAGATGTGGCTGTTACACTTGACCATCATGAGGCGTTCGAAAGTTGAGTCCTTCATTCTACATCTGTCAGATCTGAACACTTTCCCAGCAACACTGAAGAGACGTTCCACGGGTGCAGATGATGCTGGTATACAGAGGTGAGTTGCTACACACTTGACAGATGTTGCCTAACTGATAATTTGTTATGTTTTCTGAATGATTATTCCCTGCTGTTTCTTGATGTTGTCATGTTGGGTGATGGTTTTAATTTATAGTTCCAGTTTCATGGTCGAGGCGAACGTCATTTACGTCAATGTCGTCAGATTACACACGCAAATAAAAGCATCACTGAATGTCTTGAAAAAAGATGACGTGGATTAAGATGATGAAACAGTGTGTTTTTTCAGTAACAGGTGTGTAATAAAATAAAGTACAGTGGCTGTTGCCAAAAAAATTTCATTTTCAGATAAAAGCACCCAACTTATTACATAATTCAAATGGACAAATATTTCGTAACAGGGTCAATAGAAATGCTCATTAATGGTAATGCATCCTTATGAGCAATGGTTGATTGAAACAAATGATCAACCTGATCAGCCCAGAAAAAACACTTCCTACAAAAATATAACAAATATATAAATATATTAAATTAAATTTTTAATGTTATTTTTTTTTTATTATGTAGAGCAACTATATGTAACTTGATCCAGTTCATAAACAATACACAGTGTGTAGCTAAAATTCAAATGAATATTTTAATTATATATAACAAAATGTCACTGCAACTGGTCAATGTCAGTGGTGTAATCTTTCTTTTTACCCTTGATTATCTCAATGTAACCACATATATATGGCCACTATTTACTGGTTAGATCCTCAGTCAACAACAAAAGCCCTATAGATCCTTTGTGTCCTAATTACTGGGGAGCAGCAAGATGAACTTTTAATAAATTTTATTTATTCATGGTTTTAAAATTCGATGTATACTTTTGTAACTGAATGAAAGTCTGGACAGTTTGTCTGACATTTGCAGAATGAGGTCCCCAGATGTTGAATTTAGTGATGCTATTCGGCACAGATCAAGTTCCTAGATAATATCATCTCACCTACTGGTACCCGACTAAACTTTCAGACAAGTAAAAAGGATGGCTGGAAATGGTTTGGAATACATTATACATAATTATGTAGAGCAACTATATGATTGTAACTTGATCCAGTTCATCAACAATATAGAGTGTGTAGCAGCAATATGCCATAGGAAATATTAACCCTTTTTCATATATAATGGATTCTCCAATCAGTTGTAAAAGTATACATTGGAATGGTCAATTATTCATCTGGAGGGATGTTCAGGAACTTTAAGCAGATGATGGACAGATGAACAGATAATACAGGTATAGAAAAATTTCTATTAATTAAGTTCAACAAACAGGCTATGGTCCTTTGTTGAACATATTATCTGAATATTTCCTAAGGGAACTACTCATCAATGAGCATTTAGTAAAGAAAGGGTTAAACTCGAAAAAGGTCGCAGACCCCATGTTCCCCCGAATCGAGTTGGCTTTTTTGGACGTTGGATTTTTTAAGAACAAAGAATTCAAATTCTGACAAAATTTTACTCAAAATTGATGATCTGCATGTTCTCTAATGTGAGCCACACATCAAGAGATTCTTTTGAAGAATGCTCAATTTATCATTGAGACAACACAAATGTTGTTTCTAAATGGAATAAAATAGAACTTCTCAAATGTGAACCACATACCAAATATCAAGACATTCTGTTGAATTTTGTTCAAGTTACCATGCGGACAACAAGAAAACAGCGATTTCTAAGTCGAATAAGGGGCATAACTCTGTCAAAAAATGTCGGACCGTCACCACATTCAAACTTGTCTTGTGTCTTCTCAAATGTGAACTATATACCAAATACCAAGAAATTCAGTCGGATTTTGTTCAAGTTACCATGCGGACAGCATGAAAAGGGGGCATAACTCCATCAAAAATCATCAGACCGTGACCACATTTGAACTTGGCCTGCGTCTTCTCAAATATGAAATATAACCACATACCAATTATCAAGAAATTCTGTTGAATATTGCTAAAGTTATCATGCAGACTATAATGTGGACAGACGCACACGATTGTAATAGTCCTCCAAAAAATTTCGGGGGACAATAACATATTGATCAGCAAAATGCTACACTATACCATTATTTTACTCCCTGAAAGAGAGGACATATAATTTAAACTAACCCTTCTAGCGCGAGCAGCAGGAACCATATGAAGTTGAGCAGCGGCCTGATAAAGGGTGGACCATCCTCCACAGCTGGGTGCTGCTTTGTGTATGTGTGAAAGACAACATTTGCTGTGTCTGTGTTCTTCAAACAAAGATATCTGAAACAAGGTTCACATATGTATTCAGATATCAGTGATATGTTATATGCAAATGAGAAGTGAAATTAATTCAAAGAACTGTCATGATAGGGGATTTGTAAATGCATCAATGTGCAGTTTCAGACTACACAATCAACATTGGGATTGATAAACTGTTCTGTTCATGTCTTAGGTGTCAAGACCTTGTAAATCTTCCTCTTATTGAAAGTCTATTACTGACAGTGTTTGGGTATACCTTACTCGTATTTAAATTAGACATTTACGAAAATATATGTTGTCAGTTTTGAATTTGCGCAGTTAGGTGCGCGAATTCAAAGCGCTTGAATTCAAAACTGAGTGAAAAATAGTACTCCGCGAATTTAAATATGAGTAAGGTAGAAAATAGTAATACTATGTCAAATCCGATGGTGCTTAAAATTTGTCATTTTTTTCAGTTGTGGTTACTGCCTGCCGCAATGCTGCTTGAGCTGTACTCAGAAAATATATTGACCTCAGTGTTGACCTTGCGATTATGGGACCAATTTATCAATAAATTGAAAATAAAAAACAACTGAGTGATAATCTACAACTACATATATATCCCATATGATTACTGCTTAGAATATGATTCTGGAGTATATACATGGATCCTCGCCTGTTTTTACATTTTGAACCAGGCAAAAGGAAATGAGAATAACTGCTAATGAATATTTTCTACTAAGAAGCTTAAGAAGTGACCACTCACTGAAGAACAGCTTGGGCTATGAATAGATCTAGTTCAGATGGATAGCCAATACTGATTTGGAACTCGATCAGCATAGCCGCACACCCTGTGCCATCCATTGAATGAATATAGTGGTAATGTGCTTGTGCATAGTTCTTTTCTGAAATGAGAAAGAAATACAATATTTTCCTTAAAAAGTAAAATATATATCTCCTAGAAGTATCTTGCCCACTGAACTATATGGTATATTATCCCAAGTAGGAGGGGTTAACTCTCCGAGTTGAAAAAAAACGAACGGAAATTCTATGGTACATATCTTCTGTCATGTTCATGACCCGTGTGTAATCACGTGGTTTCTGACCCGTAGTGAAAGAATCGCCATAATTTTTATCCCCAGTAGGACATTCCTCGTGAGCGGGGTGGGTGCGAAACCCTGGGAGGGAGCTCAGCGTTCAGTGGGCAAGATACTTCTAGGAGATATATATTTTACTTTTTAAGGAAAATATTGTATCTCCGTCAAAGGTATCTTGCCCACTGAACTATATGGTAAAACATAGAATTTTCTAACAGGTGGAGGCCACGAGGAAACAAAAACACCGCTATGCATCTGAATCAAAGAACTGGATTGACCTGAGAACCTACAATATATACATACCCATGCACAGACATATAGATATATATGTATATACATATATATATATATATATATATACACACATGCACAATAGGACCATAAGCCAATGTAATATTCCATCCTAAACTAATACCTGTCAGCACTCACAAACGAACAAAAAGTGGCCACTTAAGAGTTTAAGACCCCTGCAAGTAAAGTAAATAGCTTCAGAAGACCTGGAGATGGACAGTCGGATACGACATTCGCATCGGAACTTAGGGCGAATAATGTATCAGCCGAGTACTTGCCGGGAAAGGTACGGTTAACACCCCCCCCCCCCCCCCCCCCCCCGAAAGGGGAGAAGCATCCATGTTCTAAGGAAATGGAAATAGAAAAATACCTGTTGACAAGAAATCCCCAGCCGGGTATTATAAACCCAGGGATGGCTAAATACTAATACCGCACCTAACAGGCTAACCCAGGCAGCAAAAGCCGCAAGTAATAACGAAGACCCCCCTTGAAAACAATAGAACCCACCCCCGACCCAAATCTTGAGTGGGTTGGGCCGTGTCCCAGTACACGATGAGAGCCCAATGAAAAACCAGCTGCCAGCTCCCAAGAAAGGGCCCGACACCAACTACTTGGAGACATGCCATTGTCGATAAGGAGGAGGTACAAGAACAGGGCTCAGAATTGGAGTTTCACAGCAGAAAACTTAGTTTGAAGCCTGGAGTTCGAGATATGACCGACTAAGATGTAATAAGCCATGACATTTTTTCCCCGATGACGTTCCCAAATATGGAAATGCCCACCCACACAGTGAAACCCAACTGACCAATCACAGGCTACTGAATCCATGACAGAAAGGCAGCCAGGAACCAAAATTCCAATATCGTTAAGGTGGAAATCCACAAAAAAAAAAATTGGACTAACGAGGCATCAGGATTGTGGCACAAGCCCAAAACCAGCAGAAACCAACGGCAGGTATGTAATGAAACTTTATGAATTGTGCCCAACACGATTCATATGCTGCCCCACAGGTGCAACATTATCCTGCATTGGCAATCGCTGAGGTCAGCAAAGGACCGAGTGGGGTGCTGAACGAGACCTCATGTCAACAGTGTTCTGAAAATGAGCATATGTCAAACCATGGATAATGGATTCATAGATGTATGACTGGACAACAAAAGTGAAATCCATGTTGAGTTAGCACTGTAAGCAACCTGAAGACAAAATATATGTCATTCGTATCTATTACGGAAACACAGCGAGGTCGGAGATAAAGCATGTATGCTTGTTTATCTCTGATTCTTGCGTCCCAAATCGCTATGTAAATATTTACCCTATCGAGCACCCGAAAACAGTAAAATGGTGGAATACCTCTCAGGATGGTCGAACCCAGGTCGCCAAGTGTGCAGTCCGATGGCATAACCACCCATCTCTGACGACGTTAAGCAGGGTACAAACTGACCGGCATCACAGGGCAAGTTGCTACCCAAATGCTAACAAAAGCCATGCCACTTGTATCCTATTTTCTCATTTGACTGTCCCAGGGTATGCCAACAGTCGTCCCGTAGTAACCGACTTGGAGTCCCTGTCAATAGTCCAGAAAGCCCACCAAATGCGGCCAATGGGTTCGATGGGTAGCCCCAACCCGCGACCTGTTTGGTGGGACTATCATCCTGAGTGCTAATTACGCCAATGAAGGGAACACTATACATCGACAAGTGACAGTGTTCTGGTCGTAAAGGTTTCTATCGCTTCCTTGGGACCCTCGAAACAAGGGAAAGCACTCTGATGTTCTGTTAAATTGTAAATGATTGTAGAACAATGCTATCAAATCATGTCAATCGGAGGTTATTTGCTAAACAAAATTCGACATTAATTTTCTTCCTGCGCTTGGCTGCATCAGAGAACCCTGAACAACTAACTGAGCTCCCTCGTAAGTGCATGTAAAGGTGACCCGAAAGGAATGTCGAAAGCCCTTTCACCTCGTGCTGGAGCGACTGCTCGATCTGATCCTGATCTCCATCCGTCGATGGGAGTGTTAACAGCACAATACACCAGGACAAGCTTCATTTCTAATTGCATGTGAGGTCTGGTCATTGGGGACCCCGGAGGAATGTCCAGAGCCTGTACATCTCGGGGTGGAGCAGCAGCAGGACCGATCCCGATATCCAACCGACCGAACTGGCGATGGGAGGTTAGTAGGTACCAGTTCCCAAGCAAGCTTCCTGCTATAATGGCGTCAGGGAATAAGATCTTTTGTTTTCATTTAAAATCAAACCCGAAGTTACTGGCAGCTGTTGGCCAGAATGCGGCCAGTAACCTGTCAGCCAAGCCCCCGGAAGTGGGGACTTATAATAAGGAGGAAACAAGCCTGTGAACTGTGATCCCATTCCAAGCCCAGCTGGGGCAGAAGGCAAGGAGGATAAACTTTCAGGTGCCAAATAATTGCGTAAATGTAACAATTTGAGAAAAAAAATCTCCTAATTTGAATTGAGACAATAGTAAAATGGCCATTCGACTAGTAATTTTAGCCCAAATCTCCACACACTATGATCATAAGGCACCGGAGAGCATGGTCAGGGATCACCGAGGGTGTATCCCCCAGCCGCGCTGACCCCGAGATGACGACTTGTAGCGATGGACGGCGTGTGTCGAGTGTTTTAGTAGAGCTCAGTGGTCACAGCCGTCCGGGGCACGTCAACAGCCAACGGTCAACCCGCAGAAGCAGATTGACGTCCCATTCGATAGTCCAGGGAGCGCACCAATGTGACTCATGGGTTCAATGGGTAGCCCCAACCCGCGCCTGTTTGGTGTGACTATCGCCCCGAG
Organism: Siphonodentalium dalli; assembly: GCA_032622095.1. NCBI lineage: Eukaryota > Metazoa > Mollusca > Scaphopoda > Gadilida > Siphonodentaliidae > Siphonodentalium > Siphonodentalium dalli. The sequence continues at coordinate 179,158,645 of CP136065.1, read as the reverse complement.
TCCTAATTACACCAATTAGAGGAACACGATATATCGGCAAGTCAGAGAAGGATACAGGGATGTTTTGATACCTGTTACAGGTTTGGGTGCCCAAACTATAGAGACCCAAATGTCCCCAAATTCCATGTAGATAGTATTTATTCCAGTTGGATCTTCCATATTTTCAAGGAATTTTTCTACAATTCAACAAAATGTCCTCGTAATGCAAATCAGCAGCCCGCAGATGATATATAGTCTATAATATGGAGCCTTTATTTGCACAATCAAGTATCCAGTACTGAATATTTTAACATCCAAATTTATATGGGCACATACTCAAATACAGAACAGGTGTCTCCAAACAAAAATTCTCTGGATCCTTCCCCGCGAGTTTGTCCGTGTTCTAGGGGAAGCAACTCGTGTGAGCTACGGGTTCGATGGGTAGCCCCAACCCGCGTCCTGTGTGGTGTGACTATCGCTCCGAGTGCTAATTACGCCAATTAGAGGAACCCTATATATCGACTTTCGTTCTCAACTCTTTGGACCTCGAAACGAGGGAAGCGACTTCAAGGGGAGCTACGGGGAAGGCGATTCATGAACCTGGTCTTACCTCGATTAGCAGTCCTGTGAAAGTAATTAATGTGATTGCGAACAATCACAAATACACCTGTTGTGTTATGTTACCATGTGGCAACCAAGGCAGTAACGGCCCATTGTTAATCATCCAGGGTGAAAAAGGTTCAAAGTGACATTCGGGATTTTACAATCCTATCAGCCTATTTCACAAGCGTTTAAACACTGCTTTTTCCGTCAGTTGTACACCAGACGATGATTGTCAACGTATAAAGAAAGCCGTCAAACGAAAAAATGAACTCGAAAATAAGTCACCTAATTTCATGATACCTTTAACAACCGTCAACGCACGTGGTAACTTAAATAACACGTCACCTGTATGCCATAGATTTGTTATAAAGAAAACGACCAGCGTCTTTAGTCATATCCAATGGTGCCGCGAATGTTCTGCCTTTAATAGGCCAGAAACGTTGCATTCTGCACAGAAAACGGATATTAAATCATTGACCGATTAAAATTATGGAAGAGAAAGTCGGTTAACACGAAACGAGTCATCCGATTCCGAAATTATTATATTCGGAACAAACCGTCGTAATCTTTATGTGAATCGTTACATAATTTTCAACTATAAGCAAAGAAATAATGTTGTTTGTATAAAACAAAAACAAAACTGTTTTTGCTATACAAACTGCAACTTAGCTTCGTATTCTTTGTGAGAGATTCTTTTTTGCACCCGTCCTGTGAGGAGGGATAAAAAATATGGCGATTCTTTCACTACGGGTCAGAAACCACGTGATTACACGGGTCATGAACATGACAGAAGATATGGACCATAGAATTTCCGTACGTTTTTTTTCAACTCGGAGAGTTAACCCCTCCTACTTGGGATAATATACCATATAGTTCAGTGGGCAAGATACCTTTGACGGAGATATTAATATTGTGTCAACAATGATTTGAGATTTAACACTTCCATGACTGGCATATATTTTATATATGTGATCTGGGGGTTCAAAAATTAAGTGGGCCTTTAAAATGCTGTATGATAACAAAAATGTTGCTAATTTGGCATTTATGCCAATATCTTTGATTGAAAAGAGAACCCTTTCCATTGGTTGTTTCTGGTGCTTATTAACATGACTGGAGCTTCCATAATTTTTCCTAAAACCATGAGCCAATGCATTCTCTTATATATGCAAGTCTCCCATAGGGAGCCTGACATATATAAGAGTATACATTGGCCTAACAATATTTACCTTGACCTTGTAAGCCAGTGCATTCTCTAATATATGCGAGGCTCCCTATGGGAGACTTGCATATACAAGAGAATACACTGGCACAGGATCTTTAATGCTGTACCAGCACAGCTCCCATCATGAAAGGTTTAATTCAACATTAAAATGTATTCAAATCCACATTCTTGATTGTTCGCGAATGATGAAATCAGAAAGCCTTGAAATAGTGTGTCTGTCATTTACAAAATTACTGAGAGGGTGAATTTAGTAATACTATCCCACACAGCTGGCAAGCATTACCAAATTCATCCCGTGGGAACCTCATTCTGCATAAGCCTCAACTGCTATGTGCGACCTAGGATCAGATTGAAGTTCCCCAGTTGAAGTTGGTGGTGTTCACCCATTAGTCACCACGATTATGCATTTTATCTTCAGCAAATTAGGTGATATAGAAACTGAACAGAAGGGAAAAAGTCACTAAAAAATGTTAATTAAAGACCACAGATACTTCCCAGAAGATGAGGTCTAAGCATAATGAGGTCCCCAGAGGGTGATTTTAGTGATGCAAGCCCATTGCGCTCTGGGAGGTTAATCGAGGCCACAACTTGATGTCCGGTTGTTAGAAAATAACCTGGAGTTGCACCGCCCAAATCCACAATTGCGGCAGCTCTTACTGTACCTTTGATTGAATTCACTTATATATGAGAGGCTCCCTATGGGAGACTCGCATATATAAGAGAATGCACTGGCACAGGTTCTTTAACCCTTTCAGTGCCAAGTCTGATAAATCAATTATTTATAAGTGTTATTAAACATAAGAGCAGCTATCAACATGACGTACCTCGCCAGAATATAACAGCGTACTCTTGATGAATCTCGGGATGACCTGCTTTATATGTCTTATCTACATGACTTGTCCACTTCAGACTGCCCACCAGGTACTGTGAACGTACTCCATTATCGTTGTTCATCATATTGAACAAAGATACGACTCGGTCTGAAATTAACAAAATAATAAATCATTATTGCTGCATCATCATTATCAAAAGGACTAATATTATGCTCCAAATAACAGTGCATACCTGTATATTAAAGTGATGTGAAACACTCCAGCAAAGTGATCAAATAGAAATAGAGAATAATCTTGTTCAAAGTAGTAATTTTTACAAATTTATATCCAAATTGACAACAAACACAGTCATTCTTATATATTAATTAATTGCAGTGACTCTCGATGGGGAAATCAGTTTCGTTAGTTTATCGCAGATAGATGCGTCCCGAATCGAGTAGTAAATATTTACAATTGAGCGTAGTTCAGACGATGTTTTCTATGGAGTGGTAGGGTCATTTAGCTTCAGATTTTCAGCGATGTTAGTAGAATGTTACATTCCTCCTGTTGGCATAGTGCCTGAATACTAACTTATCAGTTTTACGCCCGCGAACAAGTACATAACTTGTCTTTAATTTCGTAAATAAATTCTACCCAGCACATCGCACAATGCGTATTTGGACCTGCAAGTTCATTTTATTTGCTCCCTCCCTGCGAAACCTGATTAGAGTGAAGTGTACCTATACAAAACCTAGAGGTCCGACTTTCCCGGTGGGACTAAGGATACCCCGTAGTGCAAGTGGCTACATTATAAGAAGCCACATAAATAAATTTCTATTCGAAAAAGAACACAACTCTGTTAAAAAAAATCCAAATAAACTCACAACTGAAGATGCACAATTTCCCATGATGTTAAATATCCGTGTCAATTTACAAGATGAATGACTAAAATCTTGAACAACATTAATTATGTCATGATAAATTTCTAGAGAAAGTGGGGATAACACCAGTAAAAACATACAACTGAGCTTATAATCATAGGTGGTGAATATCTGTGTAAAGTTTCAACAAGAGGTTACACCATGGGTGTGGGCATGATATCCCCACTGGGCTAAATTGGAACATGGGCAAAGTGGAATCCAAATTTTGACCCTTTCATGGCGGGAGCTGCGTTGGTGCAGCATTAAATATCCTGTACCAGTGCTTTCTCTTATATATGCGAGTCTCCCACAAGGAGCCTCGCATATATAAGAGAATACACTGGCTTACGAGGTCAAGGTAAATATTGAAACAGTGAACATGATAAGTTAGTATTCAGGCGCTATGCCAATTGGAGGAATGTAGCATTCTTCTAACATTGCCAAAAATCTCAAGCAAATTGACCATACCACTCCATAGAAAATATCGTCTGAACTACGCTCAATTGTAAACATTTACTTCTCGATTCGGGGAGATGTTTTTTTTGCCTTACTTGTCACCCAGAGTCAGTGACCTGTCATGAGTATACATTTAATAAATTTACAGTAAACTCACCAATATTATCTTTATTTATTTCTGCACTGGCTTCTTTGAGACATTCTATCAACAGCATTGCCAAATCGACTCCACTTGTATGCTGGAGAAGAAAGAAAATATTAAAGACATATTATGGACTTGTTCGGGTGCATTAAACTGATAAGATATACTCAGACGCTGTGCCAACTGGGGGGATGTCAAATTCTACTAACATCGGCGAAAATCTCAATGAAATCGACCACACCACTCCACAGAAAACATTGCCTAAACAACACTCAATTGTAAATATTGACATCTCGATTCGGGACTCAACAAACGGCGATAAACGAACACAAATGATTTCGCCACCGAGTCATTGAATTTAAGTGATATATAACAATGATGATGTGTGTTATAAAATTTGGATTTATAATCGTAAAAATAACTACTTTGAGCAAGATTATTCTATTCTACATTTCAATTTGAAAAATGTTGTTGAGATTGACTGCCTGCACGGAAATATAATTGTCCATTCAGTCCGATGTACATTTCGTAATATATATATATAACTCTAAACCATAACCCTCTTATTTTCCCAGTGGATTTGGTATACATGTACATGGAAGTTGTACTACTTTCACTCAGTTTTAACCCTTTGGAGAGTATCTGAAACATCATAATATGATGATCATATACATGTGCATGACGTCATGAGTAAATTTAACGTCAACGTCATAGCAATAATTATTAACAAGTTTGGGTTAGTGCTGGGCGGTTTCCCGATTAATCGACAATACCCGGTTAAAATTTCAATATCGTCAGTAATATCGTCTAAACTAAAATAATCGTAATATTGTCGGCAATCAGTGGGTGCCAGCAAATCATAAGCGTGTACAAACAAATAGTTTAACTCAAGCCTAAATCGAGTTATTAAGTTTTCAATTCCAACTAATTCCCGTGTCCTGATTTTTTCAATATTCAATCATCATTTTAATCAATGTTTAGAACGACTAACGAAATTAGGGGAATATGAAAACCCAGAATACGTCCCCCTTTCGCTCACAATATTACACAAACCCTCCGACTTCCCTGCGTAATATTTATTACAAGAGAATTCACCAAAATGAATCGACGACTGATCAGGTGATAGATCGATATGATTGTCAGTTATGCCACGCCTCTTCCTTCAGCACAATGATGCACATGCACCGTCAATCAAAATAATAAATGAGCGAAGATACCGCCCACTTCTCGTCTAGAAGAAACCACTCACTGCGATTGGTTAAAACCAATTGTATAGAATTAAGAGCTTCAAACCCGCCCAAAAATACATGGTGTCCTTGTTTGGCAGAATTTCAAAAGTTATATACTACGTGTGTTTGGGCTTTGCTAAAAGACTGAACCTCATTGTCAAATTTGTCTTGACAGTAAACCACATTTCCATTTGTCAAGCGACGCAAGTGTCATCGGGAATAACATATATATTTACTCAACATAGTTGAACACACCGAGTTAGAAAAGGATACTATAGTATAGAACACTTTTAGTTTTGGAATAGACGAGATAATGGTTTTATTAATTACCGGTATATACCAGAATTTGTCAAGTCACCGGAACAAAATTGTCCGAATAGCGGAATTTAACCAGTGAATTTACTTTTCATTCTGAATATCGATGGAGCATGAGGCTGTCACTGGTTGAGTGGTTGTGTATGTTATTCCCGATGTCAACTTGTCAAAATTAATAACAATGGTGTGATTCTAGCGAACAGTGAGAAATGATTCAGTTTCTAGTATCTGTTTTTAAAAAACGCGATTATATCGTTAACCGCGGTATTAATTTCCAAATATTGCGGTTTTTATTTTCGTTAATATCGTCCAGCCCTAGTTTGGGTCAAAAGGGTCCATTAATTTGTTTTAATTTATGTGCATTTTTTTTTAACGTGTGTTATCATAATCGATTTCACTTATACATTTGGGACATTTTATTAATCAAAATAACTCCAATACAAATCATTTATAAATCAGATGATTTATTGAAGTTATGTCTACATAAAATAACACTTCCTGAAATGACATATATGTTGTTCTACTCCTCAACCGATAGACGACATATATGTCGTTCTACTCGCCAAAGGGTTAAACAGAGTTTGCACTGTCATGTGCCATCTGTGCAATTTGCACAAATAAAATGAGAATGGCACAAACTATTTCGCCTTTGGCACAATTAATTGACACACATGTTTTCAGGAAAATTTCAGGAAGCTGCAGTAATGAAAGGGTTAGAACAGTAATGCCCTAAATAATTGACTCCTTAACCACAGCAGAATTATGGGTAATTTTTCAGATGAATGGCAACAAGCCATATTTCCAACTAAATCCTGAAAAATTACCCATAATTCTGTGGTGGTTAAGGAGTCGATTATTTAGGTCATTACTGTACAACAAACCCCATTTAGAAGTTGATGTAGCCTTTCTATAATTATATTTGTGGGTGATTGATTGGTTTATTGTTTTATGATAATCCATTGGAGGGACAAGACTTAATCATAATTACGGTAAATTACTGTCGGGAATAATTCATTGATCTTTGGTGGCAAGTTAACATAGTCTGCTGGAGATGAAGTGCGATAATATTTTGTGAGAAAAAATATAGCATCATGATTATCAGAATCATCAAGTTTTGTTTGGTTATAACATGGCTTAAATGTCTAAAACAAGAATGGCTTTGTTTGAAATAGCCATTGTTAACGCATTAAAACTCAATTTTATATAAACATTGTAATTACGTTCCAATATCATTTGACAAATTCTCCGAGAATTTGGCAAAAGTAAATTTTGAGCTAGCGCGGACCCTGCCAACAAGAATGTTCAGTGATAGGCACGTTTGTTATGATGCAAAACATAAATGAGTAGCAAGCCTTGAAATAGTGAGCCTGTCATTTGCAGAATGAGGTTCCCAGAGGGTGAATTTAGTGATGCTATCCTGCACAGTGTGCTAGCATCACCAAATTCACCCTCTGGGGACCTCATTCTGCTAAGGCCTAAGTAGAATGAGGTCCACAGAGGTTGAATTTGGTGATGCTAGCCCACTGTGTGGGATAGCATCACTAAATTCACCCTCTGGGGACCTCATTCTGCAAATGACAGGCTCACTACTTCAAGGCTTGATGATTAGTCTCACCTGATTTTGTTTCAGCAAAGATAATGAGCCATTGTATAGTAAATCAATTGCCTCTGTATATTTTTTCTGATTGAAATATCTGGAAGAGAAGGAATCATCAATATCAATTTTTACAATCAATTAAGGAGACAATAAAAGGCCGCTTGGAAACACATCCCTCTGAATGGCCAATATAAAAGACTTTTTCAAATCCAAAGATCCACACCCAAGTTACAAGGTGAAATGTTTGTACAGACATAAAATTTACAAATATCTAATTCCAACAAGAGCCGTAACTCAAAAATAAACCCATTGTATGTGAGTATGCTTCCCCCCACCCCAAGCTGGGCTATCTCCACACCAAAACATAACTAATTCCAATGATCCACACCCCCCGACCCCAAGCTGGGCTATCTCCACACCAAAACATAACTAATTCCAATGATCCACACCCCCCCACCCCAAGCTGGGCTATCTCCACACCAAAACATAACTAATTCCGATGATCCACACCTAAGTTACAAGGTGGATGTTTGTACGGACATGAATTTCACAAAAAGTCCAACAAGGTCCGTAAATATGGTTATGAAACTGTCAATGACACTGCAGCTCAACTTGGAGGGGGAGGGTAATTTCATGTGTTACAGTCAGTGGAGTGATTAGGAATACGGAAAGTTGAAATGTCTAAGTAATACTAGATGTCAAAATGAAGAGATATATATACATGTAGTAAAAGATGGCCACAGGTGGCCTTGTTTTCCAATGAAATTCACATAAAATTTTGACAGCCCCCCCATCTAGTGGTCACCCTGAAGATCAGTATGAAGTTTGGTGGCGATCTGATGAAGGATGTGATCTGTTGGGTGTGCAAAAGGATTTAGTCATGCTATTAAACAGTTTTCATCGGATATTTTTCAAATTCAACAGCTCCCATCCAGAGGTGATTCTAAACATGCCTGTATATTTTTAAAACAATTCTCCAATAAATGCGGGAGACAGGGTGTGCCGAAACATTAAAATTTGAAATCCAAGATGGTTGCCGATGGCCATGTTTTGAATAAATTTAAAAACAAAATTCATAGCTCCCATTTAGAGGTCACACTGAAGATCCATATGAAATTTGGTGATGATCGGATGAGAGTTGGCATGTAGGGTGTTAAGGATTTAGTCATGCTGGCAGCCATGTTTTTTAACGAATTTTGGAAAAAAATTGATGGCTCTCATCTAGAGCTCACCCGAAGATCCAAGGGAAGTTTGTTTATATTGTGATTAGGGGCGTGTCCTGTAGGGTGTGCCGAAATATTTAGTCATGTAAAGAGTAAAATCCAAGATGGCTGCTGAAAGCCATACTTTTGAACAATGAAAGTGTCAATGACACTGTAGCTCAACTTGGAAAGGGAATAATTTAATGTGTTACTGTTGATGGAGTGATTAGGAATGTGGAAAGTGGAATGTCTAATACTAGTTTATCAACATGAAGAGATATATATATACATGTATATAAAAGTTAAATCTAAGATGGTTGCTGGCGGCTATGTTTTCCAACAATTCAAAACATTTGATAGCTTTAGTCATGCAAAGAGTAGAATCCAAGATGTGCAGCCATGTTTTAATGCCGAATAACCCCAAAATGACTTGTTCCCATCTACATGTCAATGTCAAAAGTCAAGACAAATTTCATAATGATCCGACCAAAGGTACGATCTGTAGCCCGTGCCAAAGGATTTAGTCATGCAAAGAGTAAAATCCAAGATGGCTGCTGGTGGCCATTTTTTTTGGCCGAATGACCCCAATATTACTCGTTCCCATCTACATGTCAATATTAACATCCATGACAAATTTCATGATGATCAGACTAAAGGGACGACCTGTAGCCCATGCTGAAGGATTTAATCGTGCTAATGGATTGAATTTTGAAATCCAGGATGGCCGCTGGCAGCCATTTTTTTGTCCGAATGACCCCAAAATGATTCGTTGCCATCTACATTCCAATTTCAACAGTCATGACAAATTTCATGATGATCAGACTAAAGATATAACCTGTAGCTCGTGCTACATGTAAATGATTTAGTCATACAAAGAGTAAAATCCAAGATGGCTGATGGCAGCCATATTTTTTGGCCGAATGAACCCAAAATGACTCGTTTCCCCATCTACATGTCATTGTTAACATGCATGACAAATTTGATGATGATCCGATCAAAGGTACGACCTGTAGCCTGTGCCAAAGGATTTAGTCATGCAAAGAGTAACATCCAAGATGGCTGCCGGCGGCCATGTTTTTTGGCCAAATAACCCCAAAATTACTCGTTCCCATCTACATCTCAATATTAACATCCATGACAAATTTCATGATGATCAGATGAACAGTACGACCTGTAGCCCGTGCTAATGGATTAAATTTTGAAATCCAAGATGGCCGCTGGCAGCCATGTTTTTTGGCCGAATGACACCAAAATGACTCGTTCCCATCTACAAATTTTGTGATGATCCGACCAAAGGTACGACCTGTAGCCTGTGCCAAAGGATTTAGTTATGCAAAGAGTAAAATCCAAAATAGCTGCCGGCGGCCATGTTTTTTTTCCGAATGACCCCAAATTTACTTGTTCCGGTCTAAATGTTGATGTCAACAGCTATGACAAATTTCATAATGATCTGACCAAAGGTACGACCTGTAGCCTGTATTGTTGACGCATCACGTACACACGCACACACGGACGACGGACGACAGAGCCATGGCAATAGCTCAAACTTTACAAAGTAAAGTTGAGCTAAAAATGAGAACAATTTGATGGCTCCCATCTAGTGGTCACCCAAAAGATCCATATGAAGTATGTTGATGATCGGATGGGGTGTGATCTGAAGGGTGTTCCAAATGAATTAGTAATGTATCAAGTAAATTCCATCAATTGCTCCCAGTTAGAGGTGATCATAAACATCAAGCATCAAGTGAGTGATTCCTTGCCACCTGTACATTGTATATTGTCAGTGTCGGTCGTCGGCCTTCCTGTGGTAATTAAAGTGTCAATGACACTGTTGCTCAACTTGGAAAGGGAATAATTTCATGTGTTACAGTCAATGGAGCGATTAGGAATGCGGAAAGTTGAAAGGTATAAGTAATACTAGATTATCAACATGAAGAGATATATATCAAGTAAAATCCAAGATGGTTGCTGATGGCTATGTTTTCCAATGAAATTCAAAAACATTTGATAGCTTCCATCTAGCAGATCAATATAGTGGAGGGCCTAACTGCACGAAAATGGTCAAATCGTTCACTTTGTGATAGAAGCACCAAATTTGGTACAGATGTTGCCTAGTATGTTGGCAACTACACCCTAGCCAGTTCCACCTTTCTGATGAGTGGAACTGGTCAAAATCTGGAATGGAACCGGACCGGGTCTCCGAATTTCGGGTTATTACCCTATCTCTAGTTACGCGGATTGTAGAAAAAATGTTTGCGCTATGGCATTGGAATTTATTTCCTGCTGTTCCTCATATATTTGCCCATTTAATGACGCTAATTTTGTTACGCAACGTCCAAGATGGCCGCCAAAATATTTCAAAATGGCCGCCGAAATTGAAAAAAAATGCATTTTTTCTTTAAATCTTTATTTCTTTCGCAATTTGACCAGAATTCACTATGGTTATTTGGCAATTTGTCTTCATTATATTGATAGTAGTCACTTGACATCACTTTGGAGCTATTTCGGTACTCTGGGGTCACCATTGCATCGCGCACTTGATGTTGAAAAAATGGTCATCAAATCGACCCAACAAACCATTGCAGGTATATTCCACTCACACCATTTTCATTACACGGGCGTTGCATGCACATGTTCGAAGGCCCACTATTGACACTTGGACATAGATAAGACTGTTTCGCAGTTATGTTCCAAAAATGGCTCAGCAATTCCAAGATGATTGCCAAAATGAACCCAAATGTAACTCGGAAATGGCGAAAATAAGCAATTTATTACACTTTTTGCTAAATTTTCTGTAATTTCATGAGTGAAAAAGATTAAACAGGGTCAGATGGTCTATTGTTCAAATAAAATTAGCCAAGCTACACAAAGTTTTGCAGACAGGTATGCTTTAACCCTATATGGAGCCACAGGTACAAATAAAACGCGACGGCATAAAAACCAAGAATATACTGTCCTGTTCAAACTATAACATTTAAAAGCCACCCATAATGCGTTGAATAGTACACCGATTGTACCAACATGTCAAATTCTAGAAAGTAGGCTGATATCATTTACTAATGATCAAAATTTAGCCCAAAATGACCACCGAAAATCGGACAGTTGATAGCAGTTAAATCCATTTCGTTTTCTACGAATTGGAATATTTTGAGCAAAAATTGCGAACGTTTAACATGTAGCGTCAGTTGATATTTTGTCACCTGATCAGATCAAACGAATCTCTATTGTGTTGGATATCGAGAGTCAATTAAACATTGGCATCTGAATCACAATGACCAGCACACACACATAGTGCAGTACATGGCAGGTTAGCTTTAGCACACTTGCACAAGTTTTTGCACGCTTTCTTGCAACCGCAGTGAATTAACTCCTGACAAACTTTGCTGGCATCGGAAAGTTGTGACCACTTTGGACTTTGGTGCGAATCCAACTGGAAGAATATTCCAGCCCCCATCGGATGGGCAGGTCAACTTCTGTGCAGCGACCAATGACTGTCCCCATACGAAACCTGCTTGATATGCAACTCGATTGACGTGTTCCCTGAGAGCGACAAGTATCGGTGGAATGGTCACTATGGTTCTAGTACCTTTGGCAAATAACAATCTACTAGCCTCATTCGCAGTCATTGTTCCAGAAGACTTGGATTACATATTAAAGAACGACAAACCGCTGTATAATATCCAATGAACCCTCGTCAACACTTGGGGGAATTGACTCGAGCATTACAAGGCGTCCGTGAGTTCAGGATACGATTCCCAGACATTCCACGCTGTTTTCTTACCTCTCCCGGCAAAAGCGGATTTAGTGTCTGACCCAGTTAATGCATGGAAATCAGGTAACATCTTTGATTTATCGGGACCAAGCGAAGCAGCTATTTCATGGGTTGGTATCAAACGATTGTTTTTTTTACCCCCAAGGCAATCCACAATTCATCAATTTCAAATTGACAAACATGAGCTACGACAAGAACTACAACGTCAGTATCGACAGTTCAGATTAAAACTTTGGTGTTTTCGTTGCTAACTGAATGTGCTACATGAAGAATAACCTGCTTATCTGCCTCTTCGTGATTGCACGATACCATTCCGTCAATCGGTGCGTCTCCACCATTAATACACAACAAATGGTTCTCTTCCGTCACGAATAGTTGTTTCTGGGAAACGTCGAGTTTGACTAATTTCTTGGACAGAAATGAAAACAATTCAGACTTATTCTCCGAATTACGGGGGAACGATGACCAGTTGCGTGGTATCTGAGTTTTTTCCGGCACACGTCTTCTGATCCCTTTACCTCGCTGTTCTGATTCCAGATTTCAAACTTCGTAGTTATGCCTTGCCCTCTGTGATCCTGTATGTTCTGTAGAAACATGATTCGTTAGTGATACGGCGGTACCGTGGAATGAATCCTTGGCCATAGTCGATGAAGGATTATGATCTATGTTGTCCACGGCGGCAGTTGTGAACACACCAGTTTTCATATGAGGTGGACAAACCAAACCCTCTTGTGCAACCTGGGCGCACACAGTATTAGCAAGACAGTTTGAGATACTCATCACGCGTTTGTATGATACAGAAAGTCCAAGACTATGAAGTTTGTCGACAAGTTTTTTCTTTCTGGTTGCCCCATGGATCATCACGCCGAGATAAATTGCCAAAGGGGGTTCCTGTTTTGTATCATAACGAGGATGTTCACTTGGTTTGCGTGACGTTCCGTTTTTTCCTTGACCACATTATACCCCACGAGTTGTGATATGCTATGCACTGGTACAGCATAATCTGGACTGTCCTCTTTAATATCTTTAGACACACAATTTAGTCCATACAGTATAAGACTGATAAGGGTACTGAGCATGTTCGGTACAGACTTTTGCTGCCACTCCACGTTAAGATGTCCATGAAATTCCTCCCCGTGTTCTTGGGTGCTAAGTATTTCATCACGAACCATTCTGGCTACTTTTCCAATCAGGAAGGCATCAGAATCAAGGCCCATGTCACATGCTTGTTTTATCGCACAACCTATATCACCTTCGTGTGCAAGCAAAATTTCTTTGCCTTTATTTTTAGCCCGCAAGCCTGGTATCAACGCTAGTATCCTGTTTTTCAGGCGCGTAGAATTGACCGGAGTTGATATGTATGTAGGGTCAATTTGCTTCAATTTCTTAGAATACATCTTTCTCAAATCTGATAGCTTGAAAACAGGGCTGTTTGTCGATTCACTCCTGGAGTCCTCAGTGTAATGAGCTACTTCAGCCAGTGAAAGGGCTTCGTTAGAAGTTGGCTTTATCGAGTTACTGTCTTGTGTAAAGGCATCCATGTTGCGTTGTGTGTTATAGAATGAAACCAAACAGTTCAGGTGGTACTGCGCATCTAGTGCGTGCATATCCGAGACTGCCAACTTGGTCAACACGTGTGAATCGCGAATAGCAACTGCAAACTTCCTCACTTTGTCATTAAGACATTAACGTCTTTTGTCCGAGCTCGATGCATTTTACCTCCAGTTTTTTCACAGAAGAAACATATCTCAGCATTCGAATCGAGCTAACTCCAGATGATCTGGTTTTTTTCGGACTTGGGCTGGTTAGTTTGTCTCCAGAACGTTTACGAGCCCGCTTCAGCTTGTCAGAAGATAGTTTCTGGTAACATTTCTTATGGTATAATGCACTGTTTGTTTGAAGAAGAGTTTTTATTCTAACATTGCATTCTGTCCCGTCCAGGTTGAAGCCGGTCGGTAGTTGTCCTATTTTGGCAAATTCGGAAATCTTGTCAGCCACATATGTGTAATCAGGTGGGCAGATGAGCGACACCCCTGGGTCATCTTTTTGACATATGAAACATAACGTCCAGTCGGTTTTGGAATGTTCTGGATTTCCTTTGGGTTCGGTTGAGACTAGCTCGAACTTTTTCGATATGCTTGTGTTAGCTTTCATCTCTGGTCATCACCTGAAAAAGTAGAACAACGCGTTAATTTCTTGGCGACTTGGCATGGTTGACATTAAAGACACATTACTAATTGTTGTGTTCGTTAATGCTTAAGCTCTGTGGATCGTCATGTTATCTGAGCATACATCTGGACATATAATGCTTGTTGTATTAATATCGGGTAGAACATAGACAACGAAGAGAATCAAGTAGTCATTCAACTCCAATGATAGTCAGACCGAGGGGGTATGGGCAGGGTAACCCAGATAAAACTATATCATGACACATGTACTATCGGACAATGACCAAATCCCATGGTATCATGAGTTATCGTGGGGTACAGCCTTGATATCCCGGGGTACTTGTACTTAGGTATAGCATGGTACCTTATATATACATGTATACACCCTGATATACAAATGTACCTAGGTAAGGTGCAAGTACATAGGAATTTGGGTAATACAAACAATTCTTAGGTTAATTTCTGACCCAAATTCCAGGGTACTTGTACGTACATGTATGTGTATCATGGTACAAATACATATACCATGATGTACATGATGAGGTACAACTTACAAGTACCCCGGGATACCAGGCTATACCCATGGATACAAGGCTATACACCGTGATACCTGGTTGTAACATGGTATTTGACCAATATCCACTTGTACGGTACCCTGAGATATTTTGTTTTATCTCGGAAGGATATATAGCATTATTTTTGTGTAAATAAATTCAAAACGTTGACTGTATAATAACCTCACTTATATTGAGGGAAACCCAGGTAAACCAGACAATAATTTGCAAAAGAAAAACCATAAATTGTACACGATAAGCCTGTTGGAACAACTAGTCCCCTGTACATGTCATGTACGGTATGTGGTGCGATCGTACCGGTATGTTCATGTTAATATATACACGGATAACGTTACATATAACATCGTAAAATAAATGGCTGTAACTTACATCATTAAATGCATTTATATGATGTTGAAAACATACCGGATTTTATAGATTTTGTGAATATTCATGATAATCATAATTGTTGATGAACCGGGTTTCCATAGATTTTCAGACGAGAGTGACTCGTATTCTAATACAGTTTTTGGATTTTTTTTTCTTGTTATATGTTTGTGTGACAAAGCATTGTTTTTCTTAAACCACGTTCTTATTAGCACTTACGTTAGTTACTCACCATTCATGTGTCCTTTTGAGATGGGTGAATTCAGGTAAAATAGCGCTTTCTCGTCTTCTGCTCAAAACAGTCAATTAAACAATTCTACGGAAAGCTGTCGTGTCGAATAACACGATTATTTCTCATATACTGTGTTATAGGTACGTATGCATTACTTTTACCTATGGTAACAGCATTGTCGTTTGTGATGTATTGGACACGCGAGAAGCTAAAATAAACAAAAACAAAAACAAAAAAACCTCAGAATACATGTTTAGCTTATTGTATAAATGGCGTTATTTTTAACTTCCGGTTGCCATTCATGGGTTATCTGACATTTTTGTGGATAAGTTGTATACCAAACAGATCATATGCATATAATGGTTGTCTTTTGAGAGTAACAGCAAGCTTGTTGCGACAATACACTAGCTAGAGCTCATTTCATGTCACCAATAATGTACAGGATGAAAATCATGTTTTAACACTGTCTCTTTGGTACCTTTGTTTAACCTAATTCTAGAAATTACTCGCATACCAGAAAGACTTAATATGATAGGCTAAAGATTTACACCAATAAACAATGCAAAAAAGGACCATAATTAAGAATTATTTACCCATATTTTTTTTCAATTTTATTCACAAATAGTGAAAAAAATATATATATTTGAATTTTGGTGGCCATTTTGGGCAGCCATCTTGGATTATTTAAAAAATAATTAGATTCAGAAGAAAGTATATTATGTTCACAATGTTCCCACAATTTTCCGCCTGTATTCCGATATAAATATAGGTTATTTCTGAGATTTAAGGCGACTACCATGAAAAAATGTTACCTTAGAAGGTCAAGGTCAAATAAAAGGTCAAGGAGGTCATTAAAAGTTGGAACCCGCTAACTGGGTAATGTACACCACATACAGACAATACCCTGAAAGTTTCATGCTTCTATCACAAAGTGAACTATTGGTGCAGCTAGGCCCTCCACTAATATGAAGTTTGGTGATGATCGGATGAGGGAAGTGGACTGTACGGTGTGCCAAAAGATTTAGTCATGCAAAGCCATGTTAACAGCCATGACAAATTTCATGATGCGTTCCCATCTAAATGTCAATAGCTATGACAAATTTCATAATGATCCGACCAAAGGTACGACCTGTAGCCTGTATTGTTGATGCCTCACACACGCAAACACACGGACGATGGATACCAAGCCATGGCAAAGTAAAGTTGAGCTAAAAAGGGATTGGGCTCAGTCTGTGGCTGTTTTTGTGGTTGGGGACTGGAATAAGGCCACTCGATGGCCTGCCTGCCGTAGTAGCAAAAACCTTGCGTTATTGATAATACTAGGGTAAATCTGCTATCACAGTGTATTATATTCTTTAACCTCCGGGTATTCTTCATTGTATTCTTGAATGAGATCAATTAATTCTAGTAGGAATACATGTAGATCTTGTTAGAGTTTTCCCATCTACAGTACATCTATATTTACAGTATACCCCATACCCTCAATGAACTGAGGACTATTAGGGGGCGCATGAATAAAAGATATTTATACGGGTAAAAGAATTGTTCCTTTTTTTAATTATTAAAATAAAAGGCCGTCCGGCCACAGTGTCCCCCGAAAAAGTGGCTTCATTGGGGGCATCAGCTTTTCTGAAAAAAATAACAAGGACCCTAAATCCGAAGCAACCAGACAAAAATGGGTGGATCGTACCTATATTCGAACTTGATCTGTATTTCGAGCTGATAAACTCATACCAAATTTGATTCAGATATGATAACACAAACTAAAGTTATCATCCGGAAACCAGTAATTGACAGGATTCTAAGTCGTAAAAGGGCCATAACTCTCACAAAAATGGGCAGAGCAAACCCATATTCGAACCTGACCTGTATTTTGGGCTGATAAACTATCATACTAAATTTGATTCAGATATGATCACACAAACTAAAGTTATCATCCGGAAACCAGAAATCGACAGGATTCTAAGTCGAAAAAAGGCCAAAACTCTAGCAAAAATGGGTGGATTTTACCCATATTCGAACTTGACCTGTATTTCGAGCTGATAAATGCAAATTTGGTTCAGATATGAATCATATGATCACACAAACTGAAGTTATCATCCGGAAACCAGAAATTTACAGGATTCCAAGTCGAAAAAGGGCCACAACTCTCGCAAAAATGGGCGGAGCAAACCCATATTCGAACTTGACCTGTATGTAGGGCTGATAAACTCACATACCAAATTTGGTTCAGATATGATCACACAAACTGAAGTTATCATCCGGAAACCAGAAAATTACAAGATTCTAGGTAAAAAAGGGCCATAACTCTCGCAAAAATGGGCGGAGCAAACGCATATTCGAACTTAACCTGTATTTTGGTCTGATAAACTCACCTATGAAATTTGCTTTTGATCTAATAACCGAAGCTAAAGTTATCATCCGGAAACCATTTCCAGACGCACACACTCACGGACGGACGTACACCGGCTATTTTAATAAGAGCAATAAAGTTAGGTACCATTTGTTTGGCACTATGGTGATCGGGCTGGTGGTGGTTTTGTGGAGGAGCCCTGCTTGCCTTTACCGGGTTCATAGAAATGATTTCGGAGGGTATCCTTAAACAATGAAGTGTCCTGGATATGGGCAGCGTCGGTTGGGATATTGTTCCAACGAGCAATTGTTTGAGGATAGAAGGAAGTGCAGTTCAAGTGCTGAGGTATTTTGGTCAGCATAAGGTTTGGAGAAGTTTGTGGTCTCCTGTAGGTGTAAGAGGATGATGTTTACATGGTTATATCAGATTTTTTTGGAAGAGTAGGCCATTTGAGAATGCTAAGCATGTTTGTGGGGCTGCTTGGGTAGTTGTATATATTAAACATGTATATGTATCTGACAGCTCGGTTTCAATTTTTGTATTAACACGTTGAGTGCCAGCTCCAATTCAATTACATGCAAAAAGTATGAGATAACTCATAGTTGGCACTCAACATGTTAAGGCCTATTTGCCATGGGTGCCATATGGGACAACAGTATTCGAGCTGTGCACGAACATAGGTTTTGTATGCCAGCTCCTTTACTACTCTGTTGTCTGTTCTGATATTCTGTTTTAGGAACCTCAGTGTGGCGTTTGCTTTATTCACTATGTTGTTAATGTGAGGTTTCCATTAAAGCTTGTTTTTGATGGTAAGGCTGAGGTATTTTGTTGCAGTGTTTTTCAATATAGTGCCATATATATAAGATGGTAATATTCTGCTTGGAATTCAACAACTTATGATTTTATGAGGTTCCTGTTGGCTTTGTTATAAATACAGTATGATCCTTCTGTTATGTGGTGATGTCGGTGTGGATTTGATACTGAGGCTGAGCTCATGGTAGACAATGTCGTGATCTGAGTTTCCGATGCTAGGTAGAGTTTTGAAGAACAGGATCTGGGGTGTTGTTGAGTCATGTGGTATTTTAACGACTTGTTCTAAGCCTTTTTCCTCCATGACGTCGATGAATTCAGTGTATAGGAAGGGAATTCATCCCAGTCGTATTTTTCCCTGATGGAAGAATAACTTCAGGGCCATAAATGTACCGGTAGGTATATAATGATAAAAACATATATTGTGTATGTCTGTAGCAGGGAAAATGATGTGACAGGATCCAATCCATTTGTTTCATGCAAACCAGCTCACATGAACCCATACTAGTATATAGCCTTCGAGGCTTTCTTTATAATGGCTTCGACAGCGACACGTTGTTGATTAAGGTCTGAACAAAGAATTCCTATATGGCTTGTCTAATGAACAATTGGCATCGCCTCGCCATCCTAATCCCAGTTGAAATTTGAGCTACGGTACGCTATTTTGATGTGAGGACTTCCAGGATGACACTCTTCGGTTTCTGGAGCAGGTAAGTTGAGGTAACCCTTTTTCCTATTAGAATTGGAGCTTAGCAGGGATACATCGTCACACAAGTTAGAGACTACTAGAGTACTAGTAGATATTTATTTGTCCTATAATCTTGAGTGAAATATTAAATTTGAAAAATTCAATTTGATTTTGAATTTCTGAACGGGTATTGATTCGAGTGTAACGTGGACCAGTACTTGCAGGGCCCCAAGTTTGATAAGTTTCCATCCAGGACTGTATCATACAGGTAATAACCAACTAGTGCTTCTATAAGTTCTAATTATAAATTATTAAGTAGCCTCAGAATCATATGGCAAGTCAGATTTACACATCCAGTGTTGTTTGGAGTTGAAAGCGACTAATGTCGCCAAAAAAAATGACAAATAATTTTTGGATTTCTGTGTAAGGTTCAACTTCAAGTTCAAGATAAACCGTACTCATTGATTATGTGAACGTTCAGATGACCATGATTCAATCATAAGTGGAGGAATCGGGCCTGACAAAATCGTGTATAGTTTGTTCAGACGATTGCGATGTCATCGTAGATAAGGATATTATGTGTTGTTCCAAGCCATGGTTAATCACAAGATTGACTATGCTACGATCTTTCCATCTACAATTTTTATGAACACATGACTGCAATTGCGTCGTAAGTGGAGGTATCCAAGTATACACCACAATTTCGCATCTAAAATCAAACAATGCTCGATATTAATTGTGTACTATCTCTGTATACTGGTAGACCCCCATTTGGGTATTATCACCAGGCACATCAGTGCAAGTGAGTAGGAAGTTGAGTGGATAGTACTAGTAGTGACAAGTTTGTCAGTTAAAAGAATATATACAGATAAAAGCATGTTAAAAACAAAGGTTGCTGTTGGGTTTATGTTTGAAGCTGATAAGCACTCCTCCTGAACTGGTCAGGGGCAGAGAGCTTAATCAGATCAGACGGGAGTTGATTCCAAAGTACTATATATAGCTGTGCTTGGGAAGAATGAGTGTCTAAGTAATTTGGCCCAGTGTGAATTCGATAAGTGTCAGCATTGCTATATCTGCTATGTCTGAGTGGTTTCTGGAGGTAAACTGGAATAGTGATATCTACTTGGTTATGGACTATTTTACTGAAGAGGGATAATTTTGAGATGGTTCTTCTGGCCTCAAGGGGTTTCAGTTTCAATTCTTCCCTCATTTTTGACAGACTTGAGAATCTTGAATAGTCATTAAAAATCCAGTGGATGGCCAGATTTTGTACTCGTTCAATTTTAGTCATATTTTCTAAAGTATGAAGGGACCAAATTGCAGCAGCATACTCTAACTTTTGTCTAACCATGGTCTGATAAGCTGCTTTCTTGAGTCCCTTATTTTGTGTTTTAACATTCCTTTTTAGGAATCCCAGGGACTGATTTGCACTTTTTTGTTCGTTGCATGTGGGCATTGAATGGAAGGTTGCTTGTGAGGTCGATTCCCAAATATCGTGCATTATTAACATGATCAAGTACTTGAGAGTGAAGGATTTAATCATAAATAAAGGGTTTTGCTTTGCGGCCGACAGTGAGGACTTGAAATTTTGAGGGGTTAAATGCCATTACCCAATTTTGCTCCAATATCTGTAGTTTGTTTATGTCGGTTTGTAATTGTTCGCAGTCTTTTGAGTTATTTATTGTCATGTATAGTGCAGTGTCATCGGCAAATAGGCGTGTTTGAGAGGTAATGTGGTAAATCGTTGATGTAGAGCAGGAACATCAGGGGCCCCAGGACTGAGCCCTGGGGCTGGGGTACCCCAGATGTGACTGAGACCTCTGATGAGGCATCCCCCTCCAGGACAACGACT
Source organism: Siphonodentalium dalli (assembly GCA_032622095.1). Lineage (NCBI taxonomy): Eukaryota > Metazoa > Mollusca > Scaphopoda > Gadilida > Siphonodentaliidae > Siphonodentalium > Siphonodentalium dalli. The sequence goes on along the minus strand of CP136065.1, from coordinate 179,137,352 downwards.
TGGGTTCTGTTGTTGAGAAAGGCTCTGATCCAGTTTAATGAGGATCCACCAATGCCATAATGTTCAAGTTTATAGAACAATTTGCCATGATTGACCTTGTCAAAGGCTATACTGAAGTCCAGTAAAATACTGTAAGAACGGTCTGCTGACCTGCAGCAAGATCAACATCTAATTGCAACAGTTCACATGATTTTCTTTCGCGGAAGCCATGCTGCAGATCAGAGAGGATCTTATTCTTTTTCAGATGTTTCATGATGGATGTGATGATGTGCTCAGTTATTTTACAGATGATACAGGTAAGGGTGATCGGTCTACAATTTGCTGGGTTTGTTTTATCACCCTTCTTGTATACAGGAACCACATTACACTTTGTCCAGTCCTGTGGGAGGACACCTTCCCTCAACGTCTTTTGAATAAGATTGGTAAGAAGGGGGGCAATTTCGTAGCAGAGTTGTCTCAGAATGATTGGTTTAATATTGTCTGGTCCAGCTGCTTTGTTTATTTTAAGATTTGATAGGAGTTTAAGGATTCCTTTCTCTGAGACATCTAAGGTTTCTATGTATTTGCGATCTTGTCATGAGCATGCAAAGTCCAACTACCGGTTACTACTCACGATGGAATTCTTTACACTTACAGTTGAATCGTGGTCGTCTGTACGTTCACTATGAGTATGACTATGAGGAATAAATATGGATCCGGGCCAGCTCGTACCAGGGCCAACTCGGTCCAGACAGTTTTTGGGGCGAGCTGGCCCAGCTTTTAAGGTGAGTTGGCCCGGGAATTAAATTTGTGTAAAGTTATTATATATTTATCCATTAATTTCTTAAGTTCAGATGATGATATATTTCAGCTTTAGTTATCAGAATCGATTAATTGCAACAAAATAATAATAACCACTGTCAACAATGGTATCAAATTTCCAAAACGTGTTATTTATTAACATTTTGTTCAACGAAATATAGCCCTATTATCACTTGAGTATTCACAAAATTTGGATAATGCATCTTTAAAGTTTCTCTTATTCTCTGAGTTTATCTCAATATTTTTATCTCTGGGTTAATTTTGGGAAACACTTAGAAGCCATTATTGTCCCCATTCCTATCAAAACAATATACGCAGGTTGTTTGCACAGTAACGAGTCGGCTAATCACACCTCACACTTCAGAGGGTGAGATGGCTTCCCGGGGCTTCAGAACGTGTGATAGATAATCACTTTCAGATGCTGACCACATACGGTATAGTATCAGTATAATGACTATCTGACATCATACTAGTATCATCATATCGTGCTCTGGTCGCTCGATGGGAAGATCAGAAGAACAAGAACGGATAGCGCCATCATAGCCCAGAAAGAAACAACAGCAGCAAAAAAAAAAAAAACAAGAAAAAGACAAAGAATACAAAATAAATTAAAAAAAAACATTATGTCCAGAACATTTTCATCAATCTCATGTAAATGTCACACCATTTCATGAGGCCAAAACAAAATGCGTGTTTCCCGTAACGAGCCCAAAAAAAATAGGGGCGGGCGGTAGGCTTTTCATTTTATTTTATTTTTTCATTTTATTTTTTTATGGTCTCGTGTGGGCCATGCCTAACCACCATCAAACACCATACAATGACCCAGAGCAACCGACAAATTGGTGATAAAACTGATATATTGAGGGGAAACATATAAAACAGATAGCAGTAGACAGTTTACATGTCCGCATGGCACGGGGGAAAGATGAATTAATGTTGTAGGGGCGCGGGGAGAGATGAGTTGTTGTAGGTGGCGCATTGGAGAGATGAGTTGTTGTAGGGGGCACGAAGGAGAGGTGAGTTAAAGTTGTAGGGGGCACGGGGGAGAGATGAGTAATTTATTAATTGACAGTAAAGGTTGTAGGGGGCACGTGGGAGAGATGAGTAATTTGTTAGTGGACAGTTAATGTTGTAGTGGGTGCGGGGAACAGTCAACGTTGTAGGGGGGGGGGGGGGGGGGGGGGGGGTGGTGGAGAGATGAGTTGTAGGGGGCATGGGGGAGAGATAAGTAATCTATTAGTTGACAGTTAACATTGTAGGGGATGCGGGGGAGAGATGAGTTGTTGTAGGGGGCACGGGGAGAGATGAGTAATTTATTAGTTGACAGTTAACATTTTAGGGGGCGGGGGGGGGGGGGGGGGGGGGGGGGGGGGGGGAGTGAGTAATTTATTAGTTGGCTTCATGGTCTTGTTGGGAAATTCAGGACCCCCTGTTTCAAACTGAAGTTCACACCCCCTGAACCAAGCAACATTTTGAGCTGGGAGTATTCATGAGTGGAACTAACACCCCATGAATGGACATAACACCCCATGAGTGGACCTTACACCCCGTGAATGGACCTAACACCCCATGTGTGGACCTTACACCCCATGAATGGACCTAACACCCCATGAGTGGACCTTACACCCCATGAATGGAAATTTTGTGTTATCACAGGCCCACTTTCGATGTCCTGTTGGACGTTTTGTAACCAGAAAATTTGAAGTGGCAAGTCGGTTTTCTGTTGATTACTAGTTAGTGTTGGTATCTATATCATAGTATGTAGCTTATCAGTTAGTTAATCAAGCATGGCATGTGGAATTCAAATTGTGCATACTATGGACAAAGTAAAGTTATTCTATATGTAATATATCTTACCATACCACAATACAACATCCTGTTCATGCAAAGTCATTCCATGGGCTTCATTTTGTGTTTTATATCTGTTGTAAATTGCGATTAACATGCATGCGAAAAAAATACAAAGCCCTGCACTTGCTAACAATCCGCACAAACTTTCCGAGTTTTAAAATCGCAAATCTTGCATGTTTATGGGGAAGATAACTATAATTTGAGTTAATATTTAGATGTAAATGATATTTCTGGGTTTTATATATATGAAATGAGCGATTAAATCACATAATTGAATGTGAGACAACATTTATAAGATTTTTATCATTATCAACACATCCTGAATTTTGTATGCACCCAGTAAAATTGTGATCTGGCAATCCGATCATTGTTGTGTTCTTGTGACGAAAAACCATTCTAATTGATGCGCCAAAAATCGGATTCAGTAACTTGTCAATTCTTGAGAAAGAGAACGACATTCGAAAACAGTGTATTTTGTGCTATCAAACCGGACGATATAACTCCGAACCGGACACCAACGAGGAACCTGATTGCATATCGATTGTAGTCTGTGGTTATACAGCTTGTAAATATTAAAGAGAACACGTCTCCATTTTCACCCAGAGACTTCGAATCAACCCATGTGCGACCGCCATCGTTGAAATGAACTTGTTCGAATCGATTCGAACCACGATTCGGTTCGATTCGAATCAACCGCGGAAAACATCGATGTTTAATGTAAATATCAACAAAAACACGTGCTTCCGGTCAGCGAAGAGGAACGATAACTCGTGATCTTCCGGTATTGCATAAGATCGTATTAAATTTGACTTTCCGTTTGAGTGATGATGTGGCTTTGCGAAAAATATATAAATATATCAAAGATATTATTTATCTCGCGAGGTGAATCAGATAAAATGGAACCATGTGTACATAGTTTGGTTATCAGTGCGGTCGGTTGGTTTATAGATTGATTTTTTTTATTTAAAACCAATAAAATGAACTTGGGTCGGGGGGTTTTGAAGACGGTGGGTCGGGTTACGGGAAACACACTGTATCATTTTTGTTTTGGCCTGATATACCGGTACTCATCAAAATTTCCCAAGTGGGTTAATAGTAGGGGAGGGTTGTCGTCCTTCCAAATCTTCTGCCAAATATATTATCACAACCCATGCAACTATCCTATCTATAGGTTTCTCCTAACCTTCATCATGTTGAAGTTTTAAAGGAGAGAGAGAGAGAAAAAGAAAAACAACTTTAATCTCAAATAAGACATTATCCCTTGGGGCGAGCCAGCGCGCCCCCAAGCTCGGAACGAGCTGGCCTATGTCGACTGGACCGAGTTGGCCCTGGGACGAGCAGGCCCGTTTCCAATAAATATTTATTTTTGCAATTTAATTGGTGTCCACTCCAGAAGTTCAAGTGGTGTGTGGTGGTAGCGAGAGTCTGATTTACTTTAAAATTCTTAATTAGTCTGCTATTTGTACTTGTCTTTATTATTATCAAAGGATGGTATATGTCTTTTTATTGGATATTGATAAGAATTACCAACTGTGAATCTACATCGATGACGATGATCGACCCGCCGACACTGGCAACACTGCCAATAATTTGCCAATACTGCACGAAAACCGGAAAATTGTAGAATAGTTTTCAACATATATTCAACATCCAAAAGCCTTAATATCAAGAAAGAATGGTGTACCTATAGTACAGAGTTCTGTACATCTGATGTGCTTCATAGAAATTCCCAGCATCGATACACGCTTGACATTTTGACAGAACTCTCTGCACACCACACGTCGACCGAGACATTTTTTTTCTGGAATAGCAAAATTCGGAATCCGGAAACGGAACATCAAGGTTAAGGGTATTATTTCTTGACAATATGTGGTCAGATTCACCGTCATATAATTATATACCATCATTACAAGTTATGGCACCAAGAGAATGTTGAAGCCATGCATATCTACATATTTATATTTCTAACTGTCACATTGTGTATTCTTGGTCCTTATATAGGCCCCTAATAGCCATGTTCAGATTCGATCACTCAGACATTCACGCGTTGACATGGGAACGGGACTACACCCCCCCCCCCCTGAGTCAACCCGCCCTTCTGCTGTTTTCGGGGCGGGTCGTCCCGATAAACGGACGGGTTGTCCCGAAATTGTTAATAGTAATTATGTTCTTTTATATTCTTTGATGATATATTATTTGGTATATATAGGCCTACATGTATGATGAATTCCAGCGTGACGGAATCACCAATCGCAACAAGCAATTTTTTCCACAACTAAAACAAAAATGTCCTGCTTGTTTTTTTAGTGTTTTGGCAATGAGTTGGGCTTCAAAACCACTTTGAATGAGAGAAATAATGTAATTCTAACTGGTAAATTGACTGCAGGCAGTTATCGTGTTGTATTTTGTTGCAAATTTTGAAATCCAAGATGGCCGCTGGCAGCCATGTTTTTTTGGCCGAATGACCTCAAAATGACTCATTCCTATTTACATGTCCATGTTAACATCCATGATAAATAGTATGCACAGAAATTCATATACAGCTGAAAAAAAAAATCCGACCCCCCCCCCTGATCGCAGAGCTTTTTTTCAACTCAGCATGAAGGATGCAAGATATAAGGACAAGATCATGACAATAAGGGCATCTGATTCTGAAACATTCTATAAATTAATAAGTAAACAGAGAAATTCGGGAGCCGTAATGATATCTGACCTTAAAGGGGTACTGTACCCCAATTTCAATAAATTCCCAGTGACAATAGCGACCTAATATGAATATTATATTATAAAATAACTAATTTGAGTCGACGATATCTACTGAAAACGTTCCGGTTAACAGGCTATCGTAAAAGTAAAATTGAATTATTTAATATAAACTCATTTATGGCTGGAGTCATAAAATGGAGAATTATGCCATTACGAGTTATCGTTCTTGAAATCGCATATGTTGCGTGTCTTTTATCGACGGCCATTCGCGAACATTATTGAGTTGCAAACAAAACATGTTACCTGCAAAAGAAGGCCCGTTATAACCGATTCGGGAAAAAAGGAGAAAGAAACAAGAGTCATAAAGCGTCAAGTATTTTATAGGGAGTGAGATTGTTCGATGGAAGAGATTGATTGCATCAATCGAAGCTGTGAACAATGAACTTCCGGTTCTTCCTGCGACCGGCGTCTTCTCCGGTGAAGGTCAAAAACATGGCGCGTAGTTTGAAATCGTAATATTTTTGTTTCCAAGATCAATATTTTCTTCGCTAAATTAGGTTTATACGAAACTCATATAACACGAACACAATCTAACTTGAAAGTTATTTCAATTGGAGCAAATAAAAAAATCGCCTATCTTAGTGTGCAGTACCCCTTTAATGTGGACGGACAAGTGTACAGTAATGAGCAAGTACTACAAGGCTGGCATCAGCACTTCAGCAATCTTGCTAAACCAGCAGCCAATGGCTACAATCACAATTTCCTGAAACTATGTCAAAGGGACTATCAACACATCTCAGAATGTCTACCAGACGACAAGTTAGAAGAGGTCAGCTGTGGGGACGTGATCAATGCATTAGGATTTTTACATAGAAGAAAAGCCCAGGACATCTTTGGGCTAACAGTGGAGCATTTTATCTTTGGTGGCGATGACCTGCTAGGTATTCTAACGAGCACAATCAACTGTATCCTGATAAATAAAGAAGTGCCTGCAAATCTCAAGATCGGCCTACTTAATCCAATATATAAACGTAAAGGCGACAAGACAGCCTCTTCCAATTATCGGGGCATCACTGTGTTACCAGTTATCCTGAAAGTTGTGGAAGTCATCATGCGTGAATACCTACGAAAATGTACTCTACCTACACAAGCTCCAACTCAAAGAGGATTCACCGCCAACGCGTCTCCCCTTAATAGTGCATTGATGGTCGAGGAGATAGTCAGAGAAGGCCTGGATAACAACACACCGATATATGTAGCATTCCTGGATGCGAAGTCAGCCTTTGACGTTGGACATCACAAAAGAAATACTGATGAGAAAAACATACCTCACAAACACTCACGCTGTTTGCTGGTCAGTGATCGATAACCTTCACACAGACTGTGTATCCGTTGTAAAGTGGAACAACCAAAGATCGGAACCATTCGAGATATATCAAGGAGTGAGACAGGTTGATATCTTAAGCGCCGACCTCTACAAGCTATATATAGAGGATCTACTGCATTCACTGCTGGCTAACAGTCTAGGTAGCAGCATTGGAACCATCCGAATGAACTCCACATCATGCGCAGATGCTGTCGCACTGATGAGCAGTGATCCAAATGATCTCCAAATCCTGATCAACACTGCATATCAATACAGTAATTTACATCGGTATCTCCTTCAACCGAAGAAAAGTGTAATATTGAAGATTTCACCAAACGGAAGAAAAAATACTGTTGACAAAACATGGGATCTGGCTGGGACACATATGCCCAACGTCGATGTGGCAGCCCATCTTGGTATACTCCGCTCAACAACAGCCACCAAATCAGTCATGGAAACCATACAAAATAATATCAAAAAGGCGAGAAGAACAGCTTATAGTCTAATGCCGCTTGGCTTCCATGGGGAGAATGGATTGGACCAAGCGACATGCCTTCATATTTATAGGACATATGCTATTCCCACTTTGACATATGGATGTGAAATCCTGCTACCAGAAGAAAGACACGTCAACATGCTGGAGGGATATCAGAAGAAGTTCGTTAAGCAGTTGCTATCTCTACCACCAAATGTAGCCAATCCTGCTATATACATACTGTCAGGTCTCCTCCCGATAGAGGCACAAATCGACTTGAAGGCTCTCACGTTCTTCAACAATCTCACCCATCGAGATGAATCTTCAATAGAGAAAAAACTGGCACTCCGCCAACTAATCTTGAAAGATGAGAAAAGCAACAGAAAAATGCCTGGAAGAAAATTACTAAAGACTCAGTCAACCGCTACTGGAAGAGCTACATTACTACAAGATGCCATTTGTACAGCACTTTACAACTACTAGATCCCACTACCTATACACCAGGAAAGATCAACAACATCATTGGTGGTATGAATTCAGCTAATGACATCACAGCAAAGATTGCGGTGAAGCTGAAGATGCTGACTAACACATATACGCTAGAAATACACAACCAAAAATTCAACATCTCAAAGTCAGAAGGGATATGCCGTTGCTGTAACTTGAAGAGAGAGACTATTGAACACCTACTGTTGGAATGTGAGATCTTAGAGTCGGTTAGAGGGGGTTGTCTTCAACATATCAAGAACATATATGATGAAATAACGAAAGAGGATTTCAACAACTTGTCGACAAAGGACAAACTCACAGTCATCCTGGGTAATGGGATTCACAGATTGCAGATTGAGGATTGCGAAGGGGTTGCAACTCTGCTATCAAGACTAAGTGTCGGCGCACACGATCCCGGTTGTCCCCGGTTTACCCCGCAGCTGGGTAAAACGGGGACAACCGTGATCGTGTGCGCCGACGCTTTGGGCCGGTTTTTGTCGGATCCGATTTAACCGGACCGATCAAACTGAGTTTGATTTCATCCGGAAAAACCGGCTCGTGACGATGGCAACGCGCGTGTTTTGCTTGTCACATGACCAAAACATCATTCAAAATGTCGGAATAGTTAGCAGCGACCGCTATTAGAAAATTATGTCTAGAATTCTGATAAATCGACAAGTAACAACTGCTGGTAAGAGGGCGGTAGCTGTGGAAAGGTAGTTTACGCCAATTTACGGCTATTGGCAGTATTCACAGTATTTCCCGTGACCTCAAATTCAATATATTATTATTAATATTATATATTCATTCAGTTTATTATTAATAAATATTAGTCTTTAGAAATACATATTAATATAAATCACCACGACTAGCTATAGTAAATGTCTAGATCGGCTGACCACACCAGTTGGCTATTTACTACAGTGACCATCTATAGGCATAGCATGCATATGACCGGAGTGAAAATCGGACTCGTGTGCGCTGAACCTCCCGATTTTATCGGGCCCGATTTATCCCGCAGCCGGATTTACCGGACACAATCGGGATCGTGTGCGCCGACACTAAAGATCAGCTGTATGCATCTATGCTATCGCTTGCACTGTGCCAGAAAGAAGTACTCGATCGACAGAAAGAACATTGGTGGCGACGAATGACCGTGCACGGTGCATTTTAACCTATATATTTTATACATTTTATCCCCTAATATGGTGACGTTATGGTACCTGTAAATATGTACAGTTCACTCAACAAGTTGAGGTTGTCCGATGCTGGACGGTTGGATTGCAGAAGTAAGAAGTAAGTAAGAAGTAGGCCTACCCAACCGTATGTGGTTCATACCAATGTTATTTCGCCTACTATTTTTTAGAATGATGGACCAAAGTGATATAATTACGAAATACATAACGGAAGTTGATACTCATTTAAAGAATGCATCGGTATAAACAAAAGTTCGGCCGTGACGGAATCACACGAAAGGTTCCCTTGTGTCGAGGGTATAGGCCTACCCTTCATTATCAAGATAACTAGAGCTGTGAATTGTTACACATAACATACTTGAATTGGCTCTTTACAAACCGGGTTAAGATTTCCCCTGACAAACAACATATTTATATTGAATAAATGTACAATGAAGTGTAGATATTTACCAGATGGTGAGCGTGACGGAATCACAAGATTTTCGTGACGGAATCACCGTGCGATTTTTTTAGGTATAGTTTTTTGTGTAACAAGTGCGGACATTGTCATAAAAGCATAAAACTTGGCACATGTGTATAGGTCCCACGTATTATTTTCAGATATGGGGGCAATCACGAAAATACTTTCCATGGCAACGGTTGCTATGCGACTGTTTTTACCTTAGAAACGGGTTGTTGGTAGGGGTTAAACCGTCATTTTACTAAAATATATGTGCAAAAAGGGGATACTATGGTAATTGAGGCAGATTGTGATATGGGAAATGTGACAAAAATAACATTTCCACACATGCCTCACTATTAACCTAGAATGACCCTTGAGCTGCTTGAAAATGATATTTGGGTTCATTTTACCTTATTTGGCAAAATATGAAAATATGCGTTGACTGCGCATGCGCGCATAATTGATCCCCAGTCACACAATATCTGGTGTTTAAGAGATTGTATAGTGAGCGCAATGACCATTCCAAAATATATTCATTGGATAGTAATAATGAAATACAGAAGAAGCAACAACATTCCCCGATGACATGCTTATGATGCAAATACCCAGTATCGGTATCCATGGCTGCTTTTTCGCGGAATTCATGACATACGTATTAACAACTCTTGCGTGTAGGGTCTCTTTTGTCACATTATAGTAAAGATCATATCACACGCGGTCTTGTTTAGCAAGCACAGGAAAAATGGGTTTTTCTGGGCTCTGCATTGACCACCCACCCACCCGGCCTAGATTATCATTAGCGGTGTCCGGATTTTTTTGTCGGACCCCCACCCGACCCCTGTGTTTTAGATCGCAAATCTCGCGTATCCATGGGCAAGATAACCGTATATACTATTATCGGAGTTTAATAGTTAAATGTAAATTATATTTGTAGGATTTATACACGGGACACGAGCGATTAAATCTCATAAATAATCGAAAGTGAGACAACAATTTTTACAAGTTAAATATATGCAATTAGCTAGTTTACACCACAACTTGTGTTTTTTTTTTTTTTTGCGAACCCCGTGCATGTGGTATAAAAATAAGACTGATCTGACTCTCTTACCTTTGTGTGGCCACTGTTGGAATTTGGCCGATGCATTTTTTTTTTGCTCGTGTTCTCAAACGCGTTCTCACCGACCTTTACATTCTGAACTCCTCGACCTGTGACCTCTGCGGGCGACGGAATTTGACGAGGTTTGCCGAATTCTTTTTTTTTATTGAGTTATCTCGCTTGGTCTGAGTGGACGTTAAATTAGCCTAGTACCCAGGCCAGCAAACGTATTTGAGACAGGGTACCAGTCTACGTTAAATTTGCTTGGGAGCGGGTCGATTCGGTCCAGGGCTCTTTCGGTCTTCGACTTTTCGGTCCAGGGCTCGTTCGGCCGGGCTCGTTCGGCCCATATTCAATTCGGGTAATTAGGTAGTGTGGGTGTTAATTGGACGGCATGTTAATTGCCTTTGATTTGGGACCGGTCTTTTGATGACAATGGAGATTTATGTTTGTACACGTTTTATTCGCAACAATAGTAATGGGTATACACACATAGTAATTAACACTGCCACAATTTCGAACAATAACGTCTATGATGGCCTGCAGCACCTCGATGTAGTCTGTCTTTCTACGCCGTGACATTAACACGAATACCAGTGGAAACTGTTTTTTCGTGTCGCCTTCTTTCACGAAGCAGTTTATTGACATCAGCTGAGCACTCGTTGTCCTAAATGGTTTCCCGATGATCTGCAATATAAAATAATAACACAATAATGATATTGTTTACATTTATGTTTATAGAATTTGAAAATAATATAAAATTATTTACGTCTTTTGTTTATTATAATTGTTTACATTTGAATTTTTGGTTTATATAAATTGATTATAATTTTAGATTTAATTACTATTGTACCATTAGAATGTATTAAATTATTAAATTTTACTAGTACCATTAAAATGTATTAAATTATTAAATTTTACTAACCCGAAAAGTACCGTCTATGAACCAACGCTTGGATCGTCGAATCAAGTCAAGCTGGAATGGTGTCGAGTAAATCATGTGTCGGTGAGCGTTCGTGTTTATATCTGCTACCAGAAATTCTTCAAACCATGGGCCGAACAAGCCCGGCCGAACAAGCCCGGCCGAAACAGCCCTGGACCGAATCGACCCCGACCCATTTGCTTTTGGTTACAAGCAACTAATTATATAGAGTTACGCTTCTTGAATTTGTGTAGGGAAACTCGAGTCAGCATTAAAATAAATTCTGGCTGCTGCATGGTTGATTACCATTGAGGGAAATATCCCTAATCGGGAACAGAAAATCATAGCCTACGTAAATATGGCGATCATGCATGTTTAGATTTCAGGAAGAGTCTGGTGGGGTCCGGAAGTTATGGAAGGGGTCTGGGTATTTTTATGCTGCTGATTTTTGTGCAGTAAATGGCGTAGTTGTGGAAATGCAAGATTATCGTTTGAAAAAAATACCGAAAATGGCGCGTTTGTTGTCACAGACTGGTGCAGCGGATGACGTTCTAAAAAAAAATTGACCACTTGAAGTTCAAATAGGCTTAACACATGGTCGGCGGGACTTCTAGTTAACACTGTCGCCTATGGAAAATAATTAGGTGTTTGTAACCTATAACATGAAACTCTTGTGGCCGCTGGCAACGCCGACCTTTTGCGACCCAAAAAAAAGGCCTAAATGTATGTTTGGCTTCCGATAATTAAATAATGTGCTAAAATTGTATCTGGAGAATCTCTTTGATCCTGTACATGTGATGAGCTAGAATGAAAAAAAACACCAAGTAGGCATATATGTGAAATAATAAAAAAGAAATTCAAAACCCATGTGCTACAGATCATTCGTATAATTTAACCGCGTTTTTGAATACGTACGGAGTACGGACCCCCCCCCCCCCCCAATTTAAACAATTGAACTTTTATGCATCCGTTATGTTATATCTTACTTTTTGTTACGTCGCGACTCAAGAATTTGTATTATTATACTTCCATATTTTAATATGGAAGTATATTGTTATACAATTTTTTATTTTTTTCCTATATTATTTATTATTCTTCTTAGCAATTTTATAACGCTTATTTCTCAGGAAGTACAAGCGTTAGGGAGATGGAATTTTGTATGTATATAGACCTATAATAACTCCAGCAGGATAGGCTATATAGGATATTGTCTGCGATTGATTTACAGAGTTATCCCCCTTTGTGTGAAAAAATGGGGTTGCTGTATCTCGAAAAGTATGAGCAGCAGAGACTCCAAATTTTGACCATAGGTACAACTCAGTATGCCCTATTGGGTCCATGCATTGCAATTTATGTCCGCGCTTTCTCTACAGAGTTGTCGCCCGTAGTTCGCAAAACTCCATTTATTTCAAACCCTGTGACCGCCTATGGCATGCAAGGTATCCAGATTTTAGATCTTCTATGCAGTTACTCGTTAGCAACTTTCTACGAAAAAAAGTTTTGAACAGGGACGGGCTTATATTTTTGGGTTTTGGTGGGGGGCAAAATTTTCGCAATTTTTTTTGGAGATGATTTCAACCATTTGTTACTGTCGTGTATCTATAGGACGTACTAATGATCCTCCTGAAAGAATTTTGTATATCGGTTGAGAAATGTCCAAGTTACAGACCATCGAAAATTAAATAATTAGGCTAATGAAGGAGTATGGGAGAGGGTGTGTCCATATCGGAGACGCGATAAGACCATGCCGGTGGTGATACCATGTCGGGGTGGTGAGACCAGGGAGAGGGTGGTGTGACCAGGCTGACCGATGGCGGATGTAAACGTAAGCGGTATAAATTTTGTATTGCATGCTCAGCATGGGAAGAGTGATTCGGACCGGAATATACCATTTATAAGTTTTTTGTCCTAACCGTTACCGATCTACAGTAGGGACAAGAAAATTAACTATTTTTGGCGCCAAATCCAACATACTAATTAATGAGCAAGGGTAATGTAGGAGCAGGTACGCCGGTATCAAGTAGGTACGCCCCCAATGTTTGACAGCTTTACCAAAAAGGCGACATGCCCAACAGCGAGCTCGATTCAAACTTTTTGCAAATTCCAACGAAAATCAAAGGGGGAAAAATTGTCTAAAAATCAGACATCGAGATTAAAAAATTTTGAGTAGTGGATATGATAGATAGTATCCAAGCGCAACTTATGGTGTCTACTTAGTTCGCGCTAAAGTCGAAGGTTTACTCGTGCCGAGGCTTTATAGTGTAAATAAGTATAGTTAAGTGCTCTATCACTAACCTATTTTTCCTGAAAAATCCAAACGGGTTAATGAAGGAGCGAGATAATGCAGGAGTAGGTACGTCGATATACTGTTGGTAATGTCCCAAAGTTTGACCGCTCTAATTACAAAGCAACCTGTCCAACGGAGAGCTCGCGTTCCGGTGGGTTCAAATTGGCAAATTCCACCAAAAAACAAAAAGTGGAAAAATACTCAAACAAATGAAACATGGAGATACAATTTTGCTGACGAGTGGATGTGATAGGGGGTATCAACGCCCAACTCTAGTGCGATTTCTTAAGTTTTAGAGCAAAGGGTTTACTCCTGGCGGCGCTATACAGCGTATTACGTACTACATGCAGAGGAACACATCCTACAATCGATATATGGCAGAAGGCGAAATTCGCCAATTTTCCGGCCAAATTCAAACCTGCTAATGAAGGAGCTAGTGAAATGCGCGAGCAGATACCTCGGTATACCATAGATACATCACCGAAGTTTGACTGTCGTGGTATAAACGCAATCTGTCTAACGGAGAACTCGCATCGGTGTTGGTCGAGGCTTTTAATTCGAGTAAAACTCGCAAAGGAACACACAAAATGGAGAAAACGTGAATCGAGATAAACACATTTGACGAGTGGATGTCGTGGGTACTATCCACGCGCAAAGTCGGTGAAATTTTCGAAATTTTCAAATGAATGTGCAATCACTTACTCAGGATTAAGTGCCCGATATTATATGCATTAACATATTATGTAGGAAAATACCCCCGGATGACTGAAAACACTAGGAAATTTAATAATATGAATATATGTAGGTTCATGTAAAGGGTTAACCATGTATTATCTCTTTAAACAACAAATTTGAAATAGTTTCGTGGGTATAAAATAATAAATATGAATTGATTGATTGATTAATTGGGGTTTATTGTCGCTTTAGCAACTAAGGCCATATCACGACATTGCCAGTTTTAGTGGTGGAGGAAATCCGCACACTTGCGACTAATCTAACATTGATTTCAATGGCTGCTAAACTCGTCGACCATGTGCAGCAAACCACCCGCCATCGGCGAGTAACTGGTAACTCAACCAGATAACGATTTAGAGTTACAAAGTCCACGATGGAAATAAATATGAATTGAAGACCCCTGTCCGGAAAGACTTCCATCAGCTAATATTGAATTTATTTCGAATATTTTATTATGAAATGAGATGTTTAATTGGGACACGTTATTGATCTATTTTTAGAACAGACCTGGTCACTGGTAAAAGTAACCACTATTGTTCGTTAGCTAAACAACCACATCTTTTTAGACCAGAAGATATTCGAAATAAAATCAATATTAATCGATAGAAGCATTTCCGGACGGAGTCTTCGACTCATATATACCACAGTTTATACCCTGATAACTATATAATACATGTTTACAAAGAGATAATCCACTTTAAGATTAAGGATAGGGTTATGGATTATGGATATGCGTTGATCAGGGTTATGTTTAGGGTTAATGTTATGGGTAGGATCAGGTTTATAAATTAGGTTAGAGTTGTGGATATTGTTAATGTTAAAAAGATGACGGTGTTATGCAAAGGATTTGGTTTTGGGTCGGATTGTATGTATGACTAGGCTTATCGAAAGGGTTATGGTATGGCTATGGTTTGCAGGAGGGCAAGGAATATGGTCAGGGTATTTTATTGGGTTAGAGTTAAGTGCTGTGGATAGGGCTATGGAAAGGGTTATGATTATTGATTGGCTACGATTAAGGTTGTGCTTATCGAAATATTAGGGCTATGGAGTGGTTTATGGGTAAGGACTAAATAGGTGTGGGTTTAGAGTTAATGGTTAGATGGGATTGGGGATGGGGAATATATATGGAAGTATCAAAATTCTGCAGGCCAGAATTTTAACCCTCTAGTTTTATTTATTATCGCATGACAACAGTACTAACAATTTACTTTGTTGTCGCATGTCCGTTCAGAACACTAATCAGATCAGATCAATTGCGGGCCACATTTCAATCAAATAATATCCAAGCTTAATTTATGCGAACCATTCTGCATTAAAATCGTTTAAAGGGACATAAGGCACTCGCAGTGGTTATAAAAAAGTGGTGTGAAACACCCCGCTGCACGTGGTGTCCAGAACGGAGTATAGCAAATAAGTTTTCCAAAATTAGTTATTTTCATGATATAATTTTCTGACTGTCATATTTTAACCACATTAGATCGATTAACCATCCAAACATCTTTGAATGTATGTGTTGATAATTGTGTATAGGTTTGTTAGTTACTCGAATGAGTTTAGAAAAACAAATAGAAAATCACTTGCCAATTTTTTTGGACAAATTAAATAACAATCAAATAACAACCCTGTCGGTAGTTCTTCTTATCTTACCAAATCAATGCATATATATCACATGTGCAATATACAGACTAAACACTTGTGCCTGACGTATTTATCAACTTATGTGTTCTGCTATGTGTATATATATGCTGAGATGTGTAGCTCAGAGCGATTTACATGGACAGCTAGTCTGCTTATTTATGTTTGGCAAGTCATCACCACAATTAATTTCAACCAGGGTCCGCGCTGGACCGAAATTTACTTTTGCCAAATAATTTGCCAAATAGAAATATTTTTTGCCAAATTATTTTAGCAATTGCCAATTGCTATCCCTGATAGTATCATTTTCTGCAACCTTATGTCTTATGTTTCGACAATTGCGGTTTGAACGATTTTTGATATCGATAGAAAAGCAGTTAGTTAATAATTAATTATATATACTCGCATCTCTAGTATTGATTGACCAATATTTTTCAAATTGATTGAGGAATTAAAAAGTGACTTGCCAAAAATTTTGCCAAATGAAAATATTTTTTGCCAAATGCGAATTATTTTTGCCATTGGCAAATTTGGCAATACAGTGGCAGCGCGAACCCTGTTTTCAACTTGCATAATGACCACAATTCATCGCAGCTTCTCATGCTGGAATAATAGTAGAGTGTTCATAAGGTTTAAGGTTTATGTGCACGGATGGTGTGCCTTTCGTCAGCCGTAAATGGTTGGACAGGATTATAGGAACACAATCAACACAAAGTTAATAAAGTTGCAGTATAAAAAGCTAACAAATTTTTGAACAATTAATTCTATTGAATGTAAACTCAACTGCTGGTATCCAGGTTCTCACCTACATGTATGGATTATCACCTCACTTTGATATTTGAGGACCATTGTTCGGAAGGAAAAGTGAGATTTTATTTTTTACAGAAATTGGCTATTTAAATTTATGATAAGAGTGCAATCACAATTGAGATGATCGATGGAAACGAATCATTCTAGCTGTGAAAGTTATCTGGTCAAAAGATCCCATACGTGTCACACGGGATACACCCATTAATTGGTTGCAAACGTACGAGCAGTCGAATTTTTAACATATACAAATATATTGCTTCCAGTGTCTACTGCTATATATTCTATAAAGATATGTTCTAATAATCTGTGATTACATTATCTGGGTCTGTTCATATATCTACAGTACAGCAGTGAATTGAGATGAGGACAATAATTACAATTTGCATCCTATTGTTTTATCACGAGTCAGTACTATATAGAACTCAACCATGCAGCTGATATACATGTTATGGAAGAAGGGAATCTATCTGAGTGAATAGATGTTGACGTGTTAAAATTGTTGCTTATTCTCAATAAGAGCAGAAACATAATCACACCTTTGTGTGATTACGCCGGTGCGACATTACGCTTTCCAGTGGAATGCACCTATACAGAAGAAGATTATGACTAGGATTGGCATATAATTTTATATTAATATAATCCAAGAGTATGATGAACATAATTGACAGCGACGTCCAGTTACATGTACGTGTAGTAACAACTTCTTATAACATCTGGTGAAGTATTCATATAACTGCCACAAAAAGTAACATGACTCAGGGGGCATTGTATGCGACCACGGTTGATTTGATTCGAGATATAGTTCCGCACGTAGTACGCTAGCTAACTATTTCGAGAAAAAAAAATGGCTTAATAGAGTAGCATTTTTTGCCCCATGAGTCACGTGACTTTTGGTGACAATAGAAAATATTGTTCATATAGACGAGACAGACCGTATTAACTGAAAGGGCCGGTCACCCTCATCTAAAAAAGTGCCGAGTTGTAGTCTATACGTATGGTATATAGGTACGGTATACATAGGTTTTGAAAATGTGGTGAATGGTTTAGTCCAGGAGATATTGGTCGATCCTTGCACTCCCACAGAACTCAACTTCTCCCTACTCCTTAAGGTCTCCGCTTTGCGGCTGAATACGTTTTAAATAGGAAACGATAGATGAGTTAAGCACCGATTCGTCTATATTATATTCATAGTATGTCAACAGTGGAAATTATAATGTGACAATATCGACGACTTTTCAATTGCTGGCCACCAGTGTGACCGCCATCTTAGCTTTGAGTATCAATTGCAATCAAATATGGGTTGAATTCAAGTTACAATAACGCCCATTGTAAGAAAGTAAAGGATATTTACGTGTTTTCAAATTTTTGTCACCATTTTAGCCGCCATCTTGGATTTGGGAAACTATTTCTTGCATTAGATGTAAGGTAATTACTTTGCCTCAGTGCTCCTAACTCAACTGTAAGCATGCATGGCGTTGTCATGACAATAACGACCACTGACGTGAATATGAGGGATTTTCAGTTCTTTTGTTCAAATTATGTGCGCCATGCTGGGCGTCATCTTGAATTTGGGGGACTCTTGTTGGATGAGATATAAGGAAAGTACTTCGTCTCAATATTACCAGCTCACAACAGTAAGCATGGATGGAGTTGTCGTTATAATAATACTCACTGATTGTTAATTTTTTAGTCCATTTTGGTCGCCACCTTGTATTTGGGTGAATATTCCACAACTCTGGCATAAGAGGAGTCATAGCCCGGGTATCTCCTACACATTGATATGCATGGGTGGAGCTATAATTAAAATAAGACCCATTGATTCGAAACAGACATTGCGTTATTAACGTCGATTTGGCTTTAAGCGGCATGTGGACAAATGTGATATCGGGCAAACATGCACAGTAGCGGGTCAGGAATGCATATTATGTTCCCATTGTGTGCGTAAGTGACTATTCTATAAGATAAATGTATAAATTCAATCCAAGATGCCCAAGTTTTCTCACAGAGACAATACGATATGTGGTGAAATGTCAAACAATTAGGAATTTTTCACATATATTATAATATATTACATATACTATAATGGCAATCAAAGATACCTGGTGCATGTAAATGACGCCATCTTGTCTGGAGTCTCTGCGGCAACTATTTAGTTTTTGTTGTCATGACATGGGCCATTGCAAGATTTAGAGCAATTTCCTGAGAACAGTATTTAGGATTTGTGCGTCATCTTGAATTAGAAAGGCCGATGAGTATATACTTGCTTTCAGAAGGTCATATCTATATAGGCTACGTGTTCCTCATACCTCGCATTGGGCTAACAACGTGTACGTCTGGGGATCTTCCCAGTTAGCTATAGCCACTTAGAACTCAACAACGTCGGCAGTGTTTCGAAGGTTGCTAGCTTTCTCATAATTCCATATAAGCCTCTCTATACTAAGGAGATACATTTTGATATTATGACATTAATGGAAAATATTGACTACTTTTCAACTTATAAATTACCACCAGTTTGGCCCACCATCTTGGCTGTGAGTATTATTTATAATTGCCAAACTAAAACGAATACTTCGTATCAATGTCACCTGTAGCCACATGTAAGCAAATGGATAGAATTCGCGTAACAATAACGCCATTGTCGGAAAGTAAAGGAATATCTATAGGCGTGTTTTCAAATTTCGGTCGCCTTTTTAGCCGCCATCTAGAATTTGCGAAACCATTTCTTCCATGAGAAGTAAGATAATTACTTCACATCAGTATTCCCTGATCCCAACTCAACTGTAGGCTAAGCATGGCGGAGTTGTTATGACAAAAAACGCCCAATCATATGAATATGAGGGATTTTCGGTGATTTTTTAAAATTATATGTCCGTCATTTTGGATATGGGGGACAGTTTGTTGGATGTGATATAAGGCAGTACATTAACTTAGGCCTACTTCTCCCCAGTGTCCCTAAATCGCAACAATAAGCATGGATGGAGTAGTCGTTGCTATTTTCGCCGATTTTTTTTATTTCTAGTCGCCATTTTGGCCGCCATCTTGGATATGGGTGAATATTCCTCAACTCATAGGAGGAATCATAGCCCGGGTAAGACCTACACATATATGCATGGGTGGAGTTATAGTAACACTAATGACCACCCACTGATTCGAAACAGACATTTGCATCATCGATGTCGATTCAGCTTTGACCGGATTGTACCGGCATTTGAAAAAAACGTGATATCGGACATACATATCGGGTCAGGAATGCATATTGGGGTCCCATTGTGAACGTAAATTTGACTAATAAGACAAATGTATAAAATCACGCCATGATCCCATGCATGTTTTCCCACGGAGACCAGCGGAGACAAACAATATGTGGTGAATTGCCGAAAAATTAGCATTTTTTTCACATTTCGGCCGCCATATTGACCGCCATACTGGAATTTGTTGTCGGATTTGTGGCAAATTATGAGGGTGGTATATAGCTTATGAGACGAAGCGTTGTAAAACTTGTATATTAGCATAACGTGTGGAAAAGAATAACATTTATATTGCTAATTATTAGTTCCACTTTAAGTGCCTATCCCGTGACATCCCCCCCCCCCCCCGAGTCATATGATTTATCTGAAAAATTTACCCGACGTCATTGACGCGTGCGACGTCATATGACGTCATAGGAAGAACGTCACGTCGACATTTCATTATTAAGATTCTTCAAAGTTATCCTTGGATTAATTTTAGGAATGCCCAATATGTTTTCGTGCGTCTGTATTTTATGTGTTACCCGTTTGTTCAAATGCGCCCAATTTTACGAACACGAGAAATCAGTTCCTGGAATTAGATCTCGTTCCACATCTTCGAGACATTGCGAGAAGTGGAGAACTATTTACCGATCAACATGGCGGCTACTACTGCTGCTGCAGCTAAATTTAGTAATACATACGACTTAAAAGAGGAATTAGGAAAGTAAGTGTGCAATAAGACAAATATATAAACAGTCGATCATTAGCGAGTTCGATTGTTGTGTGATTATAGAACAAAGGATCCGAGAATTTAGCTCAGTTGTTCGTTTTTCTGAGCTGTCATTTTCAGCAAATTGCACGGAGATCCCGATTCCGGGTTTGTCATTTATGATTTTGCAGATGTCGGTTCATTTTCTTGACCGGGCCCTTCCAGTTATTGTCTCACAATAACGGATGTTTTCGTTGCCGTATATACATACGAGGATTCGCGCATTTTGTGAAAAATAATACTGCTCAGAAAAGTCACACTGACCTACTCAGCTACTGAGTCTTGAGACTAACCCAGTCACTGTACTGACTTAAGTTAACTGAGAGTGAGACTGAGAAAACACTAACACTGTAGCAGCAGCAAACTGTGTGGGAAAGGGTAGTAATCCTTAACATTTTGGTTTTCCTCCGTTTGATCTCATTGGATTGCATTATACAGAGCGCCAAAATCAGGATTTAATAGGCAATGTCTAAATTACGTCATTAGCTACATTGCCTACAATTACA
This sequence comes from Siphonodentalium dalli, assembly GCA_032622095.1. Classification (NCBI taxonomy): domain Eukaryota; kingdom Metazoa; phylum Mollusca; class Scaphopoda; order Gadilida; family Siphonodentaliidae; genus Siphonodentalium; species Siphonodentalium dalli. The sequence continues at coordinate 179,116,036 of CP136065.1, read as the reverse complement.
AATAACGGAACAAAGTGCGAATGTACTTCAGCCCTGTTTATTAGTGTTTGCTATCGGCTGACTGAGGCTATTTTCGTAGACGTAGGCTATATTTTTTAGCCAAAGAAAATTTTATCTTGATAATCTTCTATTTTAAACCAGAGCCAACCAAAGTTTTCCATGATATAAATGGGGTAATTTCCAATTGTATCTGTCTGTCTGTATCTGTAGTGTTACGTCGTAGGAACCAGTTCTGGCGTGTTACGACGGGTGTGGAGGCGCTAGATGTTTTCCTGTAGATACTCCTGGAATGATGTTGTAGAGTCCAGGCTATCTAAGAATTTCCCGTCCAGCTGGTTCCAATCGATCTTTGCTCTAATAAACACTGAATGTTTGTATTCTTCCGTGTTTATTGTTTGCGGGAGTTCGAAGCATCTTTCGTGGTTTCGTATGAGATGCTGAGGGAATTTGGATGTTTCGTATCCCTCCAGGTGTTTGTTTTTCTTACGAACTCGTTTTAGAGAGTAGTTTGCATACTTTTGTGGGGGAATGGCTGGGAAGGCCCCGTCCACTACTTTGTGCAAGAATGTCAACCTGTTGGTTTTCCTCCTGGTCTCGAGTGGTTGGAATTTTAAGTCAATTAGCATGTTTGTGACCGCACCCTCAAATCTGCTTCTATAGTCTTTTTTGATAAAACGAGCTGCTCTTCTTTGGATTTTCTCAAGTTTATCGATGTTTCGTTTTACGTATGGGTCCCATATTATATCTGCATATTCCATACTTGATCTTACTAGCGATATGTAGCTTAGCTTGCGTAGGTCTTCTGAGCAATGCTTAAGATTTCGTTGGAGGAAGCTAAGGGTGTATGATGCTTTCCTCGAGATGTTGTTGATCTGGGAACTCCAATCCATGTTATTTGTAAACTGAAGTTTATTGTGTAGAACACTTAGGCTTTTTAGCCAAGGAAAAATGTCGGTCTTCTGCAGTATCTGGAGAAGTCAGTCCCGCGCGAAGACGGCCCCGCGCGAAGACAGCCCCAGAGAAGTTGGCCCCATTAATATAGATCAGAGAATGTTTATGTGGGCTAATTGTGAAGTCTGCAATGTTATCTTAATCATAACAACACATTGAACTTCAATTATTTATGGGCAGACAATAACGTAGAAATGGTCATTGTCAGCCCCTTTACATTTGGGTACCCAGCTTTACGAAAGCAGTCTGCAGGACATATATGTCCGATGCTGCTGGTATTGTCATATAAAAAATGTATTCACAAATTAAAAATGTTCTGTGTGAGATTGCATAAAGCTGGGTACCCAACTGAAAATTAAAAAAAGCTGGGTACCTAACTGAACGAAATTGGGTAACAGTGACCATTTCAGCGTCACTGACAGCGACTCAGTTGTAAAAAAAACAATGATAGTTGCCTACAGACAATGAAAGAAAGCTGCTAAGTACTGTTGATTGCTGCTTAGCAAATGTAGCCATTAGCTCAAATATTTAACCTATGGAGGCTGTATAGAGACAGAGATTTGGCAACGACCAGCTTCTCCATAGGATCGCCGAGATTTCTGCACCCATAAATGACAACACAGTGACAGCGACGAAGACGCCGTTTGAATTTATTGTTAATTGTATTAATATAATCTGTTACGTTATTTTGTCATTATCATTATTAGTTTCATATTTCATATCATCATATAAATTAAAGAATGATTTTAAACAATGTTACTGTTATATATGGGGCCGACTTCGCACAGGGCCGTCTTTGTATGGGGCCGACTTCTCCTGTATTCGCTTCAGCTGGCTTTAGAAAATTTCTTAGCCTGGTCAAATTTCTGCTAATTAATAGGGCTGGTATACTTAACTCTCAGGTGCTAGTCATACATAGTGATGTAACGATACGGGGGTTATCGGTAAAAGCCGATAGCCGATATTTTCAGCAGAATTATCGGCCGATCCGATACAGATAAGTTTTGTACGTGAACAAAACTCCATATCAATTTGTCTATTAAATTGCAAAGTATTGTCGACAAAGAACCGATAACCTGGTCGCAAAAAAAGTTTAGTTTACGTTCCCCAAAAACCCTGGCAAAACGATTTAATATTTCGTTGCATTCAAAAGATTTCTTCAATATTTGATTCCGTTACTGTGCCTTACGGAATCAGTCCATAATCCATTTGAGTCAATGACTCAAATTCACTCAATTTCAATTTGCCAAACTCAATCTTTTTCAGAAGTTGAACTCATGTTTAATAACACCTGCAATTTCCCGCATAAATTGTTGACATGATTTTCTCTGCCCATGACAGCAGATACAAATCCCGCCCATATAGCACTCCGATTGGTTCAGATGGTTCCATCAAACAAGTTAGTCACCTCCTCCATCTTCAGTAATCGTATACCAGAACGTCAATCAATTTGAATCAAGGGTACTTTAAACACACGCACTTAAAAGTTGTTAACACATGTTTCTATATAACGAGGAATAGCGAGTAACGACTGCAGCGACTTTATTGCAAACTGGTCAAGTGTGACTCGTCTATTTATAAACACTGTGATTTTTAGTTTACTGTGTCATCTGTCAACATGTGGCTTATTAGTGATTCCTACTCGATGACATCAAATGCATGCAAATCATTGTTTGATATTACCGCCCGGCACCCGCCTTGGTAAGATAATAACCATGTGACAAGATACTGTCGCACATGGCGCGGAATTACTAGTAATTTCACATCCACATGAATACATCAATAAATGATACATCAGTCTGATTCAGTCATATGAAGATTCCATTCTCACGCTAATGCCAGGGGTGTCAGTTATTCGCTTTCAACATCTGCTACTCGGCACTCGCAAGTAATTTTTAATTGTATACAGTTTATGTTTTAACTTAATTTATAAAGCGTACGGAACTACGGTAGCTTTTGAAATGTTTATTTGGGTCATGAGTGTACCAGCAGTCCCCTGTCGATGTTGTCATCATGGTATATCACGTATGTGATGGAGGGCTGACCCGTACGTAAAATAGTCGCTATTTTTTTCTGAAATTTCCGTCATTTATTTAATATTAAAGTCGGAATTGGTGTAACAACGTTCACAAAGGACGCGACATGTATCGGTTGACGATATCGGTCGGAGACTAAATGTTGCCGATACCGATATCTTGCTGATGCCACATATATCGGCCCGATAGCCGATACCGATAATCGATACATCACTAGTCATACACTATGATGCAACATAATATTATATCACCATTGTGTATGACTACTCAGGATGTGCCTAATAATAGTGTCGGCGGCTCGGCGCTATGTTTAATTTTGGAGAAAATTCCCAGCGATCACTATTATTTGTCATTGAGACATATCTCGAGTGAAATTGCCATCGCTAGTTATTAATTTCAGCCTAAATCTCCACCCTTCACAATTATTAGGCCATCACGATTATTAGGCACCTGAGATTAGCTGTTCAAATTAAATAACTTAATAAACTGATAATTTATAAATACTAAGCAATTTAATTGCTTATTATTTATAAATTACCAGTATCAGTTAAGTTAATTCAGCTAAGTACATTCACACTTTGCTCACAAGGACAGGAATGTATGCAGTTTGTCAAACGACTCGAACAAGGTAATTATTTCGTTGATGTGGGAGAAAATAATATATAGTCTATCTAACTGTAGACTAGTATCTTTCTACCGCTGTAGGCTTACTGCCCATCTATTACATACTGAGCATTTCCGGCAGGCGACAGCCACCAGGGTGTGCCATGAAAAACTTACTGATAACCATCTAGAATCCACCATGTGTAAACATGTTCTCAATAGGCGTCTCTTATTTCACACGTAAAACTTACAATGCGGTCAGAACGTCAATGCAACCCGGTCTTTGCTTTAAAAAAAAAATGCAAAATAAAAAAAGAATTGTTCTTTTATCTGACATTATCCCTTTTGAAGACATTATATAAAACGATAAGAAAATTGTGGATTATGTTATCTCCAAAACCATTTTACTCAATTTTTAACATCCTTGAACATTGGGTATATAATTGTAGAAAAAACTGATTTTTAGTATACTTTTCAAGATTGTTGATGAAATCATATTAAACACTATGAATTAAACTATGCGTGTCTCATTATGAAGCGCGGGCAATCACAAATAAAATAATACCAGTTTGGAGAGGTAACTCCCCTCATTAAGGGTAAAATATTCCAATTACTTCTCACCTTGTTGATTGGTACGTCCGTTACCAAAATGGTGAATTCACCTTGTTGATTGGTACATGTACGTCCGTTACCAAAATGGTGAATTATTTTGGATAACTTAGTCTTAGGTTAGAATATAAAAGGCACAAAACACATTTTTAAAGGAAGGCAGATGAGCCCATCACAGATACTCAGCCCCTTGTTTGTGTTTAGAATTTGTGTTAAGATCGATGCATCTTAATTTTGTTACATCCTTTCCCATTCTAAAGTGGTACGTCCATTACAAAAAGATATTTTTCATTTTCAAGTGGCATCATTCAGTTTGTCAATTTCATGTTATCTGCATGTATAGCCACATGAACATGAACATAAGCTGTATTCAGGGTTCCAGACATCAAATTACGACAACAACATTCAAAAGCTAGAACATTAAAATGTTATGAAATAAATGGATATAACATTTATTTGATATCAAACAAAATATCATCTTTCATTATCTATTCTTATTCCAAATGTGTTATTTTATGCACTAGAATCTAAATAAAAGGTGTCATGTGTTCCATAAAAATTAGGTACGGAACCCTAAATAAATACATTGCTTAAAATGTCACAGTAAATAATATTCAGCTCTGCCACTCAAACTGTTGGGAATTAGACTGTTTGATATCTGCGTATGATGTGAATCAAAGGCAAAAACTTCAGAACAGTAAACTAATATACTTGTAATTACTTGTATACAAAATATATAAAGTGTTTTTCATTTGCAAACAGCCTATTTCTGATAGAAAATCCACAAATAATAGGGTAATATAATCAGAAGGTGCATTTTTTATCAACATTTCAGAAAGGTACGTCCATTACCAAAATAAATGGTATGTCTATTACCGTGAATCAAATGATCACCAATGCAGAAACAGTTGTCACTCATGCATAAGTGTTTTGTGTTTTGTCATCAGTAAACAGCCTATTTCTGATAGAAAACCCAAAAAATGAAAACGTTCAAGCTGGCAGTGAGACACTCAACCTATCTCAAGCAAAATGGACTTGAAATTCAAATTTTCTTCTGAATGGTACGTCCGTTACCGTGGAATATAAAATATATAAAAAGTGACAAGATAAATCAGGTTTGATTGAGCCATTTAAGGAAAATTAGTCAGAAGATCTATTGTGTTTGAGATCTGAATCCGTCTGGTGACAAGTTGTTGTAATCTGATAAGTAGTCAACATCATAATGTCAGTCTAGAGGTGCCACGATTATTGATTTTGATAATCGATCGTCAATAATCGATTATAATCGATTAATCGTAGTATCGTACCTAATATTAATAACATCAGTGGAAGTATACCGTAATATGGCCTATTGCCTGGGTGCTCGTTCACTCAATAACTGCACTGTCGCTGGTCATTTGAGACATTGGCTGATCAATGTAATATTGCCACCTTTCAAGTATATTAAAATATACAACGATGTCGCAATGTGTTCAAATCTGCAGTGCGGCCAATTTGTAGAATATACAACGATCCGACGAGAAACCATGTCACATCATCAAATGAACTGCCAACTGTTTGCAACATATATCTGTAGTACTCATGTTATTGGAATCTCTTTGGTACGCGATCAAAAGATGTTAACACCTCGGTTGTAGATAGAACTGTGTAAAATAAACACGGTATTCAATAATACCCGGCATCTTCTGACATCAGATATAAATAACACAGATTAATCGACGATGGAAATGGTAATCGATTATCGGCTTTATCAACGGTTCTTCGATTATACGATTAATCGTGGCACCCCTATGTCAGTCTGTCATAAAATCACGTCACGTGGTACTTTATCCTGATTAGAACAAGTCGCCATAGTCAATTGTTGACATTACTACATGTATATTAGGTGACACGGTGTGTGATGTTACAGACAAACATTGCCTTGGTTCATGATACATAATTATTGATGAGGAGGCATTGGAATACCCACATGTGACAGCTACAAGTATATGTAACCGAGGATTAATCAACAACTTATACTGGCACTATACAAATGATCTGTTCTGATTAAATGCCTTGACACACTATCAAAGAAAGTCAAAGAAGCACCTGTGTGTTGTTTCCGAAAATATGATACGATCAAAGCTATTCGGAATTTATCTAATGTCATCCTACTTGAGTGACACCCACAAGTGCGAACATTTTATCTGCTAAACTGGTCATGCTGTAGAAGATAAGTTGATGGAGGAGCCATCTTCATCGAATTGTTTGATTTCCACAACGTAGTAATCCGTAGTGCTGAAACGGATAAAAGTCAGAATCAGAAGTCTTCCGGTAATTGAAAGTTGCAAAGTCGCACTTTGATGGTCTGAACATCAAATATGCACGACTTTGTCTTTGCTTTTCTGGCATCTGAGAAGCAAATGCATCGGTCATCAGAGAAGATCAAGATAAAAAAAAATCTTTTTGATGCAATGATCAGCATCTTCTCATGCACATGTATGCATGATAGGCTAGCACTCATTGCCCAGCGGGTCAGTAAGGTAACATGGAAAGCCGGAGTAGAAATGCGGGAATCAGATGTGTTGACCAACTGATAATAAAAAGTTTCCACAATGTGAGTGTACAGTTACTTCAGTTTTTAATAGCTGGGCCAATATTCGTTAATATTAGTTTTATATAAGTCACAATACACCAGACGCAGGGTTGGCACTGGACCTAAATTTTCTCTTGCCAAATTTCAAAATGATTTGCCAAATTTAATTGAGGGTATATATATAATTGGGAAATTGAAGGAAATTCTCATTTTTTCCTTTGTTTATATATAATGTAAAAACTAACCACATACCGTACAGGTAAAATGAGCTAGTAAAGCAAGCTAGTATTATTTATAATATACCGTATAGCAATAAGTATCTAAGCAACACCAGGAAATTACGTTCAAAATTGCAGTGCCTTAATCTACCTTGAGAGTCTATTATAAACAAATTACTTATACCAGCCTCATATGTGACCCGCCATATCAAATCCAGTCCTAAGTCGGGATTTGTTTTACCCTGTGCCAATGCATTCTCTTATATATGCGAGTCGACCTTAGGTCGCCTCGCATATATAAGAGAATGCATTGGCCTAACAATTTTTTACAATTTCCTCGCATATATAAGAGAATGCATTGGCCTAACAATTTTTTACAATTTTAATAATTTGTTCTTGTATTCTTTAACAATTTTATAATTTCACCCATACAGAGCCCCAGACAAACATGAGCAGACGACACTCTTCTATATGCTTCTATATATGTGTGGGGCTCCCTGCAGGGTAATGGATGTTTTTTATTTTATGTCCTAAAAATTGTAAGAAACATTTATTTAAAAAAAATGATAAAAAATTGTTAGGCCAATGCATTCTCTTATATATGCGAGGCGACCTATGTTCGACTCGCATATATAAGAGAATGCATTGGCACAGGGTAAACAAAATCCCGACATACGACTGGATTTGATATGGCGGGTCACATAGACCAAGTCTTCTCGATCCACAACAGCTTGGGATATTGGTTTGGTTGATGCTGTTTATGACCAAGTTCCATCCCGTTACTATTCTATAACAGACTTCATACTCAGAAACGTGGGTGGGAGTTATCTTGCTTGTATATCTTCGAATTAGGTCAAATGGGAGACACTCGGCATATCATGAACTTTTGCACTGTACTACCGGTAGTAGTTACATGTAGTAAACTGGAAAACCCAAACATGAGTTGCAGTCATTTGCTAATTGTAACACCAGTTGCTAGACATAATATATAAATTCTAAAATAATAATACAGTCTTGATTTAATAATTAATGCTACTAATTGACTTTGATAGGAGAGGGTTCCCGCATGTGTGATTAAATATATTGAGTGTTGTGGATGTACCATACTTATTTTGCCGGGATGACTTCAGCTACACACTTTGTTTTCGTGATTGTGTTGTGGCTCCAGGCGAGGTCAGAGATTGAAGAGAACTCTCCAATTATTTGTATTCTGGACAAAAGTATTGTTGTGATTACTGCTGTTAATATCAACTGCTACTAGTTCCGGGGTATGAATTTTCTCTTTACGGTATATGTTTGGGGCATTTTCAGCATTATTGCGAAATGTTGCACACATCATTCTGTTGTCTATATTGAGATTTCAGTACATTGCAGTACGGTATTCCTTTATGTTAGGGCGACACTTTGACTATGCGTATAAACAATAAGGTTACATTGTAGTACACAGCACTTTGATGGCACACCAAAATTATGTTGTAGTTTGTGGCACTTTGATTTCAAAGAGCTATGTTTTAATACACCATGCTCAGCTGATGCAGTTTCGGAAATCAATATTCTGTTTCACGCTCCACCGTTTTTGCCAGTAGGATTTTTGGATATAGAGGGTAATTGACTACATATCTCGTAACTCTTTCTATACTAAAAGTTCATTATCTCATGAACTTATTATTTAAACATTTCTCTTCCATTCTTACTACGGTATACTCTCCTCTCCGATGCAATATTTTTTAAAAGCATAACGATGGTCCTCAATCTTGATAGGGTTAGAAAGTTAATCAAACCATCAGTAATTTTGAATAAAATGGTTTTCAATTCTGGGTATTTTTATTTCGCATCGTATTAAATCTCAAATGTTTGCTGAAGCCTACCAGCTCTTTATAGTCTATAATTTTTTGTATAAGAAGTACATGAGACCCCATTTTAGAGTTTTTTTTTTTTCTTCAAATTTATGAACTCTGAAATCTATGTTTGTCACTAGTTTCACATAATATCTACTCATCTCTCTTTCAGGGGTGCTTTTTCTATAGTAAGAAGATGTGTACAGAAAGAATCAAATTTGGAATTTGCAGCAAAAATAATTAACACAAAGAAGTTATCAGCTAGAGGTAAGTCTTACTACATGTAGTTTGGAATAGGGCTGCAATGATACATTTGGTCATGATACGATACAAATCATGATACATAATCAATGATACGATATGTATCACGATACAATAAATTAGTGTTTCCAAATGAATACCGTCAGAAACAACAAGTTTATAACTGGAGGTACTAGTAGAGTTCATTTTAAACTAAAATGGAGTTTAATTGTTGGCCAGATGAGTCAAATATTTATAGTATGCATGTAAACTTGAGAGATAATTGGAGGTTTTGCTTTTTTACACTTGCCCTTCTTCAGACATTAAAGATACGGGCGGCGTTGGTGGTGGGTATGCTGTTAAAACATTGATACATTGAAATCATGATGAATCATTGCAGCCCTAGTTTGGAAGCAGATTCCATAGACCACTGAAAGAATGTAGCATTCACTAATATACATGTACAGGTTAGGGTTGTAACGATTCAAATCACAATTTTTGCCTGGCGATTCGATGCACATCACGATGCAGCTAATCTGGAGTATGACATTGGCTGCTTCCAAGTTTTTTCAGTAATATAGACTGACAGCGGGTCAGTGAGTTTTACACAGCATATTACAGGTATCTTCATATCATGATAATTAAACTGTTCAATTTAGAAATACTTTTGTAATCAATAATATAGTTCACAATATTTATTTCACATCTGAATTTGATAAGAAACATATTCAACGAGTGTTGTTGAATCATTTTATGGAAATTTTTTATGTTGCGATAATGTAATAATACGGAGTCGAATCAGCAAGGAAACGGATCGTGAATCGAATCGAGAATCGGAAATCGTGATGCATCGAAATCACGATGAATCGTCATGACCCTAGTACAGGTAAATACCAAAAATCCCAAACCACATCAATTATACCATTTAAAAAACACGTCTGAAATTAGAATTACACACAATTATAAACATTTAGTCCTTAACCCTTTCATGACTGGAGCTTTCTTAAATTTTGTTCGAAAACCCTGTGCCAATGCATTCTCTTATATATGTGAGTCACCCATAAGGTGCCTCACATATATTAGAGAATACATTGGCCTAACAATATTTACCGTGATTTTGTAAGCCAGTGCATTCTCTTATATATGCGAGGCCCCCTATGGGAGACATGCATATATAAGAGAATGCACTGACACAGTGTCGTTAATGCTGCACCAGCTCAGCTCCTGCCATGAAAGGGTTAATTCGGTATAAATAGTTTGCTGGTAAACAAATGGCTATAATTTTTGTTGCTATGTTACATTCTCTATATATTTAGCTTTTTACTGGTATACGCCCTTTACTTTAAAAACAAGACATATTATGTTATTGGTCCGTCCATCTAGTCTGTCTGTCATCCGTTCGCTTTTTTCATTCTGGATGATAACTTTAGTAAGTCTGAACTGAATTGAATGAAATTTGAGTGGTGGGATTACTAGCACAATATACAAGTCAAGTTCGAATTTGGGTTCCGCTTGCCAATTTTCACCAGAGTTATTGTCCTTTTTGTTGGAATTTGCACTCATTTTTCGTTTCTGGATGATAACTTTAGTAAGTCTGAACTGAAATTATTTAGTCATTTATCGTACCTGTATTAATTATTACTTATTGGTCATACAGTAATGCCCTAAATAATCGACTCCTTAACCACAGCAGAATAATGGGTAATTTTTCAGGATTTAGTCGGAAATATGGCTTGTTGCCATTCATCGGAAAGCTCTCACCCGGAGCCCTGTAGGAAGTTCAGGGCTTATAGTCAAGGGCTCCTCCGTCTGTCCGTTTAGCCATCCTAGCATCCGTCCGAACATATCACATTGTAATTTGGGTGTTAATTATCAGATTTTGTTGTCCTTTGGCATGTTGATAGCACAGGTTGTGACAAAGGATAGCCACGTAATATGGGTTTCGTCCATTCATTTTTATACGCCCTTTGAAAAACGGCCGTATTATAGTATTGGTCTGGGCGTTCGTCTACATGTAGCTGTCCGGGCGTCCGTCCGTTAACCTGGTTTCCGGATGATAACTTTAGTTAGAGTGAACCAAATTTAATAATATTTGGTAGGTGGGTTTATTAGCCGAAAAGTAAGTTCAAGTTCGAATTTGGGTTCCGCCCGCCAATTTTCACCGGAGTTGTGCCCCTTATTTGACGTTTTTTGACTTAGAAAATCCTTGAAATTTGTTGTCCGGATGATAACTTTAGTATAGTTTATCGGAATGAATCCAAATTTGGTATATTACTTTCTCCCACCAAAACACAGGTCAAGTTCTAACTTGGGTTCTGTCCGACCATTTTTGGCAGAGTTATGCCCTTTTTTCGACTCAGAAAATTCAGTTTTTCTTATGTTTTTTGGTTTCCGGATGATAACTCGATTTTGGAATGTTTATATGCAAAACCCGTTTTTTTTGTGGATTACATATATCGAAATACAGCTCAAGTCCGAATTTCGTTTTAATCCAATAATTTTTGCGAGAGTTATGGCCCCTTTTTTGACGTAATTTGACTTAGAAAATCCCTGAAAATTTGTTGTCCGGATGATAACTTTAGTTAGAGCAGGCCTTCGATTCTGTAAAATGCAGGAGTGTGGTTTGTCACTCGCCTAATCTGAAACCCAGACGTGTGATTTTGGTGGATATTTCGGGGGTATAAAATGACGAACGAAGACTCAAAATTAAATAAATTTTTATCACCATTGTGATTCATCTTGTACACATGTATTCTTCACATTGAAGTAATTAGAACTCCATTCTCGAATTGCGTCGTAATGCCTCCGTTGGATGTAAGTTGTCATGAAATGTGGTCAGAGACCACGTAACCACGTGAGAGTTTCCTGTTGTGTGAACTCTATCGATATTTTTAAAAATAATGTTTGATTGCCCCGAACTCAAGTTTCAATTTCTATTCATATTCACCGTTCATCGGGGCGGCTTTTTTTTAGAACGCAACACATGGTACCAAATTTACGTCACGTTGGTGATTTGGATGCACGGTGGGATTAATTTAAATATGTCATGTTGGTAACAATATCTAGCCGAGAATTCCTCAGACCTACATACGAACGAATGTGACGACATCGCTAAACGCACCGGACTATAAGAATGTTCTAGCGCAGGCGCAAAACTTAAAACAATTACTTCCGTCGTGTACGGCGTGTCCGTCAGTCTTCTCCAGCAAACAAGGTTGATCGTTATCATAAACCCTTTTTCAATGTGCGCCGAATATCGCCGAGGAGTGTGATTAATTACTCGCCAAGATTTAATTTAAGGCGTTTTATGGTGCGCGAGCGCGATCGCACGCCTCATAATCGAAGGCCTGTTAGAGTGAACCGATTTCAATCAAATTTGGTATGTGGGTTTATTAGGAGAAAAGACAGCTCAAGTTCGAATTTGGGTTCCGTCCGCCAATTTTCACCGGAGTTATGCCCCTTATTTGACGTAATTTGACTTAGAAAATCCCTGAAATTTGTTGTCCGGATGATAACTTTACTAGAGCCTATCGGATTCAATGATAATTTGGTATATTACTTTCTCCCACCAAAACACAGGTCAAGTTAAAATTTGAGTTCCGTCCGCCAATTTTTACCAGAGTTATGCCCCTTTTTTTTCCCAGAGAGGGCGTATTTTGCACGCCCAGCGTAGATTTTGTTACCAGAGTTACATCCCTTATTTGACTAAAAAATTTGAATTTTGTGTCCGTCCGAACAATTCACCTTGTAACTAGGGTGTTAATCATCAGATTTCGTTGTCCTTTAGCATGGTGATAGCACATATTGGGGGAAAGGGTACCCATATACTACAGGTTTCGTCCATTAATTTTTACCAGAGTTACGGCCCCTTGTGTGACTTGGAAATTTGTGAATATTGTTTTCGAAATAACATTTCAACTTGTAACTTGGGCAAGGATCTTCTGATTCAATTGTGCTTTGGTATGATGATAGCACAGTTTGGGGGAAAGTATAAGGACTTACTGCAGGTTTTGTCCATTCATTTTTAGCTCAACTTGACAGATATCTGTTAGCTCACCCTACAGGTCACGTCTCATACGATCATCTCCAAACTTCGTATAGATATTCGAGGTGACCTCTAGATGGGAGCCATCATTTTTTTTCGAAATTCTTTAAAACACATGGCCGCCAGCAGCCATCTTGGATTTCAAACTTGAATCCATCGGCACACGCTGCAGCCCGCATTTATTGGAGAATTGTTTTAAAAATTTACAGCCATGTTTAGGATCACATCTAGATGGGAGCTAACGAATTTGAATTTTTTTTTATGAAAACATGGCCACCAGCAGCATCTTGGATTTTGCATGACTAAATCGTTTTGGCACACCCCACAGAACACATCCCTCATCGGATCATCACCATTTGTGCAAACCATATATCGGATCTTCGGGGTGACCTCTAGATTGTAGCCATAACATTTCATCTTGGATTTTACTCTTTGTATGACTAAATCCTTCGGCACACCCTCTCAGTCAACATCTCTCATCTGATCATCAACAAACTTCATATGGATCTTCGAGGTGACTTCTAAATTTTTTCCAAAATTCTTTTAAAAAACATAGCAGCCATCTCGGATTTAAAATTTGAATCCATCGGCACACCCTGCAGCCCGTATTTATTGGAGAATTGTTTTGAAAATTTACTGGCATCTTCAGGATCACCTCTAGATGGGAGCTATCAAATTTGAATTTTTTTTTATGAAATACTCTTGGTATGACTAAATCCTTTGGCACACCCTACAGACCACATCCCTGATCCGATCATCCCCAAACTCACATGTATGTAGATCTTTTGGGTGACTATTAGATGGGAGCCATCAAAGTTTCTTGGATTTTACTCTTTTGTAGGACTCTATCCTTCTGCGCACCCAAGAGGCCAACTCCCTCATCTGATCATCATCAAACTTCATATGGACCTTTGGGGTGGCCTGTAGAATGAATCCATCTCACATTTTACTCTTTCTAATTGTATTATTGCATCCTTTGTCACTCCACTCCCTACAGCCAAACTTTTTCATCCGATTAATCCCAAACTGTTTATGCATATTCAGGGTAACCTCTAGTTACCAGTACATAAGCATATAAAGTGTCCGAGTTCCCTATCACTCTATGGACTGTAATATATGGCATGATCCTATTTCCAAGTTGAGCTACAGAGTTATTGACACTTTCATTACCAGAGTTACGGCCCTTGTTTTTATGTTTACCCATACCATAGTATGGTAAACATAGTGTCGTTGCCCGGATTGACCACTCGTCGTTCGTCCGTCTGTCTGTCTGTCCATCCGTCTGTCTGTCTGTCCGTAGACACTTTACGAGTAATGCGATAACTCAAACATTTTTTATCCGATCGAAACCAAATTTTGTATATGGGTTTCTCAGCCCAAAATACAGATCGAGTTCGAATTTGGTTTGATCCGAGATTTTGTTACAGAGTTATGGCCCTTTTTCAACTTAGAATTCACGCATTCTGCCATAACTCAAACATTTTTTATCTGATTGGAACCAAATTTGGTATGTGAGTTTCACAGCCCAAAATACAGATCGATTTCGAATATGGGTTTGATCCAATTAATTTTAAAGGAGTTATGACCCTTTTTCGAAAGAAAAAAAATTGAAAAAAAAAATTTACTTTTATAATAATAAAAAAAAAAAATGTCATTGACATTGTCATTTGTTTTCATTTAGATATTGATGGTTATGATAAAAGTTGATAAAAAGATTTCCAATGTGGACCTTTAATTTTTTTAAATAATTAAAAGTTTTTAAGTTAAAAAAATTGAAAAACTAACACCATTATAACTCTGCCAAGGGTACCCCGAATCACCACACCAAATTTGATTAAATCGGTCCAAAATCTTGTGTTATGTACTGGTAAATCTGTTTGGAGCAACATTAAATCCAATTCACCAATTGCCTTTGGACTACTTAGCTATTGATAAGGCTATATTATTTTCTGATGTCTCTTATGCCAATGTGAAAATAATCTGATAAAGAAGGCTATGGTATCTAATTTAAAATAAAGATTCAACAATAAACATCACATGCTATTAACAGTAGACATCTCTGCTGCAGAGTTATATCTTCAGATGGTCTGATATCATTATAATTGTTATTGGTTTAATAGAGGTCAGTGTTCAACATAAACAATTCCTGTGATATTTTGACAGCTCTGCTATATAATTGATATTAATGGGTCAGTGGTGAGGTTGCTTATCTGTATACTAGGACACATTATTATTGTAAAACTTAAATTGGACTCTCTTAACCCAAGTATTCCATGTCCAGGTCACACCTACACATTTAACCCATGGGCTTGCTGGCTGTGGTGGTTTAGCATTACAGATCCTGTACCAGTGCATTCTCTTATATAAATGCCAGTGACCCATAAATTTCAATAATTTGTGTTATGTACATTTGTCTATAATAGTACATAACAGTATACTCGCCAAGTGATGGGTTAACATCTGCCGATCGTGATCGGCCTCTCGTTTTTATTTTGTCTATGTACGAACATTTCAGCTTGTAACTCATGCATGGATCATCATCATCATCATCATATATGGTGATAGCCAGGGACCAGCCTAGACCATATTTTCAGGGCAAAGTGGCTTTGCCCTGCCACAAAAATAAGGCGAAGTGGTCGTTATCTAGGGAGAAGTGGGTGCTGCAAAATTAAATTAATCTGTAGTCGCTATTCAACGAAAATAGGAGAGATGTAATATGGCAATTAAACTTATGAAACAATGGTTAAAATATGGAGTCTTTATGTTCACATCTTGACTCTAATAAATATGAATAATCCCCAAACATAATTGTGAGAGAATAGCAGGATTTTATATAATGATTTTGGGAGAATGGCAGGATTTTTTTTTTTTTTTTTTTTGTATCAGCGGTTGTTTAAAAATGTCACCAATAGTCAAAACAAAACGAAATCCTGAATAATTTTACTCTGCTCTACTAGTAATCCCGTTTGAGATTTTAATATGCTTTACAAACAAATTTGGCGCGACCAATGAGTTGTAATCTTCATTGTAGGGACTGATAAACCCAAAATCGCACCAACCAAAGTAACATCTGAGGCTCGGACACCTGGCGATGTCACAGCTGTCAGTAATCAAGACCAAGTTGCGAACTTGCTTCCAGATTTAATCAATACAGGTGTTAATTATTTTTATAATACCATAAAAGTGGATTATTG
The DNA here is from genome assembly GCA_032622095.1 of Siphonodentalium dalli. Classification (NCBI taxonomy): domain Eukaryota; kingdom Metazoa; phylum Mollusca; class Scaphopoda; order Gadilida; family Siphonodentaliidae; genus Siphonodentalium; species Siphonodentalium dalli. The sequence goes on along the minus strand of CP136065.1, from coordinate 179,099,727 downwards.
TTTGCAATTACAGTTGGCAGTTGTAAGCCAAGTAAATTATCATGAATTATTTGGGGCATTTTGCCAATTTTCATTGGTCAACTTTGGAATTTTCAGGACAACTTGTACTTCGCCCGACTGCAAAATTAGGGTAAAATGAGCAAGATAAGAGACTCCTTTACCCACGTCACCCTCTAGGCTGGTCCATGGTGATGGCCCAGCATACCCACATACTATGGGTTTAGTCCATTCATTTCTACCTGAGTTACAGCCCTTATGTGACTTGGGAACTTTTGAATTTTGCATCTGTATGAAAATTTCAGCTTGTAACTTAGGCATGTATCATTGGATTTGGTTGTATTGATATCCCAGTTTAAGGGGAAAGAACATGAATACACACTTCTTGGATTTAGAAAACAACAAAAGTTTTCCATGTACACAAATATTTAGTATTGCCCACTCTCTGAACTAAGCGTCGGGGGCATACCTGTACTCCACGCTTGGTGTTGCACTTGTTATTTCAATATTAGCAAATCTTTCAGATTCTATCATTTCGTATTGACTATAGGGTTAATTTTGATACATTTCCGCAGAGTTTGCCAGAGAACCAGGCATACTAGTACTACATGTAAATTTTGCAGCCAGAACATTTTTGTCCACATTTTTACGATTTGACCCAATTTATCATTCCTGGGCGTTTGCGCGTATCCATTGCGCAGGTCAATGACACTTACTATATGTGAGGCTCCCTATGGGAGACTCATATATAAGAGAATGCACTAGCACTTTAATGCTGCACCAGTGCAGCTCCCGTCATGAAAGGGTTAATAACCAATGCTAACCAATGCGTCTACCATTGCTCCTCTGCCTGATGTCTCTGCATGATGCTGTGCTCAAGTGTTGACGAGAAGTACACTCCCTGAGTGGAGAGTGTGCTAACACTTTTTCTGCTGTAAACAGAGGAGACTCACAGCCAATTATCTCAGTGTAATATCGCCCACAGCGCTCACTCACTGTCATGTTGCTGTTTTCTCTGGATCATAGCATCCCTAGACTAGACTTTCTCAAAAGTATCAATTAGATATCTTTATCTCTGATTATCCGTGATATTTGTATGAATTACATGTTGTCATATGTTAGATGGTAGTTAAGTATTCAGTCCTTGGGCGAATTCTGCTAGTCATTTGTGTTGGGAGTTTACTGGAGTGAGTTCATGTAGAGGTACATCACTATTGATTTCTCATCACAAACAGTCGAAAGATGACTTAATTAGGAAGTAACTGTTCACAATCGTGTCTTGTAGGCTCTTGTCAATTCCATTGTTTAGCCCACAGCTCGATTCTTAACCCTTTCTATACTAAATGGATCCCCCCACTCTGTTATTAAAGTATACATTGGGCTTGTCCACTATTCATTTGGAGGGATGATAAGAATATATGAACAGACAATAGCCATACAAAATGATAAAACAAGTGCAGAATAATCATATTCATTGGTGGGAAATGTTTAAATAAGTTCAACAAATGACCTATTGTCGTTTGTTGAAGTTATTATCTGAACATTTCCTATGGGAGCTACTCATCAGTGAGTATTTAGTATAGAAAGGGTTAAACGCTAAACATATTCAGGGTAAAAATCAAGCCGAGTTTTAATAGTGTGCCTGTCATTTGCAGAATGAGGTCCCCAGAGGGTTAATTTAGTGATGCTATCCCACATAGCGGGCTAGCATCATTAAATTCACCCTCTGGGAACCTCATTCTGCTCAGGCCTCATCTTATCTGGAAAGTTTCTTTATTATCAAATTTCTATTGAAACATTTTCACATAGATTCTATTTCTTCTTCAGTTTAGTTTTTCTATATCCCCAAACATATTCCCAGACGACACATTGCTTAATCGAGGTTCCCAATGGGTGTACATAACAATATTCACCATTTGAGAGCTGATGCGGGCATGCAGAATGAGGTCCCCAGAGGGTGACTTCAGTGATGCTAGCCTGCTATGCAGGATAGCATCACTAAATTAACCCTCTGGGGACGTCATTCTGCAAATGATAGACATACTATAATCAGGCAGGGTGAAAATCATTACCAGTTAATCTTGAGATGTACACTAATGCCCTAAATAATCGACTCCTTAACCACAGCAGAATTATGGGTAACTTTTCAGGATTTAGTCGGAAATATGGCTTGTTGCCATTCATCAGAAAGCTCTCCTAAATAATCGACTCCTTAACCACAGCAGAATTATGGGTACATGTAACTTTTCAGGATTTAGTCGGAAATATGGCTTGTTGCCATTCATCAGAAAGCTCTCACTGAGAACTTTCCGATGAATGGCAACAAGCCATATTTCCGACTAAATCCTGAAAAGTTATCCATAATTCTGCTGTGGTTAAGGAGTCGATTTTTTAGGGCATTACTGTAGGTCAAATCTCCATAGATTTCCCAATTCTACTCTCTTCATGGAATGATTTATTGTTACTCTGACCTCATGTGAACTCAGTCCATCCATTAGGAACATTTCATGTACCGTAGCTTGGCTGAAGGGTATTGAGATTTTCACAACCAGCCTTTGCAATCAAGCCTTGTAATAGTGTGTCTGTCATTTGCATCACCAAATTCACCCTCTGGGGACCTCATTCTGCTTACACCTCAGCAGAATGAGGTTCCCAGAGGGTGAATTTGGTGATGCTAGCCCGCCATGCGGGATAGCAATACTAAATTCACCCTCTGGGGACCTCATTCTGCAAATGACAGACACACTATTTCAAGGCTTGTTTGCAATTCCTGTTGATTGGGAATTCTGGAAGCTCAGATGATAAGGTGCATTGCATATTAGATCATTTAATTTAATAGGCTGTCATGAACCATCCATTGATGTCAAAGCTGGGGCCAATGGGCAATATTTTTGGTAAATGGCCAAAGAAAATTTCATATGGCCAACCTTTTTGGCCAAAAAGTTTCAATCCAATTATAGTGAGCAATCATCTCTCAAATTATCATCCGATCTCCATTAGGGCAGCAACGATTCATCGTGAATTCAGTATCGCGATACACTTTCAAATGATATGCGTATCGTATCGTGTCATGTGTATCGTGATACAGGAAATCAAGTGATGTCTGAAGATGGCTTTGTGTAAAAAATCAAAACCTGCAATTATCTCTCAAGTTTACATGTATACATTACTACATGTATGTACACATGTAAAATTGACTCATCAAGCCAACAACTAAACTCCAAATGAACTGAATCTCCAGTTATTTACTTGTTTCTGATAATTCAGACCTGTGGTATTCATTTGGAAACATTAATTTAGTGTATCGTGATATGTATCTTAAATTGATCATGTATCGTGATTCGTATCATATCGTGACGAAGTGTATCATTGCAGCCCTAATCTCCATGAAACTCTCTCGTCTGAATGAATAACAATTTATAAAAAAAAATCACACATGTTTACTTATTAAAACAATGGTGATTAGTTGCTAGATCGGTGTAATTTCTTAATCAAGTGACAATACTTTAATGCTCAAGTCTTGAAATAGTGTGTCTGTCATTTGCAGAATGAGGTCCCCAGAGGGTGAATTTAGTAATGCTACCCCGCATAGTGGGCTAGCATCACCAATTCACCCTCTGGGGACCTAATTCTGCTTACACCTCAGCAGAATGAGGTTCCCAGAGGGTGAATTTGGTGATGCTAGCCCGCTATGCGGGGGTAGCATCACTAAATGCAAATGACAGACACACTATTTCAAGGCCTGTTACTGCTTGGTGGATTCAAAATGTAGGCATTTCAGTTTTCATTTATGTTTATATACAGTAATGCCCTTAATAATCGACTCCTTAATCACAGTGCTCAGAATTATGTGTAATTTTACAGGATTTAGTCGGAAATATGGCTTGTTGTCATTCATCGGAAAGCTCACTGAGAGCTTTCCGATGAATGGCAACAAGCAATATTTCCAACTAAATCCCTAATAATTACCCATAATTCTGCTGTGGTTAAGAAGTCGATTATTTAGGGCATTACTGTGTGTTGGTGGCTGGACCGATATCAGTATTTGCGGTTCCCATTCGTGCACATTTCCGTTATCACTTTTGTCCAGTTAGCAATTTTTCAGTTATTTTTGTGCTTGTTTCTTAATATTTTTGATTTGATTGTGGTTTTCCCGATGACCCATATGGTTCTTCAATTTGGCCAAAGTTTTTGAAAAATGGCCAAAAAAGTTCTCGCCAGCATGCAACCTGGCTGGTTGGTAGGCCACTATAAACTTTCCACTGTGTCCAGTGATGACCAAACTGGTTTAATTCAAAATAATTGCAAATTTGTGATCTATGCAGAGAGGATAACTATTGAAATATTTAGGCAAGTTATTCGGTTGCTTTTTGGGGGGTTGGAGATGGGGGAAGGGAATTGTGGTTTCTAGATGCAATGGAATGATTCCGAATGATTTACTATTCCAGTGAAATGTCCTTAGGTTCAACAATGAAACTGCCAATGTCATGATTTGGTATATCAACATTGCTAAACCCCAAACAAATGCTGGTTTGTCAGCAGTGCCCTTGTTGCACTTAGAAGTTAGTCATGAATATACACAACCGTGCCCTTGTTGCACTTAGAATTTACATCATATACACATCGTTGCATTGTGACTGGTGTGATGAGTCAGTTGTTTTTCCACTCAATGGATTGCATGACTTTTTGGCCTAATTGTCAGTGACATAATGGTATACACCCACAGGGGTGTTGTGCTTTAACTCTTTGATAACTCCATACTCGTTGATCAGTACATGCATGGTACTTCTGACACTTGGGGAATGTTTAAAGGAACTCAAGGTCTTCAAAGTGGATACATGCTAAATAACATAAACGTCTGTAAAATAGTTATTTATATCAAGAAGAATGTGAAAAAACACATTTCTATGTACAGTTATGCCCCAAATAATCGACTCCTTAACCACAGCATAATTATTGGTTATTTTTCAGGATTTAGTCGGAAATATGGCTTGTTGTCATTCATCAGAAACCTCGCCAAAATTTTCAAAGAAATCGATTCTACCACTCCATGGAAAACATCGTCTGAACTATGCTCAATTGTAAATATTTACATCTCGATTCGGGACACAACTATCGGCGATAAACAAACACAAATGATGTCACCATCGACAGTCATTGTATTTAATTATTATATAAGAATGACAGTGTGTGTTATCAATTTGGATTAATATTTGTAAAAAATAACTACCTTGAGCAAGAATGTTCTAAATTTCTGTTTGATCACACCGCCAGAGTGTTTCACATCACTTTAAAACAAACCAATTACAATACATGTATACTCAAGCCTGAGTTTAGTGAGGCTGTCATTTGCAGAATGAGGTCCCCAGATGGTGAATTTAGTGATAGCGGGCTAGCATCACTAAATTCACCCTCTGCGGACCTCATTCTGCTTAATAGGCCTCATCTTCTCTGGAAAGTTTCTTTATTATTAAATTTCCATAGAAACTTCTTCACATAGATTCTATTTCTTTTTTTAGTTTTGTTTCTCTATATTCCCAAATTGTCAGACGACACATTGCATGATCGAGGTTCCCAATGGGTGTAAATCACAATATTCACCATTTGGGAATTTCAATCTGAGTCTATGTCTCCCATCGCAGATGAGGCCATGCAGATTGAGGTTCCCGGAGAGTGAATTTAGTGATGCTAGCCCGCTATGTGGGATAGCATGACTAAATTCACCCTCTGGGGATCTCATTCTGCAAATGACAGGCACACTAAACTCAGGCTTGAATATACTGGTATATGAATGGGAGAGGCTTGAATATACTGGTATATGAATGGGAGAATATATTTAGTACAGGTACATGTAAGCCTTGCTACCCGGTCTCTTGAACCAAGCTGGCTTGGCTGACAGGAATGTTAAATGCAAATCATTTTTAAGATGCACCATTCTAGGAATCCAGGCTTGGGAGCCATTCCTGTTAGCCGGCCATCTCGCCGATATAAACACCTCCTTAGACCAGTGCAAGGAATCCTAGCAAGATATTGACTTGAACGGCTGCCTTATAATAATATGAGACACATTACCTCTGTGGACCTGGTGTATCATATTTATGAGAAAATTTAACAGGAGCACTCTAGCAGTGTTACTCAGGGGGCACTCACAGACATTGTACAGGCAATTTTATGTGTCTCTGACTACAAATGTCCAAATAGATGAAACCAATACTAATGAGTTAGAGAGAGCCTACTGTGGAGGAACTACATGTACATGTATTTCATGTTCAAACTTAACCCTTTGGTTACTGAATTGTTTCTCCCATTCTGTTGAAAAATTATACCTTGGAATAGCACATTGTTCATAGGAGGGGTGGTTTAATAATAAAAGTTAATTGGTTAATACAGCAGTCAGCCGTGCCGAAGCCATTTGCTGATGCAAGCTGGGCCAGGGCAGGGCCAAACAATCTGAATTAAGAGCACTGGTCATTTAGAAGGAATGTTTAAATAATACATTGAACAAACAGACATTTGGGAACTTTATTGTCTGAGCATTCCCCAAGATTATACCATAACTCAAAAGCTTGTAATAGTTGACAAAGTGTTAGATGCCTGTGGCAGTTTGAGCCTGAATTTATATCTAATATTTTGTCATATTCTTTCCGGTTCCAGAGATGTAGGCCCATGAATTTAAAAAAAACTTTTTGTACAGAGGTTATTTGTGTCAAAAGACTTTCAGAAGTCACAGAAATTTCCATTTCGGATACAAAAAGGTTCTTTTTTCCTCCAGTTGTCTTTTGCATAAAGATTGAATGGAAAATTATACATGTATGACGAGCAAGATTTTCCGAGTTGCATCAACAAGTTTGCTAAAATCTTCTAATTTTGTAATTTCAAAGTTTTTTATTCAAAAGTATGCAGTAGAGTAATGCCCTAAGTAATCGACCCCTTAACCACAGCAGAATTATGGGTAATTTTTCAGGATTTAGTCGGAAATATGGCTTGTTGACATTCATCGGAAATTTCTCCCTGAGAGCTTTCCGATGAATGGCAACAAGCCATATTTCCGACTAAATCCTGAAAAATTACCCAAAATTCTGCTGTGGTTATGGAGTGGATTAATTAGGGCATTACTGTAGATAGCCATCTGTACAGAAATTTGCTGCCAGCTTTGTGAATGTAGCCCAAACTTCCTGATTTTTTGTAGAAATTCTGCTATCAAAACAATAAAAGAATTTGTAACCTCAGGTAGCTAATTTTGATGGTGATGTAATTCAAATTGGTCACATATGTTGCTTGCTGAGGAAAAATATCTATTAGCACATGGTAAAATACTTATTTTTAGAAATTGTGTATATTGCCAGTGTGGGATTGTTCACTGTTAGAAGCTTAATGACAAACTATGCCTGGCATCAATTAGTCTCTATGAAGACATGCCCTGTAAATCCCCCTTTGGAATGTTATCATTGTTCACAGGCAAGCCTGAGTTTAGTGTGCCTGTCATTTGCAGAATGAGGTCCCCAGAGGGTGAAATTAGTGACGCTATCCCCTATAGTGGGCTGGCATCACCAAATTCACCCTCTGGGGACTCATTCTGCATGGCCTCATCTGCTATGGGAGACAAAGACTCAGATTGAAGTTCCAAAGTGAATATTGTGATGTGCACCTATTGGGAACCTCGATTATGCAATGTGTCTTCTGCCAATTTGGAGATATAGAGAAACTAAACTAAAAAAGAAATAGAATGTGAAGAATTTTCTATATAAATTAGATAACAAGGAAAATTTCCAGAGAAGATGAGGCCTAAGAAAATGAGGCCCCCAGACTGGGCCCAGAGGGTGAATTTAGTGATGCTAGCCCAAATTCACCCTCTGGGGACCTCATTCTGCAAATGACAGGCACACTAAAGTCAGGCTTGTTCACATGTCTTGTTTCCAGACAGTAACATCCACTGTGTATTTTGTATTTGTATGCATATGATTTTTAGTCAGGCATAAATTTTACCCTCAATACAGTTCAATATTAATTAATATTCATTAGGTAAAAAACCCAGATATTTGTTTTGGGGATTCCATAATGACCCTATTTTGCAGCCCCTACCAATTGGTTAAAACAAATAACATTTTTCAATATCTGCTTCGTTATTCATTTGTAGGCATGTTTTGATTATAGGACTGACCCTCTTTTACTCTTTTACCCCCCCCCCCCCCCTTCCTTTTACATATACCCTTCCATGACTGGAGAATTCTGCAATTTTGTGAAAACCCTGTTCCAATGCATTCTCTTATATACATAGGAGTCTTCCATAGGTGAGAGCTTTCCGATGAATGGCAACAAGCCATATTTCCGACTAAATCCTGAAAAGTTACCCATAATTCTGCTGTGGTTAAGGAGTCGATTATTTAGGGCATTACTGTATACATTATATTGTCCATGTTGTGCGCTACATAAAATGATAAAATACCATGAGTGCATTGTGTCCCTGGCCTTTCAACACCCACACTCTAATGCTTTCAATCCTTCACAGTAAGATTCACTCTTCCTACCTTATACATGTATAGTCGGCTAGATAGTGTACTGACTGGTACATTGTGACAGCATTGTTCAACATATCATTGCCAAATAGTGCATGAACATTATTAATTCATTGTGGTGTAAATGTACCTGTTTGCACTAATTTTAATTGGTACAAACGAGCCAACAAGAGATACCAGTATACCTATTATTATTAGTAATGGCAACAGCCACTGGCAACCGGTCAAGCATAGTTTCAGCCAGAGAGCCATTTTGCCTCCCTTGGGATGGCCTATTTATGGGCTTTTTTTAGTTTAGAAGTAAATGTATTTTGATGAGTTAAAGATACCTTGGCGGTGGGTATGCTGTTAAAATATTCAGCTCCATCAAAAACCGCCATAAACAGAAAGATATAGTAAAATATAGACAGACTTTGTTCTTATACCAATAAGAAATATGGCATAAACAGTACATGTATGTTATTGTCAAATATTTTTCCTTTGTTATGTAAACAAAAGCAAAAAAACGTTACAGAACCTGGCTTTTGTTTAGATCTGAATATGGTAAACATAAAGAGCGTTATTTGTAACTGTTTTTCTGATATGGAAATAATAAAGAGCGTTTATATCATTTGTGTGTGATTAACCAATAGAATTGCGCTATGTTATGTAAACAGAAGCAAAACGTCTGTAACATGAGCACTTCTTGATTACGTACACCATCGGCATCGTACGTCTTGACGACAATATACTATTTACGTGCTGATTATGTTTGGAATATGAGCAAAACTATATATATTTTAATATTCCTTCTGTTGATGGCGATTTGAACAAATATGAATATTTCTGCAACGAACGCCGCTGTGCGTTTAAATACTGTTGTGAATCATATATAAATATAGCATTATTTAACTTTTAGGATAATTAAATAACATTGGTCATGTTCGAAAATTTAATCTAATTTGTCAAACTCCATGCAGGGTTTACCTCCCTTGGTGACTTGGTAAGACCGCTGCTGTCGGCGACTTTTTACCCACATTTGGTGGCCTTCCGCGGTATTAAAATATGTACTTAGCGAGCAGAGCAAAATGCTGCCGTTATTAAGCACACAAAATATCAAACAAAATTTGTGTGGTTTGTACCTTAAGTTTGGAAAGTCTCACCAGAACCAAAGAACTATATTTCGAAACGGTGTGATTTGGCTCGCCGATTATTTTATCAACACAAAAGTCTAAACGCACATGGACGACAATATCCCGACAACACGCATGGCAAGTCTGACACAAGAGTTCTAATTTGCTCCAATTTTGACGAGTTGCTTGCAAAAATCATCAACAAAACTACCGCCGTGATCCTCCATTCTGTCATTAACTTTTTAGTGCAGGAATTGTTCTCAAAGCACTTTGGAAATTTGACTTTGGGGCGACCGGCTTTCGCCATTTTGTTTGGAAAACCCCGCGCTAAATATAGAAACGACACACTAGTACCCAGCCGATGACAGAGTCAGAAAGGAAGTATGACTGGTGCGCTCCGGTAGAGATTGTTAATTTGTGGGAAATGGAGTGACAAGTCCAATAAAACAACATAATGTGTTTACACTTCTTCCATGTGACAAGGTCGCTACTTTATCTTACAACTGAATATCAGCAACTGCCATTACTGCCAATGTTTTGTATAAAATTGAAACAAATTGCTGCAGACATTATCTTAGTGTCATGCTGTGGGAGTCTGCAGATATAAAAAATTCATTGTGTTGGATCATGCCAAGGACTACTGAAATAACAAGGACTATCTTGATAATTAACAATTTTAGGCCAGACCCAACCATAGGCTGCCATGGACCAAAAAACTTAAAATGTACAATAATGCTCTAAATAATCGACTCCTTAACCACAGCAGAATTATGGGTAACTTTTCAGGATTTAGTCGGAAATATGGCTTGTTGCCATTCATCGGAAAGCTCTCGGGGAGAGCTTTCCGATGAATGGCAACAAGCCATATTTCCGACTAAATCCTGAAAAGTTACCCATAATTCTGCTGTGGTTAAGGAGTCGATTATTTAGAGCATTACTTCATGTGTAGAGCATGCAGCTACAAGCGGTTCATTGGCCTTTTAAACGAAGAAAGATTTCTGGCCTAGGAAATATTTTAGCCTCAGCATATTTTTGCTAATTAACCCTTCCATGACTGGAGCTTTCTGAAATTTTTTGAAAACACTGCTAATACATTTTCTTATATAAATGCAATTCTCCCTAGCATATATATATTAGAGAATACATTTGACAATACGGTATTTACCTTTTGTAAGCCAGTGCATTCTCTTATATATGCGAGGCTCTATATATATAAGATAATGCACTGGCACAGGATCTTTGATGTTGCACAAGCGCAGCTCTCGTCATGAAAAGGTTAACAGGACTGCCTTCATGTATTTGGTTTAGAAACTTTAGGTAAGGACAGGGGAACCAAAGATAATTTTAATTGTGGCCCAACAGATAACTACCTGTAATATTCAGTGAGTTCATCCATGATGAATTTACTCAATCAGGTGTGTTATAATTCATTTGCACTTTGATGTTCTTAGAGCCATTAATCATCGGAGGATGACTTACTTTGGCAGTGTCACCAGCGGATGAATGCTCCCAGCGGGTATCACCGCAGGATGATGCGCACAGAGATAAGAATTAATTCTCATCACAGACAGGGCCGGTGACCTGCTCCGAATCACCCGGCCACCTGAAAAAATATAACTACGCATGTTTTAAAGCACTGCTGGTTATTGATCCAAGTTTGCATAAATCTTATCCAAGTTCTCTCATACGTACATGTACTGCGTGGGTGATACAAAGGGGAGATTAAGGCTGTCGGGCTATGCTCTCTGTTCACCACTTGGGACTTGCATGATTTCTGTGGGACCTTGAAGCTTGAACACCTGGAATAGCATTCGAGGCCTTTAAAGTGTTTAACACTTTTTTTTTTTACTAAATAATCATTAAGGAGTAGTTTCCTTAGGAACAAGCCTGAGTTTAGTGTGCCTGTAATTTGCAGAATGAGGTCCCTAGAGGGTGAATTTAATGATGCTATCCCGCACAGTGGGCAAGTATCGCAAAATTGCACCTGTAGTTATGTGATGCTAGCTGTGCACATTGATTTGGTTGCAGCTGTAGTTATGTGATGCTAGCTGTGCAATTTGATTTGGTTGCAGCTGTAGTTATGTGATGCTAGCTGTGCACTTTGATTTGGTTGCAGCTGTAGTTATGTAATGCTAGCTGTGCACTTTGATTTGGTTGCACCTGTAGTTATGTAATGCTAGCTGTGCACATTGATTTGGTTGCACCTGTAGTTATGTAATGCTAGCTGTGCACATTGATTTGGTTGCACCTGTAGTTATGTAATGCTAGCTGTGCACATTGATTTGGTTGCACCTGTAGTTATGTGATGCTAGCTGTGCACATTGATTTGGTTGCACCTGTAGTTATGTAATGCTAGCTGTGCACATTGATTTGGTTGCACCTGTAGTTATGTGATGCTAGCTGTGCACATTGATTTGGTTGCACCTGTAGTTATGTGATGCTAGCTGTGCACATTGATTTGGTTGCACATGTAGTTATGTGATGCTAGCTGTGCACATTGATTTGGTTGCACCTGTAGTTATGTGATGCTAGCTGTGCACATTGATTTGGTTGCACCTGTAGTTATGTGATGCTAGCTGTGCACATTGATTTGGTTGCACCTGTAGCTATGTGATGCTAGCTGTGCACATTGATTTGGTTGCACATGTAGTTATGTGATGCTAGCTGTGCAGCTGCTGGCAGTCTGCAGAACTTCTTCAGATTCTCTCTCTGTTCCTGTCAATTGCTATTTTACAGTCCCCAGAAATCAATTTGTGAGTCCAGTTTCCTGCAGGAAGCTTGATTCAAGTGGGATAGATAATTATCTTCCACTTTTCTTAATATCCAGAAGGGCACTCTGAGGGATTTAGGGTCAACAACTGTACGGGAACCTTGCTGAGCTTGACAGGAGACCATACAGAGTAATGCCCGAAATAATCAACTCCTTAACCACAGCTGAATTATGGGTAACTTTTCAGGATTTAGTTGGAAATATGGCTTGTTGACATTCATCAGAAAGCTCTCACTGAGAGCGTTCCAATGAATGGCAACAAGCCATATTTCCAACTAAATCCTGAAAAGTTACCAATAATTCTGCTGTGGTTAAGGGAGTCGATTATTTAGGGCATTCTGAAGCCAATAATTCTTCTGTACCAGAACATTCCTCTTAACCATTCTTTACTATATACTCATTGATGAGTAGTTTCCATGGACCATTTGTTGAACTTATTATTTGAACATTTCCCACCAATGAGTTTAGTGTGCCTGTCATTTGCAGAATTGGTCCCCAGAGGTTGAGTTTAGTGGCACTATCCTGCATAGCAGAATAACATCACTAAATTCACCCTCTGGAGACCTCATTGTGCTTAGGCCTCATCTTATAGAAACTTCTTCACGTAGATTCTATTTCTTTTTTAGTTTAGTTTCTCCATATCCCCAAATTTTCTCATGGATTTGGGTAGATCATGTCATGAATCTCGACTCTATCTTCGTCCGTAGATCATGCCATGAATTTCTACTCTGTCTAAAACCCATAGAGATCATAATCCACCAGTACAAAACTTTTTGAAGTCTTGACAGGGAACCTTATAAAGTCGTAAACATACTGCCGAGAATATATTTCTTTGTTAATAGCTGTTTCTTGATATTCTATTCATCAGTAGGTGAAGGTCCCAGCTCAAGATTACACTATTTAACTCTTTCGCTGCCAAACGCGCATAAATGCGAACTTCGAAGACGCTGCCAATCGCGCATTTTTGCGAATTTGGTATGTAGTCTAATGTATGGGATATAACTCTATTCTTTCCGGCATCATGGCGGCATGTTTGACGGTGTACAATGTATTTATCTGTAGTACTGCTGCGCGCAAACAATTTAAAGCGACAATGTCCTCAAGGTCATTCTATTTCTGACGTTATGGGAGTACAGTCAGAGCCGGAATATTGCGTCATTGTTGTTAGCACGTGGTTATCAGTCGAAAATGGCTGCTCGCAAAAGACTCAGGACTGAAGCAGTTATTGTTATTACCTCTATACTCTAATGATCGAGGGGCGCCTGCGGCGCATAAGATACTTTTACCTATTATTTATGTGGGCAGTAGCCTCTATAGGGGCGCCTGCGGCGCATAAGATACTATGGGTGGCGGGATGGGGAGGTGGGTGAGTAACTAACCTCTACACTCTAATGATCGAGGGGCGCCTGCGGCGCATAAGATACTTATACCTTTTATTTATAATACACCTTTACTGATTTTGAACAACCCTTGTCTATTGTATCGTTTTCCAGTGGTGATAACAGGCAACTAAATTAATTATGCTGGTGAGTTGACCATGCGTATTCCCGCGTGACCCATATAATTCACATAAATCATCGTAAAACCTAATTTTCCTGAAATTCAAGATGACCGTCAAGATCACGTGACTTATAAGGGGCGGAGCAGGGTCATATGTCCCCCTGCAGTTATATATACATATGGGTATGGTTATATATATATATCTATATTTGGAATTGTACCTATCAGGGAATATTCAAACAACAAAAGCCCGAACTCAACAAAGTGCGCCATTGTATCCCATTTTGCTACAAATAGGTGGCAACTTGCATAAACCCAAGATGGACGCCAAGGTCACGTGACCTATTTTATGTCCAAAGTGGGTTCATATAGGTTACTCCCGTGTACCTTACTGTTGGACATCGTATAATTTGGTTGAAAATTAGAAAACAAACAACACACCCATTCATACCCACACAAACTGTACATATACCGGCAAATAACCACTAATCCAAGATGGCCGCCAATGTCACGTGACCTTGGTGGGCGTGTACACGGTGGCATTCGACAGGATATACCTATGTCTATATACATGTGAAATTTCAACTAATTATATTAGAAACTGCTTGAGATATAATGTATTACCCATATATACCTGAAATACATGGATATATGTACAGGATGCGTGGCACTGTGGTGGCGGGTGGCAGCGAAAGAGTTAAGGGACTTTGTGGGCGATTTTGCTTTGCGCCATTTACAATCATTAAATTTGTTCAGGGTAATTAATTCAAGGTTTTTTTTGCGATATCAGCTCACTAAAGTCACTAAAAAGCATACATTTTCGAGCTGGGACCACCCCATACTTTTAAGTTGATTAATGAGGAACAAATATAAATACAGAAATAAATTTCTTGCCCTGCTTGTTCACTGTTATAAAGTTCCCTGTCAGAAGGGGTCAGAACATCAAAAAGTTCCCATGTTTTTTCATAACATCGAAACAATAATGCAGGTTACATATTTCTTGTTTGATACATGTTCCTGAATAATATATTTCAATGTTGGTGAAGGTCGCAGCTCAAAAGTACATGATTCAGAATCAAACATTGATTACTCTTTCTCTTAATGAGGATAATCACCTTGATTGTTTTGATTCCTTTCACTGTTTGCTATCAATTAAGACAATCCATCTTCTGAACTACCCCATAGTGCTACCTGTCAATTGTTTCAGATAATCAGAAAGGAATGTTGTCAATAAGTGCAGTATATAATGGTTTTAAATGGACCGTGTCACCTAATCTCTGACTCATGCTGGTAAAATGTGTCCTGAATAACTTCAGACCCACATTATACATAACTATACAAGGCATGAAACATACAGCAGTGTGGATGCACAAGGAATCTGGGGTCAAGTTATGAAACTTATAGAAGCCCCTTTCCCCTGGAAAAACAACTGCTAATGAGTGTTACGATGGTGTACAGGAAATAAAGCAAGAGTTATAGGATTTGTTTTGAGGATGGTGCCCCAGGTGTCCATGATGTAAATTGATGCCCAGTGATCATCATTCCTCAGATGAATGTACATGATGTGACTGTAGCTGTGAAACATAGTATCGGACATATGGGTGAAAGGGTGACTGTTTCAAAAATATATACACATACATGTAGGTTATCGCTATAGTGTGGTATGCCAAAAAGCTAATCATTGACTAGGCCCACACAAAAAAAAACGTCTCTGTTTCCGGTACCCCGGCTTGGCTGAGATTTTCTTGTCGGTCTCAATTTTTTTTATTATCCAGAAGCCCATAGTAACATGCCCGTGTGTCAATATGTATTGTTTTCCCCAATACAAACGGCAGAACTAAACACCCATCACATACACAACTGATGCATCATTCTGTAGGCCAGTGTATGCGATTGCGCATTCTAGATATAAATAAGACAGCCCGGTTGGCCATGCTGCGCAGTGAATAGTGGGGCGTAAATCAATCTATGCCCTAGCGAGTCACTTCGAAACTCCCCCCCCCCCCCCCCCCCCCCCCCCCCCCGTCTTTTGTGGGGTGTGTATTTTAAAAATTACAATGTATTATACCGTAGCTCCCTTAAATTCCTTCGCTGAATTGGGTGCAAACCATACTTGAAAGTCAACTCTGTTCGTTGACAAAATTAGCAGTGAAAAGCATGTGCGTTTTGGCGGGAGAATGACATTCGTATTTGGTAATTAGCCCTGGGAATTAGCATCTGCATATAATACAATTGCGATGTTCAAATCATCTAGTCGTTTCCACATGCGTGCTCAGGAGTCAATGTGCTAGGACAGCAAAGATGCATCGTAATTTCAATGCATCAAAATTCTTTATCTGCATTGCATCGTCATTTTACGGTACCACGATGTATCACAATTTATGTTTTGAATAGCAGTGCTCAGAAGATTCCTACTGAACACAGTTGTTGGAAATTTGTGTCGAAAAACCTGAACAAATAGCCATTTCCACTACTATAAGTACTAGTACTATATAGACTTTAAATTAGTAGTTCTGTCAATTTATCACACACTATTTGTAACAAATTAGAAATAGAAAAATTTGCTTCAAGGCACACATATACAGTAATACCCTAAGTAATCGACTCCTTAATCACAGGAGAATTATGGGTAACTTTTCAGGATTTAGTCGGAAATATGGCTTGTTGCCATTCATCGGAAAGCTCTCATATTTCCGACTAAATCCTGAAAAGTTACCCATAATTCTCCTGTGGTAAAGGAGTCGATTACTTAGGGCATTACTGTATTCTTTGTAGAGCTGTCCATCATTCTTTATTTTGGAGTGAAAATTATCGGGTTCAACAACTTGAGTTAGCATCGTGATGTGCATCACATCGTAGAGAAAAAATGTGCATCTGTGTGTGTGTGTATTGGGGCCCATGGTGACTCAGTTGGTTGCATGTCACATTAATCCAACACAGCTGATAAAGCTCAGGATTTCTGAACTAATGAATGCTGCCATTTTACAAACACTTCACTGAAGCAGCGATACATGTACAT
This sequence comes from Siphonodentalium dalli, assembly GCA_032622095.1. Classification (NCBI taxonomy): domain Eukaryota; kingdom Metazoa; phylum Mollusca; class Scaphopoda; order Gadilida; family Siphonodentaliidae; genus Siphonodentalium; species Siphonodentalium dalli. The sequence goes on along the minus strand of CP136065.1, from coordinate 179,082,813 downwards.
TCATTATGCTAATTTACGTGCATCCAACAATCAAGGTGCCTATTTCATATATGGGTACGACGAATCAAGCACAGTACGAGAGACCTTGCTCAAGGGTCACCACTGTGTGCAAGATTTGAACAGCGTATGACTTAATATGACCAAGCAACTCAATAGTCCGTCGGCAGGTGGCAAACTCACATTGCTGTGTTCACAGAACTACAAGCCGAACACTTTTATCGATGGAGCATAGAGCTGCCGTTTATAATATTATAACAAACCTCTGTTTCAGCCCTACTTTAGTAATCTATTATAATTATATGTACTTATTATCTCATTTCAGATTTACAAAAATTAGAAAGAGAAGCTCGAATATGTCGCATGCTGAAGCACCCTAATATAGGTATGTCTGTCATATTAGAAAGTCCATGTTCCTAGGCAAAGAAAAGACATCTTTGTTCTGGTTTCTCAACTGACGCTGTTTGTTATCCCTTTCTATACTAAATAATCATTGACTAGTAGTTTTCCTTCAGGAAATGTTCAGATAAAACTATTAAGTTCAACAAAAGGCCATCGTTTGTTGAACTTATTATCTAAACATTTCCCACGAATTAATAGGAATCCTTCTGCCCTTGTGTTATCTGTTCATCAACTGTCATCTGCTAATTTATACTGAGCACCCCACACTGAACACTCGTATGTATAATTTTATAACTGATGTAGAATCCATTTAGTATGCAATGGGTTAAACTACTTACCCTTAAAAAATTTATGGTACAGAAATTCTTATGTTGCACACAATTAACACAGTAAAAAGAACGACCACTCTCCAATGTCTCAAACTAAGTTTTTGTTTAAAATTACTTCACATGTAGACAATTAGAAATATTCTCAACAAAATCTCTTAATTAAAGTACAATTTAACCTCACATAACTCTTTCATGACAAGAGCTACGCTGGCGCAGCAGTAAAAATCCTGTGCCAGTGCATTCTCTTATATATGGGAATCTCCCATAGGAAGCCTCTATAGGAGACACATATATAATAGAATGCACTGGCTTACCATGTCAAGGTAAATATCTACATGGGAGAATGCATCGGCACAGGGTTTTCGCAAAATTTCAGGAAGCTCACCATGGAGGGTTAAACTGAGTCTTAAAAATACATGTACATGTAGTTCAAATACTATAAAAAGGATATTTAAAATTAGCAGCCTGCCATATCTAAATGTTTATGCCATGTATCTCCAACTAAATATTTAATTTGCTTTGGCCTTTATATAGGTAGGTTTCTCCGACTCCCAAGAAAAAATCTATGTTTTGTTGAATTTGTGTGCCAGTACATCAGCCAAAATTGTAATGTGTCAGAACTTAAAAGCCTGTGACGTACTATTATGTGGGAAGTCTAGACACTTAAGTTCGCAGTACATAAAGGACATGAATGGGAGTTCTTCCAAGGAAGTATTGTTGCTTTTATGAATTATAAGCAGGGACGCCAGAAGCACCAAAGGGCAAGGGGGCAAACCAGTCAGGAGGGCACTTTTCGGGTACCCACTGGACTCCCCTGGGTCAGGGCAAGGGGGGCAAGTGCCCCCCGCATGCCCCCCTTCTCCGGCGTCCCTGATCATAAGTACGCTCTGACATATTCTGCTTTCATGATCTCAGATTCATGGGTGCCATATGTGTTATATATATGATTTCTATACATAGTCACTATATCATTACCACCTCACAATGAAGTTGTAGCATTGTATACTGGAATCAGCTGGGTCATCCATCCTTAACTGGTTCAGTGCTGAAAGCCCATATTTGGACCCTATGCAAGAGTGCTGGAAGCCCAGATATGGGCTTTGGCAATGACACTGTCTTGTTTAGCCAACTCTTGTTTAGTTTAATCATTTAAATAGCATTTGTCAGGTAATATTTCAGAAATACTGTTACATATATAATTAAATTGGGACATTGTTAAGTTTGAATGGATGCCGACCAATAAAATTGTCAGAAAAGGTACTTATATCGCGAAAAGTTTGAGAAAAATTACAAATGTTTTGCCCTAAAGGCGGCCGACAACCAAGCTCATAACCATAACCTAATCCGACATCCATGCAGGCTCATATCGATAACCTACTTTGACAAACAGACAACCAGGCTCATAACCATAGCCTAATGAGACATCCATGCCCATAAGGCCTAAAAAAAAATATTATTTGTTTCCTATTACGGTGCCAAAAAATTCCAGGTAGGTAGGTAGGGATTTTTTTTTTTTTGGTAATATTATTTTATTTTTCCCCCGAACAGTTAAGAAGTACCGGTACATTAATGCTTACTCTTTATACTTGTGTTAAGGCTGTCCATGTATATTGCAAGTAAACAGTTAATGTAGCACAATAATATGATAGGTATTGTCAATGTGAACAAACAAATGCCTCCCAGGCACTCAATTATGCAGCTCTCTTGTAATTATTCTCTCAGTTTAGATTGTGGTGGCACATCTTCCTCAGAGCACAATATTGATATATCAACAGGCCCAAGACATACACCATAATAGGGCTTTTCTATTACTTTATCATAATATAACTTGTATGATATTAATTCAAACCTCACTTAAATATTTGGTCATACACCTCAGGACCTAAGACACATATCTCACATGCGCCTCAGACACATTGCACAGGGTGTAAATGTTCCTCAACTGCACTGAAATATAAAGTCCCACACCACACTGAAAATGGTACCACAGGCCACACCTTGACTGAGGTACCACACCTCAGCATTCAAATTGGCCCCCAACTTTGAAGTTCCTTATACACACTGGCATATGCATGCTTGTAAGTTTGATACATCATACACCCAAACAAACCAGTAGATAATTTCATGTGCTTTTTTAGTGCCCATCACAGAAGGGTGTTTGATATGGTAGACATGCAGTCATCTTTATACTGTCTGTATACATACTAGTAACTATGCATGAACACTATGAATCCTTGATTGACTGGGGAGAGGAACTTCTGATATAGAATGTCGTCTATATGAATATTGCTCTCTAACAGATAAGACTTCCCACAAGACATGGGAGTTGAACAAACAAGATTACCACAGGCAGGTTTTAAAGACTGCAGATTTATTGGTGAGATTGGGATTCATCTGCAACCACAAATGGACATGTATTTTAATAGAAGTAAATTGTTTTTGAAACTTCCATCTAAAATTATTGCTGCTTAATGTAAACATAGTATATATAGTATATATTTAACGATATAGATGTGTTTACATGCCAATTACATGCATTTAAAAAAAAAAAAAATTTTTTTTTGGGGTTGAAATATTTTTTTTGGGTTGAAATTTAAAAAAAAAAGTTCAGGTCGGCCCAATTTCGGCAGGTCGGTCGGGTAACCGGAAACACAGATGTTTTTTTTTTTGGCCTAACCATAGCCTAATGAGACATACAGACTCATAATCATAGCCTAATGAGACATCCAGACCCATAACCATAGTCTAATGAGACATCAAGGCTCATAACCATAGCCTAATGGCTAATGAGACATCCAGGCCCATGGGCATAGCTTAATGAGACATCCAGACTCATAACCATAGCCTATTGAGACATCCAAGCTCATAACCATAGCCTAGTGAGACATTCAGGCTCATAACATAATCACAAATGTATATATGGGGGGTCAAATTTGAGAAAAGAGTGCAAATTATCAACTCCGAGCATAAAATTCAATAATTTTCTGTTTGTTGAAAAATATATACACATTTTATTACGTGTACGTAGGATATTTAGCAGCGAACCAGTTAAATCTGCATCCATCTCTGTCTGTCCATGGGTGCAACTTTGTCCGAAGTTTTGTTCATTCATTTTCTGTAAATTATTTTAAAACTTGCCACAGATGTTTATGATCATGGGTACTTGTGCATCTGCGATTATGAGATTGTTCCTGAAGACTTACTTTAAGCAGAGTTTATATATCTCCATTTTCCGCTCAGATATTTGTGTGCAAAAACAAGATTTTTTCCATGCTTTCATTTCCTCAATTCTTAGTCATTTGTTTTGAAAATTGGTAAAGATAAAAACGGATTCAAGGCATTCAAAGTACAGTAATGCCTTAAATAATTGACTCCTTAACCACAGCAGAATTATGGGTAATTTTTCAGGATTTAGTCGGAAATATGGCTTATTGTCATTCATCGGAAAGAGAGCTTTCCGATGAATGGCAACAAGCCATATTTCCGACTAAATCCTGAAAACTGAGAGCTTTCCGATGAATGACAACAAGCCATATCTCGGACAAAATCCTGAAAAATTACCCATAATTCTGCTGTGGTTAAGGAGTCGATTATTTAGGGAATTACTGTAGGTTCATGCAAAATAACATCAAATCTGTGAAACAACTAGTATCATCAACAGTTACATCTTAAAATAGATTGACTTTGTTCTTATTTTCATAATTTTATACTCTCCAATAATGACATATCACATGTCAGAACCACTGTTATATAAACATTACTGTTACAGTGGCATTATCGATCGAAGTTCAATTAGTCCAATAAGATACCAAAGTTTAATAAAAACGTGACGGTAAATATTGGAAAAGTTCATAGCATTGGAAAACATTCTGAAAATCATATTTAGACTCTGATTAAACTGGCACATGATGTTTTATGCTGCACCAGAGCAGCTCCAGTCATGAAAGGGTTACTTAGCATCGGCTATCGGCTGAGCCAAGGTAAACAGAAATTTCATTGGCAATTTTTTGGCTGAGGCAAATCTCATAACATGCCCATGTTTTGTGCAAAATTGAAGCAAATTGCTGCAGTTATTGTCTTAGTCGCACTATGGAAGTCTGCAGATAAAAAAAAGGTCATTGTTGAATGCAAAGGACTACTGAGATAACAATTATTACACATACATGTACATGTATCTTGATAATCAGCAATTTTATCGAAGCCAACCGATTTCTGCCATGGATGATAATAGGACATGTTCTAATTGTGAACTTGTATGTGTAGAGCATGCAACTACATGTACATGTATGTGGATCCTAGGCTTTTTAGCCGAGGAAATATTTCTGGCCTGGGCAATTTTTTAGCATAGGTAAATTTTGCTAATTAACAGAGCTGTTATATTGATACATTTCCACCTGTGTCACCATGTTTAATACACCATAAACCCAGACTAGATATTTATCCAGGGATGATGGCCGGATGCATGTTGTGTCAGTCAGTCAGGAATGGCTCTCACTTCAATGGCCATAATTGATTAGAAATAGAATCATGGCCCATCGGGGAGGAAATTGCTTGTAGGGTAGACTTTATTATGTGATTTGTCACAGGGGGATGTGCGCTACCTCTGGGCATTATGTGGTGACATCAGTTAAGCACGGACTCATTGTTCTTGATTTATTGACTAACAAAGCGGGGTCTTTGATCTTGCCAAGTATATTAGTCAGTCGATGTCGTCATTACATACTCAAATAGGTTAAAATGGTGATAAATATTGGAATAATGGTCCATCCTATACCGGCATCAGCTGTGTGGCGTTATAACTGTTGCTGGGATGTTGTTACTTTATTGTCAGACATTGAATTTGATAGAGGGGGAGTGGTTCTCTTTTTAATAGGCCCCTGCGAACCGTTCGAGATTCGGTTCTATTCAAAACCAACACAAATATTCAGTTTGGTTCGCAACATTTTGCCAGGATTTCGGATATATCGGACCATCAGATTAATGAGCGTTGAATTGAACTGGAAAAAACTACATGTACATGTATATAGTGATCTCATTTTAACACTTCTGTCATTCTCCACTTCAGTGCATTTCTTGAACTTTATTTGGAAATTTTTATTATATACAGTAATGCTCTAAATAATCGACTCCTTAACCACAGCAGTATTATGGGTAAATTTCATGATTTAGTCGGAAATATGGCTTGTTGCCATTCATCGGAAAGCTCTCACTGAGAGCTTTCCGATGAATGGCAACAAGCCATATTTCCAACTAAATCCTGAAAAGTTACCCATAATTCTGCTGTGGTTAAGGAGTCGATTATTTAGAGCATTACTGTATCTGTGTTCCGATTGTTTCATTGTTAGATATGTTGTGAGTTCTGACTTATATAAGATTTCCTCTCCATATATATATAAAGTCCAGATAATTGTATAATTCGCCCAAATATGTCCTCATTCATGAAAGTTTATCAGTTAATTGTTCACACATAAATGTTGGATTATCAGCGGAACTCTTTCTAACTTCAGACGTTGATCACAGCTGATCACTAATCGGTTTCAGGATTCAAGATTCCATTGGGTTCCAAACCACAGGGCTGATTCAGTTCGAGCTAAAAAATCAGATTTGCATGGCCCTAGTCACTTTACCCAAGCCCAGATATCCCCTACGACACATTCCCCTGCCCGATTCACAGACAAATATTGTCTGTAAGGTATTGATGTGGACATTGCTAAAAGCCACTGGACTGATTCTGCCTGGTTATACATGATCATGATTTAGTTGTCAAGCACACCACAGAAACAAACTACATCCCCTGTGTATCTTACACTAAATAAAACCAACAGGAATTGATAAGATAATCAAGCTGAAGGTAATTTAATTTGCTATGGTAGCTACTAGTAACACTGACCACTAGAGAACCGTTTTACGAAAATAATTCTCTTCAAGGATACACACATCCACAATTATTGCCTTTATATTCTGACAGATGTCATAACTAGTGGACATTGCTAAAATGTGTTTGATTTTACCTGGTCATATCGTCATTACGTTATTAGAACTTATCACATGTACATGTTGTTATCAAGCCTGCAAATAGTGTGTCTATCAATTTGCAGAATGAAGTCCTCAGAGGGTGAATTTAGTGACGCTACCCCACACAGTGGGCTAGCATCACTAAATTCACTAAACCTCATTCTGCATAGGCTTAACTGCTATGGGAGACCTAGGATCAGATTGAAGTTCCCCAGTTGAAGTTGATGATGTTCACCCATTAATCGCCTCAATTATGCATTTATCTTCCATTCCAAGTGTTAAACAAACGGTTCTGTAATGTTGTTGATGTTTGTTTACATAACAAAGCTTACAAACGTGACAATAACATGCAATGTATGCAATATTTATAATTGGTATAAGAACAACATATGTCTATTAGAAAATATTTTTTCTGTTTATGGAGGTTTTGGCAGATGTGACTATTTTAACAGCTATACCCACGCGAAGGCCGCTCGTATCTTTAACAGTTTCCTCTGTCGTTCTCAGTACACTTATTTTACCAGCAGATTTATCTAAATGTTTTCGTCAATTTCTATATACGACAGCATGCAATATGAAATTATTGACTTTATCTACAGACTACTTTAATCTTATATACATGTTGTATGTACTATGTACTGATATTACTAGTACCATAGACATTTAGAATTTGGCCTTAAATTATTGGCTGCTTTACTAATACTAGATATTCACAGTTGGTTGCATGGACTGATATATTCCTCCAGTGACAATAGGGGTCCCATCCCCCAACCATAGCGGAAATTATTATACATGTACAGTAATGCTCTAAGTAATCGACTTCTTAACCACAGCAGAATTATGGGTAACTTTTCAGGATTTAATCGGAAATATGGCTTGTTGCCATTCATCGGAAAGCTCTCCCCGAGAGCTTTCCGATGAATGGCAACAAGCCATATTTCCGACTAAATCCTAAAAAGTTACACATAATTCTGCTGTGGTTAAGAAGTCAATTACTTAGAGCATTACTGTACATACATGTATATAATATCAAATTCGATCAATTAAAATTCAGTTTCTACCATTGGAACTGGGCCCACCCCTTTAAACAATTCTCCCAGAAGACATACATTTTATGGGATTTTAGTCCAGACATTTAAGTAATTCTCAGCAAATGCTTAAAAGACATATGCGTGAGACGACACATAAAAAACATTGATTTATAGCTGATGAGGAACTAGTTTCTGTGTGGCACCTTCCATGTTGGAATATAAATTTATATTGGCTGCACTGACAGCTTTTAGTCAATCAGGCTTTTAGTGGGCTCAAAATGCTCGGCAAAGAGCTGTGCTTAATAAATCAGGAATGCAGCAGCAGTGTCCATGGCATTTGATTTATCAGCTTACTTCATGTGATTGGGATTGAATCAGTACCTGCTGCCACAGCTATCACATGGACTTTCACCAGCAAGATTTGCTGCCTAATGTAATTACATCTCTATTCGTTGCCGATTCACTCTAATATTGTGGCGATTATTATGATGTAAATTTATTGTCACTCGTCTTATAGAGACTCCTACTTTATCTGTTCCTATTTGCGAGACATTGGATTCCGATATATATCAGGTCTCTAACTCATCTCATGATGGCGAAAATACATAAACCCACTCACTCCCGTGGTGCAATCAGTTATTTAATACCCCGTTGTTCTATTAAAGGATAGGAATGGCCTTGAGTTATGTTAAACCCTTTCTTAACTATTGATTCTCCCACCCAGTTATAACTGTATATATTGGAATGGTTTATTCAATTGAAGGGGTGTTCATGAAAAATTAACAGACGACAGAGAGAAGAAAAGATAATATTAGGGCAGAAGGATTGCTATTCATTGGTGGGAAATGTTCAGATAATAAGTTCAACAAACTGTGGTCATTTGTTGAACTTATTATATGAACATTTCCATAGTATTATGAGTTGTTGGGGGGGATACTGGAATCAGCATGTCTGTCTGTCCTTCCGTGGAAAATTTTTTGTCTGAGCTTTTATTCGTACATGTATGTTATTTGGTCAATTTGTTTTAAAGTGGGCACAGATATTTAGTACCATGTCAAGATGCATAATTTTGTCTGAGCTTTTATTCCTACATTTTTCAGTCATTTTTGTTTAAACGTGGCACAGTTATTTAGTACCATGGGAACCTGTGATTATGAGGTCCGTCAGACTTTTTTATGTGGAGTTATCCCCCTTTTCGTCTTTTTCTCAAAATGCATAATTTTGTCCCGAGTGTTTTCCAGAAGTTTTCTCAGAATGTTCTTGTTCAATTTGAATCCAATTTGCTTCAGGGGTCAATCATCATGGGAACCTGTGCACCTGTGATTTGGAGTTTGGTCCAAACATTTTTGAGTGAGTTATGACCATTTTTCGACTTAGAATTCTCCAGATTTGAGGTTTTTTTGTCCAGAAGTTTTCTCAGAATTTTCTTGTTCTATTTGAATCAAATTTAATACAGGGGTCAATAATCATGTGAACCTGCGATTTGGAGTTCGGTCGGCCTCATATTGGCTGAGTTATTCAACTTTGTTTACTTTGAATATAAGCTTCCAGGTAACGTAAGTAGAATGTTTCCAGTGACATTATTGATCAATTCCAATATATGGTAATGGCTACTTTATTGGAATAACATGTTGAATATGGCAGGGTTCCCGCGGGGCCTTGGATTCAAGGAACGGCCTTGAATTTTACAAGGTGTGGTTCAAGGCCTTGAAATCCTGGAATATGGGCAATGGGCCTTGAAAAGCCTTGAATATTCGCGATACAACAACACGCCGATGATCCGTAATTAATCACCTCTTACATTTCCGGGTTTACGGTAAATGACCGCATTGGAGCGAGATATAAATAGCGCAGTTATATTATAATAGAGCAGCGATGTATCGAGCATTCTCATTGGATAGTTGCAGTGACGTTGGCCAATCGCAAAGCGCGACGTATTATCGCATGTGACTGTCATGTCAGTCTGCTAAAATGTTGTCGTGTGTGTACTGTTTTTCGATGATTGTTTTCGATAATTACCAATAAAAAATGGGGAAATGCACATTCCAAGATTGTTGGTTAACTTCCGAAAGTTACAAAGACTGGTTAATGATCGTATTCTGCAAAATGCAAACTTTGCCTGAAAACATTTAGCGTGGCGAACATGGGAAAAGCCGCGTTGGATTCCCATGTGAAATCTGACAAACATCTTAAAGTTTTGAAGGACAAAAAAAAGACGCTACCATTTCCATTCGTAGTCGGACCTCGTCAATATTTCACATGTATTGGCAGCTGAAATTCTGTGGGCGACACAAAATATTCCTAGCTTATTTGCATTGAATTGTGTGAGTATAATAATCTGGGAAAAGTACCAGGTATTATAGTACTCAACCTGAGTAATGTTAATAATTACTAACATGGCAATGTGTGATAGAATACTGATTAATTTATTTTAAGGCCTTGAAAATCCTTGAATTTGGGTATCAAAGGGCCTTGAAAATAGCTGAAAAATGTCGCGAAACGGCCTTGAATAGCCTTAAATTTGATCAGTCCTTGCATGCAGGAACCCTGTATACCTTAGTCCCATCTGGGACAGGTCCATCTCTAGTTTAGTATGGTAAAGAAAGGTTAATCTCTTGTTTCTTTAAACCGATGAAATTTAACTCTCTGTACTGTCTTTAGTCCACCTCTAAAACTGACGTTGTGGTATGGCTGAAATGACAATAAGACTCAATAAACCAATTAAAACCATAATTATATCCCCCGAGTTATGTGGGTATATACAGGGTTTCCGCGAGGGGAAAATTGATGAGTCCGTATTGGGGAAACACATAACGCGACGGGACGACCATGGTTCGTCCCGTCGGGCGAAACTTTTGTTATTTGACACTGAAAAGTAGCAATTTCCTTGCACATAAGAGTGTCACAAAGCAACCAAAGCTACGTATATATTACGCAAGTCAATCATTTCCGTGGGTGCATTAATTCTGTTGATGGTATCCAGATAATCAATCAACTAATTACGCACATAAGACTGCCGTCTGATTGAAGATTATATATAAATGAACAAGCTACTAGTTATTGTTTACAAATTTATACAATAAGATTCCGATGAATCTAAACACTACAAAACATCTATGCATTGACCAATAATAGATAGCAAGGAGAATTGAATAAAGTATTTCCTAGAATTGCAAGCAGCTTCTGTGAAAATGAAACTGACATGATATACGCTGTCAATCGTAAAACTATTTGTGCGCTGTGACGTCATACTGCAGGAGCTATTTATAGCGGCAAAATACGAATGGTAGCGACACAGGTATTTGGCACCAAAAAAAATTAATAAAAAGAGATTTTTATTAAATTTAAAAACAAAATTGTGCCTAATACCTGTGGGTAGGGACATCTTTCACTCGGAACGCGTAGCTTGTTCACTAGTCTCTATATATTAGTCCATAAACTGACGACCGCAATTGCTTATTATGCGCATAGTCAAAAAAATCCCAACGTGATTTATTTCACAGTAAAACGGAACCTGTCCCGAAATCAGTCTTTATAGTGGGAATTCATAGTGACAAGTTAACAACACCATTCATTTGAACCATATTACATACATGGGTGATAAAGACAAACACATACCCCCTCCCCAATATGGAGATAATGTCAAAGGACGGTAAATAATAGTTGCGTTGTCCCCAAGCACAATCAACGACGCACGTGTTCACATCTCCCGCCAAATTATATTTTATAACACGTTGGCTAAAACTCCGTTCTATACCTCATGGACTCTGCAGGGGGACCCATTTATTATGTACCACCGTACGATAGCACGGGATCTCGGAGAGGAGTAGTTTCATTCATGAAAATCCCGTGCATAAAAATGTCCCGACTAAGAAATTCGGCGTTCTTTGATCAAATTATGTAATCCTACGATATCACGGGATTTTCGAGCATGAGCATGCATATTCAGCAGTCCGACATTTTTTGATGTTACCGCGACATGCATTACGCTGTATCTAACGTCGCTATTTGACCCGCTTTTTCACCAGTATTCTATTTAACACCCGAACTCCCGTTGTAACCGGATTTGTTTACGACATTGCGACTGACATTTGGTATATGTATGAACCAAACAGATAATATGCGAGGGGAATGAGGCCGTCCTACGGACGCTGAGCCGTACTAACGGAAACCCTGGTATATAGGAATCAGCTTGTCTGTCTGTCCATATGTCCATAGATGCAAGTATGTCTGAGCTTTAATTCCTACATTTTTTGGTCAATTTCTTTCTTTAACTTTGCACAGATATTTAGTACCATAGGAACCTGTGAATCTGCAGGATATGAGGTATTGAAGACTTCTGGCTGAACCGGTGGTACTTGGAATCATTACTGCTGCTAAAGAATTTGTGATCATTCACATAGTATTTGGGTACCCTCAGTTTTTCAAAGCAAAACTTCAGTTCCAGTTTTTCAAATTCAACATTTAGAACTCTGTTCTTTTTTGACAACAGGAATGTAGTACCTAGTTTTATTCTTCAAATAGTTATTCAATCACCTACCTTTTGAAAAAGGGGATAGAATACACTTTAAAATTTGTAAAAAAAATTTAATGAAAATTTACAGAACATTCCTGGAAATAAATATTCTCTTTATTTGCAAGATTCCAGCCATTAATTTAAGATTACCATTACAATACGGGATTTGTGTAGTAAAATTCTTTGTGAGGAAAAACTTTCTTTCCAAATGTTTGTTGGCAAAATGGTATCAAGAGCTATATGCTTAATGGCAAATGATGTGTACTCTATTGCATGATTGGAAAAGGTGGGTTCCTAAATGTTACTGGGCGAAAAAGCTGGTCCCTAATTAATTATTGAAGAAAATGTGGGTGCCATTATGCTAGATTATGAAAAGTTGGGTCAACGTCACTTATATTTGTGGTGAAATTTATAATTTTTATTAAGAAATGTGTTGAAAACATACCAGCGCTAACAGGTCAATAGAATCCTTCTCAGACACATAAATCAGTCTAGATTCCGGCAGAGCCTACCGATACCTACACTTGATAAATGTAAGCAAAGTCACTATGACTGGCCTGGTTGTGACAAAAACAAAATTCATTTGTTTCCTGTATGAATGATGTGATATATGGAGTATATTAATTTTGGTAACCGCTGTATCATTGATTTGGTTTTATCGGCTGTATCATCAAATGGATAAAAAATTCTTGTCAAATTACTTCAATGATACCGTGTTCATCCTCCTGGGTGAAATCATTGTAAAAGACCTTCGTGTATAGCATTTATTGTCCTCCGCATAGATCATTTATTCCGCGTGTCACATTTTTCTCGTCCGTTTATCATCTCAGCATGTTGTTATTAACACCCAGCACAGCACCGGCTTATTGATTTTCCTATGACATATGGCTTCTTGACATGATAATAAAATCTGTATATTTCCAGCATCTCTTAAAGTCCTTATGGAATACAGTTCTACAGTCCCTATCAGAGCAATCAGTGGGCATGCTCAGACGTAGTCAGTTAGTGTGGGGTCGTGGATTACACCAGGGACGTCGCTAGATGCATGCCTCGACTTTTCAGGCGAATATTTGCCTCTTTGCGAATATTTGGCTATCGTTAAAATCTAAATAAGGAAGATCGTAACAAGGTCTCCTGAGGTAACCAATAAGGCTTGACTTAAATAATTTTTGATCAAGTATGTTAACCATTTCATGACTGGAGCTGCACTGATACAGCATTAAAGATCCTGTGCCAGTACATTCTCTTATATATGCGAGTCTACCATAGGTAGCCTCGCGCATATAAGAGAATGCAATTGCTTACAGGGTCATGATAAATAGTGTTAGGCCAATGATTTATCTTATAATATATAGAATACATTGGCACAGGGTTTACACAAAATTTCAGGAGACTCCAGTGATGGAGAAAGGTTAAATTTGTAAAGAAATTACAGTAGTTGATTAACATTAAAAACCCTTTCTTTACTAAATGGATTCTCCCATTCAGTTATAAAAGTATACGTCGGAACAGTCTATTATTCGTCTGGAGGGATTTTCACGAAATATAAGCAGATGACAGAGAGATGAACAGATAATACGTCTGCAGAAGGATTCTAATTCATCGGTGGTAAATGTTAAGATAATAGGTTTATCAAATGTTCTACCGGTATATGGCACCAGTATGATCTCTTTAGCTATAAACATTTTGTTTATTTTGGGCTGTCAAATTAGTTTATCTGCTCATTGTATATTTCCAGTATCTCTTTTTACAGTCCTCATGGAATACAGTTCTACAGTCCCTATCAGAACAATCAGTGGGCATGCTCATACGTAGTCAATTTTTGTGGGGTCGTGTTCTACACCAGGGACGTCGCTAGATGCATGCCTGGACTTTTCAGGCGAATATTTGCCTATTTGCGAATATTTGGCTATCGTAAAAATCTAAATGAGGAAGATCGTAACAAGGTCTACTGAGTTGTCCCAATAATGCTTTCATCCATCAAAATTTGCACTACTCGAAATATTGGTTACATGTATGAAGCTAGTTGTCTGACATAATCATCTATCGACATGTTTTAAAAGTAAGCTCCCCGAATATCAATCCAGTAACCCGAATAATTAAGTCTTTCCAAACATAACGTGTTACGATTTTAAAAGTAAACCCCGTGGCAGGTGGTAGTAAACCCCGCTGCAGGCTTCAAGTAAAACCCGAACCGGGCATCAGCTTTTCTAAAGTAAATCCCGCTGCAGCCACTTAGTACAAAATTGTGTATTTTTATACGCCCTTTTGAAAAAAAGGCCGTATTATAGTATTGGTCTGTCCGTCCGGGCGGGCGTCCGGGCGGGCGTCCGGGCGGGCGTCCGTCCGTTAACCTGTTGTCCGGATGATAACTTTAGTTAGAGTGAACCAAAATTAGTAAAATTTGGTATGTGGGTTTATTAGCCGAAAAGTAAGTTTAAGTTCGAATTTGGGTTCCGCCCGCCAATTTTCACCGGAGTTATGCCCCTTATTTAACGTTTTTAGCTCAACTTACTTGTAAGTTTGAGCTATTGCCATGGTTTGGCGTCCGTGTGTGCGTGTGTCCGTGTGTCCGTGTGTCCGTCAACAATTTCCTTTGGCGCGGGCTACAGGTTGTACCTTTGGTCTGATCTTCATGAAATTTGTCATGAATGTTGACATTGACATGTAGATGGGAACGAGTCATTTTTGGGTAATTCGGCCAAAAAACATGGCCGCTGGCAGCCATCTTGGATTTCAAGATTCAATCCATTGGCGCGGCCTACAGGTCGTACTGTTCATCTGATCATCATGAAATTTGTCATTGATGTTAATAATGACATGTAGATGGGAACGAGTGATTTTGGGGTCGTTCGGCCAAAAAACATGGCTGCCAGCAGCCATCTTGGATTTTACTCTTTGCATGACTAAATCCTTTGGCGCGGGCTACAGGTCGTTGTTTTGGTCGGAAGTTTATGAAATTTGTCATGGATGTTAACACTGTCATGTAGATGGGAACGAGTGATTTTGGAGTTGTTCGGCCAAAAAACATGGCCGCCAGCAGCCATCTTGGATTTTACTCTTTGCATGACTAAATCCTTTGGCGCGGGCTACAGGTTGTACCTTTGGTCTAATCTTTATGAAATTTGTCATGAATGTTGACATTGACATGTAGATGGGAACGAATCAATGTGGGGTCATTCGGCCAAAAAACATGGCCGCTGGCGGCCATCTTAGATTTCAAAATTCAATCCATTGGCGCGGGCTACAGGTCGTACTGTTCGTCTGATCATCATGAAATTTGTCATGGATGTTAATATTGACATGTAGATGGGAACGAGTCATTTTGGGGTTGTTCGGCCAATAAACATGGCCACCAGCAGCCATCTTGGATTTTACTCTTTGCATGACTAAATCCTTTGGCGCGGGCTACAGGTCGTAGCTTCGATCGGAACATCATGAAATTGGTCATGGATGTTAACAATGACATGTAGATGGGAACGAGTAATTTTGGGGTCGTTCGGCCGAAAAACATGGCCGCCAGCAGCCATCTTGGATTTTACTCTTTGCATGACTAAATCCTTTAGCCCAGGCTACAGGTCATACCTTTGGTTTGATCTTTATGAAATTTGTCATGAATGTTGACATTGAAATGTAGATGGGAACGAGTCATTTTGGGGTGTTTCTGCCAAAAAACATGGCCGCTGGCAGCCATCTTGGATTTCAAGATTCAATCCATTGGCGCGGGCTACAGGTCGTACTGTTCGTCTGATCATCATGAAATTTGTCATGGATGTTAATATTGACATGTAGATGGGAACGAGTCATTTTGGGGTTGTTCGGCCAATAAACATGGCCACCAGCAGCCATCTTGGATTTTACTCTTTGCATGACTAAATCCTTTGGCGCGGGCTACAGGTCGTAGCTTCGATCGGAACATCATGAAATTTGTCATGGATGTTAACAATGACATGTAGATGGGAACGAGTGATTTTGGGGTCGTTCGGCCGAAAAACATGGCTGCCAGCAGCCATCTTGGATTTTACTCTTTGCATGACTAAATCCTTTGGCCCGGGCTACAGGTCGTACCTTTGGTCTGATCTTTATGAAATTTGTCATGAATGTTGACATTGACATGTAGATGGGAACGAGTCATTTTGGGGTCATTCGGCCTAAAAACATGGCCGCTGGCAGCCATCTTGGATTTCAAGATTCAATCCATTGGCGCGGGCTACAGATCGTACTGTTCGCCTGATCATCATGAAATTTGTCATGGATGTTAATATTGACATGTAGATGGGAACGAGGTATTTTGGGGTCGTTCGGCCAATAAACATGACCGCCAGCAGCCATCTTGGATTTTACTCTTTGCATGACTAAATCCTTTGGCCCGGGCTACAGGTCGTACCTTTGGTCTGATCTTTATGAAATTTGTCATGAATGTTGACATTGACATGTAGATGGGAACGAGTCATTTTGGGGTCATTCGGCCCAAAAACATGGCCGCTGGCAGCCATCTTGGATTTCAAGATTCAATCCATTGGCGCGGGCTACAGGTCGTACTGTTTGCCTGATCATCATGAAATTTGTCATTGAAGTTAATAATGACATGTAGATGGGAACGAGTGATTTTGGTGTCGTTCGGCCAAAAAACATGGCCGCCAGCAGCCATCTTGTATTTTACTCTTTGCATGACTAAATCCTTTGGCGCGGGCTACAGGTCGTACCTTTGGTCTGATCTTTATGAAATTTGTCATGAATGTTGACATTGACATATAGATGGGAACGAGTCATTTTGGGGTCATTCGGCCAAAAACATGGCCGCTGGCAGCCATCTTGGATTTCAAGATTCAATCCATTGGCGCGGGCTACAGGTCGTACTGTTCGTCTGATCATCATGAAATTTGTCATTGATGTTAATAATGACATGTAGATGGGAACGAGTGATTTTGGGGTCGTTCGGCCAAAAAACATGGCTGCCAGCAGCCATCTTTGATTTTACTCTTTGCATGACTAAATCCTTTGGCGCGGGCTACAGGTCGTTGTGTTGGTCGGAAGTTTATGAAATTTGTCATGGATGTTAACACTGACATGTAGATGGGAACGAGTGATTTTGGAGTCGTTCGGCCAAAAAACATGGCCGCCAGCAGCCATCTTGGATTTTACTCTTTGCATGACTAAATCCTTTGGCGCGGGCTATAGGTTGCCTTTGGTCTAATCTTTATCAAATTTGTCATGAACGTTGACATTGACATGTAGATGGGAACGAATCATTGTCGGGTCATTCGGCCAAAAAACATGGATGCTGGTGGCCATCTTGGATTTCAAAATTCAATCCATTGGCGCGGGCTACAGGTCGTACTGTTCATCTGATCATCATGAAATTTGTATGTCGTAGCTTTGGTCAGATCTTCATAAAATTTGTCATGGATGTTAACAATTATACGTAGATGGGAACGAGTTCTTTTGGGGTCAATTGGCCAAAAAAAATGGCCACCAGCAGCCATCTTGTATTTTACTCTTTGCATCACTAAATCCTTTGGCGCATGTTAGACATTTCAATTAGCACCTTTCCTATTCCTCCATTTACTGTCAACCATTAAATTATTCCCCTACCTAAGTTGAGCTACAGTGTCATTGACACTTTCATTTGACTTAGAAAATCCTTGAAATTTGTTGTCCGGATGATAACTTTAGTATAGTTTATCGGAATGAATCCAAATTTGGTATATTACTTTCTCCCACCAAAACACAGGTCAAGTTCAAACTTGGGTTCTGTCCGACCATTTTTGGCAGAGTTATGCCCCTTTTTCGACTCAGAAAATTCAGTTTTTCTTATGTTTTTTGGTTTCCGGATGATGACTCGATTTTGGAATGTTTATACGCAAAACCCGTTTTTTTGTGGATTACATATATCAAAATACAGCTCAAGTCCGAATTTCGTTTTAATCCGATAATTTTTGCGAGAGTTATGGCCCCTTTTTTGACGTAATTTGACTTAGAAAATCCCTGAAATTTGTTGTCCGGATGATAACTTTAGTTAGAGTGAACCGATTTCAATCAAGTTTGGTATGTGGGTTTATTAGGAGAAAAGACAGCTCAAGTTCGAATTTGGGTTCCGTCCGCCAATTTTCACTGGAGTTATGCCCCTTATTTGACGTAATTTGACTTAGAAAATCCCTGAAATTTGTTGTCCGGATGATAACTTTACTAGAGCTTATTGGATTCAATGATAATTTGGTATATTACTTTCTCCCACCAAAACACAGGTCAAGTTCAAATTTGAGTTCCGTCCGCCAATTTTTACCAGAGTTATGCCCCTTTTTTACCAGTTTCCGCCGACCCAAGAGAGGGCGTATATTGCACGCCCAGCGTAGCTCTTGTTAGCATCTACATGTAGATTGCGCCAAACATATCATATTTCGTAATGATTATCAGACTATCATGCCTTTTGGCGATTCTATGCGATCATGCTGTCATCGCAACTAAATGGCCTATTTTTACACCAAACATGACTTTCGTCCAGTTTTTGAACAGCTTGACAAACATGACCTAGTTTGATTTTTATATAGAATGTTGGTGGCACCAGAAGAATCCACACAGATAGCTCCGTAGCCACTGTGGTTTTGCGACAGGCGATTTAGCAACGAAAAATGGCTTATTTTACGCCGGACACATCTTGTTTTTGGAATTCGTTTGATGAATAAAGTTGGAAAATTGGGCACAAACACATCTGATGAAAGAAAAAAGGTATGGGTGGCTTTGGAATGACTTGCGGACATATATGAGCATTAATAGGTTATGTCATCACATTTAAGTACACATACGTAACACATTATTGCTAAAAAATATTGATTTTATAACTAGGTCAAAGGCCTCTGAGCGGCCGGGGAGATTGACGACCCTATCTCTTCGGTAGATTTTGGTACGATATCTCAACTTTTCCTTATTCAATTTCGCCAAATTATATGTCAAATAAAATGGAATTTTATTGCTAATAAGGCACATCTGAGGATATTTTGGTTGCAATTATCTATTTCTAGAATTTAATAGGGCCAAAATCGATCATTTGAACCTTGTCACTGGTTAATTTTGGCGACGTTTCGCATCCGTGTTTTCTGCATCACTTCCGCTACTAGGTAATCTAGAAAAACGCTAGGCTACTTTCGTTTTTTTCGAAATGGGGAAAGCAGTTGTCATTTCGGAAAACAAGACCATACGAAAACAGCTGAAATGTGTTTATCCCAAAATAACAGTTCGAGAGCTGTTCTCGTTTGTCGAGGACGATGCATTGATTCGTCGTGACTACTTTGGTGGTCTTACCAAACAATTTACCAAGGGGTCACCGAAATCGAGGAGCCTGGCGTTCCGGTGTCGGCCCTCAGGCTCAGTTCATAATTTGGATACAATTGTTGAGTTGACGATTTTATTTGACATTTATAGCAAAGTATATTTTACATATTATACACATTTGATATAATACAGTGCCACATAGATGTAATATAAATTCACATGTATATTACACCTATTTGACATTTGTAGCAAGGTATATTTTACATGACTTCTCCTGTATTCAAAGTATATTTTACATGACTTCTCCTGTATTCATACACATTTGATATAATATAGTGCCACATAGATGTAATATAAATTCACATATATATTACACCTCTATGGCACTATATTATATTAAATTCATATACTGTAGGATGTAAAATGTATATACTGTATATTATTACCACTTTATAGGGCGTTCTCTAGGCCATTGATAATGTTTTTCGGGGCGTTCCAAATAGCGTATTGTTACCAAAACAGCCGGCCGCGGGCCGATAATGAAAAGCCTAGTTCAATATCGGCCCGCCGCCCGGAAACTATAGATCTTGTTTATTATCGCGAGAGTTACGTCCCTTCAACTTCCGATTATTTTGGCGTGTTTATTTCAAGAAAATAATGGGAAGATGTATCCGATTTCCTCGACACAAAAGTGGTTTTATGATTGGAATTCACGCTATGTTCTTGAAAATATTTCTCTCTTAATCTACTTCATTATTCCACTAAATCCTCAAATGGGTCAAATGTCCAAAACTGTGGTAATAATAGTAATAACATGATTTCATCGGGCATTATGGTTTATTAACGGCCCTCTGGAATGATTAACAGCCCTCGGGCCTATTAGCGTCCCTCGACTTCGTCTCGGGCCGCTAATAGGCCCTTGGGCTGTTAATCATTCCAGCCGGGCCGTTAATAAACCATAACGCCCTCAAAAATCATGTTATTGTTATAATGTCAAATAAAATCAACATCTAGTTTGGTGTTTTTGTTTTCGCTATGTTATGTTTAAAGAGTATTAAAAGTGATTACAAACATATATCAACCTTGTTTTTCTAGTCAGATCAAGTATCTGGCTGTATATTGAGATGCCAATAATAGATGTAAGATAATAGATATGATACAAAGTTATTTTCAGACCATTTTCCTTTTATTTGAAAATTTGAGTGTTTTCCATCTTTTTTTCCCTTTTTTTTTCCGACCGACCGACCCAACTTTTCCAGAAAAAATTCCGCGAACCAACTAATAAAAAAACAGTGGCCTAACCAATTTACAATGAAAAAACATGTATTGGTAGCGAATGCTATACATATAAATCTACCCAGTACTGCAAAATGCTATCCAAATTAAAAAAAATTAAATCGACCCTTATTATTCATTTAGAGGGATGTTTAGGACGTATGAGCATATTAACATATTAAAGGCAGACAGATGAAATGATAATAAATAAAGTGCAGAAGAATTCATTGGTGGGAAATGTTTACATAATAAGTTCAACTTATTATGTGAACATTTCCTAAGGGAACTAACTATTCATCAATGAGTAGTTAGTATAGAGATTATGGTATCAAATAATTCTGCTTTGAATTAGGTGGTACAATGTACATGTATATGATTATGACTGTCCCAAGGAATTGTCAAGAATTTACAAATTCAGAGAAGTTATTTATCCTTGTCTATGGATAAGGGAGTTGTGGATTGTTATCAGGGAGTCATCAATCATTAAATACTGGCATAACCTGCAATGATTTAATAAGTATTAAGCAATACAAGAAACCATTTGTTTCGATATCGCCGATCTGATTCAGTGTAAAAAATCACGTCTTGGACCCCCAATTCGATTATTTTCGATTATACAATTCCCCATCATTGATGCATTGTTGTGAAGTTTGAACAGGGTGGTGATGAAATACAATGTAAGAGTGATGCATCTGTGGTATTTGTCGCAACAAGCATATTGTATTAAATTGTCATAGGTTGGTTGACTTAATCTATGTAACATCAAAGAGGGCACATACCAGACGAAGTGTCTAAAAGGCACTTGATTAATTATGTATGTTGTCTGGTTGGGTACGGGCCTACCATACATAAGTACCATATTTTCGCAAAGTACACGAATGTGTTTGTACATGAAAATATATCGCTATAGTTAGTGCCATATGATCATGACACATATATGTTCACAGATTATGCAGTAATGAAATCAACTCGCATCAAGATTATAATGATTAACTGCAACGCGTGATAATTTTACAAATAAACAAACTGAGAGAGCGAATTGAATTTCTAAAATTTAACCACAATATAAATATATATAAATTATAAAATTGGAGAATCACACATGCAATGAAATTTCTCAAACCCTTATAAGAACAAACTTGCTACTGATTTTGAGGTCCTACAAGTCTGTGCCAATGCATTCTCTTTCTTATATATGCGAGTCTCCCATAGGGAGCCTCATATATATACAAGAACGCATTGTCCTAACAATATTTACCATGACCTTGTACGCCAGTGCATTCTCTCACATACATGTATGTGAGGCACCCTATGGGAGACTCGCATATATAAGAGAATGCACTGGCACAGGATCTTTAATGCAGCACCAGTGCAGCTCCCATCATGAAAGGGTTAATTACTAAAACTTAATCACAATGAATATAAATTATACAACTGGAGAATCACACATGCAATGAAATTTCCCGATGACTTATAAGAAAAAACTCAACTCACTACTCATTTTGAGGACATACACTATGTGCCAACGGTTAGCCAATTTAATTCGAGATTGGAATAGATATCGACATCGGCTGCCCGATTTGATTTCGGATTAAGAATCTGCGGAAAATTGCCCATTCGCATGGCCCTTCCTTTAGTGGAATCCCTGCAGTAACCTTACATATTGGAAAAACAGTGTGGAGGCCCAACCATAGATTTAATATCTTAGATTTGTATGATGCTACATTAATATGGATGGGGGGAATTGAGGACATTACAGGCAAAATGACAAAAGACACAAAGACACTGGAGTATTGAGCACTGAACTCTATATACGACAGACATAACTTTATTGTGGTATCATGATGGTAATTAATCGAATGAGACGGGCCTCCATTGTACATCGCCTAGCACATGATTACTCAGGAAATCTAGTCTGCCTTGATCCTAGTGGGAAGCCACCACCGGCATCATATAAGAAATTGAAGTCGTCACTTTGAATACACTCTTAAGCGAGACCGACCCCAATAAATATAAGAAGAGAATCCGATAGACTGCTCGGAACTCTTCGCATATCTCTGTAGTTATCTTTGAATCTTGCTGCATTAGTGTCGCAGAGATCTTGATGCGTGGTGACATTTTGCTGACATTTTTCCCAGGGGAACAGTAACCTATCGTCTTCATTTGATGAATTTTCTCTGCCTGCGTGTCGCATGAAAAGGAAATCTTACGTCATTCCCTTTAAATCTGGGATAAGCTGATTTATATTAGATTGTAGACTAGTATTTATAGAGAGCGGGCAGTATGCAGACAGCAGGGGAGGTTACTCTGAGTAATCTATTAATGCGCAACTTCAGGCCTGAGAATATGGTGTTGTAAATTTGCAGAATGAGGTCCCCAAAGGGTGACAGCAACACCAATTTCATATTCTGTGGACCTCATTATGCATGACCTCATACGCTATAGGAGACCTAGACCAGGGTTTCCGCCAGGCCGGCTGCGGGTCCGTCACACGGACCCATTCCCCTCGCAGATGATCTGTTTGATTCATGCATGTACCAAATGTCAGTAGCAATATGTCGTAAATTTTTTTTGGCTGCAACGGGAGTTCGGGGGTTAAACAGAATACTGGTGAAAAAGCGGGTCAAATAGCGACATTAGATACAGCGTAATACATGTCGCTGTAACATCAAAGAATGCCGGACTGTTGAGTATGGATGTTTTTGTGCACGGGATTCCATGGATGAAACTACTCAGACTCGAAGACCCCGTCCTATCGTACAATTACATAATTGGATCAAAGAACACCCAATTGCTGAGTCGGGACATTTTTATGCACGGGATTTTCGTGGATGAAACTACTCAATGTTGATCATTTATCTTATTGCTGTATTATCATTTGTTTTGAGTTCGATGTCAGTGAAGTTCCTGAAAAAAACATGTGATTCTCTACGTGTGTTGATTATTATGCGTATATTGCCATGCATACTCAACAAAATCCCAAAGTGATTTATTTCACAATAATACGGAACCTGTCCTGTCTTTATAGCGCGAATTCATAGTGACAACACCATTCATTTGAGCCATATTACACGCATGGAGGATAAACACAAACACATACCCTCCCCCCCCCCCCCCCCCCAATATGGAGATAAAGTCAAAGTACAGTCAATAATAGTTTCGTTGTCCCGCCTGGGTCCCCAAGCACAATCAACGACGCACATGTTCACATTTCCAGCCGAAACTCAATTATATTTTATAAAACGTTGGCTAAAACTCTGTTCTATAGCTGCGGTCAATCGTCAGTTGTTGGCCTATACAGACTATTGAACAAGCTACGCGTTCCGAGTGAAAGACTTCGCTACCATTCGTATTTCGCCGCTATAAAAATATACTCCAGACAAACCCTGCAGTATGACGTCACAGCGCAAAAAGAGTTTTACGATTGACAGAATACATGTACATAATCCTGTCAGTTTAATTTCCACGGACGCTACCTGAAATTCTAAAAAATAATTTATTCAATTCTCCTTGCGTGGTATTATTGGTCAATGCGTAGATGCCTTTTAGTGTTTATATTCATTATATCTTATTGTAAGTTATAAATGTGTAAACACTGTAACTCGTAGCTCGTTATTTATAGAGTATTCAATCAGACGGCAGTCTTATACGTACGTAATTACATGATTAATTATTTGTATACCATCAACAGAATTAATGCACCCACAGAAATGATCGACTTGCATAATATATGTAGCTTTGGATTGCTTTGTGGGACACTCAGGTGCAAGGAAATGGCTACTTTTAAGTGTCAAATAACAAAATTTGCGCCTGACAGGACGAACCATGGTCGTCCCGTCGCGTTATGTGTTTCTCCAATACGGACTCATTTATTTCCCCCTGGCGGAAACCCTGCCTAGACTCATATTTAAGTTCCCAGATGGTGAATATTGTGATCTGCACCCATTGGGCAATGGGCACCTCTATTATGCAATGTGTTGTCTGCAAATTTGGGGATTTAGAGAAACTAAGCTATAAATGAAAATGAATCTAAAAAGTTAAACTAAAAAAACTTGTTAATTTGGTAATTAAGATCCAGAGAAGTTGAGGCCTACATATGTATGAAGAATGAGGTCCCCAGAGGGGTGAATTTAGTTATGCTAGCCTGCTGCACATGCAGGGTAACATCACTAAATTCATTTAATAGTCAAAAAAAATAGCGTATCTGTTTTGATCCCTGAAAATATATAACAATGCCAACATCGTCCTACATCCGGATCCAGATTTTTTTTCTCACAATATTATTTTAGTTAGTTAGACACTGTTGGTACACTGGTCTGCAATCCTGAGAACTTTTGTAATTTCCAAAAATCTCGCTTGGCATTGACAAGTCAAGCAAGAAATTGACGTCATTCAATGGAATCTCAAAGAGTCATGGATCTACTTCAGTCTGTCAGTTATACATAACAATGAATATTGTAACTATGCACGCACAGAAGTGATAATATATTGAGAGACCTAATCAGCTTAACTGATTTCTACGGCAGTCAAACCTGTAGTAGGTGCTTTCTGGTGAAGGCAGGGGGAATGCATTAAAAACGTGCTAATATTTTGATAGATCAACTGCAGTGTTTTTGATATCCGACAAATAATGTACCGCAGGTGTGGAGCCTGATAGTGGTGAGGCAATAGGGGAAACTCACAGGTCCCCTGGTGCAATACCACCACTACAAGTATATATATAACATTAGTATATATACTTGTAGTGGTGGTATTGCACCAGGGGACCTGTGGGGAAACTATGCCAAGATGTGTTGATATTTTAGGAGAAAATTACGTATACAGTAATGCTCTAATTAATCGACCTCTTAACCACAGCAGAATTATGGGTAACTTTTCAGGATTTAGTCGGAAATATGGCTTGTTGCCATTCATCGGAAAGCTCTCGGCTAAGAGGTCGATTAATTAGAGCATTACTGTACCTTCCTGACAGGGACATTGGGCGATTTGAGCATGAGAACAGTTTATGAACTAGCCAAAATGTCCAAGAAAACAGGGTGCGTTTATCTCCATTGTAATACAAACTACCGATTAATTTAATTGAAACTGTGCAAAAGGAACTCTTTATTTCAGCATTACATGTCACAAATTGAAATTTTGCTTTTCGGTGCATCCAATCTCTAGATGGTGCCATGGGGTTAGTCGGAAAATTTCCAGAACTAATTTCTGTTATAGACAACAACACGTGGGGATGCTTGATTGTCCAACTGGGCTGATGATAAATGTGGATGGGTTGCCATAGCAACGTGTTCCATTCAAATTTGTACACCAATCAGGGCCAGTGCTTATTAATGGAAAACTAGAGTTACAGTAATGCCCTAAGTAATCAACTCCTTAACCACAGCAGAATTATGGGTAATTTTTCAGGATTTAGTCGGAAATATGGCTTGTTGCCATTCATTGGAAAGCTCTCACTGAGAGCTTTCTGATGAATGGCAACAAGCCATATTTCCGACTAAATCCTGAAAAATTACCCATAATTCTGCTGTGGTTAAGGAGTCGATTACTTAGAGCATTACTGTAGCACTTCTAAACCAACCAGAATGCATGCTTTAGGGATGATGATTCAAATAAAATTGGATATAACTGATGAATTTTATTGATTTGCACCTCAGTCAAGTGTCTGAAGGCAGGCGGAGTCTGGACTGGGTTCGGGACCTATCTCTATATGTTCTAATATTTTGACAGATATACATGTCATTTTTAATAGGCAATTTTTGTTTGTTTATTGGTTTACAGATAATTGTTTTAAAGATTGGATAGTGAGACAGCTGAGTATTAAGAGGGAAACAAATAGAATTGAATATGAATTTATATTTTGTTTATTTGATAAAAATAATTGAGTGGGAAGAAACAAAATACCAAATTCAATTACTGCATGTCAATTCTTGACAAAATGTGAAATAGTCTGTTGTAAATCCCAAATAAATAGTATGTTTAAATATAGCCATTTGAATTATGCTGTTCTGCAATTGTTCAGAAAGGCCCCGTCTGATTGGTGTACATGGGAATGACTTTAATCCAAATTACAGCCAATCTGAACAGTATATTTAATGGTCTGGCCCTCTTAATGCTCGATAGTTATTATTGCTAATTTTGTTTTGTAATTTTCGCCCCATTAGACTCTTGAATAAATAAAACAAGTACTTATTTCAAATTGAATTTGTTTTCTACTTTGATGATTTTTAGTTTAGGTTGATCCAAAACCAACAAATGAAAAAACATGGCCTTAGCTGTACTGATTTTAACCTCAGTCAACTACGTAGGTGGTTAGGGCAGGGGTGGGTACTGTATATCAATCAAGAATTACCGGTACATATCAGACATACAGGAAATTACCAAATGACACTAGTTTTGTCATTCTAATTCTGTTCATATTAAATCAATAGAGAACAATAAAGTCAACGAATGACTCCGCAGTTCTGCCATATCAGACACGATTAGCTTATACATATCAAACACCACAAGCATTATTAGCGTCCTGTCATGGCTAAAAACCTGAGAAATGCAATAGCTAAGTACTAAGTAGTCTCACACTTGCTACTAGTATATCATTGACAACTCCGAGACCAACCAGTCTTGTTCCAATACAAGCCTGAGTTAGTGTGCCTGTCATTTGCAGAATGAGGTCCTTAGAGGGTGAATTATGTGACGCTATCGCGACTAAAGTATTGCAGTTTATCATATGGACAATACAATGTCATAGACGCTTATCCAAAAACGGGGAAAATGAAAAAGATGAAGAATAACAAAAACCTAAGCACTCGCGACATGTAATGACAGAAACGCAGTAGTTATCAACTACTTAGTCAATTACGGTAGTCAAATATTTCTAACTTAGATTTTTCATCTTAATTTTTTTCTTCGATTCTGTTGGAATATTTGTTTTGCATCATCTGTGAAGCCAATAATTAATACAATGTGACTTGTCAACTGATACTGCTATACCAGTATAAATCAGGTTCAAAAATCTCGCATTTCAATGAAATTGAAAGTAGTTGTAATTATATATGTTTGTAAGAAAAATAAATTGAGATTGAGTTTGCGGTACTTTTGTTATGACCTTTTAGTACTATAAATCAATTTATGCCATATCAATTATTTGTGGGTCTTCTGCATTCTGATATATACATGTAAAGGTCCAATGAATATGCTTATCTAGTTCTTATTAATATTGGCTCATTCTGTGCCATTCTTTGTTTGGAGTCAATTGACACTATATATAATTCTAACTCTAATTTAAAAATTTCAACAATACACATGACATGCTATTAACAGGAGACTAGAAAATGTTTGCTGCATGCACAACTGAGTATCTCACTCTACTGATGGTCTGAGGTCATTATAAATGTTATAGGTTTAATAGAGATGCCAAGGTTCAGTATAAACAATGCCAGTGATTAGTTGACAGCTCTGTCATATAATTGATATTAATAGGTCAGCAGTGAGGTGGCTTATTTTGATGGCTGTGTTGTTGGTAGAATTTGATACATTATCATTGAAAACTTAAATTGGACTCTACTAACTCAAGTATTCCTTGTCCGGGTCACATTTTAACATTTAATCGAAGGCTGTGCTTGTGCAGCATTACATACCTTGTACCAGTGCATTCTCTTATATATGCGAGTGACCCATAAATTCCAATAATTTGTGTTATGTACATTTGTCTATAATAACAGTACACTCTATAATTCAACATCAAAACTCTTGTTTATGATTCGATCATAGTAATTGACTATCGCCAAGGGATGGGTAAACATCTGCCAATCGTGATCGGCCTCTTGTTCTATATTGGCTGTATGAGTAATTTTCGGATAACATCCAGTTGCCTGCCTCCTGTTGCATAGCTGCTAAGGTGCACAGCACATCAGTCCATCATAGGCTGTCCAGCGATGGTGAAGATGGTTCAATTTCCGATAAAAGCCAATTATAGTCTATTCAAACGGTGGGGAAGCTGATTCGCGTATCTGGGCAAGTTGAAGCTCACTGAGGGCTTTCCGATGAATGGCAACAAGCCATATTTCCAACTAAATCCTGAAAAGTTACCCATAATTCTGCTGTGGTAATAAGAAGTCGATTATTTAGGGCATTACTGTATATGGCCAAACCACCCAGATTCATAGACAATTCTTGCTATCATACCATCAAGGGGCCTCGGTGGCTCAATCGGTTAGGGGTACAACCCCAAGCCGTTTCGCCCTCCAGCGCTGGCAATTAGGGTTCAAATCCACATGTTTCCATTGTGGACTTTGTAACTCGAAATCGTTATCTGGTGGAGTTACCAGTTACTCGCCGATGGCCGGTGGTTTGCCGCACATGGTTGACGAGTTTATCAGCCATTGAAATCACTGTTAGATTAGTCGCAAGTGTGCGGATTTCCTCCACCACTAAAACTGGCAATGTCGTGATATGGCCTTAGTGGCTAAAGCGACAATAAACCCCAAACCCCAATCAATCAATCAATCATACCATCAAAGCCTGAGTTTAGCGTGCCTGTCATTTGCAGAATGTCAGAGGTCCCTAGAGGGTGAATTTAGTGCCGCTATCCGGCATAGTGGGATAGCATCACTAAATTCACCCTCTTGGGACCTCATTCTTTAGGCCTCATCTGCTATGGGATACCTAGACTCAGATTGAAGTTCCCAGATGGTGAATATTTGGAGATACAGAGAAACTGAACTAAAAAAGAAATAGAATCTAGCGGTATGTGAAGTAGTTTCTATAGAAATTTGATAATAAATAAACTTTCCAGAGAAGATGAGGCCTAAACAAAATGAGGACCCCAGAGGGTTAATTTAATTTTGGAGGTTCAAGTGAGCCATGCCATTCTAATACATATGTATTCATTTTCTTTTTGCAGTTCGGCTCCATGACAGCATACAAGATGAAGGCTTTCACTCCTTAGTTTTCGATTTGTAAGTATGGATTGTTGTTACCATTTTACCTCACTATGGGAAAACAAAATTATCATTAAATTACCAATGATGTTGATGTGCAAGGGTAAAATGCAAGAGTCTATGATATTACAGGAATCATTAGGAATATATACATACAGCACGACATGAGTGTGTTAATGGGTTTGTTGATAGGGCACTCGTGAGTGCTAGCACTTACGGATAGAGGTGTCAACAAACCCATTATCACATGTGTCATTCTGTGTTTATTACACATCATCCGTCCTTGAATCTGTCCATTAAAAATATACAGGGGTACAAGGTCTATTTAGGCCATACAGGGCTTGTTTTGTCATGTGTGATGATGCTTTTATTTTATAGTTCCATTTTCATGGTTTAGGCGAACGTCATGTATGTCATTTGACATCAATGATATCCGTATGGAACATATGTTCCATACAGATTTGTAAATATGGAACAGCAATAACACTACTTCTAGGAACAAGAGTGTAATAGATATTAAAACTAGTTTAATTGATACTGAAGCCAATTCAAATATCATAGACTAGTACTTGGAGTCCCACCTGGCCAAGTCTTTTTGTCTGAAGCCTGCCTGTATATAGTTCTCTGAAAAGAATATGCTGTATATACTACTGTAATACAGGACTACTATTCATGAATAAATTGGTTTCCTAACACGGTCTTGAAACTTTCATTTAAAAAGTTGTAAATTTTTTTTATCAACTCTGATTGAAGTCAAATTTTAAAATTCTAAACTATCAATCATTTCAATAAAACCTTTTAGAATGTCAACCGTGATTGCAGTGAGTTTGATGGAAACCTGTGCGCATTTATTAAATGTGCCTGGATAAATCTGTGTAATGTATTACGAGCAGCAGACCAGTCTTTTCATTAGGACCAACACATTGCCTGAAGCCCGCCACTTTTTGCACAGCTATCGCTGGCGACACACTCTGCAATTTTCCCTCACTGGCGATTATATTAGGGTGTGCTATTGATTAGTTATTACGCGATAACAGCAATCAAGCCGCAGTCTATCGTGCCGTGTCATTGGCTAATTTAGTCCCATTATTCTTCATCTATCTTTCTTGTGAATTATGTAAAATGCATCACCTTGCATGGATTTATTCCCCACTGGAATGTCGCGCAATTCGTTTTAATGTGAAGGTCGGGGGAGTTGTTCAATCAACAATAATCTTTGTTGGAAAACTGCTGTGAATTGATGGCTTCGCCGTTATTGGCCAGGAATTGCTTCTGGATTTTCAGCAATCTTTTCAGGCTCTGACAGTAGGCGATTATAGGCCCCATTCCAAGAGAAAATAGTCAGTTTCCCCAAATTTCTGGCCCTAAAATTCCCATTTCTCAGAAAATCTCTTTTTTCGAGAGTAAATAGAAACGACTTGAGCCCTCCATGTTATGAAGTTTTTCAAGTCCTCATGCTCCTCCATTCACATACAATATGACTGATAATCTTAGATTTGCTTTAAATAACCCTTTCTATACTAAATACTCATTAATGAGTAGTTCCCTTAGGAAATGTTTACACCAAAGAATATGAAATCTTCGGCACTTGTATTCATTTTTTTCCATACTGCCATTTTTTCTGAACACCCATCCAAATGAATAATAGACCATTCCAATGGTGGGAGAATCCATTTAGTATAGAAAGGGTTAAACTATTTTATTACTCTGATTTTCAGAATGAGATTGCTTGTTCCTATTTTCTTTATCACGCAAAGAAATTCCCAATTATAAGCATTTATAAATGTCGCATATTTATATCCCCAATTGAAAGGACATTGGGTCCATTCCCAAAAAAGGTAGAAATGTACCTCGTTACAATTTGGACTTCTGACCCAAGCCTCTGCAACTCAGACATGTGTACGTACTAATATGAATAGTACACAATTCACTAAACAATCAAGATAAAACCTTGCTGGATCAGGGACCAGCCTAGAGGTTTCCAATTATGAGAAGTCAATCTCCCTGTTTGGTTATTAGGGAGAAGAGGACTGTAATCAGGGAGAATTAACAAATGGCTGAATTTCAATTTACACCCCCCAACATCACCCCCTGAAGTGTCAGTCAGTATGATCCAATAAGTATCATGCAACACAAGAGCCCATTTGTAAAACCATTATAGTGAGTAACAACACCTTTATAATCAGTAAATATACTTTAAATATGCTGTTGGGACATATTCATACTTGTATATGAGAGAGAAGTCACTTCTCCCTGGGACAAAAATAGGGAGAAGTTGCACATTTTAGGGAGAAGATGTCTTCCATGTCGCCCTCTAGGCTGGTCCCTGTGCTGGATCATCCGACCACAACCTTGTTGTATTCTCCATAAATATTTCCCAAAGGACCTGGCATTTTGGAGCATTCAAATTTCATCATAATCTCAAATATTATATCAAACTCATTGCGGAAGGCATGTACATGTTGTTACATTTCACTTGAGGTCTGCTCTCATGATATACAGCACGCGAAATTAGGAAAAATGTCCCATAGCAAATTTAATGATATTGCATGTTAGATTCCAAATGTTGCCACAGCGTTTCACGTGCCATTGCTTATTGCCATGGCCAATTTCGAGGACTGGATATATATATCCTTGCATCTTCGGCAACTCATGCGATAAAAGATTCTCCATTAAGTTGTGAGTGTTCTGTCTATATACTTCTGCCACAATCCTAGGTTCTTCAAGCATATTACATGTTGTACCGAGTAATAGTATACAGTCACTGACAGTCATGCATAATTTCCTGAGTTTTGTCAGAAAATTTGGGAGGCAAATTGAAATTTGCTGTTTTCTTATTTACCACTCCATTGAAACCAATCCAACTGCTTAATGTGATAGAAACATGCTGCCTCTGCTAATCATGATATAACAGAAGCACAGCTTTGGTTGGCAGGGTCTATACATCCAAGCATATGAACAAAATCTTGATCAATAACTGCTACCTGTAAAGCAAATGGCTTAATTGGCCAATTCACTGCATGTTTGAGAAGCATGCTTTGTGATGACTGCTTCATTATCAGTCGCAGCCCCGATCCAATGATGATATAATCTGTAATATAATCGAGTTACAATAGGGAAGGCTTTGTTCTCAAAGTAATAATATTTGACTGCTACATGCCACCAATCAGGCATGTTATTGAAGAGGTTGCGGTATGAATATTTTGGCCCCCCCCCCCCCCCAATTTTTAGTCGAGTTTTCAAAAAACTTGACTTATGGTTTGACGAGGGACGGTTGGGCGGGCGGCGGGCGGGCGGACCGCCTAAAGAATGCCTTATAACTTTGACATTTGTGAACGGATTCAAAAAAAATTTGGTATGTGAGTTGCTCCCAATGAATATTTACTGCCTGTAGAAAATGGGTCACGTCCAACTTTTTGACAAGAGTTATCCATCTTTGATGACTTTTTTGCAATTTTATCACCTGTTAGCGCGATAACTCAATCAAATATTAACTGATTACAACCATATTTGATATATGAGTCTCTTGCAACAATATCTCGGACGAGTTCGAAAACCAGGTTTGTCCGAATTGTTTCTCCAGAGTTATGGGCCTTAGTTTGTCTATTTTTAGCATTTTTTCACTTTTAGTGCGATAACTGAATCAAATATTAACTGATTCAAACCATATTTGATATATGAGTCTCTTGTTTTGTTTTTTTGTTAGAAGAAATCAATTGTGTCCTTGTGCCTTTGTGTATCCGTCCCAGAATTAGAATTTGCCGATTATTTTGGTTTCGGGTAATAACTTTAGTTTTAGTTATCTGATTGTTTTCAAATTTGGTATATATGGATTATTCATATGAAAATACAAATCGAGTACGAATTTAGGTTCGGTCCGCCCATTTTTACCTCTATAATGGTCCTTGTCGACTTACTCTTGCGTGCCTAATAAAAGTACAGGGTGGAATAATAGTACAGGTTGGAAAATGTCGCATAACTGAATAATAGTACAGGGCGGAATAAACGTACAGACTGGAAATATTAGTACCATACATCCCAACAAAACGCACCATCTGACTGGTTTACTGATGCCATGTGACAGAAATAGTTTCGATGGATAGCCAGGTTTGTGAATCTACAGTGTGCTGATCATTGTCAACAATCAGAGTTCATTTATCTATGAATAACACAATTTAAGATTGGTGAATTATTTCTTTTGGTTAATTTAATAAACGTACAGGACCAAATAACGATCGTACAGGTGGGAATTTTACCTCGATTTTAATAATCGTACATGTATGTTTATTAGGCACTCAAGAGTATGGGTTCAGTTCGAATCTGGGCTAGGTCCATTGAATTTTGCGTGACGACTTATAATTTGAGAATCCTATGAATTTTGCGTCCGTATTAAATTGCGTGATTCAGAAATAGTTAACATAGACAGTTGGATGCAAAGTTTGATTTAATTACTGTTCCCATAATCAAATTTTTCATTTCTTAAAACGCCACTGGTCAAATAAATCCACCTTATTCAGGGGACAATTGACCTAACAGCCTTCTATTAATGTATTATCTATAAGTTACTGCGTCCAAATTTATAACTGCTTACAATTTGACTTAGTATTAATTATATTCCTGTGCAATGTTTAGCAGTGTTGGGCTATATTGATAGTTCAGGATTCCACTTAGCATTGCCTATCCTTGTTGGCAATTTACATGTATGCACTGCTCACTGAACGCATACCGTACATTGTAATGGAAGATGTAGAAAACATCTCAAACTTTGTTCCTATTTTCTTATGCAGTTTATGAATAAAACTGTATATTGATGGCTCGAAAAAGAAATATTGGTGTAGGGTGAACATTCAGTGGATCTTCAAAAATGAGATTTATTTGTAAACAAATAAAAAAAAAACACGCCACACTACTGGCATCTGGGTCTGCCTCTAATAAGAATCTGGATGGTATGTCATTATGCCAATGATCTCACTCCTAAAAGCCCATAAGGACATTTATTCGTGATGCCAGTGAGAACTATTGATTGTTATATATTTTTTTTCGAAGAAATAGATAGAAGCCATTGATTTTCTATATGCGGAGAAAATGTGTGATGTGATAGATTTTTTAGCTTGTCTCATGAAGGAAATAGTTCATTTCCAAGATGCATATTGATCAAGTCTGAGTTTAGTGTGCCTGTCTTATGCAGAATGAGGTTCCCAGAGGGTGAATTTAGTGACGCTATCCCGCATAGTGGGCTAACATCACCATATTCAGCCTATGGGGACCTCATTCTGCATGGCCTCCTCTACTATGTGAGACATACGTAGACTCAGATTAAAGTCCTCAAATGGTTAATATAGTGATGTGCACCCATTGGGAACCTCCATTATGCAATGTGTCATCTGCCAATTTGGGGATATAAACTGAACTAAAAAAGAAATAGAATCTATATGAATCAGATTCTATAGAAATTTGATAATAAAGATACTTTCCAGAGAAGATGAGGCCTAAGCAGAATGAGATCCCCAGAGGGTGAATTTAGTGATGGTTGCCCGCTATGCGGGATAGCTTCACTAAACTCACCCTATAGGGACCTCATTCTGCAAATGACAGGCACACTAAACTCAGGTTTGATATTGATTCTCATCAAGAATTCCGTTATAAATCACTTTGATTTCATTGATCAGTATATCCAATTATAAAGCAATGAATTCCTTAGAATCAGCGCATTTTTTCCCTGAAATCATGTCTCTATATGGTTATGTAATCATTGGTTTATGCATCACTCAGGTGTTCTGCTGCTATATAGACTCATAAGTCAACATCAACAGTGTAACATGCTTTTGCCATTTAGGTTTCCATACATTTGCGCTGTCTCATAATCTCATGAAAGTCTGCAGAAATCTTCATTAGACACATAAAATAAGTATCATTTTACAA
Organism: Siphonodentalium dalli; assembly: GCA_032622095.1. Lineage (NCBI taxonomy): Eukaryota > Metazoa > Mollusca > Scaphopoda > Gadilida > Siphonodentaliidae > Siphonodentalium > Siphonodentalium dalli. The sequence continues at coordinate 179,047,118 of CP136065.1, read as the reverse complement.
GCTGACAAGGAAATAATTTTTCAGTTTTCGGGTTTACATTGCAAATTCTAGTTTGACCCTTCCATGACTGGAGCTTCCTGAAATTTCGAAAAACCTGTTTCAATGTGTTCTCTTATGTACACTTATATTCAAGTCTCCCATGTGGAGCCTCGCATATATAAGAGAATACGCTGGCTAAAAATATTTACCTTGACCTTGTAAACCATTGTTTTAAGGCATCAAAGAGAAAAATAGAAAAACAAATAAAAGATTTTGAAGATAAAAATGACCAAGTATTCGAACAACGCAGAACAGACATACAAGAAAGACAAATTAAGATAGAAACAGCTTTAGAATAAAAACTAAAAACTCCAACAAAATTATGTAGGGACAAATATAACAGTTTAGAAAACAAAGACTTAAACATCGTAATTGCCAACATACCAGAACCATCAAAAATGAATATTCAAAGAAAGAAGACCAGAAAACAATAAATGTTAAAATAAAAGAAATGACAAATTGTAACAAGAACAATATCATTCTACAGGATTGGTCAGAAATGTAGAAACACAAACGGGCCTGTAAAGATAGTTTTAAAATCAAAGGAACTTAGAGACAAAACTATCAAAGACGCAATTATATACAACAAAGAAGAACGTAAGACAGTAGCAACTTCTAAAATATATTTTAATCGAGATTACAATAAATTGCAAATGATACAATTCTACGAACAGAGAACGGACTTGAAAAGAAAACAAAAAGACAAACCTACGAAAAATTTCTGTATGGAAAACTGTACAGTAGTAGAACACTAAAAATATCAACCATACATGTACAGTGAAAAATGTATTGTGATGTGCAAATGTTAAAACTAAATACAATTAACCGGAACCAAGAGTCAAGGAGACTCGTTCCTAGAATAAAGATACAGTAATGCCCTAAGTAATCGACTCCTTAACTACAGCAGAATTATGGGTAACTTTTCAGGATTTAGTCGGAAAAATGGCTTGTTGCCATTCATTGCAAAGCTAGTGATGCTATGCCGCATTGCGGGATAGCACCACCAAATTCACCCTCTGGGGACCTCATTCTGCATGGCCTCATCTGCTATGGGAGACATACATGTAGACTCAGATTGAAGTTCCCAAATGGTGAATATTGTGATGTGCACCCATTGGGAACCTCGATTATGCAATGTGTCATCTGCCAATTTGGGGATATAGAGAAACTACACTAAAAAAGAAATAGAATCTATGTGAAGAAGTTTCTATAGAAATTTGGCATGTGATATAGAAATGGGTCTGTCCATGGGAAGTCCATCCATCCATATGATAACAACTTGAGCTCTTTATCTCATTGATCATACAGTAATGCTCTAAGTAATCGACTTCTTAACCACAGCAGAATTATGGGTAACTTTTCCGGATTTAGTCGGAAATATGGCTTGTTGCCATTCATCGGAAAGCTCTCCCCACTGCAACAACACCACAAATTTATGGTGCTATACATGATTAAAATTGTCATATCATGTAATGTGGTAATCATTCGAACCCCGCATGGCATATTTGGTTATATGGGTATTTCCCCAGGAAATGTTATATGCAAAACAAATTGTGATGAAAGGAAACTGTAATTACCATGTCACAAGTTAATGAATTTATACACATAGTACAAAATAATCATACCAGTGATGGTTCCGATGCAAAAATGTAATGAAATGGACTGTCTAAAGTCATATTGGCTTATGAATAGGGTTATTAAGAAGATACTATATCACCGATGACAAGTCAATATCAATACAATACTTTTAATACCAGGATCTTTCAAATGGTAATTTCCAATTACGACTATGTTGACATGGCAACCAACTAACTCTGTTGTCATGACCCTATATGATAATTCAAGAAACATGCTGCATGGATGACACTAAACTAAATAGTATGCATGTAATATATCATTGTTTTTTCTTTTTGGTGAATGCTTAATATTGAACTTAACAAATTTAAACATGTGACTAGATATTGGAGCCCAGGGTAATAGGACATTACAGTAGAATGCGGGGGAACAACATTGAAATGGTTAACCCTTTGATGAAGGAGCTGCGCTGGTGCAGCATTGAAGAACCTATGCCAGTTCATTCTCTTATTCGGGTCTCCCATAGGGTCGCTTACATATAATAGAATTCGCAGGTTTACAAAATTAATATTGTTAGGCCAATGCATTCTCTGATATATGCGAGGCTGCCTCTGGGAGACTCGCATATATAAGAGAATGCAGTGGTACAGGGTTTTTTGCAAAAAATCAGGAAGCTCCAATCATGGAAGGGTTAAGACTCCGCTCAAAACTTGAGATGCTAAAATATAAGGAATCAATAGTATTTTTTTCGATGTGACCCAGATTCATTATATGCTCACTTATGCACCACCGTCTTCGATTTATAATGTCCTCATGTATCATTTCCTATTGGGCGACACATCTTGAGCTGATGCATGTTTACATTCTTTTGAAAGAGAATTAACACGTTTTACGAGATCACATTTCTAAACGATGATCGTCTATGTCCCAATGATGACCGGAGCAGTATTAACGAGTCCTGTTATATTACTTTCTAAATACAAAAGGGACTTTTCTTCAAATAAGACCTCACAAAAAATGTCAATACAGTGTTTGCACTCGAGCCGTGATTGAGCCATCCTTTAGACTGTTTACATTGACAATTTTGAGTGATTCTGTTACAATTACGGTGGAATGTGAACACGTCGCCTCATGTAATTGTCGCGCACACAGTTGACTATTGATTTGATGCCTGTCCATGACTCGGGACAGTGACGACGACCATTAGTGGGCGACGTATAGGTATAACTGATTGCTGTTTGGCATGCAATCAGTGCCTGGGATATACAGTAATGCCCTAAATAATCAACTCCTTAACCACAGCAGAATTATGGGTAATTTTTCACGATCCTAGACTTGAATTTGGGACAGCTTGAATTGATGTGGCAAGCCTTGAATTACTTTAGATTTTGGTGGTTATATAGGAATCACTTGCTGGTACTTGATCTGACTTAATTATACCATATCTAATCTTGGGTGTTGGAAAAATTTAACAATTGCCAGGAATTGGTTCTGAATTTTAGAATTGAGGGCCTCTGCGATTGAAATATCTTGTAAATTGGCGAGAAGTTATTAGTTCTGACTAGATGCAACCATGATTTAGCAAATATTTGTCTCATGGGCAATTCTTCAGATGAAACGACAAGATGGTAATTTGTCTGCAACAAAAGCTTGGACACGCGACATGCTAATTACGACTACAGTGCGGATGTGCAATTTCCGATGGCTCTCCATGGTGGCTGCACTTTTTTTTCATTTCGATTTGATTGTTATTATTGGGGATTTGGAAGCGATAGTTTAATAGTACCAGCAGACCCACAAATTTACGAACACACGAAAAAGTCATAAATGGCTGAACCACGAAATTTGATACCAACGAATTTAAAGCCAGTCACAACAACAACTCTTCTGAGTATATATGCAATCAATGTTGTTTTCAATTCATCTCTATAGGCATATAGAAATAAGTGACAGATGCTGAACAATAAATTTTTTCACAAAATTTTATCAAGTATGTTTTTCGGCATCTGACAATTCTATATGTCCAGAGATGCATCAAAAACGACATTGATTGCTTATCCCTTTCATGACATGAGCTTCCAGCATTTTTGCGAAAACCCTGTGCCAGTGCATTCTCTTATATATGTGAGTCGCCCATATTAAAGGTGCCTCGCATATATACGAGAATGCATCAATTGTCCTAACAATATTTACCTTTGATTTTGTAAGCCAGTACATTCTCTTTTATATGTGAGGCTCCCTATGGGATAATGATTTTCCATTGGGAGAAACTTTATTATTCGAAATTGACAACAACTGACTGGAAGTTCATGAAATAAACACACTTCAATCTATTTCAGACAATAAACTACTCAAAATTTAGAGACCACACTTGAAAACTAAAAATATTCTTGCGGGTGTAAAATTCACATATTTAAAATGATACTAGAACATCTGTATGCAATCAACACACTCAGAGTGAATAGAATATACGAAGCGATTTTCTCGATTTGCGCTCTTCAATGACTTAACTCAAAATGGAAACCAATACTATCCTGGGATGCATCTTTTGTCCGAGCCTATATTCCGTCATTTTCCAGTCATTTAAAATAAAAAAATTTTTTTTAACTTGGCACTGATGTCAACTAGCATGGGAACCTGCGCACCTGTGATTTTGAGTTCAGGCAAATCATTTTGACGGATTTATTGCCATTTATCGAATAGAATCGTACATCCTGGGTCGCATTTTTTGTACGAGCCTGTATTCTGTCAATTTTTTTAAAACTTGGCACAGATGTCAACCAGCATGGGAACTTGCACACCTGTGATTTTGAGTTCAGTCGGAGTCATTTTTGCAGAGTTATTGCCCTTTTTCGACATAGAAATGTTTTATGTTTTTTAATTTTAGAGTTATTGACTCTTTCTCGACACATTGAAGATGTGCAACATATTTAGTTAATATGCACTTTGTATCATATTGGTATAATTAAATCCTCATACAGTATGTAGTATAGGGATCTGAAATTCATTAATCCTGCAAACCTGCCACCTTCGTCGGGGGGACATTTTGGTCAGTGACCTTTTATTAATTTTGTATTCACCATAGTGTAACTATGGATGTTTAAAAAAAATAAATTACATCATGAAGTGGGGCGATTGTTAGAGTTGTCCAATTTCTTAAAGTATCACTGCACATTGTGATGCAGGAATGATGCTTCTATCAGGTGATTGTCGCTACCAAGCATATCTAAGCGCCTTGACCAATCAGATGCATGCATTTAAATAAAAGTGAAAGTATGTGTAATTATCCAGTTATCATAGGATTAACCCTTTCATGACTAGAGCTTCCTGAAATTTTGCGAAAACTCAGTGCCAATGCATTCTCTTATATATGCGAGTCTCCCATAGGGAGCCTCGCATATATAAGAGTATACATTGGCCTAACAATATTCACCTTGACCATGACCGCGGTCTAGTGGCGGTATGACCGCGGTCATTACCGGCCCATAACCTTGATAAAGGGGTCGATTAATTAATTAAGCCAGTGCATTCTCTTATATATGCAAGGCTCATATGAGAGACTCGCATAATATAGGAGAATGCACTGGCACAGGATCTTTAATGCTGCCCCAGCACATCTCTCGTCATGATATGGTTAACCAGATAAGTATTTTTGTCATTGCAGAGTCACAGGCGGAGAGCTTTTTGAAGATATTGTAGCCAGAGAGTTCTATAGCGAGGCAGATGCAAGGTAAACTAATAACCAGTATGGAGATCAATCTTAACACACATTCAGGTCTTAAAATCTCACGAGAATCAGAATCATGATTCTTACTAGTAGTTTGAATCTCGTAAAAAGCAGCTGATTTGCTGTATTTATTTTGATTCTCGCAAAATTCTCTGGTTTTTAAGGCCTGACATTCTAATCAAGTACTAATTCAGTATTATCCACATGACTATTAAAATCAATGAACAAGGCACCTACTACATTAATGCCCTAAATAATCGACTCTTTAACCACAGCAGAATTATGGGTAACTTTTCAGGATTTAGTCGGAAATATAGCTTGTTGCCATTCATCAGAAAGTTCTCACCAAGAGCTTTCTGATGAATGGCAACAAGCCATATTTCCGACTAAATCCTGAATTTTTTTTCCATAATTCTGCTGTGGTTTAGAGGACAATTATTTAGGACATTACTGTACTTTTTCTATGTAATTCATTCACCTCCTCGAACTAAGCACCTACTTTGTCAATGTGATTGACCACAATGAACCAAGCACCTACTCATCATATTAATTATTAAAGTGTCAGTATTGACAATAATGGCTAAAATAATGCATGTAGAATGCTATAGTCACCATCTTTCAGCAAATTAATGTTCAATGTATATATATTAAAATTGTCAACACCCAATGTCATTCTAATTATCATATAATTCAAATTTTATGACCCTCGTTGCAAAATCATTCTTGTTTGTTTATAAGTGATTGTTTCAGGATGAATGGCGACTGTATGTTTACATTTTTGTGCAGTTCAGATGCCGTGTTTTCCGAAGTGGTTCATCCATTGTTTTTAAATTTTTTAAACAATAATAGTTGAATAATACATTCTTCAAATGGGTGTAGTGTCCTAGTTGTAAAATACCAGCTTGAAGTCTTGAAATAAGTAGTGATGATCTATGTAGCTTCATTTATGAAGGTTTATTTAAAAAAAAAAAATCATGACAATCAATGCAGAAATAGGCCATCTCTGCCCATACATGTATGACTGGCTTCAGTCAGACTGACCCTACAGCCTCGGTAATTAACCCTTCCATGACTGGAGCTTCCTGAACTTATATGATAACCATGTGCTAATGCATACTCTTTTATATGCAAGTCTCCCAGAGGGAGCCTTGCATATATAAGAGAATGCATTGGCTTAACAATATTTACCTTCACTTTGTAAGCCAGTGCATTCTTTTATATATGCAATGCTCCCTATGTGAAACTCCAATATATGAGAGAATGATCTCACACAGGTTTCTTTAATGCTGCATCAGCGCATTTCCAGTCATGATAGGGTTAATCATGATATTTATTAAAGATGGTTTATCTCTCCTAATAGTAATTTTGAGACGGAGAGACCGGTCAACAGGGGCTTCCGGCAATAGGTAATAATTTCTTTCTTTGATTATTTTCTATAGGACAGAAAATGTGGCTAATTTTATAACAATTCAAAGTGTTTGTTGAAAATCTTCTATAACACTTTCTTGTGTGTTTTTTTTTTGGAAAAAATTATTAAAATGTGCCTTGACAAGAAGTTCTTAGAAACTATGTTGTTGTTGGAAGTGCTGCTGGGAAAAGATGGAGCATCTTTAAAAACCATTGCATTCTCTTATATATGCGAGTCTCTCATAGGGAGATATATATATATACATGTATATTCTTTTTCCTCAATATTGTAAACTCGTTATCTGGGAAAGTTGTCAGTTACTTGCCGGTGGTTTGCCGCACATGGTCGCAGGCCTCAGCCTAGGGGACCAGAACAGGGAGACTTGAAGTCTCCCTCCAGGAAATTTAGGGAGACTTCAGGAAATTTAGGGAGACTTCAGGGTGGGGATCCGGCAGAGACTACAAAAAATTGACAATTTTCAAATATCGCTTTATTTTAAAACATCTGACAATAAAAAATTTAAAAAGATAAAATAACAAATAAAACTAAAAAAAATTGACTTTATCTGAAATTAGTTTAATTAATTGTTATTATACATTTAAAAATTTTGGAAATGTTTTGTGTAGCTATCATTTAAGCAAGACAATTATCAAGTTACAGTAATAGTTACTTTTTTAACTAAATGAAAGTAGTATTATTTCCTAGACTGCAGCTTGGAAGATACGTTTGTACAGTCTGACTCTGAATCATGATGCATCTAACTTTTTAAGTTTAATTTGGTCACGGCTGTAATCTTGGTGTCCGCTAAAATAAACAATAAGGACTAACTAACAAAGGAGTTGCAAAAGCTTTTATTAATTAATGGCCTCCCTTAATTAATGCCAACATCACTGGTATAATCCGATTAAAGCAATAAACTTGACATTATTTTATTTACGGAAGTCGGTCTATTCAAAAAGTCCGACACGGTCTCTTCAAAAAGTCCGACGCGTTACCGAAACGAACTTCCGAAGCGCTTGGTACATACTCTGATAATGTCGTAATTGTTTTATATCTGACAAGCGGGAAGGCGGTCTTTTAAGTTAATTAAAACATTTATTTGTGACACTCACGATGGTCAGTAACAACACAGATGGGAACATCTCATCGTGTTTTCAGCGTGTCAAAACATTCGTGATTAACATTCATTACCACAAAGGGAACAAAGGCGACGGAATAACAACACAAAACAATAGGTCATATTTTATTTTTTTATTTTAAACACTTGGGTCTTTGGCTCTGCATCGTCTGTTTCTTTTTGGGATGGCCACCACAATTGATCTATATACGGACATGTCCAGACATGTCCGGAAAAAAAACTAGAAAAAAAATTAAGAAAAAAAACAAAAAAATCCCCCCTAAAATTGAAGGCGACTTCGATTTCGCCTTAGAGCGACGATAGGGCGAAGTCAGCGACAGTAAGGCGACAATCTCGCCCGAGTCGCCTTGTGAGCTGAGGCCTGCATGGTCGACGAGTTTATCAGCCATTGAAATCACTGTTAGATTAGCCATAAGTGTGCGGATTTCCTCCACCATTAAAACTGGCAATGTCGTGATATGGCCTTAGTGGCTAAAGCGACATAAAACCCCAATCAATCAATCAATCAATCAATCAATATTGTAAACAATTAATTCAACTTTTTTATCTGATGGTTTATGTTCAAGCTGATTAAAATATGAAGCGTGTGGTCAGTGGTGAAGAAAATATTTGATGCAAAACATCCACTGAGTACAGACATACAGTAATGCCCTAAATAATCAACTCCTTAACCACAGCAGAATTATGGGTAACTTTTCAGGATTTAGTCGGAAATATGGCTTGTTACCATTCATCAAAAAACTCTCCCCGAGAGCTTTCCGATGAATGGCAACAAGCCATATTTCCGGCTAAATCCTGAAAAGTTACCCATAATTCTGCTGTGGTTAAGGAGTCGATTACTTAGGGCATTACTGTAGTTCTTTTTTTTGCTTTCTGCCCTCTTTTCCATTATTTATGCAGTTTTATGAAAAGATATACCTCAATTTATTTTTATAATTTGAGTAAAATTTATTGTAATAAAAAATCTTGCGATATTCATAGACAATTCTGCTATTTGTCATGCATAATTATGTTATTTTTTTCCCTCCTGTTGTTTCAACTCAATTTTTTTTCAAAAACCTGGCTGTTTTTGTTTGCCTTACAGAAATAATTGAAGATTTTACATGGACATTGATTTACATGGACTCTTGAAGTCAGCAAGCAAATTATTTCTGTGTTAATACTTTGTTGCCGGAGTCTTCGAAACAGATTCTCATTATTTTCGATTAATATGCTCATGATTCTGTTTCACTGTCAAGTTTAGCTTTCTGATTATTGACTTTCGTCCAACTTACTGGGTTCCAATAGATTTAGTACTGCACAGTAAAATTAACTGGTTATGAAATCACACTGATTTGTGATATCTGTATTATTGTGCATTCCTGTGGGAAATGATATCACTTTACTCATTAGTTCAGCTATACAGTCTGCACATAATATTCCGAAAATTGTTTTAACATTATCACTTGCATTATTATATAATAGCTTGGAGAGAAGTCACAGCATGCATAATTGAGACATGCACATAATTTTCACATCAGGGCTATGTTTTAACCCTTTCTATACTAAATGGATCCTCCCACTCAGTTATAAAAGTGTACATTGGAATGGCCTATTATTCATCGGAAAGGGTTTTTCAAGAAAAATAAGCAGATGACAGATAATACAAGTATAGAAGGAGTCCTATTAATTGGAGGGAAATGTTCAGATATTAAGTTCAACAAACAATCTATTAGGGATCTGAGAATATTTGATGCGATTCGGTATCGTTTGTCTGAATCGACTCGATTCAAAATCACATATCCTGATTAAAATTTTATTGAATCTTTTCCATCAGGTACTTTATTTTTACAGATCACAATGTGTTTTTGTGCAAATTCACTTCACGATATACTAACAATAGTTAGCACACTTCACGATATACAACAAAAGTTAGCACATACATAGGCGTAACACTGTTGTAAATGATCTATAATTATATCGTCATATATGACGAAGGCCCTTGTTGAACTTGCATGTATTTTCTGAAGATATCCTATTGGCTAACTACTCGTCAATGAGTATTTAGTATAGAAAGTGTTAAACAAGCCCATCATTAAGACATATTAAATTTTTTGCATCATTTTATACTGGTACATGACACAATATGCATATAAATATAATATAATATATCGGAATGTATTGAATTCACAATGAATTATTGAATCGTTACAGCCTAAGATTTTCAGCACTATATGTTGTATTTGCACTGGATCAATTTAAATGAGGATTGTGCTAAATGTCCTATGTTCATGAACTGAGTCACAGTCTCCATTTTGTTTGCTTTGTAATTCCTTTGTCCATTACATTACTTCTTCTGACACTGGCTGTTATCTTTCTGAATTTCTCTCATAATGTAATATAAGATGTTGGTTGATTCTAGCTATGTACAGTAATGCCCGAAGTATATGACCCTTTAACCACAGCAGAATTATGGGAAATTTTTCAGGATTTAATCGGAAATATGGCTTGTTGCCATTTATCGGAAGCTCTCACCGAAAGATTTGATGAATGGCAGCAAGCCATATTTCTGACTAAATCCTGAAAAATTTCCCATAATTCTGCTGTGGTTTAAGGGTCGATTATTTAGGACATTACTGTATGTATTTCTATATTATCCTCCCTACTATATATATAACACAAATAATCACAAATGTATAATTCTCTTGATTGAACTTATTTCTTTTTTCATCTGTTTCTGTATAAATTAATCAGTGAGATGTATGAAGCTCGTTTTTATTTCACGTTAGTATCCAGGCGCCCGAGAAAAAGAGTTTGACGATACAATTATCATCTATTTGATTGCATGTAATTCAAAAATTATCATCTTTTTGATTACATGTAATTCCAATCCTGAATTAACATACACATATTACATAAATTCAATCAAAAACTAATATAATATTAATATAGTTATTGATTGTTCCATAAACATATTGACCAACCATCAACGTCAACATAAACTGCTAATCCTATCAACAATCTAACAACCGAGATTAGAAGATAATGGCTTTAACAATGAGATCCCATTAAAACATGGTGCACCGTGGATACACACTTATTACACACAATGATAGAAGAATACATGTTGCAACAACCCCACCAATCTCTTTAACCCTGCCATGACTGGATATTCCAGAAATTTTGAGAAAACTCTGTGCCAATGCATTCTCTTTTACATGTGAGTCTGTTTATCATAGTGTGGGTATATCTCATTGATATTATGCTGTCATTGCATGTGTAAATTTTACGAGTTTTATACATCTTGAGGTATAAAAACCCCTTGTTAAATGGTCCTGTTAAGTTACTGATGTTTGTGGGTCCTTCTGAATTGCTGTGGTGCTGGTAGAGCAAAATGATGCTGTTAAAAAAAAGTACCATTATTTTTATTTGAAGTTGTCATTAAGTTGGAGACTGATACAAGCAATTTGAGAAAAAGCCAGTGTCTGTATGAATCATTCAAGAACATACTTTAAAATATTTTAATAATGGCTGCACTGTTTGCAAACAATTATGGTCAGTTTGCAAACAACCAACACAGGCATTTTTTTGAATGTTTAGACACATATTTTTTCTTCGAATTCATTAAAAATAACAAAAAATCCACAAAAATAACAACTTTAGAAAAAATAACGATACTTTTCTTCACCATCATCGCCAACCATCATAGCTAAATCATCAGGACTCAGCAACATCATAGCAAATTAGCAGAACCATTTACCTAGGGGAAGGTAATGCTTCTTCAGTTATTCTTATTTCCCCATGCAAATGATGTGCAGACAGATAGCAAACATTGAGTCTATCATTTTGACCTTGGGGGTTACATTTCTGAATAATCTTGTCAGCTGTACAGTTGTAGCCGCACAAAAATGTACTAATTTCAGAATATTTCTGTATCAGATTCTTGTATGAAAGAGTTTTCATGGATTTTTCTCAATAGACTTTGTTTTGGTTGTCTGTTTAGATGGGAACATCAATAATTTACAGCTTCACGCCTGTAATCACCTATATACTAAGAAGACACATTCACAGCTGTACATTTAACCTACCATAATGCCCTAAATAATCGACTCCTTAACCACAACAGAATTATGGGCACATGTAATTTTTCAGGATTTAGTTGGAAATATGGCTTATTGCCATTCATCAGAAAGCTCTCAGTGAGAGTATCTATGTATCTCTCAGTGAGAGATTTCCGATGAATGGCAACAAGCCATATTTCTGACTAAATCCTGAAAAATTATCCATAATTCTGCTGTGGTTAAGGAGTCGATTATTTAGGGCATTACTGTATTTTGAACATTTTACTGGGACAGATAAAGGCAAAAAAAATAAATACAGTTCTGTTTCTCGACACAGCCCCCTCCCCATATAAATATGAGCCATCCCCCCTAACTTTGTATGGGCTAAGCAATGCCAATGGGATCAGCCCTTGGCATACATGTAATAGTCAATTAAATGAGTTCCAATAGGAAAAAGTTAACTCAGAAAACTTATGATTTGACAGAGTATTTACCGTATATCAGACAATGCAAATTCTTCTTTAATTAAAGAAGTTTGGCCGGATATAGAAATGGGTTCCATCCTGTCCGTAACAACCTTGGTGTTTTTTTTATATCTCAGATAGATGTTTTTTCGTAATCTGTATCTCGATTCGCTGTTGCAGTACAGGTTGATGGTGTATTGCACACACATTGAGTTATTTGTGCGAAATACAGCAGAATACAGAAAATCTAAAAATGTTCAATATCCAAATTTCTATTGTCCTTGAACAATACAAACTGATTACGTCAAAAACGTCATCAAATTTAACAGAAAATTCTTCACTAAATTATGATGTACCGGTATACATGTTGTCTACTTAAAGCACATGTTTTTTTCAATTAAATAAAACAATATCGACCTAAATTTCAACATATTACTTACAAGCTACAGTCTTCAGAGTGTGTAATAAACATAGAACAACACAGTTTTGTGAACATGTTAACGTTTTTAATTGCACTCATTTGTCATGCCTCCGGTTCTCCTTTTATCATCACATCACAACGATCTCATGCAATAATGTTAACCCTTTGAGTGCCAAGTCCGATTTTTGTATCAACCCATATTTCCTTGATCATTTTTCAAATTTATTGATTATAATAATGTGATACATTGATGGAAAGAGCTCTAAGAGTTAACCACTTCACATACTAGTACTTGAGTTTAGTGTGCCTGTCATTTGCAGAATGATGTCCCCAGACGGTGAATTTAGTGACGCTATCCTGCATAGTGGGCTTGCATTACTAAATTCACCCTCTGGGGACCTCATTCTGCTTAGGCATCATCTTCTCTGGAAAGTTTCTTTATTATCAAATTTCTAGAGAAACTTCTTCACATAGATTCTATTTAATTTTTAGTTTAGTTTCCTATCTGTCCAAATTGGCAGATGACACATTGCATAATCGATGGGTGTACATTTGTACATCACAATATTCACCATTTTGGAAAAATCTGAGTATGTCTCCCACCGCAGATGAGGCCATGCAGAATCGGGTCCCCAGAGGGTGAATTTGGTGATGCTAGCCCACTATTGCGGGATAGCGTCACTAAAATTCTCCCTCTGGGGACCTCATTCTGCAAATGTCAGACACACTAAATTCAGGCTTGGTTCTATCTATGTATCTCCCATCCCCAGCTCACTGCCACTGGTATATGGTTATTAACGCTCCTGTTATTTTACAAATTGATCACGGATAATCAGGGTCTTTAATTGGATGCCGATAGATTGTCACCACCACATTGACAGGATTAGAAAATTGTACTAAAATAGGTACAAAATCCAATTTTCTCCATGAAAATATCTATAAAAGGCATGCGTGTCATTTGCTTAGCACAAATTGGATAATTTCAATGGAAAAAAAAACTGTGGTATTGATTTTTTACTTTGATTTTGAGTAAAAGCTTAGAATGTAGGTTAATGGTGGTATTCTCCTGTCAGAAGTCTTATAGTCTCATAATTTCAAGGATCTCGACCTGCTACATGAAAATTTATAAACTTTAAAAGCCCCATGGCGTAGTGAACTTAGTGAAGCCTGACTTTAATATGTTGCCGTTTGTTACATACCAGTCCAGTTCCAGGGATCAAAATACGTTGTTAAATATATGCAATCAACATTGTTTTTGATGCATCTCTCTTGGCGTATAGAAGTTTCAGATACCAAACAACATACTCAATAACTTCACCAAGTATTTTGTTCGGCATCTAACAGTTCTATACATGCCCTTTGCCCACTTTATTTTCAGCTATCAAGTTTGTAATTTCGCTAAAACAAATCCTCGAAAAACATTTTTTTTCATCGTAAGATTGCTGAATCCGAATGAAGAGCAGAAACTTATTTGTTGAAATTGACAACTACTGGCTCTACACCCGTAAACTATTAAACTGCACTTGCTGGTTTAAAATTCACATATTTAAAATGATACTAGAACATCTATTTCACTAACACACTCAAGAGTCGATAGAAATGCGATGTGGTGTACCCTGACGGAATTCTCGGTCTCGATGACTAACTCGAAATGTAAGCAAATGCTATAATTGTAATTTTTTATGTTCTTGTGATCAGTGTCATGTCAAATTAGTATTGGTATGAAGCTGAAGAAATGTTTATAGGTCAATAGTCATGTAACACATTCCTTTATCCCCAACTAGATTATCACAATTTAACTAATCAGTCTTATTCTATTCATTAATCTTGTTTTTGCGGTATGGTAACTATGTACATGTTTAAACACACACAAACATAACTGAAAAACTTCAAGTTGGACAAAAGTGATCATGAAATATGCATGGATTGGAACGCAAAAACTAAAATAGGTCTCACGGTAACATATATCGACAGAAATGAGCACTGATTTGCCTACATGGTCTTACAGTAATGCCCTAAATAATCGACTCCTTAACCCTTTACCCAACAAACCGGCCAAAACCGGCCAAATAAAGCTGCAACAGCCTAAATTATCTTGGGTCTGTCTCAATAAAACCATACAAATATGGATATCATTGGAACGGCTCATTGACCACATTGTGATGGTTACAGTTATGCCCTGTGCCAATGCATTCTCTTATATATGCGAGTCGACCATATGTCGCCTCGCATATATAAGAGAATGCATTGGCCTAAAACATTCTTTAACAATTTTATAATTTTTAATGTGTTAAGCCAATGCATTCTCTTATATATGCGAGGCGACCTATGGTCGACTTGCATATATAAGAGAATGCATTGGCACAGGGTCGTTCTGTTGGGTAAAGGGTTAACCACAGCAGAATTATGGGTAACATTTCAGGATTTAGTCGGAAATATGGCTTGTTGCCATTCATTGGAAAGCTCTGTGTCAATAGGGAGCCTTGCATATACTGTATCTGTATATGAGAATACATTGGCCTAACAATATTTACCTTGACCTTGTAAGCCAGTGCATTCTCTCATATATGCGAGGCTTCCTATGGGAGACTCGCATATATAAGAGAATGCGCTGGCACAGAATCTTTAATGCTGCACTAGTGCAGCTCCTGTCATGAAAAGGTTAACAAATACTTATTAGAGAAGTGAAAATAGACTAAAATAGTAAAGCATGTCCCAACAACATTGAATGTCAGCACATTATTTGCATGATTAATTCTTTTCTTTTGTTTTATTTCAAATCTTAATTTCGTCACTTAATTTTCAGTCACTGTATACAGCAAATATTAGAAGGTGTACATCATTGTCACCTACATAGCGTAATTCACAGAGATCTAAAGGTATGATCAGTGTGGGATTTGATGTCACGAAAGTGGCTTTAATATGCATGTGTTGTTCCCACTTAACCTAGATCAGTGTTGCTGTATAATGATATGCCATAGTCTTGCAGTGTTACACTACCCATGCCTCTCAAAGAAGTTTGTCCTGCATCAAAAGTTGTTTTGCATCAAGCGTTAACAATTTTCTTACAGATTTTTTCCGAATGATTAACAATTGTTGTTGAGTAATGTTGACAACTTGTGCTTCCTGTTTGAATGGTTTACAATGCCAATGTGTTTCTAATATTTCAGTCATTGCATGCAGCAGATCCTAGAGAGTGTTAGTTATTGTCATATTCATGGTATTGTGCACCGTGACTTGAAGGTGAGTAGATACTAACAATTAGGCCATGCAAAGTCAATTTCCCCGTACAAAAATGCCCTAAATAATCGACTCCTTTACCACAGCAGAATTATGGGAAATTTTTCAGGATTTAGTCGGAAATATGGCTTGTTGCCATTCATCAGAAAGCTCCCGGCATGCAAAGTCAATTTCCCGTACAGTAATGCCCTAAATAATCGACTCCTTAACCACAGCAGAATTATGGATAATTTTTCAGGATTTAGTGGGAAATATGGCTTGTTGCCATTCATCGGAAAGCTCTCGACCATGCCAAGTCAATTTCCCATACAGTAATGCTTAATATTTACTGACATGTGAAACATCTTAGTGTTTTAAAAACATGGGGGTATCCTTAGTTCCATTGGGACAGTCACACCTCTAGTTATGTTGTTTTACATCGTTCATAGAGTTCATTTCTGTTGAATACAATAGGAGATGGCCCCATAAAGAGTAGGATTTAAGTACAGTCTCCATTTAAAGTTGCTTTTCATCATATTTCTAACACATAGATACCAATTAAAATAATAAATCGGAAATCTGAACTCGGAAACAGGTTTGTTCAATCTCAGTTCCGTACAAGTTTGTATGAAAACATACTCCAATTATTTTTTTATTGATTATTATTTCCCCCCTCCCCTGACATATACATGAATAAAAAGGTTGCACATGTGGGGTTTCTGGACGATGTGCGCGGGACTTACAATAGTGCCCTAAGTAATCGACCCCTTAACCACAGCAGAATTATGGGTAACTAAATCCTGAAAAGTTACCCATAATTCTGCTGTGGTTAAGGGGTTGATTACTGAGGGCATTACTGTACAATAGGAGATTGACTTTGTGTGGCCTCGTCCAAATTTAGCATTTATACTTACACATGTAAATGCCTTTCTCATCTTCTATGTATTTGACATATGATTGTGAAAACACCTTTGAATGATATTCACTGTTGTGCTGTATTCTATGCATCATTCAATCTGCTGCTGTGTTTTGCAAACAATGAATGATGTGTTAATGCAAAGTTGCTTCTTATTCTTGAGATAACTGGTCACAGGGTGAGGAGTTCATGTACGGTTGGTCATCAACTTTTACCAAACCGTCAGATAATCCTTGTTTAAATTGTGTTACAAATATACATGGGTAATCCCCCCAAGTTATTCATGTGATTTCCCCCAAATCAGATGTAAACAAAACAAAATGATAAAAATGCTGAAGTACCATTTTATGTGGACTAGAATCAGGCCTGAGTTTAGTGTGCCTGTCATTTGCAAATTAGGTTCCAAGAGGATGAATTTAGTGATGCTATTCCGTATAGCTGGCTAGTATCACCAAATTCACCCTATTGGGACCTCATTCTGCATGGCCTCATCTGCTATGAGAGACATAGACTCAGATTGAAGTTCCCAAATGGTGAATATTGTGATGTGCACCCATTGGGAACCTTGATTAAGCAATGCGTGGTCTGTGTTGCTTTACTGCACAGAAGTTGTTAGTCCACTTAATTGATAGCTTACTATGACTGTAAGCTATTTCTGAACAAGTATACATGCCATCTCCACTTGGAGTATAATGGAGACTGCAATTGCAGAAATAATCATTCATGTATATAGTGTGTGACATTTGCAAAATGTGGTCCTCGGAGGATGAATTTAGTGATGCTACTCTGCACAGCAGGCTAGCATCACAAAATTCACCCTCTGGGGACCTCATTAAGCTCAGGGCTCATGTTCTGGAAAGTATCTATAGTCTCAATTTAACATTGTTTTCAGTTACTTTCCCCCTTCTATTCAATTTCTATATCCCCTAATTTGTAGAAGATAAAATGTAAATCGAGGTGACTAATGGGTGTACATCACCAACTTCAACTGGGGAATTTCAATATGATCCTAGGTCTTCCATAGCAGTTGAGGCCTAAGCAGAATGAGGTTCACAAAGGGTGAATTTGGTGATGCTAGCCCACTTTGCTGGATAGCATAACTAAATTCACCCTCTGGGGACCTCATTCTGCAAATGTAAAACACATTATATCAAGCCTTGAACACAAACATTCATGTATATAGCAGTTGTCTAATATATGAATTTCATTGTATCCATGTTTCTATGTGATGTGCTTCCACTTGGTTGAATGTTGTTGCCATGGAAATCGTATTGGTCATTTGATGTTGCAATGGAATCAAATGGAATGATAGAGAGAGAGAGTTACTTCTACCTGAATCAAATAATCTTTGAGGAAAAAGTGACATATGTTAAGAAGAGATTTGCCATGCATCTATATTGTCCGTCTGGTTCGTGACATTTTTGTACGTACGCCCAGTTTTGAAGAAAAAAACCGGAACATTTTATGTTGTTGGTTCGTACTCCCATCTGTCTTTCCGTTCACTTTTTATGTTTACCCATACCATAGTATGGTAAACATAGTGTCGTTGCCCGGATTGACCACTCGTCGTTCGTCCGTCTGTCTGTCTGTCCGTAGACACTTTACGAGTAATGCGATAACTCAAACATTTTCTATCCGATCGAAACCAAATTTTGTATATGGATTTCTCAGCCCAAAATACAGATAGAGTTCGAATTTGGGTTTGATCCGAGTTTTGTTACAGAGTTATGGCCCTTTTTCAACTTATAATTCACGCATTCTGCCATAACTCAAACGAATATGGGTTTGATCCGATTAATTTTAAAGGAGTTATGACCCTTTTTCGAGAGAAAAAAAATTAAATTTTTTTTTTTTTTTTTTACATTTAGCTCCTTGCTAAATTTAGCATATACAAATATTAAATTTTGTTTGAACTTTAAATAACAATAAAAAAAAAATTTAAATAATAAAAAAAAATTGACACTTTCATTTATTTTAGTTTTATACGATTAATTAGGTGTGATATCCTGTTTTGAAAATATGAAGATTTTATTGCAATAGTTTCATGTAATATAATGATATCAATAAATTACCATGTGATCATCCAACATCCAGAGTATATGAGAGGATTTTTATAGATGTTGTCATTCCAAGTGAAATCTGTTATGAAATGAGTGATGACATATGATACAGAGCTCTGGTGGGTCAAGCAAGATAAACAACACTGGTGGCTGGCTGTTTGTTTATTCTAACTGTCAAATTGATTAATGGCAGCACAAGACTGGTGTTTTTCCTATTCTTGAAATTTCATTACAGGGTGAGATAAGGGCCCCCCTCACCTATATAAGTGTCTTCTAAATTCCATTAATTTGCTTCAAAAATAATTAACCCTTTCCAAGGTTTCCATAGACGCATGCTATAATGTACATGGACTCTTCCTCATATCTCTTAATATCTATTGGGTATCTTTGCACACTATTCACTTCTATCAATTTTGGTATTGACTGATTAATTGATTTTTGAAATATATATTAACCCTTCAGACACGTGCTTTCAATTTGAAATTAAAACAACAGCTGATAGCCAATATGATTGATCTATGCAATGGGAAACAGACAGATAAATATACATGACTATCGTAAGTGATGACTTGTTTTGAAAATCAATATGGTAGATGTTAGTATTTCCAGGAACCTTATTTTCCCATTTGTTCACATTTTCATGGTTGATTGAATTTTAGGGGCCACAGAGCACTTAGAAGATTAACATTGAAGGTTGTGGCTTTTAGTGCCCAAGCTACTTGTAAAACATTGTAATGTGTGAAACCATTCAAATGAGGGCTAACTTACTTTCTTTTATATGAACGATTTAGTGGTCATAGGGGCCAGCATCCCCATCATATTATGTCTGTATAACATTATATAGATAATACTTTTTAATTGTATAAACTACATATATTTTTGAAAACCATACACCCCTGTTATGAAACACTTAATCTTATTTAATACACAGGTCAGATCTGATTTTATATCTGTCCATGTTTGATAAACAAATAACTGAGGGGAAGGGGGGGGGGGGGGTAATTAAAGTACCATTTAAATACGAGATGGAATCCCCTACATATATGTCGTTCTAAGCAATTATAATTTCTCTTTAGAAGTGAATAATCAATTTTGAATATCTGGCATGTCAAAAGTGGCAAAGATAGGGATTTATCACTTTTGCTTCCAATGAGTTAACTTAAACTCCTAAACATGTCCTCCGAAATCACTAAACCATTGGATCTCACAGTGAGAGGTCCTTGTGTGAATAGGGACAGAGTTATGAGTTTTAAAACTACTCCTCCCCAACCGAAATACTTTAACCCTTTCTTAAGACAAATTATTTGAGCTTTTGATTTCAAGTTGGGTACTGATATATGGATTAATTCCTGTGATCATATCTTTGACAAATTATCAGTTATGGCTAGTCGCTATCGCCAAGGTATGGGTTAAACATCTGCCGATCGTGATCGGCCTCTCGTTTTCATTTCCGGATGATAACTTTAGTAAGTCTGAACTGAATGGAATGAAATTTGGTATGTGGGTTTACTAGCACAAAATACAGGTCAAGTTCGAATTTGGGTTCTGCCTGCCAATCTTCACCATAGTTACGGCTCTTTTTGTTCGAATTTGGGTTTCGCCACATATTTTTTCACTATTCTCTGTTACACACCTGTTTCTGAAAAACACCCTAATCCTGAATTTATAATATCAACATCTTTAAGCCGTTCCACACATATATGTGGAATGAAAAGACATTGGAGGCACATGACATACATATAAATGGCATTTGACTTGACATTTGATAACACAACTAGAAATTTAAAACAATCTTTATACCACAAGAAATGTATGAAGAAATGTTTGATTAACATCACATAGGAATTGTTTGTAGGGTAGGGAACAATATCACATGATATGCAAACTGATTCATTCATCCCTGTTAATTAATAAATAGCAAGAATTTCCTAGGTTAAAAATTATATTTGACTCGACAACAAAACCTAAAATGGAAAACTGTCTTGTTATGTTTACCCATACCATGTATGGTAAACATAGTGTCGTTGTCCGGATTGACCACTCGTCGTTCGTCTGTCCGTCCGTCCGTCGAGCCGTCTGTCCGTCCGTAGACACTTTACGTGTAATGCGATAACTCAAACATTTTTTACCTGATCAAAACCAAATTATGTATATGGGGTTTTCAGCCCAAAATACAGATCGAGTTTGAATATGGGTTTGCTCCGACTTTTTTTTTACAGAGTTATGGCCCTTTTTTGACTTAGAATTCACGCATTCTGCCATAACTCAAACATTTTTTATCTGATCGAAACCAAATTTGGTATGTGAGTTTCTCGGCCCAAAATACAGATCGAGTTCGAATATGGGTTTGATCCGAGTTTTCTTTACGGAGTTATGGCCCTTTTTCTACTTAGAATTCACGCATTCTGCCATAACTCAAACATTTTTTATCTGATTGGAACCAAATTTGGTGTATGAGATTCTCAGACCAACATACAGATTGAGTTCGAATATGGGTTTGATTGGATTTTTTTTAATGGAGTTATGGTCCTTTGACATATGATTCACACATACATGTACTTCGATAAATCAACCATTTTTCATCTGATAGGAACCAAATTTGGTATGTGAGTTCTCAACTCAAAATACCGAACGAGTTTGAATATGGGTTAGATCCAATTTGTTATACCAGAGATATGGCCCTTTTTAAACTAAGAATTATCCAGATTATAACCCAAGTAACTTACAATTAATGAATACCTGCTTCTCTGTGAGCAAGATAAAAGACAATATAGTTTACTGCTTTGAGAGTTATTTATAGCCCTCATATGTTAGCTCTGTATAAGAGACACAGTTAGTGAATTATTGGATAAATTGATTTAGCTATGTGAATTTATTTAACTAGACCAATGGAGCTCTCTACTGGTAAGTCCTTGGATGATGGGACTACATTGGATCAAACAGGGCAGAGATAGGTGATTTAACCCCTTTTACCCATTCCATGTCTTTTAACCTTTTCCATTAAATAAATAATTATATTAATTTGATATCTCACATGGCAATTTGCAACAACATGAATAGAACTGCTTACACTATGATAGTGGTGACAGGCTCTAGAGTTTAGATGTTATATTAACCCTTCTATATTGACTCATACATTCCAATAATTTGTGTTATTACTGGTTATTATGTACGTTTGTCATATACTACTTTAGATCATAACAGTATACTCTATAATTCAACATTAAAAGATTATGATTCTGATCTTAACAATTTACTATTGCCAAGGGATGGGTTAAACATCTGCCGATCGTGATCGGCCTCTCGTTACAGCAATGCCCTAAATAATCGACTCCTTAAAACCACAGCAGAATTATTGGTATTTTTCGACTAAATCCTGAAAAATTACCCATAATTCTGCTGTGGTTAAGGAGTCGATTATTTAGGGCATTACTGTATCTCAACAAATGCATGAAGAATGTTTGATAACATCAGATAGGAGATGTTTGTAGGGCATGTAATAAACACAGAACTGCACACGTGTGTTATTAGCTGATAATTTATGGAACTCTTGCAATCATAGGAGGATAAGCACCATATGAAACAGTGCGGCTCTGTGTAATTGGGTATATGTACAGAGAATAAGAATATTTTCACGCTGATTGAGTATTGTTTGTGTTTGAGTTCAAGGATTTTTCGAGCTTGCTTGCTAAGCATGTTTGTATAAAAAAAATTTGCTTAGAATTATACTAACTGCTACTGGTAACTATATCACATGATATGGAAACTGATTCATTCATCCTTGTTAAATAACAGGAATTCGTCAAGGTTAAACAATTTCTCGTGCTAACAGTTTTCCCTTCCTAAAAAGACTTGATCCGTTTAGTGGCATGCTCTGCATATATCTAAAATTGACAGTTTTCAACTGGAACTTGGCGGATTATCATCACAAACTTTTTTTTAAGGCCTTGTTAATCATTTCTTTACTAATGGATTCTCCTATTCAGCTATAAAAGTATACATTGGAATGGTTTATTATTCACCTGGAGGGGTGTTCAAGAAATATAAGCAGATGACAGGCAGTAGAATGTGCAGAAGTACTCCTATTTATTAGTGCGAATTGTTCAGATAATAAGTTCAACAAACTTATTATCTCAATTTTTTCTAAGGGATAACTACTCGTCAATGAGTATTTCATATAGAAAGGGTTAAAACCTCAGCCATTTGTGAGAATCCCGATTATTTAGTCCCTGTTGTAACTACTAGATATTCAAACATCCAATTGTGTGTTTGCAGACACTATTTAAATACAATGCACACAGCTATTTGGTTCAATCACAGCTTCTGAAATTCACCTCGGCTAAAATGGCTGAAGAAACTTATTTTTTCCTCAACACTCGCCTTGGCAACAGAGCTGTTTTATTAGAGTCCTCCCCACATCTGCAGGTGAATCAGTGAGTTAAGTTATGTCCCTTGAATGAGTTAAACAAAAGATATTGATTTGAATATCGGACTAAATATTGTTCCTCTAATTTTCTGTGTGACATTTCAAAAGAAATCGTCATTTGTTGATGTTCTGACTGGATTAGTAATATGCCAGACATTTGACATTTTCCAGAGAAAAAATATTTTGTGGTTACTATCGTATAATTTGTTGAAATCTTAGTTCAAAACAGGCCTGAGAATAAGGTGCCTGTCATTTGCAGAATGGGGTCCCCAGAAGGTGAATTTAGCGATGCTATCCCACCTAGTGGGCTAGCATCACTAAATTCACCCTCTGTTGACCTCATTCTGCTTGAGGCCTCTTCTCTGGAAAGTTTCTTATTATTATCAAATTTCTTTTTTAGTTTAGTTTCTCTATATCCCCTAATTGGTAGATGACACATTGAATTATAATTGAGGTTTCCAATGGGTGTACATGTACATCACAATATTCACCATTTAGGAACATCAATCTGAGTCTATGTCTCCAATAGCAGATGAAGCCCTGCAGAATGAGGTGAATTTGGTGATTCTAGCCTGGTGTGTGGGATAGCATCACTAAATTTACAATCTGGTGACCTCATTCTGCAAATGACTGGCGCACTAAACTCAGACTTGGTATAAAAGTCAAGTTACCACTAATTCGTATTCAGTCTAAAGATGGCTATCCGCCCGTTCATCTCCTGAACTGAAATACTGAATTAGTGTGTTGGTTGGGGGAGGGGGCGGGTCATATTTGGTGTGGATTGTTCAGAGGCGACAGATTTGGGCAAACAGGGTTGCCACAGGGACCAGCCTAGAGGTTTCAAATTGGGAGAAGTCACTTCTCCCTGTTTGGTTATTAGGGAGAGGTGGACTGTAATCAGGAGAATTATACAATGGCTGAAGTTCAATTTACACCCCAAAATCACCCTGCTGTGTCAGTATGATCCAATAGGTATCATGCAACACAAGAGCCCATTTGTAAAACCATTATAGTGAGTAACAACACCTTTATAATCAGTAAATTTACTTTCTATATGCTGTTGGGACATATTCATACTGGAAGTCATATCTCCTTGGGACAAAAATAGGGAGAAGTGGCACATATTAGGGAGAAGATGTCTCCCAAGTCACCATCTAGTCTGGTCCCTGGGTCACCCGGTAAAATATGGGCAGTCAGTGACTTAGCTCTCCCCCCCCCCCCCCCCATTTCCACATGCAGTGATTATACTAAAACATCTTTTGCTCTGAATTTCAGTAACAATCAGCCTCTGAAGAATATAAATCCCATTTAAAAATATTTTTTAATCTTTGTACCCACAACAGGTTAGGAATTTTTACAGATGTGAAAATTAGTAGTACTAAGTTCAACAGAGATGCAGTACCCATGTACAGTTATGCCCTAAATAATCAACTCCTTAACCACAGCATAATTATGGGTAATTTTTCAGGATTTAGTCGGAAATATGGCTTGTTGCCATTCATCGGAAAGCTTTCACTGAGAGATTTCCGATGAATGGCAACAAGCCATATTTCCGACTAAATCCTGAAAAATTGCCCGTAATTCTGCTGTGGCTAAGGAGTCGATTATTTAGAGCATTACTGTACCCTATTATAAAGGTATAATTGCAGACTCCAAACCACCATGGGCGTTTAATGAGCTTTACAGATATAAAATTTTATTCCATGCAGCCAAAGAAATTCAACTTTGTTTTCATAAAATTAATTGTAAATTTTACTCCGATTCATAAATTTCTAGGATTTCTTTAATTTTATTAATAATAATGACTTCTTTTGAGAAGTTTGTCATGACGTGCCAGCATGGATTGTTGGAATAGCTCATGTATATGTACTGGCTCAGATTGATTGGATCTATAACTCAAATGGAGAAATGCATACTCCGGAGTTTTCACTTTACCCTAATGGTTGAGATATACCTCAGCCATAATCATTTTTGCATATGTTTGGATTCATGCCATACGTGTGTAGAAAATCTGATATAAGAGCTTAATACAAGGGAATTTGATCACGAGTATTACATTATCACAAATCAATACAGAAAAAAAAGTGAAGAAATCTGCACTGTGGCTTCATATTGACATAAAGTAATGTAGTTCCTTTCTTTTGTGCTGTTACGCAAGCCTGAGTTTAGTGTGGCCGGCTTGTCATTTGCAGAATGAGGTCCTCAGAGGGTGAATTTAGTGACGCTATCCCGCATAGCAGGCTAGTATCACTAAATTCACCCTCTGGAGACCGCATTCTGGTTAGGCCTCATCTTTTCTGGAAAGTTTAATTTATTATCAAATTTTTATAGAAACTTCTTCACATAAATTCTATTTTTTTTTTAGTTTAATTTCTCTATAACCCCAAATTGGCAGATGACACATTGCATAATTGAGGTTCCCAATGGGTGTACATCACAACATTCACCATTTGGGCACTTAATCTGAGTCTATGTCACCCATAGATGAGGCTATGCAGAATGAGGTCCCCAGAGGGTGAATTTGGTGATGCTAGCCCGCTATTCATTATTGATTATTGACAGTTACAGTGATTTGTCAACAAACATCACTAATTGTGTAGTAAATTCAATTATTTTAGTCTGAATATGATTATCTGAATATTTTTCAATACTTTGACCTTTTCCAATGTTTATCGTTGATTAAACTTTGCTATCTTATTGTGCTAATTGGACCTTTATTGGTAATTCCACTGATCAAATAAAATGGTTTTGACATGGAGAATCTCATTATCAGAGAGTTACTAATATTAAAAATAAGAACAAAGTCAATCTTCTCTTTCATGTACTTGTTGATGATAGTTATTAATTAACCCTTTCATGATGGGAGCTGTGCTGGTGCAGCATTAAAGACCCTGTGCCAGTGCATTCTCTTATATATGCGAGTCTCCCTATATGCAAGTCTCCCTATGGGCGACTTGAGTGGGAGACTCGCATATATAAGAGATTGCACTGGGTTACAAGATCAAGGTAAATATTGTTAGGCCAATGCATTCTCGTATATATGCGAGGCGCCCTATGGGAGACTGACGTATATATAAAGAGAATGCATTGGCATAGGGTTTTCGCAAAAAATCAGGATGCTGTCAAATAAAAAAAATGTTATTTCGCATAATCCCACTTCAAAGGCGTTGAATCCCTTTAAATAAAAAAAACCCCAACTTTTCTTGTACCTACAATCCCTAATATGCACGGAACTTAATAGTGTGATGATGATGAGGGGTTAACAAGTTGACATTCTCGTTATAGAGTGTTGGCATTCCAGAATCGGGGGAAGATAATCTGTGTTGATATGTGGTAATCACCTGCGAGTTAAAAGTATTGATCGGCCTATGGTCAGTAATCACAAGAATAATGGCATAATTGGTGCGTCGCTGTGGACGCACTCAGACAATCTGTCAGGTGCCTTCACCACCAGGGGAATCATTTTCCTCTCCCTCCTTGATAAAGTGAATTTATTGTACAGAGATTGCTTTTCTCAGGATGATATTCACCCTGTATTGACTTTAAGACTTTTTCATGGCGTCATTAATGTCCTTGATATGAAGTTGGAACTGAATTAAAGGGATATGTGAATGCATTCTCAAGGGAGACCACTCTGGGATAATGTTCAGTTGCACGTTTCCAGACCAGCTTTGGGGATATCTGGATTAGGTTATGTCTGCTCACTTATAATACCAGAGTTTATAATAAGGCTGTAACTTTAACATATTAGACTTTCTGTGACTCTGAACTGACACTTGTAATTGGCTTCCCTACAAGGAGCTACAGTAATGCTCTAAGTATCAACTTCTTAACCACAGCAGAATTATGGGTAACTTTTCAGGACCGACTAAATCCTGAAAAGTTACCCATAATTCTGCTGTGGTTAAGAAGTCGATTACTTAGAGCATTACTGTACCAGTATTTACTATCTTTAAATTTCTTTAATTATGCCTCCTCGTTACACTGTTCTTAGGTTGGCTTGGTTTCTTTAGATTTACAGTAATGCACTAAATAATCGACTCCTTAACCACAGCAGAATTATGGGTAATTTTTCAGGATTTAGTCGGAAATATGGTTTGTTGCCATTCATCGGAAAGCTCTTACTGAGAGCTTTCCGATGAATGGCAACAAGCCATATTTCTGACTAAATGTTGAAATATTACCCATATAAATTCCGCTGTGGTTAAGGAGTCGATTATTTAGGGCATTACTGTATAGTCGTTTCGGTTTTCGGGTTATATCGCAGCATTGATATTGGTGGATACAGACTGTGCAGAGGATTAATATTCACTTGAGAATTACTGCACGTAAAAACCACTGACACTCGATAAGCAATTGACCAAATTTGGAAATAGTGTGTCTGACATTTGCAGAACGAGGTCCAATGTATACTTTTATACATGTAACTGAACTAGCTGAAACAGGCTCCCTCAGAAGGGTTTATTCAGCATCTGAGGGGGCTGTGGCCTCTGCACAAAGGAGCCTGCCTGTGTGCGCTTTGCCCACATTTTGACATTAAACAGAGGCAGCCCCATTTGTTTTTAATTATTATTTTTTTTAGCTCCTAGCTTGCTCACTTTAACAAATACATTTTAATTTTTTGTTGATATTTTTGTATTTTTTTAATTAATTTTTTTTAAATCAAAATTGTGAAAAGCTAACACTGTTATAACCTCCTCCATGGTACACCGAGTCACCACACCTAATTTGGTTGAAATTGATCCAGGGGTCGGTGATAAAAATCCGGACATACAGACAGACAGATCCTACTCTTTTATATTAGCCCGCCACTGGCGGGATTGGTCCCATGGCTTTGGTCGATCCATTAATTTTTGTTTTTCAAGGTAACCCCGTACAGGCACGCTGACAGCATGCTATCATATAACCCGAGAAAAATATTCCCCGTCCCGAGTTGACCATACATAACAAATTTCACGTCGATATCGCCGCTGACGACCGAGATATCGCCCAAGGTCATTTGTGGATACCCATTTCAAGGTCAAGGTTACCCTAGGCTGACAAACTGACCCGACGAAAATCTCCCCCGTCCCTTGGAAGCCCTAAGTACGAAATTTCGTTTGAGCCGTATTTATACTCGTGAATATAAACGTTCTTTAACAACGACACTGCAGATACGACAAACTGACCTGACAAAATGTTTGTAAGTGATACGTATATCCTAACGTTCAATAATTGTGTGAATTTAGAGTTGTCCTTCCTGCATCGGGTCACACACATCAAAGAGACCATTTAACCCATCAATTCCAACGACAGTGGCAGGGCGAAGGGTGAAGGAGTGCTCGGACATTCTCAGAAGTGGTGCGATGACACTTCCCTTGGCTTTCCCTTGGCTTTTTACCCTTAGATTGGAAGTTTGGGCTAAATCGGTCGAGCCGTCTTCGAGTCTATAAAGGATATATATACATACGGTATATGGTACTAGCAGGTTAGCCCGCCACTGGCGTGGTTCGTTTCATGGCTTTGTTCGAAAAAGCAATTGCAACAGCTTCCGAGACATGTATGCTGCACTAGGTGTAAAATTTCGTTGAAATCCGACAGTTTTACCCGATTTGACCTTTAATTGATCATTTTGAAGGTCAGGTCGGGGTCACAATTTATCCCGTCCATGAAACTTCCCGCACAAAAGTAATCCTAGGTAGCAAGTTTGAGCTCAATCGGTTCGAATCTATAAAGGACACACACATATATATCATTTGTGGGTAGCCGTTTTCAAGGTGAAGATCACCTCGGGCGTAAAAACTGACCCGATAAAAATCTCCCCCGTTCCTACGAAGCCCTAAGTACGTAAGAATCACACAACATGCTCATGTCTGGATACAGTAACGCCCACGTGTGGACCCAGACGTAAGAATCACACTACACGCATACGCTCTTTATCAACGACACTGCGGATACGAACGCTCTTTAACTATCAACGCGATTAACCCCACAGTGCCGTTTTTTGTGATGGGGGGGGGGGGGGAGAATGGGTGCTGGGAGCTTCTCCAAAACGGCGTGACGACCATTCCCGTGTTTTTTTTACCCTTAGATGGGAAGTTTGGTCTCGATCGGTGCAGCTGTTTTTGATTCTATAAAGTATATATATATATATACACACATATATATATACACACATATATATATACGGAGTTCTCAAAATATATAGTAGAGTAGACTATAGATGAGAGAATCCATTTAGTATAGAATGTGTTAAAAATGGGACATACAATGTATTATGTTTAGGTTTTGTCCGTCTGTTCATTTTTCTAGATGATAACTTTAGTTTTACTAATCCTTGATCATGATTGTTACACATGCAGACTGATATCGCTCTGCTGTGATTTATACCAAACAGGATGTGTTTGTCATAGGTCCAGTACTATTTATGGGGTGAAGCATTCAGACTCCACATATCTCACATTGAGATCACAGATCAGGGGAATAATCATGGCCAGCATGGGATATTCTACAAAAAATAAGATAGAATTTGTATACAGACTGGCCCAATTTTTGCATGAGTTGTTGCCCTTTCTTTACTTGTAATTCTACTGATTTGATAAACATTTGTATGTGCTAGCAAACAGGTGTAATTACAGGTAGTCATTTTACAAAGTCAATTTATTTAAAAAAAAATGTTTTAACTAGAGGTTTGAAACCCCAAATATGTTAAGAAATACCAAAAATTGTGAGCACGAAAACAAAAGTATATAATCAATGCCATCCACTTGAGTCTGTGTCATGCCTCAAAATATGGTGCTGGACATTTGCAAACTGAGGTCCCCAGAGGGTGAATTTAGTGACGCTAACCACAGAGTGGGCTAGCATCACCAAATTTATCATCTGGGGACCTCATACTGCTTGGCCTCAACTGCTATGGGAGACCTAGACACAATTAAGTTCCCAGATGGTGATGTGCACCCCTTGGGCACCTTGATTATTCATTTTGTTGTCTGCCAATTTGGGGATGTACAGAAATAAACTAAAAAAGAATCTTTGTGAAGAAATTTCTAAAGAAACAAAAAAACTTGTTAATTTGATAATAAAGATACTTTCTGGAGAAGATGAGGTATAGGGAAGAGCCAAAGATCGGGGTAGCGTCACTAAATTCACCCTCTGGGACCTCATTCTGCAAATGTCCAGGACTATATTTTGAGGCCTGGTCTATGCCCTGTTCATTAGAGCCTTTGTCTTGATAGGTTACGAAATATGCAGACAGATATCCCTCTGCCGTGATCAAGCCTGAGTTTAGTGTGCCTGTCATTTGCAGAATGAGGTCCCCAGAGGGTGAATTTAGTGACGCTAACCCGCATAGCAGGCTAGCATCACTAAATTCACCCTCTGGGACCTCATTCTGCTTAGGCCTCATCTTCTCTCGAAAACTTCATTATCAAATTTCTATAGAAACTTCTTCACATAGGTTCTATTTCTTTTTAGTAGTTTCTCTATATCTCTAAATTGGCAGACATGCATACATGTAATTGAGGTTCCCAATGGTGTACAGCACAATATTCATCATTTGGGAAAACTTCAATCTGAGTCTATGTCTACCATAGCAGATGAGGCCATGCAGAATGAGGTCCCCATAGGGTGAGTTTGGTGATGGTAGCCCTCTATGCGGGATAGCGTAATTAAATTCACCCTCTGGGGACCTCATTCTGCAAATGACAGGTACACTAAACTCAGGCTTGCAGACTGATATCCCTCTGCCTGATTATGCAAAAACAGGATGTGTCTGTCCAACGTCAAGTACGATTTATGAGCTGAAGCACTCAGACTCGGCATATCTCCCATTCAAATCACAGATCTACAGAATAATCAGGAAGGCATGGGATATTCACCTGTATTAGATAGTACACATGTATATCCCCCCCAGACATATCCCGAGGGGGACAGAACATTTTAATTGTTTATCGATTGTGATCTGTATGGGATAAAGGAGTCAGCGACTAATGAGCAACCCTAATGCGGTGTGGATTTAGTATGCTTGGCATGCATAATTCAAAGCAATCCCCCTCTACACCACTGATAACTTCCCCAATATGTTTAGCCTCTCAATGTGTACACATTTAATTGTTACCACTTTGCCAGTGAAACCACATGCCATCTATAGACCAGTGCGGACTAAATCAACTCCGTGTCGCAAGCAAGCTTTTGAGCGTGGCAGACACCAAGGCTTGTTGCTAGACCTGTAAATGTTCAGTATTGATCACCACGGAGGGCCGAGATACTTCAAAAAGCATTTTCTACAGAGTGTTTATTTTTCTATTGTTCATTTTGTATCCGTTAAGGGATGCATAAGTAGTGATCAATTAAATTTCCTTCTCCTCACATTTCATGTCAATAGAACCAGTTTGCATCAGTTGTGGTGCATTCTGACTTCTTGCATACAGTTTCACGCAACAAAAAGGTTGTATTGGCATAGGTTTTTTTCTTCAAGCAGTTTGGGTTTACTGGATGGACTTTGTCTGTGACAATCTGTCTGCCTGCCTTGTCTGTCGGTCGTCCATCCGTTCATCCGGGCATATCTCAACCAAGGCTTATCGGATCTGGATGAAATTTGGTATGGAGGTTCCTCATGATGACTGCTTCCATAAGAGGGGGAATGACATTCGTCTTTTCCAATTCTAGAGTTGTACTTTTTATGTTTACCCATACCATAGTATGGTAAACATAGTGTCGTTGTCCGGATTGACCACTCGTTGTTAGGTCCGTCCATCCGTCTGTCTGTCTGTAGACACTTTACGCATGGTGCGATAACTGAAATATTTTCTATCTGATCGGAACCAAATTTTGTATATGAGTTTCTCAGCACCAAATACAGATCAAGTTCAAATATGGGTTTGATCCGAGTTTTTTTTATGGAGTTATGGCCATTTTTCAACTTAGAATTCATGCATGCTGCCATAACTAAAAAAAAAATCATCTGACCGTAACCAAATTTGGTATGCGAGTTGCTCAGCCCAAAATACATATCGAGTTCGAATCCAATATTTTTTAATGGAGTTATGGCCCTTTGACATAGCATTCATGCATGCTTCAATCAATCAACAATTTTTCGACTGATAGGAACCAAATTTTGTATGTGAGTTTCTAAACTCAAAATACAGATCGAGTTTGAATATGGGTTTGATCTGATATTTTTTAATGGAGTTATGGTCTTTTGATTATTTTATTCATCGCTAAAATATATCAAGATACCCAGTTTGCACTGTCCAAATAGAATATAATAAATCAGGTTTGAAATTGTCTTCTCACACAGAGATAGTATCCAGTTACAATGCCATGAAGTTGTCTCTCTCTTGTATTGAGTTAATTAACTGCTAGGAGATGTTGGCCATATCAGATATACTTTATACTCTATAAAGTATCTCTGGCCATATGATGAGATATCATAGATGGAATGTTTATACTATTATATTTTATATGCATGGTTATTTAAATTTCATCTTAAAGGCATAATCTGGTTTCATTGTTTAATAGCATTACTATTGGAGATTAATAATGTGATTGTCTTTAGTAGATTTGTTGGAATTTTGTTGGTTGCATGGGAAGACAACTTTGGTTTTCAAACTTTTAAAAACTTGAGAGCTCTGTATCAGTCTAAGAGAACAAAATTGTTCATAAACACTTTTAGAACTGTAGGTCTAGTTTGTTTTATCTATATATTAATAGATAGCTTTTTCGACATTGATTTCAATTGATTACAAATGTGAATTGAAATATTAAAGGGGCACACCAGGTTTGATATATTTTTCTTGTACTCTGCATGAGATAAAACTTTTTATGTGTACCTATACCATAGTATGGTACACATAGTGTCAATGTCCGGATTGACCACTCGTCTGTCCGTCCGTCTATGTCTGCCTGTCTGTCCGTAGACACTTTATGCATAATGCGCGATAACTCTGACATTTTCTATTTGATCGAAACAAAATTTTGTATATAGGTTTCTCAGCCCAAAATACAGTTCG
Organism: Siphonodentalium dalli; assembly: GCA_032622095.1. Taxonomy (NCBI): domain Eukaryota; kingdom Metazoa; phylum Mollusca; class Scaphopoda; order Gadilida; family Siphonodentaliidae; genus Siphonodentalium; species Siphonodentalium dalli. The sequence continues at coordinate 179,013,693 of CP136065.1, read as the reverse complement.
AGTTCGAATATGGGTTCGATCAGATTTATTTTAAAGGAGTTATGACACTTTTTTTTTTTTTTGGTTGAAATTTTGATTTTTCCTCGCTCAATTCAACATGCAAAAAATATTGAAAAACTTTTATAATAATAAAAAAAATATTTAATTAAAAACAAATTTGTCATTGACACTAATTTGTTTTAGTTGTATACCATTAATTAGGTGTTGTGTCCTGTTTTGAAAATATGAAGATTTTATTGCAATAGTTGCATGTAATATAATGATATCAATAAATTGCCATTTGAAGTTGTGAACATCCAATATCCAGAGGATATGAGAGTACCTTTAATAGATGTCATTCCAAGCGAAATCTGTTATTATTTGAGTGATGACATATGTTACAGAGCTCCAGTGGGTGGTTGTATAAAGGTAAAGATAAACAACATGCTGCCTGGATAATTGTTTATCCTATCTGTCAAATTGATTGATGGCTAAACCATTGGATCTCACAGTGAGAGGTCCTTGTGTGAATAGGGACAGAGTTATGAGATTTAAAACGACTTCCCCCCCCCCCCCACCCCAAATACTTTACCCCTTAAGACAAATTATTTGAGCTTTTGATTTTAAGTTAGGTACTGATATATATATTACTGTGATCATATCTTTGACCAATTATCAGTTATAGCTAATCGCTAGCGCTAAGGTATGGGTTAAACATCTGCCGATCGTGATCGACCTCTCGTTCATTTATCTTGAAATCTTAGTTCTATTTTATGTCCTTGCAGATATCTCAGCCATGGGTTATTGAGTCTGAATGAAATTTGTATGGAGGTTCGCATATCATGACTGCTTTGAAATCTTTTTGCATTTTCCATTCTAGAGTTATTCTTCTTTGTTTATTTTAAATTTGGTTTCCGTCCTGCCCATGTTTCATTTAGCACCGTGGGGTTATGCAGCACCCGAGGTGCAACTTCTTGTTCAACATTGATAGACATGGAAATTGTTTTAAAAAACTAAATATCCCTGAGGATTCACTTAAAAGCTAGAAACTTTTTAAAAGTTCAAACTAGTGCAAGTATCAGTATATATGATACAGGTGAAATTATCTAATATTGTGTTTTGATTATTCCAATGATATGCAATCCGAAAAAAATCTACTGAAACTGTCAACAAACTCACTCAGTCAGGGACAAACCGAGAAGTGCTGTTATCTGTGATAAAGCTCAGACTGCCCTGGCCTACTCATCCACAACAATTTCAAGTGTTAGTTATTTGTTAAAATTTTATTAGAAATTTCAACATGTTGCTGCATGCTGGGGAATTTTTCATCACAATTTAGAAATGACAAAGCAGACTATTTCGCTATGCAGGCCTGTTTTATGAATACAAGAAGCGGCTGCATAACTACAATAATGTCCTAAATAATCAACCGCCTAAACCACAGCAGAATTATGGGAATTTTTTCAGGATTTAGGTGCTGCCATTCATCGGAAAGCTCTCATAATTCTGCTATGGTTTAGGGGCCAATTATTTAGGACATTACTGTAACTCATACCAGCTTCACCATTGCTAGATGGATGATTTTGCACCAGACACCTTACTAAACTGAGTCACCAGGGCCCCCCTATGCGAAACCGGACTTGAGCCTATGACTTATTTGTGTTCTATCTTAAATTAAAATCAGTATTAGCAGCTAGCCATTCCATATCCCCTTCTTTAGCCTGGCATGACCAATTCTCCTGTGGTATGAATTATCAGCATTGTGAAAGTCGTTGGCAGCATTGCAACAATTGTGCCATAATTTTTAGCTCAACTTGATGAAGTCAAGTTTGAGCTATTGCTGTTGGTTGCCGTCACACCCTACAGGCCTTTGCATGATTAAATCCCTAGATTCACCCTTAACATCCCTCAATCAATCATCGCCAATCTTCATATGGATCTTTGAAGTGACCTTACGATGGGAGCTATTGAATTTGAACGATTTACGATCTAAAATATGGCCAGGGGCAGCAATCTTAGATTTTACACTTTGCATAACTGAATCCTTCGGCATGCCCTACAGCCACAATTTTTCGCCTGATTGATCCATATGGCTCAACTCCATTGACTGTAATGTATAACATTATCTCCTCACCAAGTTGAGCTACAGTAATGCTCTAAGTAATCGACCCCTTAATCTCAGCAGAATTATGGGTAACTTTTCAGGGTTTAGTCGGAAATATGGTTTGTTGCCATTCGAGAGCTTTCCGATGAATGGCAACAAGCCATATATCCGACTAAATCCTGAAAAGTTACCCATAATTCTGCTGTGGTTAAGGAGTCGATTATTAGGGCATTACTATACAGTGTCATTGACACTTTCCTTTGTGGTACAATCTAGATATATACAATTGTACCACAATGCGATGTTAACATATCCAGGGAACACAGCCTTCTGACCAATCAGGACTAGCCTTGTATGCAGGGTTTGGCTGAGTCGTATTACAATTCTCGTTATAATAGTCCACTTATCCTGAATAGATGAATAAAGAGAAGTGGTATATCTCATTTGAGCTTCTAGTGTGGTCCCTGGGTTTAACTCATAAATCCCAGCTTTACTGGACAGACGAAAGACGCTTCCGGCTTGCATAAATCTTTGTGGGGAGAATTGAGTCTGAGTATTTAGTTGTCAGCATAGCAATCATTGCGAAGACTAGACTACTAATGAATAGAGCATGGATTGGAGTTGAATATCTGCACCAATATAGTGCTCAGAATTAATTGGCCAAATACTAGTTTGCATGTCAACACTATATAATGTTGATCCAGATTATAATATATTAGCTGATATGCCCGACTTCATCTGGGCTATTTAGAGATTGCTTTGTGATTGCCTCCATCTGGTCAAGGACAAGGTCGCACATGAAATCGGACCCGCCCATATTGTTCCCGGGATCAAAGTCTGCCTGTATACATACCAAACTCGAGTCGGATCAGTCGAGGCCCACAAACATGCCTGTATGAGCATATATGAGCGAGATCAAGGACATGGTCGCATGTGAAATTGGACCCGCCGATGTTGTTCCCCGTATCAAAGTAGGCCTACATACCAAATTTGAGTCAGATCGGTCAGGCAGTTTTCGAGTCTATAACACACAAACACACTCACACCCACACACACAGAAGTTCCAAAATAATAGATAAGTAACTTGTGCACATAATGCTACTGATTTAACCCAGTGGTTGCCTCAAGTTAATAATAATATTTGTAGCCAGATTTTAACCTTTTCTTCATCAAGTAATCATTTTTCGACAATCCTGCGTTTAGTGTGCATGTCATTTGCAGAATGAGGTCCCCAGAGGGTGAATTTAGTGACGTTAATGGGTGAACATCATCAAATTAAAATGGGGAACTTCAATCTCCCATAGCAGTTGAGGCCTAAGCAGAATGAGGGTGAATGTGGTGACACTAGCCGATCATGTTGGCTAGCATCACTAAATTCACCCTCTGGGAACCTCATTCTACTTTAGGCCTCATCTTCTCTGGAAAGTTTCTTTATTATCAAATTTCTATAGAAACTCAGGATTCTGTTTAATTTTTAATTTAGTTTCTCTATATCCCCAAATTGACAGACGACACATTGCATAATTGAGGTTCCCAATGGGTGTACATCACAATATTCACCATTTGGGAACTTCAATCTGAGTCTATGTCTCACATAGCAGATGAGGCCATGCAGAATGAGGTCCCCAGAGTGTGAATTTGGTGATGCTTGCCCACTAGACTGCATAGTTAACTAAATTCACCCTCTGGGGACCTCATTCTGCAAATGACAGGCACACTAATCTCGAGCTTCATTGACGAGTAGTTCCCTTAGGAAAAGTGCAGTTAATAAGTTCAACAGCTTGTTGAACTTATTATCTGAACATGTCCCACCAATGAAAAGTAATTCTTCGAAACTTGTAATATCATTTCCACTGTTTACATGTCATCTGCTTATATTTCCTGAACATCCCTCCAAATGAATAATAGACTCACTCCGATGTATACTTTTATAACTGGCTAGGAGAATCCACTTAGTATAGAAATGGTTAAACCAGGACACATTTGTATCCAGCTTTTTATGGGCAAATATATTTGTAAACACGCAGCTTTCCAAGTCTTGTTTGATCAATATCTCGATATAGATTTATGCTTGTGACCAAAATAGTTGCATTCGTTATTTCTGATAGTGGTGTAATGCTAGATACATAGAGTAATGCCCCAAATAATCGACTCCTTAACCAAAGCAGAATTATGGGTAACTTTTCAGGATTTAGTCGGAAATATGGCTTGTTCCCATTCATCGGAAAGCTCTCATTGAGAGCATTCCGATGAATGGCAACAAGCCATATTTCCGACTAAATCCTGAAAAGTTACCCATAATTCTGCTGTGGTTATAAAGGAGTCGATTATTTAGGGCATTACCGTATATATTTCACAGATAAATCATCTTTTGCAACATGATTGTAAATTGAAGAGTCTAGACTGTAAACGTTGTTTCAGTTCTGTTGATTTATTTAAACTTGGTCTTCTCAAAATAGATACAATGGGCTTGTTCTGTGTGATAAAATTAAGAGCTTGTTACAAATATGATTGTTTGTGAGAAGATGGATGGAAATGTGGGTGGTTTGTATATTTTGTGTTACCAGGGTATAAATGTAATAAAAATAATTGATCATTTTACATAGCACAATTCACAGTAAATTAGTTTCACTTGGCTACTACCACAGTAGAGATGTGAGAATACTTCATAACTACCAGTAACTGCTTTGCTATCAATATCAAAAGTCATTTAAACAGCAATTGTCAAAATATAATACGCAATGCTGCAGAAACTGATAGCATTTGGCAATTTCTAAAAGAATTTTGCAAAAAATAATTTAATTTGGCTAAAGTGAATTTCTGGGCAGGACCCTGGCTACTACCCAAGCCATACACTCTTAACACCTCTTGTCATTCCAATCCTCTTACAAGAAAGCATTCGCAGTTGCTTCAAATTTGTGGACATGTCAGGATTAGCATACACTGTCACTGCACTCAGAAGAGGTTTGAAACATTGCAAGGGCAATGCTCTCAATGTTCAGTGATCTCATTTAACTAAAATGGATTCTCTAACCCAGTTATAAAAGTAATTGGAATGGTCTATTATTAATCTGGAGGGATATCCAAGAAAAATCGGCAGTCAACAAATACGAAAAGATATCACAAGTACAGAAGTCTCACTATTTATTGGTGGGAAATGTTCAGGAAATATAAGCAGACGACAGATGATGGGGAAATGTTTAGATAATAAGTTTAACAAATGTTGGTTGAACTTATTATCTGAAGATCTGAACATTTCATAAGGAAACGACATGCCAATGAGTATTTAGTGAATAAATTGTCAATAAAGTGTGCTGCTAATAAAGAGAGGCATACTTGGAGTCCCTCAGTGGATAGTGGTCACCTGTTCACTATCACCTGTTCAAGTAGAAATTTGGCCCCTTGGTGTGTGCTGAGGCTCCATGGAAGATCCCCAGCAACAGATCATCCTTCGTAAAAATGGCTGACTAGTTTCAGATTGTTATTATCCTTCGCCAGAACCTGTGGGTGTGAAGAAAACTGCTTTCTGACACTGTTTATATAACCCATAGTGGGCATCCTTCATTTTGATTGATCGGACCCAGATAGATCAGATGGTTGCAGTGGTGGTTCACAAAAGATGGTTGATTGGAATCATGCTTTTCTAATGGAGTTAACCACACTCGATAAAGCTCCTAAACCAGTCATATTAATCTACCCGACCACTGGATATCTAACTAACAAATCAGATGATAGATATAGAGTGGTACATCGGGACCTAGATAATAACTGAGCACGAACCCAGGACTTAAAATCTGGTGGATGAAAATTAAATATATGATCTTATATTGCCAAGTCCTCTTAGCTTGAATAGGAAGTACCGGTACTTCTAGTTACCTCCCTTTCTTCTGTTGGTTAATCGTTTCTATACTAATACTCATTGATGAGCAGTTATCCCATAGGAAATGTTCATATACTAAGTTAACCCTTCCATGACTGGAGCTTCCTGAAATTTTTAGAAACCCTGTGCCAATGCATTCTGTTATATATCTGAGTCTCCCAGAGGGAGCCTCTCATATATAAAGAGAATACATTGTCCTAACATATTTACCTTCACTTTGTGAGCCAGTGCAATCTCTTTTATAAATGCGAAGCTCCCTATGGGAGACTTGCATATATAAGAGAATGCACTGGCACATGATCTTTAATGCTGCACCAACGTGCTGCCGTCATGAAAGGGTTAAAGATACGGGCAGCCTTCGCGGTGGGTATTGCTGCTACAATAGTCACATCCGCTAAAACCTCCATAAACAGAACAAAATTTATATAATAGACAGATATTGTTCTTATACCAATCATAAATATTGCGTACATTGCATGTTATTGTCACATTTGTCTTCTTTGTTATGTAAACAAACATCAAAAACGTTACAGAACCATTTGTTTATAGACAAACACTCGAAACTACCGGATTGTCCAATGAAAATGTTCCGTTTCACTGTGGAAGGTGAAGATAAAATTATTGGCCCCATCAAAAATTGCATTCAAATCACTTCAAATTTTATTTGAATCGACCTATTCTACCTGCTGTCAGTTCAAAATCCAGCTAATCCACGTTACTTCATGATTAGTATTCTCATAACCTATATATGGTAATACATACCAAATAAGGAATTTACTAGTATTGTGAGTTGTAAGTTGTAGATGCACCAAATTAGGAGTTTTACAACTGATGTATAATGCGCGCGATTCTAAATAAGTAAATGACGCAATATCGTGACTGCTTATAAACAATTCACTGCGCTTTTTGCGAGAAACTAAACAACACTCGACCTGCATTTTCTCTGACACAAAGCGTGTTTTGTGAATAATATCGCATTCACATCATCATTATGCAATACCATTAGTATGTTCTTGAGTAAATGATTATAATTTGATAAATGTTATTTCTAAATTATAAACTGCAACGAAGGCTGCCCGTGTATGGTTTTGTAGGTCATTTGTTGAAATTATTAACCAAACATTTCCCTCCTTCAGTACTTGTATTATATGTCATCCAGCCCTGGGAATTAAGGAAAATTTGCCATCGGCCTAGGCAAAAACAGATTTTACCTAGGCAATTTTGCAACAATATTGCCATCTCAAATCAATATGATTCAATAATAACCTGAAAGCTTAGTTATGTTGGAGAACATTTCCAGGCCACTACTCGTCATATATTTACATTCCACAAATCATCTCCAAAACTAGTGCCCTTATGGGTAGCTAGTTAATGGCCCAGTGCCATGGAAACAATTTTAGGACAATATATGTAAAGAGTGATTTAAGGAAGTCATTTTGGCTAAAGAGGTTCCTATTATGATAGCCACAAATCAATTTTAGTAACCCAATGAACTTGTTTTACCAAGGCAATATAATTGCCTAGGCAAACTGATTTTGCCTCTGCTTTTACCTAGGCATTGTATACTTTTATAACTGAGTGGGAGAATCCATTTAGCATAGAAAGTGATAACATCAGTGATCTAATGAGAACTACATCACAACAACTATCGGCTGTCTGTGTGATTGGAGCCACCAGGGCATATAAGAACTGAGACATAACAATAGAATATAGTCATTACCTGTATTGGATCAGTTTGTTTAGCACACAGTTTTAGGCAATCTAGTTCCAACCAAATGTGAAAGGTGACAAACTCAATGAGAAACTCATCACAGAATTCTTAATTATCGGAGATTTCTCGACCGTTGACATAATTGACCTTACCAATATGCCTCAGGGTCGACGTTGGTTACAAATATTGTCTCAGAGTTGAGAGCAATCAGACGAGGGTTGGGGTGAACAAATCGTCCGTGATTCATTGGTGCTCAGAGCATCACATGGTCAATTCCTTCTGCTTAACCCTTCCTATGCTAAATACAGTAATTGCCCTAAATAATCGACTCCTTAACCACAGCAGAATTATGGGTAATTTTTCAGGATTTAGTCGGCAATATGGCTTGTTACCATTCATCGGAAAGCTCTCAGTGTGAGCTTTCCGATGAATGGCAACAAGCCATATTTCCGACTAAATCCTGAAAAATTACCCATAATTCTGCTGTGGTTAAGAAGTCGATTATTTAGGGCATTACAGTATCCCTTAGGAAATGTTGATATAATGAGTTCAACAAACGTCATTATTGAACTTATTATCTCAACATTTCCGTCCAATGAATATGAATCCTTTTGGTCTTGTATTCTCTTTTTTGTCTGTCTGTCATCTGCTTTTATTACCTGAACATCCCTCCAAATGAATAAGACCATTCCAGTGTATATTTTATATAGATTAGATCTGATTGGGAGAATCCATTTAGTATAGAAAGGAATAATTTTCTTTTTCATTGATTTTCAATTCCCATGGCAGCCCACAGCAAAACAATTCTGCTGTCGGCACTGTATATCAGGAAAGAAAGATGCAACATAGCATATACCTGTCTCATGTTCTATATATTTCAGCTCTTGTACATTTTAGACAGGCCCAAAGCTACCGGTAGTTAAGAGGCCATGGAGATGAACCACCCTTATGTCATGTCAGACGTTTTAATAAAATATTAGTGTTTTTTATAAATATATGTATATTTTTTTGTGTTTGGGCAAACAGTCTGAATCATTGCTTTTCAGTTCTGCTTAATTTCTTTCTTTCATTGATTTAAACTCCCACAACCAAAAAATTGTACAGTAGGTGCTGTATATCACCAAAGAAAAATGTATCAGAGAATAAATCAGTCCCATGGTCAAAAGATTTCCAACTGTTGTAATATTTACATGATTTCATTTGGCACGTATCTCTTTCAGAACTGCATAGTAGAATTAATTTGAGTAATCAAAGTGTAAAATTAACCACTGAATTAACTGGTATTTTATTTCATCCACAGCCAGAGAATTTATTATTAGCTAGCAAAGCAAAGGGTGCAGCAGTAAAACTAGCTGACTTTGGATTAGCCATAGAAGTACAGGGTGATCAACAGGCATGGTTTGGTGAGTAAAACTAGCTGACTTAGGCTTAGCCATAGAAGTACAGGGTTATCAACAGGCATGGTTTGCTGAATAAACTAGCAGACTTTGGATTAGTCATAGACGTACAGGCATGGTTTGGTGAGTAAAACTGGCTGGTTCTTCCTCGTTCTATAATATTTACGTAGCTAATTGCTAATTGCTAATTCGGCGATAGGTCAGCTGCCAACTGGGCCATTCATTTCATATCCCAATAAAACACATCATAGCACAAACCAACGTCACAGCTTATTGACCTAGATGACTAAAAGTGGAGGACAGAATAACTGTGTTGTTTAAGTGCAATGACATATTCTAATTGATCAATAATATTGGGCTTAACATATAGTACTGCATGACAGATTTCAGGGGAAAAAATATCTTGAATTTATAGAAATTTAGAATGTAAAAGCTACATAAATAGAATTTAATTTAGTTTTGTCGCTTTGGTCGCTGGAGCACATTTAGTGTGCCCAATGGCCAAAGTGCTATACCCTTCAATAAAACACACTCAAATTCTATTCATTTCTTAATTGCTTCCCTTGCTTATCGTGAGTTATCTTTCTATACATATCAAGGTTACAATTTTTTTCGTATGCAATGGTACAAATGTTTTAGTCCACACTGCTGCTCAGTCTCAAATTTTTACGAGATATTGTTAACTTTTAAACATAAAAAAATTAAAATGATGAATTTGCCTATTTACTTGTGTTATTATATGAAAAATATACTAAAAATAATGGAATTGTTTACATGAATGACGCCACAGATTTTAAATTGCCCTCAAATTGTTAATTTTTGTGGTAATGGCTATTACACCTGTGGAAATATAAAGGGAAGGATTCCCCTCAAAATAATCTTGTCCGCCTGTGTCTGCTGGAGGATACTCATTACTGCTACCCATATCTACTTGTACACTACCCACATTTACACCACTGTAACCACAATCGGTGGTAAGAAGGAATTAGATTTTTACATAGGCCTCAGTGTTAAGATATAGCCATGCCAACAATAAATACAATAATGCTCTAATTAATCGACCTCTTAACCACAGCAGAATTATGGGTCACTTTTCAGAAGAAGGGCATGTGAGATAAAAATTTAAGTGAAATTTGCAAGTAAATACTCATTAAAATATCCACACACTCGATAGTTTTGTATTTGGCTACTATTTAAGCGATATCGTTTCACGGATGTCAAAATGGCTTGTTGCCATTCATCGGAAAGCTCTCGGGGAGAGCTTTCTGATGAATGGCAACAAGCCATATTTCCGACTAAATCCTGAAAAGTTACCCATAATTCTGCTGTGGTTAAGAGGTCGATTAATTAGAGCATTACTGTATAATACATCCTAGGTAATATCCTGGGTACAGGATCCAGAAGATTATTGAAGCCTACCCTTCAGACATAAGTTTTTACACTAGCAGAAAGCATTATTGCACTGCCTCACTATTTGCGATAAAATCAGATGACAAGTTCATGTCATCTTTTCGTGTTTTTTTAAAACAAATACTCGTGAAGCTAAAAGAGTTGCATTAATAATTAGTATATAATGACGATTTTCTTTCTTAATTATGTAAATTTTTTCAACATTTTATTCAGCAATCACATGCCAGATTTTATTGAGCTTGTTTTCATGATACTCTGTAAAAATTGAGTGGGTGCAAATCTTCACAATGTTATTTATTATAACCTGATATTCTAGTGGGATATGCATTTGACAATATTTAAATACTGTGCAGCTGCACGATGTCGCTTTTGTTGTAAGTAACAATGATGCAGGATGTAATAGTTTATGGACTTCGTGCTGACATAAATATCAGGTAATTCTGCAACATAACTCCTCAACCAATAAATTTCATCTGAATGGATGAGTTAAATATTTATTCGCATTCACTTTTATGGTACATAAGAGAACAATATGCTATATATGTATAATTTTCTTGTTCAATGCTATTGTATATTTATAAGGTCATTTTGACATCCGTGAAACGATATCGCTTAAATAGTAGCCAAATACAAAACTATCGAGTGTGTGGATATTTTAATGAGTATTTACTTGCAAATTTCACTTAAATTTTTATCTCACATGCCCTTCTTCTTGATGTTGATTTCCAAGTATTCTGAGTACCATTATATAGCCTCCATTGATTAAATTTGTTTCTACAAAACTTTGTCTTACCTAGTTTAATTATTGAAAGTGTACAATTCTTGCTCTTTTATGTAGACTCTATAAAAAAATTTATTATGATTTGACCCTTCCGTGGCTGGAGCTTCCTGAAATATTGTGAAAATCCAGTCCCAATTAATTCTCTTATATATGCGAGTCCCATAGGGAGCCTCGCATATATCAGAATGCATTGGCCTAACATTATTTACATCTCATATATGCGAGGTTCCCTATGGCACTGGCACATTATCATTAATTCTGCACCAGCGCAGCTCCTGTCATGAAAGGGTTAAAGTGATGTGAAACACTCCGGTAGGGTGATCAAATATAGAAATGGAAAATAATCTTGTTCAAAGTAGTTATTTTTACACTAGTATATCTAAATTGACAACACACACCGTCATTCTAATTATTAATTAAATGCAGTGACTCTCGATGGTGAAATCGTTTTCATTAGATTATTGCCGATAGATGCATCCCGAATCAAGTAGTAAATATTTACATTTGAGCATAGTTCAGACAATGTTTTCTATGGAGTGGTACGGTCGATTTGCTTCAGATTTTCGAGGGTGTTAGTAGAATGTTGCATTCCTCCAATTGACAAGAGTGCCTGATTACTAACTTTAATATCAGTTTCATGCACCCGAACAAGTACATAATATGTCTTTAAAGACACCAGTCGATGTAATGTCTACTCTCTCACTAAGATTATTAGTCATTAACCCTTTCTATACTGAATGGATTCTCCCATTCAACTACAAAAGTATACATTGGAAATTTGTAATAGTCTATTATTCATTTGGAGGGATGTTTAGGTAATAAAATAAGATGACAGACGGATGAAATGACGATACAATTGCAGAAGGATTTCAATTAATTGGTTGGAAATGTTTGGATAATAAGATAATAAGTTCAACAAACGGCCTATGGTATATATATAATGTACAGTAATGCCCTAAGTAATCGACTCTTTAACTACAGCAGGATTTAGTTGGAAATATGGCTTGTTGCCATTCATCGGAAAGCTCTCGGGGAGATCTTTCCGATGAATGGCGACAAGCCATATTTCCGACTAAATCCTGAAAAGTTACCCATAATTCTGCTGTAGTTAAAGAGTCGATTACTTAGAGCATTACTGTATATAGTTGTTTGTTGAACTTATTATCTGAACATTTTCCAATGAGTATTCAGTTTACAAAGGGTTGAATGTAACTATAGTTAGAACCTTGTGCTGTTCAGTAGTGAACCAATTACTTTTAAATTGAATATGTGATAAAATTTTATCTTGGATCATTTTCGTCTGTACTAATAATTCAAATATGTCATCGAAGCAAGTTTAGTAAAGATAATTATGTTGTTTAAAATGTTGTCCAGCATTGTCGAAGAATAAGCAATCGGATGAACCGCAAAACCACAGAAGCTCTAGGGAAGTAATGCAGGCATGCAATAAATTAATACTGATCTCTAGCAGACAGTGCTGTCTCCACATTTCATCTTTAAAATGATTTTTATGCTGAGATTTGATGTTTTCCAGGATTTGCTGGTACACCAGGTTATCTATCACCAGAAGTTTTAAGGAGAGATCCTTATGGGAAACCTGTGGACATATGGGCTTGTGGTAAGTCTTAAGGAAAATCCTTATTGTTATTATCTGTGAGATAACCCTTTGAGAAATCTGTAGACATTTGGGCTTATCATAAATTCCCGTGAGATATCCTTATATCTTTACAAACACCTAATTTTTCCCATAGTTTTACAATAGCCACACCCACTAAGTCAGTGTATTCATAAATTAATAACCACACTGCAGTTATTTTCCCACAATGACAAGTGTCAAAAAATTACTGGAATTCTCTGAACACAGTACTAATGATTAACTAAGCTTGACACAGCATCAAAGAGAATCTGTGATGGAGTTTACTTGTATTATAAAATTTTAAATGAATAATATTGAAAGATTAATCATGTCTCAGATTTCGTCAAGAGTTAAACAATTAATGATGGTATTAATGATATAAAAATTTGAATTACAGGATGTAAATATAACTATTTAATGACAGATTAAACATGGTCATAGGTTTTGAAGATGATAAAATTAATCGGACTTCGAATGAACCCCATGTACTTTAGGCAGATTTTTTATTGTAGTCAAATTCACATGATCGCATTGAAATTGCTATTCATTTGTTAAATAATTTGGTTATTTGTTGGTTGCCTTCACTATGTCACATTTTCTCAAATCACCATCCATTTTTCTGGCAAATTCTGGGGGTATGTTGTACAATTTATTATACGACTGTTACTTGAAAACATCCTAATCCTACATTACTTAAATGGAATAACTTCGCAGACACACAGTATAAATGATGTTGGACTCGACAATGGAACTGTAATTTAAAAATGAAAACCTCTCCAAACCGAACGCCTTCGGACCGGCCCTTCTGTTCAATTTAGAGAGGTGTCTGTTTATAGAAAATGGCACTACAATCAGAATGTATTGACGTCGTTACTAAGAGTTGTTGAAGCACAACCAACTTTATTCAATAAAGTACCAAATAAAATATAAATAACAGTAGATTAAACATGGTATAATAAGAATTAAAAACATGGTGTATTAAGACATAATTCATGTATAGATAATACAGGAAAGATGGAAACGATAAATTTTACGATGATTCGCTGTTTTTGAAAATGCCACTGACAAAATTAATGTAGCACAGGTATTGTTCGTACTCTCTGTGTACCAATTTAATTAACGGTCTTTTGTTCGGTGAATGCTTTGAACTGGATTTTTACAGCAGGTGTGTTATTAGATTTATAACTGTATGCTTATTTCACACATTGAGTGAACAAACGGAAAATAGAGCACTGACACTTTATTTTTTCATCAATCATTTTACTGAGTTGGACTCTTCGACCACTGTCACAACTAAACACGAATTCGCTAAAAGTACACGATGGTAGTGTATTGTCACCAATGCAGTTTTTATCACGTCATGAAAACAACCGGTCAGAGTTGAATGCAGACCAGAAATTTTAACTTATAAAGGATCCCCAGTCTACACCATAGCCATCAAGAGCTCAGCATCAAGTATGTCAAATCTACCATATGAGTGTTCGATCAGTTATTGCTTTCAGCATTCGGATTTCGGAAGTAAAAATTAATTTATTCGTTCACTTATGGACTAGAAAAGCCATACGATGTTACGAATACAGAGGTTACGGTTTACAGAGGTAATTTTTAGTGAGAATGCACTTGGGAGAATTCGGGACCAGACACTTTTTTCGGTATGGAGATGGATTTGGTTTATAGAAGGTCCAGTTTTCGAGAGGTTTTACTGTACCTTTAAACGAGAAGATAAGAATATTAAACATCTAATATATATTTTGGGACTTCTGTCTATTTGTTTGTTGTTTGTCTGTTAGCTATGGACGGGAAAACTGCCGGACAGATTGAGCCCAAACTTCCTATCTAATGGAGTGTCATCGCACCGCTTCTGAGAACGTCAGAGCACTCATTCTCCAATCCCCCGCCACGCAATGGAAATTCATGGGTTAATCGCGTTCGTATCCGCAGTGTCGTTGGTAAAGAGCGTGTATGTGTCCAGACATGAGCGTGTTGTGTCTGTGTACAGACATGAGCATGTTGTCTGTGTTCGTACTTAGGGGTTCCTGGGAATGGGGGAGATTTTCATCGGGTCAGTTTTTCCGCCCGAGGTGACCTTCACCTTGAAACGGGTACCCACAAATGATCTAATATATATTTTGGGACTTCTCTCTGTTTGTTTGTCTGTTAGCTATGGCCGGGAAAACTGCTGGACGGATTTCGACAAAATTTGATACCTACGGATAATTTTGTCCGGGGAGTGTTTTGGACGGGTCAAATAGTGACTCCGACCTGACCTTGACCTTCAAAATTGTCAATTCAAGGTCAAAGCCCGGACGAAGTCGGGTCACCTGCTAGTAAAATATATTCCAGATAACATCAGAAAGAAGATGTATAGGTCAAGCATATAATAAATATAGATCCACATGCATCATCGTTTGATGCATGCCATACAATTGATGATGACTAATAACATAAGTACAGTTTATGTGTGTTTAATTAATAGTTGGTTGTCCTCTGTTAACCATTTCTCATTTGTTTTTCAGGGGTTATATTGTACATTTTATTAGTCGGCTACCCACCATTCTGGGATGAGGATCAGCACAGGTTATATGCACAGATCAAAGCTGGTGCATATGATGTACGTATTAATCAACATACAGGTCTGCATCTCTACCAAGCCTGAATTTAGTGTGCCTGTTATTTGCAAAATAGTGGGCTAGCATCACCAAATTCACCCTCTGGGAACCTCATTCTGCATGGCCTCATCTGCTATGAGAGACATCGACTCAGATTGAATTCCCAAATGGGAACCTCCATTATGCAATGTGTCGTCTGCCAATTTGGGGATATAGGGAAACTAAACTAAAAAAGAAATAGAATCTATGTGAAGAGGTTTCTACAGAAGATAAGGCCTAAGCAGAATGAGCTCCCTAGAGGGTGAATTTAGTGATGCTAGCCTGCTATGCGGGATAGTGTCAAAATAATTCACCCTCTTGGGGGCCTCATTCTGCAAATGACAGGCACACTATTATCAGACTTGCTCTCTTTACAGAGAAGTCAAAGAGTGAATTCTTACAGAGGTCTCCCCTTGAAAACTAATTGAATTTTTCCATAAATGAAAAAATTCTTGGAAATCTAGATCATACAATGAATCTATACTCTTGATACACCCGTATCCACCGGTTCCACCAGTTCCACCTGTTCAATACCTGGCAACTTTTTGATGATGTGACTCGGAACTTTATAACATTGAAAAAATATTAAGGCAGGTAATTTATTTCTTAGTCAATACCTGTTCCTTAATAATGTACTGCACTGCAGGGGAGCATCCCAGCTCGAGGTTGCATGATTTAGGCAACTTTTGTGAGCCTATTTTGTGATAAATATTGAATTGATTACCAAACCCGGGGAAATATCTTGATTGTGTCCGACGCAGAGTGAAATCTGCTCATAAAAGTTACCTAAATCATACAATATCCAACTTGGATCTTCACATCCTGTGAAATACATTATTAAGGAACAGGCATTAATATAAGAAATATATTATCTGCATTATTTTTTCAAGGTTATACAGTTCCCCATCAAAGCATGTCTAAACATCAATAAGTTGTATGAGGTGTAAGCAGAATGAGGTCCCCAGAGGGTGAATTTGGTGATGCTAGCCCGCTATGCGGGGTAGCATCACTAAATTCACCCTCTAGGGACCTCATTCTGCAAATGACAGGCACACTATTTCAAGGCTTGCTACTAGATATTTAGAATTTTGTTCTAACCTTATTTCTTGAATTGACCAGTGGTTCAAAGCATCAAAGGACTGTTTTTAAATGATATTGTGACCACAAAATACACTATCACAATACCCTCGGACTGACAAATCAAACATGTATAACATTTAAATTTTGCAGTTTTAAGCTGACACTTGTTTTATCTACTTTAATAGATTGGAAATTGTTTCTTATCTTTGATATCGTAATATTCTCAATGCATTCTGACTATGTCTTCTGCTTAAATTTCAGATATGATTAGCCACACCAGTTGTGTGTCAGCGGATTTATCTAATTTTGCCTGTATGGGAGTATTTCAGCTATATGTTTAAGCCTTCTTGGATTTTGAAATGCCTTATTCTTTGCTTTTCAGTACCCATCACCAGAATGGGATACAGTCACACCCGAGGCAAAGAATCTTATCAACAGTATGTTAACAGTTAATCCGAGTAAACGCATCACTGCAATAGAAGCTTTAAAACATCCCTGGATATGCGTAAGTTAATAGTTAATCTTTTTAATTGTATAGACCACAATATAACTTAAGCTTTAAACAGGTCTGGCTCACGCAAAAATTTGAGTATATATAGTAAGTCTGAGCTATATGAGTTAAATCGTAAATTTTCTTTTATTCCTCAAATTTTATTTTTACAATGTTCATAGTTATATCTGCCAAAAAATGTTTGATTTGATGTGAGAATTTTCCTGAGTTTTCCTCGGGTAATAATGTTGGAAACAAAGTATTAATGATAAACTTTGTATAGTTCTTGAAATAATATTCTAACTCCATAATATAACTTTATTATTAAAACTGATCTTTTCCTGTATGAGTTGTTGTCAAAGAGTAAATAGTAACTAATGAGATTTCAAAAAGAATGACATTTGGGAGGAGAAAATGTCTTACCAAAATTTTATTTTAACATGCTGTGCAAATCAGATTATATAGTCAAGAGTTGCAAGTGAATCAGGCATGTTAAAACACTCCTTGATATGAAACCCGTGACCAAATGATTTAACATGAACTGCATGCACATGGTTTCATACACAGAACAGCTATGACCATTGATATTGAACTATACAGGTATATTTAGGCCATACAAAAGAGTTTATGTTCTCAGGCACTGCCCACGTCACTAAAAACCTGCTGCATCAAACTTTTTTATGGGGTTTTCGGGTGGGACGGTGTGAGATACCACAACATATATAATTATATATAATTTTATATTTTCATGAGCAGATTTAGCAATATAGTTATATATAATATTGTATTTTCATGACCAGATTTAGTAACATCTTTAATCTTGTTTCATATGTTTGAACATAAAAGGGTTTGGAGCTATCAGAATCGTGAATATATTGACAAGGGAAATGGGCCATCACTAAAGGCGGTACATGTATACAAGAACAATATATACATGCATGTTTTTATGTATAGAATTAAACAAGATGAATGAAAAGCATGGACTTGTAAGGGACATGTACAACTCAATTTTACATTTTACCGGTAGGTTTCTTTTTGAGATTTATAAAAAACAAAATAAATATAAAAAGCCCCTCTCCCTCAGTCTCCCTCATCAAATTATTTTGACAAAACTGACGTGAGAATACAGACTTTTTTGTAATGGCCTTAATTTGATAACTATATTTGTAACTCATAAATAACCTACTTAGAATAACAAAGCTTCTTCATCATGTGCACATTTGGATTGTGTCCAGCAATGATGTTATTCACTCTTACTGGACGCAGGAATATCTTATACATTGGACCTATACTCTCAAGTGTGAGAAGTTTGGTACTGTATATTTAAACTAATGATAATCAGCTGTGAGATCTTACACCCAAATGCAATTAACCCTTCCATGACTGGAGCTTCCTGAAATTTTGTGAAAACGCTGTGCCAATGCATTGTCTTATAATTATATGAGAGTCTCCCTATGGGAGACTCGCATTTATAAGAGAATGCACTGGCACAAGTTCATTAATGCTGCACCAGTGCAGCTCCCATCATGAAAGGGTTAATAATGGTTAAATTCCATCTCAATTTTCAACTCTCTGGTAGATATAGCTTGGTGGCTCACAGTTCTGATTTGAGAATGATTTCATAGAAATATTTCCACACTTCAGTCAATGTGCGCAGAATTTGCATGCAAGTAATGAAAGAAAATCATAGTGGGTGCATCAATGAAAATCTTAGTACGAAACATCTAAGTGGTACTTTTAAGCTGCTGCTAATTGATCAGTCCTTCAACAGTGAAATGTAACTGATTTTGGATCCATATACACTATTTTTCTTTGGTGGACCAACTGAAAGAACCCATGCACAGTTATCCAATGTATAAGTTAAAAAATTATGAAAATGCCATGTAAGGCAGTCTTTATCCTACTTTGATTAACCACTAAAAATAAACACTTCAGCATAAATTATGTCTAGACACCCCTTTTTGTTCATTAGGTTTCAATTCGTTCACCTCAGATGAGGTGTTTACACCATTCAGGACATCTCCCAGAGAGCAGTACACTTAAAGAAATAAAATGGCTGTTATTCTCCCTAGCATCTGCTGGCATCGGTGTTAAAAAAAATGAACACATCGGCTTACGGTATCAAATGCATGTACCATCAATGTTTAACCCTTCCATGAATGGAGCTTCCTGAAATTTTGCGAAAACCCTGTGCCAATGCATTCTCTGATATATGTGAGTCTCCCATAGGGAGCCTCTCATATATAAGAAAATGTATTGGCCTAACAATATTTACCTTTAAATACCTTGTAAGCCATGCATTCTCCTATATATGCGAGGCTCCCTATGGGAGAAATGCACTGGAACAGGATATTTAATGCTGTACCAGCGCAGCTCCCGTCATGAAGGTGTTAATGAGATAAATGATAATGCATGAAATGGTGGAGCAGATGTTATATGGTAAGCTCAAATTATGTGATATATCTTAAATAATTAGTTTACATTCTTTTGTTTCAGCAACGAGAACGTGTTGCATCTGCTGTCCATCGTCAAGAGACTGTGGAATGTTTGAAGAAGTTCAATGCTCGCCGAAAACTGAAGGTTTGTTGGACGAATGGAACTTGTTTTATATTTCCATTAAAATTTGTCCATGCTTGTTTGCATGAAGCAAACAAATTCAACAGAATTACAGCCATTGAATATATATTGTTGTCTCCCAGATGTTGAATACCAGCTGAACTACTTCATCTTGACGTCTTAATGACCTATATTACATGATTTACTTAATTTCACGAAGCCTCATTAATTTATGGTATTTTATCATCATTTTAGGGACTATTTCAAAGGCAGTACTCCGGAATTGTTATTTTGGACTAAATGGATTCTCCCATTCAGTTAGAAATGTATATATTGGAATGGTCTATTATGCACTGGACGGGTGTTCAGCAAAAATGAGCAGACTAAAAAATAATATAGATCTATGCAGAAGGTTATCAATTAATTGGAGGGAAATGTTCAGATAATAAGTTCAACAAACAACCTATGGTCATTTTGTTGAACACATTACCTGAACATAACCTAAGGGAACTACTCGTCAATGAATATTTAGTATAGAAAGGGTTAATGTTTCATTATTCATCTCTTGAATTCGTAAAGTGTTAAGTATTACAGATTTAATTATATGATACCCTATTTGTCCCCCAACATTCCGATGAAGACAAAAGTAATGACCCTCATGTATGTGTCCATGTGTCCACCTGGAACTTTGTCCTATCCGGTATTGTCATTTTCTGGTAATTTAAAAAAAAAAACTAGGCATATATATCAACCAGCATGGGAACCTGCACACCTGCTATTTTGAATTCGGTCGTACTCATTTTGGCAGAGTTTTTGCCCTTTTTCGACATAGCATCCTACATCCTGGGATACATCTTTTGTCCAAGCCTTTATTCCGTAATTTCCAGTAAATCTTTTTAAAACTTGGCACAGATATCAACCAGCATGGGAACCAACGCACCTTTGACCTGGGACTTCAATATTGGAGTCTATCAAGACACTGTTCATTGTAGAATCGGGCTTTTCATTTTGACCGAGCCTACAGGCCAGGCCCTGTTTGTGGCATTTATGGGGGCTTTCTTTATAAGAATCTTACGTGACGCGCAACCACACACGCTGTGCCTCAAATTGCTTTTTATCGACATGACAAGTATTGTCATGGATTGTGTAATCTTGTCTTGATTCTGGACCGCAAAGCCAACATGACATAAATAATGCCATGAACCATGCCATGACGTATTCTCTGGTTTTCATTAAACTAACTAACGAAATTAGTCTAAATGAAACTAATATGCCTAATGGGAATTCTTCGGAAGTTGTGAAGTTTGACAATTTTATTTTCGTCTCATTGGTCCACTGCCGATTCGGCAATTTAACAACCTCCAGGCAGTCATTAATCGGAAGTGACATGTCAGTTTCACAAACAAACATACATGCCACCAGAATTTGGCTTTTCGCTATAGAAATATAGTAAAACATATATGACGTCATCATTCACCTGCGCCTAAGGTATAAGCACCAATGCGCGCTTGTGTTTGCCATGTGAAGCCTAATAGTAAACAATGAAAATAAGCGCGTCTGGACATAATTTAATTAAACAGACTAAAGATCTAGTTAAAATACTGCGTAGAATGTGTCATTTGCTGAATTGATAATGATTACATTTTATGATCTCAATTACCTTTTTGACTTTTGATTTATTATGTCTGATACACTGATACTTGTACAGAAGTAAGGTGCATAGTACCAGAATTCAAAGATCTACATTTGTACATAGAAGTTTTACTTCCCAGAGGAAATGTTCATCAAAAATTTTATTCATTATTGAAATTTTTTCCCCCAAAATTCAACATTTTATATTCCATATGAAATTCAGCCCTGTGTAAGCCCCCGTAATTCAGCCACCATAATTAAGCCCCGTGTAGGCCCCTGTCATAGGAAACACACTGAGCTTTTTTTCAGGCCATGTACCATTTACCAGAACGTGGAGCTCACGGTCCAGTGGTTAGCACATTGGACTTTCCTAACAATATTTACCTTGTGAGCCAGTGCATTCTCTTACATACGCGAGGCTCCCTATGGGAGACTCGCATATATAAGAGTATGCACTGGCACATGATCTTTAATGCTGCTCCAGCTTCTGTAATGAATGGTCAAGTTATCCATTTCAAAATTCAACATATCTGGTATTTCAGTTGCTTCTTTATGATGTTATTTATTACTTTCAGGGAGCCATTTTGACTACCATGTTGGCCACTAGAAACTTCTCAAGTGAGTATCAAGATTCAGGGATAAAATGCTTTGATTTTCCCATTTCAGTCATTATTCACCAACTTATTTATTCTTCTTCAGATTTTATGTAGCTAATATATATTTATGTGCAAGAGCACTAACCACTGCTTATAGCTATATATGTGTGTGAAATTAATTTATGGTTGCGCGCGATTTAAAAAAGTTTTGCTATATTTTAAATGGGACTGTTAGGCTCTGGACTAGATATGTTGACTATTCCTTGGTGGTTAATAATAGGTCGTGTTGCTTCTACATTTTTCTCACTAGGATTGAGTTACTTAGATCTAGATTAAATTCATCATTTGTAAATAGGTATGCACTGTTGGAATGTGTTATGTGGTTGAAAATTCAGTCGAAGGATTTTTCCAGTGGAAACTTTGGTAAGAATGTTAAGAGAACTACTATTTCATCACAAATGGTCTATCAACATATTTGGAATGTAATTTGTCATATGCTCGTCCTATGTTATTACGGTGCAATGGACCTTAATAATAAATTACTTGCTTTTTCTGAATATTTTTCAAATTCCGCAATTTTTATTTGAACTTGAGACAACGTAATTCCTGATGCAGTTTAAATATTTCCATTTTGACTGTTGTTCAGATGTCGTGTTTTCTGAAAGGGTATGACCTATGTTGTTTTTGGCAGTAATAGTTGGGCTGGCTTAGCGGCTGAATAGGTAAAGTTTGAAGTAGTAAAATTTAAGCACATAATATGTCTTTAACTAACAATTATTTTGTCAGTGATGGCCTCCACCAAGAAATTGAGTAAGCTATACATAGAAAAACTGTCTAATATGTGAATAGTTGTTTGTATGAAATCCCTTATGTACTTCGCAAAACTCGTATGTCACTCAAACTTAGCTTTCACTCCCCAACTTCGTTGCTTGTGGATTGCGTAGCTTGTTAAAATGGGTTGCCCTCGCGACACTGTAAATTCTTTAGTGTAGCGGCGCATGTTGACATGTACACGGCATATGCACAATATGGAAATTAGCTCGCACATGTATGTTGGTTGATAGCTGTAATTATATAGAAGTCGTCCATATCTGTATACAGTTATGCCCTAAATAATCGACTCCTTAACCACAGCAGATTTATGGGTAATTTTTCAGGATTTAGTCAGAAATATGGCTTGTTGCCATTCATCAGCAAGCTCTCACTGAGAGCTTTCCGATGAATGGCAACAAGCCATATTTCCTACTAAATCCTGAAAAATTACCCATAATTCTGCTGTGGTTAAGGAGTCGATTATTTAGGGCATTACTGTAAGTTATTGATAAGCTAAATTGGCTTTAGTGTTAATTTGTATCCTTTAAGGAAAGAAATAGTTTAAATCATTCTTCATATAGATATGAAGTGTATTCTAAAATTAGATGATGCATGACAAGTTTTACAGGTAATTATGTGCTGTGTCAGCAAGTGGATGTCCTCGTGAAAAGTCAACACCGCGGTGGGTCATAGCTAGGGAGTTTCGAGTGTGTCACGATATTACAGTCAATACTGCTCATTTTGGGAAAGTTAAATTCCAACTTTTAGTCTTTGAGGTTGGAAATTTAGACTGATTTTTGGAAGTTTTCATGTATGATTTCGAAATTATTACATTGGCATTAGATATTAATCAAAACGTTAATTGTTCCACCAAATTCCTTGTATATTCATGCCTGAAATTTTAAATCTAGATCATTATTGTGAGAGGAAGAGATATATCCCCTGGCATTACTTCAATCATTCTATGGGGGAGTGGTTCAATCTTTTACACAGACAAAACTCTTGAAAGATGCAAGATCTATTAGCCTTTATAAATAAAAAATGTGAAGACATAAAACTAAGGTTTTACAATTTCCGATGGTTATTTGTGAGCTCAGTTTATTTATTATACTTGTCAGCAGGGGAGTCGGGTGGGGTCTTAAAACTAAAAGACTTGTTGTTAAGCAAGTGTGTTGGGGACGATTCTTATTGCCTATGAATCCTCTTGTTGTCTTCATGGCTGCCTTGTGATTGCAGAATCTAGTTTGATACACTCATGTTGTCTTCAAACTTTCCTCATTGATTATGCAACGTAATAATTGTGAATGAATCACCCCACATGTGATCGATATACCCCAGTGACAACAGGGTTCGTACGCTAAATGAAAAGTCTTTAAATTTCAGCACTCTTCTTTAAAAGTGCTTAAATTTAAATAGATGCTGTGTTTTTTTTTAATGTACCTAACATTCATCCACAGACATCCCACAACAACTGGTTTGTATTCAATGATTGGAAATTTGACGTGAAATACAGAGAACATAGTCCCTGTTGATAGAACTTTATGAATAATAAATTTTGGTCTTCTATCCTCCATAAAACATCATCAAACTATGTGCAATGTGACTACGTGCACTTTTCTGTCATGAAAATGTTGTCGAAAATTGCATTTTAATTTCTATTGGGCGAAAAAAGTATGCGCTCATGGCCAATGAAAGAACATAAAAAATAAAGCTGAGTGTGCTGTATGTAAGAACGAAAAATACATCAGTTCTGAAGCGGAAAGTTATGACTTGTTTGATGTTGAATGATATATCCATTGTGGATTATAATAATAAAATTTCTTTTAGCCCTATCATGGCTGGAGCTTCCTGAATTTTTGCGAAAACCATGTGCCAATGCATTCTCTTATATAAGAGAAAGCATTGGCCTAACAAATTTTATTTTATTTTTATAATTGTTAAAGAGTTTTAGAAAAAATTAAAAAAAATTATAAAAAAATGTTAAAGTATGTAAGAAATAATGATAAAAAATTATCAAAAATTGTTAAAGATTGTAAGAAAACATGATAAATTTAATTTTTTTTTTTTTTAAAGAATGTAAGAAAAAATGATAAACAATTGTTGGGCCAATAAATTCTCTTATATATGTGAGGCGACCTATGGTCGACTCGCATATATAAGAGAATGCATTGGCACAGGGTCTTTAATGTCATGAAAGGGTTAAAAATGCCTCACCAGTCCTCAAAAATGCTTGATAAACCTGGATAATCACTTAAATCTGATAATAGAGTGCGAACCCTGGACAATGTTGTCACCAGCCAATCTTTCTTATCCCAAAGAATATCCAGTTGTTGTATGCTTGGAAGTGTATTTCACATTCCTGAAAGCTCGCTTTCTTCTTAATCCTTTGAAATTCTTTTAAAAAATTAATTATAGTATATGGCAGAATAAATAGTAGAGGGTGGGAATTATCAGAGAACTAAATAATAAAACTTGCCTTAATAACAAAATAAACAAGGTTAATTTTTGAAATGTCTGCTTAAAAGAGTGGTGTCTACGTTTTTGAATATTCTTTCTTTCTCAAACTTGTGTGGGGAATTACGGTTTGTGACCATATATCTGGCCAAAATATCTGATTCCTCATTAGTATGCATTGAATGTAAGACAGCAAACCTACTGTACTGTACCTACTGTATTTGTCTATTGGTGGATGGTTGTTATATAAGTTCTATTCATATTGTTTATAATTCATGCCAAGGAGGAGGTGATTCTTCAGGCATAAACTTTTACATATAGTATTTTCTTACTCTTGTTACGTTCCAGCGACCATAATATATTTGATAAATACACATAGTATTAATATGCAGACTTTGTTTACTCTAAAAAGTCGTTGAAATTTATCAGCTGTTTTCAATTTTTCTGCACATAAATGAAACCAACACTCTCTATGAAGCTACTTTGATCACCGGAACATGACAAAAGTGATAACTTACTAGGTTTCACCCTTTCTATACTAAATACTCATTGACAAATAGTTCCCTTAGGAAATGTTCAGATAATAATTTCAACAAATAGCTCGTTTGTTGAGCATATTATCTGAACATTTCCCACCAATTAATAAGATTTCTTCTGCACTTAAATTATCTGTTTTTCTGTCTGTTGTCTGCTTATATTTCTTGATCATCCCTCCAAATAAATAATAGACTATTTACAGTAATGCCCAAAGTAATTGACCACTTAACCACAGCAGAATTATGGGTAATTTTTCAGGATTTAGTCGGAAATATGGCTTGTTGCCATTCATTGGAAAGCTCTCGCCGAGAGCTTTACGATGAATGGCAATAAGCCATATTTCCAACTAAATCCTGAAAAATTACCCATAATTCTGCTGTGGTTAAGTGGTCAATTACTTTGGGCATTACTGTAGGATATAAATGTACTCTCCAACGAAACTGCGTTATTTCCATTGTAACTCAATCTGACAAAACGAAAGCGTCAGAACAACTCCCTATTAAACATATCTATATTGCGGTGACATGTTTTATGTGCATCATCAATGCTCTATTCAAAATTTGTTCTCTGATCAGTGGCTGATGCTGTTGAAATGAAAACTAAAGTTAGCAGCTTTCGGCCAATCAGAATGCTTGTTTCACCGACAAATATTCAACTTTAATTACAATCCAATACTTTTATAACTGGGAGAATCCATTTAGTATAGAAAGGTTTGATCTTAAACCTGAAGTCGCCTACATGTGAAGACAATAAATATAAGTAATTATCGCTGACCAGTATAAGTTTTTGCTCTTTTCTGTTTCAATTGGTTTCACATATATTGTACTGATTTTCAATTGAAGATAATTGTTTGCACCTAGTCATATACTCTAGTGAACTATTTTATTTCAATTAAATTTTGATGCACTGAACAAATTTTGTGAGTTTTTTCAGTTTTTTAGTGGTTAATTACCATAGTCTACAAAGATTGAAGAAATATTGAGTTTTCCTGAAAGTTTGGTTGTTAAATAGCAAAACTTAGGGAATCTTTAGATACTCTAGCATGTAACATGTATCATGATATTTTGGAATGCATGGTTCCTGATATGACCCCCTGAATGACTTGTCTAGAAAGTCTTTATTAATTATATGCCCTTTTGAAAAAAAGGTTGTATTATGTAATCAGTCTGTCTGTCTGTCTAGTCATCTGTCTAGCCATCTGTCTGTCTGCCCGTCTGTTAAAATTTTTCGTTTCTGATCGATAACTTCAGTTTTGATTATTTGATCTGAACCAAAGTTGGTTTGTGTATATCCGAGCTAAAAAGACAGGCCAAGTTCAAATATAGGTTCCATCCAATTATTTTTACATGAGTTACGGTCCTTTTTCGACTTAGAATTTGACTGTCTGTTAACATTTTTGGTTTCCGATCGATAACTCTAGTTTGGATTATTTGATCTGAACCAAAGTTGGTATGTGTAAATCCCAGCTAAAACTACAGACCAAGTTCGAATATAGGTCCTGTCCAATTATTTCCACATGAGTTATGGCCATTTTTCGACTTCAAATTTGACCACATTTTGGCATTGAAATTAGGGGTATATCAGATAATCTTTGTATGCTCAAATTATTATTTTATTTTGCGGTAGTACAATTCAAAATAGCTGAAGGGCGTATTTTGCCACGCCCCAGCGATGCTCTTGTTTTTAATATTAAATAAATCACAACAGGCCCCTTCCATTGGGAATATTTCACACCTATAATTGGTAGTTTCACTGAGTTATGAAGTATATTAAAAAAGGCATTGTCATTGGGGAAAAATTTATAAAACCACACAGTTTAATGCATTTAGACCAATTAAATTATTTTAGGTGAATAGAGCATGAGGACTTGAAATATTTCATAACATAAAGCCATAATAGAACTATTTCTTGAGATTGGGGCCCATAATCGCCCACCATTGCTTAATTAACCCTTTCAGTGCCAAGTCCGATTTTTGTATCAACCCATATTTCCTTGATCATTTTTCAAATTTATTGATTATAATAATGTGATACATTGATGGAAAGAGCTCTTAGAGCTCTTTCCATCAATGTATCACATTATTATAATCAATAAATTTGAAAAATGATCAAGGAAATATGGATTGATACAAAAATCGGACTTGGCACTGAAAGGGTTAAAAATCAATGGCTTCTCATCTGATTTAACCCTTCCATGACTCGAGCTTCCTGAAATTTTACGAAAACCCTATGTGTATTTTCTTATATTCATAACGTAATGCATTAAGGGAACTATTTCCCATTAAGTATGGGGCTCATTATCGACCACCATTCCTCAAAAACCACCGGCTTCTTCTCTGTGATTTAATACTTGGCTTTTTATTCAAATTTAGGTCAATATTTTAACTGTACAGCATATCATGGTCCATGCATACTGACTTACATGTATCTGTTACACATAGTTTAACTGAAGTTGTCTAATGTGACTTTATGTTTGTTTATCGTCTGGTAACTGTGGTCTGTGTGGAAATGCATGCCCGCAGGTAATCTCTTCTTTCTGTTTCATCCTTCGCCCTCTGTCTTCTTTGTGACCAAATAGTATCCAAAGGTAAGTGGGGATGCATTCACCTGCCATCGCTGACTTCAGTCTCTATAAAGTTACGATGCTAGCATTTTGTAGTAAACATGGTTCTTGCAGGGCCTTGAAAGTCTGGATTACCCTTGATTCTGCCTGGAAAGTACTTAACCATTTCAGTGCCAAGTCCGATTTTTGTATCAACCCATATAGAGCTCTTTCCATCAATGTATCACATTATTATAATCAATAAATTTGAAAAATGATCAAGGAAATATGGGTTGATACAAAAATCGGACTTGGCGCTGAAAGGGTTAACACTTCTATGACTGGAGCTTCCTGAATTTTTGTGAAAAACCCTGTGCCAATGCATTCTCTTTATATATATGCGAGTCTCCTCAAATATATAAGAGAATGTATTGGCCTAACAATAATTACCTTGACCTTGTAAGCCAGTGCATTCTCTTATATATGCGAGGCTCCCTATGGAAGACTTGCATATATAAGAGAATGCACTGGCACAGGATCTGTAATGCTGCACCAGCTCAGCTCCTGCCATGAAAGGGACCATTCTTTTCTAAATGAATTCTCCCATCTGTTATAAAAAATTATACATTGGAATGGTTTATTATTCATTTGGATCTATGGTTGTTCGTTGAACTTATTATCTGAACATTTCCTAAGGAACTACTCATCAATGAGTATTTTGAAAGGGTTAAATTTTTCTATAATGCTGTCTTTCAATTTCATTGATTTTTGGTGATGTATGGAGAAGATCTTGATGAAAACTCGAAAATTATCAAGAAATATCCTCGGTGAGAGCTTTCCGATGAATGGCAACAAGCCATATTTCCGACTAAATCCTGAAAAATTTCCCATAATTCTGCTGTGGTTAAAGAGTCATATACTTCAGACATTACTGTATTTCTCCATGTTCTCAAAGAATAGTGGTGATGTTTTTACAGACTTTTATATTTTTTGGCACATTTACACACTGTGAGTGCCTTGGATCCCTTTGACCCTTTATATACTAAATACTCATTGATGAGTAGAACTTTATCCCTTAGGAAATGTGCAGATCTATAATAAATTCAACAAACAATTGTTGAACTTATTATCTGAACATTTCCCTCTTATAAATTGGACTCCTTCTGTACTTTTATTATCTGTTGTCTTCTTATTCCCTCCATATATACCATTCCAGTGTGTACTTTAATAACTGAGTGGGAGAATCTATTGTATAGTATAGGAAGTGTAAAATAAATGACCATGTCAGTATGGCAACCCCTAAGTAAATTAACCTGTCATTTCTTCTTTTCTGCCTCTTTACTTTCGCAAACTGCTTTTAAACTGTTTTGATAGCCTCATCATCGTTGAATAATGGGAACTGAGTTCATTTTCAATAATTGTATACATGTATCCGATTCAAGTCTGAGTTTAGTGTGCCTGTCATTTGTAGAATGAGGTCCCCAGAGGGTGAATTTAGTGACGCTATCCAGCATAGCGGGCTAGCATCACTAAATTCACCATCTGGGGACCTCATTCTGCTTAGGCCTCATCTTCTCTGGAAAGTTTCTTGATTATCTAATTTCTACAGAGACATCTTTACATAGCTTCTATTTCTTTTTAGCTCAACTTTACTTTGTAAAGTTTGAGCTATTGCCATGGCTTTGTCGTCCGTCGTGCGTGTGTGTGTGCGTGATGCGTCAACAATTTCCTTTAGCACGGGCTACAGGTCGTACCTTTGGTCGGATCATTATGAAATTTGTCATAGCTGTTGACATTGACATGTAGATGGGAACGAGTCATTTTGGGTTCATTCGGGAAAAAAACATGGCCACCAGTGGCCATCTTGGATTTCAATATTCAATCCATTAGCACGGGCTACAGGTCGTACCTTTGGTCTGATCATCATGAAATTTGTCATGAATGTTAACATTGACATGTAGATGGGAACGAGTAATTTTGGGGTCATTCGGCCCAAAAACATGGCCGCCGGCAGCCATCTTAGATTTACTCTTTGCATGACTAAATTCTTGGGCACGGCCTACAGGTCGTACCTTTGGTTGGATCATCATAAAATGTGTCATGGATGTTAACAATGACATGTAGATGGGAACGAGTAATTTTGGGGTCATTCGGCAAAAAACATGGCCGCCAGCAGCCATTTTTTTGATTTTACTCTTTGTATGACTAAATCCTTTAGCACGGGCTACAGGTCGTACCTTTAGTCTGATCATCATGAAATTTGTCATGGCTGTTGAAATTGGAATGTAGATGGGAACGAGTCATTTTGGGGTCATTCGGACAAACAAGATGGCCGCCAGTGGCCTTCTTGGATTTCAATATTCAATCCATTAGCACGGCTACATGTCGTACTGTTCGTCTGATCATCATGGATGTTAATATTGACATGTATTTGGGAATGAGTAATTTTGGGGTTGTTCGGCCAAAAAACATGTCTACCGGCAGCCATCTTGGATTTTACTCTTTGCATGACTAAATTCTTTGGCACGGCCTACAGGTCGTACCTTTGGTCGGATCATCATAAATTATTTCATGGATGTTAACAATGACATGTAGATGGGAACGAGTCATTTTGGGGTCATTCGGCAAAAAAACATGGCCACCAGCAGCCATTTTGGATTTTACTCTTTGTATGACTAAATCCTTTAGCACAGGCTACAGGTCGTACTTTTAGTCTGATCATCATGAAATTTGTCATGGCTGTTGAAATTGGAATGTAGATGGGAACGAGTCATTTTGGGGTCATTCGGACAAACAACATGGCCACCAGTGGCCATCTTGGATTTCAAAATTCAATCCATTAGCACGGGCTACAGGTCGTACCTTTGGTCCGATCTTTATGAAATTTGTCATGAATGTTGACATTGTCATGTAGATGGGAACGAGTTATTTTGGGGTCATTCGGCAAAAAACATGACGACCAGCCGCCATTTTGGATTTCAGAATTCAATCCATTGGCGCGGGCTACAGGTCATACTGCTTGTCTGATCATCATATTGACATGTAGATGGGAACGGGTCATTTTGGGGTCATTCGGCCAAAAAAAATGGCCACCAGAAGCCATCTTGGATTTAACTCTTTGCATGACTAAATCCTTTGGCGTGGCCTACATGTCGTAGCTTTGGTCACATCTTCATGAAATTTGTTACGGATGTTAACAATGACATGTAGATGGGAATTATTCATTTTGGAGTCATTTGGCCAAAAAACATGGCTGCCAGCAGCCATCTTGGATTTTACTCTTTGCATGACTAAATCCTTTGACACAGGCTACAGGTCGTATCATTTGTCAGATCATCATGAAATTTGTACTGGATGTTAATAATGACATGCAAATGGGAACGAGTCTTTTTTGGGTCATTTGGCAAAAAAACATGGCTGCCAGCGGCCATCTTAGATTTTACTCTTTGCATAACTAGGCCTTTCAACTTTCCACATTCATAATCACTCCATTGACTTTAACACATGAAATTATTCCCTTTCCAAGTTGAGCTACAGTGTCATTGACACTTTCATTTAGTTTAGTTTCCCAAATTGGCAGATGACACATTGCATAATCGAGACTCCCAATGAGTGTACATCACAATATTCACCATTTGGGAACTTCAATCTGAGTCTATGTCAGATGAGGCCATGCAGAATGAATTTGGTGATGTTAGCCTGCTATGCGAGATAGCGTCACTAAATTCACCCTCTGGTGACCTCATTCTGGAAATGACAGACACACTAAACTCAGGCTTAATCTGATTGCAGTAGCATCTTGTTTTTAAATAGACTAAACAACATTCTGCATCATCCAGATATTTGAGTCTAAATTCTTCCATATTTACATCCATATCTGTTTATTTGCTTCTATATCCACCTGTTTTTCTATTTCTCCCGCCTTACAATTTTATTATTTGAATTGCAAACATGATGGTTACTTGATTATGTTGGATTTAGTGAATTCGTCCTCATGATATCTTTCAGATCTGGAAATAATACTGAATATTTGTAGCCAGTTATATCCTATCAATATTTGTTATCACTTTTTTTGGGGGGGGGGGAAATGATTCTCAATATGATGTTTAAAAATAAAAGATTGATGTAAATGTATTGCTTGTAGTTTTATAATGAAATGCTCTCTACCTTTGCATATCCTATTCCTGAAAAAAATATTTTTTCTCATTAATGGCTTGCATGGCTCTTGCTCTATTTTGGTGTGAGATTTACTATATCTCATATATATTTTGAAGACCTCTGTTTGTATGTATGTTTGTATGTCATTAATACAATTCTCGACCGATCGGGACGAAACTTGGTACGTGTGTGTAGTTTGACCAGGCAGTGGACGTTGTCATATTGGCGAGCCTGTGCGGCGCCCGCTTCGCGCATGCGCAGACGAGATCTCGGAAACGGGTGGAGCTATCGACTTGAAATTTGCTATGTGAATGTATCTTGCCCCGGATACGAATTTTATCGGGTCGCCGAGCCCGTGCGACGCCAGCTTCGCGCATGCGCAGACCAGATCTCGGAAACGGGTGGAGCTATCGACTTGAAATTTGGTGTGTGAATGTATCTTGCCCCGGATACAAATTTTATCGGGTCGCCGTGCCCGTGCGACGCCAGATTCGCGCATGCGCAGACCAGATCTCGGAAACGGGTAGATCTATCGACTTGAAATTTGGTTTTTGAATAGCCCGGACAACGTCGGGCTGGGTAGAGCTATCGACTTGAAATTTGGTTTTTGAATAGCCCGGACAACGTCGGGCTCATCGGCTAGTATACATATATAATAAAGGACTGCAGTAACAAAGCTTTTTCTGTATATAATAAGTTAAACTAAATTCATAAAGTAATGGTGGATTGTCTGATTTTGGAAATTGTTTTGGGGTACTATTTGCTGATGTTGGCAGGTAAAATGCTTTGTTACTTAGTGCTTTAAATAGACACAGCCTATCTTAGTTGGAGTCATGACTGTACTTCTATATTTCTCTATACGAAAATTGTTGTGACATACTTGATTTCATTCTATTTCAAGTCAAGTTATGAAAATTTATCTAATTTAAATAAGATGCCAGGGTTCCAAACCCAAGGATTTTGACAGCTGTTAATTAAGAAATAACTCTTGTTTCAATTAAGGTTATGCAGTTGTAACCAAAAAGTTTGAAGATAAATTCTATAAGGCGCATAGCGCAGTCTAGAAAATTTATCTTCAAACTTTTCTGTTATAACTCATAACCTTAATTAGTGTTGTGAGGTTTTAGAATTTACGTTTCGGTTTCGGTTTTTTTCGGTAAAAAACCTCTGTTTCGGTTTCGGTTTTAGTAAGCAATCACTAAACATAATAGCAATTAGTCCAACACAACCGGACAAAACAGGCACTACCAGTTACAGAGGGTCATAATAAGTTGGGGAACAGCTTGCTCTGTTGCTAAATCATGAACTTTAATGAGAATGTGAGATAAAAGTCATATATTGAACCATAATGTTTAAGCAAACACAAAATAGTAGTGCCCGACTGACCATATTTCCAGACGCTGACTCAAACTTTTTTCCGACTATACACAAATATTTCCACCATACCAAAATCAAAACATAAAAGGGAAACGCAAATACAGCGACGTTTCATGCATACAAGATGAAGTCCCGTGCGACTTATATATTGGTACCGATATCGTTTAAAGACAAGGCTGTGGTAATCAATCAGTTACGGTGTAGCAAGTGCGACATGTGCCAAGTTCCTCGACAATGATGACGTAATTACGCGTTTGATGTTCCCGCTCAGTTTGTGGGTTAGAGATACCATTACACGCAAAAATAACTGCAGCGATCAACAAGACGCTGATAAGTGCACGTACATGTATACACGGCAATTGGCCGGCTCAAATTCGTAATATTTCGTTGAACGTTAAAAAGTTCAATTTTATTGACCGATTAGCCGGGAGAATGAAGTTTCAGAAATTGCAGTTCTAACTACCGACTTTATTTCCACACGGAACGAAATGTTTCGTCAAGCAGACGCCATCAATTCAAATAAAGTGCACACTTATTCTAAGACAGTTGACAATAAACGACCTACTGGACCATTTCCCACGTGGTATAACATTTATTTTCGTTCGCATTCTCATTTTTACAACGACATGCTTCCTCATTTCAGTTTCGTTTGGCAACTCAATGATGCTTACGATATTATAACAACACATATCTGAGACGAAATGGACACATCCCGATATATAATTGATCAGAGGTCGATTATTTGACAACACTAACAACTAACAAGTCGATTCAATTGAAAAATAAACATACAAAAAAAAAACGTTATGTCGGTTGGGGCAGAATCACGTCGGTCGGTTTCGGTCGGTATTTTTTAAAACCGAAACCGAGTTGTTTTCTCGGTTAACCGCACAACACTAACCTTAATCGAAACATAAGTTATTTCTTATAATTTAATCCATCATTTCACAAGAGAACCATCAAAAGTAGAAGTTGGAAGTATAACGAGCATACAACATTGAGACTATTTCCAATGAAAAAGACACGTGAAGTTGAAAGAGACACCTGCCTCTCAAAATTTATGCTTATCGTTGATCATGTCGCATTGGCAATTTAGCTTTTTTGCTTGGCTTGTCGCAACTGATCATGCATCGCGTGGGAACGGACAGCTGCAGGGGCACGTGGGATTGGTATTCGACCGCAGTGGCACAAACCCTGTTATTTTTAATTTCCGTGTTTCATTTCTTTGCAAATGTTCTATCATGTTGATTTGTCTGTTTACTTGTGCACTGAATATTAGCATCTAGTATGGTTATTGTCAATACAGTCATACCGGAAGGAATTATGATGCAGCACCGAAATTTCATGTTTAATCGTAGGAAGCATCGAACAGTTTCCATGTACATTTTTTAGGCATGCGGTAGAGGCGTAGTGACTCGGCGCTGCTGTCATTTCTGTAGCGGGAAAGTAATCAAGAAATTTAGGTTATCGAGAAATAATCTAAATGGCAAAGAGTGTGTCATCCAATTGTTTTACAGTATTCCATGGATTGACAGCTTATGATTAAATTATTGTTTATTCAACACAATTCAGATATGGCTTACTTAAAAAAAATGTCAAAAACAGGTGTTTAATCTTGACCCATCTAAATGTAATAAAAAAGAGATTATGAAGGGGATTAGATTGGAAAATGTGAATTTAACACTTCAAGAATTCTCCCGTGACAGGTATAGAATTTATGCCTTCTGACGTTCGCATTTTCCAATCTAATTTTGTTATGCTCTTTGATATATAATTTCTATGTGTCCCTCTAAACAATCTGTTATTATGACGATAAAATTTATTTATAAATTTACATTCAAAACAGTTAGTTTACCGACAAGTTGTAATTTGAGGTCTGGAACCCTGAATATATCTTTAAATATTATTCTGTCCTTTCCTCTTTACATACATGTATGCAGCCTCTTTGTGCATCTTCTCTCAAAATGAATGATTTTGTGTATATATTATTTTATTCATCAGTTTATTTCAGCCGGTGTTAAATTTGTTTATAATGAAAGGCACATAATCTTCGGGCCGAAAATTTAGCGTGGCAATTACTTTTGTCATATTCAATAACCCTTTCTTTGCTAAATGGACTCCTCCATCCAGTTATAAAGTATACATGGGAAAGGTCTATTATTTATTTGGATGGATGATTAGGTAATAAAAGCAGAAGATAGACAGAATAGCTAATACAAGTGCAGAAGGATTCATATTCTTTGGAAGGCAATGTTCAGATATTAAGTTCAACAAATGGCAATCTTCGATAGACAACATCATATTGAACGGCACCGCCGACGATAGTACAGGCTTTTCGATTTTGTTTCGTGAATTTTTATTTTCTGGCACCTATGAGATGCTGACTTTGGTCTACAATATTACTGACAATCGACAGTATGTCTGATGTTGCACAAGACATTGGATTATTGCAAAACTTAACATCATCGGACATTGACAGCATTCAGGTTTTCATTCATGTCAAATACCGATAGACAGACAGAACTTTTCAGACTAAATCCAAAGGACAGCCATAATCAAAACTAATGATACTGTTGACAGCGAACACATTTTACAAACTGATTGCATTATTAAAGCCGATATCACTGTTCATGTTCTGGGAATGAACTGTACACATAAACCGTAGGTCATTTGTTGAACTTATTATCTGACCATTTCCTAAGGCAACTCCACGTCAATGAGTATTTAGTAAAGAAAGGGTGAAAATGGATTTATAAATACATAAAATATGTGTACTAACATATGGACTTCATAGACTCTGAAAAGATTGACCAAATAATAGAAATTGATCATCTGTTTTTAATTTTAAGCTTGTTATTTTTACCATATCTAGAAAAAACTGGTTATTGTTGCATGCTGTAGAGAAAAGAGAAAAAATTTTTTTTTTAAATTGGAGTTAACTTTTATAACTTCTAATGGACCATTATGGTCTTTTGGCATATGTAGTCGACAGATAGGTATTTCCTTTATTTTAACCTTTTTTCTTTACTAAATACTCATTGACGAGTAGGTCCTTTAGGAGATGTAGACAGTACTAGTAAGTTCAACAAGGATCTAAATATTTCCCACCAATGAATATAAATCCTTCTGCAGTTGGTATTATTTGTCATCTGCTTCTATTCCCTGAGCATACCTCCAGATAAATAATAGAGCATTTGAATGTATACCTTTATAATTGGGTGAGTAAAACCATTCAGTAAAGGATTAATAGCCTATTTTCATTCCCGGAACATGAAAATGTGAGGAATTCCTATGTTGAATTTGAGACCTGAATATTATGTTTCTTGATCATTTGAGTTTGTCTTAACACTGCTTATATTTTATATTAGACCAAGTCTTCTCGGTCCACAGCAGCTTCGGATAATAGTTGGGTTGATGCTGTTTTGGGCCAAGTCCCACCTTGTTGCTCTTCTATAATGGATTTGCATTCAAAAGATGTACTACATTTACACGTGGATTCCGGGCATTCACGTGAGCCCTTGAATGTGATTTAATCATCTAACATGTCTGATTAATCTGTCGTCAAAATGAAATATCATCTACCGTGATAGAAAAGGGTATAGTGATGATGCAATCGTTTAATGTATTGTTACATGCATTTTCTGATAGCGCAACAAATCAAAATTCTCTGGAAAGCAAGGCTTTGTTTACTTATAAATGTTGCTTTGACATTTAATGGACCTTCGATGTTTAATAACATCATGCTTGGGAAAGGCAGCCCTCTATGTTCATATACGCAAAGCTTCCATTTTACTTAATTCGAAGACATACAAGCAAGATAACTCTCACCCATAATTCTGGGCACAAAGTCTGTTTTAGAAGAGTTAGTGGGATGGGACTCTGTCTAAAACAACATTAACCCAACCGATATCCCAAGCTATTGTGGACCGAGAAGACTTGGTCAACTTTTATATCTGTATCATATATTTGTTGATGTTTTGTCAACCAGGCCATGCACATCAGGCTGGAAATACAACTATCGTAGCCCCTGGAGGTATGTCATACAAATGACTGGGAAATCTTGAAATGGCTGGAGAACTGACCATAACTCACCGCTTACCAATCATGTCCACCCACAAGCACAAATCCCACCCCTTAACCCTTTACCCAACAGAACGGCCCTGTGCCAATGCATTCTCGTATATATGCGAGGCGACCATAGGTCGCCTCGCATATATAAGAGAATGCATTGTTTTAACACATTCAAAATTATAAAATTGTTAAAGAATGTAAGAAAAAATGGTAAAAAGTGTTAAAAAAAGATTTTTTTTAGGCCAATGCATTCTCTTATATATGCGAGGCAACCTATGGTCGACTCGCATATATAAGAGAATGCATTGGCACAGGGCATAACTGTAACTATCACAATGTGGTCAAGGAGCCGATTCCAATGATATCCATATTTGTATGGTTCTATTGAGACAGACCGAAGATATTTTAGGCTGTTGAAGCTTTTTTTGGCCGGTTTGTTGGGTAAAGGGTTAAGCAGTGTTCAGACGATCATGTTACATCCTTATGTTACATTGGCGCATTGCG
This sequence comes from Siphonodentalium dalli, assembly GCA_032622095.1. Taxonomy (NCBI): domain Eukaryota; kingdom Metazoa; phylum Mollusca; class Scaphopoda; order Gadilida; family Siphonodentaliidae; genus Siphonodentalium; species Siphonodentalium dalli. The sequence continues at coordinate 178,975,337 of CP136065.1, read as the reverse complement.
ACGGCACGATCCATTGTCTGTTTTACCTTTCACACAGGAGCATAGTACAATAACACAGAGCTTCCGATTGGTGATTTATTTGATAAGTTCAATATTGCAGTTCAAACTGAACTTGTGTTATAGACAGATTCTATCATAATACCAAAACTCTTAAGTCGCAACATCTTAAAGTCAAACTTCCTCCGCTTCACATATGTAAGCCGCCACTTTTGATCAAATAAAAAACATGAATCACTATTGAAATGCCAGGTATGCTTGAGTTTGTTTTGAAAAATAGGATCTCCCTGTTTGCGCTATTTACAGATACACATACAATATTACAAACACATCGCATATGTCTGAACACCTCAATGGCTTTGCCTTTAATCCAATCAGGGGTGCTTTCCACCAAGCTTTGTTATAATGCCCAAAGAGAAAAAAATATCTATTCTAGTAACTTAATGTGAGCTTAGGCCTGGAAAGTACTTTAAAATGTTGTTAAATATGATTACTACACTTTTTCCTTTTTTTAGAATCTGGTTTTTTTAACCTGGTTTTGGGTCCCTATTGGTGCTTATTTCTCTGGTATCCTGAAGGGTTTTGTGCTAAACTAAAAGGCAGCCATAAAAGTGCCTTTTCTGGAAGTTGTGCCCCCTTACCATTGGTTGCTTCCAGCACCCCTGATTCCAGTGCAATGCGCCAATGTACAACAAAACGGACACAACAGATTTGTCTTAACATTCCTTGACCTGGTTTTGGGTCCATATTGGTGCTTATTTCTCCGGTACCCTGAAGGGTTTTGTGTTGAAACGAAAGTCAGCCATGAACACACTTTTCTTCAACTAGTTTGAGACCACAATTGGATATTTCCGATGCCAATTCTGAATATATACCTTGTACATACTTAGTGCAGTGTTCGCTCTGCCTATTGCCAATTTGGCAGATTGCTATAAAAAATGAATTTGCAACAAAAAGTCTGATTTGCAACAATAATTGGCTAGCTTTTTTGCTTTTGGCAATTGATCCTCATTGGCATATAATAAAGCTTGCAGTCAATCAGTCGGAAACAGAACACACGGCATTGCTATCTAGTCGTGACACCGCTAATTGGGTCCTAATTGAAAGCGTATAATGGATTTGCGGGTTTATGTCACCTCGACTTATTGCTGGGTGAATGGGTTTCAAATTTCTACTTGATTTTAACACATGCAGTCAAACAAGGGCTTCTTGAAGTCTACCACTTTAGGAAACTGTATTTTGATAGTCGCTGTTAGATAAATTATATTAAATATGTGCCCCTCATAACTCAGCTTTCACATTACTGTGGCAAACAGCAATTATGAATCGTAAGCATACATGTAAGTCAGATTTCAGCAACAGTGCATCAGACACTGAAAATCCTTCTAAAATTACTGATTTCTCCAGAAAGCTATCATTTCAAAGGACTGTGGTTCGTTACGTAGTGATTCAGACATTACCGATAGTCCAAGTAAAGTGGATGATTTAACATCTTTGTATGCTACACTGCCTGTTAGATCTGTTAGTAAACTAAGCAACATACTGGTGTTCAATGCCATGAGAATGCCACAAAAACCTGCATGTTTCCCAAACGAACTTTTCAAAATGAGTGGAAGTAACTCGCGAATGACTATCTTTCTATGCTGGCAAAAATGTTATGTTCTGCTCTGCATGCCGTGCTGCGAATGTTACCAACATGTTCGTATCTGGTTATGGTCTCATAAAGAAAGATACAAAAAATGGCACTCAGACCCACTGCAAACACCCCTATAAGCTTTGGTTTAAACACTAGTTTGCCACTACTATTATGATTTAGTACAACATGTTATTAGATTTTGATGATGAAAACATGAGAAGAATAGAAAAGGGAGAAGAGGATCTAGCAGCAAGCAGATATCTGCTTTTGATGAGCTATCTCCATAAGCTTCAGTGCATAAACATCACTCACAATCTGCATATGTAGTTTAAGCGCTCCGCCATTTTTAGCTCAACTTTACAAAGTCAATTTTGAGCTATTGCCATGGGTTGGCGTCCGTATCTTCCATCAGTCAACAATATCCGTTAGCATACCCTACAGGTCACATCTCTCATCCGATCATCACCAAACTTCATATGGAACTTCGCAGTGACCTCAAGATGGGAGCCTCCCTTTTTTTCTCGAAATTTGTTAAAAAACAAGAACACCAGCAGCCATCTTTTTGAAATTTCAATCCATTATCACACCCTGGAACCCGTATTTATTAGAGAATTGTTTTGAAAATGTACAGGCATGTTTATGATCACCTCTAGATGGGAGCTATCAAATGTGACTAAATGAATAAACACTTTGGCACACCCTACAGGCCACATCCCTCATCCGATCGTCACAAAACTTTGATCTTTTGAGTGACTACTAGATGAATAAATACTTTGGCACACCCTACAGGCCACATCCCTCATCCGATCGTCACAAAACTTTGATCTTTTGAGTGACCACTAGATGGGAGCCATAAACTTTTTCCAAGTATTTTTGAAAAACATGTCCGGCGGACCATTTTGAATTTTACTCTTTGTATTCGCCTGTGGCACACCATACAGACGACATCCCTTGTCAGATCATCACTAAACTTCTTCGGGATGAGTCATCAAATTTTTTTTTAAACATGGCCACTGGCAGCCATCTTGGATTTTACTCTTTGCATGACTAAATCCTTTGGCACACCCTACAGACCACATCCATAATCTGATCATCACAAAACTTCATATGAATCTTCGGGATGACCACCAGATGGGAGCCATAAACATTTTCCGAATTTTGTTGAAATACATGGCCGCCAGTGGCCATCTTGGATTTTAAGTTATATATATCTCTACATGTCGACATCTAGTCATAGACATTTCAATTTCCACATTCCTAATGGCTCCATTGACTATAACACATGAAATTATCACCTCTCAAAGTTGAGCTCCTGTGTCATTGACACTTTCATTAATCTATCTATACAAAACTTGCACATATATTTATTTTGAATCATGGATTGATATTGGCTGAAAGATCCGTTGATACCCAAGATCATCTTTTGTTAGTAAATATTTTTTAATTTAAAAACTGCTTTCGACTGTCAAGATATTTTTAATTTTTTTTGGTATTTCGACTGGAATTGATTTTTGTAGGTATTATCTCTTTAGTTATTGAATACTCATGATAGGAACAAGAAATTGCAACACACTCTCTTTCCGTAGCTTTTGGTCCCGCAGCCTTTATCAACAGCTATATACAGTAATGCTCTAAGTAATCGAATCCTTAACCACAGCAGAATTATGGGTAACTTTTCAGGATTTAGTCGGAAATATGGCTTGTTGACATTCATTGCAAAGCTCTCCCCGAGAGCTTTCCGATGAATGGCAACAAGCCATATTTCCGACTAAATCCTGAAAAGTTACCCATAAATCTGCTGTAGTTAAGGAGTCGATTACTTAGAGCATTACTGTAGCTATCGATTTGCATATTAAGGATTTACATATACGACTTAAAACAAAAGTTCGCTATAGTCAATGTTGTAGTACGGAAGTACATCATAATTTTATAAACTATTTTTTGGTGATGTAAGGACGTTCACCAAGGAGCCCAATCGCGCAATTAGAATTTGTTTTAGCATCTATACCATTTGGGAACAATGTTCCTGGTCTTTGAATTGATTGGTCCTCCCTGATTAATCTTAGATCTCTTGACCACTTCATGACAATAAGGACATGCATAACCAAACCATCGATCGAGTGTCTTGGAAGACCGAAATGCTCAGCAATTGGATTATCCCTACCAAGATAAATGTCGCTCAAATGTTCGGTGAATCTTTCTCCCAATTGTCATCCTGTTTTATCAACATATACATGTACCATCTTCCAGCATACACCACACACTAAAGCATACACCACATTATTCGTTCAGCAAAACACACTTGTCTGTACAGGGAATATACGGTGCCACCAGTGTGGAAGATGTCTGTTATAGATATCCACGGGCACATTTTACACAATGAATCACACCTCCATCCTGGGCACATACCAAGTGACACGTTTTTGCATGTACCCCCGTATCACACAAATTAGTGTCCCGTCTGTAAGCCACTATTGGTGGTTATGGGGAAAACCTCACTCATTCTACCAGATTGGTACAATGACCCAAGATGCTTCTTCGTTTATGCTCTGTAAATCCGGTAGCGAGCTTGAAAAAGTTGTAACTAATTGTACCAACTTGTGTCTATACGATGTCCCTTACACTGGACATGATTCTCCGGATAGGTACATAGGTTCCAAATGCTTCATTTATAGCGATGTTTAGATAAAAAGTTCAACCTACCACCTTGGCTGTTTGTTGAACTTAATATTGGAACATTCCCTCCAAATGACTGAATAGGAATCATGTCTTCTGTACTTGTTTTGTCAAACACCTTCCACGGGAATAATAGACTATTCCATGAATAATTTATAACTGAATGGGAGAATCCACTCAATATTAAAAGGGTTAAGGAGTTGGTACAGTAATGCCCTAAATAATCGACTCCTTAACCACAGCAGAATTATGGGTAAATTTTCAGGAGTTAGTCGTAAATATGGCTTGTTGCCATTCATCGGAAAGCTCTCAGTAACAACCAATTATTTTACAGTATTTTGTGAATTGACAACAATTATTTTTATATAAATTCTTCGTATTATTTTTATATTTATCTCATTTTCAGGAGTTAGTCGTAAATATGGCTTGTTGCCATTCATCGGAATGCTCTCAGTGAGAGCTTTCCAATGAATGGCAACAAGCCATATTTACGACTAAATCCTGAAAAATTACCCATAATTCTGCTGTGGTTAAGAAGTCGATTATTTAGGGCATTACTGTATTTGATGTTGGTGGTTATGAGTAGCTCCATGCCATACCCTCCCAGCCACAGTTTGGTTCAGTGATTGGTTGACATTTTGTGTGCTGTGATCGCAGGGCTTAGTAGTTGAATTGTAGAAAGCAAACATTGCAGTATTAATTGTTTCATTTGTGTTTTACTATCAAATAGAATAATTACTGATGCTATTTTATCATGTGTCATATTGTCTCTGGCTTCTCGCTTGTATACCTACAGTAGTTTGTAAATGTTTCTCGGTAGCATAGTATTCCTTTAGCTCAAGAATCTGAGTGTTTATAAATGGTGTTATTTTATATTCAGTATCAATTGATTGACTGATGAAGAAATCATTGAGTGATTTTGGAACTTGCTGTCTTTTTTTCAGCTAAATTTACAAAGAAATTGTGCTTTATATACATGTTGACAGAATACAATGCGCATTTTATTCGAGAATCTTTTATCAAATGAGTTGCGGACGGCACAAGGATATATTTCAAGACAGCTGAGCTTGGGTGAATTGTGACTATATTCCGCCTGCAACAAGTTCAATAAAAGATTCTAGATTATGATGCAAGTTATGTTCTGTATTTATTCCACACCTTTGTGTTGGATAAATTTAATCCACGACTGACAATCATTGACACTATAACTAAACCGGTAATTATCAGTGTATGCATCATCCGGAGGGGATCATTGATGTTATGAATGGACCTACCGTAATGCCCAAAGTAATTGACCACTTAACCACAGCAGAATTATGGGTAATTTTTCAGGATTTAGTCAGAAATATGGCTTGTTGCCAGCCGAGAGCTTTCTGATGAATGGCAACAAGCCATATTTCCGACTAAATCCTGAAAAATTACCCATAATTCTGCTGTGGTTAAGTGGGCAATTACTTTGGGCATTACTGTATTAAACCGGCTCAATGGTGCACCCTTGCAGTGTCAATTTTCTAATATAAGTTGATCTCGATTATTTTTTTGCAAATTTTTGCGCGTTTTATTTTGTCTTTTATTATTATACTTTTGTTTTAGTTTCAATTTTCTGAATTATGATCCTGTATTTTGGTTTTTCAATTTGACAAAAAATTATGAAAAATGGTCAAACAAGGTACAAGAAGCTTGGAGCCAGAGTAACTAAGCAGCATTGGGAACTGAGTTTCAAAAAAAATATTTATTTGCAATAAATGTTTCGTTACAATGCAAAATTCATAGGTGTCTTTTATTATTATACTTTTGTTTTAGTTTCAATTTTCTGAATTATGATCCTGTATTTTGGTTTTTCAATTTGACAAAAATTTATGAAAAATGGTCAAACAAGGTACAAGAAGCTTGGAGCCAGAGTAACGAAGCAGCATTGGGAACTGAGTTTCAAAAAAAATATTTATTTGCAATAAATGTTTCGTTACAATGCAAAATTCATAGGTGTTTCCTCCTGATCCAATTGATGTGAAATTGTTTCCATATAAACGTGGGCATCTAGAATGTTGTATCTTCCAAAAATAAAAAAAGTGAGAGATAGTGTTGAAACGATTAGTGAATTTCAGAGTCGACTAGTCGATACCCAAAAGTCGCGTTGCGTCGACTAGTCGGTACCCGATATCAAAACTATCAAACATAACATGGTACGGAAAATTCATCGTACATGGCGTACACTGATGACTGATGCAATGACGGTCTATTGCGTAGCGCATTTCCCTGCATAGACACCAATTTATTTGGGAAATAATACTGTAAACATCTTGATATTTATCCAACACACTGAATGTAATTATATAATTAGACATGTGGTGGATAATGATTAAAAACTCGATCATTTATACAGGTTTTAAATTTAATATCAGCGTTCGAGATTTCGTTTAGTCACGTGATCACCAATAAACCGGTGCCGAGCGGTGTCACTATAAAATGTTAATGTTCCGACTAAATACGCCCTATAGAATAGGCTATGTTGTAGAATACGATAGACAGTTCTTAATGTCAGTATCATTTATATACGGTAGCAACAATGACGTCAGCTTAAGCGACCTTCAATTGATCAATTGAAATATACAGTGTCTAGATCAAAGTGGTCTCCGACAAACGATAAAGCCGCGTCAATCATTGCCATCATGTCGCAGTGATGTCTTTGACCTCAAACGGCGAGTGAGACATTGTGTTGTCAATTTCATTCTTTCAATTAATAGTCGGGTCACCGTGTGTGTCTATACTAGTAACACTGTCAATTCCGGGTGCCACCAAACGTTATACTTACCGTAACTTACACGCGGTTAACACCGTTTATGTCAGAATCGATCTTGAAAACATTATACATGGAACTAATACACTATGTTCCGACTAGTCGACGGCAAAATTCAGAGTCGACGTTCTGACATTTCAGCGTCGTCTACGACTAGTCGATTAATCGTTTCAACCCTAGTGAGAGAGCTTTCCAATGAATGGCAACAAGCCATATTTCCGACTAAATCCTGAAAAGTTACCCATAATTCTGCTGTGGTTATGGAATCGATTACTTAGGGCATTACTGTACATACTTAATTAATTTATTAATGAGTAGAAACATTCGGAACAGTAACTTACATTTCATTGTTTGATAGTTTAGTTTCAGTTTTATAGCTTGAGTCACTTTTGTGTGTGTGGTTTGTTTTCTACACGCACTATTATTTAGTTTGTTCCGGTTTGAGCATGGGGCATTTGCTTGGGGAATTTTGATAATACCTATATATGGCTGATTGATTTTCTATATATCACAACCTCACATTTTTAAATAATCTGTTGGGTGATTATGTTTGTTAAAAAGCATAGTAAACCTGTACTTTTGTCTTCTAATCTTTGAAATTTATCAGGAGACATTAGCTTTTATGGTAATATATATATGCGTATCTTTGTGTGAGTTTATCACAGTCTCGCTTGAAGTTTCTCATTAATTACTATGATCAGATATTTAGTGATGAAGACTGAATAAACTGGTGTTAACATATTTACCTTTTTCCCCCCGAAATTGAAAAAAAGTCAGTGTTTCATTTACTTTGAATTTTCTCTGATATTTTTCTGCCAAATGTATAATCTGTGAAATTTTACCGTCTGTTATTTCTACAAATTTATATTTCTCAGCTAATCAGTTTTCCTTGAAAAATCTAACATAAGTTTGTTCATGAATTTCTTCTGTTATTTTTAGGTCGGAGTCTAATAACAAAGAAGAATGATGGTATAAAAGAGTCGACAGATAGCAGCAACACAACGATTGAAGAAGAGGACACAAAAGGTGGTATCCCAACCGTTTCTGCTCCATGTACGTCGCTTTTTTTCCCTGAATTCCTTACATAAACCCAGACCATGTATCCTTTAATTCCATTTGATATTGAAGAGGTTTATATTGGAGAACATTGATGCATAGTTCAAGCATCGACATACTACAACATTCTATATTTGTGGTGGGAAAACTTGTTCAATATTCAATGGATGGTAGCTGAGCTATATCAAGAACAATCAGAGAGCTTTCCGATGAATGGCAACAAGCCATTTTCCGACTAAATCCTGAAAAATTACCCATAATTCTGCTGGGGTTAAGGAGTCGATTATTTAGGGCATTACATATATCCTGGAGTAGACCTGTTAATTAGTAGAAATTTGCTTAGGCTAAAGAATTGCCTAGGCCAGAAAGTTTTCCACAGCAAAAAATTCCTAGTATCCGCATAGTTGCATCATTGCATGATCTACACATATACCAGTAACTTCAGTTTACATTTGGATCGACTTCCACGGTGTGACTCTTTTTGCCTCAGCATACAGTAATGCCCTAAGCAATCGACTCCTTAAACACAGCGGAAATTTGGCTTGTTGCCATTCATCGGAAAGCTCTCGGGGAGAGCTTTCCAATGAATGGAAACAAGCCATATTTCCGACTAAATCCTGAAAAGTTACCCATAATTCTGCTGTGTTTAAGGAGTCGATTACTTAGGGCATTACTGTATGTATTGGCCCATTGGATATCCTAAGAGGACTGCTTGAGCATTTATTCATTAGATGCTATTTTCCTGTGGCAGGTATAGAGTTGTATTCTCCTGCAACATGTATAGAGAGTTGTAGTCTCCTGCGACAGGTATAGAGAGTTATAATATGTTGCTGCTTTGAAGTGCTATGTTGATGTTTTCCTATCTAAACCTCGCAATTATGTTGGCATGGTGATTGTTGTTCACAATGGAGTCCTAATCCATTACCACAATTCTTACCACATTATTGTCATCTTTTCCCAGATTGAAGCATGCATATTTACAGTTACTTTTTTCACCCCAAAGCATGCTTTTTACAGATACTTTTTACAACCAACTACGTATACATGCATGATGATAGAAAAATCTTTTATATTGAGATTTGGAAAACACCAAATGAGTCCTTAAATGTTTCAAAGATGCCTACCATGTGAAGCATTTCCTTTTACAGGACCATCTGTCAAATTGTAATGCATTATACCCAGAGTTATGGCCCTTTTGAGTGTTATTTTTCATTTTGATTCAAGTGGCATGTTTTATAAAAAGACAATATAGGTCAAGTTCCAATATTGGTTCAATCCCAGCAATTTTGCCAGTTATGGCCATATTTAGCTCAACTTTACAAAGTCAAGTTTGAGCTATTGCCATGGCTTGGCATCCATCGTCCGTCACCAATTTCCTTCAGCACAGCCTACAGGCCACATCCTTTATCTGATCTTCATATGGATCTTCAGGGTGACTTCTAGATGGTAGCCATATTTTTTCCCTGAAACCTGCTGAAACTAATAAAAAAAAACATGGCCGCCAGCAGCCATCTTCAATTTCAAATTTGAATCCATTAGCACATCCTGCAGCCCGCATGTTTGAAATTTTACAGCCATATTTAGGATCACCTCTAGATCTATCGGAGCTATCAAATTTGAATGATTTTCGATGGAAAAAAATGGCCGCCAGCAGCCATCTTGGATTTTGTTCTTTGTATACCTAAATCCTTTGGTATATGTTATATGATTTGTCAATAGCTACTAAATATGGGTTGTCTTCATCGTCGTATATGAATTTTGAAATTTCATATGGGGGAAAACCCCTGTTTCATTGCAACTGAAAAAATCCAAATAAGTTTTTAGAGACATGTATTTACTGCTAATCACATTGCTATTCCATTCAGACTTCGGGAGAGGTCTTCACTCCTGGATACTAATGATTGTCGTGTCCAGAAACCTTTAGGACAGTCAGACCTCCAGTTTTTTGGGGGCACCAAAACTGGGTCAGTTTTACAGGGCTAGCAGAAACCGTTATTTAACAAATATCACCGAAACGTCCAACCACAGAAAACACAAAGTCTATGTCAGATTTTTATATAAAATTCATGACAATACTACTTTATTCTCTATACATTCAACCATTCCAGTGGTTCAATTTAACTAAGAATCTTCTATCGAGATATAGTGGATGACATCTCTGTTGTTAATAGCAATTTTCATGCCAAATAATGTCATGCTGTCAATGACCGAAGAAACATGGTCTGGATAATTTACATTTATGAGCTATATATCAAGTGAAACAAATCTTGAACTAAATACTCTTTACTAAATACTCATTGACAAGGTAATCCCCTTTGGAAATGTTCAGATAATAAGTTAAACTAACAGCCGTATCTGAACATTTACCTTTAAAGAATATAAATCCTTCTGCACTTGTATTATCTTTTCAACTGTCTGTCGTCTGCTAATTTATCTTGACCACCCCTCCAAATTAATAATAGACCATTCCTATGTGAACTTTTAGAAGTGATGGGAGAATCCATTTGGTACAATAAGGTTTTTACTAAATGGATTCTCCCATTCAGTTATAAAAGTATACATTGGAATGGTCTTATTCATCTGGAGGAATGTTTGGGAATACAAGCAGTCATCATGTAATAGCAGTGCAGAAGGAATCCCATTCATTGGTGGGAAATATTCAGATAATAAGTTCAACCTATGGTCATTTGTTGAACTTATTATATCAACATTTCCCAAGGGATAACTATGTCAAGATTAAGATTAAGATGTCATCAGGTTCAAAACACCACAAGATCCAGCACCACATGTGTCTTACATCGCAAGAAAAATATGTCAGAAACCTCATATTACAAATATTACCCAAGTTACACACTGACAAACACACAAATAACTCAAATTAGCACTTTTTCACTTAGACTACAAAGTAACTAACAAGTGACTTTGGGTGTTTTCTGGTTGTTACAATTAATTAAATAAATATGTATCTAATAATTTATGAGTGTCCTATGTTTCATATACTGTAGTATATAAATATTAATAATTTTATTAAATTTCTTATAAAAGTATGTAGACATTGGTCTTGGACAAAAAACTATATAGCTCCTGATGACATTGTTAATTTATCAAACTTCTATTTTAAATCTGTTTCATCTTGATTTTATGTTTTTCGATTGAGACATTTTAAATTTATATGTAGTAGGAGTAATTCATTCAAGTCTGCCCGTATCTAAATGCATGAGATGTGTTGTCTCTGGTGTTGATAATTGATCTTGTGGTATTTAGCAGTCTACAGAAATTTCCTTCAGCCTATCAGATGAGATTTAGTCTTTATAAATTATGTAGCTCAGGCAGGTTCAGATGCAATTTTATATAGATACATGTGCAATGTACAGTAATGCCCTAAATAATCGACTCCTTAACCACAGCAGACAGAGCTTTCCGATGAATAGCAACAAGCCATATTTCCAACTAAATCCTGAAAAGTTACCCATAATTCTGCTGTGGTTAAGGAGTCGATTATTTAGGGCATTACTGTAGCTATTTAATTGTGATAATTTTTATAGTAATGTAGATATGGTGAAATCAATTTTGAGCTGAGATATTCATAGAGGTCTAAAAATTGTGGACACACAAACATTTTATCATGTTAATGAGTATTATCAATTTCTTTTCACCAGTATTTTCCCTAGTAAAAAATTCTTGAAGCCATGCTTTTTCTTTCTCAACTAAAATGAAATATTATTTTAGTTCATACAGTGAATCTTTTAATAGAGTTATGGAAATATATGGTTCTGTTTGAAATTGTATCGAAACCTAGATAATATGTTATGACATAAATAATTTAGTGATATTCATTAAATTGTGATGTTACCCAATTTTGTTTTTATATGAGAGCTTGTTTGTTAAGAGTAGGCTGCATTGAAGAAGCCGTTATTGTGTTGTAAAAAATAGTTTTTATATCAAATTTATTTTTGCATCTGTAGGCAAAAATGATATTGAAAGTGAGTACAGTAGTATTTAGATATAGTGCATGTTTGTCAGTAGTTACAGGTTGAGGTTGATCCAGTTAAGAGAGAACTGGCCGTAGTGTGACTAAAGCACAGTTATATTGTGTCCTTACATATTGACTGACATAAATGACACTACCAGTAGGTTTCCTTTCCCCATACAAATGTTCAGCTAATCATGTGCCTGTAGAAGAATTCACACCTTCTCAATGCTGATTTGATTTCATTATCTAAAGATACCTTCCTCCTGTTACTAACAGACCTTTAATTCTAATTTTCTGAAAACAAAAATCAAATGCATAATCCAAACTGAGGCGATATCAAGCCTTGAAATAGTGTGCCTGTCCTTTGCAGAATGAGGTCCCCAGAGGGTGAATTTGGTGATGCTAGCCCACTATGCGGGGTAGCATCACTAAATTCACCCTCTGGGAACCTCATTCTACAAATGACAGACACACTATTTCAAGGCTTGGGCGATATCAACAAAATAATTTGATTCTCAGGGTATTTTGATTTCAAAGTAACGAGGGAAGCAGATATTTGTATTTAACCTTTCCATGACTGGAGCTTCTTGAAATTTTGTGAAAACCCTGCGCAAATGCATTCTCTTATATATGCGAATCTGGGAGCCTCGCATACATAAGAGAATACATCGGCCTAACAATATAACAATATAAGCCAGTGCAATCTCTTATATATGTGAGGCTCCTTATGGGAGACTCGCATATATAAGAGAATGCACTGGCACAGAATCTTAAATGCTGCACCAGCGCAGCTCCCGCCTTGAAATGGGTAATCAAGCCTTAGAAAATTCTGTCCGACTTATTAACTTTTACAAATATGAACTGATTTCAAAAAATTTTGGTATACATGCTTCTCACAATACCCTCTCTACATGATGCAGCTAGGGATTGGCTCAGACTGTTTTTCGTAATATTACACTTCATTTTCGACTTATTTTGACTTTGAAAATTCTGTCCGACTTAATAACTTTAACAAATATGAACCAATTTGAATATTTTTTTCTGTACAAGCTTCTTGTGACACCATATCGATATTGTTAGTCCGAATTCTTGTTTAAAGTTAAAAATCTTTTTTGTTGGGTTTACGGATAATGCGGGTTGAATTTGCCACGGTGGGGGTGTGCTAGCACTCGAGTGCACACCTCTTGTTTGTAATGCCTTCATAATACGAGGTGGGTGGGCCTAGAGTTGGATAAGGCAGCTAGACTCTTCCTTGAGTTATTTGACTGAAGCAAATTGTTATATGTTGAGCAGGACTCTTCTGTTAAATCTGGACAGTCATAGCTAATACACATACTATAAAATGACCAAAGAAATTATGTGTATACTGGATTACATGCATCCTGTCCTCTGTCCTCTGTTCACCAGTTTGAGGACATTTAGAGGAGTGTTCAATCGTTTTGTTATTCATCTTTGTTTATTTGGCAATGTTGATATTTTGTCTCTCTGCCTGAGTATCTAAGTTATGGGTTATAGGATCCTGATGAAATTTGTATGGATGTTCATCATCATAAGGGCTTTCAATGAGGTATCAAATGTTTGTTCTAGAGTTATTCATCCTTGTTTATCTGGAAATATTGATTCTTTTGCCCATCTGCTGGATTATCTCAGCCATGGGTTATAGATCTTTATTAAATTTGGCATGTATGTTCGCTATCACAAGAGCTTTCAATGAAGTGTTAACTGGTGCTATTTGCATTTTCTATTCTAGAGTTATTCTCCTTCATATATCTGGAAATTTACGTTTTTTTGTCCGTCCATACAAATATCTCAGTCACCGGTTATCAGATCTTAATGAAATTTGCTATGAATGTTCACCATAATGAGGACTTCCATAGAAATTTTAATTGTTTTTTTCACATTCTCCATGAGTCATCAGATCTAAATAAAATTTGGTGGAGATATTCAGTACAAGGAACACTTTAAAAAAAACAAGAGGATCTGTTGATGTGATCGAAAATGGTCATGTCCTGTGACTTCTACGTATGCCACATGGGGTATGCGCTGGACACCAGCCCAGCTGTTATTTGTCATCAAATAATGCTGGATTCTTATTGTTGTCCTCGTGAAACCATTCAACTACCATGTCATGCTTGTTTCTTTGGTTCATCTCACTATCTGAAAATGTGTTGTTCCCCAATGCTGTCTCCAAGCCTGGATGTGGTGTGTCTGACATTTACAGAATGAGGTCCCCCAAAGGGCAGGCCTTCGATTCTGTAAAATGCAGGAGTGTGGTTGGTCACTCGCCTAACCTGAAACCCAGGCGTGTGATTTTGGTGGATATTTCGGGGGTATAAAATGACAAACGAAGACTCAAAATTAAATCAATTTTATCACCATTGTGATTCATCTTGTACACATGTATTCTCCACATTGAAGTAATTAAAACTCCTTTCTCGAATTGCGTCGTAATGCTTCCGTTGGATGTAAGTTGTTATGAAATGCGGTCAGAGACCATGTAATATCTAGCCGAGAATTACTCAGACCTACATACGAATGCGACGACATCGCTAAACGCACCTGACTATAATAATGTTCTAGCGCATGCGCAAAACTTAAAACAATTACTTCCGTCGTATACGGCATGTCTGTCAGTCTTCTCCAGCAAACAAGGTTGATCGTTATTATAAACCCTTTTTCAATCGTGCGCCTAATATCGCCGAGGAGTGTGATTAATTACTCGCCAAGATTTAATTTCAGGCGTGCTATGGTGCGCGAGCGCGATCGCACGCCTCATAATCGAAGGCCTGAAAGGGTGAATTTAGCGATGCTACCCCACACTGTGGGCTAGCATCTCCAAATTCACCCGCTGGGGCCCTCATTCTGCTTAGGCTTCATCACCTGGGAAGTATCTATAGTCTCAAATTAACATTGTTTTCAGTTACTTTTCCCATTCTGTTCAGTTTCTATATCCCCTAATTTGCAGAAGATAAATTGCATAATCAAGGTGACTAATGAGTGAACATTACCAACTTCAATCTGATCCTAGGTCTCCCATAGCAATTGAGGCCTAGGCTGAATGAGGTCCCCAGAGGGTGAATTTGGTGATGCTAGCCCACCGTGCAGGATAGCATCACTAAATTCACTCTCTGGGGACCTCATTCTGCAAATGACAGGCACACTATTTCTAATCTTGGCTGTCTCATACAGTAATTTCCTAATTAATCGACTCCATTAACCACAGCAGAATTATGGGTAATTTTTCAGGATTTAGTCGGAAATATGGCTTATTGCCATTCATCGGAAAGCTCTCCCCGAGAGCTTTCCGATGAATGACAACAAGCCATATTTACGACTAAATCCTGATAAATTACCCATAATTCTGCTGTGGTTATGGAGTCGATTAATTGGGGCATTACTGTATGTGTAATGAATTCCTGTTGCATGCACAGTAAAACTAGACACCGGAACTTTGTTTTAGAAATTATTCAGTTGTAGCTTTCTGTTAGCACACAGACACGCTGTCTATCAAACATCTAATTATCAGTTGATCAAGTTGTGTCAATTAGTCCCATTTGATTGGCTAGTGGACAGCTGTCACGCACAGCTCAGTGCGCTCCACCATAGCAGCACATGTTCTCGATATATTTGGGCTGTAACATGAGTTGCATCGTAGTTTCAAATTTCATTTCTTTGCAAATGTTAGCACGAGTCTTGTTGATTTATCTAGGTATTTATGCACTTAGCTTTAATTAGCAGTAAGGTTATTGGCAGGGCGGTCGTACCCAAATAAATTCTGATGCAACAACGGAATTCCCTTTTATATCATAGGAAGTATAAAATAGTTTTCATGTTCATTTAAAGCACGCGGTATATAGGTGTGGTCATATCACTTGATGCTGTTGTCATTTCTATAGCGGAGAGTAATAAAGAAATTTAGGTGATCAAGAAATAACCTTAATGGCTAACTATGTGACAACCAATGGTTTTATATTATTCCATGGATTGACAGCTTAGAACTAAATTATATATGTTTATCTCAAACAAATATGAAACGATTTCAAAGATTTTTGATATACAGGTTGCTTGTGTTAATATTTAATAAATATTGAGATCGAATACTGTGTAAAATATTTCATTTGGTGTGGATATGTTAGATTTTTAATTACTAATCGTTCAGACTGAATCTACAAACATGTGGGGAAACAAAATATTTATGGAATACCAGTTAGTTACTATTTCTTTATTTATGTTATATATATGATGACAACCTATTTCTTATATTGTGGACAAAATAATTCAATATGTTGTTCAGTAAATGTTCATTCATATTGTCAAATTGTAGTTCGTGAAATGGTAATATACAGATTTTCTCTTTTGAACAACAGATACTTATTTTAATAAATGATGAGATCGAATACTGTGTAAAATATTTCAGTTGCAGTGGATACCTGTTAAATGTGTTTTAGTTAAATAATTTTATTGAAATTCACACTTATGCATATAATATATGCTAACCGAGACTGGTGATGTTCGCCAAACAATTTTATATATAATTTCTATGTGAGGCTAATTCCTGGAATCCCAGTGTTCCGGTGGTATTATGTTATTCTTTTAAATGCACAGTATATTTATTGATCATCTGTGACAGTATTGTCTGTATTGTGTGATCGATCATTAGTATGGTGAAGTCTCTTCACTCAAAAAGTATTACGGTCTGTATAAACCATGGGAAGGGACAACATGATTGGAAAATATTTGATTAAATTTGAATCTGGACAGCCGACTTCAAATCGTTCAAGACGAAAGAATCTGATTTGATTCATATGATTCGCAGGGACCTAGAATGGTCACAATATCAATTTATTGTAACAGTATGTCAAAATGTCTTTTAAAATGTTTGCAACTCAGAAATATTATGTACTGACCAATAATTCTATCCAATATGTTTGGTATTGAAAATTAGTACTGTCAGCATATCTTGGGATTTTTGGCCCATGGAATAATCGGACCTCTGTTGTCTTCTGAGCCACTTGGTTTATTGTCATTTTGTTTCATTTCAGCTCGAAAACAAGAAATTATAAAGCTCACAGAACAATTGATTTCCTCAATAACGTCAGGAGATTATGAAGGATACTCGTATGTATTCCAGTTGTTTGTTCATGGAAAATTTGTAACCACATCACTTAAAAATCTGGAAAATGGCACTTATTTATATCCTGGTATGGAACAGTCCTTGAAAATAAGCTGCCCTATGATTTGAGGTTTTGAACAGCTATGGAATATCCAAACATTTGTTCCAAGCCGACATCATCTTTAGATTTATTTCTGACCTCCCTACACAGTTTAGTGCACAATTTTATGGTATGCCGGACAGCACATGTTACAACTATAACTATGCCTGACCCGTTTGCTTAAAAGTCAAGAACCATTTATATGAAGTTAGAAAACTCATTTAACCCTTTCATGACCATAGGTCGCCTCGCATATATAAGAGATACAAATTTTATATATTTTTTATAATTGATAAAAAATGTTAGAAAAAATGAAAACAATGATAAAAATTGTTTATTGAATGTAAAAATAAAATGATAAAATTGTTAAAAGATTATAAGAAAAAATGATAAAAAATGTTATGAATTTTTTTTTTTTAAAGAATGTAAGAAAAAATTATAAAAAATTATAAAAAAAATGATAAAATTTGTTGAAGAATGTAAGAGAAATTGATAAAGAATGATAACAAAAATGTTAGGCCGATGCAGTCTCGCATATATAAGAGAATGCATTGGCACATGGTCTTTAATGTTGTGTGAAGAACAGCTTAGTTCTACATGTAACCCCATGTCACGACAAGACATTGAGGCCCACTGTGCCATCATTGTAATGAGTAGATACTGGATTCAATACTGCCTTGATTATGCCAATACAAGTCTGAGTTTAGTGTGCCGGTCATTTGCAGAATGAGATCCCCAAATGATGAATTTAGTGACACTATCCCGCATAGTGTGCTAGCATCCTTAAATTCACCCTCTGGGGACCTAATTCTGCTTAGGCCTCATCTTCTCTGCGAAAGATAGACTCAAAGTGAGTTCCCAAATTGTGAATATTGTGATGCACACCCATTGGGAACCTCGATTATGCAATGTGTTGCCTGCCAATTCGGGGATATATAGAATTAGAATTTTATAATAAAGAAACTTTCCAGAGAAGATAAAGCCTAAGCAGAATGAGGTCCCCAGCGGGTGAATGTCATCAGTTTATGTGGTTCCGTGAAAACCCTGGAAACTCTTGAATTTGAAAATAATGTTTCAAGGACACATTGAAAACCCTTGAATTCTTGTACACCCCATATTCACTCCCTGAAAACCTTGGAGAAATTCCACCTTGACACTAACGTAATATGCTTTTTTAATGAATAATGTTCCCATCATGTCGCATTATTTATGGTAATAGATTTCTGGTATTTTCCGGTAGCTCGGAGTGCCCTGATATAAGCGGCTTTGTCATTGGCTGTTCACAGTGGAAATCCCAGAATCTTACCAATCAAGTTATGTCACTGAGATGACTGCAGTGCTTATAGTGCAGTGCATTAGATGCATAAAGTATACCTGGAGGCAAATGTGGATTCCATAATAGCTGGAAAAATTATGACAAAATGCAGTGATTGGTTAGGAAGGAAACTCTTGAATTTAGCACACCTGAACTCCTGGAAAACCCTGGAATTTTATTTGGAAATGTGTGCTGGAACCCTGTCTTTTGAATACTCTTCGTTCCCTCTGGTGCTATAGGTGTTAAGTCACCAAATCACCGCCTGTCGTTATCGTAGAATTCAGACATTTGAACAGTTATGGGTGGGATGTTAATCAAGTATTCACTTTGTACCAAGTTTTGATCATTGTCATTATTTGTTATGTTCGTGTTGTTAGTAATTTGTGTTATGTATCTCTTGGGTGCAGGACTGCTATTTCCTGATATGCCGATCAAAATTCACATTAAAGGCTCAAAAACAGGGGAGGTGGGTGGGAAAACAAATCAATAAAATAGGTATTAATATAAGTAGGAATAAAATTTGTTTAAAAAATGTGTTAAATATTTGAATCCATCAGACAGTTTGTTTTCCTTGTATATTTAAGTACTAGGTCTGTAGCATACCATTAACATCACCGGAAGGCTTCGCTGTTCGATCAAATTTGTTCTATATTTACGCAAACTTAAACTTTTTATCCTAATGATATTTTTTGTTTATATGTCTGGATTAACATTCCTTATGACAGGAATAAAAAAATAAAAGTGCTGTTTTGGGGTTTGGGAAATCCTTGAACCAAGAAATAAAAGAAATAATGCCTTATTTTGTCAAACAACATTTTATCTAACAAAATTTATCCTTTTTTTTCAGAAAAATGGTTGATCAGAGTTTAACATGTTTTGAACCTGAAGCGCTGGGCAACCTCATAGTAGGAATGGACTTTCACAAGTTCTATTTTGATAATGGTGAGTAGTTAATCCAAGCCTTAAATAACTGGCCTTTCATGGCGATTGACAGGTTGAAACCTACTGATCATTTTGATACAACAGGCTGAAATACTTTTGCACTTGCTGTTGTGACAGACCCTAATTTAGTTGATGATCAGTCATAGAAATGCCAAAAGCAACCAGTAATCTATGGAAACAATTAACCAAACCATGACTGGCGCTTCCTGAAATTTTGCCCTGTGCCAATGCATTCTCTTATATATATGAGTCTCTCTTAGGGAGGCTGGCTATATAAGATAATACATTGGCCTAACAATATTTGCCTGACCTTGTAAGCTAGTGCATTCTCTTATATATGCGAGTCTCTCATAAGGAGCCTCACATATATAAGAGAATACATAGGTCTATCAATAT
Source organism: Siphonodentalium dalli (assembly GCA_032622095.1). Taxonomy (NCBI): domain Eukaryota; kingdom Metazoa; phylum Mollusca; class Scaphopoda; order Gadilida; family Siphonodentaliidae; genus Siphonodentalium; species Siphonodentalium dalli. Next base: position 178,955,336 of record CP136065.1, on the reverse strand, counting down.
TTACCTTGACCTTGTAAGCCAGTGCATTCTCTTATATATGCGAGGCTTCCTATGGGAGACTCGAATATATAAGAGAATGCACTCGTATAGGATCTTTAATGCTGCACCAGCGCAGCTCCCATCACGAAAGGGTTAAGATTAATCTAGGTATATGAAGTCCCGAAAGAATAGGAATGTATAACATTAGGCTTTATTTTGCTTATGGCAAATTAATTCATCAATGACTCAGTTTTGTAAAATACAGTAATGCCCTAAATAATCGACTCTTTAACCACAGCTGAATTATGGGTAATTCAGGATTTAGTCGGAAATATGGCTTGTTGCCATTCATCGGAAAGCTCTCAGTGAGAGCTTTCCGATGAATGGCAACAAGCCATATTTCCGACTAAAACCTGAAAAATTACCCATAATTCTGCTGTGGTCAAGGAGTCGATTATTTAGGGCATTACTGTATGTTTCTTTCAAGAATGATGACACTGGATATTTACTGTGACTTTGTTTGACAAGCAAAAGGTATGAACTGACAGGCTGAAATTCTAATGATCCTGTCATGATGACAGGCTGAGAGTTACAAAATTATTTCAAGTCTTGATCTGAGCTTGAAATTTGTAAAGATATGATGTTCTGCATATGGTCTTAACTGGACACCTTTTTCCTCAAACACATGCATCAAGCTGTCCTGGATGGCAACAGTGTTTTACGTTATGTGTGCTATGGAGAGATTTCGTCCGTTTCAAAACACTGATTTAGCTTGGTAGTTGGCACTAATTATATCTGTTCTCTTTAGTGTATCAGACATATACATAGATAGGATATCATTTAAGATAAACTGATAATGGCGGAAAATTTGTTGCATTCTACGAAATGTTTTGATTTAGCAGGTATGCACAAACGTAATGTCGTAACTATGCTATGTGCTTTATTATATGTGAAGCGATCTAGTTTCCATGTCAATTTACCTTTTAATCAATGATCTGTTAATGAATTTTACAATTATTGGTTGTCACCACCGTGGATGTTCCTAAAAATTACTGCTCAACCTCAACGCTTGCAGCATGTCTTTCAGTTTTCTCCCGGAACAACAAAACAATCCACACCAGTATTTTGAATCCTCACGTCCACTTGTTAGGAGAGGACGCAGCCTGTATAGCTTATATTAGGATTACTCAGTTCCTTGACAAGTAAGTAAACATTAAAGACATACAGTATTGCTCGAAGTAATCGACCCCTTAACCACAGCAGAATTATGGGTAACTTTTCAGGATTTAGTCGTAAATATGGCTTGTTGCCATTCATCGGAAAGCTCTCGAGAGCTTTCCGATGAATGGCAACAAGCTATATTTCCGACTAAATCCCGAAAAGTTACCCATAATTCTGCTGTGGTTAAGGGGTCGATTACTTAGAGCATTACTGTATGGTGAATAAAACTGATAAATTAGTATCAAAACACTATCTCTACTGGAAGAATGTAGCAATCAACTTGGATTGGCAAAATTTCAAACCACATCGACTACCATTTTAGAGAGATTAATATTATTCACCATAAGGTGTCTGACCTGTTCGTGCCCTATGGATATAATGTCCTCAGTAGGAACATCCATTTATATTCTGTGTTTCGCCGGTGTCGAGTGTTGGTCGATATATGGGTCCGTATTGTGAAAGGTATGAGAGGTCACAGATGTTGTGTTCTCCTTCATTAATGGTTGCTTTGTATAAAGGTACTAAGCGTAATTTGTGTTGGGAGGATATTGACCTTCACTTGTGGAAGTTTATCATGTGTAATTATTTTGGCGTTCCTAAACTCCGGTAATTGTGTTAGGTAATTGTGTTAGGTTCACCTTTGTTGGTTTGTTTCACTTCTGCTTCTGAGGATGATGTGGGTGTAATGGATGTAGCCATATACTAAGTAGTTGGGGTGATTAATTCCAAGATTATAGTTTAGCAAGGGAATCCTAACTGTCTTAGTAAAGCGTACGTCGGTATGAATTGTTGTAAATGAATTGCTTGTTATGTGTGATAACTTAGGTAATTAGGTATATGGTGTACCAATACTTGTTGTATTAAAATATAGTGTAACCGAATTCGCTTGGGTTAAGCTCTTCAGGTGAATTGTCACTGGTGAGACGTTAACCGACGCATTAGCTACATATTCTTTCTTTTTTTCAGGAATGGACTTCCACTCTCAATACAGGCGGAAGAGAGCAGAGTGTGGCATCGCAAGGATGGAAAATGGCAAAACGTTCATTTCCATAGGAGCAGTTCTCACTCAATGCCACCTCATAAGTAGTTGTTATAAATAAACCATGTTTTTTATAACTTCTTTTTCAATTTACAGTCGTATTGTGATGACTGTTTTGGCATTTTTGAAGTTTCCTGACAGTTCCCGCTGGCTGTCAGCTTCATGTTGATAACACACCCAACTCAAATTTGTCAGTTCTGATCCAGATCGCTTCTTATTCGACAGTCGGCTGCTGAGATGGAGACGACAGTGTGGACCGTATTGCCGAAAGAAGCTGGTTGTTGTCGAGTGATGTCGAAGAAGTTTCTTCTTCATTTGGATGTATACTTTTCCCCTTTGAGATCTATCATAATTTTTTCCCATCATCGCACATGACATACGCTAATGAAGACTTTCCTAGACCCTAGTAAGTTGACGTTTCACTGCCATGAATTGTTAAAGACTTGTGTCAAGTGCATTTTTTCCCAAACAACAAAGCTCATATGACATATTTGAATGCATCTGTTTCAATCGTTAATGTTTTTTAAATGTTTAACCCTGTCCATGTACTACATATAACCCTTTCTATACTAAATGGATTCTCCCATTTAGTTATAAAAGTATACATTGGAATAGTCTGCTATTCATCTGGAGGGATGTTTAAGAAATATAATCAGACCACATACACACAGTAATGCCCTAAATATTCGACTCCTTAACCACAGCAGAATTACCCATAATTCTGCTGTGGTTAAGGAGTCGATTATTTAGGGCATTACTGTACAAATAGATCATACGATTGCAGAAGGATACCTATTCATTCGTACAAAATGTTCAGATAATAAGCTGAACAAACAGTTGTTTGTTGAACTTATTATCTGAACATTTTCTAAGAGTTCCACTAGATAGTCCTGGCTATTTCAGTTGGCCTTTGCATTCAACAATGAATTTTTTCTGTCCGCAGACTTCCACAGTGTGACACCGAGATGATGTCTGCAGCAATTTGCTTCCCTTTTGCACAATAATCTGCAAGTTCTGAAATTTGTCTTAGCTGAAAAAAAAAGCTGACGATCTTTCTTTTTGCATTGGTTCAGCCAAATTAACAGGGCTGTCATTCTGTGATCCATAGATATGCATACATTTACACTTGAAAAAGAGCTTATTTTATTGCGAATAAACTGCTTGACTATTCATCGCTGTCATGAACAAGTAGCAACCCGATTTCTCGGGTTGGTGGAGACAGGAAACTGGGTCTTTCTCTGTGGGGAGAATATAATGTGCCAACCATGCAATTTCATGAGGAATTTTTACTCTGGTTTCGCGTTCTGTCTTGTCTACACATCATGTTAATAAATTTTTCTGTGTCGTCATAACAAGCCTTTAGTGTGAGAACTTCTTATCTACATTGTATGGTGAGCCAACATAGAAATTAAAGTTTGCCTACCCCAAGGCCAAGAAAATGACTTGAATTAGTCATCAGTGATATTAGTACTGCTCACCAAACTTTTAATCGCATTAACCCTTTCTATACTGAATGGATTCTGCCTTCAGTAATAAAAGTATACAATGGAACAGTCTATTATTAATTTGGAGGGATGTTCATGGAAAATAGACAACAGATATTAAAAGTGCAGAAGGAGTCCTATTTATTGGAGGAAATGTTCAGATAATAAGTTCTTTTGTTGAACTTATTATCTGAACATTTCCTAAGGGATAATTGCTCATCAATAAGTATTTAGTGTAGAAAGGGACCTGGTGAAAAAATAAACTGCAGAGAAAGTCTTGAATGGTCATGAATTTGAGTTTAGACCAAATTCTGTCTTAAAAAGATATTTTCGCACATACCGAATAAACAGGTCTGGCACATCCTGAATTCAACTGTAAAAGTAAATTTTTTACTATTATAGTGTAATATGGCTCTACCGAAAAGATTTTTCTCTGATTTTGCGAAAACTATTAGGTGGCTCATCTTGATGCATAGCCACAGTTAATGTGCACAATAGTGAGGAAAATTGACAGGCTCCAGATAAAGTCGTAATGTTGATAAAACTTTGTCCGGTAGGTCGTTAAGTGGCAAAGGAACAAGAGAGGTCCCAGCACTGTTCCTTGTGGCACTGCGGAATCCATTTCTACCTCAGTCGAGTAGTGGCCTTCAAGAACAACCTTCATTTTCCTTCTTGTAAGAAAAGATGTGAGCAATGTGTGAGAGGCGCCATTCCAATTGAATCCTTCTTTGACTTAATATACTGCCAGAATGGTTGTGTGATATGGTCTTCAGACCTCCTTAAATGTCATCACAAATCACTAGCACAGATAATAAGGATAATATTTTTTATTTCACAATACATTATACATTAATACATTATAATATAAGTGAATTTGTATACGTATTGTGTGGAGTGCCGTGGCCTATGATGGCCATCTACCCACCCTGACTGACAGAATACAATCAATAATGGTTACATAAAGAATTTAAATATTTCACTATAATTTTCAGATTAGATTAATATTTAAATTGGATTTAGATATAGATATGGATTCCAGCGAATAAACAAATATGTTTTAATTGTGTGGATAGAAATGGATATGAATGAATATGCAACGGTCAATTTTCTCAATAACAAGTTTTGGGAGTATGTGTTGGCTGCATTTACTAAGGGGAATTAATAAAACTTTGCTCACACACTATATGAAGTCTGTTCAACAGATCCATTCATTCTCAAATGATTTCATTACAATAAGCTTGTACTGAATTACTGTGTGACGCTATTCTTCAACTGTATTTGTATTTTCTTATTTCGGGTTATGCCTCTTTTATCATACTTGTTAAATAGCTATAGCCATATTAAAGATACGGGCGGCGTTGGCGATGGGTATGCTGTCAAAATATTCAGCTCCGTCAAAAACCGCCACAAACAGAAGGAATAGTAAAATATAGACAGGCCTTGTTCTTATACCAATCAGAAATATGGCATAAACAGTATTTTATTGTCAAATGTTTTTCCTTTGTTATGTAAACAAAAGCAAACAATGTTACAGAACCTGGCTTTTGTTTAGATCTGGTAAACATAAAGAGCGTTATTTGTTATTGTTTTCCTGATATGGAAAAAATAAAGAGTGTTTATATCATTTGTGTGTGATTAACCAATAGAATTGCGCTGTGTTATGTAAACAGAAGCAAAACTTCTGTAACACAAGCAGGTTCTTATTTACATACACCATCGTACGTCTTGACGACAATATACTGTTTACGCGCTGATTATGTTTGGCATATGAACAAAACTATATATATTTTAATATTCCTTCCGTTGATGGCGATTTGAACAGTTATGAATATTTCTGCAACGAACGCCGCCCCGTGCCTTTAAATTTGTTAAATAGCTATAGCCATATTTAACTATAATATTTAATTCAGGATGTGGCAGACCTGATAAAAAGCTCACCATACTTGATTATATTGAAGTGTCTCATAATTAGGGGTTTAAACAAGACTGTGTCATGTTTTGTGGCAGCCCTGGGCTGCTCAACTCGTGTGTGTGTGTGTTCCATCAGAGGGAAATCCTATCTCTTTTGTGTGCATCAGAAAATGTGTGGAGTTTGTACCAATAATTTCTGTCTATTGTTATTGTAGTATTCATATAACTTATATACAAGGCCATTGAAAAAAAAACCTGTGTTCTTGGGCAATGTATTTTTTTTATATAACTATTTTTTTTAAAAGATGGCTTTATATTACTAAATCGTTTTCTGAAGACAAAATGATTGAACAGATATTTTGCTATGTGCTTGCAGTTTTAACAGGAAATTGCATATTTATGAACATGAAAATATGGCCAAAGACATTTTGTAACATTTTAACAATATGTGCCATGTGTTTAACCTCTTCGCTGCTGTGCACGCCATGTGCTATATGGTCCATGGTACCTACAGACTTACTTCAGCACATTAGCAGTAGGCCATTATTCATAACTGGAACTCAGAGATTGGTGCAATGGAATAACTGTATCTCAAAGTTTCAAACAATGTATGATGTTCCACGATTATGAATGATAATAGCCTTTCAACTGAGTCTGTTTTTTGGTTCTTGTGATATTTCCGTTATATTTTTCCATTGGAAAATGGCAATAACGTCAACAGCCCAGCACACGATGTCATAACGTCATTTAGCAGCAAAGAGGTCATTATATCACCACATATAAATAAATTTACATGATTAATAAAGAAACAAGAAATGAATAAAATAATAAGACCAGAAATAAGATATGTGCTCCTAAAAGTGTACTTTCAAAAAAATCTTGACCCCTGTTTTATGAAGTTTGTTGAAAGTACAGGGTGATGCCTGAGAACCCAGGAATTTGTATTTAATGACCTACAGTAATGCTCTAAATAATCGACTCCTTAACCACCGCAGAATTATCGGTAACTTTTCAGGATTTAGTTGGAAATATGGCTTGTTGCCATTCACCGAAAAGCTCTCACTGAGAGCTTTCCGATGAATGGCAACAAGCCATATTTCCGACTAAATTCTGAAAAGTTACCCATAATTCTGCTGTGGTTAAGGAGTCGATTGTTTAGGGCATTACTTAAATTCTACTGTATTTATTACTATCCTGTTATTTTGCTGAAAGTCTATATTGTGTTACCTCTGTAAATATTTGAAGAAAAAAAAAAGTACAAAAAACATATCCTTTCAAACACTCTTGGTTGCATGATTGCTTTTATCTTCTGTTATTCTGTTCGCTAAGAACAGGGCTCATAGGTAATCCCCTAAATAATCGATTCCTTAACCACAACATAATTATGGGTAATTTTTCAGGATTTAGTTGGAAATTTGGCTTTTTGCCATTCACCGGAAAGCTCTCAGTGAGAGCTTTCCGATGAATGGCAACAAGCCATATTTCCGTCTAAATCCTAAAAACTACCCGTAATTCTGTTGTGGTTAAGGAGTCGATTATTTAGGGCATTACTGTAGGTAATAGTCTTACTGTTAGTAGAAATTTTACCAGTTCTGAATTCAAGGATAAACTCAGAAGAATATTTGTTGCGAATCCTTCTTACACCATGGCTTTGGATGTGGTTCACAGTGGCTCATTTTGTGAGGTGAATGGTATATTAGGCCAACAAAAGCTGTCCAGTCATAATCTATTGTTCATTAGGGTAGAAGGCATATGATTCCTATTCAGTCACCTGCTGGGAATTTTCAGATTATAATTTGAAATTTCACAAAATGGTCCTGGGTCATTTGTTGAACTTATTATATGAACATTCACCAAGTGAACTACCCATTGTGGGGTACAGGTAGTTACTTGATTCAGATATTTTAGAGTGCTTGTTGAACATAGTATCTGAACATCCATTCGAATGAATGGGAATAGTGTATCTTAGTTGTATTTAAATCTTGCAGTATTATATTTTGGTCAGTTTTAAATTCGCGCACTTTGATTTCACTCGACTGCATGCACAAATTCAAAACTCTGCCAACTTGCCCTAAAAAATTGAGATAGGGTGTTAAAATGATTTCGTTCTAAACATCCTGAGTTATCCTTGTGTTTAGAAGTTTAAACATTCTTAGCTGTAGATATCACTGTGAACAGATTCACTTAATTGTAATCTGACTGAATTTCTTGTTGCCACAGTCTGCTTTAATCCCCTGTCAATCTCATATCTTATACAATTTGGCCTTGCTGAAGCAGAAAAGTACACTTCATATTGCCCAAGGTTAAGGCAGAAGTTGTAGGTTCAGCCACACTTATATGTAGCATTTAAATCTTCAATGACTAGAGCTTCCTCAAATATTGTGAAAACCCTGTGCCAATACATTCTCTTATATATGTGAGGCGCTCTATGAGACACTTGCATTTATGAGAGAATGCATGGCACAGGGTTTTCGCAAAATTTCAGAAAGCTCCAGTCATGAAAGGGTTAACCATGGAGATAACGTTAATGAGCAGCGAATGCTGTGCAGCCGATATGAGAATGTAATTTTTCTGTATGGCATGGTTCTATTTTGATTTAAGTTTATTCAGTGTATTGATGATCACAATTTGATGTGGAGAGCTTGCCATGGTACCGGTAATTCTTTTTACACAATCGACAAGCTGTTAGGTGTTACCCTAGTAACACAGGTTCAATGTACATGTGGCTGAACCTCTTTATTGATCTAATAACACAGCATTTCAGAAACCAAGAGTACTGGTTGCAATTTCCATAATTATTTCTCAGGAGAATGTTCAGGCTCAAAAATGTTTTCTTTTCCGTATTTTCGACATGAATGTACGATTGTGCTCCTTGAGAATTTGTTGCCCCATTTCTACCACCTTACTTTGCTCGACTTTGTTGTGGGTGTGATATTTGTGCATCTCTTAACACCATGAATTTCAGTTTTGTAAAAATTTCCAACCAATATGGTACAGAATTGAAAGTATTTCTTCAGCTTTATAAGGCCTTGTCACAAATGGCCATCAGAGATATATCTCTGTGTTCATTTATCAACATACTTGTAACATACATGGAAATATCCATATGGCAACAACCACAGATATCAAAGTTTACAATAAAACAGATCAGTATGTTTTCATCCTCGAATTGAAAAACCCTTTCATGACGGAAGCTGCGCTGGTACAACATTAAAGATTCTGTGCCAGTGTATTCTATTAAATATGCGAATCTCCCATAGGGGCCTCTTATATATAAAAGAATGACTGGCTTACAAGGTAAATGTAAATATTGTTGGGCCAATGCATTCTCTTATATATGCGAGGTGCCCTATCGGCGACTTGCATATATAAGAGATTGCATTGGCACATGGTTTTCGTAAAATTTCAGGAAGCTCCAGTCATGAAAGGGTTAAATTATTTTTTGGTGTGCAAATTTCTTGAACGAGTTTACGGTCACATGAATTTCACATCTGCAGGCATTATCAAGATAAGTAAAGTATTCTGTATAATCATTCATACATCCTGAATATTAGTATGCAATTGCAAAAGCTTGAAATTTTACTAGATGCAAAATTTAGTGTTTTTCTTCATTTAATTTTTAATATCCATGCAAAACTTCAGAAATTTAAAGTTTAATAGTTGAATGAGTTAACAATTGCTATAATCAGTGAGTAACACAAGTTGAATATTTTTTAAACCATGGTAATTTTCTATGATCTGTTATTTTGCTTTTAAGTGGAACATCAGGTGATTTTCCTATCTTGGAAGACAGTGTGATATCATATTTTAACATGTACATGTTACAGTTTTGGCACATTCTTTCGCCTCAAGTAACTTTACAATGCACCTGTTAAAGATGGGTTCTCTCTCCATTGCCCTGTTCATATAAACTCCTAAGTTGTAAAATAATAAGACAGTGATCGATATATCACTAAATAAGTTTCAATGTTATTTCCACACATGATGACTGGGACACTAAATGGTACTAATTTTAGAACACTGCTTTCCAACAGTAATGTGTGTAGTTTTGATTTAAAAAATTTGTTATATCACTTTAAATTTAATATATTTGTGACACTAGATGTTTCTCGCATGTGTTTTGAGAATACTTATACAAACTTGTATTAAAACTGAGTTTCATTAAAAAAAAATTGTTTTGTAGGAAGTGACCTCGGAGAGAAGAGTCCATGTTTAAGCAGTGTCAGTGATATAACTATACATATATTGATCATGCTTTCTCCACTTCGGTTATTTGCAACTTTAATAGCTTTTATCTTTTTATATGCCATGTACTAGCCAATTTGATTCTATCTTGCACAGTACTGCTTGGAATGTGAAGCCTCTGTACAATAGCCTAACTATTATCATCCAAACTGTATCAATTTCATTCCTTTCCAATGTCACGTCACATTCAAGCCTGCAAATAGTGTGTCTGTCATTTGCAGAATGAGGTCCCCAGAGGGTGAATTTAGTGACGCTATCCTGCAAAGTGGACTAGCATCACTAAATTCATCCTCTGGGAACCTCATTCTGCTTAGGCCTCAACTGCTAGGATCAGATTGAAGTTCCCCAGTTGAAGTTGGCGATGTTCACTCATCAGTCGCCTCGATTATAAATGCATTTTATCTTCTGCAAATTAGGGGATTTAGAAACTTCCCAGAAGGGAAAAAAGTAACTAAAAACAATGTTAATTTGAGACTATGGATACTTCCCAGGAGATGAGGCCTAACTAGAATGAGGTTCCCAGAGGGTGAATTTGGTTATGCTAGCCCACACTATTTGCAGACTTGGTCACATTCATCCTTTCCAGTATAATAAGCATTTGTAAAGTTATAAGTCATTATTAGTTGATGCTTTGTTGGCATAAAATCATCCAAGGGGCATGATTTTGTGATATGACATTGAGCATTACCTTCATAATATTACAGACCATTTCACTATGAAATGCCAGCGTGGTATACAGTAATGCCCTAAATAATCAACTCCTTAACCACAGCAGAATTATGGGTAATTTTTCAGGATTTAGTCGGAAATATTGCTTGTTGACGTCAATTCATCGGAAGCTCTAAATGAGAGTTTTCCGATGAATGGCAACAAGCCATATTTCCGACTAAATCCTGAAAAATTTCCCATAGCATTACTGAATGTGCAAGTCCCAAAATGCTTACATTTAAAAGAAGCAAACACTGAGTTATTAAAGATCCACTTGCCGATTTGATACCGAATTTGTCAAACTTTCCTAAGGTTAATTTCAGCTCACCAAAAAGAAAGAAAAAAGAGAAATACTTGCAATGATCTTCATTTGTAATACACATTCATCGCATAAATCCACTAAAGCATTCATCAGTTTTATGTTGAAAATGAAAAGGATCATAATTTATAAGGCTCTTTATTATCAACTACCATTGGGGAAATGAAAGCATGGATGCTCTTTATCAGAGACAATCATTTGATTTTTTGTTAGTCTGACAAAAATTTAAAATGTGCTGAAGGCTTCCCTTTTGAAAGTCAATATCGGGCCACCTAAACCTCATTTTAATGTCATCATGGGTGTCAAATTGGGTAGTACATCTTTAAGGTTGGGATTTCAAATTTCCTGGTAAAGTCATAATATACAAAATAATGTGTGACATGTATAATACTATGTTTTTCCATTGTTCAAAATTTATAACATTTTGAAGGTCATGCTCGAGGCCATTATGCCAGATAATGTCCCACATTTGCATAATAGATTTCTCTTATACTAGTTTTCAGAAGGCGCCTAGTTTGATAACCGCACATGGTTTGATAGATTGTCTTGAATTAAGTATCGAACTCGTTACTGATGCATATTGTCATATTTCGGTCGCACTTTCGATTGTCATAAAATATATCCAGATACATGTAGTCCATTTTCAATTCAGATGAGCACTTCATTTTTTCTATCACTTGCCAATATATTTCTTTTAGGTGATTATTAACCCTTTCATGATGGGAACACTGTGCTGGTGCAGCATTAAAGATCCTGTGCCAGTGCATTCTTTTTATATGCGAGTCTCCCATAGGGATCCTCACATATATACGAGAATGTACTGGCTCACAAGGTAAAGGTAAATATTGTTAGGCCAACGTATTCACTTATAAATGTGAGGCTCCCTATGGGAGAATCGCATATATAAGAGAATGCATTGACACAGGGTTTTTGTAAAAGTCCAAGAAGCTCCAGTCATGATAGGGTTAAGGATGCTTGTGATATCCTTGCCTATGGATATACTTTGATGCATTTGAGCCCTCTGGTAAATCCTCTCAATACATGTAGACATTGTGACAGTTGTGACAAAAATGGGTTTCCAGAAAAATGAAGATAAAACTGATAGACAAGTCGTATGTTAAAATCATGATTAATCATCTGAAAGATGCTTAAATAGCCCCAAAAAGCAAAACTATGTAACACAGCTTGTTGCCACATCAGTTGTACCATGATATACAGTTGCAATTTTTATGCGACCGCTCACAAAAAATTGAACTGGCATTTAATGAAACAATCTCAAATTTATTGAAAAAACTAAATACGTATTTTCAGCGCTATATCAACAAATTTGTTCGCAAATCTTCGTAGGTATGGTTTTGAGATACCTCTTACCAAATTATGTATACATACAGTAATGTCCTAAATAATCGACTCGTTAACCAAAGCAGAATTATGGGTAATTTTTCAGGATTTAGTCGGAAATATGGCTTGTTGCCATTCATCGGAAAGCTTTCAGTGAGAGTTTTCCGATGAATGGCAACAAGCCATATTTCCCACTAAATCTTGAAAAATTACCCATACTTCTGCTGTGGTTAAGGAGTCAATTATTTAGGGCATTACTGTAATTGTGGGGGTCGAACTACCCATGTCCTTTTTATAATATAAGTGTTTAGAGATTCCAAAGACCCAAGAAGTGTAGCTGACATCACTTTGAATAGTCACACAACAAAAAATGGATTTTCTTTTATGCAGGAGCTATTTCAGTATCTTTCAAATGCTTGTTTTGATTTAAATTTCCGTTATGTTGTTCAATGGGACCTTTAACCCTTTCAGTGCCAAGTCCGATTTTTGTATCAACCCATATTTCCTTGATCTTTTTCAAATTTATTGATTATAATAATGTGATACCATCAACGTATCACATTATTATAATCAATAAATTTGAAAAATGATTAAGGAAATATGGGTTGATACAAAAATCGGTCTTGGCACTGAAAGGGTTAAATTTCCATTATGTTGTTCAATGGGACCTTTACTGATTAAAGTTATGTACTATTATCCTCATTTCAGTTCAGGCTCAATTTTCAAGAAAGTGTGAAATCAGGTCATTGTGACACTATAAACTACTGGTGTCTTTTTACATATGAATATGCTGTCATTTATAAGTGAACATTGACCCCTGGCTAACCTACAAGCATTTTGTGCAATAAAGCTGTTGGGGACACTGTCATCACATTTTGGGTTGTTACATATCAAAATCAAGATCTCATTTTCCAATTGAGTCCAAAAATTTACATCCTGCAGTTGTAAACTTGCCCTTTTAACACCAAATTGCTTGATTTTGTTAGAAAATTGATGATCGTATATTTCAATGCTTTCAGCTAAAGTGTGCATTTTTTCTTCTCAACAATTTTCGAGGAGATGGCTCTATATATGCATCTGATGCGTGTTGTCAAATCCGTTTCCTCCCTTCTAGTCTTCTATACATACATGTGTCATAATTATATGTTTTTGGGAAGAATTAAATATTGTTTAAACCAAACTCGCATAATGTATTTATCTAAAATACATTATTATTTGTATTATATTACAAATTTGAGGCCATTCTGAACACACGTATGGAAAGATGATGGCGACATACGATGCAAATGTTTTTGTTCTTGTCAACAGAACGGAGACTAAAAATAACTTGAAAAATTATAAATATTACACAGGGAAATCATCTTAGATACTGAAATTGAGTAATGCCGTAAATAATCGACTCCTTAACCACAGCAGAATTATGGGTAATTTTTCAGGATTTAGTGTTGGAAATATGGCTTGTTGCCATTCATCGGAAAGCTCTCACTGAAAGCTTTCCGATGAATGGCAACAAGCCATTTTTTCTGACTAAATCCTGAAAAATTACCCATAATTCTGCTGTGGTTAAGGAGTCGATTATTTAGGGCATTACTGTCTTGGTTAGGTGTGTAATAAATACTTATGTGCAATTGGTCAACAATCATAGCTGCCGTGATATCCTTGCATCATTACATTCATGCCATGATGTATGAGAAGACTTGAGACCTTGATTAACATGTGTTCATGTTTGATGTCTGATGACAGTGAACCTACCAGCTGCAATAAGTTCCCATGTATAGACTTTTATTTTCACTCCATGTTGAATTTTATATATATTGTTTTATTGATGTTGTTTGTTCGATATTGTTTAAACACTGGAACCTCTAGCAGATTCTGTTGACATGTAGTATTTTTTACACTTTCCTTCGTCATACTTATTCGAAAAAATTCTATCTCTACCTGGGCATTCGTCAATGAACATCAAACTTCATCAACAATCAGAGATGCCTAATGGAACCCTGGTTGAAAATTGGAAACCGCAATCAATGTAATTGATGGATGTAACATTTTTTAGAAGAAAAAAAAACTTGGAATATCCAGTTAAATAGAACTGGATATTCCAAGTTTTTTTTTCTCGCAAGGCTGTGCAGCTAATAAATTCAACTATTTGTTGTTTGAATTAAACCTCTCAATATTAAATGGATCCTCTCACCCAGTTATAATGTCTGAATGGTCTGTTATTCATTTGGAGAGGTTTTCAGGAAAAAAATGAGCGGACAACAGATAATATAAGTTCAACATTTCTTAAGGGAATTACTCATCAATGAGTATTTTATATAGAAAGGAGGGTTTATTAGAATTTACCACAATCTATGTGTTTCTCTACAGCCACAAACACTACCAATTTAAATATCGATACAACAAATATACAGAATATACGGGCAAGTAAATATATGCTGCTGTTGGTTTCAGTGTCTTTCTTTATGGAGTCATTTTTGGGAGAAAATTAAGGTGCTAATATCGCCGTCTACTCAATTCAATCTCCAATTTTAAAAAAAGTTGTCTCAAATTGCTTAACACCAACCTACCTGCTGGTTTGATTTCACAATTTGTGGAATTCTCATGTTTGTTTGAAAATCAGGACTACATTCACATGTAATAGAGTCACTGTAATTCTGAACGAGCTTTGTGGAACCATTTGCTAATTTAAGGGAATCTTATCACAAAATACATGACGAGGCTATCCCAAAATCAAATTCAATATTTTTGTCTTGGTTTGTAGACTGGTGTTAAGTGACCGGAGGCTCTATTAATTGGCACTGTTCATTTACAAACAGTTGTACGTCTGTATCCCAAGTGTCAGAATGCTAGAAGATAAATTGGTAGCCTGGTTTGAATGTCTCAAATTGGTCAGAATTAGTATAATGTATCAATTGGAATGATCTTAAGATATATGTACTCATGTCTCCCTGTCAGTGGATGATTAGTGGTATGATAATTTAGTTTATTTATCTATATTCTTAATTTTAGATCTAAATTATTTTGCATAAAAATTGTCTGGAAACAATTTTTTTTTTTTTTTTTTAAATTGGTTATTGAATTTGGAGGACTGATCAGATGTATGTCTTGCTATCAGTACCATGGATTATGAGGTAAAACATAATAAATTCCACAAACTGATCCCAGTAACTGTATCAACAACATTGTCCTTTTGTCACATAACAATGCACATAAACTTGGCCCATTGGCATCAGTTTAGAATGTACAATACAAATTGTTACCAATCAAGGGTTCAGACAGACCTACCCACCCTAAACTATGAATTGTGTAAATGCAGACCCTTCTATCACAACAGCGCTTTTACGAAGTAGCACGTCAATACTCTGGTCATCTTAACAGATTAGCCATTTACAAAAAAAAGTTTTCTTCACGATTTCAACAGTTGCTTGCACAGTATGTGTGCCATAGAAATAGAGAATTCAATTGGTTACAATTATTTATTGCCTGCATCTAATATTTCAAGATTATTGATTCAAAAATGTTATACTGCATTCTTGAGCAATATATGGTCACCATATGAGACACTTATATGACATTCTGATCTGATCCCATCATTCCTTAGGTCTTTCCATGGCCCTGTGACTGAGACGCAATGCAAACATGAAATAATGTTCTAAAAATAGCAACACATCCTATCTCTTTTTATATTTATAAAATAAGCTGTTGACTGGTCATGTTATACATGTAGATCTGAATCAAGGCTGATTTTCAGGGTAGAACTACACCATCTTTAACCCTTTCATGACGGGAGCTGCGCTGGTGCAACATTAAAGATCCTGTGCCAGTGCATTATCTTATATATGTGAGTCTCCCATAGGGAACCTGGCATATATAAAAGAATGCACCGGCTTACAAGGTCAAGGTAAATATTGTTAGGCCAATGTATTCTCTTATATATGCGAGGCTCCCTATGGGAGACTCGCATATATAAGAGAATGCATTGGCTCAGGGTTTTCGCAACATTTCAGGAAGCGGCAGTCATGGCAGGGTTAACAATGATGATGTATACACAGAGCACCAAAGTTATATCTATCGGCCCAGAAAGGTAGAATGATAGACACGCAGCTACTTGTATTTTACACTTGTTTGAAAATTTCTATTCACGCACATCTTATTAGAGGTTCTATCCAGTTAGGCCTGTAGACACCATCTATTGTATAATTTTTCAGCCCACAAGTCATATAAGTAATGTATAATCCTTTCATTTGTTGTTAACTGCCTGCTATATAGATTTAGGTAGAGCATCAGATCAATAGCTTCGGGAGACGAGCTACAGTAATGCCCTAAGTAATCAACTGCTTAACCACAGCAGAATTATGGGTAACTTTTCAGGATTTAGTCGGAAATATGGCTTGTTGCCATTCATCAGAAAGCTCTCAGGGAGATCTTTCCGATTAATGGCAACAAGCCATATTTCCGACTAAATCCTGAAAAGTTACCAATAATTCTGCTGTGGTTAAAGAGTCAATTACTTAGGGCATTACTGTATATACCTTATATTGGGTTGTAAACTAATATGTTATGAATTGTTAGCATTTTGAGAATAGTTTTTGCTTGAGCGTTTGGAAGACGTCTGTGGTACGAAAAGGATCAAAATGATTGAAAACAGATTATCATAGTGGATGAAACTAATTTCAATATTATTGAAATATTGTTCATATATACCTATCGACTTATGGATTTTGAGTAAGCTTTCCAAGGATTTATAGTGGAATATTTCTATCTCAGTAATAAGTAACTGATTTTTCTGCGACACTGAATATTTACCATTTCAGGGCCATCTTATTGTTCACATAAAACTGCACCATGCACTTATTATTTATTTACACCGCTCAGTTTCTTCAAGTTTAGTTCTATGTTAAAAGAACTCCATTTATGTGCTTAATCATTTTGATCCAGTTTTACCATGAGTCTCGTTGAATGACTTGTGTCATGTTGTTTCTTGTTTATGTATCCAAAGTTTGTAATGACCTGGTTTTCTCTCTATTTATTCCCCAATGTTTAAAGAGAGTGAGTGAGATGTTTTTCCGAAAAAAAATTCCCTTTTTTTCTATAAATTCATACCTTTTTCCACATCCCCTACTTGGGAAACTATATATTTAATTTTTTTAATTAATTTATCTGTTTTTAACATTTAAAATACTTGTGGATCATTTTGTGATGTGATGTACGGACAAATGCATATTTTCTTTTTTAAACAAAGAATTCCCATATATGGATGATTATAATACATTTAATGTAGTGCTTATTTCATGAATGTCCTCTAATCTTTTAAATTAAATAAATAATTTGAATTTCTGTGTTACTTTCCCCACCCACTTGGGCGACGGCTTCTTCATACATCCCCATAATTCCTGTAATACATGTAGGGTATATACATGGAGTGCTCGATAAGCCAGTGGTTAGATTATTGAACTTACATGTATTGGAGAGTTACTTTGGGGATCAGCCTTGGGGGGGGGGGGGGGGGGGGCTTGAATTTGGCAATACATGTATTTGCAACATTTGCTGGTAATTGATCGCATTTTACTATATTTTGACAGGCTTTGTCCTTCTGTCCACCTGTCTGTTCGTCAGGGCATAAACATGTATCTCAGTCATAACAAGTATGTTATCGGATCTGAATGATATTTGATATGGATGTTCGCCACCACTGCTTTCAAAAGAGGGGCAAATGATGTTCACATTTTCCATTCTAGAGTTATCCCTCTTTATTCATCTGGAATAATTATGATGATTATACATAAGTTATACATAAATTCTGGCTTTTGATTGGACGAAGTGCAATCAGATGCCAAGAGTAGTTTTGACCATTGGGAAGCAAGCAAACTTTTGCCTGGGCGATAGTCTTCGAACAATTACCCGCTTGCTGATGTCACGGCTGTTGTGAGAATTGTGGCAAGCAAGCAGTTCTGAAGAGTAGGCTTGCCACGATTATTCGATTAATCGACTAACCTTCGGCAGGTGTGGTAGTCGACGGTTATTTACTTTCGTCGACTAATCGCCCAAACTGGGGGGGGGTGTGCTGTTGGGTATGGTTGTGTATTTAAGCAGTACTATGCGCAAATACCATGCCTAGAAGTAAAAGTTAACAGTGTATGTATCACAATTTACCATCCGACAGCCTGTAGCCTACTGTCGCCACTTCTGATGCGGCTTCCTTTGATAACGCAGCCAACGTTTGGCGGTCATCTTCAAAGGGTTCGGTGTGCCTTTGATGTCGTGTTACAGACTTGCCACTGTTTATATATTATGTTTAAATGTAAACCTATCTTCCTATGGATCTGTAATTAGCGATCAACATATCCAAAAATGGACGACGTGCATGGGACTCATCTATATATATTTTTTTTTTTCAAATTTCATATTGTAAAACGTTCACCATTATTGATAATAATTGACAAAGTCACAAAATTCGCGGGACATGGAATGTTCAGTGTTACTAGACAGTTAATAACAAGTTGGTGTCATCACTTATTAGTGCTACATACATTACATTCTCCAACTTGGTAACGTATATACCCCCTCAACCCATTACCGCACTGCACGTATGGCAAGCATATGCACGGTGCGTTGCATGCACTTTGAATAACAGAACTAAAATAATGTGTCAGGTGACGCAATCGGTAGGCCTACACAATGGGATTTTCTGCAAACATAACTATAGTCCGTTTTCAATAAGTATGCGACAATTCCGCATGCTTTCATGTTTTGGCGCCGTGACCGCGATACATGTTCACGGGTAACATTGATTGACTGGACAGATTTTTAAAACAATTCTCGTCCGCGGCAATAGCGATGGGGAGGGCGTTTACCCGCTGCGTAAATTTGAGTTTAGGTGGCCGATGACGGGTGGGTGCCTCAGAATGACAACTAACCGTCGACTATAGCGGTCGATTAGTCGATTATGAAAACTCATAGTCGTGGCAACCCTACTGAAGAGCAAACAAATGACACATCGTGGTGAAGAGTTCTCGATATTATATACAGTAATGCTCTAATTAATCGACTTCTTAACCACAGCAGAATTATGGGTAACTTTTAAGGATTTAGTTGGAAATATGGCTTGTTGCCATTCATCGGAAAGCTCTCGGTGAGAGCTTTCTGATGAATGGCAACAAGCCATATTTCCGTCTAAATCCTGAAAAGTTACCCATAATTCTGCTGTGGTTAAGAAGTCGATTAATTAGAGCATAACTGTACCTTGAGATCACAGAGGGTCAAAATCTGGCAGGATTTTGCGAACTATCACCCGGGCTATAGTATTCTAACAATTTATCCACCCTGTTAACGTCATTGTTGGCACTTGGCAAGAATTTTGTCATCTACTATATATTTTGAGAACTACGTATATATATATATATATATATATATATATATATATATATATAGCCGCTATAGACTCCAAAACGGCTGGCTCGATTGAGCTCAAACTTCCCATCTAACGGTAAAAACCCACGGGAATGGTCGTCGCGGCGTTTTGGAGAAGCTCTGAGCAGTCATTCTCCACTCCCAATCATCAAAATCACCGTCCTCGGCACTTCGGGGTTAAGGCAGTCACACTCTTTATATTGACCAAATTTGGCGTTGTTAACCGAGTAACGCTCTTTATTGCCATCGGCGTTGCTGAACGGTCACCTATGCGTACGAAACAACGGATGCAAAACGCACCGGAACCGGAATGCATTTATCATGATTAAAAAGGCAGAATTAACTCATTGAAAAACAATAAATGCGTGTCGTGTGATTCTTATGTCTGTCGTTCCTAGGAACGGGGGAGATTTTCATCGAATCACAAAACGCACCGGAACCGGAATGCATTTATCTTGATTAAAAAGGCAGAATTAACTCATTGAAAAACAACAAATGCGTATCGTGTGATTCTTATGTCTGTCGTTCCTAGGAACGGGGGAGATTTTCATCGAATCACAAAACGAACGGAACCGGAATGCATTTATCTTGATTAAAAAGGCAGAATTAACTCATTGGAAAATAACAAATGTGTGTCGTGTGATTCTTATGTCTGTCGTTCCTGGGAACGGGGGAGATTTTCATCGAATCTTACCTCTTTTACGGACGGGGGAGAATTTCATCGGGTCAGTTTTTCCGCCCTAGGGACGGGTACGATCATTTCTCTTGATTAAAAAGGCAGAATTAACTCATTGGAAAAAAACAATTTAAATTAAAAAAAAAAATGCGTGTTGTGTGATTCTTATGTCTGTCGTTCATAGGAAGGGGGGAGATTTTCATCGGGTCAGTTTTTTCGCCCGATGTACCGTAAATCATACCTCTTTTAGGGACGGGTACCATCATTTCTCTTGATTAAAAAGGCAGAATTAACTCATTGAAAAAAAAAAAATTAAAAAGGCAGAATTAAAATATTTTTTTTTTTAAATGTCATGTTTCTGACCAACCACGCCAGTGGCGGGCTAACCTGCTAGTATATAATATAACAGCTATTGACTGCCTTGGGGTGAAATAGCGAGTATTTTCCCCCCGATGGTATCTTGTGAACAGCAAGCAGGACTTTGTAAATAGACACCACCAGGGGGGGGAATATTTCTCGATATTCCATCCCATGCCAGTCATTTGCATACTATTCTACCCCAAGGCAGTCAATATGTGTTTTATTATATACTAGATGAAACAGGCTCTCTTTGGGAGCCTTTATTCAGTGTCGGAGAGGCCTGTGCACCGTTTGTGCGTTTGACTGCTTGGGGCCATTTGTTTTTTTAAATATATTTTTTTTTAATTCAGCTCCTTGTTCAATTTAAGAAACTTTTGTTTTTAATTTAAGAAAAACAAAATGTTTAAATAAATTTTTTAAGATCAAAATTTTGAAAAACTAATGCCATAATAACCTCTGCCAGGTACCTTACCTCGGTAAGTATAATTCTTGTTATTATCCTTGATTTCACAAAGGGTCATACTGTCTTTGGTTGGTTGAAGCACCCACCGCGTGTCAGAGTAGTTTTGACCATTGCCTGGTGAGCAAAATATCTCCCGGGCTAGTCTTCAACCTATTTATCAACTTGTTGATGCCATGGTTGGTGTGAGGCGAGAATTTTGTCATATATAATAAAACACCTATTTACTGCCTTTGGGTGGAATACCGAGCGCTATATTCCCCATAACCCCCAATACATAATAATAAATAGTAATAAATATCACTAATTATAGTTCGTGTTCAACAGACGAATTTCCAGAACGGTAGTATGCACATGATCAATCACGTGATTGGAATCACGGAAGATATGGTTGATTTATAGGAGATGTTATTTCCATGTGAAAGCAGAAATGGTCGATCCGTTGAGATTGGTTCACCGTGAATTCACTTTGTTGGTGTTGGAGACATATAAATAATGAATGGTCACGCATCTGCTGCATAAATTTGTCTAACATGCATTCTATATATCATAGTGTATATGCGACTTTTTAGACATTAACTATATGCCACCAGTGGTGTGAGTAATCACCGCCCGGGCACCCCTATGGGCCCGTGGACACTATATCTCGACATCATAAGGTAGCGACATACCACCTGGGGGAAACCTAGAACATTTTACTCCCTCGCTTGTCTCCGGCCGGTGTTATTATAACCCCCGCAAATGCTGATATTGACTAAGAGAGCTAGTCCGGGTGTCTTCGTGTGGTTTCTGACAGTACATATTGATGATGCACAGTAGTGCAATACCACCTGAATGTGACTTCCAAATGTTGACTCGCTGACGCGTCCACGGCCGATGTTATTAACCCCTCAAAATTCTGTAAAGTACCATACAAAAAAAAAGAGCCCGGGACCGCCCTGGCGCCTCCATGCACCCGTGGACACTATATATCGACGTTATAAAGTAGCGACATACCACATGAGATCAACCTAGAAAATGTTACTTGCTCGCTCGTCTCCGGCCGGTGTTATTAACCCCCGAAAACGCCGATATTTGCTAAGAGAGCTATACGAGCCTGGGTGTCTTCGTGTGGTTTCGGGCAGTATATTTTGATGATTCACGGTAGTGCAATACCACCTGAGTGTGACTTCCAAATATTGATTCGCAGACGCGTCCACGACCGATGTTATTAACCCATCAAAATCCGATAAAGTACCGTATAAACAAAAAGAGCCCGGAACCGCCCGCCCCCCCCCCCCCCCCCCCATGGGCTCATGGACACTATATATCGACGTTATAAAGTAGCGACATACCACATGAGATCAACCTAGAAAATTTTACTCGCTCGCTCGTCTCCGGCCGGTGTTATTAATTAACCCCCGCAGATGCCGATATTGGCTAAGAGAGCTAGCCCGGGGAGCCCGAGTGTCTTCGTGTGGTTTCGGGCAGTATATTTTGATGATGCACGGTAGTGCAATGCCACCTGAGTGTGACATCCAAATATTGACTCGCTAACGCGTCCACGGCCGATGTTATTAACCCCTCAAAATCTGGTAAAGTACCATAGAAACAAAAAGAGCCCGGGACCGCCCGGGCGCCCCCATGAACCCGTGGACACTATATCGACGTTATATAAAGTAGCGACATACCACATGAGATCAACCTAGAAAAATTTACTCGCTCGTCTCTGGCCGATGTTATTAACCTCCGCAAATGCCGATATTGGCTAAGATAGCTATACTAGCCCGGGTGTCTTCGTGTGGTTTCGGACAGTATATCTTGTCCACCTGAGTGCGATTCCAAATATTGACTCGCTGAATTTGAGGGGTTAATAACATCTGCCGTGGACGCGTCAGCCATTCAATATTTAGAAGTCACACTCAGGTGGTACTACCGCGCATCATCAAAATATACTGTTCGAAATCACACGAAGATACCCGGGCTCCCCCGGCATCACATAGCCAACATCGGCATTTGCTGGGTTCATAACGGGTGCAAGATGTTCCGGCACCTGGTTTTCTGGACGTTTCGGTACCTGGGTTTTCGGCACTTGGTTGTTTCGGCCCAGGTGCTTGGGCGTTTCGGCACTTCACCGGAGACATTTCGGCACTTGTTTCTGTTTGTTTTCTTTTCATATATGATATTGTCTTTGCTGTTGGTAGCATCGAACGTGCAGCAGCGGAATTTCCCAATATGAATACCGACAGGCCAAGAGACAACAAACGCCAATCAACTTTACTTGTTCGTCATGCCCCAACCTGCATGGTATATATATTGGTTTCAACTTGTTCTACCGTGGGTATGGGTACCCAACCATTTTGTGCGTTCGGCCGCTGCACTATTTATATGTGGTGCAATTTTATAGAAATATCGTTATTGTTGTCCCTTTTATATATCGCGAATAGATCGGATGGTCTGTTTTGAGAGCTATCATGTTATGACGTAGGAGCTATCGACCAATTTGATTCTCACATCGACATGACATCAACAGCCCCTTGATATAAGTGTCTGGGCTTAAAACTCCTCACTCGGTGCAGTGTGTTTGAGTATACTATATAGTATCAGGTATTGATGGACCTCTTATATATCGGGAACCGACAGGGCTATCTGTTCAGAGAACTATCATAATATGACGTAGCGAATCGACAAACGGAATTTTCAAATCGACACCACACCACCAGACTCTTGATTGAAGTGCCTGGACTTCAAGCTTCTCCCCCTCGTGCAGTATGTGAGTATCTTAGCAATATCAGTATTGATGACCCTCTTATATATCGCGAACAGACAATGTTGTCTGTTCAGAGAGCTATCATAATTTGAATTGACCAACATAATTTTCACATCGACGCCGCAGCATCAGACCCTTGGTAGAACGACCACATATCGATATATATGAGTAAACAATTGTGCATCTTGAAATACGCTGCGTTAACCCATGCTATACTGAATGGATTTTCTCATTCAGCATAGTCTTTTATTACACTCCTATGTGCGATTTCCATTGAAAACGCAGTTCCTATATATATGATGCTACTGCTAACTTCATGTGTCGCATTTAACCCTACATTGTCTTCCCAATACGATAGGAAGACTGGATTTGTTCTGGCTTTCCATTTGCAGTTTCGATGAAGACTTGAACATCCATCCAGATGAATAATATATCGTTCCAGTGCATGATTTTATGGTAATATTTTAGAAATAGCATGATCAAATTATGATTATTTCGTCAAGAATATACTAATAGTATAGCATAATGATGATATGAATGCGATATTATTCACAAAACAGAGGTCGACTGTTTATAGTTTCTCGCAAAAAAGCGCAGTCGATTGTTTATAAGATGAGTCACGATATTTCACCATTTCCTTATTTAGATTCGCGCGCTTTACGTCGGTTGTAAAACTCCTAATTTGGTGCGCTTATAACTCACAATACGATTGATCGTAATATTCCTTATTTAGATTCGTGTGCTCTACGTCGGTTGTAAAACTGCTAATGTGGTGCGCTTACAACTTACAACTCACAATACGATTCATCGTAATAATCCGTATTTGGTATGTATTACCATATATATGCTAGTAGAAAATACCAACTGGATTGAAAAATATTCGTCTCTTTACGAGAACAATTATATTATGTACACGTTTTCTGTCTGATCATTTCCCAACCACGAAATAATGTGGATTAATTAGCTTCATATTGAGCTGCTCGTGGGTCGAAAAAAATAAAATTTGGTGTGATTTGAATGCGATTATTGATTGCGCCAATAATTTTATCTACGCATTCCACAGCGCAACGGGACATTTTCATTGGACAATACGGTAGTTCCCAGAGTTTGTCTATAAACAACCGTAACGTAAATTTGTTTTATGTTTGTTTACATAACCAAGGGTACAAATATGACAATAACATGCAATCTATGCGATATTTTTGATTAGTATAAGAACAATTAACTGTCTATTATATAATATTATTTCTGTTTATGGCGGTTTTAGTGGATGTGACTATTTAAAAACCTATATCCACACGAAACGCCGCCCGTGCCTTTAAGGGCACAGCACAACACAATGCCATTCAATAGCAGTTCTGTTTCTTCGTGGACAGAACGATTTAGATATAACTACGAATATCCGTCTCTGAGTTCTACTGTTTGGCTATGACTCACGGTGGAAGCCTTAGAGTGTCAATTATCTCCAGCAAACCACATCCACGGGGCAGGTACGTGTATTGTTAAATATAAGGTGTGCCATGGAAACTTCTATTGGATTATACCGGGCGCATTTGCGCCGTCAATAGCTAGTAGCACACGACTTGAACAGTCGGTGAGAGGATCATACCCAGGACTGATATAGTGCCGTGAAATCTACCCTCCATATTGTTTCTTCTCAAACGATTCGTTTGTTTTTTTTGGAGAACTATACTGCGTGCAAATATAAACGAACAATGTCTGCTGACTATATGACAATATTGCTGCGGTGCTTGGCTAATATCCTCATTGGTGAGTTCATTGTCTGCTTAAACGGACATGGCTTATCCGAGCTTCCAAATTTTTTCTTCGTAATTTGGGAGGAGGTAAAAGATATGTTGATAAATACATGAAATATTTGATATACCGGCTTCGTATGCTCTCAAAAGTACTTTTCACAGAACTGAACAAACGCTCTTTATTTCTGCAATATCAGGAATACACTAACACGAAACCCTCGTTTATGTGCCATGCCGTGCTCATGGATGTTCCTTGTTTGGGACCAAACACCGTGCGTCTTTCTGGGACATATAATGGCCGTAGAAAGGTATATCAAGTAATTATCGACCTATTTCGATACCGGGAAAATTTCAAAAGCGAATATTATTAGGTGTAATTTAGAGCGCAAACCGCCATGTGGCATTAACATAATATTGAAACATGCAATTAAACATATATTCGCTAATTACTTCTCTTTTTTTACATTCCAATATAATAATAGATTTATCGATAAATACACGAATCACTACTTACATACATGTACTCTGTCAAGAGTTGTCCAAGTTACAGAAAACCGTTATGTCTTTTTAACCCTTCTATGACTGCAGCTTCCTGAAATTTTGCGAAAAACATGTGCCAATGCATTCTCTTATATATGCGAGTTTCCCCATATATAGGGAGCCTCGCATATATACGAGAATACATTGGGATAACAATTTTTACCTTGACATTGTAAGCGAGTGCATTCTACATTTTATATGCGAGGCTCCATATGGGAGACTCGCATATAGAATAGAATCCACTGGCACATGATCTTTAATGCTGAATCAGCGCAGATCCCATCACGAAAGGGTTAAACTGTATGTGGAATCGCTCCTTGTTTTATCTTATATGAGAACATTAGGAACAAATGCTATTCGTTATTTTGCATGCTATAGCTCAAAAGGTCAATTTTTCTTTTCAAAGCAGATAGTTCTATCAAATATATTACTGTTCTCGAGACATTCCGTACATGTACATGAACATGTGCATTTATTTGTCTATTCAGAATCCTGGCATTAACAAAGTCTGCATGGTAGATCTTATAGATTGAATATTTGGACAAATTGGAGTTAAGGCCATAGTATTATATTAACGTTAGTTATTGTGATATTACATATGTTTCGAGCATTATGTGGACCGAGCGGGCATTTTAATATGTTCGTGAGTTTCTGAGGTCAGCATTGAGCGTTTATTCTCATAACTTTGGCGGATATGGCGGATATGAACTTCTCTATATCCGGCATATATCATATGCTATGGGCCTGTCCACGCCTACTGTTCCATACAATATATATAAGTTTTCATAAACAATCCATATATGTAATGTTAGATTACAATTGAATTCTTATATAGTAGTTCCCTGCCTGTTGGTTGATATGGTATCTGAACACAGTAAGCAACACCCTCCAAAATGGAGGAATAATTAGTCCAGGAGATATTGGTCGACCTCTGCACCCCCCTAGGACTTAACTTCACCCCACTAATTTTCTTCCTTAAGGTCTCCTCTAATTTTTTTCACTTGTTAATAAGACAAAAAAGTGGCCGCAGAGACTCCAGACAAGATGGCGTCCATTTTTTTTTAATGCACCAGGTCTCTTTGATCGCCATTATAGTAAAGATGATAGCACATGCGGCAGCATGCGGTCCTGTTTTCTGCTCGATTCGTTATGCTAATATACAACCCTTACAAATTAGCCAAAAATCCGACACCAGAATCCAATATGGCGGCCAAGATTGCCGCCGAAATGTGAAAATATGCTATTTTTCTGTCATGTTACCACCTTTCGTTTGTCTCTGTGGGAAAATGTTAGAATTTTTGCATCATGTTATACATTTATCATATAGAGGAGTCATTGGCAAACACATGGGGACCATAATATGCATTCATTGCGAGATATTTTTGTCCGATATCACGTTTTCCCAAATGCCGTTATCATAGGTCAAAGCCGAATCTCCGTTAATAACGCGATGTTATGTTTCGAATCAATGAATGTTATTGCTATTATAACAACACCCATGCATATATATTTGCAGGAGATACTCGAGCTAGGATTCCTCTTATACCTGAGTTGAGGAATATTTACCCAAATATAAGATGGCGGCCAAAATGGCCACCAGAAATAAAAAATCGCCGAAAATCGCTGATTTTAACATCAGTGAGCATTATTGTCATGACAACTCCACACCTGCTTACTATTGTAAGTTGGGAACACTTTGGCGAAGAACTTTCCTTGTACCATATCCAAATAAAAGTCCCCCAAATCCAAAATGGCGCCCACAATGGCGGACAGATTTTGAAAAATCACAGAAATTCCCTCATATTCACATCATTGGGCATTATTGTTGAGACAACTCCATCCATGCGTACAGTTGAGTTGGAAATACTGAGGTGAAGTAATTACCTTACATCTCATGCAAGAAATTGTTTTCCAAATCGAAGATGGCGGCCAAAATGGCGACCGAAATTTGAATACACGCCTACATTCCTTTACTTTCTTAGGATGGGCGTTATTGTTTCGCGATTTCTACCCACCATTACATGTTGATATGTATGAATTATTCATTAAGGGTTGGCAAGTGATACTCACAGTCAATATGGCGGCCAAACTGGCGGGCAGAAATTGAAAAGAAGCCGATATTATCACATACTAATTTCAACTTTTTGTCATAATATTGATTTGTATAAACGAAACGGTACATAATATAAGCCATCTATTAGTTCCAATGTAAGTCGTAGCCTTTTGGAAGGATGAAAACCCACAATCGCGATGTGGCATTTCAAAATCCATTCTCCACTAAGGGCTCATATATACTGGCCGTAACCGTATATGGGTGCGCCGAATAGTCATATTATGACTTCCAAGAATCAAAACAACAGTACCTGAACTTATTCTGAATTGCCACATTCAGCATTATCTAGACTCGTTTCCGTCTCTTCGTCAGATTAATCTATCTCACTCACAACAACAGTTCACTACTTTTCTTTGTAGAAGGGTGCCACTAATCGGAATGTTTCAAACAATACATATGCCGGTGTCCAGCTCACGTGTTTGTATCGAAAGCTTGGAATTCTTAGCGAGCTTCATTCGTGGTATAGCTTATGGTATAATTAAGATGCTACATATGGGGTATATGCGTCATCTTGTGCGATAGACTATAAAGGTATTCGGTCGATGCGTATACTAGCTTTCAGAAGGACCTATCTATCTGGGTATTGTCAGCTTTGGTGACCTAATGGGGATAACAACGTGTACACCTGGTGATTTTCCCAAACAGCCACTTCTCAATATATGGTTCATCAATTCACACATACCCATCTAATGCACTGACGTACCCGGACAACTTCTGTATTTGGCTTCGAATGTTGAAAGCCCGACATTTGACGGATGCATTCTGCTAAGGCGTAGAAGACCATAATGCATAATATACCCAAACTCCTTGAACATGATCATAAGAACAAGCTTGTTGGCGTCCAGCAATCGTCTCACCGAACAGATCCAAGCAGATGATAACAATACACACGGTGCTAGTTTGTGGGTATGTGTCATGATAGTGGAAATGAAATTGGACCATGACTGCACCGCCCCTTATTTTGTTATGTTTTAGATTCAGACTGGATCTCATGTGTGGCTTTGCTTTCCTTGTATGCTAAGATGGTATGTTCCCATCCGTTTGGAAGCCGTTCTTAAACAACTGTACCAGGAGTATGCAATTGGCTACTGCTGTATAAGCCCCACCACGACTGGGGTGTAGTCTTAACGGCGATACATTTGATAGTTGGTTGATATGTCATACTCACGCTGGGTGGTATGGTTCAAGAAAGTACAAATGTCATCAACAAAAGGGTGAAATGTTCAACGCGAAGAACACCCAGAGGAATGTTACGTTGATGAGCTCTTGCATTCAGTTCAACAAACGTTGGTACACCAAGTGAGTTCTTGGTAACATCACCATTGCGACCATTTTCCTACATGAGACATTAACTTCTATATTCTAAAGTTATATATCTAAAGCTATATGATCATAAAGGTCGCGTTCCCCAACGTCCACAGCCATTGCCATCGAGACTGTAAATTGTTCTTTAAATACATAGTGAAATAAATGCACCACAGTTCCTGACATTTTCTTGAATAATACCGCCCATATACTGACACTAACCCCGAGAGAGGATAACAAAACACGCATACATTCATGCTATAAAGACATTATCCTTTAGTCCATCCGACTGTTTTGAGGGAGCCTAGCATAGTATTATCCAGACAAAAATGTACGTAGTTGAATCAGAAAGGCTTCGAAACGAATGTGGAAATACAATCTTACCACACCAAATAAAACCGACACGCATGACATTCGATATCTTAAACATGCACCAGGTGTAGGGGGTGTATACAGTGGCCCATTTCATTCCCAATATCATGGCGCATGTCCACAAACTAGCACCGCGAGCATTGTTCTTCTCTGCTGGGAGATATTCGACGAGACAACTGCGTGGCGTCACACAGTTTGCTTCGGATAATGGTTAAGAAGTGTGGGTAGTCTGTACACTAGCGTCTTCTCCTTAGCAGATAGACATCTGTCCAAGGGAATGAGACAGCTAGCAACCTTCGAAACACTGTCGAAGTTGTCCACATATGCCAATGCGTTCGCTGAGTTTGTGAGTTGACGAACCATCTATTGAGAAGTGACTAGCTAACTGGTTCGCCAGGTGGTCATGTCGTTATCCCATGGGGTATGAGACACACACATAGAGATGACCTTCTGTACGCTTGTATACTCATCGGCCATATGCCTTCCTAGTTCAAGATGACGCACAAATATCATAGTTAGCAGATATTTAAAATCGTAAGCTAGACACCGGAAAATGAATTGTTTGAAACGTTATGATTAGAGGGACCCTACTCCCAGGAAGTGGTGAATACGTTGTCGATGTGAGCGACCTAGATTTATCAGACAAAGAAATGGAAGCTGGTCCAGATAATTATGGACGTGACGTGGCAAATCAGAATCTGTTATCAGGTAATTGTTCTGATATAACTATTCGGCGCACCTACGCTTACGGCCATTATCGGTGCTAAGTGGAGACTGGATTTCGAAATGCCACATCGCGATATTAATTGTGGTTTTTCATCTTTCCAGAAGGATACGAGCTATGTTATGCGTTTTGATACCTTAAAGTTGAACTAGTAGATGGTTTATGTACAGTTTCGTCCATGCATACCGATATTATGACAAAAAGTTGAAATTAATATGTGAAAAATATCGATTTCTTATCAATTTCTAGCCGCCAATTTAGTAGCGATCTTGGCTGTGAGTATCAATTGCCAAACCCTAATGAATACTTCATGTCACTATTCCATATCAACATGTAATGGTGGATAGAAATCGCGAAACAATAACGCCCATCGTAAGAAAGTAAAGGAATGTAGACTTGTTTTCAATTTTCGGTCGCCATTTTGGCCGCCATCTTCGATTTGGAAAACAATTTCTTGCATGCGATGTAATGTAATTACTTCACCTCAGTATTTCCATCTCAATTGTAAGCATGGGTGGAGTTGTCTCGACAATAATTCCCAATGATGTGAATATGAGGGAATTTCGGTGATTTTTCAAAATCTGTCCGCCATTGTGGGCGCCATTTTGTATTTGGGGGACTTTTATTTGGATACGGTACAAGGAAAGTTCTTCGCCTAAGTGTTCCCAACTCACAATAGTAAGCAGGTGTGGATTTGTCATGACAATAATGTTCACTGGTGTTCAAATCGGCGATTTTCGGCGATTTTTTATTTCTGGTGGCCATTTTGACCGCCATCTTTGATTTGGGTAAATATTCCTCAACTTAGGTATAAGAGGAATCCTAGCTTGAGTATCTCCTGCAAATATATATGCATGGGTGTTGTTATAATAGCAATAACATTCATTGATTCGAAACATTACATCGCTTTATTAACGTAGATTCGGCTTTGACCTATTATACCGGCATTTGGGAAAACGTGATATCGGACAAACATATCCCGCAATGAATGTATATTATGGACCCCATGTGGTCGCCAATGACTCCTCTATATTATAAATGTATAACGCAAAGATGCCAACATTTTCCCACAGAGACAAACGAAAGGTGGTAACATGTCAGAAAAATAGAATATTTTCACATTTCGGCGGCCATCTTGGCCGCCATATTGGATTTTGGTGTCGGATTTTTGGCTAATTTGTAAGGGTTGTATATTAGCATAACGAATCGAGCGGAAAACAAGACGGCATGTGACATCATCTTTACTATAACGGCGATCAAAGAGACCTGGTGCATTTAACAAGTGAAAAAAATTAGAGGAGACCTTAAGGAAGAACATTACTTGGGTGAAGTTAAGTCCTGGGGGGGGGGGGGGTGCAGAGGTCGACCAATATCTCCTGGACTAAATAACCCAATCAAGGAATAATAGCCCAATCAAACATTGGATAATCCACAGGTCACTGACATAAATTTAGTCATAACACTAAAGCACCTATTTATTGATCGCATGCACCGTTACTGGCTGGCGCCGCCTGTGGTTTGGGTGGGATGCTCCAATCTGAACCCCCTAATGAATTTGAAATGAAGATATGTATAGGTTATATGATTATATCGTGGTGATACTCGTATACGAGAAATATCCACGAATCTTTGACGAGTGACTATGTAATGGATAATATTCGAACTTCGAAGCCGAGGGGATTCGGTAAAAGAATAGACGAGGTGCTTGCGCCGAGTCTATATATTCTTGACCGAATTCCCGACGCTGAGAATATTATCTAACTCAAAACCCAGCCATTGAATTGCAATTGGAGCCAACTATCCATTTGGTCTGGTCCACAGCTCTGTCTTGATTACCTGAGTATACACCCACAGTTCAGCACGGACAGTTATTGTTGTCCACGGCGAAAAGAAACACGTTTCAATTATTATTTAATTCGAATTAGGGACTCGCCAGTTGAGGGACGTTTCCTCCGAAGTTTGCCGTTGCGCTATGGATTCGGCCAGTGTATGTGAGCAATATATTGCTATCCAATTGTATTTGTTTATTGTTTTTCTTTCTTGATTTAAAGATGCCCCATCCAATTCGACATCAAATAAGTTAACATTCCATAAGAATTTATCAGGCAATAAAACATGAAAATTAATGGTCGTTATACATATGCATAACCAATACAGCACCACGAGAAACATCCAAAATAAATGTGATCAGAGTGATCATAAATAGCTTATTTTCGAAATTTCTCTTCAATTGTCATCGTTCGTTGGTAATGAAGTAAACACGCTTTTTATAAAACGTGATTTTTTCGAATAGAAGTATTATAGTGCCCAATCGTATGGGGTATCTTGAATTATCAGAAAGACACCTACATGTACTAGCTTGAATTTTAGGTATCATGCTATGGTTTATACACAGGGACGTGGCTAGATATTTCCTCAGGCCATCAGATAATGGCGCAGAGAAACTAAACACAAAACAATACATTTTACAATATCAGTCAACAGTGTGAGAATGAACAACATACACATTAATATATAAAATTAGACAACATGCGTTAGCTATATGCGGATACAATTCGGAGTTCTTTACATACATATTGTATGAATCTACATAATTTCCTGTTAATTGACATTTTAGTATTTGAAAGTAAAATTCTGAGTTTAGACATGCTCGGGCATTGTCGATATGATCGATGTATCAGCCTGTCGCTTTCTTTGTCAAAATATGGGCACTGGAATATATAATGATATTCGTCTCCTAAACGGTCATGTTGGCACAATAAACAAATTCGGTTAGTTCTAGCTGTACTATTCCACCGACCGGTTTCAATAGGCAAAGGGTGATTACTTGTTCTAAATCAGATTAGAGTTATTACACACGAATTATCGCACTTAGATATGTAGCTTTCTTTTTCAAATTCCCGTTTCAGAAGTTTGTACAAATTTCCTCTAGTCTATACACGCATGCCATTCCTGGATATATTGGTCTTTTAACTTCCTGGTCAGGGCTGTTTCCATTTTTTTAATATCTATTTCGTGATTTCGATTTAGCCAGATGTACGACATCCCACACTTATCAAGTGTACTTTTGATACTTTTAATCCAGGAAGGCTCGAAGAAAGATTATTCGTGTAGGGTGCATATAGGTCTATATATCTTGTGACTGAGGGTACTTCCTTGTTTATTCACCAACTTGGCCCAAAATTTAAACATGCGAAGTTGTATATCAATTTGTATTGGATATCTGCCTAGTTCTCCGTATACATGTACCATGTAATTAGGAGTTGAAGTTTTAAGATTTAGTAACATTTTACAGAATTTAAGGTGGAGCCGTTCTACTAAAGTATTATTCCCATCTCCCCATATTTCCGATCCGTAGATAAGTAATGGTAGAACTATCGTATCAAATAAATATAGTTGTGCATCAATCGAGAGTTTATTCGCTCTTCCTATTTTTAGAACGTCATACATAGCTATTGTGGATTTTTTAACTAACTGTTGTTTAGCCTCGGTAAAACTGCCGGAGCAATGGAGGTTAATGCCTAGATAATTAAAAGGTCTGACATTTTCTAGCTCTGTACCATCATAAATGATTTTTAAATGTTTAGGAGGTCCCCTTTTTGAAAAATACATAACTTTAGTTTTATTTATGTTAACCCTCAGTGTTCACAAACTGCATTAGTCACTATAAAGCAATCAAGCTGGTACTGAAGATCCTTTTTAGTTTCCGAAAATAGTACCGTGTCATCAGCATAAAATAACACAAATAGTCTAAGATAATTATCTATTTTTTTCTTCTGCATGCCTCTCGCGATATGTTTTCCATCCCTTTAATATCAGCATTTAATAGAAAATCTGTAAGATTGTTGATGTAGAGGGAGAACAAAAACGGTGAGACATTATCTCCCTGTTTAAGACCAATCAAAGAGGGAAATGTGTAGGATCTCTCTCCATTCTTAATAACTTTAGATTTAATATCGTTATACATATTAACTATAACCCTATATATCTTTCCAGTGATATCATTCTTTTTCATTTTGTAACATAATGCATCCCTCCATACAGTGTCGAAACCGTTTTCAAAATCGATAAACTCCCAGAATATTTTCTTCTTTTTAAATTTGGCCATTTCACACAGAGAGCGTATTATATAAAAAGGTTATCGAGTGTGGAATGGTGCTTTCTGAAACCAGTCTTATTCTCATGCAGTATATTAAGATTATCTGAATGTTGGCGGAGTCGTTTGTCTAGAAGTGCCGTGAAAAGCTTCCCAAAACAGATAAGTATGGTAGTACCCCTGTAGTTTCCTGGGTCCGACATACTACCTTTCTTCTTATATATTGGTATAATGGAACCCACAAGCCAATCATCGGGAATAAAACCAGTATAGAAAATTAAGTTGAATAGTTTCAAATACAGGGGCATAAGTGTATCTGCAGAGGCCTGTGTGTACTCATTCTTAACGCCGTCAGCATCGGGTGTTGCTTTGTTAGCTTTCAGTCCTTTAATGCACTCGGATATTTCAACTTCTGTGAATGGAGCATTTATTCCGGTCGACTGGTCTACATCTAATGAAATTTGTGTTGATTCAGGTAATTTTCCCGACTCAGTATGGTCAATATTTGTGTTCATATTTTCAAACTGTCTAGCTAGTTCGAAGGTCGAAATATTGTTTTTCCTGTTTTTATTTCGTGGTTTAATTTCTCTCCGGTAAGAGATGCTATCATGTTTCCTCATTAATTCCTTTCTTTCTCGCTTAGCTTTTTCGTGATTTTTAATCGATATTTTGAGACATTTTTTATATTGCTTTTCCTTTCCCATCATGCAGTTCATGTTTATTTGCTTCATCTTTATATTTGAAATATTTCTTCGGGTTTTTCTTACTTCACGTCTCAACATTTTACACTCTTCCGACATCCAATTCGTAGGATTCTTATTTATTTTGCGATCTATTTGTACATTTTTCTGTCTATTGTATCCAAACGTGCGTGCGGCTGATGTAACTAATGTCTCGTTTACAATGCGTGTTAGGCGTTTGACTTCAGATAGCGTGCATAATTGGGATTCTATATTTTCGATAATTTCAATAGCCGATTTTACACTTTCATTATCGATATTCTGTATAAAATTGTGGTGCAAATTATTGTTCCACCTTTTCACCGATCGTGAGGTTTTATCAATCGGGGTTTTGACTTTATACGTCCGCGGTTTATTAGTTCGGTACCTGGTCGAAAACGTTAACGTTAACGGTTTATGTGCGTCTGAATACAGGAGACTGAATTCTTCAACTGTAAAATGTCTCACTCTGTTAAGAATTTTGGCAGAACATATAAAATAATCGACTACGGATGCTTCCTTGCACGTGACTCAGAGCAGTTTGACAATTTAATTTCGCACACCCATCCCCTTCCGGTTAGATGTTTCAAACTGAAAGGTATCATAACATTTCCAGTTAATGGACAATTCTTACATGACATGGGCCACCCCCGTGGTTAGCAAATTCCCATCAGTCCCATCGTATATGCATGATTTCCAACTATTCCCCCACCACGATGACCTTATATATTACCTTTAAGTATCACCCCCAAAAGTTATCAAATTGTCAGTGCACAAATGTATAACCTGTGTTATCTTTTCTTCGAAACAGCATACAATCGCGTAAATAGTACCTATATATCGCTCAATATATAGTTGATTATATAGTCATCAGCGACGTGACTAGAGGGCTCCGGGGATTTTCCGGCTGCATCCCGCCCCTTTTAACCAGGCCAAGCTCGCAATGTCGCGTAATTTCATTTGCTTCCTACCCCGTGGCTTAAATTGGAATTTCCTAACTGTACCTATTGTGGGGAGGAATCATAAAACAATTTGAAATATGAGCCTGAACACTGTAAAATCCTAGCATCTATATACAAGTATAATTCCATTAAAACTCAGGCCTCGGTTTGTTTTTTGTTTAAATTAAAAAAAAAAATCCGAACCTGACTGAAATCTGTAGTCTTAGAATATATATGTATAGGTCTAACTGCAGACAAATTCAGGCCGCCATTTTGTTTTAGTTTGATTTATTAGTAATTTGTTATTGATTAGTCAACGATTAGAATGACCATGGGCATTAAATAACACTCATGCGATAAATCGCTTGAGCATTCTGCCGGATAAGAGCCGTGTCAAGACAAAGGGCAAAATGCGGGACATTGAACCATCAGAGGCTGGCATGTTAGAATGACCCATGTATTATAGCACAATTGATATGTTCCACAAACAATACAATTTGTCAAGAGACATGAAAATGTATATAAGGCCTGTTCAAAAATAGTGGTCACAGTGTGCAGTCAAATATAGTTTCTTCTAAGATAAAATAAAACACAATCAGTAGCACATGAACATTTCAGGATCCTCCAATACTAGCACATGACAAGGATACATGTGCCCGACACAGAGGATTTCTTTCATTTTTAGAACAGACTCATAGCCTAACATAAATAATTTAAAATATCACATGTAGCTGATACATAGCTACATTACTTTTAAACTGGGAATAATTAGCCAGTTTAGCACCATGAACAGAGGAGCACCTGGACATTTGTTTAAAACATCTGTATCTTCGTGGAGATAAACAGGTGTTCTCAAAATATTAGTCTGACCGACTAGATTGATATATACATCTCTATGTAAAGCCAAATTGTCGTCTTTTATTTTTACGAACTAATGTTTTACGAACTGTGATGTTCATCTTTTCATCCCAATAAATATATTTAAAACAAAAACAAAACAAAACAAACAAACAAACGTCAATTCCAACCACGTCAACTGTATGATTGTAAAAAACAAGAGTTAACGTCTGAAGTACGATCAGTTGTAAATAATGACGAATTAATCGAGATAAACAAAATGACAATCGCTCTGACAAGGTGAGCCACTACTTGCAACCCATAAGAATGACGTTTTGTGATGCCATTTGGATATAAAATTTATGATAATGCGTATAACACTTTGAGCAAGAGTATATTTTCTATTCTCACCAAATATCCTCAGTTGAGGGTTTCACACCACTTTAACACTTTAACACTTTAACGCCGGGTAACCCTGCTAGTTACTCAGTATTTACAACTTAGCTTTTAGTCCAGGAGATATTGGTCGACCTCTGCACCCCCCCCCCCAGGATTTAACTTCACCCCACTAATTTTCTTCCTTAAGGTCTCCTCTAATTTTTTTCACTTGTTAACAAGAAAAAAAAGTGGCCGCAGAGACTCCAGACAAGATGGCGTCCATCATGGCGGCCATTTTTTTTAATGCACCAGGTCTCTTTGATCGCCATTATAGTAAAGATGATAGCACATGCGGTCTTGTTTTCCGCTCGATTCGTTATGCTAATATACAACCCTTACAAAGTAGCCAAAAATCCGACACCAGAATCCAATATGGCGGCCAAGATGGCCGCCGAAATGTGAAAATATGCTATTTTTCTGACATGTTACCACCTTTCGTTTGTCTCTGTGGGAAAATGTTAGAATTTTTGCGTCATGTTATACATTTATCATATAGAGGAGTCATTGGCGAACACATGGGGACCATAATATGCATTCATTGCGGGATATTTTTGTCCGATATCACGTTTTCACAAATGCCGGTATCATAGGTCAAAGCCGTATCTCCGTTAATAATGCGATGTTATGTTTCGAATCAATGAATGTTATTGCTATTATAACAACACCCATGCATATATATTTGCAGGAGATACTCGAGCTAGGATTCCTCTTATACCTGAGTTGAGGAATATTTACCCAAATCCAAGATGGCGGCCAAAATGGCCACCAGAAATAAAAAATCGCCGAAAATCGCTGATTTTAACATCAGTGAGCATTATTGTCATGACAACTCCACACCTGCTTACTATTGTAAGTTGGGAACACTTAGGCGAATAACTTTCCTTGTATCATATCCAAATAAAAGTCCCCCAAATCCAAAATGGCGCCCACAATGGCGGACAGATTTTGAAAAATCACCGAAATTCCCTCATATTCACATCATTGGGCATTATTATCGAGACAATTCCATCCATGCGTACAGTTGAGTTGGAAATACTGAGGTGAAGTAATTACCTTACATCTCATGCAAGAAATGGTTTTCCAAATCAAAGATGGCGGCCAAAATGGCGACCGAAATTTGAAAACAAGTCTACATTTCTTTACTTTCTTACGATGGGCGTTATTGTTTCGCGATTTCTATCCACCATTACATGTTGATATGGAATAGTGACATGAAGTATTCATTAGGGTTTGGCAATTGATACTCACAGCCAAGATCGCTGCTAAATTGGCGGCTAGAAATTGAAAAGAAATCGATATTTTCACATATTAATTTCAACTTTTTGTCATAATATCGGTATGTATGGACGAAACTGTACATAAACCATCTACTAGTTCAACCTAAAGGTATCAAAACGCATAACATAGCTCGTATCCTTCTGGAAAGATGAAACACCACAATTAATATCGCGATGTGGCATTTCGAAATCCAGTCTTCACTTAGAGCCGATAATGGCCGTAAGCGTAGGTGCGCCGAATAGTTATATCAGAACAATTACCTGATAACAGATTCTGATTTGCCACGTCACGTCCATAATTATCTGGACCAGCTTCCATTTCTTTGTCTGATAAATCTAGGTTGCTCACACCGACAAAGTATTCACCACTTCCTGGGAGTAGGGTCCCTCTAATCATAACGTTTCAAACAATTCATTTTCCGGTGTCTAGCTTACAGAAGGTCATCTCTATGTATGTGTCTCATACCCCATGGGATAACGACATGTACACCTCGCGAACCAGTTAGCTAGTCACTTCTCAATAGATGGTTCGTCAACTCACAAACTCAGCGAACGCATTGGCATATGTGGACAACTTCGACAGTGTTTCGAAGGTTGCTAGCGGTCTCATTCCCTTGGACAGATGTCTATCTGCTAAGGAGAAGACCATAGTGTACAGACTACCCACACTTCTTGACCATTATCCGAAGCAAACTGTGTGACGCCCCGCAGTTGTCTCGTCGAATATCTCCCAGCAGAGAAGAACAATGCTCGCGGTGCTAGTTTGTGGACATGCGCCATGATAGTGGGAATGAAATGGGCCACTGTATACACCACCCCTACACCTGGTGCATGTTAAGATATCGAATGTCATGCGTGTCGGTTTTATTTGGTGTGGTAAGGTTGTATTCCACATCCGTTTCGAAGCCTTTCTGATTCAACTACGTACACTTTTGTCTGGATAATAATATGCTAGCCTCCCTCAAAACAGTCGAATGGACTAAACGATAATGTCTTTATAGCATGAATGTATGCGTGTTTTGTTATCCTCTCTCGGGGTTAGTGTCAGTATGTGGGCGGTATTATTCAAGAAAATGTCAGGAACTGTGGTGCATTTATTTCACTATGTATTTAAAGAACAATTTACAGTCTCGATGGCAATGGCTGTGGCCGTTGGGGAACGCGACCTTTATGATCATATAGCTTTATATATATATAACTTTAGAATATAGTAGTTAATGTCTCATGCATGAAAATGGTCGCATTGGTGATGTTACCAAGAAATCACTTGGTGTACCAACGTCTGTTGAACTGAATGCAAGAGCTCATCAACGTAACATTCCTCTGGATGTTCTTCGCGTTGAACATTTCACCCTTTTGTTGATGGCATTTGCACTTTCTTGAACCATACCACCCAACGTGAGTATGACATATCAACCAACTATCAAAGGTATCGCCTTTACGACTACACCCCAGTCTTGGTGGGGTTTATACAGCAGTAGCCAATGGCATACTCCTGGTCCAGTTG
This sequence comes from Siphonodentalium dalli, assembly GCA_032622095.1. Taxonomy (NCBI): domain Eukaryota; kingdom Metazoa; phylum Mollusca; class Scaphopoda; order Gadilida; family Siphonodentaliidae; genus Siphonodentalium; species Siphonodentalium dalli. The sequence goes on along the minus strand of CP136065.1, from coordinate 178,914,808 downwards.
TTTAAGAACGGCTTCCAAACGGATGGGAACATACAATCTTAGCATACAAGGAAAGCAAAGCCACACATGAGATCCTGTCTGAATCTAAAACATAACAAAATAAGGGGCTGTGCAGTCATGGTCCAATTTCATTTCCACTATCATGACACATACCCACAGACGAGCACCGTGTGTATTGTTATCATCTGCTTGGATCTGTTCGGTGAGACGATTGCTGGACGCCTAACAAGCTTGTTCTTATGATCAAGTTCAAGGAGTTTGGGTATATTATGCATTATGGTCTTCTACGCCTTAGCAGAATTGCATCCGTCAAATGTCGGGCTTTCAACATTCGAAGCCATATACAGAAGTTGTCCGGGTACGTCAGTGCATTAGATGAGTATGTGAATTGATGAACCATATATTGAGAAGTGGCTGTTTGGGAAGATCACCAGGGTGTACACGTTGTTATCCCCATTAGGTCACCAAAGCTGACAATACGCAGATAGATAGGTCCTTCTGAAAGCTAGTATATACGCATCGACCGAATACCTTTATAGTGTATCGCACAAGATGACACATATACCCCATATGTAGCATCTGAATTATACCATAAGCTATACCACGAATGGAGCTCGCTAAGAATTCCAAGCTTTCGAAACCAACACGTGAGCTGGACACCGGCATATGTATTGTTTGAAACATTCCGAGTAGTGGCACACTCCTACAAAGAAGAGTAGTGAACTGTTGTTGTGAGTGAGATAGATTAATCTGACGAAGAGACGGAAACGAGTCTAGATAATGCTGAATGTGGCAATTCAGAATAAGCTCAGGTACTGTTGTTTTGATTCTTGGAAGTCATAATATGACTATTCGGCGCACCTATATACGGTTACGGCCAGTATGAGCCCTCAGTGGAGAATTGATTTTGAAATGCCACATTGCGATTGTGGGTTTTCATCCTTCCAAAAGGCTACGACTTACATTGGAACTAATATATGGCTTATATTATGTACCGTTTCGTTTATACAAATCAATATTATGACAAAAAGTTGAAATTAGTATGTGATAATATCGGCTTCTTTTCAATTTCTGCCCGCCAGTTTGGCCGCCATATTGACTGTGGGTATCACTTGCCAAACCCTAATGGATAATTCATACATATCAACATGTAATGGTGAGTAGAAATCGCGAAACAATAACGCCCATCCTAAGAAAGTAAAGGAATGTAGACTTGTTTTCAAATTTCGGTCGCCATTTTGGCCGCCATCTTTGATTTGGAAAACCATTTCTTGCATGAGATGTAAGGTAATTACTTCACCTCAGTATTTCCAACTCAACTGTACGCATGGATGGAGTTGTCTCGATAATAATGCCCAATGATGTGAATATGAGGGAATTTCGGTGATTTTTCAAAATCTGTCCGCCATTGTGGGCGCCATTTTGGATTTGGGGGACTTTTATTTGGATATGATACAAGGAAAGTTCTTCGCCTAAGTGTTCCCAACTTACAATAGTAAGCAGGTGTGGAGTTGTCATGACAATAATGCTCACTGATGTTAAAATCAGCGCTTTTCGGCGATTTTTTATTTCTGGTGGCCATTTTGGCCGCCATCTTGGATTTGGGTAAATATTCCTCAACTCAGGTATAAGAGGAATCCTAGCTCGAGTATCTCCTGCAAATATATATGCATGGGTGTTGTTATAATAGCAATAACATTCATTGATTCGAAACATAACATCGCATTATTAACGGAGATACGGCTTTGACCTATGATACCGGCATTTGTGAAAACGTGATATCGGACAAAAATATCCCGCAATGAATGCATATTATGGTCCCCATGTGTTCGCCAATGACTCCTCTATATGATAAATGTATAACATGACGCAAAAATTCTAACATTTTCCCACAGAGACAAACGAAAGGTGGTAACATGTCAGAAAAATAGCATATTTTCACATTTCGGCGGCCATCTTGGCCGCCATATTGGATTCTGGTGTCGGATTTTTGGCTACTTTGTAAGGGTTGTATATTAGCATAACGAATCGAGCGGAAAACAAGACCGCATGTGCTATCATCTTTACTATAATGGCGATCAAAGAGACCTGGTGCATTTAAAAAAAATGGCCGCCATGATGGACGCCATCTTGTCTGGAGTCTCTGCGGCCACTTTTTTTTCTTGTTAACAAGTGAAAAAAATTAGAGGAGACCTTAAGGAAGAAAATTAGTGGGGTGAAGTTAAGTCCTGGGGGGTGCAGAGGTCGACCAATATCTCCTGGACTATTTCTTTTCAATGTTAGAAATACATGCTGATTTCAACATTTTCTGGTATGTTCATGCTTGGTATGTTCAATAGTCCCTGTTCAAACTATCTCAAATATACTTATGAAGTTTTAGGCGTCCCATGCCCTTGCACACACACACCCCTGTCGGTAGGCCACTGATCTGAGAATGTTTAAATCTTCTATTTGCTGGCGCATATTTGCATCTTCTTGTCTCTTATTTGTGTTACTTATTCATACATTTTCTACATTCAAATCTTTCTTTGAAGCGTAGAGATGTGATCGTATATTTGTGTTCTGATTGAGCAGTTATGATTGTCCAGCCAATCATTGATAAGTGTGAAACGAACGCATGCAATGCTTGACCAGTCAAATATAAGTTCTCAATCAGATCACATATTTTCGAGCACATTTATTCGCTCCAAAGAAAGGTGTGAATATGGGAAATACACGCACGGTTTTAACAATAGAGATGCGATATAAACATTTGTAAACACAGAAAACCATCCCAAGATCGATCCAAAATTTCCACCGTCTATTTCTTCAGAATTTCATTTGTGATTAATAAACAAACAGCACCGGGTACCTTTGGGGCATCTTTTGTGTACTGAATTTATGTTGTTTCCAAACCAATAATATCAAAGAATATTAATATTTTCTTTTCAATTTAAATGTGTTTCATAATAAACCTCTCTATGTGCGATTTGCCATTTGTAACATCCTTGTAATTTGGCAGAAGTAGATAAATATTGTTTATTTCTGAGTAAAAGTAATTTCCGTTCCAGACACCCGAAATTCACTTTAATTTAATCTGGTTTATATGTTCTTGTTTTCCTAAGTCCCTTGGCTTCCTGAATTCGATATTTTCATGCTGTCCAACATCTCTTAAATGGTTCCTCTTCGGTCAACTATGGGATGTTTGTTATGATCACTGAACTGTCATCGGCCTGTTGAGGAAACACCCGAGCCTGCCTGGACACTATTCTCGTTTAATCCCCAGCCAAGTAGTTCATGTATTGAGCCGTTTTCCAGTCGGCCCATTATATTAGCTGGTCCCTACATGCTAACACGGGGCGACTGGGTGTAGTTTGTTCCAAGTCTCATACGTCACATATGCATATATATGTGCCTATTTCACAACTTCAAGCTTATAGTTTTACTGTTCAGTCATCACCTCATTTGAGGATTTTACGGTTCAACTATAGTATTGCCTAAATGTCAACAAAATCGGTGGTACGCTTTTGGAAAATACGACATCTGAATTATGCGATATGTAAACATTTAGACCTTAATTTACCCCGCATATCAACAAATCAGGCTTATTGTACTGGCGAGAGATGTTACTTAATAGCATAGATATCTATAAAATGTCAGGAAATCACTTCTCCCCGTCACACGCACTATAACATTTTCACGAGCGGCTACAAGCTGCGAGTGAAAATTCGATATTTATTTCCAGACACGAACAGGGGGGGGGGGGGTCGCGCACAAAAATTCCATATATAGGGCGGGGGTGGGTGGGTCATTTGGACCCGAAAAAATGCGTAAATGACCAAAAATGCAAATTTTTTCCTCCACTTAAAATCACTGTTTTTGTGCTCATGTAATCTGTTAATATCAACCATATGACACACTAGGCTATTTAAAACATACTAACCAGAACTAACTACCATTTAGGGGTGTATGTATGCTGATGTATGTCAAAATTAATGTACCAGATTTCGACGGATGAAAGATATATTATATACATATAAACAAATCATATAACAAACATTAAAACACAAGAACAAACATTTATAATATGCATATCCAAGATAGCCTTTCAATTGGATGTCAAAGTGTATGTTATAGCTATACATATACACACATGTGTATCCCTTTAAGGGTTTGAACAAAATATAAAGCTGAGTTTATATTGATGAATTCTGTGATGAATTTTGCAATTACTTTTGACAAATTTGTTTACTGATATAACATAATTATATGCTCAGACACGATCAGTCGACAATGCTTACATATAAGCATAATTATGAAATGATTACCATCTTCTGTTCTTAATCCACATAATGGATATTATTTGTTATCAAGATAAACTTGATGATACAAACAAAAATAACAATTCCACTATATTCCACTGGTTTAAAACTATAAAACAAAATAACTCATACAAAAAGTTCATACTATTTGGATAACAATATGAAAGCTTAGCCTTTTGTGATATTAATTCAACCACAATTATTCACAAGTCTAAGCAGTTACATACTGTACAGATACATGTAGTAAGGTAGTATATCTTGGAGTTCCAGTTATTTGACTGCCAATACATATGGTATTGTAAACATGACTGGGCATCTTATACCAGTGTTGCCATCCAACAAGACGGCTGATGATCTATATATGATCAATTGAATCTGGCCACAAAATGCAGCTAGGGTTATACATGAGGCGGTTGAAACGAGAACTTGTGATGTAGACAAATGTGAAAAAATGTGAATATATCAGCACATGGGCTCCCATAAGTGCCACATATACCACCAGTGAATGTCTAAATGTAGTTTAAAGGGTTTGAATACTATTTGTTGATTGTTGAGCTTTTAGGACTTAAAATTACTTAAAGCATCATGGAGAGAAAAAAAAAAAATTTGGTGAAGAAAAAAAAGGATCTTCGGCTCTTCGGACACACACCCACTCTTACATACGTGTTTGTAATTTTTTCCGTCCCCGCCTGATATGGATGGAAAAAGAAAGATGACCTTGTTAGTCATAAATAAAATGCATTGAAACACACAGCAAGAGTGGGTGGTGAAAATCTTGCTGTATTATCGCATTGTTGCAAGTAAATATGGGGCGCCGTTCTTCTAGTTATTATCTATTTTGTGATATTCATAATTCATTTTGTGATATCTGAAAAATGAATACATGATACCACAAAATCGAATATATGATATAACTAGAATGCACTCACTGGAGCTGCCTATACTTGCGCTCATCACACATTTGGCATGTTTTGTGGTGTCTTGCCAACAACAGTTTGAACCACGGGTGCTGGCCCCTCGTATGAGAGATCGATAAAAAATCTGGATATCAAATTTCAGTTCATCCATCGCTGAAATATTTAATATAGTTATAATAACAAAACACGAAGCTGTTGGCAGATGGATCGGTTTAGTGTCGGCGCACACGATCCCGATTGTCCCCGATTAAACCGGCTGCCGGGTAAATCGGGATCGTGTGAGCCTAACTTTGGAGCGGTTTTGTCGGATCCGATCAAACTGAGTTTGATTTCATCAGGAAAATCCGGCTCGTGACGATGGCAACGCGCGTATTTTGCTTGTCACATGACCGTCACATGACCAAAACCTCATTCAAAATGTCGGAATAGTTAGCGGCGACCGCTATTCGAAATTAAATCAAGAATTCTGATCGACCGATAAGGAACAACGGCTAGTAGACCTGTGGGCAGAAAATGAGTGCCTGTATAATAATCGCAACAAGAGGCGGCAGCTGTGGAAAGGTATATTACGCCAATTTACGGCTATTGCTCGTGACATCAATATATTATTAATATATTTATTTAGTTTATTATTAATAAATATTAGTCTTTAGAAATACATATTAATATAAATCACCATGACTAGCTATATAGTAACTGGCTAGATAGGCTGACCACACCAGTTGGCTATATTCTACAGTGACCATAGCATGCATATATTACCGGAGTGAAAATCCGACTCGTGTGCGCTGACCCCCCGATTTTATCGGGCCCGATTTACCCCGGTAGCCGGATTTAACCAAGCACAATCGGGTTCGTGTGCGCCGACACTTATAGCCTGGCGCAAGTAATAACATTGTAATCATTTAGTGATGTCAAATATTATATTTTATGACATCATATATTCATTTGGTGATATCACTTATTTGAATTTGTGATATCATATATTTATTATATACTTGCCCATGAATTATAAGGTTTTAGCAGTGAGATATAAGTGATATCCCACTTGTGAGACATCGATATCTCACTGGTATTATTGCGCCGTGTGGATCCTCATGTGTGTAGTCAGGTTATACTTCATAGTGAATGATTTCCTGCACACATCATGTACTGACATTCACGGGGGGCGGGCCATCGGCAAGTAACAAACTATATAATAAATACAAAATCTATACTTTTTGAGTGTTTTAAATGTGGGACTATTTTTTTGGGCGTAATGTGTCAGCTTGAAATTTCTGATGTATTGACATTCATTGGGGGCCTAAAGTATATAATAAACAGAATATCCACACTTTTTCAGTGGATATGGGTTAAATCTCATTCGTGATGACAGAACATTTGAATTTCCACTCGTGGAAATTCAATGTTTTGTCATCACTCATGAGATTTGACCCATATCCACTGAAAAAGTGTGGATATCCTCTATATATTCATTTTGTGATATCAATAATTCGGATGTAAAGACTATTTATTGACATCACTAAAATGCATTTAGTGATATTTAAAAATATTTATTGATATAACATGAATTTATGATATCACAAAATCGAATTATTGATATCACTATTTTTTTAAATGCTTTATATTTTGTGAAATCATATATTCGATGTTATGATATCTTAAATTCATTTTATGATATCACTAATTCGAATTAGTGATATTATATATTCATTTTGTGATAAATAAATACTAGTTATTTTATATCACATATTCAATTTATGATATCGATAATTCACAGATTGTCAAATGAGGTGATGGCTGAACAGTAAAACTATAAGCTTGAAGTTGTGAAATAGGCACATACAGTAATGCTCTAATTAATCGACTCCTTAACCACAGTAGAATTATGGGTAAAGTGAAAAAGTGTGGATATCCTCTATATATTCATTTTGTGATATCAATAATTCGGATGTAAAGACTATTTATTGACATCACTAAAATGCATTTAGTGATATTTAAAAATATTTATTGATATAACATGAATTTATGATATCACAAAATCGAATTATTGATATCACTATTTTTTTTAAATGCTTTATATTTTGTGAAATCATATATTCGATGTTATGATATCTTAAATTCATTTTATGATATCACTAATTCGAATTAGTGATATTATATATTCATTTTGTGATAAATAAATACTAGTTATTTTATATCACATATTCGATTTATGATATCGATAATTCACAGATTGTCAAATGAGGTGATGGCTGAACAGTAAAACTATAAGCTTGAAGTTGTGAAATAGGCACATACAGTAATGCTCTAATTAATCGACTCCTTAACCACAGTAGAATTATGGGTAACTTTTCAGGATTTAGTCAGAAATATGGCTTGTTGCCATTAATCGGAAAGCTCTCCAAAAAGTTACCCATAATTCTGCTGTGGTTAAGGAGTCGATTACTTTGGGCATTACTGTATATATGCCTATGTGATGTATGAGACTTGGAACAAATCTGGGGAGGGAGGGTTCTTTTCAAACATTACAAACACATGGGTACAATTGTCGGGAACATGTCTCTATTCCAAAGGTTCGCTATTCCGAAGGTTCACTATTCCGAAGGTTCGCTATTCCGAAGGTTCACTATTCCGAAGGTTCGCTATTCCGAAGGTTCGCTATTCCGAAGGTTCACTATTCCGAAGGTTCGCTATTCCGAAGGTTTTTGTTATTTTATAGGTTAATTCTATATTCTAAAGTATTGAGAGGGTTCTTTATCACGAAGACTCCATTTATGAAAGAAATAAATGTGATTTTGTTTGTTTTCGCGGGTTTCCTTGGGATTTAATGTCATTACGTATCACGTTATTCCTCAATACATATTCACTTCAAGCAGACCACACAATTGCTATGTTTCCATATGATTTAATGTCATTGCGTATGACGTTATATCTCAATAATAAGAATACGTCAGCTAAAGGTGGATTATAACAGTGGGGCTATAACGTTACTGAATAATGGAGCGCCATAACATTCTGCTCAGCAGAATATCGCTGAATAGACGGATATGAGATGAACTGCAATTGTGACTTTGTATTGACTTTAATGCCCACTTAATTTCCGAGTCACCTATTATTTTTGATAGTGCCTTGATATACGGTTTTAATAACAATCTATGCCATACCATATGATTAAAATACTATAATTCATCACCATTTGAAACGTCTGTGCCTCGGAAGATGCCCAATAAGAAATAGAAAACAGCTGAAATCATAAAGATTCCCCCGTTATGGCTCCCAGAACGCAACAGAATTCAAACTAAAAATGTATTTTCAATGAAAGGGGAATAACTCTATCTTTAAAATAGTTATTCCCCTCCATTGAAAATAATACACTTTGAGCAACAAAACCAGATGAAACTTAAGCACAAAAACACGTCGGTAACTCACAAAAAACATGTTTATAGTTTATTACACCGGATAAGTTGATAATACAATGAGAGCTTCCTATTTCAAATGGTGTGTAATATGACATATATTAGATATGTGATTTGGGGGTTCGAAAGGCCTGGGCCTTTAATGTTGACGTTTCTTTCAAGTACAGATTGCCAGTTCGGACAGACTGTATCTCTTACATGTAGTTTATTTCAGTCACGCAGTCATCGTGTTTTCAAATTTCCATAATAAACGATAAACTGATACTGTCTTCTTGCTATTAATAACCGACATCTGGGACAATTTGGGAATTAGAATGGGGTGTATAATTGTACTACATGTGAATACTAGCGAAAGTATTTTTCATTTCTCGTGTGGTTTTTGTGGGGGGGGGGGGGGGGGTGCAAATTTTGATTCATTTCTGGTTAAATACGCCCAGAATAGAAAAACGTCGGGATAGCGAACCTTCGGAATAGCGAACCTTCGGAATAGTGAACCTTCGGAATAATGAACCTTCGGAATAGGGAACCTTCGGAATAGGGAACCTTCGGAATAATGAACCTTCGGAATAGCGAACCTTCGGAATAATGAACCTTCGGAATAGAGAACCCTACCCCAATTGTCGAAGAGTTCCACTTTTTTCCATTTAAAGGGACTTAATGTCTTGGCATTGGTTAGATGTGAGAAATCTTAAAAGTAAACAATCAATTTTGATATGATCATTGTGGGTTATGCTATTGGACCATATTGCAAACTGCAATCCAGAATTTAATAATTGTAACCATTAAACTTGTTTTGTACAGGATTACTTTAGCATCAGATCAAAAACAGGATACTTATATATGTCTTTGGGTGGTGGGGGTCTATTGTGCCAGGGACCTGGGCAAGAAATGACATCAAACTGATTACCTTCAATGAATCAATAGGTACTGGCGAGGTAAAATAAACTTGGGTACGGATCAGACAAATTTAATATACAAAGTAGACTGTCACAGACATTGACAATGGTCACAAGATACAATTTCATCAAAATATATTTAAATTTGGGGGTAAAATTCTCCACTAAACAACACATTTGGAAGACAATTCTAAGTTTATTGTGACATAGAAGGGAACTTTACTATTAATTATGGCCCCATCCAATCTGATGGCATAAAACTATGAAATAAAGTTGTAGGTTTTTTAATGCCCAAAAATAAAACTTTTTAGCTCTACATTGTTAGGGGGAGACTAAATCCAGCCATTTATGCAGCCATCTGTTATATTCAACAGAAAATATCCAATAAAACAGTTAACCCTTTACCCAACAAAACGGCCAAAAACGCCCAAATAAAGCTTCAACAGCCTAAAATATCTTCGGTCTGTCTCAATAACACCATACAAATATGGATATCATTGGAACTGGTTCATTGACCACATTGTGATGGTTACAGTTATGACCTGTGCCAATGCATTCTCTTATATATGCGAGTGACCATAGGTCGCCTCGCATATATAAGAGAATGCATTGGCCTAAAAAAAATCCTTTTTACCATTTTTTCTTACATTCTTTAACAATTTTATAATTTTTTCTTACATTTTTTAACAATTTTTATAATATTTTTCTACATTCTTTGACAATTTTATCATTTTTAATATGTGTTAAGCCATTGCATTCTCTTATATATGCGAGGCGATCTATGGTCGACTCGCATATATAAGAGAATGCATTGGCACAGGGCCGTTCTGTTGGGTAAAGGGTTAATGAGTCAAGCCATTTACTTATTTTCATTATAATTACTAGTTTCATGTTGTTTATTTTTCACTCATCTCTGACTCAAATTCATTCATTTGTTGCATATTTTCTGTTGAATAGAGTAGGAGTCTCGGAGATGGCTTATACAATGGCTGCATTTAGGTATAGTCTACATTTAAATATTGACCTTCACTTTAAGATGGTATCTAATTAATAGCAGTTAATTTAAAAAAAATTTATTAGCCTGATTAAACAGAAATACATGCAGGCTTAGGAAATGTTTTGCTTAACTTGATGTCAAATCAAATGGAGGACCGCTAGTTGATCATATTCAGTAGGGATGAACATGGAATTGTCTTTCAAATCTACTGAATGTTCAACATACTAGTAAGATGATAGAAATGAAAGAAATTATACAAGAGTATGCAAGAGCTGTTTGATAGTTCTTTACATTATAAACACATTATAAATTACAAGTTTGACCTGTCAAAAGATGTGTTGAAAACAACATAGATAAATGAAAGAAGTTTATCTCAATGGAGGTTTTCAAAAAGAAGTGAAATTGTGAAAATATTCACATGACTTTACCAAAACATTTCAAGCATTTTAGACATTTTTTTTAAAATCCAGACTTAGATCCATGGTTTCCCAATCTAACAATTTTACTCAAAACATACTGTTCTCAAGGTCATGTCTATTAATTTCATGACTTTGAGATTCCCTCCCGAAGAGGCATGAATTAAAAAAAAAAACTATTTCATCAATGAATGTGCCATTTTCCATAATTTTGCAAGACTGTTCAATGCACTGGCACAAAAAACTGGCAAGTCATGGTCATTTATGTAGTGTCAAGTATAAATCCCTTTGATTGTAACACTGACACCGAACCTAATTTACATTGTAGTTGATGATCAATCCCAGAAAAGTCAAAATCAGAGCTTGTGATCTATGGAAACACTTAAGGCCCTTCCACACAGGGTTTGCCGCATGTATTGATTGAGTGATACGCATGGCAGGAATATGCGTCTTGGCGGTTTCTGTGGTTACACTTATGTTTCTGTTGAACTCAGGGTTTTTTTTGTTATTCACATATTTTTGTTTTAAATGACTGCATGGTGAAGTAATGCGCACTCAGTCCAAAACTGACCTAGACCGAAAACTGCTGTGCTTCCAGTGTCTATATAAACATTGCAAACGGCAGAATTTACTGAACAATCGCAGACTGATACATGCAGTATACGCAGATCCGCACTGCCAGATTAAGACACTGAAGTAATCCTGCGGCAGCATTTTCAGCATTTCGCCCACCGTGTGCAAGCACTCATTGCCTCCAGTGTATTCTAATTTGATGAACCGCGCAGCATGCCACACAGCAAACGTCATGTGGATGGGCTTTCATGATAAGAATGTATTAATAAAATGTGAAGTTACCCCAAACGAGGCAAATGAATCAACATTTAAATCTATTGCACTCCAGGTGCCACTGAAGCCAAATTGAAAAATTTCATTTTCATTCTACCCCCTCCCCGGTGCTGAAACTGTAAGCGTTCCACCTATTAGAAAATTGCAATAAAACGATTCGTGTGAATTTTGTATACATTGAGCTGTACCACTGGCTATGAAAACATTTCTATTAATGTGTACATGTGGTATATAAATATAAAAAAAACACACCCACACAAGCAGGTACAGTAATGCCCTAATTAATCGACTGCTTAACCACAGCAGAATTATGGGTAACTTTTCAGGATTTAGTCGGAAATATGGCTTGTTGCCATTCATCGGAAAGCTCTCGGGGAGAGCTTTCCGATGAATGGCAACAAGCAATATTTCCGACTAAATCCTGAAAAGTTACCCATAATTCTACTGTGGTTAAGCAGTCGATTAATTAGGGCAATACTGTATACAAAAATGATACATTATGAATGAGCATCAACTGACAAGAGAAATGAATGTCCATTAACCCTTCCATACGTGATACTTTCTGAAATTTTGCAAAAACCCTGTGCCAATGCATTCTCTTATATTATGCAAGTCTCCCATATAGTCCCATATATAAGAGAAAAGTATTGGCCTAACAATATTTACCTTGACAGACCTGCATATATATAAGAGAAAGCTCTGGCACATGATCATTAATGCTGCACCAGCACAGCTCCCGTCATGAAAGGGTTAAATCCTACAATAGCTGATGGTTTCAATTACTAGTAGTGGTATGGGAGAATACCGCTAAAGAGTTCTGACATGAACGGAAACGAAGATTAAACTCAAATACAGTAATGCCCTATATAATCAACTCCTTAACCACAGCAGAATTATGGGTAATTTTTCAGAATTTAGTCGGAAATATGGCTTGTTGCTATTCATCGGAAAGCTCTCGGTTTCCGATTCCGTATCCTGGATGGCAACAGTGTACGGTATGTAAGCGACTCGTACTAGTGACGTGAGTTGTGGAAAAACTCGTTTTGTTCTAAAAGCATTGATTTAAATGGGCAATTGGCATATATTATTTCTATTCTCTTTACACCATCCAACCATATTCATATGTCATTTCAAATCAACTGATATATTTCCGGAGGTTATGATGAAAAACACTTTTAAAATCGCTTGAATTCTATGAAAACAGCAATGTATTCGATTCAAGGCATATGTACAACCGGAGCTATTTGACACAGTGAATCATTGACGATGTAACACTTTGCTGTGGCGAATAATGATGTCAACTGTGCTATTTCATATGCGACACAACATACTGATAGTTCCGCTAGCAAAGTACCTTTTATTCAAAATTCTGTGAAATGAATTGTGTGAAAAATTGGTTATCACCACCCTGTACGTTCCCCGAGATTGGTATTCAAGTCAAGTTATCTTCTCTGGGCAGTCTATCGATGAGTCCGCATATCTCAGAAACCCATGTATATTCCCCACTCTGATATTTTAGAAATACATTGTACAATTATTACAAAGAACTACAAAAACTTCCATGAGTACTGTAGCACACTATAGATCCCACTTCCATGAGTAATGTAGGTCATTTCCGTAAGTACAGTAGGTCTCTTCCAGGAGTACTATAGGTCACTTCCATGAGTACTATAGGTCACTTCCATGAGTACTGTAAGTCACTTCCATAAGTACTGTGAGTACTGTAGGTCATTTCCATGAGTACTATAGGTCACTTCCATAAGTACTGTGAGTACTGTAGGTCATTTCCATGAGTACTGTAAGTCACTTCCATAAGTACTGTGAGTACTGTACTAGTAGGTCATTTCCATGAGTACTATACTGTAGGTCGGTCTTTCTCTGAATCCTGCAATGTGAAGTGATTACTAAGTCCGGGCACTTCTTTCACATTCCATAAGACACTCTCGCACCAGTATCCTCGCATGAACGATGCCTCGTTTCTGTCTTTCAATTGAGGTTCTATTGCCAGCATATGTCGGCCTAATGTCCCTTCCCATATCTTCTATAACGGCCAATAACTGAGCGTATTTGCTCTGGGGTTGATGCCTGGATGATTGTGATGATGAGCTGCCATCGTCGCCTGCAACTGGAGTACCTGGTTTATTAGTGACCGGTGTTATCGGCCTTGAACTTGGAGATTTGGACTGTATTTCATCTATTATATCCATCTGAAAAAGAATTAATACTTAAAATTATTTACTGGGTTCATTAGTTTAGAAACATCTTTGATATAAATTGTTTAACCCTTTCTTTCCCAATACTCATTGACGAGTAGTTACCTTAGGAAATGTTGAGATTTATAAATACCGTACAACAGATGGCCATAAGGCAGTTTGTTTAAAGGTACTCAATCCGATCAGACGCTCCTAAATTACTACATGTATTTCTTTGGCTTCGGGGGTAAAAAATATTTGATTCAAGTCGAGGAACCCACCCATCAAAGCTCATAGTGATCAGATATCGATTTTTCGAGTTTGTTATTTTTCAAGATGAGGTAATAATATGTGGCCCAGAAACACGTGGTCAAACGGAGGGTCTCGGACAAAATTGCGGATGAAGATGGATAACTCTAAAATCAAGTGGTAATACGGTCAAATTTTTTGATACTTTAGTGATAATACGGCCATAGTTTGTTGAACAAAATGTTGATAAATAACAAGTTTTAGGAAATTTGATACCATAGTTGACAGTGGTTAGCATTATTTTGTTGCAATAAATTGATTCTGATAACTAAAGCGTAAATTGAAGAAATTTTGTTGTTGTTGTATATTGATGGTTTGGGGACCGTCTGATCGGATTGAGTACATTTAACTTATTATCTCAACATTTCCCACCAAAGATTATGAATCCTTCTGCATTTGTATTATATTTTCTTCTGCCTGTCGTCTGCTCATTTTTCCTGAAAACCCCTCCAAATGAATAATAGACCATTCCCATATATACTTGTATAACTGAGTGGGAGAATCCACTTACAGGTAGTAAAGAAAGGATTTGGTTTGGTGGTAATTCCACTGAATAACAAGAGATTACACCGGCGGTGTTGGCCATGTGCTGACTAACCCAAAAGTTGGCAAATTCAAACTGACAAAGTATAGGTGAGATATCTGCTTCAAACTGCTTGGACCAGCTGCTTGGACGGGAAAAAAAAACACCAACATTTTCACAAAGATAAATAACTATAGAATGGAAACATAAACAAAACAATTGAACAATCAGTTGATTACCATCATAATAGTGAACATCCATACCAAATTTCATTGATATCCATCTCCGGCGGTGGAGATACATGTATGGACAAAGAACCAACACTTCCAAATTTACAAAGGTAAATAACTCTAGAACGAAAAAATGAAAGTGTCAATGACACTGTAGCTCAACTTGGAAAGGGAATAATTTCATATGTTACAGTCAATGGAGCGATTAGAAATGCGAAAAGTTGAAAGGTCTAAGTAATACTAGATTATCAAAATGAAGAGATATACTAGTATATAAAGTAAAATCCATAGCTGACAGCTATGTTTTCCAATGAAATTCAAACAAATTTGATAGCTTATTGCATCTGGTAGATCAATATCAAGATTAATATAAAGTTTGGTGATGATCGGATGAGGGAAGTGGACTGTAGTTATGCAAAGAGTAAAATCCAAGATGGCTACCAGCGGACATGTTTTATGGCCGAATGACCCCAAAATGATTCGTTCCCATCTACATTTCAATGCTAACAGCCATGACAAATTTAATGATGATCCGACCAAAGGTACGACCTGTAGCCCGTACCAAAGGATTTAGTCATGCAAAGAGTAAAATCCAAGATGGCTGCTGGCAGCCATGTTTTATGGCTGAATGACCCCAAAATGACTCGTTCCCATCTACATATCAATATTAACATTTATGACAAATTTCATGATGATCCGACCAAAGGTTCCCATCTACATGTCAATATTAACATCCATGACAAATTTCATGATGATCAGACAAACAGTACTGCCTGTAGCCCGTGCTAATGGATTGAATTTTGAAATCCAAGATGGCCTGACATGTTTTTTTCCGAATGACCCCAAAATTAATTATTCTGGTCTAAATGTTGATGTCAACAGCTATGGCAAATTTCATAATGATCCGACCAAAGGTACGACCTGTAGCTTGCATTGTTGACGCCTTACATACACACGTACACAAAGACGACGGACGACAAAACCATGGCAATAGCTCAAACTTTACAAAGTAAAGTTGAGCTAAAAATCAATATCAATTGATAGAAGAGTTTCCTGACAGGGGTCTTCAATGCATATTTATTATTTTATACCCACGAAACTATTTCAAAATTGTTATATGAAGAGATAATCCATCTTTAAGAGTGCTTACCATTATTATTATTATCATCGGAACATACCATAACAGTTATGGTGATAGCTTTATAGCCTTATTATATGAAGAAAATATCCCATAAGATTAAGTTAAGAAGCAAAACTTCCATTGAAGGTAAGAAGCAAAACCTCCATTGTGATTCCAGCAAAATTTCCATTGTAATTCCATCATGGTACCTGTGTGATTTCACATATTGCTGTCATTTATTAAAGTTGAATATTTTTCCTGTCAGTTGAAGATCCATATACTTCCATTTTTGTTTGTCGGTGATTCCGTCATGACCATTCAACGTGTGGATTCGACGTTAAAAAAATGAGGAGTGACACATAAAAGACTAGTTAATTTTTACGACATGCCGATGGAACATAGAGTTTCCATCGTTTTCAGTGATTCAAAAAAGTTCCCCCACTCACAATTACCGTTTGACAATTAATGCCAAACGAAGACAATTATAAGCGACACAAAGCAAAATCGCTCACAAATTCACTTAAATCGTGAAATTTTGGGTTGGGACCTTCACCTACAGTGAAGTACATTATTGAGAAACAGATAATAGCTAAGAAATATTTTCCCCGCGTTATTTTTTCAACTTTATAAGGTTCCCTGTCAAAACTTCAAAAAGTTCCAAGGTTACTGGTGGAATATGATCTCTACGGGCGTTAGCCATAGTAGAGATTCGTGGCATGATCTAGCAGATATAGGAGGTCGGAAAACAATTTCAATTCATAATTTTTCAGTTCATCAGATAATTGATTCCAATGGCGCGTTGCCGCGGACAGGAATGAGCATTGATACGATTGGTACGTCTTAATGTCGATAAGATTCCGACAATCATATATATCTGCCGGACCCAAACCCGGATAAAGGATGAAGGGAGTTACATAGTCATAGCGGGCCAACATCAATTATCACCTGTCGCCGAAGTAGTATGTACCAAGCAGTACCTGTAAATTTATGACGAAATACCAAGCTTAAGTTTTCGCGATTGCCGCACTGTTTTCTATAGATTTACGCTCGCTATGTGACAGGCTGTCTTCAAAACTCAAATAAAAATACGCCATGTTCATGATCATGATGTTGCATTTATTTCTTCATTATTATACAGCACAAAATATGCTTTAAATGTCATGTTCCACCTTATTTTCCTCCAGCTTGGTTCTGCTTGGTATTTCGACGCACCCACGGCCTTCATGCCAGAATTGGATTAGGCAGCGGAAATATTACAGTAGTCTTAGACAGGTCGGGCACACATCCAAAACGGTCTACGTAGCTCGTTTTGTCTACTGTAGCCCGATTGAGCTACGTTTTAATGTGATTTACACACCTCCATCGATTACCGCCATACCACGAGAAAAGCGCATTTCGAATTTTTGTTCATTAGTTGTGTACCACTATTGCGTCTACAAAGAAGCAAAAAACCCAACGACTCACCGCGGCTTAGGCGCAATTAACGATGTTTTAATTAAGACCTGTTAGCGTTTGGTAGTGAATTTCCCGAAAATATCAGATTTTGCCATAAAAAGTAGGTTTTGAAGGTCAAGAACGTCCAGTTTATTCGACAAAACGAGAAATAAAAGTATAGAAACGCGAACATTTTGCGCTCAAATATTGTAGTCTACATACCTCTAGATATTTACTATGATAGTGGTACGATTTCTCTGATATAACGAAGATTTGTTTTAGATTTACTGTAAAAATAGACAAAATAGGCGCAATTTTTCATTTTTTTTGCCTCACTTAATGGGCGATAGATCAATATTGTTTTGACCGGGGATACCGTATAGGCTATATCTAGATAGGTGCGTATATATATATACCGCATACGACAATATGCTGAATATGTCATCATATTTAACACGTGATGTGTTATGTAACTTGTAAGATTATTTCAACCCTCACCCAGGGTTTCCGCGAGGGGAAAATTAATGAGTCCGTATTGGGGAAACACATAACGCGACGGGACGACCATGGTTCGTTCCGTCGGGCGAAAATTTTGTTATTTGACACTGAAAAGTAGCAATTTCCTTGCACATAAGAGTCTCACAAAGCAACCAAAGCTACGTATATATTACGCAAGTCAATCATTTCCGTGGGTGCATTAATTCTGTTGATGGTATCCAGATAATCAATCAACTAATTACGCACATAAGACTGCCGTCTGATTGAAGATTATATATAAATGAACAAGCTACTAGTTATTGTTTACAAATTTATACAATAAGATTCCGATGAATCTAAACACTACAAAACATCTATGCATTGACCAATAATAGATAGCAAGGAGAATTGAATAAAGTATTTCCTAGAATTGCAAGCAGCTTCTGTGAAAATGAAACTGACATGATATACGCTGTCAATCGTAAAACTATTTGTGCGCTGTGACGTCATACTGCAGGAGCTATTTATAGCGGCAAAATACGAATGGTAGCGACACAGGTATTTGGCACCAAAAAAAATTAATAAAAAGAGATTTTTATTAAATTTAAAAACAAAAATTGTGCCTAATACCTGTGGGTAGGGACATCTTTCACTCGGAACGCGTAGCTTGTTCACTAGTCTCTATATATTAGTCCATAAACTGACGACCGCAATTGCTTATTATGCGCATAGTCAACAAAATCCCAACGTGATTTATTTCACAGTAAAACGGAACCTGTCCCGAAATCAGTCTTTATAGTGGGAATTCATAGTGACAAGTTAACAACACCATTCATTTGAACCATATTACATACATGGGTGATAAAGACAAACACATACGTACCCCCTCCCCAATATGGAGATAATGTCAAAGGACGGTAAATAATAGTTGCGTTGTCCCCAAGCACAATCAACGACGCACGTGTTCACATCTCCCGCCAAATTATATTTTATAACACGTTGGCTAAAACTCCGTTCTATACCTCATGGACTCTGCAGGGGGACCCATTTATTATGTACCACCGTACGATAGCACGGGATCTCGGAGAGGAGCAGTTTCATTCATGAAAATCCCGTGCATAAAAATGTCCCGACTAAGAAATTCGGCGTTCTTTGATCAAATTATGTAATCCTACGATATCACGGGATTTTCGAGCATGAGTAGTTTCATCCCGTACACAAAAATATGCATATTCAGCAGTCCGACATTTTTTGATGTTACCGCGACATGCATTACGCTGTATCTAACGTCGCTATTTGACCCGCTTTTTCACCAGTATTCTATTTAACACCCGAAC
Source organism: Siphonodentalium dalli (assembly GCA_032622095.1). Lineage (NCBI taxonomy): Eukaryota > Metazoa > Mollusca > Scaphopoda > Gadilida > Siphonodentaliidae > Siphonodentalium > Siphonodentalium dalli. Next base: position 178,895,394 of record CP136065.1, on the reverse strand, counting down.
TCCCGTTGTAACCGGATTTGTTTACGACATTGCGACTGACATTTGGTATATGTATGAACCAAACAGATAATATGCCAGGGGAATGAGGCCGTCCTACGGACGCTGAGCCGTACTAACGGAAACCCTGCCTCACCCCAAAATTCAGCAAAAAGTCACTGTTTTAGGGAAATTCGGCACAAATGAATACAAAATAACAGGTATTCAGGATATGTTTGTGCTACGATATAGCAGGTTACACACTTATAAATATAAAGTAATAAAATGCCATCATTGTGGTGATAGATGTAAAAATTTCTTACGGTTTTTCATGGTAAATTGACCAAAACAAATCGATTTTGAATCGCTCAAAAGGTATTAAAGCCGTGGTGAGTCGTTGAGTTTTTTGCTTCTTTGCAGACGTGATACTGATAGTGCCATTAGTGGTACACAACTAATGCACGAAAATTCGAAATGCGCTTTTGTCGTGGTATGGCGATAATCGCAGGAGGCGTGTAAATCACATTAAAAACGTAGCTCAATCGGGCTACAGTAGACAAAACGAGCTACGTAGATCGTTTTTGATGTGTGCCTGACCTGTTAGAGAAACAGACCCCCCCCCCCCCCCAAAACAATTTATAACATTAAAGTTAAACAATGTTCAGCCGGCAATTAAACGCGTCCCTCGTCGAGCCAAATTTTTTTAAAAGGCACATTCACCTGTTCGTCAGATCGAAACTGACGATAAATCGAAGACCGGCTATCAATATTCCACAACAATTATGCTCTGAGATATCGTTTTAAAATAGATTTTGACCACACAATTTGGACAATGTTTTTTTTTCCGAGCTTGTATCGACGTCACATCTGAAAGAAATGCAAGCAAATCAGTATACAGTTTTTTACGGAGTCGCTACTAAACGGAATGTGCACAAATGTAAGGAAACACAGAACGTCATTTCGTTCAAATTAAAATTCAATAAGTTTTTGAACATGTCATGTGGAATGGATGGTCGAGGACCAACTATTTTCTTAGCATCTATATATTACAGACAGGGATGTGGCTAGAGGGTCTCCGCTGGGGGGGTGTCCACCTTGGGAATTTCCAACTGCACCCCCCCCCCCTTGAGTCGGAATCATACCAACACAACTTTTTGCATAATTCCATTTGCACCCCCCCCCTTGAGTCGGGAATCGCATCAACACAACTTTTTGCATAATTCCATATGCACCCCCCCCCCCTTGTACCTCATGCTCAGGCCTAATTTCCTATATATTCATAAACCATGCTTCTATTTTCCCAGTATGAGAACATTAAGATATTTTAACCTGAAAATTGCCCAAAAAAAACAACTAGTGATCTAATTCCAGACAAATGCACACAGCTACCGACAACAGACCAGGAAACACCGGGCCGACCATGGTTGTTTGGCCCGGTGGGAGAACATTTTTAAAACTATACAAGAAAATCGCAAATCCTAGCATCTAGACTGGCCTCAACTGAAGCTTTCCTAGTGTTGGAAATTTCAAACCTCATGCTCCCCCTCAGGTTGGAAAATTCTTCAACTGATGACCATTTATGTCTACAAGTTTGACCAAATGTAGTAAAATATTGTTTTGCATGTGGATGGGACAATGACACACCGGGCCGACTATGGTTCGGCCCGGTGTGCGAAAATTTTGAAATCTGAACAAGAAAATCGCAAAATCCTAACATCTAGACTAGCCTCAAGCCTTCCTACTGTTGGAAATTTCAAACCCTACACCCCCACTTAGGTTGGAAAATTTCCAACTGATGACAATTCCAATGACAATGTTGACCAATTGTATGACAATATTGTTTTCTTAAATTAACTAGAAGTTTTTGACTGGCCACGGGGGAGGGACCTGGACACAAGCTTTCCAAGTGTTGGAAATTTCCAACCTGTCACCCCCCTAAGGTTGGAAAATTTCCAACTGATGACCATTTCTGTCATAATTTTTGACCAAAAATAGGAACATATGCAAATATTGGTCGAAAAACAATAAATTCCCCCCAATAAATTGTTTTATAATCAAACTACAAGAACATTTTCAACCTATTGTTGGTGTGAAATTTCGTTGTGGCAGGTATGAAATTTCCAACTATTGAAAATATAGCTCTCTGCTGGGGGGGGGGGGTGAGACACCCCACACCCCCCCCCTCTAGCCACATCCCTGATTACAGATGCTTCTCAGCTTTACATAGTTGAATATTGAATTCATAGTCTCAAAATGGGACATTCTTGAATGAGCGATCCATTTTCCATACAAGTTTCATTGAAGCTCAACAGCAGTATAAATCCAAATTTTCACTGACACTATTTAACTTGTCCGGGACTGAATCAGAACAATACACAGACATGCATGTATTATTTTCAGCCAATTCAAAGCAGCAAATACATTTAATAATTCAGTGATAGCAATACGACGATTTTGTATCTCACAGTGTCACACTTTGCTTAAATCACAGTTACAGTTGGATGATTAAGTCCAATGTTTGCAAACAAATTGGTACATGTACATGACCCATTGAATTCTTAACAAACACTATCAAGTGCAAAGTCAGACCAAGTCTAACCACAGTTACATTTGGATGATTAAGTTGAATGCTTGCAAACAAATTGGTACATGGATATTACCAACTGTTCACCCATCGAACTCATAAAAAAACACTATCAGCTTCAAACTATCAATCTTGTCGGTCCACAACAGCTTGGTATATCGGTTGGGTTGATGCTGTTTTACTTGTGGAGCCTAGGCATTCACATAAACCCCTGAATGTGATTAATCATCTGACATATCACATGTCTGTGATTAATCTGTTTTGATATATCATTTATCATGATAGGAAAAGTTACAATTATGATGCGATCTTTTAATTTATTGCTTACATGCATTTTCTGATAGCGCGACAAATCAAAATTCTCTGGAAAACAAAGCTTTGCTTACTTATAAATCTCATTGCTTTAACATTTAACGGACCTCTGATATATTATGCTTGTTTGATATCATATTGCTAGGCTGTCCTGTTCATGGACACAAAGCTTTGACCTAATCCGAAACACACAACAAAACTCCTGCCCACGATTCTGGATGTAAAGTCAGTTATAGAAGAGTAACGGGTTGGGACTCTGTACAAAACACCATCATACCAACCGATATCCCAAGACCGAGACTTGGTCTACTTCAAAGTGTGCTGTCTCCACAATAGTGGTATCATATACATGTATACCGGTACTAAACACCTAAAAAAAAGTAAGTTCCCCCTCATTTAATATCCAATATCTATGTTATTCATCAGATCTTTTGAAATATTTAACGAATTAAGAGCATGGTAAATGCAGCACATTATGGCAGTTATTATCCTGATGGTTTTCTAACGCTTCAAAATGGGGCAGTCTTCACATAGCCAGTTTAGCCAGTTTCTTGAAAATGAGATTTTGTATCGCATTCGGTGAAAAACCCCATTATAGAAGCATCATACATGTATACATTACGGAGGTGCTTGCATCCAACAAATTTAAGGCTATAACCACATGTCTCCTGGTGCGATACCACCACTACAAGTAATTACTTGTAGTGGTGGTATCGCACCAGGGGACCTGTGGCTATAACCATATAGTCCATCATATAGGCAGGGATCCTTTCGAGTACATTCAGTTGACCAGATATGGGGGTGGTTAAAAATTGTGCCCTAAAATTCACAGAGTGCATGACACCTGGTCCATTTCAGTACAATCCCACGCAGTAATTAGGTCGGTGACAGTAAACTGTTGGCAAACACTGATTAGTGTTCACACAATTAACCCATCAACATGCCATTATGTTGAGTGTTAAAGTCGAAAGTGTGATTTAAAAAAAATGGGAATTTCTTTCATTAATACTTATATCAAATTATAATTCACTAGGAGGCAGGTATTTATATTTATCACATAATTTGCCCATAAAAGCAGTTTCATAATTATCGATAAGAGACACGTTTAATATCAGCGCGTGCGATGACGTCACATCGTTCTTCAAATGACTTGCGATCGCTGCGGTTTTTATCGTTGTTTTCGATGGATATTTCGCATTGCTTCGCGTTTATTTGATCATGTGATAAAAGGTATCTCACACTCGTCCTATTTTATACGTAATTTATCAACCTCGTCCACTAAATTCCATTTGAGCCTCGGTAAACCTCGGCTCAAATCGAATTTAGTGAACTCGGTTGATAAATTCCGTATAAAATAGAAACTCATGTGAGATCCTCTATATATTGGATTTCCTTGTTCAACAAAGACACTAATTACTTAACTTCCAGAATATTATGCATTTACCAATGTTTTCAATTCGTTAAAAATATCAATACGGTCGCATGAATTACATACCGTAGGAGAAACAGGGTATTATACTGTATGAGAGGGGGGGGGGGCTTAATTTTTTCGAGGTGTTTATATTCAGTTTGTATATATGTTACTGTTAGATATCTGTATTGCAAGAAAACATAACTGTTTGCTCCGAGGCCACACCAATTTAATAGCCTGGTTTACCAACATGTTGAGGAAAAATTATCTGAATAAATATCCAAAAAGTATTTTAAAAAATGGAGAAAAAAAATTTCTGTAAAAAAAAAGGAGTTTAATTTTGAGAATATTTATTATTGAAGAATACAAAATTAAATTATTAAGAGAAATTGAATCGATCACGAATTCATATTATACTTTTTTTTATTTAAATTGAAATTTGACAAAAAAATAAGATATAAATTGAAAAAAAGAATTGCGCTCAACAGCCCCCCCCCCCCCCCCCCCCCCCTGTGAATCAGACTGAGGGCTCCCCTGGTGCGATACTGCCACTACGAGTATATACATGTGCTTCATAATGGAGCCAGACCATTCAGGGGTTTTACACTTTGTTGCGTCTTTACAAACCACTTCTGAAGTTTTTTGTTTGTTTTTGTTTTGCAAATTTGGGGGAAAAGTTGTACATGTTCGTAAACCAGGTCATTAAATTGGTGTGGCCTGATGTAAGATAGATGTATTTAAAGGAGGACACGTCACAGTGAATTACTGCATCTTGTAATCTTGTTAAACTTTAAATGACGGAATTCAGAGTCTAATACATTTTTGTTTGATGGCATTTGCTTCAGGTCTTTTGCGTTTAACTGCTGTGTGTAGAGGAGCCGATTTGCTTAGAGCACAACTCTCTGCACTAGAATTGATTCCACCTGAATTGGACTTAGTGGAAATTATATTCTGTCCCAGTATAATATTATTAAGTGTTCTCCTATACTGTAATGCATTTTGGTTAGCATTCGCACCATTAAATGTTGCTCTCTGCTGGCAAGATTCATTTTCAATGACGTCAGAATTAATCTGGGCAGGAACAATGGTGAATTTCTGTTTAACTATCTTTTGAGACAACTGATCGAACCCACGTATACAAGCACCTATATCCTCTCGTGTTTGAATTGAAATAAGACACTTCTTAACTTCCTTTGGTGGCATTTTATTTATAATGGCCTTCTCCCAACTCTCAAACCATGTAAGAGCTTGTCGGTTTTCACAAAGTCTCTCATCATTGTAGCTGTTGATTGGTTTCTTATCTCTAAAATTCCTTATCAATTTCGTTGTCTGTTCCAGTAGCCCTATAGCACCATTCAGAGCTTCTCCGTTAGAACCAAGTGCCATTTTATACTCCGTCATGAGTTCCAACATGTTGCTGTTGAGTACATCTTCAGCTAGATGGTTACGCATTTTGAGATGGCTATTTGGGTACATGTGTTCGTGTGTAAGAAATCGGTGGATTTGTAATGGATTTTGATGATCCCAGTTATATGCATCAATCCACATCTGCCACTGAATCGTGTATTCATTTTCTAACTGTAGTAGACGTGTACATGTTTTTTTAATTCCACTTTTAAGAATATTGTTCCTAACCTTCTTGAAAACATGCGAATAATCCATCAGAAAGATTAGTGTTGTGTCTGGATTAAAAGGACAAATAACATTGAAATTGTGACATGGATGCTTGAGTCCATGTATATGCATAAATGAGCGATTACACTGGGCACCATCCATACTAGTGTATGCTACTGTGAACCCATAAGTCGACAGAATACCAGAAGATGGGATATATCTGCGATGCTTGTGCTTGTCGTGACACGAAATGTGCAAATGGAAAACGGAAACCAGTGTTTCCTAGGAACACTAATTGAAGCACATGATTTCCGAGGGTTTTTTCTTTCTTGCCTTGTTTCAGTGTTTCTTGGATATTTCCTTCTTCACCTAAATCAGTAAATCCGACACATTCAAACACATCACCATTCTTTTTCATTTGTAAATCTTCCTGAATACTCATTTCATCAAATATGATGCCCCCAGTTTTCCTTCAGTTGGTATTGCTAATCGTTGTGCTTCTTTAAACATCCATTTCAATATATCATTTTGAAATCCTTGCTTATGCTTGACATGATTCTTATACAGAATCAACAAACTTTCTGAGGGAAGTAGCAAAAGTTTACTCTTCCGAAACATCTTATAGCCTTGTGGGCTACGGGTATACAAATCCAAGCAAGCTGAAATTATATCTTTGGTCCATTTATGTCCTCGGGCATCTTTTGAACTGCTGTTTGTTGCTTGTATTACTATTAAGTCTAATATTTTCTCTGGAACATTTGGTAATAATTTGCTTAGTTCAGTTTTTATGACAGTCTTGTCGACTAACTTTGATGCGTGATCAGACAATGTTTTACATGTATCAGTAACAGTTGTTTCAGTCTTTGGATCTCGATTTTCCTTCTTGGTTATTCCCATCTTGCAGCATGTTCTGCAGACATGCTTTGTTGCTAGAAAGGAAATGACCTGCTCACAGTGAACTGATCTGATAATCATTCTGCACTTTCTTCCTATCTCCAGTTTTTCAATGAAATTTAACTTTGAACACAACATATGATCCTCATAATCTTTTCCATGACACAGCTTTATTATTTCAACCTGCTTTTGTATGATCACTTTATTCTGATGCACGTTACTGATCATAAGTTTGTCAAGATTGACATCTTTGTCATTTACAGTCAAGCTCCAGTGCGGTTCATTATAAACTATCTTTTTTATCACAGCGATGTTATTACGAATTTGATCTGTGTTTATGGTGTATATTGGAATATTATCAGTAGAGTTTTCATTGGTTTCTTTTTCTAATATCACCAGTTTGATACCTTTAAATACTGTTTGTAAATTGCCATCGACTCTTTTTCTCAACCGTATGGTATTTGGAAACAGCTGTGTAACTAGTTTACATAAGATTGCTTGATCCTGAACACATTCCTTGGTATCAAGACTGGCATCTATGGCCTCTAGTTTGTAGCGCAAATAGATATTTTCAGCTACCTCCCCCGAGTCTATTGCCTCTTCAAAATTGGCGCACAACCTATAATATACATGTATATGTTTTTGTAAGTATCAGTGGTACATTAAATGTAATTTCCATGCTTTACATTAATTAAATACACATGTCTGCTTGTGGTACACCCCCATTATGTATGAGTATTATACATGTACTAATAATTACATGTGGTACATGTACAGACTCTGGAATTATTTAAAAGTTGTGTCCAGATTCATAATGTTCCGATAACTTCTAGTTAGCTAGTCATGAAGGCATGTATTTCACAGCTACATTTGTAGATTACTGGTATGTCAGATAACACTAACCACTCTGTTAAGTTGGACAAAAAATATCTTACACACTCTGATAGGCTTGTGTGCTATCGTTAGTTTAACCCTTTCATAACTGGAGTTTCCTGACATTTTGACAGAGAAAAAACCCTGTGCCAATATATTATCTTATATATGAGTCTCCCATAAGGAGCCTCATATATATTAAAGAGTATTTGGCCTAACAATATTTACCTTGAACTTGTAAGCCAGTGCATTCTCTTATATATGTGAGGCTATGGGAGACTCGCATGTATAAGAGAATGTACTGGCACAGCATATTTAATGATGCACAAGCGCAGCTCCCATCATGAAAAGGTTAATAGACAGAATTTCAAATTACATTTTGTAATTTATATTTTATATATCAGGGTTATTAACTTATTATGTAATTTTCATTTCTGAATTGTTAAAAAACATGACCGCCAGTGGCCATCTTTGATAATCATTTGAATCAATCGGTACACATAACACTTTCATTAATACGAAAATTTGGAAAACCGTTTATATCTTCAATCTTGAGGCCATGTTGGGTTTGATTGAAGGTGTTCTGATTGGATTATTATTATTATTATTATTATATCTTTATTTTAGTCTGAACATGCAAATCTTTTCTTTTCTAGGTGGTTACATGTGGATGTTACCAGCAGTCATACAGCTGACAAATATGAAATTCCTTCTCAGTCTGAGTTTTCTGTATGTGAAGTCACAGAAAATGAGAATGACTTTGAATTGAAGGAGGACGAATTTGAGAATGATTTTAATCATTTGATAGCAGACATTCCTCATGATTTAACAGAATCTGATATACCAGTGGACTTTGACACTAAAGATGTGCTGTTGGGTATAAAGCATGATGAAGCGTTGACATCGGTACAGGAGGAAATTAATCAGACCATTGATAAGTTGGTCAGTGAGATGCACATAAACAGAGTGAAAATATTTCTTTCAAAGCAGTTTCAGATACTACTAGATATAATGGAAATGTGTGGCATTGAGTTGGAGAAATGTGACCCCGTTTCACAGGAACAGCTGAATTCTATATGTATGAAATCAAATGAGTATCAGACTGGCTCACTATATAAATTGTGTTGTATGCTGCTGTTTAGTGAAACTGTCACAGCATCTGTTCCAGTACAGTACCATATCTGTTTTAATTTTTTCATTGGTTGTCGTAAGTTTCTGTTGAAGAAAAAGGAGAGTCTTTATCCAATTTCAGAACGCAGTATTACGGCAAGGGATATTCAAGAAGATATTACCTGTGGTGCACGTGGAAAGATAAGATATGTCAGTGGTTATTGTATTGCTAAGCTACTTTTCAAATACACCACAACAATCCGGACATCATGTTTTTCTTCAAATACATCTGATATTATATATAAGGAGAATAAATTGAAAGTCGAAATTCTAAGAGCATTATCTACCTCTGAAGATATCATACACTGTACAAAGGACTGTGTGGCAGCTTCCACACAATGACTGTGTGGGGGCATTATCTGAACATAAATGTGTACATAATACACACATATGTGTGTATCACCCAATATCCACACCTATATGTGTACATCACCACACATATTTGTGTGTGACGTCGGTTTTTTATATTTCACGTGGTGGTCACGCGCGCGTCGTTGTTTCGTACAGGATCACAGGCTGCCGTAAAGTGTACACATGGAGTCTTGTTGATTGTGGTGGATCTCGAAATTCGATATATTGGGCGGTCTCTTCGGTTATTTCTATAGTTAAGGTAAGATTATATTTAAATTGGCAAGATATTCACCCTTGTGAGAATGTCCGTATCTATTTTGTATAACATGATTGAACGAAATAATAAACATGATTTGGATTTTCTGATTCAACAATTCCCTATCGCATAGTCATATATTTACATTTTAGAGTTGGGCGTTTATCTGGATTTATCTGTTGTTTCTGTAGTCTATATGATACGCATCTTTCCGAAGCATAAAACCTATTTCTGCTCGAAAATTGTCTTTATGTAAATTGACAAATTCAACAGTGTGGTGAAGACATTTACTGAACAAATGTGTGTTAATCACATACACACTATATATTATACAGCGTGCTTTAAACCAGAACCACAATTTTATTATTTTGCACGGTAAGGTTCTCATGTTGATAAAGTAACGACGTTTTTTGTGTTTATATGGAATGCAGATGAGAGGACATATCTACTGAGACCAGTGACGTGGCGACAGGGCGGATATTGGGAAGGGTGTGTCTATAACCCTATCCCAAACTTCGGTAAAATTTACTAAAAATTCCAACAGTTGGAAATGTCATGCCTGACGCAAAGTTGCAAGTTTTACACCACATGCATTATAATAGATTGAAATTGTTCTCTTTGCTTGATTTTTCAACCAGTAATTAGTGGGAAATTTATTGGTTTTGTTTAGACAAACAGTAGCATATTTTTCTACTTTTGGTAAAACAAAAATGGCCTCAAATGGCCATCGGGTGGAAGACTTCCATTTGGTTGGAAATTCTAATAGTTGGAAAGCTTGAGGTACCAATTGGAAAATTCAGAACGAGAGGGTGTGTGCAAATATAATTCTACAAATATGGTTCAAGGGGAGGGTGGGGTGCACTTCGACATTTGAAGGTGGACACCCCCCGCCAACGGCGACCATCGAGCCGCGTCCCTGAATGCGACTTGTGGATGCCACTGGAATGCCCTAGTCGTATACTACGAAGTTCTATATGTGGCACCCGGAATCACACAAAATGTGTGAAATTGGTGTTTCAAATTAATTTCATTTGAATATGATGATCATGAGCATCACTGTTGCAATAAACCTTGAAATACCACAATGGACGATCAATGTACCAAGTGAAACAAATTGTTGGGTGGGTGGGGTATTTATTTGTCCATTATATTGGTGGTTTACCAAGACGATGTGAAAAATTAACATGCATATTTTGGCTCCTCTGCTATGTATAACTTGCGTAAATTCGGTTACAGGTCGAGGGAGGGGCCGGGGGTGGGGGTGATGTCGTATATCTAATACATATGTAGCCACCGTTTGTGTCCAAAACTTTAAATTGTGAAGAATATTATGTCATTCAATAAATGTCATAATAGCAAATAATGAACTTATAAATAATCTAAAATTATAAATACTGCAGAATAGTGAGATGTGTCATTAAAGTATTAAGTATTATTAGAATTTGGATTAAGTGACGTACATGGTGAGGAGTTATCGTTTATACTATAAAAAGGGGGAGAGGGGGGGCTAATTTTCAAACTCGCCATGTTTCTCATATTATAATCCTTATATATGAATGTATTGTGTTATATAGCTAAAATTCCTCATGTAAACTTGCAAATTTCCCGTGTCAAGATTGTGCTTAATGGGGCATCGATCTGGCCATATAGATAAAGTAAAATATATTTATAAAATGTCCGAACATTCATTATGTGAAGATATAATGAGTACTACATGTATATATTTAGCATGTTTCAAAAACTATATTCCTTTCTGAAAATGCGCTCTTTAATGTATGAATTATAATACTTTTATAGATGTACATACACTGTAAATAATATTCCCACAATGGCATGTTATAAACAAAATAACTTCTCTGCTTACAGGTTCAATGGTGAAAGCATGGCGGTCACGCGGTGCGACGTCGATGTAAATAACAAGATATGGACATGACTGCCTTGGCAACGACGCAGATAAACTCTAGTCAACCAACCAAGAACCACGGTGGAATGTATGAGTTAGACACAAATTCCACAATCAATGATTTTGGTATACATATGATGATGTCATGTGCTGTAATTTGGTTTCTGTGCAAGAGGCGATGACTTCTATTCTTCGTGAACTCGAGATTTCTCCCCAGAAATTGCACCGATATATATACATTCAAAAAGACTATCCTCTTTGGAGCCCTCAATTTTCTTGTATAGTTCAAGGGATCTCGGAAAGCTTCAGTTAGTTTTAGAGCTTGTTCTTCTACACACGTGAGGGTGAGTCTGATGTAAGACAGCCAACCAGTATAGCAATATACATATATATGTATATATAGCAGAGACTGACTTTCGAATTGTTCCAATACATTCTAGTTGGAGGAACATTCTAGTTATTGATGTGAAACCCATTGATAGAACTGAAACATGCACGCTTATAGTTTAAAGGATGACCAAAATATTATGTGAATGTGTTAAACGGCTGTTTTGTTTTGTGTCGTTGAATATATTATTGAAATTAAAGACTATAGCTATACTATATCATTCGACAATCACGATTTCTGCTGTGTACATAAAAGAAGGCCGTGGACCCCCGGGATATGCATGTTTGCTGTTTGATAAGTTAATATTCGAAAACGTCCAGCGCCGCACGTCAAGCATCAATAGACTATAACATTTCATATGTATGGCAGGAAAAAAAACGTCCAACGATAGCCGAACTATATGTATGGCCAATAAATATCGGTGTAAACACTCTTCGTTGAATATGATTTTTTTTTTGCAGGATTAGCAGCCTATTGTTTGGATCGACCACACAAATTTGTACACGTGTAATTAACACATATGTGTTATCTTGCCCAACAGCATTGTGTACAAGAACAATACAAATAGTGTAATGGCGGTGAACACTATTGTTTGGATTAACCACACACATGTGTACGCATGTGATTAACACATATGTGTAGTCTCGCCCAACAACATTGTGTACAATAACAATACAAATAGTGTAATGGCGGTGAACACTATTGTTTGGATCAACCACACAAATGTGTACGCATGTGATTAACACATATGTGTAGTCTCGCCCAACAACATTGTGTACAATAACAATACAATCTTGTGTGGTAGCGGTGAACATATTGTTTCCTTAGTGCAAACATATTTGTGTCCATTCAACGAACAAATAAATGTGCTGGACCCAAACATCTTTGTGTGTGTCAACTACACAACTATGTAGGTCAGTTACCACACATAAACTGTTCATCTGCATCCACACAATCGTGTGCGCAACTTAGCACACATTTAATGTGTGTCTACAAAGAACAAGTTGTTTGGTCGATCCACACAGTTTGTTCGCCACAGCCACACAACAGATGTGTGATAATTTGCCACACAATTCACCACATAATGTTGTGCTCGATCAAGTGGCTACACAAACTGTGGTAACTGTGTGGTTCTACCACACAGTCGTTTTAAGAGTGTAGTGAGGGAATCAAGTGATCCATCAACATTACATTATACTATGAATAAACAATTTGTTTCGAAAGGATCTTTTCTCACAATATATTGCCCAGCTCATACTTAACTGTGTGGTTGTATATATGATTGTGTGATTGATTGCGATCAGTGGGTGGTAACAATTTAAGCAGGTAATAGTCATGACGTGCTCTGCTGTCATTGACATACGGTAAGTAAGATACTTATTTCTTTGTGAGTCATTTCAGCAACTAATTTCAGTATGACAGCTCCGGAGAAGGTGTTAGAAAATATGTTGGAAGGTTTTCGGAAGATGGGATTAAATCCCAACGCCGACACTGCTGAGGATTTTGAACAATGGTTCACATCCATTCACACCAGGCCGGAGGAACACATGTCGAGTCCTTCGGAGAGGCAAGTAGTTGTTAAAAAATCTGCCTCATATTCCAAAATTTTCAGGGGACCACAAGACAGACCTTGCTTACACCATGTGGCGCTATGAGGTTGATTGTCTCCTGGAATCTATTACTAATTTTTCAGAAAATGAAGTGCTGTATGCAATTCGACGCTCAGTGCGAGGTGAGGCTGCAAAAGTAGTCATGCGTCTGGGTAAAGAGGCTGACGTTCTTAGCATCTTGACCAAATTTCAGCATTTATATGGTGACCTATACAGTCAGAGGAAAATTTAATTGGCAATTGTTTTTCAGTGCAAAGCAGGGAGCAACAGAGACGGTGGCAGATTGGGCTAACAGGTTGGAGGATTTATTTTTTAAAACCTCTCAACTTAAGCACATGGTGACACAAACATGCTCAGAGGAGGACATCTTGAAAAAGAGATTTTTTGATGGCCTGAGACAGGATCTAAAGGACCTGTCAGCATTCAAATTTAAGGAATGCACAACATTTAATTCATTACTTTCAGCTTTGCGGTCTATTGAACAGGATCATCCAAATATTAAAATTTCCAATATAATGTAAACCACAGGTTTCCATGGTGGATTCAGATAAACTGGATACCATCTTAACCCAGGTCTCTTCATTAAACCAGAAATCAATGAATGAAGAAACAACAAAAGGAGAATGTTTCTAATGGTTATACACGGGGTGGCCAGCATGGAGGTCGCGGTCAAGGTCGTGGATATGGCACGCGCGGATCCAGGGGTGTTAATTCTAACGTTTTTCTTCAACAGCTTCTAACGCAAGTTCCCGGGATACTTCCGACGCCGCTGGTAATGTTCCCCGATGCTTTGGATGTAACCAATTTCATTTCCCACCCTTTTGTAGGAAAAGTACCAGAGGTGGATATGGTACTTTAAACAACGGTCCATCTATGGTGTAGGGTCGGCCATAGGTGATAGGGTCGACCAGCTTGATAAGACCCCATCTGGATTACATGGTGAGGTCAATATTTCTACAATTTCGGCTTCAGGTATTACCTGCAAGTCACTATTAAATACTGGATCGACTTGTAGTGTAATTGGATATTCATTTTACAGGACACAACTGAGTCACATTCCAATGGAATCATTGAACTCGGTTCTCAAAATTGAGTGTGCGGATGGGAAAGACCTCCCTTATTTATGTTTTATACAGGCCGACATCACAATTCCCATGTTTCCAGATATGAATTCCCAGACGTGTGTATTTTTGATTGTGCCTGATAGTAAATTTAATTTACAGGTACCAGTTTTATTAGGTACTAACATTCTCATGTTATTTTTAGGTGCGTTGGAACGGAGGAGTGGTACCAGGTGGTTACAGAAAGCAGAATTAGATACTCCGTTGTATTTAACTTTCAGGCGTATTTCGATCCATGATCGAAAACTTCGGAAGAATGGTTTTAACATAGGTACCGTTAAATGTGCAGCACGTGATAATGTTATTCTTGACCCTAATACTTCCAAGTCTGTACCGGCATATATTGACAGCAAGTTACAATATAATAAGACTTGTACAATTTTTCAGCCGATATCTGACCCAAGAATGGAGGGCATTGAAATTCTCCATCAATTATTCTCCATGACAGCAATTATAAGACATTAGTTCAGGTGCGTCTTAGTAATCTATCTACTAGAACAGTTAGCATTTCTCCTAATCATATTATATGTTCTCTTCAGCCAGTGACAGTACATGGTGATGCACAGGATACATCTGATAATCAGGATGCATCACTTTTTGGACAGCTGAATATTAATCCAGAAAATTTAACACCAGATGAAAGACTACAAGCTACATATTTACTTAAACAATATTCTGACATATTTTCATTAAATGATTATGACCTTGGTCATTTCTCAGGTGTGAAACATGAAATTCATCTGACCGATGACAGACCGGTTAGGCAGCGACCACGGCGTCTTGCTCCTGGTCTTCGGGACTATCTCCAACAGCTTTTATCTGCTGGTGTTATCGGGCGTTCCAGGAGTCCTTATTCTTCTAATGTCGTTATTTGTAGGCGTTCCAATGGGAAAATACGTCTGTGCGTGGACTATCGGGATGTCAACAAGAAGACAGTTTCAGATGCATATGCTCTACCCAGAATCGAGGACATTTGAGATAATTTAGCTAATTGTACCTTTATAACTTCTCTTGACTTACGCTGCGGCTATTTCCAGCAAGAAGTCTTGGTGTAAACAATATTTATTTAAAAAAATCAAACATATGACATAAACATAATATACATGTAGAAATATATAGATTTATGAAGAGGATTGGACAACAAGCAAAATGCTTTTTTAAAGTCCTCTCCTCGTGGAATAAATGTTACCTCAAGTGACAAAAATATCACTTGGGGTAAAGCAGACGGGATATATAGATTTGATTGATTGGAATATTATTTAGGATTGAGATACGGTATTACATTGTAATACGGAAGTTAAGGGTGAGAAAGGGAATGAAAGGGAATGAAAGAGAATGAGAGAGAGAGAGGGGAGAGTGTGAAAGAGAATGCGCGCGAGAGAGAGAGAGAGATTTGACACAACATACATTCGATACAAAATAACACAAAAAACATCCGTTCAGTGGGGAAATCACTTGCACGAATGCGTCACGACCACGGAGGAGAAAAGGCGGTTCATGCAAATGGAATGGAAATCTAGCCGCATCACCTTAAGTGGTTATGAGAAACGGCTACTATCTGAAATAAACTTCTGAACCGCCAAGAATATTTCGGAATTTAATTTGTTTGGAAGTTCGAGAGATCCGTACAATAGAACATCGGTTGTTATCATACTTACTGGTAAGTTACTTAGAAGTTCTGATCTAATTATGGCGTAAAGGGGGCATTGAAAGAAGAAATGGTGAGCTGATTCAGTTTCAAAACTACCGCATTGACACAGTGGTGATTCTTTCAAGTGAGTAATAACAAGGTCACGGTTCAGGTTGCTGCAACCTAATCTGATACGAGTATGATATATTTGGGCTTTCCTGGAATAACACTGAAGATACAAATTTGCAATTTTCGCACGGTCAATGTTTAGTTTACGCTTAAATTCTTCGAGTGTGTTTGACGATTTTATTGAATTCGATAAACTATTCCATGCTCGTGTAGCCGAAGGCAGAAAAGTATTCATGTAAATGTCTCTGTTGCTGTCAGGCGGGTGGATACTAACATGCCTAAAATTGTAACCAGATGAAGTGGAATCGGGAGGAATCATGTTTGATAGATAAGACGGAGCTTGGTTACTAGTCATTTTGAAAAATTGTATCATTTTCTGTTTTGTTCTACGTGACGCAATTGTTTCCCAGCCGGTTTCTAATAGTAAGTTGCGATCGCTGGTACTTCTCGTGGCCCCAGTGACAATTCGTGCCATTTCATACTGAATATCTTCGATATAATCGCTCATATAATTTGGTATGTTATCCCATACTGGTGATGCATATTCAAGAGTGGGTCTAACAAAAGCAAGATATATATTTTCAAGGGTCTTTCTGCTCAGTCTGAATTTGTGCTTCCTAATCATATTTACCTTTTTACATGCCCTATCGGTTATGTTACTTATGTGAGTTTCCCATGAACCGATGTTGTCAAAAGTGAGACCAAGATGTTTGTGATTTTCTACTTCAGTTACGTGAGAATCAGCCATGATTAGGGGTGGGTGAACTATATTTGTAGATTTCTTTGATATCATTAAAGCTTCAGTTTTGAGGGGATTAAATTTTACAAGCCATTTTATTGACCAATCGACAATAGTGGCAATGTCTCTATTAATTATTTCAGCTGCTAAAACAGGGTTCTCGACACATAAATATATTGATGTATCATCAGCAAATAGACGTATGTTGCACGTGGTGTTTTCAGTTATGTCGTTAATGTAAATCAGGAATAACAGTGGGCCTAATATTTAACCTTGAGGCACACCTGCGGAAACATTTTGCCACTCAGAACTAGCATTATCAACTATAACTCTCTGTTGACGACATTCAAGATAAGATGAAATTAGTTCATATACTTTACCCTTTATTCCAAGTTTCTTAAGCTTAAACAGGAGACCTTTGTGCCAAACCTTGTCAAAGGCTTTGCTTATATCACAAAAAATACATCGAATTTCTTTACCTTCGTCCAGAGATCTGCTAATATAGTCATATATGTCAGTAAGCTGATATACTGTAGAGTCACCTTTTTTGAATCCAGATTGGTAAACAGAAAGTAACTTATTTTCGTCTAGGTATGTCCAAAGATATTTGTAAATGCACTTCTCATAAGTTTTGGATATACAGCTCAGAAGAGAACTGGGGCGGTAGTTCGCTATTATGCTTGGGTCACCATTTTTAAAAATAGGAGTCACATTGGATTTTTTCCATTCATGCGGATAGTAACTCTTGTTTGTGAAAATATTGAAGAAATGGGAAAGTGGTTCAGAAAGAGACGAGGCACACCGTTTTAGCATACGTGGGCTAATATTATCAGGTCCACAGGCTTTGGAAACTTTTAACTTTTTAAGAGCGTTAAAAACGTCGACTGATGTGATTTTTATGTCCGCTAGTTCGGGAGCAGTTTCTGTATATTGAATGGTAGAGCTCAAGTGAGTATTGCATAAATTATCATCAACTTTAGATATTTCACAAAAATAATCATTCAACGCATGTGCCTTTTCAGAAGGGGAAACTGGATAACAGTCGTTGCTTAAAAGAGGGGGTATTGCTTTTGTGGTGGGGAAAATTACTTTCTGCAGATTCTTCCACCATGTCGATGAATCAGTGTTTTTATCACTCAAAATGTGGTCAATTTTACTGTCATAATCGACTTTTGCTTTTCTGACAGCACTCATACATTGATTTCGAACAATACGAAATTTTGCCCAGGAAGGTGAGGAATGTTTTAATTTGGCGATTCTATGTAGTTTATTGCGTTGGCGCATTAGTTTTCTTACCCCACACGTCAACCAAGGAGGACAGTCTTTTCTTATGCAGACTGTTTTATTTGGAATAAATTTCAGACAAGCTTTTTGTAACATTTCTGTCAGTTCGTTGTTAAAGGCACGTGCGGCCTTGGTGGTGGGTATCCTGTGAAAATATATCCACCCGTCAAAAACCGCCACAAACAGAAAGAACATCAAAATGTAGATAGACTTTGTCCGTATACAAATAAGAAAGATCGCATAAACAATATGTTATGGTCATATGTTTGACCATTGTTATGTAAACAACAGCATAAAAAGTTACTTTTCTGGTGTTTGTTTATATTATGATGGTAAACATAAAGAGCGTTCTTTGTGGGTGAATTCCTGATATGGAACGAATAAAGAGCGTTTATGCCATTTGTGTGTGATTAGCCAGCAGCATTGTGCTGTCTTCTGTAACACAATCAGGCTCTTGCTTAGGTAAAATATAGTAAATCTTTATGATAACATGCTGTTTACGCGATGGTCATGGAATATATGAACGGAACTGTATGCGTTTTAATGTTTTTCTGTTTACGGTGTTTGGAACAAATATGAATATTTTCGACAATTAAGGCCGCACGTGCCTTTAATCTTAGATACATGAAGATTATGGCTAACACTTTTAAAATCCCAATTAGATAACATGTTGTTAATGCCTTCGTAGTCGGCTCTATCGTAGTTCCAAATAAGTCGTTTAGTAGATAACTGAGTTGGTAAAGTTAAATCGATGTCGAGTTTAACTGGGGCATGGTATCGGATACGATCATCAAAAATGGACTTATTACATCTGCGTAACATACATAATCGTCACAGTTTGTGAAGAACAGATCGAGGGTCGACGAAGATGTTTCCGTGAAATGAGTCGGCGAATGCACAAGCTGCTTGATGCCACAGTGCGTACATATACTATTAATCTTACCATTGGTATCTTCGACATAATTTTCATTGAAGTCGCCAGCTACGATTACCAAGTTTACGTCATCGATTGCGTTTTTAATGTTTAGTTCAATAGTATCCCAATGCGAAACTGGTGATTGATGGGGTCTGTAGAAGCAGCCAAGAATAATACTTTTACTACACACTTTGATTTCGACCCATACGGACTCAAGGCCTGGAACTATCAGATCATTACGGAATTTATAAGGAATACAGTCGCGAATATAAATACTCACACCACCACCGGATGTTTCGGTATTCCTGTCATTTCTAATTGGGTCATGAAAACCGTGAACTAAAACTTCGGAATTTTCCACTGAATTTTTAAGCCATGTTTCAGTGAAAAAGCAAATATCGAAATTAGCAGACTCAGCATTTAGTATTGTCATTTTATTTTTTATGCTCTGGGTGTTCAGAAGTAACATGGAACAGTGTCTTTGCATCGCATCTTTGTTGGCAGGACCCGGGTTCAGTTCGATATCGCCGCTTAACATTAGTAATAAGAATATAATGGAAGTTGCGATTAAGTAACATAATAATGTTGCATTGTGTGTGTGTATTATAACATGTCGATCTGTACTAACTTGCCAAGGGGCCTTATTTTCGTGGATGATTTTCAAAACTGTTTGTATTAAATGTGGACAAGTACATGATATCAAAAGTAACAGACTTACAATTTGAATCTCTGGCAATTTTCTTGAACGTAAGAAAAGGTAAATGATGATAGTTTCAGACATATTCTGGTCAAAGCGTTTTCCCCTGGGTGGTCGAGACGCTCTCGACAGAAAGCTGCCAATCCGAGCACGATATTGTATTATATCAACCATTGTCCCATATATATTGTATGAATTTCAAAACATATAAATAGCTCGGCGGTTGGCAGATATGATTCACACACTGAACAAATGTTGGATCAGGATGTTTAAGATGTTGGCGTGAGATACACAGTTTATCTTGGTCATGTGCAGTTGAGGGAGAGAGTGGAAAGATAGTAGAAGATACGAGAAGGGAAAGACAAAAGAAATATAACTCTGTTAGTGATCCCGAGATAGGGGGAATCATTACTTACGAGCTGTTGCTCGCATGTAGTTGATGGGTCAATATAACTATATTAGTTCTCCACGTTATGGGGCCCAAGCATCGCGACATAGCGACCATAAAGGGAATAAACACCGATGGGAGTTTCTATATCAACATGACTATACGGGTTAATTGTGTAAAAAAAAATATATATATAATTTGACATATATAGAATGAGGCGTTTTAAAGAGATGGTTGTTCGATGGTCGACTGCCTAAATATACGCACTAAGCAATCTACAAATATAAAATACGCAACAGTATGGTATATATGGAAAACAACACGAACAGACGAGCGGACAGACGGAAGAGGAGACACGTGGACCTACGAAAAGGCGCACGAGAACATTTGGCTTTAAAATTGACAAATTAGACCCATCAAACACAGAGCAAAATAGTTAGCGTCCCGTCATTAGCGTGGTCACGTGGTCACGTGGTGGCAAGAAGTCTTAGAGGAGCATAAGAAATACACTGCTTTTACAGTCGGAATTTTCGGATTTTTTGAATTTCAGCGTGTCCCACAGGGAATGAAAGGGTCACTGGTAAGTTTTCAGCGAATGATGGAGCATTGTTTGGACGGTCAACAATATCTGTCATATTTAATTAGACGATATATGCATACCAGCTAGTAATTTTTCAGAGATGCTGGAACGATTGAAACTTGTTTTTCAGAGGCACAGAGAATGCAACTTGAAATTATCACCTTCCAAATGTTCATTTTTCAGCAAGAAAGTATCGTGGCTTTTAGTGAGCTCTGAAGGTATTTCTGCATGCGATGATAAGATTGAGAGAATTCTGAATTGGCCGACTCCTCAGAATCCAGACGAAGTTCGCTCTTTTGTGTCTTTTGCTTCTTATTACAGGAAATTTGTCAGAACTTTCAGCCAGATAGCTAAACCACTAACCGATCTTTTCCCACCGACCAATAAGGCCAAGCAGAAAACCAGAAAAAAGTCCAATTACACTGGCAATTGGACATGGGGTGCGGAACAAGAGGAAGCATCCTCTGCACTTAAAGGCACGTGCGGCCTTAATTGTCGAAAATATTCATATTTGTTCCAAACACCGTAAACAGAAAAACATTAAAACGCATACAGTTCCGTTCATATATACCATGACCATTGGGTAAACAACATGTTATCATAAAGACCTACTATATTTTACCTAAGCAAGAGTCTGACTGTGTTACAGAAGACAGCACAATGCTACTGGCTAATCACACACAAATGACATAAACGCTCTTTATTAGTTCCATATCAGGTATTCACCAACAAAGAACGCTCTTTATGTTTACCATCATAATATAAACAAACACCAGAAAAGTAACTTTTTATGCTTTTGTTTACATAACAATGGTCAAACATATGACCATGACATACTGTTTATGTGATATTTCTTATTTGTATATGGACAAAGTGTATCTACATTTTGATGTTCTTTCTGTTTGTGGCGGTTTTTGACGGGTGGAGATATTTTCACAGGATACCCACCGCCAAGGCCAACCGTGTCTATATTTTACTATTCTTTCTGTTTATGCCGGTTTTGACGGAGGTGAATATTTTAACAGCATACGTACCCACCGCCGCCCGTATCATTTAAGAGCGTTCATATGTCCTTGTAATAGTCCTGATGGTATTATGTCCTGGGCAATATTCCTGAATATCATATCCGCTCCTCCAACTTGGAATATATGCGTTTTTTAGACATAATGGTGTTGGTTGTATGTTGATTAGGTCAGCGCAAATATTTGAAATTCCATCTGAGAATCTCTTAATTTTGTCATCTATTTTTGCTGCACCATATTATAGATATTCCTCCATATCCCCGTATTCTTTGGGTGTGGTATATAGTTGCCCCCATCGACGAATCTTGAGTCGACAGGAGCTGTTTCGGAAAAATGTTATCCAGTTTCATCAAATTAAATATCCAATGTGATTGAGTGAGATGGTGGTCCTGAGCTGCCTTTTTTAGACAGTAGATTCCCTCGAATGTTTGGACATTGAGGGAGACAATGGTGATGTCGTTAATGTCTGATTAGCTGGTGGTATTGTGGAATGACTGCGTTGATTCTCTCCTGACTGTAGTACTGCGTCGTCGAATGCTGACGATTCATTACGGAGCTGTGTCTTCTCGATGTGATTCCCTTGTTTGGATTGGTCTTATATGCCTGCATGTAAGGGTGTACATGTATCTGTCGTCGTCGAGGGGTTCTGCGTTTCTCTGAATTTTCGCTCTTAATTGAGAGACGTGGATTGGCGCCGGATGACATGTTTCCTTTCTTGTGTGAGGATTCTTGGACTGTGCCCTCCTGGGTGTGGTTGACTGGTTGGTGATTTTGTCTGTGGGTAAGGAAACGACTGCCTTCTCTGGTGATTTTGTTCTTTGACTGTGAATGTTCGGTTGAACTGGGTAGACAGGTATTTCGTTTCGTTTCGCATCGAAGTTGACGATAAAGATGTTATGAATTCGTTATTGGATGCGTCTAAATGGCCGTGGATGCCTTGGTCAGAAAATACTTTGAACCGAAGAGTCGACGTACGCAGGGACTTTCCAATTCCTGGGATTTATAAAACACTCAAAACATGGAACAATTTAAATAGCAAGCTTCAACTGTAAGTCCGTTAAATCATCACTTGATGCCGTCAAAGATCTTTGTAACAAATGCGACATTGTTCTACTACAGGAACATTGGTTGCTTAAAGAAGAAATACCAATGCTGAGATCCATCCATAATGATTTTTTGCTGAAGGGATTTCTGTCATTGACACAGAAAAGGAGCTACGCGTAGGGAGCCCATTTGGTGGCACTGCTATTTTGTGGCGCAAGGAAATAGCAGACAGTGTCTGCTTTATTAATTACGAAAACGACCCAAGGATAATAGGGTCACAATTGGCAACAGATGACATAAACACACTTATCCTTTGTGTCTATATGCCAACCGATGAATCAAGTAATTTTGCCGAATTTACAGAATGTTTAGGAAAAATTTATGCTATAATAGAAGAAACGGGAACAAGTTCTGTTTTTGTGATGGGAGACTTCAATTCATGTGCTCACAGGAAGAACGGACAAATCTTGATCTTGACCATATACGCTCATATAGGCATGTTTCTGGACCGATCGAACAATAGTTTGTCCAGACGGAGGCGATCACTAAGAAATCCCAAATATCCCGGACGAAGTCGGGCACATCAGCTAGTTTCGCATAAATTGGCATTTTATTTACCTAATTTCGAGCTGCCAGAAATTGTAGAATAATATATTTCATATAAGTTGCCATTTTAAAGTAAATTGGACACTCTGTAGAGATTTCCTTCCACATTATTTGCAGGATATTAGCAGACAGTGTGACCGCTGGTAATGGAAACCCATCCCACGCAGTTCAAAGTTTGCAAAAGTAGGTCATCACTGACTTCAATACCTCTGTGTACAAACCGAATAGTGTCGCTATTATGTCCCGATGTTATGGACCCAGGACACTCCACATGCATAACCCACGAACATGGTAAGTATGTCATTGTGGTCACCACATCAGCCCTAATTACAATTTCCGGATTTCTTGAGCACGAGGTCGGCACGAGTCCCGACATATTCGTCGCGATTTCATATGAATTGTCATTTAAAACTAATTTCGAAGTGCCGGGACACTCTATGGAGATGTCCCTCCACATTTGTTGATACATATTTGTAGACATGGTGACCGCTCGTAATGGAAAACCACCCCGCGCAGTTGAAATTTGGCAAAAGTAGGTCATCACGAACATGGTACGTATGTGGTTGTGATCACAACACCAGTCCTAATTACAATTTAACCCCACGCAGCCGACTTTCTTGAGCACGAGGTCAGCTCCAGTCCCGACATATTCCTCGTGATTTCATATAAATTGTCATTTTTACCTAATTCCGAGGTGTCAGGACACTCTATAGAGATGTCACTAGTTGAATGATATTTGTAGATAATGTGACCGCTGGTAACGGAAAACCACCCCACGCAGTTCAAATGTTGGAAAAGTAGGTCATCACGAACTTCAATACTTCTATGTACAAACCGAACATTATCGCTATTATGTCCCGATTTTAGGGCTCCAGGACACTCAACACGCACAACCCATGAACATGGTAGGTATGTCATTGTGGTCACCACATCAGTCCTAATTTCAATTTAACCCCACGCAGCCGGATTTCTTGAGCACGAGGTCAGCTCGAGTCCCGACATATTCGTCGTGATTTCATATAAGTTGTATTTTTTACCTAATTCCGAGGTGCCAGGACACTCTATAGAGATGTCACTCCACATTAGTTGAATGATATTTGTAGACAGTGTGACCGCTTGTAATGGAAAACCACCCCACGCAGTTCAGATTTGGCAAAAGTAGGTCTTCACGGACTTCAATATTTCTATGTGCAAACCGAACATTATCGCTATTATGTCCCGATTTTAGGGCTCCAAAACACTCCACAATGAAATACTTACCATGTTTGTGGGCTATGCGTGTGTAGTGTCCTGGAGCCCTAAAACCGGGACATATAAGCGATAATGTTCTGTTTGCATATATAAATATTGAAGTCCGTGATGACCTACTTTTGCAAAATTTGAACTGCTTCGGGTGGTTTTCCATTACCAACGGTCACATGTCTACAAAAATGCATCAAATTATGTGGAGGGACATCTCTAAAGAGCGTCCTGGCACCTCGAAATTAGGTTAAAATGACAATTTATATGAAATAACGACGAATATGTCGGGACTCTTGCTGACCTCGTGCTCAATAAATCCGGCTGCGTGGGTTTAAATTGTAATAAGGACTGATGTGTTGACCACAACGACACACTTACCATGTTCGTGGGATGTGCGTATGGAGTGTACTGGAGCCCTAAAATCGGGACATAATAGCGATAATTTTCGATTTATACATAGAAGTATTGAAGTCCGTGATGTCGTACTTTTGCAAAAGTTGAACTGCGGTCACGCTGTCTACAAAATATGCATCAACTGATGTGGAGGAACATCTGTATAGAGTGTCCTGGCACCTCCAAATCAGGTAAAAATGACAATTTATATGAAATCACGACGAATATGTGGTAACACAATTACATACTTACCATGTTCGTGGGTTATGCGTGTGTAGTGTCCTGGGGCACTAAAATCGGGACATTATAGCAATAATTTTCGGTTTGTACACAGAGGTATTGAAGACCGTGATGACCTACTTTTGCCAAATTTGAATGGCGTGGGGTGGTTTTCCATTACCAGCGGTCATACTCTCTGCTAATAGCCTACAAATAATGTGGAAGGACATCTCTACAGAGTGTTAAATTTACGTAAAAATGGCAATTTATATGAAATATAATATATCTCTGTAGAGCGTCCTGTCACCTCGAAATTAGGTAAATAAAATGCCAATTTATATGAAATTAGCTGATGTGCCCGACTTCGCCCGGGCTATTTAGGGATTTCATAGTGATCGCATCCGTCTGGACAAACTATTGTTCGATCGGTCCAGAAACATGCCTATATGAGCGTAATGCATATGGTCAAGATCAAGGTCATTTATACGGTCGCACCTGAAATAGGACCCGCCCATATTGTTCCCGGGATCAAAGTAGGCCTACACACCAAATTTGAGTCGGATCGGTCGAGGTCCAGAAACATGCCTATATGAGCGTAATGGTCAATATCAAGGTCAGTTATACGGTCGCACCTGAAATTGAACCCGCACATATTGTTCCCGGGATCAAAGTAGGCCTACATACCAAATTTGTGTCGGATCGGTCGAGGTCCAGAAACAGGCCTATATGAGCGTAATGGTCAAAATCAAGGTCGGTTATACGGTCGCACCTGAAATTGGACAGGCCCATATTGTTCCCCGGATCAAGGTATGCCTACATACCAAGTTTGAGTCGGATCGATCGAGGTCCAGAAACATGCCGATATGAGCGAGCTCAAGGTCAAGGACACGGTCCCACGTGAAATTGGACCCGCACATATTGTTCCCGGGATCAAAGTAGCCCTATATATTAAATTTTAGTCGGATCGGTCGAGGTCCAGAACATGCCTATATGAGCTTATATGAGTGAGCTCAAGGTAAAGGACGCGGTCGCACGTGAAATTGGACCCACCCATATTGTTCCCGGATCAAAGTTATTATTGTAGGCCTACATACCAAATTTTAGTCGGATCGATCGAGGTCCAGAAACATGCCTATATCAGCGTATATGAGCGAGATCAAGGTCAAGTACACGGTCCCATGTGAACCCTCTCTCTCTCTCTCTCTCTCTCTCTGTCCATTGAGAAGAAGGAAATCAAGTTGTCACATTAGAAAAGTGTAGGCGTACAGTAACTCGTCATACTATGACGTATACAGATTATCACAAGCACAGATGACTCCCTGTAGAAGTAAGAAAGTCCCATTCAACATATCCTCGCACAAATACGCACATATCGACCTTTAATGTGAAATAGGTACATAATGTGATTATTTGATATAAGAAGATAACGGAGTCCTAGCCGTTATTTCGTTTTATGGCGCGGACCACAGTGAAAACACTTGATAAAGAGCGTACACCTGAAAAGTCGTGAGTTGGCTCATTTGTGTCATTGTCCACACATAATCTGCTTAGAATCGCCTCATTATGAGTCGATAATGCGCCTAAACGTTCTCATTTTCAGCACATTATCGACTCGAAATGAGGCGATTCTATGTAGATTATCTACCTAAAACAAGTTCTATTATAAGCAGATAATTTGCGGGTTATCGAGGAAACAGGCTGTTCCATTAGTCAAAGGCGGAGTAGAGGTAATAATTAAGGTTTCCATAATTACTCCAAAATTGTCTCCAGTGCGGGAAATTAATAATTTCGCAGTCTCAGGTATCCGTGCAGTATCGTTCCTGTGTAAACATTTGCATTTATCCCCACTTGAGCTACTGCCATTCGTATAAGAGTCTCATTAGTCCACATTATTTGATTAGTGAATATAGTGGGGTTGGATGAACTGCAAATAAAAATATACCAGAGAAACTTACCGCATTCATCCTTATTCGCCTTACATTTCATCGATCAAGCAGATAATAATTGTTTTGCTGTGCTATGAACTTTCTGTATGTATCATCTCACACTATCCCCAGTTCATTTGACATGATTGTTGCTGGCATTGAGATATATTCGCTTCTCATTGATATGCATAAACCCCGGCTAAGTTTGCATTATGTTAATATTGAAATCTGCTCTACTGACAGTTTATCTCTCTTGCTCATATGACCAGTTAACATGAAAAATAAAAAATAAAAAACAGTTCCAAACAGCGTGAACTGATCTAGAAGATGTTAGAGAAAAAATGTCATATTTTCCATTTCCGGTGGCCATTTTGGCGGCCATCTTGTACGGGGAGTGCCAATTGTGACAAAAAACGGTGGTACTATGTCTTAGCTTCAAAAAAATATATACATTTGTATACATTTGAGAAGATTTCCTCCTAATGATTTGCATCAAAATGAATTAAAATTGAAAAAAACGGAGGCCATGTTGGATGCCATCTTGTCTGGTGGCTACTCGGCCTCTTCTTTTTTTTCGTGTTAATATCTGGTTAATATTGCTTAAAAGTTGAGTGACATAATTAGTAAGAAAATGAGTTAGGTGACTTTAACTCCTGTATGGGAGTGCAGGGGTACCTAACAGCTCCCGTGCCAATAGTAGCTGGAACAGACCGATATAAAAAGCTAGCTGGTTCAGTCGAAAGTCGAAATTTGACTAGTCAGAGAAAGGCTATATATTGCACGAAGGTAGCGTGTATATATGCCCATCAGTTTGATGCTATATCACATCAAGAGAATTGGATGTGTTCATGTACAGCGATGTATGTAATACGGTTTGTAATTCAAACATGCATGAGCAAATCGGCAAGCCCCACCAACATCGTGTCGCTTTAGGATTAGTCATGGCCGGTTAACGTTGCAGTCCTTATTCAGATCGTATAATATACGGCGACGTTATTTGTTATATATGTGATAATATATGCTATATTTCTAAGGTGGAGTCGGGTATGAATATTATACTAATTTCAAGACCATGCATTCGCAAATGACGCCGGAAACCAATAGTTTTTATTGGTTAAAGTAAAATTTAACGCATATCTGATTCTTTTGAAGTTCACTGGAGCGCGTCGATTACTGAGGGCCCAGTTGATATTTGGTTTATTGCGTCGTCAAACGGATAGAATCTTGGGAGAAAAATAAATATGGTAGGTAACACTATGTTTATTAACGTTCTCCGAATGTAAACGTTCAATTGACAATTTTGGCATGCACACCACAATCGAAACTTCTCGGATTATCGTTCTTGCGATTATTTGCTACGGAAATCACCGAGGTTTGCCGATTGATGCACACCAATGTATTTTTTTATTTTTATTTTATTTACATGTAATTTATTTTACTGTCTAAAATAGTTTGGTATTCGATTATTTTATTTATACATCGGAAACGATATTGTTGTGGTTATACTGGAAACAGCTTGTTGAACGTCGGTGCGTCCATGGACGCAAAATTGTCCGAGCATGTACTGCTACATTTTCGGTCCATTTATTTGAAATTTTGCATATAAGTTAACCACCATGGGAACCTATATATGCTGGTCGTTGGAGGGTTTAGACCCGGACGAAATTTGTAATGAAGGTTTCTTGGTCTCATTTTGTGCGAAAGTGTCCTGAATCACATATCCAAAATCCGCTTTGATCAACATTTTCTATTCAAAATTGCGTCCACGTTGACAGTTAGTATCGAAAAATGCCCGAATTTCTGTGGCATAGGTGCCAACTAATGAGAAATTAGTAAAACAATTAAATATACACAAACAATGCTTATATCTGTGAACCATATCTGTAGAATTTCTGTCCCCAAAATGGACAAAATTGAATGGAATTTACAATAATTTAGAAAATTGAAGAGCCATAGTCCTATAAGAGTTAACAAACGCTTGCTTTATGCGAGGAAGAATTATTGCAGAGTATAAAGGAAGCATTGCTAAGAGATGTGCGAATTCTCTTTAAATTATCTCACGAGAGAACAAGCGAAATCCGGGTCTCATATAACGATTAAACATACGGTTAAAATATTGACCTCCGTCAAACACCGCCATAAACAGAAAGAATAGTAAAACATGGACAGACTTTGTTCTTATACCAATTAGAAATATGGCATAAACAGTATGTTATTGTCAATGTTTTTCCTTTGTTATGTAAACAAAAGCAAAAAAACGTTACGGAACTTGGCTTTTGTTTAGATCCGGACATGGCAAACATAAATAGCGTTATTTGTTACTGTTTTCCTGATATGGAAATAATAAAGAGCGTTTATATCATTTGTGGGTGATTAACTATAATATAATTGCGCTGTGTTATGTAAACAGAAGCAAAAAATTCAATTAAAACATTAAAAAAGCACAATTAACTCATTGAAAAACAAAATAATTAACTCATTGAAAAACCAAAAATTAAATTAAAATTGTCATGTTTGCTTTTTCGAACAAAGCCATGGGACGAATGCCGCCAGTGGCGGGCTAACCTGCTAGTCTATACTATATATTTTGAGACTTCGTATATATGTGTGTGTGTACTTCATAGAATCCAAAACGCGTGTACATATTGAGCTCAAACTTCCTATGTAAGTGTCAAATCGCACCGACACGACCGTGGTCGCAGTTTAGAAAAGCTCAGAGCACCCGTTCTCCAATCTCAAATCACCGTAAAGGCACGGCGTGGGTTAATCAAGTGATTATTTAATGAGCGTTTGTTTTTGACGCATCTCTATAAAGAGCGTCTGTTTGCCATTCAACGCTATTTGCATCTGCAGAGAGATATACGGAACATACATTAAATTTAAAAAACATTTGTTTCTGACCAACCCTGCGAGCACGGATGGCGCGCTTTGTTTTTACAGTATATAGTTATATACCGAAATCATCCCAGATAATCACGAATATAGCATCAGATTTCTCCCCAGATATACCGTTATAAAAAGCTACTGGAATCTGCCAATCTACGGGAAATTCCAGGGAATGCCGATTGAGCTCAAACTTGCTACCCACGGGAAGTGTCATATATATGAGTGTGTCATTTTGAAGACATCTGTCTGTCTGTCTGTCTGTCTGTATGTACTGTATGTATGTCATTTATACAAATCTACGATTCTCGACCGATCGGGACGAAACTTGGTACGTGTGTGTAGTTTGACCAGGCGGTCGTCCTTGTCGTATTGGCGAGCCCATGTGACGCCCGTACAGCGCATGCGCAGACGAGATCTCGGAAACGGGTGGAGCTATCGACTTGAAATTAGCTATGTGAATGTATCTTGCCCCGGATACGAATTTTATCGGGTCGACGAGCCCGTGTGACGCAAGCTTCGCGCATGCGCAGACCAGATCTCGGAAACGGGTGGAGCTATCGACTTGAAATTTGGTATGTGAATGTATCTTGCCCCGGATACGAATTTTATCGGGTCGCCGAGCCCGTGCGACGCCAGCTTCGCGCATGCGCAGACGAGATCTCGGAAACGGGTGGAGCTATCGACTTGAAATTTGCTATGTGAATGTATCTTGCCCCGGATACGAATTTTATCGGGTCGCCGAGCCCGTGCGACGCCAGCTTCTCGCATGCGCAGACCAGATCTCGGAAACGGGTGGAGCTATCGACTTGAAATTTGGTTTTTGAATAGCCCGGACAACGTCGGGCTCATCGGCTAGTTATAATATATTACCTAGTCACCATACATTACCAGTCGATGCGATGAATTCTACCCGTAAAACAGTTTGCGATTACAAAACGTGTACCGGTACGGGTAGCTAGCCGTACGCGTACCCGTACCGGTTTGAAATCGCAAACTCGCTATTATTTCGGGCTGGTTCTGTATAACACGCTCATAAAGTTCTAAATAAACCTCCACTAATTATTAAAGTACTAAACTTTTTATCATGCAAGAATAATCTACACAAACTGGAATAAAACAACCCTTTGTCTTCAATGACTAGAATATGGTGACAAGATCATAGTCTTTTGTGATTTCACCTACCCCATTATCAACATTCAAATTTGGAGTCAGTTTCTTGAAAAATATGTGAAATCCAGTGACTGTTAATTAGTATAACCAATGTAATTCTATTTTGTCCAACACTAACTGTTTTAGGAGGAACGTTAAAATGATTTTACTCATTAAACACTAAATGTATTCATTGTTGTTTACTATTTGTGCAAAAAAATAGCTTTAAAATGGACAAAAACACCACAAAACAGTCCAAATGGAATTTTTGGAAAAGAGTCAAAACATAGGATTCATAGGGCTCATATGTGTTTTGCAATTCCAGCACAGTGTATTTAACCTAATATACTTAAGAGGTTATGAGAAATACAGGGCATATGGGTATCAATTTATTGAGTTGTATGACCTCAAATATGGTATTTCATCACACCAGTTCTGTGTCACAAGGCAAATGTGGCTAAGTCCATACAATGGAACACACATTTTGTTTAAGAATATTTTTGTCTTCTCGATCATAGATGCATAAAGTAATAATTTATTTTGCACAATATAGTGAGAAAACTAATACAACAGTAAGATATCCCATCATTATTCTCTAGTTTTTAAAATATTAGACCATTAAATATGGATTTTAGCTAATTCTTAAGAAATTGAGGCTCCGAAATTAGACAAACTCTCAATTTTGGAGACACATGACTCGAAAAATACCGTACTCAACTTATCAGGAATTTTTTTCTGTTCTGTAATCAGGACTGTGTAGTCAACAACATGGATATATAAATAGAAGGACTTGTGAAATGAAGTTTTTTATAAACATACTTGAAAATTTCGCCTTTCTTGATCCTTTTTTATTTTTAGTATGTTGTTTAGAATTGGTTAATAGACATAATCCTGCTAAGAAACATTGTGTTGCAATTAATTTGAGGTTTGGCACTTCATTCTCATAAATGCCCTGGACTATATCGTTCACAATCGTGGAACTTCATACTCTGTTTGAAACTTCGAGATACAGTTTTTCCGATGCACCAATCTCTGAGTTCCAGTTATGTACACTGGCCTACTGATAGTGCGCTGAAGTATGTCCGTAGTACATACGGACCATATAGCACATGGCATGAACTTTTACGTCCGTAATAACTACGGACGTCATAGCAGCGAAGAAGTTAAATGGGATTTAATAGTGGTGTGTTAATTATGTGATCTTTTCTAGAATTTATATATATATAGATTTAACCAGAATATTACCAGAGCGCAAATCGCCATGTGGCCTTCAGAGTCCTCAATCAGTTGGATATTAGAAGCACATTCTCTATACTTAAAGGCACGTGAGGCCTTAATTGTCGAAAATATTCATAATTGTTCCAAACACCGTAAACAGAAAAACATTAAAACGCATACAGTTTCGTTCATATATACCATGACCACCGCGTAAACAGCATGTTATCATAAATACCTACTATATTTTACCAAAGCAAGAGCCTGATTGGGTTACAGAGGACAGCACAATGCTACTGGCTAATCACACACAAATTGCATAAACGCTCTTTATTAGTTCCATATCAGGAATTCACAAACAAAGAACGCTCTTTATGTTTACCATCATAATATAAACAAACACCAGAAAAGTAACTTTGTATGCTTTTGTTTACATAACAATGGTTAAACATATGAGAATAACATACTGTTTATGCGATATTTCTTATTTATATAAGGACAAAGTCTGTCTACATTTTGATGTTCTTTCTGTTTGTGGCGGTTTTTGACGGGTGGAAATATTTTCACAGGATACCCACCGCCAAGGCCAACCGTACCTTTAACGCATGCGCTTTACGGATGCGTTAGGTGCACACAAGACGCATTGGTTTAAACAATAGAGTCAGCACTGGGACTTTCGCATAACTGCGTAAAAAGACGTCCGCTAATTTTAGCGGACAACTTTAATTTAAAAAATCAGTAAATTGGTGCGTGAACGCATTGCGCGATGCCCTGATATGCACAAATGTATTGGACGAGATCAAGACTCCAATATAAAAAACCACAATTGTACTATCCTGGTACTACAATAGTACCATCGTGGTACTATCACGGTACTGCCATGGTATTACCATGCTATGTATAGTGTCATACTATTAACATGGTACGATAAGTGATATTTACCATGGTACTACCACGATACAATGCAACTCTACTATAGGGTACTCTACCATGATACTACCATGGTACTACCATGGCAGTATGGTACTACCACGGTATACTACCATGGTACTACCACGTTAAATTGATATATACCATGTACTATACCATGGCACTGTACTAAGGTATTCTACCATGTTACAGTTGGTACATGTACTACATTTGTAGTATGGTATACTACCCTGCATGGTATTATCACGGTAAGTGATATTTACCATGGTACCATGGAACTGTACTAGGGTATTCTACAATGTTACAGTTGATGCCGTTGTAAAGTGGCTTTTGTCATATTAGACTATATATTATACTACTATAATTATGTAGACCAAGTCTTCTCGTTCCATGCACAAGAACTTGGGATATTGACTCTACGAACAAGGTGGCATCTTTCGATGAATCCATTTTGAACAAGCACATGGGGCTTAATGCATTGCATGGGTGTCAAACGCTTGCGTTAAAAGGACAGTTAGCGGACAGTTAAACGCACTTATGTGAAAGGTGTACGCGCCATGCGTAACCTAAAGTGGTTATTATTACCACTTGATTTTAGAGTTATCCATCTTCATCCGCATCTTCGTCCGTTTGACCACGTGCTTCTCGACAAGTTCTGGTCCACAAACAATAGAAACAGCAAACTTCAAACATCGATATCTAATCACTCTGAGATTTGATGGGTGGGTTCCTCGACTCGAATCAAATATTTTTTACCTCCGAAGCCAAATAAATAGTAATTTAGGAACGTCTGATCGGATTGAGTACCTTTAATAAGACCACTGATAAATAATGTTTATATATTAGAATTTTCATGTCATGCCATGCAATTGATCAATGACAAATTCGGCTGAGAAGAGTTCTAGGTCACAGGTCCACATCTGCACTCTGGCCAGCACCAATCTCTACCAGAGCGCACCAGTCATACCTCCTTTCTGACTATGTCACCGGCTGGGTACTAGTCTGTGTTTCTATATATAGCATGGGGATTTCCAAAAATGCAAAAATGGCGAAACCCGATCGCTCCAAAGTCAAATTTTCTATGTCCTTTGAGAACAATTCCCGCACTAAAACATAATGACAGAATGCAAAATCAGAGCGGTAGTTTTGTTGACGATTTTCGCAAGCTACTCGTAAAAATTGCAGCAAATTAGATCTCTTGTGTTTTGACTTGCCGGGCGAGTTGTGATAATGTAGTACACGTGCGTTTCGACTTTTGTTTTGATAAAATAATCGGAGAACCGAATCACACCGTTTCGAAATATAGTTCATCGGTTTTAGTGGGACTTTTCAAACTTAAGGTTCAAAATTTATAACAATTTTGTTCGATATGTTGTGTGCTTAACAAGGGCATAATGTTGCTCTGTTCGCTTAGTATATATCTTAATATCGCGGAAGTCCACCAAATGTGGGTGAAATGTCGCCAGTAGCGGCGGTCTTACCGAGTCATCAAGGGAGGTAAACCATGTATGGAGTTTGGGCCAGCACATCGAGACAGTTGATCAATTGGTGCTTAATTTGTCATTAACTGCATATAAAGAATTTCTGTGAAATATATCAAAAATTAAACAGTTTTGTATTTTGGTTTAGAATTGATATATATGTTCTATGTAAATCAGTATATTTTGTCCCTTTACAGGTGACCAACATGATGTATCTTTTACTGGTAGCAGTTACTCTGAAAATGTGGGTGAGTACTTTATAGATGCGTTGTCATGGTTCTCGGTTATTTTTCTATATATTCGAGTTTTAAAACAATACATACATGTATGTGGAAATTTATTTTGATATGTACATTTTCTGGGTGTTTTGAAGATCGCAGGGATAAGTTGTATGGATGTTCAAACAATAACTTAAACCTATTAACTGACCATCGTTACCATCGTTAGTGGGGTTAAAAAATTCAAATAACCATTAATGAATACTAATTAGTTAAGTAGCTCATCAAGATTTCCGCCGTCCACACTTTCGTCTCCCGAGTTACATCATTTTCGATGCTCGAAACTCCATACATGAACATCACAGCGGTGGACACCCTAGGTATCCTCCATAGGCCATTGTCATCCCAGGGTGGGGGGGGGGGGGGGGGTCAGTGTTGGGGTGTTTCTGTGGAGTAGTTGGAGGGGATCGAAATCCGAACCGTTCTCGAATTGTCTATATGTGATATCATGAAAAGGATTCCGAAAAGGTATAAAAGTTACGATATATCCAATCTCTCATTACAGGATTCCACAACAGCCTTGGAGGCAGGTTAGTATTATGCATGTTAACTGAATTGGCATTTTACCCGAGTGTCCTTGGACATAATTATACTTCCATGGTGTAACCAAGGAAGTATATTGTTTTTCTATTGGGGCCGTTTTCCGTTTTATTGAAAATACTCAGAAACTAATTGGAGGAGGACCGTGAAATCTCTAGGGAACGTAGGCATCTGAGGGATACTGAAAATGAAGGTATCGCGATGTCGCCAGAACGCTTCGTCACGGAATGAAATTAAACAAAAAAATATTTTTCACTATTATTAAAATACTCCACACTTTTATAATCACTTTATTTCGGAAAGTATGAGCAGTAGAAAACTAAAAGTTGGTAAGTATGTTGGGGCAAATGAGTTTTATGCCTTAGTCGCATAACGAATATTGTCCGCGCTTTCTTCGCAAAGTTATCTCCCCTTATACGAAAACTCGATATGCCCTACAGACCAACGGCATCAAAACTTGTGTCCGAGCTTTTCCTGAGGAGTTACCGCCCATAAATAGGCAAACCTCAAATTGGTTGTACTCAGCTGTTCTTTTGTAAAATTGTAGATAACCGAATTCGGTTTTCTCAGTCCTCTTGGTAGTTGTCAGTTCATTGCGAAAACAAAAACTGGACAGGGTCGGTCATATATTTTTACATTGGGGTAGGGGCAAATTTTTCGAAAAAAAAAATTCTTAATGAAAGTAGTCTATTAAGGTATGCGCATTCCATGAGTGAAGTTGATCATACAGCAAAACGAAATTTTAAAATCCGATTAGAAATACCAGAGTTGTTGGTCCTGGAAATTCGCATTTTTGCGCTGATCTGCTAACGACCGCAACTCCTCTGAAAGTATCCGACATTAAAAGCCGTATCACACGCTGGTGTGACCGGAATAAAGAGCGCATGTGGTGCGCCAAAATCTGCCAGGTTCGGTTCAGTATTGTGGGTTTGGGGAGGGGGTGGTCCCAGGTCCCAAATTGTTTTGGTCTCAGAAGCAGATGAAACTTGGAATATAACATCTACCGTACAAGCTGATTAGGAAACTGAAAACAGATCGTTAATCCGTTGGAAAATGTCGGAGATTTGGTCCCTCAAAGTTTAAAATTGGGCACATATGCTTGTCAATTTCAAAAATGTTATACGTCTCTGAATCCGATGAAATCCATACCATTGCATCTCTGAGAGCAGCAGATCACAAAACTGAAAACAGTTTTAAAATCCGTTGGTAAATAACGAAGTTACGGGCCCTCAAAGTTCGCGTTTTGAGCCGGGGTTGACAATGTGCTTATCCCGTCACACAGTTTCGAGACAGGGGAGGGGTCACTCCCATACACTTCAGATGAAAATACAAAAGCCAGGATAACATATGGTCACAAAACTGAACATTTTGTATTACTAAACTGCGATTCTTTCATCTCAATATTTTCTCTATTATTATACTTCCATGGTGTAACCAAGGAAGTATATTGTTTTTCTATTGGGGCCGTTTTCCGTTTTATTGAAAATACTCAGAAACTAATTGGAGGAGGACCGTGAAATCTCTAGGGAACGTAGGCATCTGAGGGATACTGAAAATGTAGGTATCGCGATGTCGCCAGAACGCTTCGCCACGGAATGAAATTTAAAAAAAAAAATTATTTTTCACTATTATTATTATTAAAATACTCCACACTTTTATAATCACTTTATTTCGGAAAGTATGAGCAGTAGAAAACTAAAAGTTGGTAAGTATGTTGGGGCAAATGAGTTTTATGCCTTAGTCGCATAACGAATATTGTCCGCGCTTTCTTCGCAAAGTTATCTCCCCTTATACGAAAACATGTCATTTTATTATCTCGGAAATTATAAGGAGCAGAGCATCGAAAATTGGACCGTATGCACAACTCGATATGCCCCACAGACCAACGGCATCAAAACTTGTGTCCGAGCTTTTCCTGAGGAGTTACCGCCCATAAAAATGGACACACTATACACCAGGATGAATAAACCAATGTTTTTTTTTTTTTGTATTGAGCTCAAATTTTTTTATTGCATATTCCGAATTGGACGATAGATTCGGACTCGAATAAACCGCTGAAAAATGTTTTTACCCAGTATTTTCCGCGTTACGGGGTACGGAAATATTGCGACTACTTTTCCCGCCAAATCCAAACCGGCTGGTTAAAGTGCAAGATAATGTCGTAGCATGTACGTTGACATACTTTATGTACGTCCCAGAAGTTTGACGGCTACACTATAAATGTAACATGCCCAACGGAGAATGCGTGTCAGTGTGGGTTGAGACTTGCAACGAAAATTGCAAAGGGGGGGGGGGGGAATTCAAACATCGAGATATTTTTTTTTTAACGAGTACATCTTATGGCTAGTGTTCACGCGCATCCAGAGGGCGATTTTCTCATTTTCAGATGGAACGGTTTACTCGTGACAACGCTATATATCATAAATATGTATACTTCTGTAGTCTATCACTAGCCGATTTTTGGCCCCAAATCCAAACGGACTAATGTAGGAGCGAGTTTAATGCAGTGGTACGTAAGCCGGTATACTGTAGGTATGCCTCCAAAATTTGACCTCTCTAATATAAACGCAACCTGCTCAAGTGAGTGTTTGTGTCGGGTGGGTTCAGATTTGGCAAATTCCACCGAAGATCAAATGGGGAAAATTACTCCGAAAATCATATATTGAGATAACAACTTTTCGATGAGTGGATGTGATAAGTAGTATCTAAACGCAAGATTAGTACACTTTTTAATTATTTATATTGAATGGTTTAACCCTGGTAGCGTATAACGTTGTAACGGGTGATATATATTACTCAAATTCAAACCCTCTATTCATGACGCAAATTCAAACGGACTTATCAAGAAGCAAGGCAAATGCATGAATATGCTCACCGATATACTATATAGGTATGTCCGCTCTACTGTAAAAGTAACCTATTGTCACGATTTGACCTGTCCAAAACACTACCCGGACAAAAGTTTTCCTAGGTATCAAATTTCGTCGAAATCCGTCCGTTTTACCCGATTTGACCTTGAACTGATCATTTCGAAGGTCAATGTCAGGTCGGGGGTCACGACTTGACCCGCCCAAAAGACTCCCCAGACAAAAGCAGCCCTAGGTATCGAATTTCGTGGAAATCCGTCTGTTTTATCCGATTTGACCTTCGATTGAGCTTTTTAAAGACCAATGTCAGGTCGGGGGTCACGATTCGACCCGTCCAAAACACTCCCTGGACAAAAGTACCCACATTTATCAGATTTCGTCACAATCCGTCCAGCAGTTTTCCCGGCCATAGCTGACAGACAAACAGACAGACAGAAGTACCAAAATATATATTAAATTTAGAAATGTCAATGCAAGTCCACCATCGGATCGTAATGCACCAATATGCATTCGGACGAAGAGGAACACACATATACGCATAACACTCACATGGGATGGGATGGAATACCATGGAAGTATATCTGATTCCATGGAATCTGACCTCTAGTTATATTTTCTTATTGCCATTCTGCAACGTCTGCCGCGAGACTGGACACAGTCCACATGAGCTTAGAAGGTTTAGTTAGGCACATGCATGACTTGTTCTGTCATGTGTTATGATTCTTTTAATTTATAGTTCCGGTTTCATGGTTGAGGCGAACATCGCGCACGTTATTTAATGTCAGCGAGCTGCGTATATGGAACTTACGTTCCATACGGATTTGTAAATATGGAATACAATAATACTGTACTTCTAGGAACAAGAGTGTAATAAAGCTGTACTTTGACATACATTGATAGCATTATAAAACTGTCCTCTTAACACAAAAAAAAACAGTTATAAAGCAGTTATAACAATTATTTAACTAAAGTACCGATTATTTCACAGAATTTTAAAGTATGAACAGCTATTAACCAGATAAACTGTAATATAACTGTGTTTGCACTGCAAAATGACTGTAATAATAGCTATATTCCAGCTACACATGTCAGCCACAAGACAGTTACATACTGCAACATGACTGTAACGACGGCTACATTCCAGCTACAATTGGCAACTACAAAACAGTTACACTATAATTTGACAGCAATTGCAGCTACATTCCATGTATGCATATAGCAGCCACAACACATTTACACTATAATTTGACAGCAATTGCAGCTACATTCCATCTACGCATATAGCAGCCACAATACAGTTACACTATAATTTGACAGCAATTGCAGCTACATTCCAGGTATGCATATCAAATCCACAAAACTATTACACTGCTATGTGACTGTAATGCCAGTTACATCCCAGATATATACATCACAACAACACACAATTGCACTGCTGTATGACAACTACACCTTACAGTTACTAATTCCAGTCATACAAAATTTGCACTGTAACATGCATGACTTTATAGACATCCATGCTACAGGTATTGATCCCAGCTAAGCTGTTTGCAAACTGTATTATAATTAAAAAAACCCAGATAAAAAGCAGGTATAAAACAGCTATAAAACAGTGTAGCTGTATAAAACAGATTAAAGATACAGGCGGCGTTGGCGGTGGGTATCCTGTTAAAATATTCACCTCCGTCAAAAACAGAAATAATAGTAAAATATAGACAAACCTTGTTCTTATACCAATCAGAAATATGGCATAAACAGTATGTTATTGTCAAATGTTTTTCCTTTGTTATGTAAACAAAAGCAAAAAAACGTTACAGAACCTGGCTTTTGTTTAGATCCGGATATGGTAAACATAAAGAGCGTTATTTGTTACTGTTTTCCTGATATGGAAATAATAAAGAGCGTTTATATTATTTCTGTGTGATTAACCAATAGAATTACGCCGTGTTATATAAACAGAAGCAAAACTTCTGTAACACGAGCAGACTCTTGTTTACGTACACTATCGTACGTCTTGACGACAATACAATATTTACGCGCTGATTATGTTTGGCATGTGAACAAAACTATATATATTTTAATATTCCTTCTGTTGGTGGCGATTTGAACAGATATGAATATTTCTGCAACGAACACCGCCCGTGCCTTTAAACTGTTTTTTTCCTGGCCCATTTCGTTGTCGTTGAAGGGAGTTTCGGAAATAGAAAAAATTGTCACATCAGTATAACATTGATAGATATAGTCCATGATAGATATATGACCCTTGGTGCATCCCCCATAACTTAACTTCTTTGGTATTTTCATGTACCCTAATGTGTATTGTTAAGGAAAAATGATGTTAACAGCAAATAGTTTGGGCCCTAGTGTACCTACTGGGTCAAAGTTTAACCTTACTCAGTTACCATTAAATTCAGATTATGATGGGGTGGGGAAACTGTATCCATATACGTGATGTCCACACCGGTAGCCAAAAATATATGATGTTGTCATTGTTGACGTCACCAGAGGTCAAAAGGTCACATGA
This sequence comes from Siphonodentalium dalli, assembly GCA_032622095.1. Taxonomy (NCBI): domain Eukaryota; kingdom Metazoa; phylum Mollusca; class Scaphopoda; order Gadilida; family Siphonodentaliidae; genus Siphonodentalium; species Siphonodentalium dalli. The sequence goes on along the minus strand of CP136065.1, from coordinate 178,854,247 downwards.
CGGCAATGAAAACGCAAATATAACAGTCTGGAAGCTGATAGGGTACCATACACCCCACGACACAGGACTTAACTTCACCCCACTCATTTTCTTATGTTAACACGAAAAGAATGGGGCTGCGTAGACACGAAACAAGATGGCGTCCAACATTGCCGCCGTGTCTTAAAGGTACGGTTGGCCTTGGCGGTGGGTATCCTGTAAAAATATTTCCACCCGTCAAAAACCGCCACAAACAGAAAGAACATCAAAATGTAGACAGACTTTGTCCGTATACAAATAAGAAATATCGCATAAACAGTATGTTATTGTCATTTGTTTGACCATTGTTATGTAAACAAAAGCATAAAAAGTTACTTTTCTGGTGTTTGTTTATATTATGATGGTAAACATAAAGAGCGTTCTTTGTTGGTGAATTCCTGATATGGAACAAATAAAGAGCGTTTATGCCATTTTTGTGTGATTAGCCAGTAGCATTGTGCTGTCTTCTGTAAGGCAATCAGGCTCTTGCTTAGGTAAAATATAGTATGTCTTTATGATAACATGCTGTTTACGCGATAGTCATGGTACATATGGACGAAACTGTATGCATTTTAATGTTTTTCTGTTTACGGTGATTGGAACAAATATGAATATTTTCGACAACTAAGGCCGCACGTGCCTTTAAGACGAGACTCTATAAGTCATTTTGATGAAAATTGTAGAGGGAAAATCTTGACAAATGTATTATAGTTGTGAAGCTAAGACAATGCTAGCGTTTAAGGGCAAAATCGGAACTCCAAGATGGCCACCGGATGTGAAAAATGTGACTATTATTCACTAATATTTTCTAGATTAGTTTCTGATGTTTGGAACTGGTCGAGAATTGCGAATTTATTTTGTATTTTTCATGTTAACTGATAATTGGAGCAGTGAAATATGCCATTTGTTGGGTCCCAGGCCCTTCCGATCTCTCTAAATATTAAGTTTACAGAATGCGGTATACAATTTCACCAAAAATCACCATTGGGATTCTAGTCATAATACAAAATGTAATGAACAGAACTGTGCAATGTAAGTGAGGCATACCTTTACTTATGAATAATCCAACTCAATGGAACCAAAAGTGTCACTTTGACTCAAAATGACCGATAAGATGGCCGCTAAATTATGGAAAGAAGTAGATATATTGCCCCAACGCGTCTTGCAATCACTTGCAAGTTGTGGTTGACAGATAAAATCGACTTATAAATGCCTTCTATATATTGAGTACTAACATTGCTGATGTACCTATGTTAATAGTTACAATTGTAACCACTGACATTACCAGAATTATTGGCTTTTACTCCCACAAACGTGATCAAAATCGGCAAAAATTAACTTTTCATGTTTGGACAATTTTTTCAAGTAAAATAGTACGATCTTTGCTATTAAAGGTGTTTATTGTTTTGAACTGTCTTAAATGTGTCACACTGACGTGATTTTAGAAAAAAATACTCAAGATGGCTTGCAAAATGGCAACCATATTTAGTAAAATGCACATATATCCCAAACATTATACTCTGTTGTTCCCAATAGGTAGCAAATTATGACTCACTTATTAAACATGTTACTTAATCAACTGACAATTCAATGTTATATTCTGGTTCAGTGTGGAATTTTTCCGAAAACTTATTTTTGGTATTCTGGTCATATTTTTGAAAGGAAATGGGCAGAACTATGAAACGGAACTGAGAGGGACCATAATATGTGACCACTGTGGCCCATTAACATCCAACTTGATAAACTTTATACATGGTGGATGTCAAGATGACAGCCATAAGTGAGGTGGATAGATATACAAGGAGTTAATGAATGATGTGAATATGTATACAAGGAGTGACTATATGGTCGTGGGTGGGGTGTCCATGGTGGGATGTATAGGTATACAAAGAGTGGCTGTATGGTCATGTGCGAGGTGAATATGTATGCAGGGAGTGAATGTATGTTATGTGTAGGCATACTGATATACCAGATGTGGCCGTATGGTGTTTGATGTGGTGTATGGGTATAACGAGAGTATGGTCATCTGCGTGTTGTTTATGTGTATATGTATATATTATCACGAGTGGGGTGTAGAGGTGTACCTTAGTGGCTGTATTGTCACATATGGGTGTATATGTATTTACAAATGGTGGCTATATGATCATAGGTGGGGTGTATGGATAAATAAATATGGATTGGTTGTATGGTTACGGGTAAGGTGTATATATGTACATGGAATGACTGTATTTTGATAATTGAAGTGTATATTCATTCCTGCCGTATAGCTTGATGATCATTGACGGGCATGTTGGTATATAGGGAGTACCCTAATGGTAATGGGTGGTATGTATATGTATATCTGTTGTGGGTGTATTGCCATTGGTGAGTGTATATGTATACAGGGATTAGCTTTATGGTCATGGATGGGGTGTATGGGTATACAGCGAGTGGTTGAATTGTCATGTGTGTGGTGTATATGCAAGTCTGGAATGTATGAATGGTCGTGTGCGGGGTATTTGTATATCTGGAAAGTCTGTATGGCCATTGGTGAGGTGTATATGCATACCTGGAGTGACTCTATGGCCATGGGTAGGGTGTATATGTATATCTTGAGTCGCTATATGGCCATGGGTGTTGCAAATAGGTATACAGGGAGTGACCATATGGCCAATGGTGAGGTGAATGGGTATACAAGAGGTTGCTCTTTGATCCTGAGTATGGGAAATGTGTATACAGGAAGTGACCATATGGACTCTATGATCCTGGGCATGGAGAATATGTATACAGGAAGTGACCATATGGTCATGGGTCAGGTGTAGGAGTATACCCGGTAGGCCTACATGGTGACTCATTTATGTATATTTACATACACCTGATATCTCTTCCGATTTCCCCATAGCGTTACGGTAGACACGCCCCCTTATTCAATGCGTTCATAAACCTATGAACGTAACGTGACGTCACTTCCAATGTCGTTCATAGGTTTATGAACACATTGGTCCCGGAAATCACCGGGGATTGTCGGACATTACCGACTGCTTGAGTATATAGCACGTCCGGATTTGGCAAGAATTTTTTTTCGGTCTATAATCAGTGTTGTTGCTCTGTGTTACTGAGCGTTGATGTTCAAAAATCCCGCTAATTAATAACGTTTTATCATATTCATTACCGCTACAAATATCCCCCGAACCTCACAAATATATCATTATGGTAGAACGGCCTGTTGTCGATTTCTTATTCACAGCCGAAACTTAATTGTTAGTTTCAGTTATCATTCTTGAAATCAACACGTCTACATTAGTTACTAGCTAAACAATACAGTTTGTCATATGTGTATACTAAACTGTGAAATTGCGTTTTTCAAAATCCCATGACCACATTGAAACCGCCGTTTATTTCTTATATGATCACGTGTGGGGGGTTATATGTACACCCAAGTGTGGCTGGATGGTCATGGGTGAGGTGTATGTGTATAAAGCAAGCACCTATATAGCCATTGGTGAGGTGTATATGTATACCTGGAACGAATCGATGGTCATTGGTGGGGTGTATATATATGTATATCCTGAGTGGTTATGACCACGGTTGTGGCGAATAGGTATACATGGAGACTGTATGACCAATAGTGAATTGAATATATGTATACAAGGAGGGACTGTATGGGGTGTATGAGTATACCTGGTGTGCCTGCATGGTGAGTCGTGGCTGTGTGGTCATGGGTTGGGTGTACGGCTATACCCAATGATGGCTGTACGGTCATTGGTGAGGTGTTTGTGTATAAAGTGAGTGGCTATATGGTCATTTGTCTGGTGTATATATATAGAGTGACGGTATGGCCATGGGTGTGTCGCAAAGGTGTACATTTGGTGGCTATCGCTTTCCACAATATCTCAGGTATATGTTAATCGACAGAGGTGTTTAGTTGTCAGTTGATGAAGAAACAAGTTACATTTTAATAACCAAATGAGTCACAATTTGTTACCTTTTCAGAACAGCAGAGAATAATGTCTGGAATATATGTGCATTTTACCAATTTTTTTGGCCATTTTGCAAGCCGTCTTGAGTAATTTTGTCTAAAAACTCCTCCGTGTGACACTTTTAAGACAGTTCAAAACAATAAACACCTTTAATACCAAAGATAGTTTCATTTTACAAAAAAAAATGGCTCAAACCTCAAAAGTTAAATTTTGGTGATTTTGATGTCACGGTTGTGAGAGAAAAATCCAATATGTTTGGTAATGTTGTCAGTGATTACAATAGTAACTATTAGCCAAGGTGCATCATCAATGTTAGTCTTCAATGTATAGAGGGCATATAAGTCGATTTTATTCATCAACTACAACTTGTAAGTGACTGCAAGGCGCGCTGTTGCAATATATCTACCCTTTTCCATAATATGGCTGCCATTTTGGCAGTCCTTTTGAGTCAAAGTGACAATTTTGGTTCCATTGAGTTGGAATATTCATAAGTAAAGGTATGCCTCACTTACATTGCACAGTTCTGCTCATTTATTTTTGTAATATGACTAGAATCCCAATGGTGATTTTTGGTGAAATTTTATACCGCGTTCTGTAAATTATAACGCTAGCATTGTGCCTTAGCTTCGCAACAATATATACATTTGTATACATTTGTATACATTTGTCAAGATGTTCTCTCTATAATTTGCATCAAACTGACTTATAGTGCCTCGTCTTAAAACACGGCGGCCATGTTGGACGCCATCTTGTTTCATTTTACGCGGCCGCATTCTTTTCGTGTTAACATTGCTTTAAAGTTGAGGGACATAATCTTCCTCATCGCCACGTGCAATCTACGGTATAGTTTTTCTTTTAAAAAATAATATATACAAATTGACAAAAAACACCACCAGTATTAAGCTGGCGTCACATATACTTGCCTGAATATCGTATCGTTTTCGTGCGTAAATTTGCATACGTATAAACACATGCAGACCATAATATGTGTATGTAGCTTAAGTGGGGTAGCGACATATACATTAATTTCTTGTCATTTAGGCTAAGATTACACCATAGCATACGATTTTCTAGCTCGTCTATCGTACACATATTCCTCTATAGGATGCGCATAGTTGCATGGTCACACTATATGTACGTTTCCATGGCGTCAAAGCTCTCCCCAAAGCTAGGCACACATACCTGCGTAAAACGCATCCGATTATACGTATATGCGTAAGTCGCATCCGATTTCGTCGACTACCAACATATGATTTTCATTTGACCTGCGACAGCGATTATTTTATACCACAATCGGATGCGAATAACGCATACTACCAACATTTTGGTCATATGCGTATTCGCATACCATATTTGTATCCGAATAATCAAGAAATTCCTATTATGACGTAATAGGGTGCATGCATCTCCCTGCTCACCAGCAACCACAGATGCGACAGCAACCGCAGATTCAGTGCGGTTTCGATTTACAACGAACACCACATTCGCCATATAATATGGGATTGCATGTGCACTCTATGTGAAGCTATGACACAAGATTTGATTACCGAATCGATGCGTATAGCTAACGTGTAGAAAAAACTGAGAATTCCTATTGCACTATGGTAGTTTGAATACGTTCCATATACAGGTATATATTTTTTATTAGTTTAGGTTGAAGCTTCAAATGAAAGCTTTTTTGAAACATTTTAGAAGTTTTCACACCCGGTTTTAAGGCTTTTCATGATTATTTGTTGATAATTTTTTTGAAATAAAAATAATTAATTCTCAAAATATAAACTTATCTTATATACATACATAATGTTTATGCCCAGCTTTTGTCGGGGGAATAAGACTTGTCTCACATTTGTTCGGCTGCTCATTATGGCTGGTGCAATGAGATGAAGCACCATTGGCAAGTGTTCTCTGTTCAATCTGAAGTACTATACAAAGCGTTCTTCATCGTCATACAGATCCCTGATAATCAGGTTATGAAAGGCCCCTTGCACTTGTGCGGTAAACCAAGAGGATGAAAAACTCTTCATCACTTAGGTGCTGGAAAAACTCTTCATCACTTGATGAAGCCTCATTGCTCGACGAAGACATCTTGGAGAAATGAGTCGTCACGCATGTGACAGGTACACATACCTGCGTTATTATCGTATCGTTGTCGTGTGTAAATTCACATACGTTTTACGCATTATGTATACGTATATAAACGCATGCGATAATACGCAGGTATGTGTTTCTAGCTTTAGGAGTACGTAAACAAAGTCAAAGCTAAAAATACAAGAGAAGAGACATATAAAGCTTGAAAAATGAAAGTGTCCATGACATTGTAGCTTATCTCGACCTACTGCTGATATTATGATATTACCACAACAATTTTATGGCTTATGTAGTTAAACAAGATGATCACCATGGCGGCCATTTCGGGCTGCCGATCGGTACCAAAAATAGGACGTTCTCGTCTAGGCATTGGCCCAAACCATATGATATTTGGTGGTGATCGGATGAGAATTAAAGCGTGTAGGCTGTTCTAAATTAATTGTGAACAGACTTCCGCACACTCGAGAGCAATAAGTTAGCTTGACTTCATAAATATAAGCTAACCATGCTCCGAGGCCCACAGCCCATCCAATTAGATCAAGCGGTTATTGTAAATCACAATTAGCATATCCAGGGAGGGGCGGGAGGGCAACGTCAATAGATATATTGGGGGCAGATGCACGTCTACCTGCTACAGAGCACTTCCAGTAATAAGAAATGTCACGTACTGCATGTACAATTATATATTTTTTTAATACTTCGAACTAACCTTGACATTCAAAATATTGGAAAAGTCGTATACGATTGAATTTTGTCCGTCAAAAAATGGAGCATGTTCCATTTTATTCGGACGGACAGGAGCAACGTATGCAAAAAAATTTGCGTACACGTTTATAAGCTATAGTTTTCATTCCAATCCAATGACGTATACGACTGACGTATCAAACATCGGATGCTTGACGTACGAACGATGGTGTAGATTTACACGTATATACGCACCGTAGATTTACACGTATACGCACTTCGGTGTTGTATGTGTGCTTTATTTTGTGGTGAGTTTCTGTAACTTCGTATATATATCATCCTATGATTTCTGTTCGGTAAATTAAAGTTAGTCAATACGTTAGCATTTTGCCAATCGCCGTTTCTTGATCGTCATTTTGTTTGTGGAAATCCGTCCATTATAAACCAATAAGCAATATAAACATGTTATCCTCATCTGCAATATTACATATTCATGAACGGCTTGTCGTCTTGTGTGCGAAATTTTAATTCTAAAACGATCTTTGCCGAAAGTTGTCGATATCGTAAATGTGCATTCATATGTGTCAATACCGGTACCGCCAAGCACATCCCTTTGTTGCAATAATATAAATGCACACACACACCCTCACGCACACACGCACCGATGAATAAGTATACATGATACATTGGATAAGCATGCGAATGAATGCGAACGTTTGTATTACGTTGTACACCAGCACGAATTTATAACCAACCGACCTCAAGCTATTGGCTCGTTCAGTCCCGCGCCATAATTTTGACACACACACACGCCCTCACACACACACACCCTCACACAGCCTCACAATTTAATTACTAAGATGGTTCGACGTAAAAAAAAGAAGACAGAAAACAAGTATCAAGTTAAAAGTTTTGAATTAGTGTTAACTAAATATATGCAAATTACCCAACTTGTGATTTTTGCGAACCAGCACGTATACCGCACGTATATAAGATTTATGCTTCCAGATTGACTCAAGGTGTGGTTACCATAAGTTGACATTAATGTATATAAGAATAATTTAATAACAAGCTGTCAATTCACGGAATACTATAACACAATTGGTTGACACACAATTATCCATTACGGTAATTCACGGAATACTATAACACAATTGGTTGACACACAATTACCAATTACGGTAATTATACCAATTACGGTAATTACCCATTACGGTAATTTGATCGATAACCTGAAATTATTGATCACTTTCCGCTACAGCATGTCAAGCATTTAACCCATAAAGCTACAGCTAGCACCGAGTGATATGAATCGATACTTACTACGAACTAAAAGTAAATTTCGATGTTGCATCATGATTCCTTCGGATAGAACTGACCTGCCAATAACCGTACTGTTTACCCTTGGTGAACATTAAGTATAACCGTACTGTTTACCCTTGGTGAACAATTAAGTATCACAAGAGAAATCAACAATAACCGTACTGTTTACCCTTGGTGAACAATTAAGTATAACCGTACTGTTTACACTTGTTGAACAATAAGTATAACCGTACTGTTTACCCCTGGTGAACAATTAAGTATAACCATACTGTTTACCCTTGGTCAATAATTAAGTATAACCGTACTGTTTACCCTTGGTGAATAATTAAGTATACCAAGAGAAATCAACAATAACCGTACTGTTTACCCTTGATGAACAATTAAGTATACCAAGAGAAATCAACAATAACCGTACTGTTTATCCTTGGTGAACAATTAAGTATAACCGTACTGTTTACCCTTGGTGAATAATTAAGTATACCAAGAGAAATAAACAATAATCGTACTGTTTACCCTTGGTGAATAATTAAGTATAACCGTACTGTTTACCCTTGGTGAATAATTAAGTATACCAAGAGAAATCAACAATAACCGTACTGTTTACCCTTGATAAACAATTAAGTATACCAAGAGAAATCAACAATAACCGTACTGTTTATCCTTGGTGAACAATTAAGTATAACCGTACTGTTTACCCTTGGTGAATAATTAAGTATACCAAGAGAAATCAACAATAACCGTACTATTTACCCTTGGTGAACAATAAGTATAACCGTACTGTTTACCCTTGGTGAACAATTAAGTATACCAAGAGAAATCAACAATAACCGTACTGTTTACCCTTGGTGAACAATTAAGTATACCAAGATAAATCAACAATAACTGTACTGTTTACCCTTGGTGAACAATTAAGTATAACCGTACTTAGGATGTACGGCACAGCAGCAATGTTATATATTTTATGCCTCCGAAACATGGCGAGCATTGCTCTTAGAACATGCTTGGGACTATACAACACACCATGCAGGCGCCTATTTTTAGAAGCAAATTTGAATTTTGAGACAATGCAATGTTTTTTATATTGGGTGGGATACGAACCCCGGCAAAAATAGGCGCCTGGTGTGTTGTATAGTCCCAAGCATGTTCTAAGAGCAATGCTCGCCATGTTTCGAAGGCATAAAATATATACCATTGCTGCTGTGCCGTACCTCCTATATACATATATATAGAGACCTTAAAGTGTGAATATAGTGTCCTAAGTGCGACGTCGGAATACAGCGGCCATTCGAGCTTCCTTTTTTGGGGTTGCTTCGGTGGCCGTGTGGTAATGACATCGGACTTTGAGTCGCAAGGCGCGCTCGCCAGCGGGCCGGGGTTCGTATCCCACCCATTGTCAACGTATTGTTTACCCTTAGTGAACAATTAAGTATAACCGTATTGTTTACCCTTAGTGAACAATTAAGTATACCAAGAGAAATCAACAATAACCGTACTGTTTACCTTTGGTGAACAATAAGTACAACCGTACTGTTTACCCTTGGTGAACAATTTTAAAAGTATACCAAGAGAAATCAACAATAACCGTACTGTTTATCCTTGGTGAACAATAAGTACAACCGTTCTGTTTACCCTTGGTGAACAATTAAGTATACCAAGAGGAATCAACAATAACCGTACTGTTTACCCTTGGTGAACAATAAGTATAACCGTACTGTTTACCCTTGGTGAACAATTAAGTATACCAAGAGAAATCAACAATAACCGTACTGTTTATCCTTGGTGAACAATTAAGTATACCAAGAGAAATCAACAATAACCGTACTGTTTATCCTTGGTGAACAATTAAGTATAACCGTACTGTTTACCCTTGGTGAACAATTAAGTATACCAAGAGAAATCAACAATAACTGTACTGTTTATCCTTGGTGAACAATTAAGTATACCAAGAGGAATCAACAATAACCGTACTGTTTATCCTTGGTGAACAATTAAGTATACCAAGAGAAATCAACAATAACCGTACTGTTTACCCTTAGTGAACAATTAAGTATACCAAGAGAAATCAACAAGACTCGTGCCGACATGAATCTAGCAACACCCGAAATGCACAATGTCCAAGAACACCTGAATCGTAATTGCGTGATCACTTTCCACTATAGCCAAGCAATACGATGAGTTGATGAGGCTATATGCTTGAACAATAATTAGAGGTCTGATTGTCAGCTCGTCATTTTCAATTTCATGCGTGGTTCTGTCCGAAACAATCTCAGAGTTTTACTTCTATCGTATATATGGTGGTTCTCCTGCGACTGACTGATATCTGTTTATGAGAAATAACTCTCGTTTTAATTAAGGTTATGGTCTATAACCAAAACGGTTGAAGACAAATTTTATGTAACACGCGTTATTGAATTTGTCTTCAAGATTTTCGGTTATCATTTCTTAAATAATCGGATCGGTAACATTATGTAACTATAGTATTAAAACACATATCCCTATATATATCTTTATTGTCCTCCACTCACGGAGAGATATATACAGAGATTTAGGTTAACAAAGTTTTAACGTATATACAAAGCATGTAGTTCACAATTAAGAAAGCAATGAGAACAAACAGACAAATAAACAAACTCCAACGTTGCATAATTATATATGGCAACAACATAGTTACAATGTCCTTATACCCGTTTTTTTTTTTTCAGAAGTGAAATATCGCTGCACCTTCATAGGCGACCTTATAACAATATATGCGTCCGTGGATCCCAAAACTGATCCAATAAATTATGTCTACTCACTCGCTGAAGATGACACAATCATTAACGGTTGCCAGGCATGGACATTACAAAACGGGATCTGGATATTTAAATCGACAATCGACGCCAGAGTGACAGCCAATGATGGCTGTGGAATAGTATACGACCAAGCCTCAGTAAGTCTATATAACCCATCCGTGTAGTTCATTTCTGGTCCCAAACGTCACAGGACGACCGAATATAGATAGTTTTATACTGTACATCAAACCAGGACAAGGTGGAATGTCAAGATATACAATTTCCGAGTCTGCGGCGGTGCTGTTAAGAAACGAACTATTTATATTTGCGTCGACATAACTTTAATAACTCAACAGCCTTAGCATACGGTTTGACACATATTTTTAAAACACAAGTATGCATGGTGACTTTTGAAAACATATATAACAGTATAATATAAATTATGTGGATGTAAACGACGAATGTGCACAACGCTGTAGTTTTCCACCCTCCATTCATTCTCAGTGTCTCATGAAATATCGATAATAATAATAATCTCGAGCCAACCAATTCGAACTCCTATATTCTGGGTCATCACGGGTCACGAAAACCTCGTTTACCCCAGTATGACACCCCTAGCAACATATTTAGAGCCAGTTTGGTATTTCTATAACACTTGTGGTCCTGGTGGTTGGCATGTTCATCAAACTGTATCCACTCTACAATAATATCGAGCCAAGCAGTTCGAACTCCTATATTCTGGGTCATCACGGGTCACGAAAATCTCGTTTAATCCAATATGACACACATAACCCTACCGTGACCCGTAAGAGCCCGCGCGGTATTTTTATAACACTTATTGTCCTGATGTTTGGGAAGTTCATCGAACTGTGTCCAATCTACAATAATATCGGGCTACGCAGTTCGAAATCCTACTGGGCCATCGCGGGTCACGAAATCCTCGTTTAGCCCAGTGACACCCCATAGCCCCACCTTAAATGCCAGTGCGGAATTTGCACACCACTCACGGTCCAGATATTTGGCATGTTCATCGACATGGACGCAGTCTACAATATCATCAAGCCCACCTTAAGAGCCCGTGTGGTATTTCTATAACACTTATTGTCCTTGTTTTTTTGGCATCTTGTTCGAACGGTATCCAGTCACGGGTCACGAAAATCTCGTTTAGATGTTTAACCCCACCAGGGCCTTAACATGCTTATCCAGTACCGGTTTGTATTGCTCATTGTTGTTATTTTTGTGTGCGTGTGTGTGTGTGGAACGAAAGCTTTTTCTTTTTGTCAGGAATGTATAATTAACGCTAATTTAAATGGCATTAATAGTTTTTTGTTGTTTTATAGGGACCTTAATATTCTTGATAACTATACTTACTATATTGCTTTACTTCTTTTCGTTTCGGTTGTTTGCGTACTGCTGTCTATAAAATAGTATCTGCTAATTGCCGAGGGCTTAATCAAAAAGAAATTGCCGCGATGTGTTCATCTTCTTGCGAAATTCGAATGCCTCGTCATAGTGTCTCCAAGGTACACACTTTACGAACGATATGGGACAATGCATTGTATCTGAATGGGGCTTCAAAATTGAAGCAGCTTCTTACAAATCCCAATCACGCGACGTAGCAATTCTTTTCAACAATAACTTTGACTATCATATACACAATGTATTAAAGGACGACAACGGAAACTTTATTATACTAGACATGACTATTGAAAAAATGAGAATAACTCTTGCAAATATCTACGGACCAAACGAAGATAATCCAGATTTCAATGTTCAACTCAAAAATAACATTCTTAATATTGGCAACACGCAAGTTATCATTTGTGGTGACTGGAATTTAGCTCGCGACCAAAACATGGATACTTATAATTATAAACACATAAATAACCCAAAAGCATTATAAGCAGTGGAAGCACTTTCCACTGACTCGAACTTGTAGATGCACGGAGGCTTAATAATGAAAATGAGAAGCGATACACTTGGAGGAGCCGATCTCCAATTAAAATGGCAAGACTTGATTATTTCCTGATATCAAATGACCTAATTAGTATCACAGGAGCTGGCCCAGATATATTACCAGGATATAGATCAGACCACTCTATTATTACTCTATCTTTATCGCTGAATAATATCAAGAGAGGCCAGGGTTTTTGGAAATTCAACACTTCTCTCTTACACGAAGAAAAATATATGGAATTGGTTAAATCTATCATAGAATAAAACAAATGTAGATACAAATATATCTGACGCGGTGAAGCAGATTCCACCTCAAGCAGATGCGAAATTAGCGCACAAAAAACTATTTCTAGACGCAATTCTTCTCGATATCAGAGGTCAAGCAATGGCGTATTCGGCTAAACTCGAAATTGCTATCGATAAATGTTCAGTTGATTTAAATAAGAATGCCAGTATAATGGAACAAATTCAAAACATTGATACTTACTCCAGGAAATGAGAACAGAAAATACCCAAGGAGCAATGATGGAATCGAAAGCAAAGCGGATTGAGCAGGGAGAAAAACCAACGAAATACTTCCTGAAATTAGAAAAACGAAACTATATATACAAAACCCTGGCACTCTTGGAGGATAAAAACGGAAAAGAAAATTAACAAACCAAAATTAAATTTTTAATAAAACGCGAAAATTCTACCAAACTCGTCAAACCCCCCCCCCCCCCAATAAACTTTGATTACAAATCGATATTGGATCAAGGTGAATATTCAAAAGTCAAAATGATTAAGGGAACCGAGCCACAATACCTAAAGAATATCGTCCCTTCCCGAGTATTTGAAGCTTCGAACAAAGAAACCTGAAATACAAATGAATTCCTTGCACCGAAATACAACAGTGAGTCTCATGGCAAATCATTTGTCCTAGCAACGACAAGAAACTGGAACACATTTGATCCCAACTTGCAAATACAGAAGATCCACATGAATTTAAGTTATTGATAAACTCACATATAATCCCGAAAAGCCTTGGTTTTCCAACTGTTACACGCGAAATTCCCAGATTCGACATGCATGCTTAAGAGCTAAGTGTAGTGATTTAAATGCCCACAACTTGGAAAACAATATAATCGACACTAACCTCTGAATGTGTGGTCAGATCGAGGATTGCGAACACTTTATATTTCAATGCCCACATTATATATTAGCTCGTCAAATTCTTTTAGAGAATATACCTGATTGTGTTAACATTACAACAAACCTATTCCTAAATGGAGATGTCACTTTAAATAAACACATAAATCTTCAAATTATTGAAGTACATCCTCAGAACAAGACGTTTCCCTTAACTTTTCCGCACGTTTTTCGTATGATCTCGACTCCGGTACATTTCACTAAAAATTGCAAACGAATTGGTCTACTAGTAGCTATCCTGCCTGTACTACTTTAGTCGCTGAGTGTACTTCTGTTGCAGACAAGCCAAACTACACTGTACTACTTTAGTCGCTGAGTGTATACTTCTGTTTGCAGACAAGCCACATGTCACTGTACTACTTTAGTCGCTTTGATATTTTCAAATTGGGTTATGCGAAAGGTACAATGGTCTACAATCCTAAGTTTTTGTAATAATATACACTATACAGATATGGGTTTACCACATCGATTGTATTATTATACTTCCATGGTGTAACCAAGGAATTATATTGTTTTTCTATTGGGGTCGTTTTCCGTTTATTTGGAAATACTCAGAAACTAATTGCAATAGGAACGCGAACTCTCTAGCGAATGTAGGCATCTAAGGTCTACTAAAAATAAAGGTAACCGCATATCGGTCCATTGTTTCTTGACCGAGTTATGGCCCTTTTACGATTATTTTTCCTATTATTATTATTATTATTATTATTATTATACTTAACCATTTTTCATCGCCTTAATATCTGAAAGTATGAGGAGTAGTAAACTAAACTCTGGCACGTATGTTGGGGCCAATGAGTTGTATACATTGAACCCATAACGAACATTGTCCGCGTTTCCCCCGCGGAGTTATCTCCCTTTATCTAAAAAAATGTCATGTAATTATCTCGGAAATTAAGAGGAACAGAGCATCCAAATTTGGACCATATGCACAACTCGATATGCCCTACTGACCACGGGCATCAAAACTGTTGTCCGCGCTCTTCCTGTGGATTTACCGCCCATTGATATGCAAACACCATACACAAGAATGTATAAACTGCCGATGTTTTTTTATAAGTCTAGCGCTATAATTTTGTTATCATATATTCTGAATGGGAAGAGTGATTCGGACCAGAATATACCGCTTAAAAGTTTTTTCTCCCATGCCTTTCCGCTATACGCGGAACGGAAAACTGCATCTATTTTTCCCGCCAAATCCAAACGGGCTAACGAAAGAGCAAGGTAATGCCGTAGCAGATACGTCGGCATAATATACGTACGCCCCCAAAATTTGACCGCTATACTCCAATAGCAACCTGCCCATCGGAGAGTGCGATTAGGAGTGGGTTGTGACTTTTGGAAAATTCAACAGAAATCGTAAAGGGGGGAAATTCAAACATCGAGATACAATTATTTTTGATTGGTAGTGTTCAGGCGCATCTAGAGTGCGATTTTATAATTTTCAAAGGAAACGGTTTACTCGTGACAACGCTATATAACATAAATACGTATATGTAAGTAGTCTATCACTAACCTATTTTTAGCCCCAAATCCGAACGGGCTGATGAACGAACGAGTTTAATGCAGGAGCACATACGTCGGTATACTGTATATTATATATGTACGCCTCCAAAATTTGACCGCTCTACTATAAACGCAACCTGCTCAACTGAGAGTTTGCATCGGGGTGGGTTCAGACTTGGCAAATTCTACCGAAAATCAAATGGGGATAATTACCCCAAAAATCAAACATTGAGATAAACACTTTTTGACGAGTGGACGTGGTTAGTAGTATCCACGCGCAACTTTAGTACAATTTTCAAAGTTTTAGAGTGGACGGTTTACTACTTGTAGCGTGTAAAGTTGT
This sequence comes from Siphonodentalium dalli, assembly GCA_032622095.1. NCBI lineage: Eukaryota > Metazoa > Mollusca > Scaphopoda > Gadilida > Siphonodentaliidae > Siphonodentalium > Siphonodentalium dalli. The sequence goes on along the minus strand of CP136065.1, from coordinate 178,838,411 downwards.
TAACGGGTGATATATATTACTAAACTTCAAACCCACTCTTCTTGACGCCCAATTCAAACAGGCTTGACAAGGAGCAAGGCTAATGCATGAGCAGGTACATCGATATACCATAGTTATGCCCCAAAAAGTTTCACCGCTCTACTATGATTGCAACTTGCCCAACGGAGAGCGCGCGTACGCCACGGGGATGGTCAAGGATTGTGGCAAATTCCACCGAAACTCGTAAAAGGGAAAAAATGAAAAACAGCGAATCCAGTGTTTTATATCTTGAACACCGCATGTGTTTGGTAGTATATACGGACATCATTAGTGCGATTTTCTAAGTTTTAGAGCGGACGGATAAGCACTCAGCTAACATTATCGACTGTGATATAGTTATCTCTCGATTTCAGTTATCTCTCTATACCAAGACGCTAACGACTCTGCGTAGCGACGACGCACTGAAATACATATAGTATTAATTAACTAAGCGGTCTTTCCTCCACCAATAAAACTTCTAAAATATTCTGAATCTGAAACTGAAAGAATTATCAAAAAATGCGAAACAACAGAGTTATGGTACATTAATATGCTTTATACCCTTTTGATCTACATGTAGATTACGATATAATCAGACACGCAAAATTTCGTGATCGTTCAACCGGATTTGGGCGTCATGTGAAGGGGTTGTGATTAGACCCTAGAATGTATCCATACCGAATAAAACTGAATGTTTGGCTCGGGTGAACGGCGAGTCAGTTGGTCAATACCATGATATATTAGACTGCCATTGACCATCCACGCGGGGTCAAACACAATTACATAAACCTTTGGAATATATATCTTATTTAGAAATGTCAAGTCCACCATCAGAACCCAAAATCACCAGTGTGCACTCGCACGAAGAGGAACACACCTGTAACAAAACACACACATGGAATGCAATACTATGGAAGTATATCTGATTACACGGAATCAGACCTCTAGTTCTAACTCGTCTTATTCGTTGTCTTTTCTGGCATTATATTTAGCACTGCGGTCAATGGGGAAATTGCTAAATTGTGTAATATGCAGGCAATAGACACAAAGGCCGGATTCGTTTAAACCTGGGTCTACGTAAACCTCTAGGTTTAAACCGCCGTGAGTCAGCAAAATCCGTGGTTTAAATCCGAGACCGCAGGTCTAAGTGACGCATTCGTCATCTCTGGTTTAAACCTGGTCCATCCAGACCAGTGGTTTAGCAGTAGTGTCTCTGTATCGTCGAGATAATTAATCGTACTTTCATAATGCGGACCGCCTCGTTTTATTGATTGCGAAAATCAACAATTACGACATCGAGTATATTTTGATTGGAAAATTTATAAGCGAGAAGCACTCACACATATTAAGCGGGGATAAGTTTTTGTCAATTTCGATATTTTTTTGGCGTTTTATAAGCTTAAACCGGCAACTAAACCATCTAATTCGGCGGTCCAGCTAAACCAGCTTTACCGAGGCTAAACTTGAGATGACGAATCTACGGAAACGTATTCGGGACATGGTAGAAAAAAAATATAGTCAAAATTTTGAATTTTTATCTAAAAATCTTGACTTTATAAACTCAAAATTTTGACTTTTTATCTCGAAATTTTGACTTTCAAATTCAAAATTTTGACTTTTTATCTCGAAATTTCGACTTAGTTAGACCTATTGTTAGAATGTCGAAATTTCGAGATAAAAAGTCAAAATTTTGAGTTTGAAAATATTGACTTTATTTTTTTTCTACCATTTCCCGAATACTCTTCCGTAGAATACGCTTCCGTAGATATGGACATGTTCCTTCAATGTGATTTTTACAACTATCTTGTGGTTTTTTGTTTGGCCTGTGGCAATCACAAATACTGGAGTTTTCTACGAATTCATTTAAAGGGTTCAACGTTTTAATTTTGACACCCAAACGATGCTACTGCATGACCAGATATGCTATACGCATAGTTTGCAATCTTAAACTTATATTGCTATATGAGTCAAATTTGATAACATATTTTGATGTTGATCATACCACAAAGCTCTACTCTGGCTACGCCCATACATTCCCATAATATTCCACCAGTTCAAAACCTAGGAACTTTTTGATTTTCTGCATGACGGGAAATTTATGACATTGAAAAAAAGCAACGCATGTAATATATTTCTTATTAAAAGCTGTCCCTGTGCATGGTTGCCCACTTCCAACAGTTCAGATGCCAATTCTGGTGTGCACTCATAAGCAAATTGCCTTTACTTGACTGACCTCTTGGTCTATTAATTTAAAATTTAAATTATGTTTCTTGTTAGATTCAACTTCTTACTCAGTTTAACAACACAATTTTTTCATTTTTTTAAAATAAAATTTTTCTTATTTTTAAATCAAATTTTTTAAAACCTAACGCCGTTATACCATCCGAGTCACCACACCTAATTTGATTGAAATCGGTCCAGGTGTATTGGAGAACAGTTGCGAACAGACAAACGGACATACATATAGACAGCTCCTATACCCTTTAATATATACAGAAATACATGTAAATACAACAAATTTTGTCTTTGCGGGTAAAGCATCTTGCAGAAAATCTATCACAAAGTGATGAACAGCGCGTGAAACTCGTGTTGAGAGACATTCCCTTTGTCAGATTGATTGGTCCATGAACGATACTTGTTTATCAATGAATAAACCCATTGAGCGTGCACGCGTTCGCGATAATTTAAGACGTGTCAATAACCATTATATCGGCTTGTCTTTTGGTCCGATTGGTAAGAGGGTAGTCGTCATGCTCACATCACCGAATCGAGTTGTCAATTAGCTGGCAATTGAACGACAAAAACGCCCACTTAAACCCGGTTTGGCTGGACCGCCAATGTATGTTTAAACCAGGTTTAAACTCGGATGTTTAAACCGGAGATGACGAATCCGGCCATGGTGCTTCATTGTTTGTCGATAATCGACAATTATTCCACCACGCGAGCACAACTACGACCAGATATGTTGATTTTGCTATTCTTTCGAGTTATGATTTGATAAAAATAACAATAAAAATGGTAGAGTATCCCAAATACCATCCATCCATTGGTGTTATTTGGTGTTTGTATGGATATTTTCGTTTCAAATATAAATTGTTGCGTGTCTCCACACAAATACACACACACTCACGCACATAAATAAATAAATAAATTTAATATGATTATACCAGATTAATATTTATCATTACTTTGACTAATAATGGCAATATATCGTGTACCAGTTCGTTAAATTGTCAATATATAGGCATCACAGTCTTCCCCCAATGTGCATGGGCTCGGTCATCCGCCCGTGAAGTTTGCATGCATACCATCGATTTATTATCAATGTATTATTTTACAAGTATTATACATAATCTATAAATCTCCATCGCTTCAGCACTCACTGGAATAGATCACCGTGTTACTTAAACTGGGTCAATGAGTGTGCGTCCGGTGGAATATTTTGTCAGTTAAACTGCACCGGTTACGCCGTTACGGTCTACTGGTGAACTCACTGTATGCATAGCGTGTCAGTTTTATATATATGTATGGTATCCTTCCCCACCAATTACTGATTAGAAATTCAAACAACGAGAACAATTTCAACCTATATGTGGTGTATACTTTCCAACTAATGTGTTGTCAGGCATGAAATTTCCAATTGTTGATAATGTTTACCCCAACCCCATGGATATAGGGTAGGTACGTTTATTTCCACAGAACGAATTCCGGTGAGTTTCGTACACAACGGACGTTGATTTGGATATCCGATCGAAGCCTTAATGGAGTTTCCCACACACATATTCATTAGAGGGGGAACTTACGGACGTTAAGAGACAATGTGTTTGAAGAAATAGTCATTTTGAATTAAACCAAATTTTTTTTTAATTAATTACATATTTTTTTAATTTAATTTTTGATTTGTTTTATAGAGAACTTACTGCTCAATTTAACATTTAAAAAGTAAAATTTGAAAAATTATTTGTCAAAATGACAAAAAATAACGACGCTATAGCATTCGCCAGGGTACCACGAGACACAACTCCAAATTTGGTTGAAATCGGTCCAGGGGTCGGGTACAGACAAACATATCTTACTCTTTAATACTATAGAATATTATCAGCGGAGAACATAAATTTTCGCCTTTAAAGGCACGGGCGGTGTTCGTTGCAGAAATATGCATATTTTTTCAAATCGCCATCAACAGAAGGAATATTAAAATATATATAGTTTTGTTCATATGCCAAACATAATCAGCGCGTAAATAGTATATTGTCGTCAAGACGTACGATGGTGTACGTAAACAAGAACCTGCTCGTGTTACAGAAGTTTTGCTATTGTTTACATAACACAGCGCAATTCTATTGGTTAATCACACACAAATGATATAAACACTCTTTATTATTTCCATATCAGGAAAACATTAACAAATAAAGCTCTTTATGGTTACCATATCCGGATCTAAACAAAAGCCAGGTTCTGTAACGTTTTTTGCTTTTGTTTACATAACAAAGGAAAAACATTTGACAATAACATACTGTTTATGCCATATTTCTGATTGGTATAAGAACAAAATCTTGTCTATATTTTACTATTCTTTCTGTTTATGGCGGCTTTTGACGGAGCTGAATATTTTAACAGCATACCCACCACCAACGCCACCCGTATCTTTAATTGTCGAAATTATGACAAGTCTCATGCAAAGTGAAAAACATTGTTATAACCATGAATAAATTTCCAACATCATGGGGTAAATATAAATTTCAGTACCTTATGATTTGACAACAAAAAAGTTCTTAATATAGGCAATTCAACACTGAAAGTATGCAAAATTAAGGTGAAGATAGATGCATCATAAGTTACATTGCTCAGTCGCTGATTGGTCGAAAGTATCTGCTAATAATGATTTGATTCACAGCTGTGGAAAGATAAATTGTGGTGAGATCCACATACCCTAGCACTCTAAACTTTAATAGAACTGCAATGGTGTACCAAAATCCACATTTATTATATCCTGGACACGCTAATAAACAATACCTATATCGAACTAAATTCAACCCAGACATGCTGCCCGTCAATGCTTTTATAGTAGCGCTCCAATACAGGTATCGATGTGACAAATTCAATGCTCGTTGTAATATGAAGATTGCAGAAGTTGAGAAAAACTGGTTGACACACTCACCGTCCTGATATTTGGAAATTCCATCGACCTGCACCCACACTACAATATTATCGAGCCATGCAGTGCACACTTATATATTTTGAGGGAAAACACTTTAGCATATTAAGGGAAAACAAATTTAATCATATTCAGGAGACTGTGTTCCATGTATGGATTTTTTCTGTCATTTTCGTGTTTTTTGTTTGTTTGTTTATTTTTTTGATGAGAAATGGGATAAATTTTGAATTGTAACATTTATTATATACTACATTGGTTACAATGGTATTTTTTTTTTTTACATATTCTGGTAGTTCTAATGGTGTACTTCATATATTTATGAATAGACCCGACGAAACGGCACAATATACACATAAATATGAGAAATACCTGTGTCCATGGAAACAATAGTGAAAACATATCAAAGAATAAATGCATATTTATTAGCATAGCGAACAGGACTGCGCTGAATTCTTGTTAAGAAACGCTCAATAGGGACATGACCCTCATCGGAATTGTATGCTCCTCACCACTTTTGACTGTAATTTTGTGACACTCTATTTGATAAGTGGTCTCAATGGATATAGCACCTTGGAGATAGCATTACAACTGCATTTTGTATTATTATAAACTCGAATACGTATCAGTCAAGTTTATTGTCTACTAAATCAAGTAATGACATATAGACAACATTAATTAAAGGTACTCAATCCGATCAGACGCTCCTAAATTACTATTTCTTTGGCTTCGGGGGTAAACAATATTTGATTCGAGTCGAGGAACATACCCATCAAAGCTCAGATTGATCAGATATCGATTTTTGAAGTTTGTTATTTCAATTGTTTGTGGGCCAGACACACGAGGTCAAACGGGCGGTCTTGCAGCGTCTGATCAGATTGGGTACCTTTAACATATGCACATAGAATTTACAGATTACACGCGTGCGTAGCTATATTGTTCACTCACAATAGCAGGCAGCCCAGAGTAAACTGCAGCTACCCATATTACTTGGAAATTCAAACAATGCATGCAGATCCTATCTACCCACGACTACCAACTACTGTGGTAACACCTCATCCCTGCCATACCACATCACCAGTCGCCTTGGCAGACCACACCCCGCTCCACACGAGACAAATGCGCTGTGTAGAGCGGGGCCCGATCGGCACAGGCATCCCCCCGCGGCACCGCAGAGCTGATGCGCTTTTTCTGACAATCTCATATTTTCAATATCTGGCGAAATATTCTTATTATAATTAAAATAAGCTTTAGATGAGCCTCAATAGATCATTGGCATATTATTTCATAATATAAAACAACTGCTGTTTGATGTCTCTACCAAAGAACCGAAACGCATAATTTCCCAGCGCCAAAGGATGTGCGCCTGCAAACCAACGAACCGAATCATTATGCTCCTGTCCTTTTGGGACAGTCACACCTCTAGTTTTTAATTACTATATCGGGCGGTTTGCTTTTATTTCTTTATCTGTGTCGACGCCCATCATCTATATATATATTTGCGTATGTCTGTCTGTCTGTCTGTGTTCTATAGAAATTCACAGGGGACCACCTAGATGGCACAAAAGGGGTTTAATAGGGGTAACTTTTTACGAAAAAGATAATGGCGAGGGTTAGAATTTACTACGCCGTTGTTGTCAGGGGCAGAAAAGAAATTTGTCGCCGATTGCCACCAAACTTATATATAACCATCCCCATAATATGAGGAATATAATGGTGTGGTTTAAATATGTCAAAAGTCGCACCGTTCGGGTCAGGGATGCACGGAACGGGAGAGGGGCACCAAAATTGATCAAAATAATTTTAGTGCCGAATTCCACCAAATTGATGCACATTCTTTTGAGATCTTCTCCATGATACAAGGAATGTTATTGTGTGATTTAATGATGCCAAATTGGTGTCATTGAGATGAGAGATTTGGGGGGGGGGGGGCGGTGGGTGGGTACTAAATCTGATTTGGTTTTAGTCGCCGATTGCCACGAAACGAAAAGTGGCGTAATTCGAGTCAGGGGTGCACTGAAAGGGAGAGGGGCAACAAAATTGATACACAATATTTTAGCGCCAATTTCCACCAAATTAATACACTTTCTCATCCATGATATGAGGAATCTAATCGTGTGATTTTAAAGACGTCATATTGGTGCTGCTTTGGTTAGAGATGGGGGTGGGGTGGGCACTAAATATGATAAAAATTTGTTTAGTCGCGGATTAGCACCAAACTTACAAATAATAATCTCCATGATATCAGGAGTCTAATTGTGTGGTTTAAAGATGTCAAAAGTGGGGCCATTCGAGTCAGGGGTGCCTAGATGGTGAGAGGGACACAAACATTGATAAACAATATATTTAGCGCCGATTTCCGCCTGATTGATACATATTCTTCTCCGAGATACGAATAATCTAATCATGTGATTTGAATGCGCCAAATTGGTGCCTTTTGTGTGAGAGATATGCAATGGTGGCCCTAAATTTGATACGAATTTGTATACTCGCCAATTTTCATAAATTATATATATTCATCTCTATAATGAGTCTAAGTGTGTGGTTTAATGATGTCAAAAGTGGCTCCGCCTGAGTCCGAAATAGGGACGGGAGGGTCACCAAAAACTTATAAAAATATGTTTAGTGCCAATTACCATCAAACTCATACACGTTCTTCTCAAATGATACAATGAATCAAATATTTGCGAATATTTGTCTGTGTTCTATATATAACTTTAAGGGTACAATCGAGATGGCACCAAGGCGGTCTAACAGGGGTAACTTTTTACGAGTAAGATAATGGTGCGGGTTAAAATTTTCTAAAGTGACGTTGTTGGTGTCAGGGAAGAGGCTATTTTTAGCACATATTTCGACCAAATTGATATATTATTCTTCTCCGTGATACGAGGACTATAAACGTGTGATTTAAAGACGCGAAATTGGTGCCGTTTGGGTGAGAGATGGGGGGTAATAACTATGATAATAATTTGTTTAGTTGCCATTTACCACCAAACTTATATATAATCATCTCCATTATATAATGCATGCATGAGTCTAATAGACGTGGTTTAAATATGACAAAAGTGGCGTGGTTCAAGTCATGCATGAGGGGAGTTGCACCAAAGTTGATACAAATATATTTAGCACTAACTGATTCCACCAAATTCATGCACGTTCTTCTCTAATGATATGATGAATTAAATCACATTTGGGGTCATTTGGTCGTGGATGGCGAGAGGAGATTCACTAGCATTTATAAGATTGTTCAATTCGCCGATATCCAACCAAGTTATATATAGTCATCTCCCAGGCCATGTCAATGTTGTTCTTAGGAGTTTTTGGCATTCCAATTTCACAATCTCGACAAATGGTGTCCGAATTAAGTCACTTGAACAATTATATCTTCTCAACTGTCATATTTATATGGGGATGGAAATCAGGGCATTCCTATAATGATCTAGCAACACAGATACATAGAAGAAAGCATTAAAAGTATATTTATATCAATCTATTTAAGAAATACATATATTCGTTCAAACTGGTAGACCTTGAATCGTCAGAGGATTGCATATTAGAATGGCTCATGTATATATTATAACACGATTGAGTCTGTCCATTCAATATAGTTTCCACAAAAAAAGTTACAATTGCCAAGAGATATGGAAATGTAGAGCAGGCTTGTTCAAAAATAGTGGTCACAGTGTGCAGTCAAATATGGTTACTTTGAGATAAAGGAAAACGCAGTCCGTAGCACATGACTTTTCAGGATCCTCCAATATTGACATCTGCATGACAAGGGTATATCTCCCCGATACAGAGGATTTCATTGATTTTTTAGAACAGACCCATCGCCTAACATAAACAACTCAAAATCTCGCTGTGTTGGGCACATGTAGCTGCTATACTTGCATAACATCAATTATTTTAAACTGAAAATGATTAGCCAGTACGGTATATAGCACCAGAACAGAGGGGCACCTGGACATATCTTTAAAACATCTGTATCTTCATGAAGATATGATAAACTTGATTGATTGATTGATTGATACATCTCTATGTAAAACACAATTGTCGTCTTTCATTTTTTCGAACTAATGTGTTTATGATGTTCATGTTTCATGCTATATATAACGTCTGAAGTATACGCAGTTGTAAATAAATAAATACTTCTTTATCGGTGGGACGGATTAAACGCGATAAACAAAATGATAATCGCTCCGACCTGACAAGGTGAGCCACTACTTATATTCCACGTGTAAGAATCATGTTTTGTGATGCCATTTGGATATACAATTTATGAGGATACGTGTAACACTTTGAGAGCAAGAGTATTCTCTATTCCCACCAATTATCCACAGAGGATTTCACATCACTTTAACCTGGGCAACGCCGGGTAACACTGCTAGTATATCATAAAATTGTCGCCTCCTTTTGTGCGACTGATGTTCGTGTCTATACCATAGATATCCCACTGGAAGATGTTGTTGATAGCTTCTATTAAATTATATAATCACGATAATATTACATTTATACGTTTTTATTCAGGTTGAATTGTTTTTATATACTACTTCATAACATAACAGTAATAGTTTAAAGAGATTGATTTAAAGAAATAGCTCTTTTTCGGATTACGTTTATGCAGTCAAAACTTATAACGGAAAAGTTTGAAGACAAATTATATAGCTCGTTGTAGTAAACTTATCTCGACCCTTTTATTATAACTCATAAACTTAATCTAACCAAGAGTTATTTCTCATATCTCGTATTGGTCAAAATGATCTATAGTTCTCCCGATATATTCAATAACATTTTATAAGTTTCTTTGCGATATTGTTGTTTTGGCAACTAACAACGGGCCATCATGTATCCAGTTGCAGAGAAACATTTTACTTTATTTTCATCGGTCAGTAAATTGAAATCATGCAATCAATGCTAACATATTTCCAAACACGCGTGGGACTGCTGTCCGGAAACTATAGTTCGCACATCTGTGCTTTCTGGAATAGTGACCGACACCGATTAAGTTCATCGACGTACAACCGTAATATAATTAACAGACAACAAATTGTTTACAGTATTTCATTAAATTACAATGCGTGACACGGAATAGTATTTAATGAAGAGAGGCCACAGCTGATTTAGATTGGCTATTTGGTGAAAATATGTCACTAATTCGCTACTGCATGTAAAATATCTTAACATAACTATTTGTTGTTTTTTTTCTCGAAGGAATTCAGGATCTGGAAAATAAAGACCCAACAAAACATGTATGCCGCTGGATCTTTAAACAGCGCGTATGACGCCAAATACACGCTTGTGTGCCCTCCGTTTTCTATTTATTGGATGGAGCCCATCCTTACGGCAGTGATCGTCTAGTAAGAAATCTACCACGAATAATCCGGAAGTGCTGTCCAAGAACGGCCTAGAGAAGGTGGCTTCTCAACAACAATGGACAGTGCAAATTCTTGCTACAAATATATGAATCGGGTGTCAACTAGTTGTCATCAATTTACAGGCTTCTCTATCAAGGATACCATCAATATTGTTTCTTTTGACATACATGTACCGACATATTTAGCGGACATAATTCTCATGCGCAGGCTGTGATAGTTCTGTAGCCTTTCATTGAGCGTGTGGCAGGCAATATATGAACTCAAGCCTGCAAATAGCGTGCCTGTCATTTGCAGAATGAGGTCCCCAGAGGGTGAAGTTAGTGATGCTATCCCGCACAGCGGGATAGCATCACCAAATTCACCCTCTGGATACCCCATTCTGCTTAGGCCTCATCTTCTGGGAAGTATCTACAGTATCAAATTCACATTGTTTTTAGTTTTCCCTTTTGGGAAGTTTCTATATCCCCTAAATTGCAGAAGATAAAATGCATAATCGAGGTGCCCAATGGGTGAACATCACCAACTTCAACTGGGGAACTTCAATCTGATCATAGGTCTGCCATAGCAGTTGAGGGCCTTAGCAGAATGAGGTCCACAGAGGGTGAATTTAGTGATGCTGGCCCGCTGTGCGGGATAGCGTCACAAAATTCACCCTCTGGGGACCTCATTCGGCAAATGACAGACACGTTATTTGCAGGCTTGTGTGAACTATAGACTGGTTCCCAAGATATAATTTCAGGAAACGTTGTAGTTGTACTTTTATCCCATTCTTACCATACATGTATTGTAACCACTGTGTTGCTAGCACCCAGAATACTGTCGTAAAACTTACTGTTTTTGTCACAATGAAACTGCTGGTTATATCATAATTCTGGACAGAAATTACAATATATACCGTTCTACATTTTGTATGGAATGTAATTACCTTGGTATTTTTGAGGAAACGCTAGTGAATTTATATAAGCCTTATATAATTGTTATACCCTCCTCCCTATTTTACCCCGTTCTGATTGGACCAAGTTCTGTCACGTGCCGATCGACATGTCGCCCGCGGCCCGCTGAGTCGGGAGACATATATAGTGTTTTGTCGCCCGCCTGATCTTATAGTGCAAGAATATCTCCAAACACACACAAAGTGCAGTAATTCCGCTACGTCACATCACTATGATGTACTATATATAATCATAAATATTATATACCCCACGGATTCGCAAAGACACTAATTTGTATAAAAAACGCCACTTCCTGCTATAATTTCTGCATATGTCACAAAGTTTTTGTAAGCCAAGCGACGAGAGCGAGAGCAACGTCATGTCATCTGCCTGGGTTGGAGAACAACAGTTGATCCCATGCAATCTTAGACCAAAATTCGACAATTCAAACTCTTTTAGTAGATCATCTATATAAATAGCATAGAATATCGGCGATAAAGTTCTCCCCTTGTCTGGTAACTTGACTAATTGTTATTACCCGAGAACTGAGATTTCCATATCGTAGTGTACATGAGACTCCACGGAGAAATTGCCTGAATATTTACAAAATTTTCCCATTTGCTCCACGTTCTTGTAGTTTAAACAAAAGACCGTTAATCCAGACAGTATCAAACGCTTTGTGAGCGTCAAGAAAGCATGAAAAGAGGCGAGAATTATTTCATAACGAGTATGAAATACTTTCCTGGACTATATAAGAGGACATCAAACAGCTTATATTGTTCTGAAAGCCATGTTGCAGAGCATGTGTTACGACGAGAGTTGGAACATTTCTTCAATACGGTTCAGAAGAACTCTTTCAAAGATTTTATAGAACACAGGTAGTAGAGGTATGGCCCTGTAACTGTCGAATTTTGATTTAGGCTTGCCACCCCCCTGTATAATGAAACAATGATCCCAAGCTTTGCTTGGGGTGGAATATGTGAATAATCGAGCATCAAAGTTATAAGTTTAGCAATATGAGCATGCAGCTGTGTGCCACCATATATAATATGTTCGTAACATAACTTGTCAGATCCAGCTGCCTTACCCTTTCTCACTGACTTCAGAACTGAAGTAACTTCTTCCATTGACACTGTGTATGTAAGAATATCATCGAGAGCACCATGTACCGGACTATCAAGGAGTACCTCTACTAGATTATTTACTTCTGTATGGTGTGCGTTGTCAAATGTGTCAGAACTAAGAGGCGAATAAAGGTTTTCATAGTAGTCTGCGAATGCATTAATTATTTCAGTTGATGTTCTTAAGATATTGCCATTGACTTCAAATAAATTACTGCTTGTTTCTTTACGTTTCGATCTGATTGAATTGAACTTCCTGAAAAAACAATTCCTGATCCATTTCCGCGGCATGGTCAATATCATTATTTTGTGTGGACATGAACTTCGAGTTACATCTACGTAATTATCTCATAAACCTACATTTTGATGCTTTGTAATTAGCATAGCTCGCATGTGAATCACCTCTTGGTCTCCCTTCGGATAACCAGACATTTCTAGATGAACGCATTTCGCGGTGTAACAATGTCAGCGAAGCATTCCAGTATGGCTTCAAATACGGTTTAAACGATTTTTTTGGAACGAACGCTTCCGAAGCTGAATGGATACGGTTTTGTTATAACAATGGTCAAGATCGCGTGTATCCGATTCATCAAGTTCAGGCAACGAAGACTCGATCGAGGGTCGATAATTTGAAACCATCATTTCGTTGGCTAGAATTTTTCTCCAATCCCATGTAGCTTGTGGAGAGTTCCTTTGCGAATGTAATATGTCATATGATATTGTCATGGGAATAGGTATGTGATTTGATGTATTCTCCTCATTGTCATCAAGAACAGCTACGCGACGAATTCACTGAATATCGTCTTGGTGAACAAGAATATGATCAATAATTGTCCCATCTGAAGAAGCGGAAGGAACATACATTGCAAGTCGCCCCGTGCAACTATTGGTGTTGTTGGCCGAAATATATTCACGGTCGTTAAGCAGTTTTTGGAAACAAATATTACGCTTAAATTCCCGTTGAAATCACCCATGACAATGAATTTATATAAGCCTTATATAATTGTTACCCTCCTCCATATTTTACCCCGTTTACCATTATAAATTATGGTGCAAGATTGAACGAGTCGATCCCTTGAGGTCGGTTGGTTATAACTTTTTGCTGGTGTACAACGTATTGCATACGTTTGTCGCAAATGAATTATCATGTACACTCACCCCTCACATCAGACCTCTCCGTGGTGTCTGCATTGTGGGAATCGCGGTGTACTTGGGAGTATGTATATTCATGAAATCGACAACTTCCCAATTAATAAATGCATGGTATGAGCATAGGAACAAATATGTCCACAATTGATCGGAATATTTATTACTCACAGACACATTTTTGAAACATTCCCCATGATTCCAAGGCATGTTTCCCCATTACGGCTGCTATTCAAAATGCGTACGAACCTTAGCATCCGAAAATGTGCACTGAGGCATGCTTGACTTGCAAATAAAAAACGATATGGTGCGAATACCTTTGAAATATCTGACATTTTATTTTTAATTTTCTTTCTTTAATAAAGTTACTGAAACTTGAAAGTATTACATGTTAATACCGGTACCATAAACGTTGACTCCGATTTATAAATACTGATTACCGTTTTATAAATGGCTTTACGTATAATAAAGTATACATCACAATTGATTTACGAAGGTGACTTCCATTCATTATCCCTTATTCGAAAAACATCATATGTAGGTAACACAAAGGGCGTTGTAGGGTGCCCACCAATGTACTCTTTCCACACACCCACCAAACTGGCCGCCGTCCGGAGGGGTTCAAATAGGGCACCCATGCCATTTATCGGCCCCTTGACCGATTTAGATAAAATGAAGGGCGTTGTAGTGTGGCCCCCAAGCCAATCTAAATATTCACACCTTTCAACCCACCCCAATCCAAATGGCCGCCATCCAGGGGTTCAGATAGGGCACCCATGCCTTTTCTCGTCACCTTGACTGATTAAGATCAAACACAGGGTGTTGTAGGTGCCCCCCCCCCAAGCCAATCTAAATATTCACCCTTTCACTCCACCCTGATCCAAAATGGCCGCCGTCGAGGGGTTCAACTATCTCTAATATTGAGATCATATCATTTCAGCATGTGGTGCCTTCAAGACTTCAAATAAAGTAGGGGGTCCTCAAAATTTTGCCTTTCTTATTTTCCAGCCACTTTTCATGCTTTTTTTTTTATCCCAATCGATCTATATAAATTGTGTACGTCATTATACAGATACCCATTGTCCACATACTCAGTCAATGAGGATATCGTTCCAGTTCGTGGTGTGTTCTAGTCTTTCAAGTTGGGTAGGGGTAATACAGACAGTGAAAAATGGCATGATTTATTTTCCAGTCGCTTTTTTGTATAAAGTTCCACTGTTTGTCGGGTACCAACCCATATCTATAACATGTGTTTATTTCCTGACAGAATAGCAATTTATACAAATCGTCGTTTGACATTGAGAGTACATCCATTCAGTTCGTGGTGGGTTCAATTGTATACATGGGTTGGTTCGCATTGCATATTTTCGGATATAACAGCCATTCGGCCACATGCAATATTGGGTGATATTGATACCATATGCTTTCGGCTAGTGGTGCGTACAAGACATCAAATAGGGATTGGAGTCCCCTAAGACAGTGAAAAATAGCCAAATTAGTTTGCCGGCCGCTTGTTGTAAAGTGTCATATAGGCTTTCCGGAACCATCTCATCCATAACAGATGCGTATTTAGGGTAATTTCTACCATTTCTCCAGACCATCAGTTAACATTGAAAGCATATCATTTGTTAGACTTCAAGTGGGATAGTGGGGTCATCAAACGAATGAAAATTCGCCTCCACACATTCAGCTAATTATGACAACATATAACTTCAGTCCATACTGTGTTCAAGATATTAAATGGGTAAAGGGTCTCAGCAAAAACCGTGAGTATTCGCCTTTCTCATTTGCCAACCGCTTTTTGTAAAGTGACAGACATTCAAGAACCAACCCATCCATACAAGATGTGAATGTCTTTATATAGCGTCTATTTCTCTACACAATCAGTTAATATATTGGGAGCATATCCTTTCAGTTCATGGTGTGTTCAAGACCTCAAATGAATTAGTGTACGTGGCCTCAAAACAAAGAAAATAAGACTCACATTTCGTATTTGCCTGCCGCCTTTTGTAAAGTGCCCCAGGATTTCGGGAACCAAACCATCCATACAAATTGTATACAACCCATGATAACACTACCTTTCGTTCACACACTCATTTAATATTGAGAGCATATCGCTTCAGTTCAGTGTGTGTTCAAGAGTTCAAATGGGTTACGGGGAACCAAAAAAACAGTGATAATTTCTCGTTCGCTAACCATTTTTTGTAAAGTGTCCCATACATTCGAAAACCAATCCATCCATTAAAGATGTGTATTTCCTGAATTAACTACTATTTGTCCACACCCACAGTTAATATTGTGAGCATAGCCGTTCAATTCGTAGTGTGTATAAGACATTAAATAATGTAGAGGGCTCCAAGAAAATTCAACATTCGTATTTGCCATTCGCCTTTTGTAAAGTACCCTAGGATTTTGGGAACCAAACTACCCATATAAATTGTATATTCCCTGATTGCAATACCTTTCGATCACATTGTCAATACTAAGAGCATATTTATTCAGTGATTGGTGTGTGCAAGAGTTTAAATGGGCTAATAAAAGAGTCCCACAACACTGCCCACAAAACAAAAAATGTGTATGTCCTGATATTACTACCCTTGGCACACACCATCAGTCAATATTTAGAGCTTTGTTAGACCTAAATCGGTCAAGGGGCCGAGAAATGGCATGGGTGCCCAATTTGAACCTATCTGGACAGTGGCCATTTTGGATCGGGGTGGGGTGAAAGTGGTGAATATTTAGACTGGCTTGGGTTCCACCCTACAACACCCTTCATTTGATCTAAATCGGACAAGGGGCCGATAAATGACATGGGTTCCCTATTTGAACTTCTCTGGATGGTGGACATTTTGGATCGGGTGGGGTGAAAATTTAGATTGGCTTGCGGCCACCCTACAACACCCTTCATTTGATCTAAATCGGCCAAGGGGGCGATAAATGGCATGGGTACCTGTTTGAACCTCTCTGGATGGCGGTCATTTTGGATCGGAGTGGGGTGAAAGCGGTGAATATTTACATTGGCTGGGGGCAATCCTACAACACTCTTCGTTTGATCTAAATCGGTCAAGGGGCCGATAAATGGCATGGGTGCCCTATATGAACCCATCTGGACGGCGGCCATTTTGGACCGCCTGTGGTGAATATTTAGATTGGCTTGGGGGCCACACTACAATACCCTTTGTTTGACCTAATTCGGTCAATGGGCCGAGAAATATCATGGGTGCCCTTTTTGAACTCCTCTGGACGGCGGCCATTTTGGATCAGGTGGGGTGAAAGTGGTGAATATTAAGATTGGCTTGGGGGCCACCCCACAACAACGAGTTTGACCGAAAACCGAGCGTTATTGTCACGACAACTCCACTTACCATTGTGAGTGGGAACACTGAGGCGAAGAACTGTCCTTATATCACATCCAAATAAAAGTCCCCCAAATCCAAATAAAAGTCCCCCAAATCCAAAATAGTGCCCACAATGCCTCACAGTTTTATTTTAAATCACTGAAGTTCCCTCATTTTCACATCATTGAGCATTATTGTCGCGACAACTCCACCCATGCTGACAGTTGGGTTGGAAATACTGAGGTGAAGTAATTACCTTGCATCTCTCGCAAGAATTTGTTTTTCAAATCTAAGATGGCGGCCAAAATGGCGACCGACATTTGAAAACAAGCTTAAATTACTTTACTTTCTTACGATGGGAGTTATTGTTACGCGAATTCTACCCACAATTACATGGTCATATGGAATATTGATATGAAGTATTCATTTGAGTTTGGCAATTGATACCCACAGTCAAGATAGCGGCTAAACTGGCCGCCAGAAATTGAACAGATGTCAATGTTTTCACATACTAATTTCAACTTTTTGTCATAATATCGATATGTATGGACGAAACTGTACTATTAGTTCAACTTAAAAAGTCTCAAAACGCATAACATAGCTCATATCCTTCTGGAAGGACGAAAACCCACAATTAGTAATCGCGATGTGGCATTTCGAAATTCATTCTCCACTTAGCGCCGATAATGGCCATAATCGTAGGTGCGCCGAGTATCAGTCATATCAGAACAATTACCTGATAACATATTCTGATTTGCCATGTCCATAATTATCTGGACCAGCTTCCATTTCTTTGTCTGATAAATATCGGTCGCTCACATAAAGTGTTCAACACTTCCTGGGAGAAGGGTATCTCTAATCATAACGTTTCTAACAATTCAATTTCCACTGTCTAGCTTACGATTTTGAATATTTGCTAAATATGGGGCTTGTGCGTCATCTTAAACTAGAAAGGCGTATGGTCGATCACTATACAAGCTCTATGTATGTCTGTCTCATACCACATGGGGCTAACCACATGTACACATGGTGAACTTCCCAGTTAACTAGTCACTTTTCAATATATGGTTCGCCAACTCACAAACTTAGATAACGCATTGACATACGTGGACAACTTCGGCAGTGTTTCGAAGGTTGCTAGCTGTCGCATTCCCTTGGACAGATGCATATCTGCTAGGGAGAAGACCATAATGTACTGACTACTCGCACTTCTTGACCATGATCCTGAACAATGTGTGACGTCCCACAATCGAAGAGATCCCAACAAAGAAGAACAATACTCGCGGTGCTAGTCTGTGGATATGCACCATGATAGTGGGAATGAAATGGGCCACGGTATACACCACCCTACACCAGGTGCATGTTTCAGATATAGAATGCCATGCTTATCTGTGATTTTTGTGTGGTAAGATTATATTCCACATCAGTTTCGAAGCCGTTCTGAATCAACTTGACCAGATGTATAATTTTGTCTGGATAATACTATGCTAGGCTCCCACAGAACAGTCGGATGGGCTAAAGGATAATGTCTTTATAGAATGAAGGTATGCTTTCTTCTTATCCTCTCTCAGGGTTAGTGTCAGTGTGTGGGCGGTAGTATTCAAGAGTATGTCAGGAACTGTGGTGCATTTATTTCACTATGTGTGTTTAAAGAACAATATATAGTCCCGACAGTAATGGCTGTGAACGTTGGGGAAATCCTTCAAAGGTCGAACGCGCCCTTC
Organism: Siphonodentalium dalli; assembly: GCA_032622095.1. NCBI lineage: Eukaryota > Metazoa > Mollusca > Scaphopoda > Gadilida > Siphonodentaliidae > Siphonodentalium > Siphonodentalium dalli. The sequence continues at coordinate 178,819,602 of CP136065.1, read as the reverse complement.
ATGATCATATAGCTATATATATATAACTTTAGAATATAGTAGTTAATGTCTCATGCATGAGAATGGTCGGAATGGTGGTGTTACCAAGAAATCACTTGGTGTACCCAACGTATATTCAACTGAATGCAAGATCCTTGTGATGGGATTTGTACTTTCTTGAACCATACCAACCACCAACAAGCGCGAGTATGACATATCAACAACTATCAAACCACCAGTCTGGGTAGGACTTATATAGTAGTAGCAAATGGTACACGTCTGGTGTAATTGACTAAGAACGGCTTCCAATGTGTGGAACCCAAACGGATGGGAATATACAATAGAAGCATACAAGGAAAGCAAAGCCACACATGATATCCTGTCTGAATCTAAAACATACACAAAGGGGCGGTGCAGCCATGGTCCCATTCTTTTCCACTATCATGACACATGTCCACAAACTAGCACCGCATGTATTGTTATTATCTGCTTGGATCTGTTCAGTGAGACGGTTGATGGACGCCATCAAGATTGTTCTTAGGATCATGGTCAAGAAGTGTGGGTATATTATGCTATATGGTCTTCTGCGCCTTAGCAGAAATGCACCACAGTTCCTGACATTTTCTTGTGTCTCAAACGTACAATTTATAGTATTGGCTGTTTTATGGCTGAATGAACCCAAAATGACTTGTTCCCATCTACATGTCAATATTAACACCCATGACGAATTTCATGATGATCAGACGAACAGTAACAGGGCCTGTAGCCCATGCTGAAATCAAAGATGGCCACCGACAGCCATGTTTTTTTGCTGAATGACTCATTCCCATCTACATGTCAATGTCAACAGCCATGAAAAAATTCATAATGATGTGACCAAAGGTACGACCTGTAGCCTTCGCTAACGGACATTGTTGATGGACGCACGCACAGAAACGGAAGACCAACCATGGCAATAACTCAAAACTTTGCAAAGTAAAGTTGAGCTATTAAGGGCCGTAACTCTGGTATAAATTAATGGACGAAACATGTAGTATGTGGGTATCCTTCCCCAACCTGCGCTATCACCAGAGCAAGTTCTGATGGACAGATACACGTCCTACATTTGAACCTCAATGTGTATTTTTTTCTTTAGTTGTTAGAGTTTATCTCGAAACTCTAATTGGTACTGTTTGCCATTTACTGATCGTATTCAAGCCTTCCGAATCGGAAAAAAATCGGCAAGTCAGACAGCGTAATGATTAGAGCATCATGAATGTTAAAATCGGTACTGATTCTACCAATCAACGTCCAAGAGTGAACGACAGTCGGTAAGATAATTGGTGAAATCGGTGCTGATTCAGACATTTAACATTCAATGTTTGTTGAAAAAAGGGTGAACGCCGCAGTCGGTAAGACATTCGGTGAAATTGATACCCATTGAGACGTTTTACGTTGGATTTTTTGTTGCATGAAAGCAACACGCACTTGTCATTGTTTATCCCAGAACATATTTGATCTGGGGATTCCCCATCAGAAAAAATCCAGTACGCTCAACTTAAAGATTTGAAAAAAAATCATAAACTACGGTAAAGTGACGAACATGATTTATTTGCTATTTTATTTTGTTGCCTTTCTCCCCCTTTTTTTTAAGCTCAACTTTACTTGGTAAAGTTTGAGCTATTGCCGTGGGATGGTGTCCGTCCATTAACAATTTCCTTTGGCTCACCCTACAGGCCGCATCCCTCATCCGATCATCTCCAAACTTCATACGGGTATTCGGGGTGACCTCTAGCCATCGATTATTTCCGAAATTCGATACAAAACATGGCCGCCAGCAGCCATCTTTGATTTTACTCTTTGCATGACTAAATCCTCGGTCCAGGGGTATGGGAGAACAGTTGCGGACATACAGATAGACAGCTCCTATACCCTGCAATATATACATGTAAATAGACCATTTTTTTCTTCTTTGCGGGTAAAGCATTTGCAGAAAATCTATCACAAACAAAGTTATGAACAGCGCGTGAAACTCGTGTTGATAGACATGCTCTTTGTCAGATAGATTTAAACCCAGAATGAGATTGGATTAATGGTCCGTGAGCGATAGTTGTTTCTCAGTGACTAAATCCATTGAGTGTGCACGCGTTCGCGATAATTTATGACGTGTCAATAACCATTATATCGGCCTGTCTTTTGGCCCCCTTAGACCCGGTTTGGCTGGACCGCCAATGTAGGTTTAAACCGGATATGACGAATCCGACCAAAGAGATCAAAGCGTAATCCTGACTGGTCGCTCGTCAAACAAGTGGGCGTCAGATTGATTCCATGTCATGTAATCGTTTTCAAGGAAATACGTTTGTATACGGAAAAGGTCCGACTCCATTATTGAAGGTTTTATATATCTGGATTAATTAGGGAGCGGGTTCACGTATGTGATCAATTATGCAGTTAGCTATTGGCTTGCGATTTCAACGAACATTCAAGTACTGTATTGTAATAACAGGAATGAACAGAATCTCATGTTATAATTATGTCACCAGTAATCTAAATGACTATACAGCATTGCATAGCAGTGATTATACCAATATTGCTATAGGACTGGACGCCTCTTGATAATGTGGATATTGCAGGGTGACAACAGAACACGAAAGAAATAAGCAATGTTTAGATATGACTAGTCTCAAAAACAAAAGGCGACATTCAGATAACACATTCTCGTACTTCTCCTGGTGAATAACAGTAATATGATTTTCAAAAGGTTTGTGAATCCTGAATTGAGTATAAATTATGTGGTACTTTGGCAAAAAGTCAGTCATTACTATGAGGAATAACGAATAAGTGTGGAGCGTCACAATTATGAACATTTGGGGTTTCGCAAAATCTGCTATTTTTAAAGGGGGAAAGTTGACAGGATTATAAGAAAGAATAAAATGTTATCTAACAATCCATATGGCAAATTTGTCAAATACTAGTAATCGAAATAAGCCTTGTAAGTTATACATGTACATATAGTGTGCTCAGTCAACAAGTTAGGAGTTTGATACGTTAAAGGCACGGGCGACGTTCGTTGCAGAAATAATTATATTTGTTCAAATCGCCATCAACAGAAGGAACACCAAAATATATACAGTTCCGCTCATATGCCAAACATAATCAGCGCCTAAATAGTATATTGTCGTCAAGACGTACGATGGTGTACGTAAACAATAGACTGTTCTGTTACAGAAGTTGAAGTTGTGCTTCTGTTTACATAACACAGCGCAATTATATTGGTTAATCACACAAAAATGATATAAACGCTCTTTATTATTTTCATATCAGGAAAACAGTAATAAATAACGCTCTTTATGTTTACCATATCCGGATCTAAACAAAAGCCAGGAAACGTAACGTTTTATTTATTCTTTTGTTTACATAACAAAGGGGAAAGAATTGACAATAACATACTGTTTATGCCATATGTATGACCGGCATAAGAACAAAGTCTGTCTATATCTTACTGTCTATATCCACTGGTACAGCGAACAATAATTCGTAGTATCGTAGTATTATGTGACCTGAGCATATCGTTATTCGGGCGAATACATAAATTATCAAATTTAGTTGTATCTGGTCACAAAGGTCTCGGAATATTGCAAATTGATTTAATATGACAGGGTTTCTGGAGAAATCACTGTATAGAATGTCCTATATTCGTTGAATGCCACGATCTATCGGTCAACAAATGTAGGCTACACAAAAAAATTAATACAAAAGATACATCCAGCTAGAACAACTTGTTTCATGTCATTCCGTATTTAAAATAAAATGGTTCTTCTGTGTATTCCCCATATTTGATAAGTATTTGATATTTATTGTCCCCCGACGTTTCCGTCGGAGGACTATAGAAATGACCCTCGTCCGTCCGTCCGTGCGTCCGTCCGTGCGTGTGTCCGTGCGTCCGAGATTGGGTACCTTCATGGTGTAATCAACTCCTCCTACAGTTTTAAACGTAGAGATTTGAAACTCTGGGATATTGTTCCTAACATGTTGGTGATTTGCAACATCTATATAGCTAATCAAAAATATATTTTTTTCCATATTTTTGGGGGGGTTTTCGACTTAGAAATTTTTGCCTTTTGGATGAGATTGGGTACCTTCATGGTGTAATCAACTCCTCCTACAGTTTTAAACGTAGAGATTTGAAACTCTGGGATATTGTTCCTAACATGTTGGTGATTTGCAACATCTATATAGCTAATCAAAAATATAATTTTTTCCATATTTTGGGGGGGGGGGGGTTTTCGACTTAGAAAATTTGGAACATTTTTGCCTTTTGGATGAGATTGGGTACCTTCATGGTGTAATCAACTCCTCCTACAGTTTTAAATCTAGAGATTTGAAACTCTGGGATATTGTTCCTAACATGTTGGTGATTTGCAACATCTATATAGCTAATAAAAAATATCATTTTTTCCATATTTTTGGGGGGTTTTCGACTTAGAAAATTTGGAACATTTTTGCCTTTTGGATGAGATTGGGTACCTTCATGGTGTAATCAACTCCTCCTACAGTTTTTAATGTATCTATATCTATATAGCTAATACAAAAATATAATTTTTTCGCGTTTGTATGCGTTTGTTCATCGGGTTGTTTTGTCGAAGAAATTTTGCGGTGGTTTGCAACATCTATATACTGTATAACATTGTTGCAAATAGTATCCTTCTAACAAATCCAATCATGAAGTTTACCACTCGAGTCGGGGGACATGTGGTCTGCGACCTTTTATTTATATTATTCTATAATTGTAAATGAGGACAATAATACTCATAAATGTCAAATTAGACGATCAGTTTACAATAATAAATTGAATTGAATTGATTGAAAGTCCCCCCAAATATACTGGCTTCGACGAGTCGACTGCGGAAAAGTAAGCGACTCATGGGTGTGTTAAATTACAAGATGACCACTGATTTACCACCTGTTGGGACCCCCATTGACCACGTGCGAACGAGGACGCGTGCTCCATTTCATGTGTTGAGTTGGACTGGTCTAATTTGCAATTGGGGTGTGACGTTATGTCATTCTTTTCACAGAATGTCTTGTTTGTGATGGGGTACATGCTGGACACGTATTAAATGACTCAACGGTGTATAGTTCTAATTTTGAAACCATTTTCGTGCGCAAATATAGGGGAAATAAATCAATATTAGGCTCACAAACCTTGTCGTCTTTTTCGCTATTTCTTTAGCAGATATGTCTACTCGATTAGCGGACATCAATTTGTCGAATGCGTTGGTTCCAAATTTATAGACGCCTCCGAGTCCGATTCAGGTGTTGGTTGGTCCGATGGTGAAACGCGTATTCTGTAGGCTTTGATGTTGAATTGAACACACAGAATGTCCAAACAAGCCAATTCCGGAACCTCGAGTTCCGTGTCGAGTCCTAGTTTTTCACCGGGGACAGGCAAATTGATTGATTGATTGATTTTTTTATTTGTACAATAACAAATGATATAACAACACAATTATGAACAAGTATATGATAAGTATTGTACAGCAGCAGCATGACCATAGTTGGTCGTCTTCCTGCTGCCCCGGAATGATATATACATATGGCGGATGAATTTAAAGATGTATTCAGGGTTTGATACCTTTAGATACGGCACCAATATATTTTTTAAAAATCTATTTCTGGGAAAGCCACTAGCTTTGTGGCGCTGAACAGTTTTACTATACGCAGAGTCGACACAATTTCATAGGTTATAAAATTATCAACAAAAAAGCAAACAAAATCTGATATGTCAATTTAATTGTCACTCAAGTATTCCACTGAATTACATTAATTCTAGACTTGACTGATTATTTTCCGCAACGCAAACGTGTGTTATACATTATGGTGCTTATCAAGCAAGAGTGTTTACACGATATCAATATCCCTGAATACATCGTTAAGTATATGTGCTATATACATGCTGTTCCAGACTTGAACGCGAAGCTGAAATTAAAGAAACACAAACTTTATTTAGGGCATACTAGACTAAGTGTATACGTAATGTGGTTGCCTTGTTCCAATTCAAAGGATTAAAACAAGGTAACCGAGAAGGGCGGTGGATTCAGGGAGGATAGCTATACGGTCAACCAAAGTTGGCTTTATATAATGCTAAGACATGAAGCTAATACTTTTGTTTTTTTAATGTTGACATATATAACACGCTCTACCGGTGCATTTATTTGTAAAGGAGTACGTTGATAATATGTGATTCGTTAGACTCTTTTTAAAGTTATGTCTATATTTACAATCTTTCATTTTTTTATCTAAGGGGTTCCAAATGTCCGGAAAATAGTGTTTTGGGAGAGCTGCAGAAAAACAAGTTCTTGGCCTTTTCAACCTTATGGTATTAGTTCTTCTGGACTTGACATTTTTGGCATACTCAAAAGAATTTGCGAAAGATTTAGGCAGAATGTTTCGTGTCCAGTCATGCATAAATAAAGAAACATTTACGAAGTGCAAATCTTTGAATTTTAATATCCGCTCTCGTTTGAAAAGGGGTTCGGTGTGGCATCTGTATTTAGCATTGCACATATTCGGATGGCTTTTTTCTGTAGAGTAGTGATTGTGCCAATTTGACTGGCATTTCCCCATATCTGTATACCATATGTTAAATGACTGTGCACCAGTGAATAATAAAGTATTTTTCTCGATTTCTTAGGCAAAAAGCGTTTAACTTTGTTCAGTAGATAGATAGAGCGATTGAGCTTGTTACGAAGTGAGGAAATATGGTATTTAAAAGTTAGATTTTCATCAATTGTGATACCTAGAAATTTGATCGATGTCTCCTGCATGTTGTTACCAACTCTGATTAAATCATCGCCATTCAACTTGAGTCTAAAGTTTCTCCATTTATTATCATTGTTTTTTTGGTGGATCAGCATAAATTTACTTTTGGAAGGGTTTATTGATAGTTTATTACAACAGCACCAGTTAAAACAGTTCAGCATTGGCAAGTCTTCGCATTCTATCACCGTTGTGGTCGGATGCATAAAGAGTGGTGTCATCGGCAAAAGATAACAATCGTAACGATGTACAATTAGGCATATCGTTTACGTAAATTAGAAAAAGTGTCGGCCCAAGAACAGAACCTTGTGGGACACCACACGTAATGTTGTTCAAATAAGATCTTTTCCCTAGAAAATCTACATACTGTTTTCTCTCAGTTAGATAGCTTCTAAACCACTGATGTGATATTCCTCTTATTCCATAGTGTTCTAATTTTTTCAATATATAGTATGGTTTATGGTGTCAAATTCCTTAGAGAGATCTAGAAAAATTGCTAGTGTTGAGTCCGTAGTTGGCTTATCGTTATTTTCGGCTATATGGTTAAGGAGATGCACCAATGTGTGTACTGTTGAATGATTCTTTCTAAACCCAAATTGATTTTCGTGTAAGATGTGATGTTTAAAGAGAAATGAAAATATTCGTTTTTGCATTAATTTTTCTAAAAATTTTGAAAATACAGGAAGAATACTGATAGGCCTGTAATTTTTTATTTCATCACGGGAATTACTTTTATGAAGTGGAACAACTTTTGCGATTTTCATTTTTTCTGGGAAATTTCCGTGTTTAAAAGACAAGTTGAATATATAAGTTAATACACCCGCGGTTTCATTGATTGTCTTCTTCATTAATTTTGATGATATACTATCGACATCGGTACTGCTTTTGCTGAGAATACTATTGGAGACGTTGAGCACTTCATTGCTGTCAGTCGGAAATATATAAAATGTTTTTGGATTGGTACTACTCAAGTAGTCGGTAAAGGATTTATTAGAATCAATTTTGACTGCATCGCTCGTTTTTTGTCCTATCTGAGAAAAGTAATCATTGAATGTCTTAGCAATTTCTGTTGGTTGTGAAATAATGTTATCCCCGTGCACAATATGTTTTGGCAATTGAGGAATAGTGCTTGACAGTTTGAGTGCGTTTTTCAAAATAGCCCACGTTGGTCTCATGTTGAATTTATTTTCATTCAGGGTTGTCTCGTAATAAGACTGTTTGCTTTTTCTTTTGAGTCGGTTATAAATTTGACAGTACAATTTGTATTTTCCTGTATTTACTTCAGATGGATCCTTAAGTTTTTTGACGTATAGTTTATTTTTTGTAACCGAAGAATTGATTAGGCCCTTTGTCATCCATGGTTCTCTTCTGATATATTTTTTTGGAAGCTTGAAATCTACCACCGGGAAAGCTTCATTAAAAGCCCATACATAGATAGATAAGAAATTGTCATAGGCTTGATTCGGTGAAGTGCAATTATATACGGATTGAAAGTCTTGCTGCTGTAAAATAGTTTTGAATTTTTCAATATTTTGTTGGCTCATTATTCTTCTGGCATTATCTGTTTGATTCCCATGCGTGTAGTTCGTGATACTATATTCTGAATAAAATGTTGCAAAATGATCGGACACTTCAGAAAGAACAATCCCCGTAATTGCGTTAGTTACAAGTGTATTGGTGTATATATGATCAATCAGCGTTGCTGAATGATCGGTTACTCGTGTCGGTCGCGTTATTTGTGGTAAGAATCCATTTTCAAACATGATATCGATAAAATTGCTCGTTTTGGTGTGAGACTGAAAATTCAAAAATCAATATTGAAATCGCCCAATAAGTATGCCTTAGTGTCGGTGTCATTTAGATGTTTTACAATTTTTGTAATTTCTGACGAAAAAACATCTACGTCTGCACGCGGTGCAGTGTTGGGTCTATAAATAGAGCCGACAATGAACGGTTTTGATTTTCGTCCAGCATCCAATTCAACAAATAGGGTCTCAATGACATGTGGTATAAATACAGACAGATCATGTCGAATTTTAAAAGAGAAAATATCTTTTATAAAGATTCCAACGCCGCCTCGCCCATCGTCATTCTCAGGTCGTAAATTAGTTATGAGGTTGTGATAACCCGGTAATGGATAATCTTCGTTAATTCTAAATATTTCGGTCAGTGCTAGTATACCAATCGAATGTTCAGGGCTATGACAATCGGTTAAAAGATCTAAAAATGAGTCCCAGTTAGCACTAAGGCTACGACAGTTAAGACCAAGCATAGCTAAATTAGTTTTGGATGCTGCCAGTTTATCCTTCAACTGGTTTGGGACATAATAATCGCAAGAATGGCTTATTGCGCTGTACGGCGACATGATGTCGGTCTTATCTTCGGAATCATCCGTTTGTGATTCGCTGTATCGTGAAGCAAAGTTAAAAGAGTTATCTCCCTGAATGTCGCCTAGTGTAATTCTATTCACCGTCATATTTTATGGATTTGAAAATAGAGTTACTTCCCTTGCCCTGTATCTCATCGATTTCACATTGAATTGAGTAAAAAACTGACAGTGTTAATTCATGTTGAACATGTGCGTAATTTTGCAATTGCTCAAGTCTGGAAACAACTGGTATAAGCGAAATAAACATGGTATAGCACATAATATATATGATATTAAGACACGGTGAGAGAATATACAGGTAATATGATCAGACAAAGATTCAAATATTAATACATGTCATCATAATCAAATAATATAAGTTATATGTGTTCCGTAAAGGGGGATCTAAAATAGTACCAGTTCCTATCTCATATATCCAGTGCTGTGAGAAAAATTGTGGATAAATTAGTTTAATTTTAAGAGCAATTTGGAAACATTTACATGAGGGCATGTTTGATTAGCATAACAGCTTGCTTCAAGAAATGCAGCCTATAATACACTCAGAGAGCACAATGCGTACGCCCTCGCGCTGATAACTTCGCGAAACCTCTCCTTTGGAATGTGATGATTATTTATGTCAATAGCAACAAATGTACATGTAAACTTTCCTGTTTGCGTGGCGTGATGGTAATTCGTGGTACATTCAAGAAAAGATTTTTTAGGGGGGGGGCAGGATGCTTCAACGGTTTTCTGTTGATGTTTTCAAGCTGAACAAGTGAAGGAAAACAGAGTATCGTCCCTATTTCAATTGTCGTGTGATTGACTTTACTGGGGCGAAAGCGTGAGGAGGTTGGTGACATAATTATTAGGTCGTGACATGATCACGTGGAGCACGTGGGGAACGAGAACGACTTTCTCGTGTTGGAGGATTTTGCACGGATAATATGATAAATTTGCGATGTTGTGCTGCTATACAACTGGGTCATGTACCACAACAAGAAAATTTAGTCGAAGCATATTCCAATTGTGTGCTTGTATGTTGGTGGATTCGATGTGTGGATATATACGTTCTCATGCTAAACTCCGGGAGACATTTCTCTGACGAAAGTTCGGATAGGTAAATATGGTATTTTACATACAGGGGCGTTTTTCAAACAGGAGCGGGGTATTGGGTGAATAACTTAATTTTTTTGTTTATCATATCAGACTGGTCCTATAACTTTTGGATAAATCATGGGTGGGGACTTTCACTCGGCAGTATAAGATATGGGTCATGATTATGTGTCCTCATAAAGAGCCTATTACCAATAAATGAGATGTCGTGGGTTAGGGCTTTCACTTGGCCAGTCTGGGGTGGGTTTTTTTTTAAAATTTTGGATAACTGATGCATATAACATTACCCATACAGTACACGGACCTGTGTACTAATTGTTTTGCATGAGGTATTAATAATCGGTGACTTTCGTTTTAAAAATATGGTATTTACTCTTCATGTGCAAAATATGGCAAATAATTGTACTGATTTACTCATTCATGGACACAGTTGAGACATTATTCAATGAAAATGATGGAAAAATGAACTCTAGTGTTTCACAAATCAATGACTTTCATTGAATAATATAAATATGCTGGTTTTTCTTTCGATTGAGACACAATATGACTATTTTGCTTGAGGTAGAAGTCAGTAACTTTAATTGAGTTTTTTTTCTGGTTTAGTCATTCTTTGGTGCACTTGGGGCATTATTCAATGAAAATCATGGAAAACTAAATCCTAGTGTCCCATAAATCAATGACTTTCATTGAACACTCATAATTATTCTAGTTTATTCATTCACTTGATGCACTATATAATTATTTAGCTTCAGTTAGACATCACTGACTTTGATTGAAAAAAAAATTCTGGTTTACTCTATCTTTGGTACACTTTAGGAAGTTTAGGCATTAATACAAAAATCATGGAAAACTAGATTCTGGTGTCTCATAAATCAATGACTTTCATTGAAGAATATAACTATGCTGGTTCACTCGAGTCACAGTTTAATTAAGAGGTATACATCAATGACATTAGTTAAATAATGTAAGCTGTTCACTCATTCGTGTTGGCAACTTAAGTATATAACATCATCAAGAGACAGGATATACACTATACTAATTATTTAGCTTAAGGTGTCTATCAGTGGATTTCATTGAGAAATATATTCTGGTTTACTCATTCATGTGCACACTTGAGGCATTTTTCAAGGAAAATGATGGAAAATTAATTATAGTTGCTCAAAAATCGATGACTTTCATTGAACAATAACATATGCTGGTTTACTCATTCGTGGACACACTTGAGGCATCATTCAATGAAAATGATGGAAAACTGATGTCCAGTGTATAATAAAATTATGCTGGTTTACGCATTCACGTTATGCACTATATAATTATTTTGCTAGAGGTATAGATAAGTGACTCTAAATGCAAAAACTATTTTCTGGTTTGATCATTCTTTAGCACACTTGAAGGCATTAATCAATGAAAATCAATGAAAACTGTACAAATAAAAAAATCAATCAATCAATCAATTTGCCTGTCCCCGGTGAAAAACTAGGACTCGACACAGAACTCGAGGTTCCGGAATTGGCTTGTTTGGACATTCTGTGTGTTCAATTCAACATCAAAGCCTACAGAATACGCGTTTCACCATCGGACCAACCAACACCTGAATCGGACTCGGAGGCGTCTATAAATTTGGAACCAACGCATTCGACAAATTGATGTCCGCTAATCGAGTAAACATATCTGCTAAAGAAATAGCGAAAAAGACGACAAGGTTTGTGAGCCTAGTATTGATTTATTTCCCCTATATTTGCGCACGAAAATGGTTTCAAAATTAGAACTATACACCGTTGAGTCAAGTAATACGTGTCCAGCATGTACCCCATCACAAACAAGACATTCTGTGAAAAGAATGACATAACGTCACACCCCAATTGCAAATTAGACCAGTCCAACTCAACACATGAAATGGAGCACGCGTCCTCGTTCGCACGTGGTCAATGGGGGTCCCAACGGGTCGTAAATCAGTGGTCATCTTGTAATTTAACACACCCATGAGTCGCTTACTTTTCCGCAGTCGACTCGTCGAAGCTAGTATATTTGGGGCGCTTTGGGGGGACTTTCAATCAATTCAATTTATTATTGTAAACTGATCGTCTAATTTGACATTTATGAGTACTATTGTCCTCATTTACAATTATAGAATAATATAAATAAATATCAAATACTTATCAAATATGGGGAATACACAGAAGAACCATTTTATTTTAAATACGGAATGACATGAAACAAGTTGTTCTAGCTGGATGTATCTTTTGTATTAAATTTTTTGTGTAGCCTACATTTGTTGACCGATAGATCGTGGCATTCAACGAATATAGGACATTCTATATAGTAATTTCTCCAGAAACCCTGTCATATTAAATCAATTTGCAATATTCCGAGACCTTTGTGACCAGATACAACTAAATTTGATAATTTATGTATTCGCCCGAATAACGATATGCTCAGGTCACATAATACTACGAATTATTGTTCGCTGTACCAGTGGATATAGACAGTAAGATATAGACAGACTTTGTTCTTATGCCGGTCATACATATGGCATAAACAGTATGTTATTGTCAATTCTTTCCCCTTTGTTATGTAAACAAAAGAATAAATAAAACGTTACGTTTCCTGGCTTTTGTTTAGATCCGGATATGGTAAACATAAAGAGCGTTATTTATTACTGTTTTCCTGATATGGAAATAATAAAGAGCGTTTATATCATTTTTGTGTGATTAACCAATATAATTGCGCTGTGTTATGTAAACAGAAGCACAACTTCAACTTCTGTAACAGAACAGTCTCTTGTTTACGTACACCATCGTACGTCTTGACGACAATATACTATTTACGCGCTGATTATGTTTGGCATATGAGCGGAACTGTATATATTTTGGTGTTCCTTCTGTTGATGGCGATTTGAACAAATATAATTATTTCTGCAACGAACGTCGCCAGTGCCTTTAACGTATCAAACTCCTAACTTGTTGACTGAGCACACTATATGTACACGTATAACTTACAAGGCTTATTTCGATTACTAGTATTTGACAAATTTGCCATATGGATTGTTAGATAACATTTTAATCTTTCTTATAATCCTGTCAACTTTCCCCCTTTAAAAATAGCAGATTTTGCGAAACCCCAAATGTTCATAATTGTGACGCTCCACACTTATTCGTTATTCCTCATAGTAATGACTGAATTTTTGCCAAAGTACCACATAATTTATACTCAATTCAGGATTCACAAAATATTACTGTTATTCACCAGGAGAAGTACGAGAATGTGTTATCTGAATGTCGCCTTTTGTTTTTGAGACTAGTCCTATCTAAACATTGCTTATTTCTTTCGTGTTCTGTTGTCACCCTGCAATATCCACATTATCAAGAGGCGTCCAGTCCTATAGCAATATTGGTATAATCACTTAGATTACTGGTGACATAATTATAACATGATATTCTGTTCATTCCTGTTATTACAATACAGTACTTGAATGTTCGTTGAAATCGCAAGCCAATAGCTAACTGCATAATTGATCACATACGTGAACCCGCTCCCTAATTAATCCAGATATAAAACATTCAATACTGGAGTCGGACCTTTTCCGTATACAAACGTATTTCCTTGAAAACGATTACATGACATGGAATCAATCTGACGCCCACTTGTTTGACGAGCGACCAGTCAGGATTACGCTTTGATCTCTTTGGTCGGATTCGTCATCTCCGGTTTAAACCTACATTGGCGGTCCAGCCAAACCGGGTCTAAGGGGGTGTTTTTGTCGTTCAGTTGCCAGCTAATTGACAACTCGATTCGGTGATATGAGCATGCAGTCAAACTACCCTCTTACCAATCGGACCAAAAGACAGGCCGATATAATGGTTATTGACACGTCATAAATTATCGCGAACGCGTGCACACTCAATGGATTTAGTCACTGAGAAACAACTATCGCTCACGGACCATTAATCAATCTCATTCTGGGTTTAAATCTATTTGAAAAAGAGCATTACTATCAACACGAGTTTCACGCGCTGTTCATCACTTTGTTTGTGATAGATTTTCTACAAGATGCTTTACTCGCAAAGAAAAAAAAATTGGTCTATTTACATGTATATATTGCAGGGTATATAGGAGCTGTCTATCTGTATGTCCGCAACTGTTCTCCCATACCCCTGGACCGAGTTCAACCAAATTAGGTGTGGTGATTCGGACGGCGTTAGGTTTTAAAAATTACATTAGCTGGACCGCCTAATTATATGGTTTAGTTGCCGCATTAGGAAAGTAGGATTAATTATCTCGACGATACAGAGACACTACTGTTAAACCACTGGTCTGGCTGGACCAGGTTTAAACCAGAGATGATGAATGCGTCACTTAGACCGGCGGTCTCGGGTTTAAACCACGGATTTTGCTGACTCACGGCGGTTCAAACCTAGAGGTTTACGTAGACCAGGTTTAAACCTGAGATAACGAATCCGACTTTTATTTCTGGTGAGTGATAGTGTGCTTATTTATTAGTACCGACGGAGAAATACTTTTGTATGCGGAATGGGTCCGACTTTATAATGGAAGGTTTTACCTGGATATATTAGGGAGCGGTGGGTTCACTACAACTGAATTGATCATAAAAATTAGATAAGAAAGCAGGTCTATATTCAGCTGGACAATGAAACTATTGTACTCATTATAGAAACAACTGAACTCTTACCTATGTAAACAAAACTGACCACTCGTCCAGAATGAAAAATAAGTGCTACAAAATTTCTTTATATCCCCTGAGTTGTAAAAATAGTGAGTTGTCAGGCACTGATCTAGGTTTTAAGCTTGGGCACCCTGTCGGTCATAGGACGATATGCCATAGGCATATCCCGATGGCCGCAGGCCAGATGTTGGGTTTTTTTGAAAATCCAATGCCCTGAGAGTGAATCTGGGGCATTCTGAACCTTTATATTGGGCTATTCAGGTTGGTAAATTTAGTCATCATATAGACAACAAATTCTTAATTGTTTGTGATTTTCTACTATCATACTCATTGATCTGATAGCTAAAAGTCATGACCAAACTTAGTTTGTTTCTACTCTTAATCATTGTACAACACGCTGAAATATTCTTTTGTTTATTAAAAGATTTGTTTCACTTTGAATGTTTCACCTTTTTTATACCAATATGTATATTTCCTTGAAACAAAAATATATATTCTACCTACCCTGTGTTAAAATTGTGGGTGAGAGTAGAAACTCTTACACGACTGGTTTTTGGTCGCGGCATCTTGTTTAAATATTCGCGGAAATAAACTTCCGGTTAAACTTTATGGCCGGATTCGTCATCTCAGGTTTAAACCTGGTCTACGTAAACCTCTAGGTTTAAACCGCCGTGAGTCAGCAAAATCCGTTGTTTAAACCCAGACCGCAGGTCTAAGTGACGCATTCGTCATCTCTGGTTTAAACCTGGTCCAGTCAGACCAGTGGTTTAGCAGTAGTGTCTCTGTATCGTCGAGATAATTAAACGTACTTTCCTAATGCGGACCGCCTCGTTTTATTGATTGCGAAAATAAATAATTACGACAGCGGTCATATTTTGATTGGAAATTTATAAGCGAGAAGCAGTCACACATATAAAGCGTATGGGGATAAGTTTTTGTCAATTTCAATATTGTTTTTGCGTTTTATAAGCTTAAACCGGCAACTAAACCATCTAATTCGGCGGTCCAGCTAAACCAGCTTTATCGAGGCTAAACTTGAGATGACGAATTCGTCTTTTCTTCATCGCGGTTTAGAATTTTCAAACAATCAGTCAAAGGGTGGAGCTGTAAATAATCTCGAGTGAGGGCGTGTCCAAGTGGCGACTGCCGACTGGTGTTATCATGTCACAGTTGATTCATTCGCACGCGAGCTTTGCTCAGATATGGACATGTTACTAAATATATGATTTTTACAACTATCTTGTTTTTTTGTTTGGCTTGTGGCAATCACAAGTACAGGTGTTTTCTACGAATTCATTTGCAGGGTTCAACGTTTTAATCAACGCATGTAATATATTTCTTTATTAAAAGCTGTCCCTCTGCATGGTTGCCCACTTCCAACAGTTCAGATGCCGCCTATGATGTGCACTCATAAGCAAATTGCCTTTACTTGACTGGCCTCTTGGTCCAGGATTGACTCGATTATGGAGACTTTATTCAACGCCAGAGGGGATTTGCGCACATTTTGATCAATTGAACATTTCAATTTAAAAAAAAACCTAATTAAATTTAAAACAAATGTTAATCTAAATTTTAAATTTTGTTTCCTTTTAGATTCAACTCCTTACTCAATTTACACAATTTTTTTTATTTTTTAAAACTTATATTTTTTTCTTATTTTTAAATCAAATTTTTTAAAACCTAACGCCGTTATACCACACGAATCACCATTCCTAATTTAATTGATATCGGTCCAGGGGTATTGGAGTTGCGAACAGACACACGGACATACAGATAGACAGCGCCTATAACCTTTAATATATACAGATATACATCTAAATACACCAAATGTTGTCTTTGCGGGCGAAGCATCTTGCATAAATCTACCATAAACAAAGTGATGAACAGAGCGTGAAACTCGTGTTGAGAAACATGCCATTTGTTAAATTGATTTAAACACAGAATGAGATCGGATTAATAGTCAATGAGTGATAATTGTTTCGCAATCAATAAATCCATTGAGCGTGCACGCGATCACGATAGTTTATGACTTGTCAATAACCATTATATCGGCCTATCTTTTTGTCCGATTGGTGCGAGAACCGAATCGAGTTGTCAATTATCTGACAACTGAACGACAAAAACGCCCAGGGCCATTCCACAGCGTCACACCTCACCCTTTTTCTGAGACAAAACACAGTGTAACACAAAATGTTGAAGCCTATTCCCATATTTTATGTTTCCATTTCATAGGGTACATGTTGAAGAGTAAAATGACATATGATCCATTGGTATACTCACTAGGGTTTTGATTCTACGGTGTGAGCAAATTGCCGTCACGGAGTGACGCTCTCAAAATGGGTCGGTGGGGGTATGCTCACATAAGGTGTTAATTGAGAGCAACTACTTGCTATATTCTTATAAAACTTATTTCATATTTGAAGCAATGGCCCACCTTCAATATGAAATATTTATATGATGTATGGTAACATTTAATACACTGCAATATGTGAATGTCACGGAGTGACATCGAAATTGTCACGGAGTGACGAGTGAGATTGTTGTATAACAAATTGTCTTAATTTCCGACTTCCCGTCCACCAATTTGTTTATTCAGCAATGTTTGAGTAAATTTGATATCTAATTGTTGGTTTTGATAATGAATTGGACATATAAATGACCCATCAAGCTTTATATGTATATTCTACTGTACTGACTGTCTGAATACCCAAATACTTTGTCTGCACAAGTTAACATTATGTTTGTCAGGGAAATCCATATGAATTCAAAATGACAGGGCTGGTGTAATGTACAGGGTTGTTATAAAAGTAGCCATAGTGAGATGTTGTAGATATGTCATGTACCTCAATTATATATGTACATGTAGTTGAAATAACCAATCATTATGAAGAATTGAGTGAATGGTTCAATCTTAGATTGAAAGATATCTACACAATTTTAAGTCATAGATTGCAGGAAATAACTCTTTAATAATATAATAATATAACATGTGAAAGTATGAAAACTATATTCAACCAGTCAATAATAATACAATAATTTAACTCAAACCGATATAAGATTACTATATGCCTGAGTCTAAAATCTACAATTTTAATCATTTCCATAAAATCAAATCAGTATTATAATTATGACTATTGATCACATTCACTTTCAAGAAATTATTTCAAACATGACATGGCAGACAGGCTATTTAAAAATATTTATATTTATGTCTGCTTTAATTTTATTATAGAGAATGAAGGAGTCTGGAAAATTTTCTTAGGCATATTTTCCGATTTATCAATATTAGACAAACGTCATCAGCAGGCATACAATAAATACAAAAAACACACAAAAAACTCACCCATATGATGAGTTAACAAACTATGCCACTTTTTAATATAAATCAAGTTATCATCCGTCAACACATGTCTTAACCCTTTCATGACTGAATACTCATTGGCGAGTAGTTAAGTAGATTCCCATGAAGTCATTTGTAGGGATGTTCGTTCAGATAATACGTTCAACAGTGAAACATAGTATACGAACATCACTACGAATGAATTCATGGGAATCAATAGCAAAATATTAAGGTTATTTCTTTGTTCCGTATGTCGTCTGCTTATATTAAAATGACAACCATATAAAATGGTAATAGAATATTCCAGTGGACATTGTTATCAATGAATGGGACAGTCCATTCTGTCAAGAATGGGCTAATCGAATGATTGACCAATCAAGATTGTTATAATCAATGTTGACAGGCAACCATGTTGGTTTCAATTGTTCTCGAAAATGGCACAGTGCTCTACTTTTGAACGAGATAAATAATTACATCTGATAAAAGATGGGCCACGAGAAATCAAAAGTGGCTATACATGTACCACACTTTGGTCAAATTAAATTTTCATATTATAGCAGAGAATGATATATAGAACCAGAACATGCCCATTATTTTAATTAAATCAATTTGGACAAATTAGTCATTATGTGAATGTATATTATACAATACAGATCAAGCAATTTTCTTAAATTTAGAGATAGCCTACGAATGCTTTCAAATAGTTTCCAATTTCTATGAAACTTTCTCATCTGATCTAATGTTCACATAAGTATGTCATAATTACTGGTAAATCAATTTTAGTATTGAGCACACAGAAAGCGTAACCATTGACATTGTTAATACAAGTGTTCAGAGTAACTCATATTGAAGGACTGGAAATTCCCGGAAATAGGTAATGTCCACGATTATCAAAGTTCCAGAACCTTAATAATTTGGGTCCCGACAACCCAACTCCTGTCCTCTTTGTCGGGGAAAACATAACTTTGTGCTGACTTGCGCATAAATACAACTTCAAAGTCACTCTCGATGTTCAACACTTGAGCGATGTACAGTTTCTCTGATCGCTTCAGAGAAAATTGTACAAGCACAAAATCGCCAACAACAATACCTTTCTCAGATTGATCTATTTTACTTGATTTCGATTGAACAGCTGATGCCGAAGCTATTTTACGTGACTTCGGTTCCGACTCAAGAACACAAACATCCTCGTGAAGTGAATGTATCGAACTGCTGTCCGCTTTGGAATATCTCATTGACTTCACAATATACTTTGAAACTGGAATCACACAATGCGCCTTTTTGGTCTCGGGCATTGTAAGCGAACCTTCAAATCGAGCATTGAGGGCAGACTCATGCTTTGCAACATCATCAGAAGAAATAAACTTGATGCTAATTTTATCACAATGATTCTTTGCTACTGCAGCGAAGGATTCAGCATTATGCACACTTTCGCCCGACAGATTTGCAAGCCAAGCCTGGCGTTTAACCTCACCGCCGATCCCATCTACCGCCCCCTTTCCGTGGGAGGTAGCGAAGAAATTCCAGGTTAGTTTGATATCCATCATCTCCCGAAAATAGGTGAGGTTGATAAACAGGTATTTTGTTTAAACTGGCTTGATGGGCCATCTGAGAAAAATGAAATTTCCTCAACTTCTGGGTGCTTTTCTTTGACCGACTCGATAATTGATAACAGAAATGTGTAAATAGAATATTTGTCATGACACAAGTCATCGCTCACTATTACTGATGACTCCTTGACATCCTTGTTCACCCAGGCACAGACAGTAAATACTGTCACATGTTGGTGATTCCAATGAGCGGACTGAATTTCGTTTTGGTGTATGGCGGCATAATTCTCAGCAAAGTCAAGTTGAATGACGATCT
Organism: Siphonodentalium dalli; assembly: GCA_032622095.1. NCBI lineage: Eukaryota > Metazoa > Mollusca > Scaphopoda > Gadilida > Siphonodentaliidae > Siphonodentalium > Siphonodentalium dalli. The sequence goes on along the minus strand of CP136065.1, from coordinate 178,799,454 downwards.
TTCTACCATTCACGCAATTTCTCTCTTCTTCGAAGAATTCATTTTGTTTTCTTTTTATGTAGGTGTGCATCTTGAAGTATGGAATCTGTTTTTCGATTTCACGAAGAGCGTCGATTACTCTGGCATTATGCGATATCCTTACCGCCTTGTTATCAATCGTTTCCCACTGCTCCCACTTGATTTGGATATTTTGGGCCACACAGCTAGAGATGTACTCTTCTTGAAAATCATTCTTGCAAATGTCACAATTCCCAGACATACATTCCTCTCTGGCTTGATCACATACAATTGTTGATAAAAACTCCCGGAATGAGGTTGATATCGATGATAAATATGGCTTGACAACTTGGATCAGCATTCTCATGTTTTCATGATACTTGCAAAGGCAGACAGAGTGTGGCATTTTCACAACGTTAGTTGGTCGAAGAGCAGCAAACTTTGATTTTCCAATTTTGTGGTCTGGGTATTTCTCCGTGAATAATTGGTGGGCCTCCTTCAGTGTCATCATGATGTATCGCTTTTGTATTCTGGTCTTTTTCCCATCTTTTCTGATTGTGACAAAGTCCTTTCGGCCTGGCGCCATACTTGATATATCATCAGCATTGTAGAAATTGATTATATCGGTTGTCAGTTTTGGTTGGATAATGTTCAATTCCGGGTCAACTTGGCTTGTGGCTTCCTTGAACTCATTAAGGAGTCGTCTGACTACCTCAGTTTGCTTTTTCGGAGATTTCGGCATTGCTATTTTCACATTGAAGACCGCCTTACTCAACGTTGAGAGTCGTTTATAAGCTGGAGACTTGCTGCTGGCAGGTGTTGTGGATGACAAATGTAGCATATTCTTTTTCTTCTGCCTGATCCTTTCTTTTCGGCGTGATTCTTCTATATTTGACAGTCGTCCCAGACGTTTTCTCCGAGCATCATCACTTTGGATTTTGTTGAGACCATGTTTTTCTTGTTGACGCTCCCTGTATTTTCTCGTACGCTCCGGACCTGAAGAGGGCATTTTCCACCTGGAATTAGAGATAATTACTTTATTAACTCATTTATGAATGCTGCTAAAGGGCTCGCGGTTGCAAATTTTCCATAGAAACCAATTTTCATCAAAATCTTGTGATATTTGGCAATTTGACCTTCAAGCGACCCCGATTTCAAGGTCAAGGTCACACCAGACGGACACGTCACCTATCGTCCGTTACTCCCAGGGTCGAAGTACCCATAGCTACCCGCTTTGGTCAATATCCGGCGTGATTTGGCAATTTGACCTTCAATTGACCCCATTTGAAGGTCAAGGTCACGTCGGACGGACACGCCACATGTCCTATGTTTCCCGCAGTGTCAAAGTACCCCTAGGTACCAACTTTGGTAATGATCGGTATAGAGACGGCGGAGTTCACTTGCCACAAACCCACAGAAACACACATTTGAACACACATATTTTCACATTGATATAGTACCGTATATGAAACCCCTTAATTAATCCATAAGTTATTATATAAACATTACCTTCTTAAATAAGAAATATTAGAGTTGAGGCACAATATAACTCTGTAACATTCACATGATTAATTGTTTGTTTATCTTTTGAAACATATTGGCAGAAGACAAGCTGATCACATGACCTGATATGTCCGGTTATTAGGCATATGATGTCATATGCGATGTCATATGTGATGTCACATATGACATCATACATTAAGGGGACCATACACCAAAATCAATACCTCTATAATAGTGTCCATATGAGGATAAACTAAAAGGTTTCAAACACCATAAAACACCCCAACCAAGAATGTGATCATATGACAATTTATATATACAGAAGCTCAAAATTATGTTTAAACTAGTATATTGTCAATTATACTTCACATAACATGGGTGTATTTACTTAATTACCTTGAATATCTTGAATTTATTCACACCAAAATCTTCATCATCAGGAAAATCAGTGGGGAAAATCGCTTTAAAATATATAACTACAATTAAAAATGTACTATGTCTATGATTACAAAACTTACTCATTATGTATCTGTGAACTGGAAGTCTTAATTATATCACATTTGCAAATTTGTGATTTTGTCACTCCGTGACAACAATTATATGTACCATATACATACACTATAACAGTATCAGTATGAATTATTTAATGTTCCATGAAAGAGCAACCCCAATGCCTTACTTTCATATGACTTATAACATGTGGATGTTCACAATTAAATCTGAATTAAACTAAACGTCTTGTTTTTGTCACAACAAGACCAAAACCAAGAAGAAATATTTTCTAAATCAAGGAATCGGCAAACAAAATTAGTTAGGCTTTCTTAACATAACTGGTGGGGAAATACAATTACACAGAGTTAACTATTTTATTGCACATATTTATGACCTGGTGTCTACATGAAACTTGGAGGGTTAAAACAACTGATTTGAACGCAATTAAATATAATTGATATGTGATTCTACGTGTCTGTCATTTTATTACCGGAAGGGCTCAGAAAAAGTATTATATATCTCCGCGAAGTGGTCGACCTCAATTTCAATAATAATTTAGGTGCAGAAAATAATATTATGTTTTGAAATTTCATGAAAATTCAACTTTTTATGGAACGGCCCCCCCACTTAGACCCGGTTTGGCTGGACCGCCAATGTAGGTTTAAACCAGGTTTAAACTCGGAGCCTAAATACCCCATCTGAGATTCAATGTAAAGGACTAAATAGGCCCAGATTATTAGGAGAATTACAACAAGAACATAGAAGATCTCAAATGATTGAAGCCTTAATTTGCTAACTGATGCTTTGTTATAAATGTAAATATCTCTTGTTTCCTACGTGTTAGACCAGTGTGTGAGGTTAAAATAAAAAGTTTGTTTCTGCTCTCCATACCAATGATGGTATGGACAATACCAATGATGGTATGGACAGCATACCAATGATGGTATGGACAGTAGAAACAAAATTATTATGGTCTACCCACTATTCTTACTCCATGCCAGAATACTATCTACTTGCACCCCAGGGGTATAAATTTGCTCTAATATCCCCCTGTCCCTGATGAGCTTACCTCACACATTGTATATGGACACCCAAGGGTATAACTACAAATTTGTTTGTCTTTACCCTACCGATAGTTTTTGCAATGGGTAGATAGGTAGGCTAAATAAATAATAGTTTTGTGTAAATTAGCTGAATTTATACGCAAAAAGTTGATGAATTTAAAGAAAATAAAATTCTCATGAGCAATAAAATTATTTGAGTAGGCAGCTTTTCAGAGGATAGGTAGGTTAAGGACAAACAAATATATTTAAAATTTTGGCCCAACCCAAGAGGACAAGAAACTAGACATATCTCAAAGCAAAAATTAATACCTTTTGCAGGAACATCATCATTAATTGTAAAAATGTAACGTGCACATTGTCTAAATATATTCAAGCCATGATTCGTCGATCTTTGTCAGAAAGCCAAGTTTCCACAATGGCTTTCACAATGTCATCATCCAGTCTTTTTGGTCCATTCAAGCAAACACGTAACATCCTGTCTAAACTAGTTTGGTTTAAATTTGTTCTCAGAGGACTGCATATCAGTTTCATTGCAGAGAATCCCCTTTCCACATTTGCCGTGGACGGAGGAACCAATAGTGCTAGCTCGAACAGTTTCAGACATTCTTGTGTGTCAGTCATTCACCTTCAGTTTTTATACAAATTTGAAGCGTCAACTGGGTGGTCCTGGATGTAACTAGAGACATCATTCTCTTTAAGAATTTTGGATCTTACCATCTGGGCTAGGTATGCGGCTTATACGGACCCTGGCTCTTACGGACCCTGGCTCTTACGGACCCTGGCTTTTACGGACCACCGGCTGATACGGACCCTGGCTTTTACGGACCCCCGGCTTATACGGACCCTGGCTCATACGGACCTCAATTTTATTTTTTATGTTTATTTAAATAAATTTAAATTATGATTGTCTTTTCACACATATATCTGTATTAATTGAGAATTTTTGTTATTTTTTTTGTTTGTGGTGATTTTATTGAATCGTGTTAATTAATCTCTTCGCCGTTGTATAAACACGCGTATGTGATCCCTTTATGTCGTTGTATAAACGGACACGCGGTGCTAAATGGTCAGCGAATGGTGACAGGATGAATCCACTGAGTTTGATTTGTTACGAAAACATGTTAGTAAAAACACAACTTGCTTCCACTAATTCATGGTCCGTTGTATAAACACTCGTGTGTGATCCCTTTTTATTGTTTTCTAAACGGACATGCGATGATGAATGGTCAGTGATTGGTGATCAGGATGAATCCACTGAGTTTGATTTGTTATGAAAACATGTTAGTAAAAACACAACTGGTATATATTCAACTGATTTATTGTTGACTGGCATAATTCCACAATATCTAACTGTGCTTCATGGCACAATCGACTCAACCATGTGGCGAAAAAGGGAAATCTACCATTCTAAGTACTAGTCACCATACTCAACGAAGAGGCAGCTGATACACCAACACAGAGGTGTCTGATGTAAATTTGTTCCATATTGTTATCATATTTTTGTTATCTCTGTATGAATGTTGTCATAATCTAAATTTATTTAAATAAACATAAAAAATAAAATTGTATATTTTAATTGAGGTCCGTATGAGCCAGGGTCCGTATAAGCCGGGGGTCCGTAAAAGCCAGGGTCCGTATCAGCCGGAGATCCGTATGAGCCAGGGTCCGTATGAGCCAGGGTCCGTAAGAGCCAGGGTCCGTATCAGCCGGCATTCCTGGGCTACTTCCTTTCTAAGATCAGATTCGCACTGTTTGGATGCTTGTTTGAAGTCTCTAATGAATTGGGATCTCTCAAATAGTGCACATTCCCTATCAATTAGTGGTGGAGATGATATCGAATCTGATGATGTAATCTGGTCAGTTAGCATATTTCCATAGAAATTTACCAGAGTGTCAAAATGTGTCATTATCTCGTCATCAGACATCACCATTAAAGGATTGAAGACCCCAAAATTGTCTATTATCTCACTTTCACTCTTAATTAATGAATCCTGAAATGGTTTGGCAGTTTCTTCCACAAATAAATCAATCCTGTCCCCTTAAGACACGTGCCAACTCCACCCGTTTCTTAGATGATTCATAAACATCCAGTGCTTTGGAGAAGTATTTTGCTGAAGATAGATTTTCATTCAGATCTAACACAGAGTCCTTAAGTTTTTTATAGCGTGTAGCGATCGCAGTGTAACTTAGTGTCTTCTTCTGTAAAAACTTTGAGAATGAATTAACAAACACAAGAATATCTGATAAAAGGAGCAACATGAGTGACACGTTGATCAATTGGTCACGGCATACCTTGACCTCAGGATCACCATTTTGTTGGTATAATGTGTCCAGTGTATCCAGCAGAGTGTCCCATCGCGATATTACTACATAGCAAGCATCCCCGTGGCTTAACCATCTAATCGGACATGCCTTAAGTATATTTACTGGCTCCTGTCCCTCAGCTTCTTGGGCAGAAAGGAATAGGGATGCTTCCACAGTGGAATATTTGAACAATTTCCATGTTGTTAGTAGCACTTCATCAAGTTGTTTAAGTTGGGTGTACTTCTTCATTAAATGAACAAAAACCAGGGCCAACTTGTGGTTTTTACAGTTGATATACATTGCATGTGGTGATAGATGCCGTATTCTTCTTTGAAGTACTGTATTTTCTCCACTCATGGTGTTGGTACCATCAAATCCAGTGAATCTGATTTTACCAGCTGAAATATCCTTTTTCCCAAGCACGGTAAGGATTTCATTCAACAGAACTTCTGCCCCTTTCTCACCTATAACATTCGATATTCCAATATACTCTGCTTTCGCCTCATTTGTGAAAGTGTCAATATATCGACCAAAAATTGCTAGCTGTGCTCTACCGCCTTCATCGGTGCACTCATCTGCGAGGAGGGTGAATCCGGTGGCACATGTAACACGGTCAAGGGTGTCTCTTTCAATATGTTCATCAATGGCACTCAAGAATTCTTCCACATTGGTTGGTGACAAATATATGGCATTTGCAGCCATGGTCTGTACGTGACGCTCTAGATCCCTTTCACCTAGATCATTGGCTATGAACATTACCATGTCTTCAAAATTTTGCTTGACTGCCCACTTTTTATGCACAAGAAATAAACAACTTTTACCAACTTTCCGATTACTCTCTTTTCTCACACGTTCACTTTCCGGACGAACAGCTGCATTTTTCAGTTGTGTTAATATATTTCCCCTGCGTAACATTTGTTTTACTTCAGTTTAAATTTGTAGTGCCAGTCGATGTTTTGCACTACCAGCATGGGCATCGACTCGCCATCGAGCACTCTCCGGGGGTGGTAATCGACTTTCACAGATTTTGTTCTCCACGAATCATCTCCAGTTGTTCCATAGTATTCACAGGTTTTACACATCCAACCTTTTGTTAAGACTGTCGTCCGAGAATCTTCCATTCTGTTATTGTTCACATTTGGGCTGTGATCATCGATATTTGAGGAATCCTCATCTGCCATTTCAGTTTCTTCTCGTATGCTCCCGGGTCCTGAAGCTTATCGGCAACTGGGGTTGATATTACGCTCACACTGTCACAGTTTCAGCTGTCGGCCCAGTTGACTTGACATCACATTCATAGTGGATTCATCTGGACTTTCTCCGAGCCTAAGTCTCTTCTGGGGTGTATTTCTAGCTATATGATTGTCAATATAAGTTTCTGCATCATCCTCTTTCGATCTCTTATCACTATATGGTTCATTATGGGCACTACTGTCAGTACAGCCACTACTAGTGTTAGCAGTAGCAATGGCAGGGTTTATAATATTTCCAAAGAATTTGGTTATCTGTTTCTGGTTCGATTATGATTTAACTGTACCACGGGACGAACGGTACACCAACGAGGACTTGTTGTGACTAATGCCACTTGTTTTAGGGCGCACCATAACTTGGTTTAGTCCGATATTAATTTAAATTTTTCGCGACGGCAACTTTGATAAACCGGAAATTCACGTTATGTTAAAAAACGAACCGCGTAATCACGTACCGCCATATGCTATCGTAAATTTAACCGTCGTGGAAATAACATTTCAAGCGCTTTAAAGGTTTATTTGCACACGTAACGGCAAGCACTCGACGTGGCGTTTTGATAAGTACCGTAAGATTGATCTATAAATGAAATTGTTTTAGATATGTACGGATCTTTCCGGATTTCAGTAGTTTCGTTTCAGCGCGTTCCGAATTTTAATTTATTTACCCAAACCGGAAGAGGAAAACATCTTTTGATTTGTTCGCGAAACAACCGACTGATTTAATTTTTATGATTAAAATGGGTCGTTTTCCTTCGGTAGATCAAATTTGTTGATAAATAGCAATGTTTTCTTTCATTGTATAAGCGTTCCATTAACATTTCCATCGTAGTAAAATTAGTTGGCAGTCTCTTTTTATCTAAAAATTCCTGATTGACTCGGAAATGTTGTTTTACAACTCTGAGGCATATTTCGTTTGGGCACCCAAACCCGTTTTACGGGTCCAAAACGGCCTAGATTAGCCCCTGGTTGTATAACATTCGATTTATTTAAATAGACTGGTTATTTCATGTCATGAATAAAAGTGCAGTCCGGAATATCAGGGGAGGGTGGACCACTCCACTCTATCCACAATAGATAGAATATGTATTGGAACAAATCCCCAATATACACTTCAACTATAGTATTATATCACATATTACAAATTATGATTTGTTAATCAGATCCAAGGATCATTGTGGATTATTTAATTCAGTTTCGGTGATATAGATATCCTCTCCACAAGGCTATAGCTTCAGTGAAATCTAACAGTATCGGCTATTCTACGGCATATTATAAAATTTAATTTACCAAGGCTTCACATATCAACAGTCAAAGTAACTTCTATTGTCGGATTTTCCATTTACAAGATATTTATAGTATTTGATAAATCTAGTGTGAACCTTCATCAATGCATCAAGTTCACAGTCGGAAGGGTGACAACTCATTCAACAGGAAGATTCAACCCAAATATTGTTTTGTGTCTTTCAAACTGAAACATCAACCTTTGTATCCGAGTCAAAATGTTTGTGAGAACTTGGTGATTGTTTTGGAGCAACTGGATCAATGTGTGTCAATTTCCTGTGATACAGGCTCCAGAAAATAAACAAGGTATGTCTATCACTTGCGTTGAAAGTGAGAATGACTACATTGTTGTGGCTTTCCGAGTTTCCATCTCATCAATAGATGACCAGCTGCGGTCGAGATTCTTAGATTTTCTGACCATCTAGAATTCATATTTCACACGAGTACTTTGCTTTTGAAATTATCGCCGTCGACACTTAAAACATCACCAAGGGGTGGTACAAATGTAGTCAGTGGCAGTTCCGTGTATCGAACATTCAACTCCCGATGGGTGTTGAAACTGGTTGAATATAAGAACGTAGCTGTTTAATAGTAGTTTTTACCATTAACTATTTTGATATTCTATGAACTGTGGCGACACTGAAGAAGAGGGTCAGATTGAACTTTCAATCAGGAGTGAATCATTTACTGACTCAGTCATGATTGGCTTGGCAGATTAAAATTGTCCAGTTATATGTTGTGTTCTGTCAATAATAAACCCTGAATGTTTGACACTAGGATTAAAGCTAAGAATTGATGTTATACCTCAGCATCGCTGGGAATCATCACTTCTACGTTCAATACGTTGTTTTTAGTTGCCGTATGAAAGAAAAACAAATAATCGACAACTAGCCCTGCATCCACCTACATACCCTTCGAATTATGGTCGGGCCAACGACTGGTGCATAGCTTAAGTTTTGACCAGTTTAGCCACTTCTATAGCAGCATCCCCAGTTGAGACAGACGTGAACAGCCAACAATTGATTCAAGAAATTCATGGAAACATAACATTTGAGTCGGGAAGGGGTACAGAGAACATGTCAAATCTTGCATTACCATTACTTTCAGTGTTAGTTTATAGTTAATAAAAATAAAGACTGTTTTTTGCGGTCTCCGTGCATCAAGCCTAAGATATATGATGACAATCTGATATTTCCTCCCATGAACATTAATTTATTATACCATATATTTTATATCAATATTTGATGGTCGCAGATAGATACACATCTCGATAATCTCACTTGACAATACAAAATAAATAAAACACGACTTAAACATCTATAAGTCTTAGTCAAGTTATAAGATGACCCATTAGTGTATAATGCACACACGTTTTCGATCTTCTGTGAAGCCTTTATCAAGTGAAATAACAATAAGAGAATATAATTCCGTCCGACTATCAGCAATGAAGACGGTGAGGGCACTAACCAAAGACAAAGTGGCAACATGAGATGATGCAGCAGTTCGGAAATGAACTGGACCATCTGGATGCAACATACCGGAAAACTAAATAAACAGTGCAATTATTCTTCTGAATAGTGAAAACCAACGTAAACTACATTCATCACAGAAAGTGAGAATACTACCATTGCAGAGGCGTTACACAAGTTGAAAGAGTGGAACACAAACTCGTTCTTCAACATTCATGACGCTACACCACAGAAAATGTCAGACCAACATCCATACTCTATGGATTACAAAGAAAATCAACATCCATTTCTAAAATAGAATGTTGCAGGCCAGTTGGTAGTCAGTGACCGACTCCCAAAAAAAGACCGCACCTCGAAATTTAAACTATTTTGTACGATCAACTTGTAACGCTGGTTGGGTTTGGTTGATAATATGTGGTCGATCGGTCTATTTGTATATCAACCCAACTGCGTTATGTCTTATGATTCCTCAGTTCAAATCTGGATCATGTATGTCCTGGTCTCCTTGAGTCTCCAGCTATCCTGGTGATGCGTTTATTTGGCCCAGGGTACTGCGTGAGTAATTACTCGTAACAATGAGTAAAAGTTCATGGTCCAATTTATTAAGTAACAGTGATAACTAATATCCACAAAGCAACATTCATAATGGTGATTATGTGTATGAATGATGTGAAATTATCAGTGATAATTTATTATTCTCTAAGATATGCCCTCATCTCATACTATAACCAAGGACAGGCTTAAATACATGCAATTATCCATGTACTGCAACTAATTATTAATCTCCATGTAAGTTAATATTCTTTTATCATTTAATGCCATTGGGTCGGATCTAGTACTGGTCTGGTTATGGTGTTCATTCTGTACGTTGCAGTTACATTTATTCTGAGTGAAAATAGTATTAAATTAAGAGATCGATGATTTTGTGGACTTTACATTTAGACGTTCGAATGTGATCTGCCCGTTGGGTTGGGTCGCATTGGCTTAAATACCAAGGCGACCCTTTCCCAGAATGCAACGTAAAGCGACCCCATAACACGACCCAGTAAAAGCGATCCCCCCACAAGGCGACCCAATAGCCGGAAAGAGATAAACCGTTGACATGCTTCCATAGCAACCGCGTGCTTTAAGAACGGCCTTAACCGGAAGAAACATGTCACCAGCGAAGATAGGAAATGTAAACAAGTGCACCGCTGGGCGGAGGTAACGCCCCGACTGTACAATCAGAGAGGATTTTTCTTATTTTTGTGCAAATACTTATTAAATGGCACTTTGTAAAGTTATGTTATTCATGAGTATTTAGTACGATAGAGGATGACTTGTTAAAATATGACAACACTTACAGAGACCTCACACGCACGCAATATTAATGTAAGTCAACATAGGTTTTTGTTATGCCGGTCGAAATTAGCCGAGTGTGTCCTCACAAGTCAGCTTAGGTCAGAGAATGTACCAAGAATGTAGCCTACCAGGTAACATTTTGACCAAACTTGAGGCCTGGTCAGAACTTTCTTTTCTGAGCACAGAAACTTTCTGGTTAAGCGCTATAAAAATGCCACATGTTGTTCTATATTAGCTTCAAATTTGGTCTGGTGCCACAAAAATAGAAGGAAAACTGAATTTTCTATAAAAATAAACTGAATTTTTTAAGTCGAAAAAGGGTCATAACTGTCACAAAAATTATCCGATTGAACCGAAATTTTACCTTGACCTGTATTGCGATATTGGTAATACACAAAAAAAAACGGGTTTTGCAAATAAACAATCCAAAATCAAGTTATCATCTGGAAACCAAAAAAAGTAGAGTCCAAAAAGGGGCGTAACTCTGGAAAAAATGGGCGGACGAAACCACGGCTATGGGGAAATCTTGTCCCCCCGGCTGGTCTATTGGCATACTAAAGATCAACTGAATTGAATTAGCGAAACCAAAGTTATGAGTTGAAACGTTCGTATGCCACAGAAAACTGAATTTTCTAAGTCCAAAAAGGGGCGTAACTCTGGAAAAATTGGGCGGACGAAACCGCAGTTATGGGGAAATCTTGTCCCCACCGGCTGGTCTATTAGCATACCAAAGATCAACTGAATTGAGTTAGCGAAACCAAAGTTATGAGTTGAAACGTTCGTACGGAAGGACGGACGGCTCCACTATATACCCCCAAATCTCCATCGGAGATCGGGGGCATAATAAATGATTAATACGGATGAATGATGAATTACATTAAAATACGGAAATATTACAGAGAGTTATTGAATACGAACATAATATATGGATAATTGGAATGAGATTAACTGATAATTAGGTGATTTATACTGGTATTTAAACGAATTAGATGCGTAGAATATGAACATTTTCTTATTAGACAGCGGAGTGGTAATAACCTGGCTACGAGAATGACTAAACAAACGAGTTTTTAAGATGAATAGAATTAAGAATAAAAGAAGCTTAAGAACCGAAACAACACAAGTTTAGTAAAACGTAGCCACGTTACACCACCCCCTACCTAAGAAGAAATTGGTCCACCTGGACAATAACTTGAATTGTTTAACGTACAACAATAATAATATCCCTTGATGACAATTAATAGTAATGGTTAGGCCTATTCTTCATGGCGAATGCTTAAGTCCAGCGGTTCACCATGTACTTGGTCCCTTCTGATTGCGAAATTCTTCCGACATGTACATGTTCCACTGACTCTGCGTTTCCGTCGATGTCACCGCTGGTCCTAGCACCTGCTTAGACCTCTCAGTTATATCGAGATCCAGATCTAACCGACTCATAGGGTACGTTCCGGTTGAGATAGCCTCTGTAATTGAGGGTTCACGCGTCCAATAGTCCACCAACTGGTACAAGATCCGTCTGGACTTACAATGGTTTCTACTTTCTTAACGCCCAGATATCCGTCTGGAATAAACTTCCTTTTATTTCGGCCAATTTGGCCGGTTACTTCATGTGACTTTTTCATCTGACGTGTGTGTCGGAATAATGATATGGAGGATTTATGTAAATGTTAGCCCAAACTACATTTCCAAGTAACGATGGTTTTGTTGTTTATTTTGAGGAATAATACCGCGTCAGATGAATTCAGCCCAAATATGTTAACAGTTGTCGTGTAAAACATTCGGCAGTAAGTTAGCGTTATTTAGTATTTGTGGATGTCCTTCAACATGGGGAAAATAGACTACTGCGCTTGAACGAGCATGTGAATTGTCGTTTTTAATGTATAGCAACTTTATAATCAATAACAGAGGCATTCTCTGTCAAATAAGGTCGCTCTATTTACGATACCAATTGGGGAACTTTGTGAATTAAATTACGCGTAAACTTAACCTGCTGCAAATAGAAAAGGTGTCGGAATCGGTGTACTCGCCTCATGGCTAACTCGCCCCAATCGGCGAGTGCCAACTCGGAATAAAAGGCCAACTCGGAATAAAATATGCATACGGGGTGTTATATGGCGTTTGGTCCGTTGTTTCTCAATGAATATTATTGAAATTTGGTGTATATGTCCGGGCTGGGACATGGAATACAACAACGTTTGAATTGTTTTTAAATTTACAAATTTGTTGATTTTATTCATTTTGTTTTCGTTCTGAAACACACTATAAAGTGTATATAATATAATAACGAACACGAGACATACATAATTTATAAACTATTAACAAAAGATATCAAATTCAATACATGACAAAGATGACTCAGTGGAGTTTATAAAGTGAACATAAAAACATTGAGGTAAGAATCTTTTTAAGGAATTCAACTTTATTTAATGATAATAAACACATAAATTAAAATAACAAACATGAGACATACATGATTTATAAACTGTTAACAAAAGATATCAAACTCAATACATGACAAAGATGACTCAGTGAAGTTTATAAAGTGAACATAAAAATATTAAGGTAAAAATCTTTTTAAGCATTACTAAACCGTTTAGCACAGTCCACTTCACTCATCCGATCATCACTAAACTTGATATTTATCTTGATATTGATCTATCAGATGAGAGCTATCAAATATTTTTTTATTTTATAGGAAAAAATGGTCGCCAGCGGCCATATTACATTTACGTTATATGTTATCGCGTCATGTCGATATCTAGTATTAGTTAGAAATTTCACCTTTCCAGATTCATAATTGCTCCATTGACTGTAACAGATGGAATTATTCCCCTCTTCGGATAGAGTGTCACTGAAACTTTATTTTGTCAGACTGTCTGTATAGTCACTGATTATATATGGCAATAATCTGTAATAAGATGTAGCACTATTTTATTTTATATTTATATGCAGTGCTGTTTTTATACAACAATTCTAATCCCCCCTAGATCATCATGTGATCGACCATACATCGCGCGAGGACCTGGTTGAATTAAGGGGGGTTTTATGGATAACTTCTGTCCTCAAGCTAGATTATACTTATGACATTTAATGGCATGTTTCTAACGTGGAGGGTTAGATATGCTTGAGACACCAACACTCTTCAATTCACACCAAGTTATCAGCTGTCATATTCGGATATTAGAACCGATAGCCATGATATATGGTTTATTTTGTGTATACTAGTAATATTGTTATTTTCAGTACCTTTATATACCAGTACTGTGTATAACAATGCATATAAATTAATCCATGTATACATGTATATTGATTCAACGGATTCAGTGGTTTTGTCCATAAGTCTATCAAATATGCGGGGAAAACATGACCACAAGCAGTACACCCTGTTAAATTTCGAATTTGAATCAATTGGCGCACCCTGCAGCCAGCTTTTATTGGAGAACTTTTTCTCACGTGGATAGTTTGGGTCACCGCTAGATGTGAGCCATGTTTTGTTCTCAAGCTGTCCTTGTGAAGACATCACTGCCAGCGGTGATCTGGAATTTTACTATTTTTATGGCTAAATAATTTGGTTGATCCTACAGACGACACCCCTTGTCCGATCGTCACCAGATTCCACAATGATCTTCTGGATAACCAGGGTGAGAGTAATCTAATTTTCCCGAATTTCGTTAAAAAACATTACCACAGGCAGCAATTTGGTATCTTACTGTTTGATCCTCTTTTGCGTGACTGAATTGTTTAGCAACTGTACAGTCATATCCCTCATCTGATAGTCACCACACTTTATATTGATCTTCGGGCTGACAACTAGATGGGAGCTATCGAATGCTTTGAATTTTTTTGGAAAACATTGTCGCCAGCAGTCATCTTCTATTTTGGTTTTTATATACATGTATATCTCTTCATTCGGATAGTCAGTATTACGTAGGTATACTTCAACTTTCCGCATTCCTGTCATCATTTGAAATATAAAAATTTACCTGATACCATGCACCCTTAAAAATTTGTTTCGTCGTATCTATTTTAATGACCCGTATGGTAATATTGATACAGATATATTTGTCAAACATTTCTTTGTACAATATACAGGTATTTAGTTTGTAACTAAATCTAGAAATATATAATAGTAGCTGGTGGACCCTACTTCGTCCGGGATGTCCCCCTCTGATTTTCGGAGAATTGCGCGATTTAACCTTGAATTGACCATTTTAAAGGTGAACGTCATGTCGGGTCACGATTTGACCCGTCCAAAACACTCCCCGGACAAAAGTCACGACAAAAATACCCGTCGAAATCCGCCCGGCTTTACCCGATTTGACCTGGAATTGACAATTTTGAATGTCAAGATCAGGTCAGGGTCATAATTTGACCCACCCGAAACACTCCTGGGACAAAAGTAACAGTAGGTATTATATTTCGTTGAAATACTTCCGTTTTACCAGATTTGACCTTGAATTGATCTTTTTGAATGTCAAAGTCAGGTCGGGATCAAGATTTGACCCGTCCAAATAGTCCAGAAACATGCCTACATCAGCACGTTCGAGAACATGGTCCCACGTGAAATTGGACCCGTCCATATTGCTACCGGGATCGAAGTAGTCCTACACACAATTTTTTAGTCGGATCGGTCAAGGTCCAGAAACATGCCTATGAGCGAGGTCAAGTTGACACGTTAAATACCAAATCCGAGTCGGATCAGTCGAGCAGTGTTAGAGTCTATAACACATACACACATGCATTCATGCATACACACATACATACAGACAGGTGTTCCAAAATGTATAATCGATAGCTACAACAATTCTATGGTAGATAGTTCACGGCCGACCTGATGCATGCATCTTAGTTTTCTTGTAATTACCTTCATGCTCCAACGCCGAACGTCTCCCTGCTCTCATCAGCTGCGCTCTATGGCCTTCCATGTACTCAGACGGAGTTCAAATGAAGAAATATCTGGGGTCCGCAGCCATCTGTCTTGTATTCGAGAGTGGGACAAGATGCACATCAACATAACTTGAAGCAGGAGAAGTTGCTACCCCTTTCTCCTCTGTGACTATCTTTGTCAGAACCTCTTTGTCAGATTTGGCTAAATATGTTTGGCAGCCTTCGCTTATTGTTGACCACGGTGATTTTAGTGCTTCTCGGAAGTAAATCCGACGCTTCGGCTCTACTGTATATGTGTTCAGGATATACTCCTCCTCGGTCACCATACCGGCTTCTACAGTGGTCGTTATTTCAGTCTGCTTGCCTTGTTCAGCCACTTCTGTGACATTCGCTGCTGGTAACTGACTTGACGCCTGTATTATTTCCACTGTCAGTGGCATCTCGGGAATGAATTCCGAAAAATCCATTGAGGGGTCCAGAAATATGGGCTCTGGTAATTCACACTCCGATGCCGGGAGGTTGAAATCGTCACCAAACAAATCTGGGTCATTCTCCTTATTGATACTCCATGGATCTGAAGTCGTTTCGTCCATATGGAATATTGGCGTTCTAGTGGATTCAGGTGAGTCCCTGACTATCGGTCTTTTCTTGGTGTCTGACCTCTGCTTCAGACTACTTTCCTGGACCGTCTGCTTTTTATTCCGACTGTGATCTCTCCTCCTGTCATATAATTCCTCGTCTGTATGCATCCGTCTAATATGATCTTTCAGCCGGTACTTTCGGTTCGACGGAACCGAATAATCACACTGGTCGCACGACAAGGTCGATCCATGGCTGTCCCTCTGGTGTTGACTCCGCTGTGACCTTGAGTAAAACTCTCTACCACAATCGATGCATTTGAATCGACGATCATCAACCACTCGTCTTGGCATCTATAAGTAAAGAATGTAGGGATTTTGAGTTCTTGGATTTTTTTCTTCTCACAAATCACATGGTTATATTGATTGAAACTGCTTATTTACAACATTCTCTGGCTTTCATTCCCCAGGTTTCCCTCTCAGAAATGTCAGCTTTTTGTATTCTGCACTCTTGCGATAATAACTTATGTATCGTCTTTTTTTATTATGAACTGCCTTATCATCATCATCATCTGTCACCGTCCGTGATTGGCTTCTTTGTTGTCTTGTTCTATACATGTAATCTCTGTGACTGGCCGTAACGCTGGCCTGCCTCCGAGTCCTTCGTGCCTGTCTTAGTACGTCCCGTCTCCACTGTCTCGTGATATGTACTGACATCAACACACCGTGGCCTGCCTCGTCTCCTCATAGCTATTTTGTCGCCACTGTCTGTTTGTATGTGTGCCCTGATTTTCATTCTAACCACACTGATATCTCTATCCCGTCTATCATATGTCTCTTGTACCTTCTCACACATCTCTTGTGCCTTCTCACCCACCTATTGTGCCTTCTCACACATCTCTCGACGTGCCTGTCTCTTTCTTGCTTTCTTACTAGTAGGCATGATAATATAATAATCTCTGAATTATTATAAATTCTCTCAATAATGGGTTCTGCACAATCCCACAGATTGCCACCAATGTAACGCTGGTTGGGGTTGGTTGATAATATGTGGTCGAGCGGTCTATTTGTATATCAACCCAACCGCGTTTTGTCTTATGATTCATCAGTTCAAATCTGGATCATGTATGTCCTGGTATCCAGCTATCCTGGTGATGCGTTTATTTGGCCCAGGGTACTGCGTGAGTAATTACTCGTAACAATGAGTAAAAGTTCATGATCCAATTTATTAAGTAACAGTGATAACTAATATCCACAAAGCTAATTCATAATGGTGATTATGTGTATGAATGATGTGAAATTATCAGTGATAATTTATTATTCTCTAAGATATGCCCTCATCTCATACTATAGCCAAGGACAGGCTTAAATACAGGCAATTATCCATGTACTGCAACTGTTATGCTTGAAAACCCCTTGACATCTAAATGATACTTTCAATCTTTCTCAATTTTTGGTAATAAAATATGTCTTTAATAATTATAAATAATTATTAATCTCCATGTAAGTTAATATTCTTTTATCATTTAATGCCATTGGGTCGGATCAGGTACTGGTCTGGTTATGGTGTTCATTCTGTACGTTGCAGTTACATTTATTCTGAGTGAAAATAGTATTAAATTAAGAGATCGATGATTTTGTGGACTTTACATTTAGACGTTCGAATGTGATCTGCCCGTTGGGTTGAGTCGCATTGGCTTAAATACCAAGGCGACCCTTTCCCAGAATGCAACGTAAAGCGACCCCATAACACGACCAGTAAAAGCGAGCCCCCCCCCGCAAGGCGACCCAATAGCCGGAAAGAGATAAACCGTTGACATGCTTCCATAGCTACCACGTGCTTTAAGAACGACCTTGACCGGAAGAAACATGTCACCAGCGAAGATAGGAAATGTAAATAAATGATTACGGATGAAATGAATGATGAATTACATTAAAATACGGAAATATTACGGAGAGTTATTGAATACGAACATAATATATGGATAATTGGAATGAGATTAACTGATAATTAGGTGATTTATACTGGTATTTAAACGAATTAGATGCGTAGAATATGAACAATTTCCTATTAGACAGCGGAGTGGTAATAACTTGGCTACGAGAAGGACTAAACAAACGAGCGTTTAAGATGAATATAATTAAGAATAAAAGAAGCTTAATAACCCAAACAACATGGCCCGATTCGTCATCTCAGGTTTAAACCTGGTCTACGTAAACCTCTAGGTTTAAACCGCCGTGAGTCAGCAAAATCCGTTGTTTAAACCCGCGACCGCAGGTCTAAGTGACACATTCGTCATCTCTGGTTTAAACCTGGTCCAGCCAGACCAGTGGTTTAGCAGTAGTGTCTCTGTATCGTCGAGAAAATTAATCGTACTTTCCTAATGCGGACCGCCTCGTTTTATTGATTGCAAAAATCAATAATTTCGACAGCGACCATATTTTGATTGGAAATTTATAAGCGAGAAGCACTCACACCTATAAAGCGTGTGGGGATAAGTTTTTGTCAGGTAGCAGTACACGATTTCACGGGTTGTAGGTCGTCTGAAAAATAGAAATATAAGTATCTGGGGGGCATAACGGCCAGTGTAGCCTGTGTTAACTGTGTCATTACTGGTTTGAAGGTTTATTTATTTTACAAAACTGGGAAAGTGCTCAAAAAAGTGCAAAATTTGGATACGCAACAGGGTTTTCGTATTCAGTGAAGGCCAACTCTGTGTTATTGATTACAGGAAAATAGCCCGATTTCTCTCCCCTGAATTCTGTCATCTGGGCTCGCAAGACTTTTTTTTCAAATTGATACGATAACTTTTTTTCTATTTCAAATATTTCTCAGTTCTAGCATAGCTCTATCAGGTGGAAGAATCTTATTTACTGACATTCGCTCTATCATGGTCTGTTTTTGGGTTGAAAATGGCCAATTTGAGTAAAAAAATGGGTAAAATTGAGCGGTTCGTGTGTGCTAACCAAGGGGCATAACTCAATGACAAACTGTACGAAGAACCAAAAGTACATTTATATGATTACACCTAAAATTTCTGTCGAAATTAAAACATGCTCGATTGGATATATGCCAACGATAATGGCTTAGCATTGATTTGAAGTACAGTAACCCCTCCCAGGTTGGCAAAATTGCTGGAAATCGTGTATTGCTACCTTAAAGAGACATATCAAATTGGATAAATTAATGAAAATCTACTGAAACATTTTATCTTTCCTATCTTCGTGTCTGAGTTACTATTGACAGTTTCTATTTATGACTGTTCTCGGAATTAGGTGCATTTGCTTGTAGAGTATTTGTATCAGAGGCTGTAAACTTTGATAGTATGGATTCCAGCTTGACAAGTCACTGAATGATCACACCGACAGGGCAAAAAACAAATTCAACGTATGTCTGCTATCGATAAAAAAAAAACATTCCGGTTCACATTGGGGGGGGGGGGGGGGGTTGGTTATGTGATTATATATGCATCAGTTACTCTGTACGATTCTTTTCGAGTGGTGCGGTTATGTGTAATTACATAAAATTGACATTAATTTAATGAAACGTGTTGCCACGCAAACATTTCAACAATGGATTTCCTTGGATACCTGGTGTGAAAAGACATATTAATGTTGGTTATTTAGTCTTGGTCGTGTTTCCGATTGACCGAGTAATGTCAATATGTATATTGGAGAGGGGGTAAAGTCAGCTACTGAGTTATCACGAACAGCGCGTGAGCACCAGCACCATAAAAATGGTATATAAGATTCCATAAATAATTAAATAGTGTGATTTCAACTTGACAATTAAGTCATTGAATGTACACCGACCGGCCAAATAAACATGGTTCACATTTTGGGGGAGGGGTGATTATATATGCATTAGTTATTCCTTACGATTTGTTTGGAATTTTGTTGCGTTCTTACATGTTTATGACTGACCACATAAAAGTGATTTGCATGTAACGAAATGTGTTGCTAAGGGAACATCCCAACAATGAAACTCCTCGGATACCACCCACCTACGAATAGGCGTATTGATTGATAACATATTTGGGGGGGGGGGGTGACAAGAACATTGTCTTAACATATGCGGGGGGGGGGATGGGGGGGGGGGGGCTGGCTAGTAAATAACCACAGTGCATATGCTTTGGTCAGCAGAATACAGATGTAATATGTCTGTTCAGACTGCCTTTTTGACTGGGATGTTTAGTTTTAAGGTGGTGGGCATGATGTCACATTTATAATTTAACTGTTTTTTTTCTCTCGCTATAACCATTAATTTGGGTGAATTTGGTTCATTTTTATTGAAACCACACTACTTATATTGACCTTATTTCCCGTTCGCACTGAAGAAACACCATATGTGTTATATATCAAAGTTATCGGTGTACGTCAGAGACTTAACTGGACATTTGCGCGTTGAAGGGGGATAACTCTATTTTTCCTTTAAAGAGACATATCAAATTGGATAAATTAATGAAAATCTACTGAAACATTTTATCTTTCCTATCTTCGTGTCTGAGTTACTATTGACAGTTTCTATTTATGACTGTTCTCGGAATTAGGTGCATTTGCTTGTAGAGTATTTGTATCAGAGGCTGTAAACTTTGATAGTATGGATTCCAGCTTGACAAGTCACTGAATGATCACACCGACAGGGCAAAAAACAAATTCAACGTATGTCTGCTATCGATAAAAAAAAAACATTCCGGTTCACATTTGGGGGGGGGGGGGGGGGTTGGTTATGTGATTATATATGCATCAGTTACTCTGTACGATTCTTTTCGAGTGGTGCGGTTATGTGTAATTACATAAAATTGACATTAATTTAATGAAACGTGTTGCCACGCAAACATTTCAACAATGGATTTCCTTGGATACCTGGTGTGAAAAGCCATATTAATGTTGGTTATTTAGTCTTGGTCGTGTTTCCGATTGACCGAGTAATGTCAATATGTATATTGGAGAGGGGGGTAAAGTCAGCTACTGAGTTATCACGAACAGCGCGTGAGCACCAGCACCATAAAAATGGTATATAAGATTCCATAAATAATTAAATAGTGTGATTTCAACTTGACAATTAAGTCATTGAATGTACACCGACCGGCCAAATAAACATGGTTCACATTTTGGGGGAGGGGTGATTATATATGCATTAGTTATTCCTTACGATTTGTTTGGAATTTTGTTGCGTTCTTACATGTTTATGACTGACCACATACAAGTGATTTGCATGTAACGAAATGTGTTGCTAAGGGAACATCCCAACAATGAAACTCCTCGGATACCACCCACCTACGAATAGGCGTATTGATTGATAACATATTTGGGGGGGGGGGGGGTGACAAGAACATTGTCTTAACATATGCGGGGGGGGGATGGGGGGGGGGGGGGGGCTGGCTAGTAAATAACCACAGTGCATATGCTTTGGTCAGCAGAATACAGATGTAATATGTCTGTTCAGACTGCCTTTTTGACTGGGATGTTTAGTTTTAAGGTGGTGGGCATGATGTCACATTTATAATTTAACTGTTTTTTTTCTCTCGCTATAACCATTAATTTGGGTGAATTTGGTTCATTTTTATTGAAACCACACTACTTATATTGACCTTATTTCCCATTCGCACTGAAGAAACACCATATGTGTTATATATCAAAGTTATCGGTGTACGTCAGAGACTTAACTGGACATTTGCGCGTTGAAGGGGGATAACTCTATTTTTCCTTTAAGGTAGCAGTACACGATTTCACGGGTTGTAGGTCGTCTGAAAAATAGAAATATAAGTATCTGGGGGGCATAACGGCCAGTGTAGCCTGTGTTAACTGTGTCATTACTGGTTTGAAGGTTTATTTATTTTACAAAACTGGGAAAGTTCTCAAAAAAGTGCAAAATTTGGATACGCAACAGGGTTTTCGTATTCAGTGAAGGCCAACTCTGTGTTATTGATTACAGGAAAATAGCCCGATTTCTCTCCCCTGAATTCTGTCATCTGGGCTCGCAAGACTTTTTTTTCAAATTGATACGATAACTTTTTTTCTATTTCAAATATTTCTCAGTTCTAGCATAGCTCTATCAGGTGGAAGAATCTTATTTACTGACATTCGCTCTATCATGGTCTGTTTTTGGGTTGAAAATGGCCAATTTGAGTAAAAAAATGGGTAAAATTGAGCGGTTCGTGTGTGCTAACCAAGGGGCATAACTCAATGACAAACTGTACGAAGAACCAAAAGTACATTTATATGATTACACCTAAAATTTCTGTCGAAATTAAAACATGCTCGATTGGATATATGCCAACGATAATGGCTTAGCATTGATTTGAAGTACAGTAACCCCTCCCAGGTTGGCAAAATTGCTGGAAATCGTGTATTGCTACCTCAATTTCGATGTTTTATTTGCGTTTTATAAGCTTAAACCGGCAACTAAACCATCTAATTAGGTGGTCCAGCTAAACCAGCTTTCTCGAGGATAAACTTGAGATGAGGAATCCGTCTTTTCTTCATCGCGGTTTAGAATTGTCAGACAATCAATCAAAGGGTGGAGCTGTAAATTATCTCGAGTGAGGGCGTGTCCAAGTGGCGGTTGCCGACTGGTGTTATCATGTCACAGTTGATTCATTCCCATGCGAGCTTTGCTCAGATATTGACGCGTTCCTTCAGTATGATTTTACAACTATCTTGTGTTTTTTTTTTGGCTTGTGGCAATCACAAATACTGGTGTTTTCTACGAATTCATTTGAATGGTTCAACGTTTTAATTTTGAAACCAAAAACGATGCTACTGCATGACCAGATATGCTATACACATAGTTTGCAATCCTAAACTTATATTGCTATATGAGTCAAATTTGATAACTTATTTTTATGTAGATCATGCCACAAAGCTCTACTCTGGCTCCGCTCATAAATTTCCACAATATTCCACCAGTTCAAAACCTGGGAAGTTTTGGATTTTCTGCATGATGGAAAAATTTTACATTGAAAAAAAGCAACGCATGTAATATATTTCTTTATTAAATGCTGTGCCTCTATATAGTTGCCCACTTTAAACAGTTCAGATGCCGCTTCTGGTGTGTACTCATAAGCAAATTGCTTTTACTTGACTGACCTCTTGGTCCAGGATTGACACGATTATGGAGCCTTTATTCATGCAGCGTCAGAGGGTCCTGCGGCCCCTTCGTGCGACAGGAGCCTGCGTCACATTTGCGCACATTTTGATCATTTGATCATGTTTTTTTAATTATATTGAAAACAAACAAATATTAATATAAATTTTAAATATTGTTTCTTGTTAGATACAACTCCTTGCTCAATTTAACAACAATTTTTTCATTTTATTTCAAATTAAATTATTCTTATTTGTAAATCATTTTTAGAACAGTTGCAAACAGACTAACGGACAAACATATATACAGCTCCTATATCCTTTAATATATACATAGATACATGTAGATACACCATATTTTGTCTTTGCGGGAAAAGCATCTTGTAGAAAATCAATCACAAACAAAGTGATAAACAGCGCGTGAAGCTCGTGTTGAGAAACATGCCCTTTGTCAAATTGGTTTAAACCAACAAAGAGATCGGATTAATGGTCCATGAGCTATACTCATTTCTCAGTGAATAAATCGTGCACGCGTTCGCGATGATTTATGACATGTCAATAACCATTACATCGGCTTGTCTTTTGGTCCGATAGGTAATAGGGTAGTTTGACTGTATGCTCATATCACCAAATCGAGTTGTCAATTAGTTGGTAACTGAATGACAAAAACGCCCCCTTAGACCCGGTTTGGCTGGACCGCCAATGTAGGTTTAAACCAGGTTTAAACTCGGAGGTTTAAACCGGAGATGACGAATCCGGCCCATAAGTTTAGTAAAACGTAGCCACGTTACAAATTGTTCCAAAGGGGATATCAATTCGAGAACAGTATGTGGCCGGAAGTCACGTGATGTTTAACCCATAAGAAGTAAAAAACCGAGTAAGGTTTGGATGTAGCTACTATTTAAGCAGTCAAGAATGTGTAGACACGCCCTGTGTGAGTTATACTGCACCTGGTATCAAAGATGAAATCACTGTAAGAGAAAAGATACAAAAATGCTATCTAACAATATACATATGGGAGGGAACTCTTTGCCATATTCAAATCCGAATATCAAATTTTAGCTATTGCCGTTGGTTGGCGTCCATCCTTGAATTTGTCCGTCAGTCATGACTCAACCATTTCCTTTAGCACACCCTACAGGTCATATCTCTAATCCGATCGTAACCAACCTTTATACAGATCTCTGGGGTGAACTTTAGATCGGTAATTACCAGCAGCCATCTTTGTTTTCAAATTTGAATCCATCGGCACACCCTGCAGCCATTATTTATCTGAAAATTGTTTTGAAATTATGGAACAATCCTGGACGGGAGCTATAAAATTTTAACGATATTCAATCAAAAACATTCCTGGACTTGGACATGCCATACAGCCAACATTTTTGATGCGATTGATCCCAAACTGCATAATGCTGTTCGGGTTGACGTCTGGTATTATTTTTTTTTTGACACTCTGCACATGGACACACAACATGCCAATATCAACAATAATGTTATAATATCGATGGGGGATTTCGCATAGCTCATACGAACGTTCGATTCGATGTGAAATCATTCAAAATATTGGATTCGACATGATCGCAGAGTCGATAAATTATCGAACCCTGTAATTTATAGTCTACGATATCATAATTGCCCCGGAATTTAAATAGCGTTAAGTTAACAATCAGCAAGTGAAAACGAATAAAAACACAAAATAGTTGAACATTTTAACTTTTCGCATTGCTTATCTGAAATGTATGACATTATCCCTTCTCCAAGATGAGCTACAGTGTCATTGACACTTTCATTTACGACAAAACCAATTTAATTAGTTCGTTTGTGGACTAACGTTATCGTAAGAGATCAGCGATTTCGAAGAGTTGGTGTTATAAATTGTTATTATGAAGCCACAAGGAATCACCCTTGTGGCAATTTATACAAGCTCAACGTCTTCAATTAAGCGGCAAGTCGCGTGGGCTCCAATAAGCGTAGAATACCGGAGTGACTTCCGAGAGCTACAACATCACTGACAACTAAGGTCACTCATGCCAAATAGAGTTATCCGCTCCGAGCATGCGCAGAAAATATTGTCATTTCCGTCCATTCCATACTTTTGTCCACAGAGCGAGGACGTAAAATTTTCTATCTGCTTCCATCGCTGCTCGCCACTATCTCCAATCATCTACAGTTTAAGGTCATGTATTGCCACCTTGTTTTTCTCCTTGCCCGCTGTCTCACATTACCGCCTTCTAATCCGTCGTCTCCAATATTTATCCCGTGGTTACGGTCTGGTTCCCGCCGGTCTTGTTTTGAGTGTCCACCTGTCCCACGGCATTGTCCTAATTGCTGTTCGGCGTTCTCTTTGTGTGTGTAATCACCTCGCTCCTCGTCCGCTGCGTTTTTCCCGATCAGGTAACAGCCACGGCCTTTCATGTTACGCCTTTTTGGCAATAGGTCGTTTTATGTTGTCGGTCTGTCCGTCCGTCCCAGTTTGGATTAATTTATCTGCACCTCGACTTAGTATTTGTCCCCCACTCTGGGCCGGGTCTTTCGTCCGTCCGTCTGTCTGTCCGTCCATCCGTCCGTTACCATTTGGGTTCCGTCCGATTACTTCAGTTTGGATTATTTGCTCTGCTCCAAAGTTGGTGTGCGTCTTTCTTAGCTAAGGATACAGGCCACGTTCGACTGTGGGTTCCGTCCAATTAATTTTCCCAGCGTTCCGCCCCCCCCTTTTCGAATTAGAATTTGACCGCCTGTTACTCAATTTGGTTTCCGACCGATAACTCCAGTTTGGATTATTTTACCTGCGCCTAGGTTGGTCTGTGTGTTTCCCAGCTACCGATACCGGCCAAGTCCGCATAATATCGACATCTAACTTCAGCCGCACCATACCTTGTGAACTCATTTACTATTGATCCCTTGATTAACTTTTATCCATACTGGTTATATATATATTTCCCATCCATGTTAGTCATTCCGACATGATGCGCTTGATATTCCCTAATATTATCACCACCTGAGATATTTCTAATATTTGTATTTCTCATTGACGGGTGATTACAATATTTAATTTCTATCACCCTAGCAATTATCACCTGGTTATATAGTCTTGGTGATATGACTTTTCTCATTGACGAGTGATTGCTTGATTGAACTCTAATACAGTCATTACCCGCTTATATACCCCTATATGGTATTTCTCATTGCCCTGTGATTACTTTATTTTCTCCAATATATACCTCTCACTTGCGCTACATGTTACTTTAAATACCTGATAATTTAATGTTCACTGATTTAACTTAATTTGTTATACGGTATACCAGTTATAATCTCACTTTCGCACCTGGTCAAGTTACGCCCGTGCCCCTGACTGTTTTCCCTTTATTATGGCTCTAAATCCATGCGTGTCGTCACCCGTGCTTACGGTGCTCATGTCCATATTTTCCTCCGGCTTAACGCACGCCTTCTTCAGAATCTATTACGATGGATGTATTCGCATTATACCTACATCTTACTTAAGCCACACCGTATCTTGGTAACTCATTTTCTATTGATCCCTTTGTTGACTTTTCTCTATACTGGTATATATAATTCCCATCCATGTTAGTATTTCAAACATGATGCGATTGCATCCCCTTATAATTTTATCACCGACACTTTCTGTTTAATGATTTGTTCGTCCTCACCGACGAATGATTACTTGATTTACCAGTAACCATTTATGGATATCCTTATAACTTGACTTTGCCAAGATCCTTACCTGCATATTTGATATAACTCATCGATACCATGTTTATGTTGGTAGTTAGCTGAGGTGCCTACATTTAACTCCTGTATCGCTTTCCTTTCAAATCAACCCACCAATGATTACTTGGTTAATATTTTCATGCTGTTCATATACATTTCCCATCCTTATTAGTAATACATACATGATTTATTTTCGGACCCCCAATACAACATTCCTATGATATCCTTAATAATTCGACGTTTCTCTTTGTCGCGTGTTTACACTATTAATGGTTTATCTATCGGTACCCATATTTACATTCTTTCGCCATCCCCATTACTTCGCGCATGGTGTGACTGGTCTATCCCATGTTGTTTGCTGGCAGTAGCTGAGATGCCTACATTAAACTTTTTGTCACTTTCACGTATGAAGTAATTGACGAGTGATCACTTGATTTAAGTTTTAGAGTTACTGATTACTTGCGTATTCTATCCCTTCTCTTTATTTAAACTTAAGGGACTTTCAATACCCCTAATGCAAATTTCACCTAGTAATATACTATAATTACTTGTTATCTCTCATCGACGAGTGATTACATTATTTAATCTCAATAGACCCTAATGCGATCATCACCTGTTATTATATCTTAGTTGATATGGTTTCTCTCATTACGAGTGATTACTCGATTTAACCCTATTACAACCATCACATATAAATATATCCTAATAACTTGGTATTTCTCATTGACGAGTGATATCATTTAATTTTAATTGTCCCTAACACAATCGTCACCTATAAATATATACTATATGATATAGTTTTCTCTTCACCGAGTGACTGAATCATTTCACCCTGATACAGATATCGCCCATAGGTATATTCCAATATGGTATTTCTCACTGACGGTGATTACTTTATTTCCTCCGACTTACACCTTGTACTTTAGCTATATGTTTATATGTATACCTGTCCGCTCAAGGTATTATCTTATTTGCGTTCAGCACCATTCGAAATGGCTAAAGGGCGTGTTTTGCCACACACTCGCGTTGCTCTTGTTTTGTTTTGTTTTTTGTTGGTCTTTTTCCAATGAACGGTCGCCGCTTGACCGGTTTGTCTTGCACACTCGTCCGCCGTGTATTGCTTCTCCCCTTTCCATCAACGCCCATTTTTTTGCGGGCGTCACACCCCCTCGGTTCCTAGACGCCCTCCCCCTTCTGGTTGCCTGCATTCCGTTCTCGGTCTGCCGCCCGTCCTTCCGTCCGTCCATCCGTCCGTCCGTCCATCAGCAATTGTTTGTTTTTCAATTTCCTTTGACTGTCCCCCGCCGCTTTGACAACTTACGGGGTTTGTCCGCATGGGTTCCGGCTGTCCGCCCGTCCGTCTGTCCGTTCGTCCGTCCCGTACTTGTCGGTATCGCACCTTGCCCCCTTTTCGTCGGCGGGGTTCGCCGATGTTTTTTGTTGGTGAAATTTGGAGGTAACCGGCTTTGATATTAGTCTTCAAGATAAACTAATAGTGTGGGGGCGTTTACATAGGTTATTAGCTGACTAATTATGTGCGTTTATAAAGAGCGTTTACTTTATGATAGCAGGCACACAATCATTCGCCAGTCCTACTCCGCGTTTCTCTTCGCGTGCTACTTCTGCCTCGCCTTCCGCTTCCGTCCCACCCGCCGGTTCCGCCGTTCCGCCGCTCTCCTCCCACCCGTGGCCACGGTTCACTGCTACTCATGCCTCACCGCCTCTTCCGCTCCACATCACGCTTATGCCTGGGTCGGCGTTCCACCGGCATCTGTCGCTCGAGCCGTCTCCCATCGAGCTCATTTCATCCCACACCCGATGCGTTGGCCACACCATCAGCATCTGCTGCTCGAGCCGAACCTCCATCGAGCTCATCTCATCCCGCACCCGCTGTGCTTGGGTCGACACACCACCAGCATATGCTGCTCGAGCGGTACCCATCGAGCTCATTTCATTTCTCTGCTTCACCCGCTGCTTCTCATTCCCGCCGCTTCCGCTTCCCCGCCGCTACCGCCTCATCCGCTGCGTATCCCTCATTGCCGCTCACGCCTCGCCTCCCCTTTTTGCATCTGCCGCTGCCTCCGCTTCCCTGTCGCTTCACTCCTTCCGCCGTTTCGGATTATCCGCCGCTCCTGCCATCGCCCGCCGATCTCGCTTCACCCACTACTCATACCTCACCGCCTCTTCATCCTCATGCGCTGCTTATGCCCGGGTCGACATACCACCGGCATCTGCCCTCGAGCCGCCTCCCATCGAGCTCATCTCATCCCGCACCCTAGCTGCCCGGGCCGCTACCCTCCAGCTTTTGCTGCTCGAGCCGAATCCCATCGAGCTCATCTCACCGTCTGCTTCACCCGCTGCTTTTCATTACCGTCGCTTCCGCTGCCGCCGCCTCCCCCGCTGGTTATACATCGCCACCGCTTCCGCCTCCCCTCCGCTTTTGCCTCCCCACCGCCTCTGTCCCCCCGCCGCGTTGGCCCCCGCTGTTGCTTCTTCCCCGCTCGCTCTCCCTCCTCCGCTCACGTCCCGCCTGCTTCTTCTGCTTCACCGCATCTTCGCTTCATGCGCTGCTTATGTCCGGGCCGACACCCACCGGCATCTGCCCCTCGAGCCGGTTGCCATCGAGATCATTTCACCGCATCCGCGATGCCTGGGCCGCCGCTCCACCAGCATCGGCTGCTCGAGCCGGATCCCATCGAGCTCACCTCACTTCATCCTCCTCTTCGCCCGCTGCTTTTTATTCCGCCGCTCCGCCCCCCGCTGCCGCCTCATCTCGTCCCATCCACTTCTCATGTCTCATCGCCTTTTCCACTTCATGCGCTGCTTATGCCTGGGCCGTCATACCACCGGCATCTGCCGCCCGAGTCGTTTCCCATCGGGCTCATCTCATCCCGCATCTCGATGCCTGGGCTACGACCCACCGGCCTCTGCTGCTCGAGTCGAATCCCATCGAGCTCATCTCATCCCGCATCTCGATGCCTGCGCTACGACCCACCGGCCTCTGCTGCTCGAGTCGAATCCCATCGAGCCCATCAATTCCTCCGCTTCACCAACTGCTCATGTCTCATCCGCTGCCTCGGTTTCGCCTCTGCTCCCCCCGCGACTTTTACTCATCCGCGGCTTGCTCCACCCGTCGTTTATGCTTCCCCGTCGTTTCCCAGGGGCCGTGTGTTTTGTTTTGCCGCTCCTGCTGATGTCTTCGTTTCCCTCGCTGTGCTTGTCTCATTTCTCTTTCCAGCTGCTGTGCGGTCACATCGCCGGAGGGCGGGGCCTGCTGGTCCGGATCTAACCCGTGAACCACATCCATACATCACATTCATTCCACCGGATGCTGGGCCGACATACCACCAGTATCTGTCGCTCGAGCCGTGTCCCATCGAGCACATCACCGCCATTCACCATTCACATCTGCTCGAGTCGACTCCCATCGGGCTCATCACGTCCATCTACCCAGATGCCTGGGCCGACACACCACCGGCATCTGCTGCTCGAGTCGAATCCCATCGAGCCTCACGTCGCATGGAAGACCATCCGGACCGGCAGGCCCTCATTCAACCTCTGTAATCGTTTAAATTATTAAACATGTGGCCATCTCCGCAAAAACACCACTGAGTCTCTCTCAATCCCAACAAACTTAGGAAACAAGGGGCTCTCAATATGGGGTGGGGGAGTCCCCTGAATTAGGCCCGGATACGTGGTAGATAATGTTTAAGACAGTTGGGGTCTTGTATAAATGAACGAATATCGGGTTTTTCGTCGTTAATTGTTAGAAATTCGTCTGCTCGAAATCATTGCAATGAGTTCAGATTTCTGTTATGTGATGTGACCTATGACTCCTATAGTCAATCGCAAGTCACGTTAGATTCGGTCGTATTTGATTTGCCCGGACGACTCGCAAGTCATGATGGACAGAAATGTTATCAATTGGCCATCTATATCGAACTATTCACAACCAGTCTAGTCAGACTAATGTACCTTGTAAAATTAACACTGAACACAGAAAATTGTGTTCGATCAGTGGCATCACATGTCTTCGATGTGTGAGCGCCGACGAAGGGGTGAGAAACATCGAAAGTTACCTGAAATACCAGGAGTTGAAACATGTATACAACAAAAAGGCTATATGAGGCGGCCAAAGTCCACCGCATAACCACAAGCATATCATGTGGCATATCACGGTGGCAAATAAAGGCTGTCTACCAGCGTGTCCCTATCCTCAAAGCAACAGGGGAAACGGTATCCACCAACACAATAGCCAGATTCTTCATATTATAATATAATTGATGCCATGGTTGCACCTAAGAAAAAAGGTGGAAAAAGAGGATCAATACTACAATGCTCGTGTTCGTTATGTTCTAGAATTTCGATCCATAGCTGTGAGCAGATATCAGATAAGATATTTACCCGACAATGAACAGACCAATTTCCTGATCACGATTTTTGAACTCCTGGTTACCCCATTACAACATGTGGTTATATGCAGTTGTGAGTGAAGATGGGTCAACCACCAATGATCAAATTGGACGTGAACATTTCAAGTTTGGACGAACTGACCCCATATTTCAGCCTGTTCTCCCAAAAATCAGCACATTATCTGCTTATAACAGAATATGTTTTAGGTAGATAATCTGCTTAGAAACGCCTGATTTTGAGTCTATAATCTACTGAAAATGAGAACATTTTAGTCCCATTAACGAATCATAATGAGTCAATTCTAAGCAGATTATGTACGCACAATGACATAAATAAGTCTCATAACTTGTCAGGTGTGCGTTCTTTCACAGGTGTTTTCACTGTGCCTGCGCCATAAAACGAAATAACTGGTAAGAGTTCATTATCTGCTTATTTCAGAATAGAATTATCACATTATGTACCTATTTTACATTAAATGTCGATTATGTGCGTATTTCCGCGAGGATATGTTGCATATTATAACAGAGCAAAGTATAATCAGAATGCCATCCAATCTCATAAATGATACGATTCCAACAAGAGGTGTGCACTCGCGTGCTAGCATACCCCCGCCGTGGCAAATTCAACCCGCATTATCCGTATCCGTATACCCAACAAAAAAGATTTTTAACTTTAAAGACAAATTTGGATTAATAATATCGAAATGGTTTCGCAAGAAGCGATTGCAGAAACCCAAAAAAGGGTAGAAAATGAAACGCGACCTTAACATCAAAGATGGCTTTTGTCGAGTGTTTCGTCAGTCAAACCAAACTTCTGCAACTCCAGGGAACAAATTTGGACAAAGCTGATTTTCGAACTCATCTGGGATATTATAACAATAGACCTGTATATCAAATGTCGGTTAAAGTTGATTTGGGTTTATATCATGCGAACGGTGATAAATGTACTGAAAATATAATTGAAATCTGTTAATATTTATGAGTCGTTACTAATTATAGCGCACCTGCTTCAGCATTCGTTGCCGTTCATCTTCGTCATTCTGTCGCTGCAGTGTTCCACAGCCTCTCTCTGCCGTTTTTCCTCAGCTTGTTGCTTCAGCACGACTTCCTTCTTCATCGCCTCTTCTTGCCGTTTGAGCTTCTTCCTCCTCTCGATTTCTTCCTTCCGTTTCTCATCGGCTAGCCTGTGTTCCTCGCGTTTTCGATCCTGTTCCATTCGTTTCTTCTCTTCTTCCTGCCCCCGTTGGTCGCGCTTTTCCATCTGTTTTCGCTTCTCGTTGATTTCATACCAATGATGTTTTTGTGATGTAAATATTAATCAGTCCGGATTATAATATAAAAGCAGATCGGTAGCGGTAATAAAAAATTTCCACAAGTCAACATTGCGATAAATATTGAAGTACATTCTTTTCTATTTAGACACAGAATCCCTCATATGGAATTGACAACACAACACCAAAATGGTCAGAGAAATGCACAGGTATCGTTGAAACCAAGGCGTCTTGAGAACAGTCTATGTTGATATAGATGTGATCAAGTGCGCCGCCAGCCCGGTGTGTTGTTGAATTGACATAAGGGAGAAATCCATGGGTGTTCATCAATTTGAGCAAAAGTTTAGTTTCTTTCCCTGAATGGAGGCTATTTATATTGAAGTCACCACACAGAAAGGTGGGTACATTTTCAGTTGGCAATGCACATAACAAGGCATCCAACTCTTTGATAAAAAGACTGTTTGTTGCTTGGTTTGTTGTAGATGGAGATAACCATGATTCTCAGAGGTAGGATTTCTCTGTACTGGAGTATGACTGTCACATTTTCAAAGGAAAGAGGTATCTTGATTTCTTTGCATGGATGATATATTTCATTGAGTTCAATTGCGACACCACCTCGTGCCATTGGATCAGTTTATTCTCTGTCATTTCGGAACATAAGGAAATTATAACATGTATATTCTGACGATGAGTGCCGTTTTCTCATCCACGTCTCGGTAAGACAGATAATGTCGGCTGACATTAACCATTCACTGTTATGGAGACATTCATGATGGCATCGCATGGAGCTCATGTTGATGAGAGTTAAATTTGAAGAAAAAAATCTTTTGGTACAGCTACATCAGCAGGCGTTTCTAAACGAAATGGCATGTTTTTCCTCATTCTTTCGATCTCAGTTTTAGCAGGTTTGTCGCATTTGATATGCTTTGATTGAAATCCATTGATTAAATGCAGACCACTGAGTGTTCGAACTCTGCGAAGAACTGTATACATATGACCAGCCCTGTATGTCCCACCTGTGTTAACAACCAGTTCATCAAGTGTTTTCCCTTGTGCTTATGAATAGTGATGACCCATGCCAGAACAAGAGGGAACTGACGACGTATGGCTGTGACTTTGCCGAATCTTACCTGAGCTTCGTGAACTTCTATAGGTGTTGTATCTTCTGCGGGAAGAATGTTTTTGAATTTTAGTCTTCTTTGTTCTCCTGTTGTTGAATTTTCAAATCTAACGAATATATATTTAGGTTTGTATGTATCAAGGTGATCCAAATCCATATATGGGACGAAACTGGTAATGACCCCTGTAGCTGAATTAACTAGCCCATCTTCGACACAGATGTTGCTTGTTAGCATGACCTTGGCCCCAATGCAAACTTGTAGAATTTTTTTAAGACCACCGGCTTGATCTGATATCTTTATGTTCGTAACATGGCCGGTCTCTTTATAATAACAAGGTTTATAGTCACGACTCCACAAATGTGCTCTCGGACTTAACAATATACACACAAGGCCTGTTTTATAGGACGTGTAATACACGTGTAACGTTAACTCGTCGTCAACACGAGTTTTTAACGTTTGATTTATATGACGTGTTAACTTTACACGTGTAATCTAGACTGGCGTCAAGGGACGTACTGATTATTCTTTCGCATCTAATTGTATTTATAACTATTTCTAAACAATCCGACTAACTCAAAAGGGAGTTAACCCATCGTAAACAAATAAAGTCATGTCGTCCGCTATAAATCTACGACATCTTGTCCTTCTAAAACTGTTACGGATGCGCGCTGAGCGTACAAAACGCAATGGAATTCTTCTCACGCTTTTGCGTCAAAGGGAGTTAATGTTGAGAACAATAATGTTGTCAGTATCTCAACTGAATATGCAATTGTGTGCCCCTAGGGAGCAAAATCGGTCATGCCGACGCCTTCTTCGAAACCAGGGTTGGTTCGAAACAGTCAATGCCTATGGCGACAGACACTTCAAAAAAACATTCCGAATTAGTCGGGGGACTTTTAACCATATCCTTGACAATATTCGTCACCATCTCGTCAAGAATGAACTCGTAGAAGACAAGTGATATCGATTTCAGTACAGCACGACCAAAACAAGTTGTCATAACTCTTCTGTGCATGTGCGATCGCACTGGGGCTCAAAATGGGGTGAAATATTATGCCATATTGTGTTCCGTTACTGGTGTCATACCCGTCGTATAAATCAGCGACGCGTAATTGACGAACAAGTGATGAGTTAAGCGTCCAGGCCAGTCGTGTAATACGTCGACACGTGTAAGGACGAATTTCGACGAGTATCGTGGTTTTATACGACGTGTAATACACGATCAATTGCTGACTCTCTCATTTCACCAGGAAAATAGCCAGTTATACACGTGTATCACACGTCGTATAAAACAGGCATAGAACATATACAACACAATACAAATATACAACATAAACTGCGGCTATTTCTTCACTTTACGCAATGTTGGCCGAAGACCAAATGCCACTTCAAACAGGTGGGTTTTAAGTGCTGGTTTGAAATCATTTATGGTTTGTGGAATCCTTAAGTGATCAGGAAGTAGATTCCACAGCTTTGGGCCAGCCACATAAAAAGCGCGATCGCCGCATGTAACCAGATCCCCAGGTTTATAGACAAGTTGATTTGCCTTGGCGGACCTGAGGGGTCTGACGGTCTGATAGCGCTGAATGAGATCCGACAAGTACGATGGTGCCAGATTATTTGAACACTTATAAGTGAAAAGCAAGACCTTAAAATGGATCCTCTGCTCAACGGGAAGCCAGTGTAATTTAGCTAGAATTGGAGTGATGTTATCAAATTTCTTTGTTTTGGTAACAATCCTAGCAGCACAGTTGTGTACAAGCTGAAGTTTCCGAATAAGGTATGCGTTGCAACCAAATAAAAGTGAGTTACAGTAGTCTATACGGCTTGTGACAAATGCATGTACGAGTTGTTTGGCCGTCTTTTCGTCGACCACATTTCGCACCCTGCTGATATTTCTCAGGTGACAATATGCCAATCTGCAAACTTGCATTACATGCGCCTCCGCAGATAGATTGTCATCCACCATATACCCCAGGTTGCGGACCATAGTCGACTTAGAGACTACACTATCTCCAAGCACAATATCGTGGGTAGTTGCTTTCTGCAACTGATGCGGTTACCCGATATATATCAGTTCAGTTTTGTCAGGATTCAACTTAAGGAAATTATCAGTCATCCAGATTTTAATATCGGATACAGTGCTCTAGGGATTCTCTGGCTGGAAACTCACAACCAGGGTTGAAATGAACGTAGAGTTGGGAATCATCCGCGTAAAATTGAAAATTCAGTCCATGATGACGGATTATGTCCCCCAGCGGTAGGACGTAGATCACATATAGCATGGGTCCGATTACGGACCCCTGTGGCACACCGTACTTAGTGCAAAAACATCCGAGTGAACGTTGTTCACTGTGACACTCGTTTTGTATCTTGTGCATTCAAAGTTAATATTGACCGATTCATTCTTTTCATCATTTCTTGGTTGTGAGAATCCTTCAAGTTGTTTGTTGCCACAAGGTGGAGATTTTCTCTTGGATAATCAGGTGCATCAGTAGAGGTCTCTCGTGATGTTATCAGCGCCATGTCGTCTTCTGTTTCTTCTTGAACTCTTATCCTATTGAGTGCACTGGCAAACTTGAGGTCATCCTTCTGCCACATGATGGTTGTTAGCTCCATAAGTTTGAAGTTTTTCTTCCAAAGAGAGCCATACAAGAATGCTGGACCCTCCCTTGGCAGCTGCTTGAAAATTTTTGTTTGCGCAACAGGTGGTAATTGGAAGAGATCACCGACTACCAAAATTGATACACCACAGAAGGTTCACTGGAACCTTTGATGTCACATAATCTATGGCATTTCATCGATGATCAAGATCTCGAGGTTTCCCTGTTTTGGAACAGGTAAATGGAAGGCAGAATGCAGAGTGTGACCAGCAATGTTGAATGCAGCTGCTCCAGTGAATGCACATACTAGAACAATGGTGTCATCAGCAGGCTGTCCGAGGCGAAGAATACATGTTGCTGTTTGAACAATTGTTTTTATGACATGGCTTTTTCCAACGCCGGCGCCACCAAGGAGACATATGGCAAACGGATTGGGTCTGTTTTGCGTTCTGTATGTCATTGATAGCTGAATGCAATACTGAGTAACAAACTGATGGATTCTTCGTTGTTCAGCATTAAGTGAATTGGTCATATCTAGCCACTCAGTAGTAGGAATAAGCTTGTTGCTTATCTCAAAATGATGCGGAGTTTGTTCCGTGTCAGGGTTGTGCAAGTCTGTTGATGGAAGCAGGAAGAAGTGATCTTCATCTATCTGTTCATTACTATCTTCCATTCGTTGCTGTTCAGTCTGGGGCAACAATTCAACCCAAGCGTCTTCTGTTTGCCCACGTTCCTCAAGCATGGTGGAGGCCGCGAGGTATTCTTCTGCGTTTGGCTCAATTTTTCAATTTTGTCTTGATTTCATCTTGAACAGATTTATATATTTTTTCAAAAGAATCGCCTTTCAGATCCTGTTCTTCGTGTCTCCATGGGTAATTGTTGACAGAATATTGGTGACTTCTTAATATCGCTGGTTTCTTTCGAAGTGAGAGTTTGGTTCTGGATCCTTGAAGTTTGATTACTTTAGGCAGTTCTTGTTGAGTGTCAGATTCATCATCAGAGATATCGCTTAGAATATCTGGATCTGTAGAGCTGTCGTTTTTCTAGGAGTAGGTATAGTTTGCGGCATAATCAGCAAAGCAAATGTCATTAATCGATTTAGGTCTTGCTCTGTATTTCTCTATCATTCCCGATTGAAATATATCTTCATCATCTTCTAGCTGTTAAATAAGTCTCATTGGTTTGATTATTCGTGTTCTTTTCTCAGGCAGATCAGTTGGTACAAAGATGATTTGACGTGATGACTTTGTTAGTTTAAGTGACAGCAATCTGTACCCTGCTTCTTGTACACTTACTTTCCGACTAGAAAGAACTTTTTTTGCAATTGCCTGCATGCGTTCTTTTGGACCCATAGGTTCGGCTTCTTTGGAAACAGATTGCAGCACCTCACCAAGCGTCTTTTCTGGCTTACTTATATATAAGCCACATACATAATGCAAGCTCATACATTGGTGATAAATTGCAGGTCCATATTCGCTTCCCATGCAGAAAGCAGCGCTGAGTTGTAGTTGTTTATGAAACCTTGAGATGGAGTTCTTTTGTATAGTACAGTGGCACAGCCTTTCCTTGTCTGGTTCCATGTCAAGGCGTTCCAATACTGCTCGTAAGTATATCACAAAGGCTGCAGAATTGCACCACTGTCAGCTGGAGGGTCATTACGACGACCATTTAAGCTCTTCTGTACTGTCTGAAGAAGATCCTTGTACTTCTGTTCACCCTCTTCAGTTGGAGTTACGTCAGTATCCTCTGGTGGCAAAAAACAGCGGTGTGCTTGATTGGAGGACGTGGGAATTGAAATCTGCATACTTTGCCAGTTTTTCTGCTGGTGAATGAGTGATTGTGCTTCTGAACAGTCTGGATTAGATCTTGCAGATCAGATTTACTCGCAACATCACTGCACGATATGAATTCATCTATAAATGCAGTGATTTCTTCGATTGTGTTCAAGGTAATTGTGGGCGCGTTCTCAATCCATATCACATATGCACATCAGGTGATCCACGAAGTTGGAATTCAATCATATACTTAAAATCCGTTATTCGTCCAAGAGGATGAGACTTTCCCATAATGAGATGTTTCATGAGTAGCTGGAACCGATGGTCGAAATGCCTTTCTGCAGTAACAGGATTTCTTCTAAGCCATGCACTTTTCTCTTCCCAAGATAAGGTATTTATTTGGTCATATGATAAGATTTCTCCACACTGTGCTGCTATGACCTTTATTGTGTCAACCCATTTCAAATCTGCTGCTGATAGTGTCAAGAACCATGTACAGGCACCGAACTGGCGAATCATCCCAAGAAAATCATACAGCATCTTGTTATAATAGGCTGGAGAGCCACGGACCTTCTGCAGAAAGGGTTGGAAAAGCGAGGACTTCATTGCCAACATCAGACAACATACACAGTGGTTTTTTTTTACGTTCGCCTGGTGATATGTGTGGTAGAGTATCAGGATCACTACTTAAATCTTTGGGTTGTAGACAGGAGTCGAATGGGAGACCAGAACTGTTACTTCTGCTGTCCATAAAGACGTCAAAATCCTCATCATCTGTATCTCCATCTTCTTGGCTTGAGTCTGCTTCTTCAGGCATTGTGACATTGTTATCTTCAATTTCATTATCTGCATATATATTTTCTGGTCGATCTCCATCTCCACCACCATTCAGCGATTCCCAGATATCCTTATTCTCAGCCGTCGACTTTTTCTCCCAATCTTCATTCACAATCACGTCTTCGTATTTCGGGTTGTTGTGTCTTAGGTAATGCAGGGCTCTTAGGATTCTCCATGTACGTATCTTCTGATGATAGATATGCCCTTTGTACTTCAATTTCCGTTTAAGTATTACTGTTATTACACAGGATGAGGATGGCACGATGCGAGGGAGAACACCACATGTTTCTTCAGGATTAATTGGGACGTTGATCACGCTGCCATGAATTGCTTTCTGTTTTCCCCTGGGCAGTGCCAGAATCTTCATGAATGCCAAGCGCTTGCATATAAAACTAGCTTCAAGAGTTGAGAGATCCTTCAACTCCTCAGGAATATTTGTCGTAGAAAGAAAATTAGCTTGAGCTTGTGGTGGCATCTTGTTTCTTTTGAGTGACCAGTCACATGTCTTGCAAATATATTCTTGTTGGTCGTTACTTGTTGTTCCTGTGATACACTTAATACGAATCTCCTCATTCATGTTCGGGTATATGTCGTTCTGTAGCAGAACAACACTCTTTATACATTAAGCGATGACAGCAAGAACAGATGAATATAGCTTGTTTGAAGGTGTCTGCGTCTCTTAAAGCTCTAACTTTCATCTTGCTCCGTCTATCTGTGGAGCGTGTAAGTTCTTTTTGCACTTCAGATTGTGTTCTTCTGGATTCAGTTTTCCGTTTGTTGTCAGAAGATTGTTGAATTTTCTTTTGAACTTCAGACTGTCTGGCTCTAGATTCAGCTTTCCGTTAGAAGATTGTTGGATTTTCTTTGCTTTGGTGAGTTTAGGCTGGTCTGTAAGATTCTGCCTACTCTGTTCTTTTTACGTAACCTGTCTGTTTGCAGTTGCAATTTATTCTGTGCATCTGAGTACGTTTCAGCCTGTTGATGACGAATTTTCTGCATTAGAATTGTTTTTGTCTCTACGAGTCTGACTGATAATTTGTCTCCTTTTCCCTGCTTTCTTTCTTTCTCTTTTGATCTTTCCCCTGTTCACTTTGTGTAATCTTGTCTTTTCTTGCTACTTGTTTGTCCTTTTGGCGCACAGGTTCTTTCTCGTTTTCAGTAATTTTGTCCCTATTTTCTTTCTTCCTTTTGGCGCACAGGTTCTTTCTCGTTTTCAGTAATTTTGTCCCTACTTTCTTTCTTTCTTCCGTTTTCTGTCCTTTTGGCGCACAGGTTCTTTCTCATTTTCAGTAATTTTGTTCCTACTTTCTTTCTTCCTTTTTTATGTTTTCTTTTCACATTGTGTCTTTTTATATTTTCTCGCTTCTTGTTTGTGCAGTCTGTCTTTTTTGGCGCACCGTTTCCTTCTTGTTGTCTGTCAATTGTTCCATACTCTCTTTCTTCCTTTTTTTTTATCTCTTTCCTTCCTTGTTTGGGTAGACTGGGGTTTTGACGTATTGATTCTTTCGCACTTTGATCGTCATACCGAGCTCGCTTCGGGGTAGGTACGGCGTTGGTGGGCAGACTTCTTTTGAAACATTGAGTAATGTTTTTCGCTTGTACTTTTTCCTCTTTCTCGATGAATTGATTAACATCGAACGACATATTTCGCAATAAGCCTCACTGAAATGAAAATTAAAACTATTGTTGGGTTGAGAACAGACTGACATATAATACCCAACGACAACAGCTTAGAAACATGCTATTTTACAAGCTACAATGGTGCAATGTAGCTAAGGATCTAATGAGTAAAGAGTACATATGTGTGAAGGAACAGTGACCGACATGGTTGATATTGTGTCCTTGCCAATATGTGACTTTGATGGAGCTAAAAATCTGAAATAAGAAAATTAAAATAGTAATCTTTGTCTTTCGCTGAAAATGATGTGGCCTCCACATCACCCCTTTCAACCAAGAACAATCAAATCTATGTGGATGTTTAATTTCAACATTCAGGTGGGCTGCACTTGCTTTTTCAATGGTGATCTGGCATTTTTGCGTGTATGTAAACGGCATAATGCCAGGCCGGACAAAAAAAATTCTTTCTGGGACAATTTGGGTTAAAATTCTTTCTGGGACAATTTGGGTTAATCACGCTATTCAGAAATCGAGATAGAAAGCTCACTACAGGGTCATTTCACAATCAGGAGAAGCACTTGATATTTTCCACTTAAGTCTAATTATTTTCTCATGTCAAACATGAAATGTGTCAAAACCCAAATGTCCACTCCGACCCAAGAGTAAGAATACAGGTCTGGCATTCTAGAAAATTCAGACGTGCAAATAGTTGCACCCATCAAGTCTCCGAAGAGTGGAATTTCCCTCCTAAAAATAGTGCTTGGATAAGAATGACTGTTGTGGCGTGAAACAGCCTAGAGTAGTATTCCAACTCACCATTGGATGTGAACATTGTAATCAGTCATTTGCCTGAAAATGTTTTTTCACTTTTCATCTGTAGTTATTGATAGTTTTCGGGTTCGGGTCTGAAATCCCTTAAAGGGATTAATCAAGGTAGTACCTAAATTATGTATAAGATGTTTATTTATGCCATAGACAAATTCCAAGTAGCGGCAATGACAATAATAATAAAAACTTGCAATCGTGGGCAGTTATTTCAATAGGATAATAAAAAATCTTTCACATCTTTCACAATATGTCAATGGTTACACTATAGAGATAAAATTTAGGTCTACGATGCCTTGGGACAAAACTATTCTGGAAAGTAGTTCTGGGCATTTCTTGAAAAAAAATGGTTCAGAATGTACTTACATGACACTATCTGGTATGGTTGTTATGCAAATTAAACCTTCGTATCAATATAATAGGTTCATTTTGTAATGAAATATGGTGACACCAAAAACAACATTTCACTGAATTTTAAATTTTC
The DNA here is from genome assembly GCA_032622095.1 of Siphonodentalium dalli. Classification (NCBI taxonomy): domain Eukaryota; kingdom Metazoa; phylum Mollusca; class Scaphopoda; order Gadilida; family Siphonodentaliidae; genus Siphonodentalium; species Siphonodentalium dalli. Next base: position 178,757,525 of record CP136065.1, on the reverse strand, counting down.
CTCTATGGGAAAAAGCGCTTCTCTTGATTCTGAATGACCCTAAAGCGGTTAGATAACTTCACGACATATTTGAGTGTTCTTGGTTTAGCCACAGCCAACTCCACCTTTTAATTAAAAACATGATTTGTTATAATCTGAAACAAAATTATGCCCACGCGAAAATTTAAATTGGTATTGCCAGAACGATACATAAAAAAACCTAATCAAATAATAATTGAGACAATCAACAATGCGAAGATACTTCAGTGTTGGTACATCTGTCCTCCAGAATTGAGCAATTGCTGCAACTGTGTTCCAAGTTTTATTATTCTAGTCATGTTCTGAGACCACAACTATCAGCTACCTAGCTGCATAAAATGATTACATGGACTATGAAAATAAATTTTTCACATATGCATAATCTTTGGCTACTTCGTGATCTTTGGAGTCTTCTAATTCATAATCTTTGGAGTCGTTTACTTCATATTTCGATTTACACTTTTGAATATCTTCCGGCTCGTCAAAATCTTCAGAGAAAAGACTCTCATATGTCACTATTGACTTTTGTGATTATTGCGAGAGTTCAGACATTTGTGATTGTTGAGAATTTTTTAATTGTTGCGAGAGGTCATTTTAAAATTTCGTCGCCTGAGCCTTTTCAGACTTCAGATCGTGCTTCAAAATGTATATCCTGTGTCGAGCTGCCTGGTTTTTCTGTATCCTTTAAATTCATAAGATCCGCAGATCTATCAATTGAATATGTCGCTTGTACAGCTAAATTGAATGCGATTTGCCCGGCATTGTGATTGTTGAGAATTTTTTAATTGTTGCGAGAGGTCATTTTTAAATTTCGTCGCCTGAGCCTTTTCAGACCGTGCTTCAAAATGTATATCCCGTGGCGAGCTGCCTGGTTTTTCTGTATCCTTTAAATTCATAAATTCATAAGATCCGCAGATCTATCAATTGAATATGTCGCTTGTACAGGTACATTTAATGCGATTTGCCCGGCAATCTGCAGCGTCTTGGCTTTTATGTTGTGGTAGTTATCCATTGTGCTGGAATAAAAGAATACGACATGGGACATGCTTCTATGACCCATGCTGTCATATCGGTTGGTGCCAAATCTAAACTTAAACAAATTTCTAGAATAAATTTTTGCCTGCCTGCATTCCAGTCTGATGAATAGGTGTTGCAAATGCATGCCAAAGGAAATAGTTGATGGAATTAGATGAATAACCTATATGCCAGCCATAAGAGCATGGGGAGGTCGTTGATGGAACTAGATGAATAACCTATATATACCAGCCATAAGAGCATGGGGAGGTCAATGAAGCATGTAAATGGCATTAACGATGCATTACAAATGTCACGATGATTGAGATGTGTATGAGCTATAGTGCAGCTGCAGAAACTTCGACCAGAACCAAAAGGCAATCCTTTTAGTTATTAGGCACATAGTAACCGCTGAGTACGCATTTTCATATCAATGATATTGTTGTGATATAAGTATTAATAGCTCCAATCATATCAAATCTTCAAAGTTTACTGAATTATGTAGATAATGTTGATGAGTTTCACCTGCCACAGTGACAGGTAGAGTAAAATTGTTGCAAAAATGTCCCAAATGATATTGTCGTGATTTAAGTATTAATAGCTCCAATCCAAAACTGTGCCAATTGAACTTTAATTCCAGTGTGATATTATGTTATTTCTAACATTAGGTAGCATGACAAAAACAAAATATCTAACAGTTAGCATTAGATATTAGTATATCTAACAGGTAGCAAAACAAAATATCTAACAGTTAGTATTAGATAATAGTATATCTAACAGGTAGCACGACAAAAACAAAATATCTAACAGTTAGTATTAGTAGAACTAACAGGTAGCACGACAAAAACAAAACATCTAACAGTTAGCATTAGATATAAGTTGATCTAACAGGTAGTATTATATATTAGTTAATGTAATAAAAAATCAATGCACAGGAATAAACATCTTAACAGGTAGTATTATATATTAGTTAAAAGAAGATGAAACATGGGTCAGTACAAAAGTTACCACAACCCTTTAGCTACAATGCAATCAAAAGCATCTACTATAGTTAGAAGGCTATGCATATATAGTGTGACTACAATTGACCATATGACATGTACATGCATGGATTATCTTAATGCACAAAACGTTTGTTAGACACTATTAAAGAAGATGAATATAGTAGATTGATGAGTGCAATGTGTTTCCGGCACCACGACGGGGACGCGAGCTATGATTTCAAGCTATTTGTGAGATAAGGCAATAAATCATAACTAAGGTAAATACTAAGTAGCCAAATAAAAAATATTTTCCGCAAAAAAAGCAATAGATTATAATAGGGATAGTGATGATAATTTCACAAAATAAAAAAAATAATTACACTAAAGTAAGCAGCATATGAAAGGCGATTTATAAATTATAATAATAGGGATAGTGATGATAATTTCACAAAATTAATTACACTAAAGTAAGCAGCATATGAAAGGCAATTTTATAAATCTTTACTGCACTAAATTAATGATACTGATGTCACTATTATGCAGACTCACAAATAACATGAATGGTGCCAAAACAAAATAACTATAATAGAGCAGCAATAGATAAATAAAAGATTAATACTGATCTGTTATCATCCGGGAACCAAAACTGTGGTAAAAAGCATTGTTCCGAACCCATATTCGAAGAAACTTCCGGAAAATATCCTAACTGATAGCATCCACAAAAAAAATCCAAAAATGTTCTAAGTCAAAATAAGTCGAAAATGAAGTGCAATATGTTAGGAAAAACAGTCCGAGCCAACCCTGAGGCGCATCATGTATAGAGGGTGTTGTGAGAAGCATGTATACCAAAAATTATTGAAATAGATTCATATTTGTTAAAGTTATTAAGTCGGACAGAATTTTCTAAGTGAAAAAGTAAGGCGTAACTTAAAAAAAGAAAGTCGGACCGCACCGCAATTAGCATCATGCGGAGAGGCTGTCCTAAGGAGATTGCATACAAAAAATTATTGAAATCGTTTATGAGGTCGGACGGACGGACGGACACACGGAGGGAGAAGTGTGACGGACATACGTCCGTCGGACGGACACACGGACGGAGAAATTGTGACGGACAGACGCAGTCAATCCAGTATACCCCCATTTTCTTCGAAAGTGGGGGTATAATTATAATTTCAGTTGGCAAATAAATCATCTCGATAATTGCAGACAGTGGTCCTGATTGTGAATCACTGTCCCAAACTAACACATTCAGGGCGACTCGGGAGGGAGTGCTCTCTTGAATGAATCCCGCTCAACATGCTCAGGCATATATGTCCGATCTGAAAGCTTAAAAAGGAAGGATTGGAAACAAGTGGTAGTGACGCTGAAAATTTGGAAAATTCGATGGAAATCTTGAACCAATATTGGGATGGGAAATTATTCAATTCATACCTAATATCAAGTAATAAGCAAGGTTGTCGTGAAACCAATTCCCCATATATATATAACGATAAAGAGCACATTCTTTCCATTTTGGTCCATTCGTGAATTTTCTAAAGATCTCAATATCAAACTATCAATTTGAAGGAAAATTTTTCCTTTATTTCTAATATATGCTATCAATGTGAGATATGTTCTAATTATGTAACAAAGTGTGGAAGTAACAAAAATGTGGCGAGCCTCGCCGACAGAACTGGACTACAAAGTCAATCATATGGGCCATGATATACTGTTCACATGAACTGTTATAGACTACAAGACTCGGGCATAGAACTGGCTAAAATCAATATACTTCTTATAGCAGCGGAAGAGGGGAAACACCGTTGTTTTTGCAGGCAAAACGTTGGATTCCATTATATTCAGCGGTGTGTTAAATAATGTATGGTTCCATGGTAATGTGTTTAGACCTACTTTAACCCATTTCCTAGCACGTATCATTGAAAGTTAATTTAAGTTAATCATCAATTTGAAGGAAAACATTTATTATCCTGTTTTACCAATATATGATATCAATATGAAACATGTTCCAATTATGTAAAATAAGGTGTTTTTTAACAATATGTTTCAAGGCCGTCATTTGAGTTTGACAGGAAATATTTAATAACACGTACTGCATTTAATATCTAGCTTAAAAATCTAACTAGGGTCTGTAATCTGTCTAAAACCATGACTCTGAAAGAATATTAATCAATTATTTTTCATTGCCTATTTTAGTTAATTGGTAATCATAATATTTCCTTCAGGCTTGGTTCTTAATATCTCGATTTAATCAATTGTGACTTCAATAACTTTATACTATAAACTGATCATACAATGTGAACAAGTTAGCGCAGACAAATGGCCTGAATGAGAATCATTACAAGCAACGCAAAGTGATTTTCATAAAAATGTCAGGACATGCAATGATCCATGTTTACAGCATAGTAATACAGACCCTCCTGCAAATTAATCTTAATGTTCAGACTTGTTCCAGATCCATTAATAATGTACAGCATACCTCCTGGTGATTTCAACTTTACACATCTTTTGAGGAAAACATCGTGCTCATTCATTTATTCCAATTGGAATGTGTATGGAGAAGCACACATTGCACATCTCATTCCGGAAAATACAGATGGCTATAAATCACACATGATTGATAGTAATGGATGGGCGTCCGCTATTGAAATTAGAGTAGCAACCCAACTTCTGAAATTTAACATTGAGGTGATAGTAGAATCATCTCAAGTTGATACTGTAACTGGCGTATGAACTTCTCTATTATCTCCGGTCTTATATAATTTTCCTGTGAATAGTAACCAACATACTTCTAACAACTCGACTAATCTCTGTTAATCTTCTAGTAACGGTAATATTTTGTTCTAGAATTTGGAGCCTAGTTCGCAGATAAAGTGGCATGCTTTTAGTGGAGATAACATGAACAAAGTCAAAGTTGGACCCTTAGCTGAGGGCAGATATCATCAGATATGATATTTACACGGCAGTAATCAGCCCAGTTTCCCTGATCAAGATTTTCGAACTCCTGGTTACCGCAGTTGACGAATGAAGATGAGTCAACCACAACTGATCAAATTGGACGGGAACATAACATAACGTCTGACGCCATATTGATTACAAACAGTAATCGCTTTAATCAATTGTTACTTCAATAACTTTACTTATAATACAATGTGAACAAGTTAGCACAGACAATTATCCTTGTGTGCAGACTTGTTCCAGATCCATTAATAATGTACAGCATACCTCCTGGTGTCCAATCGACTTAACTGGGATAAGATTGCCAGATAACTTTGAAGAGGAGGTAGTCGCTCAATATTCATGTCATGAGTTAGGTATCGTTCGCGATGAACCGCTTGATACCATGTGCGTGACATAATAGTCGCTGTAGAATGAACATTGAACAAAACTTGCATCATAATCTCGAATCTTTTATCGAACCTCGTTGCGGAAGGCAGTTACATTTCGCTCGAGCTACGTTCTTGCGAAATGTATCCATAAAAGATTCTTGATTAAGATATGAATTGTCTTATGTCTATATATATATTGTGTGTTGCTTTATGAAACTCATCAGATACAAGACTTTTATGACAATATCTGTATTTCAGCTTACAAGTCGCGCAGCAGTGTGCTAAATTTTAAAATTGAGCGAAACATAGTACTGCACGATTTTGAATAAGAAAAGCCAGTCACTTCATGATATATTGGAGCACTGCATGATTAAATGATGCTGATTGAAAGTAGGTTAAAAGTCTGAATGCAGTACATACATTTCAAAGTTTATTCCTAACGAATTCAAATTTAGGAAGCGTAGCCACACATTAGTATTGACTTAATTGGCGCCATTCAAATAGAGAATGTACGCAATTTATATATAAATTTTCTAATTACAAGATCGATTATTCACATTGCGTTTATTTAGAATTTGGTACTTGACGTAGCATTCACATTGATTCAGTTTACTACAGCCTACTGTGTGAATTCGATTGGCTAAAGAAAAGATAACAATTTTTGATTGGCTGTGACGCGCACCTTTCGCGATAGGGAACAAAAATTGCCATCTTGAAAATATTGTCTCGTTGAGCAGACGTAAATTGTTTGTTGTCCTGGCATTTTTATCGTGCAACTTGACGCACGGATGTTTTGTTTCTCTGAACACTGTATAACAGCGGTGTTGTGGCATATTTATCGTGCAACTTGGCGCGCAGATGTTTTGTTTCTCTGAAGGAACAGCTTTATAAAAAATAGCAATGTCTATGAACTTGAGAAAGCAAGCTGCCAAAATAGACTATATGTCAATGCATTCCGGGTGCACGGCCAAACAACAAAGGATTCGGAATCGGATCGAAAAGACAAAGTGAAAGTTCAAGAGGCGGAAAGTTCACATTGCGTTCGCATGTTTGATAGCAGCATTCTCCGCAATTAAACAAATTGATTGGTAATGAATAACTGTCATGATACGTACATGATCTGAACTAGAGTCAAATGAATATATAATTCAGAGCAACACTGCTTCAAGAATGTTAACATAATGTTAGCTAGCTGTGTTAGCAAATTGTGAAGGTTCATCATAACTGTCCACATCCATGATTGGGATCTTGTGAAAATAGCTATACATAATATATTTACACATCAAGTCAGCCAGATACAAAGAGGTTCAGCCAAACGTATTATGTGAAACCAACTGGCATTCATACTCAAGGTATGTAAACATACAATTTCTGAAATAATAATATACTGTCATTCTTGTTAACTCATAACTCAATCAGTGGTGTTATTTTTTGTAGATGGATAACAGTGCAGATGAGTTGGAAAGCCAGTTAAGCGACCTAACCGTAAATCAAAGCTGTGTTTATAAAATTGGGAAAAACAATTGTCCTATAAGTGGTGACAAATTTACAAGTCACATGCTAGCAGCATCATTTGCCTTGGTTTGTTTCACCTAAAACTGCCTGTTGGCATTGTCAGAAACAACGAAAGAAAGAAACAGAGTGTTTGAAGCATGTTAAATTTCAGGAGCATTGATAGGTGCATTTAATGAATGGAACTCTGCTATATCTGCAAGACATTTGATTTAGACGATTTTGGGAGTCTGCTTACTTCACTGAAAGTGAAGTTAAATGCTATTCAACTGAGCAGCTCTGATCTTCGTGCTATGGCAATATTTTGTTATTACAACTCCCATAAAAATGACAAAATCAAGCTGTCCATTCAGTGCAATACCATGGCTGATACATTGGAAAGTTTTGCTGTTCATTTGTAACAAAATGTCTGAATATGAGAGGAATCAATTTCATTATTTAACTGTTGCCAAAAAAAATGACGTCCGCATTTTCCATCTGCACCCACCCTATCTCTGAACGAGACCAAATTCCCATAATTTTATTTGGACCCCCTTGTGTTGGAATTTTTCAACCGAACTGGTACCTCAAGTTTTCCAACTGTTGGGAAATTTTCAAACTAACATCGACGGTCACTACGAACCCTTAATTATATATCACATCAACTGATGGCTTTTTCAGACTTTTGAATAAAAGTAATGACAAATTAACCACTAACTACAACTTGTAGTTTACAAGTTAGAATGGAACAATGACAATTTAACCTATATGTGGTATCAAATTTCAAGTAGACACACACCCTTGCCTCGTCAGTAATTAAACAGCAGATTTCCGGGTGAATCGGGGTCGATAAAATTAGGTTGTGAAGAGAATAATCTTGATAGTATTATTAGTCCTAAAAATAACCTTGCTTCCGCTAACCATTCCTTCCTTGGAGTTGGGAGCAGTTGCAAGCACATGTCAGAAATTCATGGTCATATGGATGTAATCATTAAACAAATATTGAATAACTAGTATTTACTTTAATTAAATAGTTTTTATCCTTTTCAGTCTTAACTTAATTATGGGTATGCAAAAGTGTTATTTTAGTATCCCACAATGACACTGTCTATTAAAATAAATATCTAACACGTGGATATGGGAGCCAATAATTGGTCGGGTTTTTTTTATGGAGGACTTTTTTTTATTACAATTTGTCACAATTACGCTTAATCTTCAGGAAAGACATTATATTTACAAGACTACTTTCTGTGCATTGCACATTTTACACCATTATTATCCTATACATACAGTACTGCATTTAACTATATAGACCTTGTCGCTTATAATGGTGAAATGGGATATGAACAAAGTTAGATCCCAATGTTGCCGGATTGAATCCATCAACCGGTGTGTGTGTGTGTGTGTGTGTATGTGAGTTGATGGATCTGGTGAGCTGAATAATTATTCTAATACAGATGTTTTAAATATTAAGGCAACTCTTTTGTCGGAAATGGCAAAAGGATTGTCGGCAATGGGAAGATTCGGCCTGGTAAGTTTACAAATGTACCAGGTAGACTGGGTCGGCTTTTTTCATCCAATTAAGAAATAAATATATTGTTTGAGTGTTCTTACATTATGGAAGGGTATATTTTGCATTTTTTCATCCTATTAAGAAATAAATATATTGTTTGAGTGTTCTTACATTATGGAAGGGTATATTTTGCGCTGTGCCACAGCTGCATACCACTGGAATGAGTTGTGTACGCTTGTTATAGATCAGAAAGGCCAATCTATGGGCAGCCGTTTGGATGGGAAAATACGTCAAATAAAAATAAATAGTGGATTGGTTAACTAATTGCATGCATGATGCAATCAATATATGTATATTCCATTTTAATAACAATCTTTTCTAAATCAATGTATTATTTTCCAACCAATGGTGTTCATTTCCTATTCTTACATTCAATATGAGACAATTTCATTCTAATGTATATCGTTTCTAATCAATGTTGATCGACGCACATTAATATTCTTTTCAATTATAATCATGCCGCGATAATGTTAAACATGACTCCGTCCATGTCCTGGAGTCTGAACAGCCACAATTAGTTAGCAATAAAAGGCATAGTATAGCAAAATTGCTATTTCGTCAATAGGCCTATATCTGCTATAGTCATCTATTATTTTAAAGTTCAAAATGGGAATTTTACCCTTTGTACTTTTATCATCAATGATAATGCGATGGGTGTCCATCGATCCTGTTCTCACGGAAGTATACTCATATTATATTCAATCTAATGCAGACTGAGAGGGGAATGTTAAACTAATTTATGTCGGAAAAACTGTGTATCTGCACCATTTTGTAATTCACATTGGAGATGACGTCAAGCATGACTCCGTCCGTATCCTGGAGTATAGTCACCTCAGTATTATTTCAAGTTCATAACAGTTCATACTGGGAATTTTAACCTTTGTGCTGTTATCGTCAGTTATAATGCGATGGGTGTCCACCGACTCTATTCTCACGTAAGTAAACTAAGTATATTCATATTAAATTCAATCTAATAATACTATAACTATAGGTCTTTACACACTGTATCTAGGCCTATTTACCAAATAATTGGGGAATATTAAACTTGTCATTGATGTCGACAAAAATTTGTTTGTTATTTGAAAACAGTTATGAAATCACGACTGTCCGTATCCTGGAGTCGGGACAACCACGATTACGTCAACAACAGAAGGTTTTAGTATAAAGGCATAGTATAGCAAAGTTCGATCAACATGGGAATCTTACCCTTTATTTTGCTATCTTCAATGTTAATGCGATGGGTAGCTATCGACCCTGTCATCACGTAAGTATAGGCTACCCATATTATATTCAATCTAATATATTAATCTAAATATAACCAAGATGCATGTAGACACACTCTATAGGCCTATATAATTTACCAACTTGAAATTGCAAATATTTGGAGAATATTAAACTTGTCATTCGACAAAACTGTGCATATGTAACGCGGTATATATCAATTTGTAATTTGCAAACATTTATACCATCAAACTTTCTATTATATATAGGCTAGTTATACATTATAATTTAGTTTTCATTATATAAAGGTGTCTGAACTATTTTGCGTACATTAAATGATTGTGTATTGTTCGTCTGTCGAAATATATTAATGTGCGTCCTGTCCTTTGGCACCTAGACGTGAAACGGTCCTCTAAAAGATTGTTTTAACGATAATGAGCAGATCAAGATGGCCGTCTCAACGTTCACATCCATAAATAGTCGAGAAAAACAAATTGGTAAAATTAAGCCTGTTGTGTGTATACCAAGGGGCATATTGTTCGAAGAAGCCAAAGTACAGATTACACCTACCAGTTCTTTCGAGAAAAAAATGCTCAATGGGACATATGCCAAAGATAATGGCTCAGCATAGATTAAAAAAAAAAATTGCTGGAAATTGTGTAAATCTACCTGGTAAATTGCACCGTGGAAAATACCTACCCCGGGAAATCAACTGACACATTTTCTCGTCTAGATGAACAAGGTTACCCCAATCACATAATTATGAAATGAATTATATGCATGAATTAGTTCGTGCTGTCTATTGAAAAAACACAGAACGTTGTTATACCTTATGTGTGCGATATATATGCTACGTTAATCCTGTCTTGATTTATCATTATTGTATGATGTATGTTATAAAATGATGTATATGTATACATCTATTGTATCAGTGAAAACGTTTCATTTATGTTAATTTGTAATGGCTTTGGTAATAAATCATATCGTGCGCGTAATACAAAAACAAATAGTCGAGACAGTGTCCATCCGAATATTAATTACATTGAAGATCAAGTGGTATTCTTTTGTTGCTAAATCTGCAATAGCAGACAAATTTAATTTGTTTCCCTCCATCAGAGATGATGCTGGAAGAGAAAAAGATAGCAAGGATTCAACGAGTGGTAGTTGAATGAAGGGTGTGATAATAAGGGGGGTAGTGAAAATAGTTCCGACCTGTGAGAATGTCGGCAACAGTATTGTTCGTGAGTTTGAATCTGAGGTAGACAGTGCTATTTAATGGGATGGGAGTGAGTATGAAGATGAGAGTGATGAAACTGTAAGATCGTAGATTACAAGAGGTAATTTATATTCATCATCATCGCATTTCATTGTGATCGTCATCTCTATCATCATAATCCTCATCAGAATGTGTCAACTTAACTAACTAAATAGAATTATTCAAATACGTGGCCACCGCCTTAAATGGCTCTCAAGTCACTGGCTGTTGTTAAAGTCTTTGTTGCGAACAATCCTAAAATGTGTTCATTTATTCACATTCTGATTCAGTTATGCACCCTCTTTGCATAAAACATTCCCACCAATGTAAAACGTTACGAGTGTTTACGTCTATGGATGCTTGGGGAAACCCCGGATCGTCAGCGATTTGGCAAAACCAATGATTTTGCGAGAAGGCCGATGACGTCACGCGGAGAGGACTTCGGCATTCCAAAATTTTCGTTTTGAAAATTTAAGAAATGTCTGACGAAGGTGACTCTTCGGGGTTTTCAAGCGTTTCCGACTCGTCGGGGGGAGATGATTCCCAGGTTCAAGTTGGTGCGTATCTCCACGAACCGGACTTGGCGGCAAACAATCAAAGTGTTGGATTGAGGCCTCCACACGAGCCAGATATGGATTGGCGAAGAACCCACAGCGTGTTGGTGATTGATCGTTGTTCCTCATACTAGTATTATTACCAGAATACATTGAAACGATAAATATGCGCTAGGTAGTGGCAACTGACTCGTTTAGATGTATAAAATGCATCGGCTCATAAATACTAGGATTAAGCGGGAGTTTAAGTAATTTGGAATTTCCAAATGTGCAAATATATATAAAACATCACCACTAAGAACACATAGAAATAGATCAAACTTTGTTCTTATATTCATATTGATAGTTCTCCAATAACTAAATTGTGTGTGGTAAATTCATTGCTAATTGAATCTATATGTTGAGTTTGGAACAAACATGCCGTCTAAATTTAAAGATCTCAATAAATATTATGCAAAGACTGGGCGGTTTGAAAGAGGGTTCGCGGACATAAAGCTATTATTCTTAGGCCTGGTGTGAAAATTTGATACTGGTAGGCATACATACTTAAATACCCATTTCTGAAATAATCATACTGTCATTCTTGCTAACTCATCACTGATGTTATTCGTTGTAGATGGATAGCAATGCAAGAGTTGGAGAGCCAGTTAAGCGACCTAACATTAATCCAAATGTATGTTTTAAAATATTGGGAAAAACATTTGTCCTGTATGTGGTGACAAATGAACATGATGTCTGTCACCATTTGCCTTGGTTTTTCACCTAATACCAGCCTGTTGCCATTGTCAGATACAAGAGCGTTCAATGTTTCCTCAGAAAGAAACAAGGTGCTTGAACAGGTTAAATTTCAGAGCATAAGTGAGTGCATTTAATGGATGGAACTATTTGCAAGATACTTGAAGATATTTGGAGACTGATTTCTTCACTGCAAGATCAACGGAAGGTGAAGTTAAATGCTATTCAACTGAGCAGCTCTGATATTCTTGCCCATATTCATATTGTGATGTCAACTGTGTTGAAAGACTGACAAAATCAAGGTGTCCATATAGTACAATACCGTGGCTGATACATTGGGAAGTTTTGCTTTTTATCAGTTGGTAATACAAGGGGTGCACAGTGCAACCGTATTCTTAATCAAGGGAGCCAATAATTGGTTTATCTGTGTTTTCTTTATGGAAAGGACTTTATTTTATTATGTTGAGTTTTTAGTATTTTTAGGCATTGTGTGAAAATACAGGTAGGCCAATATACCCAAAACTAAATTCAGATGAAAATCCACATTATGATCGTCGCCTATTCGAGGGACAGAGGGTTTAACCAATATTTAAGTCTACGGAAGTCCTTCAAGTATTTCTAAAAAGTTTAAAGTACACGAGGTTATTGCACGCCCTGATGTTAACATTGTAATGCTGACCAATGCAATATTAAAGCGCAGCAAACAAGAGAAATGTAAGAATAGGCCGAATGTTTATATCTGTATATTCACAGCTGGTATCTGTGAATTTAAATCAAGATTTTATAATTACAAAGATAACCCTAACATAAATTATACACATAATCCATACATTTGTAACTCCGTCGTACAGTAATATATAATACTGATATTTACCATCAAGAAATATATAATTGTCAAACTACTATTCCACCAACAGACGTCCTGAAGTTCAACACATCTAAGACAACCCCAGACATATCTGTTTTCGCTCACTTCAACAGCAACATCGTCAACCCTCCGTGGTGTGAAGGTTTGGCCTTCACTTGGTTTGTGATACTCAGTAATATTGTACCAAATCAAAATAATAGATCTCCGTAGACAAATTCAAATTATACTTCATTCAATAACTTTTATATTTTAAAGTTTTACGTACTCATACTTTCTAATTATAATCAACAAGTAGCAAGCGTCATACGTGCCAGGTAAACGTAAATCTTATTCAGTTTCATACGTGCCAGGTAAACGTAAATCTTATTTAGTAATAGTAACTTTACAAGCGAATTTTATTTCGCAGCCAGCAACTGTATTCCAATTTCATATGCGCAGCCATTATTGTTTACATTTTCGCCGGCTTTTCAGTCCATGTGTCTTCACTTCACAGATACGTAATAAACTCATGTTGTTATAAATACTCATTAGTATTGTGAATAATAATATGCCTAGTTGTTTAATTTATAATTAATTGGCTCAAATGACCATGTTATATGCTCTAATTAATATCGCAATTAGAGGAACTATTTCTTCTGCAAACAATCTGCGATAATGACATGCCACCATGCAGATAGCGTGCAGAACACTTTTTTTTCATTGGCTTACAAAGTCTTGCAGAGTTTTCCGCCGCTCTGGTTGGATAATTTAATTGCAGAGTCCTTGCAGAAGAAATTAAGGTATGTAAGGAAGACCAAAATAGCGCAAAGGGTTCTGCATCTAATATTTTTGAATTCTTGGAGTTATCTTTCTTAGAAGGTATAATTTTTCAAGTCATAACTTTCAGCTCTCCAAGTAACTAAGTCGTTACTTTTGCATTAGTTAAATATTGTATCTTAATTAATATTTAATTTTTTAACTATTTAATAGCTTAAGTAATCTTAAATAATATTATTACCTGGACATTTGGCAAGTCGTAATGCACGATGGCCTGCAATGTTTAAGTTTTAAAGCATGTCTTAGTTAACTCACATGGACGATGGTCAGAAGTGACCAGGTCTTTTATTTGTGCTACCGTATTGGGGAATGAAATGTCAGAAGTGACAGAGTCCCAATGTCAGTGCCTGAAGAGACCCGAACAGTAACACCCGATCCGTGTGCAGGTGGTGCTAAACTAAGTCCAACGTGGTAAGCCTTAAGTGGTTAGAACACGAAGTTTGACTTTATGAAATAAACATGGACATGCATGGAGAACTCTCACAAGTCTGTCAGCGTCCGAAGGGATCAAAACATGACTGCCGAGTTCACCTATATATATATATATATTATAAATCAATGAGCTGTAGGTTATATTAACCAAATATTTGACAGGGACACATGTGTTGGTGCTTGCAGAAGCGAACACAAAGGCATACGACATAGCCATTTGAAGTAATAATATTTAAGATACAAATAAAATAGTTCTTTAAATTAAATATAAATTTAGCTCCATCGTGGTGGGGAACGAAATGTCAGAAGTGACAAGAGTCCCAATGTCAGTGCTTGAAGAGGCCCGAACAGTAACAGTAACACGATTGCGGCTTTAAATAAATAATTAAAGTCATACTCAAAGTTCCTGATGCAGAACCCTGGAACATCTTACCAGAGCCGTAATTTCGCTAAAATCCGGATTGAGAATCCAAAGCCGATTACGGGGGGCGGAGCTAATTTCGGATTCTAGGTCAGATTTTGAAATCCACGTGGTCTCCGAAAATCTCTCCCAGCGTCAAACATGGCTCATGTATTTGACAAAAGTATCATTTGTATCTTATATTTATAAAGTGCATGTTTGTTGTGAAATCATGCTTTTCGTCTATGTGTATATACACGGCACATAATTTGCTGCCAATCCGACTTAATCGCATCTTTTTTTTCAAGTTAAAGTGTGTTTATTGATGTTGGCAAGCATATCTAAACATGACAGCTCTAGGCCTCCTGAATCAAATTCCAAAGATGTTGTGAAGAACACACGAAACTTGTCAGTTGAACAGGGACGTGACGACAGGGGTTGCTTGTGTGTCTCGACCCCCACCCCGATTTTTGGTACAATTTGCTAAGCTGTGCAGTCATTCATACGTGAGGAAAATCAGGATTATTTTGACTAACTGTTTCAAATAATGATACGTACAAGCCAACAAACGCAACAAACAAACAAACCCGATTTTAAATAAATACATATACAAACTTATGACTAACTCGGGAGAGGGGGTGTCCAGTGATCTGTATATATGTTCAACTTGTTTTGGTAGTCATGTTGCTTTGCCATTACTAATTATTTATTTTTTCAGTGTAATAACATTTGGGAGAGGGGGTACCCTTAAGTGAGTCAGTACTTGTCCCCCAATTCCTTTGTATGTATAAACAAATGTATGTGTTATATATCATGTGTTATCTAAATTTGACATATATTTGAAATAAATATATCTAAACTAAACTTTGGTACATTCCAGCAGTCGGAAATTTCATGCATGACACAACATTAGTTGGACATTAATTTGACACCATATATAGGTTGGCATTGTTCTCATTGTTTGATTTTTTTCAACCAGTAAAAGTTGGTAATTTTCCAATCTTAGTGTTTGTCAGATTGGATATTTCCAAGGGGAGCAAATTGAATTCTGCGAACCTGTGAGATTGATGTTTGGTTCAAGGGGGGGGGGGGGGGTGCAGTTGGCCGTAAATTTGAGGAAACTTCTAGCCACGTCCCTAGAACATGTGTCTGTTGTCTATACAGAGACTATTGTGCAAAACGACTGCATTTAACGAAACAAAACATGTTAAACATGAAATTGCTATAACATTAAGACTAGATGATAGTACATACGTGTATCTGATAATCCGTCGATACCATATAATCCTACTATTTCTTGAATAAGAAGAAACATTATAATAACGAACACAGCAGAAGACATATCCATGCAGGTGCATATGAACTCGGTCAATGGTGACGTATCCGCCGAATTCGAAATCGACATGCGTTCGGGCGGTATTTTAAGGATGGAATTATGAAATGGACATATGAAAGTGACAATCAACAATGAATTGCAATTTCTTCGCCATCAACCGAAGTGCTCCCCCAGCGTTACTATCAATAGCGTTATTATTTGGCTAATTTCAGTAATATTCTCCCAGTTTACATTCAATAAAACAAATTTGTCTCCGCATTTAAAATTCTTTGATATAGATCGTTTATATTCTGCAATAATTTGTACACAAGAGACGGATTCTTATGTTTTATTGTGTTTTTAAACTCTGAGGTGGCGAAATCTCGGTTTGTTTACATTACGAACATTTGAGTCCGTAATCGGAATCCGAATCCCTATCGGATTCCCACGAAATTAGGATTACGGTCTGTTCGTTTACTGATTCTGGAAATTTGTGGTCTGTTCTTTTGCCGAACCAAGTCGTACGGGGACAAATCTGTAATCTGAATCCAGAATCCAAATCGGATTTTAGCGAAATAACGCCTCAGTGGCTAACTAGGTCTTGTTCCAGTTTATTGTCTGTCGGTTTCTGGTAAGATTAGATTTACACATTCTCACTGTAGGTTGTAGTAAACATATGTTTTACCATTTAAAATATAGTTCAATGTAATATGTTGGATCAAACTCATTCAGATAACTCTGGTTGAGTTTCTGACTCATATTTCACGCCATAGCCAATTCGAAAATAATAATTTCTTAACAAGTAATTTATGTCAAGTCTCAACTTTTATAGCTCAAGTATTTTTCGTACTCAGCATGCAACTTGTGCTGAGATTGTGTCATTTAACATATTTCAAATAAGCAGGTAATCAAAGTTATCTGCAATTAATTTTATATAAATGTTTCATCATATTTCATCAGTTACTCTAGTTACTCTAGTAAATTTCTTTAAATAATTCATTGTACATCGGTGTAGTCATTGACTTTCAACTGCGTTATGTGAAGTTTTCATTATATGGTATCTGGTAGCGCCTGATACTATATTTTTATTAATAAATCTCCAATTCATTGTGTTAGGCAATCGTATACTTAAGACGTGCACAGGAGTAGAATAAATTTGTCTTTTATTCATCAGCAATTCACATCAGTTATTTCATACTAGATTACATTGAATGTTTTGTTAAAGGGTCCGAATGTGTTGTTTATGTATGTTATGTCCCATGTTTCTACCGGTAAAATCTGTATATACGTTATAGTTTATCAAGTTCGGTTTGAAAGTTAAAACTTTGATCTAATACATATAAAACTATTGCAATCATACAAACAAATTAATATCTAACTTAAAATTTAAATAAGATAATTGTACCAGAATGTTTTGGCTTAGATTTATCATGTCAAATGTCATTCTATGACATGAGAAGTTAACGGCAAAACTTATTCGTGCTACATATCTATATTTGGAATGTTTAGGATTTTTAGTCACATATATAGATATGTAGCACGAATAAGTTATGCCGATGTGACTAAAAATCCTAAACATTCCAAATACAGTTTTCACATTACGGTTTCATATATATATTTATCTATCAAAAATATATCATTCTCACTCAAACATTCCACTTATTTACTATAACTGTAAAATATTTCTGCGATTGTATATTTGCAGAGTTCTATTACTGCGATTATATATTTGCAGAGTTCTATTTCCACAATAAGTTACGTATGGTTGGAATAAAATTCCAACTAAACTTAACATATATATATATATATATTTGTTCTATTATATACAAAATTAAATTTGGCTAAAACATAATTTTCCTAAAGTTATACGTTGCTAAATTTCATGGCAAATCTCATCTTCTAATATGTATTTCATCCTGCAAATAAATATTTCATAAAAACAAATGTTGAACTCAGTACAATTGAACAAAGTGAAACTATTGCTATTATTCAAATATCGTATCACTTCATCTCAAAACTCAATTATTTATGTCCGATTATGCAAATTTCCGTCCAACGCTATACATCATGCAAATTGTTAATTGTTATGTTATAAACATGTTTATTCTTGTTATTAATAAATAACTAAATTTATATAACTTCTCTTTATTGGGATCTCTGATCCTATAAAATAGGCTGTTGTAGGCCCAGCCCAAACAAAACCTTCTGGTGTCTATTCAAATGTTGGTATTTGGCTAAATTGGTTAATACCACTTTGTCATTCCTGACTGTATCGTATCAGGTGATTTATGTAACTCCATGTTGTCGTCTTTCCATGATAGGCCAGCAAGTGAGATAGTCTTAGAGTGTTGTCCAGCTTATGAGGCAGTCGGAGACTCATTTCACTTCATGGACCTCACAGGAAGGTTAAGACCACATGGATGTGCATAGACCACTTGTGTGTTACATAAAGTGATTTGCGTGTTTTCACTGATTGTATTGTTCGTTTGTCGAAATGTAACAATATGCGTCCTGCCATGTTGCATGCACTTAATATGTGAAACGGACCTCTAAACGTCAGGAGGCAGAGGGTTTTTACCAATATGTTAGCCCTTCGATAATTTTATAAAAGGAGACATTACACATGAGGTTATTGCACGCCCTGGTGGCAACATGCTTAGAAATGAATGTGATTTTAATGGAGCGCAGCCAATAAAAGAAATGTAAGGATAAGCCGAATTTGTATATATGTATATTCACAGCTGACAGCTGTGAATTTACAAGATATTTATAATTCCAAATAAATTATACACCTGATCCAAATATTTGCAACTCCATCATACAGTAATACATACTAATTACTATTCCACCAACATACCTCCTGAAGTTCAACACATCTAAGAAGACAACACCAGACATCCGTTTTCGCACAATTCAACATAAACAACTGGCAATGACCATGAGCACAATGTTTTCAATATCAACACAGTTCTCAACGATGTCATCATAGTCATGATTGTAATATTTGCGAGTTCTTTGGAACGATCGTAGCGACTATTCTCTGACCCGAAGAGTGCTTCATTTCTTTGTTCATAATAATGGAAATTGAACATCTGGAAGGAGGCCAATCGCCTTGGCAAGCTTTGTGTGTAAAAGTTAAGAAATCTGCCCACACAAAAAATTGTCCAATTTGCCACTGCAAGATAAGACATATAAAGAGACATGCTTGTCTTAATCATTTGCCATGGTTTGTCAATGCTAATACAGCCTGTTGGAATTGTCATCTCCAGGAAGGAACTCCGTGTTTCATAGAAAGAAAACATGAGACTTGTGCACCTTGTCAATATTTGGAGCAAAAATGGGCTCATCTGATGGATGTTTTTTTTTATGGTACTTGACTGATAAACTGAAGGCTTTACTGAATACTGTGTATACACACTCGACACTGGGAGAGCATTGAATCTACAATACTGTTAAACGAAAAAATATGTTTCCAAAAAATATCTTGACCTCTGACACACACTTTGAACTCTTTACAATTGTAATTATTTTAATTAATCATAAGTGTCCCATTAGCATCTGACGGCGGAAGCGTTACGTCGTGGAGTTGGAAGGAACAGTGATCAGAGTGTCTGAGCCAGGCACGAGACTAATACCAAATTTGAAATCAGACAACTAAAACTAAAGTTATCACATGGAAACCAAAACAATCGGCAAATCGGATCTAAGTCGACAATAGCCTGGGGGCTCCATTATTGTCATATTACGCCTGGATGTGTTTGTCGGTTCTTTCCTATCGAGATATATATTGGATCATTAAATAAAAACATCAGGCATTCTGTCAAATCCGAGGGGTAGTTACCCATATTACGTCTGGAGGTGTTTGTCAGTTCTTTCCTATCGAGATATATATTGGTTCATTAAATATAAATATCAGGCATTGTGGAAATCCGAGCGGTAGTTACCTTGAAATACCTAACGTTTTGCCATAATAGATGACGAACATCAAGTTCCACTGCATTTAGTGTTTATTTAAAAAAGATTCATTTTTTACCATGTAATTTTAAAAGTAACACGGCCCAATATTTCTGCGGAAGTTGATGCACAACACAAAATCCGGAATCGGAGGCGGAAAACGGCAATTGCCAAATAGCGGATAACAGATGGAGACCATATGTGACTTAAATGTTATGTCTCAAACACAAAAACGGGGTAACTTGGTGTTTAAGTTTAAAGTGAATTCGAACACTCCGCTCAGTTATTCAGGGACCCAGTTTCACGAAGGCAACTTACGACATAGTTGGGACTTAATATGGTCATAAGTTCAAACTTCAGTCATAAGTGCGTTTCACGAACAAGGTCTTAACTAATAAGATGGTCTTAACTTTAAGGCTGGTGTGATGTGTTTTAAGATAATCCTAAAGTTAAGTCCGACGTTATGATCCGCATTTGGTCCGAAATGTGGATGGGATCTACTTCATGTATATATTATTATAAACACTGAATAAAGTCTTGCGAACACGGATGGGTGTTTTAGAAATGGTAGTAATTAATAACCAACTGGTAAGCTATAGCAGTGACGAGGCCAGTGGTTGTACGATTGGCGAGGTGTCCACTATTAACTGTAAACCGCCAAGACCGGACTATATATATATATACATTTCTAATTGCTGTAACAAAAAGAATATATTTCCATAGAGTTGAACATCATTTGCGATTCAAATCACACAATCGTACTGTAGACAATAATCATGTTGAGACAATTGGTCCGAACATTTTCACATCGAGGATAATAGTGAATGAATATATATGGCGTGTGTGAAGTTAGTTAGGCGTTCGACATTCGCGTGAAGTTAGTTAGGCGTTCGACTTAGAAAATTTCATTAAAAATCCAATTTCGGGTTTTGACGGGAGAGGTGCTCTATTGGCCAAATTCGTGCTCCCCGGCTCGAATTTTCTTAAATTTCATCGGTTTTCCCATTTTCCAGACGATCGTTGGAATTTCCACCGAAAAATGGAATTTTAGTTTTACCCAATTCGTGCTCTCTCAATCCAATCTGGTCAAACTTTCATCGTTTTCCAAAATTTTCATTCCACCGCTGGACTTATATAAAGTATATGTAGGCCCCTATAGAGGGGACAGGCCTTGTTTATTGACCGGTCGACTCCAAATTTGGCGAGGATGTGTGTCCCCAGTAGTAATCTTCATAACCAAACGCACGGGTCGCAGACTGTTGCCGATTTCAAGTAAAATCGAATGTCAGGTTGGCTTTCAGTTTTAGATTCCCCAGGTGAGTACTGGCAGCAGGCTGGGAGGTGTGCCCGTGATTGAAATTCCGGGCGATGTATCACATATGTTTATCCAAACAGCATTCCCGATGATAGTACTATGCAGTACATCGGCGATGGGAGCATCTGCGTCAGGAGACGAATTCTATCACATTTCATATTACCTGGGCAACTTGAAATAAGTAGACATAATGCAAATGCTTGTCCGGGATGTGATGTCGAATATTGCAAATGTGAACGTTGCATGTGTTGCACGGTTTGTCGACGGGCATGTGAGTGCCATAAAACCAGCCGACATTTCTTGCAGTGAAATACGCCATGGAAAATTGAACGTGCAATAGCACACGTCACAATCTTTCAGACGATTCAGTGCCACTGATTATGCCCTCTTGTAGCCCAATGAATAGCTTTTTGTGATCGAGTCCTGGTCCTGGCTTTTGTTTTGATCCGGATATGGTAAACATAAAAAAGCGTTATTTGTTACTGTTTTACTTATATGGAAATATTAAAGAGCGTTTATATCATTTGTGTGTGATAACCCAATATAATTGCGCTGTGTTATGTAAACAAAAGCACCACTTGTGTAGTCCAAGTCTTCTCGTACTAAAACTAGCTAAGATTTTGGGATGGAGATGCTAGTGTTTAGTCCGAGTTCCAGGCCAATGCATTCCTATGGCACGACTTAAGCGTTAGTGACCCGCTCAAATAAAACCACAATTATATGAAATAAAATATCACAATTGCTACAATAAACGGATAGTTTCCGCAGAAGACATGCTATTTGATCTGAAACCCACATCGGTTGTGAATTGAAAGCGGTAATTTAATGTGAAAAGAAACTTTTGCCGCAGTGTTTACATATTTTTTAAAGTATGCGAACTCAGTTGACCTTGCGAACTGCGTTCGGCATTTTCCGGTGAAAATATTCCGTAGATTTTCAATCAACCACGCACGATGAATTCTCCATTGTAATCGTAATTATACGTGACAATAAATAAATAAATACATAGATTAAATACATATTGAAGATATAAATGTAATACATTAAATAAATTACGGGAATTATAACCATCTCACAGTTTAAAACAGTGTAAACACAATGACCATTAGAATATCATGGGGGCCGCCATTTTGTTTGTATCGAAATTCGTCTCGGCCAAAACAAACACCGGACAATGCCGAAGTTCTTCGGAACCTGAGTTCGGCTTTCAGTTAAGTAAACAAACAGAAAAAACAACGATGTTTGTGGCAATAAACCGGAATATTCTATGTATAATCTAACATTAAAGTTAGATTATATACACCATTATGACCATAAGATGTCACTCTTTCCGATGTATATAGCATCATGTATTGCTTTGTTAGGTAAATCGAGTAAAATACACCACAGATCCTGGGCGTAACTCGTGTCATAGAAATGCATGGGCCTGGAACTCGGACTAAACACTAGCATCTCCATCCCAAAATCTTAGCTAGTTTTAGTACGAGAAGACTTGGACTACACTTGTGTAACACCCGCAGGCTGTCGTTTACGTCCAGCATCGTACGTTTTGATGACAATATACTATTTACGCGCTGATTATGTTTGGCATATGAACAAAAACTATATATATATTTTAATATTCGTTCTGTTGGGTGCGATTTGAACAAATATGAATATTTCTGCAACGAACACCGCCGGTGCCTTTTAAGTTAGTCTGAACATGCATTATGTAGAATATAGTTGTTGGATCGTGTGATTGCCACCAGTTGGATCGTTAAATTGGTCGCCGAATCGTCTGAACGATTGTGCCGTGTTCAATTTGGTGAAAATATTCCAAATTCATTTAATATAAATATATAGGATGTTTCCAAAAACACACGAGTTAGTTTGATATAATTACGTACCAAATAAATAAATATGTAGGCTATATGTATATGTATTTCACTTCGTTGTTCATTATTGCCACTTAATAATGCTGAAGGGGTCATTCTCACCAAAAAAAGTGCTGAATGGTACACAGGGTTTGAAAATGTGCTGAAGGGTACACAGGGTTTGTGATCGCCACTTACATCGTAACTTAAACTGTGTTTCTGAAAGTATTTTGCCCATTAGCAGTTTGTTTTCAGTTCATTTTAATGTTCATTGGAACGTAAACAATTATTCTCTAACATAAATCATGGCAGATACGAAAACTAAACGTCATTTAGAACGACATTTCAAACCATGTGTACCCTTCAGCACATTTTCAAATCCTGTGTACCCTTCAGCACTTTTTTTGGTGAGAGTGACCCCCCCTTCAGCCTTAATAATGCAGATATGTCAATGCACAAGTATTATCAACGATGCATGGTTAAAAACTTAATATATTGTATCGCTTCAACCAGACTGAAGGATCATACTTATGTTCGCGTATATTGAAGATATCATATTTTCTGTAACCCTTTCGATACTAAACTGATTCTTCCGTCCAGTAATAAAAATATACATTGGAACAGTCTATTAATAATTTGAAACGATGTTTAGAAAATAAAAGCAGAAAACAGACAGATGAAACAAATAATACAATAAAGTGCAGAAACATTCTTATTAATTAGTGGGAAATGTTCATATAATTTAGTTCAATAAGTAGCCTATGTACTTAAGGACTAATAGTCAATGGATATTTAGTACAAAAACGGTTAAAATCCCAACGGACTTGCCACATAGCAGTAATTTGAAAATGACTTGTGTATTTCGATGATTCATGTTTATTATTTTCTAGTAGGGACGTATACAGGTCATCGAAGACATCGCTCGCAAATATTTGATTCGAGTGGACGAATCCACCCATCAAAGCTCAGTGATCAGATATCGATTTTTTAAATCTATTATTTTTCACCACCGGTACTTTTAGTGGCCTGGCAAAAAAGTCGACGAGAAGACGGTTTCGGACCAAATTGCTGATAAAGATGGATAAATCTAAAATCAAGTGGTAATACGGTCAAATGTCGTCAGTATACGGTCGTATTTCGTTGAACACCGTGTTGATAAATAACACGTTTTGGGAAATTATTTATCATAATTGACGGTGGTTAGCAATAGTTTGTTGTAATAATGATAATTCAAGCGTACGGTATATTGTAGAAATGTTGTTGTATGGGAATCGTTTGATCAGATTGAGTACCTTTAAATGATTGGATGCTGTATAACTAACTTTCTTTGCATCCAGGTAAAACTGAAGTAAAATTTATTTGGATCACGGAATAAAATTAAGTTTGTTTCCGTTGAGAACAAAATTTCACTTCACTACTTCGAAACTTGTTCACAAACTTCACTATAAAGGCCAACCCCCATTATTGGCATCAAATTTTATACATATTAACACCCCCAACATACACACCAAACCCGCTACAGTCGGATGAGTGTATTATACCATCAACTGACACTTTTATATTTAACGTAGATAAACTTTGGAATTGATGATTTAGACAATGTATTAAAGTCGACTGAAGACTTAAACCAGTTTAAAGAGCGTGTACACGTCATCTATGGAAGGTCTTTGGATTCTGTGTTGGAGTAAGTGCAGTTCGACACCGTTTGATGGGTTGGCCCTCTGCTTATAACATCGTGTAGAGGGCTACGAAGAAGAATCAACAAGTGTCAAGGAATGAGCCCGGTTGATAAGCTAGGGCGAGGTTTTGTCGTTTTCCGGAATGTTGAATCATTATTCTTCCGTTTCGGTCGATTCCACTTTTGCATTACTCTATACGCATTGACTGCGCATGCCTGAACCCGTTGTCATGGGTTCTTCCGCCCAAATATGGCGAACGCATCCTCTCGGAATGTGTAGATTTTAATCAAGTTATTTCGTCCAAGATACACACAGAAACACATGGTTTGTTTGAATATTCTTTGAGATTACATACCACTGATGATAATGATATGCGGCGTTAGCGTATTTATAGATTCATATGTCTATATGATCTACGCTATACATCGTGTAGTTTAGCGCGACCTCTCACAAGCTGTTGCTTCGTCATACTGTCAATGTAATTGGACAGTATGTATTCAGACTAAGTCGACAAGGACCGTAACTCTTCGACAAAATGGGCGGACCGAATCCAAATTCGACCTTAACCTTTATTTCCATGTGAGTAGTCCACATACGAAATTTTAAAACAATCAGATTATAAGTTACAGGGCGAGTTGTTGCCGGATACGGTGACATATGAGGCGAAGTGAGATTAATATCGGGCGAGGCGCTAGCCGAGCCCGATATTAATCTCGCTGAGCCTCATATGTCACCGTAGCCGGC
Source organism: Siphonodentalium dalli (assembly GCA_032622095.1). Taxonomy (NCBI): domain Eukaryota; kingdom Metazoa; phylum Mollusca; class Scaphopoda; order Gadilida; family Siphonodentaliidae; genus Siphonodentalium; species Siphonodentalium dalli. The sequence goes on along the minus strand of CP136065.1, from coordinate 178,731,979 downwards.
AACAACGAGCCCTGTAACGATTTTATCATGTCACCCACACTTGCTGGAGTCTTGCTGGATCAATCGTGCCCACTTGCGATTTCACTGGGCTGGTTTGTATTATTGATTTGAGAATGTCAAGGACGTTTTGCCGGCGATTTTCAATTATTCGCAGCTAAAATTGGAAATGAAAATAACTAAATACTCAGAATAAATGGCATTTTTAATGTAATTATTTATGACAACAACAACTTGGACGTGCATCATGATAGTCCGTCACAATGTCACATTTGGAACAATTATTGGTGAGTCAGGATTCTTTTATTTGTGCAATTGTTGAACACAGGGAGCGTTCCTGCAAAGTTCTTTACATCCTTTTGACTGTGATTCTGTGATATATGCGTATCTCGCCCAGTCATAGACTCAATAACTTCATTGAGATCAAAATCATGAGAATCTTGTAACATGGTTGGTGATTTTTGGGGAGTAATGTTCGCAACCTCCAGTCCTTGAACTAAAATTGAACTTCCAGGAGCTGGCACACGGAACTCAATTGCTTTCATCTCATTGTTGGAATTCATAGCAGCAGCGCTGGAAGGTAATGCCAAATGAGATGGATGCTCTGTGTCCTTTGTCATCTCATTTGCTAGTGTCAGTCCCATATGTCGCTTTTCATCATCGGTGACTCGTTGATAAATAGACAGAGACGAAACAGACTTATGTCCGGTTACAGACATTATTTGGCTTGCGCCAAAAGAGTTTGCAGACAATATGCTGGCTCCTGTGGTTCTGATGCTGTGATTGGAGTAAATCTGTGATAATTTGGCTTTTTTGCTCAATTCTGTCATGAATCTACCCAGTGTCTTTTCACCAACTGGACTATTATAGTACCACGTAGATGACTCCGGTTGAAAACTCTCCAGTGGTCTTTGCCATAGAAATTCGCAATCGGGGTGTAATTTTGCAAAATAACTTTCAAAGCTGGTAACCGGGCAATATGGATTTCCTCTTACCTCCGGCATAATCCCACTGACAAGTTCCCGGTCTCTTTCGCGGTGATTTTTTGTGAGCTCGTCTTCTGTTTTTACGATGTATTTCAATCCAGTTTTGTTGTCATATTTGATTGCGAATGTTGATTTTGTCATATTTCTCATGTTTTCCCTTCCTCGCCTAAAGAAATAGAGTCGAATATCATACTGAACTTTATTGAAAAGTCCAAATGGAGTTGTTGGCCTCATATAAATTGACTCATACAGCTGTCTTCTGTCTTCTGCATTGATCATCGCATGATGCTCTGTTGATCCTAGCCCAAGTCTTTTCAATTCGGCGAGAGCTGCTCTGAAACTCGCATTTGAATCTGCAAATTCAGGATCCTTTATGATGTCTACCTTCCTATCATGGGGTGGTGTGTTCAAATGCCTATTCAAGCTGTGTCGAATATTCTCTAGCGAACTTGCCTTATAATGTTCACCATCAGGTTTCCTGGCGTCGATATAGAAATGACCAAGGGCCTCATTGAGGGCAACATTGTCAAATTCTTCAAAATTTGTATTCATGCACTTTTCTGTAAGATATTCTCTAAAAGACTTAGAATGTTGATTGTTTGCCTGTATGGTACTACTGCAGTGCACCAACCTTCGTTTTTGTTCGATTTCTTCGTTTGAAGCGGAAGCGAAGCGTTTCATTTTGTTTGTAATGAATGTAGAAATTCAAGTCTCGAAATGGGTTTCCGTAGAAAAGCAGACGTTTGTTTACAACGTACAGTATAAGGGGGGTAATCCTAATTATTTCGCGCTGGTGTTTTGTATGGCAACTGTGCTATGAATTAGTAGTGGATTAGTTCCCTTATGAAGATAATTTTGGGCGTATTTCGTGTTCGATCAGCAACAATGCTCGCAATAATGTACTCATATCAGTTTCCCCGTAATCACAGACATATTTTCACGGCATTGCTCATTGATCATCGACACAAATACAAGATTATGTTTAATTGAAGCGGTGATTTAATTTAACTAAAACAAAATGGCGGACATCGATCCCATATGGGAACCTAGCCCGTCCCATATGGATTCCATATGGGACGGGCTACAAAGATAACGACCCCTTGTCTCCTGATATGCTTCTACCAACGGAGCGTCCTCATTGGTCGATCCAACCAGGTGACATGATAAAACTAAAACTAAAGTCACCCGGAAACTATCTGGGACGCCTTTTTCTATAGTCGGAGACAATTAGGTGAGATATGCTCAGCGTTCGGTTTAAACGGGTATGGCTCCTTCGAGCTTCCAAATTGTGTTTGCGAGTAAAGGCCGAAAAGTTTTGTGTTCATATGCTTAATATGGCACAGGTTAGCGACTTGCAACTGAGGAAGATCCTATTGGTTGTATCTTTCTTTTGACTTTTCAAAAACTTTACCTCTTTGGTCTTATAAAATTTTAAAGTTTTACCTTTTTCCTTAAATTACAAATTCTTAGGTATCTTTGATTTTAACTACCCTCTTTCGATCTGTACGTTCTTAATTACTTTTCCAAATATTTCCAGCCGCTCCGTGACTTTGCTCTCCGACTCAAAATGTTATGCCAAGAACACGAGGAACACAGTGTCTGCATGTGATTGGGACCCTGACCCTAATATATCCCCTTTCTTTCATATACTTTGCAGACACTCTCCTCTTGTTCTTGACATCCATTACATTTTTGCTCCGCCAATATTATGTGGGTAAAATGACGAATATGTTTGAGGCGTTTTTCTTTCTTACTAAAACCTATGTTGACTAACAAATAGGCCATTTATGGTCTATCTGCCAGTGCTTCACTTTGACTTGTTTTCTGTCATTCTGATGTGCTAGGTTTGGTGTTGCTTACCCTGGAACTCGTGTTACCTGGTCTGACACCCACTTACCTGATTGGTTACACATAAAAAAAAATCGATTATTAAACAAGTCGACGTTGAAATCCTCCAGTCGATTAATCTAAGCAAATCGGCAATAAGGTATCAGATAGGTTGGAATATATACGAAATATTGACATCCCGGATTCATATATAGCTATTTTCCATCTGTTTTCATTTTATTTTTGCACATAACTTTATAAGTGAAATAAACGCTCTTTATTTCTACCTTATCAGGAATATATTAACACGAAACGCTCTTTTCAGTTCCATGTCGTGCACATGGTTGTTGTTTCGAACACAAACACCGTGTTGAAAGTTGTATTTTTTCAATGCGCCCTGCTGCGTGTTCTGGGACATATTACTGTCCGTAGAACTAGAAGGTAATTAATTACCGGGAAAATTTCAAAAGAGAATATTGTTAGGGGTATTTTTGAGTGCAAATCGCCATATGGCTTTCGATTGAATGTCAATCTTTTTAACACATAGATGTTTCTAGTTTGGTTTTGGGAATGCCGATAGGCCTACTGATAAATGTGTCTTCAATCGATACAGTGTTATTATATGACGTGAAAATGTCTTGTCAATGATGCTTAAATGCATGTCACACGTGCTAAATCATAGATTATTATAACAAAAGAGTACAGCAATACTCATATGAGTATCTATATTCTACTCTGGTGGTGGCTTTATAATCTGCATTTTTTTTTTGGAAAGATTAACAACCGAAACTGCCATTGGATACGACTACGAGGTTTGCTAAAAATAATCATGTCGGTTGAGTGCGAATTCAAAGTGCGCGAATTTAAAAATCAGCGAAAAAAATAGTCCCATACGATTAACGTACCGGTAGCTCATTGGACATTTTAGCATCGCACAATGTAGGCCTATCTGGTTCGCTACGATTCTTAGTCGTTTTATGGCCTTGTGGCTGAAACGCCAAACCCACATCAATCAATTACTACTACTATTTTCGCCTCCTCTTTTGTGTGGACAATTAAAGAGCGTTCAGAATTACTCTGTTCCTAATATGGTCGAAATAAAGAGCGTTTTAGTTTAGTTCACCGGAACACAACAAGAGCAAGAAAATGTCTTAAAATTTGCCAATTAATAAATGTCTTGGTTAGTTTTATTCTAACGGACTGGCTAGAGAACCGTACGTAGCTCTATGCGTTGCTTCATGGCCGTCATTTGTCACGTCGACATCAAATGTTAATGTGCGCGTTCGTCACAATAATGGCGGCGCCCGAGTGCCGATTTATTCAGCGCATAATCAACGGCCACATGAAATTCGAGCGCTTTCAGACAACACGAGGTAATTGGGGATTTGAATCCACGTAGGATGATCCATTTCCAAAATCTAAACCACGTACCTGGTTATACTGTAGTATGTAATGGACCCGAAAGAGACTACAGTCCCCGTGTCGAAATTCCATGACCTAAACGAGTTGTGCATGGCTCCAGGCCACCAGTCATCACGTACGGTCTAGACCTAGTTCGTATACGAATTAAAGAATCATTACTCAAAACACAATTATGTCTGTAAAATCGCGTGGCATGTGATTAAATGTATAGGCATACGGAACTCTAGTCAAACTGCTATTACAAATTAATGACCTCTAGATGTTGTGAGGGGCAGTGTGTCGTATATTAACAATGTTGTTTTTTATTTTATAGAACATCACAAGTGATGAATATAATCGTCGCTGTTCTAGAGAAGGCCGTTGCGGGTGTTTTAGCACGTCAGAGGCACTGGTTGGGTAGTTGTAGACGTTCAGTGTGTACCGGGCTGCTCTGTGTTGGGCTATTTCTATTTGGTCTCTTATCCCAGATAGCATGGTATGGTTGGCCCAACGTAATTTTGCTCTTTGGGTCAACGTTGGGCGAAATATACAGAGCGTTGGCCCAACGTTGGAAAACAGACTGCATGGTTGGCCCAACGTTGGAACCTAAACCCATTGGTTGGCTTCAAACATTGTGGTTGGCATAACGTTGGGCCAACACTGGGAGACAAACCCCTGAGTTGGCATAACGTTGGGCTAACGGGGGCCGTCCGGAAACACAACGCGCATCTTTATCGAATGAGTTGCGGATGGTGCAATGATATATTTCGCGAGAGCGTAGCTCGAGCGAAATATAACTTTGCGCCGTCCGCAACGAGTTCGATAAAAGATTTGAGATTATGATGCAAGTTGTGTTCTGTATTTATTCTACACCGTTCAGTCAGATAAGTTTAATCCATGAATTTCACCTTCATTGTTACTATAGCTACCTTTATTGTGATTTAAGGATGACAAATAATCAGTAATTATGGGGGGGGGGGTCACCGGAAGCGGATGGTCGACGTAATGTACGTCATCTTTCTTGGCGACAACGTCAACAATAATAGTTCCAGCTTGTATTCCACTAGAGGTATACAATAATATGTATTCAATGGCTGGGATTCCGTTGAATACATGTGACTCACGTCAATGGGTGTCGAATAAAATATGTATAGACTTCAATAAGAAAACAAATATGTCGAAGTACTCAACAGAAAGTTATTTCAGTGCTGACAAAAATGTGTTGTGAGACATTTAACTAAGAATTAAGAAATGTGCACACATTACTAGTACTAGTACTATTACATCTAATCAATGGATTTTGATGTACTCATTGATACCAATTGATTATTCTGTTTATTACACACTTTCCATGAGTAAAAGGTGATAATTCTGAAGATAATATGTGACAATATAGTTCTCGACCAGCTGATCGCGTGAGTTCACCGGTGACGTAATTCACAATCACTTTTAATTCTCCAACAAATCCTAATAAATTACAGCTAAGTGTATAATAAAATATAATTGTGCATTGGCTAAGTGTGTAATAAATAATCCTTATAAATCACAGCTAAGTGTGTAATAAAATATAATTGTGCATTGGCTAAGTGTGTAATAAATAATCCTTATAAATCACAGCTAAGCGTGTAATAAAATATAATTGTGCATTGGCTAAGTGTGTAATAAATAATCCTTATAAATCACAGCTAAGTGTGTAATAAAATATAATTGTGCATTGGCTAAGTGTGTAATAAATAATCCTTATAAATCACAGCTAAGAGTGTAATAAAATATAATTGTGCATTGGCTAAGTGTGTAATAAATAATCCTTATAAATCACAGCTAAGTGTGTAATAAAATATAATTGTGCATTGGCTAAGTTTGTAATAAATAATCCTTATAAATCACAGCTAAGTGTATAATAAAATATAATTGTGCATTGGCTAAGTGTGTAATAAATAATCTTATAAATCACAGCTAAGTGTGTAATAAAATATAATTGTGCATTTGACTAATAAATAATCCTAATAAATCACGACTAAGTGTGTAATAAAATATAATTGTGCATTGGACTAAGAAATAAAATGTGTTGATTGATGGTATTTGATGCTAAATATAAAAAAAATAATTAAATGTCTATGAATGATAACATTTTCAGGTTTGAGTGAATTATTAATACAATGAAAATGACAATTTTGGCCGATTTGGTAAAACAGGTGGGGTCTATTGACAAATAACTGACTGATCCTTAAAGCTTACGAAGAAATAAACCAGTGAATCGGATGGGGTATATTCAGAGTCAAGTCAATCTATTATAATGTAGGAATGTATTTTTATACGCAACTGAGTGGGCCATGATTTTGACATCATACACTCGAAAGTCGACTGTGGCGGACATTTTCTCCATAACAGCTTTGGTAATGTTTTTGTCATCCCACGAACTAGGTGGCCGGTAGCACTGGGAATCATTTAAGAGCCACTTCATAGGAATCACATCAACTTCATCTCTTCTAAGAAATTCGACCACAGCATACTGAACACTACAATAGTTTGTATTTATGTCTGAAGTTATATGATAATAAATAAGGATTTTGTAAGAGAATCATAGAGGCATCCAAGGGCAGTGTGTGTGTTAATGTGTAAAATTTGTCTAATAAATGAATACTATCACTCTTGTACAGGTACAAAAGAAAGGCGGGCGATCAAAATTTCCCGAGACGAAGGTGGCAGGTTTGGAGGTTATGTTTGATAAAAGGCAATTAAAAAGAGAAATTGTAGGATAAGCTGATATCACAGTTAAGGCATCCAAGTACAGATTCCCTCAAAATTTTCTAAGTCAAGAAAGGATAAAAAACACTAAATTAAAAAAAATGTCAACACAATATGTCTTACATATTTTCAATTTGTTAATAACAATGTCCTGACGTTTTAGGTAAATCGGAACGAACAGTAGGAGATTATTGGACAGTTATGCCACTCAAGTTCGGATGGATGGAAGGACGGACGAAGGTCATTTCTATAGGCCACCGAACTTTGCAATATAATGTCAGATTATGCATTTATATTTAGGAACAATCAGCCTTTCGCTCTCCGTGTCATTTGCATCTGCATAATATCTCCATATGAGTTGTGTCGTCCCCATGCAATATAATGGGCATATACTTGACCCTGCCTGTTGCAACTAGCAGACACTAACACACATGTCAGACATACACAGACCATACATGTATATAACAAGATATGGACTGCCGCCCGTTGCATACTTGCATGTGGATGTACTGCTGGGTGTGAGCATTCCTATAACTTACATGTGTGACAGAGACCTAAAAATATGCATTTTAAAATAAACCATGATGAATAAATGTAGGACGAAAATGGAAAGAAAACGTATGGTTGAAATGTCTGCTCGGACGGGAAAATACGGCAATATTTCCAGATAAACAAAGATGAATGACTCTAGAATGGAAAGCCCGAATAAAATGTTTGTCGTAATAGCGGTGAACATCAAAAACAATACTAATTTCTTGTGATACTGACCAGACTCAGATATTCCCCTAATAATTTGTGACAATGCACTTGGTGGCTTTCGAATAAGATGCTTCAGTGTTTGCGATGAGTTTTCAATTAGAAACGTGGACATTCCATCAACCGGGCCAAATGTTTGAGCATCAGCAGCTAGATGAACTAGCCCATGTACATTGTACACCAAGCTTTTTTTTACCATATATCAAACCACAGTTTGTCACAAAATTCACTAACAATTCATGAGCAAGATGATTAAAACTCTGATTAAGGTTAATAATCATTAGAAGTCTGGTTTCAATCGATAAAGTGAGAAAATGTTGATACATTACAGTATTTAGTACATTTTTAAGAGCGACGTCCTGTATAAAGGAGAAAATGATGGAGCTCAGTGGCCTTCCACCGATCTAAATGTTCCAATGATCTTGGTCTTCTTGAAAAATCAGAGGGGAAGAAGTTACAAAAGGAAAGTAATCGTTCATTTATGCTTGTAACAACAAGGCGACCCTGTCTCACTTTCAAGGGACCAGATGTCCAATATTTCAGCAACTTTCTCATCACTCCTAAACAAACAAGGTGCATACAGTCGATGGGAAAATAGCTTACCATTCCAATACCTGTCCCTTCAAGTGGGGATCGCCCTCTATGATAACCCTCATCCTCCATCGCATCAAATTGAACACATGTTCGAGTAGGGGCACTTAAATTCGGGTAAGTCATTCTGCCGTGCAATTCTTCCCTCTGGTTACACTTATCACAGCCCCCATAATGTGAAAATGTCAAAACATTTTTCACGAATGCCCCAGCAGGTACATCACACAAAACTGAAGTGCATGTGAAAACAAATCTCTTTTCTCCATGTACAAATCCATTGAGCTTAACATTGGTGTAATCCGTTTTAAAAGCGTGCAAGTACTGTATAACATCATCAGGCTTGTTCTGTCCATAAAAAATGCCAATAATAAAAGGAGTACCATCCCCAAAGTGTGTTACTCGGCCTGAAATTGGCCGAAATTGATGGTTAGTACTCTTTAAAGGCACGTGCGGCCTTAATTGTCGAAAATATTCATATTTGTTCCAAACACCGTAAACAGAAAAACATTAAAACGCATACAGTTCCGTTCATATACCATGACCATTGGGTAAACAGCATGTTATCACAAAGACCTACTATATTTTACCTAAGCAAGAGTCTGACTGTGTTACAGAAGACAGCACAATGCTACTGGCTAATCACACACAAATGACATAAACGCTCTTTATTAGTTCCATATCAGGTATTCACCAACAAAGAACGCTCTTTATGTTTACCATCATAATATAAACAAACACCAGAAAAGTAACTTTTTATGCTTTTGTTTACATAACAATGGTCAAACATATGACCATGACATACTGTTTATGTGATATTTCTTATTTGTATATGGACAAAGTCTATCTACATTTTGATGTTCTTTCTGTTTGTGGCGGTTTTTGACGGGTGGAGATATTTTCACAGGATACCCACCGGCAAGGCCAACCGTGTCTTTAAAGAGAGGAAGACCATCTATACTCAATTACAATGATATTGAATTATGGCTCAGTTATTCTGTTGTGAAATTGCTGACATGAGATGTGAGACACTCAGTTATTCCAAAATGGTAATATTCTCCTCCACAAATCTTAATTATATTATATTTTGTGTCTGTTCTCAACAGAGTTCGGGGATCCTTTGGTAAATCAAGGAAATCAGATGACAACAGATGGAGAAGTTCTGACAATGCAACATGTGACATCCGATTTCGCAATGCCCACATTTTAAGTTTTTCATTGATCGAAGGTTCATTGTCATCGAAGGTGTCTTCAATTTCAGAATCCAAGTAAGTCGGGCACAGTTACGTGTATACTAGTATCTACAGTAGACTCCATACCACTTCCAATTACAGAAACACTACCATTGTCAACTATATCAATATTTGAATCCGAGTGATTCATTTCTACCTCTACATTATCAACATTTAGATTATCTATCACTGGATCAAGATCATTCTCGGAAATCTGAGAAGAAATAGGGGTAATTTGGTCAATTTCGGAATCCAAGCGATAGTCTTCAAAATCATCTGGCACAGTTACATGCATACTAGTATCTAAAGTAGACTATATAACACTCTCAATTACAAATTCAGAATTACTATCATTGTCAACTTTTTCAATATTTGAATCAGAGAGATTCATTTATATATGTACCTCTACATTATCAATATTTAGATTATCTGTCACTGGATCAAGATCATTCTCGGAAATCTGAGAAGAAATAGAGGTAATTTGGTCAATATGTTTTTCAACATTTGTTCTGATCTGGCGCATTTCAGTCCAATATGACTTCTCCATATCAAGATCACAATTTGATATTTATAATTAGGTATTTACATTTTTGAATATTTCTTCTCTGTGCCTGTGGAGCTAGAGGTCTGTACTTGTGGAATCTGAAAAGAAAGACAAGATTAGGTAGTTAGATATTGTCAGTGGTCTTCCAAAAGTATCCACATCAATTTTGTGAGAATCAAATGCTGAATCAAGTTAGTCATAAAACACTGAAAATGTTAAAGTTTCGTGAGAATCATTATGAGAATCGATTCGGTGATTTTCGTCGAATCTCAAGGCCTGCACATACAATTTAATTTTATAGAAGACACCTAAAACTTCTAACTAAATTTGCCAACCAAAAATAAGCAATATATTATCATTGTAAAGGGACAACCATGCGTGATTATATTATATATGAAAATGGATTATTTTTATTGATATTCAGAAAAGGAATTAGGCTAATAGTATACTAGTAGTGTAACTTCTGACCAATTATCAAATAAAACATAAAATAACAAGTGGAACACCAAGTGTGTCATATGCCCATGATGCTCAGTTTAGAGAGTGGGTAATACTATATATTTGTATGGATGGGAAATTTTCGAAATCCAAGAAGAGGCTACGGATCTTTCCCCCTAAACTGGGCTATCAACACACCAAAGCACAACCAAATCCGATGAACCATGCCCAAGTTACAAGCTGCTGAAATTCCCAAGTCAAACAAGGGTTGTAACTCTGGTAAAATGAATAGACAAATCATGAAGTAGATATACCCCCAGGCTCTGAAATCACCATACCAAAGCCAGGACTTAAAATTGGTATGAGAATCAGAATCGTTTTCGCAAATGATTCTTGCAAAATTAAACAAGTTTGATTCTCGCATACATACATGCTACTTTGTTATATAAAGACATCATACAGGTAGATATTAGGCCATGGTTATTTTTTCCAATTGGCCAGCAGTAAGTCTTTCAAAACATGTACAATAATTATTGCATTCCAATCACATTCACATCAACTCATTTGACTGAAGATACGGGGAGAGGGTAAAAATTTGTAATTAATATATTAGGCCTACCGTTAAGAAATTGATTCAGTGCATTGCATTTTCAAAACTTTCCCAGGGGATGCCCTTCTGAACATCTCTAACATGGAACGACTGATACACCATACCCCCCTTCCCAACCAACTTGTGTCATAATAGGATTTGATTTTTATTCTCGTACCCTTAAACTTGTGAATCAGCTTTGATTCTCGCAAAACATAATTTCCAAACCAAACAAGGGTCGTAATACGACCCTTAAACTCTAGTAATGAAAATATCAATGACACTGTAGCTCAACTTGGGAATGAGTTTATTTATTACTGATCAATAAACAGAATGATTAAGAAGGACAGCCAAACAGTTACAGTAAAGGTGTTGTATTGCGTAGATGAAATCATAATCATTTGAAACATTTCACCAATAAATGTGGGCTACATGGTGTGCGGATGGATTCAATCCAAGATGGCTGCTGGCAGCCATGTTTTATAACCAATTTCGGAAAAATTATTGATGGCTCCAATCTAGAGGACATCCATGTGAAGTTTAGTGACAATTTGATGAGAGATGTGGCCTCTAGGGTGTGCTGAAGTATTTAGTCAAAGAGTAAAATAAACAAGAGCATAGCTAGGGCATGGCAAAATACGCCCTTTGGCCATTTTGAATTGTACTACTGCAAAACAAAGTAATAATTTGAGCTTACAAAGAATATCTGATATGCCCCTAATTTCAATGACAAAATGTGGTCAACTCATGTGAAAATAATTGGGACAGAACCTGTATTCGAACTTGGTCTGTAGTTTTAGCTGGGAAATAGACATACCAGCTTTGTTTCAGATACAATAATCCAATATAGAGTTATCGGTCAGAAACCAAGTTTATGAAATCAGTCAAATAGGTCCGTAACTCATTTAAAAATAATTGGACGGAACCCATATTTGAACTTGGCCTGTATCTTTAGCTGGGAAATACACATACAAACTTTTTTGCAGATCAAATAATCCAAACTGGAGTTTAATATCGATCGGAAACAATAAATGTTAACAGAGGGTCAAATTCTAAGTTGCAAAAGGGTCGTAACTCATGTAAAAATAATTGGATGGAACCTATTTTCGAACTTGGTCTGTATCTTTAGCTGGGAAATACACATACAAATTTGTTGCAGATCAAACTGAAGTTATCGATCGGAAACCAAAAATGTTAACGGACAGATGGACAGACTGATTACATATTACACCCTTTTTTCAAAAGGGTGTATAAAATAGCTGCTGGCAGCCATGTTATTTAACAAATTTTGGGAATAATCGATGGCTCTCATCTAAAGTTTTCATCTGGAAACCGCAAATCAGGTAAAATCTAAGTCGAATAAATGACATAACTCAGTCAAAATCATGCGGACGAAACCCATATTCGAACTTGATCTGTATTTTGGTGTGGTAAACTAACTTACCAAATTTGGCTCAGTTCACTCTATTCAATCTAAAGTTATCATCCGAAACCAAAAGCGGACGAAACCAGTGGCATTTTCTGGGATGTTAGTTAAAGGCACGTGAGGCCTTAATTGTCGAAAATATTCATATCTGTTCCAAACACCGTAAACAGAAAAACATTAAAACGCATACAGTTTCGTTCATATATACCATGACCATCGCGTAAACAGCATGTTATCATAAATACCTACTATATTTTACATAAGCAAGAGCACAATGCTACTGGCTAATCACACACATGGCATAAACGCTCTTTATTAGTTCCATATCAGGAATTCACCAACAAAGAACGCTCTTTATGTTTACCATCATAATATAAACAAACACCAGAAAAGTAACTTTTTATGCTTTTGTTTACATAACAATGGTTAAACATATGAGAATAACATACTATTTATGCGATATTTCTTATTTATATACGGACAAAGTCTGTCTACATTTTGATGTTCTTTCTGTTTGTGGCGGTTTTTGACGGGTGGAAATATTTTGACATGATACCCACCGCCAAGGCCAACCGTACCTTTAAGTGGCAGAAATTTTTCTTCGAAAGTAGCCTTTGGCAACATTTACATAATACGACCGTTTTTTTCAAACGGCCGTATACAAACACAAACACCACTACTAGTAGAGCACGGCAAAAAAAAAACCCGGGAAATTTTACACAAATGTTCTATCTTCAAAGTGTTTTTTCGTGATTACACCCAATATATATGTTTTGTCTCGAAACTCGTCAAAATCATGCGGACGAAACCCATATTCGAACTTGATCTGTATTTTGGGGTGGTAAACTAATATACCAAATTTGGTTCAGTTCACTTGATACTTACTTAAGGTTGTTCCTGGCAGCAGGCTTGGCCTCTTTTGTCATTGTTATCATTTCCATTATGATTGAATCTAAAGTTATTCGGAAACCAAAAGCGGACGGATGACAGACAACCCATTTACATAATACAACCGTTTTTTTTTAAACGGGAGTATAAAAAGCGATATATAGAAGGGTGAAATTGGGCTTATATATAAGTGTATTCTATGTGTATCTCATGATGCAAAATCTTAAACTCATTTGCGAGTTTCAAAAGTTCATTTACGTAATATATCGCGCCAGCGACGTGCCTATATATACTTAATTTAAAATATGTATATATAACTTTAAATTTGCCTGACTTCTACGAAGTCTTCTGGTCCCAAAGCCCAGATAACGACTGAGGGGAGTTAAACAAAGTCAAACAAAGAGACAGAGTATAAGCCGCAAGAGTAAGTGATTAGTCAATTAACACCTTAATTAACGGCTTATATTGCTACACGGCCAATGTTATGTTCGTTTGTGTTCGTTGTTTAGTAGCTTTGTATTCAAATAAGGCTAATAACTCAAAAAGTAAGTCATCAAAATTGGAAATAACACACCATGCACATCCAATGGACCCCCACGCATCCACAAACCCAATTTCACCCTTCTATTCCGCTTTTTGGACCTGTGTTTGTTTATGTTCGTTTGTTTTCGTTGTTTAGTAGGACCCAATTCAACAAACACAGTCCATATCTAAGAAAAAAATATGGCAATGTGTACTGAACATTGTGAATAGTATAATAAGTAGAGGAGGGGCTATCTGTTTTTTCGGGGTTTTTGACACAAATTTCCAACAACTGTGAATAAAACTTAAACTAAAGTGAACATAAATTCATAATCCTTATTTTTTACTCCATCAAATATGTGTTGAAAATGGGTTAGCAAGGTCCTTAAAGTTAACCCTTTACCCAACGTCACCATGTGTGAGGTTAATTACGTTAGCCAACAGGTAATTGACGTTATGATAGAAATTTGTATTTTCCATATGTATGTACCACTACTGTACTGTGAGTCATGAATATCAGAAGAAGGCGATGGGTGTCTCTTGCAAGTTTTCCAAGTACGATTGAATAAACAGGCCCATATTATGACAATTGTAATACATAAATTAGAAGGTGTACGAGAATAATACTGTAATTCTTGGGATCTCTTGGCTTCACACCAATATTGGATTTACATACATGTGTTTTACTATACACCATCCTTGCAAAATTCCCTCATGTTGCTTAGTAATAAATCAGGAATAGAATCGTCGACTGGGTGATCACTTGTTGCTTTTTGTCAGCCTGTTGGGAAAGGTCCGAAACCAAACTGAACACATTTACTAAATGCTGAATGATTTGTTTATTTGTTTGCCCTCTGGTGACGAGAGATTGAACTTACGGTAGATATACCGGTACTTCACAATGTCACAGCTAGTTCGATACATGAACTACATGATTTGAAACAGCTTTGTGGATGGTCAGTCTGATTAGTTATGCAACTTATGCATATTACATGTACATGTAGTATCATGTTGGGATTTTAATCATTTCACCATATACTGATTTCAGGTGGCTTCATAGTTATATGTTTTTTTGTGACACAATATTGCAATCAGAATGAAAATTGTATTTTTTTCCTCGTCTTCACCTCAATCTCACCATTATTATGGTTGTGTATTTTACACACATCTGTTTGGCGAAACCATTGTATTCAATAGAATATTCATTCATATAAATGTTTATATATGCAACTAGTGAAATACAAGGTGGAATCTTTCATGTTGAGGCAACCTTTCAATTTGTGACGTAAATTGACATAAAACGTAACATACATATATCTGACAATATTATTTTATTGAACATTTTCATACGAATGGCTAAGACTATACATTTATTTCAAGATAATTATTTAGGCTTGAATGTAATTTGACCACACCATTCGCTACAAGTTCTATAAAGTATACCTGAGTCAGATATGTTATGTTCTGTATTTATTATGCATCTATTTCAGTTAGGCTTGTATTACACATCTGTAATAGTAATTCAAGTTGAATATTTTTCTCTCAGACACGTACATGTAATTGTATTCTGATCGGTCTCAAGTTGATAGCTTTAGTTTTCAATTCACCATCAACAACCACCGACTGTTAAAAAAAACATTGAATTGAGCACAGTTGCAGGAAGTTAATTGGGTATTAAATACCATCAAGAACACATTTCTGTTTAATATTTAATAATGTTGAAAATGCTGTACATACATTGAACTTATAAAAGATGTTTCCATGAATTAAATTTCATGTTACAATGAATTAAATTTCATGCTACATAATTTTACTATATAAATTATGAATAAATTTATCAATTTAAACTATTGTTTCTGTATTTAGAGAAGATTGTGGCCACACAAAAAAAAATACCTGTGATTCAGTCCATGCCAACCCTATTTTAAACGTCCAGCCATAATTTCTTTTTGTGGATCACAAGAAAAATTCTGAAATATCGGGGTGGGGGGGGGGGGGGGGGGGGGTTGCAGACACAGGTCGAAAACATAATTACCGCACAGCTCAATGAGCTCATCTACTGTAAGTGCCTAATGAAAGTGTTGAACATTCTGATCTGTAGTGTGCGTTATTCACTGATAAGGGAATCGTAATCAAATAAAAAAGATCCAGAAGTATTAAAGCACAGTACACAACTACATGTAAGTGATATAATTCAAATATATTGATGTTTCCTACCGTAATTCCATCACATGTTTTTTCCGACCTCTATCCACACACTCACCCCACCACCACCCCCTCGTGTCTGGATTTTTTTTGCAGATTCCCTCCGTGATGTACTTTATGTAATTTTGTTCATAAATATCAAAAAAGTTATATTGTCTCAAAATGGTTTGTTCTCTTTATATATTCATACCCAAAGCAGTGTGTTTATTAGTTTATACAAAGTACGTCCAAATTAATCTTAGCTACAATTTTGAAGGAGACATGATAATTAGGATGATAATGAGTCCTATTAAATAATAAGTAGAAATAAACTGATAAATTAAAGATGCATAATCTGATTAAATGCCCTCAACTACTATTTGTGTTTGGTGGTAAAAAATATTTGATTCGAGTCGAGGAACCCACCGGTCAGTTATTATATATCAATTTTTAAATCTATTATTTTTCACCATCAAGACTTAGTAGTGGCCCGGTAATATGAGCTGACGGTCTCGGACCAAATTGCGGATGAAGATGGATAACTCTAAAATCAAGAGGCTTTGTGTTGATTCTGATAACTGAAGCGGCATTTCTAAAAATGTTGTTGTTTTAATCTGATTATATGGGGGGACCATCGAATCGGAGTGAGTACCTTTAAGAAATAAAAGGCTACTTGTACATACCGACCATATTTGTTCTGCCCTATAACCCAAACCACACATTTAATTTTCTTTGGCCTTATGGCTATTTCCATTTATTTACACTGGTTGGTGTGTAATAATTACAGAACCACAAAAGTATGATTGAAGTGAATATCATTAGCATTTGTTCTACTGGCTTGCAAATTATGAAAGCTACCGGTACTTCGTACTGTTTTGTTAGAACGAATATATACAAACAATAGCATTCATTTCATTCGCATGTCTGGTTCTGTATTTATCACTCACAAACTTGAACGTTATAACACAGTATGTGATCTGCCTGTACACTACTTGTAGGTCATCGAATGCCGCATTTAAATCCAACATTAGGAGTAAATTTTATTTTATGACGGCATCATTATTTTAATACAAAAACAATTGTGGTAAAATGGAGCAATGAGTTCAATCCAAAAAAATGGAAATACTGCGTAGCTCTAAACGTGGAATGAAGCCAACATATGAGTAAGGCATTTTACATTTAATTACTTGGTTTACCGATTCCCCTATAAAATAAAAAGCTGTTTGTCACAAAAATACAATTTTAGTTTTTAAAAAATGTTTTTGTTTTTATTCGCCCCCAATGGGAATATTAATCCAGACATATAATTTTTTTTTTAAGTGTAAGTTTGCATAATAAATATATACAACATCGATTTTGGAACAGCGAAGCCTCCTGGCGATCATTGTGGTATTGAATGCCAACGACAACATGACAGACTTTGATATTTGGCGATATTTTTTCATCTGTTTCATCTTGCTTTAAATTTAAAGACACATCCAAAAAAAATTATATTTTTTTTGCCTATGTAAGTGGACATCCGACAAGGATAAGGCATAGCTATAGGTGATATCAGATTATTATACAGCAAGTATTTTATTTCTACTGACCCTATTTTTTGACAATGTGAATTAAAAAAAACATACAGATTTTATTTTTATTTTTTCCTCCCACATCCCCTACCTTTTAGCCAAACCAATCCATACACCAAGTAATAAAATATAAAATGCCAAAGCGGTTTAATTTTTTTGTATATACTGTGAACTGAACATGTCGTGCAGAGCCGAAATCAGGAGTAAATTTCATATTACCAGCAGATACCATACTTGTACCGGTAGACACACCCCTGAGTCAATGTGTTCATATAAGAAATGAACAGCGGTTTCAATGTGGTCATGGGATTTTAACCATGAGGACATTTTGTAACCCCAAATTATATTTGCAAAGTACTATTTTAGAGTGGTAGATGGTGCGCTAATTTAAAACTGAGCTGTGGCCCAGGAGAGTTCACTACTCTATGATATTCAGCACATGATTTCCCCCTTTATTTATCCAGAATGCAACAATACTAGGAGATAGACTGGTTGACTTTTCTTCATTCAAGACTGGACATGCGTGTAACATGTAATTTAATCATAGTGACTAAGTTTGGTTACTAAAACCCTTGTCATTAGAATGGTTTAGATTAACTAACTTATGTTAACTTATTTCCCCTCAACCTCAATAATAAGGCCAATATACATGTACATCAAGTCTGAATATAGTGTGTCTGACATTTGCAGAATGTTGTACCCACGGTTAATTTAGTGCTGCTATCCTGCATAGCGGGCTAGCATTACCAAATTCATCATCTGGGGACCTCATTCTGCTTAGGCCTAAAATTACATGGGGTCATGATGGGGATCCCACAATTTAAGTTCCCCAGAAGAAGTTGATTATGCAATTTATCTTCAGAAAATGATGGGATATAGAAACTCAACAGAATGGGAAAAAATAACTAACCACAATGTTAGTTTGAGACTATAGATACTTCACAGAAGATGAGGCCTAAGCAGAATGAGGTCCACAGAGGGTGAATTTGGTGATGCTAGCCTGCCATGCGGGATAGCATCACTAAATTCACCTTCCGGGGACCTCGTTCTGCAAATGCCACACATACTAAATTCAGACTTTATGTACATGTAGATTAGGAATATATTCAAAAATTCATACTTTAGTACGAACAAGCCTGGAGTGCAACGTCCAGTGTTACATGGCCTGCATCTGATATACACTGAAAATTGGCAAGTGTTTTCCATGAAACTACCAGTTATAAATGTATGATGAATGTCGCCAAAATTAATTGCCAGTTTTCATCAATGCAATGAAAGTAGCTAGTTTCATGGAAACTTCCCAAATTCAGTATGTATCAGTTCAGGTCAAACTAGACCCAGGTTTGACATACCGCGTCTTGTGCGAACAAGCCTAGAGTGCTACGTCCAGTGTTACATGGCCTGTATCTGATATACACTGAAAAATGGCAAGTGTTTTCCATGAAACTACCAGTTATCCCTGTATGATGAATGTCGCCAATATTAATTGCCAGTTTTCATCAATGCAATGAAAGTCGCTAGTTTCAAGGAAACTTCCCAAATTCAGTATATAATATCAGATCAGGTCAAACTAGACCCAGGTTTGTCATACTAAGTGCAATTTCCAGTTCAGTCTGTTCATCTATTTGTTTGGCGCCCCATACATAGCACATAACAATACTGGACACAATCAACTAAACTAAAGTCACTGATGGGTTATCGAATTAATAATCGTGATTTAATTAGTGCTTAGTTCAGTCTGTTGATTTACTGGTGTATATATACTTGCTAATTGGGACTCAATCAGGCAAATACCAACAAGTGTCGATAGTCTTTTGATTTGGCGCCCCAGAGCATACACACATTAATAAATGACAGACTGAACTCGGCCTGCAATACTTGGATGAGTCAATACATATGATTGGTATGTATAGTCAAAAAGGGCTTGCCAGGCAGTAACACTGTTTGATAAAATAAGGACAAGAAGAAGAGAATACTGCAATTGAGTTCACTGGGTCCAGAAGTCTTGCCATCAATATATTCTTAAACCACATGCGGATTTCGTATTCAATGGAATATTGAATGACTTCGTAGTTTGCCTTAAAAATAATCACATGCTTGTGAAACATGGTACTAGACTAGTTGTTGGAACTGCATGCTGTTTACATTTCCAAAGTGAGGGCTTTGAGAATGCATTGATGACAAATCTTCAGGGCACATGTAAACTATAAATGCAGGATACCTTCACATCAATCCATACATGCCAAGTTTCCTCCCCAGACCCAGTTTAGCTCGGATAAGCCCATGCTGACTGAATATCTTACCAAGAGAGATAACTTGAATGCAAGGAACGTTATTGTCCTATTTAACGAGTGTAGGGTTACTGCCCTTTGATAGTAAAAAAACCAAAGTTGTCACTGATGGCATCGATTACACGTTCCCTGTCCATTTACATACAACTAAAGGACGATATGATTACTGTTTCGCCGCATCCCCTTTGCACTGCCCATATACGCCGCTTCTATATACGAGCATGCTTCACTTTAATGGTGCTATAATATTATAGTACCTTTAACGTGAAACAGGCGCGTATACAGAGGCGGCGTATATGGTCAGTGCAAAGGTGGGGCAGCGGAGCGCGTTACATGCTCCTGTGGCCAGCCCTAAACAAATGTGATGTTTCCGGTAACCCGCCAATCACACAAGACCAGACGCCTACCCCTATACTATAATTGTATTCCATATATGGATCTTTCAATATCAAACATTAAACAAAAATATTTAACTCAGGCCGCTCCGGCGCTCCCAATTGTTTTCCATCCGTTGCCGGAAACATCACGTGTTTTAGGCCTTACGTACTTTCTATGGATTCATATTCTGTGGAATTCCGAGAAACAGGTTTTCCCCTGGCAAAGATTGACGTTGCACTGAGAACACCCATAACTCGATTCTACTTGTCTACCGGAATTTGTCTTTCGGCCATTGCGAGAACACATAACGCACACTCGTTTCCTGCCCTCAAACTTAACGTTTTGATGCCCAGATAAATTGGCACTTGGTACGCTGACCAAAAGAGACTTCCTATTATGCTTTGTGTGCTTATGCTTTCTGCTGGTAAAACCTTCAACAAGACCTTCACTAACATCTAGCCGAAAATTGAATGAGGTGTACTTTTTTGGCTTATTCTGAACGCTCTCATTATAAATTACATACGAATTTATCAAACATAACTCCAATAAGAAGAACGCCAGATATTTCCAATATTTTCGACCTTTTCGCCACACTTTGTAGTAAGATCTAAACTGATCCGACAGGTCTACGACGCCCATGTATTTGTTGTATGTAGTTATGTTATCTGGACAGGGAACATGAATCTTACAACCACCAGATCTCCTGTCAACTAACGATGTATCGGGGTTGCTTTTATTTGAAAGCATTAACACCGGTTTTCTGTCCTTCCACAGAGTTACCAATTGGTCCTCTTTTTGGAAGAACTTAACATCCCCCCTTGCCATCTTTTTGGCTACCTGTTTTGCTATTTTTACCTGTTTTGGCAAGCCCTTTCTGTTTGACCCGACCGTACCACACCCATACAATTTCATTTCTGTCAGCTTTGTCATAAGTTCGACGGAATTGAAGTAATTGTCAAAATAAATATGGTAATATTTACCCTTCAATTTCTCTGCAAAGTCCACACCAACTTTGCGATCATAACGCTTTCATTCTCCACTTGATTGGGTTTTTGGGCATATACTGCTTTAGTGTGGTACGGCCTTTATAACCAATCCTTGTCTCGTCTATGCTTACATGTCTGCGAGGCATGTACACATTTGGATTAGAGGCATTTGTATTGACCATGTCAATAAGGCTTTTAATTTTCGACAATTTGTCGCGATCATTAATTTGAGTGCTGTTGTCCTCAAGATGGAAATATTGTTCCAGTTTTCGGAATCTGTTGATGGTCATAATCTTTGAGATTCCAGGGACGTTCAGTCTATCGTCGGATGACCAGTAGTCATCCAAACGAGGCAGGTTGTGTATCCCCATCAGGATCTGCATCCCGATGAACGCCTTCATTTCACTGGCCGTGGTTTCATGTGTCCAGTATACATCACGTTCATTTGATTTTTACTGTGACTGTTCAGCATATAGATTAGTTTGCTCAGCAATGTGCACAAAATAATCAGTGTTGAACATCAGATAGAAGAAGTCAACAGGCGTCATGGTTTCAATGGCTTCCCTTGTTAATTGGGGGCCCTCTCTCTCCTCAAATTGTCTTATGCGTTGGTGTATAATATTCCGTTTGCGCCATTTTCCAGCAACATCACTGAGCAACCTATTCATATCGGCATCGTCGTCATCGACCTCAACCCCCTCCCCACTTGACCCACTTGTAAATTCAGAATCTTGGTCAGACTCAGAGTTGAGATCACTAGACCCCCACAAACTTGATGTGTTTGTTTCACCAGACACCGACGAAACGGTGGAAATACTCGACACTGTCGAAACGGTGGAAACACTGGACACAGAAGAACATTCAAAATCTTCATCATTTTAGTCTCCGTATGGACAATCAAACGGCACAAGCCCGTCAACAAAACGGTCAAACTCATCAAAAATCAAATAAATCATTAGACGAGGACGAATATTTATTTGAAGCATGAAACAACCTCCTTTTTTCGAAGGAGAAATTGTGTTGTTTTCCTCCGAAGTCGCCATCTTCAAACTAACTTTAACCACTTAAAACCCCCGGTACATATACATATTTGGTCAATACTTAATTTATTTTAAACAAAAGTCATTCATAAATTCGCAAAACGGCCATCGATCGATTTCCGGTCGCGCCACTGCGATCTCATTGGGCATTTTTCCGGCGGCGCACACCGATATATTGGGCGCACTTAGGGAGAGATCATTTAGGGAGAGATTTTGAGATTTACGTTTGCGAATGGAGATAGCATTATTTTACTTCGGCGTAGTTCATATAAGATGATATTAAATAGCTTCTATTAAAATTAGGTTCATACACATGCAAAAGACAAAGTTATATATAATTAAATGACCCATATTATATATTAAAAAAAACTTTATTCGCATTTTTGTGACTTCTAAATTTTAATATGAACGGAAGCATCCTAGCGTCCCTGGTAACCGACGGTTCGGGTTTGCGATGATTTCGCATTGACGAGTACACTCGTTGAAAACGCGAACAAAACAAACAAAATATTTTTAAAAGGGGCCATATGGACATTAATATTAGGCCTATAACACATAATTATCTATAACATTACAATATTGTTCAAATATATGAGGCATTTGCACCATAAATGGCGATAGCTTTTCATATTTTGCACCGTTCATGTTTTTATTATTGTTCCCGACCACGGAGTTTGGGTTACATTAAAAACAACAAAAGTTCCATCAGACATCATATTTTTTGTAGACAAATGTTCCTGTATATAGTATATATACTATATTAATTGATATAAATAAAAATGACACTTGTTTCCAAGAAGAATTATAAAATATCGGGGTTGAAATCTGACTGGTCATGATTTTTTTTATCCGGCGGCTGCGGCCGCATTATCAGATTACTAGGCGGCCGGATTGCGGGCTAAAGGGTTAAACGAATAGATATAAGATAATCTCTAACAAAAAGTGGCCTAAAAGTAAACGTAAGTGATTCCAGTTTCTGAGATATTAGCTAATTAGGCCTAATCCGAGTAATCTTGTTTCGAAATCTCGGGATTCGACACCCGGAAATAAACGTCAACAATGTCAATGTCAACATAAACAACTTAAAAATTAAGATTTTAAGCTGGAAAGCAGCAAGCGAAATGGAACGAACTAAAGTGAAGTTTATATAAAATTCGGAATTACAGAACGACGTATATCAATTATATGTGGCTGTTACTCAATCTCTTCCAGAGCGCACCAGTCATACTTCCTTTCTGAATCTTACCGAATCATCAAGGGAGGTACACTCTGCATGGCATTTGGCTGTAACTGTGAGTGTTAGTCGTGAACCGAGACGAGAACATTTATAGGTCTAAATACTCAATTCACATTATAGTGCACAATTTATTTCGGTTTATTTAAATTTAGCCACTATAGCATGCCCAAATGGTATACTATATACATGAACCTATAAATTATAATGCCAGTAATGTCTATAGTTACACTTACAGTAGTGTAGTACTACTAGTAGCCTACAGGCGTTCAACAAAAACAAAATAACAATTGAATCACCATTAATTGGAATAAAAATATCATTAAATGTCACATATTTCGAAACTTACCTCAGATAGAGACGTCATGGTCTTGTGAATTGTATTAGATGATTGAAAAGTCACTAAACAATAAAACAACAGGTCTAAAACGTCGAAGGTCGGAAAAGTATATTTCGCGCCACAACTAAAAGCAGACGGCATGCACGCGCATTTTGACGTCATTGCCCACTCCGTTGGCCCAACGCTGGGCAAACAACGTTGGAGCGCCAATGTTGTCAATTGAATTAAACGTATTGTAACGCTCAAGTGGTCTATACACAACTATGATCTTGATTTCTAAGAGGCCTGTGAAGTGAGATGAATCATAATTGTTTCCAGTCGCCCGGTGCAATTTATGACCATTTACGACACTGATCTCTGAGAAACCAGATGACATAGAATGAACAAATCACATGAACAATACATAAGTTAGGATAGGCTTTGTGGTATAACCACATAGAAAAATAAATCTGACACCAACATGCTTTGTTTAGGCTGGGCCTATTACAGCCGATGATGAAAAATGGAATAATTATAATGACTAGATAATATAAGTTCAACAAGTTTATTAAACTTAACAAATGAAATAAATTAGAATTTGCATGTGTGAATAATATTTGATTAATTATGTTTTACAGTTAGAATGTTGAAGGTATGAAATATGTGATTTCTGAGGTTGGTTGAGTGTGATAAAACTTAAGTGGTTGAAATATTAAAGGAGAAAGTATTTAATTTACTTAAGTTAAAAGTTTACTTAAAATATATGTGAGATAAGATATGAATATTATAACTTAGAATATAAAGCTAGTTAAAACTTTATAGATGAAAATTTACTACTAAATTGTTACTCCCAAAATATTTCACCTCACAAGTTGAATGAACCGTTGCAAATATTTGTATTTTATATAAGTGATTTCTTTTTTTGGTGTTCACATGTTTGACTTAGAAATATTCACTAAGAATAGAAATTAGGTAACTGAAATATGATCTAAGTCAGATAAATTTATTAAAGATTGACTTTAAATTTAACTATTTAAAGTATTTACTTTAAATATGAGAATTTATTTAAATATATGAATATTTAAAGTATTTGAAACATTGGCATTTATTACTTGCCAGTAGAAAACTATGAAGATTGATATAATTCATAATAATTATCACATTTGTACATATACAACACATAACAGAGACACAGTTATTTTTACTTTGTCTGTGAATATCAATATTTAGCCAATCAAAGTGTAACAGTTGGGCACAACCAAATATCACACCATAATTGGACTTAGTAAAATTCCACCCACCCAGGTCCCAATATAATTTAATTAACTTATTAATAATTAGTCAATCAAAGTGTAACATTTGGACACAACCAAATATCACACCATGATTGGACTTAGTAATTTCCACCCACACAGGCCCCAATATGAATTAATTGAAATAACTACTTCCACGAAGGCTACGGTCCACAAATTCACACAGACTATTTGTGTGAAATAAGAATAAATCTCCATTTAAATATGGAGAAGATAACTTAGCAGAATTTACATGCTAAGTCCAAAAAATATTATGAATACCATGAACTGAATATCTTAGCACCAATTACTTGCTAAGACTACATGAATATGAATTAAGATGTGCACTATGAAATGTATGACAACACTTAATGTGTTTAATATATTAACACTATATTTGTGAATAAGACATGAATTTGATTAATGAGTGAGTTACCATTTTTCTAATTAATCGAACTCTGATATATTTTTATGTGACAATATACAATAATACACAAAGGCTGAAATAAAACCAAGAGGCCAAGGTAAGTTTTATTTCAGGATTCTTCCCTCCAATTAGCTTTAAGTAACTTAATGATTTACTTTATTTATTAGAAAAATATGTATTTGCTATGGCTGCTAAATTTCTAAGTCATGTGCCACTTCAGGCTATGACAAAGATAAAGTTGAGTGCTCATTTCAAGTGGCCAAATAGTTACTTACAACCTAAACTTATTAAATGCCTCTTCAGGCTAGTATGGCATAAATGCCTAATTTTCCATAGGATAATAGAAATATTAATTGCCTCTTCAGGCCAAATTTCAGTGATAGTTGAATTAAATGGCTCTCGACTTCGAGGATCTAGCCACTTCAGGCATTGTCCTAACTAGGCTTCTTCAAGCAAACTCAGCTGAGCACAAACCAGTAAATCCAACATGCCACTTCAGGCTCTCATTGAAAATTCCTATCATGGAAGGATTCTGCCATATATGGCAGTAATAGTGCATGGCTACTTACATCACTTGCACAAATACAACCAGGACATCTCATAAATTAAGCCATTGAACAAATTAGTAATGAGCAACATCAAAAGCTATTTGGAAATAGTAAAAGAAACACTATTGTTTTTAACCACTAAAAGTTAAATTACTTATTACAAAAGTTAGATATTACTTTAAGTAATTAAATAGCGTTTAGTATTAACTTAGAAATAATTGCTGAAAAACATAATAAGTTATAAAACCCATGTTACCAAATACCTAGCAGCAGAATGGACAGCAACAAATTTTGAATGAAGCGACAGAATGTAGTTCTCAACGATGCCTATCTATATATACTTAAATCATCTACCATTTTTTGGTGGTTATGGTGAAGAAATAGTGCCAATTACGTTCGCGCATAATTAGCGTAATAATCACAAGATATTTATGAAACATTTGTAATATTCTATAAATAAGTACATAATAATTCATAATTATGCATAATTGTGGTGGACACATTTTTATTTGAGTTAATGTGTAGTTTAGGCTGATTACGCCAAGATTTTATACCCTACGCAAGATGGCTGCGCCCATAAAGAAGCGAAAATGCCAAATTTTGAAATGAAAGTTTTGACAATAGATGCATAGTTAGCGCTTTAGTATAAATGACACTTTGCAAATATGAAGAGCACGATATATTGAATAATTAAAGAGACTGTGGTAAGTGATGAACTAGTAATTTGTGACTTATTACGTACGATGTGATGAGACATTTGTAAGGTGAAATTTCTTAATACGACGAGATTGAGAATGGTGTAGAATACAAAATAGTTTGATGATATGAATATTATGGTTTGGAGAAATTAGAGTCAAAAAGGCCAGGCCTTTACACATCCCTCCACAAAGAAACATTGTGTCCCACAATTTAAAACATTAATTATTGTGATATAAAATGTCTAGATGGATGAAACAGTTACTTTTGAATGACTTTGCCCATTGCTTGAACTTCGTCGGAAGAACTTTAACCTTGTTACTGTTTCCCATCTTTTCTTCGAGTTCAGCGAGACGCTTTTCTAGATCATCCACTTTTGCCTTTAGCACTGAAACTTCTAATGATAGGCTGAGAACATTGGATTGTTCATCCCCCATAATTACTTCATCCGTTTGAACCGAACTATCCTTTGGAACGGGTATTTCCAACTCCTGATTTAACAACCTCTTGACAAATTCCTGAACTTCCGTTGGACAGGAGAAATGTCTATATAAAAGACTGCTTTATTTCAAGCGAATCCCATAAGAGCCAGTAGTGCCTTGTCTCTGGACTCAGGGACACCACTTCAGTATGTGGTGGTTTGCTACCAGCCAGTTTTGCATGGTATGTGTAGCTGATATCTTCATCAGATTTTTGTAACTCAGCTTCCTGTTCATGTGAGTATAACTCCGGCCAGTGAGAACCTGGTAATGAGTCCCACAACCTGTGGTTTTGGTCCTTGATTCTGATTGGTCTTATTATGAGACCTTGTAGTAACACTTTTGTCAGTGTTAGAATTTCCTACTACAATTGATGATTCTTTCTTCTTATAGCAAATAATTTCTTGGTTTCGCCTTTGTCATTTGAGACAGGGCCCACATTTAAGTGTCTCCACATTGTCTGCATTTGAACAGTCACATGAATTGGGACATCTAGAAAGAGCATCAGCATTGTTATGCATGTTTCCTTTTCGATATTGGATAGCGAAGTCATAGCATGGTAGCAACTCTTATCCATCTAGCCACACGCCCTTTCGACTCTTTGAGGCTAAATAACCAGACTAATTCCGGATGATCAGACCTGACTTCAAATAGCCAATAGTTCCTTGTCGGTCACACAGTAGTTTCGCTCGGCTTTGTTGAGTGTACGACTACCATATGCAACAACCTTTTCTACCCCTTTTGTTCTTGGCTTAAAACAGCTCATATAGAGTTGTCAGAGGCATCCGTGTCTAGGATGATTTTTTCATCATCTAGAGGATAAGCCATGATAGTTGGACTTGTTAAGTTGTTCTTAAGTCCGTCAAATGCATGTTGACAATTTTCAGTCCATGCAAATTTATGTCCCTTCTTTGTGAGTTCAGTAAATGGCTTCGCTATTTCTGCAAAGTCTCTCGAATATGGCGTCTATAATAGCTCGCCAAGCCCAATATCTGTCGAACCTGTTTCACATTTCGTGGCACAGGCCAAGCCAGAATTTTTGCAATGTTATCTGGGTCTGGTGCAATACCCTCTTTGGGGACAATATGCCCAAGAAACCGGACACTGTCTTGGAGAAGTTTGCACTTTGATGGATTCAGTTTCAAGCCAGTACCTTGTACACGGAGCAGGACATCTCTCAGGCGAGAGATGTGCTCTTCAAATGACCTTGAAAAGATGATAAAATCATCGATATAAATTAGACAGGTAGTCCACTGCAATCCTCTAAGGGCGAGCTCCATGGCTCTTTGAAATACAGGCCCCGAGTTTGACATTCCATAGGGCATCATTAAGTATTCAAATAACCCGTGTTTGCACACAAATGCCGTCTTTGGCACGTCCTCTTTTCTGACTGGGATCTGATGGTATCCAGCCATTAAGTCACATGTACTAAAGAGACATGGGTCTGCCATTGCATCTAAACAACCACGTATACGAGGGATTGGAAATGCATCTTTTTTAGGGATTGAATTAACCCTTCGATAGTCCACACATAGCCTTAGCTCGGTTGAGCCTTTTTTAGGCACAATCACAATTGGACTTGCCCATGGAGAGGTTGACCTCTGAATGACCTTTTGTGTCAAAAGTTTGTCAATGGTTGCCTCTAGTCTGTCAGCATATGCCATTGGCACTCGCCGTGGAAGTTGTTTAATTGGTTTGTCATCGCCTGTGTCCATCAGAGAAGGTAGCGCTAATCTCAATTAAGAGTTTCTCAATTTCCGCTATTTGGTTTTCTGTTTTGTTAACAGATGCATCCTTGAATATACCTTCAAATTGTTCTGGCAGGCTTGTCACAGTCATTGTTTTGTCTTCGACTTGAGTCGAAATATCTGCCTGTCTTATTTGTCTAACCCAGTCTGAAGTGGTTTCCTTGTGATCTTCCTGTTCAAACAGAGTTATAGGATTTTCACCTTTACAGTTTGATTAAGTCTGTCGGTGGGTGTGTAAACTTATCGCTGTGTGTTCACAGCGCGACAATCCGAACGTCCAACACACGAACCACCAGGCTCCATATACGGGGTGGGGGGGGGGGGATAAACATTGTGTAACCAAGTTAACTAATTTGGGTAAACAAGTTACTATCATGTTTTTACACACGAAAATTATGGGAGGCCAAATTCACATTCAGTAGCTAATTACGCTTAAGCGTAATCACCTCACAACTCCATTACAATTAACGGTATCATCTAAGGTAAATATTTGTCAAACGTTAGTTAGCATCAGTAATT
Source organism: Siphonodentalium dalli (assembly GCA_032622095.1). NCBI lineage: Eukaryota > Metazoa > Mollusca > Scaphopoda > Gadilida > Siphonodentaliidae > Siphonodentalium > Siphonodentalium dalli. Next base: position 178,702,325 of record CP136065.1, on the reverse strand, counting down.
GGCTGCATCCATTTCAGCTCCAGGGGAGTTTTGAGATATGGAATTTGAATTACGCTTAAGTATGATACAATTTCCATTATGCTTGATCGTAATATTGAATTTCACTTATGCATAATTGGCTTTATGTTTAAGCGTAATGGAAATCTGAATTGTCTTAAGTGCTGTGCTTAAGCATAATGAAATTACGCTTAAGCGTAATGGAATTGCGCTTAAGCATAATGGAATTAAGCTTAAGCATAATAGCATTATGCTTAAGCATAAAGCATCGCTTAATTAAGAGTAGGCTAATTGGCTATTAAATGTGATATTGGCCTCCCAGATAACTAACAAGTTACTAACATGTTTGAACAAATTAGCTAACTTATTTAATTGATTTACTAACTTGACTTACAAATTACTAACTTGTGGCCGTTCTACGTACGCTGTGGTACATTGGGCCAATGTTGTACCAACGTTATATTCCCAACGTTTGGAATATGTTGGGCCAATCAAGGGCCAATACCATCAACCCGACCAATATGTTGCAGCTAGTAAATTTCGTTGGCATGTTCGTTTTGGCCGAACGTTGGGTCAATGTTACAATTCCAATGGTTGGAGGAATACATTGGGCCAACGAAGGGCAAACTCCGTCAACCCAACCAGTTTGCATTAAATTGGCCACAACAACGCTCATTACAATTACAACGGTTCCAACACCGTCAACCCAAGAAATATATATGGTGCAGTAAATTCCGTTGACATGTTCGCGTTGTCCAACGTTGGGTCAACGTCATTATTCCAACGATTAGGAGGATAACTATACTTTGGTCCCACAACGTTCGCGTTCCAAATGCCAACGTTATATTTTCAACTATTGAGACAGCATTAAGATTCGACGAGAATCACCGAATCGATTAAAATTATCTTAATGATTGTCGCGAACTTTTCAATTTACAGTGATTTATGATTAACTTGATTCAGCATTTGATTATCGAAAAATTAAATGTATTTTGAGTCCCGTTGAGAGGAATACATTGGACCAGCCAAAAGGTAACAACGTCAACTCAGTCAATTTGTTGCAGTAAACTATGTTTAAGAACGTTCGCGTTGACCCAATGTTGTGCCAATGTTACAATTTCAACGGTTGGTATGCATACGTTGGGCCAACAATGTCAACCCAACCAATGTGCTGCAGTAAATTCCGTTGGCACGTTCGCGTTGGACCAACGTTATAATTCCAACGGTTGGGAGGAATAGGCCTACGTTGGGCCAACAACGTCAACCCAACCAATGTGCTGCAGTAATTCCGTTGGCACGTTCGCGTTGGACCAACGTTATAATTCCAACGGTTGGGAGGAATACGTTGGGCCAACGAAAGGCCAACAACATTAACCAAACCTATTGACAACGTTGCCGACATTATGCCAACGTTGGCCCAACGTAGTCATGCTATCTGGGACGTATGCTTGCCATGGATGCCATATAGTGTGGTCGTGGTACGCAAAAAAAGGGGTCAACCCAGAAGAAATTGGTATAGAAGCGATCTCGGTGTCATTCAACGCGGGAGAATCTCTGCTACAACATATCCAAAATCCGCTAAAATCCGCTTTGGGCAAAATCCAGGATCCAAGATGGCGTCCAACATGGCCGCCTTTAGTCAAAAGAGATTCTGACTGAGATTAATTCGACATAATGAGAACAAATGTTGCCATATTAATACAAATGTATACATTTTTGCGAAGGTAAATTATTATGCCACATATCTATAGAAAAAATGGAACCCCTCGCCCCAGATGGCTGCCAAAATGGTGGCCTAAACTCGAAAATTTGAAATTTTTGCCTAATATCTTAAAGATCAATTCCTGTTGTTTGATAATGGTTCAGACTGGCGACATTGATTAGTCATATTCATGTTAATTCATCATTGGAGCAATGAAAGATACCATAAATGGGGTCCCAGCCTCATATACACCCTCAAAAATTTGATTTTACAGAACGCGGTATAAAATTCCACAAAAATCGCCATTGGGATTCCAGTCGTATATCAACAAGAAATGGACAGAACTGTACAATGTAAGTTGGGCATACCATTATCTATAATTACTCCAATTCAATGAAACCCAAATTGGCGCTTTGTCTTAAAATGGCTGCCAAAATGGCGGTCAAAATATGGAAAATGGCAGATATTTAGAATGGTCGTCAGAGGGTTAGACCCAGAAGGAATTGGTAAAGAAACGGTTTTGTTGTCATTCGACACGGGAGAATCTCGTGTATAACATATCCAAAATCAGCTAAAATCCGCTTTGGGGAAAATACAATTCAAGATGGCGTCCAACATGGTCGCCAATAATAATGAAAATGGCAAATATGTAGTTATTCACGAAAACCCATTTGACAAAACGCCAATTCGGCACCAATACACATCATTGATTGAAATCAATGTTTTTTGTGGGTATGAGTAGCCAATCACGATTCAAAATGCTAAGATGGCTACCAAAATGGCCACCGAAAATTGTCGAAATTTAAGTTCTGCTCAGAGGAAAGCCGAAACAACACTTCGGTTGTGAGCTAACGATGACAGACCTATTAAACATGTTGCCAATAATCTACTACCACAATCAGTTCAGCCCGAAATGTTCCAACTAAGCAGTATCTACTGCAGGATCCAACACGATGTCCACTTATTACGAGGGACTATCTGGAAATTAATTAAAAAGAAATTAAATTGCTACGAATCTGGATTATTTGAAAATACAGTGTCAACATTTCTACTTATAACGACTATTCGGAACATCAAATATATGGGCATCGGTGGTCTAAGTCCGGAAGCATCAGGCTATAATAGGTTTTCCAGTGCTGGCGAAAGTGAAAAGGACAGGAGGGAAAAGCGAATAATCTGGGGTTTACTTAATTGGTGGGCAAGTTGGTTATCGGAGCTGGGGAGTTTCAAAGTAAAATTATTTTCTTCAATATCAAGAGGAAAAATGAAAATTCGCACGTACATTGTATACCCTTCAAACTTTATGTGACAATTCCGTGTCATGCGATTGTGGGTATATACACGTGGATAGAAACATTCTAGTACATATATAGACGCACCTATATCTTCTACACATTTAGTGAATTTCATCAATGATATGTAGACACAATGTGCGTCACGGCTGGATCTGACCCGTAGGCGTAAAGGTATCAACCATTTAGCTTGATTAACTGGCATTTCAAGGTTGTCATTGGATAGAAATGCCACATGAACATGGTGATTAACAACATGTTTGTCTAAGAAATGTGAACAATGAACATGTTATTTTCCGGATGTTAGACAATCAAACTGCCACATAAGGCGTTCATCCATGCTCATCAGAGCACGAAATATGTGCAAATTAATGACACGAAAACTATTTCATGCGGACGACGTTCTCTAGACCTACATCCAACGTCATTTCCTATTAACTTTTATTGTTTGTACGGACGGTTTCGAGGTTTGAAAATCCCGCTTGTCCAAGAAAACCTCCACATACTTACGGAGTCGATGTGTAAACAATGTATGGGGATAGTTTCTTCATACATATATGTATTTGGCACACGTATTTTCTAGAACATAAGAGATCACCATTTACCGGAGAGTTGATATCTGGGAAGAGATCAGAGTAAAACTACTTTTCTTACATGTCGAAATGGGGAATCCATGGGCTACATTTAGTTCCAGCTTGAAACTTGAAAATGATGGCCGAGCCCGAATAGTTCATATTTCGTCGCATCAGTGCTATAATGTAACCCACATTTTCAACTTTCCGAAAAAATGAAGGTTGAAGTTTTTAGACAACATTTCTCCTAATGTTGACAAAGCATGACGTATTGTTGTATTTATCCCAATGAAAACTGACATTAGCTGTTCATTGAACCACATATTGTTTTCTGTTTATTCCCTCGTTTTCTTTTAAAAAACAATAGCTTTTTTGGAGATATGACATTTTGCGTATGCCAGCGACGATTCGTTTCCGTGCTATAATGAAGTTGTGCTAATAAATGCAGATTAAGCTAAATATGGTGGCAATCGCATGTGTCTATGAACTAAAAAGTGCCTATTCTACACTATGAAAATTCACCCATGTGCATCATCATACAGAAATGTGTGGAACAATCACAAAATTTAAATCACCAAATGATCACGTGACTAACATGGAGATACTGCCATATAGCACACATTTTAGAATTCACAAACACAAAACAGAAGTCACGTGGACAACCTGAAGCGTCCGATTGGCTGCTGTTGGACATACGACCTCATAGCACGACTAATTGTAAAGATAGCTGGAGATACGACATTTGCTTCACTGGTTTGTGCGAATATGGTATCAAATACTCATTTCCCGCCATAATGGATATACGACATTATAGCACTGATGAGTCGAGATTTTGTCAACCCGCGGGAAGCCGCCAAAAGATTGAAAATAAATAGTTTTGATGTATATTAGCCAACTATCAACTGCATCCACCACTCACAACTTCCATTATGTGATAAGCTGGGCAGCGTCTACCATTTTCGTTTTGGAAGCCATATTAGATAAAATTTATTGTTTCTTTTGGTCTATTTGAGATGGAATGTTCACAAATAAAAGAAACGATCAATTATTTTGTAGACAAGATCTGCTCATCCCTAAATATCAAATGTGACCAGAACCCCAAAGTCGATTTTGGTTAAATTTCATACCGCATTCGTTATAACTTATTAGTGAAGGACCGGAGTAAACTATGATATAATCTATTAGAAATGTCATTCCTGTAATGATCATTGAAAGAATATACCCATTGTTTCCCAGTTCAGAGAGCAACAAGTGATAAACAGAAGTGATAGAAAATAGTATTTTTCACATCGGGTGGCCATTTCTGGTACTGATTTTTAAGTTTTTACATAGAGCTAGCATAATGGCATCATAAAGAGGTATACATTCGTATTTATTTAGTCAATTTTATTCATCAACCACTACTTATAATGGATTGAATGACACTGTGATCGATATCCGCCATTTTCCATATTTTGACCGCCATTTTGAGACAAAGCGCCAATTTGGGTTTCATTGAATTGGAGTATTTATAGATATTGGTATGCCCAACTTACATTGTACAGTTCTGTCCATTTCTTGTTGATATATGACTGTAATCACAATGGAGAGTTTTGTGGAATTTTATACCGCGTTCTGTAAAATCGAATTTTTGAGGGTGTAGATGAGTCTGGGACCCCATTTATGGTATCTTTCATTGCTCCAATGATGAATTAACATGAATATGACTAATCAATGTCGCCAGTCTGAACCATTATCAAACAACAGGAATTGATCTTTAAGATATTAGGCAAAAACTTCAAATGTTCGAGTTTAGGCCGCCATTTTGGCGGCCATCTGGGACGATGGGTTCAATTTTTGCCATAAACAGGTGGCACAACATTTTACCTTTGCAAAAATGTATACATTTGTATACATATGACAACATTTGTTCTCACTGTTATCGAATTAATCTCAGTCAGAGTATCTTTTGACTAACGGCAGCCATGTTGGACGCCATCTTGGATCCTGAATTTTGCCCAAAGCGGATTTTAGCGGATTTTGGATATGTTATACACGAGATTCTCCCGCGTCGAATGACACCGAAACCGCTTCTATACCAATTTCTTCCGGGTCGAACCCTCTGACGACCACACTAATATGGTTGAGCAACGTTCCAGTTTAGAGCGGACATATGTTTTATAGGCTAGTTCTTTTGTTTTATGGTTATTTGTCCTGATGTTTCTGATGAATCTTAATGAGACATTGGCTTTGTTTGTGATATTATTTATGCGAGTTTGGTATCTTTAGAGATGGTTATTCCTAGATAGTTGGCCTTTTCTGTGCAATTTAGTTTGTGATATTGGAGGTAGTAGTCATGGATTATGGGTTCCTTTTTCCTATATGTGGATTATTTCACATTTGTCGGTATTGAATGCCATTTGCCACTCATCTTCCCACTTTTCGAGTTTGAGAAGGTCTTGTTGGATAGTATTGCAGTCTGAGGGTCAGTAAAAAGAGAGGGTGGGAGGTCGTTTATGTAGATAGAAAGAGACAGGGCCCAAGGACAGAGAATTGTGGAACCACAGAAAGAACGGGACGAGCAGACGATTCTTGGCCAATGACAACAACTTTATGTGATCTGTTAGATAGAAAGTCTTGAATCCAGTTTACAGCTGTGTTATTTATGCCGATTCGCCTGAGTTTTAGGATTAGCCGCTGATGGTCAACTTTGTCCATAACTGCGACATCGGTCTGCTTGCCTTTGGTCATATTTTCGAACATTTCTTGTGTGAAAGCAATGAGCTGGTTGTCACAAGTTTTGAGCGGAAGCCATGTTGGTTGGATACTAGAAGCTGATTTGAGTCAATGATGTGTTCGAGCCGCTTGCTCAGGATACAGGTCAGGTTTAGATTTGGAGCCTTTTTGAAAATAGGAGAGACTAAGGCAATGACAGGGGCTATTTCTTTGTGGACCATTTTCAGGAAGTGAGGAGAGATACTATCCACCCCAAAGGCTTTGAGCTTCGTCAGCATTTTTGAGACATAATTGAACAATCTAGTATTCAAGTACAATGTGTCTAGTAGCCTACATAATCTCAAACGAAAGATTGTGCATAGCAAAATACAAAATATTTACAGAAGAAAACAACTTCAACCACTGAAGATTTCTGTCAAGTGGGCATTGAGCAGTGTATTAATACCAAATTGGCTGAACAGAAAAGGCCCCAAAATTGGGTGTAAACATTTGTTTACTTTTTCGCAATAATGTTACATAGACCCTAAATAGAAAAATAGTAAACGGATTAGGTTGGATGCCCTGTTTTTATTTATTGATCAGTTATTCAAATGCGATAGTGTTTTATATTAATAATATTATTAGGAATTAAAACTAATTTTTGACAAGAATTTGTTGTGATTCACTAAATGCCTTTGTGTTCAAGGCACGTGCGGCCTTAATTGTCGAAAATACCGTTGTTCCAAACACCGTAAACATTAAAACGCATACAGTTCCGTTCATATATACCATGACCATCGCGTAAACAGCATGTTATCATAAAGACCTACTATATTTTACCTAAGCAAGAGTTTGATTGTGTTACAGAAGACAGTACAATGCTACTGGCTAACCACACACAAATGGCATAAACGCTCTTTATTAGTTCCATATCAGGTATTCACCAACAAAGAACGCTCTTTATGTATACCATCATAATATAAACAAACACCATAAAAGTTACTTTTTATGCTTTTGTTTACATAACAATGGTCAAACATATGACCATAACATACTGTTTATGCGATATTTCTTATTTGCATACGGACAAAGTCTATCTACATTTTGATGTTCTTTCTGTTTGTGGCGGTTTTTGACGGGTGGAGATATTTTCACAGGATACCCACCGTCAAGGCCAACCGTGTCTTTAACTCATTTCTGTGAAGCTATTTTTGTCTGAAAACGCCAATTTTCTCTTGATTTGAATGTCTATTTTGAACCTTATGTCTCGACACTACACTCAGTGTTTTTTAATCCTTTTGCTCCTATCAGAACAACCCACAGAAGAAACAAGTGAGAGCAATATATCGGAGATATGATATTGAAAACATAAATGATGTGATGGGTAAAAAGATGAGTTAGAAGAGCTGTAACGACTTGTGGACTCTCGCTTACAACTTTAATGGATAGAATTGACGGACGCGTTTTGGACATTAAAAGCTCTGGTCCAGAGAGTTTCCTAGGTCGTAGCGAGGAAGATAGTTTAGTGCAACATATCATATATATATGGCTGAGCTAGGTTATGGATACTCAAGCAGGGATATGAGGAAGAACGCGGCAGAAATGCCAACATTCTTATGAAAGCCTTAAAAAAAACGACACCATGAGCGAGAATACTTAAGAAATTTTCTTCAATGGTGGCCAAACCTTAAGGCAGTCAAACGAAGGAAGCTATCAATGTCAAGAACACTGACATCACCACAGGTTAAGTTATTGAAAGATATTTTAAAAATCTGGAGAAATTTTTCAAGGACAATGATTTGTTAATAAACCACAGCTTATTTACAACGTTGATGAGACTGGTGTGATGGTAGATCATACACCTCCCAAGATTATTTGTGAGAGAGGCCATGCAGTAAACACCATAGTTAGCAATCGAGGAGCCAACACTACTGTATCATCTGTGGAAATGCACTGGGAACAGTATTACCACCACACTTTGTGTTTGCTAGGAAACGGAAGAATGCAGATCTGTTTAAGGACTGTCTCCCAGGTATTCATTATGCATCAATTACATTAAAACATTTCATGAATATGATAACAAAGTTGTTTCTTTAGATAAGAATGATATACGTTTTCTTACACAATATTATTGTTATTATAAAATAATTTCACCATACTATAATTTTGTCATATTTATCAGTTGTTAAATTCAATAAAGATAAATTCTCTTCAAGTTCCAGGTCAAATGGTGCCATATCACATTTTTTCTCTCCAAACACAGTACTTAAAGGCACGCGATGCCTTAGTTGTCGAAAATATTCATATTTGTTCCAACCACCGTAAACAGAAAAACATTAAAACGCATACAGTTTCGTTCATATATACCATGACCATCACGCAGGGTTCGCACAGGTGCTAATAGTCATTAAAATTGCTTGAATTTGATTTTCTATTTTCAAGGCCCTTAAAACTGCTTAAATTCTCACCCTAATACCACTCAGGTCATTAAAAGTGCTTAAATTCTGGTATAAGACCGGGCCTGGGGAATAAACAACAAGGCATGGGCGGTCTTATACCTAGAAAACTGTTAAAATCGCCGATATGATCGTAAAAATCGAACGGAACATTACGGCGGAAGTAAGGGAGACATCGCGTAATCGCTAAAAATAGCATCGTTTCCGATACGTACGATTTTTCAATAGTACGAAACTGTGTGCTCTCCGCAAAGCATATGTAAGCTTCGCTCTGATTGGAGGGAAAATTTACACCAGCCAATCATGTAAGTTAATAGAAAATTTAACCGGCTGAACAAATAAATATGACGGGAAAGTGCAAGTTCAATGTCGAATGGTGTAAACAAACAAAGTATAAGCAGTGGTTGTCGCCCGATCAAGACATTCATTCGGCAAAATGCGTAATATGCGCGAAAACGTTCACAATAGCCGGTATGGGCGAGGCGGCCCTGAAAAGCCACATTTTGTCGAAAAGACACATCGACCGGAGTCAAAAGTCGAATGACATTTCGGTGTTTATGAACAATGCGACGAATGCCAGGCCCACAAACTCCACATCGACATCAGTTTCATCCACATCCAGAGGCCCAACAGTGACACCATTTATGTATAAGTATCTTATGCGCCACAGGCGCCCCTCGATGATTAGAGTATAACGGTAAGTACCCACCCACCACCCCATCCCACCACCCATATTATCGTATGCGCCGCAGGCGCCCCCATAAAGGCTACTGCCCACATAAATAATATGTATAAGTATCTTATGCGCCACATGCGCCCCTCGATGATTAGAGTATAACGGCAAGTACCCACCCACCACCCCATCCCACCACCCATAGTATCTTATGCGCCGCAGGCGCCCCTATAGAGGCTACTGCCCACATAAATAATATGTATAAATATCTTATGCGCCACAGGCGCCCCTGGATGATTAGAGTATAACGGTAAGTAAAGTCATTAAAAGGTGCTTAAATTTAGTTTTTGGGAACCTGTATGAACCCTGCCATCACGCAAACAGCATGCTATCATAAAGACCTACTCTATTTTACCTAAGCAAGAGCCTGATTGTGTTACAGAAGACAGAACAGTGTTACTGGCTAATCACACACAAATGATATAAACGCTCTTTATTAGTTTCATATAAGGAATTCAGCAACAAAGAACGCTCTTTATGTTTACCATCATAATATAAACAAACACCAGGAAAGTAACTTTTTATGCTTTTGTTTACATAACAATGGTTAAACATATTACACTAACATACTGGTTATGTGATAGTTCGTATTTGTATACGAACAAAGTCTGTCTACATTTTAATATTCTTTCTGTTTGTGGTGGTTTTTGACAGGTGGAAATATTTTCACAGCATACCCGCCCGCCAACCATACCTTTAACCATTAATTGAACAGATGACATCATAACATATAAAAGCATGGAAATTATCGAATTTAAATATTGGAAATGGAAGCAAGTTTTTTTTCCACTCCGAAACACAATACCATATGATGGTCAACACTGGTGCTCAACTGCTCCTATGAGATCACTTCTTAGCAGTTTTATGTGCCATTTCGTTTCGATTAGGTTCCGCAGCGATTCCGATTTTTTTTATTGTTTTTTAGAAGTTGAAAAGATCGGCAAAGTGATAATAATGGCGAAAATGTGAGTTCCCGACCACTCAACCAATCGTTGGAAACCCCGTAATGAAATTGCCATGTGGATAGATGGTTTATGATTACCTTTATACGTTATTTCTGACATTTAACTGTATTTCCATGTCAATCCAATGGGGAACTATCGAGTCATTTTGCTTCCGAACCATTCAGTATAATAAATTGAAACTGTCGGAAAATCTTCCTCAGGTAGCCCTAATTGTACATACATACAAACAGCATTATCTCTTGTTCGCTTCCTTGTATAAAATGGCCTGTAAATTCACTCCAAAATGTTCCATTTCTTAGACGACTTTCGGTTTCTGATCACTTCTTAGTGGTTCCATTTCTCAGCTGATTCACAAACTATCTATTGCTATTCTACAGCCCAATTCGTGTCACATTATTAAGGCGCTAGTTACTTTGTATGATTTCCTACGACTACTAGGATCTTCAGCAATATCCCACGTTACATTTGATACATATATGAGCCGATATTCCCGGTCTAGTTGACAATTAAATTGCGATTACATATGTGATGGTTATGCATATTAACCGGTAATGAGGACACTTGCAATTTTTTTTTATATAATTCGCTTATAATGGACGTATAATGTAGTGAAATCAATCTTGCATCGTGTCGTTTATTTATAGATTCATGCATAGTTATATGATGATCAAACTAAAGGTACGACATCTACATGTCAATATTAACATCCATGACAAATTTCATGATGATCAGACGAACAGTACATGTAGCCCGTGCTAATGCATTGAATTTTGAAATCAAAGATGACCGCTGGCGGCCATGTTTTTTGTCTGAATAACCCCAAAATGACTCATTCCCATCTACATTTCATTATTAACATCCATGACAATTTTTATGATGATCAGACTAAAGGTACGACCTGTAGCCCTTGCTAAAGGATTTAGTCATACAAAGAGTAAAATCCAAGATGGCTGCTGGTGGTGGTCATGTTTTTTGGCCGAATGACCCCAAAATGACTCGTTCCCATCTACATGTAAATATTAACATCCATGACAAATTCTATGATGATCAGACTAAAGGTACGACCTGTAGCCCGGGCTAAAGGATTTAGTCATACAAAGAGTAAAATCCAAGATGGATGCTGGCGGCCATGTTTTTAGGCCGAATGACCCCAAAATTACTCGTTCTCATCTACTTGTCAATATTAACATCCATGACAAATTTCATGATGATCAGACGAACAGTACGACATGTAGCCGGTGCTAATGGATTGAATTTTGAAATCAAAGATGGCCGCTGGCGGCCATATTTTTTGTATGAATGACCCCAAAATGACTCATTCCCATCTACATGTCATTATTAACAGCCATGACAAATGTTATGATGATCAGACTAAAGGTACGACCTGTAGCCCGTGCTAAAGGATCTAGTCATACAAAGAGTAAAATCCAAGATGGCTGCTGGCAGCCATGTTTTTTGGCCGAATGAACTAAAAATGACTCGTTCCCATGTTAACAGCCATGACAAATGTTATGATGATCAGACTAAAGGTACGACCTGTAACCCGTGCTAAAGGATTTAGTCATGAAATCACTAAGACGCGGATCGTACCTGATTTCCAGAACTAAGATGTGGAACCATGGATACTAAGAAGTGAAACCCACGTGTTAGCCCGAAAATTGGCTATATATCATATATCCTTGTAACATCTGACAACATAACACCCATCAATCATTACTTGACGTTCTTGTGTAGTATTATTTCACCTGGTGTGGTCGCGAAACTATTTTATCTTAGAAAAAATAACGATTTTGTCAGTCAACTGCGTAAAATGGTGTGAATTTTTGGTGATCAATGTTTCTTTTAGTGTAAACAAATATATTTGTCATACCAATTCCAGTACATTAGCGTTTAGTGTTAACCATAGCTAATAACTGCAAACGGCAGCCGGTCAAATTGTGATAAAACTTACCGTTTTTTGGACAACACCCTCCATTTTTCTCAAAATTCGACTATGACTGTCAACAAACATCAGCTAAGAAATGTCACATAAAACTGCTAAGAAGTGATCTCATAGGAGCAGTTGAGCACCAGTGGTCAATGGAATAATATTCAAGAAGTGGCTAGAGGAGCACTTCTTTAAATATCTTCAATATCTTCAATGCAGAGAAGATCCTTCTGCTCTATGATGGCGGTTGTCCCACGTTACGCAGCCTATAATTGACTGGACGGAAGGACATAATGTAATACTGTTTGTATTGCCAGCACACACAAGCCACTTGCAGCCACTCGATGTGGCATGTTTTGGCTCTCTGAAGGGAAAATACAATGCTGAATGTCACCAATACATGAGGGAAAATCCAGAAATACGACGTATGTCGCATGATATGCCACACACACTCTAGATGGCTTTCAACACCAAATCTAATAGTTGCATTCAAGAAAACGGGCATATATCCACTCAACAGGGATAAAATCGACAATAGACATTTAATCCCCGCATGGGCCAGGAACGACAACCTGGGTCATCAGCAGCTGATCAGAACCTTCATGAGATGGACCTGAACTAACAGTAAAAAAAATCATGCAGAGTTAAATTTATGAGGTAAAATTGTTAATTTGTTCAATTATAATTTGTCACAAGCATGTGAATTCAAAACTTTCTTATATCCATAATTGGCTTAATTACTATAGATCTATATTCTTTGGTACACTATCCAAATTATATCAATCTCAGGCTAATATATATCTATCTATAATGCAAGAATAACCTTGACAGTTCTGATGTGCTCTTAAAATTTACAATTCTAGAAAAGGATTGAACCATCTGGTGGTAATGTAGTAACGTCTGAAGATCATGCTCCGGCAACAACATGATGCTTCTCAGGTGACAGTTCAGCTCGATGTCCATCGTGCGCGCTGGCCAGTCGCCCATCGATATGCATATTCCCGATGATGCATCTGAATCAGACTCAGACTATGATAATATTGATGATGATGATGATGAACAATTGTGTTGGCAGAACCTCCCATGAATAATGACTCCTTTGAGACACAAATTTTTAAATGGGCTCGATGTATTAAAAGCAACCACTGACACATCTTGCATATTGCTCTACAATCACATTTACAAGAAGGGTTCTTGTGCCAGCATTGTGAAAAATGAGAAATTTAGAGTATCAAATGCATACGCGTATATAACCATAAAATCAGTATCACCATGACACATGAATTACTGAAATGCATTAAAATTTCCTGAGTCAATCTCTGTTCAGAGTTCTCAATTACGTCACCATTAACCAAGATCCAAGGTATTAAATATCTAGTGAAAGTAAATGATTTAATGCTCATAATTCAATATTTATTCAAAAATTCAAAAGCGAATAATAGTATGTGTATTTTGGAGCACAAACCGCCATGAGGCTTTCAATACAACTTGGAAATAAGAAATTAAAACAGCAGCCACTATAGAACAGTACAAAAGCAGAAACTCAATACATACATGTTATCGCTGCAGTGAATTGATCTGGGCGAAGTATCACGTCGAGTTGAAGAGGTCAGATCGCTGGAACAAACGAACCGCCGCAGGCGTCGAGTTTGATCCAGCGATCTGACCTCTTCAATGAGACGTGATGCGAAGCCTAGATCAATTCACTGCAGCGATAACAGGTTTATTATATGACACGCCTTTTTATTTAAATAACACTAATTCTGATGCCATGATTTATGAAATGGAACCCATGTAGGCCACAGTGACTGGGAAACAAGAATAAACAAGGAACTATTTTGTTTCGGGGGAAATCCCCTAGATGTGCGCATGAATACACATAACAAAGTTTGTGAAATAACGGTAACAATTCCAACGTTCGAAATGGCAAGATTGTTATTCAGAATCGATGTCTATGACACGAATTCTGCGTCTCTTCTGTGGAATTGGGCATCCATAGTAATTGTTGACCGAAATCTCACAGTTCTGTATGGCACAGTCGAATGTTCCACGGAACGCATGTTTATCTAGTGGTTCACTTGTTGGTTCACACGGATTTCACGAAATGGAGAACTTTGAGTTTGAGTAGAAGGAACTGCACATGGATTATTCACTGCAGGAGCACTCGATACCGGAGGTACAGATAGACTGGCGGGTCTACTCAGGATATTGATCATGGTGTGTTGCATTTCATTAGATGCTACTGCATAATTGTTTATACTTTGCACATTTCGGTGCCCAGTCAATTGTTGTATTGGTGTCGGCTGAACCCAAGCATGCAACAAGTTGGTACATGTCGACTTTCTGGCACTGTGGTTAGTTTTCCGTCCAGGCAGTTCAGCTTTTCCGGCCATATTTCTCATTATTTTCCGCAGGGAAATCTCTCCTAATGCTTGGTCCTTATACCAGAACACCGACTCTGGACGCCGCATACAGTTTATCACAAGATAAAATGGACTTTCGTCCTGAAACATTTTAGATGGTCGGTGGCTTTTGAATTCAATGTACGCTCGAATTGGGCAATTTTCTGGATCATTCTCAAGCTCAAACTGCTTCGGCCTAAACGCTCTTTGATCATTTGTGGCTCCTGTTCTTGTTTCTCTTTCTGTGAATTCGAGATATCTTGTCCTGTTTTCATCTCTTTTCAGTTTTATATCGCCCCACCGAAGCTTCTGGTTTTCCAACTACCACGTAATCCGAACAACTTCGTGTTTTGTAACCACATTTTATTTTGCAATTGCCAATACAACCATTGTCCTGTAAAATTTGTTCCGCGCGCTCAGACAGTGGTTCCGCTGCATTTGGTTTTGCGCCAAGGCCCTTCTGCTTCAGCTCCTTCCGTTTTGAAGACAAGGTAGGGTAAGGTATCACTATCAGTCACAGTAGGTGCAGGTAGGTTGCCAATGGTGGTACTACTATTACTAGTAGTAGATGTGGTAGCATTGGAAACTTCTCTGTAACTGTTAGTGCTGACTATTGGACTTATCGGCTGCTGAATTGCTGAGAGTGAAAATCCGTTCAATGAGAAAATCGAGTCTGTGTCATCTGAACCCAAACCTGTTCCATTGAGCTCACTTGGTGATGCTACATCAAAGTCAAACTGACCATAATCACGCAGAAATAACTTTCCTATATCAAATTCATCCGAGATATCTATTTGTTACACTTCAATTAATTATTTATAGTACAACCTTAATATAGCGATAACCCGAACCAGCTGTTGCTAGCAGACGAAACTATCAACAAATTGTTGTTCCATATTAATCAAATCGAGTACACCCAGTTCCGAACGCTCCGTGTAAAAAAAGAGTTTAATTTACGCATGCGCGATTGGTCGGAAGTCATTCGAAAACCTTTTTTGCGTTGGGCAGTATAGTCGAACACACCGCATAATAAATAGTCCGTGTTTTTACTGACATGCGCAATATGCGAGATAGAGGAGGGTGGTATGACATCGGACCAAACTGTAGGTGTTCCGATGGTCGAGAAATAGTCGCTTTACTCTAGTGGTATTGGGGGAAGAAAAACGATAGTCATATAATAAAAAGCTAAATTGTTTTTTTGTGTGTTGTAACCTGAGGTCTGGAAACCTGTATAATGTATAAAAAAACATCTGATTTAGATACCAATTATATTTGAATAACTGTAGCACTGAACTGATATCAAAGGTGTTGACAAAGTTATTAACGCAACAGAATTCAATAGTTATTTTGATGTCCTTTACCCTATCGAAAATGGGTCGCATACTTCCTGTTGATTCCAGTGGTCGTTTGGTGAGCTGATGCACCTTTTCTTGATACTTTTCTTCACATATATGACAAAAACTAATGTCAGTTTACATACAAATGAAAAACAGTTGAAAAATAACATTTTATTTGACTTGGTGAAGTTGGTGTTTTTAACCGTTAAGTTATGGGAAACTGGACGACCCATCATAGAGAAAGTAACGGTGTTGCTTCCATGTAGAATCGTTATCACAACAGCCAATCAGATTCACTCTTAGAGCGGACTGTCGTTCAATCGGTAATTATGATCTATTGAAATTGAGTAGTCTGGCTTCCCTGAATTCAGTTATCCATTCCATTTCGCCTCTTCCAGTTCTCCAAAAACTTCCTTCTACGTCTATGAACGAAGAAAACTATTGCTGGAGTGTAATCATTATTATATATCACAAAATTTGAATTTCATTTGAATTCCGTGCAGTTCTTCGACATTGGAGATTAAACTTTAACATCATTTCCCAATTGCCTTTTCAAGCCGGGACACGATATTATACGTGGCAGCAACAAAACTAGTAAAATGACATCAACAACACTCTACAGTCTGCCCTAGCAAATAGCCGTGTGTTCAGTGTCGCACCATATACGTGGAACGCACTGGATCGTAATTTTCGCGCGAACGGCTGATATGACGACTTCAAAAAGCAACTGAAAACATTCTTATTCCAAGAAACATTCAAAGACTTGAAATTACAACCGAAAAAGAAGTCCCATGAGCACGTTAGCGAGTAACCTTGGTCAGCATGGGTTTGTCTCCAGGCTATGCCAGGTAAAAGCTAACGTCATACACATCAACCACGAAAAAACACCAGCTGAACTTAACTCGCGTACATATGTGTTTGATAACTGTTTGTATTTTAACTTAAAATACCAAAACAAATACTAATGCAAATACTCCTTGTTGACAATATTCTACCTTTTATACTATTTATTTGGATCACTATTTAAGCACCTTAGTTTCATCACAATTTTCGATTCAATTTTAATAGTTTCCCATTCGCCACTTTACACACCCCTTTTGCACTGTAAATTTGTGCATGTTATCCCAACTTACTAGTAACTTTAAAATAATTTTTCGATTTGGGATTTTGTCTTATGCGCTTCTGATTTTTTTTATAACGTCTCACTCATAGCTCTACTGCTTGGCTGATGTTCATATGTATTATGTTTGCAATTGTATTTGATGTTTAACATGTCAAGCGTTTTAGAGCACTTCAGAGGATTTTGCGCTATACTAAACTGTTATTTATAAGTTTGTTAATATAGGGGCATTGCTCCTGTCATACCCGACACCAGTAATCTTCAACATCTTCATTCTTAAACCTATGCTCGATTCGCTACCTGATGAAATACCCGAGATCAGCTGGTATCATCTCTAGATCCTTGCTGTCATCGTGCAAATAAAATTAGATTAGCGATTATCACCATCAACGATTATGGTGCAAGTGTAGGTACCATTACCACAAACCTTCACCCTCCTCACAAGACCTGCTGGCCATACCATCTCGCCACTCAGCTGCCTTCGGTGTTTCACCCTCACGTCAACCAAATCTTATGGATCATCGACTTTTGTAGCCTGAGATCCGCTATCCTTGCTTTAAAGAAACGGGCGGCGTTGGTGGTGGGTATGCTGTTAAAATATTCACCTCCGCCAAAAACCGCTATAAACAGAAAGAATAGTAACATAGACAGACTTCGGTCTTATACCAATCAGAAATATGACATAAAGTATGTCATTGTCATCCCCGTATGGGCCCGGTGTAGAATAGGCCTACCTCCCACTGCGAGGGGTAAAAATCCCCTAATGTGGCACCCTGTTTGCCGTGGGGTGCATCCCATGAGGTGTGGTGTAGGAGTCCTGGATGTACTAGGGCGGTTGTGTCACGTGAGGCATCGACCTGCGGATACGACTTAGCTCATGGTCCTCTTTGGTCCTACATCTCTTCAAGACAGGTGGTTGAGTTGACCCGGCTCAATCAATAGGCTAGTCACGCCTCTCAGTCACGTGTTTCAGATTAATTTTGTTATATGTTGTAATGCTCGTCTGATGTTTGAAGTATTGTTTTCAGTTTTTCCATGTATGATGTTTCTGTTTTGTCCTGTCTCTTTGTGTTCGTCTGATGATTGTTGAATCTTGTATTGTTCATGCATGTCTCACTGTGGAGAGGTACCGGGAGGCTGCTATATGCAGTGGCTAAACGGGTCACCGCTTCAGCTATGTACCAGTCTTCGGCCCGACCAGGATTTGAAGGGTAGTCCACGGCGGCTGCTGGGCTAGTTGTCGATATTTCTTTGTTATCGATAAAACGCTACAAAGCATTGCTGGTCAATTGAAATCTGTCAAACCAATCAGGACTGGGCCAATAAGTGGCTCTCTTGATTGCATGCTCAAAGAAAGTTCAATCGGATGCTCTGCTAGAGTTAACAACAGAGCTGTGTTGCGGGCCCGCGATATAGCTGATTCTTCGGAATCAGATATATTGGCGGAGTTGACACCACAGGGAGTTACAGAAGTCCGTCGATTTACAAAAACTGTTGAATGTATTCGAGTTCCTCTGAATAGTTAGCTCATGACCTTCAATCGGTGCGATCATCCACCGACATTGAAGGTTGGGTACATGCAAATCGATTTACATACCTATGTTCCGAATCCATTACGATGTTTTAAATGCCAGGGTTACGGCCATGGCCAGGAACATTGTAAAAGTAATGAAACCATTTGTGCACGCTGCTCTGTTCCTGGTCATGATTATAAGGATTGTACAAATCCTAAAAAATGTTCGAACTGTCTAGGTTCACATGCTGCAATGGGTCGTTCATATCCCATAAGGGAATATGAATACAAAATACAAAGATGTAAGTCTGAGAAACAATTATCGTACATGGATGCTAAGAAATTAGTTGGTGCCAGACCAACAATTCCTCAAGTCACATACTCGGCTGCCGTTTCTAAGAAAAAGTATGTTAATGCAAGCACTCAGACAGAGAATGAAACAAAACTTGTCAGTATATCACTAGCAACACAAGTTCAAGAGACTGATATTTCTCCTGTTCCTGAACCTGTCTTACAGGCAATGGATACAGCTACTACAGTTTTTACGTTTGCTTCGAAACCAACTAAGGATGTTGATCCAGTCGTTCCAAAACAAAAATCTCCAAGGTCTGTCAAGTCTTTTGACTCTCAGAGGCAGAGGTTGGACTTTGAACATTCAAAGTTTGAAAAGATGCTTCACGAGAAAAAACCGCCTTTGATTGAGTACACTGTTGTATTTTGGGTAAATTCTTGGATATGGGCGAGGGATTACACACGGCCGATCCAGCCCCCTGATTGTCAACT
Organism: Siphonodentalium dalli; assembly: GCA_032622095.1. Lineage (NCBI taxonomy): Eukaryota > Metazoa > Mollusca > Scaphopoda > Gadilida > Siphonodentaliidae > Siphonodentalium > Siphonodentalium dalli. The sequence continues at coordinate 178,682,832 of CP136065.1, read as the reverse complement.
GGACGAACTAATTAAAACTCATGCCAGATTCATCAGATGAGTCTTCCCGGGAGCGAGTATAACTTACTTGACTACTGGAAATATTTTAATATATGTAGGTTTTACGTTTGCTGTTTTCTAAACAGTATTGCTATGTGTTTTGATATTCTGTTTTATATGTGTTTACACAATGGTCAGTTTCTAAATGGTTCTGGCCCCAATCGAGCATTCCCGCTCTGATTTGGGTGTTTTATTTGTATATAATATGTTTCATTTTACTCTAATTCACTGGTATTTCTATTCACAGTTGCTTCACTCGATTTTGATAATCTGTTTCTTCTCGTCGTTATATGGCTTTATTGCTAAAACGACGCTAAACCCCAATCAATCAATCAATGTCATTTGTTTGCTTTGTTATGTAAACAAAAGAAAAAAACGTTACGTTTCCTGGCTTTTGTTTAGATCCGGATTGGTAAACATAAAGAGTATTATTTGTTACTGTTTCCCTGATACGGAAATAATAATAAGCGTTTATGTCATTTTTGTGTGATTAACCAATATAATTGCGCTGTGTTATGTAAACAGAAGCACAACTTCTGTGACACGAGCAGTCTCTTGTTTACGTACATCATCGTTCGTATTGACGACAGTATACCATTTACGCGCTGATTATGTTTGTCATATGAGCAAAACTATATATATTTTAATATTCCTTCTGTTGAAGGCGATTTGAACAAATATGAATATTTCTGCAACGAACGCCGCCCGTGCCTTTAAATATACATGTACCCCTGATGTTGCCGATGATAACTAATATTATACATTATGGGAGCATTATTTCCCATTTATCTGTTATTTAAGCACAAATCATTTGCGCTGGGCATTATATTTAAATATTATTTTCTTATATAAACTAATTAGCAGTTTTTTATTGGTCACGGGGAGGGACCATGACACACCGGACCGAACATGTTTCGGCCCCTGTGTGTGAAAATTTCGAAATATGAACAAGAAAATAGCAAAATTCTAGCACTTAGATTGGAAAATTTCCAACTGATGACAATTCCAATGACAATGTTGTCCAAATGTAGGACAATATTGTTTTCTTAAATTAACAAGCAGTTTTTGACTGGCGACAGGGTAGGGACCAGGACACAAGCTTTCCAAGTGTTTGGACCTGACACCCTCCCCTAAGGTTGGAAAATTTCCTACTGTTGGCCATTTCAGTCCAAAGTTTTGAACAACAGTAGGAAAGTATGCAAATATAGGTCCAAACACAATAAATTCCCCCCCAATAAATTGTTTGAAAATCAAACTATAAAAACATTTTCACCCTATTGTTAGCATGAAATTTCCAACTCATGTTGTGTCAGGTATGAAATTTCCAACTGTTACAAATTTTGACCCAACCCATCCTACATGGGGGGGGGGGTGGTGGGGGAGTATTATTAAAATGCACTCAGGAGTTAAGAGGGTTATCCCGGTGTAAGAAGTGATAATTTAACATATTTTATCTCGGCAATTCTTCTATAAGTGCAAATCGGATTGACCTGAAAAAAAAGAGTGAAGTGGACATGTGGACTCTCTGAAATAGGAATTAGGTGGACTAGTCGAATCAGTCCTCCACAGATATATGGGGCGATAGTCTCATTTGTGCTTAAGCGCAAATAAAAAGATATTTACACAGCGTATAAATTGAATTGCACTTTAAAATGCACATGATCTGCACTTTCAAAGCGCAAATAAGCAGTATATGCACATGCATGTGGTTTGGTCTGGTTCAAGGAGGGGACACATATGGAAATTTAGATGGACCCCCCCCCCGCCTATGCCCTGTATTCACTTCTATTGTATATACTATGCAATAATTTGAAGATAACTCTGCAAGAATTAGGCCGATATAAATAAATTGCTAAATTTACATACTACTTTTTCAGAAAAATGGGGCAGGACAGGGGGGGGGGGGGGGGTCTGGAAAAAATTGCACATATAGGGCCCAAAAAGTTTTTTTCCGACCCCGAGGGACCCACCATCCCATTTTTGGAAAAAAAAATTCCTCCAAAATTTTGGGGACCCACCCCCCTTTCTCATGTTTTTATCAAAATTTCAGAGTTTTTTTTTTGCCGTTCTTCAAAAACTGTTAACTGCCTTACTAATTGGTAAACACAGATCAGAAGAAAAAAAACTGTATTACCATGTGTTTCCTTGTGTTTTCAGTATCTAACAACAATAATAAAGCATTGTGTAGCTACATTATGTCACAAATCGCCCCAGACCCCCATTATAGCCTTAATATATCGAGTGTGTTGTGTCTGACAGAGAACACTGGCCAGTGTAAATAGTGGTAAACAGGTCAGGGGTTCCACAATTATTTGTGCATAACCAAAGAACTCTTTAGTCTTATTCACCAGGGTGCATGGGGTGGGGGAGGGGAATTGTTTTTGGTTAGGTATACACATAGATATATGGTTATTATACCGCCCGATATTAGTCAGCGGTTATATAGTTGACATACCGAGCCGTCCGTCCGTACAAACATTTTGCATTATAACTCAAGAGTCGGTTGTCATATTTTGATGCCCTATGGCATGGTGAAGGACCAGAAATGGGGAACGAATATGCATAGTATCACGGGTTGTGACCATCAATGCCTACCAGAGTTATGGGCCCTGTTCGACTTTATGAAATTCAGTCAGTACAAAGTTTTTGCAATATAAGTTAAAGTGTCGGTTGTCGAATTTTGATGTGGTTTGGTATGGTGATAGATCAGAATGAAGAATTGCATGTCATTTCTCAATGCATCCCATTAATATTTCAGTTCATCTATTTGTAAGTGATAACAGTATACAATTAGTATTTTAGTTTAGACTTGTTGAGCAGTAAAGCTCCAAGGTGAAGTTCGGAAATTTAATGAGAATAGTGTCACATTCAGTTGGGATTATCTGAGCAGTAAACAGTAACGGTCATTCATCATAACCAATTTAGTTTTATTTGGTTAATTGTTGCAAATTAACATTACTTGCAAGATGAGAAATAACCAGAAGGAATGAATTTGATTACATGACAGAACAAGACAGTATTTCAGACATTTGAAATTTATGAGATACCCTTTTCATTTTCATGTTATGCAACAATCAGGTTAATGATATCTAGTCATCATTGAGTATCCACCATGTAGTATCCAATTTGTGATACAGTGTTTTTGTTTTATTACTTTTATTCAAGTAATACAACTGGGTAATATATTAATTTTGTTACTAAATATTTCTTCCGTTGATCATAAGTTTCCTGAAGGCTATTACGGTGGTCCACTGTGAAGTGATCCAGGATCCTGTGAAAGCCAGAATGTTGCTAAATCTGAGGCTAAAGAGTCACTATAGCTGCCTATATAGCCCCATACCAACAAGCATGGTAATAGCATGCTTACAAACAACATTACATGGTCAGTACTTGTAAATTGTTTGAAAAAAACCCATTTTGGAAAAAATTTACAAGCACAATTTTTTCAGCCTCTGGAAAACCCACCCACACGGCCCTATATACGGATGTTTTTGACAAATTTTATATTTTATTCTTCCTAACATATTAAATTTTCATGGACGGTTCTAGATATTGAAGCAGTAACTTAATACATGGCAATTTAGATTATCCAGGTCATTGAAATGTAAATTGATGGTTAAAGTGAAGTGAAACACTGCACGGAGGTGTTCAGAATGAAAAAACCAAGAATCATGCCAAAATAAGTTATTTCCATAAATTAGCTTCAAAATAGGCAGAAAACAGTGTCATTGTTATCAACGAATTACAAGAATTTACTATTTTGTTGGTGGAATCATTTCCATAATGTTTATACCAAATAAATCGTCCCGAATAAAGGATAAATATTTACATTTGTGTGTAGAACAAACTATGTTCTCCAAACGTTTTCAATAACCATATTCGATTGCTACATTATTCCAGTGGAGATATTGTTTGGTTACTAACTGTATGGTCTTTAATCACTGAAGTCAGTCCATAATATGTCATTAAAAGGGTACTGTACTCTAAATCGGGTCATTTATGGGACCCTCTCCTTTTATACTCAAACAGAATGTTATGCCTCCAGGCATAAATTAATTTTCATTATAATTACGATGATTGTATCGTTCATAGTGCTTTTTGCACTAATACATGGCTCAAAGTTATTCATTTATTTAGATATACTATTATAAAAATAACTACTGTGAACAAGATTATTTTCAATTTCTATATTTGATCACCCTACCGGAGTGTTTCACATCACTTTAAAATAACGTAATAAAAATCAGGGGTGGCTATAGGATCCCGGAAGCTACTGTGCTGACTATAGCAGAATTCCTCCAACTGGAGGCTGTAAATTTTAAATGATACCCCTCCCATAGCGATGCCCCTGATAAAACTGGTGAAGTTGATGAATTTCCCTTTTATGGAATTCTAATTGTAAATTTTCTATAAAAAAAACCCTGACAAATTTCATCTCCATTTTGTAGATCCTATTTTCCTGCCAACAGATCAGAAAACTTTTCCCAGATTCTGAGATTCGTTATGTATTTTTGAGTTATGTGTCTTAAATAAATTGTCTTGGGAGCCTCAATTTCTCAGAATAAGCCAATTCTTTTATGGTCAAGTATTTTTAAAACTTGAGAAAAATGAAGGGCTTTTTCGCTGTTTTAGTAAATTTCTCATTAAGATTGTTCTAAAAAAATATTACTTTAAAGATACGGGCGGCGTTGGCGGTAGGTATGCTGTTAATATGATCGTACATTGACACGTAATGGAGCAACCACCAAGTTGATCATTAAGTTCAATATTACAATAATTACAGGATGTTCCGTACAGGGTACTACATGTGCTACACCACTCGGAGAAATGTCTGTCATCACACTAAAATACCATGTTAGAACTTGGATTGATATATTCGTAATCGTATATAGTCACCAATAGCCGAGTTACTACCGTAGTACCTAACATTGCCCATCTAGTGAACTATTCAAACCCAGCATTAAAATCATTGTTATGATCAGTCCCAACATATGACTAAATTTCGAACATCAGATAATAATAGCTGAGAACCTGGTGTGAATTGAACTGGTGGGGTCTCAAGCCTATCTACCCCTGCACGTCAGAACAAAATTATGCCATTAAATGGCATAAGTAGCTTGAGGATGGAAGTGAACCATCATCCCACAGCGAAATCAACCAGGCCAACAGGTCCTCGATGTCTGCAATCACATTACCACAACTACCGGTACAGGTTTAAATTTGTAATGCATTAGTTTTTCATGAATGCAGTAGTAGGCAATGTATGTACATGTAGTGACTATATACGAATACGAATATATCAATCCAAATTCTAACAAGGTATTTTAGTGTGATGACAGACAATTATCCGAGTGGTGTGGCACATGTAGTACCCTGTATATATATCACAGCAGAAGTTTCCTTAGAATTAATGGATGGAAATGGAATGCACCGGACATAGATTACCTATTTACCTTAGTTGAAGGCAATCAATGCAATACATGTAAGCTATGTAGAAAAAGAAATTATTGAATGAAGTGTAGTGAATATGATGCGTCACTTTAATAAGGGGGTACTTGTGGTTGTGGTGGTATGTGGTTTTCAGTTTGCAAACGGGCGACCAGGGAGGAGAAAGTCGATTGACCAGGAAATGCAGGCGGCCATCGACTTTAACCCAGGTGAAAGACTACACTGTGAAAAAATTTCTTGTGTTATCCATCTCCGGTCGTACAAAGATCGAGAGAAACACCAGTAAATACATCGGAACAAGATGTTAAACGCAGTCGAAATGTAATCGCGCGAATGTGAAGCCTGAAGATGCAAACAATTGCTGAAAGCGCTAGCTTAAGAACACATTCACAGTTTGGTTCTCGGATGGATTCTCGGACCATGTTTAACTTCTTCAATCAATATATCTAACTGCACGCATGTTCTCTTTCTTTTTATTCATGTATATCATCTGCGTGCATGACAAGCATGGGAGAGACATACGCAAGATAGATTCTAATGGAGATAGAAAAGCTGTTCACCATAAGTTCGTTATTGATTTCCGAAATACTGAACGCACCAAGTTTAGACATAACAACGGAAACGGAAGTGACGTAACAATGAACTGACAGTAATCTTCAAACAAGGAACATGTCTTGTGTTATCCATCTCCGGTCGTACAAATATCGAGAGAAATAACAGTAAATACATCGGAACAAGATGTTAAACGCGGTCGAAATGTAATCGCGCGAATGTGAAGCCTGAAGATGCAAACAATTGCTGAAAGCGCTAGCTTAAGAACACATTCACAGTTTGGTTCTCGGACCATGTTTAATTTCTTCAATCAATATATCTAACTGCCCACATGTTCACTTTCTTTTTATTCATGTATATCATCTGCGTGCATGACAAGCATATGGGAGAGACATATATCCGAAATACTGAACGCATGTATTGATTGAAGAAATTGAACATGGTCCGAGCCGATTTCGATGAAATTTGGTATGTGGGGATACTTTCGGCCGGGGAGTGGCATGGGCCTATTAATTTCCCTGTGCGACGTGACCTTGAAATCGGGTCATTTCAAGGTCGAACGCCCGAGTATCACGGGATTTCGATGAAATTAGTGTATAGGGATACTTTCGGTCGGAGAGTGTCGTAAGCCTATTCGTTTGCCCGTGCGACGTGTCCTTGAAATCGGGTTAATTCAAGGTCAAATCGCGACTTTCGTAAGCCTATTCGTTTGCCCGTGCGACGTGTCCTTGAAATCGGGTTAATTCAAGGTCAAATCGCGACTTTTTATGGGATTTCGACGAAATTTGATACATAGGGTTACTTTTGTCCACTGATTGTTTTCGACGGGTCAAATTGTGACACCGACCTGACGACCTTCAAAATTATCAATTCAAGGTCAAATCGGGTAAAACCGGATGGATTTCGTCGGGTACTTTTGTCCGGGCAGTGTTTTGGACGGTTCAATCGTGACCCCACCTGTCCTTGACCTTCAAAATGGACAATTCAAGGTCAAATCGCCGAAAAGTAGAGGGGAAACAGCCCGGACGAAGTCGGGTCCACCTGCTAGTATATATATATATATATATATATATATATATATATATATACACAGTTTGAAAATTAAGAAAGGTATCCGTTCATTGTTTTGAATATTTATTACATGTATGTACATACAGCTATACCGGTTTCGGCACATCTTGTCTAATGAAAGTGGCTACACTTCTTGGATTCTGTAAGGCAGTTCATGGTGAATCACAAGATAATTACATTTAATTGAATTAACTTATACGAGGAACCTCATTACATTGTTATGGCTTTGACAGAGAGACGTGCTCAGACATTCTATAAGAAGCATGTGTATTTGCGCTATATTTATGTTGCTTCAAAACAAGATTTTATACTGTGTAAAATTATTGATCATTGATTCGACACATCTTGCCTTTTCAATAGCTTGGCGTCACTGATGAAAGTGGCTACTCTTCTTGGTGTCAATAATAAATGTAAACACAGTGTCCTGGATAATTAACCTCTGTAAATTCCTTGGCGAAAGAGTTAAATATCATATTTCACAATATATATAAAACAGCCGACATGTTGACTAAAATAAATGCACTTTCATTAGAGGCACCACGTTATAGATTTTGATAATCGGTCGTCAATAATCGACTATAAGCGATTAATCATACCTAATATTATTAACATCAGTAGCAGTATTCCGTAATATGGCCTATTGGCTGGTTGATGGTAAACTGCTGTTGCTGGTTGATTGAGGCATTGGCTGATGTATTTTTTACGTTAATAAAGTGCATCATAAACCACCAGTAATGACTAATGAGCACAATGTATTCAATACCAGTAGAAATATACAATGATGTCGCCATAAGTTCAAAGCTGCAGTGCCGCCAATTTGTAGAATATACAACGACCCGAAAAGTAACCATGTTGCATCATCAAATGAACTGGCGACTGTTTGCAGCATATATTAGTAGTATGCATGTTGTCGGAATTTCTTTGATATGCGATCAAAGGTTGTTAACCCCTCGGTTGTAGATTAAACTGTGTAAAACAAACACGGTATTCAATAATACCCAGCCTTTTCCGACGTCCGAAATAAATAAGGCATATTAATTGACGATGGAAATGGTAATCGATTATCGGCTTTATCAACAGTTCATCGATTATACAATTAATCGTGGCACCCCTAGGTTTCATGCGACTCAAAATGCGTCAAGTGGTTCCAGATCAATAAGCCAACTGAGATCACAGTTTACTAGCGCAAATATAAATCACACTTCACTTTACAATGCTGTTGTTGGTAAACGGGTCTCATGCACAAGCATGATTAACTATGTGAAATGGGGGAAATTCCGAGGTTTTATCAGGCCTATAAATAACAAGTCGTCATTCACACCAAACCGATGTAGGACTCATGCGCTGGACGGATATGTAAAAAAAAAATTAACGACCATACCACTAAATGTGCCTCCTATTGCAGTCCGTGACAACATACCAAAGTCACAAAGAAAACTGATTATGTCTGTTATAGAGCTGTACGCGACACGCCTGATTCCAATTAACAGTAAATATGCTGGAATCACACTGCATAAACATATCCAATTTTGAGAGAAAATTAACAATTTGATCCATGATATACTTAACCCGAGTCTGGACATACGTAGATTTAACTAAATATTACTAAAGTGGCATTATTTCCGGCCATCGTGTCATGATAATCCGGCAGTCTGATTGTGGTTAATTTGTATCCAATGACGAAACTTGTTTCATTTGTCAAGTTCGCATAAAAGTTACAGAGGCGGTTTTTCTGTTTTGTTGATAAAAATCTCAATAAAATGATGCTTGCATGAGGCATCCTGCCGGTTGACTTATCGCGACCTGCCGGACTGATATGATTGTCACTATACGATACGTATCACGATACATGAACAACCATACGATACATATCATGATACACAAAAACCATGTTTTGCAAGGATTTTCTACCTAAATAAAAAAAAAAAACACAGTAAATATGTGTTATTTTCATTTTCAATGACCTACTATTGTGATATTTGTGTATCGTGATACACTTCACATGATACGATACGCGTATCGTGTGAAAGCGTATCACAATACATCAAAATGATGATGAATCGTTTTAGCTCTAATATGACTATGAGAAGTTTTTTAAATAGTAAATTTTATAGGCTCTGTCCAAATTTCAAAATATGTAAATAGTGGCCGGATGCTCTGTCCAAATACAAAAATATGTAAATAGTGGCCAGAGGCTATGTCCAAAATTTAAAATATGTAAATAGATGCCCGATCTCTGTTAAAATTTTAAAATGTGTAAATAGTGGCTGGAGGCTATGTCCAAAATTTAAAATATGTAAATAGATGCCCGATCTCTGTTAAAATGTTTAAATGTGTAAATAGTGGCCGGAGGCTATGTCCAAAATTTTAAATATGTAAATAGATGCCCGATCTCTTAAATTTTAAAATGTGTAAATAGTGGCCGGAAGCTATGTCCAAAATTTAAAATATGTAAATAGATGCCAGATCTCTGTTAAAATTTAAAATGTGTAAATAGTGGCCGGAGGCTATGTCCAAAATTTAAAATATGTAAATAGATGCCCGATCTCTTAAATTTTAAAATGTAAATAGTGGCCGGAAGCTATGTCCAAAATTTAAAATATGTAAATAGATGCCAGATCTCTGTTAAAATTTAAAATGTGTAAATAGTGGCCGGAGGCTCTATCCAAATTTTAAGATATGTAAATAGTGGCCAGAGGCCATCCAAATTGAAAAAAATATGCAATTAATGGCCTGGAGGCTATGTAAAAAAATTAAGATATGTAATAGTGGCCAAAGTTTCTGTCCAAATTTTAAGATATGTAAATAGTGGCCGGAGGCTATGTCCAAAATTTAAAGTACAGCCCTTAGTTTGTCTGTTTTTAGTAATTTTATGACTGACAAATTGAAGACACTTCAACTGATTCCATTCATATGGGGCATATGGATCATTCACAACAATATATTGATTGAGTTAAAAACCAGGTTTGTGTTATGGCACTAAGCCTTAGTTTTGAGTTATGGTTTCTTAGTTACCTTACTGGTATTTAAATTCGACCATTATTATTTTGAAAATAGTACGACTCATGAGCTATCTGAACACAATTATTCACATGATGTATGTAAAGCAATAAATCATGGTGAAATCTTCAATGTTGCAATGATTGTAAGACACCACACCTCAGAATTGACTACTCTTGGGCTCCAAATAAAAGTGCAGTCCCAAATAATAGTGCAGTGGGTAAATTCCATTGAAACTTAATAAACATGCAGACCCAAATAATAGTGCAGGGTGAACTCTGAGCAAAACATCAACATTTTAACTGTGGTTAAACAAAGTATTTGTATTGTACTATAGTATGTCAATTATAGGAATTAAGATGGTATGTGTCATGTGGTGTTTTATTCAATATTTAAATGTTCCCATGTATGCCATATACATGTACATGCATAAAGTTATACCGGTAAGCTCAACATTTTGATATCGGAATCATATAGAAATCTTGTGTTGATTTCAATTTTCATTTCAAAATTGCAGACCCAAATAAGCACTGTGCAGGGGGAAATTACCCAAGAAAATAATAAACGTGCATGCATGTTTTATTGGAGCCCAAGAGTACAGCAATCAGCATTGATAAAGCAAATTGTTGAAGCAAGCTGGGCGATGACAAAGGGTTGTCATAGCGGATTGCCAAGGCCAAACAATCTGAATTAAGAGGGTTGTAGACTTTCACATATAGTGCACTAATTACGAGCTTAATGTGCATCAGTAGCCTATGCAGATTTGGTGTAACTTCTCATAATATTTTGTCAGTCTGAAAATATAGAACTTATATTGTTGGTTGTTGGATTAACACATTTTTTATTCTTTTTATTTTTAGGTTTACAGAAACCAGTTGACCAGTCTATCACTACCACTGCAGAGTCTATTCTATAAATCAAATGGATGAGCAGAGCTCTAAAACGTAATTTGAGTATTCAAATATATGCCAAACTTACAAATTTAACATATATACAGGGGATATAAAATATATATAAGATAAAACTGAAACATGGATGAATCCTCAAAACAAACTTCATACTGGACTGTGAGAAGGAAAATAGAAGGGTCAGAAAATGATATTACTGATATTGTTTCTGAGTGGGATAGTCATGATACACAACCACTAGATATGGAAATTTCTAATAATGCCATCGCAGTTGATAATACGGCAGATAATGCTTTTTCTTCTGATAGTAATTTGTCAACTGATTCTGATGCTACAACAGGCATTAATGATGATTTTAATGATTATGTGGATCATTCAAGCATTGATTCAGATAATACAACTCCCAGTGATACTGACACAGAACCTGAACTGAACTTAGATGAGAAACTTGCATGTTGGGCAACACAATTCAAAGTATCTTTGGTTGCTTTGGCGGGGTTGCTCCAAATTTTAAGATTGTTTTTCCCATATCTGCCAAAGGACCCAAGGACACTCTTGAAGACTAGGACTGTTTACAACATTCAAAATATCTGTGGTGGAGAATATCATCACTTTGGTATTTCGTCAGGCCTGACATCTTACATAATGAATCATGCAACTGCAGCTCTGAATTTGAACTCAATATCCTTACAACTTAGTATTGATGGACTTCCACTCGTCAAGAGTACAAACCATCAGTTTTGGCCAATCCTTGCCAGAGTCACAAATTTTGGTGATGGAAAGCCTTTCATTGTTGGAATTTATTATGGTGTTAAAAAACCAGATGATGTCGTATTATATCTGAAGCAATTTAATGATGAATATATACATTTAAAGGATGAAGGCCTTAATGTTGATGGCATGGAATTCTCTATTTTGTGTACATCCATTATATGTGATGTCCCAGCCAAATCATATGAGAAAAATGTTATGCCCTTTTCTGCATATAGCGACTGTGATAAGTGTACCCAAATAGGAGAATGGCAGAACAAAGTAATATATCCTGAAACTAATGCTCCCATAAGAACTGATGTTGAATTTGATGAGTTAGGCTATGGCACATACCACAAAGGTCCATCCCCCTTGTAAGGAACTGGAATTGGAATGATATCAAGCTTTCCTATTGATTACATGCATTTGGTTTGTCTTGGAGTAATCAGGAAGTTGTTACAGTTATGGACAAGTGGCCCTCTAAATTTTAGACTCGGTCCAAATGTTATCAAAGAAATATCGGATAAGTTGTCAGTTTTCAATATGTATTTCCCAACAGATTTTTCCCGGAGACCACGATCACTGGTGCATTTAGATCGCTGGAAAGCAACTGAATTTCGCCAGTTTTTGTTGTATACGGGACCAGTTTCACTTCATAATAAGCTAAATAAAGACATGTTTAATAACTTTATGACCCTATCTATTGCTATGAGGATTTTACTCAGTGATTCACTGAACCAAAGATTGAATCAATATGCTCATGACCTATTGGTCACATTCGTATCAAATTTTGAGGTAATATATGGCAGACAAAACTTGGTTTATAATGTACATGCACTGGTACATTTAGCTGCCGAAGCTGTTAGATTTGGACCTCTGGATAATATTTCTGCATTCCCATTTGAAAGTTTTCTTCAAACTTTGAAACACATGATCCGCAAACCTTAAAATACTCTATCTCAGGTAATTAGAAGAATATCTGAATATCCGGCTGATTTTGTCCAATCAGTCAAATATCCATCTTGCCAACACTCTGAAGGGCCATTGCCCAATGGATTTGTTATAGGTGATTATCAGCAATACCGATTTTTGTACTTGAATAAGATTAAGACCTCTGTCTGTCAAAAGGACCAAAATTTTCTGATTGAGACAAAGTCTGTCAATTATTTAACATCTTAAAGCTAGGCGATGAAATACTTTTGGTTTATCGATATTTCAAGTCGAAGGAAAGTTTTTTTGATAATCCAGTTAAATCTGATTACTTGCAGATATTCAAAGTTAGAGATCTCAATTCAACTTTTCGAATTACAAATGTTTCTGAAGTGCAAGCCAAATGTGTCCTGCTCCCACATCACAATTATTTTATAGCATTGCCTTTTGTTGACACCAATTTATGATGATTTTAGATTGCAATATCTTTTTGTCTCAGTGGTATTTTGAATCGGAGTTCCCTGTATTATGACTCTGGTGATGGACAGAGTGAAAATTCATCAAAACCCTGGTTGACATGTAACTCAGTATTGAGTCAAACTTTCAGAATTACTTACTTTTTTTTCGCATATTGTACTACCTGAATAGCTTACATATTCCATAAAGCTTTATCCATTTCCAACACCTGGATGGGCATATTGTAGGTTTAATAATATGAATAATGGTGTATTTTTACAATTCTGCCTCTACAGTTGGAATGCTTACTAGGATCAGTTAAATGGGAAATTCACTTGTATCTTCCTGAAGCATTAACCAAAATTAGTAGCCCTCAAAGTGGGACTCATTTATGAGTAACACATCCACCAGGGTTTTCATACATGTGTACTCTGTCTTTCCACCTAAATATCATAATAACATGTAACTTATGTTTAATTTTAATTATTTAGTGTACATCAGATGGATGACGGACAGATGCAAAACAGTATGCCCCCCTTTGAATGAAGGGGGGGGGTATACTGTTTTGAAAATGTCCATCAGTCCATCTGATGTTTGTTTGTTCATGTCATAACAATAGTGCTCAGATCTCAAATAAATTTGGTATGGATGTTCACTACTAGTCTAGTGCATTTATAGTCCAGTCCATTTATGGTTTCACCTCAAACTAATTGCAACACAAAGTTTCTAAGTGGGAATAAGTACTATTACCCATTACAAATAACATACTAAAAATCAAAAAGAATCAAGAAAGGCGAAATTGATGAATTTTGTGAAATAAATTTGTCAAAATTTGGTTAAAATTCTCAATTTATGACATTTCAAAAATGTTTATGAAAAACTGATTTCACAGGGTTTTCCATTTATATATCCATTCTGTAGAGTACACAACCATGATTAGGCCTACAGAACAGAAAACCTTTCCCAAATTTTTTGAGTCTTCAAAATTTTTTGTCCTCTCAATCATATGCATAGAGAGAAATAATTGTTTGTGCACAACCCAGAGATGCAATTACTAAAACAACAATAACTCTCTTCATTTTTCTTTAATTTTTAATATACAAGGTCATAAAAATGGTTTTTTTTTTAGAAATTGAGGCTATGAACTTAGATAAACTCCCAACTTTGTAGGCACATAATTTGAAAACTACTCAAAATATCTGGGAATGGTTGTCTGTTCTGTTATCAGGATGATGTACATGTACACTACAAAATGAATATGGAAATGTAAGGCCTTGTGAAATAAAGTTTTTTATAACCATTCTTGAAAAGCCATAAATTTAACAAATTTATTTCACAAAATTCATCAATTTCGCCTTTCTCGATTGTTTTTTATTTTTAGTATGTTGTTTGTAATGGGTCAATGTACTTATTCCTACTGAGAAACTTTGTGTTGCAATTAATTTGATGTGAAACCATAAATGGACTGGATTATACTGTGAAGACATTTAATGGAGTGTTTAATCATTTTGTTCAGGTTTTCCGTTCTAGAGTTATTCATCTTTGTTTATCTGGAAATGTTGACTTTTTCTGCTTGCAGTTTTCATATTCTGCTATTACATTGATATATTTGTGGTGTCTTGGTATCATTGATTCAAATGGTACATATTCCATTATCTACCTGGTAACATCTTGATTGGTACTGGTGCGGAGTGTATAAACTGCCTTGTGGGCTGGGATGGCCATTTTGGAAGTCCCAGTCGCTGGTATCAATCCAGGGACATGTACTTTTTGTCTCAGTGATTGGTTTAGCTGCCATTTTCCGCTTAAAGTTTTCATATACTACTATTATATTGATATATTTGTGGTGTCTTGGTATCATTGATTCAAATGGTACATATTCCATTATCTACCTGGTAACATCTTGATTGGTACTGGTGCGGAGTGTATAAACTGCCTTGTGGGCTGGGATGGCCATTTTGGAAGTCCCAGTCGCTGGTATCAATCCAGGGACATTTGGACATGTACTTTTTGTCTCAGTGATTGGTTTAGCTGCCATTTTCCGCTTGAAGTTTTCACATACTACTATTACATTGATATATTTGTGGTGTCTTGGTATCATTGATTCAAATGGTACATATTCCATTATCTACCTGGTAACATCTTGATTGGTACTGGTGCGGAGTGTATAAACTGCCTTGTGGGCTGGGATGGCCATTTTGGAAGTCCCAGTCGCTGGTATCAATCCAGGAACATTTGGACATGTACTTTTTGTCTCAGTAGTATTTTGACATATATCATCTCCTGCATATTTTATTGTCATGACATTTGTGACATTATCTTGAAACTTGATTATTTTGAGTAAATACTCAGAAGTTCCACTTCTATATGTAGGTCTGTAATTTGGTTACCTCCGCTCAAAGCAACCATTGTGGAAACTCTTTGAATGTGTGCAATTACAATTCTATTTTTTTATGTGAAAATCTGTAATGACCTGCTGAATAATCTGAATCTTGACAGTCTCCACATATTGATTTTAGGCCACACTTTGCAGTGGTAGAATTTGGCGATAACTTGGTGGATGTAGTTCCAATAAAGTGGCTGGTGGGGGTGTCGAAAACTAAATGGCCACCACTTGGATGGTCAGACAGACGGGTAATACAAGCTGTTATTGCACAGGAGGAACCTGATGAAGAATTTGGCACCAGCTCTATAAGAATCCTGACCAAAACTGGTATGTTGAAATTACTGTACAATAATGGGTTACACCAGGGTTTCCGCTAGGGGGCAGGGGTTGGTAGCCATCAATGAGAAAAAATCCAGGTAAAAGTAGCCTGTTTTACTTTTAGCACTGGTTCGAACCCCGTCACAGGGAGGGTGACCGGAATCGGGTATCTGGGCAAGTTTGTCAGTTGCTTTCCGGTGGTCGGTGGTTTCTAAACGCAGTGGAACTATTTCTCGGTGAAATTAAGCCTCTGCATGGTCTTTCCTCCACCCGTAAAATTGACAACGTCGTGTGTGGCCTAGCGGCTAGAACGACGATAAACCCTAACCAACCAAACTAAACATGCTCGTTAATGTTAAAAGACTCACTGTGGAAGACCCAGCAGATATTTCGGATGCATAACGTAATCGGAATATATTAAGGCTGATTACATATCTGGCCGTAGAGTATTCTTTGTGGGCAGTGGTAACATGCCTTGATGCCCGGTGCGGCTACTCCCACATTTCTCTATCGCTCTATTACAAAGTGAACAGTTTATTTTGCGGTATAAAACATGACAGGTATGATTAAAATACTGCTCTTTTGCATAACATAACCGGGTACTAACCGCAACGTAACTAACCAGCCTCAAAGACATAACTTCTAGCGATTTCAGTTCCGATCACTTCATGTTTCAATCTAACAACGCGTTTAGAGTGTGTACACTCACAAGATATAAAATAAATTCACCTTTTAAAATTCCTTAGTACTATTCCAACAAAATTCAGAAGTTTTAAACATCTTTATACCTTTATAGACATGCAGTACCGTATGTCCTGGGGTATGGCAGGAGGGGAAAACTTGGCGACGGGAACGGGGCCGCCAAGGGGACCCCCTGCCGGTATAGCGGAAACCCTGGTTATACTGAACTCATTTTTGAAAAATGAAATAAGTACTGTTAGATAATTGTTGATATCAGTGTTTAGTTTTCAAATTGTCCAGATGGTCAACAGTATATGTAATAGGCTTTAGTTTTATATATCTGACTGTTTTCAAATTTTGTATGTGGATTAGTCTCATGAAAATAACTTGTGAATCTGGGCCCAGTATGAATCTGGGCTACGTCCAATGAATTTTTACCGCAGAACAAAAATTTACCCCACTCCAAATAATACTTAGTCCAACAAAGGTCAACTTTTGTTCTGGGGAACCAGGGAACCTGTTAATTTTGTGTGACAACTTATAAGTTGAAAATACATCAGATGAATTTTGTGTCCGTCATTGAGTGATTGATAAATAGTTAAAATAGACAGTTGGAAGCACCTAGCGATGCTCTTGTTTTAACATAGAGAAGGCTCAACATGTTTTATAATTTTCTGACATTTTAGCAATTTTGAAACAGTGAAAACATCGCAATTTACTTTAAAAAAATTATTTTTACAGTTTCTTATATGAAAGCGCAAAGTAAAGCGAAGCTAGCTTTGGAGACCACTGATTTGAAAACAGACAATGAGCTGCCACTGAAACGAAAGAAAAAGATATTTAATAATATGATAAAATAACAAGTGTTTTATCTGTTATAATTCTTTCACAACAATTTCTTGATTAAGTTTGAAAACCAGGTTTGGTTTTTTTCACCTGCTTTACAAACCTTAGTTTGTCTATTGTTATCCTTTTATGACAGTTAGAGGTACTCAATCCGATCAGAGGGTCCTCATCTCAACAGATTCCAACAACAATCCATCAGAGGGTCCTATGTTACTATTTCTTTGGCTTTGGGGGGTAAACAATATTTTATTCGAGTCGAGGAACACATCAAACAAAGCTCAGAGTTATAAGATATTGATTTTTGAAATTTGTTATTTTCTCGTGATGAGTACTAATAATTGCCATTAACTTTATAATCTGCTTGAGATGTGTACACCAAAACACTATTCAAACAGACAAGGATGGATAACTCTATAATCAAGTGGTAATAATAACGCAATTTTGACTGTGTTCTGGGCCAGAATGAATAGAAATAACGAAACTTCAAATATCGATATCTGATTGGTAGGTTCCTCGACTCGAATCAATTATTTTTTACCCACAAAGCCAAAGAAATAGTAATATAGGACCCTCTGATCAGATTGAGTACCTTTAATGTGACAACTTGTAGTGTTTCTCGGTTGAACAAATTAACTCTTATGGGCAAAAAAAACCTCAATGACAGCCATCTTTGATGCACAACTCCTGTTTTTAGCTCACCTGAGACGAAGTCTCTGGTGGAGCTATAGTCATCACTCCTCATCCGTCGTCTGTCTGTCGATCCATCAACAATTCTTTGAACATCTTCTCTAGATCCTTTGGAACGATTGAGTTCATAATTGGTGTGGATGTTCCCTGGGTGACTCACATTCAGATTTGTTCAAATGAGGTCACTCGGTCAAATAGTTGCTAAGCTAGGTCCATAACTCTTTCCCACCATAGTAAGTCTTAAAACGACTTCTCAAATTCCATCGGGCCAATGGGTTCACATTTGGTATAAAGGTACAAATGGCTTATCTAGCATGGAATGTTCTTGATTGACTGGAATTCAGATTTGTTAAAATTGGGTCACCAGGTCAAGTAAGGGCCAAGCGAAAGACTGTTTCCCTTCATAATAATTCTTAATATGCTTCATTTTACTGATATTTAGTATGAAGGGTTCTTTGGTGTCTGTGATTCAAATTTATTCAGATGGGGTTACCAGGTTAAATAGGGTGGGACCAGGGACATAACTGCATGGGGGGGGGGGCGATTTCTCTGGGGCCATTTTCACGAGGGACCGTCTTCGTATGGGGCCTTCTCCAGATACCGAATAGAATGGTCATTCCATAAATCTAACATCCATATTTACAGGTGAACAAAAAGTATGTGACAAGTGAAAGTTCAACTTCAAGTGAGGAAGAAGCAGAAGATTTAGACTGTGAGTCTATATTTGTGTTAGCTATAGCAGTGTTTGTGTACGATGGAAACATTAGCCAATTAACCCTTTCATGACGTCCATGCATGTTCATTTGGACCTGTGAATATTCCGAGATTCGATGTCGATATCGGGCACCAATTCGAGATCGACACCGAATCGGTCCGCTGAATGACCTGAAATCACAAAAATTGAAGCACAAGTTTGACAAGTTAGCCATAGTATGTAATGTTATGTATGCCATTCCGAATAGACGTGCGTTATGCAAATTATGTGCTTTGGTCCCAACCATTGATGGTGATCATTCGCCACATATATATGAAATCTGTATCACACTATATAAATTGTCTACACAGTGCATGATCCCTAGATACGGAACTCAATTGATTACCTTATGTTTAGAACTTAAGATATCCAATTCACATTATATATGAATAAAATTCAATGTCAGCTGCGGTTCTGCATGACAAAGCATAGATTGGAATGAACAAAAACCTTAGAACAATCGGTCTATTATGTTCTTAATATATGTTATTACGAAGAACTTGCAGCGATTTCACAGTACTGTCTGTTTCCACTGGGAATGTTATTGATACGGATAGATGTAGTTCATCCACCAACATGTATATTTATTCCCCAAAACAGTAACTGTCCGTAATTCATCCGAAATTAACTGCAATCTATTTTCTATCGACCCAATATTTTTTGCCGATCGAGCTAATTACGTATGACGTCATTTACGTTACCTTGACTTATTGGCCGCGTTTTCTACTTATTGGCCAACTTTTTGTTACATATTGGCCGTGATTTTCCACTTATTGGCCGACTTTCGTTACTTATGACGCGGGCAGCATTACTAGTATACGTATAGCTAATTAATAAATTATGTTATGGCCCTTTGTAGACTTAGAATTTTGTAATTTTCTGGTTTCTGGATGATAACTTCAGTTTGTGCGATAATATCTGAACCAACTTTGTGGTATGTGAGTTTATCAGCCCTATATACAGGTCAAGTCCGAATATGGGTTTGCTCCGCCCATTTTTGAGAGAGTTATGGCTCTTTTTCGACTTAGAATCCTGTTAATTTCTGGTTTCCGGATCGTATCTGAATCAAATTTGGTATGATAGTTTATCCACCATTTCAGGGGACACTGGTTGGATTGTTCTGAAATTTAGTATCAGATTTAGGGTCCTCGTTAGTTTTTTCAGAAAAGCTGATGCCCCCAATGAAGCCACTTTTTCGGGGGGTTCTGTGGCCGGACGGCCTTTTATTAGATCTTATAATACCAATTTCTTATTTCTAAAAAGACTGATCCTTATTGTAGATTTACCTACTCCAAAACGTAAAAAGAATCTTCTAGCTATACCAAAGTCAAAAGTCTTGGCCCCACCTCCATGTGTGCCAGTTGTGGCACCTACCAGTAAAGTGTCGGTTACAGGTATGTTGACTACTTTATATACTACAAGCCGATGAGCCCGACGTTGTCCGGGCTATTCAAAAACCAAATTTCAAGTCGATAGCTCTACCCAGCCCGACGTTGTCCGGGCTATTCAAAAACCAAATTTCAAGTCGATAGCTCCACCCGTTTCCGAGATCTGGTCTGCGCGAAGCTGGCTTCGCACGGGCTCGGCGACCCGATAAAATTTGTATCCGGGGCAAGATACATTCACATACCAAATTTCAAGTCGATAGCTCCACCCGTTTCCGAGATCTCGTCTGCGCATGCGCTGCACGGGCGTCGCACGGGCTCGCCAATACGACGACGACCGCCTAGTCAAACTACACACACGTACCAAGTTTCGTCCCGATCGGTCGAGAATCGTAGATTTGTATAAATGACATACAGACAGACAGACAAACAGAGGTCTTCAAAAATATATATGAGATAGAGCCAAAATAAATAAATGATTAAAGTGTTGATTTTCAGATCACTAAATAATCATTCACTGTACTCTAATATATAATATATATCTGATAGGTAATAAATAAAGAGTAAATCAGTTGGTTCTGACATTTACAAGAAATAATCAGAGACTGACAGTCAGGGCTTTAAAAGTGCATATGTCTGCCTGTCATTGTTGTGATAGCTCTGTGTGGAATATTCCATACTGGTCACTGTGTTACTAATAACCGGCACATGCCATGCCTGTGTCACACTTTGGGCTGTTTGTATATAAATGATCCAGATTGGCTATAACTAACACTATAACACACAGTCACACCTCGAGTTTCATCTACACAATACAAGCCCCTTTACTGTAACTTTTTGACAAAATAATTAAGCTACAGTGTCAAAATTTTGGGTTAGGTCGAAGAAACAAAACCAAACCTCTCCAATGATATATAACATCCCAACTTAGTAATTTTATACAAATATAAACAATTGAGTCAAGAATGCCATTTTAAAACAGAAAGTCATATATGTAATTATCGCTTTCACCTCGTTTTTTTCACATGGAAGAGTTAATGTTTGATTCGGATGTATATGTTAATTATACGGAGAGTTAAGGCTCTATTTGCCAATATGTCACCTGAATATATTCATTTTCACATTAAAACTTTTGTTTGTAACAGTTGCAGTCTGTTTGATCTATGTGGCCTGTTTGGTGTTCGGCCAACAAACAAAGTAGTTAATTGAATACTTTCTTCCAATCTCATTGCATTGTTTTAAAATTCTATTTCCAGCTTTTGAAAGAAGAGTGTTAACTCTGCTCGTGGAGTTGAAGGAGGTTACAGCCAATAAGATGAAACTCGACTTCCTTCTTCAACGACAGAAACGCCATGCCACAGCAACAACTCCACAGGTAGATAACAGCAAAAAAGTTCCTCTCCCAATCAAGGCATATGAAGATCTCTGCGAATTAGAGAAACGACTGGGAGAGGATGCTGAACTGGAACAAGGCCTGGTGAGTTTTGGCTTTTTAATTCTGCAATGCTATATTAAATACATGCTCTAATCATTATAATGTATCTAATGTATCTAACTAGTGATGTTTCGATAATGAAAAAGTCCATCGGACCGATTTCCGATAACTGGAGGCACAATCGGCCGATTTCCGATGTTTATATATATATATTGTGCGTATGTTCCCACAATGGACTTATATACACTCATTGACTCCCTACCTCGATAGAGTTTCATAGCCAAATACAACAATCCCACCTCTTTTTAGCACACACAGAGAACGCAAACATTATTGAGAATGCACTTCCCCATCTGCACATTTCGGCGGGGGATACCGCCATCTGCGTCTGCTTGTTATTCATATTATAGTCGGCGTCCAGTCATGACATGAAAATCACATGTTATTCTACTATTAAGTGATATCTAATTTTGATTTTCGTTCAAAATATTAAAGTTGAGTTGATGTCAGCGGCAGAATGTTTGAATTCTGGGTTGGTTATTTGTTTCATATTAAAACAAATCTCAACTTTTAAGAACAATATTGATAAGGATATCCAATTTTCAGCTCTGATTTTTATTTGACCAGTGCTTGTCCCAATCGATATCAATGTCGACATCGGACCCCCGATTCAATTCAAGATTTGTTTCGGTTGCCAAATTTCCGATTCACAGGGCCATACTCTCGACATAAACATGGGATATGTTGCCCACCTCTCGTTATTTCTTACTGGAGGCAGAACATTTAAACTGTACTTGCTTGTGTAAAATTCACACTGGTATTAAAATGATACCAGACTATTATAATAATAGAAAACTAGGGTGGTGTGTCCTGAAAGTGATAAAAAAGAGCCTTCTAGAGATGGGCAGTATTGAATATGTCGTAAAGATCAAAGATGCCCTCGGGCAGCTGCGCCCTTGATGTAACAACATTGTAATAGACTAATACATGTAATACCGACTTGTTACATTGAGTTATCATAATTATCCGATTCTCGTTGCTTACGGTTGACCGGTCATACAATTCATGCATATCATGGCCGCGGTGACAAGGTCACGCATATACGTTGGCAACACATAATAATTTCATGACCGAAAATACGGTATTTTTAGTTTTTATTCGGTTCGGTAAATCGGTATTAAGCTGATACCGATACCGCACGGTAAATACGGAGTACTGCCCATCTTTAGAGCCTTCTTGTCAGAATGTTCAATGACACCATCCATCCTCCCCCTTTGCAGCATTTACAAATTCTTAATTATTTTTTTTCACTTTTTGAATTATTTCAGGTAGTGCAACTTAGTGTTCTCGGTGGGCGGAACGATGAAGCGGTGGTCAGGAACATCATGGCTGCGCTGGTGAGCCATGAATTGGCCAAGAAACTTAATTGGGCTGGGAGGGGAGATAAGAAAAATGGAATTGCAGCTTGTGAAAAGGTTCTGGTGAGAGTAAATGGTAAATTATGATTATTAATTTTTATTCGATTGGCTCAATTTCTAATTTGGGTTTGGTCCACCCAAGGTTGGACAATTTAAATCATTTATTTAAATCAAGATTTAAATGAATGAATTTTATTTTAAACGAGAGGCTAAATTACTATGATTATTGGAATTTATGGGTCACTGGCATATATAAGAGAATATACTGGCGCAGGATCTGTAATGTTGAACCAGCACAGCCTTGGATTAAATGTGAAACAGTGACGGGACATGAAATATTTGGGTTAATAAGAGTCCAATTTAAGTTAAAATAATAGTGTATCAAATTATACCAACAGCACAGCCATCAAGATAAGACCTCATTGCTGTCCCATTAATATCAATTATATAGCAGAGCTGTCAAATAATAACTTTTTATGCTGAACATTGGCTTTGTGTCGAGGGGTGCAAGATATCACCGGTGCACCGGTGTATCGCGAATCGGAGTTCTACGATACACGCACCGGTTCCATAGCCAAAAAATCGCGCATCGCGATACACAATTTTGTTTATCTATTATCCATTATTCGTTCTTTAAAATAGCTATATTCACGCCGGAGAATAAGAATTAAATACAACGGCACGCAAAGAAGCATGATAAAGTCGTTCTACTTCAAAGCGCCGATTAAATAGGTCAGCCACCTGTTCATCGGTCATGCGCGTGGGCGTTGTTGTTTTTGTGTAAAGATTGATATACCATTGTCACCGTTGGCACACAGAAGAGTTCGTTCATAGAAATGATGTCGCCAAAAGGCTCAAAATGTACGTCATGCTAATCATTTGTCTTTCATCGTTGTTGAACTGCATATTAGAGAATTAAATCATTCCCGTTAACTGTCACCGATACCCAATTGACATGAACGTGTCTCATCGCAAGACTCGTAGTAAACTGCGTCAATACAGACAGCGTTCCGAACTTCCGAAATGGTATTTTTGGATTACTCGCCCTGGACTGTATTTAAATGAATTAAACAACAAACATGGTATGTTTTTGTACTTGAAAATCGTGTAATCCCATACGACTTTGGCCTTAAATAAAACATTACAATGAACTGAAGTAGCTGGTATTGAAGGATTAATCAAATTAATGAACTATTATATAACGACTATGATTGAATATATGTTTTTTTTATTCAACCAATTCATGAATTCCATATGAAGGGCTGCATCCAGAAATACTAGGGTATCGTATCTAGATACGTATTGTATCGTGACCCGCATATCGCGATACATATCGTATCGCGACACTGGGCGTACCGTACTCACACCCCTGTATGCTGTCTCTATTAAACCTATCACATTTATAATGACATCAGACCATGTCACCATCTGTATAGTGATATACTCAGCTGTGCAATGATTTTCTAGTCTGCTGTTAATAGCATGTCATGAGTGCTGTTGAAACATTACAAAAAAGATACCATAGCATTCTTTACCTGCACATTGGCATAAGAGACATCAGAAAATGATATAGCCATAGTATTAAATAGGACACTGGCATCACCCATTGCTCATTCTGTATATGATTACCAGAAGAAAAAAAATTGAAATGATGATAAAAAGTCAAGAACTGCAATAACTAACAATGTTTTTGTAAGCTATAACATGAATATGATTACACAATATACAAAATACGATATCAGCTATTACAGCTAGATATTAAACACCTGGTGACATGATTTGACATATTTTGCATATAGCCATATAGCTGGAGCGTTTTATAATTAGTGTGTCAAAATATGTCACCAGATATCTCGCAACATTTGATATTACGTCACAACTGGTAAAGAGTTAATTTTACAGTAATTTGCAACCCTATAGAAACTTCAGGCATACTGCTTTTGCTCCTCCAGCAATGACCTGCTTTGCTTAACATTGTTAATATTGTTTGTAACTACACTCAGATTCAGCACTTTTAACTACACCATTTAAAAAATCAGATTTAAATAAAAATATTGGTTTTTTATATTTCTTTTAAAAAATCACAACCCTGGGTCCACCTATTTTTACCAGTTATTGACATAGAAATTGCCAATTATTTTTGTTTCTGCCCAATTCTGGGTGCTATTTTCATAGACTGAATTTACTGATTATTCTTATATCTAATATTAATAAATTAAGAAATGGATGTTGATTTGCTTGTGTTCCATAGAGTATGGATGCAAGTTGTTCTGACATAGATCCGGACTACAAATCTAAACCTCAGTCACCGAAGGACCCTCCATACCAAACATAAGCTAAATAGGCCGATTGGTTCTTGAGAAGAAATTGAATGTGTGTCACATAGGGAACATCCACATCAAATATGAATCCATTCAGTTTAGGCCAAAACAAAAAACTTCTCTGTTTCCGATAACAATGGGGTAATTTTCCAGACAGGTAGGCAGGGATTTATTTTTAAACCTTTTCAGCCGTAAGTGAAATAATAGTGTAGTTACAGCCCATGGAATATGGTAGATAAATGTGCAATGAAAATAAGCCAAGCATTGGGTAAAAACATGCTGTCCCTTGAATTCATTCACTCTGCAGTGTGATCTCTAGTAGAGATTCTCTACCAATAACTGACTTATTTTTGCTTTCGGGATTGGGGAAAAAACAATAAATATTCACATTGACACTCTAACAGTTGACTATTGAGGTAGGCAAGAAAATCTCAGGCAGGCAGGGTATCGGAAACAAAGAGGTTTTTTTTTTGGCCTTATGGTTCTGAAAAAGAGGTTTAAGAATTGATGACGGATGGATGGACGGACGACGGATGAGGAGTGATGACTATAGCTCCACCTGAGATTAGACTTTGTCTCAGGTGAGCTAAAACTGATGGGAGAATCCATTTATAGTATAGAACAGGTTTTAAATATTATACAGCCCAGAATTGTTCAATTACATTTGTCCCCACATCCGGTTGTAACTAGCAATCTGATTGGCTACAACGCCACGTTTAAATCACTATGTCCCCCGTCACCCTTCACAGCGGGGTATAAGAGAACGTGGCCAAACATCGGGGGTATATGAGCATGTGAAACATCGGGAGTATATGAATGACCCTTGAACTGGCAGTTTCCACCAATCGTGACGTTGCTTTCGCACGCCAAAAACACACTTAAATTAAGGAGACATGGTTATTGTTGTGGGGACAAAATCGTTATCTCCAGCAACATCGTGCGGTACATGGAGATTTAATACCTGGATGTCTCTTTTTGAACCCCTCATCAAAATAGACATCCAGGTATTAAATCTCCATGTACCCCCGATGTTGCCGAAGATAACTAATAATGTAATAATACTTTAACCATATTGTATGCAGGTGCTGTTAGGCAAAACCAGGTTTGTGCCAACCTAACAAATGAAAAGATCAAAGGGATCATTCAAGGATGGTTGCGGTTCGCGAAAGACAGGAATGGTGGGAAGAAGATGAGAGATGGAAAGAACAAAGAAGCATTATGAAAAGTCTAAGTAGATTGAATTGAGGAATAATCCTTCTGCACTTCATTTATGCACTTCAACACTCTGATATTTAAGCACACTGGATTTTTCCAGTGTGATTTAGTGATTTGGTACCAGAGTGCTGGACTGCAAAAGTGAGTGAAGGATTATTCCTTATACCTTAAAGGGGTACTGTACGCTAAATCCAGCCATTTTTGGGACCATCTCCTGTTATACTCAACAGAATATATGCAAAAAATAAATGAATTTGAGCCATAGATTGGTGCAAAATACATTCGTGTGCTGTATGAATGATACAAACAACATGGTAATTATAACGAAAATGAATTTTAGTCCAGGCGATTAGGTTAAAAAAATATCAGAATTGCACCTTTTTTTTTTATAAAAGCATGAAATTTGGTACATAGGTACTTGACACTCAACTGATCATTTTAAGATTGGGAGACAACCTTCTAAGGCCCCCCTTAGCAACGGTTGCTATGCATCTGTTTCGGCCCTAGCAACGGCCAGATATAATGGGAAATATATATTCCCGGGCATAAAACAGGGTTATGAAGGTTCTTGTATGTTTAATTAATTAGAATGAAGCAATTTGAACAAATATTTTGTGTCTAAAGAATGCTTGACAATAATTAGATATCAAAATCACCATAGCAACGGGGTGATAGGGTTACAAAAATCTTTAAAATTCTTACTTCATAGTGTACATGGGAGCTAACTTATCTTAAACAAACAATGTTACCGTGTCACAGTGTTTGCCTTATTGGATAAGAACAAGATTTCTATGGTTATAATTCTTGTTACCACCACATGTCTATTTAACAACAGCGAAGTAAATGACACATAAAGAGCGTTTGGTGATTATTTCCCAGAATAAGAATCTTCTATTTCTGTGAATCGAGGTAACAATATTATATAACGTAAGTTCTATATTCGAGCTGCGTACATAAAATTCACCAGTCTATCTCAAATCGATGTATAGTGTACTACTATATACACTGTGCAGAACAGAAGAAATTTATATACTCATATAGAGCATTTCATTGTCCTATAGATATAATTTTTATTCAAACTATGAGGATTCAAGTATATTTCTTATCGAGTAGATTAATATGTTCCTTGTAAACAAAATGTGATAACCACATACATGTAAAATGAATGTTTGATCAAACTATTTCATTAAAGCGACGGGGGCAGGTCAATGAGTGACTTAGTCGCTAATTACATAAATCGACGCATCAATTATTGGATGTTTCTTCAAAGTATGGTTCTTAAGATCAAGATTCAATTTATTGGGTTATAGGACAGCATTAGGCTATTTAAACATGCAAATCTCATGTTATGTATTTCAGTTTTATGGTTAGTTTCCAAAACTTTAAGTTAACCACACACTACAAGTAGATAATGTCGCCTTAATTAGTTGTTGAATCAGATGTTGTGACAATTTCCTCTGCATGTGCTTAAATCAGTGCACTTCACATTGGCCTTCGAACATTTACAGTCTCCGCAAAGTTTACGACATCGGCACCGTATGAGTTCATTACACGCCTCGCTTGCTTGTGGTTCATCTGTCCAGTTTGGCTGCCATCTCTCTGGGCACTTCCATCCCCATGCACCTGGAGATGGTATTATTTGCACCGCTGTTGTTGCGTTACCACAATAATACCCTGCCACTAATGCAGTTCGCAAAATATATTGCTTTAACGAGGCTTGAGTTGGTGGTAAGCAGGTCATCTGACGCCCTTTCCTTGTGAATAGGTATTTCGAAGCTGTCCCAGGTCTTCCATGCGGTCTTCTTATCGATGTGAGCAAAATGAGACACTGTGTCACATCGCGTGAAGGCATGGAATACGGGGAGGGCAGATGATCTTGTTGGACCTAGGCTGTCGATGATAGAATTAACTGAAATATACCTGAAGTCCTTGCCTGTTCCAAACGCAATCCACATTTCTACATTTCCAATTGACTACCACTGAAACACATAGGATGACAACATCGGTATCGACTGTTCGGACCATGCGTTTTGTATAGCCACGTGAAGCTGCGTCCTTTATGTGCAGCATCATTCGTGTGTCTGCTTCTTCGTGATTACATGGAGCAAGACATCCTGGATCTCGTAGTGGATTGCACATAATTCCATCTTCGTGTGTCACAACAAGTTCACAGTCAGTAATGTTAGACACTAAACGATTGGCGAGTAGTCGAAACAACTGATCTTTGTTGCTGGTGGATTGTAAGACATCGGCCCACTTGTTTGGGAGTTTACCTGGAGCGCTCATTTGATCATGGAGTTTTGCTTGCTGCAACGTGATTTGCGAGTTTGTGTCTTCAAGCTGTTCTCAAAATATCGATCCCAAACTATATCTACTCTGCAGGTGAACCCATACTGTAATTTCACATATGGTAGGATTACTTTCAAGGCATAATCCGTGAATGATGCACCGTCAGATGTTGGTTGCAAAATGTTAACATTGTTGATTCTCACGACTGAAAAATGTGTCTAGATATCCTTCCCTTGTTTGACATGCAATCTATAGTTTGGCAAACAGCGAACACTCACTCTTAAGTAATGAAATTGTGGTTTCCTTCTTTGTGAGTACTTTAACTTCTTTTGGAATAAATATAGTGACAGAGTTTCTTTTAATGGGACTTGATAGAGGAACTTTACATGTCTGTATCCTATTCTTCATGAAGTCTAGATACTGTTCCCTTCCTGTATCCGGCAAGCTAAGCAAACAGTCAACACTACTTTGTTGCATAATATTTCTTGAATGTAGCCGAATTAGGTCCTTGCTTTCTTCTGCAAATGGATTACCAAACGATTCAATGGTGCTCATCAAACTTTTGATGCGAAAGACCTTTGGTGGGAACTTGCATGCTCATGATGATGACCGACAGATGTCTGATTCGTTTGACTGGTCAATGTACATTCAAACTCTGAGATGCACCTCACAGTTTCTGGACTGCACATCGCCCACTTGTTTAGAGCATCAATGTCGTTGGTCAATCCTATTATGCCGCCATCACCTTCCATCGTTCGGTTGTTTTGTTCATGTGCTTGGTCTATTGCCATTGATGAAAATATGTTGCTTGATTTTGTAACTGTAAATTTGCCTGCTCGAAATTCTGCAGCAACTTTAGGATGAGTGATATCTAGATTTCTGATATCTGGGATGTGTACTGGCATCCATCTGGCATACTTGGTATGGTTGAGGGCAAAAAACAACTTACTAAGTTATTGTATGCTCTCTGTATACATCTTGAAGTCAGATGTTCGCAAGGAACGAACAAAGCAAAACACAAGGAGCTGTAAATCTAAGGTGATTTTCCCGAAACGTAATTGTGGATTTGTAGCTGCTTTGTTAGAAGACCATTCATCCAATGTTAATTCGTCATCTTCTGTGTTGTCAGCCAAGTAATCCCTGTATGCTCTCTTCATCAACAAGTAAAGTGTGCAAGCTGTCACGTGATGGGCATTAGCGGTTCTTTTTATGTGGGAAGCAGACAGAAATGATTCGGCAATTCCAGATGATGCGATTGATGCCTGTGTTAATGATTCAACCCAGCCGCTCCCAATCAACCAATGTCCCATTAGTTTGTACTGTTAGTTCAGTATGGAGCCCTCCTAGCAAAATGACACATCTGTCTTCGCCCAAATCCTCACTGAACGCCCATTGGATTTCCTTCATTTTAGCATATAAGGGTTGGTCAACACGTATAACAGTACATTGATCTGGGTTGATGTGGGCCGTTGTCTCTATTATGACTTTTAGGCAATGCTTCAACATCGAAACAGAAGATGCTGCTTGAATAAATGGTGGAATCATTGTATTGATAGATGAGACAGGCTTCGTAGTTCTGTTGACGTGAGAAAGTTTATCAGAATGGAATGCAGCCCATGAAATTCCTGTGTCTAAATTATCATCTAAGGAATTTTCGACATGATCTAGCCATTGGATATCAGCACTCTTATTGGGATGGTATTGGAATTATCATCATGAGATGCTTCCGAAATGCAAAAAGGAACATCAACATCGCCATCTTGCAGGAAAGCTGAGGCAACGGCTGTGTAAGAAACAGGAAGGTTAGAAATCTTTCTGCTCTTTAAAATCACATCCACAGTTGTAGAGAATGGTGAGGTTTCGCCTTGTTCCATCATTTGATCTACACGATTCTGGAATAAGGATATTGCAGTGCCATGGAAAGACGATTTTGATTATTTATACCAAGTTAGGCCCCATTTGGACTATCAAGTTCGGATTTTAATTATTTTTACAACTTTTTCCTCTGGTTGCTATGGGCATTTTTCAATAAAACTAGTGTATAACATTCTTTAGTCATAAATTATTGGTTCAAATTTCTTAATTGCAATTAACAAAACACATAAGAACCTCCATAAACCTGTTTGATCCTGTTTCATAGCCCAGAAATATATATTTCCCATTATAACTATCCGTTGCTAGGGCGAAAACAGATGCATAGCAACCGTTGCTAAGGGGAGGAATTAGAAGTTTTGTCTCCCAATCTTAAAATGATCAGCAAGGTGGCAGGTACCTATGTACCAAATTTCATGCTTTTATCAAAAAAAGTGCAATTTTGGACTTAATCGCCTGGACTATTTATGGCTGGAGTCATAAATTCATTTTCGTTATAATTACCATGTTAATTGTATCATTCATACGGTAAATGAGTATATTTTTGGAGTCATCCATGGCTCAAATTAATTAATTTGTTGCATATATTCTGTTGAGAATAAAAGGAGATGGTCCCAAAAATGGCCGGATTTAGTGCACAGTACCCCTTTAATGTCTAATTATTTATTATGCCAGTCTGATTGACATTTGACAATTACTTGTTAAATACGCCATAGCATCTCATGATACTGCTTCATTTGCTAAAAGAGCAATACATATTGAATACTTGATTCTGTGAATGTGGTATATATTTTTCAGACCATGCCCAATTTGCTCAGTCAGTAAAATGTGTGACAAATAAGAAGAATGGTAGCAATATTGGCTGATTATTGGGATTGAACTCAAATTTTATTAACTGAATTAACATAGCATAGTTAACATAAGTGATGATTAATCGTCAAATGTCAAATGGATTGATGAATCCATCTCTCATTTTTTCCCCATTATTTTGTCAAATAAAAACTGCAACCACCCTTGAATTATAATAGGACTGCACCTATGGATCATGATGATTTCACTGCATCATATATATGCAATCAACGTCATTTTCAATTCATCTTGTACTAAGTATGTACATGTAGTTCGCCATCAGACTCTTCTATATGCCGACAGATGCATCAAAAACGATGTTGATTACTTATAATTACAAATATTAATAAATTAATAGTCGGTGATTGATAATCTTAGTTTTATGAAGACAATATGTGGGTCGACTTGGAATTGCCTAATTTCTTAAATTAACGGTTAAAGTGATGCATGAAATTACACATGTCGTACATATCACAATGTACTTGACATTTAATTGCGAATCACATCTCTCGTTGCAGCCCTACCGTTGATAACCTTAACACATATTTAACAATCAGGATCAAAGCTGTTGATGGAAATTTAAGTATACATTATTGATATGTTCTATGTACACACCTACCATTCGATGTGCCTCCTCTCTGGTTGACAATTAGGCTGCTCCCTGACAGAGAAGGCGCCTCTAGGGACATAATGTTGTTTTTTTTGTGAGGCTGGGGGTATTTAAATAAATAAAAACAGAATGGACAGGTATGTATCAAATAACACATTCACCCTGTTCTGTGAGTATAACCTGACCATACCCATGCTCCCTAACAACAGAAATAGCATACAACTAAGAACCCAAAGTGAGTGAGTATGACTTTTTCACTCACCTGCCCATTTGGATACCACATTTCTTTTATGCCAGTGACACATTAAAAATAAGGATCGTAGTGGAAGATAAATACAACACACCACTCTTGTTTTTCAATAAAGATCATTATAATCAATGGAAAATTACCGATTTCTGATGATATCTAATAATACCCACTTGCTTTGGGAAGCCAATTGTTTTTAGTTGTGCCTGGTTGTGCGCTATTTATGTTGTTAAGGAGCATATGTACGGTCAGTAAAATGAATGTGTTAATGGTTATACATACCTGTCCACTGTTTTTAATTGAATGAAACGCATGCAGCCTCCTGAAAAAAAAACAATGTTCTGGCCATAGAGGCAGCTTTGTCTGCCAGAGAGTGGCCTTGTTAGCCAGAGAGATGGCAACTTGAATGTTAGGTATATTTTGTGACACACAAACTTTATACTTTCATATGAAACTATTATTACCTTGTGTACTTGTAGGTTGTCACCGACAATGAATCATACTCATATTGTGGTGAAAGCTTATCGTTACATTGCTAAATTAGTACAAATCCTATTCTTGCGATGCCACTTTGGTTGCGTTATGCTTGCATCGAGCGAATTCATTAT
The DNA here is from genome assembly GCA_032622095.1 of Siphonodentalium dalli. Classification (NCBI taxonomy): domain Eukaryota; kingdom Metazoa; phylum Mollusca; class Scaphopoda; order Gadilida; family Siphonodentaliidae; genus Siphonodentalium; species Siphonodentalium dalli. The sequence continues at coordinate 178,649,757 of CP136065.1, read as the reverse complement.
AGTCATATTACATTTGTCCTAATTGAGCGTTGACTCAGAAGTCGCATCGCCATCTGAATGGGCATTCAATGTATTAGTTGTGTATGATTTATCCAAAACTTTATCTATTCTTTCACAATTGTTGTCAATACTGAAATAGACCTTTATTATATGCTCAACAATAGATTATAGAAGAAATAGCTAACAGATAATAATCGTTATCCACCGCTAGCTATGAAGATATAGAAAATTACTTTCACATTCACGTCTATGAATTTCTTGAATACCTATTATAAAATTGTGAAATGTTAACCATATATAGTAGCATTAGTATAATTCTATTATGAAATGTTAGATTTTAATGTGACCCGTTTTTATAATGGGCATAAGCACACGTAAAATAAATAGAAAATCTAGTGTTTTTGAGTGGATACTTAAAATTATCTCATTCGTGACCGTGACAAATGTTTATTTTTTGGTTGTGGCAAGCCACTCGCGAAAAAATAGACATTTGTCATGGTCACAAATGAGATAATTTTCGGTATCCACTAAAAAACACCAGATATCCTCTATATATTCTAAAATGATGAAATTAAAATGAATGGCTATCTTTATGTCATTGTGAGTATTGTGTTACTAGATTGACATTGCTAAGTAATCAATTATGTTTCAGATGTCATTTTGAATATAGGAGCATTAATTTTGACACAAAATTAAATAATGTACAATGTATGACTATGTATTCTTTTAGTTCAGTTTCCGGCTATAACCTCAAAATTACATGGCTTAACCTTCCATAACTGGAGCTTCCTGAAAATTTGCGAAAAACCTTTTCCAATGCATATACTCTTATATATTTGAGTCTCCCATAGGGAACCTTGCATATATAAGAGAACACATATTGGTCTAACAATATTTACCTTGACCTTGTAAGCCAATTCATGCTCTTATATATGCAAGGCTTCCTTTTGGGAGCCTCCCATATATAAGAGAATGCACTCGCCCCCGTCATGAAACGGTTAATGCGTTGATAACACATAATTACATCACACTGGTAATTTCTAAAATATATTTCACATTTGAGAAACTATTTCTTCTTGAACCAGTATGCATGAACATTTACTTCTCGTGTGTGAATTGAATACACTGTGAAGTATGGAAATTACTGGTTTCTTAACTAGGACAGGTTGAAAACTCTGTCACATATTTACCAACTTTCAATCTCTGTCGATCTTAGAATAACTTTCAACAGACTGCTTGTGCGATGAGTAATCTGGTCTATTTCGTGGAACTTTCTTGAATCCTCTACTGTCCAAAACCAAGTGATGTGTAATAAAAATAGGACCACAATTTTGTTGAGATTATTTATAAATTACCGCACTCAAGCAGGTTGCACAATTCACTGGAGCCTACTCTCAGGTGCCTAATTATAGTGTCAGCATGATTATTAATTTTGGAGAAAATTCCCAATGATCACCATTATTTGGCATTGAGACATAGAGTGAAATTGCCATCACTATTATGAATTTCAGCCTAAATCACCACCCATCACTATTATTAGGCCATCACGATTATTAGGCACCTAAGAGTAGTGGCTCTCATGGTATCTTTGATAAACCCAGCTCTTAAGTGGCAATTTCTTAATAATTTCAACATTTTAATGCTATATATTTCTATCGATGAAGTTTCCTACTCCAATGAAAAGCCTGAGTTTGCAAGTCATAAAATCCATCAAATTTTGCGAGAGTCAATTTCTACAGGGAATCATGACTTTTTTACGAGAATCAAACTGCCAATCATGATTCTGATCAAGTCTGATTTTAAGGCCTGGTGTATGTGTAAATGTATTATCTTTTAAGGACTATGGAATCTCAATTTTCATGTGTCAACAGTGATTGAAATGAGTCAGGCCAGTCAGAGGACCATCATCACAAGTGTGTGTCATATTGTAGTGAAGAGATCACTTCCAGTAGACATGCATGCTTCCCTAGTCACTTAATCAAATCAGAGGGGTGGTCGGTTGCCTGTGCCAGACAGACATACTAATATAATAAGATTTATCTCCTGTGTTGTGATCTGCCTGCCACCTGGTATGGTTGTAAGATATCCATAAGATGTTTTATTGGGCCAATTTGTGATACATGTTTACATTGAAATTTCAGTCATAAAATTGGGATACGTTGGTAGTTGCTGGTGTCACAAGTATTAATTATGATGTTTTATCTAGCTTGTTTAGCAGGTAGTCACACTTGGATACAACTAAATGTTGTTTATTATTTACATTTTATTATAGGAAATTTTAGATTCCATGACCATAGTCCTTATAATATTAAGGATTTTTCCCAAATTATTAAAATGATTTATTTATTGACTTATTTTAAATTAAAATAAAGTTGTTATATATTGTTATAATTGTTGAATAAGATTATAATTATTATAATATTAAGTGTTATTAAGGAATAAAACAATTCGACAAATTTCATCTGATTTTCTCCAGAAATTCTTTGGGAGTTCACAATATTTGTTGACTACAAATGTGAAGTCATTACTGAAGAAAGAAAAATATATAGGTTGAGATCTCCAGTGTTAATGATTTATTACTGATGTAGTTCCATGACACTTGTTGCTATGACTTCAAAGATATTAGTTTTCAATTTAACCCATTCATAACTGAAAGCAATTTCCCAATTCAGTTCTAAAAGTGTATCTTCATTTGCAGGGATGTTCCAAAAATTTAGGCAGACAGCAGGCAGAGAAAACAGCACTGACAATTATCCAAGAATTCCCATTCATTTATAGTGATGTTAAGATAATAAGCTCAACGAACAGCCTTAGGCTTTTGAATTTATCATCTCAACATCCATACAAATGAATGTGTATGAAGTATATGCTTGTCAGAAAAGTGTTAACCTTTCTATGATGGGAGCTGTGCTGGTGCAACATTAAAGACCCTGTGCCAGTGCATTCTCTTATATATGCGAGTCTCCCATAGCCTCTCATGCAGAAGAGAATGCACTAGCTTACAAGATGAAGGTAAATATTGTTAGGCCAATACATTCTCGTATATACGTGAGACGCCCTATGGGTGACTAGCATATATGAGAATGCATTGGCACCAAGCACAGGGTTTTTTCGCAAAATGTCAGGAAGCTCCTGTCATCAAAGGGTTAAATGTGTAACTGTGGTTATGTTTCCATTCCCAGATAGCAATACTATGTTGATCCAACCGTTGGTCAGCCTAAACATTGGTCCAACGTTGGGCTAACATTGGTCCAACGTAACTTATGATTTGCCAACGTTGGCCCAAAGTAGGCCACACACGTTGGACCAACATAGGCCCAACCATGAAAAATATGTTGGCCTAACGTTGGCCCAACGTAACTTATTATTTGCCAACGTTGGCCCAACACGTTGGCCCAACGTAGGGCCTACGAGCAAAATTACGTTGGCCCAACCGTATGACCCAACATTTAGCCAACGATTGGCCCAACGTAACTTATGATTTGCCAACGTTGGGCCAACCATAAAAAATAGGTTGGGCCAACGTTGGTCCAACGTGACTTATGATTTGCCAACGTTGGCCCAACGTAGGGCCTACGAGCAAAATTACGTTGGCCCAACCGTGTGACCCAACGTTTAGCCAACGGTTGGGCCAACATATTATTGCTATCTGGGAAGGACATGGTCACTCATGAAATTGGACCCGCCCATTTCCGGGATCAAAGTAGACATACAATACATGTACCCCGCTGGACATGACAAATATCCATTGGCACCGCAGTATATTTGCTGTTCGGCTGCGGTGTCAGAGTTTGTAACTGCAATTGGGCACCTCGTCCGAACGGCAAGTAAACTGCGGCCAAACGGCAAGTTCACTGCGACCGAAAGGCAACTACCCTCACGGTCGAATGGCATGTACACAGTGGTTGGATTTCTGGTTTGTATTGTCTTTTTTCAGTTTGATGAAAGTACACCATGCCGAATGACAATTACATCACGACCCAACTGTAGTTAGTCGGTGGCGCCGCGGTTTAGTTGCATTTCGGCCACGGTGGCAATGATAACCGCACCGCAGTTAAGTGGACCCACACACAGACAGAATTTCCTAAAAACAACCGATGAACAAATGACCGATGATGAAAAACTAACGAAAAAACACACCGGCTGACGAATGGTGGCAAATGATAGATAAATGACGAGGATGGCGATGGCAACAAACAACAACGAAGAAAAATACCGACTGATGACAAAACATGACTGATGACGAAAAACAAATGGCCAACGACTAACACGATGTCGAACAATCGATGACGAAAAATTACTGATGACGAAAAACAAACAGCCATACAGTAGATGAACACGATGTCGAATGATCGATGACGAGACATGTCTTGATGACAAACACATCGACCAGGCTTGCAGGTTTCAAAATTATGTGTAACCTACAGTACATGTATTTTTTTCGCCTGGTTTGTGCTTAGGTAATCCTAGTCCAAATCTACGGGATATAATGTACCCTGCTGGACAAAACTTGACCACGGTGCAGTTAGCATTGCCACTGCGGCCGAAATGCACTACATTGTACACCGCGGCTCCACTGGCTAACTACATTTGGGCTGCGGTTTACTTGCCACAAAAACCACGACTGATGAGTGATGACAAATGAACAAAGAATGAAAACAAACGACCAACAATAAACACGACGACAAACTACCAAGGACGAAAATCGACAGACGACAACCAAACACGAATGACGACAAACACACTGACGACCAACGAATGACCACAACAAATTGTCAAATGATGAAACATGATTAAATGAAATAATAATCAAAATTTTATTTTTAATTTAAAGCAAACAGACCTACCTTTAAAACAATCTTGGATTTGGAGAAAAATGCCTCCAGAAGCACGCATTGTGCTGTTGTGTTCACCAGATATCAATTCCTTGAACTTAAGTTGAAGATGGTAACTAGGAAACATACAATTTTAGTATCCATTACAATTTACACGTAACACAGAATTCGTTCTTTCATTTTTTGTTATCTTTCTTTGAACTTCGAACTTTTTGGTTGATTGAATGATTCTGGAATCTTGATCATTGTTGTCTGTAACAGTTTACAGTGAAGCCCTACTCAGTAACTGTCGATTGTCACGAAATCAAGCGATTAATTAATCTACGTACACTCGTACATTTGTGAAAATTGTTTGCCATGAAGCGAAGGTGAAGGCCTTATCGGTCTATGGGATATACGGAAGTAATTTCCGATCAAGTAACTGCCGTAAGCCGGATGACACTGTCAGTGCGGTCACTAGACGGGGGATAATTAATTATTATGCTAATGATATACCAACGATTTTTATCAGATGAAAAGGCTGTAATTAATCCTCGGAAAGAACTGAATACGGTAAACTTGAAAGTCGGGTACATTCTAGAATCTGGGAATGAATTTGATCAGTTGTTGTTGTCTGCATATTCCTCCGTTATATCGGAGCACCCTGTAGTTTCTGCTGGATTCTGCGCAGTCACCACCCGGAAGTCACGTGTTAAATTCACAAATAAACGTACCCGGTACTGTCTCTCATGGTATAGAAATATATAAAAAAAATTAAAATTATATAAAAATTATATACAAATTATATAACGTCATAATTCACATGCATTTAGGTAAAAAGCACCCTTGGTGGTTGCTAAAATATTCAACTCCGTCAAAAACCGCCATAAACAGAAGGAATAGTAAGATATACAGACTTTGTTCTTATGCCAATCAGAAATATGGAATAAACAGTATGTTATTGTCAATTTCCCCCCTTTGTTATGTGAACAAAAACAAAAAACGTTGTTTCCTGGCTTTTGTTTAGATCCGGATATGGTAAACATAAAGAGGGTTATTTGTTACTGTTTTCCTGATATTGAAATAATAAAGAGCGTTTATATCATTTTTGTGTGATTAACCAGTAGAATTGCGCTGTGTTATGTAAACAGAAGCACAACTTCTGTAACACGATCGGACTCTTGTTTACGTACACAATCGTACGTCTTGGCGACCATATACTATTTACGCGCTGATTATGTTTGGCATATGAGCGGAACTGTATATCTTTTGCTGTTCCTTCTGTTGATGGCGATTTGAACAAATATAAATAGTTCTGCAACGAACGCCGCCCGTGCCTTTAATATGCATCTTTGACAAAAATATTCTCTAACAACAGGCGTATAAGTTAATAATATAAAGATATACAAACATGAATTGGGGAAGGTTTTCTGTTTTACAATCAGGAGAATATTTTAGGCCTATTCGGAATAAATGAATAATAGAAAAGAAGTTTTTATTGACATATTACTAAAATACCAGGTGTGTCTTTTTTCAATATTAATAAAGAACATTACAAATACTGCACAGAAATACAATCCAAAGTAACATCATAAATTTACATATTTCTACTAGTATATTTTGAACATCTGGAAAGACACTTTTCAAAAACATGATCAATAGCTTGGACAAAATTGCATGGGTGGAAAGAAAACATTACAAGTTGGAATGGGAATACAAAATATCAGATTGGCCTCACAACAAGCCTACTATTAAAATAACTGCCCTAAGTTTAAAAAAAAGCCTTAACTGAACAATGAACAAATACAGTGGCAAGCTCTGACAAAGTCGCAACACGAAGACAATGCACACACCACCATAGTACGTGAACTGGAATCATTAGCCTTTGAAGATCACAGATCAGCTGACGCTTAAGGTGGGTACCCTACTAACAATAATTGCAAGTGTTCTCTGGAGTATTTAGGCGTTCACATATAGGGCCTACATGTCGGTCTTGTTTTTATTCAAAATAGGATACAATTACAATGTAGGTAATATTTATCTCGCTCTTGGAACTAATTAAAGGCACGTGAGGCCTTAGTTGTCGAAAATATTCATATTTTTTCCAATCACCGTAAACAGAAAAACATTAAAATGCATACAGTTTCGTGCATATATACCATGACCATCGCGTAAACAGCATGTTATCATAAAGATTTTCTATATTTTACCTAAGCAAGAGCCTGATTGTGTTACAGAAGACAACACAATGATGCTGGCTAATCACACACAAATGGCATAAACGCTCTTTATTCGTTCCATATCAGGAATTCACCCACAAAGAACGCTCTTTATGTTTACCATCATAATATAAACAAACACCAGAAAAGTAACTTTTTAGGCTTTTGTTTACATAACAATGGTCAAAAATATGACAATAACATACTGTTTATGCGATATTTCTTATTTGTATACGGACAAAGTATGTCTACATTTTGTTGTTCTTTCTGTTTGTGGCGGTTTTTGACGGGTGGAATTATTTTCACAGGATACCCACCGCCAAGGCCAACCGTACCTTTAAGGAATAATTACACCTACAATATATTTCTATAGTATTTTGCCATTAGTTTCTAACTAGACGTTGGCTGTCCCTAAGGATACCACCCTACCCAGTCAAAACAAAAACAGCAAACAAAATTGCCCAATTGGCCTGTGACAAGTTAAAAAAAAATTACCGGAAAATGTACGAATACAAGCTGGGACAAAGTTCTGCAGTTGCGAAAATGTCTAAGTCAAAAGAGGGGAATAACTCCACAAAATGAAGTCAGACAGACCTCATAATCACAGGGGCACAGCTTACCTTGGTACTTAATATCGCTGAAGTGATACGTCACTTTCACTTAGTAAAAAAGTGCTGAATGGTAGGCCTTCATAGGTTTTGAAATGTGCTGAAGGGTATACAGGTTGCAGCCCTCATAATTGGCTACGACAATCAGCAATGCCAAAGCCATTTGTTGAAGCAAACTGGGCCATGACAAAGGATTGCCGTAGCGGATTACCGAAGCCAAACAATTTGAATTAAGAGGGCTGCAGGTTTTGAAATGTGATTGGCACTAATGGAGTTAATTTAACTGTGTTCCCGAAAGTCTGGTGCCATCAGCAGTTCATTTTAATTCTCCTTGTATTAACATATTCAATTATTCTCTAACAAAAATCATGGCAGACATGAAAACTAAGTCATTTAGAACGATATTAAGGGTACATGTCGTACCCTTCAGCACATTTTCACTCGATCTCAGGAAATTGAAATCGCACAAATCATCCCCACCAATCCACAACACACCTGGGGTTTTAACTCTTGAGACAGCTAGCTGTTACTTCTGACATGGTCACTTTACACAGGGATTAGGGATATGTTAGAAACCATGTTTATGACCAGTGGTAGTATTGCACATTGATCAGCAACATTTATGACCAGTGTTTATAGTAGGCCTGAAGGGGTCACTCTCACCAAAAAAGGTGCTGAAGGGTACACAGGTTTTGAAATGTTGTTTTAAACGACGTTTAGTTTTCGATCTGCCATGATTTCTGTTCAGAGAGTAATTGTTTTACGTTCCAGTAAACATTAAAATGAACTGAAAACAAATGCTAATGGGGGGCCAGACTTTCAGAAACAAAGTTTAAGTAACGGTGTTACCGTTGGTGTCGGCCACAAACCATGTGTACCCTTCAGCACATTTTCAAACCCTGTGTACCCTTCAGCACATTGTTTTGGTGAGAGACCCCTTCAGCTGTAGTAGGCCTATAAGTAAAAAAAAAGTTTGACAAACCTCATAATTGCAGGTGGACATTCTTACTTTATTGTTGGATATTTTTATCCATTGTTGGATATTTTTATCCAACTTCTATTTTATGAACCACCTCAACCAAGGTGACATAAAATGCCAAACTCGTGGCCTGCTTTATGTCTTGTTCGGGACTTATGGAACATTAAAGCATAATGTTCCATAAGTCCCAAACAAGTCATAATACAGGCCTCGATCTCAGGAAATTAAAATCGCAAAAATTATGCCCACCAATCCACAACCCATCGCACACCTGGGTTTTAAAAATACGGACGGCGTTGGCGATGGTGTGCTGTTAAAATATTCACCTCCGCCAGAAACCGCCATAAACATAAAATGTGCTGAAGGGTACACAGGTTTTGAAATGTCGTTTTAAACGACATTAAGTTTTCGATCTGCCATGATTTCTGTTCCGAGAGTAATTGTTTTACGTTCCAGTGAACATTAAAATGAACTGAAAACAATGCTAATGGGGGGCCAGACTTTCAGAAACAAAGTTTAAGTAACGGTGTTACTGTTAGTGCCGGCCACAAACCATGTGTACCCTTCAGCATTTTCAAACCCTATGTACCCTTCAGCACATTGTTTTGGTGAGTGACCCCTTCAGCTATAGTAGGCCTATAAATAATCAAGTAGGCCTATTAATTTAAACAAAATACTGTTTCCACACATCGACCAACTCTAAAAATAACTGCCGACCCTAACATTTATATTGATATCACTTGTCCTCCAAGCCCTTTTGTCATATATCAAATTATGAACAAATAAAATATGTTTAAACAAAAGGAATAGTAAGATATAGACACTTTGTTCTTATGCCAATCAGAAATATGGCATAAACAGTATGTTATTGTCAATTTGTTAAGTAAACAAAAGCAAAATACTTTACGTTAGCTGGCGTTTGTTTAGATCCTAATATGGTAAACATAAAGAGCGTTATTTGTTACTGTTTCCTGATATGGAAATAATAAAGAGCGTTTGTAACATTTTTGTGTGATTAACCAATATAATTTGCACAACTTCTGTAACACGAGCGGGCTCTTGTTTACGTACACCATCGTACGTCTTGACGACAATATACTGTTTACGCGCTGATTGTGTTTGGCATATGAGCAGAACTGTATATATTTTGGTATTCCCTCTGTTGGTGGTGATTTGAACAAATATAAATATTTCTGCAACGAACGCCGCCCGTGCCTTTAAATTTTGAGACCCCAGCTGTTACTTCTTACATGGTAACTTTACACTGATATGTTAGAAACCATGTGTTTTTGGACATTGGTCATCAATATCTATGACTAGTGGTAGTATTGCACATTGGTCATCAATATATATGACCAGTGTTTACAGTAGGCCTATAAAGTAGGAAAAAAAGGATTATTTTTGTTGATTTTTTTCTCAAAGTCAATATAAAGTTTAGGGTCGGCAGTTATTTTGGGGTCAGTCGATGTAAGGAAACAGGGGGAGGGGTGTATATCACGTTAATATCGGGCTTCGTAGTTAGCACTTGCAACATATCGATACACCGAGAGTGAGATGAGGTGAAGAAAAATGCTGTATTTTTTTTAAAGGGGTGTTTAATTTTTTTTTTTAAGTTGTGTAAATATAGCCATGCATTTCGTTATAAAACGTTGCTAATACGACTATTTATTCTTTGTGAACAGCTTGCGAATATTTAATTCATTGGGGGCATTGTTAGTATATTTGTTTATTATTCTATTGTTGGCTTTTATGCCGTTCGTAAAAACTAATTAGTGTATTGCGAAGCGAGTGCCAAGGAAGTAGCGTCCTTGGTTACTATGCAATGGACTACAATATATCATTGCGCGTACTTATTCGCTGCACAGTTCAATTCTCGACATCAAATCCGATTTAAATACATTTGCTTTTATAAACTTAACGGGAATTTACTATAGAAAATGAAGTGGGTGTAATTATTGGAATTTAACAATGACTTATGATTATCTGCAAATCTGACATTTTGCTAATGAAAAGTCGGATATTCACACCAATTTTATAAAAGTTATCCTTTTTTGTATATCCAATGCTTCAGAGAGCTAATATTAAAGTTATGTCATAGATTATTGACACGAAAAAGAATGTTATAGCATGCCACGGTCGTCCGTTTTGTTCTATTCTAATTTCTATTTTATGAAATCTGAAATTGACGCAGACGTTATTCTCGAAAGTTTCCACTGCACCAGCGGTCTCGATTCCAAGATTGTGATTATCAATGATTATTATATACATATAACATCTATCTCTATACAATTCTACTTTTAATATATAATAATTATGGATTCTCAAGAATCAATTGATTCCGTTTGTACTCCACAAACAAATATTAAGACAGGACGAAAGCGTATTGTGGATAAATTTTCACAATTACCTCATGTAGTTGCTACGTACATAAAACAGAATGGGTATGAGGCGGATTATAAACGCCACAGTGCTGTTGGAAAGTCGTGTTGTCTCTCTTGAGTCAAATCAGGGACCATTTATATCGAGAAATCCCTGGATACAATATCTTTAAACACAATATCCAGGTTAATGGTGGCACCAAACAAAAAATTTCAGGCCAAAAAAGCATACCTCGTTTTGGTGAAAGCTAAAGTTGCTCCAAAGAGAAATGAAAAATCAGTAGCGTACAAAGACGAGCATTACTACAGTGCAAGAGTTAGAAACGTTCTTGAATTTGGAGCCATGTCTGTGAATGATGTAGCAGCTTTTAGTTGTGATAACATGAACAAAGTTTTAGTTGGTCCCATGGCAGTGGGAGGACACCATTAAGTTAGGAGGGTTTTCCCACTGAATGACCGTCCAAATTATAAGGGCCACGATTATCCTATTTCGGGTTACAAAATTACACCCTGTGGTTATTTAAATATGCTAAATAATTCGGAAGTCACAAGAACCAAAGATCAACTTGGGAGGGATCACGTCACTTAAGCCCAAACCGGTCCCATTACAATAGTCAATCATGTGGGAAAATACCGTAAGTTGAATGTGGAAACCCATGTCAACGACATCCGGTGAGATTTAGACACCCTCTTCCTGACAAACACTATACATGGGGCGTCTCTGGAAGGATAGGTTTAGATAAGTTTATTATAACACCTTATGCTCCAGGTTTGTCCAAGCTGAACATGATCGAACACTCGTGGGACTACCTTTCCAATCTACTAACGGGTGTTCGATTACCAGTTACCCTTGGAAATGAAGATCAACCCCCATTGTACCAAAATGGCCTTTCTTCAAATGAGAACGTGAAGAAAGAAGAAACATTCTTTGATAATGCCATGCAACAACTCAGTGGATACTGGAATGGTCACCAGTGGAGCAAGTATCCAATTACATCTAAGCAGCAGGACTGCTTAGATGTAGGCCATTATAATGATTATGAAGAGCTGCCTGACATGTTCAAAGGAACTGGAAGCAAGGCTTGTTGCAGAGAGAATAAAGATGCACATGAAGAGGCAACATTTCTCACGAAGCATCTTTACATGGGATACCGATTTCTGCTTTTCATGAAGTGTCAGCAATCAAATTGCAAACATAATGAAAATCCTATTGTTGCCAAAGATGCCATGAAATTACTCTTATCCCAGAGAGGATTCCACATGCCCATACCATCAGAAACCGGTGGGGATCATTTTATGACATTTTTGAAAGAATACAGAAATCGGCGAAAAAAAATTATGAGTATTCAAAGGAAAATAACATTGCAATGGCCGATATGTATTTTCATCAAAAGCAGACAAAATACGTCACAATAAAGTCTTTCACCGATCTGAATTATGTATGCATTTTTGTTGTCATACTAGCATGAGTACTGGTAGCTGTTAATCTCAATTTTAATGGGGGCATTAAGTGACTGTACTAGTACATTTTAGTTTTCGAAATACACCTAGTTATTTCTTAAGATGTTCAACGCTTTCTATACTAAATAGATTCATTCTGCCACTCTAAATATAAAACACTGTAATAGTTGATATGGGCATCTGGCAAAACTTATTTTTTGGGTCAAAGACAGCTACGATTAGTCATGTTGCGGCACTTGCATCACAACACACTTCTGCTGAAAGTGTTGTCTTCGTACGTTCTTCAAGAGTTATCTATACTGTAAACACATTAACCTACAAGATAACTTTTCTGCTAGCACTTAACTGTAAATAAATGTTTATTCCTTGCTGTCCTATCTCATCGATATTTGCGTTGTTTAAGTAAGCAAAAATAGAGGATTATACAAAAATTCCATAACTGTCTATCAATGAACTATTAAATAAAACACGAGTGGGAAGGCTGACAGTTATTTTATAGCTTTGCACGTTTCCAGCGTAGATAAATCTTGAAAAACATACAGAGACAAGACCTTTAGCCACACTTTTCATGACAATATTGATAGATTTTCCTGCCACACAGCTAGTTGTGGTTTGCCAATAATTGCCCAGTAGACACATTTAATAAACATGCATTCTGAGTTATCAAGAAATTATAAAACATTTATTCTCAGAATTGCACACTGATACGAATCAACAAATGTTTTCATCGCATAGCCAAGATTTATACAATTGATTAGGGATATGTTAGAAACCATGTTTATGACCAGTGGTAGTATTGCACATTGATCAGCAACATTTATGACCAGTGTTTATAGTAGGCCTGAAGGGGTCACTCTCACCAAAAAAGGTGCTGAAGGGTACACAGGTTTTGAAATGTTGTTTTAAACGACGTTTAGTTTTCGATCTGCCATGATTTCTGTTCAGAGAGTAATTGTTTTACGTTCCAGTAAACATTAAAATGAACTGAAAACAAATGCTAATGGGGGGCCAGACTTTCAGAAACAAAGTTTAAGTAACGGTGTTACCGTTGGTGTCGGCCACACACCATGTGTACCCTTCAGCACATTTTCAAACCCTGTGTACCCTTCAGCACATTGTTTTGGTGAGAGACCCCTTCAGCTGTAGTAGGCCTATAAGTAAAAAAAAAAAGTTTGACAAACCTCATAATTGCAGGTGGACATTCTTACTTTATTGTTGGATATTTTTATCCATTGTTGGATATTTTTATCCAACTTCTATTTTATGAACCACCTCAACCAAAGTGACATAAAATGCCAAACTCGTGGCCTGCTTTATGTCTTGTTCGGGACTTATGGAACATTAAAGCATAATGTTCCATAAGTCCCAAACAAGTCATAATACAGGCCTCGATCTCAGGAAATTAAAATCGCAAAAATTATGCCCACCAATCCACAACCCATCGCACACCTGGGTTTTAAAAATACGGACGGCGTTGGCGATGGTGTGCTGTTAAAATATTCACCTCCGCCAGAAACCGCCATAAACATAAAATGTGCTGAAGGGTACACAGGTTTTGAAATGTCGTTTTAAACGACATTAAGTTTTCGATCTGCCATGATTTCTGTTCCGAGAGTAATTGTTTTACGTTCCAGTGAACATTAAAATGAACTGAAAACAATGCTAATGGGGGGCCAGACTTTCAGAAACAAAGTTTAAGTAACGGTGTTACTGTTAGTGCCGGCCACAAACCATGTGTACCCTTCAGCATTTTCAAACCCTATGTACCCTTCAGCACATTGTTTTGGTGAGTGACCCCTTCAGCTATAGTAGGCCTATAAATAATCAAGTAGGCCTATTAATTTAAACAAAATACTGTTTCCACACATCGACCAACTCTAAAAATAACTGCCGACCCTAAAATTTATATTGATATCACTTGTCCTCCAAGCCCTTTTGTCATATATCAAATTATGAACAAATAAAATGTTTAAACAAAAGGAATAGTAAGATATAGACACCTTGTTCTTATGCCAATCAGAAATATGGCATAAACAGTATGTTATTGTCAATTTGTTAAGTAAACAAAAGCAAAAGACTTTACGTTAGCTGGCGTTTGTTTAGATCCTAATATGGTAAACATAAAGAGCGTTATTTGTTACTGTTTCCTGATATGGAAATAATAAAGAGCGTTTGTAACATTTTTGTGTGATTAACCAATATAATTTGCACAACTTCTGTAACACGAGCGGGCTCTTGTTTACGTACACCATCGTACGTCTTGACGACAATATACTGTTTACGCGCTGATTATGTTTGGCATATGAGCAGAACTGTATATATTTTGGTATTCCCTCTGTTGGTGGTGATTTGAACAAATATAAATATTTCTGCAACGAACGCCGCCCGTGCCTTTAAATTTTGAGACCCCAGCTGTTACTTCTTACATGGTAACTTTACACTGATATGTTAGAAACCATGTGTTTTTGGACATTGGTCATCAATATCTATGACTAGTGGTAGTATTGCACATTGGTCATCAATATCTATGACCAGTGTTTACAGTAGGCCTATAAAGTAGGAAAAAAAGGATTATTTTTGTTGATTTTTTTCTCAAAGTCAATATAAAGTTTAGGGTCGGCAGTTATTTTGGGGTCAGTCGATGTAAGGAAACAGGGGGAGGGGTGTATATCACGTTAATATCGGGCTTCGTAGTTAGCACTTGCAACATATCGATACACCGAGAGTGAGATGAGGTGAAGAAAAATGCTGTATTTTTTTTAAAGGGGTGTTTAATTTTTTTTTTTAAGTTGTGTAAATATAGCCATGCATTTCGTTATAAAACGTTGCTAATACGACTATTTATTCTTTGTGAACAGCTTGCGAATATTTAATTCATTGGGGGCATTGTTAGTATATTTGTTTATTATTCTATTGTTGGCTTTTATGCCGTTCGTAAAAACTAATTAGTGTATTGCGAAGCGAGTGCCAAGGAAGTAGCGTCCTTGGTTACAATGCAATGGACTACAATATATCATTGCGCGTACTTATTCGCTGCACAGTTCAATTCTCGACATCAAATCCGATTTAAATACATTTGCTTTTATAAACTTAACGGGAATTTACTATAGAAAATGAAGTGGGTGTAATTATTGGAATTTAACAATGACTTATGATTATCTGCAAATCTGACATTTTGCTAATGAAAAGTCGGATATTCACACCAATTTTATAAAAGTTATCCTTTTTTGTATATCCAATGCTTCAGAGAGCTAATATTAAAGTTATGTCATAGATTATTGACACGAAAAAGAATGTTATAGCATGCCACGGTCGTCCGTTTTGTTCTATTCTAATTTCTATTTTATGAAATCTGAAATTGACGCAGACGTTATTCTCGAAAGTTTCCACTACACCAGCGGTCTCGATTCCAAGATTGTGATTATCAATGATTATTATATACATATAACATCTATCTCTATACAATTCTACTTTTAATATATAATAATTATGGATTCTCAAGAATCAATTGATTCCGTTTGTACTCCACAAACAAATATTAAGACAGGACGAAAGCGTATTGTGGATAAATTTTCACAATTACCTCATGTAGTTGCTACGTACATAAAACAGAATGGGTATGAGGCGGATTATAAACGCCACAGTGCTGTTGGAAAGTCGTGTTGTGTCTCTCTTGAGTCAAATCAGGGACCATTTATATCGAGAAATCCCTGGATACAATATCTTTAAACACAATATCCAGGTTAATGGTGGCACCAAACAAAAAATTTCAGGCCAAAAAAGCATACCTCGTTTTGGTGAAAGCTAAAGTTGCTCCAAAGAGAAATGAAAAATCAGTAGCGTACAAAGACGAGCATTACTACAGTGCAAGAGTTAGAAACGTTCTTGAATTTGGAGCCATGTCTGTGAATGATGTAGCAGCTTTTAGTTGTGATAACATGAACAAAGTTTTAGTTGGTCCCATGGCAGTGGGAGGACACCATTAAGTTAGGAGGGTTTTCCCACTGAATGACCGTCCAAATTATAAGGGCCACGATTATCCTATTTCGGGTTACAAAATTACACCCTGTGGTTATTTAAATATGCTAAATAATTCGGAAGTCACAAGAACCAAAGATCAACTTGGGAGGGATCACGTCACTTAAGCCCAAACCGGTCCCATTACAATAGTCAATCATGTGGGAAAATACCGTAAGTTGAATGTGGAAACCCATGTCAACGACATCCGGTGAGATTTAGACACCCTCTTCCTGACAAACACTATACATGGGGCGTCTCTGGAAGGATAGGTTTAGATAAGTTTATTATAACACCTTATGCTCCAGGTTTGTCCAAGCTGAACATGATCGAACACTCGTGGGACTACCTTTCCAATCTACTAACGGGTGTTCGATTACCAGTTACCCTTGGAAATGAAGATCAACCCCCATTGTACCAAAATGGCCTTTCTTCAAATGAGAACGTGAAGAAAGAAGAAACATTCTTTGATAATGCCATGCAACAACTCAGTGGATACTGGAATGGTCACCAGTGGAGCAAGTATCCAACTACATCTAAGCAGCAGGACTGCTTAGATGTAGGCCATTATAATGATTATGAAGAGCTGCCTGACATGTTCAAAGGAACTGGAAGCAAGGCTTGTTGCAGAGAGAATAAAGATGCACATGAAGAGGCAACATTTCTCACGAAGCATCTTTACATGGGATACCGATTTCTGCTTTTCATGATGTGTCAGCAATCAAATTGCAAACATAATGAAAATCCTATTGTTGCCAAAGATGCCATGAAATTACTCTTATCCCAGAGAGGATTCCACATGCCCATACCATCAGAAACCGGTGGGGATCATTTTATGACATTTTTGGAAAGAATACAGAAATCGGCGAAAAAAAATTATGAGTATTCAAAGGAAAATAACATTGCAATGGCCGATATGTATTTTCATCAAAAGCAGACAAAATACGTCACAATAAAGTCTTTCACCGATCTGAATTATGTATGCATTTTTGTTGTCATACTAGCATGAGTACTGGTAGCTGTTAATCTCAATTTTAATGGGGGCATTAAGTGACTGTACTAGTACATTTTAGTTTTCGAAATACACCTAGTTATTTCTTAAGATGTTCAACGCTTTCTATACTAAATAGATTCATTCTGCCACTCTAAATATAAAACACTGTAATAGTTGATATGGGCATCTGGCAAAACTTATTTTTTGGGTCAAAGACAGCTACGATTAGTCATGTTGCGGCACTTGCATCACAACACACTTCTGCTGAAAGTGTTGTCTTCGTACGTTCTTCAAGAGTTATCTATACTGTAAACACATTAACCTACAAGATAACTTTTCTGCTAGCACTTAACTGTAAATAAATGTTTATTCCTTGCTGTCCTATCTCATCGATATTTGCGTTGTTTAAGTAAGCAAAAATAGAGGATTATACAAAAATTCCATAACTGTCTATCAATGAACTATTAAATAAAACACGAGTGGGAAGGCTGACAGTTATTTTATAGCTTTGCACGTTTCCAGCGTAGATAAATCTTGAAAAACATACAGAGACAAGACCTTTAGCCACACTTTTCATGACAATATTGATAGATTTTCCTGCCACACAGCTAGTTGTGGTTTGCCAATAATTGCCCAGTAGACACATTTAATAAACATGCATTCTGAGTTATCAAGAAATTATAAAACATTTATTCTCAGAATTGCACACTGATACGAATCAACAAATGTTTTCATCGCATAGCCAAGATTTATACAATTGAGCTCAACCACATGTTCACAGGTTGTTTATTATCTACTACAAGTCGTCACTGATTGTTCGGCTGCTGCTCTGTGGAATGAATCGCATCAATGAATTCGCATCAAAAACACCACTTAAAGGTACGGTTGGCCTTGGCGGTGGGTATCCTGTGAAAATATTTCCACCCGTCAAAAACCGCCACAAACAGAAAGAACAACAAAATGTAGACAAATTTTGTCCGTATACAAATAAGAAACATCGCATAAACAGTATGTTATTGTCATGTTTTTGACCGTTGTTATGTAAACAAAAGCATAAAAAGTTACTTTTCTGGTGTTTGTTTATATTATGATGGTAAACATAAAGAGCGTTCTTTGTGGGTGAATTCCTGATATGGAACGAATAAAGAGCGTTTATGCCATTTGTGTGTGATTAGCCAGCAGCATTGTGTTGTCTTCTGTAACACAATCAGGCTCTTGCTTAGGTAAAATATAGTAAATCTTTATGATAACATGCTGTTTACGCGATGGTCATGGTATATATGAACGAAACTGTATGCGTTTTAATGTTTTTCTGTTTACGGTGATTGGAACAAATATGAATATTTTCGACAACAAAGGCCTCACGTGCCTTTAATATCAAGTCTCATGAGAAATGTGTAATGATGATGTACTTTGTGAGACACATCAATTACAATCTCTTGATAAACAAGCTTTGAAATATTGTGTCTGACATTTGCAGAATGAGGTCCACAGAGGGCGAATTTAGTTATGCTACCCCTGAGTGGGGTAGCATTACCAAATTCATCCTCTGGGGACCTCATTCTGCTTTAGGTCTCATCTTCTGGGAAGTATCTATCAGTCACACATTAACATTGTTTTAGTTACTTTTTCCCCTTCTGTTCAATTTCTTCTTTATCCCCTGATTTTCAGAAGATAATATACATACAATCGTGGTGACTGAGTGAACATCACAAACTTTCAACTGGGGAACTTAAATCTTATCCTAGGTCACTGAGGCTCTGCAGAATGAGGTCCCGAGTGGTGAATTTGGTGATGCCAGCCTGCTGTGCAGGGTAGCGGCACTAAATTCACCCTCTGTGGACCTCATTCTGCAAATGACAGAAAGTGTCTGTCATTTGCAAAATAATGTCCCAAGAGGATGAATTTAGTGATGCTACCCTGCAGTGGCTAGATTAACTAACTTCACCTTCTGGGGACTTCATTCCGCTTAGGCCTCATCTGGGAATTATCTATAGACTCAAATTAAAACAAAATTAGTTACTTTTTTCCCTTCTGTTCAGTTTCTATATCTCCTTTTACAAAAGATAAATTCCATAGTCGATGAGACTATTAAATGGGTGAACATCAACTGGGGAACTTCCATCTGATCCTAGGCCTCCTATCGCAGTTGAAGCGTGATCATAATGAGGTTTCCGGAGGGTAAATTTGGTGACAGAAGCCTGCAGTGTGGGATAGCATCACTATGTTCACCGTCTGGGGATCACATTTTGAAAAGGTCAAGACACACCATTTCCAGACTGGGTGCTAAACTGTGAAATAGACACAATTTATTAAAGCCACATGGTTTGGTGATTGGTGAAGCCTATTGTTGGTGTGAAATTTACAACCGACGTTGTGTCAGAAATGAAATTTCGAACAGTGGATTAGTTTGACAAGTGCCACAAATTTATCATGAAGCCACAACAAAAGAACTAGTCACTAATTTGTCATTGGCGCATTCAGAACTTAGAACTCGAACATGAATTACAATAGTGAATTGGTGATACATGTAAGTGCTCATATATTAATTGAAGGAGTGGTGTGATAATCGCTCATATATTATTTGAAGGAGTGATGTGATAATCGCTCATATGTACTAATTATGAGTGATGTGATAATAGATCCATCCTAATCAGTCGGCTCCAAATTCAAGAGTATCACATAAGCAAGGTGCACTGGCTCAGTATGAGTTGTTAGTATTCACTGCTCGGTGTACATGTTTATCATGTAAACATAACGTCAATCTTTTACAGATGAAAGTCCACATCATTATCGCTGGCGACTACATGGCCAGATCGCTTAAAGAATATATCATTTGTGGAAGCCATTTAAAAAATATTTGATCACATACGATGTGATTGTTGGCCCTGGTGGCACAATCAGAGTTTTGATTAAATAAATTTTAAGAGTCCATGCTAACCATAAACAATCTGAAGATAAAGCTGACGCATATCTATGCATATTCTTGCTCGGATTTGTGAAATGACAACTCCAAGAATCAGCCAGAAGTAATCTACATCTATATCTGCAGTTCCATAATACAAAAAATATCTTGACATGGTACATACCCTTCATAGAGAAGCCATAGCCGCCAAACTCGCCACAATACCACCAACAGACCTCGTCAAGCACGCAATATACAAAAAGACAACACCAGACACTCCACAAAAAACCCTGACAATGCAGCAGCGCCAACTACTTCATGATCTGTCCATTGTAAATCATTGTATTGTTCGTCCTGTTCAGTGGCATTTGGATCTGAAACGGTATTCAAAACGAACTTCTTTATATCATCGAGGAAACAGGACCGTTATATTCACATCGATAAATCTACCAGACGGTGTTTATCCAAACTCTGTGAGTATGAAGAGAGTGGCGATGAGAGTCACGAGACTGGGGGATCATGGGATTACAAGAGGTAATTGTTAAAGATAGTGTTCGACTTTAATAATTAGCAAACACAAATTACCACTTCTTCAGCTTTGGTGGTATAAAAGTGCAGTTGGTTAAGGCTGTAAGTAATTTCGTTTAAGCGTAATTGAATTGAGCTTAAGTGAAATTGAATAGCATATACTTTTTGTACGCCGCCACTTTATTCGAACAATTATCAACGGATTTGAAAATCTGAAACCAGTTTGACCACCGCATTTTACACCTAAACAATGAATGTTAGCCATATTATATCCTTTCCTGAACTTTTACTATAAATGAAAATGGTCCGCTCAAAGTATGCTATCAAAGACAATACCTTTATTTTATGTTCAAATTTTATATCGTAGTATGACTTCATTTACATATATTGGATGTTTAATCACATTTCATCTACTGTTCAAATGCTACAGCTGGTGTAGGGATATACATATATTATATGTTTAATCACATTTCCTCTACTGTTCTAATGCTACAACTGGTGTAGGGATATACAACGGACTATGATGCATACCCTGATATTATGCAGTGATAACAGAGGGGTGCTGTTACAATGGAGGTCGCGCTGTTACAAGAAATGGGGTGCAATTAAAATGGAGAGGTGGTTACAAGACAGGGGGTGCATGGATAAGAGTGAGGGTGGGTGCAGGGATAACAGGAGGTGCTGTTACAATAATAACAATGTTAATAATAGTGAGTCATCATTCTTACGAGCAATACGTTTTTTTTTATTTGAGTTGCCATACGAAAAGCAAAACATCGACAACTAGCCCAGTAGTTGCTGTGGACTACCCTTCGAATTATGGTGAGGGCCAAAGACTAGTACATAACTGAAGCGGTGACCCGTTTAGCAGCATCCCTGTACCTCTCCAGTGAGAGGTGTGAACAATACAGGATTCCACACAACAATCAATCAGGACGAACACAAAGACATGAGAGAACAGAAACATACGTGACAAAACAGATTAGCAATACTTCAAACATCAGACGAGCAATACAACATATACCACACAATTGAATCTGAAACACTGGAGATGCGTAACTAGCCGATTGGTTGAGCCACGTCAACTTAACCACCCGTCTTGACGTGATGGAGGACAAAAGAGGACCATGAGCTAAGTCGTATCCCCAGGACAATGCCTCACGTGATACAGCCGCCCTAGTACCCTCAGGACTCCTACACCATACCTCACGGGATGCACCCCACGGCAAACATGGTGCCACAGTAGATGATTTGTACCCCTCGGAGTGGGGCGATAGGCCTATTCTACCCCGGGCACATACGGGGTCATCATGTTTGAACTTCCATGTCCCATGATACTTTGTCAAATTCTTTTTGGTTGTGTGTAAGGGGTCATCTGGTGAACATTCTATCCAAGAATCAAGATAGCATCTCAATCGATCGTTGGTGCCACTGTGCGAGATAAATGAGTCTATCACACGCACCTTTAAATAGATATAATTAAATTTAAATATACTGAAAATATTATATTTGTTTTATTGTTCATCATTCTTCAGTGTTCAATACATAATCTCAAAAACCTCTATAAAGTTCACATTTTGTATTTCTAACATTAATCCATCATTAATTATAATCTTAATGTTTGCATCAATGGGCTTGGTTACTGTGATTACAAATATAACCGAACATAATTCTTTATTTTGATTTGTTGAAAACGTTTGTTCGACTTTTTACACGATTTAAGAGAACTTGAGTCCCACAAAAAACGCAGAATATATTTAGACTTAAGATACTGGCTTTTCGTTTAATAGGACATATATGAGATTATAACCAATCTGGAAATGGAGGGAAGTATGAACAAAATAACGACGATGATGATATGCAGGTTCGATTTCCAAGGGCAAGACCTCAGAACCAGTGGTAGAGCTGAAATGGTCACTGTCACCCCTTTCGTTCAGTTGGGTACCCAGCTTTTTAACCTTTATTTAAACATGGCCGACAATATGAATATGTACACATTTTCCGTGCCACAGGCTGAATTAGAAGACAAATTAAATAGTTTCGAGCTTTTTCGTCTTGCTCGAATGGTGAGCAAGGAGAGGGGGCTAAAGAGGCGACTGTTGAAAACAAGCAAATTGTGCCCGTGGAACCGCTGGTCGGTTTACCAGGTGGCTGTACGCACGCAATGTGTCGCGAAGGACACTCTATTCTATTCAGGGCAAGTGAATTGCCAGTAAGTAGACCGGCCTTAATGCCAAGTAAGGGTTAATGCTATCAACATTCGGAATGACTCAAGGTAATTTATTGCATGCAGTATGCATGCTAGGTTACAGTCAATATGTGTAAATCTTAATATGTGTGTTCAGACAGGAAATTATCTCAGAGCTTTCTCAACAATGATCACTCATAACAATATAATAATGCTCGAAGTATAGCCATGTTTCTATTACGAGACTATTGGATATCCCTATAGCCATTTGCTGGATGATATATAGTATTGAAAACTACCATACTACTTTATTTATAATATTATAATTTGGAACAGATAAACTGATTAAAATGTCAGTATTGTTCTGCATCAGTTTTAAATTCACATTATCTCAATAGTATCAGCATAGATTTTAACGTTAGACAGAGGTAGTCTAGCTGTATGTCAAATTAGGTTGTTGCAGGATCAGTCAACGAAGAACACCTGATTATGATGAAACAAGAGTGATCTTAAAGATTACAGAAGTATTAGGAAAATAGACAACAGCAATGTATGCAGGATTCCAACTATTCTCTGGGAGCAATCTCTAGAAGTTTTCAAAGGGTAATTTTGTTTAAGTTAAGAAAGTTTGTGTTAGTAATCCTCTATACCCCCATTCCAACAACGGGTCATAACTCTGATGAAAAGGGGCAAAATCGAAACAAATGTGTTTTGTGTTATCGAAGTTGACATGTATTTTGTACTAGTAAACACTGGTTCAAACACACATTTTGTCAAAATTTCCTGATATTTCAAAATGGATTTTCTCAAAATCTGTCCTGGATTTCTTTGTGAAATTTGGTACTGGCGATTATTGTGGCACAATATTTTATAATTGTGCTTAATCATAAATAGCTTATTTCTGCTTGTGCGTTATTCTATTATTTGCGCATAAGTGCAATTATTGGTACTTAAGCAAAAATTGAGCTTAAGCACAAATAAATTTGCTTAAGCACAAATTGCGATTAAGTGCAAATAATTATTAAAAGTTAATTTGGCATCGCATTTACCCCTCCTTCCAAATTACATGTACATAATTTGGAGGTTCCGATGAGCCACGTCCATTTAATCAACATCTGAAAACCTTTTCAACAAAGTTTCATACATCCTCTCAAAGTGCGACAAGTATAACCCTCAAAATGGCACCTCGTCAAATGTTTGCTTGTAATTGAGAATAAATCATTTGAACCTATATATATATACCCACCCGGACTATTCCCAGGAGATATATAGCTCATTTCTGGGACAACATTGTAAAATTGTCCCGACCCTACCCATATGACTCCTGGAATATCTATGAGTTAATTTTTGGAACAAACGTTCGATGTTTTCCCGGGTACCCTCGCACCTTTCTGTGCCCCAAACTATCTCAGATAATCCAGGCGGATCGATTCAATTACCAGCAAACATTCGACAGAGGCCTCATTTTGATGGGTAAATTAAGATGTCAATCACAATACAACATATCAGTCCTCGAAATTGGCCTCGGCAATAAGCAAATGTCTACATGCGTATCAAAGTCTCTAATGCATGTAGTCCACTCGAATTTCAAATGGTTTCTGGTTCCGATAGATAATATTACTTGTCTAAAATGTACGTATCTTTCCAAACATTTCTAATGTCCAATACAATAAAACTAGGTGTTTCCATAAACCTTTCTTGCCAACTACTCCGATCCAATTAATTTAATTTTTCGATATTAATTTAAAACATTAACATACCGATATGTCAGTATTACCGTTCATCTCAATTAGACAGTCCTGATTTGTCATTGTAACAACATGAACATTATTCAAACAGAATGACGGGTTCTTTCAGAACTTAATGACAATGAACTCGCCAGTACAAATGTATGGCAAGCCGTTTTCACATTTTAGATTTATTTGCACTCAAGTCCAAATAACGAATTGTACCTAAAGATACGGGCGGCGTTGGCTATGCTGTTAAAATATTCAGCTCCGTCAAAAACCGCCATAAACAGAAAGAATAGTAAAATACAGACATACCTTGTTCTTATACCAATCAGAAATATGGCATTAAACAGTATGTTATTGTCAAATGTTTTCCTTTGTTATGTAAGGCCTAAAAAAAAAATACCTGTGTTTGGGGTCGCCCGACCGAGTCTAAAAAAACGTGCGACTCAAAACTTTTTTTCCGCGAAAATTTGCGTGTCCCCCGCGTGCTATTGTTTGCGCGTGCATGTCCAGCATGTAAATAATAAACATGGCGTCCGCGGACAAAATGATACTTGTCCGTGTGGACGTAAATAAATGTCCACACCAAAGTGGGGGACATCACGTAAAACTCTGACGAGAAAGTGACGGTCAGACAGCTTCTGCACTCATTCGAAAGCGGTGTCCATCAGTGCGCAACCGATGTTCGCGGAGTTGTTGAACTAAATTCGTATTCCGTAACAGAACTTGAAGTTCCAATGGACTGTACATTGCAAATTTTAGAAGACAAGTTCCGTGTTACGCGCTATAAAATTGAGCATGTACCACAAGAGGAACCAACACCAACAGAAGAATCGAAGCCTCTAAAGAACGCATTCGATTTGATCATGTCCGCCAAGAAAGTTCTGCTATCAGATGCTTCCATAAAGAAAACGTCAAGGTACCTGAATTTGAGTGAAGGTCGCTCACTATTTCAACATAAAGATGAAATAAATGTCCCCATCTGTCACATATACCCCATACATGTGGGATCGTCATAGCTCCCATTGAACACCCAGTAAAATCTACTAAAATATTTTAAATGTTGAGAAATTGAAACATGAAGACGAAGTACCGGTATATAAATAAAGCTTCCCCAGTCCATTGAACAGAACCTTCCACACCCAGTAAATAATGGGTCGGCCCAACTAATGCAGTGTTGCTAACCTGTTGCTAAGCCCGATTTTTTAAATTGGGGCCCACAACAGGGTTTTCATTACTTTTGCACCTATGTGACACGTGGAACAACCCCAACGATTGGCGACGAACGATCTTCTACGCGGTCACTGATGGAGGAATGTGGGCTCACAATGGAATATTTACATATATTAAAATGTGCTTCCGCGCATTGGAAATATCGGACAGCTTTCGAGCTTGTTACATTTAAAGGTGAACAGTGTGTTTGGCCACATCCATATTATTTACATGTATATGGGGGTTAATACAAATATAAAGATTCAGCCAGGCATGTTTAATGTTTCATGTCCAAAACATAGAGTTATCTCTCGTTTATTGGTGTAGTCGTCGCTAGCCGAGATATTAAAGTTACATGCATTTTGCTTATAAAAGTGTACAAAACCTTTTCTTTCTATAGTTTAAGAATTTAAGCTCCTCTTTCGACCTACACACTTTGGAGTTTGCTCTGGGGTGGGCCAGGCGACGTGTTGGGCTCCAAAGCATTGTCTCTTGTTACTAGTAGTGTTTATATCTGACATACTTTTGCATATTGTATTCCAGTCCTGGAATGGCAGACAGGATAAATGCCAAAGATCAGATGTACAATGCAATTGTAGATGATTTCACTGAGAGGGGTCTTGAGTTCCACAAGACAACAGCTAAGGAAGAAGGATAATATATTGCACAGGTACAATATGTCCCCTATTTTAAATACCAGGCTGCCTATAGATATTAATATTAAGATTTTTGATAGTCGATATTGCTGGGTACATTGTTTTGAAAGGGAATCGATTCTGCTCTTTTTTTTATCTGACATATACTGTAAAGACACATCAATACTATTTAAACATATTCGGCTCTAGAATATGGATATTGAATGATACTATTATTAAACTTTTGACGATGAAGATGTGTGATAGAGTTTGTCACTGAATCAGTTTTTAATTTTGTACGCAGTACTTGGGAATATTACTATATATTCATACATATTAAAATTTAAGTTAAATAATAAATAATTTAATAAATAAATATATAATAATTCAGTAGATGTAAATAAAATATATGTATGTATATAAATAATAATTTAATAAATAAATATATAATAATTCAGTATTATAAATAATTTAATAAATACAATTTTAATAAATTAATAATTCTTTCTATATTAATATATTTAGAATGTGGCCCAAACAATACTTACTAAATATTTAAAAATTCTGTTTTCAGTTGCTGTGCAATGCCAATTGGTATCTCACCAATCAACATGCAGTGATTTCCGACCGAGCAAGTCGTCATGGCAAGGTTATTGCAGTGCCACAATGTTTCAGTAAATTCCAAGGCTACAATGATGTAAAACGAAAGAAAACCAAGGAACAGCAAATGTCGTCAACCTTTCTTAAGTCAAATGCAGAAGCGTTGTATAGCTTGTGTCAAAAACCCATAATGTCTTCTTAATATGTTTGGAAAACATTCAATAACAATGTTGAATCTCTTGCAAAGTGCATGGTGAATTATGCTAACTTCCTGGATGAACAAAACATTCTAATGACATCAATACATGATAGTTCTGAACCTCAAAGGTCAGCTGAAGATGTTGTAGTTGATTTCCGTGACGCTGTTGACAATGTTCCTTCGAAATACGACCTTATCAACCAGTCAGTAATGTCTTCGTCAACAGCTGTTGTTTTTGACGAACAGGAACATCTAATGTCTCCTTTTGAATCAAGTCAGCACGATATTCCTTTTTCAAAGCGCTCAGACTGACGTGTTCAATAGACATATATAAATACAGTACTGGAGGTTCATATTACACAATATATATAATTCAGAAAGTTGATGCAAATCGATCATCCACTATGATCCTGAATTCAGCTGTGAAAACCATTGCTGGCCTGGAAACTGGAATGCTGAAGATATTTCACACTCGCCATATGAGACGATCTTTCCGCGAGAAGTTTGCAAATATTTCTGGAAATGCGACTGGGAATGTTACTGAGTTCATTTATAAAACTCTGGCTGTTGATGCATCTATTGCCACTCACCCAGATACAATGGAACGTGTTCGATTGATTTATCTTGGAGATGACGGAATAGTACAAGACATGCGTCACTTGAATGTCGGGAGGCCGTAAAACAAATATGATGTATATTTCGCAAAATTAGAGGAAGTCCTGCTGGATCTGACAGCTGAGGATGAACGACGTCATGGTATTGCACATTTATCCAGATGGATATCTCTTAAAGAAATGGTGAGGGAAACAGGTGAAAAGTTGCCAACAGGAACTCCGACTCCTTCAACAGCACTAGTGAGGCTACAATTTACACCCAGAAACATGTATCTTCATTCGGCTCTCAATTTCACATCTCGTTTTCCAATACAATACAAAATACAGCGACGACAATTGCGAGCAAACCACCCCAATCAGCACGTTTGCAACTCACAGTTCAAATATTTAAAAACTCGAGCAGTTCATCTTGCTGATAAATGTATTCTTATCTGTTGTGACAAGGCAAAAATTCCCATCGGAGAGCCTGGTGTTCATGTTTCAACCGGAGTCAGGGGCAAGAAGTCAATGGCCGGATTCGTCATCTCCGGTTTAAACCTCCGAGTTTAAACCTACATTGGCGGTCCAGCCAAACCGGGTCTAAGGGGGCGTTTTTGTCATTCAGTTACCAACTAATTGACAACTCGATTTGGTGATATGAGCATACAGTCAAACTACTCTCTTACCTATCGGACCAAAAGACAAGCCGATGTAATGGTCATTGACATGTCATAAATCATCGCGAACGCGTGCACGATTTATTCATTGAGAAATGAGTATCGCTCATGTACCATTAATCCGATCTCTTTGTGGGTTTAAATCAATTTGACAAAGGGCATGAGCTTCACGCGCTGTTTATCACCTTGTTTGTGATTGATTTTCTACAAGATGCTTTACCCGCAAAGACAAAATATGGTGTATCTACATGTATATCTGTATATATTAAAGGATATAGGAGCTGTATATATGTTTGTCCGTTAGTCTGTTTGCAACTGTTCTAAAAATGATTTAAAAATAAGAATAATTTAATTTGAAATAAAATGAAAAAATTGTGTTGTTAAATTGAGCAAGGAGTTGTATCTAACAAGAAACAATATTTAAATTTATATTAATATTTGTTTTCAATATAATTAAAAAAAAATTAATTAAAATGTTCAAATGATCAAAATGTGCGAAAATGTGACGCAGGCTCCTGTCGCACGAAGGGGCCGCAGGACCCTCTGACGCTGCATGAATAAAGGCTCCATAATCGTGTCAATCCTGGACCAAGAGGTCAGTCAAGTAAAAGCAATTTGCTTATGAGTACACACCAGAAGCGGCATCTGAACTGTTTAAAGTGGGCAACTATATAGAGGCACAGCATTTAATAAAGAAATATATTACATGCGCTGCTTTTTGTCAATGTAAAAAAATTTCCATCATGCGGAAAATCCAAAAGTTCCCAGGTTTTGAACTGGTGGAATATTATGGAAAATTATGAGCGGAGCCAGAGTAGAGCTTCGTGGCATGATCTACATAAAAATAAGTTATCAAATTTGACTCATATAGCAATATAAGTTTAGGATTGCAAACTATGTGTATAGCATATCTGATCATGCAGTAGCATCGTTTTGGTTTCAAAATTAAAACGTTGAACCCTTCAAATGAATTCGTAGAAAACACCAGTATTTGTGATTGCCACAAGCCAAAAAAAAACAAACACACAAGATAGTTGTAAAATCATACTGAAGGAACGTGTCAATATCTGAGCAAAGCTCGCATGCGAATGAATCAACTGTGACATGATAACACCAGTCGGCAACCGCCACTTGGACACGCCCTCACTCGAGATAATTTACAGCTCCACCCTTTGATTGATTGTCTGACAATTCTAAACCGCGATGAAGAAAAGACGGATTCGTCATCTCAAGTTTAGCCTCGAGAAAGCTGGTTTAGCTGGACCACCGAATTAGATGGTTTAGTTGCCGGTTTAAACTTATAAAAGGCAAATAAAACATCGAAATTGACAAAAACTTATCCCCACACGCTTTATAGGAGTGAGTGCTTCTCGCTTATAAATTTCCAATCAACATATGGTCGCTGTCGTAATTATTGATTTTTGCAATCAATAAAACGAGGCGGTCCGCATTAGGAAAGTACGATTATTTTTCTCGACGATACAGAGACACTACTGCTAAACCACTGGTCTGGCTGGACCAGGTTTAAACCAGAGATGACGAATGCGTCACTTAGACATGCGGTCGCGGGTTTAAACCACGGATGTTGCTGACTCACGGCGGTTTAAACCTAGAGGTTTACGTAGACCAGGTTTAAACCTGAGATGACGAATCGGGTCAATATGTCTTGCCAGTTCTGAGCTAAGCGCACTCGACCATGACATGACCAGATGTTCTGTCACCCCATCGGTTTATTTCAGTGTGGATATACCGAAGTCAGTTGATAAATCGTTCTACCGTGGGGATGTCCAGGTAACCGTAAATGATTCTGTTTTCCAACAGTCCTCACCGAGGAGGCACGCAGCAACACAAACCAAGATGTTGAGATCGATGGATGAAAATAAGATACTGCTGAAGTTTTCGGATGGAGGCACAGATCAGCGAAATACACTTGAAAGTGTTAAGATCACAAACATAGCGCTATTCAAAATCCACAATTTAGACATGATCATTCTGTGCCGGTGTGCACCAGGACAGAGTTGGATTAACCTGCTGAGAGGTGTATGGCCTTGCTAAATATTGGCTTACAAAACTGTGCCTTGTGTCGAGAAAAGTGCTCCGAAGATACAGAGAAAGCAACGAAAGGTTTGAATTCGATGAAAGAGATGAGAAAAGTGTCGAAACCTGGGTTTAAAGATGAATGGAACCAGGGTATAAAACCAGTTAAAGAGGTTATTGCATCACGCTTTTCAAGGTTGTAATTGAAGGAGAAACCTGTACAAGTCATGGAGCCTGTCACATGTGAAGAAATCGAAGCTGAAATTCTTAAATTATTTCCCGAAATTAAAATCAATTGCCTTCAACGAGTCCACACCAGCAAAGTTGCTTCATACCAAGCATTCCTGAAAGCACACTGTCGCAGCAGACAGTATACATTCCAGATTAAGAAATGCCAAGATACAGAGTGTTGTTCTCCACCATTAAACAAACTGAAAGATCTAATGTGGCTTCCAGATCCTGTCCTTGATGCATCAACTGAGCACTTCCTATCATATGAAAAGGCTATGGACTTACCTGAAACCACAGAGTGATAGACCGTCATACTTGTATAGAAAAGTTTCAAAACCGAAAACCCCAAAACAAAAAAAGAAGAAACCTGACGCAGCAGCAGAGTCTACAGAGAACATGGATACCACCAATAGTACAAGTTCGCCATGTGACTCAGTGTCAGACATCCCGCTCTCTGCTCAAAATACAAGGATGACGACAGAATGTTGCGAATGTAGGAAGCCACGTGTGATCTACAGCAAAAACCGACTGACCGATCGGGAGAAAATGCATTGGCTCAAGAGAACAGATTCAAATCCGGGGCAAGTTCTGATATAACTATAAATATTGTTGTTGATTGCCGATTAGGAAATACTCGTCAAATCAAATTAGCACTGTTTAAATACAGAGCCCATATCTGACAAAGGCATAGCGAAAGCGCCATCTAACATGTAGTCTGATATAATTGTACTTTATGCAAATATTTGCTCTTAAGTCTAAATAAATCAAAAAATGTGAAAACGGCTTGACATACAAATGGCCCAAGAAAGGAATAGACGATGGAACAACCAGCAAAGATGTGTATTTCCAATATTCAGAATGCGGCTGTTTCAATTACAGGTCAAACTGTACTGGTAACTGAACATGACATGGGGATGGACATGCTATGGACCTAAATCCTCAAACTACCTTTATTCATGACATGTTATCACAATCCTCCCATCCAATTGAAGTTAGCTCAGAAAACATTGAAGCTTATTCTAGTTCTGATGAAATTATTGCCGAGGAACAAAGAGATGATTTTCAAGTCCCAGGTAGTTCAGATAGCGATAATTGTGATGATGACGACGAAGATAGCCTTTATAATGAACCAAAAGAGTGATAGCTTGCTTACTATGAGGCAGCATATGTCGCAGAAATTTGACCGCAAGCCAAGGAACTGAAGTAAATTGATTGGCGGAAAGCCACCGAATTTCGTCAATTTCTGTTATACAAAGGTCATATAGTTTTAAGAATTATTTCAGTTGAATATCATGCAAACTTTATTTTTAATTGCTGTATTACTCCTACTGAAGACAAATAAAGATTATGAAATTGTAGCCTATGCGTCTCACCTTTACTTTATGGGAATTTTGTTTTTAACACCCACTGCATGAAACATCTTACAGACTTCTTTATTCACATAAACACTCTCTAGGAGCAGTGTGCAGAATGAATTACATGTATGTATACATACAGCTTAAGAATTTTACATGGATAATTTAATTACTTCAATGTACACATCAACAATAAAGAAATGTTAAACATGTATTGAAAGGATATTGTTTTCTGTTATGTTCGTGTATAATGTATTTGGAATTATGTAGTTCTTCAGTTTTAGAAGAAATATCTATATATTTATCTATCTATACGTATCTATCTCTCAGTCTCAACTTTTGTTACGAATTGAGAACTCGGCAATGGTATATAGCAGACCAAGTTGCACTCGGTTGAATTGTCATTCCGCATTATGTATAGAAAACGACCCTTTTCGTCGGCTTTCCGAAATTGTCGGCTTGTTTTTTCTAATTATTTGAATAATGGCTCCCTTACATCGGAATATTTCGTACATTTCATTACAAAATGCCATTCGTCTTCTACTTCGTCCGAACTACAAAACTGACAGTTACCTTCGTCAACTGGAAGGGAGGTCGTTAATGCCGCCCCTTTTCAATCTTAAGTGAATGCGCACTTATCCGTAGGTGACAGAACATTTCTCTCTTCTCCCTCGTATCTAAGTCTAGTAAGTACTGTTCAATTCCCATAGTTTCTTTAATACACGATCTTATCGCTTAAGTTTGATTCATTACTAGGCGATGTGTCCATAGATGCCATGAAGCTAGATGACAATTGATTAAGAGAGCGTTTCATTGAATTATTTTGATATATCTATATGCGGCATGCACCAGTATTTTTGTTCTCATTTCCAATTTTTGAAGCAATTTCATAGCTTGTGTTATGCAGTCCACATATAATGGATATTCTCCGAGTCTTACAGCGTGGTTCACAGCTTTTGAGCCCGCAACTAATACCATTTTGCAAAAGTATAGATGTATCTTTTCACTTGGACTGTCGTTTCTCCATGACATCTCCGGTGTCCATATTTCACTACCGTATAGTAAAACATGTTTGACAAGAACTCGGAATAGTTTTAGTAGTAATTTTATTGGCAGGTGGTATTAATTGTTTATTGCTTTCCTAAGTTTGTGAATCAATTTAAGTGCGCGGTTTGCCAAGTTTTCCTGCGCGAGTTTAAATTTTCCGTTTGAAGTGAACAGTCCAAGGTACGAAAATTGTTCACAACTCTTACATATTTGATCAGTTTAAATACCGATTGCGATTTATTCATCTTTCCCGTAATTACCATAACTTGTATTGTCAATGTTGACGGGTAGACTATTGTCATTTGAGTATTGAGAAACCTTATTTAAACATTTTTGTAGTCCATCCGATGTTTCCAATATCAGCAAAAGATCGTCTGCGAAAAGTAGGTGATTAACACGTGTTTGTTGTAATGCACATGGATCACAAGTATAATCAAAACAATTATTTACATCGTCAATAAATATTTTGAATAGTGTTGGCGACAGTGTCTACCCTTGGCGTACGCCTATTTTGGATATAAACGATTTGGAAATACCGTTGGATGCAATGACAGGAAATATGGGACATAGAATATTTCTGCATTTCCATTTGAAAACTTCATGCAGCAAAGAAAGATAATGGTGTGAAACCCATATCCATTAGCTCAAGTCGTTAGGAGGCTCTCTGATCGAGCGAGGACTCAAAAACAAGAACGGGTAAATGAAGCCAAAGTTAAATTTCCCACAACACAATGGACCTATCCCAAACAATTCCATGTATTAACAGTTTAGAATGACAGGTTTGATGGATTCTCTATGGGAACCACTATTGGTAATAACTAAATTCAATATCAAGGGGAAAATACATATTCTACTCTCCGACACTGATGACAACATAATTTTCCTGGCACAAAAGTTTCAGAACAAAGACAATGACTTTGTTTAACCTCTAAACTACAGTGACATCCACATATTCATGGTGTCGAAGCTCAGGTAAGAAATAGTGTGCATTGAAGTAAATGATGTCCTCGGGAAATGTTTTATTACAATTCAGAGATCACTTTGTTGCATCCCATCTCGATGTATATATACGAGTATATATATTTGTTTGAAGTTATGTTGCACATTCAAGTCACGTGTATATACAGACAGAAATATGCCATTTAAATTCCTTTGTCGCCAAAAGACACCTCCCCTTCTACATATTATTGTCGTTCCAAATACGAGTCCATTAATCTTTGTATTGTCGTTCCAAATACGAGTCCATTAATCTTTGTCGCATAGCAGTCAATAATCCAATGCATTTATGATTTTACCAGAACTAATTGTAACATCTTTGCAGAATTAAAGGCACGTGCGGCCTTAGTTGTCGAAAATATTCATATTTGTTCCAATCAACGTAAACAGAAAAACATTAAAAAGCATACAGTTCCGTTCATATATACCATGACCATCGCGTAAACAGCATGTTATCATAAATACCTACTATATGTTACCTCAGAAAGAGCCTGATTGTGTTACAGAAGACAGCACAATGCTACTGGCTAATCACACACAAATGGCATTAACGCTCTTTATTAGTTCCATATCAGGTATTCACCAACAAAGAACGCTCTTTATGTTTACCATCATAATATAAACAAACACCAGAAAAGTTACTTTTTATGCTTTTGTTTACATAACAATGGTCAAACATATGACCATAACATACTGTTTATGCGATATATCTTATTTGTATACGGACAAAGTCTATCTACATTTTGATGTTCTTTCTGTTTGTGGCGGTTTTTGACGGCTGGATATATTTTCACAGGATACCCACCGCCAAGGCCAACCGTGTCTTTAATTAGAATGACACATATATATTTGAACTGGTTAACGTTGTTGCAACGCAATGGTAAAACGAAAACCATATCTTCGAATTTAACCTCGCAGCACGACAAACGAGTTCAATAACGTTTGTTAACATGTTCACACAACTGTGTTCTATCTTTATCACACTCTAAATGTAGTATACTGAAATATAGGTTCACATTGTTTTATTTAAGTCTTTCAGTGCCAATGTCCCATCTAATCGGACATCAGACATATTTAAAAAAAATAATTAATATCTTTGTTAAAATGAGGTGTCAAGCCTAACTAAATGTGTCGACATTGATATATAGTAACCACGCAATGAGTAGACAAACCGATTTTGTATTAAAATGTCTCGATTTTGTATTAAAATGTCTTTTATGTTGCATTTTAACTGTTTTTAACCACGGAACACGCGGATATCATCTAAACAATTTTCGATTATTGTAACTAATTAAAATAAAAGAATTCGAAATATAGATATAAAATATTGTCCACTGTCACAATTAATTACTTCCATATGGGCATGTATATGGGCAAACACTTAGTTGCAGCGGTAAATATGCACCAAAATCGGTCTTGTAGTTGTCAATGTGTTTTGGTCGTTTTGTGTAACCATTTTTACATAGCAAATTTATTCAGCTAAAATTAATTTTAATATAAATATTATAATCATAATAGTATTTGTTAAAGATTTGCTAATTGTCACTCATAATTAAATTTAAAAAGATAATTTAATTAAAAGATATAAATAACCGCTCTGGGAATTTCCGTGACGTCATGTTGAAACCAAAATGGCGGTCAAGAAAAATTGCTGTCTGTTTTCAAGAAAATTTCACAAATATAAAATGTGAACTCGTATTTTCGGTAATTGTTATCTTTATATGACCAATAAAATATATGCGTGTATGAATAGATGTCTCATTTGAAAATTGCCCTCTGAAGTAGCGGCGACATCCATAATGGGTTCCCCAATTTCGTTGTAAATAAATTGCCATCTCCCGTGAGAAATGCAAATCTTACCAAATGTGGCTGGTGTAGGGCTTACACATGTCTCCATTATAAATTAGAAATATTGCTATATTTTTTCTTATTTTAAAATTTGATATACATTTCACCGCATCAGATGTCAACTTTGCCGTGTTTATAATAATTCCGAACACTGGTGTCAATATTTTTCAAGCCCCTCAAAATAGTAAAATAGATGACATTTCTTTTGATGAGAACGATGAATCAGACGAGTTTCAATCAGAAAGTGAAAGTGATTTGGCACCACCTCCGACTGAGTTTGTCAGGATATTCCACATAAGGAATATGAATTCAATGAAAATGTTGGTCAGATTGATCCTCCGCCTGCAAATGCCAAACGAATGAATGCGCTAAACAAGTTTTGAATTCCTGGAGGGCTTCAGGTCAAGCAATTCGAGGTCCAACTCACGCATGCAGAAATAGTTGGAGACAACCGTGAAAAAAATGAAGGCTTTTATATAGCAGTCATTCTAAATATGGGACTAATCCGTAAATTTAAGAGTGTTACCGTATACATGAAAACAATTAAGCAGCAGTTGAAATCTGTTTCTTGTGAACACATGTCTAAACCATGGTGTGGAATGAGAAGAACTTGAAGTGTTCCAATAGAGGAAGTCATCCTAAATGGATGTTAATATTGACATGTAGATGGGAACGAGTCATTTTCTGGTCGTTCGGCCAGCAGCCATCTTGGATTTTACTCTTTACAATATTTTCAAGCAGCAGAACTGTGTGCATTGAAAGTGTATGACCGTTAGTGAGTCTCGGTACCAAATATAGAACGAAATTGAGACCCAATTTGCCGAATAAGCACCATGCCAGGTTTGGAATTAAGTTATGTATGTTGTATGAGTCGGTCACAGGATATTGTTTTCATTTCTTCCCATATATATGCTAAACTATTTTTCAGAAGAATGTGGTGGGGGAGTCCTCTAGAGTTATTGGATTTTAGACATATCACGTTACTCACGAAATTCAGTACAGTTTTTAGTGAAAATATAATTTAGAATGTAGAATCATCACAAGTTGATACTGTAACTGGCATATGAACTTCTATATGATCTCCGGTCTTATATAATTTTCCTGTGAATAGTAACCAACATATTTCTAGTAACTCGACTAATATCTGTGAATCTTCTAGTAATGGTAATATTTTGTTCTATAATTTGGAGCCTAGTTCGCAGATAAAGTGGCATGATTTTAGTGGAGATGATATGAACAACGTCAAAGTTGGACTCCTAGCTGTGGGCAGATGAAGATATTTACCCGGCAGTAATCAGCCCAGTTTCCCTGATCACGATTTTCGAACTCCTGGTTACCCCATGCAGTTATATGCAGTTGACGAATGAAGATGAGTCAACCACAAATGATCAAATTGGACGGGAACACAAAGTCTGACGCCATATTGGTTACAAACAGTAATCGCTTTAATCAATTGTTACTTCAATAACTTTATACTATAAACTGATAATACAATGTGAACAAGTTCGCAGACAGTTATCCTAGTGTTCAGACTTGTTCAAGATCCATTAATAATGTAAGCATACCTCCTGGTGTCCAATCGACTAACTGGGATAAGATTGCCAGATAAGTTTGAAGAGGAGGTAGTCGCTCAATATTTCTGTCATGAGTTAGGTATCGTTCACGATGAACCGCTTGATATACATGTGGGTGACATAATAGTAGCTATAGAATTAACTTTGAACAATGATGCTGATTTAAAGTAGTTTAAAAGTCTGAATGCAGTACATACATTTCAAAGTTAGGAAGCGTAGCCAATAATGCTACACATTTGTTTTGACTTAATTGAGAATATGAACGGCACAGACTACTTAATTGTTAAGCTTGTACACCACATTAATGAATTTATACTATACGAAACCCACATTAAGCATATTATATAACAATACAAAAATTGCCTTTATCACATGTTAGATGGCCGCATTCTCCGCAATTAAACAAATTGATTGGAAATGAATAAATGACACGTATATGATCTGAACAAGAGTCAAATGAATATTTAATTCAGAGCAACACTGCTTCAAGAATGTTAGCTGTGCGTTAGCAAATTATGAAGGTTCATCATAACTGTTCACTTCCATGATTGGGACCATGCGAAAATAGCTATACATAATACATTCACACATCAAGTCAGCGAGATAAGGAGGGTCAGCCAAACGTACTATGTGGAAACAACTTGCATTGATACTCAAGGAATGTAAACAAATAAACATAAATCTCTGAAATAATCGTACACTGCCATTCTTGTTTAACATAACTCAATCAGATGTTATTTTTTTGTAGATGGATAGCAGTGCAGAAGAATTGAAAGCCAGTTAAGCGACCTATCATTAAATCAAAGCTGTGTTTATAAAGTTGAGAAAAACATGTTTACTGTGGTGAGAAAAGCACAATTTACTTGACTTGCAGACATGCTATCCACAGATTTCATCAGTTGAGGCATGTACCCATGTAAATTATTAACTTCTACAAGCGCCCATCATGCGACAGCCAGTCATATATATATCAAGAGATGGGGGTCTAGGTAAAATGCAATTATGTCACACTGGCCTAACATTCAGGAAAGACATTATACTTACTATGTGTGCATACCACATTTTCAACCATTATTAGCCAATATATACAGTACTGTAAACTATATTGGATTTGTCGTTTATAATGGTGGAATGGGATATGAACATAATTGTATCACGATGTGGCCGGATTGTATCCATAAACCATGTGTGTGAGTCGATGGTTCTGGTGAGCTGAATAATAATTCCAATATATGTTTTAAATATTTGAGGCAACTCTTTTGTCGACAATGGCAACAAGATTGTCGCAAATGTCGGGAATGGGAAGATTCGGCCTGGTAAGTTTATAAATCTGCCAGGTAGACTGGGTCAGCTTTTTTTTTATCCAATTAAGAAATTAATATATTGTTTGAGTGTGCTTACATTACATTACGTATCCTGTGGTCGGATCAAACACGATCACGTCAACAATAGCAGGCATAGTATAGCAAACTAAATATTTCGTCAATATGCCTATATCTGCTATAGTCATCTAGTATTTTCAAGTTCAAAACGGGAATTTTACCCTTTGCACTGTTATCTTCAATGATAATACGATGGGTTTCCATCGATCCTGTTCACATGGAACTATACTCATATTATATTCAATCTTAGACTAATAGGGGAATATTAACCTAGTC
This sequence comes from Siphonodentalium dalli, assembly GCA_032622095.1. Classification (NCBI taxonomy): domain Eukaryota; kingdom Metazoa; phylum Mollusca; class Scaphopoda; order Gadilida; family Siphonodentaliidae; genus Siphonodentalium; species Siphonodentalium dalli. Next base: position 178,610,271 of record CP136065.1, on the reverse strand, counting down.
ATTTATGTCGACAAAACTGTGTATCGGCACCATTTTGTAATCCACATTGGCGATGACGTCAAACATGACTCCGTCCGTATACTGGAGTTGGGACAACCACGATTACGTCAACAATAGAAGTCATAGTATAGCAAACTATTATTCTAGTCTATATATCTGATATAGTCACCTCAGTATTTCAAGTTCATAATGGGAATTTTAACCTTTGTGCTGTTAACGTCAGTTATAATGCGATGGGTGTCCCATCGACTCTATTCTCACGTATGTAAACTAAGTATATTCATATTATATTCAATATAATAAAACTATTACTATAGATCTTTAGACACATTGTATCTAGGCCTATTTACCAAATAATTGGGGAGTATTAAACTTGTCATTTATGTCGACAAAAATGTGTTTGTTATTTGAAAGCAGTTATAAAATTATACTTTTTATTTCATATGTAGGCAAGTTATAAATTATAATTTCGTTTTGCTTTCATTATATAAAGGTGTGTGAACTTTCAATCAATGTATAAAATGCTCTATCTTTATATTATGTAGTTTTTGTTTAGACCATGCCACGAAAATCTACTCAGTCTACGTGCGTATTTTGTTTAGACCATGCCACGAAAATCTACTGTCTACGTGCGTAGACCATAATCGGACTGCAGAAGAATTAGACAGCCAGTTAAGCGACCTAACATTAAATCAAAGATGTGTTTAAAAAGTTGGGAAAAACATTTGTGCTATGTGGTGGCAAATGCACAACTTAATTGAACAGATATTCGTCATCATTTTCCTTGGTTTCTGTCACCTAAAACTGCATATTGGCATTGCCAGATACATGATGGTTCAATACTTCCTCGGAAAGAAACAGTGCTTGAAGCAGGTTAAATTTCAGGAGCATACGTGGGTGCATTTAATGAATGGAACTCTTTGAAATATTTGCAAGATACTTGATTTAGAAGATTTTGGGAGTCGGCTTCCTTCGCTGAAAGTGAATTCTAAAAATGTTTGAATTGACGCCCTGGTGGCAACATTTTGATGCTTACAATGAGAGTTTAAAGGAGCGAAATCAACAAGAGAACTGTGAGGATACGCAACATGTTTATATCTTTATATTCACAACAAGTTTTCATAATTCCAAAGGTTACCCTCAAATAAATTATACACTTAATCATTACATTTGTAACTCCATCATACGGAAGAACGTAACACTGAAACATTCACTCAAAAAAGAGTCGTCAAACTAACTATTCCACTAACACTCCCTCTGGGGTTCAACACATCTAAGAGAACATCGGACACATCCTTTCAATCACTTAAACAGCAGCGTGATACATCTGTTATTTTGCGTACATTAAATGATTGTGTATTGTTCGTCTGTCGAAATATATTAATGTGCGTCCTGTCCTTTGGCACCTAGACGTGAAACGGTCCTTTAAAAGATTGTTTTAACGATAATGAGCAGATCAAGATAACCGTCTCAATATTTACATCCATAAAGTCGAGAAAAACAAATTCGTAAAATTAAGCCTGTTGTGTGTATACCAAGGGGCACATTGTTCGAAGAAGCCAAAGTACAGATTACACCTACCAGTTCTTTCGAGAAAAAAAATGCTCAATGGGACATATGCCAAAGATAATGGCTCAGCTTAGATTTGAAAAAAATATTTGCTGGAAATTGTGTAAATCTACCTGGTAAATTGCACCGTGGAAAATACCTACCCCGGGAAATCAACTGACACATTTTCTCGTCTAGATGAACAAGGTTACCCCAATCACATAATTATGAAATGAATTATATGCATGAATTAGTTCGTGCTGTCTATTGAAAAAAAACAGAACGTTGTTATACCTTATGTGTGTGATATATATGCTACGTTAATCCTGTCTTGATTTATAATTATTGTATGATGTATGTTATAAAATGATGTATATGTATACATCTATTGTATCAGTGAAAACGTTTCATTTATGTTAATTTGTAATGGCTTTGGTAATAAATCATATCGTGCGCGTTATACAAAAAAAATAGTCGAGACGGTGTCCATCCGAATATTAATTATATTGACGACCAAGTGGTATTCTTTTGTTGCTAAATCTGCAATAGCAGACAAATTTAACATTTGATTCCGTCCATCAGAGATGATACTGGAAGAGAAAAAGAGAGCAAGGATTCAACAAGTGTTAGTTGAATGAATGGTGTGATGATAATAGTTCCTTGCTGTGAGAATGTCGGCAACAGTATTGTTCGTGAGTTTGAATCGGAGGTAGACAGTGATATTTAATGTGATGGGAGTATGAAGATGAGGAGAAAGATGAAACTGTAAGATCGTGGATTACAAGAGGTAATTTATAGTCATCATCATCGCATTTAATTGTGATCGTCATCTATACCGTTATCATCATAATCCTCATCATAATGTGTCAACTTAACTTATAAAATAGAATTATTAAAAAATGTCACCACCGCCTTAAAGGGTTCACAAGTCACTGGGTGCTGTTAAATTTGAAAAAATATATATAAAGTTTGTAAAAACATCACCACTAAGAACACATAGAAATATATCAAACTTTGTTCTTATATTCATATTGATAGTTCTCCAATAACTAAATTGTGTATTAAATTCATTGCTAATTGAACCTATAGGTTGAGTTTGGAACAAACATGCCGTCTAATTTTATAGATCTCAATAAATATTATTTAAAGACTAGGGGGTTTGAAATAGGGTTAGCGGACATAAAGCTATTATTCTTAGGCCTTGTGTGAAAATTTGATACTGGTAGGCAAATATACTTAAATACCCATTTCTGAAATAATCATACTGTCATTCTTGCCAACTCATCACTGATGTTATTCGTTGCAGATGGATAGCAGTGTAGAAGAGTTGCAAAGCCAGTTAAGCGACCTAACTAACTAACATTAACCCAAAGGTGTGTTAAAATATTGGGAAAAACATTTGTCCTGTATGTGGTGACAAATGCACATGATGTCCATCATCATTTGCCTTGGGTTTTCACCTAAAACCAGCCTGTTGGCATTGTCAGATACAAGAGTTCAATGTTTCCTCAGAAAGAAACGGTGATTGAACAGGTTAAATTTCAGAGCATAAGTGAGTGCATTTAATGGATGGAACTATTTGGTATATTTGCAAGATACTTGAATATATTTGGAGACTGCTTTCTTCACTGAAAGATCAACGGAAGGTGATGTTAAATGCTATTCAACTGAGCAGCTATGATATTCATGCCCATATTCATGTTGTGATGTCAACTCTGTTGAAAGACTGACAAAATCAAGGTGTCCATATAGTACAATACCATGGCTGATACATTTGAAAGTTTTGCTTTTTATCTGTTGGTAATAGAAGGGGTAGAGAGCAACCGTATTCTTAATTATGGGAGCCAATAATTGGTTACTGTGTTTTCTTGATGGAAAGGACTTTATTTTATTGGGCACGCTATCTGTTGAGTTTTTAGTATTTTTAGGCCTATATACCTAAAACAAAATTCAGATGAAAATCCACATTATGATCGTCACCTATTCGAGGGACAGAGGTTTTAATCAATATTTAAGTCTACGGAAGCCCTTCAAGAATTTTTTTAAAGTTTAAATTACACGAGGTTGTTTGCACGCCCTGCTGTTAGCATTGTAATGCTGCCAATGCGATTTTAAAGCGCAGTCAACAAGAGAAAAGAAAGAATACGCCGAATGTTTATATCTGTATATTCACAGCTGGTATATGTGAATTTAAATCCAAGATTTTATAATTACAAAGATAACCCTAAAATGAATTATACACCTAATCCATACATTTGCAACTCCGTCGTACAGTAATATATAACACTGATAATTACCCTCAAGAAAGATGTAGTTGTCAAACTACTATTCCACCAACATACCTCCTGAAGTTCAACACATCTAAGAAGACAACTCCAGAGATACCCTTTTTCTCTCACTTCAACAGCAGCATCGTCGACCTTCCGTGATTTGCGTATTTTCACTGATTGTATTGTTCGTTTGTCGAAATGTAATAATGTGCGTCATGCCATGTGGCATGCACTAAGAATTGAAATGGTCCTCAAAAAGTCAGGAGGCAGAGGTTTTTTTTACCAATATATAAGTCTATGGAAGCCCTTCAATAATTTGATAAAATGAGACATTACACATAAGGTTATTGATGCTTAGAAATGAGATTTTAGTGGCGCGCAACAAAAGAAATGTAAGGATAAGCCGAATTTGTATATTCACAGCTGGTATACACCTGATCCACATATTTGCAACTCCATCATACAGTAATACATACCATCAAGAAAGATATAGTCAAACAAATTACTATTCCACCGACAGACCTCCTGAGAAGACAACAGACACCCTTATTCGCTCAATTCAACAGCAGCAACGTGGACCTTCCGTGATTAGGCGGACGGAACCCCAATTCGAACTTGACCTGTATTTTCATGAGCGTGATTAGGCGGACGGAACCCCAATTCGAACTTTTTTCATGAGCAATGCATATTCCAAATTTGAAAATAATCGATCAGACAACTAAAAAACTAAAGTTATCACCTGAAACCAAAATAATCGGTAAATCGGATCTAAATCGACAAGCACGGTAACTCTTCGGCAAAATGGGCCGACCGAATCCAAATTCGACCTTAACTTGCATTTCCATGTGGGTAGTCCACATACGAAAATTGAAAACAATCAGATAACTAAAACTAAAGTCACCCTGAAACTATCTGGGACGCCTTTTTCTATAGTCTGGGACAATTAGGAGAGATGTGCTCAGCGTTCAGTTTAAAATGACATGGCTCATTCGAGCTTCCAAATTGTGTCTTTAGAAGGTATCAGATAGGTTGGTATATATACGAAATATTGATATCCCGGCTTCATATATGCTCTGAAAAATACTTGCTATGAATGGTCACAGCCATTTTTCAACTGTTTTCAATTTTTTTTTGCACAGAACTTCAGAAGTGAAATAAATGCTCTTTCTTTCTACCATATCAGGATTATATTCACACGAAACGCTCTTTTCAGTTCCATGTCGAGCACATGCATGGTTGTTGTTTCGAAACCAAATACTGTGCTGAAAGTTATATTTTTTCAATGCGCCCTTCTGCAATTAAGTTCTGGGACATATTATAGTCCGTTGAACTAGAATAGAAGGTAGTTTATTTACCTATTTATCGACCGAACTCGATACCGGGAAAATTTCAAAAGCGAATATTGTTAGGGGTATTTATGAGTGCAAATCGCCATATTGCTTTCGATTGAATGTCAATCTTTGTAACACAAAGTAGTTTGGTTTTATGAATGCCGATAGGCCTACTGATAAATGCGTCTTCAATCGATAGTGTTAAATGACGTTCACATATCTTGTCACTGATGCTTAAACGCATGTGTCACACGTGCAGACGGAACCATAGATTATTGTAACAAAACAGAGTAGAGAAATACTCATATGAGTATCTATATTCTACTATCTGCACATGCTGGTGGTTTTATCATCGGCTTTTTTGGAAAGATTAACAACCGAAACTGCCATTGGATACGAGGCTTACTAATAAATTTATGTCAGTTGTGCGCGAACTTAAAAATCGGCGAACAAAATTGTCCCATACCATTAAGGCACCCGTAGCTCAAGGGACATTTTAGCCTCACACAATGTATCTGGTTCGCTACGATTCTTAGTCGTGTTATGATCTAGTGGCTGAAACGCCAAACCCACATCAATCAATTAGTATTTCGCCTCTTCTTTGGTGTGGACAATTAAAGAGCGTTTAGAAATAATCTTTTCCTAATATGGTCGAAATAAAGAGCGTTTGAGTTTTGTTCACAGTAACACGACAAAAGAAAGAAATAGTTTATGTCTGAAAATTTGCCAATTAATAAATGTCTTGGTCTAGCTTTATTTAAACGGACTTGATAGAGTATCGTAGCTCTATGCACGGCCGTCATTTGTCACGTCGACGTCAAATGTTAAAGTGCGCGTTCGTCACAATAATGGCGGCGCCCGAGTGCCGATTTATTCAACGCATAATCAACGGGCACATGGAATTCGAGCGCTTTTAGACAGCACGAGGTAATTGGGGATTTGAATCCACGTAGGATGATCCATTTCCAAAATCTAAACCACGTACCTGGTTATACTGTAGTATGCATAGACCCGAAAGACTATCAAGTGCCCGTGTCGAAATACCATTATACCAAACGAGTTGTGCATGGCTCCAGGCCACCAGTAATCACATACGGTCTAGACCTAGTTCGTATACGAATTAAAGAATCATTACTCAAAACACAATTATGTCTGTTAAATTCGCGTGGCATGTGATTAAATGTATAGGCCTACGGAACTCTAGTCAAACTGCTAAAGTGTTGTATACGGTACTTTAGCAGTTCGCCTAAAGTTCCGCATAAAGCAGTTTTTGAATAGAGGTCGGCTAAAGTCAAAGTGCCGTACGCCCATACGACACTTGAACAGTTCGGCTTGTTTGAAAGCATGCATACGAGAAGGCCTACATTTTATATATATATACCGTACCGGTATATTTTACTCAGCGCATTCCTCAGCTGTGCAGTGACACTGTTGACGCCAGAAACTAAGCTTGATTCTGTTACATCCAGGTCCGGTTCAGGGAGCAGATACGTAAAAAAATGTCATACCGGATAAGCCAAAAAGAAAGAAAGTCTTATTCAATGTCCAAGTAATAAAGAGTGTCATGCATCAGTCTATCCTAATATGGATAAGCATAAAGAGCGTCTTTCTTTTGTGATACTATCCATCTATAGGTTTCTCCTAACCTTCATCATGTTGAAGTTTGAAAGGAGCGCGCATGCTTGTGTAGCTATACAATTTTTGTGTGCAATATTTTCGTGAATTTTGGATTTTATTTAAAAATCAGATTATGTACAGGATGGGTTATGGGAGTTTGAAGTGGTCGCTATAAAGAGCAGATTTGAACTTGTCCAGGTACGGTATGTAAGGGTAGCAATAGCAGAGTCGAGAGAATTCCATGCAAGAATAGTACCGGTACGTGGGTAGAATTAGGTGCGGATGTATTTGGGTCCAGTGAAAAACAGTACAAATTTGTGACCTCTGGATGCTGCGAGGGGGCAGTGTGTCGCATATTAACAATGTTTTTGATTTTGTAGAATATGACAAGTGATGAATATAATCGTCGCTGTTCTAGAGAAGGCCGTTGCAGGTGTTTTAGCATGTCGGGGACACTGGTTGGGTAGTTGTAGATGTTCAGTGTCTATCGGGCTGCTCTGTGTTGGACCATTTCTATTTGGTCTATTAGGTATGCTTGCCATGGGTGCCATATGGTTGAGCAATATTCCAGTTTAGGCAGGGGGGGGGGGTCGGAAAGATTTTCCAGGCACGTATGATTGGGTGGGTGGGTGTCTCTCGGGTCCGAAAAGCAGTGTTTTTCCATGTGTCAAATTTGTTGTCCATTTCTGCTATTGAGTCTTATGTTGATGTGTTTTGAACAGAAACAGGTCATATATAGTTAATAGCAATGCTATACTATATATAGAGGTTATCAGAAGTTGGATCAGATGCACAATCGCCAACAATAACCCAAATTCAACTTGATAGAACAAGAAATTGCGCTATTGGAAAAATAACATTTAATCAAGATTCCATCTACTGATACAACAAAATAAGAATAACTATGCAGAACTCAGCTGAAAATAAGCAATAAAATGAAAGCACACTTGTACCATATGTGACATGGAAATAAATATATAATAAATAATGGAATAAAATAGACTTTTGACAACGGAAAACATAAAATCTTAACATAAATTGAAGGCCAGCCGGGCCAGCTTGAACAATTTCAAATTGTTTTCCAAGTTAATGTGGATCAGCTTGTAATTTTAATCACAGTAATACAGATTTTATCGTCACTGATATCGTGAGCAAAAAAGAAGTGAGATTGGGCTATCCATCCATATGTTATTCCCAATTATTACGAAGCCTATTACTTCAGGCAGTGGCTACCAGCCTGCCATTACACGCTATAACATGTTTCCTCAGTTCTGGTTTCTGAGATGCCCCAAGAAGAGTCATGCGGGTATATCATGGTTATGTTTGGTATTAGCATTATTCTTCGAACTGGGATGAACAGTTGTATTTCCACATGTTTTGATAAACAATTTGGTTCAAGCAATATATCACATAGCAAATATCAAAATATCAAATAATCTGAAATGTGTTGTACCGTGTAGTCTGTAGAATACTCAAATGTGATTATGTGACTAGATCATGTGACTATATATTATGAAAATGAATGTTAATAAAAACTTTGGCACTCTGCCTATCCCTAGAAATGTGATTATGTTGACACATTTCTTGATTAATGACACTTATATGATAAATTCATATATTGTATCATTATCTTCATTATGCACTGTTCTATTAAAATTTCGCGCAATAAAATTTAGGTGGTGGTGTCCAAAACTGACCGGAAAAAAATTCCTGAAACGGAAACAAAAGGTGGGTGTCCAAAATTGCCTGGAAAAAAGGCCGGAAACGGAAGAAATTGGGTGGGTGGTCCCCCCGAGGCCGGAAAAAATTAAAATGATCATACGTGCCGGGAAATTTTTCAGACCCCCCCCCCCCCCCCCGGTTTAGGGCGGACATATGTTTTATAGACTAGTTATTTTGTTTATGGTTATTTGTCTTGATGTTTCTTCTGATAAATCTTAATGAGGCATTGGCTTTTTTGTGATGTTATTTATGTGAGTATTACATGACATGAGATTGCTATTCCTAGATATTTTGCCTTTTCTGTGCAATTTAGTTTGTGATGGTGGGGGTATTGAATGCCATTTGCCACTCATATTCCCACGTTTTGAGCTTGAGGTGGAAATTATTGCAGTTTGAGGGTGAGGATATGGTAAAGTAGACTATAGTGTCATCTGCAAAGAGGCGAGAATGACTTGATAGAGAGGATGGGAGGTCGTTTGTGTAGATGGGAAATAGACATGGCCCAAAGGAAATAGCCTTGTGGAACCCCAGAAAGAACGGGACGAGCGGACGATTCTTGGCCATTGACAACAACTTTCTGTGATCTTTTAGATAGAAAGTCTTGAATCCAGTTTACAGCTGTGTTATTTATGCCGATTCGCATTTGATGGTCAACTTTGTAGAAAGCTTTTGAGAAGTCCATAACTGCGACATCGGTCTGCCTGCCTTTTGTCATATTTTCGAAAATTTCTTGTGTGACAGCAATGAGCAATTATTAACAAGTTCGGATCAAAAGGGTCCAATAATTCGTTTTAAGCTATGTACATTTTCTGTTAACGTGTGCTATCATAATCGATATTTGGGACATTATATTAATCAAAAATAACTCCTATACAAATAATTTATACATCAGATGATTTATTGAAGTTATTTATTGACATATATGTCGTTCCACTCGCGAACCGTACGGCGACATATATGCCGTTCCACTCGCGAACCGAACGGCGACATATATCTACTCGCCAAAGGGTTAAAACTGTAATATTTGACAAGAATTTGTTGTGATTCACTGAATGACTTTGTGTTAACCCATTTCTGCGAAGCTATTTTTGTCCCAAAAAAAACGCTAATTTTCTCTTGATTCGAATGTCTATTTTGAACCTTATGTCTCGACACTCCACTCAGTTCGTTCTTTCTCTTTTCTCCTATCAGAACAACCCGGAGAAGAAACAAGTGTTAGAAAGATATCGGAGATATGATATTGACAACATAAAGCTTGCATGCAATGAGGTGATGGGTAAAACGATTAGTGTTAGAAGAGTTGCAATGACATATGGACTCCCACTTACAACTTTAAGGGATAGAATTGACGGACGCGCTGATTTTGGACACTAAAAGCTCTGGTCCAGAAAGTTTCCTAAGTCGTAGCGAGGAAGAGAGTTTAGTGCAACATATCATATATATGTCTGAGCGAGTTATGGCTACTCAAGCAGGGATGTGAGGAAGAAAACGGCAGAAATGGCAACATTCTTAGGAAAGCCTCCAAATAACGACACCATGAGAGAGAAATGGTTAAGAAATTTTCTCTAATGGCGGCCAAACCTTAAGGCAGTCAAACGAAGGAAGCTATCAATGCCAAGAGCACTGGCATCATCACCACAGGTTATTAAAAGATAATTTTAAAATCTGGAGAAGATTTTCAAGGACAATGATTTTTACGTTGGTGAGACTGGTGTGATGGTAGAACATACCCCTCCCAAAATTATTTGTGAGAGAGGCCATGCAGTAAACACAATATTTATAGTAGCAATCGAGGAGCCAGCACTACCGTAATCAGCTGTGGAAATGCACTGGTGACAGCATTACCACCATACTTTGTGTTTGCTGGGAAACGGATGAATTCAGATCTGTTTAAGGACTGTCTTGTCTCCCAGGTATTCATTATACATGAATTACATTAAAACATTTCATGAATATGATAACAAAGTTGTTTCTTTAGATAAGAATGATATACGTTTTCTTACACAATAGTGTTGTTATTATAAAAGAATTTCATCATACTATAATTTTGTCATATTTATCAGTTGTTAAATTCAATAAAGATAAATTCTCTTCAAGTTCCAAGTCAAATGGTGCCATATCACATTTTTTCCAAACACAATACTTAACCATTAATTGAACAGATGACATTATAACATATATAAAAGCATGGAAATTATGAAATCGAATTTAAATTTTGGAAGCAAGTTGTTTTTTTCCTTCACTCAGGTACCCAATACCATATGATGGACAATGGCTGGTCAAATGGAATAATATTCAAGAAATGGCTAGAGGAGCACTTCTTTAAATATCTTCAAGGGCGGACCAAATCAGAGAAGATCCTTCTGCTCTACGATGGACATTTGTCCAATGTTACGCAGCCTATAATTGACTGGGCGGAAGGACATAATGTAATACAGCTTGTATTGCCAGCTCACACAAGCCACTTCTTGTAGCCACACCATGTGGCATGTTTTGGCCATCTGAGGGGAAAATTCAATGCTGAATGTCACCAATACATGAGGGATAATCCAGGCCGTATTGTCACGAGATACGACGTATGTCGCCTGCTATGCCGCGCGCACACTAACGGGCTTTCAACACCAAAAGTAATAGCTGCATTCAAGAAAACGGGCATATATCCACTCAGCAGGGATAAAATCGACAACAGGCATCTAAACCCCAGTCGCCTGGGTGAGGAGCGACAACCTGGGTCATCAGCAGCTGATCAATACCTTCATGAGATGGACCTGAACAAAACAAAATGTATGAATAATTCCACGTCTTTCAATAATTAAGCTGCATGGTATGTATGTATGTACACAAACTTGGCTAATTGAGTTCAAAGGCTCCAAAATCAGTATAAATTATTCAAACAGATATATATCACGCAGAGTTAAATTTATGAGGTAAAATTGTTAATTTATTCAATTATAATTTGTCACAAGCATGTGAATTCAAAACGTTCCTATGTCCATAATTGGCTTAATTACTATAGATCTATATTCTTTGGTCCAGTATCCAAATTATATAAATCTCAGGCTAATATATCTATCTATAATGCAAGAATAACCTTGACAGTTCTGATGTGCTCTTAAAATTAACAATTCTAGAAAAGGATTGAACCATCTGGTGGTAATGTAATAACGTCTGAAGATCATGCTCCTGCATCAACAGACGGTCATGGTGCTGCCCAGGTGACAGTCCTTGATATCAACCGTGCCTTTGCTTGTCCAGTCGTCCATCGATATGCATCTTCCCGATGATGCATCTGAATCATACTCGGACTATGATAATATTGACATTGATGATGATGATGATGATGAAGAACTGTTGTGTCTGCATAAACTCCCATTAATAATGACTCATTTGAGACAGAAATTTGAAAGTGGGCTCGATGCATTAAATGCAACCACTGACACATATTGCATATTGCTCTACAATCACATTTATAAGAAGGGTTCTTCTTGTGCCAGCATTGTGAAAAATGAGAAATTTAGAGTATTAAATTCATACGCGTATATAACCATACCATCAGTATCATCATGAAACATGAATTACTGAAATGCATTACAATTTCCTGAGTCAATCTGTTCCGAGTTCTCAATTACGTCACCATTAATAAAGATCCAAGGTATTAAATATGTTAGTGAAAGTAAATGATTTAATGCTCATAATTCAATATTTATTTTGTTCAACGGACATGTCATTCGAACCTCCATTTTTTTTTCTACGTAATTTGGAGCGACGGATACAATAGATCGATAAATACAAACTATTGAAATACCGGTACCGGTTACATATGCTCTGAAAAACACTTGTCAAAGTTACATCCATTTTTCAGCGTTTTCAACTTTTCTCCAGCAATCAGATAAACGCTCTTTATTGCTACCATATCGGGAATAGACTACAACGGAACGCTCTTTTCTGTTCCATGTCGTGCAAATGGCTGCTTTGTGTTTTGGGACCCTATTTCGATACTGAGAAAAATTCAAAAGCGAATAATATGTGTATTTTGGAGCGCAAACCGCCATGAGGCTTTCAACACAACTTGGAAATAAGAAATTAAAACGGCAGCCACTATATAACAGTACAAAAGCAGAAACGCAATACTAAGCTAAATTGGTTTTTGTGTGTTGTAACCTGAGGTCTGGAAACCTGTATACATGTATAAAAAAAAACCTATCTGAGATAGATACCAATTATATTTGAATAACTAAAGCACTGAACTGATATTCAAAGGTGTTGTTGACAAAGTTATTAACGCAACATATTTCCATAGTTATTTGGATGTCCTTTACCCTCTCGAAAATGGGTCGCATTCCGGTACTTCCTGTTTATTCCAGCGGTCGTTTGGTGAGCTAATGGCAGTAATGCACATTTTATGATACTTTTCTTCACATATATGACAAAAACTAATGTCAGTTTACATACAAATGAAAAATAAAATGTTATTTGACTTGGGTGTTTTAACCGTGAAGTTATCGGAAACTAGACGATTCATCATAGAGAAAGTAACGGTTTTGCTTCCACATCAAATCGTTATCACAACAGCCAATCAGATTCACTCTTAGAGCGGACTGTCGTTCAATCGGTAATTGTGAGCTACTAGAATTGGAATTGAGTAGTCTGGCTTCACCTTCACTCTCTTCACAAGGCCTGCTGACCATACCATCTCGCCACTCAGCTGCATTCGGTGTTTCACCCTCATGCCAAGCAAATCATCTGGATCATCGATCTTTGGTATGCCAGACGAGCACCAAGTGGAGCACCAACTGCGCATGTTCACCACAAGACCACAGGCATATCGTAGCGATCAAGCAATATTTGATTTTTACCAGGAAAATCGTGGCGTGTCCTTGGCAACACGCACAAACAACAAATTCAACCTATTGACTTCTTCAAAGGAGACAATTTTAATTGAGTTGAGACAGGAAAGGGAGTGTTTATATACTGTTTCTACCCGCTGCTACGCCATCATAGAAGAGGGCCACGGTCTCACCGTCCTGACACCGCAATTGTTGACATTGCGAAATCAGTGCGGAAATTGACGGGTACATAATAAAAACAAAATAAAAAAATTACTTTATTGCTCAAGTTCAACTTCCAAGTTATAATAAAAAAGCCTACAGTCAGATGCTCGTAGCCTGTTTATATATAACATGGGTATATGCGAGAAATACACAATGAAAACACACTCCACAGTTTGGATCGATAAGCCTTGCCCTGTGTATTTTGATGTTGCGTTTTTTGACAATCGGTTTTCCGTATCATTTCTACAACACAATTATCGTCTTCCTTGCAGCACGACGTTACCTTCTGATCACCACGGATTCCGTGGCACGGAAGTCTTTTCATTAAGAGTATGGTCAATATATTGCCGCCGGTTCAGTGTATTCTCGGATAGAAAACAAATAGGCCTATGCCGAAAGCAGAAACTAAGTCGCGAGGGGCACCCCTGCATGGTTGAATCTGGGATATTTGGCACTCGGTACTTGGCTGGGTGGTTTTCGTTGGGGTGGTCTCCACTTTGGAATTTCCAACTGCACCACACCCCATTGAACCACACCAAACTCACAAGTTTGCGTAATTCAGTTTTCACCCCCCTCCGGTGGTTTGATTTTTCCCAAATGGTCCCCCATAGACTACTAAATGGTAGCCTATTCTAAATGGACCAGTTGTCTTGTGTCCACTGGCCATACAGGGGAATGAAAAGGATGGTTCGGCCCAGTATGAGATTAACAAATCCTAACATCTAGTGGTATAACGCCAGACAAATTTACACCCCGATTTATTTTTTCTTAAATTAATTAGCAAGTAACTATACTGGCTATGGCACAGAACAGATGGTGAGACCCGATGTGAGAACATTTTGAAAATCTGAACATGAAAATTTGACAATCCTAACATCTAGACTGGCCTCAAGCTTTCCAATTCGGGGATTTTTTTAACCTGAAACTCACCCTTAGATTTGAAAATTGCCAACTGATGACAGGGACGTGGCTAGAGGGTATCCGTTGTGTCCACCTTGAGAAATTCCAACCACACACCCCCCCCCCCCTTGAATCAGAATCAGACCAAACACAAGTTTTGGATAATTCCATTTGCACCTCCCTTGCACCTCAGTGCTCAGGCCAAATATCCTATATATTTATAAACCATGGTTCTATATTCCCGGTATGAGAACATTTCAGATATTTTAACCTGAATAATTGCATAAATCCTGACATCTAGTGGTCTAACTCCAGACAAATGCACACGGCTACGGGCAAGAGACCAGGACACACCGGGCTCACCATAGTTGTGAGAAAATTTGAAAACTATACAAGAAAATCACAAGTCCTAGCATCTAGACTGACCTCAACTGAAGCTTTCCTATAGTTTTGGAATTTTCAAACCTCATACTCCACTTCAGGTTGGAAAATTCTCCAACTGATGGCTGATGGCCCGTTGTGCAAAAAATTTGAAATCTGAGCAAGAAAATCGTAAAATCCTAGCATATAAACTAGCCTAACTTAGGTTTAAAAAATTCCAACTGACGACAATTCCAATGACAATGTTGACCAAATGTATGACAATATTGTTTTCTTAAATTAACTGGCCATCGGGGAGGAACCAGGGCACAAGCTTTCCAAGTGTTGGAAATTTCCAACCTGTCACCCTCCCCAAGGTAGGAATATTTCCAAAACTATTGTTGGTGTGAAATTTTCAACTAATGTTTTGGCAGGTATGAAATTTCCAACTGTTTAAAATTTTGACCAAACCCCCCTGTCGCCACGTCTCTGACTGATGGCCATTTCAGTCCCGAATTTTTGCAAATGAAAAGGGAAATATACAAATGTTGGTCTAAAAACAACAAGTTCGTCACTAAGAAATTGTTGCAAAATTAAACTACGAGAACAATTTCAACCTAATTTTGGTTTGAATTTTCAAATTAATGTTGCATTAGGTGTGACTACAGTTTGGGGGGTAATATCCCTGCATAACCACCCCATGGCAGCCCATGCTAAGAGCGCGGTCTTACATTCACTTAAGACCAGAAATCATCGATACTAAATTATGTTGGGTGGCACCCGCGGGAGGAGTCAGGGGGCTACATCCCCACCCGTGTCGGGGAGGGATAGACACCCCCGTCGGGGAGATCTGCAATGGTCAACCCAGTAGCTAAAGTCTGCCCCCTGTCGGGGAATCGTATAGCCCCTACGTCGGGGATATCTACTGTTTGAAAATCATATAGATATTTTAAAGGAGAAGACCACATATGGAGCAGATATCAGGGGGAAATGAGCTCTCATAACCACAAAACTAGAAACCCTTAAACCATCTCGACGTGCGATTTCTCTACGCTCCTGTTGCGTAAATTCTA
Source organism: Siphonodentalium dalli (assembly GCA_032622095.1). Lineage (NCBI taxonomy): Eukaryota > Metazoa > Mollusca > Scaphopoda > Gadilida > Siphonodentaliidae > Siphonodentalium > Siphonodentalium dalli. Next base: position 178,594,399 of record CP136065.1, on the reverse strand, counting down.
GTATAAGAAGTGCGTCTATTCCAGACAAATTTCAAACAGTAAATATGACCAGACAAGACATAGAAACCGCTAATCTCATTACCAATCTAACAACACCAGTCGAACATGATTACCTTTCAAAGCAATAACACCGGGTATTGGGTTACGGACAACCACCGGCACACACACCATAGATAAATAAAAGGTCAAAAGAACGGCGTTTTTTTGTACGGTTATATCTGGCATATACCCATAGTTATATATAAACGGGCTACGAGCATCTGACTGCTAGTGTTTAGTTTAGAAACTTGCATGGCATATATCTATTATTGCATGAGAAATAAATATAACCCTTTGGGCTTGGCTTTTTTACTGTGTTTTCACACTAGAGACCTATACAGAACTTCAACTAGCAGGAGGGTCTAACAACGCAGCACAGCTTGCCACTTTTATGCACCTCCGATTAACCAATCTATAAAATAAATGAAAGCGCAGCGTCTGCGGTGGCACTTAGCTGCATCTTCTTGGGCCATCGAAATTGCCGTGTAAATGGTTATCTGCCAACGGTAATATCTTTCTCTTTGATGCAACCTTAAAATTGATTAAATCGTCCGGAAGATTCTCGTGATTAATCAATAAATTAAATTTATTATATATGAATGTATTTGTATGTATGCGTATGTACATATTTGTTTGTATATATATAATTATGTGCATGTATCTATGTATACAAATGTATATATGTACTGATTGAATTCAGTCATTATATAACCATTAAGTATAACGGTCACGCACAAACCCCTATCGGCTATATAGGCCACATGTGCACCCCCCCCCCCCCCATTATCACCCCTAACGAACCATAAGACATATATAGTGAACTTGCACCGCAAACTTACTCCCCCACCACATTAGCACACCAGTAACATCTAATATTATAGTTATTCATATTCAATTATTATTGTATACATGCTCCCGTCATGCCAAAGTTATGTTTAAAATACTGTTTATATTTGTGGTTATACTTATTCTGTATTGTGGGGAGCGGAGTCCATCTAAGTTTCAAGAACTTGCTCTCCAATCCCCTAGTCTCTGTATATTAATATACTATTAAAATATGTTTAAACCAATCTGCCAACTTCTGGCACGCTAGTTTCCTGCCACCCGCTGAAAGTGAGAAGACATTCGCATTCTTACCACCCAGAACGAATCTCCTAAACTTCCAACTGTCGCCATTTCTCAACCTGTCTTCAGAGCTGCAACCTTTATGTATACATCCTTAGCAGTCACCGCATCTCTCCATCTCTCCGAAAAACAGCTGAAAACTAAGAAAGCTAGAGTTGAAAGGCGAAAGACTCGGTTTCAAGAGGAAAACAATACAAAAAAACAGTAGTGTCACATACAGGTAAACCAAATGCAAAATTGGATCATTCCTATAGTAAGTATCATGAAGGTAAAAGGGTTAAAGTTCAAAAATAAGGTTTATCCAAATTCTACTCAACCCGACTGGTGACCTGTGTGATGATACATTGAGCATCACACCCCGACACGACTAGCCCTTCTGTCAGCTGACCCTCCCCGTATTCCTGAGATGGCTCTCAAAGCAAAAATCATCGACGTTCACACATGCCGCCCTCCCACACAGATGGATGCACTCTATCCATCGGGCCATTGTTGATATGGTAGTATCTCATCCCTTTTTAGTCTATGGTGACACAACCAAGCCAATATGTGCGCTCTTTCTCTGGTTTCCTTCCCATCTGGTCACTTCACTCTCAAAATACCATATCCCTTTGCCTCCTCCCATATTTGAAAGCCACTATCCACGTCAGTGGCAAAATACTTTGGAACTCTCACAGAATCAATAATCGCCCAATATGACCCAACGGTGTTAATAGGCCCGTGTGCCTTTTCTGTCTTTAAATTTATTGCTTTTTATACTACCCTAATTCCGCACACAAAAATCATCAAATTTTCAAACATACCCCCATTAAATGCCAGGTAAATTATTTTACCCACTCTTGATCAATATTCGTCTAGGCATATTATTTCCATGGTGGCTATGATTTTATCACAGTCATAATCAACCATTGATACCAGGTGTAGGCTGCAGCCCAGTAACATTTATTTTAAGAACAATAATTAAATCGACTCGGATAATAATTAATACTATGAATGAATTTATGTTGTACTTATTAGAAGAAATAATAATGAATACAATTTTCAAATTCGCTTAATTTTGTTTAGAATCAAGTTCAAATTTCGATGAAGACATGATTGAACTTCGTCTTCGTTGAAATACTTGGAAGTTGGCCAGGGTCGGCAAAAATCACAACGCTTTCATTAGCATGGCACGGCGCTATTCGTTCTAAATATCTATTCCAAATATAACATAGACTTCAACACATTTATCACAATAACTAAACAATGTAGGGAAAGATCACTATACCGTTTTATTTATTATATTATATAATTCAGTTGTAATCAATCTCTGACTCTGAGTCGGTCACTTGACAAAACAAAGAACGTCTGTAGACCTATAAATTCTAGCAACGTGATTGGTCCATTGAAACTTGTCAAGAGTTCAAAGAGCGTGTCAAATGTCAAGCGCAGATTTGGTACGTGCATATACAAAGTGTGTAAATTCATGTAAGAGATTAATGTATACTGTGAAACACTTGAGAACACTAATTTAGTGTATCGTGGTGTGTATCATTTCGTTGATCAATCCTGATACAGCCATTGATGTATCTCACACGACGCCATGAAAGTTATCAGTTATATAATCTAACAGAAAGCACTGTATTTTGGCGTCAACTATCTTGCCACACTAACTAGAAAAGTTGTGTGTGCAAATGGACTGAACCTAGTTTGCAACACTTCTAAGTTGGAAATTCCGGATAAAGGATTCCTGGCCGGGAATCACAGTCTCAGAGGGGTGGAATTCCTGAGATTCCGAAGAATTTACTGAGAAATTCCTGACCAGGATCCAACAAATGGCCCTACATGGCACTTCACATACTGACAATGGACATGGATTGCCGTTGGTCTAGACCGAGAGACGCTAGCGGCTGAACCCGCTTTATATTTATAGCGAATAACGATAGCATATACATTTCTGACGCCAAAGACTAACATAATCACGCGAATTGAATAATCAATTTACACTATTGCGATAATTTAGTCACAAATAATGACGAAATGTGCTACCATAATAACAAGACAACTCGAATACAGTTGTCTTCCTACTCCCTACTACACCATCTGCATACTCCAAATGTCTTATTGATACCTCTCCATCTTCAGACAAAGAGTTGAAGCGATTCTGACTGATTTTTATATCGGCAAAAGCAGGGTTATTCTGTTGGGCCACAACACTGCATTCTGTTTTGTGGGCCTACACACCCTAAAGTCTTTACTTGCGTAATTTATTCACATTTTTGTCAGTCGAAGAATACTCATTGACTCAGGTATATTTGGCAGGAGTTTACAAGGTTAATCAATCACCTGGTGGAAGTTGACGCACTTGCTGCTATGCTTCAGCGTTTGTATATTCATACAGGGAGAGTCTTGAGATAATATTCTGCTCCACAAACGTCATATCAATCAGCTCAGGGGGGGACAACCCCGGGGTTCATCATGTTTTAATTTGAGAACATTTTTTACTTCATGCTTCTCTTCAGCACAACGGACACAACATTGCGTTCCTTTCATTTTCATCTAAATCCTGTTCATCATATACAGCTGAACAGCTCCGTATATTGTAAGACAACTGTTTCTTCTCAAACACTAATGCAGTGTATTGAATTTTCGGGAATTTCGAATCATCTGGAATAAAACCTCCAGAAGATGTATTTGCCGTGACTGAAGTTTCAGTTGATGGTTTCATTCTCTTTGATTGGGAAGAATTGGAATTATTAGTTGCCACAGCTCGTTTGGTCTGATGTGACTCGTAGCTCCTGTAGTTTGGGGATTTGTATTCCTGTGCTTAATTTTGTTAACAATCTGTTTTATAGCCTATTTCTATATAGAATTATTGTATTCGGACAAGCAAGAGATAGATTATATTCAGCAGCAGATGTAGTGTCAAAAGGTACAATGAGTTTATAGTGATTGCCTAAAAGAAGATGAATTGTAGAAGTAGAGTTTAAGTAGGGAAAGTCAACCTGAAAACAACCAATAATTTGACCGGGTTCCCCAAGTTAACAAATATTAAAAAACTGGACTGAAAAATGGTGCTACATATGTGCACTTCAATGCCTGCAGCCTATGAATTTCCCAGGAACATGCTGTCTATGTATCTAGCTGGTGTGTTGTGTGAAAATGGTGACACATCTCAATCTTATACCTCAATGTCAGCCAACTGAAGAAAAAAAACATATGTACATATAACATATCTGTAATATGTGGTCATAGAGAAATATCCATATTTAAGTAAACTTAAACAATGAAAGAAACAATGCCCATCGCCAGGCGCATCATACACAATGTACATTCCCGTATATAGTGTAGGTGTTTGGCAGATACTTATTGTTGGATCTACATGTATCTAGCTACTCTGTGTGAAATTGAATGGCAAACACTGAATTCTCAATTGGTGGATTTATTCATTATGGTGGCCTTGATTTCCACTCAAAATAACAGATAAAACAACTTAATTTCACATAGAAAATCAATTGTTAATCACAATACATGGATGATTTGATCCGTGAGATGTAGCGCTCAGTGCTAGCAAATGTACCACATATTAACTAGTTACAATCAAATGAGTCACTAAATTATATCCCTAAAATCCACATAGTTAACCGTAGCGTAAGCTGCTGTGATTACTAAAAGGTATTTAATGATACACTACTGTAATTTAGTGTTCCCAGGTATATGAAGAGATTTATTGTTTTATTTAATCCAAGTAGAAGTACCCGAGTAACAATAGAACGCTGAATTTATACTCAGTATGAAAAGCGTTTGACAGCTAACTGTCCAATGAAATCACTAGAATTTGGGGTTCTAATGAAATCAGCCAGATAGTTAGCTATCGCAAACCTTGTTGACAAAGTTTGCATTACCATAATTAAATTAATATAAAGTATTATAAGGAGCTCTATCGAATAATTGGAGCGTTTTTACCAAAGTGTTAGAATATATAAATAACTAGCTGGGTACCCGTCCGGACGGGGAGAGTCGTTGTGTTGTTTTTTTATAGTTATGTTTTAACTCACCAACACCACAACAATGGTGGAAATCGGCGCAGCGGATTCCGAGATACAGGTTCAATGTCACGCCAGAAAAAGTTTGGGCTGTTCTCATTCCTTTTGTGAAGTTTGTATTCTTGAGTGGATGAAAGTTAAGAAGGAATGTCCTATATGCCGAGCAGCCATAACGACTCATATGAGGTCTATCGTCCTCGAATGTTCAAATTGGTGTGAACCTAAGTTGATATTTACAAATCGATGGTAGCTTGGCGTGAGAATGAGGCATGTGAATCGACCAGTCAGCATGTAATCAGAATACATTGAAAATGTTCACATTGTTGTCAAGCAAAGTTTATATTTACACAATTAAGTACGCCAATCGCCCAGTCAACAGGTCATCAGAATACATTGAGAAAGTTCGAATTGGTGCCAAGCAAAGCAGATATTTACAGATTGAGTGAATGGTTGCTTGGCGTGAGAAAGAGGCAAATAAATTGACCAGTCAGCAGGTATTCAGAATACATTCAGAAATTTCAAGTGGGCGCCTAACAAAGTTAATATTTACAAATTGAGTGAATGGTTCAAATTGGTGTCGGGCAAAGTTAGTATTTACAAAAGCAGGTAATCAGAATGTATTAAAAAGCTTCAAATTAGTGTCAAGAAAAGTTAATATTTACAAATTGAGTGAATGGCTAATTGGCGTGAGATTGAGACAAATGAATTGACCAGTCAGTAGGTAATGAGAATACATTGAACAGTTTCAAATTGGTGTCAAGCAAAGTTAATATTCACAAAAGCAGGTAATCAGAATGTATTAGCAAGTTTCAAATTGGTGTCAAGCACAGTTAACATTTACAAATTGAGTAAATGGTTGCATATCGTAGGAATGAGGCATATGAATTGACCAGTCATCATGTAATCAGAATACTTTGAAAAAGTTCAAATTGGTGTCGAGCGAAGTTCATATTTTCAAATCGATGGTAGCTTGGCGTGAGAATGCGGCATGTGAATTGACCAGTCAGCAGGTAATCAGAATACATTAAAAAGGTTCACATTGGTGTCAAGCATAGTTAATATTTACACAATGAGGTATACCAATCACCCAGGCAGCAGGTAACCAGAATACAATGGGAGAGTTCAAATTGGTGCCAAGCAAAATTTATATTCACAAATTGAGTGAATGGTAGCTTGGCGTGAGAATGAGCCAATAAATTGAGCAGTCATCAGGTAATCAGAATATATTGAAAAAGTTCAAATTGGTGTCAAGCTAAGTTGATATTTACAAATCGATGGTCGCTTGTCGCGAGAATGAGGCATGTGAATTGACCAGTCAGCAGGTAATCAGAATACATTGAAAATGTTCACATTGGTGTCAACCAAAGTTAAAATTTACACAATGAGGTACGCCAATCACCCAGTCAGCAGGTAATCAGAATACACCGAGAAAGTTCAAATTGGTGCCAAGCAAAGTTGATATTGGTCTGACGTAGTTGGGGATTTGTATTCCTGTGTTTAATTTTGTTAACAGTCTGTTTTATAGCCTATTTCTGTATATAATTATTGTAGTCGGACAAGCAAGAGATAGATTATATCCGGCAGCAGATGTACTGTCAAAAGGGACAATGAGTTTATAGTGATTGCCGTAAAGAAGATGAATTGTAGAAGTAGAGTTTAAGTAGTGAAAGTCAACCTGAAAACAACCAAGAATTTGACCGGGTTCCCCAGGTTAACAAATATTTAAAAACTGGACTGAAAAGTGGTGCTACATATGTGCACTTCAATGCCTGCGGCCCATGAATTTTCCAGGAACATGCTGTCTTTGTATCTAGCTGGTGTGTTGTGTGAAAATGGTGACACATCTGAATCTTATACCTCAATGTCAGCCAACTGAGAAAAAAAACATGTACATATCACATATCTAATATGTGGTCATAGAGAAATATCCATATTTAACTAAACTTAAACAATGAAAGAAACAATGCCCATCGCCAGGCGCATCATACACAATGTACATTCCCGTGTATATTGTAAGTGTTTGGCAGGTACTTATTGTTGGATCCACATGTAGCTAGGCTACTCTGTGTGAAATTGAATGGCAAGCACTGAATTCTCAATTGGTGGATTTATTCATTATGGTGGTCTTGATTTCCACACTCAAAATAACAGATAAAACAACTTAATTTCACATAGAAAATCAATTGTTAATCGCAATTCATGGATGGTTTGATCCGTGAGATGTAGCGCTCAGTGCTAGCAAATGTACCACAAATTAACTAGTTACAATCAAATGAGTCACTAAATTATATCCCTAAAATCCACATAGTTAACCGTAGCGTATGCTGCTGTGATTACTAAAAGGTATTTAATGATCCACTACTGTAATTTAGTGTTCCCATGTATATGAAGAGATTTCTTGTTATTGTTTTATTTAATCCAAGCAGAAGTACCCGAGTAACAAGATAACACTGAATTTATACTCAGCACGAAAAGCGTTTGACAGCTAACTGTCCAATGAAATCACTAGAATTTGGGGTTCTAATGAAATCAGTCAGCTAGTTAGCTATCGCAAACCTTGTTGACAAAGTTTGCATTACTATAATTAAATTAATATAAAGTATTATAAGGAGCTCTCTTCGAATAATTGGAGCGTTTTTACCAAAGTGTTAGAATATATAAATAACTAGCTGGGTACCCGTCCTGACGGGGAGAGTCGTTGTGTTGTTTTTTTTATAGTTATATTTTAACTCACCAACACCCCAAAAATGATGGAAATCGGCGCAGCTGGTTCCGAGATACAGGTTCAAGGTCACGCCCGAAAAAGTTTGGGCTGTTCTCATTCCTTTTGTGAAGTTTGTATTCTTGAGTGGATGAAAGTTAAGAAGGAATGTCCTATATGCCGAGCAGCCATAACGACTCATATGAGGTCTATCGTCCTCGATTGTTCAAATTGGTGTCAACCTAAGTTGATATTTACAAATCGATGGTAGCTTGGCGTGAGAATGAGGCATGTGAATCGACCAGTCAGCAGGTAATCAGAATACATTGAAAATGTTCACATTGTTGTCAAGCAAAGTTTATATTCACACAATTAAGTACGCCAATCGCCCAGTCAACAGGTCATCAGAATACATTGAGAAATTTCATGTGGGCGCCTAACAAAGTTAATATTTACAAATTGAGTGAATGGTTGCTTGGCTTGAGAATGAGGCAAATTAATCGACTAGTCAGCAGGTAATCAGAATGCATTGAAAAAAGGTTCAAATTGGTGTCAGGCAAAGTTAGTATTTACAAAAGCAGGTAATCAGAATGTATTAAAAAGCTTCAAATTAGTGTCAAGAAAAGTTAATATTTACAAATTGAGTGAATGGCTAATTGGCGTGATAATGAGACAAATGAATTGACCAGTCAGTAGGTAATGAGAATACATTGAAAAGTTTCAAATTGGTGTCAAGCAAAGTTAATATTCACAAAAGCAGGTAATCAGAATGTATTAGCAAGGTTCAAATTGGTGTCAAGCAAAGTTAATATTTACAAATTGAGTAAATGGTTGCATATCGTAGGAATGAGGCATATGAATTGACCAGTCATCATGTAATCAGAATACTTTGAAAAAGTTCAAATTGGTGTCGAGCTAAGTTGATATTTACAAATCGATGGTAGCTTGGCGTGAGAATGAGAAATGTAAATTGACCGGTCAGCTGGTAATCAGAATACATTAAAAAGGTTCACATTGGTGTCAAGCATAGTTAATATTTACACAATGAGGTACGCCAATCGCCCAGTCAGTAGGTAACCAGAATACAATGGGAGAGTTCAAATTGGTGCCAAGCAAAATTTATATTCACAAATTAAGTGAATGGTAGCTTGGTGTGAGAATGGGCCAATATATTGAGCAGTCATCAGGTAATCAGAATTGATTGAAAAGGTTCAAATTGGTGTCAAGCTAAGTTGATATTTACAAATCGATGGTCGCTTGGAGCGAGAATGAGGCATGTTAATTGACCAGTCAGCAGGTAATCAGAATACATTGAAAAGGTTCACATTGGTGTCAAGCAAAGTTAATATTTACACAATGCGGTACGCCAATCATGTAATCAGAATACATCGAGAAAGTTCAAATTGGTGCCAAGCAAAGTTGATATGGGTCTGTCGTAGCTCCTGTGGTTTGGGGATTTGTATGTTTAATTTTGTTAACAATCTGTTTTATAGCCTATTTCTAGATAGAATCATTGTAGTCGGACAAGCAAGAGATAGATTATATTCAGCAGCAGATGTTGTGTCAGAAGGGACAATGAGTTTAAAGTGATTGCCTGAAAGATGAATTGTAGAAGTAGAGTTTAAGTAGTGAAAGTCAACCTGAAAACAACCAAGAATTTGACCGGGTTCCCCAAGTTAACAAATATTTAAAAACGACTGAAAAGTGGTGCTAAATATGTGCACTTCAATGCCTGCGGCCCATGAATTTTCCAGGAACATGCTGTCTTTGTATCTAGCTGGTGTGTTGTGTGAAAATGGTGACACATCTCAATCTTATACCTCAATGTCAGCCAACTGGAAAAAAAACATATGTACATATCTAATATGTAGTCATAGAGAAATATCCATATTTAACTAAACTTAAACAATGAAAGAAAACAATGCCCATCGCCAGGCGCATCATACACAATGTACATTCCCGTGTATATTGTAAGTTAGGCTACTCTGTGTGAAATTGAATGGCAAACACTTAGTTCTCAATTTGTGGATTTATTCATTATGGTGGCCTTGATTTCCACACTCAAAATAACAGATAAAACAACTTAATTTCACATAGAAAATCAATTGTTAATCATCCGTGAGATTTAGCGCTCAGTGCTAGCAAATGTACCACAAATTAACTAGTTACAATCAAATGAGTCACTAAATTATATCCCTAAAATCCACATAGTTAACCGTAGCGTATACTGCTGTGATTACTAAAAGGTATTTAATGATCCACTACTGTAATTTGGTGTTCCCAGGTATATGAAGAGATTTCTTGTTATTGTTTTATTTAATACAAGCAGAAGTACACGAGTAACAAGAGAACACTGAATTTATACTCAGCACGAAAAGCGTTTGACAGCTAACTGTCCAATGAAATCACTAGAATTTGGGGTTCTAATGAAATCAGTCAGCTAGTTAGCTATCGCAAACCTTGTTGACAAAGTTTGCATTACTATAAGTAAATTAATATAAAGTATTACAAGGAGCTCTCTTCGAATAATTGGAGCGTTTTTACCAAAGTGTTAGAATATATAAATAACTAGCTGGGTACCCGTCCTGACGGGGAGAGTCGTTGTGTTGTTTTTTTTATAGTTATATTTTAACTCACCAACACCCCAAAAATGGTGGAAATCGGCGCAGCTGATTCCGAGATACAGGTTCAAGGTCACGCCCGAAAAAGTTTGGGCTGTTCTCATTCCTTTTGTGAAGTTTGTATTCTTGAGTGGATGAAAGTTAAGAAGGAATGTCATATATGCCGAGCAGCCATAACGACTCATATGAGGTCTATCGTCCTCGATTGTTCAAATTGGTGTCAACCTAAGTTGATATTTACAAATCGATGGTAGCTTGGCGTGAGAATGAGGCATGTGAATCGACCAGTCAGCAGGTAATCAGAATACATTGAAAATGTTCACATTGTTGTCAAGCAAAGTTTATATTCACACAATTAAGTACGCCAATCGCCCAGTCAACAGGTCATCAGAATACATTGAGAAATTTCATGTGGGCGCCTAACAAAGTTAATATTTACAAATTGAGTGAATGGTTGCTTGGCTTGAGAATGAGGCAAATTAATCGACTAGTCAGCAGGTAATCAGAATGCATTGAAAAAAGGTTCAAATTGGTGTCAGGCAAAGTTAGTATTTACAAAAGCAGGTAATCAGAATGTATTAAAAAGCTTCAAATTAGTGTCAAGAAAAGTTAATATTTACAAATTGAGTGAATGGCTAATTGGCGTGAGAATGAGACAAATGAATTGACCAGTCAGTAGGTAATGAGAATACATTGAAAAGTTTCAAATTGGTGTCAAGCAAAGTTAATATTCACAAAAGCAGGTAATCAGAATGTATTAGCAAGGTTCAAATTGGTGTCAAGCAAAGTTAATATTTACAAATTGAGTAAATGGTTGCATATCGTAGGAATGAGGCATATGAATTGACCAGTCATCATGTAATCAGAATACTTTGAAAAAGTTCAAATTGGTGTCGAGCTAAGTTGATATTTACAAATCGATGGTAGCTTGGCGTGAGAATGAGAAATGTAAATTGACCGGTCAGCTGGTAATCAGAATACATTAAAAAGGTTCACATTGGTGTCAAGCATAGTTAATATTTACACAATGAGGTACGCCAATCGCCCAGTCAGTAGGTAACCAGAATACAATGGGAGAGTTCAAATTGGTGCCAAGCAAAATTTATATTCACAAATTAAGTGAATGGTAGCTTGGTGTGAGAATGGGCCAATATATTGAGCAGTCATCAGGTAATCAGAATAGATTGAAAAGGTTCAAATTGGTGTCAAGCTAAGTTGATATTTACAAATCGATGGTCGCTTGGAGCGAGAATGAGGCATGTTAATTGACCAGTCAGCAGGTAATCAGAATACATTGAAAAGGTTCACATTGGTGTCAAGCAAAGTTAATATTTACACAATGCGGTACGCCAATCATGTAATCAGAATACATCGAGAAAGTTTAAATTGGTGCCAAGCAAAGTTGATATGGGTCTGTCGTAGCTCCTGTGGTTTGGGGATTTGTATGTTTAATTTTGTTAACAATCTGTTTTATAGCCTATTTCTAGATAGAATCATTGTAGTCGGACAAGCAAGAGATAGATTATATTCAGCAGCAGATGTTGTGTCAGAAGGGACAATGAGTTTAAAGTGATTGCCTGAAAGATGAATTGTAGAAGTAGAGTTTAAGTAGTGAAAGTCAACCTGAAAACAACCAAGAATTTGACCGGGTTCCCCAAGTTAACAAATATTTAAAAACGACTGAAAAGTGGTGCTAAATATGTGCACTTCAATGCCTGCGGCCCATGAATTTTCCAGGAACATGCTGTCTTTGTATCTAGCTGGTGTGTTGTGTGAAAATGGTGACACATCTCAATCTTATACATCAATGTCAGCCAACTGGAAAAAAAACATATGTACATATCACATATCTAATATGTAGTCATAGAGAAATATCCATATTTAACTAAACTTAAACAATGAAAGAAAACAATGCCCATCGCCAGGCGCATCATACACAATGTACATTCCCGTGTATATTGTAAGTTAGGCTACTCTGTGTGAAATTGAATGGCAAACACTTAGTTCTCAGTTTGTGGATTTATTCATTATGGTGGCCTTGATTTCCACACTCAAAATAACAGATAAAACAACTTAATTTCACATAGAAAATCAATTGTTAATCATCCGTGAGATTTAGCGCTCAGTGCTAGCAAATGTACCACAAATTAACTAGTTACAATCAAATGAGTCACTAAATTATATCCCTAAAATCCACATAGTTAACCGTAGCGTATACTGCTGTGATTACTAAAAGGTATTTAATGATCCACTACTGTAATTTGGTGTTCCCAGGTATATGAAGAGATTTCTTGTTATTGTTTTATTTAATACAAGCAGAAGTACACGAGTAACAAGAGAACACTGAATTTATACTCAGCTCGAAAAGCGTTTGACAGCTAACTGTCCAATGAAATCACTAGAATTTGGGGTTCTAATGAAATCAGTCAGCTAGTTAGCTATCGCAAACCTTGTTGACAAAGTTTGCATTACTATAAGTAAATTAATATAAAGTATTATAAGGAGCTCTCTTCGAATAATTGGAGCGTTTTTACCAAAGTGTTAGAATATATAAATAACTAGCTGGGTACCCGTCCTGACGGGGAGAGTCGTTGTGTTGTTTTTTTTATAGTTATATTTTAACTCACCAACACCCCAAAAATGGTGGAAATCGGCGCAGCTGATTCCGAGATACAGGTTCAAGGTCACGCCCGAAAAAGTTTGGGCTGTTCTCATTCCTTTTGTGAACTTTGTATTCTTGAGTGGATGAAAGTTAAGAAGGAATGTCCTATATGCCGAGCAGCCATAACGACTCATATGAGGTCTATCGTCCTCGATTGTTCAAATTGGTGTCAACCTAAGTTGATATTTACAAATCGATGGTAGCTTGGCGTGAGAATGAGGCATATGAATCGACCAGTCAGCAGGTAATCAGAATACATTGAAAATGTTCACATTGTTGTCAAGCAAAGTTTATATTCACACAATTAAGTACGCCAATCGCCCAGTCAACAGGTCATCAGAATACATTGAGAAATTTCATGTGGGCGCCTAACAAAGTTAATATTTACAAATTGAGTGAATGGTTGCTTGGCTTGAGAATGAGGCAAATTAATCGACTAGTCAGCAGGTAATCAGAATGCATTGAAAAAAGGTTCAAATAGGTGTCAGGCAAAGTTAGTATTTACAAAAGCAGGTAATCAGAATGTATTAAAAAGCTTCAAATTAGTGTCTAGAAAAGTTAATATTTACATATTGAGTGAATGGCTAATTGGCGTGAGAATGAGACAAATGAATTGACCAGTCAGTAGGTAATGAGAATACATTGAAAAGTTTCAAATTGGTGTCAAGCAAAGTTAATATTCACAAAAGCAGGTAATCAGAATGTATTAGCAAGGTTCAAATTGGTGTCAAGCAAAGTTAATATTTACAAATTGAGTAAATGGTTGCATATCGTAGGAATGAGGCATATGAATTGACCAGTCATCATGTAATCAGAATACTTTGAAAAAGTTCAAATTGGTGTCGAGCTAAGTTGATATTTACAAATCGATGGTAGCTTGGCGTGAGAATGAGAAATGTAAATTGACCGGTCAGCTGGTAATCAGAATACATTAAAAAGGTTCACATTGGTGTCAAGCATAGTTAATATTTACACAATGAGGTACGCCAATCGCCCAGTCAGTAGGTAACCAGAATACAATGGGAGAGTTCAAATTGGTGCCAAGCAAAATTTATATTCACAAATTAAGTGAATGGTAGCTTGGTGTGAGAATGGGCCAATATATTGAGCAGTCATCAGGTAATCAGAATTGATTGAAAAGGTTCAAATTGGTGTCAAGCTAAGTTGATATTTACATATCGATGGTCGCTTGGAGCGAGAATGAGGCATGTTAATTGACCAGTCAGCAGGTAATCAGAATACATTGAAAAGGTTCACATTGGTGTCAAGCAAAGTTAATATTTACACAATGCGGTACGCCAATCATGTAATCAGAATACATCGAGAAAGTTTAAATTGGTGCCAAGCAAAGTTGATATGGGTCTGTCGTAGCTCCTGTGGTTTGGGGATTTGTATGTTTAATTTTGTTAACAATCTGTTTTATAGCCTATTTCTAGATAGAATCATTGTAGTCGGACAAGCAAGAGATAGATTATATTCAGCAGCAGATGTTGTGTCAGAAGGGACAATGAGTTTAAAGTGATTGCCTGAAAGATGAATTGTAGAAGTAGAGTTTAAGTAGTGAAAGTCAACCTGAAAACAACCAAGAATTTGACCGGGTTCCCCAAGTTAACAAATATTTAAAAACGACTGAAAAGTGGTGCTAAATATGTGCACTTCAATGCCTGCGGCCCATGAATTTTCCAGGAACATGCTGTCTTTGTATCTAGCTGGTGTGTTGTGTGAAAATGGTGACACATCTCAATCTTATACATCAATGTCAGCCAACTGGAAAAAAAACATATGTACATATCACATATCTAATATGTAGTCATAGAGAAATATCCATATTTAACTAAACTTAAACAATGAAAGAAAACAATGCCCATCGCCAGGCGCATCATACACAATGTACATTCCCGTGTATATTGTAAGTTAGGCTACTCTGTGTGAAATTGAATGGCAAACACTTAGTTCTCAATTTGTGGATTTATTCATTATGGTGGCCTTGATTTCCACACTCAAAATAACAGATAAAACAACTTAATTTCACATAGAAAATCAATTGTTAATCATCCGTGAGATTTAGCGCTCAGTGCTAGCAAATGTACCACAAATTAACTAGTTACAATCAAATGAGTCACTAAATTATATCCCTAAAATCCACATAGTTAACCGTAGCGTATACTGCTGTGATTACTAAAAGGTATTTAATGATCCACTACTGTAATTTGGTGTTCCCAGGTATATGAAGAGATTTCTTGTTATTGTTTTATTTAATACAAGCAGAAGTACACGAGTAACAAGAGAACACTGAATTTATACTCAGCACGAAAAGCGTTTGACAGCTAACTGTCCAATGAAATCACTAGAATTTGGGGTTCTAATGAAATCAGTCAGCTAGTTAGCTATCGCAAACCTTGTTGACAAAGTTTGCATTACTATAAGTAAATTAATATAAAGTATTATAAGGAGCTCTCTTCGAATAATTGGAGCGTTTTTACCAAAGTGTTAGAATATATAAATAACTAGCTGGGTACCCGTCCTGACGGGGAGAGTCGTTGTGTTGTTTTTTTTATAGTTATATTTTAACTCACCAACACCCCAAAAATGGTGGAAATCGGCGCAGCTGATTCCGAGATACAGGTTCAAGGTCACGCCCGAAAAAGTTTGGGCTGTTCTCATTCCTTTTGTGAACTTTGTATTCTTGAGTGGATGAAAGTTAAGAAGGAATGTCCTATATGCCGAGCAGCCATAACGACTCATATGAGGTCTATCGTCCTCGATTGTTCAAATTGGTGTCAACCTAAGTTGATATTTACAAATCGATGGTAGCTTGGCGTGAGAATGAGGCATATGAATCGACCAGTCAGCAGGTAATCAGAATACATTGAAAATGTTCACATTGTTGTCAAGCAAAGTTTATATTCACACAATTAAGTACGCCAATCGCCCAGTCAACAGGTCATCAGAATACATTGAGAAATTTCATGTGGGCGCCTAACAAAGTTAATATTTACAAATTGAGTGAATGGTTGCTTGGCTTGAGAATGAGGCAAATTAATCGACTAGTCAGCAGGTAATCAGAATGCATTGAAAAAAGGTTCAAATTGGTGTCAGGCAAAGTTAGTATTTACAAAAGCAGGTAATCAGAATGTATTAAAAAGCTTCAAATTAGTGTCTAGAAAAGTTAATATTTACATATTGAGTGAATGGCTAATTGGCGTGAGAATGAGACAAATGAATTGACCAGTCAGTAGGTAATGAGAATACATTGAAAAGTTTCAAATTGGTGTCAAGCAAAGTTAATATTCACAAAAGCAGGTAATCAGAATGTATTAGCAAGGTTCAAATTGGTGTCAAGCAAAGTTAATATTTACAAATTGAGTAAATGGTTGCATATCGTAGGAATGAGGCATATGAATTGACCAGTCATCATGTAATCAGAATACTTTGAAAAAGTTCAAATTGGTGTCGAGCTAAGTTGATATTTACAAATCGATGGTAGCTTGGCGTGAGAATGAGAAATGTAAATTGACCGGTCAGCTGGTAATCAGAATACATTAAAAAGGTTCACATTGGTGTCAAGCATAGTTAATATTTACACAATGAGGTACGCCAATCGCCCAGTCAGTAGGTAACCAGAATACAATGGGAGAGTTCAAATTGGTGCCAAGCAAAATTTATATTCACAAATTAAGTGAATGGTAGCTTGGTGTGAGAATGGGCCAATATATTGAGCAGTCATCAGGTAATCAGAATTGATTGAAAAGGTTCAAATTGGTGTCAAGCTAAGTTGATATTTACATATCGATGGTCGCTTGGAGCGAGAATGAGGCATGTTAATTGACCAGTCAGCAGGTAATCAGAATACATTGAAAAGGTTCACATTGGTGTCAAGCAAAGTTAATATTTACACAATGCGGTACGCCAATCATGTAATCAGAATACATCGAGAAAGTTTAAATTGGTGCCAAGCAAAGTTGATATGGGTCTGTCGTAGCTCCTGTGGTTTGGGGATTTGTATGTTTAATTTTGTTAACAATCTGTTTTATAGCCTATTTCTAGATAGAATCATTGTAGTCGGACAAGCAAGAGATAGATTATATTCAGCAGCAGATGTTGTGTCAGAAGGGACAATGAGTTTAAAGTGATTGCCTGAAAGATGAATTGTAGAAGTAGAGTTTAAGTAGTGAAAGTCAACCTGAAAACAACCAAGAATTTGACCGGGTTCCCCAAGTTAACAAATATTTAAAAACGACTGAAAAGTGGTGCTAAATATGTGCACTTCAATGCCTGCGGCCCATGAATTTTCCAGGAACATGCTGTCTTTGTATCTAGCTGGTGTGTTGTGTGAAAATGGTGACACATCTCAATCTTATACATCAATGTCAGCCAACTGGAAAAAAAACATATGTACATATCACATATCTAATATGTAGTCATAGAGAAATATCCATATTTAACTAAACTTAAACAATGAAAGAAAACAATGCCCATCGCCAGGCGCATCATACACAATGTACATTCCCGTGTATATTGTAAGTTAGGCTACTCTGTGTGAAATTGAATGGCAAACACTTAGTTCTCAGTTTGTGGATTTATTCATTATGGTGGCCTTGATTTCCACACTCAAAATAACAGATAAAACAACTTAATTTCACATAGAAAATCAATTGTTAATCATCCGTGAGATTTAGCGCTCAGTGCTAGCAAATGTACCACAAATTAACTAGTTACAATCAAATGAGTCACTAAATTATATCCCTAAAATCCACATAGTTAACCGTAGCGTATACTGCTGTGATTACTAAAAGGTATTTAATGATCCACTACTGTAATTTGGTGTTCCCAGGTATATGAAGAGATTTCTTGTTATTGTTTTATTTAATACAAGCAGAAGTACACGAGTAACAAGAGAACACTGAATTTATACTCAGCTCGAAAAGCGTTTGACAGCTAACTGTCCAATGAAATCACTAGAATTTGGGGTTCTAATGAAATCAGTCAGCTAGTTAGCTATCGCAAACCTTGTTGACAAAGTTTGCATTACTATAAGTAAATTAATATAAAGTATTATAAGGAGCTCTCTTCGAATAATTGGAGCGTTTTTACCAAAGTGTTAGAATATATAAATAACTAGCTGGGTACCCGTCCTGACGGGGAGAGTCGTTGTGTTGTTTTTTTTATAGTTATATTTTAACTCACCAACACCCCAAAAATGGTGGAAATCGGCGCAGCTGATTCCGAGATACAGGTTCAAGGTCACGCCCGAAAAAGTTTGGGCTGTTCTCATTCCTTTTGTGAACTTTGTATTCTTGAGTGGATGAAAGTTAAGAAGGAATGTCCTATATGCCGAGCAGCCATAACGACTCATATGAGGTCTATCGTCCTCGATTGTTCAAATTGGTGTCAACCTAAGTTGATATTTACAAATCGATGGTAGCTTGGCGTGAGAATGAGGCATATGAATCGACCAGTCAGCAGGTAATCAGAATACATTGAAAATGTTCACATTGTTGTCAAGCAAAGTTTATATTCACACAATTAAGTACGCCAATCGCCCAGTCAACAGGTCATCAGAATACATTGAGAAATTTCATGTGGGCGCCTAACAAAGTTAATATTTACAAATTGAGTGAATGGTTGCTTGGCTTGAGAATGAGGCAAATTAATCGACTAGTCAGCAGGTAATCAGAATGCATTGAAAAAAGGTTCAAATTGGTGTCAGGCAAAGTTAGTATTTACAAAAGCAGGTAATCAGAATGTATTAAAAAGCTTCAAATTAGTGTCTAGAAAAGTTAATATTTACATATTGAGTGAATGGCTAATTGGCGTGAGAATGAGACAAATGAATTGACCAGTCAGTAGGTACTGAGAATACATTGAAAAGTTTCAAATTGGTGTCAAGCAAAGTTAATATTCACAAAAGCAGGTAATCAGAATGTATTAGCAAGGTTCAAATTGGTGTCAAGCAAAGTTAATATTTACAAATTGAGTAAATGGTTGCATATCGTAGGAATGAGGCATATGAATTGACCAGTCATCATGTAATCAGAATACTTTGAAAAAGTTCAAATTGGTGTCGAGCTAAGTTGATATTTACAAATCGATGGTAGCTTGGCGTGAGAATGAGAAATGTAAATTGACCGGTCAGCTGGTAATCAGAATACATTAAAAAGGTTCACATTGGTGTCAAGCATAGTTAATATTTACACAATGAGGTACGCCAATCGCCCAGTCAGTAGGTAACCAGAATACAATGGGAGAGTTCAAATTGGTGCCAAGCAAAATTTATATTCACAAATTAAGTGAATGGTAGCTTGGTGTGAGAATGGGCCAATATATTGAGCAGTCATCAGGTAATCAGAATTGATTGAAAAGGTTCAAATTGGTGTCAAGCTAAGTTGATATTTACAAATCGATGGTCGCTTGGAGCGAGAATGAGGCATGTTAATTGACCAGTCAGCAGGTAATCATAATACATTGAAAAGGTTTACATTGGTGTCAAGCAAAGTTAATATTTACACAATGCGGTACGCCAATCATGTAATCAGAATACATCGAGAAAGTTCAAATTGGTGCCAAGCAAAGTTGATATGGGTCTGTCGTAGCTCCTGTGGTTTGGGGATTTGTATGTTTAATTTTGTTAACAATCTGTTTTATAGCCTATTTCTAGATAGAATCATTGTAGTCGGACAAGCAAGAGATAGATTATATTCAGCAGCAGATGTTGTGTCAGAAGGGACAATGAGTTTAAAGTGATTGCCTGAAAGATGAATTGTAGAAGTAGAGTTTAAGTAGTGAAAGTCAACATGAAAACAACCAAGAATTTGACCGGGTTCCCCAAGTTAACAAATATTTAAAAACGACTGAAAAGTGGTGCTAAATATGTGCACTTCAATGCCCGCGGCCCATGAATTTTCCAGGAACATGCTGTCTTTGTATCTAGCTGGTGTGTTGTGTGAAAATGGTGACACATCTCAATCTTATACCTCAATGTCAGCCAACTGGAAAAAAAACATATGTACATATCACATATCTAATATGTAGTCCTAGAGAAATATCCATATTTAACTAAACTTAAACAATGAAAGAAAACAATGCCCATCGCCAGGCGCATCATACACAATGTACATTCCCGTGTATATTGTAAGTTAGGCTACTCTGTGTGAAATTGAATGGCAAACACTTAGTTCTCAATTGGTGGATTTATTCATTATGGTGGCCTTGATTTCCACACTCAAAATAACAGATAAAACAACTTAATTTCACATAGAAAATCAATTGTTAATCATCCGTGAGATTTAGCGCTCAGTGCTAGCATTGTACCACAAATTAACTAGTTACAATCAAATGAGTCACTAAATTATATCCCTAAAATCCACATAGTTAACCGTAGCGTATACTGCTGTGATTACTAAAAGGTATTTAATGATCCACTACTGTAATTTGGTGTTCCCAGGTATATGAAGAGATTTCTTGTTATTGTTTTATTTAATCCAAGCAGAAGTACACGAGTAACAAGAGAACACTGAATTTATACTCAGCACGAAAAGCGTTTGACAGCTAACTGTCCAATGAAATCACTAGAATTTGGGGTTCTAATGAAATCAGTCAGCTAGTTAGCTATCGCAAACCTTGTTGACAAAGTTTGCATTACTATAATTAAATTAATATAAAGTATTATAAGGAGCTCTCTTCGAATAATTGGAGCGTTTTTACCAAAGTGTTAGAATATATAAATAACTAGCTGGGTACCCGTCCTGACGGGGAGAGTCGTTGTGTTGTTTTTTTATAGTTATATTTTAACTCACCAACACCCCCAAAATGGTGGAAATCGGCGCAGCTGATTCCGAGATACAGGTTCAAGGTCACGCCCGAAAAAGTTTGGGCTGTTCTCATTCCTTTTGTGAAGTTTGTATTCTTGAGTGGATGAAAGTTAAGAAGGAATGTCCTATATGCCGAGCAGCCATAACGACTCATATGAGGTCTATCGTCCTCGATTGTTCAAATTGGTGTCAACCTAAGTTGATATTTACAAATCGATGGTAGCTTGGCGTGAGAATGAGGCATGTGAATCGACCAGTCAGCAGGTAATCAGAATACATTGAAAATGTTCACATTGTTGTCAAGCAAAGTTTATATTCACACAATTAAGTACGCCAATCGCCCAGTCAACAGGTCATCAGAATACATTGAGAAATTTCATGTGGGCGCCTAACAAAGTTAATATTTACAAATTGAGTGAATGGTTGCTTGGCTTGTGAATGAGGCAAATTAATCGACTAGTCAGCAGGTAATCAGAATGCATTGAAAAAAGGTTCAAATTGGTGTCAGGCAAAGTTAGTATTTACAAAAGCAGGTAATCAGAATGTATTAAAAAGCTTCAAATTAGTGTCAAGAAAAGTTAATATTTACAAATTGAGTGAATGGCTAATTGGCGTGAGAATGAGACAAATGAATTGACCAGTCAGTAGGTAATGAGAATACATTGAAAAGTTTCAAATTGGTGTCAAGCAAAGTTAATATTCACAAAAGCAGGTAATCAGAATGTATTAGCAAGGTTCAAATTGGTGTCAAGCAAAGTTAATATTTACAAATTGAGTAAATGGTTGCATATCGTAGGAATGAGGCATATGAATTGACCAGTCATCATGTAATCAGAATACTTTGAAAAAGTTCAAATTGGTGTCGAGCTAAGTTGATATTTACAAATCGATGGTAGCTTGGCGTGAGAATGAGAAATGTAAATTGACTTGTCAGCTGGTAATCAGAATACATTAAAAAGGTTCACATTGGTGTCAAGCATAGTTAATATTTACACAATGAGGTACGCCAATCGCCCAGTCAGTAGGTAACCAGAATACAATGGGAGAGTTCAAATTGGTGCCAAGCAAAATTTATATTCACAAATTAAGTGAATGGTAGCTTGGTGTGAGAATGGGCCAATATATTGAGCAGTCATCAGGTAATCAGAATTGATTGAAAAGGTTCAAATTGGTGTCAAGCTAAGTTGATATTTACAAATCGATGGTCGCTTGGAGCGAGAATGAGGCATGTTAATTGACCAGTCAGCAGGTAATCAGAATACATTGAAAAGGTTCACATTGGTGTCAAGCAAAGTTAATATTTACACAATGCGGTACGCCAATCATGTAATCAGAATACATCGAGAAAGTTCAAATTGGTGCCAAGCAAAGTTGATATGGGTCTGTCGTAGCTCCTGTGGTTTGGGGATTTGTATGTTTAATTTTGTTAACAATCTGTTTTATAGCCTATTTCTAGATAGAATCATTGTAGTCGGACAAGCAAGAGATAGATTATATTCAGCAGCAGATGTTGTGTCAGAAGGGACAATGAGTTTAAAGTGATTGCCTGAAAGATGAATTTTAGAAATCGAGTTTAAGTAGTGAAAGTCAACCTGAAAACAACCAAGAATTTGACCGGGTTCCCCAAGTTAACAAATATTTAAAAACGACTGAAAAGTGGTGCTAAATATGTGCACTTCAATGCCTGCGGCCCATGAATTTTCCAGGAACATGCTGTCTTTGTATCTAGCTGGTGTGTTGTGTGAAAATGGTGACACATCTCAATCTTATACATCGATGTCAGCCAACTGGAAAAAAAACATATGTACATATCACATATCTAATATGTAGTCATAGAGAAATATCCATATTTAACTAAACTTAAACAATGAAAGAAAACAATGGCCATCGCCAGGCGCATCATACACAATGTACATTCCCGTGTATATTGTAAGTTAGGCTACTCTGTGTGAAATTGAATGGCAAACACTTAGTTCTCAATTGGTGGATTTATTCATTATGGTGGCCTTGATTTCCACACTCAAAATAACAGATAAAACAACTTAATTTCACATAGAAAATCAATTGTTAATCATCCGTGAGATTTAGCGCTCAGTGCTAGCAAATGTACCACAAATTAACTAGTTACAATCAAATGAGTCACTAAATTATATCCCTAAAATCCACATAGTTAACCGTAGCGTATACTGCTGTGATTACTAAAAGATATTTAATGATCCACTACTGTAATTTGGTGTTCCCAGGTATATGAAGAGATTTCTTGTTATTGTTTTATTTAATACAAGCAGAAGTACACGAGTAACAAGAGAACACTGAATTTATACTCAGCACGAAAAGCGTTTGACAGCTAACTGTCCAATGAAATCACTAGAATTTGGGGTTCTAATGAAATCAGTCAGCTAGTTAGCTATCGCAAACCTTGTTGACAAAGTTTGCATTACTATAATTAAATTAATATAAAGTATTATAAGGAGCTCTCTTCGAATAATTGGAGCGTTTTTACCAAAGTGTTAGAATATATAAATAACTAGCTGGGTACCCGTCCTGACGGGGAGAGTCGTTGTGTTGTTTTTTTTATAGTTATATTTTAACTCACCAACACCCCCAAAATGGTGGAAATCGGCGCAGCTGATTCCGAGATACAGGTTCAAGGTCACGCCCGAAAAAGTTTGGGCTGTTATCATTCCTTTTGTGAAGTTTGTATTCTTGAGTGGATGAAAGTTAAGAAGGAATGTCCTATATGCCGAGCAGCCATAACGACTCATATGAGGTCTATCGTCCTCGATTGTTCAAATTGGTGTCAACCTAAGTTGATATTTACAAATCGATGGTAGCTTGGCGTGAGAATGAGGCATGTGAATCGACCAGTCAGCAGGTAATCAGAATACATTGAAAATGTTCACATTGTTGTCAAGCAAAGTTTATATTCACACAATTAAGTACGCCAATCGCCCAGTCAACAGGTCATCAGAATACATTGAGAAATTTCATGTGGGCTCCTAACAAAGTTAATATTTACAAATTGAGTGAATGGTTGCTTGGCTTGAGAATGAGGCAAATTAATCGACTAGTCAGCAGGTAATCAGAATGCATTGAAAAAAGGTTCAAATTGGTGTCAGGCAAAGTTAGTATTTACAAAAGCAGGTAATCAGAATGTATTAAAAAGCTTCAAATTAGTGTCAAGAAAAGTTAATATTTACATATTGAGTGAATGGCTAATTGGCGTGAGAATGAGACAAATGAATTGACCAGTCAGTAGGTAATGAGAATACATTGAAAAGTTTCAAATTGGTGTCAAGCAAAGTTAATATTCACAAAAGCAGGTAATCAGAATGTATTAGCAAGGTTCAAATTGGTGTCAAGCAAAGTTAATATTTACAAATTGAGTAAATGGTTGCATATCGTAGGAATGAGGCATATGAATTGACCAGTCATCATGTAATCAGAATACTTTGAAAAAGTTCAAATTGGTGTCGAGCTAAGTTGATATTTACAAATCGATGGTAGCTTGGCGTGAGAATGAGAAATGTAAATTGACCGGTCAGCTGGTAATCAGAATACATTAAAAAGGTTCACATTGGTGTCAAGCATAGTTAATATTTACACAATGAGGTACGCCAATCGCCCAGTCAGTAGGTAACCAGAATACAATGGGAGAGTTCAAATTGGTGCCAAGCAAAATTTATATTCACAAATTAAGTGAATGGTAGCTTGGTGTGAGAATGGGCCAATATATTGAGCAGTCATCAGGTAATCAGAATTGATTGAAAAGGTTCAAATTGGTGTCAAGCTAAGTTGATATTTACAAATCGATGGTCGCTTGGAGCGAGAATGAGGCATGTTAATTGACCAGTCAGCAGGTAATCATAATACATTGAAAAGGTTCACATTGGTGTCAAGCAAAGTTAATATTTACACAATGCGGTACGCCAATCATGTAATCAGAATACATCGAGAAAGTTCAAATTGGTGCCAAGCAAAGTTGATATGGGTCTGTCGTAGCTCCTGTGGTTTGGGGATTTGTATGTTTAATTTTGTTAACAATCTGTTTTATAGCCTATTTCTAGATAGAATCATTGTAGTCGGACAAGCAAGAGATAGATTATATTCAGCAGCAGATGTTGTGTCAGAAGGGACAATGAGTTTAAAGTGATTGCCTGAAAGATGAATTGTAGAAGTAGAGTTTAAGTAGTGAAAGTCAACATGAAAACAACCAAGAATTTGACCGGGTTCCCCAAGTTAACAAATATTTAAAAACGACTGAAAAGTGGTGCTAAATATGTGCACTTCAATGCCCGCGGCCCATGAATTTTCCAGGAACATGCTGTCTTTGTATCTAGCTGGTGTGTTGTGTGAAAATGGTGACACATCTCAATCTTATACCTCAATGTCAGCCAACTGGAAAAAAAACATATGTACATATCACATATCTAATATGTAGTCATAGAGAAATATCCATATTTAACTAAACTTAAACAATGAAAGAAAACAATGCCCATCGCCAGGCGCATCATACACAATGTACATTCCCGTGTATATTGTAAGTTAGGCTACTCTGTGTGAAATTGAATGGCAAACACTTAGTTCTCAATTGGTGGATTTATTCATTATGGTGGCCTTGATTTCCACACTCAAAATAACAGATAAAACAACTTAATTTCACATAGAAAATCAATTGTTAATCATCCGTGAGATTTAGCGCTCAGTGCTAGCATTGTACCACAAATTAACTAGTTACAATCAAATGAGTCACTAAATTATATCCCTAAAATCCACATAGTTAACCGTAGCGTATACTGCTGTGATTACTAAAAGGTATTTAATGATCCACTACTGTAATTTGGTGTTCCCAGGTATATGAAGAGATTTCTTGTTATTGTTTTATTTAATCCAAGCAGAAGTACACGAGTAACAAGAGAACACTGAATTTATACTCAGCACGAAAAGCGTTTGACAGCTAACTGTCCAATGAAATCACTAGAATTTGGGGTTCTAATGAAATCAGTCAGCTAGTTAGCTATCGCAAACCTTGTTGACAAAGTTTGCATTACTATAATTAAATTAATATAAAGTATTATAAGGAGCTCTCTTCGAATAATTGGAGCGTTTTTACCAAAGTGTTAGAATATATAAATAACTAGCTGGGTACCCGTCCTGACGGGGAGAGTCGTTGTGTTGTTTTTTTATAGTTATATTTTAACTCACCAACACCCCCAAAATGGTGGAAATCGGCGCAGCTGATTCCGAGATACAGGTTCAAGGTCACGCCCGAAAAAGTTTGGGCTGTTCTCATTCCTTTTGTGAAGTTTGTATTCTTGAGTGGATGAAAGTTAAGAAGGAATGTCCTATATGCCGAGCAGCCATAACGACTCATATGAGGTCTATCGTCCTCGATTGTTCAAATTGGTGTCAACCTAAGTTGATATTTACAAATCGATGGTAGCTTGGCGTGAGAATGAGGCATGTGAATCGACCAGTCAGCAGGTAATCAGAATACATTGAAAATGTTCACATTGTTGTCAAGCAAAGTTTATATTCACACAATTAAGTACGCCAATCGCCCAGTCAACAGGTCATCAGAATACATTGAGAAATTTCATGTGGGCGCCTAACAAAGTTAATATTTACAAATTGAGTGAATGGTTGCTTGGCTTGTGAATGAAGCAAATTAATCGACTAGTCAGCAGGTAATCAGAATGCATTGAAAAAAGGTTCAAATTGGTGTCAGGCAAAGTTAGTATTTACAAAAGCAGGTAATCAGAATGTATTAAAAAGCTTCAAATTAGTGTCAAGAAAAGTTAATATTTACAAATTGAGTGAATGGCTAATTGGCGTGAGAATGAGACAAATGAATTGACCAGTCAGTAGGTAATGAGAATACATTGAAAAGTTTCAAATTGGTGTCAAGCAAAGTTAATATTCACAAAAGCAGGTAATCAGAATGTATTAGCAAGGTTCAAATTGGTGTCAAGCAAAGTTAATATTTACAAATTGAGTAAATGGTTGCATATCGTAGGAATGAGGCATATGAATTGACCAGTCATCATGTAATCAGAATACTTTGAAAAAGTTCAAATTGGTGTCGAGCTAAGTTGATATTTACAAATCGATGGTAGCTTGGCGTGAGAATGAGAAATGTAAATTGACTTGTCAGCTGGTAATCAGAATACATTAAAAAGGTTCACATTGGTGTCAAGCATAGTTAATATTTACACAATGAGGTACGCCAATCGCCCAGTCAGTAGGTAACCAGAATACAATGGGAGAGTTCAAATTGGTGCCAAGCAAAATTTATATTCACAAATTAAGTGAATGGTAGCTTGGTGTGAGAATGGGCCAATATATTGAGCAGTCATCAGGTAATCAGAATTGATTGAAAAGGTTCAAATTGGTGTCAAGCTAAGTTGATATTTACAAATCGATGGTCGCTTGGAGCGAGAATGAGGCATGTTAATTGACCAGTCAGCAGGTAATCAGAATACATTGAAAAGGTTCACATTGGTGTCAAGCAAAGTTAATATTTACACAATGCGGTACGCCAATCATGTAATCAGAATACATCGAGAAAGTTCAAATTGGTGCCAAGCAAAGTTTATATGGGTCTGTCGTAGCTCCTGTGGTTTGGGGATTTGTATGTTTAATTTTGTTAACAATCTGTTTTATAGCCTATTTCTAGATAGAATCATTGTAGTCGGACAAGCAAGAGATAGATTATATTCAGCAGCAGATGTTGTGTCAGAAGGGACAATGAGTTTAAAGTGATTGCCTGAAAGATGAATTGTAGAAGTAGAGTTTAAGTAGTGAAAGTCAACCTGAAAACAACCAAGAATTTGACCGGGTTCCCCAAGTTAACAAATATTTAAAAACGACTGAAAAGTGGTGCTAAATATGTGCACTTCAATGCCTGCGGCCCATGAATTTTCCAGGAACATGCTGTCTTTGTATCTAGCTGGTGTGTTGTGTGAAAATGGTGACACATCTCAATCTTATACATCGATGTCAGCCAACTGGAAAAAAAACATATGTACATATCACATATCTAATATGTAGTCATAGAGAAATATCCATATTTAACTAAACTTAAACAATGAAAGAAAACAATGGCCATCGCCAGGCGCATCATACACAATGTACATTCCCGTGTATATTGTAAGTTAGGCTACTCTGTGTGAAATTGAATGGCAAACACTTAGTTCTCAATTGGTGGATTTATTCATTATGGTGGCCTTGATTTCCACACTCAAAATAACAGATAAAACAACTTAATTTCACATAGAAAATCAATTGTTAATCATCCGTGAGATTTAGCGCTCAGTGCTAGCAAATGTACCACAAATTAACTAGTTACAATCAAATGAGTCACTAAATTATATCCCTAAAATCCACATAGTTAACCGTAGCGTATACTGCTGTGATTACTAAAAGATATTTAATGATCCACTACTGTAATTTGGTGTTCCCAGGTATATGAAGAGATTTCTTGTTATTGTTTTATTTAATACAAGCAGAAGTACACGAGTAACAAGAGAACACTGAATTTATACTCAGCACGAAAAGCGTTTGACAGCTAACTGTCCAATGAAATCACTAGAATTTGGGGTTCTAATGAAATCAGTCAGCTAGTTAGCTATCGCAAACCTTGTTGACAAAGTTTGCATTACTATAATTAAATTAATATAAAGTATTATAAGGAGCTCTCTTCGAATAATTGGAGCGTTTTTACCAAAGTGTTAGAATATATAAATAACTAGCTGGGTACCCGTCCTGACGGGGAGAGTCGTTGTGTTGTTTTTTTATAGTTATATTTTAACTCACCAACACCCCCAAAATGGTGGAAATCGGCGCAGCTGATTCCGAGATACAGGTTCAAGGTCACGCCCGAAAAAGTTTGGGCTGTTCTCATTCCTTTTGTGAAGTTTGTATTCTTGAGTGGATGAAAGTTAAGAAGGAATGTCCTATATGCCGAGCAGCCATAACGACTCATATGAGGTCTATCGTCCTCGATTGTTCAAATTGGTGTCAACCTAAGTTGATATTTACAAATCGATGGTAGCTTGGCGTGAGAATGAGGCATGTGAATCGACCAGTCAGCAGGTAATCAGAATACATTGAAAATGTTCACATTGTTGTCAAGCAAAGTTTATATTCACACAATTAAGTACGCCAATCGCCCAGTCAACAGGTCATCAGAATACATTGAGAAATTTCATGTGGGCTCCTAACAAAGTTAATATTTACAAATTGAGTGAATGGTTGCTTGGCTTGAGAATGAGGCAAATTAATCGACTAGTCAGCAGGTAATCAGAATGCATTGAAAAAAGGTTCAAATTGGTGTCAGGCAAAGTTAGTATTTACAAAAGCAGGTAATCAGAATGTATTAAAAAGCTTCAAATTAGTGTCAAGAAAAGTTAATATTTACATATTGAGTGAATGGCTAATTGGCGTGAGAATGAGACAAATGAATTGACCAGTCAGTAGGTAATGAGAATACATTGAAAAGTTTCAAATTGGTGTCAAGCAAAGTTAATATTCACAAAAGCAGGTAATCAGAATGTATTAGCAAGGTTCAAATTGGTGTCAAGCAAAGTTAATATTTACAAATTGAGTAAATGGTTGCATATCGTAGGAATGAGGCATATGAATTGACCAGTCATCATGTAATCAGAATACTTTGAAAAAGTTCAAATTGGTGTCGAGCTAAGTTGATATTTACAAATCGATGGTAGCTTGGCGTGAGAATGAGAAATGTAAATTGACCGGTCAGCTGGTAATCAGAATACATTAAAAAGGTTCACATTGGTGTCAAGCATAGTTAATATTTACACAATGAGGTACGCCAATCGCCCAGTCAGTAGGTAACCAGAATAAAATGGGAGAGTTCAAATTGGTGCCAAGCAAAATTTATATTCACAAATTAAGTGAATGGTAGCTTGGTGTGAGAATGGGCCAATATATTGAGCAGTCATCAGGTAATCAGAATTGATTGAAAAGGTTCAAATTGGTGTCAAGCTAAGTTGATATTTACAAATCGATGGTCGCTTGGAGCGAGAATGAGGCATGTTAATTGACCAGTCAGCAGGTAATCATAATACATTGAAAAGGTTCACATTGGTGTCAAGCAAAGTTAATATTTACACAATGCGGTACGCCAATCATGTAATCAGAATACATCGAGAAAGTTCAAATTGGTGCCAAGCAAAGTTGATATGGGTCTGTCGTAGCTCCTGTGGTTTGGGGATTTGTATGTTTAATTTTGTTAACAATCTGTTTTATAGCCTATTTCTAGATAGAATCATTGTAGTCGGACAAGCAAGAGATAGATTATATTCAGCAGCAGATGTTGTGTCAGAAGGGACAATGAGTTTAAAGTGATTGCCTGAAAGATGAATTGTAGAAGTAGAGTTTAAGTAGTGAAAGTCAACATGAAAACAACCAAGAATTTGACCGGGTTCCCCAAGTTAACAAATATTTAAAAACGACTGAAAAGTGGTGCTAAATATGTGCACTTCAATGCCCGCGGCCCATGAATTTTCCAGGAACATGCTGTCTTTGTATCTAGCTGGTGTGTTGTGTGAAAATGGTGACACATCTCAATCTTATACCTCAATGTCAGCCAACTGGAAAAAAAACATATGTACATATCACATATCTAATATGTAGTCATAGAGAAATATCCATATTTAACTAAACTTAAACAATGAAAGAAAACAATGCCCATCGCCAGGCGCATCATACACAATGTACATTCCCGTGTATATTGTAAGTTAGGCTACTCTGTGTGAAATTGAATGGCAAACACTTAGTTCTCAATTGGTGGATTTATTCATTATGGTGGCCTTGATTTCCACACTCAAAATAACAGATAAAACAACTTAATTTCACATAGAAAATCAATTGTTAATCATCCGTGAGATTTAGCGCTCAGTGCTAGCATTGTACCACAAATTAACTAGTTACAATCAAATGAGTCACTAAATTATATCCCTAAAATCCACATAGTTAACCGTAGCGTATACTGCTGTGATTACTAAAAGGTATTTAATGATCCACTACTGTAATTTGGTGTTCCCAGGTATATGAAGAGATTTCTTGTTATTGTTTTATTTAATCCAAGCAGAAGTACACGAGTAACAAGAGAACACTGAATTTATACTCAGCACGAAAAGCGTTTGACAGCTAACTGTCCAATGAAATCACTAGAATTTGGGGTTCTAATGAAATCAGTCAGCTAGTTAGCTATCGCAAACCTTGTTGACAAAGTTTGCATTACTATAATTAAATTAATATAAAGTATTATAAGGAGCTCTCTTCGAATAATTGGAGCGTTTTTACCAAAGTGTTAGAATATATAAATAACTAGCTGGGTACCCGTCCTGACGGGGAGAGTCGTTGTGTTGTTTTTTTATAGTTATATTTTAACTCACCAACACCCCCAAAATGGTGGAAATCGGCGCAGCTGATTCCGAGATACAGGTTCAAGGTCACGCCCGAAAAAGTTTGGGCTGTTCTCATTCCTTTTGTGAAGTTTGTATTCTTGAGTGGATGAAAGTTAAGAAGGAATGTCCTATATGCCGAGCAGCCATAACGACTCATATGAGGTCTATCGTCCTCGATTGTTCAAATTGGTGTCAACCTAAGTTGATATTTACAAATCGATGGTAGCTTGGCGTGAGAATGAGGCATGTGAATCGACCAGTCAGCAGGTAATCAGAATACATTGAAAATGTTCACATTGTTGTCAAGCAAAGTTTATATTCACACAATTAAGTACGCCAATCGCCCAGTCAACAGGTCATCAGAATACATTGAGAAATTTCATGTGGGCTCCTAACAAAGTTAATATTTACAAATTGAGTGAATGGTTGCTTGGCTTGAGAATGAGGCAAATTAATCGACTAGTCAGCAGGTAATCAGAATGCATTGAAAAAAGGTTCAAATTGGTGTCAGGCAAAGTTAGTATTTACAAAAGCAGGTAATCAGAATGTATTAAAAAGCTTCAAATTAGTGTCAAGAAAAGTTAATATTTACATATTGAGTGAATGGCTAATTGGCGTGAGAATGAGACAAATGAATTGACCAGTCAGTAGGTAATGAGAATACATTGAAAAGTTTCAAATTGGTGTCAAGCAAAGTTAATATTCACAAAAGCAGGTAATCAGAATGTATTAGCAAGGTTCAAATTGGTGTCAAGCAAAGTTAATATTTACAAATTGAGTAAATGGTTGCATATCGTAGGAATGAGGCATATGAATTGACCAGTCATCATGTAATCAGAATACTTTGAAAAAGTTCAAATTGGTGTCGAGCTAAGTTGATATTTACAAATCGATGGTAGCTTGGCGTGAGAATGAGAAATGTAAATTGACCGGTCAGCTGGTAATCAGAATACATTAAAAAGGTTCACATTGGTGTCAAGCATAGTTAATATTTACACAATGAGGTACGCCAATCGCCCAGTCAGTAGGTAACCAGAATACAATGGGAGAGTTCAAATTGGTGCCAAGCAAAATTTATATTCACAAATTAAGTGAATGGTAGCTTGGTGTGAGAATGGGCCAATATATTGAGCAGTCATCAGGTAATCAGAATTGATTGAAAAGGTTCAAATTGGTGTCAAGCTAAGTTGATATTTACAAATCGATGGTCGCTTGGAGCGAGAATGAGGCATGTTAATTGACCAGTCAGCAGGTAATCATAATACATTGAAAAGGTTCACATTGGTGTCAAGCAAAGTTAATATTTACACAATGCGGTACGCCAATCATGTAATCAGAATACATCGAGAAAGTTCAAATTGGTGCCAAGCAAAGTTGATATGGGTCTGTCGTAGCTCCTGTGGTTTGGGGATTTGTATGTTTAATTTTGTTAACAATCTGTTTTATAGCCTATTTCTAGATAGAATCATTGTAGTCGGACAAGCAAGAGATAGATTATATTCAGCAGCAGATGTTGTGTCAGAAGGGACAATGAGTTTAAAGTGATTGCCTGAAAGATGAATTGTAGAAGTAGAGTTTAAGTAGTGAAAGTCAACATGAAAACAACCAAGAATTTGACCGGGTTCCCCAAGTTAACAAATATTTAAAAACGACTGAAAAGTGGTGCTAAATATGTGCACTTCAATGCCCGCGGCCCATGAATTTTCCAGGAACATGCTGTCTTTGTATCTAGCTGGTGTGTTGTGTGAAAATGGTGACACATCTCAATCTTATACCTCAATGTCAGCCAACTGGAAAAAAAACATATGTACATATCACATATCTAATATGTAGTCATAGAGAAATATCCATATTTAACTAAACTTAAACAATGAAAGAAAACAATGCCCATCGCCAGGCGCATCATACACAATGTACATTCCCGTGTATATTGTAAGTTAGGCTACTCTGTGTGAAATTGAATGGCAAACACTTAGTTCTCAATTGGTGGATTTATTCATTATGGTGGCCTTGATTTCCACACTCAAAATAACAGATAAAACAACTTAATTTCACATAGAAAATCAATTGTTAATCATCCGTGAGATTTAGCGCTCAGTGCTAGCATTGTACCACAAATTAACTAGTTACAATCAAATGAGTCACTAAATTATATCCCTAAAATCCACATAGTTAACCGTAGCGTATACTGCTGTGATTACTAAAAGGTATTTAATGATCCACTACTGTAATTTGGTGTTCCCAGGTATATGAAGAGATTTCTTGTTATTGTTTTATTTAATCCAAGCAGAAGTACACGAGTAACAAGAGAACACTGAATTTATACTCAGCACGAAAAGCGTTTGACAGCTAACTGTCCAATGAAATCACTAGAATTTGGGGTTCTAATGAAATCAGTCAGCTAGTTAGCTATCGCAAACCTTGTTGACAAAGTTTGCATTACTATAATTAAATTAATATAAAGTATTATAAGGAGCTCTCTTCGAATAATTGGAGCGTTTTTACCAAAGTGTTAGAATATATAAATAACTAGCTGGGTACCCGTCCTGACGGGGAGAGTCGTTGTGTTGTTTTTTTATAGTTATATTTTAACTCACCAACACCCCCAAAATGGTGGAAATCGGCGCAGCTGATTCCGAGATACAGGTTCAAGGTCACGCCCGAAAAAGTTTGGGCTGTTCTCATTCCTTTTGTGAAGTTTGTATTCTTGAGTGGATGAAAGTTAAGAAGGAATGTCCTATATGCCGAGCAGCCATAACGACTCATATGAGGTCTATCGTCCTCGATTGTTCAAATTGGTGTCAACCTAAGTTGATATTTACAAATCGATGGTAGCTTGGCGTGAGAATGAGGCATGTGAATCGACCAGTCAGCAGGTAATCAGAATACATTGAAAATGTTCACATTGTTGTCAAGCAAAGTTTATATTCACACAATTAAGTACGCCAATCGCCCAGTCAACAGGTCATCAGAATACATTGAGAAATTTCATGTGGGCGCCTAACAAAGTTAATATTTACAAATTGAGTGAATGGTTGCTTGGCTTGTGAATGAAGCAAATTAATCGACTAGTCAGCAGGTAATCAGAATGCATTGAAAAAAGGTTCAAATTGGTGTCAGGCAAAGTTAGTATTTACAAAAGCAGGTAATCAGAATGTATTAAAAAGCTTCAAATTAGTGTCAAGAAAAGTTAATATTTACAAATTGAGTGAATGGCTAATTGGCGTGAGAATGAGACAAATGAATTGACCAGTCAGTAGGTAATGAGAATACATTGAAAAGTTTCAAATTGGTGTCAAGCAAAGTTAATATTCACAAAAGCAGGTAATCAGAATGTATTAGCAAGGTTCAAATTGGTGTCAAGCAAAGTTAATATTTACAAATTGAGTAAATGGTTGCATATCGTAGGAATGAGGCATATGAATTGACCAGTCATCATGTAATAAGAATACTTTGAAAAAGTTCAAATTGGTGTCGAGCTAAGTTGATATTTACAAATCGATGGTAGCTTGGCGTGAGAATGAGAAATGTAAATTGACTTGTCAGCTGGTAATCAGAATACATTAAAAAGGTTCACATTGGTGTCAAGCATAGTTAATATTTACACAATGAGGTACGCCAATCGCCCAGTCAGTAGGTAACCAGAATACAATGGGAGAGTTCAAATTGGTGCCAAGCAAAATTTATATTCACAAATTAAGTGAATGGTAGCTTGGTGTGAGAATGGGCCAATATATTGAGCAGTCATCAGGTAATCAGAATTGATTGAAAAGGTTCAAATTGGTGTCAAGCTAAGTTGATATTTACAAATCGATGGTCGCTTGGAGCGAGAATGAGGCATGTTAATTGACCAGTCAGCAGGTAATCAGAATACATTGAAAAGGTTCACATTGGTGTCAAGCAAAGTTAATATTTACACAATGCGGTACGCCAATCATGTAATCAGAATACATCGAGAAAGTTCAAATTGGTGCCAAGCAAAGTTGATATGGGTCTGTCGTAGCTCCTGTGGTTTGGGGATTTGTATGTTTAATTTTGTTAACAATCTGTTTTATAGCCTATTTCTAGATAGAATCATTGTAGTCGGACAAGCAAGAGATAGATTATATTCAGCAGCAGATGTTGTGTCAGAAGGGACAATGAGTTTAAAGTGATTGCCTGAAAGATGAATTGTAGAAGTAGAGTTTAAGTAGTGAAAGTCAACCTGAAAACAACCAAGAATTTGACCGGGTTCCCCAAGTTAACAAATATTTAAAAACGACTGAAAAGTGGTGCTAAATATGTGCACTTCAATGCCTGCGGCCCATGAATTTTCCAGGAACATGCTGTCTTTGTATCTAGCTGGTGTGTTGTGTGAAAATGGTGACACATCTCAATCTTATACATCGATGTCAGCCAACTGGAAAAAAAACATATGTACATATCACATATCTAATATGTAGTCATAGAGAAATATCCATATTTAACTAAACTTAAACAATGAAAGAAAACAATGGCCATCGCCAGGCGCATCATACACAATGTACATTCCCGTGTATATTGTAAGTTAGGCTACTCTGTGTGAAATTGAATGGCAAACACTTAGTTCTCAATTGGTGGATTTATTCATTATGGTGGCCTTGATTTCCACACTCAAAATAACAGATAAAACAACTTAATTTCACATAGAAAATCAATTGTTAATCATCCGTGAGATTTAGCGCTCAGTGCTAGCAAATGTACCACAAATTAACTAGTTACAATCAAATGAGTCACTAAATTATATCCCTAAAATCCACATAGTTAACCGTAGCGTATACTGCTGTGATTACTAAAAGATATTTAATGATCCACTACTGTAATTTGGTGTTCCCAGGTATATGAAGAGATTTCTTGTTATTGTTTTATTTAATACAAGCAGAAGTACACGAGTAACAAGAGAACACTGAATTTATACTCAGCACGAAAAGCGTTTGACAGCTAACTGTCCAATGAAATCACTAGAATTTGGGGTTCTAATGAAATCAGTCAGCTAGTTAGCTATCGCAAACCTTGTTGACAAAGTTTGCATTACTATAATTAAATTAATATAAAGTATTATAAGGAGCTCTCTTCGAATAATTGGAGCGTTTTTACCAAAGTGTTAGAATATATAAATAACTAGCTGGGTACCCGTCCTGACGGGGAGAGTCGTTGTGTTGTTTTTTTATAGTTATATTTTAACTCACCAACACCCCCAAAATGGTGGAAATCGGCGCAGCTGATTCCGAGATACAGGTTCAAGGTCACGCCCGAAAAAGTTTGGGCTGTTCTCATTCCTTTTGTGAAGTTTGTATTCTTGAGTGGATGAAAGTTAAGAAGGAATGTCCTATATGCCGAGCAGCCATAACGACTCATATGAGGTCTATCGTCCTCGATTGTTCAAATTGGTGTCAACCTAAGTTGATATTTACAAATCGATGGTAGCTTGGCGTGAGAATGAGGCATGTGAATCGACCAGTCAGCAGGTAATCAGAATACATTGAAAATGTTCACATTGTTGTCAAGCAAAGTTTATATTCACACAATTAAGTACGCCAATCGCCCAGTCAACAGGTCATCAGAATACATTGAGAAATTTCATGTGGGCTCCTAACAAAGTTAATATTTACAAATTGAGTGAATGGTTGCTTGGCTTGAGAATGAGGCAAATTAATCGACTAGTCAGCAGGTAATCAGAATGCATTGAAAAAAGGTTCAAATTGGTGTCAGGCAAAGTTAGTATTTACAAAAGCAGGTAATCAGAATGTATTAAAAAGCTTCAAATTAGTGTCAAGAAAAGTTAATATTTACATATTGAGTGAATGGCTAATTGGCGTGAGAATGAGACAAATGAATTGACCAGTCAGTAGGTAATGAGAATACATTGAAAAGTTTCAAATTGGTGTCAAGCAAAGTTAATATTCACAAAAGCAGGTAATCAGAATGTATTAGCAAGGTTCAAATTGGTGTCAAGCAAAGTTAATATTTACAAATTGAGTAAATGGTTGCATATCGTAGGAATGAGGCATATGAATTGACCAGTCATCATGTAATCAGAATACTTTGAAAAAGTTCAAATTGGTGTCGAGCTAAGTTGATATTTACAAATCGATGGTAGCTTGGCGTGAGAATGAGAAATGTAAATTGACCGGTCAGCTGGTAATCAGAATACATTAAAAAGGTTCACATTGGTGTCAAGCATAGTTAATATTTACACAATGAGGTACGCCAATCGCCCAGTCAGTAGGTAACCAGAATACAATGGGAGAGTTCAAATTGGTGCCAAGCAAAATTTATATTCACAAATTAAGTGAATGGTAGCTTGGTGTGAGAATGGGCCAATATATTGAGCAGTCATCAGGTAATCAGAATTGATTGAAAAGGTTCAAATTGGTGTCAAGCTAAGTTGATATTTACAAATCGATGGTCGCTTGGAGCGAGAATGAGGCATGTTAATTGACCAGTCAGCAGGTAATCATAATACATTGAAAAGGTTCACATTGGTGTCAAGCAAAGTTAATATTTACATAATGCGGTACGCCAATCATGTAATCAGAATACATCGAGAAAGTTCAAATTGGTGCCAAGCAAAGTTGATATGGGTCTGTCGTAGCTCCTGTGGTTTGGGGATTTGTATGTTTAATTTTGTTAACAATCTGTTTTATAGCCTATTTCTAGATAGAATCATTGTAGTCGGACAAGCAAGAGATAGATTATATTCAGCAGCAGATGTTGTGTCAGAAGGGACAATGAGTTTAAAGTGATTGCCTGAAAGATGAATTGTAGAAGTAGAGTTTAAGTAGTGAAAGTCAACATGAAAACAACCAAGAATTTGACCGGGTTCCCCAAGTTAACAAATATTTAAAAACGACTGAAAAGTGGTGCTAAATATGTGCACTTCAATGCCCGCGGCCCATGAATTTTCCAGCAACATGCTGTCTTTGTATCTAGCTGGTGTGTTGTGTGAAAATGGTGACACATCTCAATCTTATACATCGATGTCAGCCAACTGGAAAAAAAACATATGTACATATCACATATCTAATATGTAGTCATAGAGAAATATCCATATTTAACTAAACTTAAACAATGAAAGAAAACAATGGCCATCGCCAGGCGCATCATACACAATGTACATTCCCGTGTATATTGTAAGTTAGGCTACTCTGTGTGAAATTGAATGGCAAACACTTAGTTCTCAATTGGTGGATTTATTCATTATGGTGGCCTTGATTTCCACACTCAAAATAACAGATAAAACAACTTAATTTCACATAGAAAATCAATTGTTAATCATCCGTGAGATTTAGCGCTCAGTGCTAGCAAATGTACCACAAATTAACTAGTTACAATCAAATGAGTCACTAAATTATATCCCTAAAATCCACATAGTTAACCGTAGCGTATACTGCTGTGATTACTAAAAGATATTTAATGATCCACTACTGTAATTTGGTGTTCCCAGGTATATGAAGAGATTTCTTGTTATTGTTTTATTTAATACAAGCAGAAGTACACGAGTAACAAGAGAACACTGAATTTATACTCAGCACGAAAAGCGTTTGACAGCTAACTGTCCAATGAAATCACTAGAATTTGGGGTTCTAATGAAATCAGTCAGCTAGTTAGCTATCGCAAACCTTGTTGACAAAGTTTGCATTACTATAATTAAATTAATATAAAGTATTATAAGGAGCTCTCTTCGAATAATTGGAGCGTTTTTACCAAAGTGTTAGAATATATAAATAACTAGCTGGGTACCCGTCCTGACGGGGAGAGTCGTTGTGTTGTTTTTTTTATAGTTATATTTTAACTCACCAACACCCCCAAAATGGTGGAAATCGGCGCAGCTGATTCCGAGATACAGGTTCAAGGTCACGCCCGAAAAAGTTTGGGCTGTTCTCATTCCTTTTGTGAAGTTTGTATTCTTGAGTGGATGAAAGTTAAGAAGGAATGTCCTATATGCCGAGCAGCCATAACGACTCATATGAGGTCTATCGTCCTCGATTGTTCAAATTGGTGTCAACCTAAGTTGATATTTACAAATCGATGGTAGCTTGGCGTGAGAATGAGGCATGTGAATCGACCAGTCAGCAGGTAATCAGAATACATTGAAAATGTTCACATTGTTGTCAAGCAAAGTTTATATTCACACAATTAAGTACGCCAATCGCCCAGTCAACAGGTCATCAGAATACATTGAGAAATTTCATGTGGGCTCCTAACAAAGTTAATATTTACAAATTGAGTGAATGGTTGCTTGGCTTGCGAATGAGGCAAATTAATCGACTAGTCAGCAGGTAATCAGAATGCATTGAAAAAAGGTTCAAATTGGTGTCAGGCAAAGTTAGTATTTACAAAAGCAGGTAATCAGAATGTATTAAAAAGCTTCAAATTAGTGTCAAGAAAAGTTAATATTTACATATTGAGTGAATGGCTAATTGGCGTGAGAATGAGACAAATGAATTGACCAGTCAGTAGGTAATGAGAATACATTGAAAAGTTTCAAATTGGTGTCAAGCAAAGTTAATATTCACAAAAGCAGGTAATCAGAATGTATTAGCAAGGTTCAAATTGGTGTCAAGCAAAGTTAATATTTACAAATTGAGTAAATGGTTGCATATCGTAGGAATGAGGCATATGAATTGACCAGTCATCATGTAATCAGAATACTTTGAAAAAGTTCAAATTGGTGTCGAGCTAAGTTGATATTTACAAATCGATGGTAGCTTGGCGTGAGAATGAGAAATGTAAATTGACCGGTCAGCTGGTAATCAGAATACATTAAAAAGGTTCACATTGGTGTCAAGCATAGTTAATATTTACACAATGAGGTACGCCAATCGCCCAGTCAGTAGGTAACCAGAATACAATGGGAGAGTTCAAATTGGTGCCAAGCAAAATTTATATTCACAAATTAAGTGAATGGTAGCTTGGTGTGAGAATGGGCCAATATATTGAGCAGTCATCAGGTAATCAGAATTGATTGAAAAGGTTCAAATTGGTGTCAAGCTAAGTTGATATTTACAAATCGATGGTCGCTTGGAGCGAGAATGAGGCATGTTAATTGACCAGTCAGCAGGTAATCATAATACATTGAAAAGGTTCACATTGGTGTCAAGCAAAGTTAATATTTACACAATGCGGTACGCCAATCATGTAATCAGAATACATCGAGAAAGTTCAAATTGGTGCCAAGCAAAGTTGATATGGGTCTGTCGTAGCTCCTGTGGTTTGGGGATTTGTATGTTTAATTTTGTTAACAATCTGTTTTATAGCCTATTTCTAGATAGAATCATTGTAGTCGGACAAGCAAGAGATAGATTATATTCAGCAGCAGATGTTGTGTCAGAAGGGACAATGAGTTTAAAGTGATTGCCTGAAAGATGAATTGTAGAAGTAGAGTTTAAGTAGTGAAAGTCAACATGAAAACAACCAAGAATTTGACCGGGTTCCCCAAGTTAACAAATATTTAAAAACGACTGAAAAGTGGTGCTAAATATGTGCACTTCAATGCCCGCGGCCCATGAATTTTCCAGGAACATGCTGTCTTTGTATCTAGCTGGTGTGTTGTGTGAAAATGGTGACACATCTCAATCTTATACCTCAATGTCAGCCAACTGGAAAAAAAACATATGTACATATCACATATCTAATATGTAGTCATAGAGAAATATCCATATTTAACTAAACTTAAACAATGAAAGAAAACAATGCCCATCGCCAGGCGCATCATACACAATGTACATTCCCGTGTATATTGTAAGTTAGGCTACTCTGTGTGAAATTGAATGGCAAACACTTAGTTCTCAATTGGTGGATTTATTCATTATGGTGGCCTTGATTTCCACACTCAAAATAACAGATAAAACAACTTAATTTCACATAGAAAATCAATTGTTAATCATCCGTGAGATTTAGCGCTCAGTGCTAGCATTGTACCACAAATTAACTAGTTACAATCAAATGAGTCACTAAATTATATCCCTAAAATCCACATAGTTAACCGTAGCGTATACTGCTGTGATTACTAAAAGGTATTTAATGATCCACTACTGTAATTTGGTGTTCCCAGGTATATGAAGAGATTTCTTGTTATTGTTTTATTTAATCCAAGCAGAAGTACACGAGTAACAAGAGAACACTGAATTTATACTCAGCACGAAAAGCGTTTGACAGCTAACTGTCCAATGAAATCACTAGAATTTGGGGTTCTAATGAAATCAGTCAGCTAGTTAGCTATCGCAAACCTTGTTGACAAAGTTTGCATTACTATAATTAAATTAATATAAAGTATTA
Source organism: Siphonodentalium dalli (assembly GCA_032622095.1). NCBI lineage: Eukaryota > Metazoa > Mollusca > Scaphopoda > Gadilida > Siphonodentaliidae > Siphonodentalium > Siphonodentalium dalli. The sequence goes on along the minus strand of CP136065.1, from coordinate 178,552,683 downwards.
TAAGGAGCTCTCTTCGAATAATTGGAGCGTTTTTACCAAAGTGTTAGAATATATAAATAACTAGCTGGGTACCCGTCCTGACGGGGAGAGTCGTTGTGTTGTTTTTTTATAGTTATATTTTAACTCACCAACACCCCCAAAATGGTGGAAATCGGCGCAGCTGATTCCGAGATACAGGTTCAAGGTCACGCCCGAAAAAGTTTGGGCTGTTCTCATTCCTTTTGTGAAGTTTGTATTCTTGAGTGGATGAAAGTTAAGAAGGAATGTCCTATATGCCGAGCAGCCATAACGACTCATATGAGGTCTATCGTCCTCGATTGTTCAAATTGGTGTCAACCTAAGTTGATATTTACAAATCGATGGTAGCTTGGCGTGAGAATGAGGCATGTGAATCGACCAGTCAGCAGGTAATCAGAATACATTGAAAATGTTCACATTGTTGTCAAGCAAAGTTTATATTCACACAATTAAGTACGCCAATCGCCCAGTCAACAGGTCATCAGAATACATTGAGAAATTTCATGTGGGCGCCTAACAAAGTTAATATTTACAAATTGAGTGAATGGTTGCTTGGCTTGTGAATGAAGCAAATTAATCGACTAGTCAGCAGGTAATCAGAATGCATTGAAAAAAGGTTCAAATTGGTGTCAGGCAAAGTTAGTATTTACAAAAGCAGGTAATCAGAATGTATTAAAAAGCTTCAAATTAGTGTCAAGAAAAGTTAATATTTACAAATTGAGTGAATGGCTAATTGGCGTGAGAATGAGACAAATGAATTGACCAGTCAGTAGGTAATGAGAATACATTGAAAAGTTTCAAATTGGTGTCAAGCAAAGTTAATATTCACAAAAGCAGGTAATCAGAATGTATTAGCAAGGTTCAAATTGGTGTCAAGCAAAGTTAATATTTACAAATTGAGTAAATGGTTGCATATCGTAGGAATGAGGCATATGAATTGACCAGTCATCATGTAATCAGAATACTTTGAAAAAGTTCAAATTGGTGTCGAGCTAAGTTGATATTTACAAATCGATGGTAGCTTGGCGTGAGAATGAGAAATGTAAATTGACTTGTCAGCTGGTAATCAGAATACATTAAAAAGGTTCACATTGGTGTCAAGCATAGTTAATATTTACACAATGAGGTACGCCAATCGCCCAGTCAGTAGGTAACCAGAATACAATGGGAGAGTTCAAATTGGTGCCAAGCAAAATTTATATTCACAAATTAAGTGAATGGTAGCTTGGTGTGAGAATGGGCCAATATATTGAGCAGTCATCAGGTAATCAGAATTGATTGAAAAGGTTCAAATTGGTGTCAAGCTAAGTTGATATTTACAAATCGATGGTCGCTTGGAGCGAGAATGAGGCATGTTAATTGACCAGTCAGCAGGTAATCAGAATACATTGAAAAGGTTCACATTGGTGTCAAGCAAAGTTAATATTTACACAATGCGGTACGCCAATCATGTAATCAGAATACATCGAGAAAGTTCAAATTGGTGCCAAGCAAAGTTGATATGGGTCTGTCGTAGCTCCTGTGGTTTGGGGATTTGTATGTTTAATTTTGTTAACAATCTGTTTTATAGCCTATTTCTAGATAGAATCATTGTAGTCGGACAAGCAAGAGATAGATTATATTCAGCAGCAGATGTTGTGTCAGAAGGGACAATGAGTTTAAAGTGATTGCCTGAAAGATGAATTGTAGAAGTAGAGTTTAAGTAGTGAAAGTCAACCTGAAAACAACCAAGAATTTGACCGGGTTCCCCAAGTTAACAAATATTTAAAAACGACTGAAAAGTGGTGCTAAATATGTGCACTTCAATGCCTGCGGCCCATGAATTTTCCAGGAACATGCTGTCTTTGTATCTAGCTGGTGTGTTGTGTGAAAATGGTGACACATCTCAATCTTATACATCGATGTCAGCCAACTGGAAAAAAAACATATGTACATATCACATATCTAATATGTAGTCATAGAGAAATATCCATATTTAACTAAACTTAAACAATGAAAGAAAACAATGGCCATCGCCAGGCGCATCATACACAATGTACATTCCCGTGTATATTGTAAGTTAGGCTACTCTGTGTGAACTTGAATGGCAAACACTTAGTTCTCAATTGGTGGATTTATTCATTATGGTGGCCTTGATTTCCACACTCAAAATAACAGATAAAACAACTTAATTTCACATAGAAAATCAATTGTTAATCATCCGTGAGATTTAGCGCTCAGTGCTAGCAAATGTACCACAAATTAACTAGTTACAATCAAATGAGTCACTAAATTATATCCCTAAAATCCACATAGTTAACCGTAGCGTATACTGCTGTGATTACTAAAAGATATTTAATGATCCACTACTGTAATTTGGTGTTCCCAGGTATATGAAGAGATTTCTTGTTATTGTTTTATTTAATACAAGCAGAAGTACACGAGTAACAAGAGAACACTGAATTTATACTCAGCACGAAAAGCGTTTGACAGCTAACTGTCCAATGAAATCACTAGAATTTGGGGTTCTAATGAAATCAGTCAGCTAGTTAGCTATCGCAAACCTTGTTGACAAAGTTTGCATTACTATAATTAAATTAATATAAAGTATTATAAGGAGCTCTCTTCGAATAATTGGAGCGTTTTTACCAAAGTGTTAGAATATATAAATAACTAGCTGGGTACCCGTCCTGACGGGGAGAGTCGTTGTGTTGTTTTTTTATAGTTATATTTTAACTCACCAACACCCCCAAAATGGTGGAAATCGGCGCAGCTGATTCCGAGATACAGGTTCAAGGTCACGCCCGAAAAAGTTTGGGCTGTTCTCATTCCTTTTGTGAAGTTTGTATTCTTGAGTGGATGAAAGTTAAGAAGGAATGTCCTATATGCCGAGCAGCCATAACGACTCATATGAGGTCTATCGTCCTCGATTGTTCAAATTGGTGTCAACCTAAGTTGATATTTACAAATCGATGGTAGCTTGGCGTGAGAATGAGGCATGTGAATCGACCAGTCAGCAGGTAATCAGAATACATTGAAAATGTTCACATTGTTGTCAAGCAAAGTTTATATTCACACAATTAAGTACGCCAATCGCCCAGTCAACAGGTCATCAGAATACATTGAGAAATTTCATGTGGGCTCCTAACAAAGTTAATATTTACAAATTGAGTGAATGGTTGCTTGGCTTGAGAATGAGGCAAATTAATCGACTAGTCAGCAGGTAATCAGAATGCATTGAAAAAAGGTTCAAATTGGTGTCAGGCAAAGTTAGTATTTACAAAAGCAGGTAATCAGAATGTATTAAAAAGCTTCAAATTAGTGTCAAGAAAAGTTAATATTTACATATTGAGTGAATGGCTAATTGGCGTGAGAATGAGACAAATGAATTGACCAGTCAGTAGGTAATGAGAATACATTGAAAAGTTTCAAATTGGTGTCAAGCAAAGTTAATATTCACAAAAGCAGGTAATCAGAATGTATTAGCAAGGTTCAAATTGGTGTCAAGCAAAGTTAATATTTACAAATTGAGTAAATGGTTGCATATCGTAGGAATGAGGCATATGAATTGACCAGTCATCATGTAATCAGAATACTTTGAAAAAGTTCAAATTGGTGTCGAGCTAAGTTGATATTTACAAATCGATGGTAGCTTGGCGTGAGAATGAGAAATGTAAATTGACCGGTCAGCTGGTAATCAGAATACATTAAAAAGGTTCACATTGGTGTCAAGCATAGTTAATATTTACACAATGAGGTACGCCAATCGCCCAGTCAGTAGGTAACCAGAATACAATGGGAGAGTTCAAATTGGTGCCAAGCAAAATTTATATTCACAAATTAAGTGAATGGTAGCTTGGTGTGAGAATGGGCCAATATATTGAGCAGTCATCAGGTAATCAGAATTGATTGAAAAGGTTCAAATTGGTGTCAAGCTAAGTTGATATTTACAAATCGATGGTCGCTTGGAGCGAGAATGAGGCATGTTAATTGACCAGTCAGCAGGTAATCATAATACATTGAAAAGGTTCACATTGGTGTCAAGCAAAGTTAATATTTACATAATGCGGTACGCCAATCATGTAATCAGAATACATCGAGAAAGTTCAAATTGGTGCCAAGCAAAGTTGATATGGGTCTGTCGTAGCTCCTGTGGTTTGGGGATTTGTATGTTTAATTTTGTTAACAATCTGTTTTATAGCCTATTTCTAGATAGAATCATTGTAGTCGGACAAGCAAGAGATAGATTATATTCAGCAGCAGATGTTGTGTCAGAAGGGACAATGAGTTTAAAGTGATTGCCTGAAAGATGAATTGTAGAAGTAGAGTTTAAGTAGTGAAAGTCAACATGAAAACAACCAAGAATTTGACCGGGTTCCCCAAGTTAACAAATATTTAAAAACGACTGAAAAGTGGTGCTAAATATGTGCACTTCAATGCCCGCGGCCCATGAATTTTCCAGCAACATGCTGTCTTTGTATCTAGCTGGTGTGTTGTGTGAAAATGGTGACACATCTCAATCTTATACATCGATGTCAGCCAACTGGAAAAAAAACATATGTACATATCACATATCTAATATGTAGTCATAGAGAAATATCCATATTTAACTAAACTTAAACAATGAAAGAAAACAATGGCCATCGCCAGGCGCATCATACACAATGTACATTCCCGTGTATATTGTAAGTTAGGCTACTCTGTGTGAAATTGAATGGCAAACACTTAGTTCTCAATTGGTGGATTTATTCATTATGGTGGCCTTGATTTCCACACTCAAAATAACAGATAAAACAACTTAATTTCACATAGAAAATCAATTGTTAATCATCCGTGAGATTTAGCGCTCAGTGCTAGCAAATGTACCACAAATTAACTAGTTACAATCAAATGAGTCACTAAATTATATCCCTAAAATCCACATAGTTAACCGTAGCGTATACTGCTGTGATTACTAAAAGATATTTAATGATCCACTACTGTAATTTGGTGTTCCCAGGTATATGAAGAGATTTCTTGTTATTGTTTTATTTAATACAAGCAGAAGTACACGAGTAACAAGAGAACACTGAATTTATACTCAGCACGAAAAGCGTTTGACAGCTAACTGTCCAATGAAATCACTAGAATTTGGGGTTCTAATGAAATCAGTCAGCTAGTTAGCTATCGCAAACCTTGTTGACAAAGTTTGCATTACTATAATTAAATTAATATAAAGTATTATAAGGAGCTCTCTTCGAATAATTGGAGCGTTTTTACCAAAGTGTTAGAATATATAAATAACTAGCTGGGTACCCGTCCTGACGGGGAGAGTCGTTGTGTTGTTTTTTTTATAGTTATATTTTAACTCACCAACACCCCCAAAATGGTGGAAATCGGCGCAGCTGATTCCGAGATACAGGTTCAAGGTCACGCCCGAAAAAGTTTGGGCTGTTCTCATTCCTTTTGTGAAGTTTGTATTCTTGAGTGGATGAAAGTTAAGAAGGAATGTCCTATATGCCGAGCAGCCATAACGACTCATATGAGGTCTATCGTCCTCGATTGTTCAAATTGGTGTCAACCTAAGTTGATATTTACAAATCGATGGTAGCTTGGCGTGAGAATGAGGCATGTGAATCGACCAGTCAGCAGGTAATCAGAATACATTGAAAATGTTCACATTGTTGTCAAGCAAAGTTTATATTCACACAATTAAGTACGCCAATCGCCCAGTCAACAGGTCATCAGAATACATTGAGAAATTTCATGTGGGCTCCTAACAAAGTTAATATTTACAAATTGAGTGAATGGTTGCTTGGCTTGAGAATGAGGCAAATTAATCGACTAGTCAGCAGGTAATCAGAATGCATTGAAAAAAGGTTCAAATTGGTGTCAGGCAAAGTTAGTATTTACAAAAGCAGGTAATCAGAATGTATTAAAAAGCTTCAAATTAGTGTCAAGAAAAGTTAATATTTACATATTGAGTGAATGGCTAATTGGCGTGAGAATGAGACAAATGAATTGACCAGTCAGTAGGTAATGAGAATACATTGAAAAGTTTCAAATTGGTGTCAAGCAAAGTTAATATTCACAAAAGCAGGTAATCAGAATGTATTAGCAAGGTTCAAATTGGTGTCAAGCAAAGTTAATATTTACAAATTGAGTAAATGGTTGCATATCGTAGGAATGAGGCATATGAATTGACCAGTCATCATGTAATCAGAATACTTTGAAAAAGTTCAAATTGGTGTCGAGCTAAGTTGATATTTACAAATCGATGGTAGCTTGGCGTGAGAATGAGAAATGTAAATTGACCGGTCAGCTGGTAATCAGAATACATTAAAAAGGTTCACATTGGTGTCAAGCATAGTTAATATTTACACAATGAGGTACGCCAATCGCCCAGTCAGTAGGTAACCAGAATACAATGGGAGAGTTCAAATTGGTGCCAAGCAAAATTTATATTCACAAATTAAGTGAATGGTAGCTTGGTGTGAGAATGGGCCAATATATTGAGCAGTCATCAGGTAATCAGAATTGATTGAAAAGGTTCAAATTGGTGTCAAGCTAAGTTGATATTTACAAATCGATGGTCGCTTGGAGCGAGAATGAGGCATGTTAATTGACCAGTCAGCAGGTAATCATAATACATTGAAAAGGTTCACATTGGTGTCAAGCAAAGTTAATATTTACACAATGCGGTACGCCAATCATGTAATCAGAATACATCGAGAAAGTTCAAATTGGTGCCAAGCAAAGTTGATATGGGTCTGTCGTAGCTCCTGTGGTTTGGGGATTTGTATGTTTAATTTTGTTAACAATCTGTTTTATAGCCTATTTCTAGATAGAATCATTGTAGTCGGACAAGCAAGAGATAGATTATATTCAGCAGCAGATGTTGTGTCAGAAGGGACAATGAGTTTAAAGTGATTGCCTGAAAGATGAATTGTAGAAGTAGAGTTTAAGTAGTGAAAGTCAACATGAAAACAACCAAGAATTTGACCGGGTTCCCCAAGTTAACAAATATTTAAAAACGACTGAAAAGTGGTGCTAAATATGTGCACTTCAATGCCCGCGGCCCATGAATTTTCCAGGAACATGCTGTCTTTGTATCTAGCTGGTGTGTTGTGTGAAAATGGTGACACATCTCAATCTTATACCTCAATGTCAGCCAACTGGAAAAAAAACATATGTACATATCACATATCTAATATGTAGTCATAGAGAAATATCCATATTTAACTAAACTTAAACAATGAAAGAAAACAATGCCCATCGCCAGGCGCATCATACACAATGTACATTCCCGTGTATATTGTAAGTTAGGCTACTCTGTGTGAAATTGAATGGCAAACACTTAGTTCTCAATTGGTGGATTTATTCATTATGGTGGCCTTGATTTCCACACTCAAAATAACAGATAAAACAACTTAATTTCACATAGAAAATCAATTGTTAATCATCCGTGAGATTTAGCGCTCAGTGCTAGCATTGTACCACAAATTAACTAGTTACAATCAAATGAGTCACTAAATTATATCCCTAAAATCCACATAGTTAACCGTAGCGTATACTGCTGTGATTACTAAAAGGTATTTAATGATCCACTACTGTAATTTGGTGTTCCCAGGTATATGAAGAGATTTCTTGTTATTGTTTTATTTAATCCAAGCAGAAGTACACGAGTAACAAGAGAACACTGAATTTATACTCAGCACGAAAAGCGTTTGACAGCTAACTGTCCAATGAAATCACTAGAATTTGGGGTTCTAATGAAATCAGTCAGCTAGTTAGCTATCGCAAACCTTGTTGACAAAGTTTGCATTACTATAATTAAATTAATATAAAGTATTATAAGGAGCTCTCTTCGAATAATTGGAGCGTTTTTACCAAAGTGTTAGAATATATAAATAACTAGCTGGGTACCCGTCCTGACGGGGAGAGTCGTTGTGTTGTTTTTTTATAGTTATATTTTAACTCACCAACACCCCCAAAATGGTGGAAATCGGCGCAGCTGATTCCGAGATACAGGTTCAAGGTCACGCCCGAAAAAGTTTGGGCTGTTCTCATTCCTTTTGTGAAGTTTGTATTCTTGAGTGGATGAAAGTTAAGAAGGAATGTCCTATATGCCGAGCAGCCATAACGACTCATATGAGGTCTATCGTCCTCGATTGTTCAAATTGGTGTCAACCTAAGTTGATATTTACAAATCGATGGTAGCTTGGCGTGAGAATGAGGCATGTGAATCGACCAGTCAGCAGGTAATCAGAATACATTGAAAATGTTCACATTGTTGTCAAGCAAAGTTTATATTCACACAATTAAGTACGCCAATCGCCCAGTCAACAGGTCATCAGAATACATTGAGAAATTTCATGTGGGCGCCTAACAAAGTTAATATTTACAAATTGAGTGAATGGTTGCTTGGCTTGTGAATGAAGCAAATTAATCGACTAGTCAGCAGGTAATCAGAATGCATTGAAAAAAGGTTCAAATTGGTGTCAGGCAAAGTTAGTATTTACAAAAGCAGGTAATCAGAATGTATTAAAAAGCTTCAAATTAGTGTCAAGAAAAGTTAATATTTACAAATTGAGTGAATGGCTAATTGGCGTGAGAATGAGACAAATGAATTGACCAGTCAGTAGGTAATGAGAATACATTGAAAAGTTTCAAATTGGTGTCAAGCAAAGTTAATATTCACAAAAGCAGGTAATCAGAATGTATTAGCAAGGTTCAAATTGGTGTCAAGCAAAGTTAATATTTACAAATTGAGTAAATGGTTGCATATCGTAGGAATGAGGCATATGAATTGACCAGTCATCATGTAATCAGAATACTTTGAAAAAGTTCAAATTGGTGTCGAGCTAAGTTGATATTTACAAATCGATGGTAGCTTGGCGTGAGAATGAGAAATGTAAATTGACTTGTCAGCTGGTAATCAGAATACATTAAAAAGGTTCACATTGGTGTCAAGCATAGTTAATATTTACACAATGAGGTACGCCAATCGCCCAGTCAGTAGGTAACCAGAATACAATGGGAGAGTTCAAATTGGTGCCAAGCAAAATTTATATTCACAAATTAAGTGAATGGTAGCTTGGTGTGAGAATGGGCCAATATATTGAGCAGTCATCAGGTAATCAGAATTGATTGAAAAGGTTCAAATTGGTGTCAAGCTAAGTTGATATTTACAAATCGATGGTCGCTTGGAGCGAGAATGAGGCATGTTAATTGACCAGTCAGCAGGTAATCAGAATACATTGAAAAGGTTCACATTGGTGTCAAGCAAAGTTAATATTTACACAATGCGGTACGCCAATCATGTAATCAGAATACATCGAGAAAGTTCAAATTGGTGCCAAGCAAAGTTGATATGGGTCTGTCGTAGCTCCTGTGGTTTGGGGATTTGTATGTTTAATTTTGTTAACAATCTGTTTTATAGCCTATTTCTAGATAGAATCATTGTAGTCGGACAAGCAAGAGATAGATTATATTCAGCAGCAGATGTTGTGTCAGAAGGGACAATGAGTTTAAAGTGATTGCCTGAAAGATGAATTGTAGAAGTAGAGTTTAAGTAGTGAAAGTCAACCTGAAAACAACCAAGAATTTGACCGGGTTCCCCAAGTTAACAAATATTTAAAAACGACTGAAAAGTGGTGCTAAATATGTGCACTTCAATGCCTGCGGCCCATGAATTTTCCAGGAACATGCTGTCTTTGTATCTAGCTGGTGTGTTGTGTGAAAATGGTGACACATCTCAATCTTATACATCGATGTCAGCCAACTGGAAAAAAAACATATGTACATATCACATATCTAATATGTAGTCATAGAGAAATATCCATATTTAACTAAACTTAAACAATGAAAGAAAACAATGGCCATCGCCAGGCGCATCATACACAATGTACATTCCCGTGTATATTGTAAGTTAGGCTACTCTGTGTGAAATTGAATGGCAAACACTTAGTTCTCAATTGGTGGATTTATTCATTATGGTGGCCTTGATTTCCACACTCAAAATAACAGATAAAACAACTTAATTTCACATAGAAAATCAATTGTTAATCATCCGTGAGATTTAGCGCTCAGTGCTAGCAAATGTACCACAAATTAACTAGTTACAATCAAATGAGTCACTAAATTATATCCCTAAAATCCACATAGTTAACCGTAGCGTATACTGCTGTGATTACTAAAAGATATTTAATGATCCACTACTGTAATTTGGTGTTCCCAGGTATATGAAGAGATTTCTTGTTATTGTTTTATTTAATACAAGCAGAAGTACACGAGTAACAAGAGAACACTGAATTTATACTCAGCACGAAAAGCGTTTGACAGCTAACTGTCCAATGAAATCACTAGAATTTGGGGTTCTAATGAAATCAGTCAGCTAGTTAGCTATCGCAAACCTTGTTGACAAAGTTTGCATTACTATAATTAAATTAATATAAAGTATTATAAGGAGCTCTCTTCGAATAATTGGAGCGTTTTTACCAAAGTGTTAGAATATATAAATAACTAGCTGGGTACCCGTCCTGGCGGGGAGAGTCGTTGTGTTGTTTTTTTTATAGTTATATTTTAACTCACCAACACCCCCAAAATGGTGGAAATCGGCGCAGCTGATTCCGAGATACAGGTTCAAGGTCACGCCCGAAAAAGTTTGGGCTGTTCTCATTCCTTTTGTGAAGTTTGTATTCTTGAGTGGATGAAAGTTAAGAAGGAATGTCCTATATGCCGAGCAGCCATAACGACTCATATGAGGTCTATCGTCCTCGATTGTTCAAATTGGTGTCAACCTAAGTTGATATTTACAAATCGATGGTAGCTTGGCGTGAGAATGAGGCATGTGAATCGACCAGTCAGCAGGTAATCAGAATACATTGAAAATGTTCACATTGTTGTCAAGCAAAGGTTTATATTCACACAATTAAGTACGCCAATCGCCCAGTCAACAGGTCATCAGAATACATTGAGAAATTTCATGTGGGCGCCTAACAAAGTTAATATTTACAAATTGAGTGAATGGTTGCTTGGCTTGTGAATGAAGCAAATTAATCGACTAGTCAGCAGGTAATCAGAATGCATTGAAAAAAAGGTTCAAATTGGTGTCAGGCAAAGTTAGTATTTACAAAAGCAGGTAATCAGAATGTATTAAAAAGCTTCAAATTAGTGTCAAGAAAAGTTAATATTTACAAATTGAGTGAATGGCTAATTGGCGTGAGAATGAGACAAATGAATTGACCAGTCAGTAGGTAATGAGAATACATTGAAAAGTTTCAAATTGGTGTCAAGCAAAGTTAATATTCAACAAAAGCAGGTAATCAGAATGTATTAGCAAGGTTCAAATTGGTGTCAAAGCAAAGTTAATATTTACAAATTGAGTAAATGGTTTGCATATCGTAGGAATGAGGCATATGAATTGACCAGTCATCATGTAATCAGAATAATTTGAAAAAGTTCAAAATTGGTGTCGAGCTAAGTTGATATTTAACAAAATCGATGGTAGCTTGGCGTGAGAATGAGAAATGTAAATTGACTTGTCAGCTGGTAATCAGAATACATTAAAAAGGTTTCACATTGGTGTCAAGCATAGTTAATATTTACACAATGAGGTACGCCAATCGCCCAGTCCAGTAGGTAACCAGAATACAATGGGAGAGTTCAAATTGGTGCCAAGCAAAATTTATATTCACAAATTAAGTGAATGGTAGCTTGGTGTGAGAATGGGGCCAATATATTGAGCAGTCATCAGGTAATCAGAATTGATTGAAAAGGTTCAAATTGGTGTCAAGCTAAGTTGATATTTACAAATCGATGGTCGCTTGGAGCGAGAATGAGGCATGTTAATTGACCAGTCAGCAGGTAATCAGAATACATTGAAAAAGGTTCACATTGGTGTCAAGCAAAGTTAATATTTACACAATGCGGTACGCCAATCATGTAATCAGAATACATCGAGAAAGTTCAAAATTGGTGCCAAGCAAAGTTGATATGGGTCTGTCGTAGCTCCTGTGGTTTGGGGATTTGTATGTTTAATTTTGTTAACAATCTGTTTTATAGCCTATTTCTAGATAGAATCATTGTAGTCGGACAAGCAAGAGATAGATTATATTCAGCAGCAGATGTTGTGTCAGAAGGGACAATGAGTTTAAAGTGATTGCCTGAAAGATGAATTGTAGAAGTAGAGTTTAAGTAGTGAAAGTCAACCTGAAAAACAACCAAGAATTTGACCGGGTTCCCCAAGTTAAACAAATATTTAAAAACGACTGAAAAGTGGTGCTAAAATATGTGCACTTCAATGCCTGCGGCCCATGAATTTTCCAGGAAACATGCTGTCTTTGGTATCTAGCTGGTGTGTTTGTTGTGAAAATGGTGACACAATCTCAATCTTATACATCGATGTCAGCCAACTGGAAAAAAAAACATATGTACATATCACATATCTAATATGTAGTCATAGAGAAATATCCATATTTAACTAAACTTAAACAATGAAAGAAAAACAATGGGCCATCGCCAGGCGCATCATACACAATGTACATTTCCCGTGTTATATTGTAAGTTAGGCTACTCTGTGTGAAATTGAATGGCAAACACTTAGTTCTCAATTGGTGGATTTATTCATTATTTCATTATGGTGGCCTTGATTTCCACACTCAAAATAACAGATAAAACAACTTAATTTCACATAGAAAATCAATTGTTAATCATCCGTGAGATTTAGCGCTCAGTGCTAGCAAATGTACCACAAATTAACTAGTTACAATCAAATGAGTCACTAAATTATATCCCTAAAATCCACATAGTTAACCGTAGCGTATACTGCTGTGATTACTAAAAGATATTTAATGATCCACTACTGTAATTTGGTGTTCCCAGGTATATGAAGAGATTTCTTGTTATTGTTTTATTTAATACAAGCAGAAGTACACGAGTAACAAGAGAACACTGAATTTATACTCAGCACGAAAAGCGTTTGACAGCTAACTGTCCAATGAAATCACTAGAATTTGGGGTTCTAATGAAATCAGTCAGCTAGTTAGCTATCGCAAACCTTGTTGACAAAGTTTGCATTACTATAATTAAATTAATATAAAGTATTATAAGGAGCTCTCTTCGAATAATTGGAGCGTTTTTACCAAAGTGTTAGAATATATAAATAACTAGCTGGGTACCCGTCCTGACGGGGAGAGTCGTTGTGTTGTTTTTTTTATAGTTATATTTTAACTCACCAACACCCCCCAAAATGGTGGAAATCGGCGCAGCTGATTCCGAGATACAGGTTCAAGGTCACGCCCGAAAAAGTTTGGGCTGTTCTCATTCCTTTTGTGAAGTTTGTATTCTTGAGTGGATGAAAGTTAAGAAGGAATGTCCTATATGCCGAGCAGCCATAACGACTCATATGAGGTCTATCGTCCTCGATTGTTCAAATTGGTGTCAACCTAAGTTGATATTTACAAATCGATGGTAGCTTGGCGTGAGAATGAGGCATGTGAATCGACCAGTCAGCAGGTAATCAGAATACATTGAAAATGTTCACATTGTTGTCAAGCAAAGTTTATATTCACACAATTAAGTACGCCAATCGCCCAGTCAACAGGTCATCAGAATACATTGAGAAATTTCATGTGGGCGCCTAACAAAGTTAATATTTACAAATTGAGTGAATGGTTGCTTGGCTTGAGAATGAGGCAAATTAATCGACTAGTCAGCAGGTAATCAGAATGCATTGAAAAAAGGTTCAAATTGGTGTCAGGCAAAGTTAGTATTTACAAAAGCAGGTAATCAGAATGTATTAAAAAGCTTCAAATTAGTGTCAAGAAAAGTTAATATTTACAAATTGAGTGAATGGCTAATTGGCGTGAGAATGAGACAAATTAATTGACCAGTCAGTAGGTAATGAGAATACATTGAAAAGTTTCAAATTGGTGTCAAGCAAAGTTAATATTCACAAAAGCAGGTAATCAGAATGTATTAGCAAGGTTCAAATTGGTGTCAAGCAAAGTTAATATTTACAAATTGAGTAAATGGTTGCATATCGTAGGAATGAGGCATATGAATTGACCAGTCATCATGTAATCAGAATACTTTGAAAAAGTTCAAATTGGTGTCGAGCTAAGTTGATATTTACAAATCGATGGTAGCTTGGCGTGAGAATGAGAAATGTAAATTGACCGGTCAGCTGGTAATCAGAATACATTAAAAAGGTTCACATTGGTGTCAAGCATAGTTAATATTTACACAATGAGGTACGCCAATCGCCCAGTCAGTAGGTAACCAGAATACAATGGGAGAGTTCAAATTGGTGCCAAGCAAAATTTATATTCACAAATTAAGTGAATGGTAGCTTGGTGTGAGAATGGGCCAATATATTGAGCAGTCATCAGGTAATCAGAATTGATTGAAAAGGTTCAAATTGGTGTCAAGCTAAGTTGATATTTACAAATCGATGGTCGCTTGGAGCGAGAATGAGGCATGTTAATTGACCAGTCAGCAGGTAATCAGAATACATTGAAAAGGTTCACATTGGTGTCAAGCAAAGTTAATATTTACACAATGCGGTACGCCAATCATGTAATCAGAATACATCGAGAAAGTTCAAATTGGTGCCAAGCAAAGTTGATATGGGTCTGTCGTAGCTCCTGTGGTTTGGGGATTTGTATGTTTAATTTTGTTAACAATCTGTTTTATAGCCTATTTCTAGATAGAATCATTGTAGTCGGACAAGCAAGAGATAGATTATATTCAGCAGCAGATGTTGTGTCAGAAGGGACAATGAGTTTAAAGTGATTGCCTGAAAGATGAATTGTAGAAGTAGAGTTTAAGTAGTGAAAGTCAACCTGAAAACAACCAAGAATTTGACCGGGTTCCCCAAGTTAACAAATATTTAAAAACGACTGAAAAGTGGTGCTAAATATGTGCACTTCAATGCCTGCGGCCCATGAATTTTCCAGGAACATGCTGTCTTTGTATCTAGCTGGTGTGTTGTGTGAAAATGGTGACACATCTCAATCTTATACATCAATGTCAGCCAACTGGAAAAAAAACATATGTACATATCACATATCTAATATGTAGTCATAGAGAAATATCCATATTTAACTAAAATTAAACAATGAAAGAAAACAATGCCCATCGCCAGGCGCATCATACACAATGTACATTCCCGTGTATATTGTAAGTTAGGCTACTCTGTGTGAAATTGAATGGCAAACACTTAGTTCTCAATTGGTGGATTTATTCATTATGGTGGCCTTGATTTCCACACTCAAAATAACAGATAAAACAACTTAATTTCACATAGAAAATCAATTGTTAATCATCCGTGAGATTCAGTGCTAGCATTGTACCACAAATTAACTAGTTACAATCAAATGAGTCACTAAATTATATCCCTAAAATCCACATAGTTAACCGTAGCGTATACTGCTGTGATTACTAAAAGGTATTTAATGATCCACTACTGTAATTTGGTGTTCCCAGGTATATGAAGAGATTTCTTGTTATTGTTTTATTTAATCCAAGCAGAAGTACACGAGTAACAAGAGAACACTGAATGTATACTCAGCACGAAAAGCGTTTGACAGCTAACTGTCCAATGAAATCACTAGAATTTGGGGTTCTAATGAAATCAGTCAGCTAGTTAGCTATCGCAAACCTTGTTGACAAAGTTTGCATTACTATAATTAAATTAATATAAAGTATTATAAGGAGCTCTCTTCGAATAATTGGAGCGTTTTTACCAAAGTGTTAGAATATATAAATAACTAGCTGGGTACCCGTCCTGACGGGGAGAGTCGTTGTGTTGTTTTTTTATAGTTATATTTTAACTCACCAACACCCCAAAAATGGTGGAAATCGGCGCAGCTGATTCCGAGATACAGGTTCAAGGTCACGCCCGAAAAAGTTTGGGCTGTTCTCATTCCTTTTGTGAAGTTTGTATTCTTGAGTGGATGAAAGTTAAGAAGGAATGTCCTATATGCCGAGCAGCCATAACGACTCATATGAGGTCTATCGTCCTCGATTGTTCAAATTGGTGTCAACCTAAGTTGATATTTACAAATCGATGGTAGCTTGGCGTGAGAATGAGGCATGTGAATCGACCAGTCAGCAGGTAATCAGAATACATTGAAAATGTTCACATTGTTGTCAAGCAAAGTTTATATTCACACAATTAAGTACGCCAATCGCCCAGTCAACAGGTCATCAGAATACATTGAGAAATTTCATGTGGGCGCCTAACAAAGTTAATATTTACAAATTGAGTGAATGGTTGCTTGGCTTGAGAATGAGGCAAATTAATCGACTAGTCAGCAGGTAATCAGAATGCATTGAAAAAAGGTTCAAATTGGTGTCAGGCAAAGTTAGTATTTACAAAAGCAGGTAATCAGAATGTATTAAAAAGCTTCAAATTAGTGTCAAGAAAAGTTAATATTTACAAATTGAGTGAATGGCTAATTGGCGTGAGAATGAGACAAATGAATTGACCAGTCAGTAGGTAATGAGAATACATTGAAAAGTTTCAAATTGGTGTCAAGCAAAGTTAATATTCACAAAAGCAGGTAATCAGAATGTATTAGCAAGGTTCAAATTGGTGTCAAGCAAAGTTAATATTTACAAATTGAGTAAATGGTTGCATATCGTAGGAATGAGGCATATGAATTGACCAGTCATCATGTAATCAGAATACTTTGAAAAAGTTCAAATTGGTGTCGAGCTAAGTTGATATTTACAAATCGATGGTAGCTTGGCGTGAGAATGAGAAATGTAAATTGACCGGTCAGCTGGTAATCAGAATACATTAAAAAGGTTCACATTGGTGTCAAGCATAGTTAATATTTACACAATGAGGTACGCCAATCGCCCAGTCAGTAGGTAACCAGAATACAATGGGAGAGTTCAAATTGGTGCCAAGCAAAATTTATATTCACAAATTAAGTGAATGGTAGTTTGGTGTGAGAATGGGCCAATATATTGAGCAGTCATCAGGTAATCAGAATTGATTGAAAAGGTTCAAATTGGTGTCAAGCTAAGTTGATATTTACAAATCGATGGTCGCTTGGAGCGAGAATGAGGCATGTTAATTGACCAGTCAGCAGGTAATCAGAATACATTGAAAAGGTTCACATTGGTGTCAAGCAAAGTTAATATTTACACAATGCGGTACGCCAATCATGTAATCAGAATACATCGAGAAAGTTCAAATTGGTGCCAAGCAAAGTTGATATGGGTCTGTCGTAGCTCCTGTTGTTTGGGGATTTGTATGTTTAATTTTGTTAACAATCTGTTTTATAGCCTATTTCTAGATAGAATCATTGTAGTCGAACAAGCAAGAGATAGATTATATTCAGCAGCAGATGTTGTGTCAGAAGGGACAATGAGTTTAAAGTGATTGCCTGAAAGATGAATTGTAGAAGTAGAGTTTAAGTAGTGAAAGTCAACCTGAAAACAACCAAGAATTTGACCGGGTTCCCCAAGTTAACAAATATTTAAAAACGACTGAAAAGTGGTGCTAAATATGTGCACTTCAATGCCTGCGGCCCATGAATTTTCCAGGAACATGCTGTCTTTGTATCTAGCTGGTGTGTTGTGTGAAAATGGTGACACATCTCAATCTTATACATCAATGTCAGCCAACTGGAAAAAAAACATATGTACATATCACATATCTAATATGTAGTCATAGAGAAATATCCATATTTAACTAAAATTAAACAATGAAAGAAAACAATGCCCATCGCCAGGCGCATCATACACAATGTACATTCCCGTGTATATTGTAAGTTAGGCTACTCTGTGTGAAATTGAATGGCAAACACTTAGTTCTCAATTGGTGGATTTATTCATTATGGTGGCCTTGATTTCCACACTCAAAATAACAGATAAAACAACTTAATTTCACATAGAAAATCAATTGTTAATCATCCGTGAGATTTAGCGCTCAGTGCTAGCAAATGTACCACAAATTAACTAGTTACAATCAAATGAGTCACTAAATTATATCCCTAAAATCCACATAGTTAACCGTAGCGTATACTGCTGTGATTACTAAAAGATATTTAATGATCCACTACTGTAATTTGGTGTTCCCAGGTATATGAAGAGATTTCTTGTTATTGTTTTATTTAATACAAGCAGAAGTACACGAGTAACAAGAGAACACTGAATTTATACTCAGCACGAAAAGCGTTTGACAGCTAACTGTCCAATGAAATCACTAGAATTTGGGGTTCTAATGAAATCAGTCAGCTAGTTAGCTATCGCAAACCTTGTTGACAAAGTTTGCATTACTATAATTAAATTAATATAAAGTATTATAAGGAGCTCTCTTCGAATAATTGGAGCGTTTTTACCAAAGTGTTAGAATATATAAATAACTAGCTGGGTACCCGTCCTGACGGGGAGAGTCGTTGTGTTGTTTTTTTTATAGTTATATTTTAACTCACCAACACCCCCAAAATGGTGGAATTCGGCGCAGCTGATTCCGAGATACAGGTTCAAGGTCACGCCCGAAAAAGTTTGGGCTGTTCTCATTCCTTTTGTGAAGTTTGTATTCTTGAGTGGATGAAAGTTAAGAAGGAATGTCCTATATGCCGAGCAGCCATAACGACTCATATGAGGTCTATCGTCCTCGATTGTTCAAATTGGTGTCAACCTAAGTTGATATTTACAAATCGATGGTAGCTTGGCGTGAGAATGAGGCATGTGAATCGACCAGTCAGCAGGTAATCAGAATACATTGAAAATGTTCACATTGTTGTCAAGCAAAGTTTATATTCACACAATTAAGTACGCCAATCGCCCAGTCAACAGGTCATCAGAATACATTGAGAAATTTCATGTGGGCGCCTAACAAAGTTAATATTTACAAATTGAGTGAATGGTTGCTTGGCTTGAGAATGAGGCAAATTAATCGACTAGTCAGCAGGTAATCAGAATGAATTGAAAAAAGGTTCAAATTGGTGTCAGGCAAAGTTAGTATTTACAAAAGCAGGTAATCAGAATGTATTAAAAAGCTTCAAATTAGTGTCAAGAAAAGTTAATATTTACAAATTGAGTGAATGGCTAATTGGCGTGAGAATGAGACAAATGAATTGACCAGTCAGTAGGTAATGAGAATACATTGAAAAGTTTCAAATTGGTGTCAAGCAAAGTTAATATTCACAAAAGCAGGTAATCAGAATGTATTAGCAAGGTTCAAATTGGTGTCAAGCAAAGTTAATATTTACAAATTGAGTAAATGGTTGCATATCGTAGGAATGAGGCATATGAATTGACCAGTCATCATGTAATCAGAATACTTTGAAAAAGTTCAAATTGGTCTCGAGCTAAGTTGATATTTACAAATCGATGGTAGCTTGGCGTGAGAATGAGAAATGTAAATTGACCGGTCAGCTGGTAATCAGAATACATTAAAAAGGTTCACATTGGTGTCAAGCATAGTTAATATTTACACAATGAGGTACGCCAATCGCCCAGTCAGTAGGTAACCAGAATACAATGGGAGAGTTCAAATTGGTGCCAAGCAAAATTTATATTCACAAATTAAGTGAATGGTAGCTTGGTGTGAGAATGGGCCAATATATTGAGCAGTCATCAGGTAATCAGAATTGATTGAAAAGGTTCAAATTGGTGTCAAGCTAAGTTGATATTTACAAATCGATGGTCGCTTGGAGCGAGAATGAGGCATGTTAAGTGACCAGTCAGCAGGTAATCAGAATACATTGAAAAGGTTCACATTGGTGTCAAGCAAAGTTAATATTTACACAATGCGGTACGCCAATCATGTAATCAGAATACATCGAGAAAGTTCAAATTGGTGCCAAGCAAAGTTGATATGGGTCTGTCGTAGCTCCTGTTGTTTGGGGATTTGTATGTTTAATTTTGTTAACAATCTGTTTTATAGCCTATTTCTAGATAGAATCATTGTAGTCGAACAAGCAAGAGATAGATTATATTCAGCAGCAGATGTTGTGTCAGAAGGGACAATGAGTTTAAAGTGATTGCCTGAAAGATGAATTGTAGAAGTAGAGTTTAAGTAGTGAAAGTCAACCTGAAAACAACCAAGAATTTGACCGGGTTCCCCAAGTTAACAAATATTTAAAAACGACTGAAAAGTGGTGCTAAATATGTGCACTTCAATGCCTGCGGCCCATGAATTTTCCAGGAACATGCTGTCTTTGTATCTAGCTGGTGTGTTGTGTGAAAATGGTGACACATCTCAATCTTATACATCAATGTCAGCCAACTGGAAAAAAAACATATGTACATATCACATATCTAATATGTAGTCATAGAGAAATATCCATATTTAACTAAAATTAAACAATGAAAGAAAACAATGCCCATCGCCAGGCGCATCATACACAATGTACATTCCCGTGTATATTGTAAGTTAGGCTACTCTGTGTGAAATTGAATGGCAAACACTTAGTTCTCAATTGGTGGATTTATTCATTATGGTGGCCTTGATTTCCACACTCAAAATAACAGATAAAACAACTTAATTTCACATAGAAAATCAATTGTTAATCATCCGTGAGATTTAGCGCTCAGTGCTAGCAAATGTACCACAAATTAACTAGTTACAATCAAATGAGTCACTAAATTATATCCCTAAAATCCACATAGTTAACCGTAGCGTATACTGCTGTGATTACTAAAAGATATTTAATGATCCACTACTGTAATTTGGTGTTCCCAGGTATATGAAGAGATTTCTTGTTATTGTTTTATTTAATACAAGCAGAAGTACACGAGTAACAAGAGAACACTGAATTTATACTCAGCACGAAAAGCGTTTGACAGCTAACTGTCCAATGAAATCACTAGAATTTGGGGTTCTAATGAAATCAGTCAGCTAGTTAGCTATCGCAAACCTTGTTGACAAAGTTTGCATTACTATAATTAAATTAATATAAAGTATTATAAGGAGCTCTCTTCGAATAATTGGAGCGTTTTTACCAAAGTGTTAGAATATATAAATAACTAGCTGGGTACCCGTCCTGACGGGGAGAGTCGTTGTGTTGTTTTTTTATAGTTATATTTTAACTCACCAACACCCCCAAAATGGTGGAAATCGGCGCAGCTGATTCCGAGATACAGGTTCAAGGTCACGCCCGAAAAAGTTTGGGCTGTTCTCATTCCTTTTGTGAAGTTTGTATTCTTGAGTGGATGAAAGTTAAGAAGGAATGTCCTATATGCCGAGCAGCCATAACGACTCATATGAGGTCTATCGTCCTCGATTGTTCAAATTGGTGTCAACCTAAGTTGATATTTACAAATCAATGGTAGCTTGGCGTGAGAATGAGGCATGTGAATCGACCAGTCAGCAGGTAATCAGAATACATTGAAAATGTTCACATTGTTGTCAAGCAAAGTTTATATTCACACAATTAAGTACGCCAATCGCCCAGTCAACAGGTCATCAGAATACATTGAGAAATTTCATGTGGGCGCCTAACAAAGTTAATATTTACAAATTGAGTGAATGGTTGCTTGGCTTGAGAATGAGGCAAATTAATCGACTAGTCAGCAGGTAATCAGAATGCATTGAAAAAAGGTTCAAATTGGTGTCAGGCAAAGTTAGTATTTACAAAAGCAGGTAATCAGAATGTATTAAAAAGCTTCAAATTAGTGTCAAGAAAAGTTAATATTTACAAATTGAGTGAATGGCTAATTGGCGTGAGAATGAGACAAATGAATTGACCAGTCAGTAGGTAATGAGAATACATTGAAAAGTTTCAAATTGGTGTCAAGCAAAGTTAATATTCACAAAAGCAGGTAATCAGAATGTATTAGCAAGGTTCAAATTGGTGTCAAGCAAAGTTAATATTTACAAATTGAGTAAATGGTTGCATATCGTAGGAATGAGGCATATGAATTGACCAGTCATCATGTAATCAGAATACTTTGAAAAAGTTCAAATTGGTGTCGAGCTAAGTTGATATTTACAAATCGATGGTAGCTTGGCGTGAGAATGAGAAATGTAAATTGACTTGTCAGCTGGTAATCAGAATACATTAAAAAGGTTCACATTGGTGTCAAGCATAGTTAATATTTACACAATGAGGTACGCCAATCGCCCAGTCAGTAGGTAACCAGAATACAATGGGAGAGTTCAAATTGGTGCCAAGCAAAATTTATATTCACAAATTAAGTGAATGGTAGCTTGGTGTGAGAATGGGCCAATATATTGAGCAGTCATCAGGTAATCAGAATTGATTGAAAAGGTTCAAATTGGTGTCAAGCTAAGTTGATATTTACAAATCGATGGTCGCTTGGAGCGAGAATGAGGCATGTTAATTGACCAGTCAGCAGGTAATCAGAATACATTGAAAAGGTTCACATTGGTGTCAAGCAAAGTTAATATTTACACAATGCGGTACGCCAATCATGTAATCAGAATACATCGAGAAAGTTCAAATTGGTGCCAAGCAAAGTTGATATGGGTCTGTCGTAGCTCCTGTGGTTTGGGGATTTGTATGTTTAATTTTGTTAACAATCTGTTTTATAGCCTATTTCTAGATAGAATCATTGTAGTCGGACAAGCAAGGGATAGATTATATTCAGCAGCAGATGTTGTGTCAGAAGGGACAATGAGTTTAAAGTGATTGCCTGAAAGATGAATTGTAGAAGTAGAGTTTAAGTAGTGAAAGTCAACCTGAAAACAACCAAGAATTTGACCGGGTTCCCCAAGTTAACAAATATTTAAAAACGACTGAAAAGTGGTGCTAAATATGTGCACTCCAATGCCTGCGGCCCATGAATTTTCCAGGAACATGCTGTCTTTGTATCTAGCTGGTGTGTTGTGTGAAAATGGTGACACATCTCAATCTTATACATCAATGTCAGCCAACTGGAAAAAAAACATATGTACATATCACATATCTAATATGTAGTCATAGAGAAATATCCATATTTAACTAAACTTAAACAATGAAAGAAAACAATGCCCATCGCCAGGCGCATCATACACAATGTACATTCCCGTGTATATTGTAAGTTAGGCTACTCTGTGTGAAATTGAATGGCAAACACTTAGTTCTCAATTGGTGGATTTATTCATTATGGTGGCCTTGATTTCCACACTCAAAATAACAGATAAAACAACTTAATTTCACATAGAAAATCAATTGTTAATCATCCGTGAGATTTAGCGCTCAGTGCTAGCAAATGTACCACAAATTAACTAGTTACAATCAAATGAGTCACTAAATTATATCCCTAAAATCCACATAGTTAACCGTAGCGTATACTGCTGTGATTACTAAAAGATATTTAATGATCCACTACTGTAATTTGGTGTTCCCAGGTATATGAAGAGATTTCTTGTTATTGTTTTATTTAATACAAGCAGAAGTACACGAGTAACAAGAGAACACTGAATTTATACTCAGCACGAAAAGCGTTTGACAGCTAACTGTCCAATGAAATCACTAGAATTTGGGGTTCTAATGAAATCAGTCAGCTAGTTAGCTATCGCAAACCTTGTTGACAAAGTTTGCATTACTATAATTAGATTAATATAAAGTATTATAAGGAGCTCTCTTCGAATAATTGGAGCGTTTTTACCAAAGTGTTAGAATATATAAATAACTAGCTGGGTACCCGTCCTGACGGGGAGAGTCGTTGTGTTGTTTTTTTTATAGTTATATTTTAACTCACCAACACCCCAAAAATGGTGGAAATCGGCGCAGCTGATTCCGAGATACAGGTTCAAGGTCACGCCCGAAAAAGTTTGGGCTGTTCTCATTCCTTTTGTGAAGTTTGTATTCTTGAGTGGATGAAAGTTAAGAAGGAATGTCCTATATGCCGAGCAGCCATAACGACTCATATGAGGTCTATCGTCCTCGATTGTTCAAATTGGTGTCAACCTAAGTTGATATTTACAAATCGATGGTAGCTTGGCGTGAGAATGAGGCATGTGAATCGACCAGTCAGCAGGTAATCAGAATACATTGAAAATGTTCACATTGTTGTCAAGCAAAGTTTATATTCACACAATTAAGTACGCCAATCGCCCAGTCAACAGGTCATCAGAATACATTGAGAAATTTCATGTGGGCGCCTAACAAAGTTAATATTTACAAATTGAGTGAATGGTTGCTTGGCTTGAGAATGAGGCAAATTAATCGACTAGTCAGCAGGTAATCAGAATGCATTGAAAAAAGGTTCAAATTGGTGTCAGGCAAAGTTAGTATTTACAAAAGCAGGTAATCAGAATGTATTAAAAAGCTTCAAATTAGTGTCAAGAAAAGTTAATATTTACAAATTGAGTGAATGGCTAATTGGCGTGAGAATGAGACAAATGAATTGACCAGTCAGTAGGTAATGAGAATACATTGAACAGTTTCAAATTGGTGTCAAGCAAAGTTAATATTCACAAAAGCAGGTAATCAGAATGTATTAGCAAGGTTCAAATTGGTGTCAAGCAAAGTTAATATTTACAAATTGAGTAAATGGTTGCATATCGTAGGAATGAGGCATATGAATTGACCAGTCATCATGTAATCAGAATACTTTGAAAAAGTTCAAATTGGTGTCGAGCTAAGTTGATATTTACAAATCGATGGTAGCTTGGCGTGAGAATGAGAAATGTAAATTGACTTGTCAGCTGGTAATCAGAATACATTAAAAAGGTTCACATTGGTGTCAAGCATAGTTAATATTTACACAATGAGGTACGCCAATCGCCCAGTCAGTAGGTAACCAGAATACAATGGGAGAGTTCAAATTGGTGCCAAGCAAAATTTATATTCACAAATTAAGTGAATGGTAGCTTGGTGTGAGAATGGGCCAATATATTGAGCAGTCATCAGGTAATCAGAATTGATTGAAAAGGTTCAAATTGGTGTCAAGCTAAGTTGATATTTACAAATCGATGGTCGCTTGGAGCGAGAATGAGGCATGTTAATTGACCAGTCAGCAGGTAATCAGAATACATTGAAAAGGTTCACATCGGTGTCAAGCAAAGTTAATATTTACACAATGCGGTACGCCAATCATGTAATCAGAATACATCGAGAAAGTTCAAATTGGTGCCAAGCAAAGTTGATATGGGTCTGTCGTAGCTCCTGTGGTTTGGGGATTTGTATGTTTAATTTTGTTAACAATCTGTTTTATAGCCTATTTCTAGATAGAATCATTGTAGTCGGACAAGCAAGGGATAGATTATATTCAGCAGCAGATGTTGTGTCAGAAGGGACAATGAGTTTAAAGTGATTGCCTGAAAGATGAATTGTAGAAGTAGAGTTTAAGTAGTGAAAGTCAACCTGAAAACAACCAAGAATTTGACCGGGTTCCCCAAGTTAACAAATATTTAAAAACGTTACAATCAAATGAGTCACTAAATTATATCCCTAAAATCCACATAGTTAACCGTAGCGTATACTGCTGTGATTACTAAAAGATATTTAATGATCCACTACTGTAATTTGGTGTTCCCAGGTATATGAAGAGATTTCTTGTTATTGTTTTATTTAATACAAGCAGAAGTACACGAGTAACAAGAGAACACTGAATTTATACTCAGCACGAAAAGCGTTTGACAGCTTAACTGTCCAATGAAATCACTAGAATTTGGGGTTCTAATGAAATCAGTCAGCTAGTTAGCTATCGCAAACCTTGTTGACAAAGTTTGCATTACTATAATTAAATTAATATAAAGTATTATAAGGAGCTCTCTTCGAATAATTGGAGCGTTTTTACCAAAGTGTTAGAATATATAAATAACTAGCTGGGTACCCGTCCTGACGGGGAGAGTCGTTGTGTTGTTTTTTTTATAGTTATATTTTAACTCACCAACACCCCAAAAATGGTGGAAATCGGCGCAGCTGATTCCGAGATACAGGTTCAAGGTCACGCCCGAAAAAGTTTGGGCTGTTCTCATTCCTTTTGTGAAGTTTGTATTCTTGAGTGGATGAAAGTTAAGAAGGAATGTCCTATATGCCGAGCAGCCATAACGACTCATATGAGGTCTATCGTCCTCGATTGTTCAAATTGGTGTCAACCTAAGTTGATATTTACAAATCGATGGTAGCTTGGCGTGAGAATGAGGCATGTGAATCGACCAGTCAGCAGGTAATCAGAATACATTGAAAATGTTCACATTGTTGTCAAGCAAAGTTTATATTCACACAATTAAGTACGCCAATCGCCCAGTCAACAGGTCATCAGAATACATTGAGAAATTTCATGTGGGCGCCTAACAAAGTTAATATTTACAAATTGAGTGAATGGTTGCTTGGCTTGAGAATGAGGCAAATTAATCGACTAGTCAGCAGGTAATCAGAATGCATTGAAAAAAGGTTCAAATTGGTGTCAGGCAAAGTTAGTATTTACAAAAGCAGGTAATCAGAATGTATTAAAAAGCTTCAAATTAGTGTCAAGAAAAGTTAATATTTACAAATTGAGTGAATGGCTAATTGGCGTGAGAATGAGACAAATGAATTGACCAGTCAGTAGGTAATGAGAATACATTGAAAAGTTTCAAATTGGTGTCAAGCAAAGTTAATATTCACAAAAGCAGGTAATCAGAATGTATTAGCAAGGTTCAAATTGGTGTCAAGCAAAGTTAATGTTTACAAATTGAGTAAATGGTTGCATATCGTAGGAATGAGGCATATGAATTGACCAGTCATCATGTAATCAGAATACTTTGAAAAAGTTCAAATTGGTGTCGAGCTAAGTTGATATTTACAAATCGATGGTAGCTTGGCGTGAGAATGAGAAATGTAAATTGACCGGTCAGCTGGTAATCAGAATACATTAAAAAGGTTAACATTGGTGTCAAGCATAGTTAATATTTACACAATGAGGTACGCCAATCGCCCAGTCAGTAGGTAACCAGAATACAATGGGAGAGTTCAAATTGGTGCCAAGCAAAATTTATTTTCACAAATTAAGTGAATGGTAGCTTGGTGTGAGAATGGGCCAATATATTGAGCAGTCATCAGGTAATCAGAATTGATTGAAAAGGTTCAAATTGGTGTCAAGCTAAGTTGATATTTACAAATCGATGGTCGCTTGGAGCGAGAATGAGGCATGTTAATTGACCAGTCAGCAGGTAATCAGAATACATTGAAAAGGTTCACATTGGTGTCAAGCAAAGTTAATATTTACACAATGCGGTACGCCAATCATGTAATCAGAATACATCGAGAAAGTTCAAATTGGTGCCAAGCAAAGTTGATATGGGTCTGTCGTAGCTCCTGTGGTTTGGGGATTTGTATGTTTAATTTTGTTAACAATCTGTTTTATAGCCTATTTCTAGATAGAATCATTGTAGTCGGACAAGCAAGAGATAGATTATATTCAGCAGCAGATGTTGTGTCAGAAGGGACAATGAGTTTAAAGTGATTGCCTGAAAGATGAATTGTAGAAGTAGAGTTTAAGTAGTGAAAGTCAACCTGAAAACAACCAAGAATTTGACCGGGTTCCCCAAGTTAACAAATATTTAAAAACGACTGAAAAGTGGTGCTAAATATGTGCACTTCAATGCCTGCGGCCCATGAATTTTCCAGGAACATGCTGTCTTTGTATCTAGCTGGTGTGTTGTGTGAAAATGGTGACACATCTCAATCTTATACCTCAATGTCAGCCAACTGGAAAAAAAACATATGTACATATCACATATCTAATATGTAGTCATAGAGAAATATCCATATTTAACTAAACTTAAACAATGAAAGAAAACAATGCCCATCGCCAGGCGCATCATACACAATGTACATTCCCGTGTATATTGTAAGTTAGGCTACTCTGTGTGAAATTGAATGGCAAACACTTAGTTCTCAATTGGTGGATTTATTCATTATGGTGGCCTTGATTTCCACACTCAAAATAACAGATAAAACAACTTAATTTCACATAGAAAATCAATTGTTAATCATCCGTGAGATTTAGCGCTCAGTGCTAGCAAATGTACCACAAATTAACTAGTTACAATCAAATGAGTCACTAAATTATATCCCTAAAATCCACATAGTTAACCGTAGCGTATACTGCTGTGATTACTAAAAGGTATTTAATGATCCACTACTGTAATTTGGTGTTCCCAGGTATATGAAGAGATTTCTTGTTATTGTTTTATTTAATCCAAGCAGAAGTACACGAGTAACAAGAGAACACTGAATTTATACTCAGCACGAAAAGCGTTTTACAGCTAACTGTCCAATGAAATCACTAGAATTTGGGGTTCTAATGAAATCAGTCAGCTAGTTAGCTATCGCAAACCTTGTTGACAAAGTTTGCATTACTATAATTAAATTAATATAAAGTATTATAAGGAGCTCTCTTCGAATAATTGGAGCGTTTTTACCAAAGTGTTAGAATATACAAATAACTAGCTGGGTACCCGTCCTGACGGGGAGAGTCGTTGTGTTGTTTTTTTATAGTTATGTTTTAACTCACCAACACCCCAAAAATGGTGGAAATCGGCGCAGCTGATTCCGAGATACAGGTTCAAGGTCACGCCCGAAAAAGTTTGGGCTGTTCTCATTCCTTTTGTGAAGTTTGTATTCGTGAGTGGATGAAAGTTAAGAAGGAATGTCCTATATGACGAGCAGCCATAACGACTCATATGAGGTCTATCGTCCTCGATTGTTCAAATTGGTGTCAACCTAAGTTGATATTTACAAATCGATGGTAGCTTGGCGTGAGAATGAGGCATGTGAATCGACCAGTCAGCAGGTAATCAGAATACATTGAAAATGTTCACATTGTTGTCAAGCAAATATTATATTTACACAATTAAGTACGCCAATCGCCCAGTCAACAGGTCATCAGAATGCATTGAGAAAGTTCGAATTGGTGCCAAGCAAAGTTGATATTTACAAATTGAGTGAATGGTTGCTTGGCGTGAGAAAGAGGCAAATGAATTGGACCAGTCAGCAGGTATTCAGAATACATTGAGAAATTTCAAGTGGGCGCCTAACAAAGTTAATATTTACAAATTGAGTGAATGGTTGTTCAAATTGGTGTCGGGCAAAGATAGTATTTACAAAAGCCGGTAATCAGAATGTATTAAAAAGCTTCAATTAGTGTCAAGAAAAGTTAATATTTACAAATTGAGTGAATGGCTAATTGGCGTGAGAATGAGATAAATGAATTGACCAGTCGGTAGGTAGTGATAATACATTGAAAAGTTTCAAATTGGTGTCAAGCAAAAGTTAGTATTCACAAAAGAAGGTAATCAGAATGTATTAGAAAGGTTCAAATTGGTGTCAAGCAAAGTTAATATTTTCAAATTGAGTAAATGGTTGCATATCGTAGGACTGAGGCATATGAATTGACCAGTCATCATGTAATCAGAATACTTTGAAAAAGTTCAAATTGGTGTCGAGCAAAGTTGATATTTACAAATCGATGGTAGCTTGGCGTGAGAATGCGGCATGTGAATTGACCGGTCAGCAGGTAATCCGAATACATTAAAAAGGTTCACATTGGTGTCAAGCATAGTTAATATTTACACAATGAAGTACGCCAATCGTACAGTCAGCAGGTAAAAACCAGAATATAATGGGAGAGTTCAAATTGGTGCCAAGCAAAATTGATATTCACAAATTGAGTTAATGGTAGCTTGGCGTGAGAATGAGCCAATAAATTGAGCAGTCGTCAGGTAATCAGAATAGATTGAAAAGGTTCAAATTGGTGTCACGCTAAGTTGATATTTACAAATCCACGGTAGCTTGGAGTGAGAATGAGGCATGTGAATTGACCAGTCAGCATGTAATCAGAAAACATTGAAAAGGTTCACATTGGTGTCAAGCAAAGTTAATATTTACACAATGAGGTACGCCAATCACACAGTCAGCAGGTAATCAGAATACACCGAGAAAGTTCAAATTGGTGCCAAGAAAAGTTGATATTTGTCTGTCGTAGCTCCTGTAGTTGGGGATTTGTATTCCTGTGTTCTATTTTGTTAACAATCTGTTTTATAGCCTATTTCTATATATAATTATTGTAGTCGGACAAGCAAGAGATAGATTATAGTCAGCAGCAGATGTAGTGTCAAAAGGGACAATGAGTTTATAGTGATTGCATGAAAGAAGATGAATTGTAGAAGTAGACTTTAAGTATGGAAAGTCAACCTGAAAACAACCAAGAATTTGACCGGGTTCCCCAAGTTAACAAATATTTGAAAAATGGTTCTACATATGTGCACTTCAATGCCTGCAGCCTATGCATTTTCCAGGAACATGCTGTCTTTGTATCTAGCTGGTGTGTTGTGTTAAAATGGTGACACATCTCAATCTTATACCTCAATGTCAGCCAACTGAAAAAAACATATGTACATATAACATATCTGTAATATGTGGTCATAGAGAAATATCCATATTTAAGTAAACTTAAACAATGAAAGAAACAATGCCCATCACCAGGCGCAGCATACACAATGTACATTCCCGTGTATATTGTAAGTGTTTGGCAGATAATCATTGTTGGATCCACATGCAGCTAGGCTACTCTGTGTGAAACTGAATGGCAAAAACTGAATTCTCAATTGGTGGATTTATTCATTATGGTGGCCTTGATCTCCACACTCAAAATAACAGATAAAACAACTTAATTTCTCATAGATCTTTAATTGTTCATCACAATTCATGGATGATTTGTAGCGCTCAGTGCTAGCAAATGAACCACAAATTAACTAGTTACAATAAAATAAGTCACTAAATGATATCCCTAAAATCCACATAGTTAACCGTATGCTGTTATGATTGGAATGAGGCATCATGCGGAGCTGAGAGGGAGCGTGTGGAGCGTTTATCTTCAAGTTTCTGATGGTATGATGGTTGTTCCACTTTAAAACGCTCCTCGAGTTTGCCTGATGTCTCACTTTAAAAAGTACACTGGAATTTACTTTGGCCGCCGCACAGTCAGCACGTAATATTACGCCGACCGGGACCAAATAAATAGTTCCCTATATAGATGAATGAAATATACAAATGATTTCATAATACAAGCCAGTATATGAATAAATTAGATCAAATATACAAACAGTAAAACAAATATGATATCTGTTATGAATGAAAGTATTTGAATACGGTTCCTAGCTCACTGAAAGGTTGATACGAATTATTACGCTCGCAACGCTTCACGAATTTGTGAATGGATGAAAATACTATCGAAAACATTCAACTAATAATGCACAAATATGAATCAATGCATACGAATCGTGAACGGACAAAGAGCGTGAATGAACTACTATTTTATGAGTAGGAAATGGTAATGACTAATTATCACACTGTCCAATCGGCTCGCGGAATACCAGTGTGAACGTCAGAATACCAGTGGTCCACAGGAGAATGTCAGTATTTTTAAGTGATATAATTGTATCATAATTAGAACTGGACGGCTAAATAACGACACAAAAGACAATGGAAAGGTATATACGATCAATTTTGCATTTACCCAGTGGAGGGGTCACATGGTGATGTTCAGTTCGACTCTGGGTGATCTGGCCAATCGGTATTCTAGTGCGTTTTGTTTAAATCCTGAGCATAACTTGCGGAATCTTTTTACAAAATTCCGACAGCGGAATCTTATCAGCAATAAGTGCACATCGAAATCACTGGCGTGTATCAATTGTAAATACACGAAAATAAATCGAAACGAGGGGAGGTGATCACAGAACATGGCATGCCAACGAGGGCTACCAGTGCCAAATTTTCTTTATATGGTAAGTTATGTCGGGGGACGTTTTAGATTCGGTTTAAGCTACCAGGAATGTCTCATCCCCTCATAAAATTTGGACACAATCGATCTAGAATGGTACATGTGTGGGTCTAAGATATGAAAGTTCGAAATTTTAAGTACGGCGATACTCAACATTGGTGGAACATAAAGTAACAATTTAGTCAACAAGATTATAAATTTCCCTGTATTCGGTATTGGCACGGAGTTAGTTCCATGTCAATTGGATTCAAACTAATGTTCAACATTTGCAAATACGTCTATCATTAAATAGGGAAGGTTGTGAATATTGTTCTTATTTCATGGTAGTGTACATACGATTTATCAAGACATTCTAATGGAATGATGTTTCTAATTATCCCAGAAATGTTGCATATATAGCAGTGGTTGGCGACAGATCATCAAAGGATACGTACAGGTGACTGAGTTTTGTACAACTCTTAATAAAGAGAAAGTTTGCATCTCCCATGTTCGCACATTCCGATAGACCAATGAACTTTAGCTCAGTCAGTGCCGGCAAAAAACACAATGTTGTGATAGAAGTCCCGGCAAGATTTAACGAGAAAAGTCTGTCAGCTTGAATTAAGCCTCGAACCACATACAAATAAATTTTCTGCACGGGTAAATTTATTGTGAAAAATGCGATTTCAAATTTCGGAACGACTTTGCATGATGAGTTGAAGCTCCTGTGTATTTAGAGTTAGCACATCCGGAAATTCGAAATTCCTCCATTGATATGAAGTTTCGTGTATAACACTGGATGCGTTTGCAAGTTCTGGATAATATTGTCAGAAGCTCGTGCAGAGATAAGTTTTCAAGAATCAACATGATAATTTCCTCTGGTAGACCTATAATTCCTAAACGTGCGAGGCTGGAAAAGAAAAGAAATTCCAGTTACCATTTTGGCTGAATTGTGGCTACATGCATGGACTTGTATCATGCCCCGATGCCCTTCTCCCACTCTATATTAGCGAATACCACTGATTAAGAACTATCTTCATTTGAGAAATTAACGTGTGTTCCTTGTGTTTCTATGGGATATGAACATATATCGGACTGTCAATGTGTGTGAAGCGCGAAAACGCTCCTCGCATTACTTTGGAAGCCCGCGTTCATACACTATGCAATAACATATATTACTTATACATGTATATCACAGGGGCCTGTAACGCGCTCCCGTGCCCGCCCCCTTTGCCTTCACCCCTATATCATAGTCTTATATGTGATACCATTAACGTAAAGCAGGCGCGTATATAATTTTGGCGTATAGGGGCAGTGCAAAGGGGAACAGCGGAGCACGTTACAGGCCCCTGTGATGTATATACCCACTCAAATGACAACCTATAACATACAATCGGTTTAAATAATTAAGTTGAATTAAAATTGATTTTCTGATGTTATTCTTCGAAGATGAAAAGATCAAATATAGCGTCATTACCAATGTATACTTCCATGTACCATTTGCATCGAAAAGGAAGCCCTCATAAATCGCTCACAGTAGAATTACTATGGATAATGTGAATATTAAGAGATGAAGAAGTATGTGCTGAGGGTAGCAAAGTGAGTTTACAGGCCACGGTGATTGTGTTGTGGGGGTACGTCTTTGAGGGTATAGGGTAGGGTGCGGTTATTTCGGCACAACTTTGGTCGGCATTAATAATAACATTAAGTCTCGTAGATGATGTAAATGGGAGTGACGACTGAGTTAAGCACCTAGAGCGATGCCTCATTACGCCACCTGTGGTGTTTCTAGCTTTTGAGATTTTGATATTGCGTGGTGGACAGGGCGAATGTATTCTTGGAGATTGTTTGTACCTTACTCAATCGTACCGATAGAATCACGTAGATGCCGAAATTGTAAAGTTAACGCCAGCGGTGTATAATACGTTTATGAAAATATGATAAATCGTATCGATAGAGTCAGGACAGGCTCAAATTGTAAACTTAAAGTCACCGGTGTAATAATATGTTGTTGAAAATATAAATAATCTGATAGCCTGAAAATATTGTATAACCCATTGGGAGCCCCTGATGTATTCTTGTTTGTACCTTACTCAATCGTACCGATAGAATCACGTAGATGCTTAAATTGTAAAGTTAACGCCACCGGTGTATAATACGTTTTTGAAAATGTGTTATATCGTATAGATAGAGTCAGGACAGGCTGAAATTGTAAACTTAAAGTCACTTGTTGAAAATATAAATAATCTGATAGACTGAAAATAATGTGTAACCCATTGAGAACCCCTGGATTAGTGAAGTGCATTGTGGGAAGTTTAATTGTGATTCTCCTGCATCTTTATTTTCTGGAATTATCACCAAGATTTCTCCAGTCTATTCTCTTAAAATGTACCCTGATCGGTCATATTCTTTTGATAATTCTATCTAAATACATCTTAGCTACTATTCGGATCTGCTGTCCCGGTCGAAGAAGGTTTAGTTTGACCAAAACGGCTATTGACAAAAGTTTGTTTACAAAAATTGAGCATACTCAATGACCCGTAGGCCGTACACGCTGTAAATTTTTTATCGAAAACAAATTCAATTTCTTCCATCTAAAACATAATTACGCGCTGAACTCTGTCATTTTAAGAATATAGTAATATTATACACATACACACCAAGTTTCAGCTCAAAATTTTGAAAAATGACAGTTTTAGAGACATAAATCGATTTTAATGGCAAATTTTATCATCGAAAAAAATAAATTATTTCTTCGATCTAGGAAATAATTACGTGCTGTACCCTGTCATATTTGACCGGTTCTACCTGATAAGTGTGTGACAGTACAGTCGCGTCACTTTATACGTCAACATTGGTCATTATCACTCGACAAATTTATTTCGGTCTATCGTATCAACCCCTATTTCCCCCGCGTAGCCTGACTAAGACCCTAAGTGTCTTTATCGCTCCACTAATTTGTATCGTTTCATCGGTATGAATTCCATATCCAATTATCCACATATAACCAACCCAACCTCTAATCCCGGTCCAATTTATTTCTTTCATCGGTATATATAGTCATGTTACGTAATATTTTATCTCGTGATACTTGTACTTATATGTCTATGGTATTACTATAGTATACCGTATATGTATATCAATTGCTATTCCTTTCTATATAATCCTGGTGCCAACTATAGAGATAATTTCAGACCCCCCCCCCCCCAATTTTATATAATTGCTGCTTTCGTACAGTCAAGACGCATTACATGGCAACATCGATCCACTAATTTATGTCAGTTCATCAACTTCATCGGTACAAACCCCTTTTTTCTCCGAGTCCATATAACCAACCCAACATCTTATAGAACTCCATAAATGACTATTCTGGCACTATATAGAGATGACTAAGATTCTGACACCCCCCTATTTTATAGCCTTGTTGCAACAGTAGAGTTGATATGCATAATATGTCAACATTGGTCGTTATTGCTCTACAAATTTATATCTGTTCAACCCTTAGTTCCCTGTATCGCCCACCCCTCCCTCAATTTATTTTTTCATTTGTATTATAGTCTTGTCACATACACATTTTATCTTTTGTAACTTTTGCTTCAACGCGTCGAGATCCGCTGCAGACAATAAAAAACTGACACATTTTGAAATGTAAGCAGGCTTCAAACTCATCTTATCCAAGAAAAACTCTGGTTACATAAAAATTTATCCACATATAACCAACCCAACCTCTAATCCCGGTCCAATTTATTTCTTTCTTTCATCGGTATATAGTCATGTTACGTAATATTTTATCTCGTGATACTTGTACTTATATGTCTATGGTATTACTATAGTATACCGTATATGTATATCAATTGCTATTCCTTTCTATATAATCCTGGTGCCAACTATAGAGATAATTTCAGACTCCCCCCCCC
This sequence comes from Siphonodentalium dalli, assembly GCA_032622095.1. Classification (NCBI taxonomy): domain Eukaryota; kingdom Metazoa; phylum Mollusca; class Scaphopoda; order Gadilida; family Siphonodentaliidae; genus Siphonodentalium; species Siphonodentalium dalli. The sequence continues at coordinate 178,517,125 of CP136065.1, read as the reverse complement.
CCCCAATTTTATATAATTGCTGCTTTAGTACAGTCACGATGCATTACATGGCAACATCGATCCACTAATTTATGTCAGTTCATCAACTTCATCGGTACAAACCCCTTTTTTCTCCGAGTCCATATAACCAACCCAAGATCTTATAGAACTCCATAAATGACTATTCTGGCATATTATAGAGATGACTAAGATTCTGACACCCCCCTATTTTATAGCCTTGTTGCCACAGTAGAGTTGATATGCATAACATGTCAACATTGGTCGCTATTGCTCTACAAATTTATATCGGTTCAACCCTTAGTTCCCTGTATCGCCCACCCCTCCCTCAATTTATTTTTTCATTTGTATTATAGTCTCGTCACATACACATTTTATATTTTGTAACTTTTGCTTCAACGCGTCGAGATCCGCTGCAGACAATAAAAAACTGACAACATTTTGAAATGTAAGCAGGCTTCAAACTCATCTTATCCAAGAAAAACTCTGGTTACATAAAATATTTGTGTATAAGGTGTACGCGCATTTGTTGCGTTAAAAACCAAAGGTCCCAAGTCAAGGTCCAAATCCCCAACACACTGATGTGAGGTTTAACTCCATCTACATACAGTAATGTCCAAAGTAATTCATCACTTAACCACAGCAAAATTGTGTGTATTTTTTCATGATTCTAAATCCTGAAAAATTACCCATAATTATGCTGTGGTTAAAGGGTCAATTACTTTGGGCATTACTGTAACCAATATAAGGATTTGAGGTTTAATGATAACTCAATCATCATACAGTAATGTTCAAAGCAATTGACCACTTAACCACAGCAGAATAATGGGTAATTTGAGGATTGTAAATGCTGAAAAAATACACAATTCTGCTGTGGTTAAGTGGTCAATTACTTTGGGCATTACTGTAACCAATATAAGGATTTGAGGTTTAATGATAACTCAATCCTCATACAGTAATGTCCAAAGTAATTGACCACAGCAAAATTATTGGTAAATTTTCAGGATTTTAAATCCTGAAAAATTACCAATAATTCTGATGTGGTTAAGTGGTCAATTACTTTGGGTATTACTGTAACCAATACAAGGATGTGAGGTTTAATGAGAACTCCATCCATATAACTAATAATTATGTGTGAAAATTAAAACAAAACAAAATAAATTCCATGATGGCGTCCAATATGGACTGCCTAATTCTGCTCCAAAACATGTATATTCAATATATGGATGTTTATTGGGGGAAACCGAATATTTCAATGATATTTTCATTAACTGTGATCCAAAACCCGACTTACGGGAGCGTGCGACTGTATCTTAAGCATATGTGCCTATTTAATGAGCCAACAATTGGAATCCCAACAGAGAAGATTGGCGTGGGTCCCTTGCGCGATCTGTCCATCGAAAACTATTTAGACATCTCAACACACGTAAGACCCAATAAGTTAATATACAGAATAGATACATCTATTGCCTGAGTGACTAATATTTATATTTGTTACAATGAGGTCAAATAGTTGCGAAGCCAGCACCACAATTCTTTCCCTCCATAGTAAATCTTAAAACAACTTATAAAGAATTAATAATTCACCTTATATTTGGTATGAAGCGTCCTTGGTTAACTGGAGTTCAGATTTGTTATCATCACGTCACCAAGGTAATTACTTGCGAAGCCACAGCCACAACTATTTCCCTCCATAGTAATTCTCAAAACAACTTCTTAAGAACAATTGACCAGGTCAGTCGCGCAATTATTGGAAGAGCCACGGTCAATCATTTTTTTTAAACCAAATGTTACATTTAAATTATTGCTTTATTTAACCAAAACAAAAATGAGAAAATTTAACTTTTACTACTTGCTAAATTTTATCTTTTAATTATCTCATTTAAATTTTAGTATTTACAGTATACTAAGTCCAATTCTTTATAATCTGTTGAGTGACCCCACAGTCGTTTACTTGCTTTGTTAGTAATAATTTGAAGGATTACTTGTTTAAACACAATTGTTATAAAAATATTTTATGTATTTTTTTTTAATTTCTATTTATATGTAATACTATAATCTTGGTGGCGTTACCATTTCTGACTATGGTTTTCTTGTTCCATTTGTGCTGTAATGTTGTTATCCACATGAGATGTACAATGGGGGTTCAGGGTCGTATGGGTACTGATGCATGCTGGTATGAAGCGCAATTACTGACATGTAATGGGTAACCCCCGAGTAATACTAAAATAACCCAACTGGCCAAGGATGGCTCCAAATGGCTAATTAGTCATCTGAGAGGGTGTGAGTGAATAATAATTAAGCTTCTGAGCAATTGACTTGTCTTAAACGCAATTATTAATAAATGTGAATTTAGCCTCACAAATAGGCACCGGCGTGCACCTGTATCGGTAACCCACATTACAACCCGTCTTCGTCCCTGAAAACAACACTGCATATTGCAGGTATTTCTTTATTCAACCGACCAGGAAGAAATCCGGGTAATACACTTTCGTGCTATAATGTCTTATCTCCATGATCCGACATTATGACCCTAGTATAGCTTGCATTGCTTTTAGTGCAAAAATGTCGTATCTCCAGTCGCCCACAAAACCTCCTTTCTAACCATCCCCTGGATTCATAATCAGGCAGATAATCAAACAATTTACAAAATATACATTATATCGAAAAATGAATGTGATTTCTTACGATACCTGTTCTTAATTTCCGCGTCCGCCAATTGTCAAACTTTATTCAGGTGACAATTCCTAGCGATTTCATTGGGCAGGGGGATACGACATTATAGCACCGACCGCAACCACAAGGACGGAGATACAACTAGTTTGCATATCATGGAAATGTGATATTGGGGACAGATTTAAATGGTTCCAATCGATAGAAAATTTCGCGCCGAATCCAGTGATACCAAATACTCATTTCGCGCCAAAATGGACTTACGACCTTATAGCACTGATGCGACGATTATGACAAACAGATTTTGGCATTTTATAATGTAATTATTCAGCTACTGTACAAGTTCGGAAAATTGCATTCTAAACCGACGTATCCCAATAGTTTTAAGAACAATATTCTACAAAAACGCCATATTCTGACCTGGACATCATGAAATTTGTTCTATATTTAACACTAGCTTTGAGTATCGACGTATAGTTGAAGTTTCGTACTTTCCTATTATAGATCCACATATTTACCCTTCTAGATCAACTTTGTCGTTATTTTGGGAATGGTAAGGCATTTCATGTGCCCGATGCCTGTATGAAGCGTTTATCGACATATCCCGATATGAAACAGTGCCACATTTTCTTTATATTGTAAGTTAACCCGATATAACTTACAATATAAAGAAAATGTGGCACTGGTAGCCCTCGTTGGCATGCACTGGTAGTTCGCCGTGCCATTTTCTGTGATGACCGCCCCTCGTTTCGATTTATTTTCGTGTATTTCCAACTGATACACGCCAGTGATTGCCGATAGATTCCGCTGTCGGAATTTTATAAAAGATTCCGCAAGTTATGCTCAGGATTTAAACAAAACGCACTAGAATACCGATTAGGGCAAACTTTTACCTCCCCCTACGAGTTTGTACACCCTATATTTCTGCTTTAAACAAAGGCCAGATCGCCCAGAGTCGAACTGAACATCACCAGGTGACCTCTTCACTGGGTAAATGCAAAATTGATCGTATATACCTTCCCATTGTCTTTTGTGTCGTTATTTAGCCGTCCAGTTCTAATTATATCGCTTAAAAACCCTGATATTCTCCTGTGGAGCACTGGTATTCTGACGTTCACACTGGTATTCCGCGAGCCGAGTGGACAGTGTGAATATATGTGATATATTTAATGATATATGAATGAGTGTGAACATTTACGATAGGAAATTATCGTAATTTTCACGAACGTAGCAGAACTTACCCGGAAGTAAAATTACCGAATTTGAAAAATGCAAAAGTGATTTCAACTGATTACTGTCGAAATCCGATAAAATATTAGAACAAGGCTAATATATATATTATAAAGCACTAACTTGTATGTATAACTTATGAAAGGTTAGTTGAATAACTATGTGATACGGTAGTTTAATTAAAATGTTTAACCAAACCTTTTGAAAGTAAACTTAGGAATAATAACAGACTGAATTGTTTGGCAAATAAACAATAAAAACATACAGTCATTTTATTACAATATTTTATGAAATAATCGACAAACATCAAAACCTCAAATTAAATGGTTCATGAGTTCAATCTTGTATAGAACACTTACGGATGGTGGTTATATGATGTCAAATCGGACTAGGCATCTTTAATGAACTGTTTGGGATGACACATAAAGTAGGCTAAAACATGCTGAGAAGTTATTTTTGTAACAAATTGGACGAGTTCTACATCAATATATATAACGTTTATATCAATCCATCTCTATCAAGACACTAGAATCCAGAAAATATTTGTTTTCTAAATTGAGCCGTGCAAACTTCATTAAGTATAGATCATTATTTTCATTTTTTTTTTCAATTACATGTAAAGTGCTATAAGTGTGCTGTCCGCCCGACCATGCGCACATCCCATCTGTCATTGACGATGGTTCCATCTGCAGGCTCACTTGAAAAGAGCCGCAATGGCAAATCTTTATTTGCATCTTTCAACCTTACTCGTATTTAAATTCGCGCAGTATTATTTTTGGCTCAGTTTTGAATTCGCGCACCATGCTGCGCGAATTCAAAACTGATAAAAATATTTTCGTAAAATGCTTAGTTTTGATGAAAGTTTCAGATCTTAATCGTTAATGAAGATACGTGTGCATATTAAACACCATCACGGTGGCTTTACATCGTGTATAATTTAACACAACTGTATCATCAATGTCTTGTGAAGACGGCTGTTTATACGCTCCAAATAATTATTCTGATATTGAAATAGTTATTAACATAATTGAAATGAACACCACAACCGCGAGTAAAATAAACTTACATCAGACATGTTGACACGACTAACTCAGAATGTTCGTTCACTGTGTAGTGCTAGCATTGTGAATGTGCTTTCGTGCATCTTCAGTCAGCAATATGTGTATTTCTTATTTCAACAGCAATGATGATACCACGATTTGTTGCTGTATACTTAAATTATACATATCAGTAATGGTTTTGATGTTGGTTGCACGCATGTAAATTATAGTCCTGCAAGCCTAATATTCGGTCCAACCTTCCGTAATCTATATACATGTACGTAACTCATCAACATATATCCTTCTTGTTTCTCGGTGGTTGGTATAAACTTAGGAGTCGTACTATTTTCGCTCAGTTTTAAATTCACGCACCGACGGGTGCGCGAATTTAAATACGAGTAAGGTACGTAAATTCTTCTTTGTACATTCTGAAATGTTACAAAATAAATAGACTGGTCAAAATGTATCATTAATTCTAGACCTTTTTTCAATTTAAGTGTTTCAAATAGGAAAATTTGATTCTTTATCGACTAATGCTCATTAGACTGATGCTTCCATATGTTATTATATCAATACAATACTCGATAAGAAGCCAAAGAGATTAGAGAAATTGAAAGTGATATGTTTTACTACCGCTACATTTCAACTACAACTAATGATTAAGATTAACTAAGTTACCTTGGCAAACTTCAAAATCAGTCAAATATTTCTTGAAATGATGACAACTTCTAACAATGATCGAGTAGCCAAACAATACATTCAGAGAGGCTTCACGGGTTGCTCAGTCAGTCGCGTTCATAGTGCAATAGCATATCATAAATCGCCAAGCAATGATGAAACCAGTTCATTTCCCGATATTAAGAAAATATGAGTGATAGATCGATGAAAGAATCTGACAGATTGATAATTTAATGATAAACATGGCCAACCATTTAACAAGATATGGTATTGCATCTCAATTATGGGCCAGTTCCATCTGTATTATCTGAAATGAATAGTAACTTCAATATTAACTCTTTCTTGTTTCCTACTGGCTGCAGGCCATTCCCATGTAATATTAACTGATCAATAAATATATTGCAAGCTTACAGTAATCTATCTCTATCAAGACAGTACCAGTATTGCGACTTAACAGGCTATTTCGTTTCATATACAAGAAACCAGAAAGTATTTTTTTATCTAAATTGACACTTACAAACTTCATTAAGTATAGATTTGGTTCTAATTTTGTAATTACATGTGTACATAAGGCGGGAATGCATACTACTTCTTGATTGTCAAGTGGGGTTTTACGTGGCACATTCCACACAGTGCTATAAGTGTGCTGCCCGACCATGCGCACATCTCAGCTGCCTATTGACGCTGGTTCCATCTGCGGGTTCACTTAAAAAGTGCCACAATGGCCAATCTTTACTTGTAACTTTCTACTCAACTTCTTCTTTGGACATTCTGAAATGTTTAAAAAATAAACAAACTGGTCAAAATTGATGATTACAAGGGGTAACATCTTTAAGTTAGCTATCTGCATCATTAATTCTAAACCCTTTTTTTTATGTATTTTAAGAAAATTACTTGTAGCTCAAAGAGGAATTCTGTTCTACAATATTGTGTTACATTAAAATTACAGTTTTTAACCATATTTTGACAGGGAAAGTTTATTCTTTATTGACTAATGTTCATTATACGGATGCTTCCATATATATATTATATCACTAAAACACGGATAAGAAGCCAAAAGGAGTAGAGAAATTAGATGCAAATGGAATCACAAATTATTTGCGACACCTCTTCTAGAGATGTTTCAGTTTCCGTCGTATGTCAATTTGCTTCATTGCTCTGACCATTGGGCCATTGATGTAATAACGTATACACAGTTTCGACCCGAGCAATATCGATGCATTGTCACTTCCTTTGCCCCCCTGCTAAGCTAGCTACGTGTGCTAGCCCATCAAAATTTCTGGTATATGTCAAATATTTTGGGCAAATTGTATGGAAGCGATTGTGAAAAGCTTCGGACTTGTTCGTATTCCTGAAATTAACATCAATAGGAATTTGGATTTTTTTCATTTATCATGATGCCCACATATACACGCGACGACATTGTCAAGAATAACGTTTGCCCTGTCCATAAATTAATGCCTTGTTGAAATTGTTGATAAGTATTTCAATTCAGTAGAGACGATAACGTATATCAGCAGCCCCAATTTATTTATATTGATCTTTTCGCGTTGATTCAAGTTCTGTTTTTTATAGTCTTTAAAATACATATGAACTTATGTACCGCACATGTTTCTTTCTCAACCTTATTGTTTAAAGGCACGGGCGGCGTTCGTTGCAGAAATATTCATATTTGTTCAAATCGCCATCAACAGAAGGAATATTAATATATATAGTTTTGTTCATATGCCAAACATAATCAGCGCGTAAATAGTATATTGTCAAGACGCACGATGGCATACGTAAACGGGTGGTTCTCGCTTATGGGGAACAATTGCAGTTAAAAAAATAAAACTGCGCTAGGGCAATTGGCGACAGCATTTTTTTGTTCTGTTGGATACAAATAATAATCAAAATAATTTTCAGCAACACCATTCAGAGGGATTCTAACATTTGGCTACACCAATAAAGGTGACACCGATACCGAAATTTGCCTCCCGATGACAAAATATTAAACTAAGATACTATGTTCGAATAAAATCACGGTGTTACTAATGCCCCTGGCATATGGGCTGACATATTCTACCTCGGAATGGGACAATAATTTGGTAACGTAGGTATCGCTGTGCTACTGCCGATGTGCATATGTCACATAACATGCATTGAAACAACCATGTAAGTTATTGCATATACATTTGCAATATAGATTTGACTTTCTATGTGCAATATAGTTAGTTTTCGTACCAAAATACAATATATAACATACTATTCACATGTTGCATGCCATGCATAGCAAGCATCGTAAGAAACGAGTGTAATGCATAGCTATAGACACATTCTTAATATGTAACTTTTTCGTCGTACCTGGTGAGATCATTTGAGAATCACTTATAGGAATTCAATCTATATATATTTTCTATTTCAATAATTTGGCGAATGACTTACATATATGTGCATGGTAACGTAGATATCACACAGTTAGTGGCACATTGAATAATTATATTATGAATCATGTAATTTGGAGTTAATGATTAACTTAACTTTGGGAGCGTTTCCTATACTAGTAGATTCATGCACTTTTCAACTTGAATGTGCGGAAATTCTGATTTTCACCGTCATCGTTTCAAATATAAACGATTCAGCGCATCACTGCATTGAGAACGTGCGATGAGCTGCGCCCACTGTGTTACACGAGCATGCACGGAACAGTACGACCAACCAAGAGACATGAATGTATAGTCAATATATGCAGACCCTAATTCGAACAAACGTTTAATTCAACAATTAAAACAGAGGAAACAGGTTAAGAGATCGCTATCCAATGATCTGGCGACAATGACTATTGAACCACGCGCAAGCATTCAACGTGATACCATAGTTTATAATATATTTTATATATCAGTGTATATATACTACAATTATATATATGGTGCATTGAAACATCGATGTAAGTAATATATACATTTAAAAGTAGTATTTCGTTTATGGTGTTATGTTATGGCGCGTAGTAGGTCAAATTCACATTTTTCGTTGCCATCGTGCTACGGATCAAAGGGGGCTGTGAGTTCGAATCATGGTACATCTTCGACCTGCAAATGTACAACAATTGATTATATAAGCACATTTTAATCGTGCTAAGGTGACAATATCATTAAAACTTAACAAAGAAGACATGCATGCCCTGGTGTTTTTTTTCTCATTTGTCATAAATGTATGTTTAATACCCACAACAACAGCGGACTCGCTAGTAGTTCTTCACCTACACTTCCAAAACAAAACAGATATCCATATATGCTAGGTCGATTTAAAACAAACTCGATTGAATCTTTTTAAACCTCATATATATATTGCTTGCTGATATGTTGTGCTAAATTTCACATCTGTTTACATGCGGCCTTTAATTAATCTGATTCTACGCGACAAATGGAACGTTTTGGGCGACATTAAAAAAAAGCATAACATTTTGGTAACGTAGATATCGGTAACGTATGTATCGATTTCATACTTCATCTGGGTACAGCAAATACAACAATTAGATGTCAAAATTAAGCCACCACCCATAATGATCCTTGGTGGATACCAGATGATATGTAACATAAATAAAACGAAAATATGTAGGTCGTAGTGTCACAATACCATGGTAACGTAGGTATCGATAGTTTTACAACCATTGGTTTCCTGACATATGGTAACACTCACAATGTGGAAAATCAATTGTTATATTTCATCACCCAGAGCTCCCGAATAACAATTACATGTGGGTATGGTGGTAGACATGTATCTATTACGTTGTTACAAATTACACCTCGGTGGTAACGTAGGTATCCACATTCTGGCTTCATGGCATAAACTGATCTTAATTCTGATGTAATATTTCTGATAGTTGCAATTCAAACGATTTCTAAAAGTTTGCATCGAGCGCTGTAATTTGAGGCGATGCAAATAGCTCAGTGGCTTATTTAGTCAATGTAAATCGTGTTGAAACACCTGAATGTAGTCTTGGCTTCAGTAACGTACGTATCGATTCTGCATACTAACGCTGCTCTGGTCTTTGGGGGATTGACTATCGGGCAATGATGTGTTATTTTTTTTATGTCGCACACTCTACCTGAAATTCACATATGCACTATGGCATGGTAACATGCACACATTTTATGCCAGAGGGCTGCTTCATCAATTGTTCCCCATAAGCAAGAATCACCCAAACAATAACCTGCTCGTGTTACAGAAGTTTTGCTTCTGTTTACATAACACAGCGCAATTATATTGGTTAATCACACACAAATTATATAAATGCTCTATTATTATTATCCATATCAGGAAAACTAACAAAAAACGCTCTTTGTGTTTACCATATCTGGATCTAAACAATGCCAGGTAACGTAACGTTTTTGCTTTTGTTTACATAACAAAGGAAAAATAATTGACAATAACATACTGTTTATGCCATATTTCTGATTGGTATAAGAACAAAGTCTCTATATTTTACTATTCTTTCTGTTTATGGCGGTTTTTGACGGAGGTGAATATTTTAACAGCATACACGCCGCCCGTATCTTTAATCCCAATAAATCAACTTACAAGTTAACTTGGAAGTTTCTCTTCAATTCAAGTGTGAGCCAAAAAAGGTGGGCAAATATTTTGGTTCTTATAGAAGTGTTGTTTACATTCCCAATATGTAATGCAAATTGGAAATGCAATCTTTCAAACTAAAACAGACAGCAGGTGTTGGAGAACATCGGCTGACTTGCCTTTTGCGAATATTGTAAATGAAGTTGATGTATCCGGGAATTATGGAGACTAGCTAAAGCCAGGAGACCAAATCAAACAAAACGAAAATTCTACAAGGAGAGATAGAAAAGTCAAATTTTATTTGAAAGATATTGAGAGTAGACGTGAAAACATTCAAACCATTTAATTTTCTCAGGAAGACAGTGGAATCGTTGAAAAAACAGTGGGCTCGGTCTTTGATGAAATTGTTCTCATGAGTGAATCAGGGTCAATACCAGTATAACCCATTGAGTCATCTTCATCAGAGTCCGATTACTCTGAATCTGACAATGTATCCATATCCACCTCAGACCTAAACTGTGTTTGAGTTAAAAGATCGACAGTGGTGGTTGGAAAATTCTTCCACATTCAAGGAAACATGTCAGTCGGACAGTTCAGAGTCTGATTTTGAAGGTTCCAATGGTAAATTTGACAACACTGAATATTTCATTTGCGTTGGTCAACTTGTCATTTCTGAATGAGAAATGTTGAACTTCATGCAATTTTCAATAATGTCGATAATGTCTAATTCTCTGCTATGCTCATCTTAGCTCTGCCTCCAAATTAAAAGTGTTTATATAATTAGAAAATTATTGGGGGATTTATTGACTTCTTGGAAGTAATTTGGAAACCTTCAAAATGATAAAATCAAGACTCAGCTGTCTGACACTGTGACACATGTGTCATTGGTGTCCTAGATTGGTTTGTTTAATGGTTTCATTTTCATAAATTAGTCAATATCTTGTCATAATGGTCATGGCTGTTCCATGGTCATTGTTTACTTACATTATTATCAGTTGCAAAAATTTTGATTGTTAAACTAAACTTGTCAAATATATTTTTTATCCATTCTTGCCAAAATTCTTGAGAAATATATTGGCTCAAGGGTGTTACTCGATCTATTATCTAAAGATACTGCATAATTATACATTTACCTGTTCCGCAGAATTTGACAGAATATTTATTAAATCAATTGTGTGCATAATTTAGTTTGTGAATGCGTATCATTTCGTTGATCAATCACGATACAACCATTGATGTATCTCAAACGACACCGTGAAACTTATCAGTTATATAATCTCCTAACAGAGAAAACACGGTATTTTGGTGTTAACTATCTTGCCACACTAAGTCGAAAAGCTGTGTGAACATGGACTGAAACTAGTGTGCAACACTGCTAAGTTGGAAGTTCCGGATAAAGGATTCCTGGCCGTGAATCAGTCTCAAGGGGGTGGAATTCCTGAGAGATTGCGAAGAACTTCCTGATAAATTCCTGACCAGGATCCAAAAAATGGCCCGACATGACACATTACGTACTGACAACGGATTTATGGATTGTCGTTGGTCTAGACCGAGATACGCTAGCCGCTGAACCCGATTTTTATTTATGGGGTGGGGCGAATTCCTGAGAAAATCCGGAAGCCAATGGCTTTGATTTCATAAATCGGAATTCGACTAATGGCTATGCAATAAATTCAACCGATTCCTGAGGGCAATCAACGTTCTGAAAAACCGGAGATATTTCTGAGGCCTATGACGTCACAATTTTAGACCGAATACGGAATATGAGCGATATCATATACATTTCTGACGACACCGAAGACAAACATAACCACGCGAAATGAATAAGATTACTAATCAATTAACACTAATGCGATAATTTAATCACAAATAAGATGAAATGTGCTACCATAATAACAAAACATAACACGAATACAGTTCTTCATATTACATCATCTGCATACTCCAAATGTCTTATATACATCTCCATGTTCAGGCAAAGAGTTTAAGCGATCCTGACTGATTGTTATATCAGCAAAAAACAGGGTTACTCTGTTTAAGACACAAAACTTAATTCTGTTTTGTGGGCCTACACCCTAACGTCTTTATTATCCCCCGCCAAATTGAAAATTTGCGGGGGATATAGGAATGGGTTCCGTCTGTCCGTCCGTCCGTGCCGAATTTGTAAGAGTAATAACTTGAACAAATATAAACGGATTTCAAAGATTTGTGGTATATGAGTTCACCTGACCATTACCTAGAATAAGTTCGCAAGCCAGGTCTGGCCAGATATTTTTACAGGTCACAGGTCTCATTTCCACAAATCTCAACGGATTTCAAAGATATTTGGGATATGAGTTCACTTGACCAGCATCTAGAACGAGTTCGCAAACCAGGTCCGGCCGGATATTTTAAGCGGATTTATTGGACTTTTTTGTGTGCAAATGGACGACGTCACAGGGCTCATTTCCACAAATGTCAACGGATTTCAAAGATTGTTGGTATATGAGTTCACATGACCAGTATCTAGAACGAGTTCGCAAACCAGGTCCGGCTGGATATTTTCAGCAGAGTTATTGGACTTGTTTATTTTTTTGGTGCAAATGGACGATGTCACAGGGTTCATTTCCACAAATGTTAATGGATTTCAAAGATTTTTGGATTATGAGTTCACATGACCAGTATCTAGAACGAGTTCGCAAACCAGGTCCGGCCGGATATTTTCAGCGGAGTTATTGGACTTTGTTTATTGGTATATTCATGACCAGTACCTAAAATGAGTTCGCAAGCCAGGCTTTTTGACAAAATCCCACCTCTTGTTTAGCACATACTGAGAACGCAAAAGACACAGATGAGAAAACCTATGTTCAATTGCTAAACAGCTCAGACTACAAGTCAAGAACCATCACAATACCGCGATAGAACGACTTCCGATGTAACAGTTCCTATAGTGTCTACACCAGTATGTTGCAAACAACTTGGTGGCATTTCTTACCAAAGTTCAAATAGTGGGGGGTCTCCGAGGTGTTGAGTGTTTCGAGAGAACCGATCGAGATATCACAATTCGCAATAGATTGAGGCAGGCAAAAAATCTCAGCCAGGCAGGGTTTCGGAACAAAGATTTTTTTTTTGGCCTAACCACATATCTTGTAAAAGCGTCAATCAGCGACCAGCGGCATCAGTTAATTGAAACAGGAAGAATAGGTTTTTAAGCATATATTGGTTGCGGTTAAAATACGTTTTATAGCGTATATTAAGTTATTGGTTCGTTATGATACAAAGAGATCATGTAGGATCGTAATTAATAGAATGATCAAGTGAAATAACTCCAAAGAATATAAATTACTTGTCAACTTGAGCAGTGCAGACCCAAATTACCACAAGATTCTGGTGGTAAATTACTTGTCAACTTGAGCAGTGCAGACCCAAATTACCACTATATTCTGGTGGGGTAATGTATGGGCCTGCACTTTTATTTGGAGCCCGATAGTATCGCGAGTGTTGGAGGTTACTGCGGTATTATCAGGGTGACACCTCGTAAGTTGAAATTCATAAGCCCGGCATGAGGATCTCATTAAGTTGTACAGATATATTTGCATACAGCTATACTTAAAGTAATTGACCACATCTAACGTGGTGTCACCCTGGTAATACTGCAGTAATATAAGTATTACACTGTGCATATAATTATATATGCTGTATATAAACAAATGCTCGGCTCACACAAAGTGTGTTTTGTGTATATTATAAATAACGCATTCGTCATTATTCTATACTATTAATATATTCTTGGTTAAATTTTCATAATTTGGTAACTGTTAATTCTAAATTATAATCTATAACGAAGGCCATCCCATGCCTTTAAGTTCCAGATATAAAGATAACTACTGCTTATTAATTTCATGTCTGCGAACCGGGACAGCATGCATCGTGGTGCAACCACGATACACACAACTTTGAAGCGGTAACCTTACCACGGTATTGGAGCTTACCGCGGTATAATACTTGAGATGTGAAGATTACTGTAGCGATATCTACACCCTCTGTTTAGGAACTGTTACATCGGAAGTCGTTCTATCGCCCATTTGTGATGGTTCTTGACTGATTTGTGACCGTTCCTTATTATCCAAATTATTCATTTTCGCGAGTTTTTTGACAGTTAAAAAGCTATATATTTTTTAGCTATCTAGGTCATAATTCGATTAGTTTTTCCAGAAGACGGAAAGTGAAAGTGTTGAACAATTTGGATTGATTAAGGACAACGACGAAAATTGGCTCCCCCCCCAGTCGCAAATATCGAAGGAAGACCATTGCCTTCGTTTATTTGATACTGGATCATTGCCCTCAGTTCCTTGGACCTCTGTGCCCAATACTGAGAGGTACCACGCAAATTAGCACTTAAATGCAGAATTTTACTACCAAGTGAAGTGTCTCCTCGTTGAAATTGCTCTTTTAGATCTTTCACTGTCAAGTGGGGGTCTCCTAATTGCTGTTTAACAATGAAACTGCAGTTTTCAAGTGCTCGTCTCATAATCATATTATGCACAACAAATTTGAAATATTCATGTCTAGCAAATCTGCCATCCTTATACCATAGTAGATGTTCTGCCCAATCAGATAAGGAAGAACAGGTTCGAGGGCGATTGATACAGAAATCACCTGAAGCTTCGGGGGGAAGGCCAGAGTGAAAAAATGCCTTGTTGTGAACTCTGAAACAGGAATGTTATTCCTGGTTGGCCAAGGAATAACAAACTTCGCATTTCTGTTCCTCGAAACAAGCTCACCTTCACCAAGAACATCACTGACAACTGAAGTAACTTTTTCTCCAATGTCTGCTATTGGGTCAGGTAGAAGAACACTAGAGTTAGTAATCCCTTCAATACTGCCAGGTTCAGTGTGGTCAGGAGCTGGGCCCATGTCATTGACATGTTTTGTCTTTGGGCCAAACTCCATTGATTCAATATCTGACAACTCCATCTTCTGTTAGTTGATTCAGTCTCTCTTCAGATATGATGTCATGGTATGCTTCATTGTTAATTATCATCCATTCAAGTGCAGATTGCACCTTATATCTTCTGACATTAAATTCTTTTTTGATACATTGTTTTTACCTTTTCTAGACACTCGAAGGATCTTCATTTCCTTTGGAAGTCTTGGAAATATTTGTGCAGGTTGATTTATACTCTGTGGAAAAGTTACACAATAGCCATTGGATGCAATACCACCATGATTCAGCATATGCACATTAATACAGGGAGATATGCGACAAATCAGTTCAATCAATGTCAGGCAATCAAGTTGTCCAGGAACCGCTCCTGGGTCCATAACATTTTGTATAGAAAACATTTTAATTGCCTCGATCTTTACTGCACCTTTTACATTCCTGAACATATGTTAGTTTCATATCTAATCGAGTTTCACTACAAATCATACAGTTGCTTCTTTTCAAACTTCTCAATAGAAGCCATAGCCTTTTTCAAGTTCTCACCACCTGTATTTTCATTTTGCAGCACTCCAGAAGATATTTCACTGTTAACATTTATAGTTTGTGACTCACACGGAGTTGGAACTACATTATTCACAGAATTAAGTAATTGGTGAAACAAATCCATCATGAGGACTTGGTTCTACATTGTTCACAGAATATGTAATTGGTGAAAGAGATCTATCGATACTATTAGCCAATTCCAGAAGAGTGAAATGATTATGTTTCAAAAGTAAAATTATGGATGGTGAATTTGTCCTGTCACCGATAATATCTTCAAAAACATAGTATCTCTGCCTCCATTACCAACACCCTGTATGATAATTTTGAGTGTATGTTGGTAAAGGTTGCAAAACGATCTGATCTCAACACATGTGGCGAAGCCACGATTCAATAGCATGTGATCTCTATATTTGTGAGGTGTGTGTGGAGTGAGATTATGATTGTTTTTTATTTCATCTCTCAATATTGACCAATTCTGGTGAATGTCAGAACAAACAACATTTCAATAAAAAGAGCTCATTGTGAAGTTATTATGTAATGAAAGACTAACACAATGAAAAAAACAGTCTCCATCAGCTGGAACGTCAAAATGATCATAAGTTACATCATTGATGTTGATCAAAGTAGTTGGTATTCTTTGAACATTCACATTGGGTTGTTTTTAGTGAATGAGATAAAAGTAAGAAAACAATAATACAAATTTTTAGGAGAATCAGACCCTCACAGTTAATATAATGTGTGAATTGAATGATTGCAAAGTAAAAAAAATGGGGGGGGGGAGGTGAATGTATGGTATTAACCCTTTCATGACTGAAGCTTCCTGAAATTTTAGGAAACCTTGAGCCAAAGCAATGGCATATGGACCACTCGCATATATAACATAATGCATTGGCCTAACAATATTTACATCGACCTCTAGGAGACTTGCATAATACGAGAATGCACCGGCACAGTGCCTTTAATGCTGTACCAGTGCAGCTCCCACCATGAAAGGGTTAATTGGAAATATCTAAGAAATAATAATCTGCAAATCCTGATGTAATTACACTATAAATAATTGGGTCGAATAACAAACATAAATCAGCTCGCGAAGTTTGTGTTTATAAATGAAGATTATTCCATATAATTAAATATCACCTATTCACTAGTCTGGGTTCACTCAGAGTGACATGAATATTTCAAATATATACTACTTCAATACTCATTACAGTCACATTAACATGCTTTGTTACTGCCAATGCCCGCACGTCTACCAACTTACATGGATCTATCAACTTATCATTTTGCTAAAAATGAGATGAAAAGAAAACAAAATTAGGGTAATTACACAGTTCAAAGACAAAAATCACATAACTGGAGATATACTTGTTGAAGAATATTACACATAAATTTTGTGATATTATACATTAAATATATGTTCTTTTCGCCATGGAGGATGAATTTAAAGAAAACAATCATACACAATTTTATATTTGCCCTCACATGCATTCGCGTTGTGGAACATGAATGCAGGACATTGGTTGATTGAAATTACGTCACATGACGCCTGGTGTTGACCCAGTGTACGTACAACGTGCATCTATTTTTGTGTCAGGAACATATCCAGGCCGGTTTTCATACCGGTAACCTATATAGGTGGCCAAACCCCGGGTGCACAGAATTTTTTTTCAAAGTGGCAAATAGCTTTTTATGTTATCAGTCAGGTGAGCATAATATACATGACTCTGTTTTAAATAGAGTAATCAATATGAATAATTATGGTAACTTATGCAAACTGTTAAAATTCCACCCGAAATCGTAAACGATGTAAGACGACCATACATTGAAAAAAGTTCCTTAGCTAAAATGCCTATATATTGGAATATGACTACATGTACTTACATTATCAGAACTCAATGCTGCATTGACATCTAAATCAATTCTATCATTTCAACATTTTGCTAAAAAGTAAGAAATTGGTAATATATAATAAGGCCAATATAAAACAAGAGCATCACTACTGCTAGTACGTTAGGATAGAACGAGTGATGTGTGCTATTATTCCGCGATGGCGAAAAGTGTCGTATCAACTAACCCATTAACACACGTGTCGTTCTGTGTTTATTGCATACCACCCATCCTAGAATCCGTGAATATTTTGCGTTTTGCGTGAATAGCTGTGACCCAACTGCAAACAAACTGATTCTAAGCTTCGAGACCCTTGTAACTCCTCATATATATTGACATAAGACATTTAAGTTTACAAAAAGATTTAAGTTTAACAGATGGAATTATACTGTAAAGTATGTTTAGCTTTCATCTGTGAAAACTTCAAATATTTTGAGTTCATATTTGTTATCATTCAGACTTCAGTATATCAATCAAATTCAAGTGAAATTCCACAATACAATACAGGAACAATGACAATTTGATAAAATCAAACTGGTTATCAGGTGGGATCTCATAATACCAAATGAATAATTAATATAGAGATTAGCAATACTAGTAATTACTAACTTAATAGACATTGTTTCTGCTATATATTATGTATGTGTTTCTCACTTGAATTTTAGAAAATAGGCTATTATATGAATTAGAGTCATAACGGAAAGACTCATTTCAATCATGATAAGCATAATCCATTGAACCAATATATATCTGACAATAACTTATAAGCATATATACAAATTTCCTAAGTTACTGTTGAGAAACTTTGATAAAGTTACTGTTGAGAAACTTTGATCAAATTGACATCTCAGTAAAATTAAAAATACTGACTCGGAGAGCCCTAGATTTGCTCTCAATGCATTGGCATATCATTGCCCGAAAACAGGTGTCCCTACAAAATGTTCCCTGGATCGGATGGATCCTTCACTGTGTGTAGACGCAGCTTGCATCAATTAACGAAAATAACATTGGAAATGGGCGTTTAATGCTCTTCTAATCTGCCAGTTGACTCGGTTGAGTGTAAATATAAGTAATGGATGTTGATTTTGTTGAGTTCCATAGAGTATGGCTGCATGTGTTGTACACAAAATGTCAGACCATACTCTATGGAATGGAATTAACATCCCTATCAATGCTGTCTTGCCGACTGAATCTATTAAAATCATTTCAACATTTAGCTAAAAAGTAAAAGAAATTGGTAATAAGTGTTTCCACATGTCATGGCATTCCCTTTAAGGATGCAGCAAACAATTTCAATCTATAAGTATGACAGGATCAAGAGTCCTCGAAATGAAGGGGTCTACACTTACCAAAGCCACACCTCTTGACAAGTATCGACAACGACGTCCCACTGATAATTCAAGTTGGTACAAGGTTGTAAGCCAGAAAAAAGGTTCATGTTGTTTCTGGTGCATACACAAGAGCAACATGGCCTCTATCTGAAGACTATTGCAGAACTGCTATTGTTACACTGGCGCAAATTGGATGAAATAAAGCTACCCTTACAGTCATGGACTGAAAAGTTAACCGAATTTTTTTGCCCAAATTTTATAAAAGCTTATGTCATGCGCGCCAAGAATCCTGCATTACGATTTGGTAGTACAGAATCAAACAGCCAGATTAATAGTTCACATGGTAGTGATGCAACAGAACAACCAGAGTGGATCGATAATTTACAACCTGTTGCTGAATTTGAAGAAAAGGATGACTTCGCATTTGATGACGGGGGACCTGATTATGACTGGTCAGGTTGTGCCTACCATTATCCTGGAAGTTATGGCATGGCCTGGATTGAAGAGTTACAAGATCTTGAGGACGAATATAATGCTACTGAAATTAATTTATCTCTTGTGGATAATACGTAAATGAATGAAGACCAACAATTTGCACATGACATTGTAATGGAAACTCTTCGGAAGTAGATATGATCCTCAGAAATTCAATTCTCATTTGAGGCTCATTGTTGCTGGAACCGGAAAATTATTTCTCATTAAATGTCTTGTCAAATCAATCAGATCACTATTTTTAACAAATAACAGTGTCATAGTTATTTGTCCAACTGGCAGCACTGCTAACCTTGTCGACGGACAAACACTGCACAGATTCTTGACAATTCCAACTGGCAAGAAAGCACTGAATACCATGACTCCACCAACAGGACAGGCAGCTATCACATTACAGAACAACTGTGATGGATTAAAGGCCCTGATTGTCGATGAAAGCTCATTGGTAGGATGCACAAATTTGGGCTGGATGGAGTTTAATTGCGCTTTTGGAATGAAGAGTCAAACAGACATCCCGGGGAGGCCTTCCTGTCGTCACATTTCTTGGTGACGATGTACAGCTCCCACCAGTTTGTGATGCACCAGTTTACAACTGTAAAAGCAGTACTCCAGCTGCTCTTCATGGGAGTATAATATGGCATGAATTTGATAGAGCTGTGACTCTAAATACAATTGTTCGTCAAGATAATAATCAAATGATGTTCAAGCACACTTTATCATCTCTGAGAACGTCATCATTGACATCTGACCAGGCGAAGTGGCTTCAAATATTCCAATGGGCTGATCTTCATCGATCTCATGGACAAGACATACTCCAGAGAATGGACAAAAATGGTCTATGTAGTTCCAAGCCATGAGGAGGAATGGACTCATAACAAGAATAAATTGCTGGAAGCAAACAAGGAAGCACCAGTAGTCAGAATACATGCTATCTCCAGGGGACCACATAACACACTCCCTGGTGATAAAGCAGGGGGTCTGCTGCCCCAAATATTTATGTGCCGATGTGCCAAAGTCATGCTGACAGTCAACTTAAAAGTTGAATTTGGATTATTCAATGATTCAATTGGTAAAATCAGAGACATCATTTACCTTAAAGGCAAAATACCAGACGAAAGTCTTCCTGATGACAGATTATGTCACATTGTTAGGACACCAACCACAATAGCAAGGAATCTGGAAATTAATCGCATTAAAGTGATGACAACTCAAACTGAAAAACACTATCAACAACTCAGGACTCATCACCAGATTGTGACAGAACATAGCACTTAAAATGAAGAGTACTCAAAATGGATACTATGGATCATTTATTTACTAATCGGAGTGCCGTGTCAGTCACAACCACTATATTCTGGTCACATCTGGTTACTGTGAGTGGCGTGTCAGTCACAATCACTATATTCTGGGAGTGGCGTGTCAGTTACAACCACTATATTCTGGGAGTGGCGCGTCAGTCACAACCACTATATTCTGGTTACTGGGAGTGGCATGTCAGTCACAACCACAGTATTCTGGTCATTTCTGGTTACTGGGAGTGGCATGTCAGTCACAACCACTATATTCTGGTCACATCTGGTTACTGGGAGTGGCATGTCAGTCACAACCACTATATTCTGGTCACATGTGGTTACTGGGAGTGGCAAGTCAGTCACAACCACTATAGTCAGAGTCACATCTGGTTACTGGGAGTGACGTGACAGTCACAACCAATAAGTTCTGGTCTCATCCGATTACTGGGAGTGGCATGTCAGTCACAACCACTATATTCTGGTCACATGTGGTTACTGGGAGTGGCATTTCAGTCACAACCACTATATTCTGATCACTGGGGGTGGCATGTCAGTCACAACAACCTCCACATTCTTGTCACATCTGGTTACTGGGAGTAGCATGTCAGTCACAACCACTATATTCTGGGAGTGGCGTGTCAGTCACAACCACTATATTCTGGTTACTGGGAGTGGCATGTCAGTCACAACCACTATATTCTGGGCGTGTCAGTCACAACCACTATATTCTGGGGGTGGCATGTCAGTCACAACCACAGTATTCTGGTCATTTCTGGTTACTGGGAGTGGCATGTCAGTCACAACCACTATATTCTGGTTACTGGGAGTGGCATGTCAGTCACAACCACTATATTCTGGTCACATGTGGTTACTGGGAGTGGCATGTCAGTCACAACCACTATATTCAGGTCACATCTGGTTACTGGGAGTGACGTGTCAGTCACAACCAATAAGTTCTGGTCTCATCCGATTACTGGGAGTGGCATGTCAGTCACAACCACTATATTCTGGTCACATGTGGTTACTGGGAGTGGCATGTCAGTCACAACCACTATATTCAGGTCACATCTGGTTACTGGGAGTGACGTGTCAGTCACAACCAATAAGTTCTGGTCTCATCCGATTACTGGGAGTGGCATGTCAGTCACAACCACTATACTCTGGTCACATGTGGTTACTGGGAGTGACGTGCCAGTCACAACCAATAAGTTTCTGGTCTCATCCGATCCTAGTGGCATTTCAGTCACAACCACTATATTCTGGGAGTGGCATGTCAGTCGCAACAACCTCCACACTCTTGTCACATCTGGTTACTGGGAGTAGCATGTCAGTCACAACCACTATATTCTGGTTACTGGGAGTGGCATGTCAATCACTACCACTGTATTCTGTCCTCATCTGGTAACTGGGAGTGGCATGTCAGTCACAACCACTATATTCTGGTTACTGTGAGTGGCATGTCAGTCACAACCACTATATTCTGGTTACTGGGAGTGGCATGTCAATCACTACCACTGTATTCTGTCCTAATCTGGTTACTGGGAGTGGCATGTCAGTCACAACCACTATATTCTGGTCACATCTTGTTACTGGGAGCGGCATGTCAGTCACTACCACTATATTCTGGTTACTGGGAGTGGCATGTCAGTCACATCCTCCATATTATTGTCACATCTGGTTACTGGGAGTGGCATGTCAGTCACAACCATTATATTCTTGTCACATCTGGTTACTGGGTCTCAACCACTATATTATGTCCTCATCTGGTTACTGGGAGCGGCATGTCAGTCACTACCACTATATTCTGTCCTCATCTGGTTACTGGGAGTGGCATGTCAGTCACAACCTCCATATTCTTGTCACATCTGGTTACTGGTAGTGGCGTATCAGTCACAACCACTATATTTTGGTCACACCTGGTTTCTGGGAGTGGCATGTTAGCAAACAAATATATTCTGGTCACATCTGGTTATTTGGAGTGTCATGTCGGTCACTACCACTATATACTGGTCACACCTGGTTAATGGGAGTGTCATGTCAGTCACAACCACCACATTCGGTTCTAATCTGGTCATAGGGAGTGGCATGTCTGTCGCAACCACTATATTCTTGTCACATCTGGTTACTGGGAGTGGCATGTTAGTCACAACCTCCATAGTCTTGTCACATCTGGTTACTGGAGTGACATGTCAGTCACAACCAATCAATTCTGGTCTCATCCGATTACTGTGAGAGGTATGTCAGTCACAACCTCCATATGCTGGCCACATCTGGTTAGTGGGAGTGGCATGTCAGTCGCAACCACTATATGCTGGTTACTGGGAGTGGCATGTGAGTCAGAACCACTATATTCTGGTTACTGGGAGTGGCATGTCAGTCACAACCCTATATTCTGGTCGCATCGGTGTATATATAAATGCACACCTGTCTTGCGTAATGTCACGTGACATTATTTTCATAATTTTGTTTTCAATTACATGTACATAAGGGGAAAAATTGCATACTTCTTGATTGTCAAGTGGGTTTTTAATTGGCATATTTTACACAGTGCTATAAGTGTGCTGCCCGACGATGCGCACATCCCATCTGCCATTGACGATGGTTCCATCTGCAGGCTCACTTGAAGAGCCACAATGGCCAATCTTTACTTGCATCTTTCAACGTAAATTCTTCTTTGTACATTTTCTGAAATGTTAAAAAATAAATTGACTGGTCAAAATGTATCATTAATTCTATGGTACAGGCTATTCTGACACTAGCGGCAGAATAAGAATGTAATCTTATTATGCCGCTAGCGGCAGAATAGCCTGTTTAGCTATTCTGCCGACAAAATTACATCACAAAATTTTTACTTATCCATCATGTCATAGCACGCGACGTCGGTAAAATGGCGTCGTCTGTGTAACAGTGCTTTTGAATCTCCCCTTTCAGTTTTTTTATGTATATTTGAAACGGGACAGTTAAACAATACAAATCGTCAAGCGCCATGTGTCCAAACGGATGAAAGAAGAGTTGGCATATTACAGTATCAGGCATATTTTTGTTTGCGGCAGATTAGCCTGCTAGCGGCAGAATAAGGGGATTATTTTATTGTGCCGCTAGCAGCACAATAGCCATATCGTGCAATTAGGCTATTCTGCCGCTAGCGGCAGAATAAAAATCTGACCTTATTATGCCGCTAGCGGCAGAATAGCCTCAGGCTAATGCTATACCTTTTTTTCAATTTAAGTGTTTCAAATTGGAAAATTTGATTCCTTATCGACTAATCCTCATTAGACCGATGCTTCCATATATTATTATATCAATACAATACGGATAAGAAGCCAAAGAGATTAAGAGAAATTGAAAATGATATGTTTTACTACCGCTACATTTCATCTACAACTAATGATTAAGATTAACAAAGTTACCTTGGCACATCAAAATCAGTCAAATATTTCTTGAAATGATGACAACTTCTAACAATGATCGAGTAGCCAAACAATACATTCAGAGAGGCTTCCCGGGTTGCTCAGTCAGTCGCGTTCATAGTGCAATAGCATATCATAAATCGCCAAGCAATACGAAACCAGTTAATTTCCGGCGCGATAGTAAGCAAATAATATAAGTGCTAGATGGATGAAATAATCTGACAGATTGATAATTTAATGATAAACAGGCCAACCATTTAACAAAATATGGTATTGCATCTCAATTATGGGCCAGTTCCATCTGTATTATCTGAAATGAATAGTAACTTCAATATTAACTCTTTCTTGTTTCCTACTGGCTGCAGGCCATTCCCATGTAATATTAACTGATCAATAAATATATTGCAAGCTTACAGTAATCTATCTTTATCAAGACGGTACTAGTATTGCGACTTAACAGGCCATTTCATTTCATACATTAGAAACCAGGAAAGTATTTTTATCTAAATTGACACTTACAAACTTCATTGAGTATAGATTTTGTTTCTAATTTTGTAATTACATGTACATAAGGGGGGAATACATATTTCTTGATTGCCAAGTGGGTTTTTACTTGGCACATTCCACACAGTGCTATAAGTGTGGTGCCCGATCATGCGCAGATCTCAGCTGCCTATTGACGCTGGTTCCATCTGCAGGCTCACTTGAAAAGTGCAGCAATGGCCCATATTTACTTGCGCCTTTCTACATAACTTCTTCTTTGGACATTCTGAAATGTTAAAAAATAAACAAACTATGGTCAGAATTGATGATTCTAACTTATAAGGGGTAACCTCTTTTAGTTAGCTATATCTGCATCATTAATTCTATACCTTTTTTTGTCCCCCGAAATTTTCGGAGGACTATTGTAATCAGCCCCGTCCGTAGTTATAACTCCAGTAATGATCATCCGATTTGATTGACACTTGGTATGTAGGTGTATCAACCAAGAACACAGGTGCTCTGCAATTCTGGCTTTGATCCGATGTTCTTTTATGGAGTTATTTCCCTTTTTTAACTGTTTAGAAATTTCTCACTTTTTCCGTTTCAGGATGATATCTAAAGTTTGGATCCTTTAATTGCAAATACCGTTTTTATGTGGATCAGTCATATCAAGATACAGGTTGAGTTTGATCCGATGATTTTTCCTAGAGTTATCTCCTCCTACAGTTTTGATCGTAGATATTTGAAACTTCAGAGTATTGTTACCCACATATTGGCGATGTGCAACATATATATAGATGACGGAAAAATTATTTCTTTACGAAATTATTAACCCTTTCGACTTGGAACATTTCAACATTTTTTTTAATTCTTTAACAAAGCGGCGTCGACTTGCCACGCTTTCGGGGGACACTGTGGTCGGCTGACCTTTTATTTCAATTTAAGTGTTTTAAGAAAATAACTTAAAGCTCAAACTCAAAGAGGATTCTGTTCTGCAATATTTTGTTACATTAAAATTTCAGTTTTTAACCATATTTTGACAGGAAAAGTGTATTCTTTATTGACTAATGTTCATTATATGGATGCTTCCATACATATATTATTACATAACTAAAACACGGATAAGAGGCCAAAAAAAGAGTAGAGAAATTATATGCAAATGGAATCACAAATTATTTGCGAAACCTTATAGAGTTTCTGTTTCCGCCGTATGTCAATTTGCTTCATTGCTCTGACCATTGGACCATTGATGTGATAACGTATGCAGTTTGGCCGCGAACAATACCGATGCACTGTCACTTCCTTTGCCATTGCTAAGCTAGCTACATGTGCTAGCCCATCAAAATTTCTGGTATAACATGTATGTCGAATATTTTGGGCAAATTGTATGCAAGCTGTTGTGAAATTCCAATAGGAATTTGGATTTTTTCATTTATCATGCTGCCCACATATACACGCGACAACATTGTCAAGAATAACGTTTGCCCTGTCCATAAATCAATGCCTTGTTGATAAGTATTTCAATTCAGTAGAGACGATAACGTATATTATCAGCCGATTTATTTATATTTATCTTTTTGCGTTGATTCAAGTTCAGTTTTTATAGCCTTGAAAATACATCTGACTTGTGTACCGCACATGTTTCTTTCTCCACATTATGTTTAATGCTATTTTTTGGTTGCATCCATCAGTTGTGAATTATCCTATTTTTAGAATAACATCCTCTTAAATTACCCCAATATTTTTGTTTGTCAGCATTTTTTCGTAGCAGCCGGCTCACAGTAGAGATGCGAGAATTCAATACAGTCTTTTATGTGACACGGGTGGGAAACATGCGACTGTGCATTTTGCTGCCGCGAGGATGAGGTGCACAGACTATAGAAACTATGCAAGTCTGTGCACACCCACCTTGTGTTTTTCCCCAAAACTGAAGGCGGAGTGTCGGATAAATATATCTGGATCTGCGTGGTCACAATAAATATCCTTTTGCCTCATTGATCCTGTTCGCCACAAACAAGCAAGTTCAAATACTCCCTTTTATGAGGTGTAATGGGGACGTTAAATACGTGAGCACTCATATTTGAAGAAGAAAACAAATTGTTCTTGATATTATAACAATCTGGAATGATAAAAATGTCGAATATGTATACTAAACAATATTTTCAGCAGTATACATCTATATCCTGTTTAATCCTTTTGTAACAGAGAACTGTAAGTACAGCACCGATTTCAATTTGAAATAATTGATAAGTTTCTCTCGCACCCAAGACATATTTAGGACGCACTGCATTATTGACGACTTTGGGATCCCAAAGCCAAACTATCATCCCTAATTCAATAAGTATATATCTATTTATTATCTTCCTACTTTCACCGTAAGAGTAAAATGAAACCTTGAACTATAGTATGGTTTAAAATCTGCCACGAATCTACGTTAATTTTATGTTCAGGCTACTCATGGTGACTCCTTGGCACTGGCTTGTGGATGATGTTTTTGTATTGAGTTCTGAAATAACCAGGAAGTACATTTCAAGTCCATTTTGGCATGCCGATATCCTATCTGATCTTACACAAAAGTCCGGCATGAAGTGCATATGAACTCACAACAAATAATAACAATTTCTGTTGTACCTTTTCAAAATATACTCGCGGAAATATGTTCATAATCGACCTATGATATTCAAATAGGTTCATATTGGATTATTTTATTCTAAAATAAGCCCATACTGGACTTATATATATATATATATATACCCGTTATTCCGTTGTATGGCGCGGGTCACATGTAGTAAAACACCCATAATGAACTTATAATTAGTCGATAATGGTTCTTAAATGACTCAAAATGAGGCGATTATGAACCTAAAACAAACCATATTATAAGTCCATAACGAGATCGTTTTCACGAGAACGGGCTGACCTTTTACAGTGAACAGGGGAGCCTTTATTCAGCTTCGGCGGGGCTTGCGGTCCCTGTGCGCTTCGTGCACATTTTGACATTAGACAAAGGCGGCCGCTTTGTGCGCTTCGCGCAATTTTGATGATTTGAATAAAATGTTTTAAATTGAGCTCCTTGCTCAAATAAAAAAACATTTTTATTTGTATTTTTTTAAATCAAATTTTTTTTTGTGTGAAAAACTAACTCCGTTATAACCTCTGCCCGGGTACCCCGAGTCACCACACCAAATTTGGTTGAAATCGGGCTAGGGGTTGGGAGGAAAATCCAGACAGATCCTACTCTTTTCTGGTGAATAAATTAAATTTAAAAAACACTTGCCAAAGTCACAGCCATTTTTCAGCAGTTTTCAACTTTGCGCCGGAAGTCAGATACACGCTCTTTATTGCTACCATATCAGGAATATACTACCGCGGAACGCTCTTTTCTGTTGCATGTCGTGCAAAAGGCTGTTTAGCGTAGGCCCTATTCACAGTTGTATTTTTCGTTACGTAATGTTCGTAGAAAGGTCATTCCAATATTTATCGACCTATTTCGATACTGAGAAAATCAAAAGCGAATAATATTATGTGTATTTGGGAGCGCAAACCACCATGTGGCTTCAATGAACCTCAAGCCAAAAGTCGCTTATGATGAACGACATATACCCATGCTATATCGTGAATACGCTGTGCTATGACGAATACGCTTTAAAAGTGCAATTGAATTACTCTTAATTCATCATCACAGGTGTGTGAATTACGATTAAAGATGCGTTGGCGGCGGGTATGCTTTTAAAATATTCACCTCCGTCAAAAACCTCCATAAACAGAAATAATAGTAAAATATAGACAGATTTTGTTCTTATACCAATCATAAATATGGTATAAACACTATGTTAATGTAAAATGTTTTTCCTTTGTTATGTAAACAAAAGCAAAACAAACGTTACAGGACCTGGCTTTTGTTTAGATCCGGATATGGTAAATACATATTATCACAACAGTGTGTTGATCCGTGTTGTAGTATCACGCCGAGTTGAAGTGCGCAGATTGCTGTATCAAACGAGCTGCCGCAATAATACCATTGAGTATTTGGATATTAGTAAAAATAAATTTGTGTTCATTTTGTAGATACAAATGTCAAGACTCTGCTGTGTGGTTTTCACAGAGCACAAGCATGGGAAGGTTGACTCTCTAGAAAAGAAAATGGGGTCACAGAGATAGAAGAGGCAACAATGATGAGAAGAATCAATAGTCAATAACCATTCCAGATTCTGAAGAGAATATGAAAGCTTTAATGGACAGTGATATATGGAAGAATCCAGCATATGAGAATTACTTCAGCAAAACCTGGATTCCGATTAAAGAGGCATTGATATGATAAAAATTGCCCAATTGTGTTATATATACGCAAATGCTCTGGCTTACAAGATCAATGTAAATTTTGTTAGGCCAATGCATTTCCATATACATGCGAGGTGCCATATGGGCAACTTCCATATACAAGAGAATGCTTTGGCACAGGGTTTTCGTAAAATTTCAGGAATCTCAGTCATCAAAGGGTTAATGGAGGAATGATCCCAAAAAATTTGTTCCATCTACATGTCAATGTTAACATCCATGACAAATTTCATAATGATCCGACCAGTAGCCCATGCTAATGGAAATTGTTGACACGTCTCCACCCACGACAGATATCAAGCCATGGCAACAGCTCAACCTTACAATTAATGTTGAGCTAAAAAATTATCTGGGCATTAGTATCAAGAGATTCTTTTGAAGAATGTTCCAATTTATCATTTAGACAACACAAATGTTATTTCTAATGAAACTTAGCCTGCGTCTTCTCAAATGAGAACCAACCATCAATATTTACACTCACATATGCATTTGCGTTGTGGAACATGAATGGAGGACGTTGGTTGGTCGAAATTACGTCACATGACATCTCGCGCTGACCCCAACTTGCATCCATTTTTGTGTAGATGCAACTTGCATCAAGTCATGAGAATAACGTTGGAAATGGGCTATTAAAGCTCTTCTAAACTGCCATTTGACTCGGTTGAGTGTAAATATAGGTGATGGATGTTGATTTTGTTGCGTTCCGTAGAGTATGGATGCAAGTTGGTCTGACATTTTAATGTGGAATGCGTAAGTGGAATGCTTTCGCGTTCCACACAAAATGTCAGACCAACTTGCATCCATACTCTATGGAACGCAAGCAAATCAACATCCATTTCTTAAAGAAATTATGTTGTCAGTTGAATACTGCTCAGGTTACTATGCGGAAAACCAGAAGAAAGGGGGCATAACTCCATCAACGTTTAAATGTTCCAGAAACAATTCCACCTCTTTCCTTTTTTTTCAGAAATGGATTTCTGCATATAGGCAAGACCGTCTCATAAACGAATAACGGGATAGAAAGGCAGAACAAGCTGTTCAAGCACACGCGTCTGCAAAGGAACAAGAAAATGTTGCATGAAATGCTCCAATATCTAGTGGTTGACTTCCTACAAGAAAGCTACAGGAAGTGAGTATGTAGACTATTACCAAAGACCCTTGATCGCAAGTCATTAGGTCAATAAGCAAGACAGTGGTGAATTATTATACTTTATGTGACTTCATTGACGTTACGTCGCTTATAGATCTACAGACTGAATTTTCAATCGTTGATCTTTCTCCGCATTCAATGGTACTTTTAAAGGTACTCAATCCGATCAGAGGGTCCTATATTACTATTTCTTTGGCTTTGGGGGTAAAAAGAAATTGATTCAAGTCGAGGAACCCACCCATCAAAGCTCAGAGTGATTAGATATCGATTTTTGAAATCTATTAATTTTTGGAGATGTAGCCCACAAATTGGCAGAACCATGTGATCAAAACGGACAAATTGCGGTTGTACGATAGATCAGTCTAAAATCAAGCGGATATTATTGTTAATAGTAATATAGGACCCTCTGATCGGATTGAGTACCTTCAATCATATTTGGCAAACAAAATTTATGCAGAAGTGTTATAAATGTTGTAATAAATTAGTTCAGATAATAACGTTAAATAATTCACTCGAGGCGAGAGATGTTTAGGTAAGAAAGTCGTAGGCACTCGTTTCTTACAGACGTCTCTATCTTCTCGTGAATTATTTAAGACAATTCTCAGAACCAATTTATTACTCTATATAATGCCATTCATTCTGTTTTTGTTTTTAATTTAACAAGTTTCAAAGAATTATTTTTTTGTTAAATTGAGCAAGGAGTTCAAACTTAAATAAAACAAAATATAGATATATATATATATATGACCCAGTGACCCCGTTTGAACAAATATGAACCCCTGTCACCCAATGGTCCTTGAGATGTTTTAAGAATTACTACGGATGGAACCAGACTATAAAGACAGACTAAGAAAAAGAAGAGCATAACAAGTGCATGGCAAAATACACCCTTGAGCAATTTCAAATTCACAAATGTTCACAATTAAAGCACTGCAATAACTTTTAAATGCCTTAATATTTTCCCTTAACAGGTTCAGGACGTTGAACATCTCTCAATCAACATAATATCGGGCCTTTGACGAGGAAATTCGTGAACCTACTCATTTAAGAAACCGTCCTCATTACCTTATCCAGCACTGCATTGATGCAAAGTGTAGTGCACAAGACATCAAAAAGTAAGTTATTTGTGTACAGACAGGGTTTTCGCAAGGCTATGGGGATGGGGGGGGGACGGACACAGGATTGGTGCTAAAAAAAATAGACGACACCTCAATCTATATAAAAATGTCAATGACAACTCAAATTGGAGGGGATGTCATATAAGTCAATGGAGGGAAAACAGACAAGCATATTGCTATATACCTACAAAAAACTTGTTATTTGGGTATAGATATAGGGAGTGGGTGTATTATAAAATACATACAACAATTGACGCTATTGCCATATTGACACTTCCAATTATTTTCACAGCTCAGAATCAAGACAGTCGATCCAGGTCACTTCAGTGTCGAGTCATCGCGGGAGAAGAGATTATACCAGGTGATATTGCCAGCTAACAACAACGACAGTCTTCCAAACTGTCAGTGCTATACCTGACACACAACTGGCTATCCGTGTAGGCACATGTTTGCCATTATGAACACCTTTGATGTGTCATATGAATGCCTTGGAGCACGGTATTGGGAAAGCCCGTATCTCATCTGCACAACTTGTTGGTAAGTACTATTTGGTACATAATATTTATTGGTTTTAGCTATTAACAGTGAAAAGTTTGATCAAACCCTCCATGATACTTTAATGTACAACAATTAATAGACCAGTTTCCCATTATTACCTCCCCCTGACAGAACCATAGCGATGACACTAATTGCATTTCCAAGGGTCTGCAATAGTGTACAGATAAACAAACCACACTGAGTATGATTTGGATGATTGATGGAAGTTAAAATGCTGTGATTTGAATGATAATCTACATAGTCAAGGTGAACTAATTAGTGGGAATAACTCTATACTAGTCGCCATAATACCATGCTATATTTAAAGGAAATTCTACTGCACAAAGACAATGTATTTATCGCCAAATATGTCGACCCACTAATCAGAAATGAACATTCATATTTTGGTTGCAAATATAGCTTTGTGGAGAAAGTGACCAGACGGCAGAGTGATTGCGACCTATGAAAAAAAAACTGAATCTGTATAAAATGACTGCATCAAATTGATGTTCATTTAATGGGGACACTAGCAGAGATATTAGAAAGCTTAATGCAAATGCTGCACAGATGTAAACAAAACGACTCTCTGATCTGGAGAATCTCATTAAATTAGTTGCCTCGGTATCAGCTCTGAACGGGATTTTTGCAGGCTGCCGGTAACAATATGTATTGAATTTTTAAATAAAAGATTTTTATTTTGCCAAATAACCCAAAAATTACTCTTTCCCCATTTACCTGTCAATATCCATGACAAATTTCATCACCAGCCAAATGGTATGAAATAAAGATGAGAATTTCAGTGTTTTGTCATCACATAACAGGACTCCACATTAAATCTGAAAAACTATGCTTTCCTTAATTGCTTAAAGCACTAAATTTTCTAACAGAATCAATTGGCATTAATTCTAGAGTCGGCTAGTATTCCTGAAGAGAATGAGAGCAGTTTCGATATGGAGCCTTCCGAGCCCATTTGTTCAGAACTTCCCTGCCAACAGAGAACACATAAGCGGGCATCAACAGAATACAGGGAGTTGTTAAATCGTGGACCAGCTGGAAGAATTAAAACAAGAATTGGAAGCCATGGTGCACAAAGTCGATAGTGGTTTAGTCCGGCATGACAACCTTGTCATCCATGATGAAAGTAAAGTGAGTTTTATATAATACACTGTATTGAGAGTTTTTAGTAATGTATTATGTTAAGAATTAGGGAACATGGTATTAATGGGACATCTATAAAGTTGAATTATGAAGCTCCATTAATGTCAGATGAAAATAACTCCCCCCCCCCCGTTTAGTTTATGGATTTGAATAAATACTCCCCAGTGCATGACGCTACATTCATGCAAACAATATAAAAATCATTCTACATGTGTAATCCAATGATTAAAGTAATGTGAATCACACTGGTAGGGCGCTGTTAGTAGAATGCTACATTCCACAGGTTGGCATAGCAACCGAGTACTAACTCATCAATTTCACACATATCATCAAGTCCATAATATGTCTTTAAAACATTATCTTACAGACTGAAGTGTCCAGTGTCAAATACAGGCCACTAAAGAAAGCTATGAGAAGAAATCATGAGAACTCAGTTCAGGTTTATAACTGCATTTTATAAATGCCGTACGCATAGTTAACATATTGGCACTTTACATGCAGTTTTACTGAACCATTCGACAGTGAAGATTTGTGCTCATATCAGCGCAAATGGGTATATTTACTCACACATGAATTTGTATTGTGGAACATGAATGCAGGACGTTGGTTGGTCGAAATTACATCACATGACAGTCTAAGGCTACATCCACACAGTGGCAAATTAATATGGCAAGTTTTATGTCAATAGTGGAATATTGTATTATGATATCAATGATGAACTACCTGTATAAGATGCATGTACACACTTAATTCACTTAGCAGAAACATAGGTAAATTAATTTTTAGGCCTAAACTTAATTGACCAACGGTGCTAATCATAGAATTGTTTCAACAATTTTCCAGGTGGATGTAAATTTGGATGTATTTGTAAAAATAAACTTGAGCAAGATTATTCTCCATTTCAAAGTGAGTATTGTTATTAATACCATCTCCATTTCAATTCAATTTACCACAAGACAAAATGTCACCCATGAGCAACTGTTTAAAAAAATACAAGATTGAAGATACTAATGAGTACAACCATACACCTGACAATCCACAACGCAGCTGCATTACCAGATCTTGAATACTTGATGCATTTTTAAATCTGTAGTCTGGTACTTATTCCTTGTTTAAAGTTGTTAAACATCTACTTTTTCATGCATAATTTCCACCGCAAAGCCAGATCCTTTCTCATCATTTCATGTTTACTTTGATCTGTCCGGCAACCAATTCCCCATGTGAATTCAGTGAACCTAAACGAGTAGAAATATATACATATATATATAAATATCGATTTGAAAATTATAATCACCCCAGTTTATACATGTACAAGTTTTTTCTTAAAAATTTAACTTTATTGTGGTTACATGCAATTCTCTTTTCTTTTTGCAGTGAATAAGGCATTAAAAATGCAGAGGCGAGTGCAGCAACCCGCTTTAACCCGGGATAATGTATACACCAAAGTAGCAGAAGGTCAGTACTTTCGTATTTCTACATTAAACAGAACACTTAATGAAAATATTCCATTGTTAGCTAGCAGAAAGAATATTTTTATTGTTCACCCAGTATCCATACACAAAAATCAATAAAAAAAAGTTATTCATGCATATCTGTGAGGAATTTTTACTCCGAACCCAGTTTTCAACAATCTGATACGGGGCGGGCTAATACACACCAATACTTGGGGTTTTCTTTCTAGTTTTTAATGGGATTTATAATGGTATATCTGACAGTTATGCCCGACAGCAAATATATACCCACCGCCTGCAATATGCTCTTATTTTGCTCAAGTTACACATGAAATGAGGAAATGAATGGTATATCCAATATTCTTAATATAAATGAATCTTCTGATGGATTTTGAATCGAATCACATGGACGATTACGAATCGAATAGCTTCATCGGACCCTACTTCAAACCTTGGACCAATTGTTTAACCATTATACAATTTCATTTTCATAGAGGTAGAATTGTCTCTTGAATAAACAAATAATTTCCCAGAAAGATTCAAGAAATTCATCGAAGCACAGAGACAACAGTTAAAAAAATACACAATCAGCAAGAATCCTAAGAATTGTTACATGCGATCCAGAAATAAGCAGAGGAAAGCTAATTCGTTAGCTCTCTGGATGAAGAGATATAAATGAGGAATAAATAATATTGTGTACCTTTACTTAATATCTGCAACATTCACCCTCCCAGTCAACTTGACCACTTCATGTCTCATGACCTGTAAACACAATACATATTTAAATAAAATATACTCTTAAAACTATAAAAGCAGTGGTGCAAATAATATTAGTGGAGAATGAAACACCATCATTGACAGAGGGTCTGAAAGGTTTATCATACCATACTTGGTAGCCATGTCGTGCTGGGCGCAGACAAGATCTACATGTAGTGACTAGTAGATGATTAAATAAAACATATTTATAGTATTCATTCTCATTGCATTTGATAGAAGCTTCATAACATGAGATATTAAATTTATTAGATATCTTCAGATACTGAAAGAAACTACCTACTAGTAGCAGCTATAAACCTTACACTATTAATAGTTAACATTCATTTTCAGGTGGAAATGTTTACAGTAACTTCCGAGATGAAGACCTAGATGCCGAAGACTACATATGTATTGAGTTTATAAAAATTTACAGACTGTATAAAGACACACAAGTCACTTGGGGTAATGTACAAACAAGTTGTACAACCATCATTACTAAAGAACATAGATAAATATGTAGAACTTGTTCTTTTTTTTTAGGATTGCTATAATTTGATAAACTCTTCATTTCAACCATTTTACAAACCGTTTTGATTATTCAGTTACCCACTGAGTGCCATATAAATTTATAAATTTTGACTATGTGTGTGATCAAACTTTCGACAGTATCGTTTGTATGGATCATGATGCATCGAATCGAAAACTATTTGATTTTTTAATTTTTTTGGTCTAGTCACCTATTTATTCAAATTATTAACTCACTCATGTATCTGCAGTAGAACGTCCACATTGACGTTTCAATCAATTCTCCATTTATGAAGGCTATTAAAATACTGCAAATCTGAAACGAAAGAATTGGAACACCATTACAATCATCTTAATCAAGGTAGAATATGCCAATAAGACCTGATGAAATAGAAATTACACATTTGATGACACAATGGTATCTCATTTTATTTAAATGAATGTATATTTTATATATATATATATATATTCCATGTGAGGCACGATATCAACTTGGTGGAATCGTGGTTCAAGATTGCAATATTATTACATGTACATTGCTAATGTTAATCAGGCAAGGTAAACTGCCAAATGTTGAGACAAAATTAATCTTCCTAGCATTAATTAATTCAGTCCTAAAATTTCTAGAATTTTCAGCTGGAACATGTTACAATTTTGTTTGATTTGTTCGGTTTACAGTAGACCATGCCAGATACCATTGTATCAATATAATAAATTATAAATTTTAATCATTAAAATTATTTGGCAGTTTACCCCAACCTGTTGTGATTGCTTTTTGAATAAATACATTCAATGCAGGCATGTTTCCTCATCAATCTATACTATAGGAATCGAGTTGAAACCAATTGCAACCCGGCACTCTGCCACCAAGAACCCCTCCCATGTTACCCCTAGGCTAAACAAGACTTATTTTGTTTAGGGCTATAGCCCTTGAAATTATGAAAATTAATATACATACAGGTCCCTTTATTTGGCACACAAGATTAAACTTTAAAATACTCTCGGGCTCCAAATAAAAGTACAGACCCAACAGTGGGGGTGGGTTCCATTGAAAGTTAATTGCAGATCCAAATAATAGTGCAGGGTGAACTCGGAACAAAACAAAAAATTCACTGGTTAAACCAATTATTTTGATAGTACTAGTAGCCTGCATGTCAAGTATAGGAATCAACATACATGTAGTATGTGTCATGTGATGTTTTATTCAATAATTAAATGTTCACATATATGTCATATACTTGAATATGTACATGCATAAAGCTCTCAGCTCATTTTGGTATCAGCATCATATAGAAATCTTGAGTTTGTGCTGATTTCAATTTGTATAGCCTCAAAATTAACAAACGTGCAGGGGGAAATTTCCCATGGAAATGAACGTGCATGCATGTTTATTTGAAGCCCAAGAGTACTTCAATATTGAATCAATGATTAATCAGCATATACTCTTATGTGCCAAATAAACATACAATGTAAGTTTATTAGTTTCATGAACAAAAATCCATTTTAACAAACTTTAGCCTAAAATTTACTCGACGGTGGTGGGTGGGGCATGGGTCGTCCATAATTGCCAGCAATAGCTCCCACCGCATGGGAAGGAATGTAGCCAGGAGGACTGTATTAAGTATTTCCAAAAATTTCAACTGTTCAACTTTAAGGACCAATTTTGCATGGGAATTTCCATGCAAATCACCGAATAAAAATTTAGTTGGAACAATTTATGGTGGTACATGTAACTTTGTGTGGTATTGAAAACAATACACATTTACCTGGCGGTTTAGCTTGGAATCTATTCCATTAGATAGTGGAGGATTTTTTTTCATAACTAGATCAAGTGTTGTAATTCCAGAAAATTCTCAAAAATAAATTTATAGCAAAATTTGCTGGTACCAAGCCCAGCTGCCAGTTAAATGTCATGTCTGTTTAATAATATGGCTACTTTACTTCCCAGACAGCTGCTCAGTGCATGGAAATCCCAATTCAAAATACCATCACTTGGTCAAGGATGGTCACAAATAAATTTATAGCCAAACAAATAGCCAATTACCTAGCCCAGACACCAGTTAAATGTTATGCTTGATGTGGCTGCCTTTGTTACCAGACATCTGCTTAATTTAAGGACTTTGCTAGTCCAAGTCTTCTCGTACTAAAACCAGCTAAGATATTGGGATGGCTAGATGCTGGTATTTAGTCCGAGATCGCGCCCATAGCATTCTTATGACACGAGTTACGCCCAGGGTTTGTGTCGGGAATTTGTGGTGTATTTTACTCGATTTACCTAACAAATCAATACATGATGCTATATACATCAGAAAGAGTGACATCTTATCAAGACTTATGGTCATAATGGTGTATAATAATCTAACTTTCATGTATAATACACATAGAATATCCCGGTTGATTGTCACCAACATCGCTGTGTTCATATGTTTGTTTACATTTTAACTGAAAGCCGAAGTGTTCCGAAGAACGTTGGCATAGTCCGGAGTTTGTTTTGACCGAGACGAATTTCGATACAAACAAAATGGTAGCCCCCATATTATTTTAATGCTCGTTGTGTTTACACTGTTTTAAACTGTTAGATGGTTGTAATTCCCGTAAATTATTTAATGTATTACATTTATATCTTCAATATTTACTTAATCTATGTATTTATTTATTTATTGACACGTATAATTACGATTACAATGGAGAATTCATCGTCATGTGCGTGGTTAGTCAAAAATCTACGGAATATTTTCAACGGAAAATGCCGAACACAGTTCGCGAGGTTAAAGACACGGTTGGCCTTGGCGGTGGGTATCCTGTGAAAATATATCCAGCCGTCAAAAACCGCCACAAACAGAAAGAACATCAAAATGTAGATAGACTTTGTCCGTATACAAATAAGATATATCGCATAAACAGTATGTTATGGTCATATGTTTGACCATTGTTATGTAAACAAAAGCATAAAAAGTAACTTTTCTGGTGTTTGTTTATATTATGATGGTAAACATAAAGAGCGTTCTTTGTTGGTGAATACCTGATATGGAACTAATAAAGAGCGTTTATGCCATTT
This sequence comes from Siphonodentalium dalli, assembly GCA_032622095.1. NCBI lineage: Eukaryota > Metazoa > Mollusca > Scaphopoda > Gadilida > Siphonodentaliidae > Siphonodentalium > Siphonodentalium dalli. The sequence continues at coordinate 178,478,503 of CP136065.1, read as the reverse complement.
GTGTGTGATTAGCCAGTAGCATTGTGCTGTCTTCTGTAACACAATCAGGCTCTTTCTGAGGTAACATATAGTAGGTATTTATGATAACATGCTGTTTACGCGATGGTCATGGTATATATGAACGGAACTGTATGCTTTTTAATGTTTTTCTGTTTACGGTGATTGGAACAAATATGAATATTTTCGACAACTAAGGCCGCACGTGCCTTTAACTGAGTTCGCATACTTTTAAAAATATGTAAACACTGCAGTAAATGTCTCTTTTCACATTCAATTACCGCTCTCAATTCACAACTGATGTGGGTTTCAGATCAAATAGCATGTCTTCTGCAGAACAAAATTGTTTATTGTCGCAATTGTGATATCTAGCCCTCCCAATATCTTAGCTGGTTTTAGTACGAGAAGACTTGGATTAGGACTTTGCTAACCCAATTTTCTCCAAAAGGTTTATGTTCACTTTTATTAGTAATCAGAGTAACCAAGCCCATCGATGCACATTTTAATGGTACGTTGGCCTTGGCGGTGGGTATCCTGTAAAAATATTTCCACCCGTCAAAAACCGCCACAAACAGAAAGAACATCAAAATGTAGACGGACTTTGTCCGTATACAAATAAGAAATATCGTATAAACAGTATGTTATTGTCATTTGTTTGACCATTGTTATGTAAACAAAACCATAAAAAGTAACTTTTCTGGTGTTTGTTTATATTATGATGATAAACATAAAGAGCGTTATTTGTTTGTGAATTCCTGATATGGAACAAATAAAGAGCGTTTATGTCATTTTTGTGTGATTAGCCAGTAGCATTGTGCTGTCTTCTGTAACACAATCCTCTTGCTTAGGTAAAATATAGTAGGTCTTTGTGATAACATGCTGTTTACGCGATAGTCATGATATATATGAACGAAAATATGCATTTTAATGTTTTTCTGTTTACGGTGATTGGAACAAATATGAATATTTTCGACAACTAAGGCCTCACGTGCCTTTAAACCAAACTGTAGATCCTTCGTGTGGGTATCTGAGAGCCAAATAAAAGGAGAGTCTGGCTGTGTTATCGCAACTGGTCGCCTGAAAAATAGAGTGATTTTTTCACCCACTATCCGACGCGCGAAGCGCGTCGAGTGGGTGTACTATAATCGTAGGACTCGTGCGTTTCTGCTGAATTGAACTAGTGCCTATGCGTTTCTGCTGAGCTGCACTGACGTTTGATCGCAAAATAAAATTATAATCATTATCAAAGCACACTTTTGGATAACAACGCCATAAACAGTGACATATTATGATGTTGAGTTCGTATCATCAATAAAATTAGAGTTATAACTTATAAAACTAAGAATTACTGCTAAAGTATTTCTACCAATTGAGTAACTAGATTCAGGTTGAGCTAGAACTTGATAACTTTTTAATTTCAACCAATTGAAATGTCGTTGGAAATGGAAAGGGTTAACCGGCAACGCAAATGACGTCTTTAGAATTCCAATGCCGATAGCGGTCTCGCAGTGACAATCGAAGCGGAGGCGATGTGCATTTTAATTCTTTCATTACGACTGTTTTGGCGTCCTAATCTATTAAAATATTCTTCTATATCTTGGAAGGTGTTCTGGAAGGATTATTTCAATATGTGTATATCGGATTAACCTTCCAAAAAGATGAGTTTGACGCCTGTATTTCTTGGCATGAATATTAACGAGCGCTCGTCTACAAGTACTAGTACAGTCATCTGCCATGATCTGGTCATTGCCGAATTGGCGTGTTTTTGTGAAAATGTCAAATTCAATTTCTTCCATCTAAAACATATTTACGCGCTGGACTCGGTCATTTTAGGAACATATATGTATCCCACGCACATACACCAAGTCTCAGCCTAAAAGTTTGAAAAATGACAGTTTTATCGACATAAATCGATGTTAATGGTAAATTCCATGTTAAATTTTATCATTGACAAAAATTCATTTCTTCCATCTAAAACATAATTGCGTGCTGTACTCTGTCATTTTAGGAATATGTAGCTATCCCACCCACACACTCCAAGTCTCAGCTTAAAATTTTGAAAAATGACAGTTTTATCGACATAAATCAATTTTAATGGCAAATGGAGTGTTAAATCAATTTTAGGGCCCTGCGAATGTTTTCTGACCTGTTCTATATTGGTCACTAGAGTCCATATTTGACCGGTTACACCTGATAATTATGCGACAGTATAGTCGCGTTACTTTATATGTCAACATTGGTCATTATCACCTGACAAATTTATTTTGGTCTATCGTATCAACCCCTATTTTCTCCGGCGTAGCCTGCCTAAGTGTCAACATGGGTCATTATCGCTCCACTAATTTGTATCGTTTCATCGGTATGAATTCCATATCCAATTATCCACATATAACCAACCCAACCTCTAATCCCGGTCCAATTTATTTATTTCTTTCATCGGTATATTCACGTTACGTAATATTTTATCACGTGATATTTGTACTTATATGTCTATGGTATTACTATACTATTACTATAGTATACTGTATACGTATATCAATTGCTATTCCTTTCTATATAATCCTGGTGCCATCTATAGAGATAGATAATTTCAGACCCCCCCCCCCCCAATTTTATATCATTACTGCTTTAGTAGTCGCGATGCAACATCGCTCCACTAATTTATGTCAGTTCATCGGTACAAACCACTTTTTCTCCGAGTCCATATAACCAACCCAATATCTTATAGATGACTATTCTGGCACTATATAGAGATGACTAAGATTCTGACACCCCCCTATTTTATAGCCATGTTGCAACAGTAGAGTTCAGATGCATAATATGTCAACATTGGTCGTTATCGCTCTACAAATTTATATCGTTTCAACCCTTAGTTCCCCTTCCTCAGTTTATTTTTTCAGTTGTATTATAGTCTCGTTACGTACACATTTTATCTTTTCTAACTTTTGCTTCAACGCGTTGAGTTCCGCTGCAGACAATATAAAACTGACAACATTTTGAAATGTAAGCAGGCTTCAAACTCATCTTATCCAAGAAAAACTCTGGTTACATAAGAAATTTGTGTATAAGGTGTACGTGCATTTGTCGCGTTAAAAACAAAAGGTCCCAAGTCAAGGTCCAAATCCCCAACACACTGATGTGAGGTTTAACTCCATCTACATACAGTAATGTCCAAAGTAATTGATCACTTAACCGCAGCAAAATAATGGGTATTTTTTCATGATTTTAAATCCTGAAAAATTACCCATAATTCTGCTGTGGTTAAGTGGTCAATTACTTTGGGCATTACTGTAACCAATATAAGGATTTGAGGTCTAATAATAACTCAATCCTCATACAGTAATGTCCAAAGTAATTGACCACTTAACCACAGCATAATTATTGGTAATTTGTCAGGATTTTAAATGCTGAAAAAATACCCATAATTCTGCTGTGGTTAAGTGGTCAATTACTTTGGGCATTACTGTAACCAATATAAGGATTTGAGGTGTAATGATAACTCAATCCTCATACAGTAATGTCCAAAGTAATTGACCACTTAACCACAGCATAATTATTGGTAGTTTGTCAGGATTTTAAATGCTAAAAAAATACCCATAATTCTGCTGTGGTTAAGTGGTCAATTACTTTGGGCATTACTGTAACCAATATAAGGATGTGAGGTTTAATGAGAACTCCATCCACATAACTAATAAATATGTGTGAAAATTAAACCAAAAAAAAAAAATTCCATGATGGCGTCCAATATGGACTGCCTAATTCTGCTCCAAAACATGTATATTGAATATATGGTTGTTTATTGGGGGAAACCGATTATTTCAATGATATTTTCATTAACTGCATGGGATCCAAAACCCGACTTACGGGAGCTCGCTTCGTGCGCGACTGTATCTTAAGCATATGTGCATATTTAATGAGCCAACAATTGGAATCCAAATAGAGAAGATTGGCACGTCGCCCCTGCGCATAGACATCATTGATGATCTCTATGGCAAAATTGACATTTAATAGACAATTTCGATTAACCGCAATAACTTAAGGAATCTCTAATTATGATTAAGCCCAATGAGAATGCAATAAGACATTTCTTATTACCCTTAACCGCAATTACTTCCCATTGCACTTTAACACAATTAATATCTCTCCCCCCAACAGCTTATCAATATCACTCAGGACAGTGGGTGTTTTTCCTCAATTAATTGAATTTCTTGTTTCAATTATTTTGCAAAGTTCACAGAACCAGGTGTGGACTGTGGATCAGTGTCATGGCTTTAGTAAGTATCCGAAGAAAAAGATAATTTATGACCGGTACCACACAATACGATAGCCTCACTATGCTGTGTTAATCCACTATATTTTCTTCCGGGTAGTACATGCATATCACCAGGATGGTAATAATGCAGATGTGCACCTCTCCTGTTTTGTTTTGTTGTTTTTTTATTGCTTTGTTTTTGTTTTATTTTTGTTAGTTTTGTTCTTGGTTTTTTAAATTGCTTTGTTTTGTGTTCGTTTCTGTTTTTTTATTTTGGATTTGTGTCTTGTTTTCTTTTATTTTTCCCTTGTTACCACCCAGTTTTGTTGTATTTATTTTGGTATTCGTTTCTGTTTTTTTATTTTGTTTTCTTTTGTTGCAACTTTTACCTGTTTTATCTTGTTACCACCCAGTTTTGTTGTATTTGTTTTGTTCTTGTTTTTTTTTCAATTGCGTTGTTTTGTTTTGAGTGTTGTTTTTGTTTTGTTCTTGTTTTTTTATTGCTTTCTTTTATTTTTGTTTGGTTTTGTGTTTTGTTTTATTTTGTTCGAACTTTTTCATTTTTTACCTTGTGAGCACTCAACGATTACAATCAGAGGGGAGAAGACGTATAAAAACAAGTTATATGCTTGTTATCTGATCCCCTCTTCATTCATCCATGTATAACGGTATCTGTGATGGTATTAGAAGAATTGTCAATTGATACATATTGTTTACAATTTTAGTCAATAAAATAATCTACCATACATATAAATATACCAATTTATTTATTCAACTGTTGCATATTTTTATTCTTGTGTAGACAGCTAGAGAAAATAATTTGTGCAGAAAAATGTCACAGAATCCGACACATGTGCACATATGTGTACCTGGTGTGCATGCATAAACCTCTTATAAATAACCTCTCATATTAAATAAATTCACCTGAGGCTGAACCACAATGCAGTATTTTGACATGAAGTTTTCCCATGGTTTACAGCCCTCTCCAATTTACATAAAATAAGTATATACCTGTGTGTATACTCCAGGAGCATTCTAACTGGGCATCTCTCTGGCTGCTGAGGTGTCTCGTATACTCTTGGTGAGAAAGCACGATGTTGTGACGGGTGTTTCCTGGTTTTTGTGTCTCGTTCCTCATAAGCCATATAGCGCATCCCATCAACGTCTGTTCCAATCGTTATATCCCCTCAGGTGAGCTTTCTGTGTTCGTCTCTTCCTCGCAGTCCGAAGAAATTATTCCGCCACCATATTGCATTCGTCAGACTTGTCGGATTTGATTATCCCATCAAGCCCTTTTGCCACAGCACCTGCAATTGTAATATTTTAATACAATATCAGCGTACTGTTCGAGGAAATAGTTTGATTACTTTAATGTGATTAGTATTGCCATAAATCTCAACATGAATTTTCTGTCTTTTGCATAGAGTATTACTATTAGAGATGATATAACACTTGTGGGAACTGTGATATAATTACGCATACTATAGTACAAATTTACACATTTAATAAAAGTGATTTTTACAATATGGTTTTTCAGTTGGTATGGATGAAAAATTTAACTCAGTTTCACCTGTGTATTTCATTACCATGATCCTGTGCTGTACTACATGTAGTGTAGAGTGTAGTCATTATAATAATCACATTCTGACTCTCCATTGCTTTGAGACTGACTCTGAGTCGGTGTCAAAATATTATGGTTCTGACTTCTGTGCAGCGATCAACCTGAGCTACAACAATGACATGATATTTCGAATTGCTAATAATTAATTGCAAAAAAATAAAAACCTACCTCTTCTTCCTCAGAATCGAGTGGCTCAGTCTGATTTGGTTTCCTGCCCTTGCCCACTGATTTCAGCTGTTTTAACTTGGCGGCCAGTACCTTCCTGCTGCTCTCAAATTCTTCGGAATTCTTTATGCTTTTGCCATAATTTTCCCTACCGAGCTGCCGATCAATGCTGTAGGTGAAACTGAAGCGAGCATGGTTCGTATACTTCGCCACCTGGCTTAGTTACAGTCAAATAAAACTGCGACAACAATTTGTCCAAGTCCGGTGCAGAAATTTCCCAGAATGGACGGTTTTCGCCCGCAGTAGCGGTCATCCATCTGTTGAATACTCCAATATCACTTTTGTGTTTTTCGGCACTTGATCTTCAACAAATTGCTTTATTTCACCCTCGGAAAGCATGATTTCGAATAGCCTCACGGAAAACACGGAAGTGAAAACATAAATAGAATGAGGAAGTGAAACGTCTGCTAAATGGTAAATCCACCAAAATGATGCGCGCGCATCACAATTTCACCATTCATTTACCAATAGAGTTACTCCGCTTCGATTAGAATTACATCTTCAAGTCACAGAGTCCAATATGAAATGTCATATTGCACACTTGGGAGTCCAATATGACATTCGGGAGTCCAATATGACTTTTTCCAGGACTGTCACGTGGCGGCTTTTGCCCAATCGGAAATGGTGTTAGTTAAGGGATGGATAATAATAATTAATGCACAAAGACAACAAAGTGTGCATTGGATGTTTAGAGGCAGGAACAAAAGCATTCGCCGCTATAACCTGGAATAGATTATTGCTATGAGATACGAATTGTCGAAATGGCAATCATTTGCACACGTGGGTGACGATAATGACATTTCTCTTGAATAATGTATTGATATATTAGCAACGAAATACTATTGAAGCAGTTATATGATAAATTGATGAAAATATTTATATATCGTAGATCATGTCAGGGAAGCGAGGAAGGCCGACAACGGGTGGCACATGCGGATGCAATAAACATGAAGAGTTTACCAGTGCTTCGGCAACTCCATCTTACGTAATAGAGAAGATCACCAGCGGAAGAGTTAAAAAGGTCATCAATGTGCTCAAACAACATGGCCATATCAATGCACACCAGCTGTATCTGTGTAGAGGTAAGTGCTGTTTTTGACACACATTAATTACTTTTGATACATGTGAGCATAATGACTGGTTATCATCTTAAGTAGCTAACTAAATGGGTAGCTTTTGTGAGTCAATCATTATGAGTACCTGCATTTATAATAGAACCCAAGTTCCTTCCCCAAACCAACGACGCTACTGTTCCCGGCCATATCAACGGAAGTTACGATTACAGTTTTGTGACATTAAATATACCGGTAATTAATTAGTTGTCAACTTATATGTTTGTAATGTTTCACTTTAATATATTTCTCTTTTTTTTCTTTTTGCATTAAATAGGTTGTGCCGCATATGCAGAAGAAAACTTGCTGGGTGCGAATACATCAGAAGCAATGATGGTGGAAACCGACCAAACTACAATGCCAAGCATAGTGACGAGAAGATTCCGAGGTTTGTTCAGTAGTGTCGAAATAATGTAACCACAAAGCATAGCATCTCAATTGAGTTATTTCAGTTATGCATACTGAGAAAAATACGGATGCATGTGCCGATAATTGAAGCAGATGTCGTTAACAATAAGAATTCCACTATTCCACAAACTGACATATAAAGAGTAACAATAGCTACCCCATGTGGTATACTGTAGATTGTTATGCATTAATGGCGTACAATTGTATATAGGGATATTTCCATGTAAAATTTGAAATAGGTTTGTGGTTTTCGTTGATAAGGTATTCAATTATGACCGATGGTTCTAAAATTATGATGTATTTATCTTTTGTTTTACCTTTCAGATAACCGATATAGCAGCAGCTCTTGTCGAATGCCTGTCTGGTTCTGTGTTCGAAGACAGTAAAAATCTGCGTCATCGATCGGATGACATAAAGTTGAGATCGAACCGAAGCAGTTCCTTGCAGCAGCAAACCAAGCTATCATAGCCTTTTTGGCGGCGGTCAACATCGACAGTCGGGGAAACTCCACCGAAAAAAATATTGTCTCTGGCGCTGGCGTATGAGCAGATGTTGCACACAAGATCCCTCAATTTTATAGGTAAGTTGAATGCAAATAATCACCGAGAACACGTATTGCTTGATACACTAGTGATGGGCCGGTTACAGATGGGATTAAGGTATAACCCCGTATTCAACATGTTATTCCAATGAAGTAGCCATTACCAGAATGTAGCCAATTTGTGTCCACGGACAGACGGATTGAATGGACAGACGGACGGACAAACTGAACATTATGATCTTCAATTACAGTACAATGCATAGAGGAGAATATCATTTCTATATGTATAATTGCGGAAGCTGGCCAGCGTTGTAATCATACAAGATTTGTCTATATGCTCTTTTTCAGGTCCTATATCTTTCATCATCACAATAACATATTTCGTCACTGCCAGCAAAAGTCACCAACCTCAGCGCAGCAATCAGACCATCAGCAGCGTACACGTCGATCTTGAAATGGTTTAACGTTTTATCAGCCAAACCACTGCCACCACCACAAGAAGGATCTGTGATAACATTTGTGGACAACAACCAGGTCGTTGGAAAGCGCTGGAAAGGTTCAGCTGATTCTAAGGCAGTCAGCGTCACTACAACTCTCGTCCACTTCATCCCGAATTTTCAGCTCAACATGCAATTTAATCTCGACCTCCAGCACATTGGCTAAAATTTTAAAACTTCAACTCCATTCGCAACCTTCCATCTGTCAACACTACATGCCGATCTATTATTTAATCTTTCCGAAACAAGTTTTTATCTGAGCGGATTGCGGCTGTACACCGTGATCAACGACACAACAACGGTGTGTACACAGACAGCATCGATCATCAGTGACCCATCAGTCGCAGACTTGGCGCACTCCAATCAACCCACCGACCCGTATGCCGAAGTACCAGAGTTTCACCAGCCACCACCTCAGGTAATCCTAGGAAATCCGATAATGCTCAATCCGTCATCCCACCAGTCGATCATGGATGTACTAAAAGAAATCCAACTCCGCCTGTTAACACATCGATCGTGGACAATTGTTGGTGGTGATGGTGTTCCATTTCTCGTTATCTGTAAGTTGATCGACAGTATTTATAAATGTCCTATATGTCAGGATCTCATTAACGGAGAAGAGGCGTTCAAACAGCACCTGAAATCTTCTCACGACACCTCCATTGCCAAAGACATCATTACTCATCATCATTGCTTCAACAACATCCCAGTAGCGGGGCTAGGCCACTTGGAGATTAGCACAGTACGCTTGCTGCTCCGACTGCTGTGGGATGTTATTCTGATGGACCTGGTGACGATGCTCGGCTTCAACTCACCAAAGGCGTTAGCAACCTGCCGAGCTGCTTCTAAACATCACAAGTCTTGGCAGATACTGCAGATCTTTCTTCATGGAACAGGTGACGAACTCCTTCCTTTCTGCCGTTTTTGTCTAACACGCTGCATACCACAACACTAGAAAACTACAACCAATGGCTCAACACAGTAAGAGACCCTAACTATGCCTTTATGAACGAAATCGTCTTTGAATATATCTACACGCTCCATCTGTTCCGCTCTGCCGTCCGGCGAAATAATTCTGATCTGATCAACCTCACAAAACTTAAACTATCACCTCTATTATATGGCACATTCCATCCAAACTATCAAGAAATTCTGCTGCGAGAACGAATGACCATCGCACAAGCGCCAACAGATGTCTCCACGTTTCTGCTCAAAACCCAATCGATGAGTGTCTCTGGTCATCCCAGCCAAGGCGAAGGTGGTGACTTCATACTTGCGTCGTATCAAAACGTGTTTGCCACCGGGTGTGCCCGACGAACGTAGATGGATGAGAGCATCGAGGAGCGTTGATGTGGTGGAAGAGGTGAATATAATAATCTTACAAAACGTCGCTCATCTACTAACTTCACAACGTATGCCACTAATATGTGCTTCTTGGCACAATCACGAGGTTTGCACCACTATCACCCACTGCTCATAATACTATCTAGAGATCATTGTTTTTCTCCCGGTAAATTCAGCCATCTGCCGGTCTTGAACGCACATCAGTATTATTTATAGGACAGTTTTCGACTGAATGTGTATATTACAGTGTAATCATTTAAAAACCAATACGCGAATATCAAAGAAATCTGGAGCCGTAGTAAATGCGTGGCATAGCGCGCTGCAAACGCCATGTATAGACGGGCTTTAACGCTGCCACAATAAATACGATGAAATTCAGGAAGTTCAACTGAGGTCGGCGTGTATTGTGAAATATATACTGCATAAGTTCAGAAACTCCATTGGCAATCATAATCGTGCTATTGATTGTGTGTTCCGATCAAATTTGATTACCACATTCACAATTCTACATGCTAATAGTAATATTGAACCAATCACGTTTTTTTTCCAAAAGAACGCTGAGACACACGACCGTGGATGGAAGATCCGCATACGAAGTAAAACGTGCGCTTCGTCACATTGAGTATGTGTGAAGTGGAAATATCATCATCAACAGCAATAATAACAATAATAATAACAATAATAATACAACTATTACTAACAACATCATCATCAACACAACAGAATGATCAGGATCACCATCGAAGTCTACATCACCAAATCCATTGCTATTGGAAAACATCATTTGCAAAAAGAGTACAGATGAACTACTAGAAACATTTATTTTTTTGGATCATACAAGAGATGTCGATGGAATGTGCACGCCCAATTGATTTTATTACGGATGACTTTGGGGTCACCGAAGATTCCCACGCAGCCAGAGTGCACCCACTTATTGCATCCCTTCATACCACGGCACTCGAGCCACACTCCACCAATTTTTTGGTCCGCGGGTGTGTCATGTGTTACCCCACACATCTTGCAGTCGTGGTAACCGCTCAGCTCATGTTCATCGGCCTCAGTTTGTATCTTCTTCTCTGCAAAGTGTTTAATTGTCGGATCGATTGGATCAATCTGCAATTACAGTAATGTTCAATTCATACACATTAATAAATAAAAAACATGAGGGAATTCGTAATTTCAAATATGATTAATTTGCTCTAGGGTGATGACGGTGGAGCGTTAGTGTTTATGGAGTACATCCGAACTCGCCTTCCCTTGACTATTGTTCAAACTTACAGACGCTGACGTTGATGGCTCTGGTGTGACGGGATCAGAAACTGTTGTCGCTAAAGATGCATCTCTGATTGTTGCATTAAGAACCTGTAAACATGTGGATAATTAATTGTTGCGCACTAGTCGTTTTCCATTGACTACAATTCCTGTTACATCATCATTTTCTACAATTTAGATGAACAAATACCAGCGAAATTCCTATAATTTTCTTGCCAAATAAACACACTGGACAATGGTTAAAATCCGTGTGAAGAAATATACGGTGAAAATAGATACATGAATAACTGTACCTGTTCATCCCTCTTTAATTTTGCCATATCTATACGTGCGTGTGTGAAGCACGTACTCCATTTTGGTGTGCATTCCGGTAATATACAATGAGTTTAGTTTCACTCGGATTGCCAACACTTTTGAGAGTTAATTTTTTTTAATTACCAATATAAGCATGCATATCCCCACAGTCCTAGTAATACAATTGTAAATTATACTAACCTTGAATTTCTCCGCCCATTCAATGGTGCCCCAATGGAAACTCCTTCCAGACGGCACACACACTGACAGAAATACATCACTGCCAGTTATGACAGCAAGTTCGAAGGCCTACAAGAACAATGTCATAATTATATTGCAATATTACAATGAATACACATAAGGGTTAACAAAGATCAAACATTTTGAATGTGTGCCATTCTTTTGTAGAAAAGTATCTAATAAGCATGTCCATGTCACATAGTGCTCACTCTTATGTTCACTTTAACAAAATATCGTTTGACACTAATAAAATACTTATAATTTTGGTACAGGCAATCAAAGACTTTCAAGGGGAGGATATGTGGCAGGAACTCCTTCGAAATTTTCGATTTACCATCTGAGAATGACGGTGTCATTGAGGTTGAACTGGATAATGGTGACGACTAGCCCACCATCATAACTGAAAGCCAGCGTCAAGTTCGTCAGAGGCCCATTGCTCGAGAGGTATCTATGTTTGTCACAAATAGTTATTCTCGACATAATGCCTATTGGTAATGCCATGATGAGGCTAGATGTTAGTTATGTATATATAACATTATGATTTCACTTAACTACACATATAACATGATTTTTTGGTGGTATTATTAATGCCATAATATTATATCAAGTAGTCTAGCATTTCACTCTCCCCTTCAGAACATTGAAACGATTAATTTGTATGCCAGAAATTTGATATCTGTTTTGTAACTCTCCCTTGCCAAGTCGAAGAATATTAGCTTTTCCTTATTCTCTTTAGCAATTTATAATAATAATAATCAACGAATATGGTAAAGCATACCTGCCCTAGCAACGACAGGGCATGTTAAACTATAGTCGATTATCAATGTCAAATCCATAAGGGTGAGTATGTTTTCATGACCATACTAAGACTGTCACTGGAAATAACAACCACTTAGAATATCAAAATTAATAAACCACATTGACATACATTTCCAACCAATTTACAATTAGGTATGTATTTCGCACATTAGGTTCTTCGGTGGTGACAGGAACTGAGGAAGACTGGATACCTACTCAGCGATCCACAATCCAGACTACCTCATACAAGTATGGGCGGTGTGGAACTGAGTAGCCAGTTGGAGCATTTCAACAACTTTTGCTCCGACTCCATGTCTTCCTACTATTCAAACTCCATCGAGAAAGCCAAATTCGGCATGCCAGACAGCAATGGGACTCTGACCATCACTCAAGAGGAAGAAGAGCCTGCAAAAGATATCTGCAACAAGAAATCGGAATTGGTCAAGATGGCGACCACAATCCTGAAAAAGATGCGAATGAGTGGGTACGTCGAGGAAAGCGACAGGATGCAAGTCAGATGGGACCAGGGGGTGAAACGGGCATTGAAAAAAGACTTGGTGCTATTCGTTAAAGAGTTGCAGGAGATGGTGAAGGGTCAGCGATTAAGGGTAGATGAGCATATGCGCCAGATGTGTCCTGGGCAGAGGTGAGTTTCACGTATAATTGAACAAGTACATTAGTAATAATAAATGAGAAATACGATACGTTCTGTCTATCAATCTGATATAGTAAATCTTTATGTCTTATCTGTGTATATTGGTCAAGTCAACAAATGATGGAGTCCGCAATTTCACATATCATTTTTTGTAAAGTCCAGAAAACTTAAAAATATATTTGAGAGTTTAATCATACTTACTTTTATAAATATGGTATCCTTCCTCCCACTGAGCTGATTATTTCTTTTTTCATTCTTGGCCTGCAATTGCACTGGTATCTTCCCCATGTGGTGTTCGACGGCCCTAGAAGGCTGCCCGCGTGGTTTTTGCCCGGGTTAAATTTTGAGTGCACATCTAGTATGCGACTCTGACATGGTGAAATATTAAGTATCAACATTGAACATCGTCATAGTTACACACGTTTGTACATTTAAGAAAACATTTAAGATCTCATTCCAAGCTCTTTTACACATTTATTGCATCTTTTACTATACAATTCGTTCTCTTAAATGTCTCGTAGACACGAAAAAGGATGCATATTGATAAGTTTACACTACCACTGTTTTCAGTAAATTAAATATTTTTTGTCGTTACAGCTTTCCATACATCGCAGAATGAGCAACGAGATGCACCCCCGCGCGTGATTCTGCGATAATCCGGTATGTTTTGCACACGGGCCTTTCCATGGTGGACGTAAAAATGATTTTTGTGCAAGTTGCGGGAAAGAATATCTTGTAAAACTAAAATACTTCGGCTTGCTGACTCCCAAAAGTGCAAGGTTTCGCTCAAAAATGTTTTATATTATCTAAATTTACTGGTGTTTGAGTCCCAAAAGTTATCTTTGGCTCATATTTTGCGTGTTCAGGAAATTTCCAAACCTACCATTGCTACAGGCCAAGTTAAAATGTAACTCTGGTAGTCCGGAAATCAACTGAACCGTGAATGCATAGTCCGTGCAAAACGAGCTATCGCCAGAACGAGCAATAATAGCTAGTTCTAGCTATAGTGGCTACATTTCAGGTTCACCCAGACCTGATAATATCACTCAATTATCACCGTTTAGAATGCCAGCGAGACAGAAAAAAACACAATGGGAATTGCCATTCAATTCCAAACTGATGGAAGATTTTAGCTCAATATATAACAATTGACATATGAATATGAGGCCCGTTTTATACGTCTAGCCAGACACGGGTCGCGCCAGCCTAATTAGAGTGAAAATGACAAAGTCCAAGATAGCGCGACTGGAGCACGACGTATAAAACCAACTGGCACGTCAGAATTTCTCTGGCACGACCCGACGTGCTACACGTCTGGTACCGACGTGCTACACGTCTGGGGCTCGACGCTGTTTTATACGACGGGTCGCGCTAAGACGATTCAGCGAAAACCGTTCCCCATTTAGGACCCCTTTGGCAGAGAGCATGCGCAGTTTGAAGTTTTTGGCGTTATTACGTTATCTCTTGAGTCATCCTAGCGCGACCCGTGTCTGGCACGTCGTATAAAACAGCGACGGGCCACAGACGTGCTAACTCTTGTATTGGCCGTTATAAATATACATTGAAGGCAATTGTACGGTATACGACGGGGACATGCATGTATCGACTGACAAAGGACGTTTCGCGAAAGTTGGGAATAAATATATTGCAGAGATATATATATATTCGAGGGAAATTAATGACAAGATCCCGGTTTTGAAACCAACGAAAGCGTAAATTATGAGATGCATGCACTGAAAAGAGGGCCAGTTTATAGTGCATTATCAGAGGACACTGTCGCGGAAATGATTATAGCAGACGGAATTTTGTATCAGAAATGCTAAAATTGTTCGAAATATACGATTACAGCACGTGCCAGCTGGCTCGACGTATAAATCAAACAAACGTAGCACGAGCCAGGGACGCGCCAATGTCGAGCCAGGGAAAGATAGCGCGACCCGTGTTTGGCGCGACGTATAAAACGGGCCTAATATAACATTTGTTAATTAGATGTGAACAATTATGTTAGAAATAAAGTTTTAAAGTAGATTACCTTCAAAATTGAGAATTTTCCTTAGCCGATTCCAACGCGGTCTTCAGATGTGAAATGGAATTTCGATTTCGACATAATTACCACTTTTCTTGGTAATGTCATGCCCAAATTTTCTAAAATATATATTCACAAGACATTCATGTGAGATTGTGCCAATCAGTTAAGGCGTGCATTATTTTATTTTCGAAGATTCGTTCAGATTAAAGAGAGTCCGTCGTCGTTAATCGGCACATCTCGGCAATTTCCGTAGGAGTGTGATCTGATTTCAGGTGGAGGATAGCTGCTATCCCTGATTAGGCGATACTTCTGCGCATGACTCGCCGGAAGTTATAACACCATAGAAACGAGAAAGCGTCATGTTCAATATACGTACTTGACTACTTTGCGTACATTTTTGTTACGTTACGTTGCGTTAAAAATTAACTTTTTTCGACAATTTTGGAAATTTAGAAACGCTAAAACGGCATTATTGCACTTAACTGAAAAATCATATAATAGCATGGAGTTGTGCGCTGTTTCGAGATATATGAATCATGATTTTATGTCGATTCTGAACGCTTTTCATCACACGAGTTTGGTGTCAGAGGCAAATTTGGCTAACTCCATACCATAACCCATTTTTATAATGGAACACACATTTTGTTTGAGAATATAATCTTCTTAATCACAGATGCGCATATTAATAATTTTGTTTGTTTCATCTAATGTGGTAATTACTAAAACAGTTTGCTGTAGTCTTTTAAATAATTATAACCATAAAATATAGTAATTGGCTCATTGAATCATTCTGCAAAAGTGAGGTCCCGACATCACTACATTATCAGGTAAACGCGTTTTTGAAGGCATACAATTAGAAAAATACTTACCGAATCTGGGAACGGTTTTCAGTTCTGGATTCAGTAAATTGAGTTTGACAAAATAGGTATGATATTTGTATGACATGAATTTTATTTTTTTATATACATCCATGAAAATCCATAAATTGATAATTTCCCCCATGAACAAGTCAAAATCAGTTGGCGATATCCGGCTAGCAAGGGGATATTGCTAAGCTATTTAATTTTGATTATTAATATTATTTAATATATTAATAAAAAAATTCTTATTAATTTTACTTATGGCTGGTATTTATTCTCCAAAATCAGTTAGATAGCTCAACAATGGTTGTTTCATACCCTTCGCATCATATGTAATTTCGCACCATATGTAATTTCACACTAGACACTATATATGTTTCCCACAAATGTTGATTGGTCATGCATACCATGTGAAAAAACTGTTCTGATTTCTTAACTTAATGAAAGAGAACATATTTATGATTTATCGTTTAAAAAACAAAACATAGTAGGCCTATATGGCCATTAATCCATTATGGGAGGTAATTTTCACAATTATTATTTATTTGCACTTACGCGCAAATATGTGTCTATCAAATTATTTGCGCTTAAGCGCAAATGCCTATCACATCCTTACTTCCTCGAATGTGAATGATCTCATAGTATGGGCGGAGTCACTTTTTTGGCTTTAAAGTAAAAGCAATAAAGTTCATGCTTTATTGCTTGACACCAACATGGACAGCTTGACGACAACCTAGCAATTAAACGCATTTCTTTTTTGCGAAAAAACCGTCTTGTCACATAGATACTCCGGTAGCGTTCCACTTCAATCTACCAGACCACGATACAAGCGACCTTCTACATCGGGTCATTGAGATCTTGAACTATGACACAGAGAGCGAATCGGGAACCCAACCCCGTAAACCGCGCGAAATCCACTGGATTTTCGCCCTCCGAACCCTGACCCCACTCGGTTTGACAGGAAGGACTTCTAGTCATATACCTTTTTTATTATTTATCCATTGCCGCTTCCTGTTCACACACAGCCACACCTGTTGCTAGTGATGACGTCACAATCGAAAGGCCACCACAGGAAAGTGTAAACGTAACGTCATTTCATCCATTAACACAATTAAGATGGAACTTTTTGGTTGCAATCTGCGACAAATCATTCAAACACCGAACCGGACGGGATAGACACATCCGTGAAAAGCATCGTAGCAACTGCAACCACAAATGCGGACGATGCTCACCCTCCTTTACACACAAAGAAACCTTGCGCAACCACGACAACAACATCCCACACCCACTACACGGACATTATATTGCCACACACCACGGACACACTCCACCCAAAGAAAGTGGCTTAAAAGGGGAAGAGAAGGACGTCATACAACTATTGATGGACGTCAACGTCGCATTACAACAAAGCAAACCTGAAAGAAGACGTGCCAAGTTTGAAGTATAAATAAAATTCATATTACTTCACTCAATCGTCATTACTAAACCCTGAACCCCAAAGTCCAGGACATCACATCCCCAATTAATGAATACAACCCACTAGACTTTTAGGTAGAGCTTCGTTGGTATATCATAACCCTCCCCACCCATTCCACCCTTCCTCCAAAAGAACATCATGAGGATAAATGTGACAACATCTACAGAACTCACGACAGAAGAAACTTCTGAACCTCTACCATACCACAAGGTAAGACCAAAAGGTAAGAACTGCTTATGACCTCCATACGAACCAACATGACAACATATGAGAACCACCCCATACAGCAGAGCCACATATGAGAACCATTCCACACATGAGTACCATACATGAAAACTACACATGAGAACCATCCTACACATGAGAACCAACCTTGAGAACCATATCATGTGAGAACCATCACATATATGAGAACCATTCTACAGTTAATATTTTTCATATATGAGAACCACATGCGAAACACCTATGAGAACCATGCTACACGTGAGAACAATTTGAGAATCATCCTACACATGAAATCCATATATGAGAACCATCCCACACATGAGAACCATAAATGTTAATCACATGAGAACCATTTGTGAGAACCACATGAGAACCACCCTGCACATTATAACCATATATATGGACCACATGAGAACCATTTATGAGAACCATCCATCTCACGCATGAGAACCATCCTACACATGAGAACCATATATGAAAATCACATGAGAACCATTTATGATAACCATATGAGAACCATCCCACACATGAGAACCATCTATCCCACACATGAGAACCATATGAGAACCATTCGACACATGATAACCATATATGGCAATAGCCAATCACAACGAAGCTTCTCCCCACACGGAGTATATAAAGGCGAGGTAATCCGTACTTTATCACAAACCACATTTGGTCATGAACAAGGATTTTCAATAATCGAAACGTGTTGACCACATAGCAAAGGATTAGTTTTTTACTGGTGTTTTTCCTGGATAATTCATTTTCTCATATACCTAACCTAACAGTAATATCTTACTTTCAATTCTTAAAAAAGTTTACCCTCTCCCTTTATCTTCAGTTAAATGAGTTGATGTAAATGTGACAGGAATGTACAATAACTATTGCAATGTATAGCTTTTTGAAAGATTTAATGTTGGCCAAATGAAAAAAAACATGCTGGCCTAATAGCTATGATATGATGTCTTTATATAACAAAGCAGATGTATGTATGCGAGAATCAAACTTGATTCTCATGTTTCACCTTTCCAAGAATCATTTGCGAGAATCAATTCCGATTCTTATACAAATTTTAAGCCATGTAGACTAATATGAGGTTTATTGCAACATCACTTTAAATAATTTATGGAACTTATTTGAATTTGTATATGAATAGAATCTGGTATGGAATGGTGCCTTGGGGGTTTCGAGCATATTTTACCCCTGCATAATACAAACCATTAATAAGTAAATAACACCATACAAAGGCATACATTCATGGTATCACCATCAGTCACCAATAGTGATATAATGTATGACAGTGATGTATGCATGGTGTTATTTACGTAGTAATGTAATGGTTTGTTCAGTATCACTATCAGTAGCTCGAAGACGAGTATGACCCGTCACACAGTAGCATTTCAACCAGGTTTTACTCATACAATCAATTCAATTCATGAATCATGATGGAACATCTATTGGTTCTGAATATTTAACCCTTTCAGTGCCAAGTCCGATTTTTGTATCTGACTTGGCACTGGAAGGGTTAAGAAAGACAAATCAATTCATGACAAAGTTGTCTTAACCTCTCTGAAGGAAGTCTGACTGACTCGAATCAGTGAGTGAACAGGTCTGTGTCAGGTGAAAGTGAATAGGTTTTGCGATAACAGTTACATGTTTTAAGCTTATATACCATCTGAGACTTTGTTTTGATGGTCTTCAGCCAAATCAAATTCAAAATGACAACAATGATAATTGATATTGACTATTAACATTGTTGGAAAATACTGATGGGAAATCTTAGTTTAGTTTTAAGAAAATAATACCAGTAATCTGGTAACATTGGATTGGACGTATATATATTAGATACAGTGCCAGCTGTGAAGACTTGAATAATTATTGGTATTGTCACAATAATGATGGATCTGGATTTAGGTCCAATACTGCAGGTGTATTTTCCACGGGAGAGAGTGAGGGAGCAGTCTGGAACCTAATTCCTGGTTCTTGTGATAAACTGATCGAATTGGACTTAATCAGATCATGCAATTGCTGACCTACACATAGCTGAATTCAGCTATATAAGCTACTCTCAAAACGGCTGTTTTTCGATAATAAACTTACTAGAACTTAGTTCTAGCGCTAATTTACTCATCAATGATCAAATTAGGTCACCCTATTATTATTCGGTAACTGTCAAAATCGTCACTTGTTTTGTGACAAAGACTAAGTGGCCTTTCCCAGGACTTGAAGTTTCACAGTTTCACGACGAAAAAAAGTGAACTAAATCACTTGCAAAACAAAGATATACCCCATCAAGGACACCTTTTCTCACATTTGCAAGACCTGTTAATAGTAATTTAATACTATCGTTATTATATATTTGTATTATATATTCAGTTCATTTTGAATTAGTTATAAACGTGTGCTGTCAGAGTTTCAGACTGTCACCATACACGCTGAATGCTGACACAGAAAGTAAACAAACAAAATAAACAGGTCGGACTGATTCCTGGATAAAATAATAGATAAATGAGTTTAATAATAAATGAGAACGACCAATGACATTACCCACCTCGAATGTGTTGATACATCTTCGTTGGAAAAACTACCAACAATAAATTCATTGAAATAAACAGCATAAACTCTGTTTCTTCGTCGAAAAGAAATCGCCCAATTGAACCACGCGCAAACAGCTGAAAATCCGGTGGGAGTTCGGACTGTAAGAAGGAAGTTCGGCGTACTGACAAAATCCAGATCAAACTTCATGTGACGTCATAACACCTAATCACGGATAGCAGCTATCCTCTACCCTGATTTGATCCGGGGAAATCTCACTCAGTGTGATCCGACGACTTGGATTAGATCGTCCAACATTGGTGGTATTTAGAGAAGAATATTCATAGTCATATAATAAACATAAAGAGCGCTATTTGTTACTGTTTTCCTGATAATGAAATAAATAAAGAGCGTTTATATCAGTGTGTGTGTGTGATTAACCAATAGAATTGCGCTGTGTTATGCAACACGAGCAGGCTCTTGGTTACGTACACCATCGTACGTCTTGGCGACAATATACTATTTACGCGCTGATTATGTTTGGCATATGAACAAAACTATATATATTTTAATATTCCTTTTGTTGATGGCGATTTGAACAAATATGAATATTTCTACAACGAACGCCGGTCGTGCCTTTAAGCATTTCTCCATCACGCATCAGCATAATTATATTACGCCTAGGTGTAATGAATTACACTAAACGGTAATTCCCTAAAAAATGAAAGATAGTTATGCCAAATTGTACATCATATAGCACATCCTGCGTCGGTCAGCATAAGGGTACGTTTACATTGCTGTAGATATGTACACAGATCTGTGTGAAGTCACGTGTCGCAGATTACTGAGATCACAACATGATTACTGATAATGAATGCGCGCTCATCAGTACTCTGGTAATTGACAATTCACTATCAGTTGTGTCAGTTTAGGCCAGACAAATAAATTATCAACTCAGCAGACCAAAGCAGTTTATTCTTACATCAGTTGATATTGGTTCGAATAATGAAAGGCGGATGAGAACAAATCACAAATAATACATGTATGAATACACAACAAACAACAGTGTGCATGGACACACTTAGAAATAGGGCTACTTAATCTACCAGCACACATGTTCTCGCTTGCACAGTGTGAAATACATGGGTTGAAATGACAAAGAAAGATTAAGTGTGCACATTCGCCAAGCCCGAGTAACAATTAATCAAATCAGATTTGCCTGTCGCAATGCCTCGGTGTTGACCATTACTAAAAACGGACACGATTTTTGCTCACACGAATGAATACCGTTTTCTTTCTGTGTGTATTTCTATATCAACCCGTTTACACAAGTATGCGTGTTGAACTGTATACAGATCTACAGCATTGTAAACACACCCTAAAACTCCACATCTATTATTAAAATGTATATTAAACATACTCCCTGCAGATAATGGTCGGATCGTGCATCATTTAGACTTACCATATACCGTAATGCTCTAATTAAGCGGCCTCTTAGCCGTTTTATGTTATCGGTTAAGAGGCCGATTAATTAGAGCATTACTGTACCTATACAATTTAAGAAAATTGATGGTATTTTTTCCCACCAGCATCATTGTGACCCACCAGCATCATAAATAAATTAGGAGAATTGTCCGGACCACTTGACCAGGGGTGGTCTCGATTGTTCTTATCATTAATCCATACAAGTATATTCCTGATTTGTAAAAGTAAGCCTCGCTTAATTATGTGCGAAAAATTGGAAATGGTTATGACTTTGGCAATTTTTTCCCTCTCAGATCGGTATTTCGTGTTTTTCGACATATGTATAACGACCCCATATAAATTAAGTTGAAATAATTTTGAGGTTCAAATGATCCATGTCCCTTAAAGACACGGTTGGCCTTGGCGGTGGGTATCCTGTGAAAATATATCCAGCCGTCAAAAACCGCCACAAACAGAAAGAACATCAAAATGTAGATAGACTTTGTCCGTATACAAATAAGATATATCGCATAAACAGTATGTTATGGTCATATGTTTGACCATTGTTATGTAAACAAAAGCATAAAAAGTAACTTTTCTGGTGTTTGTTTATATTATGATGGTAAACATAAAGAGCGTTCTTTGTTGGTGAATACCTGATATGGAACTAATAAAGAGCGTTTATGCCATTTGTGTGTGATTAGCCAGTAGCATTGTGCTGTCTTCTGTAACACAATCAGGCTCTTTCTGAGGTAACATATAGTAGGTATTTATGATAACATGCTGTTTACGCGATGGTCATGGTATATATGAACGGAACTGTATGCTTTTTAATGTTTTTTCTGTTTACGGTGATTGGAACAAATATGAATATTTTCGACAACTAAGGCCGCACGTGCCTTTAAACATTCTCCATTAATTGAAAGGGAGCATAATTGCTCTTTATTCCATATTTATAATTGTATTTTTACTTTTGGAGACCTGGTAAAACTTGATATCTGACCATCAAAACATCAAATGAAAGGGTTTATATAATTGGTACGATTTCAATATTATCTGGCGTGGAAGTACTATTTATATGCAGCATCGTTTTATGTTATTTTTCGTTTTGTACAGAATCAGCTCTATTTATTTGTCACCATTCACGAAAGACCCAAGAACTATATGCAAATATGGATTTGAATTTATTTAATAGCTCTTAATCTTAACATTTTGCTATAGTTGATTTTTTAAACAATATTTTATTTGCCTCAATTAATATTACATTTATGATGAACAAAATGGAAACATGTGTAGAATAGAAAAGGGGAAGAGGATCTAGCAGCAAGCAGATATCTGATCTTATCACCTCAGACAAGTAGAAAGATTGTAGTAATCAAGAAAGCGCGAATGGCAAAGGCCGTGTTCGAGAAACAATAGGTTTAAGAAATGATGGTATATTAATATTATGACGTACAGACGAGTTTACAATATGTGTTGAAAGGATAAGTAAGCTTATGAAGGTAATAACGAGAGGGGGTATATTCACGAGGAATACGAGACAGATAGAGATAAAGAGCGTATGTGAAAGAAAAGTCGGTACCACTGTTGTGAAAATTTTGAAACTAACTTATGAAACGAACTATTTTAAAATGAGTTGTTTTAAACTAAATATGGGAACTCCGTGGAATATCGGTGCTGTGCCGTTGAATTGTTAGTGTATTGTTTGAAACGACCGCTTTTTTTAAATAAAGTATTCTGTAGCTCTGAATATTTCATTATTTATTTCAGATGATAGCAATATGCCTTTAATTAAGATCTTGGTATTTAAGAAGGTCGGGTCAATATTTGAGAATAAGTCAGACCTGAGTTGAATATATCTTGGACAGAATAATAGAAAGTGTTCTGCGCTTTCTACTTTGAAGGGGGGGGGGAGAGTACGAGAGGGTTTATCCCCCTCTCGTCCGGGGTCTCAGAGCCGCGAAGCGGCGAGGGGGAGTACGAGAGGGGGTATCCCCCTGTCATCCGGGGGGGGGGGTTGAATATTTGGACAAGAAATACACTCTCGTTAATTCTGGACTCATTATGTAGATACATAAGGGTCAATGAAAATGCTCCTCTAATATGCCTTGAACATGCAAAGATATGAGAAGATGGCATTATCCATTCATTCATTTCCCAGGTACCCCGAGACATATTTTCGAACATTCCTAGGTACCATGTATAGCTTTTCATGAAGGTCGCGATTTAGATTACTACATTTGAGTCTTTAACGGGCATGCAACATTTGAGTTTCGCGATTAAAACATTAATCAAAATGTTGGACTTTCAATGAATTTCTACGTTTTTCTTTGTCCAGTCGTGACTTGAATATCTGTAAAGACTTTGCGCTTTTAGTTTCGTTGTCAGATGAAAATGAGAAAGACACGAGTGACAGTGAAATTTAGTTATTGTGGATGAACTGTTTTCCAATAGGTTAGAAAGTTATGAAATGGCGCTGAAATGCTGTCTTTGTTAAAGATGCCCGAAGACGTTCGTTGTACAAATTAGGTACATAATGTATTCGCGTCGCAGAATCTAGAGTTATCTCTCTTGGAACGTTTGCCAAAATTATTGCGATGAGAAAATATCACTCTATATTATACCCCAGCTGAAAGGAGGATGTTACACATGCTGTCACTAAGGGTGCGTTTATATGAGACCGGTTAACAGAGCTAGCCCGGGACAGAATGCCTGCTAAGAAGAAGAAAAATCGAGTTCGCGACAGTCATGGCAACGCCTTCATTTCGACGAGCACGTCCTCGACAGAGGGGGTTGGCAAAGTCATGATTGCCGCACGGCATTAAGAAACAGATCCCGCGTGCCGCGACACCGGATGTCTGTTACTCCTACAATCTCATGAGAACATTCCATGAATTCTCATAAGGTATATTGTGTTAAACTGATATGCCACTTTCTTTTCTCGACAACCTTGTCAATTGACATGTTACCAATGTCAGCTTGTGTTATTTTGTGTTGGTGGTCTGTATTTTACTGATCTCATAAGAGATGCAATCGGATATATTTAACATCGTTGACGCCAAACTGTAGCCTTGCCTCGTGTTTTTTTTTGCCCCCATCATGATACGCTTATATCCCAGACCGATTGTTTTACTTTTATCTTTTATCAATTAAACATCCTTTTGTGACGAAATATCTGACAGCCTCGGGTTACGATGGTTTGTCAAAATTACAGTCTATTGGTATACTCCATTCTAGTTTTAAATCGATACAATGTATCTAAACAATCTCCAACCATTTCGAAGACCGCTTTATTTTAGTATTTTCCGACATGTTGTGAGAAAGAAATACAAGAGATCTGGATACCACGAAAACTGAGAGAAAATAGTGCTTGAACTCAAACAGGACCTTTAATGCGAGTGAAATGTGAGTTATATTGTCGGCAAAGTGAAGTTATACCCACGCGGATGGTTGTCTCATATCTATATAATTTTATCGGTTATTGTGTACCATTTTGAAACATTACTCTGTCCAATTAGCTATGACAATTACTCTCGGCCCGGCTGGGAGTAATTATATGAGAACAAGCTAGCTGGGTTAAAGATATGGGTTCTTATACCAATCAGAAATATGGCATAAACAGTATGTTACTGTCAATTTTTTTTCCTTTGTTATGTAAACAAAAGCAAAAAACGTTGCGTCACCTGGGTTTTGTTTAGATCCGGATATGGTAAACATAAGAGCGTTATATGTCCTGTTTCCTGATATGAAATTAATAAAGAGCGTTTATATCATTTTTGTGTGATCAACCAATATAATTGCGCTGTGTTATGTAAACAGAAGCAGAACTTCTGTAACACGAGTAGGCTCTTGTTTACGTACACCACCGTACGTCTTGGCGACAATATACTATTTACGCGCTTTGGCATATGAACAAAACTTTAATTTTAATATTCCTTCTGTTGATGGCGATATGAATAGTTCTGCAACGAACGCCGCCCGTGTCTTTGAGCTGGCTGGCTCGCCTTATATAACCGGGATATAGCCTGCCTTATACCGAGCCAGCCCGGTTAATATTTTGGCCTCGCAGTTACAGATGCTCTCCAAAAAACAGCAACAATGTCTATGGAGCTCCTTTTCATGGCATGTTTCAACTATTAGAGAATCATCTGGTTAAAAGAGAGATTTCTAATCGAAAATGCTGTAAAATAGCCACATTTTCTGTCCCGGTTCGTAGAAAATAATTTGCTTGTTTTCTAGGACTCATAATTAATATTTGAGACTCTCATCTTTAAAGCACCGTTGTGGTTAGACACATGAAATATGCGGTCCTGTTGTCATGTTGGTGGATAAAATCGGCTATATTTGCCTTATCCCAGTCATTGGCTTTAGAAACGACCCCGTTTTTCCTGCAGCGTTCCGTGATATTCTATACATTCTATGGTGAAAATAAAGAGCTTAAATAAGATTATGTATGTTGTTGTAACCGAAGGTATGTAAACCTAAATATATCTAAGAAATTAACACAACTTAGTTTGTTATTTAAAACTTCAATTTGTTTTCAAGCAAAAAATCCAAATCTTATAACATTTATTGGTTACTGTTTTATAGGGAGCAGACGAACTGCATGGCGTGACCAGTTTTCTTCCCGTGGGCTATGATACATATCCGTTTGTTGCCTTTTGGAGGGCAGTGCACACATCCTTTCTTTCTTTTGGTGACTGTCTCTGTACCACCACGAGGACATGGCTATATGTACGGTAATGTACCCCTCCGTTGATCGCTCCTTTAATAATTCGACATAATATTTATCTGAAAGGACAAAACATAATCTACACGCAGCACACATTGTTCTCTCAATGATTGAATGGAGACCAAGCGGCTTGGAGAAATTCATGCATACATTGGAGATATATGAATTAAATGTCAAAGAAATACTTATTGCATGAATCCAAGCACAACAATTGCAACGTATAGACACGATTAAAGATAATCTGTCCGATTTGACAGCAACTTAGACGAAATTTCCCAATTAAATGTTCAGCTCACCAGCCAAATGAAAAATACCTGCAATCACTATCATTCGATTGTCACGCACGTCGCGATATTACAGCGAAGACTCAGTTTTACGTCGAAAACATTACTTGAGCTCATAATTGAGAACGCTCTTTGTTAACTTCCGCTTTTGGGCGACTGAAGAATGGACGCTCTGTATAAAAGACGATCATTGTAATGGTTGGTATAAAGCTGTTTTCACAGACCTGCGGGCCGGCTGCGGCTGACGCATGCGGCTATCGGGTTATAGGGGCAACGTTTTGAACCGTACATATATCACTGGGGTTGCGACTGAAGCATAATTAAAGGCACGGGCGGCGTTCGTTGCAGAAATATTCATATTTGTTCAAATCGCCATCAACAGAAGGAATATTAAAATATCATCGGTTTTGTTCATATGCCAAACATAATCAGCGCGTAAATAGTATATTGTCGTCAAAAACATACGATGGTTTACGCAAACAAGAGCCTGCTCGTGTTACCGAAATTTTGCTTCTGTTTACAGAACACACAAATTATATAAACGCTCTTTATTATTTCCATATATGGAAAACAGTAACAAATAACGCTCTTTATGTTAACCATATCCGGATCTAAACAAAAGCCAGGTTCTGTAACGTTTTTTGCTTATGTTTACATAAAGGAAAACATTTGACAATAACATGCATGTTTATGCCATATTTCTGATTGGTATAAGAACAAGGTATGTCTATATCTTACTATTCTTTCTGTTATATATGGCGGTTTTTGACGGAGGTGAATATTTTAACAGCATACACGCCGTCCGTATCTTTAAACGTTTTGAAATCGGTTGCGTTCAACTCTGTAAGCAGCAACCACAGTAGTGTATGTATGGTTTGATACATTGCGCCTATAACCCGATAGCCACATGCGTCAGACTAAACAAATCAAAACGTGTTAAAACTTCTTTCGAAAGTCGATATCTGGCAATCAAAAACATTAATGGCTCATTGGTCCGATCTAATTATTTTCTGGTATAGAAAACATACATGTTTTTTTTTGTAGTGTCAGATATGGCAAGGCATCTTTATACACGATCATCTGATTCAATGAAATTCAAAATGTATATATAAAAGAAAACTGAGTATGTTGTTCAAAGAAACACGGATGGGTATACCACTGTTAGAGAGTTCAGTCACATTGGTTATGCCCGATGTGGGCCCGGGTATAGAATAGGTCTACCGCCCCACTGCCAGGGGTATGAGTCCCCCTAATGTGGGACCCTGTTTGTCGTGGGGTGCATCCCGTGAGATGTGGTACCGGTGTCCTGGTGGTACTATAGGGTACCGGTAGCCATATCACGCGTAGCAACGATAGGCGGATTAATGCATGGTCCGCTTCAGTCATATACGCCACTTCAAGAGGGGTGGTTGAGTTGACCCGGCTCAAGCATTCGGTTTGTCACGCTTCTCCGCAGTGTTTCAGATTACATTTATCTTATCGTTTGTATTGTTGATCTGATGTTTGCAGTTTTTTTTTTTTTTTATGTTTATTCATGTATGTTGTTGTCTAAAGTTTCATTGAATTTTTTTTCTTGATTATTGAATGTTTGAATTATTGAATGTTTACGCGATGGTCATGGTATATATGAACGGAACTGTATGCGTTTTAATATTTTTCTGTTTACGGTGTTTGGAACAAATATGAATATTTTCGACAATTAAGGCCGCACGTGCCTTTAAGTTTGGATACATCAAACCGTTCAGTGACACTACATTTTTAAGTGTCAAAAGTATGGCCATGATAATTTCAAGAACAAAGACATGTGACTCACAACCGAACAGTGTTCTTTCTCAGTGTTTCGCTACGTACTCAGCAATGATCGGTCCTGTCCCATTTGGGACTGACTTCAAAATCAAGAAATTTTAAGCTGATAAACAGCTATCATATCCAGATTATCAGAACATGTGGGGGACCTCGACCACAGTCGGACAGTCAGATTAGGTTGACCCCCTGCATGGAATCCAACTTTATAACTGTTGATGTCCTCACCCTAGTATAGGTAAGGTTGTTGTCAAACTTCTCAGGCCCACATTTAGCAGAAATCATGTCTCTAGATAAGATGCTTTGGCACTTGTCTTTGTTGCTTTCCGACGACTTCAATACACTCTTCTCAAAATTGGATAGGCCTTCCATAAGTTCTGACTTTTTTTCTATACACACCAATATGGAGATTTGCAACCTCTGCTTACATTCATTTATTGAACATATTCTACCAATTGTTAATGCAAGTCCAACCATTCTTTGTGGTAAAGGGAAAATGTATCCTCATATTCTTGTATTGCTTCTTCGTCTATGTGTGTGGTTGTAAAACCTGTTTAAAGGGGCCCAAGGCACTCACTCTAGGTAAATTTGCAGGAAAAGCAGTACCAAACAACTACCAGGCGGAGCACAATCAGTCCGGTAGAATGGTTATTGGCATACATTCAATTAACGCAAGCAGGTGTATGTTTACAACAACCCTTGTGTGAGAATGAATCAATTGTGACATAACACCCAAGGCTCCACTCTCACTTGGAAACGACGCCAATTGAGATTATTAACAGATCCACCCATTCAACAATTGTAAATCGCGGTCCAGAAAATCTGATTCGTCATCTCAGGTCTATTCTCCCTAAACTCCGTTTTGCCGGACCGTCGACTGATATGGTTAGTTGCCGGTTATTGTCATAAAACACAAAAATTATCGCAATTAATAAAATAAAATTATCCCCACGTTACAGGTGTGAGCTCTTCTCGCTTATAAATTTCCAATCTAAATATGATCGGTATATTATAATGGTCGATGTGCATGTGCGATTGTTTATCTCGGGGTTTCAACCAGAGATGACGAATTTGTCACTTGGAACTGTGTTCTCGAGTTTAAACTATGGTTTTAGCTGTCAAATGTCGGTTTAAAGCTAGAAGTTTCCGTAGACCAAGTTTAAACTGGGTATGACGAATCCGGCCTCAGGATTTAGTAAATCAATTGAGGAAGTTAATGGCTTATTGGTTATATTTAGTAATTTGATAACTCTTGTTGTTATTCGCAGAGCCTGTTCTCCCGAAAACTCGCACATTATCTTATATGATATCTC
This sequence comes from Siphonodentalium dalli, assembly GCA_032622095.1. Classification (NCBI taxonomy): domain Eukaryota; kingdom Metazoa; phylum Mollusca; class Scaphopoda; order Gadilida; family Siphonodentaliidae; genus Siphonodentalium; species Siphonodentalium dalli. The sequence continues at coordinate 178,448,522 of CP136065.1, read as the reverse complement.
ACGTGACTTTCTCGCATTCTGATTGGCTGCACACAGCTATACTATTATATAGATAATGAATGGCTTGGAGTTGACTATGCCAAAATAGTGGTCCTCGAGGAGGAATAGTCCACGAGCCGCAGGCGAGTGGACTATTCCTCCTCGAGGACCACTATTTTGGCATAGTCAACGACAAGACATTCATTATTTATTATATTATATCGAACATTTGTGCCAATTTTCACACAATTTATGAGTCTGATTTTGTCACATTTTTATTTACCTTGAATTTTGGAAATCGGTCTCAGATTTTACAATTTACGGCAATATTTTGACAATGGCAGGGGATCATATCTATGTTATTAGTTACATCTAATAGCATCTCTTCATGATTCATACATTAATTTCTATAAATACTTCATTAGCAAAGACATTTTGGTGAAATTTTAGAAGTTAACTTGTTTAACTTCGATTAACCGGAAAAGGAAATTATAAATAACGTCCACTGGCATTGCAAAATTAGGACTGGCCGCTTGCCAACTAAACGGACAAACTATTAAATACATTGGCTTGATATCATCAGACATTTGTAAGATCATTGCAATTCATCAATAGATATAATGATATACCGATATTGCAACAAATATCGCACAAGGTAAGTTTAAGATTGACCGTATCTTCAGGCGGCAGCACGATTTCGCGAAATGAGTTTGTTACTATAAATAGAAAAAGAATAGTAGGCATGTAGGAATCCTACTGGGGTACTATCGTAAAATAGTATAGCAGTGTGCAGCCAATCAGAATGCGAGAAAGTCACGTGAGATATAATATTTTACGATAGTACCCCAGTACGATTCCTACATGCCTACTATTATTTTCTATTTATAGTAACAAACTCATTTCTGAAATCGGGTTGCCGCCTGAAGATACGGCCAATCTTAAACTAAACCTTGTACGATACTTGTTGCAATATAGGTATATCATTAGATTTATTGGTGAATTGTAATGATCTTACAAAAGTCCGATCATAGCTAGCCAATGTATTTAATAGTTTGTCCGTTTAGTTGGCAAGCGGCCAGTCCTAATTTTGTAATGCCAGTGGACGTTATTTATAACATCCTTTTCCGTTTAAATCAAAGTTAAGCAAATTAACTTCTAAAATTTCGCCAAATTGTCTTTGCTAATGACGTATTTATAGAAATGAATCATGAAGAGATACTGTTAGATGTAATTAATAACATAGTTATGCTCCCCTGCCATCGTTAAAAAGATTGCCGTAAATTGTAAAAATCTGAGACCGATTTCCAAAATTCACGGTAAATAAAAATGTGACAAAATCAGACACAGAAATTGGGTGAGAATTGGCACCAATGTTCGATATAATATAATGAATGTCTTGTCGTCGACTATGCCAAAAATAGTGGTCCGAGAGGAGGAATAGTTCCTCTCGGACCACTATTTTGCATAGTCAACTCCAAGCCATTCATTATCTATATAATAATAATATAACTTGTTTTAGGTAGATAATCTGCTTAGAATCGTCTCATTTTGAGTAGATAATGTGCTGAAAATGGGATCGTTTTAGTCACATTATCGACTCATACTGAGACGATTCTAAACAGATTATGTGCGGACAATGATACAAATAAGCCAACTCACGACTTTTCAGGTGTAAGCCCCTTTAACATGTTTTTTCACTGTGGTCCGCGCCACAAAACGAAATAACGGATATGATCCATTGTCTGCTTATTTATGAATCAAATAATCACATTATATACCTATTTCACATTTTTGGTCGATTAAGTGCGTATTTGGCGAGGATATGTTGAGTCGCAATCTATCTCTGATCACTTTTGTCGTTTTCATCCAGATCTTGTGTCATTTGCAGGATATAAAGATATGTTCTGGTTATTGCTGTGATATTATCCCTGAAGTGAAGTGTACAGAATAGATATAGCGCATTACTCGTTTCGTGGAATGGATGAACCAAGTAATAACCACTGTTTGATTGCCTGCCCGTCAGACTCTTCACAGTTCATTAATTTCATGATACATATCTTAATGTTTCAACAATTCCTTCGAGTAAAATCCCAAGCAAAATTTACAAGGTATGAACGATTGGACATCCATAATGCGCTGACCACGAAGAGCATACCTGAATAAATTGTGGATTAGGTGAAGTTCACAATACATGCACACTGGCAATTTTCCTTGCAAAGTTTGGGGCAAAAATTCGTTGCAGTGGGCTATCGTTAACGCACTTTTTAGTGATAAGCCATTGATCCAGAGGGGCGGTGACTTCTGTTTTGCTATATGGGATGTGAGCTTTGAAATATAACGATTGATTGAGTGGTTACATCTTGATATATATTTGATGGAATCAATATAATAGCATGGAAAAGGTCAGTTGTACTTTTGCCAGTGTAATTCACGTGAATTATGTAAGCAGCGTATATATCACCCATATTGTACCACATCATATATAGCCCGCTGTGGCAAATCTCACCAGTGTGAACGAAAGGTGAAATGTTAAGACTAGTGCAATCCGTTGAGTTTGTGATATAGGCAACACCAGACATAGGCCTTTAGATAGATGCGATACGTCCCTTACTTAACATCCAATAACGCACCGAACGGAGATATTATATTCCCGACGCAACGCAACCCAAAACGCATGTACGTTATATGACAGTGAAGCGTGTGCACCATAACATCATGCAGTGGTTCTTGTTTTCAATCAATCAAAGATGGCGGCTTACTGCCAGTCGAAGGATATTTGACTGTATTTATGAGAATACGGATTTAGATGTTAGGATTTGACAAGCTTTGCATTATCTTATAATTCATTTATAACAGATAGTTTGGTTTTCTAAATAGCATTTATTCCGATATCGAACTTAGCACCTACATCCCGAAGCTCTTATATTATAACGAAACGCAACCTTGCAACGGTTGAACGCAGACAACAGTCGTGGCATTCATAATAGCAAATAACAAAAGTAACGGACCAACGCACCGCACTCTCTTGAACTCCATACTGTAACCTCGTTACGTTCGGTATAGTACGACTCTTCGATCACTTGATTGATTTTCGAAGCTCATGAGACTGAGTATGCCTCTAAATACTAATCCGGTATATTTGACCAATGTATAAATCAGCGGACGAGCCATTAAGCATGTGTTCCTGTATTGAAACAATGTGTCACAGAAGGACGGTGATCAATATTAATCCCAAACCGAACAAAACGGCAAACATGTTCTCTTGTTTTAACATCATATAAGTCTATTTACATATTTGGGCGGCACACATCGGAATCAATGGTCTTAATCAAAGGAAAACACGTCCCAGTGTTTTCACAGAGCGGCGATTCCTTCCGCCCAAGCTACAGGCGGTTGATTTAATTCTGCGGAATGTCAGATTCGGAGAGTGAAGGAATTCAGACGTGTTTACACAATCGGAATTGTCGATTAAATCGCCCCGAACTCTGATCCTTCGAGAGTTTTTTCATTATCACTTGTAGATTTCGGAGTGAATTGTGTATTTCTGTGCGACTTGATGTATGCTTTCTGTCATCTGTTTTCTCCGCTCTCGCGAGTCATTCGATTTCCATATGTGCTGATACTTTTTATCGGATTTCATTTCGCCAACCCATCTTTAATCTGTTAACTGTTTGACACCAAGAATATCCCTCATACAAAAACTCATTTTGCCCTTAAATTTCTTCTGCCTGTATGATTATCCCCCGCGAACGAAGTTTGGTGGGGCTATAGAAATGGATTCCGTCCGTTGGCCCATAACAACTTCAGAGCTCTTTGTCAGCATAGATTCGAATGATCTTTGGTATGTTTATGAACCAGCGCGGGGCGGGATATCGTCCATTCGTTTTGCAGCAATGACCCTTAAAGTGAAAAATGTATTCATCCGGGCCAACTTTTCATCTCTTTATTTCTCTTCTATAATAGCTTAACATCAGTATATTCATGAGCTAACATGCGGATCAATATCCACATGAAACAGGTCTTAACCCAATATGGCGATATTACACTCGCAAACGTTACAGTAATGCCCAAAGTAATTGACCACTTAACCACAGCAGACTTATGGGTAATTTTTCAGGATTTAGTCAGAAATATGGCTTGTTGTCATTCATCGGAAAGCTCTCCCCGAGAAAAATTACCCATAATTCTGCTGTGGATAAGTGATCAATTACTTTGGGCATTACTATATGTATTGGACACACTATAGTGTTACAGCATACTCAGTTCTTGGACTCAAGAGTTTAGGGTTTGAAATTATCCACAAACCAATAGCCATTTCTGTTTTCCGTGTAGCTAACGTCTGCCTGTCGTATATTTCATTAAAGGAAAATATCCCAGATTACCACCAATATCCATGACATCATATAGAAGCTATATATATATATCCTGATGGTGCTTATTTTCTGTTGCGCGCGCTCTACAAGTATATAGAACAACTGCATGCATGTATGTGTTTCCTCCTGTGTCCACTCGACGTATACCGTGCAGCTATCATTGCCAGATGTAATTCCATGGCAATTAGGTTCAGAAAAAGTAGTTACCAATTCGTAAGGGCTAAAAGATTAATATTGTTGCGCGATAAACTACATTAACCCAGAATTTGGATTATCGCTCCATTTTACTCAATACAAGCACGATCGCATTCTCAAAATGGCGTGACAAGAAGATATTCAGGCCAGTCTCGCTAACACTCGATATTCTCTTGATTCATTTACAAGTCAAATGACATTCAACAAGTCATTCAAAGATATGAATACTGTAAAGTGGTGGAAAATATATTCGCGAGTCAGAAGCCGAGGAATTAAAAATCTGAATACGAGATGTGAATACATCTGATAACTGTCAAAAGCAGAAGATGGATTCCGAGAGATCGAGAGAAAATACTCTGGAGACTTGAGTCACTTTAATCGATGCCATCCGCCACAGTTCTTCGTGGTATTCGGCGTGAAATATGTTGTAGGGATTTTGTGTTAACACTTAATCTGTCAGACGTAATATACCAATATTGTGATCTAACTTGTACATAAGTTCCACCATGCACGCACGAGCGCAGAATCTATCTTTAAAGTGATGTGAAACACTCCGGTATAGGGTGATCAAATATAAATGGAGAATAATCTTGTTCAAGGTAGTAATTAAAAAATATATATCCAAATTGACAACACACCGTCATTCTTATATTTTAATTAAACGCAGTGACTCGAGATGGCGAAATGGTTTTCGTTAGTTTATCTCCGATAGATGCGTCCCGAATCGAATAGTAAATATTTACAATTGAGCGTAGTTAAGACGATGTTCTCTATGGAGCGGACGGTCGATTTGCTTACGTTTTTCGGCATTGTTAGTGGAATGCTACATTTCCCCAGTTGGCATAGCGTCTGGATACTAACTGATCAGTTTCACGCATCAGAACAAGTACATAATATGTCTTTAATAGAATTACGAAGGTGATATATAGGGGCATCATTGCATGGGCGACAGCTGTCCCAATGCAAGGGGCACAGCAGGCAGAAAGTGTCATTCTGTGCTTCGCGGAACGGCAAGAAAAACTGTTTATTGCACTTCGGGCAAAATACATGTATATTCATTTGGATAAAGTTTACTTTGAGCAAGAGGCTGATAACTGTTGTTTTTGAACCCCAATTTTTCTTTTCGCCACGTTTGCTCTACAACAGAAAGGCGTGCCTTTTTCTGGAAGGTAAATAAGAGTGGGTCAGATACATACATGTGGTATTGCAATGACAAACATCTTATTTTAAACAATACCTTTTCCAAGACTGTACATATACACGGCGCACATACAAATGTGTATCAACCAATCTAACAGCATACCGCACGTATGCGACATTGGCGACAGGTCAAATTAAAGACTCCATTGTCGAGAGTGATTCGAGGCCACAAAAAAAAACGCACACAAGAGATTGCCCCGCATGCCTTTGCCACGCATCGTCATCATAATAAAACATCAGTTCCCCGAACTGCCCAACAGAACGTTCCTCGTTGACAATATTGTGTCGCCATAAGTGGACATTTGCATCGCGCTGGCAGTAAAGTCCGCGACAAACCGGGAGTATTGGTTATATAATTGCATCTAATCTAATAATCATAAAATGGTCACAAATATTGAATTTGGTATCGATAAAATCTATAGCAGTATAATGCAGAAATAAATCAGAATATTTATCAATACAAGTTGGTAAGTTTCGTGTGTGTCTGTATCTATAAAAAATTAGCCTTTCTGCATGAATATGAACAAGGCGGTTTAGATTCTGCGAATGGATATAGACAACAACATATCCAACAACATTCCACACTCGTGGATATCGTTACAACAAAGACAGGTCATATGCGACATAGGTCAACACCAGGGTCCGCGATGGCCAGAAATTTACTTTTGCCAAATAAAAATAATTTTTGACAAATGCTGTTAGAAGTTGCCAAATGCTATCAGCTTCTACAACATTGTTTCTTTTATTTTGACTATTTCGACAATTGCTGATCGAGCGTCCGTGCGTCCGTCCGGAAATGGTTTCCTGATGATAACTTTAGTTTCGGTTATTAGATCAAAAGCAAATTTCATAGGTGAGTTTATCAGACCAAAATACAGGGCAAGTTAGAATATGGGTTTTACTTAGAATCTTGTAATTTTCTGGTTTCCGGATGATAACTTCAGTTTGTGTGATCATATCTGAATCAAATTTAGTATGATAGTTTATCAGCCCAAAAGACAGGTCAGGCTCAAATATGGGTTTACTCTGCCCATTTTTGTGAGAGTTATGGCTCTTTTACGACTTAGAATCCTGTCAATTTCTGGTTTCCGGGTGATAACTTTAGTTTTCGTGATCATATCTGAACCAAATTTGGTATATGAGTTTATCAGCTCGAAATACAGGTTAAGTTCGAATATGGGTACAATCCGCCTATTTTTGCTAGAGTTATGGCCAGTGTTCGCGCTGGACCGAAACAAACTTTAGCAAAAAGTTTAGCCAAATGAAACTTTTATTAGCCAAATGAAAAAAACTTTAGCCAAATGTTTTTTGGCCAAATTAAAAAAAACTATGGCCAAATTAAATCATCGTTTTCTGATCGGTTCACAATTAATGACTAAAACTTCAAACCTAACAGACACAGGTAAAATACACAATAATTTTACTAATTTTGATGAACTAGAAATATTTTTATATATATCATTTATTAAAAATTTATTAATCTTTATGTGAAAGAGTGATTGGGGGGGGGGGGGGGGTAACCCGGGATTGTTCTTCTTAATGTCATTATTTTTTTGTTTTATATCAATATCTTTTTTTTAAATCATTAAATATTAATCATCCTTGCGAAAATATCTAAGTGACATCTGGAAACTAATAACTTAATATTGTTACGACATTATCAAATTACAGTCTGTCATGAAAGCATGCATATTATTTTGAATGTATCGGCATTGACGACAAATAGCCACAAAATATCTGTCGTGATTCACATTTGGCTGATTAATCTATTGTCTTACATATGGTGCTCATAAACCTTGACCGTCATACATACAATGTCATCATAAACATGCATTGTGCAGGAGCCCCGTGAGACAATGGGGGATTAGCGGATTAAATGTCAAATGCTGTTTCGTGCAGAGTGACGGGTTTCCCGTTGTACTGTCCGCGATCGGGTTTCCCTTTGTACAGTCGGCGATTTATTCCCACTTACGATGTTTTCGGACTACATGTAGATCGTTCACATCATAGAATTGAAAACTCACTTGCCAAAAATTCATGCTTTCAGTCTCCATTTGGGGTCAAAAAAAGTTTAGCCAAAAGTTTAGCCAAATGAAATTTTTATTAGCCAAATTCGAAAAAGATTAGCCATTGGCTAATTTGGCTACCGACAGCGCGAACACTGGTTATGGCCCTTTTTCGACTTAGAATCCTGTCAATTTCTGGTTTCAGGTTGATAACTTTAGTTTGTGTGATCATATCTGAATCAAATTTAGTATGATAGTTTATCAGCCCAAAATACAGGTCAGGTTCAAATATGGGTTTGCTCTGCCCATTTTTTTGAGACTAATGGCCCTTTTACCACTTAGAATCCTGTCAATTTCTGGTTTCCGGATGATAACTTTAGTTTTCGTGATCATATCTGAATCAAATTTGGTATATGAGTTTATCAGCTCGAAATACAGATCAAGTTCGAATATGGGTACGATCCATCCATTTTTTTCTGAACTTTAGTATCAGAATTAGGGTCATTGTTATTTTTTTCCAGAAAAGCTTATGCCCCCAATGAAGCCACTTTTTCGGGGGACACTGTGGCCGGACGGCCTTTTATTGCCATTGGCAAGTGGCAGCGCGAACTCTGGTCAACACAAAGACTAGCACGTCGAGACAACGCACTCCAGACTTGACCCTGCGGGCATTTACCATGCACTGCCATCATTAAGAAAAAAAATCACTGTTTCCTCAATTGACTCACGGTTTGTATCAACGCCGGCTTGTGTATAGATACACCACGCCCAAGATTGATGCTCTTTTCATTTCCCTGAATAAAACGACACGCTGTTCCCCGAAGGAACACTGTCAAACAGAACGTTCCTCGTTGACAACATTGTGCCGCCAGAAGTGGAAATATTTGCACAGCGCTGGCAATAACGGGAGCGACAAACGTGAGCGTTGATCAGATCAGTGTACGTTCGGGGCTAATAAAACTCCACGCAGCCGGGATCGATCTGAAAGCCAATAGCTTTATTGAATTTCCTTGAGAATCAATTGAGGATTCTTGAAGATTAAAATGTCTAATTCGCTATTTACTGACAGCGTTCCAATGCCGTATCGTCGAGGCGCAGTGATTTTAATGGCCTGGCTTGAATTAAACTTGCTAGCTATTAACGGGAAGTCGGCTCATTTCGGCGTTTCATCGGGGACTCGGGACAGCCAAACTCGCGAAAGATTATTGCTATCAATCCCAGTATTGTGTAGTTGTGATCGAAATATTGATGTGAAGTAAAATCAAGATCCCATTACGGATCTGAATGTGCTCAGAAAATTTATGTGAAAGTTATTTGGAAGAAGGGGTATATAAGATCAGTCGATATATACACGAAACATCGATGTACATTCTTTATATACTACGAAAACAGCTTACAAGTCACCAATTCTCCAGCTTTGGGGAATTTTCTGATAGAAGTAAGCTCAATGCTATTTATTTTAACCACGTCAGGAATAGAAAACAAGGAACATTCTTTATTTTTCCATTCCGAAGAAAAGCCCGATTCCGATTTTTCGACATTCTATGACTTTAATAAGTCTTTCTGTGCATAACCAATCCTTATAATAGTATTTCAACTAAGTTTCGCGTGTCCCTTGAACCATAGAATATAAACATTTTACATGTATATGTAGAGTCGGACCTAAGCGCAGACCCATGTAATAGATGTTTTGAGCAGGTGTTTGTGCAAAAGATGTTAACCGAAAGAGGGCATGAAATTGAACTTTATTTTCTACCATGAGAGAGCCATTTACTGGCCCAGTCCTGATTGGATTGACAGATTGCAATGGTCCAATAATATACTTTGAAGAATGCATATATGTGTGGTGTTTTAGGGAAAAAACTGACCGCGTCGTTATATGCATGTCATCATTTTTAACAGGCGCAAACTCGCACACTGCATCTCTTCCAATCAACCGCGACTGCACATCGATGCAAGAAGTTCAAACAGCGAGATTGGCAAAAGCTGAGAAATCCATCACATCAGCTTTGAAAAACTCTTACTTCTTTGCTAAACACCATTTGTCCAACGGCATTCTTCCTAATCTTAACAATCTCTGTTGTATATTGTTATGACTTATAAGTGCTGATAACTTTGAGTGAATAAATGATTATATCGTATTATACACTGCTAAAAATTTGAAGATATATAAACGTGTCACATGTTTTATTAAAATTGGTAGTGTTTATAAATATACGGATCATGTGTTTATTTGTAACATATGAAATCGCTAGTGTTTATAATAAAACACTCGACATGTTTTAAACAGTTGCATTACTATATTCGACAGTGCGGCACTGTAATTTAAAATCTGAACACAATTGTCCAATTTGTTAATTCAACTACAAATTAACGTTAAAATAAATATATGTGGTTATAAATGTTCTTAAACAAATAGTTATGGCTAATTGCACTTGTTGCGTATGGTATAAAACGCCAGCGTTTATATCTTGATGTATGTCTTAAACACCACCGTTTATGACTACGCCAGAGCGACTTCCCGACATGTATCATGCTGTGATTTGTCTATCAATAGTCTGCTGGGTGTAATACAACACCATTGATATGGTAGAATTCGGTGACTTTTGGATGGAATAACATCTGTGCTAAGTTACCACGCATGGAAAGCCAGTTAAGTTTGGCCTCATTTAAATAACACTCTGCATTGTGTATGTTTACTGTATCTATTTGTCTGTGATGTCTATAACTCAATGTTCAATCAATTCTTCATAGAATAACAGTCTTCTTTGGATTTTGTGGTATCGTGAAATTGAGGTAAGTTTATATCTATGGTATTAGCAAGAAGTAATGCAGATATAATCGATCTATATCGAAATGAAAACGATATATTGTATATGTGCATGTCATCTGAAATGGATAGGGTGACACTATCTAAATCTCAAACTCTCTCAGTTACGCGTGTATATCTTTTTGAGTTGCAAGAATATAGAATCCGTTTTGGGGGCTAGTCTCACCAGTGGTAAAACAAAATTTAAAGCGGCACATAAGTTTCAAACCCTTTATTCTAAAATCATTATTACTGACCGTATATTATGTATCTGTCTTGCACGTACGGGTTGGTGAATGTCCAAGCTCGCGATCGCATGAGTTAAGTGACTTTGGTGAGCGATTTTGATTTGCGTCTCTTACAATGATGAAAATTTCCCGTGTATTAATCAATTCAATGGTCCCTGCATTAGTTTTTCAATATTACAAAGTTCGCTGTCAACACAAGTCAGAATATCAACAAGTATCCGTATTAAACGGTTTATAATATGACCGCTATATATACGAATGATCTAAGTTGCTGTTTGCTTTTCAGATATTTTCACTAAAGTTTAATTAATTAATTTTAAATCTTCATTGTTTCAGGATTCTGAATGACCAGGCAATATTACAGGAGACGGGAAAATTAAGGAACTGGCGAGATATTACGCAGTTAGTGTACACAAATGGAGGACTAACGGAGCACACGAGTTGTATAACGGCACGATTTGAAACCATGATTTAAATATTATGAAGAGCATGCAGTGATAAACTGAAACACAAGCTTTCCGTGCACAGAGATTCCACCAGTGATCTGATGATCAGTCATCTTGTACTCAAAACAGAGCCAGAAGATTAAACTACCACTTCTCTCCAAAACCTCGGAGATGGTCCCAAATATGGGATTCAGAGCCATTATACGGGATACACATGGATTCTACATACGACGAAATATAGGATATATATATATATATATATAAAAGTTCAACATACAATATGGTCTATACCGTATAACTAGATATGCAGTATATGGAACTACACGGCATTGAACTACACATAAAGAATCACTGGATTATATCAGGAACTATATACACATGATTTATCAGAACATTTTTTAATTCACAGCATTGGATTAAAAGAAACCACGTGACTTTTAATATTCTCACAATGGATTTATCAGAAACCACGTGACTTTAAATATTATAATATGGATTTACAAGAAACCAAAGACTCGTGCCATTATACGACATTTGAGTCATTTATGGTTTTTACTCTAATTTCATGACTGGAGATTCCTGAAGTTTTGCGAAAACCATATTCCAATGCATTCTCTTATATATGCGAGTCTCCCATAGAGAGCCTCGCATATACAAGATAATACATTGGTCAATCAATATTGATCTTGTAAGTCAATGCATTATATTATATATGCGATGCTCCCCGTGAGAGACTCGCATAAGTAAGAGAATCAATGGCACATGCTCTTTAATGCTGCAACAGCGCAGCTCCCGTCATGAAAGTGCTAAGAAACAAGGTGGATTCAAAAATGACAATTAATAATAATTATAATCAAATATAAAATAAATCTCAATCTCCGCGAACAAATCCATCTTTAATTCTAAATGTATATAATATTCTACATTCATTCAATGTCGACCAGTTATTTGCATGCACATGCACGAGGATCACATCGAACTAGTTCGAAACAACCTAGTTCCATGAGTTTAAGAACATTTTGTGTTCTTATCAAACTGACGACCAATCGAAACACTAGTTAACCAATGAACATTTTGAAGATGATGTTGAACAATTTGTTGAATTGTACCGAAATTTGTTTTTGAGAATAAAATATTTATAAACACATCGGGTGTTTTATTTTCATTATAATAAACACGTCATAGTGTTTATAAAGTGTGTCTGGAAAATCAACACGTTGTGTGTTTATTATAAAACGCTATGACATGTTTTAATATAAACACTAGTGTTTATTCATAATCGGATAGAGTGTTGATTTTAAAACACTATGGCGTGTTTTTATATAAACACTGGTGTTTATTCATAATTGGATGGAGTGCTTATTATAAAACACTGTGACATGTTTTTATATAAACACTGGTGCTTTAATTATAAAACACGTGTGTTTTTACTAAAACATACCACATATCTTATAAGTGTGTCTCTCATGTGATTTTAATTAAACGCGTTTATAGGATTTTTTTTTTTTTGCAGTGTATCTAGTGCTCATTTATCCCAAAGTATGTGACTAAATTTTTTCAAAAGTGGCTATAAAAGCATTGCACAAGTGGCTAAACAAAATTGGGCCAGGGCGAACGCTGATGTCCGTCATATAGTCCAAAAGCAACGAAAGTGATTTAGTGCCATATGTCGCTGTGACAAATGTTTATTGATGGAATATGTATTTTAGGAACGGAAACAACGTGCAAATTTTTGTCACAGACTTAAATATCAGTTATCTTTACAATATGGGTGGCGGTATTAGCCAATTTTACACGCACTTCTCCGCCTGAATCACTTTTTTATTCCCGTCTATATATGGCGATAATTTTCAGGTATCTCCATTACATTAATGACTATGCCCTATATATTATAACTCTGCTAGTCGCAAATCGTCCATTTCATTTTATCATACATATTGATGTTCGTGTACTTCTGACAGCGTCATAAAATCCCAAACATCAAACCGACCAAACGCCCCACTAAAATGCATGGATGTGCATGCTGAAATCAGATATGCCGCGTTCGTCTTCAAAGAATCGTTCATTCTTGACTTCGTGCTCTACAATATTTGAAAAAAAAATTCACGATCGAAGCTGTAATCTCTCAACGGACCCTGTTCTCTGCGGAAATGTGGCGACGCAGGATGGCTTTCAGGGCCATCGGTATTCAGAAGAGCAACAAGTGATCTCACGTGAACTGCGTGCGCTCACTCTGGGGACCGATTAACGCGCCAATCATGTGCAGTGCACGTACATCTTCAATCACTTTCCCGCAATGTCCGCCTTTTTCGAGTTTTAAGATCGATTTCTTCAATTCATTTCGTGTTCCACTCTGTGTGATGTCGTGGCATTTATGGAGAAGAGATCAAATCAGTGTATTGCCGCATGGGTACCCTCCCGGATGAATTTTCTGCTGAGCTGTACAACTTGCCTCCCATAGTTCACATGTGCGAAGTTAATGCCGGGTGTTGGAGTTAAGTGCAATACAGTTATAGTTTCGCAGATTATAGATTTAAAGTGGATTGTGAATAATCTTGTCCAATATAGTTATTTTCATCAATTTTATATGAAATTTGGCAACATGCAATGGTTTTTGTTATATATTTCACGATCACCTCACCCAGAAATGGCGCAATCTGATTGACCGAGAGCTGTGCCCTATATAATAATATTGTATAGCCTTGTGCTAAATTTATATAGCACACTACTGTGCCTGCAATATTAACTCGCATGCAAAAAAAAACAATGAAATTGTCAACACTTTGTTTCACAGGAACGACGTCAACTTTCGAAGTGGCAATATTGCGGCGAAACAGTTTCCGGTTTCGGTTTATTGAACTACAGAGTTCAAGAAATTCTTGCGACAATTATGTTCACTTAAACTGTTTATCGGTAGGTTGATTATCATATGTGTCCTCAGTCAAACGATTTGTATTTTATTGTTATTAACTTGTCCCGAACGGATTTTGAACAGTCCAGCAGTTTGTGTTGGTGCCAACTTGGTGAGATACAGTCATGTAGTATACATGCTATACAAATTCAAATTGTTCGGTGAAATATAAAAAATAGAGCATGTCTTATCGTTGACTACGTGGGTATAGTGCCCAGTGGGTGGGTATGCTGGGTATATAATTCACGAAGCGTATAGTGTTCGGTTCGAACATTCGCTCGAATGACGTTGGCTTTCGAATATTCCCAGAACATTCAAATAGTCGGCATAAAAAAATAGCTTGGGCTTCCAGTCGTAATAATACCTCGGGTTCAGCATAACTCACGATACTGGCTTGTCTACGACCACGCATATTTATTTTCGTCGCTTGGGCCATGTCTGATTATACAGTATTGTGGCTGTTTCGCCTTAACATAAAAGTCGCACAACGTTTCTAATGCCGGTAAACGTCGTCTAATGTATAGAGCCACATGTAGTGTATAGGAAGTAAATTAAATAATTGAAACTTAAACAAATTATTGGTATGACAGGTTGTTTTACATTGGCATTTTGTTGCATATCGGTCGGTGGGATAAACGGTCATTTATATAGGTTTCTTAAGTTTATATATGAAAAGATGGCATCAGGTCATAAGAAATCGGACATTTGAGATAATTTTACTCTCGACAACACAGAACACGAAATGCAATGACATTCCCGACCATGTTGGGAAGTATTGTGGCACAACTACTAATCTGTGGAACTTCATGTAAAATAACCATGAGACCATATACTCGGGACGGAACTGAGATATCTCAATAGAGTGTCACACATATATATAACCTTCACTCGGAACACTATAGGCATTTACTTGTGTTGTGTTACAGATAATATAGCAAATTCTTATGGTGCAGTTATTGACTTCTTTCTTTAAAAAACGAGGTACTTATATGTACTGCACGTTTTCGCATTTTTACATTGTCCCAAACAATCGAATATTCGCTGGTTGAATTGGCCGAATATTCGAATGTCAAATTGTGCCGAATACTAAAGCGGGGTGAACTATACCTACCCCACTGGGCACTATACGAGCGTAGTCAACTCCAAGCAATACTATATATACACTTAATTAAATATATAGATTACTAGCAGGGTTACCCGGCGTTGACCAGGTTAAAGTGATGTGAAACCCTCTGCATATTGTGGATATATGATGGGAATAGAGGATACTCTTGCGTTACACATATTCTCAAAAATCATATGCCCAAATTGCATCACAAAACATTCTTACACACGGAATATAAGTAGTAGCTCACCTTGTCGGATCGGAGCGATTATCATCTTGTTTATCGCGATTAATCAGTCCCACCAATAAACAATTATTTATTTATTTAAAACTGCGTATACTTCAGACGTTATAACATTAATATCATAAACACATTAGTTCGCAAAACTTAAAGACGATAATTGGGTTTTACATAGAGATATATCAATCAATCCAGTGGGTTTGACTAAGAATTTGAGGACACCAGTGTCCTGGTTATCATATATCTCCGTGAAGATACAGATGTTTTAAAGAAATGTCCATTTGCTCCTCTGTTCATTGTGCTACATACTTATGGCAAGCCGTTTTCACATTTTCGATTGATTTAGACTTAAGTCCAATTATTTGGACTTAAGTCCAAATAATTGGACTTAAGTCAAAATAGCGAATTGGACTTAAGTCCAAATACCACATAATTGTGAATTCGGCGAGGAATTGGACTTAAGTCCAATTGATTTGGACTTAAGTCCAAATACCGATATTTTCATCTATTTGGACTTAAGTCCAATTCCTCGCCGAATTCACAATTATGTGGTATTTGGACTTAAGTACAATTCATTTGGACTTAAGTCCAATTCATCTGTATAAGAAACACCCCCATCAGATATTAAGCAGGTCTGGTTTTGCTCATAGGGCGGAGTTGTGGGAAAATGGCCGTTTACATTTCTGTTCTCCATAATTGTCACAACATTGTTTCAACTGCGTTGATTTCCCAAACTATCGTCAAAGCACTCTTTCATGTTTGTCAAAACTCGCTTTCGTGTCTGTCAAAACATTACATCGACTGAGTTGACATCGCTTGAGGTGGCCTCACTGACCATGCTTCACTGATCAGTCAAAGCATTCTTTGATGTCTGCATTTTATTAGTATGGTGGGTAAATGTCCGGTGGGTAATTGTCCGGTGGGGAAAGGGGAGTCACTCTAATCTATTGTTTTGGCATAATTCGACTTTCGAGTACACCCTTATTACATTGACTTTGAAAATCGAGCAAATTATACAAATAAGACACTTAGTAAACGCAATAAACGAAACTGCGTGTAGCCTACACTACACGCTGTCAAATAACAATTGAATCAAGTCGTGAATTAATTTTACTTCATTCATGCATGCAGTTAGCATTTATTAAGATGCCAATTCGGATTCGAAACATTTTCAATCTCGGCATGCCGAAAACAAGCCACGTGGCAAAGGGGACGTACAGAGTTAGTCTTGGAGTCAGGAATGCCCAGAGGCGTTATTTCGCTAAAATCCGATTTGGATACTGGATTCAGATTACAGATTTGTCCCCGTACGACTTGGTTCGGCAAAAGAACAGACCACAAATTTCCAGAATCAGTAAACGAACAGACCGTAATCCTAATTTCGTGGGAATCCGATAGGGATTCGGATTCCGATTACGGACTCAAATGTTCGTAATGTAAACAAACCGAGATTTCGCCACCTCAGAGTTTAAAAACACAATAAAACATAAGAATCCGTCTCTTGTGTACAAATTATTGCAGAATATAAACGATCTATATCAAAGAATTTTAAATGCGGAGACAAATTTGTTTTATTGAATGTAAACTGGGAGAATATTACTGAAATTAGCCAAATAATAACGCTATTGATAGTAACGCTGGGGGAGCACTTCGGTTGATGGCGAAGAAATTGCAATTCATTGTTGATTGTCACTTTCATATGTCCATTTCATAATTCCATCCTTAAAATACCGCCCGAACGCATGTCGATTTCGAATTCGGCGGATACGTCACCATTGACCGAGTTCATATGCACCTGCATGGATATGTCTTCTGCTGTGTTCGTTATTATAATGTTTCTTCTTATTCAAGAAATAGTAGGATTATATGGTATCGATGGATTATCAGATACACGTATGTACTATCATCTAGTCTTAATGTTATAGCAATTTCATGTTTAACATGTTTTGTTTCGTTAAATGCAGTCGTTTTGCACAATAGTCTCTGTATAGACAACAGACACATGTTCTAGGGACGTGGCTAGAAGTTTCCTCAAATTTACGGCCAACTGCACCCCCCCCCCCCCTTGAACCAAACATCAATCTCACAGGTTCGCAGAATTCAATTTGCTCCCCTTGGAAATATCCAATCTGACAAACACTAAGATTGGAAAATTACCAACTTTTACTGGTTGAAAAAAATCAAACAATGAGAACAATGCCAACCTATATATGGTGTCAAATTAATGTCCAACTAATGTTGTGTCATGCATGAAATTTCCGACTGCTGGAATGTACCAAAGTTTAGTTTAGATATATTTATTTCAAATATATGTCAAATTTAGATAACACATGATATATAACACATACATTTGTTTATACATACAAAGGAATTGGGGGACAAGTACTGACTCACTTAAGGGTACCCCCTCTCCCAAATGTTATTACACTGAAAAAATAAATAATTAGTAATGGCAAAGCAACGTACATGACTACCAAAACAAGTTGAACATATATACAGATCACTGGACACCCCCTCTCCCGAGTTAGTCATAAGTTTGTATATGTATTTATTTAAAATCGGGTTTGTTTGTTTGTTGCGTTTGTTGGCTTGTACGTATCATTATTTGAAACAGTTAGTCAAAATAATCCTGATTTTCCTCACGTATGAATGACTGCACAGCTTAGCAAATTGTACCAAAAATCGGGGTGGGGGTCGAGACACACAAGCAACCCCTGTCGTCACGTCCCTGTTCAACTGACAAGTTTCGTGTGTTCTTCACAACATCTTTGGAATTTGATTCAGGAGGCCTAGAGCTGTCATGTTTAGATATGCTTGCCAATATCAATAAACACACTTTAACTTGAAAAAAAGATGCGATTAAGTCGGATTGGCAGCAAATTATGTGCCGTGTATACACACATAGAAGAAAAGCATGACTTTCACAACAAACATGCACTTTATAAATATAAGATACAAATGATACTTGTGTCAAATACATGAGCCATGTTTGACGCTGGGAGAGAGTTTCGGAGACCACGTGGATTTCAAAATCTGACCTAGAATCCGAAATTAGCTCCGCCCCCCGTAATCGGCTTTGGATTCTCAATCCGGATTTTAGCGAAATTACGGCTCTGGTTAGTACGGAGTTTGACTGTCAATCAAAACTTGCAGGAATATACCATTACAAAGAAGGGGACTATCGTTTCAAACCAGATGAATTGGACTTAAGTCCAAATGAATTGGACTTAAGTCCAAATCAATTCACTAATTGGACTTAAGTCCAAATAATTGGACTTAAGTCAAATTATTGGACTTAAGTCCAATTATTTGGACTTAAGTCCAATTATTTGGACTTAAGTCCAATTATTTGGACTTAAGTCCGATAATTGGACTTAAGTCCAAATAATTGGACTTAAGTCCAATTGATTTTGACTTAAGTCCAAATCAATTCGCTAATTGGACTTAAGTCCAATTCATTTGGACTTAAGTCCAATTCATTTGGACTTAAGTCCAATTATTTGGACTTAAGTCCAATTATTTGGACTTAAGTCCAATTATTTGGACTTAAGTCCAAATAATTGGACTTAAGTCCAAATAATTGGACTTAAGTACAAATAATTGGACTTAAGTCTAAATCAATCAAAAATGTGAAAACGGCTTGCCATACATACTGGCTAATTATTCTCAGATCAAAACAAAAGGCCACGAGGCAGATAATCAGACTATGCCCATGAAACCACTTGCTGAAGCAGAAAAGATTTGCATCCTGTACCAAAAAGATTTCTTGGTAGACATGTGCAAAAATAGACCGTTGTGTCCCATATGCAGTAGCTGTGATAAACCCAAAAGCAAATGAGCCTCCTAAAAGGAAACAACACGTACTTCATGTGCCCTAATGATCACAGAGTGAAGGTGTCCAGGACAAACATTGGTCATAGGCAAGGGAGATAACTCATTCATGCATGTTCCCAATAGGATAAAGAGATCTACCCCCCCCCCCCCTCCCACTGACTCCGTTTATTGTTTCTCAGAATAAATTATATTTGACGGCACACTGTGACCACTATTGTTGAACAGGCCTTCTATACATTTCCATATCTCTTGTAACTTTTTTGTGGAAACTATATTGAATGGGGCAGACTCAATTGTGTAATAATATTAACATGAGCTATTCTAATATTTTTGAAAAGTTACCACTGTTAGAACGCATTGGTGCCATCTCGATTGTATCCCATGAAGTTATATATAGAACACATACAGACATATAGATAATTTCAAATATATGTAGGCACTAAATGTGACGTTTTCTACACGCACGATTTGATTCCTCGTATCATTTGAGAAGAACGTATTTGAATTTGATGTTAATTGGCATTAAACATATTTCTATCAGTTTTGGTGACCCGCCAGTCCCTATTTCAGACTCAAGCGGCGCCACATTTGACATCATTACACCACAAACTTAGACTCATTATGGAGATGAATATATATAAAATTGTTGTAAATTGGCGAGTATACATGTACATTTGCATCAAGTTTAGGGCCCCCAGATCTCACGCCCAAACGGCCCTAATTTGGCGTATTTAAACCACACGATTAGATTCCTCGTATCACGGATAAGAATATGTATCAGTCTGGTGCAAATCGGCGCTAAACATATTGTTTATCCACGTTTGTGTCTCTCTCACCCTCTCGAATGCATCTTTAAACCACACAATTAGACTCCTGATATCACGGAGATAAATATTTATAAGTTTGGTGGACATCGGCGCTAAAAATTATTTGTTATCAATGTTGGCGCCCCTCTCCCTTTCAGAGACTCAAATGACGCCACTTTTGACAACTTTAAGCCACCCCATTAGACTCCTCATACCGTGTGGATGATTTTTTTTTAAATTTTTGTATAAAATTGGCGAGTATACAAATGCGTATCAAATTTAGGGCCCCATATATCTCATCCAAACGGCACCAAGTTGGCATATCTAAACCACACGATTAGATTTCTCGTATCACGGAGAATATGTGGTGGAAATCAGCGCTAAACATATTGTTCATCTTGTTTGTGTTCCTCTCAACCTCAATGCATCCTGACTCAAATGGCCCCACTTGTGACAGCTTGTGGCATTCTTAAACCATGCAATTAGACTCCTGATATGATGAAGATGGTTATTATTAAGTTTGGTAAACAAATTTGATCAAATTATTGCCCACTAACCCCCATCTCTCACACAAACAGCACCAACATGGCGTCTTTAATCACACGATCAGACTGCTGGTATTATGGATAAGAATGCGTATCACTTCGGTGAATATTGGCGCTAAAATTATTGCGTATCAATTTTGGTGCCCCTCTGCCTTTCAGTTCAACCCTGACTCGAATGACGCCACTTTTGACAGATTTAAGACACACCATTGGACTCCTCATACCATGGGGGTGATATTGTATAAGTGTGGTGTCAATCGGCGACTAAACCCAGTCTTAGCAAAATGGGTGCCCCTCCCACAATCTTTCATCCAAACGACACCAGTTTGGAGTCTTAAATCGCACACTTAGATTCCTTGTACCATGGAGAAGAATATATATCGATTTGGTGGAAATCGGCGCTAAAATTAGTTTTATCAATTTTGGCGCCCCTCTCCCCTTCTGGGCACCCCTGACGCGAATGGCGCCACGTTTGACATATTTAAACAACACAATTAGATTCCTCATATCATAGGAATGATTATATAAAAGTTTCCTGATGGCAATCGGCGGAAAACATGTTTTATACCCCTCCCCATGTTCTGCCCCTGACAACGGCGTCACTTTAGAAAATTCTAACCCGCACCATTATCTTTGTCGTAAAAAGTTACCCCTAGTAGACCCCTTTGGTGCCATCCAGATTGTCCGTCGGCGCTAAACTTAGTTGATCAATTTTGGTGCCCCTCTCCCCTTCTGTGCATCCCTGACTCCAACGGCACCACTCTTTACACATTTAAAGCACACCATCAGATTCCTTATATCATGGGGATGATTATGTATAAGTTTCGTGGCAATCGGCGACAAAAAAAATTCAGCCCCTCCCCCTTTTCTGCCCCTGACTAAAACGGCGTCACTTTAGACAATCCTAACCCTCACCATTATCTTTCTCGTAAAAAGTTACCCCTAGTAGACCCCTTTGGTGCCATCTAGATGGACGGACCCCTGTGGATTTCTATAGAACACAGACAGACAGACATACATTCGCAAATATAGATATAGATTAGCATTGGCGATATCATTCC
Source organism: Siphonodentalium dalli (assembly GCA_032622095.1). Classification (NCBI taxonomy): domain Eukaryota; kingdom Metazoa; phylum Mollusca; class Scaphopoda; order Gadilida; family Siphonodentaliidae; genus Siphonodentalium; species Siphonodentalium dalli. The sequence goes on along the minus strand of CP136065.1, from coordinate 178,426,763 downwards.
TGTATGTTAATCAGCGATGGACATGTAGGCTCTAATCAAGGACTAATATCTATATTTTTTTGCGTATAGTTCAGGGAATATATGTTTTCTAATTTGCACCCCATGTACCCGACGTAACAACAGGGTACAAAAGTTGTGATTTTTTTTCGGCGTACCAACATTTGCCATATACGACAATATCATGCCTTGAATTAGGAGCGGAATATGCCTTTAATTGGCCCATGAACAGATCTTTCTAGGATTTTTTTTTTTTCGGATGCGAGATACGCCAATTCCGCTCGAGTTCTACTCGAGAAAACTGATCTAAAAAAACTGACACAGGCACAAAGAGCCCAAATGTAATGACAATACTTCCACATATATATGCACTTTGTAAACACATACATGTATGACTAAATAGTTAAACGGCCATTGCGCATTCGAGCTTCTAAAACGTGTCGACGTAAATTGGAAGGAGATATATGATAGGTTCACAACTACACGAAATATTGATATACCGACTTCATATGCTCTCAAACATGCCATGGTCGCAACATTTCTCCGCTGTCCTCAATTTTTCGCACAGAATTGAAGCAAACTGGCTTTATTTCTATACCGTATCAGGAATGGACCAACACGGACCGCTATTTTCTATGCAAATGCTATTCAAATGGTCGTTTTTTGTTTGGGACCCAAACGTCGTGTTCGAATTTGTATTTTTCATTACTTCAATGCGTACTTTTGGGACAAAGAATGCCAGTAGAAAGGTATTTTCGACCTACATGTATTTCGATACCGGGGAAAATTCAAAAGCGAATATTATTAGGTGTATTTTGGCGCGCAAACCGCGATGTGGCTTTAAATGTCGATGTTATACGACGGACGTGTCTTGGTGCAAAAACTGACATTGATACTTCAGAGTATAAGGCGACATATGGCTAATGGCCATATACACTGACTCAGGAACAGAAAGAACAGTATCAGGAATACCCACATTTCTGGAAAATAGTTGGTCGCATCACGCACAGCACTTCTTGATAAGAGGAAACAAAGCTTAGCTATCGCGACATATACGTCACTGTGGCAATTAAACGTGGATGTTGCCAGGACGATGACAAGGAAAGCCACTTTGTCCCGATCATTTGACTTGCATGGATACGCACGCGCGATTCATCACGCCATTATTCTCACATAAAGAAAAGGGAAATCTATATCAGCATTCCAAATTAAAGCCAAGTATTTATACTCTTGACGATGCCTTGTAGGTCCGACTGGACTCATTTGCATGCTTTATTTGTATACAATTTCAGAGATATGAAAACTACTTCGTCTGTTTTGTGTTTGTGTGTAAGAATATAGATACAAAAGCTGTCATCACAAGACCATTTGATCGCAAAAAAAATAAGTTTGTTGGACTTGTCGCCTTTTGTGACTAATGATCTATAATATCAGAATATGATAAAGATTTAGTGCATATTCATGCCAAACAGTAACCCTATACGTAGCTTACAGTGCATTATATATATATAATCTTGCTATGCATGTGAAATTATCAAATACATGTTTTTGAATATAGAGAGCGCTTGTGTGACACACGCCTGCTGTTGTGTTAAGAATATAGCTACAAAAGCTGTCATCACAAGACCATTTGATCGCCAAAAAATAAGTGTGTTGGACTTGTCGCCTTTTGTGACTAATGATCTAATATCAGAATATGATCAAGATTTAGTGCATATATGCCAAACAGTAATCATATACGTAGCTTACAATGCATTATATATATAATCGTGCTCTGCATGTGAAATGATCAAATACATGTTCTTGAATATAGAAAGCGTTTGTGTGACACACGCCTGATGTTGTTTTACGGAGATATGACCCCAGCTGTAGCTGAAGAGTACTAAATGTGTTGCTCTAAACATGGACATGGCTCATTCGAGCTTCCAAATTGTGTCTACGTAACAAGGGAAGGAGGCATAAGATAGGTTGACAAAAACCGTACACGAAATATTGATATACCGGCTTCATATGCTCTGAAAAATACTTGCCATTTTCCAGCTGTTATCAATTTTCGCACAGAAGTGAAAACTGTTACATAAACGGTCTATTGAGTAATAATATAAGTTCGCTATCTGTGTACCACTGAGTGGTCTGACAGAATTTAATTGTCCGACTAAGCTTTGTAGCGTTTTATCAATCACAAACGAATAAATATATAAATACAGTACATTAGTATAAACGGGCTCAGTACGTTATTCAAATGCGTATCGAAATGACTAATGATCAAAAACAACTACAATAGGTTTACTTTGAGGTATGGGCGTTGTGAATCGCTTTAACCCTTTCTTTATTAAATGGATTCTCCCATTCAGTTATACTAGTATACATGGAAATGGTCTATTATTCATTTGGGGGGTGTTCACGAAATATGTGCTGACGACAGACAGCTGATTGTATGAGTCATACTCATTGGTGTATGGCCGTTTGTTGAACTCTCCTCATCAAATGAGTGTTTAGTAAATAAAGGGTTATTGTGCAACGAAAGCATACAAACTCTATAATATGGGAACTTCTAATTTTTCTGGCGCCCGTCGAAACCTGGCCAAATTTCATGCTTTAAAAAGCAACGTCATTGTCACAAAAAAGATGAGGAAAACACCATGATAAATATACATGATAGTTCGATAAATCACATTTATTGTGGCACGTCAGGTTGTTATTGTGGCACGTAGGGTGGGAAATCTTTAAGTTTGTTGAATTGTCACGACTGTTCACACCGGTGCATATGCGTTTAATTATGTCATCTGGTTTTGACGGCCAGATATCACCTTTCAAACGAGTTAGTTTCAGCACGTTTTAAATTTCTGTCAGACTTGCAAAACATTCCAAATGGCCGCCTCTTAAATAAAAGTGCGGCCATGCACCCATCGCCCAAAAGCGATAATAAAAAGCGTGCTCAATTATGACCATTCTATTGTGTTTTTGGTGTATTACTTATGGATAATTCTGTTAATTGTTGTGATACTATAATAGTGGTGATTTGTTGTATTTGCTTTTCAATTTCTTCGAATATTCTAAATTAGTTGACATCAAATTGGACCATAGATTTATAAAAGTGATTTGAAAATTCTACTCAGTGCGGGTCCGTGGATACAAACGGAAATTTGATTATGGATTCTAATTCTGTCCATGCATGAAGATATGAGCAAATCATGATTTCAGAACTATTGGAATGGCTCTTTTAGCTATCCTAATATTTGATCGAATATCACGCCATGTCACAATCTCCATATAATGATGATTTCAAGAAGTAATCTCAACGATCCGATGGGGACTTCTAATTCATTAGGCAAAATTATAGAGCAATCCTCCATCAGGAGCCAGCTTTTAATCGCATTGAGAAATCAAAACAATAATCTATCAATTCCGCTGAGTGCTTTAATTCAGCATTCAATCTGCACAATTTAAAGCAAACGCTATCGATTTGACGATTGAACAATACATTTCAAGATCGAAAAAATGTGAGATGGCGCTTACTGTCACAAAGAAAGAGCAACTTTCAAGAACAGAGACGGAAATAATTCAATTATTGATAGTTTTCCTTGTCATTGAAACGAATTTCGTTATTGGTATTTAAGAGACAGCTTTGGTGGGCGTGGATTTGGTGGATATATAATATTCTCAAGATGTGTATCTCTAAACAATCTTAATTGTGTTTTTAAATGCGAGAAGCTTAACATTAAACCGCAGATGGGATTCAATAGACTTAAGATAACTTGGGATATCATCTTTAATGAGAGTTTATCCTTGTCCGATAGTAAGGCGCCGTTTTCAGCAAACCAATGTTGATATAGACATCGATTATTGTCAAAAAATCACATTCGATATTTACATACAAAGAACATGTATATACAAACATTTCACGTGATGATCTATGACACTCGAAAACAATTCCCACAAAATGCCCACGTGTCCACACAAAACTTCCTGTGATCATGTGTGAAGACAAAGCATACATAATATACCAATGTGACAAAGGAACCTATGTGACTGGCTAGCAAAGACGCAATAAACGGTATGAGGTATCATGTATTCGTTTATGAACGACACAATTCAAACGTTGACAAACGCATTTAGTACACTAACTCATTATAGCAAATCATGGCCCTCTGAAGAAATGTCCAAATATTTTGGGTGTGATTATAATTAATTACACTCAGTATACAAGGAGTCGTCGGTAGAATAGATTTCGTGTAATTAGATCAATCAAACATCCGAGTAATCCAACATTCATATTGCAAATATACCACGGGTTGTACGCCTCGCAACATCAAAATATTGAGACAATGTTATGTTTTCGGGTGAGAGCGAGGAGTATTTAACTGAAACTATCCATTATATGTCGTGACGTTGTGGGCCCTCTTCGTTAGAGACTGGGTGTCCATTTTATTATGTTACTTGCATCCATAAATTGTTGATATCAACGCGAAACGTCATCGTGTTGCTTTCCCCATTCACCAAAATCAAAGGCACCTGAATTTATCTTCTGCTTTGCTCGTAATTGTATGTTCCTTTCGATTAAAGAAATAGTAGGATATCTATATATATGGATTATCAGATGGATGTCCTTAATCAAAATGTTAGAAAAATATGAATTTAAATTGGAATGTATAATCGTGATTGTGTCTTGAAAATTGACAATTTCAAAAATAGTAGTTCCGCGTTCAACATTAGATTGAACTGATATTATACTGACATCTATATTGGTGACAAGGGTTGTCTTTTGTCAGTGAAATTGCTTAATATTTATGGAAATAGCCTGTAATTGGGTGTAATTTTCAAATTAAGGCAGTATTTTTGTGGCCCAAATAGAACCACACAGCACTTGACGAGCGCTGTCGTCAGAAAGTCACCTTTGGCTGCTGTGTTTATAAATTGTTGGTTCTTTTTTACACCATGAATCATTTTGGGAGTCACAAATAAGACGGGTTTCTTTTGTTCTTCGTCAGCATCTACATATATAGAGCGAACTTGCATCAATTGAACAAATATTGTCTGACTCATCTATTTCACCGTCGACAACTTCATTTTCATCACAATGTTGTGACTCGTTGCTTTCAGTCATCTTCGTTTTTGTTATAGCTGAATTGACGGTGCTGATCATTTCTGTTTTTATATCAGAATCAAAACCGAACTCGTACACTGCTGTCCACCATGAAATTCTTGATTTAGTTTTTGGCGCCACATTGATTATATCCTCCACCAAATTTATCTCATTATCACTAACGCATCTCCATATAGCCTCCGGGTTTTCAACCAATTTACGACTGCCCCAGTACTTATTTTACTCCGTTTGTGTAGCATTCAAATGTGTTTGTATCCAGTTCAATGGTTATGCACTTTATTTGTCACCTCTATCTTCTCATAGTCGTTTGTTTTACAAACACATTTGGGCCCATATGAAGAATGAAACATACAAAATACTGATGAAATGCGTACTGTGTTAACTGTTTTAAAACTGATCCAGAGGTCAATAATAGCAACATGCCTGACCTCTTGCCCAATGTAGGTCACCGTCATGTTTAAAGGTAGTTTGTAACGCCATTCTCTTGGAACAGCTCCAGAGTGTCCAAAATTCAACAGAGCATAACAGAAAAAGTCCTTCCTGGAAGAACATTTTCACTTTATTTTCATTCACTGTTCCAATTCCAACACGATAAGCAGTTTCGTTATTACCTCGGGATCGTTTTCTTTTCAGCATTAATTTTCGTCTCATGCGTTGATCTCAGTGAAACTTCAGTTTGATAAGTATCAACTTCAAGGTTTTTGAAGATAACACTATGCTCCATGTTTACTTCGTTAACAAGAGTAGTTTCCTTGCCCCATAGCTGATGCTATTTATATCTATTTATGCTGGGTGCAACTGTGATGTGACTTCTGTCTCTGACATTGAAATCTTTTCTGTTCCAGTTTCTGCTATTTTTCTCTCCTTCGTGAGATTCAATCATGAGAATTTTGCCTTTAATCGATAATCTCATCTTTTAGGAGATGATATAATTTCTAATGTACTTCGTCTGCTACATGAAAACTCTTTAGTTGAGTTTCCACAATATGGAAGTCGTCGGTGTAGAAAACTTGTGTTGAATCCCCTACATTGATTGTGACGTCACCACTCTTATTCTTCTTCACCTCTGCAATACTAATGGCGAAGAACATATCTGCCTCGAGAATCTTATCCGCTTCCGAATTATTGCTGACTCAGACATGAGAACTGTCCTTACCGGTATCCTTTAGAATGGCATACAGGCAACCAACCATCGAAGATGTTGAACATCAACACGGTTGTTGCTGAAACGATGAATATCTTTCTTATTCCAGGCCTGCCGTGCTTTACCGGTATGGAGTCTTAGTTATAAAGTCTTCTGGTGAATATTTTTTGACAGAATTGGATATGGCATTACATGGTAAACGATATACACCTGTAAATGATCAGTTTTGATAGCTTATTCGTTGGGTTACTGAATTATAAAATGTTACTTGGTATTTTCACTAATGGTATTAAAATATAAAGGTCAAGTTTTGTATTTGCTTCAGTCAGAAATGATTGAACAATAATAATCATTCTATGTGAATAGTGTATAAGACTCATGAATGGATGAGAAAAAATAATAAGCAATAATAATTTGAATTTTAATACATGATCCATACATCAGAGGTACAATTAAACCTCCTAAATTAAATATCATTGTAATGGTCATAACATTAAAGGTACGGTTGGCCTTGGCGTTGGGTATCCTGTAAAAATATTTCCACCCGTCAAAAACCGCCACAAACAGAAATAACATCAAAATGTAGACAGACTTTGTCCGTATACAAATAAGAAATATCGCATAAACAGTATGTTATTATCATTTGTTTGACCATTGTTATGTAAACAAAAGCATAAAAAGTTACTTTTCTGGTGTTTGTTTATATTATGATGGTAAACATAAAGAGCGTTCTTTGTTGGTGAATTCCTGATATGGAACAAATAAAGAGCGTTTATGCCATTTTTGTGTGATTAGCCAGTAGCATTGTACTGTCTTCTGTAACACAATCAGGCTCTTACTTAGGTAAAATATAGTAGGTCTTTATGATAACATGCTGTTTACGCGATAGTCATGGTATATATGAACGAAACTGTATGCATTTTAATGTTTTTCTGTTTACGGTGATTGGAACAAATATGAATATTTTCGACAACTAAGGCCTCACGTGCCTTTAACTTATTCAAGCAAAAAGAAAACAATGTGTTTTACTTACTCATTGCTAATACATTGTCATCCAGCCACTCATCATTTTCAATCAGTTTAATTCTTTTGATGAAATTGTAAAGTCACCAACTCGTATCTATCTTAGTAATTGTAATTTTGGTCTGCAACTTTTTAAAGTGACGCCAAGAGGATTGGCTTAACAAATAATGTCAATTGTATGATTTCCACACCACTTTAATGTTGATAAAATATAAAGGTAATTTTTTAATTTGCTTCAGTCAGAAATCATTGAACAATAAGAAACATTCAAGTAATGTCTGCGTCAATTTTGGTTGATAAAATGTGAATGCAACAGATAATCTGCAGCAGGTCAGCATCTTGAAGAATCGTTGAAGCCAGGAGTTCCTCAGAAAGTTTTATTATTTCTGGCTCGAACGGTAACATGTCATAATACAGTTCTCTCGTGGCAAGACTCATGGGTGGTTGAGAGTGTTGCCCCTATAATGAGATGAACAATACTCAATAAAAATGTATGATAGTTCTGGATTTTTAATAGAGGGATCCATAAATCAGAGGTACAGCCTCTTCAAATTAAACCTCTTATATTACGTTGATGCATATGAAATTTTCATTGTAATGGTCATAAAATAAACTGTTATCCAAGCAAAAACAAACATTATGTTTTACTAACTCTTTGATAATAACTTATCATCCAGCCACTGATCATTTCCCAAGCTCTATAATTCATGATGAAATTGTCACCTCACCATTTCGTATCTTAGTAATAGTAATTTTGGTCTGCAGCTTTTTCAGTGACGCCAAGTGATTTGGCTTATCAAGTAATGTCTGCGTCAATTTTGGTTGATAAAATGTGAATGCAACAGATAATCTGCAGCAGGTCAGCATCTTGAAGAATCGTTGAAGCCAGGAGTTCCTCAGAAAGTTTTATTATTTCTGGCTCGAACGGTAACATGTCATAATACAGTTCTCTCGTGGCAACTTTGTTCTAGATGTTCATGTATTATGTACCGGTATTTATACATGCTGCGATGGAGAGATTAATCAGATTAGGTGTTTTGTCAAGTTTATATCTACTGATCTCATAAAGGCAACCATCAAAGATGTTCATCTTCCACATTTCTACGTTTGCTGCGGAAATGATGAATATCTTGTCTTTCTTATGCCAGGCATATACACTCGATTGAGAAGTGACATGTAACCATGAATAACCAGAAATGAAGGTTAATTACCGGTATGAAGTCTTCGTTCTTTGCGTCAATGAACCAATTGGTGATTATTTGGGCGATTACGGCAATGCGCCATGCACAACTGTCCATATTTAACCTTTGTTATCCAGATAATAACGTGAATATCTTTTGACATAATTGTATATGAAATTACATGGTCAAATTTGGTTCCAGTCCAACAATTTCTGACAGTGTTATGTCTTGTTTTTTAACTTGATCGCTTATTCGTTGGGTTACTGAATGACAGAAAGTTATTTTGGTATGTACATTAATCGTATTAAAATATAAAGGCAATTTTTTTAATTTGCTTCAGTCAGAAATAATTGAATAATAAGAAACATTCTAGGTGAACAGTTTATAAGTCACATGAATGGCTGATAGTGTTGACACTATAATGAGAAAAATAATAATATATGATACAGTCGCTGATACAGTTCTTGATTTTTAATACTGGAACCATAAATCCTATTTCACTAACTCCTTTAAATCATTGGCTGGTATAGGTCAGTTTGCTTCCGTTGTGAAAGAGGAAATATAATTGTCAAATATATTTGAACGAAACCTGTAGACAGGAATTTTTTGACATTTTGTTATATGGCAGTAATTTTTAACCCAATAAAACCTGGCAGCACTATTCTCTAATGCAAGACAACAGGGGGGTTTGTACATGGAATTTCAAACTTTGCATATGACGGGCCAAAACATGGAAAGACCGCCCTATCCTCGGTTACATACACCCTACATTGTTAACCTAGCGAATGCGCTGGTGTGCCCACCCTTTATGAACAAAAGACAGGACTTCCCATTTTTGTATATGCCCGTATTTATTTATATATTGCCATATTATGTAATCATTCAGTCCGATAACATTTTTGATTTCCAACCGATAACTTCAGTTCATTTTATTTTATCTGATATTGGCGTGTGTGGTTTGTAAGCCAAAAATACACATCAAGTTCGAATATGGATTCCGTTCGATTATGTTTACACGAGTTACGACTTTTTTCCGACTTAGAATTGTCCTGATTTAATAACAATTTTACATGTAAACTAATCGACGTATTTAGCCACGCCCCAACGATGTTCTTGTTAGAGTTATCGTCGCATCTACCGATACTTTTACATTCTGCGATGGGGAGATTAATCAGATCAGGAGTTTTATCAAGTTTATATCTACTGACCTCATATAGTCAACCATCAAATATATTCATCTTCCACATCTCTTCTGTTGCTGCCGAAATTATCTTGTCTTTCTTTTACCAGTCCTGCTCTCGCTTGAGAAGGGATAAGTAGCCATGCATAACCTGAAATGAAGTTTAGATACCGGTATGACGTCTTGGTTCTGAAATCTACTGGTAATGAACCAATTACATATTTTTTGGGAGATTACGGCAATGCGCCATGTACAACTGTAAATGGTATCCAGTCCAACTTTTTCTGACAGGGTTATGTCTTTGTTTTTTAAAACTTGATAGTATATTCGTTGGATTACTGAATGATAAAAAAGTTAATTGGTTTGTGCATTAATCGTATTGGAATATAAAGGTCAAATTTTAATTTGCTTCAGTCAGAAATGATTGAAAAATAAGAAAATTATAGGTGAACAGTGTATAAGACTCATGGACGGTTGAGAGTTTTCACCCTATACTAATGAGAAAAATAATAACCAATAATAATTTATGATAGTCACTGATTCAGTTCTTGATTTTCAATACCGGAACCATATATCAGAGGTACATCCTTCCTATTATATTCCACCGTTGCATATGAAAATCTCATTTTAATGGTTATAAAATTAATTGTTATCCAAGCGAAAAGAAAAGCAATATGTTTGCTAACACATTGATGATATCTTGTCATCCAGCCACTCATCATTTTCTAAGCACTTAATTCTTTTTGATGAAACTGACACCGTCACCAACTCATATCTTAGTAATAGTAATTTTGGTCTGCAACTTTTGATTTGGCTTATCTCATCACCGTTGCATATGAAAATCTCATTTTAATGGTCATAAAATTAATTGTTATCCCAGCAAAAAGTAACCAATATGTTTTACAAACTCATTGATAATACCTTGTCATCCAGCCACTCATCATTTTCCAAGCACTTTAATTCTTTTGATGAAACTGACACCGTCAGCAACTCATATCTGAGTAATAGTAAAGTTGCATTTTTTTTTCAGTGACGCCAAGTGATTTGGCTTATCAAATAATGTCAATTGTATGATTTTCACACTATTATGTTGATAAAATATAAAGGTAATTTTTTTTTTTTTATTCAGTCAGAAATGATTGAACAATAAGAAACAATCTAAGTGAACAGTGTATACGACTCGTGAATGGTTGAGTGTTCCCCCTATAATGAGAAAAATAATAACCAATGATAATTTATGATAAAGTCACTGATACACTTCTTGATTTTTAATACCGGAACCATAAATCAGAGGTACAGCCTCCTCAAATTAAAGCTCTTATATTCCGTTGTCGCACAGGAAATTCTCATTTTAATGGTCATACAATTAACTGTTTTCCAAGCAAAAACAAACCAATAAGTTTTAGTAACTTATTGATAATACCTTGTCGTCAGGCCACTCATCATTTCCCAAGCACTTCAATTCTTTTGATGAAATTGTCAGTCAACAACTGGTATTTTAGTAATAATAATTTGGTCTGCAGCTTTTTCAGACACCAAGTGATTTGGCTTATCAAACAATGTCTGCGTCAATTTTGTGAGATTAACCCCACATAATGTTGATAATATGTGAAGACAACTGATCATTTGCAGCAGGTCCGCGTCTTGAATTGTTGAAGGAACCAGGAGTTCCTCGGAAAGTTTAATTATTTTAGGCTCAAACTGCAACATGTCATAATACAGATATTTCGTGTCATCGTTTGCATGGAAACTTTTTACTTGGTTTTCCCGTATTATCTATTTTTCCTATTCTCACTAACTGTTAATTCGTTGGCTGCCATAGGGCAGTTTGTTTACACTGTGAAAGAAGAAAGATAATTGATAGCTTGAGCTTTTTCCAACTTCAAATTCATATAGATCTTCGGGCTGACCTCTAGATGGGCGCCATCGATTTTTTCCGAATTTCGTAAAAAAAAAAAAACAAGGCTGCCGACAGTCATTTGGATTTCAAATTTTAATTCATCGGCACACCCGGCTGCCCGTATTTATTGGAGACATGTTTTGAAAATGCACAGGCATGTTTAGGATCACCTCTAGATTGGAGCTATTGAATTTGAGCGATTTTCGATGAAAAACATCACCGCCAGCAGCCATCTTGAATTTTACTCTTTGCATTACTAAATCCTTTGGCACACACAACAGACCACTTCCCTCATCTGAACGCCACCAAACTTCATATGGATCTTCGGGTGACCTCTAAGTGGGAGCCATCGATTATTTCCTAAATTCGAAAAAAACATGGCCGCCAGCAGCCATCGTGGAATTTAGTCTTTGCATGACTAAATCCTTCGGCACGCACTACATGCCTCATCCGATCATCACCAAACTTCATACGGATCTTCGAGATTGGAGCCATCGATTATTTCCGAAATTCTCTATAAAAAGGCTGCCTGCAGCCATCTTGGATTTCAAATTTAAATCCATCGGCACACCTGCAGCCCAAATTTATTGGTGAAATGTTTGAAATGAAAATAATTTCAGCTTCACAATACAAGACCTTTACTGGAACTGCTTTACTTTCCTTTATCATTCTATTCATTGCTCAGCAAAAAAATTAACTCCCTCCCAAGTTGAGCTACAGTGTATTACATGAGTTACGGCCCTTATTCGACTTAGAATTGGTCCGTCCGTTAACATTTTTCGTTTGCGACCGACAACTCCAGTTTGAATTAATTGATCTGAACCAGTTGTTTTATGCATTTCCCAGCTAAAATACAGACCAAGTTCGATAATGGATTCCGTCCAATTATTTTTACAGCCCTTTTTCGACCTTTTTGTGGATGAAAAGCATCTCGTGCCGCGAAAAAATAAATATAAGGCTCATTCAATTCTGAGCTTGTTAAGGCTATATAGTAGAAATGTTAGTCAATTTATTTTAAATACCCACATACGTGCAGTTGGCACAATCTATCATGAAAATTAAAACGTTATATATACATGTAACAAGTTTCGAGTTATCAAAAACTTTCCTCCTCCGAAGGGGGTGTCCGAAAATTTGATTCAGGAGAGGTTAGAAAATACTCGTCCTTATGAAAAAAAAACTGTAACTTGAAGATGAGACGCGATTGAGTGCGGATTGACAGCCACTGAGGTGCTGCCATATGTATATAGAAATCGCCGAAATACGTGACTTTCACCACAAACATGAACATATAATTATAAAATTCAAGTGAATGATAATTCAAGTACATAAGCGATATGTGACGCTGGGAGATAATGATTAAGCACGATTAAGCCCCACCCTCTTATCCCGATTCCATGAAGCAAACGTGACATGTTAGTATATATAGCCTAAACATGAAGCTTGTGTCCTGCACGATCTTTCGACATATTGCATCTTCCAACGAGACAGTGACATTAAAGTGTGGAGCAAATATTGATAGATCATGCGAGTAATAGAGTAGTTATTTAGCCTGTTCTCCCTAAAAACCCGCACATTATCTGCTTATAATGAACTTGCTTTAGGTATAGATAATCTACTTAGAATTGCCTCATTAGAGCATTTTAGTCACATCGGCTCATAATGAGGCAGGTTAATGTGCGGACAATGACACAAATAATCCAACCCACGACTTTTCAGGTGTACGCTCTTTAACATGTGTTTTCAATGTGGCCCGCGCCATAAAACGGCTATGACTCCATTATCTGCTTATAAAGAACTTGTTTTAGGTAGATAATCTACTTAGAATTGCCTCATTAGAGCATTTTAGTCACATTATCGGCTCATAATGAGGCAGGTTAATGTGCGGACAATGACACAAATAATCCAACCCACTACTTTCCAAGTGTACGCTCTTTAACATGTTTTTTCAATGTTGCCCGCGCCATAAAACGGATATGACTCCATTGTCTGCTTATTTCATAAAACAAATAATCACATTATATACATATATCACATTATAAGTCGATTTATGCGAAGATCCATATGTGAGCTATTCGTCATCGTGAATTTCACATTGGTCCGAAAATTCGTTTCGCAAAAATGACGACGATTAAGATTATTAAACATGACAATTCATGGGTAATCATGGGCAGGTAGATTTTTACTTTGAGCGACCACCAGATTAAGCACAATGCCTAGAATAGTCAACATATGGCACAAATACGCACATAATCAACCTTTATTGTGAAATAGGTACATAATGTGATTATTTTATACTGAAATAAGCAGATAATGGCGCATACCCGTTATTTTGTTTTATGGCGCGGGCCAGAGTGAAAACACGTGATAAAGAGCGTACACCTGAAAGGTCGTGAGTTGGATTCTTCGTGTCATTGTCCGCGCATGATCTGCTTGGAATCGCCCAATTGTGAGTCGATAATGTGACTAAAATGCTCCCATTTTCAGCATATTATCGACTTAAAAAGATGCGATTCTAAGCACATTATCTACCTAACGCAAGGTCTATTATAGGTAGACAATGTGCGGGTTTTCGAGAGAACAGGCTAAAAATAGTCGTTCAATCGGCTAATAGAGGATAGTTGTCTGAGGCTTGATAAATGATGGCCGTGTGATACATTAAACTATTCGACTGCGTGTCTGTATATTTACATTATATATTTAGTAAAAACTAGAAATTGATACACTATCCGTTGTGATGGTTATGACATCACGACTACAAAGAGAAAGAGCGCATAATGTGATGACGTATTATCATAATCGTAGCGGCGAAACCTTTATATTGTGTAGTCATTGCATTGTTGCTCATTTGACACGTTTCGCATAACTGATAAAAATTAAGAATAGCTTATAGTAGTCGTCATTTTTTTTCGGACATAGTAAATAAAAAACCCTTTCGCAACGAGTCCGTTTGTGAGAAAATAGTGTCATTCAAACTGCTTGCCACTCACAGTAAAATGATATTGTTATCTTTTGCCGCGATTAATTTGTACTGAATTGTGTTGCAATCAGGTCATAGTCAGCGGTATGGTCGATGATTGCATGCAACACTCGCGTGCTTCTAGAACCCGTAATCGGAACTACGGATACGGCAATGACAACTGATAGGAAGAACACCAATTCTAGTGCCGTAGAGTGCCCTGTTAGTAATTATCAATAGTATAGTTCGTTATACGAAGGGTGTCGATTTTTCGTAACGGTTTCGTTGTCAAACTGCAGGGTAGAGTTATGTCCCGTCGCTACTCTGGTCTGACTATTGCCATAACGTGCTATAGTCTATTGGAAATAGGTACTGCTCCTGGGATTTAGCGGAGGTGTATACCAGGTTCATTGAATTTTTTCGCCAATCTCAGTAAGGATAAACATTCTGACGATTTTTAATGTCGTGATGGGGTAAAGTTTCGGGCCATTTGACGTATAGTATGCAGACATTGGCTATACTATTGTTTTATTTACTTCTGGCTAATCTGCGTATAGGAGTTATCGGACGAATTATTTTGCGCTACTATGTCGGACAATCTTCCGACTATGTTGATCTTATCCTGGTAATTTCCAATTTGATAAGGACAGTTAAGTTTCTCGTAATATTGCAGAATAAATTGTAACCAACAAAAGTCTTTAATAAAAAAAAATGTGAGAAAAGCGTACATTCTATACGTGAAGGCAAAGATAGACCAGGGTAAAGAGGCGACAGAACCCTGCAGTTTGAACCGTAGTAAGCAGCAGACAGACTCTCCAGTGTATAATAATCAGGTTACCCTCCCTTTGGGGTTAACACTAATCCGCGCTTATTATAAATCAAAGCAAGTTTGGCGATTTAATATGCCATGCACCTTGCCGGCTGAAACGTTGGGACCATGTGAAGTACTGAGAAAGAAAGAGTTTGTAAGCAGAAATACACATCCACAGATGAAAAGAAGCTGAAACTATTTAGAGAAATCGGAACACCATATGGGCCTGAGCCAATTGAGAGTCCCTAATAGACCAAATTATCTCCGTTATTGACAGTAGCATTTTTCTTAAGAAAGCAAATCCGCCACTCTCATCTTTAACTGGATCAAATTATGGACTGTTTCCAATTCGGCTCACAATGCCACTTTAATTAAAATTAATCTCGACATATTCCCCGGGCCATTATGGAAATGCCTCGGATCACGTTTATTTTGTTTAGAGTTGATATAATTATTTGCACGGTTTGTTGACATACAGGCGGTTTTATTTTCTGGGGGCATACACTTGCAGAGGAGAAGTCCCTAGGAGATGCTTGACTTGATTAAATGTCATCGATATTAATAATACGACACACCATTCCGTAAACGTTCATTGCGCTTGCCCCCAGGGGTCAGAACGAAATGTGCGCTTAAACATCATGCACTGCAACAAAAAGTATTGGAGACCGAAAAAAACATACTTACATAAAGTTTATTTGATAAAAATTTACTTGACTCATTTCAAATTTTGTTAAGTATTGATATATATCGCACTGATTAACCGATTCGCGGCCGTTCAGTGCAAGTGGGAGATTCTTGATGTTGATTCTATGAAAGCCTCCTCCATGCAATTTAGATCATGCCATGAATCTCTACTCTGACTAACGCCCGCAGAACTCCTATTCCACCAGTACAATACCTGGGAACTTTTTGAAGTTTTGACAGGGAATTTACCTAATAAAGTCGAAAAAATAATGCGGGGAATATATTTCTTAGTTAGTATCTATTCCCTAATATTGTATATCACGTGACTTTGTTATTGAAATCAAGCTTTCCGATTGGTTGGCTACTCGACTCTATTAGTCGTAGTTGTATACTACGCCTTCAAGTCTCTCCCATCGTGCACTATGCATATGTAGTTTTGACTACTAAAAATAGTAACGAACACTACATCAAACTTTGTTCTGAAACTACTTGTTATTTCGCCGCTGATCCAAATTAAAGCTTCAGTAAGGCGAACATCAATTGTCTGAACTTAGTAAAAGTTGAAAATAGTAGTTTCGTACTGCTAAATCAAAATTACAAAGGTAAATTATAATGAGGTTTATAGAGACTTACATTCAGTAAATTATAATGAGGTTTTAAGAGACTTACATTCAGTAAATTATTTATGAGTTTTGTAATTTCTGCATTTGTTCGATACAATATAATAATTAGAGCATGACTTGTCGTGAAATACGCCGATATAGTGCATAGTGCGGTTGTGTAGTTCACTCCGCTTCGCGTCGTGAACTACACAACCTCACTATGCACTATATCGGCGTATTTCACTCCAAGCCATGCTCTATTTATTAAATAATATACTTCAATGTAAGTGAAGGTCCAAACTCGAACTTTTCTGAGCCGATATAGCAATAAACGTTGAATTAATTACCCAGGAGAAATTCCATAATTGTAAGCGACGCAACGCAAAAACGCTCACAAAGTCACTTAAATCGTGAAAAATTCGAGCTATAGGACCTTCACATACAGTGAAGTCACGTGGTTTCGAGGTTGGTGAGTACCACGCATTCAAAATGTGCAAATGCACAAAATCATAATATACGAGGAACTGACATAAAACATAGCAGCTTGACTGTTACGAACATAGATAGATAGATAATGATTTATTGGCAAAAAAACATCCACACGAGGACAGTTTGCTAATACAATGGATAATAGTATATAAAAAACGTGTAATAATAAGATATACAAGAACAAAATTACATGCTGAGATATACAAGGAGTCTCGGTATCATGTATCATATTTATGGTTACCTAACTGTTATTTGCTCAGCACGAGCATCGAAGAAGCGACGGATCAGTTTACATATTATTCGTGTTAGAGCGGGACAGTCATTTGTCAATATAGTAATAAATTGATCGTTTGCGTTAATGCGTGGAAAATTTGGATTATATGGTTAACCGTTGATTCGAGAAGTTCTTTTCGTAGTTGTGAATATGCAGTGCATTCCATAAGGAAATGTATTTCATCTTCTACGACATCATCAGAGCAAAACGCACACTTTCTACTTTCTAATTTTACTGGGGGCTGTAAATGACGCCCCTTCTCTATAGCAAGTACATGGTTACTGATTCTGAATCTGGTGAAAGCTATTCTGTCTTCCAATGATTTCGCGTTGAGAAGATAGGGCTCAAGCCTATACTCTTTCTTGTAAAGACGATATGTTATGAGTTTATTGCTGCCTGATTTTGAGCAGTCGTCACTCAGGCTGGCTTGGAAGTACTCGTTGTAGCTATTTTGTAAATATTTTCGGAAATTTTTCGTTACCATGTCGGTGGCGTGACCAGTCTCTGGTAAAGTTAACCCTAAAGATTCGACTGATTTGAAAATTGATTTTGTAGATAATACCGTCCGTTGTTCTTTAACCGCATTTCGTAGAAGTTCGCAGATCGAACGCGAGGTGACACTGATGGCATAATTCGACATTCTGCGAGCTGCATCTATATACAGAGGATAGCTGCCTAGTTCTGCACGGACAGCATTATTTGATGCATATTTTCCAGCACCTAATAAACGTTTGTAAAATTTAATATGAACTGATTCACAGGCTAGGAGATCGTGATTTTTAGATGTTATTTTTACACCCCATAGTTCACTGCCATACAGTATTATTGGTTTGATCAGTTTATGGAACAGTTTGAGTGACGTTAACAATGGGAGAGGTGATGTATGGTTACACGCATTGAATAGTGAGTGCATCGCTTTTAGCACTTAAGTTTGTGATAGCTTTTGTGAACTTGCCATTACTAGAAAAGTTTATACCAAGGTAAGTATATTCCCTGACATTTTCGAGTTTGGGCTCAGAGATATGAAAGGATGGAATTATTGTTGTTTGTCTCACCCGAAAAAATCATGCATTTTGTTTTTTCCGCGTTAACTTTAAGTTCATTCGCATCCGTGTAGAGATTCAGTTTGTTTAGACAGTTTTGGAGTCCCGTGGAACTATCAGACAATAGAACGAGGTCGTCGGCGAAAAGGATATGATTGCATTGACTATCGCCGGTCGTTACTGGATCACACGATTCGTCAAATATATTCCTAACGTCATCGATGAATATTTTGAATAAATTCGGTGATAATATTTATCCTTGTCTGACCCCAATGGTCGATAAACAAGCAGGTCCAAGTCCTCTATTTGTCTTAGTTGTGTAACAACTTGAAGAATATAGTGAACGGATTATACGCAGTGATTGACCCTCAACTCCGATGTGTTGCATTTTATCGAAGAGCAGTTGTCTATTCGCGGTATCAAAGGTCTTTCGGAAGTCTACAAAGGCAGCATACAGCGGTCGGTTCAACGACTTATATCGTTGAACTATGGCATGCAGCACAAACGCACTATCAATTGTACTCTTTCCTTTACAAAATCCGAATTGATTTTCACTAATAATTTAATTTTTTACAAGAAAATCTGTTAATCTACGGTTTACAATTTTATTAAACAGTTTCCCAATTGTGGAGCTCAATGCTATAGCACGATAATTATTCGGATCACCCTTGTCGCCTTTTTTGTGGATTAAGCTGAGAATTGACTCGCTCCATGCAGTTGGGTAGTTCCCTGTGTGAAGAATTATGTTAAATATTTTGGCGAAGCCACCACTCATTAGAGGAACAAGCACCTTTAAAAGCTCATTCGAGACCTGGTCTGGTGCCACTGATTTATTCGATTTCAATTCTTTTGTGGCAGACAGAATTTCCTCTACCGTGATAACTTCATCAATCATTTTCACAACAGGCAATGTGCCCGCGGAGTTCATGTTTTCGTCAATGTAAATATTAGGTGATCCTGTACAAAAAAGTGACCTGAAAAATTCAACTGACCTATCAGCGTCGAAGTCATTTTCGGTGACTGTATTTTTTCGCAATTGTGATATTATTTCCCAATATTTCTTGGGATTATCTGTTTCTAGGGTATCTAAGCTATCATATAAGCACTCGTAAAAATCGCGATTTTTCTTCAACTCGCGTTTGTATGAGCACTCTGGCACGTTGATAATAAACGTCTGCCAAATGAATTCGTCTGCTTATCCATACTCGAGCGCGACTCACACGAGTCCATTACATAATCGACGGGCAATGGCATATGTTGGTCCGTGTCAGATATAACATGATCCGGCAAGTCTGAAGTGCGTGCATTCAAATCTCCACAAAGAATGACGAGTTCACCGTTTGTAAATTTGGATAAAGCCTGTTCGATGTTACCAAAGATATCTTCGTCTCCATTTTTCGCTTTCCAGAAGTTACTAGGCGGCACATATGCCGATACAATACATATTCCAGTTTATTTTTGAAACAAGTTGATACCTTATTTGTTCGGAAATACTTAGTGGTTTTCTATAACATTCTGACCAAAGTTGCCAGTCGGAGGTGCGTGGAATACACCAGTCCATACATCTTGGAAAATCCTTCGACTGACAACTTTAGTTAGAATGTTAGAGCAAACAAATGTGAATTTGGACATAAATGAGGTATCAGCTTGTTTGAAAAATAGTATAGCATCTTATCGTAGCTGTCAAAATATGTCATATCTTAGCATGGGCTACAGGCTATACTGTTTGTCTGATCATCATGAAATTTGTCATTTATGTTAAGCCAAACTCATTGCAAAAAGACTTGCAGGAAATATATTTTTGAGTTGCGGAAAACATTGTTTGTTGGTCCTATCGAGCGGCATACGTGTCCCCGGCATACGTGTCCGGAAAAATCTTTTTTTCCACCCCCGCCCCCCTGATTGAATCAGAGAAACTGGGCTTTCAAATGGCCATGCAGTGAACCACTGTGGGCGTGGAAAAGTCGCTCCACCAGCTTTGCTTACGAATCCTATTTTTATGACTTGAACGCTATATTTCTGTTGTTTGGGAGCAGATTTACGGTCAGGCTATATACTCGTTCTCACATAATTGAGTTATTTCGATTCACCTATTATTAGAGAAAGTTTGCAAAAGTCACTTGAAAAGTGTCCATATGCTACATATATACGACCACAGCATGATAGGCGAATACAGTTTAACAGAAGCTTGCCTGCCTCTATTCAAATGTTGAGAGTTATACGGAAGCGGACCCATTGACTACTACATTCATTCTCTCCTGACATCAGCAACCATCCAAACAAGAAATCACATTACGATAACTGAAACGATAATTGAAAAGTCGCAAATGTCCGTAATGGTCCAATGTTATTCGATTTTCTCGATTAATTTGACACTGGTGTTCATTTTCCCATTCCGATCTCTGATGTTTGCTTACAAACCTATTCCGCCGGTAATGAAATCGACGTGAAACGATCCCATACACTTAATAGATATCCGTGACAGAATAGATGTTTTTGTTCCCTTATCTGTGGATGGTACGTCACGAACGCATTTCGATCATTGAAGCTGATCCGCTGATGTATAAGTATAGCATGTAATATAGTATAGCTGATGGGTTCATTGGCACAAGGAATCGATCATATTCGTAACCAGCTTTTTTTTAAATTCAGAAATGTGGGCAGATTTTAACCAATGATCACATTCGTAGATATATTTTCCTATTCTCACATATATTACTAGACTATAGTAATTCGCATTTCAAGCAGACTAAAATAAAAAAGATAAACTCCCGCGCTATAGTCTGTCTTTTACCTTCTCTACACGTACTAAAGTTCTTTTAATCTGCTTCCCTCTGGTGGCTTTAATGATCGATTGTATAGACATCATAGGAATTCAAAGCTACAACAAATGCATGGCCTCACATTTTGTCAATACGACAGTACTGGACGCCAGCCATTTGGATTGTTGGCGAAAAGCTGGCTGCACTTGTAACCATTTTGAAAATACTAACTTGGTCGATGCCTTGTGACAACGACCCTATCAGCAATCGTATAAGACAGATATACAGACGGCCGTTGGCCATGCAGTCCTGCTGAATTCCGGAAAAAATTTGGAGTGGTCAGTTGTGGACCTGATCGATTAGGGATAACAATATAGTGTTCATACTACCCCGGGTAAGATTTGAAACGTCCGGAATTGGACAAAAACGATATTTATGTTGCCGATCAGATGTTCTGTTTAAAAAATGATGAATTCTATAAAAAAAAATAATCGCTAATACATTTATAACAATATAGGTATAATCTTGTTACTGAAGGTGAAACGAACGAGAAAGTGTCTCAAAACAACATACTTATGGCAAAGCGTCGACGCTTATCGTATTGGCGCACAGTGTGAACAAGAAAACCATAGTCAGAAATGGTAACGCGCTCAAGATCATATATTATATACCCATGCTTGTAATTATAGAATATAAAATATATTGGTTTCGCGAATGACCAACTCAGAATTCCGTTAAAATAACAATAACAACCAGCACCTATTTATAATTAACGAACAGGCGGCCGACTCGGCCGTCTCCGACCACAACCATCAGTGGACTGCAGAACGAAACATATCTATAAAAGTTTGAAATATAAGACTTACAAATTATCCTTTAAATTTCTTTTATTGGTAATTGACATAGCTTGTCACAAACAAAAAATAAACATTATTGACTTAATAATGTAAAGGACAATAAACGAAATTGAAATTCCCAACTATACCTTTTACCGGACTCGGCCTCCTGGTCGCGCAGTTCGACGTTTAAACCGGAAAAAACAATTATCTATAAATAAGATGCTCATCGGACCACAGCTATCAAGAATTTGCAGAACAGTATACACCCGGCACGCGCTAATAAGCAACACTACCTTAAGCCTGGTAAGGATTGTGCCGTTTCCATATATAGCTGAACGATTGACAATGTAAATGTGTGTTATCAAAGCTTTAAATAATATGCCCTTTATCCGTTAGTGTAACCAGTGATATCACTGGTGCAACGAAGTCTCATAGATTGTTAATTAAAATGTTTATAGAAGCGCTAAAATCATAACGCGATGAGAATTTAAACATACAGCCTTTTATCTATCATGAATTAAAGGATGTTTTTATTCTAAAATTTTCAAAATGTCCGCCTCGGATCAATTTCAGGAAAAGACCCCATGCAGTGCTGAAATTAGCGTGATTGGACGACGTTACGTGATTGACTGCAACAAAACCAAACTGTATGATCTGATCTCCTGCAACGAAGTTGCCCATCAGAAGAAAAAAACATGCACTCGCGCACAATGCAACATTGTTGCGAATTTTTTTTGCATCCTTTGCATGCGTCGTCTTGAGACCACAAACTATGTGCCTCAGACTACTCCTGAATGTGTAATGCATGCGGAAGAAAACTGCATAACAATAGAGGGAAAACAGATATACATGTATTAACATGCATGCTACAATCAGGCCTCTATGCGGTAAAGTCACATGTGGTGGTTTACGCTCTAAATACATCAATTATAATATTTGCTTTTGATTTTTTCCCGGTATCGAAATAGGTCGATATATACTACATTTCTATGACATAGTGTGTCCCAGATAGACGTATTGAAGTTAAGAAAGTGCAACTTTGAACACGATGCTTGGGTTCCAAATAAACAACAGCCATGTGCACGATATGGAACAGTATAAAGCGTTCCGCGTTAGACTATTCCCGATATGGTAGAAATAACGAGCGTTTCTTTCACGTATATATATATATATATATACTGTGCGAGCAATTGAAAACAACTGGAAAATTGATGTGGCCATGGAAAGTATTTTCAGTGCATATATGAAACCGGAATATCCATATTTCGTATATGTATATATCAACATATCTTATACCCTCTTTCAAATTGCGTATACAAAATGTGTAAGCTCGAATGAGCCATGCCCGTTTAACATCAATAAATATACAAATATGCCCAAGAGGGGCATCAAATGAGCATGGTCTTTGAAACAGCCTTAGGTTCGGTCTGGTATCGTTTGTCGCATCTCGACTTTCAATGGGTTTCGCACGACAACAGCCGCCGGTTAACTCGCGATTGATGTTGGGTATCAAGACCTCTTCAGCTCAAACAAAACAAACATCCTGATTCTCGAATGACTAGCGCTCTTCAGACGACGTGTGAACATGACGTATCCCACATGGCGATCTATTGCTCATATTCCCGGAGAATAAGATATGCCATGTTTCTTAGGGCATTGGGTTGAGGGGTGACTCACGGATAGCAATATTGACATACAAATATGTTTCACTAATGGGTGCAAATAATTGATGGAAAGTTAACTGGAAGCAAGGACCATGGTGTTTTTGAAAAATTGGCACCGGACACAACATGGGGGAAATGGTTCAGATGAGCGCTTTGTTGTGTTGGAATGCGGAACTGGACACCCCGAAGATAACCAAGCAGCGAAACACACATACAAGTGAGGACTAGCTACATGTGACATGTGCAATATCAGATGCCCTCTGTAAATAGACACTTCTGCCGTTTGGGTTTTTCGAGGGGATGATAAGATATAACCTGCAGTGTCCATATAAGGACAAATACAATTTGGTGGTACATATAACGGTAACAAACGATCGAAATTTGCAAAGTTCCACATTCGGCACATCTTCGCGTTTTAGTGACAGATGAATAAAGTCACTTTACTTAGAGGAGATTTGAATAAATCTCTTACGTATATGTTAATCCAAACACCCAGACTTATTGCGCAACCTTTCGCCATGACTCCAAAGAGCCAGAAGCATTGTGTTTCACCTGGAAAAAAACACCGTGAAGCCTAGGGAATCAAGCTCAGCATGTACTTGTGATATATTTCCAATTGAAATGGCTTTAAGACGCCGAGCAGGTTTGTTGTACTTGGTCTTAAAATAAATAATTAACAATCTAGAGGAAAACATGCCCAGGTGTGTATAACACGTCATAGACAT
Source organism: Siphonodentalium dalli (assembly GCA_032622095.1). Classification (NCBI taxonomy): domain Eukaryota; kingdom Metazoa; phylum Mollusca; class Scaphopoda; order Gadilida; family Siphonodentaliidae; genus Siphonodentalium; species Siphonodentalium dalli. The sequence goes on along the minus strand of CP136065.1, from coordinate 178,402,379 downwards.
GTGAATCACTGCTAAACAAATAAAATGGATTTCAGCACGCGTTAAATAGTTAGAAGATTTCCCTCTTATCTCTGATATCCAATTAAAATCGCATCTGCAAAAGTTCGTGTTTACTTGTGAAAAAGAACAGGAAGTGTGTTGGGTCATGTTGTGAAACTAGCTGTACATATTCTTCGTGAGGTATAGACTGTGTATAAATAAATCCATCCTTTACTGTTATCGAGAAAGCCCTCGTTGGTTGACCATGGAGAAGTTTTTCTCAATTTTCGCAAGAAACCTAAAGCCACAATGTTGACAATCGGATAAAATATCATGTATGACACCAAACTTCATGCAGCGCCCTCTACGTTATCACTGCGATACACAAGGATGGTACTTTGCGGACTGATACATCTATTATTACATATCGTCGTAACTATATTTAGTCACTTATCTTATTTTGACAACCAAAAGTTTGCAATAATGGTAATTCTTTCGGTATATAATAAGAACAATATGAACTGAGCCAGACATAGACAATTATAATCCTAAAACATAAAAAAATAAGAACACGTAAGAAATCCTTACCAAATGTCCTTATGGCAGTGGTATCTCGGCGGAGGGATGGGAGATAACTCTGCCAGGAGTTTGGTATGACACCAATAATATTCACCCATGGTTATCTAATATACTGCATATATCAGCACCTCAAAATAAGTAAGTTCTCCCAGATTGTGCATTGTATCTCAATAATCTGGATGCTGATCAAGGCTCAAGCCTGGGTATAAGGTAACTGTCATTTGCAGAATGAGGTCCCCCAGAGGGTGAATTTGGTGATGCTATCCCGCATAGCGGGCTAGCATCACCAAATTCACCCTCTGGGGACCTCAAATACATGGCCTTAAATAACAAAAAAATCAATACGCTCACTATGGGCCTATTTCAGCACCAGATGTACGTTCTTTATCGATGTGTTTTCTCTGTGGCCCGCGCCATCCAACAGAATAACGGGTACAAGTCCACTGTATAGGCTTATATCAGAACCAAATAAGTCCAATATGAACCAATATCAATATTTAGGTCCAATATTTGCCAGAGGATATATTGAAGTAGCATAATAATATGATCAATAAAATACGATATGTATGTCATGAGCGCAAAAGGGCCACATGTCCCTCCGACGCTGAGTAAAGGCTCCCGAAGGGAGTCTGTTTTAGCTAGTCTATATATAAGAAAGGTTCAAGGAATTTTCAGAAACTCCTGAGGCTGAAGCAAATATAACTTTACAGGAACCAATAAATGTATTATTTTATTCCATATGCAAACCCAGACAATACTGACCATTGCACGCACTAACCCCATTATATATAAGAATTGTTGTTCTATTATATGTTCTAGTTTGTGAATTGTATACTAATTGAACTCCATTATGTCAAATGTGACGATTGGAGAATTAAATTAATCTGAATAAGAATTTCTGAACCTGTAGTTCGTGTGTGTGAGCGGGTGTTGACGACCTGCTGGTTTGTATACCCGCCCATACGACTTAATCAGACGTTGATTGATTGACGTTAATGATGGCGTATACCTGGAAATTATTACAACCCGGCGACTGATACACTTACGTCGTTAGGGCTAATTATCTCTCCAAAAACTTGCCCCGGTACCGTGTGTAACTAGCCGGTATCTCTGTATTTAAAGGTGATCAGATGATATCTATGTGCACGAAACTAATACAACCACAAACTTATTATACTTCAGGTAATCAGCAATAAGTGAAAGCAATAGGAACACGGATAGGCTATTATCAAAACCGGGTGCAACTCCGCGGAATGAACCGAGTCGTCCGTGATGCCCCGTCATATCGTGTTGATGACTTTGCTGATTATTATATGTATACTGCTACAGTATACTTAAGATTATAACCTATCGGATTTGAAAACATACACTTCGTGTGGTTTCTATTCCTGAAAATAAGTACATATAACCTAGAAACATATTTGTGGGAAGTTAATTTATGAGCCTGCGACATCTCATTTCAAACGACAATTGCATATTACGTTCTTTCGGGTGTGACTAATTAGTGCCCGGGCACGCCCGGGCAGGTCCGGGTGTTCTCATGGGCCCGCAGACAGTCTAATATGATGCCACATGGTAGTAGGATACAGAATAAGCATATATTGTGAAAATTGACTTGCTGTGTCGTCCACCGGCGGGTTTATTAACCATTTAAATGCCGATATTGACTAAAAGAACCCGGGAGAGCCCAGACGGACCATATTATATATTGATGACTAATGGTAGCGAGGCACTTACTAAAGGTATATATTGCAAATATTGACTCGCTATCTCGCTCGCGGCCGGCTTCATTAACCCCTTAAATGACGATATGCGCCAGAAGAACATGGCGCAAGCCCGGGCACGCCCGGGCAGGCCCTGGTGATCTCATGGACCCGCAGACAGTCTAATATGATGTCATATGGTAGTAGGATACAGAATAAGCATATATTATGAAAATTGACTTGCTGTGTCGTTCACCGGCGGGTTTATTAACCATTTAAATGCCGATATTGACTAAAAGAACCCGGGAGAGCCCAGACGGACGCATAGACCCGACCATATTATATATTGATGACTAATGGTTGCGAGGCACTTACTAAAGGTATATTGCAAATATTGACTCGCTATCTCGTTCGCGGCCGGCTTCATTAACCCCTTAAATGACGATATGTGCCAGAAGAACATGGCGCAAGCCCGGGCACGCCCGGGCAGGCCCTGGTGGTCTCATGGGCCCACAGACAGTCTAATATGATGTCATATGGTAGTAGGATACAGAATAAGCATATATTTTGAAAATTGACTTGCTGTGTCGTCCACCGGCGGGTTTATTAACCCTCTAAATATCGATATTAACTAAAAGAACCCGGGAGAGACCGGACGGACACAGAAACCTGATAATATTATATATTGATGACTAATGGTAGCGAGGCACTTACTAAAGGTATATTGCAAATATTGACTCGCTATCTCGTTCGCCGCCGGCTTCATTAACCCCTTAAATAACGATATGCGCCAGAAGAACGCGGCATGAGTCTAAAAAGGTGTTATTTTGCTGTTAATTTATAGCCGGGATTTACTATTATCGTGCACCGAAGACTCTTACTGCCACTTTTCAATATAACATTGAAATCTATAACCTTTATAGGGTCGATTTTTGACAGACAATGATATTCTATAATGATTCACTTATTTGTGTTTAAAATCTAGTTATCTACATGTAAAATATAATTCCTTCGCATAGTCAAGATTTGCCTCCAGATATGACCATTCTATATCTCTATGGCATTTATTTCCACTCAGCTTCCCGCGACGTTAATTTCAATAAATTTGCAGTATGCACACCGGTCAGTCCCCCATTACAAATATTAACCCACCGAATCACCCCATGTTAATAATATACCGGCAAATTGGCGTCCGAGCCCGGGGGGCGTATACATCCAGATGCGTATAGAATGTTTTATTTATATTTTGGCCACTTTCCGGACCCACCAACCAAGTGTTCTATTTTTGTTTTGTATACGTTTTTACTGCATGTTTTCGGGTATCCACCCCTTTTATTTTCATTTGTTTTAAAGTGTTGTTCGTTATTTTCAGTTTCAGATACCCACATCCATCATGAGCTCCTTCGAAAAAAATTCGCTAATACTTTCATAGAAACACCTTTAAAAAAGTAACTCGACGGTCAATATCTGTATGTGTATGGCCAACCTGCTAATCAGAATATGACTACAATAGCTTATTATTCATATTATGGTGAGTGGTGACATTTTCGAATGAACAAATCAACTTTCGAAAACTTATAAAACCACCGGGTTCATTAAGAGGGAAGATGTTCGTGTTAATTGGGCATCTATGATCATGTTCAAAAGTCAGAATGCTCGGTTAACGACATGTGGGCATCTTTTGTGTGATGTTGTCTATGTGGGGTTCAGTATACACACATCACGGTGGGCATCTCTTGTGTGATTTTGTCTATATGGGGTTCGGTATACACACAGCACTGCATTGAATCCACGGTATGTTCATTACAACGAGTTTGTCATAAAATACCACGTAAAATAAGGTCGCAGAATTGTTCAACTCTCGTAGCACTGTGGTTGTCAAGCCGTAAAATCGTGAAATTGGTCGCAGAATCGTCAACACGTCAACACGATTGTGCCGTGTAATCAGGGAACGATAATTATTGCATAAGCTATACATTGGGACATTACAACGCTATAACTTCAGATACGGGCGGCCGAGCACAAAAAAATAGTTTTCGACACCGTGCTCAGTTGATTAGTGGCGATCGATAAATCGAAACAAAATCTAGTCCGGAGTAATTCTTTAAATTTGTTTCTCAGAAGCGCTATGCGTAGGCCTGTATGCAGTATGTAATATAAATTAATAAAGGTAAAATATATCTACTCGCCTTCAGCTTCAGTGAAGCAGATGGAGCACGGGTACAAAACCATAGCAGGAAGCGTCAAACGAATTCGTGGTCGCATAATTGTAGGATATCTTATTGGAATAAACTTTGAGTTTTAGTGTATTTAATTGCATATGTTGTTATATATGATATAAGCCAGACTGCAACACAGTTTGATTGGTTAATAATCAGTTGAAGCCAAGTATGGTATTGAGAATAATATTACAGTTGCTAGATTATTAGGAAACCCCAACCATTGGATGGAGCGGGATTAAAATGTGCTTCTTTGATTGTGACACGAAAAACGAAAGCTCAGCTCCCACTGTCACTGTTGTCTCAACAATCAAGGAGTAAAATCCCAGGGTGCAATGATATCACAATCTCGAATCCGCGCACGGGTATCTAATCTTATAATCCGTTTGATACCCTTCCCAGAATGTAAATCGAGATTATAGTGTTTTAATTGATATTCATAATCCTCTATAATCTATGTTGGCGTCATGCATATAATCAGTCAAAAAATAACACAGAGCAATTCAGTTATATTCTCTAACATTATTCGCAAAGTATTCTGCTTTCAAACTTCCCTGGAACCAAATTCAATCAATAGGCAAATAATATATTCTAAAACAAAATATGGTAATCGGACATTTCCCCACCGGACATTTCCCCAACCTCTCAGAAAGTGGCAAAGGGGCATTTACCCAATCGGACATTTACCAAACGGACATTTCCCCACTTACTCAATGCGGACATTTACCCACCGGACTTTTCCCCACCCGAATTGTTGACTTTATTTTTGAAATAAGCATGACCGTCGACACATAATGTGTCACCACCACGATTGTTCTTAATCAATTCCATGATTGAAAGTGAAGATATGATTCCATGATAACTGATAAATGTTTTTCAAAACATTACATCGGTTGAGTTGACATGACATGAGATGGCCTCAATGTCCAGGCTTCACTGACCACTCAAAACATTAATGTCTGCGATAAAGGATGTAGCATAAAATATTTTATTAGCAGGGCGGGGAAATGTCCGGTGGGTAAATGTCTTAGTGGGTAAATGTCTGGGTGGGTAACTGTCCGGGTGGAGAAATGTCCGCTTTTGAAAGTGGGTCATGTCCCGTGCAGAAATGTCAGGGATTCAAAAATATATCGACCGACAAGTTCAAATTCGCAGGGCCAGTCCTTGTAAATAATAATAAAAAACATCAGAATGACAATCTAAGAGCGATTGTATGACGGCGGTTCACAATTTTTTCAACTGTGAACTGCATGCTTTAAATTTAACGAGTAATTCTTTTTTTATATACATACTGTTGGACGTGTTACGTGGCGGTGAGCAAATTTTTCGACTGCATTGGGGGTTAAATTAAGTTTTTCACCAAAAAATATGCGTTGTATATAGGAACGTATAAAGGATGGCCAATATTGCCGCCAATTCCTGATCGAGTGGGCACCAATATTATAAATGAACCCGCCGTGAACGATATATAACGGCAGTAAATGTTCATCATACCAGCCACCCTACCGCCATAAGGCATCACACTATACCGATCACTGGTCCATGGTGCCACCCGGACTTCCCCGAGCTCTCTCGTGATCGGGCTTTTTGCGCGTGTTCTTCTGGCGCATATCGTCATTTAAGGGGTTAATGAAGCCGGCCGCGAACGAGATAGCGAGTCAATATTTGCAATATATACCTTTAGTAAGTGCCTCGCTACCATTAGTCATCAATATATAATATGGTCGGGTCTATGCGTCCGTCTGGGCTCTCCCGGGTTCTTTTAGTCAATATCGGCATTTAAATGGTTAATAAACCCGCCGGTGGACGACGCAGCAAGTCAATTTTCCTAATATATGCTTATTCTGTATCCTACTACCATATGGCATCATATTAGACTGTCTGCGGGCCCATGAGACCACCAAGACCTGCCCGGGCGTGCCCGGGCTTGCGCCATGTTCTTCTGGCGCATATCGTCATTTAAGGGGTTAATGAAGCCGGCCGCGAACGAGATAGCGAGGCAATATTTGCAATATATACCTTTAGTAAATGCCTCGCTACCATTAGTCATCAATATATAATATGGTCGGGTCTATGCGTCCGTCTGGGCTCTCCCGGGTTCTTTTAGTCAATATCGGCATTTAAATGGTTAATAAACCCGCCGTTGGACGACACAGCAAGTCAATTTTCCTAATATATGCTTATTCTGTATCCTACTACCATATGGCATCATATTAGACTGTCTGCGGGCCCATGAGACCACCAAGACCTGCCCGGGCGTGCCCGGGCTTGCCCGGGCACTAATTAGTCACACCGGTTCTTTCTCCAGGTTTCAACTTTTATGACGTCGCCATACAACCGTTTACTCTCATCTCATAAAGAGCATGTATAACTTAGTTGTCTAATATGTATAGCCGTTAAAGAGCTTTCTTACTAATATGTTATTTGGCTTGTTTACCTTGAACTACTTAATAATATTAAGTACTAATATAGTTTGGCTTTTGAAATGGATTCATGCATCAGGAGGGGAACAATGACTGCATATGCATGTATACAGCATATATATAGAAACTCATATTACTCTCGTTGCATTCAGTTTGAAGAGTGCATTGCAGCATTTCGGTGTTGATCATATACCATGAATCTCTACTTCATCTACGCCCGTAGAGATTATAATTGCAGTACAAAAACCTGGGATTTTTGTTGTGACAGGGAAGTTAGTAACATTGAAAAAAAACAGTGCAGGTAATATATTTGTCAGTTAATACATGTTCCTAAATAATGTAGTTCACTGTAGGTGATGGTACTCGAAGTTGACATTGTGGGCAATTTTGCTTTGCATCGCTCAAAATCATGAAATTTCTCCCGGGTAATTAATTCAATGTTAATTGCGATATCGTATCGGCTAAAAAAATCTCGAGCTGGGACCACCCCCTGCTTTGAAGTGGATTATTTAGTAACAATTATTAACAAAGAAATATATTCTCTGCCTTGTTTCTTCAATGTGATAAAGTTCGCTGTCAGAACAACAAAAAGTTCCCAGGTTGTGTACTGGTTGAATATGATCTGAGCGCGGGCATAGCCATCCAGAGTATAGATATTCGTGGCACGATGTACATTTCTGTATATATAGGTATGCCTGCCTACATGGCGGAGTGTAGTATAACGAGCATACTGTAAGTTATCCAAATATAAACAGCCCATGATGCCCGGGGATTACTGGCTTCTGTCAGTATTGGGTTATGTTATGGATCACATAGGAATATGGAACGCATTCTTCTCCGGTATTTACAGACAGAAGCGACCATAAGATTGTAGAGAAATGGCCTATTAACAACACAAACGTGGCTGCGTGGCCTCTTTATAATCAATCAAATAGCCAGATTAGCAATTTTGATTATAACCCAATGTCCATTTGATTGAATTTGACCGGATGAGAAATGATTTCCAGTCCGGGCTGTCAGATGATCGGTTGTAAAACTCCTCAGTCGATGGTTGCGCTGATTCGTCCTGCTTCCAAAGCTGATCTCAGTTACGCGGGACATGCATGTGTTGGACAAAGTGATAATATGCCCTCCCCAAACAAGGGAGCATGCATGGGGCATACAATGTCATATGGTGACTCATATAATGACCAGACAAAGAAATATTAAAATTGTTATATTGTTTTCATAAGAGCAAGGTATATTTCACTCTGATAGCTGAATATGAGTGAGTTAGTCGAACATGCATAAAAAGGTGTTTGAGTGGAATATTTTTTGTAATGTCAGCTTGGGTATTAGCTCACTTATTAACAACGATGTGCCGAATTAGTTCTTTGATAAAATATATCGATCATCCCAGTTTTCAGCAGAGTGGGTACAACAAACATAGACTCCTATATAGATAATGCTCGCTTCTCCTCGACATTTTTTTGCCGAATGATTGTGGGGGGGGGGGGGGGGGGGCTATCCCCGGGATGGTCGAAAGGGCCGATTTTTGCCTTTAATTTGAACAGCTATGTATACAAAAAAGAAAAGCATTGTGATGCTTTAGTTATTTTTGATTTTCTTCTTTGGATTTGTCTCTCCCGAGGAAGGGGGTGTTTGTTGTGATGCTGATCTTTCTGCAATAAGCTGCTCGACCATTCTCCTTCTTTCTGATTCTTCTTCAGAGTGGTTCTGTTGATATTCCTCAAAGTCGAGCTGCTTCTTCCATCATCTGTTGATATGTTATTGATGTAGGATCACCTTCCTCGGTAGGAGCAGGGGTGGACGTTCCTGTTCCTCTTCCGCGATGAATAACGTTACATACTATACGTGCTATCCAAACAAAGGAAAATCATCAGCAATCTAAATTGGCGTTATATGGCATATATGATTCCATGTATTCTGATTCTGACAATTTGAGCTCGAGACTTTAGTTTTTGGGAAGGTACTATATTGCAACGATTGCTTGGCCTGAAGCTATTAGCAACAAAGAGACTGCGCCATTTATAAGAATTTTGAAGAAGTAAAAAAATTAATTAGTGATAAATACATACGAAAAATGACGCCAACATTTAGTGAAAAACATTAAACTCAAATTTGATGAAAGCCTACAGTATATATAAGACAATATTGATGTAAGTTCTGCACCATGCATATGTAGTCGTTTGTTGCTTCCTTTGCCCCTGGTTGGTGGAACATGTGCTTTCTCTGTTGACGCGTGGAATGGCATGCCCCCACCAACTGAGATACGATTGGAAATATCAATGACTCGTTAATAATGCAGTATCCACCAGAGAGATACCTTTAGGCTAATGAGGGACGTGTATTTTGGATGTCGGATCATGACGTGGTGGTAATAGGAAGAGTGGGCAACTGTTTCACTTGTCCTCTACCAAGGAAGCACGCTGGATTCAGTGACATATTTTGACGCAAAGAATGAAAAGAATTAGCAAGGGAATTGACCTGTTATATTCTCATAAGAACAAAGTATATTCAGTAGTATAGCTAAATATACGTTTGTTGCTTGAAAATTAATAAAAACGTTTTGGAAGTTGTGCACCATTGGCATCGATTGCTATACTGGTACATGCTCCTGGTGGTAAAGTTGATTCTCTGTGTATACTTGTGGAATAGCATCGCATTGACTCATCAGCCACCAGCCAAGAACCGATTTAATACATCAGTGTCTCAATGATAATGCACCATCAACAAGAAAGCTACCTCTTGGATATCGCAGTGTATTTGGGGATGTCGGATGAACGTGGGATGTGAGTTATAGCAAGCGGTCGGATGTTGTGACCAAAGAGTTTAACGCTCTTTCTTTTTAAGATTTTGGTAAAATATTAGTATAAAAAGCCCTTTACTTCGTCTCTATTTCTTCGACATTGTGATGAATCCCCAATGTAAAAAACGACAAAAAAAGTAATAACAAAACACGCACAATTGCTATGAAATATAGGAAGTTGTAATTAATCGACATGTTAAAGGGGGACTGTACCCTAAATCCGGCCATTTATAGGACCATCTCCTTTTATACTCAACAGAATATATGCAACAAATGAATGAATTTGAGCCATGAATTAGTGTAAAATACACTTGTCTGCTCTATGAATGATGCAAATTACATGGTAATTATAATGAAAATAATTACCATGTTTCTTCAGCGTATTTCTGTTGATATTCTTCAAAGTATTTATTTTGCGAGCTGCTTCTTCCATCATCTGTTGATATGTTATTGATGTAGGATAACCTTCTTCGATAGGAGCAGAATTGGACGTCCTGTTCCTCTTCCGTGATGAATAACGTTATATACTATACGTGCTATCCAGACAGAGAAAATTCATCAGCAATCTAAATTGGCGTTATAATTATATGATTCCATGTATTCTTATCCTGACAATTTGAGCCCGAGACTTTAGTTTTTGGGAAGGTGCTATATTGCAACGATTGCTTGGCCTGAAGCTATTAGCAACAAAGAGACTGCGCCATTTATAAGAATTTTGAAGAAAAATTAATTAGTGATAAATACTTACGAACTGACAAAAATGACGCCAACATTTAGTGAAAAACATTAAACTCAAATTTGATGAAAGCCTACAGTATATATAAGACAATATTGATGTAAGTTCTGCACCATGCATATGTAGCCATTTGTTGCTTCCTTTGCCCCTGGTTTGTGGAACATGTGCTTTCTCTGTTGACGCGTGGAATGGCATGCCCCCACCAACTGAGATAAGATTGGAAATATCAATGACTCGTTAATAAAAATGCAGTATCCACCAGAGAGATACATTTAGGCTAACGAGGGACATGTATTTTGGATGTCGGATCATGACGTGGTGGTAATAGGAAGAGTGGGCAACTGTTTCACCTGTCCTCTACCAAGGAAGCACGCTGGATTCAGTGACATATTTTGACGCAAAGAATGAAAAGAATTAGCAAGGGAATTGACCTATTCAGTATTATAGCTAAATATACGTTTGTTGCTTGAAAATTAATAAAACGTTTTGGAAGTTGTGCACCATTGGCGTCGATTGCTATACTGGTGCATGCTCCTGGTGGTAAAGTTGATTCTCTGTGTACTTGTGGAATGGCATCGCATTGACTCATCAGCCACCAGCCAAGAACCGATTTAATACATCAATGTCTCAATGATAATGCACCATCAACAAGAAAGCTACCTCTTGGATATCGCAGTGTATTTGGGGATGTCGGATGAACGTGGGATGTGAGTTATAGCAAGCGGTCGGATGTTGTGACCAAAGAGTTTAACGCTCTTTCTTTTTAAGATTTTGGTAAAATAGTAGTATAAAAAGCCCTTTACTTCGTCTCTATTTCTTCGACATTGTGATGAATCCCCAATGTAAAAAACGACAAAAAAAAAGTAATAACAAAACACGCACAATTGCTATGAAATATAGGAAGTTGTAATTAATCGACATGTTAAAGGGGGACTGTACCCTACTAGTAAATCCGGCCATTTATAGGACCATCTCCTTTTATACTCAACAGAATATATGCAACAAATGAATGAATTTGAGCCATGAATTAGTGTAAAATACACTTGTTTGCTCTATGAATGATGCAAATTACATGGTAATTATAATGAAAATAATTACCATGTTTGCATCATTCATGGAGCACATGAGTGTATTTTTGCACTAATCCATGGCTCAAATTCATTCATTTGTTGCAAATATTCTGTTGAGTATAGAAGGAGATGATTCCATAAATGGTCGGATTTAGTGTACTGTACCCCTTTAAGCTTATGAAAACATACTATGGACCTCGTAACAGTTTTCATAAATTCAATAATGAAAACCAAATTACTATAGCAGTCATTTTATTTTGTTCTCTCAGAGACTCCTTATAGAGGTTAAAGGCACGGGTGGCGTTCGTTACAGAAATATTCATATTTGTTCAAATCGCCATCAACGGAAGGAATATTAAAATCAGCGCGTAAATAGTATATTTTTGATGGAGTACGTAAACAAGAACATGTTCGTGTTACAGAAGTTTTGCTTCTGTTTACACAACAGCGCAATTATATTGGTTAATCACACACAAATGATATAAACGCTCTTTATTATTTCCATATCAGGAAAACAGTAACAAATAACGTTCTTTATGTTTACCATATCCGGATCTAAACAAAAGCCAGGTTCTGTAACGTTTTTTGCTTTTGTTTACATAACAAAGGAAACACATTTGATAATAACATACTGTTTATACCATATTTCTGATTGGTATAAAGTATGTCTATATTTTACTATTCTTTCTGTTTATGGCGGTTTTTGACGGAGCTGAATATTTTAACAGCATACCCATCGCCAACGCCGCCCGTATCTTTAAGTTACCCCGACAGTAAGGTCGCGATAAATGTATTCACCACCACTCCGGGTGCAACAACGTGCGGTACTTGTCTGATTCAACAAGCACCTGCAAGAAGCACGAATCTTTTTTATACATTATTGCACGAACATAGATGCAATCGTGAGCACCACCACTCGTCGAAAATATATATCAATTGTTGATAGTCTTTATGGCCATACAGTGGAGTTATCTCCGTTTAATTAAAGATACTTTGTGGTGGCTCATGTCTTGGTGGGCACAAGAGTCTCATCTCCAACAAAAAAACATTAGGCCACTCTACCATAATAACAGGCCAGCTGCGCGAAGATAGCGACAGAACGATAGCTTCTACGAATGCTTAGAAAAATCAATTAAAATTCTCAGCAAAAAGACCATTCGACTCGAATAAAACACGCCACGGCTTTTGAGAACCGGAGATAAGATATCTCCGTAGATGGCAGGGTTGGTCTGGTGTGATATGTTTTCAGGATTTAACCCTTAGCGTTCACGATCTGCCACACATTTAGATCCCTGAAATTAGGATGCCAATGTGTGGTTCAAATGGTAAGATTTGTTTGGCACGGGACTCGGCGTTGCTCTCCATTTTAGTTACGATAACCACGTGTAGTCAAATTCAAATTGACCCCGAACACCACAAAGCTCACCAGAAATTATGAATAACATTAAATAACGTGATATAATTTCCATCAAATGGACGATTGGTCGCAGCACAGGAGCAGTTGGGGGCCCATCCACTGCCTCGATCTCCCCACGGGGGGGGGGGGGGGGGGCACAGAGTTACCTTTCAAACTCCATAGACTGGTAAGATATACCTGAGATATCAGCCAAAACAACATTGTTATATTGTCCTAATAGAAAAAATATATCCATTCTTGTAGCTTAATATGAGCTTGGATATGGAAAGGGCATTAAAGGTTGGTACTACCGGTACTACCAAAATGATTCCCTTTTTATTTTTTGGCATTCACCTGGGACTGAAAAGGTGCCCGGCCTTTTCTGGAAGTTATGCAAGTCTGAGTTTAGTGTGCCTTTAATTCGCAGAATGTGTTCCCCGGAGGGTGAATTTAGTGACGATATCCCGCGTAGCGGCCTAGTATCACTAAATTCACCCTCTGTGAACCTCATTCTAGATGGCCTCATCAGCTATTGGAGACATAGATTGAAGTTCCCAAATGGTGAATATTGTGATATACACCCAAATGAAACCTCGATTATGCAAAGTGTCGTCTGCCAATTTGGGGATATAGAGAAACTAAATTAAAAATGAATATATATATATAATCTTTAATGTGGAGAATTGTCTATAGAAGTTTGATAATAAAGAAACTTTTCAGCGAAGATGAGGCCTAAGCAGAATGAGGTCCCCAGAGAGTGAATTAGTGATACGGGATAGCGTCACTAAATTCACCATCTGGGGACCTCATTCTACAAATGACAGGCACACTAAACTCAGACTTGAAGTTGTGGCTCTTTGCCCTGGTTGCTTCCGGTACCCATGTTCCCATTTACATATGTTTGATGAGTCACGGCCAAATTTGATATGGATGCAGAACCTTATAACACCTCAAACATTCAAAATCGTGGAATTCAATAATAGATACAGACCATCACTGCACGAACTGCTCGCCCTGAGTCCAATGTTGTCCACTTCAGTATGTGACACTCCTGTTTCCTCTTAAAATAGATACACTACAATACTAAATTCATAAAATATTTACATTTCCGCTTCAAATATACAAAATGTTCAACTACTATTGCACATATACTAATAATTTAACAATTACACGAGCAGTTGAAGAAAGTCTCTGTTTGTGTCATTTGTATCATTATGTATAGGCCCACTGCTACTGCTTGTACCACCCTCATGTAATACATGCCCACCGCAAGAACAAACTCTGGCGTTTGAGGGGAACGTTGTGCCATGCAGGAAACGGGGATTGATTGATGGCGTAATTGACAAAAGAAATAACTTAAAAAACTAAATCAGGCTATCGCCGATATTGTTGTACCATTATGTGTTCAAGTTGTAACTAGGGTATGGTGCCAAGTACTACATACACAAATATGTCCATACATGAGAACATGGTAATGGATTTTTGCCTTTGGAATCTCAGACATGTTCATTCGCTATACGACAGAAGTTATTGTTATTCGGAGAGAAGATTATAATGTATTAATGTATCTAATGTGCATGTCGAAGAACATTAATTCGGCTCAATTGATGTATTGAGATCTTTAAACAAACCCATTTCACGTATTGATGAACAGGACACGTGGTCGGGTCACGAAGAGCATTAGTCACTGGCTAAATAAAGTAACCCGGCCACAGACTGTCGCGGATATTCAAGATAAAGGGTCGTATCTGATGGGATAGTGTGCCAATACATAGATCACCACGATGGTCCCCTGAGATAGTGGGCGATCTGCGTGCTGATTCTTATATAAACGCCGGAGACTGACCATCACTTAAGATAATGAGAAGATACGTTAATCCATTAAAACCAATTTATTTCAAACAGGCTTCCATACATGGTTCATTGATTGGATGCCCTGCTTCCTCGGTCAGTAAGATGAACTATAGATAACGAATTTGGAATTGACCCAGACTATTGCAACTCGTAACCCTTTCTTTACTAACTATACCCATTGACGAGCAGCTCCCTTGTGAAATGTTCAGAAATAGCATATATGGCGTTTTTTAAATTTATTATCTCATCATTTCCTTTACCTCCAATGCATATGAATCCTTCTGCACTGTTCGTCGTACTGTCTTCTGTTTGTATATGGTATGGTATGGTATGATTTTATTCTGCAATATAGTTATAGGAATACAAAATGCAATACAATATTTATGACTATATATTGCATGGAGGTGACTTGGTCTCGAGGACCGTCTTCCCATCACCTCAATGTGCAGATAAATAATAATTATTGGCGAAAAGTCAGGTGATGATTTCATTAAACATATATACAAGTATATTAATAAAGTTATATTTATATGTCCCTGGTCCATATATAATATATATTAATTACACATATTTAGGTTTTGACGAGCACAGGAGTGTCAATTGGACTGTGGGGGTTGAACATCCCTCCAAATGAATAATAGACTATGCCAGTGTAAACTTTTAGCACTGAGTGGGAGAATCTATTCAGTAAAGAATGGGTTAAAGTCATCACGGATGTCGCAGTTGTGGATGTAATCTTTTTACGGTATAATTGCGCAGCCAGTGACATAGTTCCCCAATGCGACGCCGAATATAACACATTAAGGTAGCACAGATATGGCTTATAAGCTTATAATGATTTAAATGTCCATATGGAACTATTATTTCGTTGGATGTTTAGGTCCAGATATGGCTTATTTCATATATAAATGATGACAATATGAGCTTATTTCCACGAGAACAGGCTGTATAAACCAATGAGTTTACCATGATTATTCATTTAAAGATATATGAAAATTAATTTAGGAATATTTGTTTCTGTTCAAACACATTGCACCTAATTCTGATTTATAAATAATATATTTTCTCACTTTGTCACACCATAGTCAGCATGTTATGTCGAAAACCCGCACATTATCTGCTTATAAATAACTTGTTCTATGTAGATAATCTGCTTAGAATCGCCTCATTTTGATTCTGAGTCGATAATGTGCTGAAAATGAGAGCATTTTAGTCACACCGTCGACTCATGATGAGGCGATTCTAAGAAGATTATGTTCGGACAATGACACAAATAAGCCACTTTCCTATGTACGCCCTTTAACATGTGTTTTCATTGTGGCCCGTGCCATAAAACGAATTAACGGCCGCGACTCCATTATCTGCTTATTTCAGAATCAAATAATCACATTATGTAGCATTTCACATTATATGTCGATTATTGGTTCATCGTCGGTTCATCGTCGAAATGGTATATCATATGTTGTATATAATGTGATCTGGCATTCTAAAATGTGGGTCTCGTATAACCCAACTGCTCTTATCGAGACCGCATCACGTCAAATGTGGATCTCATGAATCTTCGATCAATGTCCACGACAGAAGTTTGTGAACAATTTTCGTGTAATCAATCTATACGTTTACTCTATATCACCAGTCGATGGGAAAATTGCGATTCAGCCAACAATTGCTGTGATAGATGTGTCTGGGATATTACCAGAGTTTATTCATAGTTCATACGTTACGAGCAAGGGTCATATTCAGATATAAGCCAGACATATTAGTCTCGTTCTCCTGTCAGTCTACAAAACAAATCTGAATGGTGGTCATTGGCATTTCAGCAGCAACACACGAGGAACGATCGTTGGGGTATATGATGACCACCACCATCACCACTAGTAACACCGCAATCACCATATCAACAACAACCGCCGCCACCACCACCACAAAAACAAAATGTAATGTTCATGTGGGAAAACGACAGACCACGCTATTGGTTCAGATATTTATGCAATGCTATTTCGGAGGAAGTGCATTGTGCTGTTCAAATATAATATAATCGTCAAGTGTCAATATTCGAACCCATGTTCAGACTGATACGTAGCTAATCTATCGATGAAAGGGCTTCCTTTTAATGATATCTCCATATATCTGATGTGGTTAGGTCGTGGATACCATCATCCGAGTTTGGGCTAGTCGATGTTGGCGCGGGTTCTATCCCCGATATGGGTGAAGATTGGGACCGATTTGTAAGCTTGATCTGAGTTGAGGGACATCTCAACGTGACATTCCGATTGACATGTGTGTGGCATTTCGATAAGAAACGAGAATTGATCACGAACACTTAAGCAAGAGCATTCAAGCAATGGACTCTCATACTGAGTTCGTGCCTCCATAACTGTGACATATAACATATAGTAGACGGTGGACCCAGGTTCCTATGGCCAGTATCATTGTCGTTGCAATGTTCTCACAAAACAATATTCAGAGGGTTAAACATTGGCTTGCAGAGATACCATTCAGCAGGCAATGATTATTCATGAAAAGCTACAGTTACGCAACCAAGCCTATACCGTTACATCATAACACAAACGAGATGTATTCATGTGCACAATTTAATGGAATTTCAACAAGTCGCCGAGAAACAAAGATGATAGATTTTCTTTCTCAATTCGAATCGTGAATGTTTCTAGTCTTTGTACTATGTGTTAAGTTACATATCGCGTTATGGCAATTTGGAGTTAAGCGTTAGATTCTAATGAGAATTTTACGACGCTATTTTTCATCTGAAATACAGCAAGTGTTCTTACGTTATGATCCATATCCTACATTATAAACACGAGTCGGCATAGCACACTTTTTATGCGAGTCATCAGAAACAACAACCTTACAACAGTCGATAAGTGGAAGTAGAAATATAAAACATATCTTCGAAATCATTTGGGATATGTTTTGTTCTGGTAAAGACAGGGAGATAACTTTCTTATTTCCGTGCGTCTGTCGGGAACTTTGTCCGAACCTGCATTCTGTAATGTTCTGGTAAATGTTTTTAAAACTTGGCACATATATCAACCATCATGGGAACCTGCGCACCTGCGATTTTGAGTTCGGTCGGACTCATTCTGGCGGAGTTGTTGCCCTTTTTCCGTACATCCTGGGACGCATCTATATATTGTCCGAGCCTGTATTCCGTCATTTTCCAGTCATTTTGTAAAAACTTGGCACAGATGTCAACCAGCAGGGGAACCTGTGATTTTGAGTTCAGTCGGAGTCATTTTGGTGGAATTATTGCCATTTTTCGACATAGAACAGTTCTATGTTTTTTATTTTAGAGTTACTGACCCTTTCTCGACACATTGCATCATGTTGGTGTAATCAATACCTCCTACAGTTTGTGGTATATAGGGATCTGAAACCCATAAATCCTTCAAACCTGCCACCTTTGTCGGGGGGGGGGGGGATATTTTATTAAATTCATTCTGTGCTCTACTTGTTATTTTGTTACCTGGATAAAGATATGTCTAACCTACAGAGTTATTCTTTCAGCTTGTCTATTATATATTTTGGAAGATCTGTGTGTCTGTGTGTGTGGGTGTGTGTGTGTGTGTGTGTGTGTGTGTGTGTGTGTGTGTGTGTGTGTGAGGGTGTGTGTGTGTGTGTGTGTGTGTGTGTGTGTGTGTGTGTGTGTCTGTCTGTCTGTTTCCAATGGACTCGAAAACGGCCGATCCGATTTCGATGAAACTTGCTATGTGGGGGTATTTTCGGCCGGGGAGTGACATACGCCTATTAATCTGCCCGTGCGACGTGACCTTGACCTTGAAATCGGGTCATTTCAAGGTCAAATCGCCAATTTTGATGGGATTTCGACGAAATTTGATACGTAGGGTTACTTTTGTCCACTCAGTGTATTGGACGGGTCGAGTCGTGGCCCCGACCTGACCTTGACCTTCAAAATGGTCAATTCGAGGTCAAATCGGGTAAAACCGGATGGATTTCGACGGGTACTTTTGTCCGGGCAGTGTTTTGGACGGGTCAAATCGTGACCCCCACTTGACCTTGACCTTCAAAATGGTCAATTCAAGGTCAAATCCCGGACGAAGTCGGGTCACCTTCTAGTATATATATATATAGAGAGAGAGAACGAATGTCATCTGTTTACTATATGTGACTTTCTATTTCCGCGGCCTTGGTTTGGAAAGGGTCCATATTAATTCACTCCCATTTAAATTGAAAAATTATAAAGGATCAGTGTTCCAATTTATCCCGCTGCCAACGGAATTGTTGGTCGTGAATTATTAAATTAGCATTTAAGGTGACCAAGGTTGCGATGGTTTGTCACGGAATTATATATAGGACCGCATTGGAAATAAGTCCGCATACAGTACCACGAAGTTAGTCAATTATCTCCATGATCGTGATATAGACTTTACAAACATATATATATATACCCGTGTTTTACATGTATGGCACATATTATAGCCGAAATAAATATATTGTATAATATTCAATGACTTTACAAACATACACGTGTTCCAGTTTTACATGTATGGCACATATTATAGCCGATATAAAGATATTGTATAATATTCAATGCTGCGTCTTAATTTACAGTATAGACAGTTTATTGAACTATTTATCTGAACATTTCCCACCAAAGAATTTGAATCCTTTTCACTTTTATTATCGGTTCTTCTCTCTGTTCACATTTCCTAACCACTCCTCCATGTGAATGGTAAACCATTCTAATGTATAATATATTATAACTGAGTGGCAGAATCAATTCAGTATAGAAAGGGCTAAAGATACACGCAGTGTTCCAGACGCCCATGTGCAACACACATCTCATTTTACACAACTGTTTGTACTGTTTTAATTTTAAAAATGAGGCATATCCTAATTAGATCTATAACCCTTAAAGTGGTAGTCCTACTGTACACTAAATCTTGACATTTATGGGACCATCTTCTTTTATACTCAACATAATATTTGCAATAAATGAATGAATTTGAGCCATTGCTTAGTGGAAAATACACTCATATGCTCCATGAATGATACACACAACATGGTAATTATAATGAAAATGATTTTATGGCTGGAGTCATGAATTCATTTAGAATTATAATTACCTTGTTGTTTTCTTCATTCATATTTTCATGAATCCATGGCTCAAATTCATTCATTTGTTGCATATATTCTGTTGAGTATAAAAGTAGATGGTCCAATAAATGACTGGATTTAGTGTACAGTACCCTTTTAATTAGATCAAGAAAAGTCGTTTTATAATTGAAAAAAACACCATCCCATCCAAAACACCGACACTATATGAAACAAATGGACAGTATACATTCAAAATAAAATAAGGTACGGCATGGACCATCTCTTTCAGGTAGCCATTCCTATTCCAAATACGTTATTTTAGAATCAAGTAAAATAAGTTTCGTAAAACATTTTATTTGGAACACAGAAATCATCTTTAATATAGTTGAGGTTCCGGTGTGGTGTAAAAAAAATGCGTGTTTTTCATGTTTGGACAATTTAAAGATTGTCTGACATTTACTCAATCACAAGATGACGTCGCCATGATTTCCACACATATTAAGTTGTGGGAGGAGCTTGCGGTTGCTAGGAGACTGCGTGTCTACAGAAATAGTTTAATAAGTTTTGCAGGGTCTGCCTATATAATAAACGTGATACCATACCTTCTTTTGGTCTTTATTCTGAAAAATATGACGATTGCCACGCAAAATGTAAAAAAAAAACAGTGTTAAAATCAAGGGTGAATTTCAAACAGTTATTTCACAAATCGATAATTCAGTGCATTTTGATTTGACAACACAAATATTGTTTCATTTAATACCGAAAATATGCGCGGATATCAATATTATAGGGTGAACAAAGGATGCAGCAAACGACCGACCGATGATTTGTAGAAAAGATCTGGTAATAATTATTTGACTGACGGCTGTGGAAAGGTCCAGTTATCATGTACGGTATATATTTACACGCTCTATTGATGGCATCATGACCACCGTTGAATTAAGATATGAACATGTGATTCCCAACGGCTGAAAATATGTAGTAAGTAATCGAACGATCGCTTCGCAGAGCAATGTCGAGGAATCAGAACTATTGAACATGGCCCCCGAGTGCTTACTTTTTCTGAGGTTCAATAACAAATATTCGGCGTGACTGGTGCGATCTGCTGATACCATAATAACTCAGTTGTGGGAACTCGAGGAGTGCAACAACAAACATAACAGCCTCTGGTTGTATGCGCACGCGCGCTGATCCATCAAGGGAGACTATCCTACATTAATGTGATTCAGGGATGTTCGCGTTATTGTGAACCAAGTGTGTGTGTATATATGCTTAACTCGTGGTAGTTCGCTTGTTTGAAATTTCTCAAATCCTCCAAGTTCCTCAAGAATTTGCGTATAGAACACCTGATACATAAATAACATGTGTGTGAGCGTGCGTGTGTGTGTCCGTGCACATTTGAATCTATTGGGATTAACCATATCTTTACTAAATGAATTATACCATTCAGTAAAATGTAGTATAAAAGATCAAGATATATATTGGAATGGTTTATTATTCATTTGGAGGGATGTTCAGGAATTATACGCAGACGACAAACAGATAACACAAGTGCAGAAGGATTCCTGTTGTTGGTGGAAAATATTCAGACAATTAAGTTCAACAAACGGCCTGGAACTTATTATCTGAGTATTTAGTAAAGAAAAAATTAATATTCAACTATGTCCATTCACTATATATTTCCAAACTTTCCTCCATGAGTTTAACCCTTTCTAAATTAAATACTCATTGACGAGTAGCTCCCTTGGGAATTTATCAGAAAATAACTTCAACAAACGACCACATGTTGTTTGTAGAACTTATTATCTGAACATTTCCCACCAATCAATATAAATCATTCTGCTCTTAATGTATTATCTGTTTTTTTTCTGACTGCATTCTGCCTTTACTACATGAACACCCCTCCAAACGAACAATAGAATGTTCCAATGTTTATTTTTATAACTGAATGGGAGAATTCATTTAGTATAGAAAGGGTTCAGGATCACGGAGTGATTTCCCATCCAAAGACACATTTTGCCGCTATGCACTGCGGAATGGAGATATTGACCAATATATATATTTTTACAACACACTATTACCACAAAATTATTGGGGAAAAAACAACAATTGGCATGTTGTCCAAAGTTACCGAATTTCAATGAATATATTGTGATCCCTTGATCATTAAGGCGTTCTTGAAATAAGGTGTTTTCTTGAGTCGAAGCAGGATCACAGCATCACTGAGTCCTGCACCCCAATGAACAGACACAAAGCTTTTTATTGGCGTTGAATTGTGTGGATTATCATATTAAGGTTGTCCTCCTTCAACTGGGGTCTCCTGGTCCGGGCGCGTTGTATGGGCTTGCGTTCAAAGTGTTGAGTGACTAAGAAATCCATATGCAGGATGTATCCACAGCTAGCATATATGAAAACAGGTCTTGTTGGCAAATTTAGATCGGGCTGTAAATAGTCATAACACATGGTTCATGTGACCGAAGTTCCTCAAATATATTAATCTTTCGTCTTTGTTAAAAGTGTAACCTCTGTCCATATATATAATTCTAAACTTTCTTTCCAGATTTTGAGGCGGTCGAGAGACAAAGAGTATTCCTCGTCTCCCTTTCATTTTAAAACGGGTTTAATGTTATATCCGGCCATTTATGGGAGCATATCCTATTACACTCAACATATTTTATGCAACAAATGAATGAATTTGAGCCATGGATGGGTCCAAAATACACTCATGTGCTCTATGAACGATGCAAACAGCATGGTAATTATAATGAAAATGAGTCATAAACTCATTTTCATTATAATTACCATGTTGTTTGCATCGTTCATTTAGCCCATGACTGTATTTTTGCACTGATCCATGGCTCAAATTCATTCATTTGTTGCATATATGCTGTTGAGTATAAAAGGAGATGGTCCCATAAATGGCCGGATTTAGTGTACAATCCATCTTCGAGGACAGCACACGGCTGATGAATGTGTATAAGCCCCCCCCCCCCCAACCTCTTTGTTTCCGATACCCTGTCTGGCTGAGATTTTCTTGCCTGCCTCAGTTTTGTTTTCAATTTTCTCCAGAAGCCTAGTCTATAGTTACCTGTTAGAGTGACAAAGTGAATATTCATCGTTTTTCCCAATCCCAAAAGAAAATATAAGTTGGTTAATAAGCTCAATTGTTGGTAGAGATCTTACTGCAGAGTGAATGAATTCAAGGGACAACATGTTTTTATCCAATGCTTGGCTCATTTTCAATACATGTGGATCTAGCATATTCCATGGGACTGTGACTACACTATTTTATCGCTTATGGCTGAAAGGTTTTAAAAAATAAATTTGCACACAAAAAAAAATCCCTGCCTGACTGTCTGGAAAAATTTCCAACGTTATTGGAAAATGAGAAGTTTTGGCCTAACTTACTGGTGTTGCGTCGCAGTGCTCATACGATGGACGACCTGTCCGGGAATTGAAGTTAGTGTTTGGAGCAAATGGGCATTATAATGTCCATTATAGTCGCTTGTATTGTTTTTCAAGAATTCATGATGCGGAAGCATCATATGGAGATGCATCCGAAGGGTTGAATGGTTGATTGGGTAATCCACCTGCTACATTTGTCCACATCTAGCATGTGTGATAGGGTTTTATCTTCCCCATACTTACACCCATCAGGTCTAGCTAACAGCTGACGAATGGCCGCTGTATAATCCTTTGATGCGATGCCAATGCTTCATGTTTTATGGTGTAATAAAGCCATAATGAGGCCATAACTACATCATCGCGAGTCCCTGTTACTTCTCATGATGCTAAGAAAAGCTCGTTCTGATCATTTCCATTCAACATTGGCGTGAATTGTAAACCCACTTAGATGATATATTGCCGCGGTGGTCATTTTTCTGTAAATTCCGAATATTTCAAGTAGAACTATACAGTAATGCCCTAAATAATCGACTCCTTAACCACAGCATAATTATGGGTAATTTTTCAGGATTTAGGGCATTACCAGATATACTATATAGAATCTCTGGTATTACTGTATATCCTTTTAATTTAATTGTTGTCTACGTGTGGATTCACGAGTACTGGCGTGTAACACATTATCTACTCTAGATGGGTTTTTATCTTTTTAAATAATGCATACATATGAGGTTGTCCCAGTGAGTACTATATACGTATTATCCATATGTATATAATTGCGTCATGTTAGACGAGGTATATAGATTGACACGAACTAAACTATATAGAATGGTGATGCGAACAACTGTCCATGGTGCCCATCTGTTCACTACAACAGAGTGATTTAACAAAAATTTACAACGGAGTTTAGGTGATTCGTTTTCAATCGACGCCAAAGCAACCTCTGTTAAATATTTATAGACTCGTGACTTTATATAGGGTCTTAAAAAGTGCTATGCACACGGGGTCGGGAACCTATACGTCACAATTTGCTCGGAAATGGCGGCAAGACATCATCACACCTGGCAATTTCAACATAGTTTGTTCTATATCTTCCATAGATATAGATCAAGCTGCAAAACAGAGTTCAGTCCCCTCGCTACGCGATGTCTGAACGCTGCCGGCACGTGTATTTTCTAAATTAAATATAACATTTTTTATTGAAGTCATTTGCCAGTTATACAATTCATTCTGGCTTGATCTATATAGACCATTTTCAAATGAATATGGACAGTTCAGTTTCTCTGAATAATACAGAACGAATTGTAACCTACAAAAAAACTAAAATAAATAAATTCACATTATGTGTAGGTGCGTGCAGCGGTAAGTCCTGCGTAGGGGACTGAACTATGCATGGAGCTTGAATATAGATATACTAAATAAAGATCAAGAAAACGATGAATGCGTGCTTCGATGTGAGACATCTTACCGCCATTTTAGAGTAATTTGCGATGTAGGTTCCAGGCCCTGATATCGCAGGAGATACGTCAATATTGTAGCATCGTTGTGAGAAATTATAAATATACACAGAGATAAAGTGCCACTTCTTTTGTAACTCCGAGTCATTACTTTGACAGTACGCATCTCGCGAACGCGATCGGCAGCAGGTGTTTCGGCGATAACGCCCCGATCTAGCGTCCGAAACGCTTCTCCTCAAATGTATTTTACATTTCATTTGATTAATCTCAACACTGGTTCGAATTTATCTCTACGAAGCACTTCGGAGCTAATGGCTATTTTGGATTCGGGACAAGACCCATAGCATTATCCCTCACTCACGAATCCAGTACTATTTTCTGCAGATTCATCAGATTGCTGGATTGAATTGGTTGATGGAAAAAAATCGGCGGCTTACAGGACGGTCGAAACGAGAACTGACATGGTAATAATGGTCTCAGATTGTGTATTGACTTTAAGCTCGATTGCCAATATCTTTCCCACAATGTTATGTTTTAGATTTGAATCGAGTGTTGTTGGTGGGAAGTATAATTAAGGAACGCGTGGTGGTTCGGAGCTCGAAATTATGCTCGCTTTTATGTGACATCTCGTTCTCATTCCGGGGATCAAAATAGGTCAATGAATACGTGCACAAAGCATTATACACAGATTCGGTGTGTTACGTACCGTTATTCCGAAGATCTGATACTCCGAATGTCCTATATTCCGAAGATCCGATAGTACGCAGGTTAGATATTCCAATACTACGAGGGTCCGATATTTCCAAGGCTGATTACTCCGAAGGCCCAATAGTCCGAAGTATTAATACCCCGAATGTGCTATAGTCTAATACTCTGAAAGCCCATTACATCGAAGGTTTAATACTGCGAAGACTTTATACTCCGAAGACCGATTACTCCGAAGGGTCGATACTCCGAATGTGGGTAGGTTTGTAGTTCAACTTCATTTATTTGCTCTGGAAGCTCCAGTAAACTTGGTCGATTCATAGATATAATGTATGCCGAAGTTCCAATACCACGAAGGTCCGATATTTCGAACGCTAAATACTCCGAAGCCCCAATAGTCCGAAGTATTAATACCCCGCCGGTCCGATAGTCTAATATTCTGAAAGCCCATTACACCGAATGTCTAATATTCCGAAGACCGATTACTCAGAAGTGTCGATACTCCGAAGGTGGGTATCAGTTGGTAGTTCAACTTAATTTATTTTGTTCTGGGAAGCTCCAGAAAACTTGGTCGATTCATAATTGTAATGTGCTGCTTATATGC
Source organism: Siphonodentalium dalli (assembly GCA_032622095.1). NCBI lineage: Eukaryota > Metazoa > Mollusca > Scaphopoda > Gadilida > Siphonodentaliidae > Siphonodentalium > Siphonodentalium dalli. The sequence goes on along the minus strand of CP136065.1, from coordinate 178,376,367 downwards.
CGATGCTGAGTTATATACACTATACTTTGTCTCGTGTCGAGATTATATGCGATGGGTATGAGGTAATATACGCATGGGTACCACAGTGGCATATAATCTTCGGTTCTCTAATTGAAACGACAGAAATCACGTTTTGAAAAAAGTTAACTGATGTCACAGAACCCTATATATATCAGCACTGTTAAGTGTTCCTCACTTATTTGAGACATACGCTTTTATAATTCATACCTATCAGGGGAGAAAACCAAACAGAGAATGCGTTGACGTCGAAGAACAATATAACCTTTCCATTTTCGAAATGATAAACCTTTCGACCAACTAATGCACAAATAATCGGCATCTGAGAATTCCACGCACTCACTTATTTTTATCAACGCGACGTAACAAATTCGAAACATTGCCAGGTTCAATAATGAGGCCCGAATTGTATGAGTCACTCCATGGCAAAATGTACAAATAATTGCGAGTTTTAAGAATGCATAAATGGTAGTTTTTAAAAACAAAAATCACAAACAGGTATATATCAATTGCCCGCCCTAATAATCGGACATTCGGAGTATCGGATCTTCGGAGTATCGGAGCTTCGTAGTATTGGGCCTTCGTAGTTTCAGACCTTCGGAGTATGGGACCTTCGGAGTAGATATGGGACCTTCGGAGTGTGAGACCTTCGGAATATTGGACCTTCGTAGTATTAAGTCTTCGGAATTAGAGGACCGTCGGAGAAATCGACATAATATGTAACATTCGTAGTATTGGGCATTCGTATTATATACGACCTTCGGATTATTGGACCTTCGGAATAAAGGGACGACAACGTTGTGTGTATTCTAATCAGTGTTCTTCTATGTTCGTAAACGACAGGCTACCATGACCATATCTATATTAAATGTACTCAATCCGATTAAACACCCCTAAATTCATATTTCTTTGGCTTCGGCAGGCTTCGGGGGTAAAAAATATTTAATTCGAGTCGAGGAACTACCCGTCAAAGCTCAGAGTGATCAGATATCGATTTTTGAAATTTGTTATTTCAATTGTTTATGGCACAGAAACACGCCATCAAGCGGATGGTCTCGGTCAAAATTGCGGATGAAAATGGATAACTCTAAAACAAGTGGTAATACGGTCAAATTTCGTTGCACAAAATGTTGATAAATAACACGTTTTGGGAATTTGATACCATAGTTGACAGTGGTTAGCATTATTCTATTGCAATTAATCGGTTCTGATAACTAAAGCGTATTTTGAAGAAATGTTGTTGTTGTTGTTGTTGTTGTTGCTGGTTGTTGTTGTATCTTGATGATATGGGAACCCTCTGATCGGATTGAGTCCATTTAATCCCAATTGTCGCAATCGTTCGGTAAAGCGCATCAGTTCACAAGGCTGGCAAATGAATAAAGTTCAGCCCACGGATTGCGTGCTTTGTTCATCACACGCTCAATGTCGATTTCCAGTAAAGTGTAACGAAGGCTCTACTTGTCCGGGTATACACGACCCAGCTTGTTCGTCAGGCCTATCGCCAGCCACACTGTAAATAAAAGTGTTCAAATTTGAACGCCAAAAATGCAACAGATAATGAACACTGTTCAGTGTTCAATTTAGAACAGATGTGTTCAATTACTCTGAACGGTCCCCGGTGTTCAGATTTGAACGCATGTGTTCAATGAATTGAATGGATGTGTTCAATTTATGAATGCATTTAAGCGTTCAGTTTTGAACACATCATGTTCAGATTTTGAACATGAGTGTTCGAAATATGTGAACGCTTGATGTGTTCCGAACACTGCAACAGCTTTTGAACACTTATATGTGTTCAAACAACAAAAGCTGAACACACGTGTTCACAAAATAAATAAATTTAAATACTAGCATTCTTCATATACACGAACACAAGGCTTCGCAAACGCGAGATCAAATTCAATATAAAATGGGTGAGAAATTGAGAACAGTCTGTTGTCACACTTTAACAGTCTTAGTGCCATTCTTATCCTGTGTACATCTAATACAAATTAACTGGCCCGATACTTTTGTGGTTATTAATGTATGATTACTGAGAACAAGCTGAAGCTATCGCTAATAATTTAAATATAATGCAACTGTTCCATACAGAAGCATGTATATTTCATGAAGTGTTGATGTAATTGTTGGGGAATAAGGTCATTCAACATAATTAAAATGTGAGTATTATATAGGTAAATAACATTTAATAAGACTGATAAGCTGATGAATCAATGGCACAACAGTCTATACGTTTACTTGAATAATCCGTATCCAAAAACATCCATGCCGTGTTGGTCAGCATTGGCAACAGTATTAATTTCGCACGAAATCCAGTTGGCCGAATTAACATCCTGAACATCTGGAATATCCTTCAACCACTGAATTAATAATAACAAACTGTCAACCTTACATCTCGGACAGTGCATCACAGTTACCATGTGTTGGGTAAGGCTAGACGTGAGGTTTATCATCTTAGGTCCAATTCTTTGAACTATCGGAATTAGTCACACACATTAGTCCACAAATCTTTTAACATTGAATGTGCGATGTATTTCTGCGCCGGTTCCTGTTGAACTTTCTGGATTTTTGGCACCAGCTGACACCATGCAGTAATGGCTTAACGGTCACTAGAATTTGTTGACGGTGCTAGCTAATACAGCAATAGACTTTTCTACGGTCACATAATTTCTGGTAGTTCAGCTACACCCAACGTGAGTAGTTTGTAGCATCCGTATATGTTGTGCCCAAAGTTTCCGCAGATAGTCGATCGATGCTCTATATGCAGCTCCTGAAAGAAAGAATAATTTAATATATTAGAATATTAGTTTTCCAATTCTGGATGCTATTAGTATGCGATCTTACCACCCAGCACTTTTTTCCGAGATTCCCGGCTTTACAATCATATTATGATATCCTGATATTAATACCGTACCAACTCAAAGACACCAGTCAACACCGCTTCCGAAGTTATAAAACATTATTTCTTTCAGTGTTTGGCCACACGCTAACGTCACCAATTAAAACGGTGGAACAGCACACGTTAACTAGTTTCGAAAATGTATTGGGCTATTTAGCAATGATCCATGTACGAATAACCGGCACATCAATATATTTTTATTGGAGATCTACTAATATAATCAAATTTAATATATATGTGACACCAAATATTCCCCAATGACCTCAAGTGTTTTTGTTTTGTTTTTGCGAGAAAATTAAGAATGCTTATGACAAAGTTCACAGAAGTTTTAAACAGTACCTGCATGAATGAGTCACTCACTTATTATAAAAAAATCAACCGATATCAGCATATTCCCCACCAATATCTGGACGGAATATCAAGCACAAAAATTAGAACAATTTCAACCACAATCGGGTGCGAAATGTCCAACTAATGTTCTCAACTGAATTGTCAAAATTTTAACTCTGCATGTTTTTAGATAAATATATACATAAACACATATGGTGATAATTATGATGATGATACATTGGATTACATATACCGGTACTTACCATGCGTAGTGCAGGCTGTATTGATAAACTTGACCTTGTCTCTTGTCAGTAAAGACCCTATAAATACCAACTATGTTTCGAACCTTTAATCTAACGCCAATGAATGGCGCAACTGACTTGGTTCCATTAATGTGAAGGCTTTGTCCATCCATATACATTAAACTACACAGATATTCAAAACGAAATTAATTAATGCCAGTTGCGTGGAACGATGTCATGTTTCAAAAGACGACGATACATGCTATTTTGTTAAGAGAACTCAATGCAGACAGTCCAGTGGGATCGCATGCCATTAGTTAAGCATGAATGATTAATGACCATGCACGTGGTCTCACATTGAACACATATGTTCAAGAGAAGCGAACACGGACTGAACGGTAGTGCTCAATACTGAAATTAGTGTAAAACAAAATAGCGTGAGATCGTATTATATCGTGATTTTCTACACAAGTGATGAACCGGCAACATTAAAATATCGGTATCGATCAATATATGAACACTATATATATTCACGGATATGTGATACGGATTTGACTGAATGGGACAATTTCCATTTGGGGAGGGGTGTAATTTTATATCTGGGATTTGCAATTTACAACTACCCCGCCCCTTCTCCCGTGTCGCCACCACGTCCCTGATATGTTTTCTACCGATCTGGAAAATGCTCAAAACAAAACAAAACTCATCGTGAAGCAAAATAGACCAGCGCATCCGCATTTATTTTCACAATTGTTCAAAATAGAAGTCACAAGACATCATTTTCACAAACGAGTATTCATTAATCCCGTAATCATATGCGATACGTATATGAAGTAACTAAGTATACTAACACAAGCGGGTCGACGTCCATGCAGGTTTGAACACTACCGTTCATAAATTAGTTTTCTGAACATATACGTTCAAAATTGAACACTTACTGTTCAGTAACTGAACACATCCGGGGCTGAAGGCATTCAAATCTGAACACTCTTATTTGCAGTGCAGCTCCCTCTATATAGGCTCTCACTGTAAAACGAATGTTGTAGTACTGCAACATATGTGTAGGAGGATGGGGGTGTTCCTCGTCAAATGATTCATTTTTCGCTTCAATGACATCTTAATTTTCGAACCACCAGATCATATATACAACATATTCCATCTCATATACCATTCGAAAGAGGAAGCTTCAAAATATTGTACTATCAACTTATCCGGTCGAATAAACTGTGACCATGTTGTTTTTTGTCAAGATACCGATGTGTGTTCTATGCTTAATTTCGATATGGTATGTACTTGGCAGTTTATTATTCTCAATGAAAGGGGAATAACTATATCTCCTAGATGTGAACTATGATGTATTCTGTGGTAAATAACGGGGGAAGTTATTGGGTGTGATTCTGAGAATCCCTATCACTTGGTGGACTCTCATATAGGCCACAGCTGTTCCGTATTCTGGTTGAATATATATATATATATATATGTTTGGTTCTCTGTTCCAAATGGTATAATATATGGAAATATGTGATCTGAGCAATCGAAAATTAAGTGGGCCTTTAAGAGGGAGGTTAAGTGGTAGCATTTAAATGGGGAATTCAGTGTTAATTTTCAGAGCAAAATTACTCAATATTTACAAACTGTAGAAGAATGCTTCATGTCTTGTTGGAATGTTTGAGCATATATATATCCAGTGACAACGCAAAGCAGATTTTTCATTTTATTTTTTGTTTTGTGACATTCGATGGAAATATATTAAAACGATTATTTGCTGGTGACTTACTTTTAATAAATATCCAATAATATCCATCATGTGGTAAAAATAAAAATTCCGCTCCGCGTTGTCACTAGATAAGTATTCAAACTTTCCAAAAAGGTATGATATAATCACCTGCAATTTGTAAAGTTTAATCAATCTTTTCCCAAAATTTAACACACTGAATTCAAATGTTGCCACTTTACCTCCCTCTTAATTTTGACTGACCTGCTTAAGAAACGGACATTTTAAATAGTCAGTGTTCGGTACATTGTTTCAGTAGCCTATTCGGCTACCGTGGGGATAGGGGCCGATGAGCCTGCTATAGTGAATCACAAAACGAATTAGATTCACTGCACATTGCGCGGACAATAGCATGCAATATTCCAGATAAAATTGTCGAATAATTCGATCACAATTGGTCTTTAAGCTAACCCGGATGGGTGCCTATAGTTATCTCACAACCGCATGTTGCACGCGACTCAACACGCAATTTGCATACCCATCAAACAGGCCAATTGTATCTCACTGCCAGGCCCCACTACATGACTTCAATTCATGGAATAAATCTGGATCGTTCAGGCTAATTAGAGAAAAATAACCACAATGGAATGGCAATCCAGTTGGGATGATGGATAATCTTCACAGCAAACGCATATCGGTCAGTTCCTGATTAATTCCATTAACTGTATTGTTTCTCAATTGCCGTTCGCCGATCGAGATTCGTTGAACGAATCAGTTCAATTCTGCTGAGGAATTTGGTAGCTTGACAGATGACCACATGACTGATCAAATACGTGTTTATGACAACAGTAAGGAATTAAGAATAAGGGGACCCCACTTAACTCGACCAGAATCACATGTGCATCCGTCCGTCCGGAACTTTGTCCGAGCATGTATTCTGTCATTTTCTGGTAAATTAGTTTTAACCTTGGCACATATATCATCCAGCATGGGAACCTGCGCACCTGCGCTTTTGAGTTCAGTCGCACATATATCAACCAGCATGGGAACATTCCATTCGATTTTGAGTTCAGTCGGAGTCATTTTGGCGGTTATTGCTATTTTTGACATAGAATCGAGCATCATGGGATGCAGCTTTGTCCCAAGCTGTATTATGTCATTTTTCAGTATTTTTTTTAAAACTTGGCATAGATATTAACCATCATTGGAACATGCTATTCTGAGTTTGGTTTGATTTTGGCGCAGTTCTTGCCATTTTGCCGATGTTTCTTGTTTACCTAAAACTTCAGGATATTGTTGCTGACTCACTGAATATGTGCAACATATTTAGTGAATATGCACTTTGTATCATATTGGTGTAATCAACTCCTCCCTGCCACCTTCTTCGGGGTGCATTTTGGTCAGCGACCTTTTACTTTTAGATAAAAAAAATAATATTTTATATTCAATCACGATTATCATCATTTATATTTCAAAGAATGGATGATAATTTGTGTGAAAGAATAGCAAATTTGATAAATATTTGAAAATTATGCACGAGTGAACGTAGTCCAAGTCTTCTTGTACTAAAACCAGCTAAGATATTGGGATGGCGATGCTGGTGTTTAGTCCAAGCCCGCTTGTATACCAATCCTATAGCACACGAGTTACGCCCACGATCTGTGGCGGGAATTTGTGGTGTATTTTACTCGATTTACCTAGCAAATCAATACATGATGCTATATACATCGGAAAGGCTTACATCTTATGGTCATAATGGTGTATAATAATCTAACTTTAATGTTAAATTACACATAGAATATTCCGGTTGATTGCCATAAACATCGATTTGTTTCTCTGTTTGTTTACGTTTTAACCGAAAGCCGAAGTGGTCCGAATAAGTTCGGCATAATCCGCTGTTTGTTCTGGGAATTCTACTTTCCGTTTCTATATATAGCGCGGGTTTTCCGAACAAAAATGGCGAAAACCGATCGCCCGAAAGTCCAGTTTTCTATGTGCTTTCAGACCAATTCCCGCACTAAAAACTTAATGACATAATGGAGGATCAGAACGGTAGTTTTGTTGACAATTTTCGCAAGCAACTTGTCAAAATTGGAGCAAATTAGAACTCTTGTGTCTGACTTGCCATCCGTGTGATTTTCATCCATGTGCATTTTGACTTTTGTGTTGATAAAATAATCGGAGAACCGAATCACACAGTTTCGAAATATAGTTCTTCCGTTTTAGTGGGACTTTTCAAACTTAAGGTTAAAAATTTATACAAATTTTGTTTGATTTTTTGTGTGCTTAACAAGAGCAGTATATTGCTCTGTTCGCTTAGTATATATCTTAATTTCGCCGAAGTCCACCAAATGTGGGAAATGTAGCACCATATTATCTATTCTAATACTCGTTGTGTTTACACTGTTTTAAACTTTGAGAGGGTTGTAATTCCCCGTAATTTATTTAATGTATTACATTTATATCTTCAATGTTTAATTAATCTATTTATTATTTTATTTATTGACACACATAATTACGATTACAATGGAGAATTCTTCGTAATTTGCGTTGTTGTCCAAAATCTACGGAATATTTTCAACGGAAAATGCCGAACACAGTTCGCGAGGTCAACCGAGTTCGCATACTTTTAAAAAATTGTAAACATTGAGGTAAATGTCTCTTTTCGCATTAAATTACCGTTTTAAATTCACAACTGATGTGGGTTTCAGATAAAATAGCATGTCTTCTGCGGAAAATATCCGTTTATTGTCGCAATTGTGATATTTTATTTCATATAATTGTGGTTTTATTTGAGCGGGTCACTAACGCTTAAGCCGTGTCATAAACGAGCATATAGGGCGGTCTTGGACTAAACACCAGAATCGCCATCCCAATATCTTAGCTGGTTTTAGTACAAGAAGGCTTGGACTAGAGTGAACGTTGCAGTGAAGCAGAAAACATGAGATATTGCAGTCTTATTTTCAAGGTGAATTTCCTGTTTTGAATTTCTTCTCTCTCTTTTATTAGGCCGGATTTAATAACAGTTTTTCAACATGGAGTTAGATCAACCCGTGTGCTGCTATTTGTAAATTTTGGTTGACATGATAATGTTTGCCAGTTTAGGTCACCTCATCCTTAAGACACAATGGATGGATCGTATCAATTACAGACTGTCCAAACATACTGTTCTGAAAAAGATGGTTGTATTGTCGCATGTAATACCGTTTTGGGTCTTAAGCAGCGAGTTTAACGGTATGTATACAGGTCTTGACATTGGCCATAACAAGTAACAATATCTCAGTGGAGTACATTGCGCATACATACTTCGTAATATGATTGATTTCCACGTGGTGACATGACATTGGTATAATGTTGCAGTTCAAGGTGACATTAACGCCAATGTATATTTGAGAGACTTTTTACCTGGGCCTATCGTGCTAAAATCATCAGTTTAACACCAGGACAGGCATTCTGTTCAAGTTAATCGGAGTAACAGAGTCAACTAAGATGACAGATAATAAATCATGAAACTCACAACTCGTTTTGAATATGGGGTTTTAGGAACATACGGACATAGAGCTCCTGCTATGCCAGCGTTCGGGCTTCCTGAGAATATCAAAACTGATTACGTATATATACCCATACATATATTCGTACATATTTCCAGCTGATGTCGCAACGATTGCCAACGAAAATATTAAACAAAAAAATCTTCTCACAATTCAAAATATATAGCTGGACTTCGGGTTGTCACGCCCAGAATACCAATTTTAGAATATACTGAAAAAATGGAGCATGCATGCATGCACTCTGAAGAAGCTATCAAAGACTGCGTATATCGCGATACGACGATACACCAACTCCCGATATGATACATATATCGCGATAAAGTGCATCGAGATTTATTGATGCACATATATAATATATCGCCTCAGTCCGGCATGAGCTGGTCTGTGACAAAATTCGGTGAGTTTTGATCTCTTTTGTTTAAACTGTGTTTATTCCATGAATAATTACAATATGTGATATATAACAGATATACAAAAAATAAATTGCAATCATTTAGAATGTGATGACCGGTGTCCACACGTGTTATGCACAGTGTGCATGACGTCCATGTTTCATAAAGGCACAGCCGCCTTTCGATTGCCAGTTAAATTTGCAAATATTTGCGTACAGCAAAGTTGGCGCTTTTATACATAGGATCTTCTCGTGATATCCACTGTCTTGATCTTACACTCGTGCTTAGGCTCAAATGTTATTTTACGTTGGCAGCATCCCCAAGACTCTTTAGTTGCCAGTCAAACTCAATAGTGAACAGGGACTGATTTGCTTCGTCTGGGAAAGGGACGTGATGCGCGTTATTTTCTTTAATTAAATTCCGCCAGTGCTGACCATTTGCACTCTCCGGTCACCAGTGAAAACATTTGGGTCCATAAAATCAATGTATGTTGGCACGTGATTGATAGATCTGCCATGAGTCCGCAATTACCGGAAAAGACCCGGCTATTTTTGAGAGAAAATGAGTGATCGTCACAAGGCTTCGCCAAAGAAATGATTAGATTGAGTTTGTGAAAAATATTTGCTTACTCAAAATTGTTATGTAAATGTAACTAATGAAAAAATCGCCCTTGATATACCTATTATAGTTGTAACTGTAGGTAACGTATAAATGAATTCCATTTATTTTTTGAATACCAATGAGTGGCATAAAACTTAAGTTCACTTTTTGCATAAAATATATTTTGTAATGTTTTACTCTCTCTTTTTTCGCATTGCCCACTTGATTTGTATATGCAATGTACTAAAATAGAATCAGCAGTATTTTAGTCACGGTCGCAATCCACAATTTGTGTTAAAAATTACGGAAATTCGTCCAACAAATGCCACCAGGGACCCACTCACATTGAGAGAATGAAGCATTACTATTCGATGATTGCTTGCAAATGATATATTCATGCGGGATCTCTTGTTCGTGTCGGTTCAAATAAATAAACACCCGCTCGATTAAAAACAAAAATAAAGCGAGTTGAATAAATTTCTCATTAAATGCATGGAGTAAAGCAGGGCCCAGTCATGTAAGTAAAGTAACCAACGTGAAATTGATCGCGCTTGCGTGTCGGTTTGGAATCCATCATAGAAATTCAATCTGCTTTACATAAAAAACCGTGTAAGTCGTTGAGGTTCCAATATAAATCATCTTGCTTCGGCTCAGATATCTTTCAATTCTATTTCAATATTTATCAGCGAACAGAGGCTATGGGCTCTCCGAACAGCATCGGCCGATCGTTATGTGATGACCCCTATTTAGCTATCTGTAAGCACGAACATTGGGCGCCTTCGATCGAAGATCAGGTTAGAGATAGGGGCTCATCTATCAACTCCAGTCTGTTGTCGTGAAACGATCCGAACTGACACCAAAACCTCCCAGTTGAATGAATTCAGCATCATATATAACCGCGCCATAATTTCAAAGAATTTTAATTATCTCTATCATAATCATATATGTATTGTGTCCCAAATACGCCGTCACTAACTTGCGCCCATAATGGATCAACCAGGTCCGGTTCCGTGGTTTCATGGATTCATCCAGCCCTGGTTCCGTGGTTTTAGTGCTACATGTCAAAGTTTTTTAGTTGCATTTCCATATATGGAGCTTTTGATTTATTCATGACTTCCATATATGGAAAGGTAAGTAAAACCAAGGAACCGGACCTGGTGGATCCAATATGGCCGCGAGTTAGTGACAGGGTGTATTGGCGATGAGTACTATAAGTCACAGTTTCGTAAGCCGATATATAACCAATTCGCCCCATTCAGTTATATAAATATTCATAGGTAATCTTCATTTGTAGAAATATTCTGGTATTATAATTATAGATATACGGCAGGCAAGTAATAGCCAGGTTTAGCCACACGAACATGTGACTTGTAACGTGCGTTATTATGGTATACATGGAGATGCACTTGGCACTCGGCGCGAAACCTACGTGTTAATAGACATTGGCCCAATGTGTAGGAATATGTGTTAAAGGCCCACTTAATTTACGAATGCATATGTAGATCACATTATACTCAACATGTTCCATATTATATACCATATGGAAGAGGAACCGAAACTATATATATTCCACCTGAATACGGAACAGCTGTTGCCCATAAGAGTGACCATGCACCAAGTGATGGAGATTCTCAGAATCACCCCAAGACTTAATAATAGACTGGCAGTACAGACCAGATCGAAATTAAGTATAGAACACACGTCGGTACCGTGACAAAACAACATGTTCACAGTTTATTTGACCGGATAAGTTGATAATACAATGTTTTGGAACTTCCTCTTTCAAACGGTATATAATATGAAACATGTTGTATATAATGTGATCTGGGGATTCAAATATTAAGTGGGCCTTTCGAAATAGTCGGCGGGGGCACAATACTTCTAAATGGTTTGACGGTGTGCGTTTAGGCAGAATTGTCACAAGTCAAGTGACTTCACTAGGTAACACACGTTATCATGTACTTGTGGCTAAAACTGTCTGATTTTGAACACCCTCGAACGCCCAGATAGTAAGTTAGTAACAGACCTATACATGCTGGTCGTTGAACTTATTACCTGAACATCCCTATAAGTATCCACCAGCAGTGACCTCCAGTTGTCAAATTGCTAAACAGTACACCAGAGTATATGCACGGACTATATATGCTGCCACCATACAGCCGTCGTTCGGTCCGATGAAGATGCCCTACGGACCGGGATCCTGTTTACCCTTATAGTTGCGGCGACGGAGTCATGGTTGAGTGCAGATCATGTCATGAATCTCTAATCTTAGCGGCTACGCACGTCGAGATCATGTTCCACCAGTAAAAAACCTGGGAACTTGAGGATATTATGACAGGGAAGTTTATAACATCGACAAAGCAGTGCAGGTAATAAATTTCTTAGTTATTATATCTGTTCCTTAATAACGTAATTCACTCTAGGTCTTAAGGTCCCAACTCGAAATTTCACGATTTAAGTGATTTTGTGAGCGATTTTACTTACAATTATGGAATTTCTCCTGGGTCATTAATTCAATATTTATGGTGACATAAGCTCACAAATGTCACAGAAAGGCATGCAATTTTGAGTTAGTGACGTTCATTAATAAGGAACAGATAATAACTAAGATATATTTTCCCCACGTTATTTTTTCGACTTTATAAGGTTCCCTGTCAAACCTTCAAAACGTTCCCAGGCTTTGTACTGGTGGAATATGATCTCTACGGGCGTTTAGTCATAGTAGAGATTCATGGCATGATCTATGTTGAGTGACATTACTAGTCCGCACATGGCGCATATAATATGACGCGAGATTTTGATCATACAGCGTCGGTACAATGGACACGCTTATTTTTAATTTTTTTTTTTTTTTAGTTCTCTCTTTCAAGTTTTACACTACTGTATACGTATATACCGAAAATTAAGAATATAAAATTGTAAGCCACTTTATAATCGAATAACATCTCTCATATGCACACGACCTCTCCTGCTAGTCATCGTTTGTTTGTGACTGCAATTACAAAATCCCGATTGTCCAACACCAGACCATTTCTGATATGGAAAATTGGAATTCGATTGCTTCACAAGCACGTGCTTTCGGAATATAATGCAACATCAATCGGGGAATATCCGAAAGCTCGTTGGGGCGTACGTCATTTACATTCCATAATAGTTCATCATTGTCTTGTATTAACAGTTCTAACAATAGGGACGTGTTATTCCGAAGCAAATTGGGTGCTTTGAAGCAGAGAATTAATTATGCAAAATGAAGCAATTTAATTACTTCTAACAAGCAAAGATGAGCGTCGGGATTTAACAAAGATCAGACGTGTTTAAATGACGTGGATGTCGCCTCGAGGTAAATGGCTGCATGACTGGATCAGACCAGCCAGAAGATTTTATAGACAATGATGGCACTTCATGACCTTATTGCTAAAGTTTTAAATCAAATCCCATATAGTATGGCGTTACAGTTCGGAACTTAAAATTAAATGAAAAGTCAGTTCAAGTCACATAATCTAATTGGAAACAGCTTGCTGCCAAGGGGAGCCGGTTATACGAAATGGATACAAATTAGTGATTTACAGCTTATTCACATTCGACATCGGCGTTTAGTTTCACGACGAAAAGATGCTTAGTGTATGTCTATATTTGGTCTCTAAATTGAATGCATAATCATTTGCGTCACGATTTATGTTGTCATATATTATCTGAACTGGTCAAACACATTATTTTCAGAAAGTTTTCAAGCCCCATGCATGGCTGGATATATGCTTTAGCAACTCGGGAGTATGAGAGACGCTAAAGGTCCTTGAAGTCCAGATAAACCACATAAATAATCTCCATTGTAAAACAACTTACTTCCATTACCATTGCAGAATTCCTTCTATTAAACTCTGGAGTCGGCATACGGTCCTTCTATCCATGTTCGACACCAAAGTGTATTTTATGTTGCTCAGGCTGTTTCATGGTTTTGGTCATCAGTCCATTATGGTGTCACCGTATCACGAAGTTGTTATTCGTTTATTGATATGTGTGCCAGTCTGTGCATGATGGTAATTTAAGTTGCTATATATAGGCCACATTACGACATCAGTTGTAATCGGTGGTGGGGAGCACACACCAAGGGTTAGTTGCAACTTTAAACTATGCCATTACATGTAGAAACAACGAACTCTTTATAGTATAGGCAAATAACAAACTTTTCAGGATACAATCAGTATATTTGTATACGAATCAGCAAACCTTCCTGCATGTGTGTTTTATGGGACGCAATATAAGCGCATAGCAAGAATAGAACCAGCTTCGCCGTACATAGACGGACCAGCATGTTCTATCAAAAACCCGCACACTATCTGCTTATAATAAACTAATTGTAGGTAGATAATCTGCTTAGAATCGCGTCACTTTGAGTCGATAATGTGCTGAAAATGAGAGTGTTTTAGTCACGTTATCAACTCATAATGAGGCGAATCTAATGTTTTTACGTGCGGACAATGACACAAAAAAGCCAACTCACGACTTTTCGGGTGTACGATCTTTAACGTGCATTTTCACTGTGGCCCGCGCCATAAAACGAAATAACAGATATGACTCCATTTATCTGCTTATTGCGGAATAAAATAATCACATTATGTGCGTATTTGCGCGAGAATATGTTGGATGGACGGCTTACACAAATTGCCGTGCCGAAAACAGTCCCAACGTTACGCTGGTCTGACCGCTGACATCGGATATACATAATGTAAGGACGTTTTAACTAATATCGGTTACAAATCCAATTCATTCTGCATTACACCAGAGCAACCAAACTGTCCATATTCATTTGGAAATTGGCAGAATCAAATCAAAACGAATCGCAACCGACAAATATTTTGAATAAATTGATTTCCTTGCATTCTGTATAGTGTATACGTGATGTCAGTGGTAAGACCAGCTGATCAATTAAGGTGACTTAACTCTGCTTTGCAGTTTGTGGGCTACGATGCCATAATGCACTATTCACCTTACCAACTGGGCCAACGATGGCCTAAAGTATATTGGTTAAGCAATAACCGATGAGGAAACCATTCTAATATTTACATATGTCAAAACACCCCAGTCGTATATACAGCGAATCGATTAGTTGACTGATCATCGGTGGAAGTACGTTAAATAAAATTATTTCTTTCCATCACAATCTGGATGTTTTTGTGAGTTTCCTCTCGCTATTTCACTAACATTTATGTCAATCTTGGTTCTCTGGCAAACAGGCATCAATCAATTCTCTGGTAATTGCAGATCTGTTCATTTAGTTCGTGGCAGATGCTGAGGGGGATCTCCCTAGTGTATTCGATTTCATTATCTGAGTACAGATTCCCAATGTATTTTGACCTTTTTGATATATACTTCACGATGACTTATGACTTTGTGTCCAGTTTTTCTCACATTTTTCATCACATCACCAGCGGGATTCTACTGAATCGCATTTGTTAGTGTCGTCTTCGACAATAAGGGACGTTATAACCTATGGCAGTTTTCAGATCATCGTTATATACAACCGAAGTGAGTTATATATTTTCACACCTAAAACGACATCGGAATCCAATGTGAGCAGCGAGCTCTTCATCTGTGTAAATGTTATCTTCCACTGCAATTGACCCATCCCCCCACAAAGCTTACTAAATCGACTCACTGTTTATAAAGCTCACCGACTTGAACACTTTACCGTTGCACGTGTTGGTGAATACGCTGCCACGACCAGCACTCTATCTCTACGCCCTACGATGACATCACGTTATAAATGCACATATGACAGGGACGTAACGATAGGGAGGATCTGGAGTTAAGAGTTAAACTCCTCCCAACTTTGGTCAAACTTTTCATGACAAATAGGTTGTAATTGTTCACATTGTTTGATTTTCCAACCAATAATGAGTGGGCATTTGTTGTTTTTAGACCAACAGTATAGCATATACTCAGTCCAAACTTTGATCTGAAATTGCTATCAGTTGGAAATTTTCCAACGTTATAGGGGGTGTCAGTTTCGAAATTTCCAACAGTTGAAAACAGTTTGAGCTACTAATTGCAACCGAAGGAGGAGGAGAGGGTGCAAGTGGTATTTCACAAACATGGGAGTTGGAAATGTCAAGGTGGACCCCCCCCCCACTCCGAACGGATACCCTCTATAACCACGTCCCTGATGTCATATCAACCGGATGTACAATCGACACCTCTTCAATTCTAAAGCTGTTTTATTCCCATGAATGATTGCATAATCAATTTTAGTTACAAAAATAGAAAATTCCAGTTACTTAAAGGTTAAATTGCAGGTGTTCATCCCGCTGTTGGTAGTATCAGACTTAGGTGGGAGTGAAATATTTACTATTCCATCCCCTGATGGGTCAAAGCTTGTGGTTATTGATGTCCGCTGAGTGAGCTTAGATAAGATAACACAACTCTTATTGCCAATATAAACTATCATATGGAAGATGGTATAACAAAGCTACATCAAGGCTATTCTCTTATCGCCATGCTGTGAGGTCTTCTTCGCTCTATTAGACATATTGCTTTTTCGTTTGGATATTTTTCCTGAAAACAAATGCTGCCACCTTTTGATCACAGCGACAGAATTTTTTGCGATTATTAGCTAAATCTATGCTCGAGGAAGCAATCTCGCCGTGAGAACTGGGTCTCTACGAACACGTGTTGTGATGTACATTAGCTGCGAGTATTTACCTATATTCCGAACATTCTTGTAGAATTCAGGTCCAAGGGAGCACTTATTCTTTGTAGTAATTATAACCTATTCATAAAGAAGGCGCACTCTTCAACTGAACACAATGACATCAACATATCCGTGATATCGTGACCTGAAATGCGGTATATCCTTGATATAAGAAAATACACGAAACCACGCACCCCATCCATTCTCCATATGTGTTATGGTTAGGGTTAGGGCTAGGGTTAGAGCTAGGGCTAGGATTAGGGCTAGGGTTAGAGAGTTAGAGTTAGGGTTAGTGTATTCTTACACGAAGGACATATCCAATTTTTCACCCCCCCCCCACATTCCACAGTTGCCGCGTGGACGAAACTTGCATCTTGCTCCATCGTTTTGGTCACCAACAACAAAACATTGATGAATATGGCACACCAATTGACTGTCTACTTCAAGTTACTTCCCTTTGAAGTCGTCACAGTTTCAAAACAGAAATAAAAAAGAGGTCGCACCATGATTGTTGGCGTGTCCCCGCTTTGCTGGAATGAAACGTCTCAGTCTCAAGTTAGTATCAATGTTAGAAATGATTGGACATGTAAAAAATTCATTCCACATACCAACTCACTCTATCAAAAAGCTATTATCATTCACAATCTCGGAACACCATATACGCTAAACAAAGTTTAAGACAAATTATAGAACGGAACATGCTAACAACGTCATAGGACCCTGTCATAAAATGAAAGCACTCTAATTGACAAACTTTCTACTCATACCAGATTGCCTGCACTGAGATCCGACTGATAAATTATATCATACTATGAATCTATGATGTGGCTAACACCCGTAGAGATCATATTCCACCAGTATACAAAACCTTGGAACTTTTTGAAGTTTTTAACAGGGAAAATTATAAAGTCGAAAAAACGCGGGGAATATATTTATTAGTTAGTATTCTGTTTCTTAATACTGTACTTCACTGTATAGTGAATGTCTCAACTCCAAATTGCATGATTTTCTGTGACTTTTGTGAGCCGATATCGCAAAAACATTGAATTATTTACCCAGGAAAAAATCCATAATTGTATGCGACGCAAAGCAAAATCGCTCACAAATTCACTTAAATAGGGAAATTTCGAGTTGGGACCTTCACATACAGTGAAGCACATTATTAAGGAATGGATAATAACTAATAAATATATTACCCGCGTTATTTTTCGACTTTATAAGGTTCCCTGTCAAAATTTCAAAATTTCCCAGGTTTTGAACTGGTGGAATATGATCTCTACGGAAATATGCCCACACGGACGGACAGACACAGTCAATCCAGGATAACGAATAAACAAACAATAACAAGACCTCAACATTTTCCATTAAATAATGCAACATAATAATGCCATTAATGATTTATTTTGATGAAAAACTTCATTCAGCAGAGATATGAAATATATGGAATAAGCAATACCGAATTCATTTCACAGAAGTAAGTGTTAATTAAAGTTCTGACTATCAGTAGTACAAAGGCACTATAGCTTCCAAGGGACCAGTGTGGGTTAAAATATGTAGTCGACTGTAGATTAATCATAGAATCTAATCAGTACCGGCCTCAGCATTGTAACATTCTACTTAATATTTGTCTACTTTCAATTACTTCGTCCGTTATTTGTACCTCGGCCATCTATTATTTTGTCTCCCATGCGACCAGATATCTGCAAAAACATTTCTATCCAATTATTTTTGTGATTAGCTTCGGGCACATTGTAATTTGTAAAATACTTTCATTTCGTAAAAACTCCTCAGTGCTGGTCAACGTTCGCGATCCTATAACATAAATAACTGGTTTCACTATTTGAAATACAGTTAACCACTCAACGCGGTGAGGTGCAGATATGGTGCAATACATGGTAGGAATTGTACCCACCATATTTTGGTACTAATTGGTACTTTTAGGTTGGCTGGTTGATTGATTAGTTGGGTTGTATTTGACACCTTTCGCATAATTAATTACCACAAATTAGAATTAGGGTACTACGTCACTAAAATGTGTTTTCTTTCTTTCCATCAGTTGTCGTTTTGCCATATACGTAGTTACAATTGCGGTTTCAAGAAGCCAAGCATGGACACGCGAATTTTATGTACCACAATCTATGAATTGATAACAATTAAGTACAAACTAATCACAACAAACATAATCATATCACCTTACTGTGAGTGGCAAGAAATTTAAAAGGCACTATTTTCTCAGAAACGGACTCGTATAACCGTCAATTCTTTGAAATTTTCTGCGAAAAGGTTTTTGAACCGTCCGGAAAAAAATACGACTACTATTAGGAATTCGTAATTCTTATCTGTAGTAGTTCATAGTCGGAAAGGTGTCAATTCTTACCATTCGAGTTCTATGGTCATATCAATGGCAGCCTTAGTTGTAGAAGAAATACCACAAATATATTGTCTTAATATAAGTCAATAGATAATACCGTTACGGAAGCTTCAATAAATATATATATATACCCAGATCCACCTATTGTTGGTCAAAGACCACCATTCATAATATGCCTAACCAAAGTGTCAAATTGCAAAAGGCGAAACTCCACACTTTTACAATTTCCTAAAATTCAATGTATTTGGGGATATGACCGTACATACATCTATACTATTGCTTGCCATATGTATAAGGCTGATGCGAAGCTGTGGCGTCAAATAGCTCAGATTGTTTCTTGTAATGAAGGCCTTCATCATTCCACTGAGATATCTACATGGATTCAATACAATATCACGGCTTCATCCAAGGAGGTAATATACGAGTCACGACAAACGCCAGACTTTCGACTTCGAGTGACATATTGAATGCTGGAATTGATGGTGTATTTTGGCCAGGAATGTCGTGTATTTTAATGAAGGCCTCGCATTTTGTTTTTCGTTTGAAGAATTGTCGAACAGTATTTATCTCCATGCCAATAACGTTTGTATGAACCTGAAATAAGATTGTTCAAACACAACTGTCCATTTCGACACTTAATAAAAATAAGGGATACTCATATACTCCAAAGAAGTAAGAGCTTATCTTTGAGATGTCAGTCCCATTGTATAGCTAAATTGGTTAAACCATTTGAGCATTCGGAAGTGAACGTGACAATGTGATGAAATGGTACCCGATAGTTATTTAAAGTGATGTGAAACACTCTGGCAGGATGATCAAATAGAAATTGAGAATAATCCTGCTCAAAGTTGTTATTTGTTATGACTATTAATCCAAATTTACGATACACACCGTCATTCTGATATATTAATTAAATGCAATGACTCTCGATGGCGAAATAAATCAAAAATGAATTGTGTTAGATTATCGCCGATAGTTGCGTCCCAAATCGAGATGTTAATATTTACAGTTGGGCGTAGTTCAGATGATGTTTTCTATGGAGTGGTATGATCGATTTCTTTGAAATTTTAGGCGATGTTAGTAGAATGCTACATTTCCTATGTTGGCATAGCACCTGCATGTGTAATAACTTATCAATTTCACGCACCCGAACAAGTCCATAATATGTCTTTAATACAATTAGAATATGAATTCTTCCGAGTAGGACTGATAATATATGGCAGCAGGTCACCATGCTGTGTGTCAAATAAAATGATTGATTAATAAGACTGGTCCGTATACGCTGAAAAGTGCCGCCGTATGCACCTCGAGGGGGTAACCACATTGGCAAATAACTGCACACGGTGTCAGGTCCCAGATTGAGTACCAAATTGCGGGTCTTGGAGACGAGAGCAAATTCAATTTAGCGAAGTTCCTCTAACCGATAATTACGGTCCCGCAGAATGTTGTACGAGGCGGCATTATATTTGTCTACTGCTGCATACTCCATAGAAACAGATCAATCTAACCAATCGAAATTAATGAAATAATCACTCAATGTCGGGAAGACTTTACAATCATTTAATTAACATTGTCCAGCGCAGACGTTCACTTAACTGGATCGATTTGCGGATTGTCGCTAAAGTTGCCGGAAGTAAAGTACTTCAAATTTCGCCATTCGGAAATCGGGAGCCTGTTTGCACTTGGTAATGACGTAATGATATCAGAGTGATGCAATATGTTTTGCATACGATCAGACCCATATTTAACAAATGGCCATGAACATGCATCGTTTGTAAATACTAAAATTTTGAACATATGCGTGCGTATTTAGTGGAAAGGACACTCATAATAATGCAGTAGCAAAATAACTTTAGAACTAGATCATGCCACGAATCTCTGATCTGGCTAACGCCAATAGAGATCATATTCCACCAGTACAAAACCTTGGAACTTTTTGAAGTTTTGACAAGAAACATTATAAAGTCGTAACAATAACGCGGGCAATATATTTCTTAGTTATTATCTGTTCCCTAAAAATGTACTTGACTGTAGGTGAATGTACCAACTCAAAAGTGCATGCTTTTCTGTTAATTTTTTGAGCCGATATCGCAATAAACTTTGAATTAATTACCCAGGTGATATGCAATAATTGTAAGCGACGCAAAGCATAATTGCTCACAAATTCACTTAAATTTGGAACCTTCTCCTACAGTGAAGTACACACACACACACACACACACATATATATATACACACACACATATATATATATATATATATATATATATATATATATATTTATATATGACGGATGAAAAATCAACATTTCCCTATATAGGCAAAGACTAATAACTCTAGAACAGAAAACGCGAACAAAACCGTTGAACATTCCTCTGAATGCCCATGTGGTGTTGAATGTACATACCAAAATCCATTGAGATCAGACAATTCACGGTTGAGATATCACCTGGGACGGACGGACGGATAGACTAACAGACGGACGGACAGAGGACCCTACGAATGTAATCAAGAATACCCACCGCTAACTTCGTTCATCAATAACATTAATCCTTCTGAGAAGATACTGCAACTCAATTGAATGCACACTCATGGCCTCAACTAAAAATCACTCTGCCATTAAAAAATCTACCATAGACAGGAATGCGCATGTGACCATGTGTGCATGCATTGGACACGAGGCAAAAGTTGGAATTTGTTTATGTCAGATATCCCGAGATTCGATAACATACGACTCAGATATCTGTTCCGACGGATGAAAAATCAACATTTCCCTATATAGGCAAAGGCTAATCACTCTAGAACAGAAAACGCGAACAAAACCGTTGAACATTCCTCTGAATGCCATGTGGTGTTGAATATACATACCAAAATCCATTGAGATCAGACAATTCACGGTTGAGATATCACCTGGGACGGACGGACGGACTAACAGACGGACGGACAGAGGACCCGACGAATGTAATCAAGAATACCCACCGTTAACTTCGTTCATCAGTAACATTAATCCTTCTGAGAAGATACTGCAACTCAATTGAATGCACACTCATAGCCTCAACTAAAAATCACTCTGCCGTTACAAAATCTACCATAGACAGGAATGCGCATGTGACCATGTGTGCATGCATTGGACACGAGGCAAAAGTTGGAATTTGTTTATGTCAGATATCCCTTTCGGGTCCCCTGTATGCCACTGGATGGGCGAAGGGCGAAATGAATTGGGACAACTCAGCCGAAGTCCACTCGCCCCGGAGTACATCAGATGGCTATCAGACTTGGGGGGGGGGTGATAATGTATGAAAATTCAAATACGAATGTGAGTGGCCACTAATTTCTTAGTCTGATGAGTTTTAAAATAACAAACGTTTTATGAAGTAGGAAAGTTATTTATATATAGTACATGACAACCCACTCAATCGACCGAAACCTGAGGAGGCACGTGTACCCCCCGGACCCAGCATTGATTGCCATTTTCATTTTCATATATACCTGTATGATTGCAGATGTACACCTGACTGTTCTACACCAAAGAGGCCCGCGCAATTTGTTCATGTATTTGCATTAAATGTCCCTGCTATATAAGACAATCGCGAATATGATTGACATACTGCATCATTCGTTGAATAGAAGGTGTTCGCCCAATGATTTTGGGGCATTCCGTAGCATGGATAACGAATTTAGCATGAAACAGTTCTGCTAGGTGCGGTCGTATATATATCTCTCGATTCGGCAACAACACCACACTGCTACTCGGAATTACCAGAGCGATGAGTTCTATTACACAGACAAGTGGCACTTGATAATGTTTCTCTTTGACAAGGAATTCTTACCATTCCATTATAATTGGCACAAAGCTTTGTAAACGACAAGATTCTTTCATCAGGTTCGGTGGTTCACGTCGCACAACACCCTGAAGGAAATAGGATGGAGCAAGTTCTTAACCATTTGACAACGCGACGACCAGAATAATACCGTTTCAGTTTTATTGTGAGGCTCGAGACCGAAGTTATATCATCAGATAGGTCTGTCTTACCGTCAAGATATATGAAGATATAAAAGAGACGACCAATGTGGTATAGGATTGGCGACCGCAACGTATTACATGGAAATGCAGTTTACAACCATGCATGTAATTCCCAATAAGATATAATTATAACGGTCTAAAGTTCAGTGATCTATATTTTCAGAAAATTTCAGTATATAAAGATTCCAATATGGAACGCTCTTTAGTTTTTAACCGCATGGTGATGATGCCATGTTTAAGGTAAAAGTGACATTCGTGTAAACGGAACATACCTGGTACCGCAAATTCCTGATAACATTCCTCATACCATAACTGGTTTATAGCCTGGATTGAACAATGGTATATGTATACATGACATGCAACATATTAATCAGAAGTGGCTATATATACAAGGGATCCCAAACTTGCCAAATAGCGCTAACTGATTCCATCGGATAAAAAAGGCGGCTGCTGGTTGAAATTGATCACATACACATCGGTAACATAAAGAGCGTTTATTCATAACGATTATCTAAGCTGGATCGTGCATTGTAAACAATCTCAGATGGACGTATAGGTCGCCATCTTGTGTCCGTTTCGTGTCATGTTATCGAACATTCGTGTTCTTGTGATATACCGTTGATAGACTATATATAACCAAATTGCTGGATGAAAAAGGGCACTTCTCTGTTTTATGATGAATCCTATTTCCGTATGAATCGTAGTCACCAAAATATGCTGGACGAATTTGGAACGTTATGATAGCAAGCATAACGTATGTTGGGAGGAAAAACAAATAATAAAGAACCAGAATCTTGCGAGCCTTCTGACCAGTACATGGCTTTTAATAAAATTTTATGTCGACATGGCTGGACTCTGGTTTGTCGACCGTGCAGTCGAAAAAGGAAAGCGATTCTTCATATATAACCTCAATAAAAAATCGATTTACTGAGTTTATTGACCATCGCCGTTATACAAAACGCCGACCTCACTCTCGACAAATGAGCTTATATCTGACCCAAAAAAAAGAAGAAAAAAAGAAGTTGATTCATGTTAATAATAATCTGGGCGAACGGTTTTAAAATGTGCTTCAGAAGAATGGATGCATGCAATTCATCAAAACTGAGATATAAACTTGACATACTTTTCAAGCTACCAGCAGTGAAGGTGTGACCGCAAATATTCATGCCAACGTTTTTGCTTATCGAATTTGATATGATTTGTTCATCAGCAATCATGCTGGTTGTGGCTTAATTAACCATTATTATTATATGATAATAAGTTTCTTTCCCCAGTTCCTATGTTAAAACCCAACGAAAAAGTTGGGATATCTAACGATGTTCACCTCATTAATGAAACAACGGGTTAATAACAGTTCTGAGTGACGTCAGATAACTCAGGGGTTAACATAACTTATTATCAGACCTGAAAATAGATCAGGTTTTCACAGCGACGTTCAACGTCACAACGTCTTGTCCAATGAAAGCGCGTTTCATATAATAAAACAATTATCGCATTGTTTTCGAGGTTGAAACACGGGGGCCTGTAACGCGCTCCGCTGTCCCCCCACCCCACCCCCCCCCCCCCCCCTTTGCGCTGCCCATATACGCCGCTTCTATATATATATACGCGCCTGCTTCATGTTAATGGTAGGATAATATATTATACCATTAACGTGAAGCAGGCGCGTATATATATATATAGAAGCGGCGTATATGGGCAGTGCAAAGGGGGCGGACAGCGGAGTGCGTTACAGGCCCCTGTGGTTGACACGAGGAATTGTCAACCCGAGGAAGTCAATATTCACCAAGGCCGTAGATCAATTTCAATGAATCTATGCCCCCCTATTGCTGGGCCCCTGCCTGTTGAAAATGTGGAGTGTCACCTTAGGGAACTACTCGTCAAGATAGAGCAAAGAAAGGATTAAGATGACCTTAAGATGTTTCTTGGTTGACACGAGGAATTGTCAGCCCTCGGAAGCCAATATTCACCTCGGCATTCGGCCTTGGTGAATATTGACTTCATCGGGTTGACAATTCCTCGTGTCAACCAAGAAACAAAGCGATAATTGTATAATGTCGTCCACTCTTCCAGACTGCACAGGTGTACGAGCTATATATATTTTCCCCGACAGCAGTCCCACAAGTTCGGAAATATGCCACTCTTGTTGATTTCAATTGACTGACCATGTAATGAAAATAATGAAAATGAAGTTTCTATATATGCAACTGTATGCGTGATTTACATTGTTTGTTCCCAAGTCTTAATTATTTCTCACAATCGACTTTGGTGGTGTATTATCTGGGAAACTATCTACACGTTTTTTTTTAACCAATACTGGGATTAAATTATAAGAAATAACTCTTATTTAGATAAATAGTTTGAAGATATATTTATATAACGGGCGTTATAGAGTTTGTCTTCAAACGTTTCCGTTGTAACTGCATATACTTGTCGAAACAAGAGTTATTTCCATAAAGTAACATTTGTATTTATAGTTGGATTTCTGGCTGTTGATTGGTTAATGCTACGGTTTTTGGAGCAGTGGGTCAGCGCGGATTACTTTGATTTCTCTGGAACAATTGCGGTCAGCATATGTATGAATGGGGTGTGTGCCGTTCGTAAAAAGGAAACATGTTTTCTCTGATCTGGGCGAAAATAAACACGATCTGGTCCGAATTAGAGAAATTAGCTTAATCGATTCATGTTGGCAATCAACTGGCCAACATCTCCATCCACACCGGAAGCCAAACAAAACTCTGAACTGAATGGCACGGCAATGTTCTATTCATGTTCACTAAGTGAATGTACGGAGGAAATGTCGGTTCAAGGTGCATGTCAAACAGAAATTGCATTTCCCTAAAAGCCTGAGAAGTTAGCAAGGATGTTTGCTGGGTCTATATACCCACATGGCTAATGCGTCCGCCTAGTTTAATCGATGTGTAATATCGACTTGATGGCCAACATGCCTGCACCAGCACAAACTCTTGCATTCAACGCACATGTTCGAACATGGACTTAGCGATAGGGGTATCGCCCCCAACTCAACTTTGATCAAAATGTTCAACAGTTGGAAATTTCATGCCGAATCAACGGCATAGTTGGACATTTTATAATGAAAACAAGTTGAAATGGTTCCGATAGTTTGAGACTATAACCAACATATAGTGTAAAAGTGTAAAGTTTGTAATTGTTGGACTAAGATTATAATATTGTCCTACTTTTAGTAAAAACAAAACAAAACAATTTAGACAGAAATTCAGCTTGAAATGTTTCAACCTGAGGGCGTGCTATGTTGAACACTCTCTAACCAGTTGAACAGTTTGAGGCATCAGTTGGAAAATTCCTAATTAACCCTTTTTGTGCATTAAAATTTCCCTCGCAGTTATAAAAGTATACATGGAAATGGTCTATTATCCATTTGGAGGGGTTTTCAGGAAAAGTAATACAAGTACAGAAGGAGTCCTATTTATTATCGGGAAATATTTAGATAATAAGTTCAACAAACGACCTGAACTTATTATCTGAATACTTCCTATGGGATAACTACTCATCAATGAGTGCTTAGTATAGCAATGGTTAAGGTGTGCTAATTAAGTTTTCCAGAGTTGGAAACTTTGTTCTACAAGGTGTGTACAGTTGCAAATTACAAACTGCCCCCCCCCCCCCCCCCCCCCCGCTAACGAGACCATCTAGTCACACACCTGTGTTTAAGTTTTCCCCAATTTGTCTGGCATAACTGCGGTATTGTTCCCATTTGAAGACCTTCAACGGAAACGCGACGAGTCGTCCATGAATGACGATACACTGTTCGTGAAGTGTTGGCCGGTTGACTTGATACTGGATGCCATCATCTTAAAATGGTGTTCACATCTGTTCACATTTCACATTTTCAACCAACTATAACTCTGCGAATACTGAGTATTCGTTCATCATATAGTAAAAGGAAGTTTTTAGCTAAAAATGAGTATATAGGCCTATCCCATGTCCCAAATTAAGGCGAACTCTTGTTGTCAGGTGCGGTTAATTCTTGTGGCCGGATTCGTCATCTCCAGTTTTAAACCGAGTTTAAACCGGGTTTAAACCTGCATTAGCTGTCCAGCCAAAAATCGGGTCTATAAGGGCATTTGTGGTCGTCCAGTGGCTAGCTGGTTGACAAATTTATTCGGTGAGATAAGCTTGCGGTAAATCTGCCCAGTTACCAGAAGCAGGTCATGAGATGGTTATTGGCACGCCCCTCAACTAAGTGAACAAGTGCACGCTTATAACAACTCTCGAGTATGAATCAATTGTGACATAATAACCCAACCAAACCGCCACTCTCACATTGGACACGCCGTCAATCGAGATTAGTTAGAGCTCCACCCATTGAATTGATTGTGTAACAAGTGCAAGCCGCGGTCCAGAAAAGACGGATTCGTCATCTTATGTCTCCATAAACCTCGCTGTGCTGCACCGTCGACTGATATATGATTTGCCGGTTTAAGGTTATCAAATGCAAAAATGTATCACAATTGATATTATTCCCATATATTTTAAAGGTGTAAGCGCTTCTCGCCAACACATTTCCAAACAAAATATGTTTGTTATGTTAAAGGCCCACTTAATTTTCGAATGCACTGATTACACTATATACACACACATCATATATCATAGCATATACCATTTGTAAGAGGAACCAAAAATATGTATATTCCACCAGAATATGGAACAGCTGTGGCCTATATAGGAGTGTCCACCAAGTGATATAGATTCACAGATTCACCCCAATACTTCCCCGGTTATTTACTCCAGAATGTCATAATTCACAATTAAGAGATAGAGTTATTCGCCTTCCATTGGGAATAATAAACTTGTAGAATAGACCAGATCGAAATTAAGCACAGAACACACGTCGGTATACCTTGGGGAAAACAACATGTCCACAGTGTATTCGACCGATTAAGTTGACAATACAGGAGCTCCTCTTTCAAATGGTATGTAATATGAAATATATTGTATATAATGTGATCTGATAATTCGAAAATGAAGTTGGCCTTTAATTTTCTATTTTCGCTGCAGATATAATGCGGAGGTATGCAAGTACGACTGCTTAGCTCGACGACCGAGAGACACTACTGCTAAATTATGGTCTGGTTGGTTCAGGTATAAACCACAGATGGCGAATGTGTCCCTAAGACCTGCATGCTATAATATCTCGAGTTTAAGCTATGGTTTTAGTTGTCAAACGGCGGTTTAAACCTAGAAGTTTCCGTCAACCAGGTTTAAACTGGAGATGACGATTTCACGATGAAGAAACTATACATTTCTGTCGTTGATTTCTGAACCCTAAGCTGTTTTATCAACCAGTGCAGCTGATAATGGTACTGAATGTTCACACGTATACAACAACGTCTTGCTCGCCTTCAGACCAGGGGTCAATACTATGAAACTTTTTCTTTGTAAGAATCTACAATTGTTTGTAAGAAATAACAATTTATCATTCCGCCAATACTATGAACCTACGATTACAAACATAAATCACAAATAGTACGTGTTCTTTGTATTTACAAATATCTCCAATCACAAAGAATGTTCGAGTACTATGAAACATAATTTTTCAGTTTTCACACCTTAACCCGGATAATATATCTATCCATGATACGCAGGGACGTGGGAACAAGGGGTCGATTCACCCCCTCGTGAAAATATTTTGTCAGCTGGAAATCTCAAGTACAACCCACAGGGACGTCCCGACAAGGGGGTTGGGTTATGTTTCTTGCCCCAAACATTTTATCAACACGATCAACAGCTGGAAATTTGATACCTGGAACAACATGAATTGGAAATTTTACAACAACAATAGCTTGAAATTGTTCTGTTATTCGGGTTTTCCAACAATTTATTAGGGGGTATGTGTTTGTTTTAGACCAACATTTGCATATTTACCACCTTTGGTCAAAAGTTGGGATTGAAATGGCCTATATATATAATTTGTCAAACCTTAGGGGGTGTCAGCTTGGACGTGATGTAGCAGTATGTGTTCCTTGTAACTACTGAAATTACCCAATTTATTGAAAGATACAACGCTAAGGAACTTGTCTAGAATGTCTATATAGGGTGTCAAACATAAATTGTCGCTTTTCACATCCTTAAACCGGAGCATATACATAAACGGGGACATGGCGATAGTGGTCTTGGGAACACGATGACTGGTGAGTAGTCTGGTGAGTAGTCGCCAAATCGCATGAGTCACAACGTCTCTGACAAAAGTTAGTGATTGATACAAATAGTGAGTGATACTCGCAGTGACGTGACAAGATGCTCTCTTCGATGCGTCAACGTCGATATCCAACTGTATCCCCCACCCCTCAATTAGAAACTTCTATTTCTGTGAAATGTAATTGTTTACCCCGGTTGGCTTCTGATTTTCAAGCTGTAACAGTAAGTTGTCCACCCCCCCCCCCCCCAACTGACTAAATATGACTAACTTAGTGTTCGTCACAAACATTTTGAGTAATTTTTGTCAAGTATTGGAATTATTTGCACATAATTCAGCAACTTTAATTTTCGCCTTCCAATTGACTAAGAAAAGTTATGACTAAATCCTGGCAATTTTGACTAATTAGTCGTCTTGAATCCCCATTTCTTAGTCGTTATGACTAACACCACCCTAGTAATTTTGATTAATGTGATGCCTCAGTCATGTTGGCTGAACTAAGTCAGTCATCCTGAGGAAAAACGTTTGACTAACATATGTTAGTCATATTGACTAACTTCTGTTATCAGCGTAGAAAAATTAAAATTCTTTCCTCTTGATATACGATTCCATCGCTATGTGGAATTTATAGGCATTTTATTTATTCAAAGGGTGCATATGGAAATTATAGGATGGACACCCCATCGCCAAACTGAGCCCATATAGCCACGTCCCTATCTAGATTATAAGATATCGGAGCAGTTTGAAATTATAAAATGACCACCACTCCTATTGGTTTGGTTTGGTTTATTAGGGTTTATCGTCGTTCTAGCCGCTAGGCGTTGTCGTTGTCAAATTTGCGGGTGGAGGAAAGACCACGCAGAGACTTGATTTCACCGAGAAATCGTCGCACTGCGTGTAGAAACCACCGACCCCGGAATCAACTGACAAACTTGCCCAGATACACGATTCCGGTCACCCTCCTTATGAAGGGGTTCGAACCAGCTTCGTCAGCGCTGGACGGCTTGTGACGGTGTAATGCACCTAACACTCTACCGACTGGACCACCGGGGGTCCCCATCACTCCTATAACCGAGACCATTAGCACGTCCCTGCTTCGATACACCCCCGATAAAATGGAGCCACGTTACTGCCTCGATGTGTTATGATAAGAGTAGCGGATCAGTTTGAAATCATAGTATGGTCACAATATATATAATGCTATACCATCAAAATAATATTTTATTTTCACAAACTGAATGGTTGTAAATTTGTAATTTGTAAAAACAATGATACCAAATTGGTTGTAGTACTCGTCATTACACTGACTTGTACTTACATACACACACTGCAAATGAACAGTTTATTTGTTAATTTTGCGCAGACAAGTGGTCATCAACTTAGAAATCCGTGAACCGATTGGACAGTTCTGATAAGCGATCACCTCTCAACTTATGATTGGTTATTTCTTTTGTAACTTTGGCTTGCCGTGATTCAATATATTGTGAATCACTCACAGGCAAATGTTTGTCCGTAAGCAATCTACAATAATCAACAGTAGATCTTTGTGAAATTTGCGAGATTTTGTTAGCTCATCGTTTCATAGTACCGGCGTTATCACTAATCACAAAATAATAGCACGCATTGTAACTTCCCCAAATCAATTGTTGTCAGTTATTTTAGCTCTATATACATGTCCGTCTAATTTGAACTGGTATTCAGATAACACTGATAACGGGTGCATGGGAGCAGAGTGGTGAGTTAGTTTTTTCCAAGTTTTACAGCTGCGTTTTAGGGGTTTCACCTCTCGCCCAGTCTAAGGTATTACAATAATACGGCTACATTTTCCCTGTACTATGAATCCACTGTGATAGTTAACACAAATTTGTAATTACAAATTAATAAATACAATTTGTATTTACAGGTATAAAATTGTTCAAAGTATTGACCCCAGGGCACTTCTCTCGCCACAGACGAAGAACCTGGTCCGCATAGTTATTACACAACATGGGTGCTTAAACATGAGATATGCTTATATGAAGTGGCATACTTGAAATACAGATAGACAATTGTAAACTGAAACGAGGATATATGTGCAAGTTAAACCCGCAGGTACAACGCCATGCCACACAATAAACTATGCAACCCATGACATAGTGATGCGCATTATAGCAGGTAAA
The DNA here is from genome assembly GCA_032622095.1 of Siphonodentalium dalli. Lineage (NCBI taxonomy): Eukaryota > Metazoa > Mollusca > Scaphopoda > Gadilida > Siphonodentaliidae > Siphonodentalium > Siphonodentalium dalli. Next base: position 178,345,201 of record CP136065.1, on the reverse strand, counting down.
TTAACATCGCGTGTGAACTGGTGCTATATTGTTCAACTGTTAATCGTTTAGTATCCATAACAAAATCATCTCGGTTCAATTATGTCCCTTGTTTTATGGTCATCATCACTGAGTGGTGAGCACATTGATGTATTATGGATAGTGTTTTTTTTTACGTAAATTCTAAACTTATGTAAGTTTATAATGCTGATACTCACAGGCTCTGCACAAGTCGAAACAGCTGCATGTTGTTGGCAAAATACTTGTTTGCAGTACATAAGCACCCTAAAGCCACACACCAGTGTTCGAGTGTCGAAGCTTCATCATACTCGCTTATAGGATGTAAAACTAATGTGTTTTATTCCATCATTATCTCATACATTTTTTAATTTCCCCGGAACATCAGTGTTCGACCATGCAATATATATATATATGGGAAATAATCACAATGCAATTTAAATATTCGCAATGTTAAATTCACAGTGAGTGTATACGAACTGACGGAACTTGCATAACTCTCAGCTGTAACCCCAATACTATATTTGTCTCAGATTCAATGCAGCATTGTTTTGTCGAGCTAAGAATAATAAAGATAAATATTAAGCATGTAATGTTATAACACAGAAAGAACTTTTATGGTTGTACTGCATGAAGTGAGCATCATATAGAGTATGTATACCACAGTAACCCGTAATACGCGTTTGTCTCTAAATACATTGTTTCTTAAAACCAAAAGATAATGTACTGATGTGACCATCTATTGTCTTTAGTATATATTATATAGCCTGGTGTGTCTATTAACCCTATGTTAACTTCGAATGTACAGATAAATTTCAATTCAGCGACGAATCTATTGACATAGAGATTAATTTGGCGATCGGAAAATTCCCTCTATCATTGTAAAATTACTTATGTGCCAACCAGGGACGGGACTATGGTTTCTACGTGGGGGTGTCCATCTTGGAATTTTCAAATGACACATCCCCCAATTAAAGCTGACCGCAATTTCCAAATTTTCATTTGCCCCAACCCCTTGAGATGGAACTGCTATCTCAAACTTTCCAACGCAACACCCCCTATAGTTGGAAATTTGCAACTGATTGCCAATTCTTTTTTTTAAATTTTACAAAAAGTAGGAACATTTTGTACCATTGGTCACTAAACACTGGTTGGAATATCAAACTACCACAACAAGTTCAACCTATACTTTTGGTCTGAAATATCCAACTTTTGTTGCGTCAACATTTTGACCACGGTTGTGGTGAGGCACCTCCAACGTACCCAGACGTCACGTACCTGGTGCCAACTACCGTAGATCCCAGTTCTCTATATATGCATGCGCTCTGAATCACACGGTTACGTGGGCGTGAAGATTTATGTGACCAACATGGAACACCTGTTTTCCGGTGGGAGAGAAGTTATACATCACGGTTTACCTCACATATGCAGAAATATTTCATCAGGATCATGCACAAGGAAAAACAACTTATGTAAAAAACATCTTCCGCAGATTCCCTGCATCTCTGGGGCACAAAACAGCTTTCAAATGCATTCGCACCATGTATCACACCAGGAAGCGGGTTGATGCTGGTCGACGGGCGATGTTATTTGCAGGGCTTGCGTTATGGTTATTACACGATTACATGAATAGATATGGTGTTGGGGGATTTAACGCGAAATGCAGATGTGCATATTGGCAAAAGTAGTGGAAGCCAAAAAAATACTTGATGCTCGATTATATGGTAGGTTGCTCCCTGAGCAAATGTACAGGTTTATCTCTAGTTATACATTTTCCATGTTTCATCGCATAGAGCTATATATATTAGATGCATCACATTAGTTGCCACCAGAAGACAATTTTGGAAGCACTGATACTGGGTCACCACGACTACGTTTCCATATAGATTTGCCATGCACCCTGCGAACAAACCACTTAATTTCGTTGGCAATATGTGTTTATTGAGACTATCTCCTGAGTATCCCATATGCATACAATATTGTTAACTGTAACTGACGAAAACTGTGAACACCTCCCTCCTTTTAGTTTGGAATATCAGTGACCCCCTTCCCCAAACATACACATATCGGCAGCAACTTGTTAATTCTAGACATAGTGAAAATTGGTCCATCATCGAACCATACCTGTGATTTCACAATCTCGCAGCAGGGGGTTATGGTCAATATCTAGGTCATCCCATGGGTAACCAGGTGAGAAGATTAATGAACTGGATGCTTTGGCCAACAGGGTTTGATGGACAGCAACAAGTGTCGGGTGCTAATGTATTTTACACCGGCCATCAACGATGGAATACAATCTTGAAGCGAAAAGATACAGGTATACCATCACAAATACGCGAGGCAACATATGAACCAGGCGAGAGGTCTCTCAAATGCCAAGCAACATTCGTCGGAATAGCGCCAAGCAATGTTTGTAAACAAGATATGTATGGGTGGTGAAACATGGAGCGGAGAAATTGAACGGTAGAGACGATGGATGAACCTCGGCTGTTGGCGAGTATATGTTGTATTTGGTGAAATGTTGAAGGACCTCCGTGTGTGTATTTAATAAATGAATGTAGTGGGTGTGTGTGTTGTAGGGGATACGGCGCTGTGGTCGTTGGGTCACATTGTGCGAACCGCGAAGCGGTTCTCACTAAATATGCACCCGACAACCACACCGCCGATATCCCCAATGACACGCACCCAGTACATTAATTCTTTTTTATATCTATATAGCTTTTCGATGATTTATTCCCATAAAAAAGTTGATTGTATTCTTATATATTTTCACAAAATCTGCCGAAAATGCTATACTAGCCCACGCACCACATTAAGTCAGTCCAATATAACATTTACAAGCACTTAGCAACAATATAAATAACTGGCTTCAGATGCAATTCGTCTGAACTTTTAAAAGCACGCCCAATTATTCTGCCGACCGATTTTAGTGATTACGTCAACAATTTGGGACGCCGTGTTTCCTATATATGCTATCAAAATGTTGGTGACACGAGACCGCTGGGTCTGAAGTACATGGTGTGGTTTTAAATGGGTACTCTTAGAAAAAGCGGGAGTGAATAATCTCCAAGAGAGCCACATAAGTGGTTGTAACCCAAAAAAGGCTCTATATATTATGTTACCATTCATTTATCTCGGACTTAGAATGGTTGTTGTACTACCAGAGATACTATACATATATAATATATCTGGTATTACCATTATTTTCGGTGCTTTCGTGGTTTTGAACGGACCAGTTACTATTCTTGCCCAATATGAAACTAGAAGGCCGACAGTTAATCGGTGAGGGGCGAAATTCTGAAGATTTCCAAAATTGTCTATGAGACTTAATAAAATGTAGTTTTCCTTCATTTTTCTACAAGGCATTCTATTTCCGACGCTAAAACGTCGATTATGAATTGCGGTCATTCTTGGATTCTCCACGAGACTGATGTAGGTGACTGCATCGTTCTGCAGCACAAGCTCATTCTGGCAACCATGGCCCATTACTCAGAATAATTGCTTTTCTGGTGTCGGGAGCATCACAATATTTCAATAAATCAAACCTGAACCGTGAAATATTGGCATCGTGTGAGAAAACAAACGCTATGGTGAGCGCAGTTGGCTGAAATGTTATGTCATGGCAATCGGAGAGCAATCGCTCTGTGAATTAGCTTCCTCATACGGCAGTCAATTGATATTTCTGTCTGCTGTGGTGGCATGCTATATGTTCGATTGGGCGCTGACTTTGTGAATGGAAAATATTGTTACACCACCGTTACGAAGTTATGGTGGGGGGGGGGGGGGGGTATACTGGATTAATCTTGTCCGACCGTCCGTTGATGCATCTTTGTCCTAGATCATGCCATGAATCTCTACTCTCGATAACGCCCGTAGACATCATATTCCACCACTATACAAAACCTTGGAACTTTTTGAATTTTTTACAGGGAACCTTATAAAGTCGAAAAAATAACACGGGGAATATATTTCTTAGTTATTATCTGTTTTTTAATAATGTACTTCACTGTAGGTGAAGGTCCCAACTCGAAATTACACGATTTAAGTGAATTTGTGAGCGATTTTGCTTCGCGTCGCATGCACTTGTGGCATTTTTCCTGGGTTATTAATTTGATGTTTATTGCGATATCGGCTCACAAAAGTCAGAGAAAAGCATGCAATTTTGAGTTGGGAGTGAAGTACATTATTAAGTAAAAGATAACAACTAAGAGATATATTCCCCGCGTTTTGTTTTCGACTGTATAAGGTCAAAACTTCAAAAAGTTCCCAGGTTTTATATACTGGTGGAATATGATCTCTAAGGACGTTAGAAAGAGTAGAGACTCGTGGCATGATCTAACTTTGTCTGAGCTTGTATTGAAACTTGGCACGGATATGTGCTACCATGCATGAGAACCTGTCCATCTGCGATTATGCGGTCCGTCCCACGGGCCCCTTGGGAAAATTACTAAAATACCAATACAGACTATACCACTGGTATAGTTTTTATATTGGTATTTTAATAATTTTCCCAGGGGCTTGTGGTCCGTCCGCGCTCGGTTACTATTGTTATCCCCCATGTTGACTTAGAAATGTTTAGCGACGTAGGTAATTTCGTCATTTTGTGCAAGCTTGTTTCCTGGTCAATTACAGGAAATTTGACACACATATTTACCACTATATGACAACCTGTGCACCTGCGATTACGATATTGCTAAGATATATCTTAGTATTTGTCTCACTTCTGTGCCAAAAAAATTGGAACCCTTAATTGATAATGATAACTCTCGATAACTTTGATTTTTCTCAGATTTTATAGAGTTTGTATAATGATATTTTGTGTATATATTCATCAACCAGTATTGCCCCTGCTTACCAAATTACGTATGCATAATTTGATAATGGAAAGAGCCATCTCCTTTTAATATTGCTAACTATTTTCTTGCCCATGTGCATCGCGGTGGTATCCTTATAGTCATATTGGGACAGTCACCACCATATATATCCTACATTCTTGAAAATGTGGCTACCTGGTAATTGAGCAGACGCGTATACGTGGTCGATGACATTAGCAAGCATGTAAGAAAACTGACATGTTATGGTTGTTATCGTTGCATTTCAATAGAATAATCTATGCCCGTTATTGTAGTTATATCTAGCATATATTCGACAGCCATGGTTCTTCAAATATCCAACAGTGCACTTTGTGCTTTCTTCATAAACTTTGCTGTTCATTCAAATTCGTGGACAATTTTGACTCAGAAAAGCCTCTTCTCTGACATACACAATGATAGCTTGATGCATTTCCCAGGGATTTTTATGAAGTTGTTGAGGAAATATTTGGACCTCAACCAACCTACCCTATATAGCTGGTATGCTAACGTTGCAACCGGAGTAAAATTTTGTTTATGCTGCAATAGGTAGGAGCACAATATTGATCCTCGTTAATGGAAACGCCTTTGGAAAATGTTGTGCACATGGTATTTGTCAAATAATATAAAATAAACCAGTCTTTCCCATAATTCAGTCTTTGTCAATGACACTTTCGAACATATAAGAGATATGTCTGGTCAACACAATTGAAACACATATGCGTTGAAGTATAGTTATTCGGTGCAAGTCATCTGATAACTCTATGTTATATCTTTTCGATGAAGTTTGGGAATAGAAATGCAATCAAACTGACAAAAATACGTAAGTCTGCGCACAATTCGGTAATATTATCTGTCGTCATTCTTTTGCAAATACCTCGCCATTAAGACATGCCGAAATGTTTTGAAGAATGGAGCATGGTGACACAAGTGTTTTTGTTTACAAACTCAATTTTCTTGGAGCCCCATTTCCCGGAAGTGGTTACCATGCACACCTCTATTGCCCTCGAGAGAAAACGTGAAATATCAGGACTGTTACATGCATGGTCTTGATGGCAACGTACGTCCATTTTGATATAACGTTATATGCAGTTTGATTGAGGGTGTAATGTCCGATGCGTGCATGTGCACAAAAATACTGTTTGTGTCATGCTATCTCGTATTTGTTTTATCCGGGACTACAAGCGCGGCCTTTGTGTGGACCTTTTGTCCTTGCAATTGGTTTCTTCCCTTTTTTCGGTAGATCCAACCCCGCGAGTGTATTTAGTTGCCAAGGATACGAACTGAACTAATGTGGAATGACTAAATGCGTGTATTGAGGATATAGATATGATGAGGGAAGAATCCATTTCATCTGTTTGTTAACTGTGTCGCCATATAAAACGGGTCGAATGTGCTATAGTAATATAACAATGATTCTTGCTTATTTCAATGCAAAAGACCATCACACAATAAATTGTCTCCGAGCACTAAAGTACAAAACTATGAATCATCCGATATCTGCCTAACACAAAAATAACCCCATGTGCGAATGGTTACTATAGTTAGGCTCTACGAAGGGATGAAGAGTCCCTTAAGAAACTGTCAAAATCGCTGGTAACATTGCGGACGCCCCATTGTCGCCAACCTGCTAACTGCTGACTATGTGAATCATCCAAGTAGCTGGTGTCATGAAATTTAATTGAAGCAAAAGACCTAATTAATCACCAAGTTAGTTTTCCACAAAAAAACCTGATTCTAAAATTAATTACAGCTTCGGGCAGCATGAATATGCAATCGGTGAGAATTCCCACATGGTTCTGCAGTTCATTTTTATAAATTGGCCACTACGGGGCGTATTTATTCGCACTCTTTCCTTTTCTTAATAGCGAACAAGGGAAATGTTCCCACATATGAATCGAATCAATTTAGGGTCGATCATTGTTGGGAATAATTAGGAACATATGCTGAAATATTTCGCCCGAATAATATTCATTAGAATTCTGAGATTTTTTTGAAAAGGAATCTATGCCATGCGAAAAGATATTATCTATGACATTAAGGTAATGAGTGTCAGACCATATATCATTCTGTTTCCTACCGCTATACGGAACGAAACTTTGTGGTCAGCTTGAGGAATTTCAAATAATATCTGCCTACATCGCGCAGAAACCTGACGTGCAAATGCCCTTCGGAGAAAAAAAACAACCACAGTTGAGATTTGGGTTTGGGTTGCTGAACCCTATTAGGCCGCGGGCTTAACACAATTGATTCGGCGCGAGAAATTAATATAATTCAACCCAATCTCACTCAATATTTTCACGGAAGACTAGTTGAGAATTGACTTTGAGTTTTTCAACCGGTCGTGTTTAACCAACGCGGAAATGATTTACCTTGAAAATTTAAAGCTATAACACGATGGACCGTCTTACACGGGTCAAGGCCTGGAACCGACATCAACAATCAAGTCTCTAACCCAAAGCGGCTTTGATTTTAAATTTGTTTAAAACATAAACGTTTGACTGACGGTATAACATATGTATAAGTATAAAGTACATGAGCTGTGGAAATTCACAATCCACATTAAAAAATCAACAATCATTAACCCTTTCAGTGCCAGGGGCGGATCTCATCGACCCTAATTTACGGTCTGTAAAATCGGCCCTAATAAAATAAAAAAAAAAATTTTATTTTTTTTTTGGGGTTAAAAAAATATTTGGGTATGCTTAATCATGCTATAGCAAATTTAATAACAAACTGGATAAAACCTTAGGGGCATGTTATAACTATCACCAAGTATTCATAGTAATAATTTTGATGCCCAAACGTAAGATTCCCTGGCACTAAACCTACAAAATAAGTCTGTTAAAGAAAATAAGAAAAATTATTAAAATTGTAAAAAATTGTAAAACATAATAACAAATGATGAAAAATTGTTAGGCCAATGCATTCTCTTATATATGCGAGGCGACCTATCGGTTGATACAAAAATCGGACCTGGCACTGAAAGGGTTAACAACACATATTTATAACTGAACTTTATACAAGGAAAATGGGTATCGATTGTGTCACGATTTTGAACATCAAACACACCTCAACAATTTAATCGATGTTCGCAAATTCACACAACCACTTTCACTCGTATACAATAACTCATGTACACATATCTAGCTCAACCACCTCATTAGTTCCAGATAGCGGCTATCGGAACTCTGGAGCAACGTTTTAGAGATTATATTAGTGACGTAGGTTTCTGGCCCTGCATATGCTGTTTAATACAACTGAGATTCGTATTTCGACTTTTCAACTGATTTGCTTTAACTTTTGCTAATGATTATTACACCTGGTATCTAGAAATAAAAATAGAATTTATTGTTTATAGATATCACAAAAGTGAAGTCATAAAGTATTTTAAATCATTCAGACTTTGGTTTCGGTTTGTCTCATTCCGTGTTTGGTTGACTAGTTTGGTTACCATGACAACGTGTAATGATAACATGGTATTTAGTCTCCTATAATTTATATTACATGTACCAGTAATCTGGATCAGACCGTTTTCGGAAGTATGTTATATATACGTATTTCGTAGATGGGAGATGTATAGTGAATCAGCTTATTCAAATAAGTACATAACACAAACTGTGACAAGAACAGCGTGTAGCCAAACAACCTGGTCATCCCGGATTTTGTAACTCATCTTATACGTCGGGTACATAACCAGATGTATGCCTGACATTATTGTTCTGTACCAGAACAACCACAACTTAAGATTGAGCGATCGGATTGATGCACACAAGCATGTATATCTTTGGGTTTTCGTGATAGCTCGCTATACCTTTGTTTACGACGACAGGTAAACATGAGATTTACATAGATAACATTTGTCGAAATCATTGTAAACAATGCATTACAAATATCGACAACGACCAAAGGAGATTTGGCAATAACTATGATGGTTAAACATATATGCAAACAAACCATTATAGAGTGCTTGTGAAGAGCTGGCGGATTTGAGATGGATTATGACAAGAGTGCGAACGACCTTTGAACATACGCTTGATGGGAATATGCCTAGCCCAATACATCCCAGACCAAGACAATTCAACAACGCAGACAAAGGCACCTGTACAACCCAGCCCAATGTACCTAGTATACACCCAGCAACGAAGCTACTGGAATAATCCTGTCCGTCCGTCGCAGCGTTTGTCCGAGCTTCATTTCCTGGTTACTCTAAAGTAAATGGATTCACACATGCACTCAGTTATAAAAGTATAAATTGCAATGGTCTTTTATCACCCTTTTCCGATTCAAAGAGTGCTCAGCGGGGGGGGGGGTCAAATACGTTGTGAGTACTCGAAATAAGATGCTTAACAATCTTTGGCTGAAGGGGTCACTCTCACCAAAAAAAGTGCTCAAGGGTACACGGGTTTGGAAAATGTACATGCATGTTTTGAAATCTCTTTCGAATGATTTCTGTTAGAGAATAATTGTTTACGTTCCGTTGAAAATTAAAATGAACTGAAAACAAACTGCTCATGGGCGCCAGACTTTCCGGAACACAGCTGACGTCAAACTCCATGCAGCGCCTCTCCGTTATGACTGCGATAGATCACTGCCGGAAGGATGGTACTTTGCGGACCTCGATACATCTATTTTTTTTCGGAACTATATTTAGTCACCTATTTTGACCAGTTATAAAAGTCTACTTGGGAATGGTCTTTTATTTATTTGAAGAGATATACACGTAATACAACCAGACGACATATAATAAAAGTTCAGTACATTGGAATAGTCTATTATTGATTTGAAGGGATGTACAGGTAACATATAGACGCAGACGACAGGTAATAACAGTGCAGAAAGAGTCCTATTTATTTAGTATAGAAAGGGTTACGCTTTTTAATATGACACATATATTAATATTTATGATAATCTAAACACCTGATCTTGTGACATTGTTCGGACTTTAATAGAATTATCACCCTTTTTCGATTAAGAATGTTTTCGCAACATACATAAATGCACTCTTGTATTCCATCATTTTCTGGCCGAAACTTGACACGAACATTTACCACCAGGGTAACCGGCCTATATCCCTTCAATTCTGAGCGACGTATAGGTTACACTGGTGTAAATGTTTTCCATAGGCCTCAGTGCTAACGTTTTAGCGTATAGTGTTGGCAATATAAATGTTGGGTCCAAAATTTTCTTTAAATCTGAAAAATTGACATTTTGGGAAACTTTTTACACAAAAAAATCATGTCTGTCTAGCAGGGAATTCGCCTTTAAATCTTATGTTTTCGTAACTAGTGTCAGAACCACATAAAAAAATACAGTCATATTTTAGACCACACCAAAAAATTCAAACTTCACTACAAAGGGTTAATTCCTGTGCCAATGGTTATTTTACCTATGGGAAATCATAGGGAAGAGGTGTGATGATTTTTTTATGTGAAAAGCACACAAGGCTATTGACCAATCAGGGCCCAGTGACTATTTTATTCTCTCCTATATATTCCTCCCACATCCGCTAGATGTCACTCGGAACCTTATTTACACCAGTGTAACCTAAAGCGATAGCCCGCTTTTTCGCGGAATAATTGTAACTCCCTACATTTCTTCAGAATTGCCCATCAATGGAAAAAATGTGTTCAAAAACAATATCACTTCTGTGGTTCTTTATTTATCACACACAATTTAACCCCACCCCCTTTAACAAATTATTCATCCAAAAAGCACAATTTTCCACCACCAGTCATGTTCAGGCCCCATTTTCACTCGGTTTTAGGGGTCTGATGTTGCAAACTTGGATCAGCTATGGAAGACTGTACAATATTCTTTCCATGAGAGAACTTCTGGTGATGTGAGATCATTGAGTCCAGATCTGATCAGCTGAGCATCAAGCGCATGACTTTATCAGCACATTGAAGAATAAAATATGACATTTTCAGGTCTGCAAGGGTGATCCAAGATAACTGGATGTGGGTGTATATAGAATTAGTTGAATAAAGATATGCTCTCTTTGAATTGCTGAAGCATTTTCTTAAATGTGTCCAAGTTTTAGTGCTATTAACCTTCAAATGACCATACCCACCAGTGGAAATGACACACTTTTATGATATATATCTGTATATCACTGGCTATAAAATCCAAAATACTTGTTAGATTATGTTCTTATAACAATTGATATATGTGTCGTTGACATGCTCATGTTATGGGTCATTTGCATTATCATGTGACTATTACCACCTTGAAATTTTTTGAAAATACCTTGAAAAATTGGCATTTTTTATGAAAAATCTTACTATTTTTTTGGCTGATGTAAGTGAAAGAAGATATCAGCAGCAAGAATAGCCACACCAAGCATGAGATATTCATTGGACTGAAAGACCAGGCTCTTTAAAATGCATTAAAATGCTTTAAATTGACTCCCAGGAATCAAAAATGATAAAAAGCTATTTTTTTCCCTTTAGGTTACACTGGTGTAAATGTTTTCCATAGGCCTCAGTGCTAACGTTTTAGCGTATACAATATAAATGTTGGGTCCAAAAATTTCTTTAAATCTGAAAAATTGACATTTTGGGAAACTTTTTACACAAAAAAATCATGTCTGTCTAGCAGGGAATTCGCCTTTAAATCTTATGTTTTCGTAACTAGTGTCAGAACCACATAAAAAAATACAGTCATATTTTAGACCACACCAAAAAATTCAAACTTCACTACAAAGGGTTAATTCCTGTGCCAATGGTTATTTTACCTATGGGAAATCATAGGGAAGAGGTGTGATGATTTTTTTATGTGAAAAGCACACAAGGCTATTGACCAATCAGGGCCCAGTGTCTAGTTTATTCTCTCCTATATATTCCTCCCGCATCCGCTAGATGTCACTCGGAACCTTATTTACACCAGTGTAACCTATAAGTTTGTTGGACTCGTTGCAGCAGAGTTAGTCTCTTTTAAAGGCCGACTATAATGTAAATATGATTAGAGTAGAGGTTGGCTTAATAGACTTGTAGAGTTACTGTCCTTTTTCGAACTAAAATACTTTGATATGACTACGCTATTTAGAACACAATTTATCTACGCGGGTGGTGGGTGCGGAGGAATACAACAACCGCACTTTTATTACAAAGTGGTGGCATAGAAATATGTTCACTTTCTTGGTTAGACCATATACTATGACTGCCGCATTGTGGTCACTTTCAAATTCGTGATATCAGATTAATTATCACTATCCCCGTGAGGAGCGTATCTGGGGAGGGCTATCTTGTCGCATCTATTCACTTGTATAGCTTGTACAGCGAATCATCCATGCCCATGCACGAACAATCCATATGAATTATACAACAACGAAAAATAATATTAATGTAAATTCGAAAAGTAATCCGATTAAAAGGAATGAGTCTCCACAAAAATGAGACAATTCGGCGGATGAATCGGAATGTGCCATATCTTTGAGCTAATGAATATACCCTTGGCACGTCTTATATGACTAACAAAAAAGCTTGAATCCTAATAAGAGCTGTTTGACTGGAGTATGAATTCCCTTGTCCATTATTTACCCAATAATCTCCAGAAAAGTCATTATAATGGAGCCTTTGAGTCTTTCGTCAAGTTGTCCACTGCGAACATGTGACTCGCAAGTGATATCCCCTGGGATAATTAACGGATATGTGATGATTTGATGCATACCAATTCCTCCGAATGAGTAATCTTTGGCAAGTGTCTTTTATTCTGAGACGGGCGTCTTCGTCGCGCAACGAGCAAAACCCGTTTTAAAAACTGATGTTGGAAGGAGGGATGTGATATGTTGACAAATGCACGAAATACTTATGACCATTCTTTATATATACTCTCTAAAAACTTTCCACAGCCAGTTTCCAGCTGTTTTCTCATATTAAATGCGATAACGCTCTTTATTTTACCACATCAGGAATATGCTTACCAGGAACGCACTTTATTGATTCTCAATTCTTTGACTTGAGCAAATCTGTGGCAAATATACAGTATGTCTTCACTGGAATATCATGCGGTTATTTTACGCAGCGCCTCCATCCAGAGTAATGTAATTAGTATACATGTAATCATCTAGTATTTACATTGATGCTGTACAAAATTAAATCAAAAAATATGCTACTTGGATAACTCCTTCTGTCGTGACTTCATTAGAAATAATGATCGGTACTGACGAAGGTGATATAGAGGATCACCAACGAGTTATGTTGTGGTATAAGATTTTATGAAACGAGTTTGATAAAGTTGATTCACAACAAGTTGTAGACGAGTTGTGAATCAAATTTATCAAACGGGTTTCATAAAATATTATATCCCAACATAACTCGTTGAAGATTTTGTATATCACATGAAAAAAACTAGAGCTTTTTGCCTTTTTAACAAATCAAACTCTTTAAAAGAAGCTGAAAAATACATGCAAAATGCATACATGCACGGCGTTGGCTGAGACGCTTCACAACCGTATACGCCAATATTGCGCGCTCCCGCTAACGACGAAAAATATAGTCCCCCAATTTGCCTCTTTGTTTTGGCCTATGTTCGTTAGTGCAACGAAGTTGGACAAGAATTTCACTTTAATGAACAAAGCAATAATTTTTTTGCAATGTCTGGTGTTGGTGTCAAGCACGGCTTTTCGAAATAGTATTAATCCGCGCGGTAATTTTGTTGGCGCGATACCAAGTATCCCGGGAAACACGCCTATTCGTCACCAGTGGGATATAAGGAAATATGTAATGGCTTTTTTAATTATATAATAGGGGTTTCATGTGATATAACTATATTCTCTGCTCCATAATTCAGTACTATAGAGTGCATAGTGAGATGCCATACATACAGGGGAGGCTATAGTTCTGAGTTGCAGTCAAGTATGAGCTGAGTTTGGAAGTCTGAGTTAGTACAGCAAAGTTGAAAAGAGGTAGCAGGAATCATTATTTCAAGTTTATTCTCGGCTTATTTGCGTATCTTCATCATATCATCTTCTTCGCAACGTGGCAGCATGTGTTCCTTGTTTTCCGCTTCTGTATGACATCAGAGTCAGAGTGGTGGTGCATTTCGGGTGAAGATTGCAGAGTTAGACTGTAGAATATAGGTTCCTGTAATTAGTCGTGCTTGATGACTGCCCTTCTTATATTCCCATATATAATTATTTGATGTGGCTTTCCTATTTCCATGGCTTCTGGATTCATAAATTTCAATGAAGGTTTATTTCTTATTTCTCAGCAAATATATCTTCCCAATAGATGTTCACTTCCCGTTTGACCATTGTCTTCCATTCGTGTTTCTTCATGGGTGAATCCAGAACATCATATATTTATGGAAGTTCGTATTTCCACAGCAACTTTTTGACTTTAGTGAACCAGCTTTCTGAGTCTCTTAACTTTAGTGCAAGTTGTCTCCTTGCAATCTCTTTCGCAATAACAGGATTCTCGTCTTGTAATTTGACCCAGAAGAATAAGCATCTTTCAATGTAGCGCATGTAGCAATACTTTCAATTGTAGGCTGACCAAGAAGGGCATACACTTCAACAGATGAGGTTCTGGCAGGAAGTGATTGTAGTTGTTTAAGCGTCTTTCTTTGAAATACTTCCAGTTGTTCTAATTCCTGTTTGGTCATACGAGTAACTTCAATTCCATGCATGTATAGCAACCTGGGTAGTATAAAAAGTGTACATAGATGTGCTGATACACGTGGGATCAGTCAATTTGTTCCATAAAGTTAGGCACCCATTAAACCATACCTATATCATTCTTAACTTTTCTATTCGTTCCTCCATGTCTTTATTATTATTACTCCTTATCCCAACATGCGTGACGGATGAAGGTTGTTTAAATTTCGTGTTCTTCGTATTTGAACGGTTGAGATGGCTGAGTGCGCTTCTGTCTTGTAGGTACCGGTATATATGAGATGACTGCAGATGTGTCCGGATTTATGTTGTATCATTCTGGATGTGAATGGTCTTCTACTTCGTGCAACATTGTTTGGACCTCCATTGGATTATGACTCAGAATGGCCAAATTACGTGACATGTGGAATAAGTATGTGTCCATTCACTGTCCAATGTTTGCTCCACTGTATTTCTCTTCTATAATCTTCTCAGTAACGTTTTGTTGAACCTTTTGTAGTGAAGAGCTGAAAGAATACTATACTGTGCCATGCACCTTGATTTATCCAGATTTGTGATGATAGTGGTCCCTTCCATTTTATTTGATATCTCGTGCCGCTGTACATAGAGTTCTTGAGATACAGTGTAATGTCAGGAGGAACTTACTTATTTTGAGTTTATATGTCTTGAGGGATGAACTTCGCAGGTGCATGTTATGGCCTCTGCATTTATCATTATACCTACAGCAAAACACATCGAGGATAGACTTCCAAGAATTGAATGTAGCACTCAATTCAGAAGTTGAAGGGTTAGTGTGTCTTCCTGATTCATGAATGATTGTAGCAGTGTCATAGTTAGTTTATGGACTGGCACCCGTCAAAATTACACCATCACACAGCTATAGCTTGTGGAATCTCGGTCAATTTGCGATCTGATACTTGTGGGTGTTAATCTGAATCTATCTTCGCAAGCAAAGACCACCATTATGTGAGAATCTACACCATGTTTACTCTGTGTGATGGTGGGTAAATCCCGTTAAATTAGCCCTCCTTCCGCCGCCTGCCTTCAATGAGCGGCTTCATAGAGGATATACACATATAATGCCCTATTCGATTATCCTAGTTTAAATGCTAAATATTTACCTTTGTTTCACCTATATAGTTCGTTCGCGGGTAATTACAAAGCAGATGTGTAGGAAATCTCCTCTGACATACACCAGACTCTATGCAGACGTTTATCATTAGTATAACGTATAAAATCAGACAATATTTGTTTCCAAAGTTGGGTGTAATTTCGGGCGATTTCTTTGTGTCTCCTGGTGCCAACTTAAAAAATTGTCCGGGCAATTCGTCGCATAGGACCAATGGTTAGGTATGTAGTGCACCATAATTAAAGACTGGGGCCAATTGGTCATGGAACTCCATATCTCGCGGAGCCATACCATCATATAAAGTTACCGATTAAAAATAATAATATTGGTATCAAAAACATAGATTAATACATCACAAAACTGTAGTAGTTACCGATGTATTATCCGCTATAAGTTGTGAGTGTCAGGCATGAACATTATATAGAACACGACAGTCTTATTTCTGTGCGTGTCTTTGGCACATGGTGTCATAAAATAGACCAAAATCTATATTTGAAGGTTGATTGATATGGAAAAAAATCATAGCAACGGACATGACGAAAAAAACTCCAGATACCGGCATTCCGATAAGTATGGCTTACTTTCCTTTGACGTGAAATTGTCGTGTTCCAGAAGTTTCAAGTATGTCTCTTGATGTGCATGATTAAGATATGAGTTTGCAGCCTGAACCCGAGACTGAATCGTGGGAATGTCTTGGTACACCTATAATCACTGTCAGGAATAACGAGGTCTGAAGTTGAAAAAAATGGCGGATTAAAAAAAACATACAGAAAAAGAATGAGTTCATTTCTTATAACCACCCTGCCCCCCCCCCCCCCCCAATCAGAACAGGCAATGCTATGGTAACGAACTTCTGACTGATTTTATTCCGAACACGTCGATGCCCCCACTTGTACCAACGTACCTAGTCTAATTTACTGTAATCTCATATATATTTTGAAGTCTCATATATATTTTGAAGACCTCTGTATGTTTGTCTGTCTGTCTGTCTGTCTGTCTGTCATTTATACAAATCTACGATTCTCGACCGATCGTGACGAAACTTGGTACGTGTGTGTAGTTTGACCAGGCGGTCGTCGTTGTCGTATTGGCGAGCCCGTGCGGCGCCCGCTTCGCGCATGCGCAGACGAGATCTAGGAAACGGTGGAGCAATCGACTTGAAATTTGCTATGTGAATGTATCTTGCCCCGGATACGACGAATTTTACTGGGTCGCCGAGCCCGTGCGATGCCAGCTTCGCGCATGCGCAGACGAGATCTCGGAAAAGGGTGGAGCTATCGACTTGAAATTTGGTATGTGAATGTATCTTGCCCCGGATATGAATTGTATCGGGTCGCCGAGCCCGTGCGACGCCAGCTTCGCGCATGCGCAGACGAGATCTCGGAAACGGGTGGAGCTATCGACTTGAAATTTGGTATGTATCTTGCCCCGGATACGAATTTTATCGGGGATCGTCGACGTCGCATTTTGGACAAGCTCTGAGCACCGATTCTCCACCCCCAATCACCAAAATCACCGCAAACGCCACTTCGGTGGTTAAGGCATTAACGATCTTTATATTGACCATATTCGGAGGTGTTAAGGATTAACGCTCTTTATTACAATCGAAGCTGCTAAACGGCTACCCATGTGTAAAATACGGATGCAAAACGAAACGCGGAATGCAATTATCTCGATTAAAAAGGCAGAATGGGTTGTTGTGTCATATATGTCCTAGGAACAGGGGAATTTTTCATCGGGTCAGTCTTTGAGGGACGGGTGCCATGAATTAATTCATGAAAAACAAAAAAATGCGTGTTGTGCTGTCGTTCATAGGAAGGGAAGGGGGGATTTCAACAAAAAATGCGTGTTGAAAACGGGTTGACCGATCGGGATGAAACTTGGTACGTGTGTGTAGTTTGACCAGGCGGTCGACTTTGTCGTATTGGCGAGCCCGTGCGGCGCCCGCTTCGCGCATGCGCAGACGAGATCTCGGAAACGGGTGGAGCTATCGACTTGAAATTTGCTATGTGAATGTATCTTGCCCCGGATACGAATTTTATCGGGTCGCCGAGCCCGTGCGACGCCAGCTTCGCGCATGCGCAGACCAGATCTCGGAAACAGGTGGAGCTATCTACTTCAAATTTGGTTTTTGAATAGCCCGGACAACGTCGGGCTCATCGGCTAGTCTATTATATATTGTGGAACTTCTGTCTGTATGTATGTTTGTATGTGTGTTATAGAATCGAAAATTGCTCGACCGATCCCACTCAAATTTGGTATGTAGGCCTACTTTGATCCGGGGAACAATATGGGTTGATCCAATTTCACGTGCGACAGTTTCCTTGACCTTGACCTCGCCCATATACGCTCATATTGGCATGTTTCTGGACCTCGACCGATCCGACTCAAATTTGGTATGTAGGCCTACTTTGATCACAGGAACAATATGGGGGGTCAATTTCACGTGCGACCGTGCCCTTGACATCGCTCACATAATCATGTTTCTGGGCCTCGACCGATCCGAATCAAATTTAGTATATAGGCCTACTTTGATCCCGGGAACAATATGGGCGGGTCCAATTTCACGTGCGACCGTGACCTTGACCTCGCTCATATTCGCTCATATAGGTATATCCCTAAATAGCCCGGACGAAGTCGGGCACATCAGCTAGTATGTCTAATATTCTTACCAAAGTTACAATCAAACGATACTTCGATTGACCTTCGTCAACGGCTCTATACTATATATAAAATTACAAATACGTTGATTTGAGCGGACCAGAAGTGGTCGAGTACTATAAACCTAGATAATATAATAGTGTGGGCGACGTTTTGTAAATCGCCGGACTAGGAAAATCGAGTACTATTTAGATGTCGACATTAAAAGATGGAGCAACTCGATTTATGCCCTCCATGTCCCCAAATTCAAGGAGTTCCTATTCAATTGAATCCCAGTAAATAGATGCATGGTTCACGCGATGTCGGTGGTCCTGTTGATTAACCATTTCATGACTGCAGCTTCCTGAATTTGTTAGAAAGCCCTGCGCTAATGCATTCTCTTATATATATGCGAGTCGACCATATGTCGCCTCGCATATATATAAGAGAATTCGTTGGCCTAACAAATTTTATATTATTTTTTATAATTGTAAAAAAATGTAAGAAAATTTATTTTAAATGATAAAATATTGTTAAAGAATGTAAGAAAAAATGATAAAATTGTTAAATAATGTAAGAAAAAATGATAAAAAAAATGATAAAATTGTTAAAGAATGTAAGAACAGATGATAAGAAAAGATAAAAATTCTGAAGTCCAATCAAGAATGAAAGAAATACACTGTATGGTAGAAATTCAGTCCAATACAATAAAACACAAATTTTGTGTTACGAAAATTAGTTTGAAGTCGATTTATTCAGTTCAACGAAGAGTTGAAAGCAAGACCAAAACATATATTCATACTTGACCAGTTAGTCCAAACCCAATTCCCTTGGGGAATCCATTCATTTATTCGAAAGTCTCCCACCGCTCTATGCATTCGCAAAGTCTGGATGCAATGCGTTCGTGTGATAGCTTTCGTACTAAAATTGTTGAAAGATTCAAGTTCGCGTGTAACTATAGTAACAGAAACAATAGTCGTTCTAGGACCCTAGTTGACCTAGTTTTGTACTTCCGGCTGTGCATTACGGTATCACATAAAGGATGTGGTTGTTAGTTGGTATGTATTTGAACTGTTGATCCGAATCTCGTCGATCTATAGATAGACCCATGACTGTATAGTTTCTGTCTGTGTGACCTAGCATGCCAGACGTCTTCTTGGGCAGAAGGTAGAGTTGGTGCAGGCGTGTTCGACCTAATGGGATGCGCGCATTCCTCTGGTTGTGATTAAAGTTCCGGTCAGTTTAATCATTCCCATCGCAATCCTTCAAAAACAACTTGAAACGTTAATGCTCTAATCTGGGCTGACTCGATGGCACGCGAACAGAATTAAGAAATTAAGAACTTGCTGATCCCTTATTAAAAAATGTATAAACTATTCCCCTGCCGTACTTATTCGCGCCAGAGCAAGACGCACCTGTTACCAGATTGAATCACAAACGAGGCTCTCAAACCGGTGATAGAACTACTAGTTCAAAATGATTCTTTCCCACTGATCGTATAATGTTTATCATCCGATTACAAAAGAACGATCTTGAAGAACTTCGTCAGACTGTGACATTCGCCGCTAAAAAAACCCTCAACCGCTGTTATTGAGCAGCCCACACAAGTGCGCTCGGTTATGAGCCATCGAGTGACTCAGTAGGTGGCGTACATAGCACACCAAGCCGTCGTGAGCCGTATATAGACGACGAAGCTGGTCATCTTGTCGATAACTGCGAATTGTTGTTCCACGCGAAAAATAACATATTAAGATAGGATATTTTATTTCCAATACACAATACACACATATATATATATATATATATATTACATAATAATGATGAAAATTATGGATAATTCTGTCGTATATTGTGTGGGGTGGCACAATCTGGCAAGACTGTCTTCCTGCCATCCCCAGTATGGTAAATATATAGAATGTAACAACTTATAGTATGATGGCCTCGAGTGAACCGTGCACAGATTGTGTATATGTAATTCATGATTTTAGGGCTTAGTTCAAGAGTTTGTGAAAATGGATATTACCCGATGGCTGTTCAATATCATGTATTTGGATCAAATTAAGATGATCGTGTAGTATTTTTGGAGGATGAGGTTACAGGGACTACTGATTCGTATATGTTGATGGATATGAGAGGGTGGACGTCTCAACAATTGCAAATTGCATGCCTGACAGAGTATCTGAAATACTGGTATAAAGCTGGTATTGATCAGGTAGTTGTATTTCCCAACCATGCAGTTGATAATGTGAACTATGATGTTTATACCAAACAGTAGAATACTTGCCCAGGTTCGATCACATTTTCGTTCAGAAATCGCCATCAGTTGGAAACTTTCCAACCAAAGAACTGCGAGGTTGGAAATTTTCAACCCATACAATTCTTGGGATATATACGAGTCTGAAATCCCAGCCTTCGTGGTGAAAATGGAATTTAGCATACTTGGTAATTTCAGTCTGGTTCAAGGGGTGCAGTTTGAACTTCTAAGTTTGACACCCCAACAGAGATCATCTATAGCCACGTCACTGAGTGTAACCAGTTGGAGACACCCCTGGGCAAAGGTGTATGCGAGAAGATGCGGAAGGTCTCTACTGGTCATTTTCTGAATGGACAATGAGCGTATAACTGGAAATAAAGGGTTTTCTTTATATTTCCCATGAATGCTGTCGAGAAATTTGGATCGTTTGTCTCGTTTTGATGCGATAGCAATGTCGAGTCTTTATAAATATTCACATATTTACCATTATATGTGTCACCCAGAGGCTAGGTTACTTGGTTTTATGTTGTAAAATCACTTCTTCGAGTTGTCAGGCATGCGACATAGCGTAATAGTGGGGAAAACATTATACGGAGCAGAAAAACATGGAAGTAATAATCTGGGAGTACCTCGTATATATACGGTCATGTCGACATTGTGCATGTTATCTACATCGTGCCCATGTTACAAGATACTCCACGGTGTGTTTCTTTACAGACGAGATCTTGTTCAAACATATCAGTATGCCACTGGGGTACCAACTCGTTAGTATGTAATCTTTGAACTTTACTTTCCCCCAAATAAGCCGATTCTGTGTTTAATTTCATTGTGAACATTGGTTTGATATTTACCTAGATGTGAGATAGCATAAATTAGCACTATTTTATCTATCCCCACCCGGGTGTTAGCGCAGTGCGGATCCGGTTGCTCAAAGCTGACGTATAACTGAGATTGAAGACAGTGAAAGCTGCAAAAATAGTAACTGTATATAACCAGGTGTTACAGTGAGTTATATCATGGGCCTGTGTTTATTTAAAAAATACATTTTGACGTGATGCTTTATGAGACGAGATATGATTATGAGCAAGGAAGATATTTCTAAAAACTAAATCAAACTGTATAATTGAATCCCTTTGAAAATCAGAAACAGATCCGAAGTCTAATAACATAATCTGATGCGAATACACTCAATGGCTACTTTGTTTAAGGGAAAGCAGAGCCGGAGATGGCTAATTTCAACATTGATGGTCGTAGCAAATGTTTCATAAACTTAATCTTCCAGAATTGAAGCCACATCCTCAAAGTTATGGTTGCATCGAAAAGCTGCAGCACTTATCCAGTGCAAGTATTGATTTATTTTGCAGGAAAATATAGTATTAAAGCAATGTTGGACACTTCCTTAAAAACAACACTTCTGGTTTTAATAAGAAAAGCTATGTTCTGTACGAAAGTGAATCTATTACTAACCAATAAACCAATAAGTGTACAGATCTCAATATTAACTTTCTGTTTTGTGATGCACATAAGGATTCAACATGTTTGATTTAATTTAGTTTGTTTGTCCACCGAAAAATTTAATTTCGGGGGACAATTATGGGGATCTTCATTGTGTAATCAAATTCTCCCACAATTTCGAATGTATAGAGAATTGAAACTTTAGGATATTACTACCCGTACATTGATAATGTGCAATATGTATATGGACGACAGAAAAATACTTCCAAAATTTAACAAAGTTCGATTGTTTTTTTGTTCCGAAAAAGCCAACCTCCAAAGAAAACCTTCTTTTTTTATTCGAGGGGCGTGTGGTCGGCGACCTATATTACTATAAATATTTGTTTCTGTTCGAAAACATGTCACGTAATTCTGATGTATGAACTATGTCCATTTGAATCTCAGCAGTACTATAGTCCTATATAGTTTCTAAAACAATGAATGAACAGTTTACAATGAATGCATTTCAGCGGCATCAAGTCTTTTAAATTTACTACGTGAGGAACTGCGATATATGTGAGGGTGGTAAAATTTACCACCTCGGTGCCAAATTAAATAGAACCAAACGGATATAGCAAAATATGATTGTGAAATGAATGCACAAGATGTTCAAAAAGTGTATATGTTCTAGACTATATACAAACCAATGCTTTCGTTGAGTGTTATAGATTTTCAGCGAAGCCATTAGTTTGAAAATGAGCTTGCAGCTTCGTTGTTAAAATATTTAGATCTTTAAAATTATGTTCTTTTAAATAAACCATGTCTAGGCAATTTTAAATCAATCAACCAGCCAATAAAATTGGAATATAGGGTCACGTGTTTGTGCAGACACCCGCTTTAAAACTAATGAACTAATTCCTATCTCGAGCAGGTGTCCATCCAAACAGGATGTGCGACAGGGGATCTGTTTCTATTGGGCGACCGTAAGTGGCCATTACAATGTTTGTTTTACCTAGTGTTTGGTCGTGAGTAGCTGCGCTTTCGCGTGGCGTGTATGTTTGGCAAACATAAGGGATCGCTGTAAAACAGTCATGTTGAGGTTCATTATAGGATGTCCCATCCGCGCATCCGGTTGCGATGTCGCCCTGAACAAACTTTGCTTTGCACTATATCTGTCAAACAATCTATATATCGAACACATTCTACTGAGCCACTCATTAAAGGTACTCAATCATATCAGACAGTCCCCATACCGTCAAGATACAACACCAATATTTCTTCAAAATAGGCTTTAGTTATCAGAATCGATTTATTGCAACAAAATAATGCTATTATGCTAACCACTGTCAACTATGGTATCAAATTCCCCAAAACTTGTTATTTATCAAC
This sequence comes from Siphonodentalium dalli, assembly GCA_032622095.1. Classification (NCBI taxonomy): domain Eukaryota; kingdom Metazoa; phylum Mollusca; class Scaphopoda; order Gadilida; family Siphonodentaliidae; genus Siphonodentalium; species Siphonodentalium dalli. Next base: position 178,321,892 of record CP136065.1, on the reverse strand, counting down.
ATTTTGTTCAACAAACTATGGCCGTATTATCACTAAAGTATCACGAAGTTTGACCGTATTACCACATGATTTTAGAGTTATCCATCTTCATCCGCACATTTGTCCGTTTGACCACGTGTTTCTGTGCCACATATTATTACATATCTCGAGAAATAACAAACTTCAAAAATCGATTTCTGATCACTCTGAGCTTTGATGAGTGAGTTCCTCGACTCCAATCAAATATTGTTTACCCCCGAAGCCAATGAAATAGTAATTTAGGAGCGTCTGATCGGATTGAGTATCTTTAATTTAAAAGCATTGTCCCGGTGCCTGAGTCGAGTAGGAGCATAACGCATATATATGATGTCAACTTGAGCAATGGCGAAGCTGTTTCGATTCACGAAAAAAATATGTACATTAAAGTGATGCGAAACACTCCGGTTGTGTGATCAAATAGAAATGGAGTATAATCTTGCTCAAAGTAGTTATTTTTACGAATATTAAACCAAATTTACAGCACGCACACCGTCATTCTTATATATTAATGAAATGCAATGACTCTCGATGGCGAAATCATTTGCGTTAGATTATCGCCGATTGTTGCGTCCCGAATCGGGATGTAAATATTTACAATTAAGCGTAGTTCAGACGATGATATCTATGGAGTGGTGTGGTAGATTTCTTTGAGATTTTTGGCGATGTTAGTAGAATGCTACATTCCCACAGGTGGCATATATATAGCGCATGGTATACTAACTTATCAGTTTCACGCACCTGAACAAGTCCATAATATGTCTTTAATAAAAGTAGACGACAGACAAGGAAACTCGATATTAATTAACGTATATGGATGTCCAGACGAGTTCTGACGTTTGTTGAACTTATTAGCCGATAGTCCCTGTAAATAAAAGCATGGGAATGAAGAATTTTTAACATACTCATCATTGAGTATTCAGTTATCACATGGTTAAACCATGCAGGTAATCACACCCTGACAAAGCATGCAAGGGGCAACATGGTGTTATTTCCACCCTACTTATAACGATGGTGATGCCATTGTACCCCATGATAAGGAAAACTGATAACAAAATAACTGTCTCGTTTGATTATATTTGGATGAGAAAAAAAATAGAATCATGCAACCCCATGTTATTTGTTTGTATTCATTAGTATACTTATAAATCTGATTATACTGAATGATGCCTGGTGTACCTCCGAATGTCTGCTTACTGGTGATTAAGGGAGTTCTATTCGTCTTATCGAAGCCTCATCTGTCTGCGATTCTGAGTTTTGTTACTGGTGCTATCAGATAGGGACGGCGATCCAAGATAGTGAGTGACTCAAAAAGCTTATGAATGTCATTCACTCGACATATTATCATGCTGCCATCTCGTCCATGGGGAATATCACCGACGCCATAAATGAATGTATGCAGTTGTTGAAGGTAAATCCAGTGTTCACATTGGGCCGAAAAATCTTTTGGCCAATTCTGATATTTGTTTTGTTTTGCCAAACTAAAAAACAATTAAATCCCCATTTTCTGATTTTTACAACTAATGAATATTTGTGTGTTATTTAACATCTAACATTCTGTATAATTATGTCCATACCTTCACATACCGTGTCTAATATTCTTTAATCCCACTGTTGTTACTTGACAATATACCACTACCCACCACATACCATTGGGCCTCATGACAGACACAATATTCATTGAGTTAATCCTCATAACTGTTTTATTGCATTTGGTGGCCCATTATTTGATAGTATACTACCACGAGTGCCTTTTGTTACCCATTAGGGTGTATCACATAATCAATCAGGCTGTATCTTGATCAAATTCCTTTGGCTCTACTCCTGAGAGAGGGCAAATATTCCATTCGAAGTTTTTAACATCACATGCTGTTTGCCGCTGTATCCAAATGGGAGGCTCATATTCCAATGTCATAATATTCCTTACTTTTCATACAAATTGATCCTATAACTAAACTAGCTACCTCCTATAAAGTTTTTTTTTAAAGTGTAAACGCGATGGATTATACATATTTGAATAGGATGTCATTTTACAAACAATTGCGTTCAAAGAATATCACTTGTGCGATAAATGTAGAGGCTGGATCCAACGACATGGCGCGACAATGGCGAAACGGCTTTAATTTAAAAGGTTTCTGTGCCGCGCATATAACACCGATTACAAACGCGCAGCACGTGACCAGGTAATGGCGTCCTGGCAAACCTCATTCAAAATGGCTTCCTATTGTCAGGAAGACACCATTTCTTTATAAAATGACAACATATGACTTCAAATTTAATTCCTTCAAATGGCCGGGAGATATAAATCGGATTAAAACAGCACTGTGTTCCGGAGCACAGCCACCCATTACTGTTCAGACGCCGTTCACGCACATGGCTGCACGGGGATAGTTCCAACAGAAAAATGTGTGATTCATGGCTCTTGGTCCGTTTCATTATCAGTAATGGTTTTTTGTCAAACTACGACCCGGAGCCTATAAATTACAACTTTGTAGAAGCTATATCGTTTGAGGATGAGTAAGACAATGACATTTATTGGCATATTAAATATGAACGGAACACCACCCTTTGCTTTTTTCCCTCCGTGCGATATTGCTTATTGTCTATTCCTCGCATCTGTGATGGCACGTTCTGGCGTTCGATCTGCAAGATTCAATTAATTTTGTGCTAAATAATTGACATTCTGAAGCTTTGATCTTCAGTGTTCGTGCCGGTTAATTTTCCGACGATTTATTATCCATATAGAGGCTGTAAGCATGCAAGTAGTTTTAGGTACATATTTACTATATATACATGCTTAAAGTCGTTCGGAAGAAATTGTTCCATTGTTGCACCAGGCTCCAGTCGCCTTAGGTGTTTCGAGGTCAGTTATATACGGACTGTGCATGTGTGTGTCCCATTCCAATTAAATTATCGTAAAAAAAAACATCATTAAAGATATATGATGGATGCGTAAAACTGATAAGTTAGTATTCAGGCACTATGCGAACGGGAGGAATGTAGCATTCTACTAACATCTCAGAGAAATCGACTGTACCACTCCACAGAAAACATCGTCTGAACTAAGCTCAATTCTAAATATTTACTTCTCGATTCGGGACGCAACTATCGGCGATAAACTAACGCAACCGATTTCGCCATCGAGAGTCATTGCATTTAATTAATATATAAGAGGGACGGTGTGTGTTGTCAATTTTGATATATTTGTAAAAATATCTACTTTGAGCAAGATTATTCTCCATTTCGATTTGATTAACCTACCGGAGTGCTTCACATCACTTTAAAACAGCGACTATTCCATGCACTTCGAGATTATCGTGTGTCCAAGTGCATGCACACCAATCGAGTTCTATGTTGTTATCGTCAGCTATGTATACATGCATGTGTGACATTATACCCTATATGTGGCCATGACTATATCAAAGGTAGAATGTAGTCAAGGTCTTCAGTGTTTTCGTTATTCAAGATAGCAACATGTACAATAAATCCTGATAATTTAGAGTCTTCGACGGTCTATATATATAGGATCGCCAATTAATAATTGTGGAATTGTATCGTTTAATACAGATTTTATTATATAGCTCATGAAATATCAAAATCGAATAGAAATGGGATCGGTGTACTCAGACACGTACATGTCACTTTCTGATGTCAATTAAAGTGAATACACACAATTCGTTATTGGTTGAGCAACCGGGCACTGACCAATTCAGCAAAGCTTCTCCGTAGCAGTACGGGCGCCCGAATTTTTATGGGGGTGAGGCTTTTCGTCGGAATGTTTTTACATGATATATTCATGGTTGTAAACACAGTTTTTGTAGAGTATACGTTGTATATACGCAGAAATATAACAAAATAGATTTTAAATATGTATAATTCGGTAAATATGTATAATACTGTAATTTGCCACAATTTCCCCATGAAATACATGTACCATTTAAATAGCCGGAAAATTGTCAGATTTTGACCGAAATTACCTCCAATTTGCCCGAAAATTGCCCGAACTTTGAGCTTTCAAAACGTTTGGGGGGCTGGTCCGTACGGCTATTTCTTAAACAGACAGGCGAGCATCCACCGAGAACAACGCTGTAACTATATGTATGAAATAAGCCCGCTGTTAAATGCGTGGATAGCGGACAGTGCAATGTCAGGAAAAGAATTATTAACCTTAATTGGAACTGAGTTTTACTATATGAATATATAGAAGGCAATATGCATCCATATTGTTATGTTGTGGTAGCCTCATACACGCATCTCATCTGTTCATATGGTCGACGTTTGATAAATATATACATGTTCTAGGTTTCACAAGGGCCGTGTGCTCCTGTCTCATAAAAAGCTCAAGCCATGCTATCTCGGAATACTCGTGCTAAGATTATGGCTGGTTTATTGTCGGTACAATGATAAGTGTTTACAGTTTATTGTCATTAACCTGCCAGTCTATGCCATTTCCAAATCAAACACAGAGGAGACTTTCCTGTAAACATTGGCTATCATTTGCGACCACGTACCATTATAGCTCTCGCGAGAGTAATCTATACTGAAGTATCATCAGTTATCTTGCCAGAAACTGAGTTCAACAGACCAAGGGTATATGTGCACTCTGAAATATATGCGCCGGCGCATGTGCCGACGGGGGTTGGGGTGATGGGCACACATGACTAAGTGAATCAATAAGGGCAAACGTTCTTTTTTTTACCTAGTCATATATGATGCAAATAACTGTCTCTATTATATACGTCTTTTTACGTGACCTAAACATCGCTTGGTATTACATTCCCTTCGGCAAATTATTCACGCTTTGAACTTGGAATATAACCCCATGCAATTATGGCAGACTGTCACTCATCATATATGAATGTCATATATTTTTGGGGTAAAAACCTACCAAAGCTGTTGGCATATATGCAGTGGTCGTTAATTACATTGACAGCATATCCTGTGTTTTTTTCCAGCATTGAACAGATAAGAACACATCGGTCATGGTTAATTTCTTAAGGAGTGTTCAGAAGAGTCCGACGTTGCGTTGTCTGTGGATTATGACAAGCAACATCACGACGCATGCCATATAAGGTATTACTTTACGTTGCGTTGAAAATAGAATATCTCCGTTGTGTGCGTTAACACAGACAACGCAACGGACGCATTGCAGCCGTCTGGGCGCCTTGGTGTTATTGCATGAAATCAAATTTCAACGCAACGTACGCAACGAACTCGTGTATCGATGTCTATATATACACATTGCGGGTGGCAAATTCGAATACTCTTGAGGCAATGCACTGTAACTAGTTTGCTATTAGGTCACCGTCACCCGCGCCTTGCGTAATTTGGTAGTTATCACATTGTTAAATTTTCTCAAGTTGCAAAATGAGGGTGGAAATGAATATCTTGATCTATGTCGTATTATGTAATCAGTCTGTTCGTTAACAATTTTGAATTCCGACCGATAGCTTTTAAAAGTTTGGATTATTTTATCAGCACTCAAGATGGTGTGTGTCTGTTTTTCTTCAATAAACACAATCCAAGTTCGAAAATTGGTTCCTTCCAATTATTTTTACATGAGTTAGTGCCCTTTTTAGACTTAGTGTTTTCCTTATTTCATAACATTTTTGTTTCCGACCGGTACTTCAAGTTTGGTTTAATTGATCTTCACCAATATTGGTATATGTGTTTCTCAGCCAAACATTCAGGCCAGGTTCGAATACGTTCTTTTTCAACTTAGAATTCATCTGATTTAATAACAATTTGACATGTAAGCTAACAGCGATGCTCTTATTGAATATGTTTAAACAAGACAACATTTCTTAAAATATAAATGTTTGGGCTGGCGGCTCGATTCGCAAGATGCCCATTATCCGAGCGTCTGTACAAACGACCGGGTTGTTAATAATCAATAATAATCGATCAATTTATATAGCGAATTCCACATTAGTTTATTTCAATGCGCCTTACACCGATTTGTACCTCGGCCATGCAGTTTGGCGCGACACCGTTGCCATTCCCATCCTCCAACGAGGAAACAACACAGTACGGCAACGAAATCGTGCTCATATCAGGATTTCATACTGACAATATCCACCAACTCCCCGCCAAGTACTCCCTTAACACATGAGTTGTGCGAAGCAGTTCATAGTACCAGCTACGATGCTGAAGGGTCACATCTAGGAGCGATATTTTAAAGATACGGGCGGCGTTGGCGGTGGGTATGCTGTTAAAATATTCACCTCCGTCAAAAACCGCCATAAACAGAAAGAATAGTAAAACATAGACAGACTTTGTTCTTATACCAGAAATATGGCATAAACAGTATGTTATTGTCATTTTCCCCTTTGTTGTGTAAACAAAGCAAAAAACGTTACGTTACCTGGCTTTTGTTTAGATTAGATCCGGATATGGTAAGCACAAAGAGCGTTATTTGGACTGTTTTCCTGATATGGAAATAATAAAGAGCGTTTATATTATTTTTGTGTGATTAACCAATAGAATTGCGCTGTGTTATGTAAACAGAAGCACAACTTATGTAACACGAGCAGGCTCTTGTTTACGTGCACCATCGTACGTCTTGGCGACAATATGCCTTTAACGGCGCATAACTCTACAATCACACTCCGCTTAATTGGAAACATATAGCCACTGCTATAGGAAGTTCAGCACAGTCAGATGTCGAGCATCGAACTCATATCTCTGCATTGACAGCGACTACAAGCTTAACACTAGAACCACTCGGCCACCGAGCTTCCTATTCGTTTCCATAAATACATTAACATGAACGACGATCGTTTCTTCTTTGATTAATTTATTGATGACGTAGACGACTAAGAGACAGGTGTGTTCCAACTTGCACCGAATTGCTTGCTTACCCTGTCATGTTGTGCGCACGTGCTCGTAATTACAAGCAAATGTGCATGGTAATCTCCCTTGCCTACCGGTGTTTATTGTTCATCGAACATCTGAGCTGTTTTCTTATTCCAATATGGCCGTGGACCATTCTTTGAGATAGGAACTATTTATTGTTGTGTAAGTCCAGATGTTCCTCATTTGTGATGGGTGATGACTACCACGACTGGTTATCTTCCTGATTATTTTACTAGGCTTTGTCGATCTGAGAGCGAAGCAAGGTGACATTACAGACCGCACGCGTGCTCGGGAAGAGTGGGACACAATGTTTACTGACGTTCAGCTTCATGCAGGTTGTGTTTACACTGATCCGGTGGGTTTGGGGGGCCACCCATGCAGTTTTGATAGTAATGCGATATATGCATCATATGATGCAGATATTACAATTGTGACAGGGGCCCCGCTGTGCAGGCGCAACGTCCATACGACATTGGACCGTTCAACGGTGATGAAGCTGGTTCGGTTATCGTTAAGCTCTGATGTATAATCCGCGCAAAGATGCAACATGATTCTTGTGTCTGAGAAAATTTGACAGTTGTTATCGGGTGGGGAGGGGTGGTCGGTGGTTTATACATGCGGTGGGGTATTTAGTCCATCTACAAGTGAAATTTCCCTCTTATCGATTAAAGATACATAATGCGAATTAACGCTCCAAAAATACTATTTCTTTGGCTTCGGGGGTAAATATAAAAAATATTTTATTCGTGTACAGGAATCCACACATCAAAGCTCAGAGTTATCAGATATAGATTTTTGAAATCTGTTATTTTTCACCACCTGAAATTATATTTGGCGGCCAAGCAAATATTCGACGAGCCGACCTATATATACACTCTCGATTCAAATTGCGTTGAACAAAATGTTGATTATAACACGTTTTGGAAAGTTTTATACCAGAGTTGATAGTCAGTGGTTGGCATGATTTTTAAGTAATTAATCGATTCTGATAACTAAAGCGTCTTTCGGAAAATGTTGTTGTTGTCGGAATCTGATGATACGGGGACCATAGAATCGGATTGTGTACCTTTAAATTGACAATATCGTGGCATGGCAAGTGGACGAAACGACAATTAACCATAATGGACCAAAGCACACAACTCTTTATGCGCAACACTGTGGTGACTGTGTCACGGAGATCCTATAAATAATGCATCTAAAATAACCATAACACAGTCATATACGCCCTTTATAACACTGACTGTTGGAGCGAGGTCCAGAGAGTCAAACCTGATACAAATGCATATTATGAACTTTCAAAACCACCAAGCATTCAGTTTGTATCTGATTTCTGGCAAAGACTACAAATCTTTAACATTTGATTATTGAAATACTCAACAAACGAATATTGTGCACATGCTTTTCACTTCATGTTAATTGGGGAAGGTGTTGCAGGGAGTACACGCCCATTGTCCGATGCTATAGACGTCGCTGTTTAACGTTCTACTTTCGTGTTGTCCAATGACATAAAGACCTTACATGAAGCACGATCCTTCAATTCGTATATACCACAACTCGTGCAATAACATAATCCCATTGTAAAATTGTATTAAAAGATATATAACTGAGGCTTAGAGCACTCGAATTATGCAACTGGTCGCAATGTTGACAAAACTCATTCCCAAGTGTAACGCAATCATAATACCATTATGATTAATAGTACTCGACAGACCATGATCATTCAATCCAATATTTGGTTTGTTCAACAAGGTGGCTCGATGGGATGGGGTCGGGCACAGTCGTAATCCGTGTTTGCCTTTGCTGTCTTCGCCTGCCGGGGAAAACACAAGGAGATGCCGAGGACGAGTTATCACCCTTCCTTTGAATTCCCGGGAGCTAACAGGTGGCCGGCCGACTTCAGCTACATACAAAATGAAAAGAGTTACCATCCTTGATATGGTAGCTATAAACTCTTGGACAAAAATAGATGGGGATACATTGCTTCTTCTAAGAATATATAAAAACGTACCCCGTGGTACAGCGTGGTACCTATATTTCCCCGATTCCAAGCTATATATTGAAGCTAAGTACCGTCTGCATCCTATATTTGGCAACAATTTAGCGAACTTATTTTTTCTAAGACTGTTTTCGGGTAACCATGTATGTAGGCAAATAAAACAGAACACCGTTTGCTACCAGACTATAATGATTCGTAATGCAAGCAGACGTCACGAACAATTCCATGAAATATAGGCGACCCTTAGACTTTCGTAAATTTTCAAACCAACCGGCATCCAACAATGACAAAGCATTAATCTATTTTCATTATTGCAGAAAGGGTATGATCAAAGTAGATTTTATATTATGTTCTCTGGAGGAGGGTCAATTAACTTCACGTTATGCAATAAAAGCACGTTTCTTGTGTTCCCGTGTATCACCCGAGGCTCTAGCTTTGTCAGCCACTTGCAGTCTAAGTTTCCAATGAAAACATGTTATCTGCCGACATCATCGCGAATGGTTTCAGTGTGATGTCTGGCGGGCCCTGAATCCTAAACAAGAAAGGAAGTTATGTGGTAATTGTCGCGATCTGAAGTGAGGAATAAACTTACACAATGAATGTCATTAACACCACGTTCTCGTCAAACTCCACACTAAAAATTGTAATTTGGAGAATTATGTTGTTAAGTTGAGGTATCGTTCTAGACTTGCGTCATATAAATATGTTATTGCAGGGTTCATAATCATTATTACAGCGGGTAGGACTTGAACAGTGGTGACGGTGTCCTTTTTTCTTTTGTATGGAGTCATTTCCCGTATCCAATTATGTCTATTATAAAAAAGTTAATCCTTCTTTGTCGGCATAAACCATTTTATGTAACCCCATACACCCTAATTAACATTGCCGCTTGATCGGCATTTAGCGGTTTTAAAATACTACGAATTATTACTCATTATTTAACATTTTGTACCGCGATGTCTCCTTCTGTGCGATGAATCGGCCGCTAGGCTGTGCTTCCGGAAACTATGGGTTCTATTAAAAATACTACATTTATCACAGGGAGACAAAAACAATAACAAAACAAATAAAAACAAGGCAAGCTTACAAATAACAAACAAAACAAAAGTAACAATGAACAAACAAATAAAAAAATATTTTAAAAGTGGAAATAGTTGCCAAAATTTGATCTATAGGTCGGACGGATAACTTGAACAAGTTGCGTCTATAGTGTACTCCATCACTTCGTTGGGGATATAAACAGTGGAATTAAACGGACATGGCTCATTCGAACCTCCAAATTTTATCTACGTAATTTGGAGGGACGGTCACGATAGGTCGATAAATACACGAAATATTGGTATGCCGACTTCATATGCTTTGAAAAACACTTGCGAAAGTCACAACCATTTTCCAGCCGTTTTCAATTTTTCGCCCGAAGTAAGACAAACACTCTTTATTCCTACCATATCAGGAATCGAATAACACAGAACGCTCCTTTGTGATACTCGTAATGCAAATGGCTGTTGTTTGTTTGGGACCCAAACACTTTGTTCATAGTTGCATTTTTCATTACTTCAATGCGTCTTTTTGGGTTACAGAATGCTCGTGTAGAAAGGTAGTTAAGATATTTATCGACCCATTTCGATACAAGGAAAAATTCAAAAGCGAATAATATTATTCGTATTATGGAGCGCAAACCGCCATGTGGCTTTAAATTCACAGTTTCAGCACAAGGAACAGATATACATTCTCGAACGATGAGTATTATCTAATTTCTTCAGATGATACGACTATCAGCTTCGTATATTTTCAATGATGATTATAATTTTGTATGGTCGCATATATAGTTAGAAATTCTGAGTGATTTCCAAGGATGTCGATCCACGACAAATAGCCCGTTTTATTTATAGCTTGACACTAACACGGGACCCCCAATATATCATACTCTGGATAAATGTCTGTGTTATTTACTATGGTATAAGAAGATTTCACAAAGGCAAGATGTGATATATCATCGAGCGATTATACTTAGGAGATGAGACTTCGTAGAGTCCCTTGTAGTGTTGAGTACCATGCAAACAAATTAAGCTGGATTGAAGTGATTTAATGAACTGCTGCCGGCCATATATTACATCGAGGGGTCATTATGTGTCACTTCAATAGAACCTGTGTATGAGCGAAATGGGGTGAGGTCTCCTGGCCTACTCGTGATCAGATCTTTAGATAATATCGCGACCGAATGTCACAAGAAGAGCCACGTGTGCGGCACGATGAACGCCAGAAAAAGGAAATAAGTGCAAAATAAACTATCTTTCCCATGTGTTAACTGTTGTGTTCATGATATTTTGTTCGAATTTCAAAATGAGGACAGTATTTTGACGTTTTGTCAGTCGCCAAAGAGCTTTTTTTGTTTATATACTTTACCCAATAGCGGTAGATATTAAAGAGTGTTATTGTGCCGCCGGCTGTGGTTCGGGGTTTATAGTCGATGGCTCCGACCGTCTGTGCGTCCTTATTCGAAGGTATACGAACATATCACAAAGTAACTATGGTGTTAATTATCGGATTTCGTCGTCCTTTTGGCATGGTGATAGCACAGCTTGGGGTGGGTATCAACATACTACGGGCTTCGTCCATTAATTTTCACCAGACTTACGACCCTTTAAGATTTGGACATTTGTGAATTTCGTGTCCGTGGGAACATGTCAGCTTTTAACTCGGGCATGGATAATCGGATTTAGTTGTGCTTTTGTTTGATGATAGCACGCTTTTGGGAAAAAGGATAACCACATTCTACGTGTTTCGTCCATTTATTTTTAACCAGAGTTACGGCCCTTAATGACTTGGAAATTTTGTGTCCATACGAACGTTTCAGGTTGTAAATTGATCGTGGGTCATCGGGTTTTTGGTTGTGCTTTTGTATGGTGGTATAGCACAGCTTGGAGGAAATTATACCCACATGTATATAACAGTTTTCGTCCAATCATTTTTAGTATAGAGTTACGACCCTTGTTTGACTTGCAGTGGAAATGTGTGTCCGAAAGCGTATTTCAGCTGGTAACACGGGCAAGGATCTGCTGATTCAGTTGTGCTCTGGTACGGTGATAGCACAGTTCAGGGGAAATGATACCGACTTACTACATGTTTTGTCAATTCATTTTACCAGAGTTACGGCCTTTGTTTGACATACAAATCTGGTGATAGCCCATAATGCGGTAAAAGATATATATATATACCCATGCACATGCGGTTTCGTCCGTTCATTTTTACCAGAGTTACGACCCTTGTTTGAACATTTCAGCTTGTAATTTCGGCATGAATCATCGGAATGGTTGTTCTTTGCAAGTTATGTGGATAACCCAGTTTCGAATGAAATGATACCCACTAATATACTATATGGGGCTTGTCCATTCATTGTCATCAGAGTTATGGTCTTTGATGGGCTTGGGATTTTTACTCTGTACAGACATTTTGCATTGTAAATCCAATAGCAATGGTCAGACTTGAATGTTATTTGCAATGTCAATAGACCAGAATTAATTGAAGGGTGATGACAGGTTTTGTCCGTATATGTTTGTCAGAGTTATTGCCCTTGCTGAAAATAGCAAGATTCTCCAGCATTGCTCATATCTAGCATTGATATACTCAAGCACCAACAGATGGATTTAATATCTTTGGAATAGTGTAGGGTCAACATGAGCGAAATGATACACTGGGTCTTTATCCATTAATTTCCTCCGAGTGACGTACCTTATACGTATAATTCTTGGATTTAGAAAATAAAAACATTTTCCATCCCGGGCATACAAATATTTAGTATTTCCCAGTCTCTGAATTTAGCAAAGGGGCACATACCACGCTTGGCATTGTATCCGCTTGTTAAATTCTGCTTACATACTGATTATTAACGTTTTTTTTTAGATGATTTTGTTGCCTTCACGATTCATAAATGTTACGAACGAGTTGCTAGTAATGTTCTTCATTTGCCCGGGAGTCGAAAATTTGCTTAGATATATATACAAAATTGTTTTTTTTAATTTACATCGCTATACAGCTGTTGTCCGATAGCACGCATGTCATCTTGTGGTACAAATTTGCGTCATTTGATTTTGCGAAACCAAATGCCAACCAACAAAAAAATAGCAATCTGTAAATTTCTGATTTGGCAAAAACAAAAAAGAGTTCTCAGGTATATATACTATATGATTTTCTCAATTTTGGAATTTCCTTGCCAAAAGAATGCGAAAATATAACACGTTTCTTTCGCATTGCATTGATGCATGCCATATATAGATGAGATAAAATTTAATCTGTATAACGCACACGTGCGATATAGCAGTTTGAAATCTCAATTATTCGCGTCATACATACATTTCTGTTTTTGGTATTTTAATAACGCTGTATGACAACCCTTGTCGAAATTTGTGTTAATATTTACGGAAGCATTTCTAATTATCGTGAGCAAATATGGAAACATAAACCCCACAAGATGTGAAATATATGTCTGTTATTATATCCTAGCGAAGTACGCTTCAAATATATCATTGTTGTATAGTGATGGATACTTTAAAGGTACAGTTTAAAGATCCGTGGCACAGTAATGTTATGGCAACGTCCCAACGGGCAAATTACCATTTCTATAATTCGAACACGTTGACATCCAATCTGTGCCGAAATGCTTGGCAATATACACCTTTCGCGTAACGATCTATATGTACTACTGGTAAGAATTACGAATATAGGGTACTGGGTCACTATAAAAGTTATGTTCTTTCTATCATTTATTGTTCTGCCATATCCGGTTGTTATATAACGGTCGTTTCATGTTTTATTAAACATCTCAAATATCCATTTCTATTCCACAGCATATATGTAAGTACAAAATAATCACGGCAAACAACCCTATATATAACCTTACTGCGAGTGGCAAGAAGATTGAAGGACACTATTTTCTCACAAACGGACTCGTAGTCGTCAATTCTGCGAAAAACAATTTGGACCGTCAGAAATTTTTGCGACAGCTGTCAGCTATTCGTGATTATTATCACAGGCCCCTGGGGGAAAATTACTAAAATACCAATCAATATAGACTACAGTGGTATAGTCTATATTGGTATTTTAGTAATTTTCCCCAGGGGCCTGTTATTATTATCAGTAGTAGTTCATTGAAAGTTATTTAAATTTCGCTGCTTTGGAATTTAGTTCGCAATAGTGAAATTCGATAGTAAATATGTATTTTTACCTCTCATGCGAGTACATACATTGTCTGGCAGCATGGCTAATAATATAAAAAGAACGGGTTTCACCCCCTCCCCGTCATAGTGTATTCGAATTCGAATCAACACAATTTCTGGAGTTGCAAACATGCTTAACAGTTTCTTGCTTTTGAGAATATATGGGTGATTCGGTCAACATAACACATGTGCAAGGAAGACAAAGATAGGTAGAAAAAAACTGGATTGCCTCTCAAATGCAAAATAAAAATGACAGTTCTTTGTTCCAATGAAGGTGATCGAATTTTCACATTCATGTGAACAGTTTCTTATTTCTCTATTCCCGTGTGTGATTGAAAATATTAAAAAAAATTGACTTCTGTCAATTTACGCGAAAGTGAACACAAACCATGATCCCTAATTATGATGAAATTAGAAGTCTTCCTCACTTCCGTCTTCCCCTAGGGCCATAATGTGTTAACAAATCAGAAGAGCTTTCAAACTTTCTTGAAATTTATTCCCGTCTCCATGACAAGATTTTAATTTACCCCTTTCACGAGTAATTATTTCCGTCTGGATTCGTAATTTTAGAAGTCATCTCGTGTCTAAGACGAATTTGGCGCGTGAATTTTGAGTCCGCCACGTGCGGGGGTCGTCGTTTCTTAGATCAACGTTATTGTGTTCCATCGCGCAGGCGCGGAAAAAGCTCCATTCCAGATGGAACAATTGAAACCGGGAGCGGGTGTAGATGACAGATGACAATTAAGGAGAGCTTTACTGTCCCCCTATGATGTGTCGTGCATGGCGCAATTGTTTCCTGACGACGATATGTGCAATCCGATACTAGAAATGTCATATTTGGACACCTTACTCCTGCTTGATGAATTCTTTGCAGCACGAACTTCCTTCTGTAGTTAGCGACAACAAAGGAAATGTTGAAACAGCGTTCAGAAGGCCGCGTGTGTATATGGCTATCGTATAATATATGTTGCAACAATATATGGTTTTAAAATTGATAACTATATCAACGCACCAGTCTCTCCGGGCTATATGCGGTTCATGAAATGACACGGGCTGCAATCGATATACAATCTGGTTCCGCTTTCGATGTCAGGTTCGATATTTTTTAACCAGAACATTTTGAATCTATATTATAGTATGAAACTTCTGGGTTAGTTGTGTCAATCGTGCATTATAGCATGTGTAATTGCCATTGTTAATAACTGAGGCGAAGAACACGAATTAATATGCAGAAATGTGCACACCCTTGAAAACAAATGCATTTTTTTTTTAGAATTTAGAGTACATACTACGGACAAAGTAAACATATTTTATATCTAATATATATTACCATGCCACCATACAGATGTATTTTATATCAAAGTTGTTCCATGTGCTTTTTTGTGTTTTATAGGTTTTGTAAATTGCGATTCGCGTGCGCGCGATCAGAAATATACAAGGCCCCGGTGTGATACATATAGCCCCATATTTTGTTCTATATATTGCTACATATATTGACTCAAGTTTTTGAAAATATCATTGGGAAAGCCGTTCTTTCGTTGTGTCTTTTGGGCCCTGTAAAAATTTCAACATTTCAGCGTTAAATTCAGGGCTCGGCAGTTATAAATTGAGTTGATGTGTGTGCTGTGTGTAAACAAAAAAGGGAGAGTTGTCAGAGAGGAGAGGCAGTGGGTAAAGGATTCCAGACTGTATTACACATCATTCGTATATATGGATCGGATCATTCGTCATACTAAAACCGATCAGCGTGTTCTATTTTAGTTAGAAGTTGTCATAGAATATAGAGCTCTGTGAAAATCGTTATGTATGAATTATATATTTTTGAAAATCTTAGAAAATTAACAGATTCCTGTTCGAACTTGTGGTTAACCATTAAGAAAAACATTGACGGAGCTTTCGAATTTGATATTGAGAACATTGGTCAAAAGATTCGCCATTGTAATCGTTCTGTCGTGGATCAAGCGTTGACAACACCGTTAACTGGTAATCTAGTTCCCTGTGTCGTATGCAGATTTTTGAATCAGAACATGACAATCTTGGTGCGATGAGCCATCAAGCATCGACGACTGTCATGGACTGAAACAAAAATGCTATGAGCGGGAAATGAAGATGTGGCTGGTGGTGTGTCATCTTTTGATTAGGCCAGTATCTTCACACCTAGTTAATAACAGTGATCTTATCGCCGGCTTCAGATCGGCAGCCATATGGACTGAAGCGGTTGTCACCCCGTATGATAAATGCACCACCTTCACTCTAATGAGTAAACGATATACTGACAATGACTAGCTGGTGGCAGTAAGACCAGATGCCCCAAACTGCCCGGGAACCAGGTCACCCTGAGACGACATATCGCTTTACGTGCAGGGTGCCTACATAATTAAATTAGTGTTGACTTTTGAACATGGATTTATGACCATCATCAAATACTCGTGAACGCTAGTAGTCAATTATTCCGATGTTACTTCTTGCTTTCGCCGTGATATTACCGCGGCATTATCAACAAAGGTACACACTCAGTGGGTTTCAAATGTCCATTTCTGAAGTCTGACGTCGGCCTCTCCTCGATTCAATTTGCACACGCCACTTGACCAGAAAAATTCCGAGCTCAACTCTAATTCGGACGGAACTCATTTGAACCTCCAAAAATATGTCTACGTAATGTTGAATGATGGATAAGATATGTCGCTATAAATGCACGAAATATTGATATGAAGATGGTTTGTTATCTGAACAAAACTTGAAAAAGTCGCAAAGTCCCCCCCACCCCCATCATCATGTTATCAATGTTTCACACGAATGTAGAGACAAACGTTCCTTGTGTTACCATGTCATAGACACGAAGCGCTCTTCAATGTTATGTATATGCTACTATACTGCATGGCGCGGTGCATGTGTCATAATATAGATTAGGCCAATACATTTCAGCATCTTTACACCTATAGTTAACAATAGTGATCTTATCACCGGCTTCAGATCGCCAGCCATATGGACTGAAGCGTTTGTCACACGGGATGATAAATGTACCATCTTCACTCTAATGAGTAAACGATATACTGACAATGACCAGCTGGGTGGCAGTAAGACCAGATGCCCCAAACTTCCCGGGAAACAGGTCACCCCGAGACGACCTGTCGCTTTACATGCAGGGTGCCTACATCATTAACTTATAGTTGACTTTGAACATGGATTTATGACCATTTATGACGCTCTTTAAAAACACTTCTTCGAATATTTCCGTTATTTCGTCAAAAACTCTTCTTCAAATATATCCGTTATTTCGTCAAAAACACTTCTTCTCATACAAATCGCCGTTATTTAGTAAATTAACATTCGTTATAGAGTTATTGCCCTTCATATTAAATATGAAGCTAACATGCAGGATTAGCTATACATGTCGTCATTTAGTGGACAATCACAAGCTCGCGTGCCAAAGGAAGAACATTACTTGCTACTCGTTCGTAACATTTATGAATCGTGAAGGCAACAAAATCATCTAAAAAAAAACGTTAATAATCAGTATGTAAGCAGAATTTAACAAGCGCATACAATGCCAAGCGTGGTATGTGCCCCGTTGCTAAATTCAGAGACTGGGAATTGGATTGTCCATTAATTAACGAACATTTTAGGTACGGATTGTCCGTTTATAAATGCCAATCCTTGAAGAATTGCCTGCAAACGTACACACCTGCAAGTGGGTTTCAAAAAGTCCATCTCTGAAGTCTGACTTCGGCCTCCCCTGGATTCCATTTGCACACGCCAATTGACCAGAACCATTCAGAGGTCAATTCTTGAACGGGCGGGACTCATTTGAACCTCAAAAAATTATGTCTACGAAATTTGGAATGATGAATAAGATATGTCGCTATAAACGCACGATATATCAATATGTAGACTTTTTATAATCTGAACAAATCTTGCAAAAGTCATAGAAAGTTTTCCCCTTTTTTCAATGTTTCACATGTATGTATAGAGACAAACGTTCCTTGCTTTACCATGTCCGTAAGAGACACGAAACGCTCTTCAATGTTATGTATGCTGCTACTGCATGGCACGGTGTGTCATCATAACATAGATTAGGATAATACAGTTCAGCATCTTCGCACCTAGTTAATAACAGTT
The DNA here is from genome assembly GCA_032622095.1 of Siphonodentalium dalli. Classification (NCBI taxonomy): domain Eukaryota; kingdom Metazoa; phylum Mollusca; class Scaphopoda; order Gadilida; family Siphonodentaliidae; genus Siphonodentalium; species Siphonodentalium dalli. The sequence continues at coordinate 178,303,691 of CP136065.1, read as the reverse complement.
ATCTTATCACCAGCTTCAGATCGCCCAGCCATATGGACTGAAGCGGTTGTCATCCCGGATGATAAATGTATCACATTCACTCTAATGAGTAAACGATAGACTGACAATGACCAGCTGGGTGGGAATAAGACCAGATGCCCCAAACTGCCCGGGAACCAGGTCACCCTGAGACGACCTATCGCTTTACGTGCAGGGTGCCTACATCATTAACTTATGGTTGACTTTTGAACATGGATTTATGACCATCATCAAATACTCGTGAACGCTTGTAGACAATTATTCCGATGTTACTTCTTGCTTTCGCCGTTATATTACCGCGGCATCATCAAGGTTACAATACACCAAATGATTTACATAGGCCTCAGTGTTAACAAATCCCGCTGGCCTGTATTCACAGGAAAGCTTTGACCCTGCACGAGTATTTAAAATTAAAGAACGTCCTTTTAGACACACGGAAATGTGCCCAAAAGTACTTGTAAACGTGGTGGACCACACTGCAGCTTGACAAACGTCACACTACCCTTAAAATTGAGGAAAAAATGACATCGAAAAAAACACAAACACCTCCCATAAATTATTCGCCATTTGCACAGCCATAACCGTTCACCATGTGGCTATATTTGATGTTTTTAGACGGAAAACACTTTTGTGCATTTTTTCGTGCACTTTTCATCCATGTATCATTGACCATTCAGCTGCCAGAATTGTTGTTATGCTGATCCTAGCTTGGCAGTGCCCGGGGAAATCACTCTACTAATTTGTATTTGGTATATTGTAACCTATAGTGGTCACTGGAAAGACAAGAAAGTCGCCCAAACGATATTAAATTGCGTCCATTTATATACCCACGTCAAAATAAATAAATTTGATTCGAAACATGTCTGTGTTCTTACTTTATTAACGTTTTTCTGTCACCACCCATAGCTGAATTTGCAAACAAAATACCTTGACTTGAATGTAATATTTTTTTTTTTTTAGCTGAATTTTGGCAGAGTAAACAGTGACGATGTACATACAGGTTGTCGATCTGATAGCTTGTAGATACCACTTCCAGAAAATATGCTATACGATTCGCTAGGCCAATTGGGCGCACTTAGATTTCACATTGGGCGCATCTACACAATTTTCGAAAAAAATCGACAGAAAACAAAAATTGTCGCTTCACAAGAATATATTTATTGATGGAAATCTGTGCGCGTTGGATAGTCGAACCATTTCTGCAAACTCCCAGGGTAGACTTTTTTGTCAACATGTCATCTAACAGGGGCAATTCAACTTCGTTTGACCCGAATCTGGTCCGATTTTGCATCATATTTTAGGGTATGGTCCATACTGACGTCACGCTTCACTCTCATGTCGTGCCCAAACCCGACAAATCTGCCTTGGCGTTCATCTAGATTTGTCGGGCGCCAACAGATATGGTCTCACATTCATTAAAGTGACAACATTGGGCCCAAAAATAGGTCGAAAATGGGAATTGTCGGTTCTACAACGAGAAGCAGAAATGGCATCAGAGGGGTTAATTTATAATTTTATTGGACGGCTCCGGCAGTAAATCAGCTGTCGTATCGCGTGCTTTACGTTTCCAATTTGTTTCATGGGCATAATGAGCACGGGACTTGTTTCAGAGCAGAAATCTGAAAAACGACAATTTTTCACTATAGGTTGCAATATACCAAATGATTTACATAGGCTTCAGTGTTAACAAATCCCGCTGGCCTGTATTCGCAGGAAAGCTTTGACCCTGTACGAGTATTTAAAATTAAAGAACGTCCTTTTAGACACACGGAAATGTGCCCAAAAGTACTTGTAAACGCGGTGGACCACACTGCAGCTTGACAAACGTCACACTACCCTTAAAATTGAGGAAAAAATGACATCGAAAAAAACACAAACACCTCCCATAAATTATTCGCCATTTGCACAGCCATAACCGTTCACCATGTGGCTATATTTGATGTTTTTAGACGGAAAACACTTTTGTGCATTTTTTCGTGCACTTTTCATCCATGTATCATTGACCATTCAGCTGCCAGAATTGTTGTTATGCTGATCCTAGCTTGGCAGTGCCCGGGGAAATCACTCTACTAATATGTATTTGGTGTATTGTAACCTATAGTGGTCACTGGAAAGACAAGAAAGTCGCCCAAACGATATTAAATTGCGTCCATTTATATACCCACGTCAAATTAAATAAATTTGATTCGAAACATGTCTGTGTTCTTACTTTATTAACCCTTTTCTGTCACCACCCATAGCTGAATTTGCAAAAACAATACCTTGACTTGAATGTAATTTTTTTTTAATTTTAGCTGAATTTTGGCAAAGTAAACAGTGACGATGTACATACAGGTTGTCGATCTGATAGCTTGTAGATACCACTTCCAGAAAATATGCTATACGATTCCATAGGCCAATTGGGCGCACTTATATTTCACATTGGGCGCATCTACACAATTTTCGAAAAAAATCGACAGAAAACAAAAATTGTCGCTTCACAAGAATATATTTATTGATGGAAATCTGTGCGCGTTGGATAGTCGAACCATTTCTGCAAACTTCCAGGGCAGGCTTTTTTGTCAACATGTCATCTAACAGGGGCAATTCAACTTCGTTTGAGCCGATTTTGCATCATATTTTAGGGTAATGTCCATACTGACGTCACGCTTCACTCTCATGTCGTGCCCAAACCCGACAAATCTGCCTTGGCGTTCATCTAGATTGTCGGGCGCCAACAGATATGGTCTCACATTCATTAAAGTGACATCATTGGGCCCAAAAATAGGTCGAAAATGGGAATTGTCGGTTCTACAACGAGAAGCAGAAATGGCATCAGAGGGGTTAATTTATAATTTTATTGGACGGCTCCGGCAGTAAATCAGCTGTCGTATCGCGTGCTTTACGTTTCCAATTTGTTTCATGGGCATAATGAGCACGGGACTTGTTTCAGAGCAGAAATCTGAAAAACGACAATTTTTCACTATAGGTTACAATATACCAAATGATTTACATAGGCCTCAGTGTTAACAAATCCCGCTGGCCTGTATTCGCAGGAAAGCTTTGACCCTGCACGAGTATTTAAAATTAAAGAACGTCCTTTTAGACACACGGAAATGTGCCCAAAAGTACTTGTAAACGTGGTGGACCACACTGCAGCTTGACAAACGTCACACTACCCTTAAAATTGAGGAAAAAATGACATCGAAAAAAACACAAACACCTCCCATAAATTATTCGCCATTTGCACAGCCATAACCGTTCACCATGTGGCTATATTTGATGTTTCTAGACGGAAAACACTTTTGTGCATTTTTTCGTGCACTTTTCATCCATGTATCATTGACCATTCAGCTGCCAGAATTGTTGTTATGCTGATCCTAGCTTGGCAGTGCCCGGGGAAATCACTCTACTAATATGTATTTGGTGTATTGTAACCTATAGTGGTCACTGGAAAGACAAGAAAGTCGCCCAAACGATATTAAATTGCGTCCATTTATATACCCACGTCAAATTAAATAAATTTGATTCGAAACATGTCTGTGTTCTTACTTTATTAACCCTTTTCTGTCACCACCCATAGCTGAATTTGCAAAAACAATACCTTGACTTGAATGTAATTTTTTTTTAATTTTAGCTGAATTTTGGCAAAGTAAACAGTGACGATGTACATACAGGTTGTCGATCTGATAGCTTGTAGATACCACTTCCAGAAAATATGCTATACGATTCCATAGGCCAATTGGGCGCACTTATATTTCACATTGGGCGCATCTACACAATTTTCGAAAAAAATCGACAGAAAACAAAAATTGTCGCTTCACAAGAATATATTTATTGATGGAAATCTGTGCGCGTTGGATAGTCGAACCATTTCTGCAAACTTCCAGGGCAGGCTTTTTTGTCAACATGTCATCTAACAGGGGCAATTCAACTTCGTTTGAGCCGATTTTGCATCATATTTTAGGGTAATGTCCATACTGACGTCACGCTTCACTCTCATGTCGTGCCCAAACCCGACAAATCTGCCTTGGCGTTCATCTAGATTGTCGGGCGCCAACAGATATGGTCTCACATTCATTAAAGTGACATCATTGGGCCCAAAAATAGGTCGAAAATGGGAATTGTCGGTTCTACAACGAGAAGCAGAAATGGCATCAGAGGGGTTAATTTATAATTTTATTGGACGGCTCCGGCAGTAAATCAGCTGTCGTATCGCGTGCTTTACGTTTCCAATTTGTTTCATGGGCATAATGAGCACGGGACTTGTTTCAGAGCAGAAATCTGAAAAACGACAATTTTTCACTATAGGTTACAATATACCAAATGATTTACATAGGCCTCAGTGTTAACAAATCCCGCTGGCCTGTATTCGCAGGAAAGCTTTGACCCTGCACGAGTATTTAAAATTAAAGAACGTCCTTTTAGACACACGGAAATGTGCCCAAAAGTACTTGTAAACGCGGTGGACCACACTGCAGCTTGACAAACGTCACACTACCCTTAAAATTGAGGAAAAAATGACATCGAAAAAAACACAAACACCTCCCATAAATTATTCGCCATTTGCACAGCCATAACCGTTCACCATGTGGCTATATTTGATGTTTTTAGACGGAAAACACTTTTGTGCATTTTTTCGTGCACTTTTCATCCATGTATCATTGACCATTCAGCTGCCAGAATTGTTGTTATGCTGATCCTAGCTTGGCAGTGCCCGGGGAAATCACTCTACTAATATGTATTTGGTGTATTGTAACCTATAGTGGTCACTGGAAAGACAAGAAAGTCGCCCAAACGATATTAAATTGCGTCCATTTATATACCCACGTCAAATTAAATAAATTTGATTCGAAACATGTCTGTGTTCTTACTTTATTAACCCTTTTCTGTCACCACCCATAGCTGAATTTGCAAAAACAATACCTTGACTTGAATGTAATTTTTTTTTAATTTTAGCTGAATTTTGGCAAAGTAAACAGTGACGATGTACATACAGGTTGTCGATCTGATAGCTTGTAGATACCACTTCCAGAAAATATGCTATACGATTCCATAGGCCAATTGGGCGCACTTATATTTCACATTGGGCGCATCTACACAATTTTCGAAAAAAATCGACAGAAAACAAAAATTGTCGCTTCACAAGAATATATTTATTGATGGAAATCTGTGCGCGTTGGATAGTCGAACCATTTCTGCAAACTTCCAGGGCAGGCTTTTTTGTCAACATGTCATCTAACAGGGGCAATTCAACTTCGTTTGAGCCGATTTTGCATCATATTTTAGGGTAATGTCCATACTGACGTCACGCTTCACTCTCATGTCGTGCCCAAACCCGACAAATCTGCCTTGGCGTTCATCTAGATTGTCGGGCGCCAACAGATATGGTCTCACATTCATTAAAGTGACATCATTGGGCCCAAAAATAGGTCGAAAATGGGAATTGTCGGTTCTACAACGAGAAGCAGAAATGGCATCAGAGGGGTTAATTTATAATTTTATTGGACGGCTCCGGCAGTAAATCAGCTGTCGTATCGCGTGCTTTACGTTTCCAATTTGTTTCATGGGCATAATGAGCACGGGACTTGTTTCAGAGCAGAAATCTGAAAAACGACAATTTTTCACTATAGGTTACAATATACCAAATGATTTACATAGGCCTCAGTGTTAACAAATCCCGCTGGCCTGTATTCGCAGGAAAGCTTTGACCCTGCACGAGTATTTAAAATTAAAGAACGTCCTTTTAGACACACGGAAATGTGCCCAAAAGTACTTGTAAACGTGGTGGACCACACTGCAGCTTGACAAACGTCACACTACCCTTAAAATTGAGGAAAAAATGACATCGAAAAAAACACAAACACCTCCCATAAATTATTCGCCATTTGCACAGCCATAACCGTTCACCATGTGGCTATATTTGATGTTTCTAGACGGAAAACACTTTTGTGCATTTTTTCGTGCACTTTTCATCCATGTATCATTGACCATTCAGCTGCCAGAATTGTTGTTATGCTGATCCTAGCTTGGCAGTGCCCGGGGAAATCACTCTACTAATATGTATTTGGTGTATTGTAACCTATAGTGGTCACTGGAAAGACAAGAAAGTCGCCCAAACGATATTAAATTGCGTCCATTTATATACCCACGTCAAATTAAATAAATTTGATTCGAAACATGTCTGTGTTCTTACTTTATTAACCCTTTTCTGTCACCACCCATAGCTGAATTTGCAAAAACAATACCTTGACTTGAATGTAATTTTTTTTTAATTTTAGCTGAATTTTGGCAAAGTAAACAGTGACGATGTACATACAGGTTGTCGATCTGATAGCTTGTAGATACCACTTCCAGAAAATATGCTATACGATTCCATAGGCCAATTGGGCGCACTTATATTTCACATTGGGCGCATCTACACAATTTTCGAAAAAAATCGACAGAAAACAAAAATTGTCGCTTCACAAGAATATATTTATTGATGGAAATCTGTGCGCGTTGGATAGTCGAACCATTTCTGCAAACTTCCAGGGCAGGCTTTTTTGTCAACATGTCATCTAACAGGGGCAATTCAACTTCGTTTGAGCCGATTTTGCATCATATTTTAGGGTAATGTCCATACTGACGTCACGCTTCACTCTCATGTCGTGCCCAAACCCGACAAATCTGCCTTGGCGTTCATCTAGATTGTCGGGCGCCAACAGATATGGTCTCACATTCATTAAAGTGACATCATTGGGCCCAAAAATAGGTCGAAAATGGGAATTGTCGGTTCTACAACGAGAAGCAGAAATGGCATCAGAGGGGTTAATTTATAATTTTATTGGACGGCTCCGGCAGTAAATCAGCTGTCGTATCGCGTGCTTTACGTTTCCAATTTGTTTCATGGGCATAATGAGCACGGGACTTGTTTCAGAGCAGAAATCTGAAAAACGACAATTTTTCACTATAGGTTACAATATACCAAATGATTTACATAGGCCTCAGTGTTAACAAATCCCGCTGGCCTGTATTCGCAGGAAAGCTTTGACCCTGCACGAGTATTTAAAATTAAAGAACGTCCTTTTAGACACACGGAAATGTGCCCAAAAGTACTTGTAAACGCGGTGGACCACACTGCAGCTTGACAAACGTCACACTACCCTTAAAATTGAGGAAAAAATGACATCGAAAAAAACACAAACACCTCCCATAAATTATTCGCCATTTGCACAGCCATAACCGTTCACCATGTGGCTATATTTGATGTTTTTAGACGGAAAACACTTTTGTGCATTTTTTCGTGCACTTTTCATCCATGTATCATTGACCATTCAGCTGCCAGAATTGTTGTTATGCTGATCCTAGCTTGGCAGTGCCCGGGGAAATCACTCTACTAATATGTATTTGGTGTATTGTAACCTATAGTGGTCACTGGAAAGACAAGAAAGTCGCCCAAACGATATTAAATTGCGTCCATTTATATACCCACGTCAAATTAAATAAATTTGATTCGAAACATGTCTGTGTTCTTACTTTATTAACCCTTTTCTGTCACCACCCATAGCTGAATTTGCAAAAACAATACCTTGACTTGAATGTAATTTTTTTTTAATTTTAGCTGAATTTTGGCAAAGTAAACAGTGACGATGTACATACAGGTTGTCGATCTGATAGCTTGTAGATACCACTTCCAGAAAATATGCTATACGATTCCATAGGCCAATTGGGCGCACTTATATTTCACATTGGGCGCATCTACACAATTTTCGAAAAAAATCGACAGAAAACAAAAATTGTCGCTTCACAAGAATATATTTATTGATGGAAATCTGTGCGCGTTGGATAGTCGAACCATTTCTGCAAACTTCCAGGGCAGGCTTTTTTGTCAACATGTCATCTAACAGGGGCAATTCAACTTCGTTTGAGCCGATTTTGCATCATATTTTAGGGTAATGTCCATACTGACGTCACGCTTCACTCTCATGTCGTGCCCAAACCCGACAAATCTGCCTTGGCGTTCATCTAGATTGTCGGGCGCCAACAGATATGGTCTCACATTCATTAAAGTGACATCATTGGGCCCAAAAATAGGTCGAAAATGGGAATTGTCGGTTCTACAACGAGAAGCAGAAATGGCATCAGAGGGGTTAATTTATAATTTTATTGGACGGCTCCGGCAGTAAATCAGCTGTCGTATCGCGTGCTTTACGTTTCCAATTTGTTTCATGGGCATAATGAGCACGGGACTTGTTTCAGAGCAGAAATCTGAAAAACGACAATTTTTCACTATAGGTTACAATATACCAAATGATTTACATAGGCCTCAGTGTTAACAAATCCCGCTGGCCTGTATTCGCAGGAAAGCTTTGACCCTGCACGAGTATTTAAAATTAAAGAACGTCCTTTTAGACACACGGAAATGTGCCAAAAAGTACTTGTAAACGTGGTGGACCACACTGCAGCTTGACAAACGTCACACTACCCTTAAAATTGAGGAAAAAATGACATCGAAAAAAACACAAACACCTCCCATAAATTATTCGCCATTTGCACAGCCATAACCGTTCACCATGTGGCTATATTTGATGTTTCTAGACGGAAAACACTTTTGTGCATTTTTTCGTGCACTTTTCATCCATGTATCATTGACCATTCAGCTGCCAGAATTGTTGTTATGCTGATCCTAGCTTGGCAGTGCCCGGGGAAATCACTCTACTAATATGTATTTGGTGTATTGTAACCTATAGTGGTCACTGGAAAGACAAGAAAGTCGCCCAAACGATATTAAATTGCGTCCATTTATATACCCACGTCAAATTAAATAAATTTGATTCGAAACATGTCTGTGTTCTTACTTTATTAACCCTTTTCTGTCACCACCCATAGCTGAATTTGCAAAAACAATACCTTGACTTGAATGTAATTTTTTTTTTATTTTAGCTGAATTTTGGCAAAGTAAACAGTGACGATGTACATACAGGTTGTCGATCTGATAGCTTGTAGATACCACTTCCAGAAAATATGCTATACGATTCCATAGGCCAATTGGGCGCACTTATATTTCACATTGGGCGCATCTACACAATTTTCGAAAAAAATCGACAGAAAACAAAAATTGTCGCTTCACAAGAATATATTTATTGATGGAAATCTGTGCGCGTTGGATAGTCGAACCATTTCTGCAAACTTCCAGGGCAGGCTTTTTTGTCAACATGTCATCTAACAGGGGCAATTCAACTTCGTTTGAGCCGATTTTGCATCATATTTTAGGGTAATGTCCATACTGACGTCACGCTTCACTCTCATGTCGTGCCCAAACCCGACAAATCTGCCTTGGCGTTCATCTAGATTGTCGGGCGCCAACAGATATGGTCTCACATTCATTAAAGTGACATCATTGGGCCCAAAAATAGGTCGAAAATGGGAATTGTCGGTTCTACAACGAGAAGCAGAAATGGCATCAGAGGGGTTAATTTATAATTTTATTGGACGGCTCCGGCAGTAAATCAGCTGTCGTATCGCGTGCTTTACGTTTCCAATTTGTTTCATGGGCATAATGAGCACGGGACTTGTTTCAGAGCAGAAATCTGAAAAACGACAATTTTTCACTATAGGTTACAATATACCAAATGATTTACATAGGCCTCAGTGTTAACAAATCCCGCTGGCCTGTATTCGCAGGAAAGCTTTGACCCTGCACGAGTATTTAAAATTAAAGAACGTCCTTTTAGACACACGGAAATGTGCCCAAAAGTACTTGTAAACGTGGTGGACCACACTGCAGCTTGACAAACGTCACACTACCCTTAAAATTGAGGAAAAAATGACATCGAAAAAAACACAAACACCTCCCATAAATTATTCGCCATTTGCACAGCCATAACCGTTCACCATGTGGCTATATTTGATGTTTCTCGACGGAAAACACTTTTGTGCATTTTTTAGTGCACTTTTCATCCATGTATCATTGACCATTCAGCTGCCAGAATTTTGTTTATGCTGATCCTAGCTTGGTAGTGCCAGGGGAAATCACTCTACTAATTTGTATTTGGTGTATTGTAACCTCAACAAAGGTACACACCCAGTGGGTTTCAAATGTCCAACTCTGAAGTCTGACTTCGGCCTCTCCTCAATTCAATTTCCACACGCCACCTGACCAGAACATTCCGAGCTCAACTCTTATTCGGACGGGACTCATTTGAACCTCCAAAAAATATGTCTACGTAATGTGGAATGATGGATAAGATATGTAGCTATAAATGCACGAACTATCGATATGAAGACGTTTTATAATCTGAACAAAACTTGCAAAAGTCGCAGAAAGTCCACCCCCATGTTTTCAATGTTTCACACGAATGCACAGACAAACGTTACTTGTTTTACCATGTCCGGAATAGACACGAAACGCTTTACAGTGTTATGTATGCTACTATTGCATGGCGCGGTGCATGTGTCATAATATAGATTAGACCAATACAGTTCAGCATCTTCACACCTAGTTAATAACAGTGATCTTATCACCGGCTTCAGATCGGCAGCCATATGGACTGAAGCGGTTGTCATCCCGGGTGATAAATGTACCGGCTTCACTCTAATGAGTAAACGATATACTGACAATGACCAGCTGGTGGGAGTAAGACCAGATGCCCCAAACTGCCCGGGAACCAGGTCACCCTGAGACGACCTGTCGCTTTATATGCAGGGTGCCTACATCATTAACTTATGGTTGACTTTGAACATGGATTTGTGACCATCAACAAATACTCGTGAACGGTTGTGGACAATTAATCCGATGTTACTACTTGGTTTTGTCGTGATATGAATGCGGCAGTATCATCAAAGGTACACGCCCAGTCAGTTTCAAATGTCCATCTCTGAAGTCGGACTTCGGCCTCCACTGGATAAAATTTGCACACACCACATGACAACCATTCCGAGGTCAATTCTTAAACGGGTGGGACTCATTTGAACCTCCAAAATTATGTCTACGTAATTTGGTATGATAGATCAGATCTGTCGCCATAAATGCACGAAATATCGATATGTATACTTTTTTATAATCTGAACATATATATATAACTTGCAAAATTCATAGAAAGTCCCCCCCCCCCCGATGTTTTCAATGTTTATGTGGAGACAAACGTTCCTTGTTTTCCATGTCCGGAATAGACACGAAACGCTCTTCAATGTTCTATATGCTACTACTGCATGGCGCGGTGTGTCATAATATAGATTAGGCCAATACAGTCTATACTTCGCACCTAGTTAATAACAATGTCTTATTACCGGCGTCAGATCGCCAGCCAGATGGACTGAAGCGGTTGTCACCCCGGATGATAAATGTACCATCTTCAATCTAATGAGTAAACGATATACTGACAATGATCAGCTGGGTGGCAGGCAGTATGACCAGATGCCCCAAACTGCCCGTGAATCAGGTCACCCTGAGTCAACCTGTCGCTTTACGTGCAGGATGCCTACATTATTAACTTATGGTTAACTTTGAACATGGATTTATGACCATCATCAAATACTCGTGAACGTTTGTGGACAATTATTCCGATGTTACTTCTTGTTTTCGCCGTGATATTACTGCGGCAGTATCAACAAAGGTACATACAAAGTGATTTCAAATGTCCATCTCTGAAGTCTGACTTCGGCCTCCCCTGGATTCAATTTGCACACGCCAGAACCACCCCGATGTCAATTCTTAAACGGGCGGGACTCATTTGAACCTCCAAAAATTATGACTACGAAATTTGGACAGATGGATAAGATATGTCGCTATAAGTGCACGATATATATATCGATATGTAGACTTTTTATAATCTGAACAAAACTTGCCAAAGTCATAGAAAGTTTTCCCCTTTTTTCAATGTTTCACACGAATGTAGAGACAAACGTTCCTTGTTTCTCCATGTCCTGAATAGACACGAAGTGCTTTTCAATGTTATATATGCTACTAATGCATGACGCGGTGTGTCACAATATAGATTAGGCCTATACAGTCCAGCATCTTCACACCTAGTTAATAAGAGTGATATTATCACCGGCTTCAGATCGGCATCCATATTGACAGAAGCGGTTGTCATCCCGGGTGATAAATGTACCAACTTCACTCTATAATGAGTAAACGATATACTGACAATGACCAACTGGGTGGCAGTAAGACCAGATGCCCCAAACTGCTCGGGAACCAGGTCACCATGAGATGACCTGTCGCGTTACATGCAGGGTGCTTACATCATTAACTTATGGTTGACTTTGAACATGGATTTATGACCATCATCAAATACTCGTGAACGTTTGTGGACAATTAATCCGATGTTACTTCTTGTTTTCGCCGTGATATTACTGCGGCAGTATCAACAAAGGTACATACAAAGTGATTTCAGATGTCCACCTCTGACATCTGACTTCGGCCTCCCCTGGATTCAATTTGCACACGCCACTTGACCAGAACCATTCCGAAGTCAATTCTTAAACGGGCGGGACTCATTTGAACCTCCAAAATTATGTCTACGAAATTTGGAATGATTGATAATATATGTCGCTATAAATGCACGATATATCGATATGTAGACTTGTTATAATCTGAACAAACTTGCAAAAGTCATAGAAAGTTTTTCCCTTTTTTCAATGTTTCACACGTATGCAGAGACAATCGTTCCTTGTTTTTTCCATATCCGGAATAGACACGAAACGCTCTTCACTGTGCTATATGCTACTACCTCATGACGCGTTGTGTCACAATATAGATTAGGCCAATACAGGCTAGCATCTTCGCACCTAGATAATAACAGTGATCTTATCACCGGATTCAGGTCATCATCCATATGGACTGAAGCGGGTGTCATCTCGGATGATAAATGTACCATCTTCACTCTAATGAGCAAGCGATATACTGACATGACCAACTGGGCGGCAGGAAGACCAGATACCACAAACTGCCCGGGAATCCGGTTACGCAACGACATGCTATGGGTGCCTGCATCATTAACTTATGGTTGACTTTGAACTTTGATTTATATATGACCACCCAACACATACTCGTGAACCATTGTAGATGTTTCGATATTACATCTTGTTTTGACCAATATATTACGACATTGTTTCGCTTTGTTTTTACTGCGACATTGTCGATACAGGCTTGCGACCAGTGGATCCCGAATGTTCACCTCAGCACCACCAGTCCGTCACTCGAATTCCATTAGCACCAACCTCTTAACATGAAACCCTCAATTTTTCGATTATGTCTTCAACAAATAACGGTTATATGGTGTCGAATCAGATTTATACCTACGACAAAACTAACGTATATATTGAGTGTAGCTCCAGCATTTTGCCAAGAGGTATAGCTTTACCGTGTTATGCAGATCGTGCTTTCTGAAGAGCGTTTATGATGTCCTTGTCTAATACCAGTAACTATTAAAGAGCGTTCACGATTAAATATCGTTATACTTATACATGTATAAACGTAGATTTGTATACTCCTGTCGGGAATTACATGTGACTAATTTGGTGTCAAATGAAATCGGGCATCTTAGCAGCTGAAGCTTAAGATGCCCACACGTGTGGCGAATGTTACCAGTTAAATTTGCGATACATATCTGTATTTAATTGAATCCATCACTCGAGGAAACAGTCCTTACTTGTGGCATAACGAAAAACCGAAGTTTAGTGCACTTGCACACAACATTGTGGACATCGAGGTTAGTTTTACCAAACTGCAGAACACACAAGAAACGCATGCTTTAGATTATAGCACTTGTCTCGCCTGCCTCAAAAGACGATTGAACACTTAAATTTCTTATTTGCCTCAGTGCGGATTCTGTAGTCATTATGACACTCGTAGACTTTTTCATGTTATGAATCATTTAGGATAAACTGTGCCTAGATGCTAGTTATAGATATGATAGATACGTTCATTGTCGCTTGCGGGTGACACGAGTGACCCCTCTTTATGTACTTTATTGTTCGAACTATGTGGCATTTATGTGAACTGCATTCTTGCAATTATAACGTGCATGTAGCCTCACAGACGACATCTTTATAGAGTTAATATTCAGATAACTGTCGAATGTCCGATCGACCGCACAGCTATAACAACATGATGCATGGCACTGTCGTTTATCGACGAGGGTTCGGATATCTGGCATTATAAGTTTTCACATTGTTTCGTAAGCGATTACGGATAGTCGGTGTGGGAACTAGTAACTCGATACTATAATGGGTTGGAATGGATATAGGAAATCATAATCAAGCTTTCACATTCTGATGACCCATTTCGGCTGATATGTTGAACAATACATACTTTATAAGTACAATCTGATCAAATGAAAATAAACGCACAATGAACCTTGTATAATAGGTCCAATCCCGACGGATTTCCGAAGGAAATAACCCCAATATGTCATTAATACTTAGGTAAACAAAACAGGAACTTTTCCGTACTGATGTTTCACCTTCTGTATTGTGTTAAAGATACGGACGGCGTTGGCGGTGGGTATGCTGTTAAAATATTCACCTCCGTCAAAAACCGCCATAAACAGAAGGAATAGTAAGATATAGACAGACTGTGTTCTTATGCCAATCAGAAACATGGCATAAACAGTATGTTATTGTCAATTTCCCCCCTTTGTTATGTAAACAAAAGCAAAAATCTTAACGTTTCCTGGCTTTTGTTTAGATCCGGATATGGTAAACATAAAGAGCGTTTTTGTTACTGTTTTCCTGATATGGAAATAATAAAGAGCGTTTATATAATTTTGTGTGATTTACCAATAGAATTGCGCTGTGTTATGTAAACAGAAGCACAACTTCTGTAACACGAGAAGTCTCTTGTTTACGTACACCGTCGCACGTCTTGATGACAATATACTATGTATACGCGCTGATTATGTTTGGCATATGAGCGGAACTGTATATATTTTGGTGTTCCTTCTGTTGATGGAGATTTGAACAAATATAAATATTTCTGCAACGAACGCCGCCCTTGCCTTTAAGATCGACCAGAGTGAACCATCATTTATGACTGCCAAGTATTTAAAGATGCCCCACCCGATGTGACACGAAGTTTGTGAACATTCCCCATAGACCACTTTCCCTCTTATCGTGCGAATAAAGCATGGACATCATCAGTTCAGATTATCATTAACATACTCATGCAAACGGAGCCGTTTGTGTCTGGGACTGGGACCTCATTTGCAATCAACTTTTGGCGTAACAGTTCTTTGACATTCGTTATCAATGGGCAGCAAAGTCATCAACGTTCTTAACCACGGGTAATCTTTTGACCTTTTAGGCGCCAAACAGAACCCAAAACCTGACAGAATATAGGTTGTTTCTGAAAGTCGACATGTGCATTTGATAGTCAGAAGCTTCTCGCATAGACCATACCGAGAATCTCTACTCTTAGCTACGCGCGTAGAGATAATATTCCACCAGTACAAAACCGGGGAACTTTTTGATGTTATGACATGGAAGTGTATACCGTTGAAAAACAGTGCAGGTAAAATATTTTTATAGTTATTACGACAGTACATGTTCCTTAATGGTGTACTTCACTGTAGGTGAAGGTCCCAACTCTAAAGTGACTTTCTGAACGATTTTGCTTTGCATCGCTTACAATTATTGAATTTCTCCGGGTAATTAATTCAATGTTTATTGCGATATCGGGTCATGCAATCTCTGGATGGGACCCCGCCCAAATGTAAAGTAGATTATCGAGGAACAAGTATTAACATACACTGTCAGAACATCAAAAAGTGCCCAGGTTTTGTTCTGGTGGAATATGATATCTACGTGCGTAGCTAGAAGTAGATATTCGTGGTCGTGGTATGATATACTTCTCGTGATGTTATAGAGGCTCTAATACAACGAATATTTAATCGTATGCCAAATCTTCGGTGCTTCGTTCTGGCCTAGTAATTTGTCGCCTTTGGCTCATTCCGGTGATCAAAATAGCTCGACAAATACATGAAATTCATAAACATGCAGTCTGTAACTCGGACAAAAGCTCATTGAACAAGGGTATTTCGTTATGGTTATCTTTGTCTTTGAACAATTAATTTAAGAGCATTCTATGTTAGTCCGTTCCTAATATGGTAAAAATAAAGAGCTGTTCTTATACGTCAGCTCTGTGCGCAACGATGGCTTTGGTAAGTCTTTTAGTAGTGACCTGGGAGACAAGGCTGGTAATAAAATTGGAGCCAAGTTAGTGTATAGCGATATCCGAATGGTTTACACACCATTTGGGTTACATCCACGCATAAATTAAATTACAGATTCACATCAGCAGCAGAACGTACGATCCGTTTAAAGGAAATGCCCATATGCGCGGCAATAATGCTTTGTTCTAGAATGACAGCTAGTTTCATCAACGAACATATATGACACCCCACTGAGAATATATTTGATAGACCAATTATCCCCTCTGGTGTCCACGCTCCAAAATGGCGTCTCACAATTGTTTCTGTTCAGATGTCAAGGAGCATCCGTGGCAATAGACATTGGTTACTTCTGTTGTTAAACTAGTTCATCCATTGTATACTGCCATTCTGATATAGTTCCTCTTCTCAGCATGAAAGCTGAGCTCAACAATCCTGCCATTGATAGAAGACGTGGATGAGCACATAATAGACACCCGTATGTCCATTGTGGGTATATAGCGCCCGCATCCAATATTATGTCTGTAACCAGTGAACACCATGAATTCGTCAGGTGGTTAATCTACGTTCACGTGGTGTGTTGAAGAATGATGCATTTTAATTTGTATCAAATGCACTGAATGATCTTTCAAATTAACAGATGGATGCACGGGTGTGCTATTAAGCTACCAAAGGAGACCATGGCCAAGACAATCGGACCGAATATAAACACAATGGAACAATGGCAACAACGTTCCGAGTTGGGGGTCAGCCTATGTATTCCCACAATTTCAGTGATATGTTATTTGTGTCAACTGCACCCCTCTAATAGCTGCTAATGTTTGGTTGTCAAGTGAAGATGGCTCATCAGAAAGGAAAACGGTTGATGGGACATAGTTTTACATATCAATTTACATGTCGTGATCAGTGACACCAGAAAAGGATGTTATAATATTTACTACCAATTTGTCTTGTTTAAAAAAAAATCTGCAGTTAATTTGCTTAGATGCATTTGTTCTATACACAGACTCGCAATATTCAACTACAAAAAGTTAAATGCGAAAGATAACCTATTCTAGCTTGTTCCAAAATTATGTTCGCTGCTCAGTCCATGAGTACATAACGACATTTCCACTTGGCATTATATCCATGTCTAAGGATCTGACATGTGGGTAAGGCAGAACTTAGGTACGTCCTTTCAATCATATAATATATCTTGATAGAAAACTTATTCCTTTCAACAATAAATTTCCTATATTTACAACCAGGCTATTGTTATACATATACTAGATTTCGAGTCATGTGGCCTACTCAAAAGGTTTGATATAATTCTCGTGACGCGAGCACTCCAAGTTGACTTTTCTTTATCAAAGAATGTTCCAGCCTTGTCATTATATAATACACCAGTCCCGCTCGACTCAAGAGCAACTTGCTTCATTATCTGTTACCTCAAACTTTCAATTACCATATGTCACAATTTCATGAAATGTCTTCTTTCACTTTGAACAACTTTGATGCCCATGGCGAATTGATCAAGAAACACCTGGACTCATGATATTTTATAAGCAATTTCTCTGTGTTTAATAGACTTGCCTTGAAAATAAATAAGTGTATTGAAGTTTCCCTTTTAATTGTCATATTGCTGTCGACAAAAGCCTATACCTGTAACACAGCTCAAGTAGAAGACATTCAGCGGTAGCTTTACAACAAAATAAACAGTAGATTTACTTCAGGTGTGCTAGTAAAATTATTTAATCTCGTTTAGCACTGAATAGCTTAAGTACTTCGATATGCCGGCGGTTGTCGGTTAGCGTAATATGTCAATCATTATTAGGACCGCCCACTGACTGGTAAATTCTGAATGAAGTATGTGCTGTAATCTCTAAATTCCCGCAGGCTGTATGCTATGGGAAATATCCTCCAGTTTAATTAACCACGCCTCTTAACTCCGCCCATATTAGTGATCGCATTGAGAATGGATCGCTGGAGTCCACACTTCACAATAGCGCTTTTATGCTCGAGAGGATAATACAATTTCTTCCATTCATTGATGTTTGGCTGATTCAGTAAACTTTTTCTATCTTCACAGAAGCAGAAGTCAGACTGAAAAAGAGTCCATCTGTTTGCAGTGTGCATACAACGTACATACATAACAGATACAGTGTCTTTCAATTGGGATTATAATTCTACGAAGACATTTCTGCATTGGATGTTAAGCAGAAGTGCTTGGATTTAACGATCAGTGTCACTGTGATGAGTTTGGAAGTTTATAACAAAGTTTAATGTGATGTGTTTTGTATTTCAAGATGGTTAGATTGGATAGTTCCGTTAGACTAATAATGGGAACTAACGTGTGGACTTACTTGGTTCTTGTGGTCGCTGCTATGGATATTGTTGTCGGTGAGTACATAATACCACACCAAAATGTAGTTCAACATTAAAAATGTTCAAACATTCAAAACGGTCCTAGCGGTATTTTTTATTTTCGTTTGGCATACCTACATTTGACAATCGTCTTCGAGTTGAGACATCGATGGGCAACAAAACAGAGTTGGCAATGAGCAAGTAAAAATGACACACAGAAGAAAAAAAACAGTCCTGCAACATTTAGTCGTCTTGAGATTTAGTTTCTGACTAAGTGCACACGCATCGAATGGCAGAGCTTAATACAAGCAGTCTTAAATGAACCGACCGTCGTTATAAAACCAAACATCAACGTGGAAACACAACAAACCAAGCCGAAGATTGGAGTGAAGACCCAGCAATAAGCTGAATGGCAGCTCGGTGATATTGGCTTCACTTTAGTTGCGGGCTCATATGTTTTACAATCTGGAACACTTCACCCCTACAAAACCACTGCGTGCGTACCTTTTATTGCAACATGGACCTAAGTCTCTTCCATTAATACTCTTAGCTCGGCAATTCTTATGACTATATTCTCAGTGTAATCACAATCTGCAGTATGTTGTACCACTGGGCTTACCAAGAAAATGCTATGGATGGCAGACACGTGCCGATGTCTCGAACGGGACAACACTTCCAATAGTTTGAAATAACATGCTGGAAAATAGGTTGAGGTTGTGATTTTTTTTGCTGTCCAAGTAATATATAATCGTCCCCAATCACGGACAGAACTTCCAATATCTTTAAATAATATGCTGGAAAATAGGTTCAGATTGTTGTGACATTTTAGTTTTAGCTTTCCAAGTGATATTTGATGTCAACTGTCCGCTTTTAGACCAACAGTCAATTAGTTCTAACAATCGTTGTCTCTTCAGACTAACAAAGACCCGAGTTAGTTGGTTGGGCCCTGTTGAGGGAGGGGGGGGGGGGGGGGGGTCACGCGGAAACTTGAAGTTGGAGACCCCTCTATAGAAGTATATATAAATATATAATATCTTATGGTAAGGCAATACTTTCGTAAAATATCAATATGAATATTGTAACAGATCACCGATCGAGCGTATTCAGCCTTCAGTTGACAAATGTTGTCTCGCAAAAACTAGGAGTCTTGAAATCCAATTCAAAGATCGGTTATATTATAATTAAGAACAGATGCTGCATTTTCATTCGACAGACGGTTTACGCAGTTTACGACATTTTTCGTGTCATAACATCGCAACTTTATGAGGACATTTATTATTCGTATTGCAAGTATAAGATCTGAAGATAACGCTGAGCCAATGTAGGACCAACGCAGTCGGGGCTGCGATAAAATTGCACCCTGCAGGGGTTCTAAAACTCTCGGCAGCTATTACTTTCCCGTCGTTTACACACAATAATAAAGATACCAAAAAAGGAAATATAAGCCCGACAAAGGATATATAGCCATCTCAGGTTACCCACGAAGGTATAATTATGGCTGGGGTCGGGTCTCTGTAGATTTTATGGTCGTAATTACGTCTCCAATACCATGTAACCAGAGAAAGTGTATGGGATGACACACGCGTTACTTGTCTGCGCTGCGTTGCGAGATTGGCAAAATGGTACCCGGTAAGCGAGAGCTACACAATGAATGCTATTAGAGATCCTTTTTGAGGTTTTTTTTTCTGGGGGGGGGGGGGGGTAATTTTTATCTGCATGAGACAAATATGATTGTGGATTCAATTTCAATCAGGTTTCAGGCGACATAACCACAAGCCCTATGCGGATATGACCCATTGAGAAATTCAAGAATTCTTATCTTCAAGAAGAATGCCGTTTATGTACACTCGTTACTTCACGTGTAGTATAACGTGACCCACAAACTCCACGAGGCTTTTGATACTGTTCTTGGTCGTTTCATTTTGTAATGCGTGCTAAGCGAACACATGAGCTCCAGTCTGGTAACATCTAACTTTATGTCATCCATGTAAACGAGTAGGCCTATTCCACCAAGATACATGTTTATTGATCAGCAGTGCAATGAGTTCTGAAACATGCTGGTTTGCAAAAGAACAAATCCAATATAAACGTTGTGCACAATCTTGAGTGCGGCCAGAGCATTGGAGGAGGAGAGCCAGCAGAGGTCATTGAGTTGACAGGCTACTCGGAATGGTTCCGTGTATCCTATCATCGCTCTGACTTCTGTAACCAAATTGAGTCTTTCGTTATGGAACAGAGAAATTACATATGTTGAGCCCACTTTTGTGGGCCGTCTGTGTCCAAAATGAGTATTGAAGCAGAAGAGCAAACAGAGGTCGTTGGGTTGACAGTCTGCTCAGAACGGTTTCGTATGTCCTACCATTTCCCTGGACCCAAACTGCGTGTTCCGTTAAATATTTATGAACACAACGATAACATCGTCGGCATGAACGAGTGATCCCCGTATCCGATTTACCGTAATTACCATTTCGTACCAATGCGTACATAATTACAATCCGGATGCACGCGCACGTGGTCGGATAATGCCCAATGATTAGGTCTCGCCCTTAATAAATTGGATTGTGTCTCACGAGTTGTCGTTCTTACGTTGACGTCACGCAGCTAGATTAAAGGGTGTCGTGTGGTTATGTCAGGCAATTTGCGACGGCGGCAAATAGCTTGACCGACTCGACTGTTGTTATTAAGCCGACTTTGTATTAGAGGCCAAATGATAATTATTTTTGATATTTTATACCTAATGCTCTATTTTGTGCAGGAAATATATTAAAATCAATAACTGTTAATTTGAATCATTTGGTGGATCAGTGTTAACCACGCGGAAATTCAACTGTTTCCCGTGGTCACTGAACGAAAATTGCATGTCTGTTTTGAAGTATGATAAATTGGGACACGTGC
This sequence comes from Siphonodentalium dalli, assembly GCA_032622095.1. Classification (NCBI taxonomy): domain Eukaryota; kingdom Metazoa; phylum Mollusca; class Scaphopoda; order Gadilida; family Siphonodentaliidae; genus Siphonodentalium; species Siphonodentalium dalli. The sequence goes on along the minus strand of CP136065.1, from coordinate 178,282,302 downwards.
CATATAGAGATGAATCTAGGCAATTGGAACTAATATTATGCATTCCTACACACGTCACATCCAGAGAAAAGATATTTAAAAAGTAGATTGCTGACTGTGCAGAAAACGGGTCATTACACCTGAAATAGCGCAGCATTGCACTAAACTCAGCTGGAAACCAGCGGCCTCCATAGGCGATTCCATTAACCCGCGCTTTGTTTCCGAGAGTAGATCCATAGGAAATGCACGGCGGTTACGTGAGTGAGAGCCGAGCGCATGGCCTGTAGGCACAAAGCTAATATCGGGGCTAAAATGAGTTATACTAATAGGACCACGTAATACAATGATTAGGGGTTATTGGCTGACAAAATTCTGGGGCAGATGTTCGATTTATACACGGAGGTGTAAGCGGTCGCGTTTTGGCTTTATCTGCGGATTTGCTATTTAAACATCGCGTGCCTGGAACTTGGTCTGAATTGAAGTCTTCAGAATATGGAATTTTGTTTGTGGTAACATTGTTTCCGGTTGGGTAAAAACTATGTTTACTGAATAACTCAATCGAACTGTTTAATCCTGCATAATGTTTTTTTTTCAAGCACCAATGAGATTATAAATGAAATGGCTTCTATGCATAACATACACATGTCATGAGTAATTCATGCGACATGTGGCGCTAACTTTAATTAAAACTTAAGCGAAATTAAGTTACAAAGACAGGCACGTAGAGCTCTGGGTCGTCTCGAATGGAAGGGGGTCTTCCACTCCGAATTTTCAAAAACAAACGTCCCTCTAATGTCTTCAACTAGATATTAGGGGTTAATTTCCTTCCAGATTTGGGAAAACCCATTTGCATCCTATCCCATGCACTAGGTTGAATCTTACCAACTTTATGTATGGTTCCTGAACGATTCCCCTTTTAGAAAAATACATTCCACATACCATCCGTTCGAAAAGATTATTATCGATTGTCGGAAAGTCATTCGTATATATACCCCTTGAAAACGTCTAACCCGAGTTGTTACCGTCTTATGCCATTTGTTCCTCATCATAAAAATGGAACCCAGTTACCTACTGAGACGCAATATCAGGAATAACACATGATTCAGAAAACCACCCGCTTCGTTTGTACACATCACGACATGAACTTAAAGTACTGAACTAGCGTTAGTAAATTGAGACGGGTAGAATATACGGTAAATTGAACACCGGTTTCTTATATGTCAAAGTCCTCTCGGCGTGTCACCTATGGTAATGAAGAACAAGCAACCCGATATTCACGCGGCAATGGTTGCCTCGGCAGGAAAGCAGCACCTACCATAAACAGAACATGATTCACCACAGTCGCCTCATTTAATGGATAGAATATTACACAAACAAGGAATCTTTGATGTTCGTCGGCATCTCGTTTTGTTCTGAGAACTCTGATTGCTGGTGTACCGTGACAAACATTTTACTAGGCTACAGCAATTTAATGTATTCCGATTCCACTCACAAATACTGCACTGCACGACGATGTACGTAAACGCAATATCTTGTCATCATGTTGTTCAATGATATGGTCTGTATGTGTGTATCCCAACGAGGATCATGATCCGTTTTAGACATATATCCAACCATATTTATATAAATGAACACCTTATCTCTGTCATAGCCAGAGTTGATCCAATATCTATTATGGGGTGTATCGGAAGACAGCCATTTATATGGCTATATCCACTCCAGGCACAATTGCACCCAGTTGTGAGTAGGTGTGATGTATTTTTCTAAATCACACTCCCCTAAATGGGCAAGAAACTGGTTTAAAAGACAAATATATAAATACTTGTATGTACATCCATGCTTTGTATTTAATGTATGCTCTTTTGTCGATAAATCTTCTCTCTCATCTCTCTCAGGAATTGAACTAACTTGCCTTTGCTGATAAGTACTTGAGACAGCTAAACTCTGTTCTGTCTCTGGTGTATGATTTCAGCAGACAACTGCGAGTAACATGCACCGTTTATCCCGCTACAATGACTACAACATTCCCAAGCTCTCATTTAAATTAAATGAATCTCGGGTTTTGATCTTTAACAGCATTCATTGTGTAGCTCACAGCAACGAACCTAGTTCTGAACTGATACTATCTGAATCGGTGCAAGAGGAACGTCGCTTTAATCTCTGTGTCTATCTTCACAAAAGCTGTGACACCCACACCATTAAAATGAAAACGAACTTTCATAAATACCACAGAACATGCATTGAAACCCACAGCGCTTGACCGAAGTTAGATCCTATCATTGCCTCGCTATTATTGTCGGGAATGGAATACGATGCGCATCAAAAGAAATTTAGACATTACCTACGATATGATCTAAATTGTGCCCGATTCCACCGCTTGTGTTCACAATACTCGGTCAAAGCCCGGAATATAATCTGCCCATTAGGGAGGTTGATGCTCGATTGTTGGGGCCAGGCAGCGGTTAATGGCAACACGATTCCTACACGCAGTGGCGGCACTGCATTTGGAGATTCAAATCTGCTGATAGACAACACAGATTATGACCCTTACTATTTTCTATGTGACCGAAACGATGTTATCGTTTGAAAACGGTTCTTTGTTCTGCCAGGGTCTGGAAACTCATGTAAATATTTTGTTCTCGACTCTAAGGGAGAAAAGATGCTGGTTTGGTAAACTTTTAAACCACGTTGTTCAATTTATATATAACCAAACCAACACCAGGAATATGTGTTGGCTACAATCTATACACCCGCAAAATCGCCACTGAAACTCTGAAAGGAACACACTTGAGATTTAGTTATGACAATAAAGATAATACTTCATTCTGTCTGTAGTTTATGAAGATACAAAAATCGGCTGTGTTCGGTCGAAAATAGTGACATGTACGTGGACAAGAAACCGTATACTTGTCCGCAATTTGGGGACCGCCTGAATGTTGCAATAGTTTATTCTCATAAACCACACCACATGTGGTATTAGGAAAATACATATATAGTCAGACCTACCCAAGGTTCCCAATAAACAAAACAAACATTGAAACATTACAGGCAATACATGTACATCGACATTTGAAAAAAACTTGTATTCTTTAGAACAAAATGGGGGTCGGTAAAAATACATGTACATCGGTCAATGTCACACCATGTTACCGTCAATCCACCACAATATGTTGAAGTTAGCTGTCATAGATGTGCGGACCATGCAGTCGAGTGTGGAGAATCCGAATCCTGAAATTGATATCAGGAAATGTGGGGCTAACCGTGGGTGTCTGATAATGAATTGGTTTTGAATTGTCTACGTGCATGCAGAATCATTATGAAATAATATTCTGCTGGCTCATCCTAGCTGCTGAGAAAGAAATAGGACTTCGATCAGCGATCGTTGCTCAATGCAAACAATAACTCTCAAGCATTGTATCCACGCCCGAGGCTACATCTCGGTCTAATAATGACAAACGAGACAAGCGCTCTACTATAGGACCTGGTAATGATTTGAGGATAATTACCCCAGTCTATCAAAGGAGATATTCAGGCCTTGTATTTGACACAATTCGCTTAATCTGCCAATCGATGTAAACACTTATTGTCTAGTGCCCGAGGTAACGATATCTTACGCAACGACTCCAGGTGAATATGAGATGCCGATAACACCAAAATCAAATGCTAATTAGTTAATTGCCATATCACTGATGTTCATTTGCATATTGAATATGACAAATCATTTATATTGACATCTGTGTGAAATTTATTGCGTCTTATCATGACAGGATATGTTATTAGTTTGAGCTATCTATACTATATTGACTTCTATATCTGTCATGCACTCTCCAAGTTTTGTCGAATGGTTGACACCCTTTGCCATGCGTAGGGAGTGTAACCTGTGTCAATGTTCCTTAAAGTTTATCATCGTGTCAGCAGCTATATTTCATATAACGACGTGAAGAGTTTCATTGGTGGACGAAAGACGACAGAGAGAGATCGTTAATTTCACTGGGAAACCACCCTCTGTACACAACAACCACCGATAGGCAACTGACGAAAATGCCCAGATGCAATAATCGGGTTACCAAATCTCTACACCAGAGCGCACCAGTCATTCCTCTTTTCTGACTCTGTCGCCGGATGGGTACTAGTCTGTGGTTTTCTATATTTAGCGCGGGTTTTTCCCCAGCCAAATGGCGAAACCGATAGCCCCAGAATGGACAGAATGGAGAATTAGAGCGGTAGTTTTGTTGACGATTTTCGCTAAGTCCACCAAATGTGGGTAAAATGTCGCAGATGGCAATGGTCTTATCAAGTCATCAAGGGAGGTAAAACCTGAATGGAGTTTGCGGGTTATCCTCCCTTCGCATGGATCACCAATGCGCACTTTTCGGGAGTAGAACCAATTTCGCCATCGCTGGACGACTGATACACGTTGCACTGAGTCAACGGGGTCCGTGTCTGAGATGGCGTTACGTCTGACCAATTTACCCTGTTGTGTGTGGTCCCGTTCCTGACGTAACGTGCATGCTTCTTTTAAAAAATATGCCTTCAACATTCATATTTCATTTCATGGAATTATCTCATGGTCTAATTGGAACTGCAGTCTGTTCGAACAGATTATACCTGCATCAGCAATTCTTGGTTAGCATGAAATCGGTAACTCATTCTACTTTGCAGAATAATTGGACCGCAATCATTCAGTCGTGTAAACGGCATCTTATGAATAGTGAATATGGAATTGATTTTCCTGACCAGAAGCCAAAATGCAATTACATGAAGTTTGTTTGAGTTAGGGACGCGACGCCACCATTCAATTCAGCAGGAAGTGCGCAGGCTCCAAGCACTGGATGTTTATGTCCCCTATAATCAAAACTTCATTTAAATTTTCACTCAATAGAAACCCATGCATAACCAAACAATGGCATATTTGGAACCAGTTCGTTTTCATTCAGTGTCAGGGCAGTCTCAAATCTGAATGATCTGTTTCTTTGAGTCCCATTGTCAGCTGTAATTAAAAGCTTATATTGATTCTCGCCCATCATCGGATTATCTTATTGTATTCTCGGAGATTTCATTGGTATTTGGTTTGAATAATTACTACTAATGGTCTACAGTGGTCGCTTCTGGGCGTTTGTTGGTCTCATATATGCGCTGTTTAGATGCCCAGTGAGCAATCCATGCATGTGTACAAGGCCCAGCTATCCGCGCTTGGTTCTACACAGTGTTGATGTTTATAATCCGGAAAACACATGCGTCGTTTTACGCCATTTGCACATGTAATACCAAAATCGCATGATATTGTGACATGCATGTAACCCATTTATTTTTTATAACACTGCAAAAACATCTATAATTGACGTAAAGTTATCTGAGTGTTTGCATTCGGTCGCCACCACATTTGTTATGGAATGTACCATCCACGTCCAGTATAGGGTATCTTGTTATGTAAGGCAGGGTTGGTGATTTTGTTGTATGTTTTTAAATAAATTTTAAAATTCAAATTTTTTTTTATTTCAATCAGATTTTTTTGTTTTTATTTAAATCGATTTAAAAAAAAAAATCGAACTGTTGTGAAATTATGTAATCGTGCAATTATTCAGATAAATGAAGGTTCTAAAAGGTGTTGTTCATTATTTCCAAGGCTGGATTAATCAGAATTCTATGGCTGTTTACCAACCAATCACACAAATCATGGCAGTACAGATATAGTGACCATGTAATTTATGCATACTCTTATGTCAATGTGGGTTCCAATGTTGTGAACGTGTGGTATCTGGATAGGTTCTACTAGGTAGACATGTGCTTAAACTTGTACTACTGAAAACTGAATATATTATCAATCACGTTTTCTCGTCGGTGACTTGACATATAAATCAATCACATCATATATATCGAGTATAGATACCGTACCAGTCCTGTAGTAGTAATTAGATGGCAGAGTATATAATGTACGCAGATCAGAACAAGAAATTCAACAGTATAGTGAGGAGTTCTGTGTTACAAGCAAAACTAACAATGTTAAGCAGAACAGGCCATTGCTTGAGCAGTAAATAATTATGTCTGTAGTTTGTGTGGTGTTGAAAATTACTTGTAAGTTTAATTGCCATCTTTTTTTCATCATTTCAATTTTTTTTATTTAAATAAACTATTTACAGAACAAAAGTCATTAATCAATGATTTAAATAGCTTGATTTAATTTGACCAACCCTGTTAAAATCCCAGGTTCAGCAAGTTATGGGAATATTTTATTATTACACACAAAATACCTTGCGCACAGTATTTGTGGTACTGTGACCTAATTTGTGGATCGTGCGTGGTAGCAGTTTTTGGAGATATATGGCTTGCGTATTTGTCGTTTTAATATTAATATAGCACACAAGAGACCTTCCTGTCTACAACCGGAAGAGCGTTCAAAGTCTCATACTTTGTTTCTGAATGTTCAATATGAATAACAGCCATGATAAAATTATGTTTGCGAAGCAGTTTCCTTAATGCGTTTGCACGCGATGCTCTCCTGCACGTGCGAACTAGAAGAGTCAATTACTATTATGACTATTGACTCCAGCCACTCGGAAAAATAAAGGAGAAAACATTAACTCCTATACGAGATAACACTCGGAGCTCGCAGTAATGAATTTATGTTGCTGGTTCAGTGGTTGATTTCATTTTTATGATGTTTGATTGGCGGCCATATTTGATCTCTATGCATTTACCAATACGCTCTCGCGACTTCTTTGATCTCTGCTATAAAATCGAGTGATTAATTTGTGTCTTCTGCGAATGTTCATGCTGCTATTCATGCTAGTTGGTCCGAATCGATAATTGGACAGACATTAAAACGTTAAACGCGACCACGGTTCTTGCACCTTTGTATACATGGAAGTTATGTATTTGTGTCCACGATATATACTAAAATGCTGAGCAAACGTGTGCTTTCATCCTCTCTTTGCTGACTGGTGCGGTGGTCAGAACTTGACGACATGTTAAACCAAGTTATTTCTGGTTGCTCAATTCAAGTTCTAGGACACTTTGCCAGATAGGTCGACGGCAAAGCAACTAATCTAGTGCATATATTGTTCATACATTTGAACATTTCGGTCCCACGAAAACACTGCCAACGTGCTAACCTGTTCTAGCCTGCTTGAAATGATCGTGTCTTGTTGAATTGAAATCGAATTGTAGGTTTCAAATTGTTTTGAAATACCAATTTGTTCTCTGTTGTACGAAGACAATAAAAACCCGACCGCAAATGTACTAAGCACACATTTTAATTTCTGACATTTCAAAAGTGTACCGAAAGTCAAATTGATCCTGAGAAAATACTACTACAAAGGAGCCCCTGTTCCTAATAATGCCATATAGTATCGCTTAGAAAAATCTCAAGTGTATATGTCAACATTTAAATGGCTTTTTAACGGCTGTTGATTGTAAGCCAAAAGTCGAATCCTTTGTGCACGAGTTCATAATTTGCACCGTCTGAATGCGTACTTCACATATCCGTACAGGTTACACGCTCCTTCCGTTCATTAGGGAGTGCTCGTCAATGTTTGAGGGAGACTTGGCCGATGGGCATATCTAGTCAACGACACGTGGGCAAATATGATGAAAATTAATCTCTGCATGTTCCCTGACAACTCGAGACTCCATGAGACCAATGTTTCCACCTGTGTGCCCAAACAATCGCCACCCACATTGACTACAGGTGCGAATGTCGTTAGAGTTGTAACGAAAATTAGATAGAAGTCGGCATGTTCGCCTCCCTGCGGTGTTTTGTTAGCGAATATTCATTAGAAATTTGATCCTTCGTCCTTCGGTTGTGTGTATTGGGGATGAAGAGGGAGGTTATCTTTGCTTCAGCGTTTATTAAGACCACGAACGCGAAGAAAAATACCTGGCCAAATTGATGTTTTCATACGTCAAAAACTATTGACTCCTGGCGAAAACTTCTTTTCTGTTGGTATTATTAGACACCTCCAACGTATAATACAGTCGTGCTGCCCTATTCTCTTAACTTCGTTCCACTTCATTGTGGTGAATGAAAAAGTCACGTTTGTGGATCAAAGAGAAGATTCGACGAGATCGTCTTTCCATTGATGCTATGACATTTCCTGAACGTCGATAATTCTTTATTCTGTTAACCCTTTCTGTACTAAACGGATTCCCCACTCAATTATAAAGTATCATTGGATTGGTCTATTATTCATTTGGAGGGATGTTAAGGATATATGAGCAGACGACAGCTAAACGAAATGATAATACAAGTGCAGAAGACTTCATATTAATTTGTGGGAAATGTTTAGATAATAAATTCAACGTTTGTTGAACTTATTATCTGAACATTTCATATGGGAACTACTCGTCAATGAGTATTTAGTATAGAAATGATTAAAGAGCAGGGATGTGAACAGAGTGACTTCATTATGGGGCGGGGGCGGTGCTGTCTCGACGGATTTTCAACTGTATCCAATCTCTAAACAAATAAACGAGATTTATAATTCTATAATTATAATGTTTGTAATAATACTGTGTTCGTCCGTGTTTGAATTGTGTTATGCCGTTCCTGCATACTATATATATGGTCGTGCATTAAATACAGCTATCTATCTATCTACCTTAAGTTTCTAACTATTAGAAACATCCAACTACCCCTGATCAGACATCTTCTAACTCGACGCGCCTTTGAAGCCTAAAATGCCATACAAAATAGGACGACTTTCAACTTTTGATATAACCAACTTATTTAACAATAAGAATTTGATGCAGAATTAAAACACCAGAGTAATATCAATATCAATGTGCTCAATTGTGTTTCAGATGGCAAGTGGGTGGAGTGCAACTTTGACACAGTGGTCTTCCGTGGGCTATTCGATGAAATGTGTGTAAATTCAATGACTTCCATGAATTGGCTCCCGATTCTCTCGAAACTATCAGAATGTCCAAATATCAACATTGATTTGATCTGGAATAATCCGCGACCCAGCGTGTGTTAAACCACACTACGATCAAGTAGAATATCTTAGGAGATATCTGGAGAGAAATCAGACTATATACGAGCAACTGTTCGTCTCTCAATGTCTAACAGCGAGCTGCCGATAAGCCAAGTTTTCATCCTGGTCTCAGGTGGCCAACGCTCTCCAGGCAAATACACCATACTATTTGATTTGATTCTCTGTGTGTATACATAGCCAAACAAAATAACCAATAACTAGCCTATTGTTTCTCCAGCATATAGCTCGGCTTCTGGCATTTCACATCTGTTTTGTTCTGGACTCTTCTGGTCCATCAATTATGTTGGCACGCGTGTCAACATTCGACTGATTTCATGGGCTCAGTAAAGTCGGTGGATTGGACTGTTATGGACTTTCTCTGTCGCCAGAAGCGGTTGCCAGAACATTAATGGGAGGTATTCGCGTGTGGATCTGGCTCTGTGGGAAATATGTGGGGTTGTGGCTGGGCGAGCTGAACTTTGAACACGAGGGTGTCTGAGAATATAAGTTGTGAGATCCGAAATATGTATATAATTTAAAGTAAACCAGACGCTGGTTCTACGCCTCTCCAATGCTCTGCTCGCCATTTCCACGTCATGCACAATGAAGCCTTATAGACCCACCTTGTGTCGCTGGAGGGTCAGATTACTACCATGTTTTCATATTGTCTGCTGTTGTTGACCGAGAACCAATCAAATCTTTGAGACGAAACTATGTTATTTAAACTTCCATGGTGAGAAACTTAGACAGTTGTTGCATTTCGCGCATTAGACTGGTCCGTGTCCCAATCCCAGCCGCCCGATTCGTACCACGAAGTAGAACTCATGTCAGCGGTTTATTCCTACACATACACACATTATAGAAAAGTGACCAAACCGTCATATGATGTATTCCAGTAATTCAGCCATATACCGTCTTGTCATATTGTGGCGCATCAAAAACTTCGGCGGCCGATCTTTACGAAAGTGTTGATGTGAAGTTTCTCACGGTTGTCAATAAGCCGCATGTCTTTCTTATCGAAGACAATCGTATTCTGCTATAGACCAACGTTGCATAAGGTATATAATGTTGTGGGTGGTTATCGCGTCAGGGAAAACTACCTGTTGGCGTGATATATAGGAAGTGTCACTGAGTAAACTGCTGGGATAAATTGCAACTCACTGTGTTGCTCTGACAAGATTGCATCCCGACACCACAATTAATTACGAGTCAGTCAATACAGGCAAAGTGCGAAGCGATTCTCACTCAAATCGGAAATAAGCTTGCGTTTTATCAATACGATCTAGCCGTGTATTGCCTGAGGTGAACGACGCAGACTTACTCAATTCGAACATGGGTGCGTTGGCGGGAATTTCGCCTCCGTAAGAACGAGTCCCACTCACTGTTGAAAAGGTCGGCCGTTTGTGTTTAAATTCAATTCACTTTATTCTCTCAAAACTCATATTGGACAATTATTGCATGTGTATTGAGACACAACTTATTTACAGATGAGAAAAGGATGATCGCTGGAGTGTTAATGACACGAGATGACAACTAACTAATCTACTAACTGCATCAGTTGGTGTATATATGATAATATCTCCAACATTCGGAAATGTATTTTTCGTTTAATACACAAAAATATCAGGGAAGTGTGTTCATACGAGCGTGGTATTATGAGACCATTCAAGTAACATTTGCTGTTGTTATCTGGGATTGTAAAAGAAGTTACACGAACTTACGTACCGTAACTTGTATATTAAAATCGACTTTATATCGGGTCAGGAACGATTTGGTCCTAGGTAGCATATGATATGGATCCAAAATGACAGGCAACGCTTTATGTTTTCATTCTTGTTGTACGTTTGCTGTCGATAATTCTTTCGAGAAAATTTTAAAGGACACTTAGTATCGCTCTCGGTCTAACAGTTTACAGTAGAGCGACTATTCTCAGGAATTTCATAACCCATTTGCTTTTTTTAAGAACGTGTACCGGAAGTATTGATCTCTCTTTTTACCAAATGAATCTTGTCAAAGATTGATTTGTCTCGATTGTGCTCACAAAGGAGTACCGACTGACCCACTTATCGTTTGATTGCACGTGATTTTTACTGGTTTCCTGTTACGGCTGTGCTTTGATTGCTCGTATGGATCTCCTATAGGTATAGCATAACAATCCTTTGTTAGCTGAGGACGGAATTAGAATTGAACTACAATATACAATGCAATTATTTCAGTGGCAATTGATGTTTCTCGAGAGGTTGTCGATATTCTGGTCTCCCCCTGTCGCAAACGTCGTGTATGATATTTGCATACCTCTACTGGAGCTAACCGGATATTGGACCGGCGTTCTGATATAAGATACGTCATGTGCACCAAGGCGAACTGATTATAAAATCCCTTGCATTTAATTGTGTTCCTTACTGCAACACCATGCACAATCGTGATTTGTTTTATGGTCCAATAAACATTATTGTCGTTATCACAGTCGTTCTTTAGATTGGTATTCCTATGTAGCATTATGATATATAGCTTGTAGCCTCATAACCAAACTACACACGCTGTCAATGAATGTAGTTAGATGTGCTGTGTTCATGGTCATTAAATCATTATTTTGTCCCCATAAAATTCCTTGTATTATCATTAGAATCGAATGTTTCTTCGAACATTACCACCAGTCAACATTCATGAGATGGACTAAGATCATCATGTTATTGGTGTCTAAATGTCAATATTCTTCGGGGGAGAAGTAGTCGGTCCATTCACTTGCCCTATTTTGTAAATCTTCATTTGCCACTTTGTCGATAGCAGCCAGTCTAATGCTGAAGATCTATCATGTAACATAAAAATGTAGCAAAATAACATCGCTGTAATTTTATAATCTCATTCTGTATGTCACGATCTGTTTTTTTTTATCACGGGTCAAGTAAGTTTAGAGGTCACACTGATAAGAATACAATAAGCAACATCCTTACCGGGCGTTGTCTCTAAAAACTAAAAAGCTTCTTCCGATTTCAAATGTTTGATATATCTTTACCATCATGATATGAATCGACCATAACAAGTCCAGAAAGCTTCAGCGATTGGGGTTGTGCTGGTCGTGTTGACAAAGCTTACGGCTCGCAAACAGAGGTAATCCCGATGTTTGCCGATCTGTGGAGATAAAATCCCCGTAAACCTGTACTCCTATCTGACGAGTGATCCTAGCATTCCTCAAATACGCCCCTGTTTACATGTTATCGAGGCCCGAGATGACAACTAAGCTACCCACTGATATCCTCAATATATCGTGGCAGAGAAACGAAAACATCACACAAGCTGCAGGTGGATTTGTTGATTTTTGGCGATCCCGTTTCTTCGATATCTAAATGTAAAATTTGAATGGGAAGAGATGGATTCTTATCACCTTCGTGATAGTGTGTCTGTTTGACTTGAAGCATCTATTTGGGTGATGCCCAGGTGGATGGCACACAGATGTGAACGCTAACCGTTTTAACTCTGTTCCGACCAGAGCTCACATTGAATCTGATGAGATTGTGGGTGTCTCATCACCAACCATGCTTGGACTAAAATTTCACCAAGTGTATATGTTTCATGCCTGAAACAGCATCAGAAATAGGTTGATATTGGTATGATTTCTGATACATAAATTTTGCAACTAATATTTAGGGCCTGGTTTGGCTTCTGGACCAAGGATTGAAAATGTCCCTAACTTCAATAAAAATCCCACAGTTGGAAAAATTCCCGACCATGCATATAGGGGTATGGGATTATTTGTTTGAAATACTCCGTATAAAGTTGAAAATTATCGAGTTTATACCCGTCGGCAATTCTGAGAGGTGTGCAAACGGGTACACATTTGACTTCCCAGATTTTTAGATCTCATCTATAGTGAAAGGGTTCGGTTAAATTCGATGCCGAATGAAGACGCGATCTGGGCCCACGCCATTTAATAAACCAGTGCACAAAAATTTCAATAACTCACGTGATACTTGCGAACTTGACCATTATTACTGTCGCTTTCATCAACTTAATTGGTTGTGATAACGCCAATAGTGAATTACAAACTATAAAACGTTATCTTGTCCCAATTGCTAATGAAAGGTAAACTATACCACTTTAAATCACATTATTATCAAGATAATTAAAATTCATCAATGTTTATAAAGTAGAGGATGGAGTAAAGGTGAGTGTTATTTAGCTTTAGCACGAGTTCTATGAAGAAGATTACAACTCTCATTTATAAAAACCCTTTGATACAAATGAAAAGTTGACAAATGCATTACAGAAAATAAATTGGCAAACACAACACATGGTCGGTAACAAACGGGGCAACAATTCTCAAAAGCTACCTTTATTTTTATAGAAAAAAACACGCGGATTGTAAAGAGCTTTTATAGTCCAACAAAAGGCTACTAGTTCATTTGAGGTTAGCCTTTTATGAAAATCAACACGAGTTGGAGTGTCTTCTCCAACTCATTAGATTAATGATGTGGAGTGTCAGCCATGTAAAAGGTATCGGGTTGTTATCCTATTAAAACGTACCAATAAACACTTTCTCACAACCACAAACCCGAAGGCAGGTGCGCGGTATAGTTATAGTTGATATCCTGCGAATAAATCCTGTTTTGCAATTCGTTGAACTTGAATAGCAAAGTTGTTTTGTCACTCACAACGTGAGTTAAATTGATACCCAGTTTGATGGGTGGGATATTTTCATACTATGTTAGCATTAAACTCTCTCGACTTGCTCAGGCGAAATAAAACCTTAATGTTATGAAGTTATGGACTTGCTTTGAAACTGGGAAACAGGCTTACTATTGCATTTTAACAATTAATCGAGCAAATTCTCTTTAGAATTTAGGCCTTTGCCCTCGCACTGACTCAACTTATGTTTATGACAAGATGGTAATTTTGTGACGGTGTTCTTGACAATATATGCAACGCTATCACCAGCATGACAGTTTGTTGTTAACAACTCTTGCGAAAATAGAAACACATTTTCATTCAGGCCAGTTCGTAGAAATTATGCACCATTAACCATTTGTTTACTAAATATACTCATTGACGAGTATTTCTCATATGATATGTTAAACTGCCATGCGTCACTTCTATTATCTGTTTGTCTGTCGGTCGTCTGCACATTTTTCCTGAATACACCCCAGATGAACAATAAACCAATTCAATCTATACGTTTATAACTATGTGGGTGAATCCATTTCGTAAATATCGGGTTAAACATAATATGCTGGTTAACCATTTGATTGGTGAATGGAAGCTTCCACTCGGTTCTAAATAATACACTAGAATGGCACATTCTCAAATTGCAGCAATAATCACATGCTATAAGCAGACGGTGGGTAGAGAAATACTCCATAATTCATTTGCATGAATATTCATATAATAGGTTCTAATGTTGGGAACTTATTTTCTCAACAATTAACCCTATAATGAACTAATGGGTATGAAGTAAATATTCATAAGCGAGTATACAGTTACAAAGCGTAAAATTTGAGCTCCAGGATTATTAAAGCGACTCAAAACCTTGCTAAATGTGCAACAAATATAAACGTATGTAAAACATCACCACAAGGAAGAGCATGAAGAAATATGTAAACAGGTTTGTTTGCATAAAAATGGTTTCAACACCCAAAATGTCATTTAATATTGGAGAGACATCAGTAATTAAAATAAAATTTATGTTAGATAAGATAAGATAACTTTATTGCAATATAGACATCCAAATGTGGACAGGTTGCAGAAATACATGTACATAATGACATTGAAACATGAAATAAGAGAACACAAAAATACATATACACAAGATAGATACAACAATATGTTATGATATGACACCCTTTATGTATTCATGGCTGATAACATTGATCTTTGTTTAAAACATAAGTTAATCTTACGGCATATTAACGAACAGACATTCGGGTCATTGTTACTCATAATAAATATAAATTTGTCAGTTTCTTTCCATTGTAAAAATCCCGGCTTATATAATTCTAACTGTGAGTAGAGATCATTTCTTATGGACTTATATGCGTTACATTCGGTAATAAAGTGAATCTCATTTTCTATAGACTTTCCTTCTTTGCAATATAAGCATATTCTAGCTGCTTCGGATTTAACAGGATAGATATGTCTTAGTTTTTCAATAGCAAGGTTATGATTACTGATTCGCAAACGTGTAAACATACTTCTTGCCTCATTATTGATTGTATATTTGAGATAGGGTTCTATATAATATCCACGTTTGACAAGCGCATAGGTCCTCAATTTATTACCACCATCTCCTCTGATTGCGGTGGGTGCCATAAGTACTTTGGTGAATTCCGATCGGTATGCCTCTTTCGGTTGGCTACATAAGTTTATCGCCGCGGGCCGAATATTCGCATCTTTTGGGCATTTCTTCCGTATTATGTCATCTAATTGTACGTTCCCTTTGATAAGTTTATTATCGGTGTACGCATCATTAAGTAACGTGTGACGCTCGTGCCGTTGTAATTTGACATTGAATGCGAAGAATTTGATGGTGGCATCTATTGTAATAGGATATCTGCCCAACTCCGCCATCGCTGCGTAATTTGACGCTTTGTTGCCTATTCCAAGAGCCATTTTACAATATTCAACGTGCAGCTTCTCTCCGTCCAAATAAGATTCCCCGAGAAGATATCGCCGCCATCTTTAATTGAATTTCACACAATGGTTGTTCATAACTCTTGGAAGAATAAACAATTACCGGCCTGTCAGAACAAGTTATGACAAGATTCCATTTAATTAATAATATGTTATGTTGCATGAACCCATGCACTTTGAAGACATTGGGTCCCTTTAAATGTCGATTCCAATATTTATAACAGAACTTGTGAGTATAATCTTATACCTATGGATAAATTTCAATTATTTCACTTATTTGTTGTAACAAGCAGGTCTAATGGAACACTGAGGATAATTGGCTGACAAAGTATATTAGAGTGCCAGTGGACATCGGTGTCATTTAATTAATTGAAGAAATAGGCAGCTAACTCAGAACTTCTTTGGAACCCGCAATTATAATCAGAACAATTCCAATAAGATTCCCCGAGAAGATATCGCCGCCATCTTTAATTTAATTTCACACAATGGTTGTTCATAACTCTTGGAAGAATAAACAATTACCGGCCTGTCAGAACAAGTTATGACAAGATTCCATTTAATTAATACTGAACATTTTCTAATGGACTTTAATGTTTGGTCAGCCTTTGAAGGCCATGTGTGAAATAGTTCACAGATGCCGACCTAATTGATGCGAAGTGTGATATGTTGTTATTCCTAGCGTGAGATACCGAGGAAGCATGGAACCTCTCCATGATAATTCACGTCCTTAACAGCACGATCTCTGACCATCTTCGTCACGTATGGATTATTATTGATAAACTTCATAAACATAACCAGCTGGTGGTCTGTAATTTTAGCTGGACATCTCGTTTGTCGTGAAAACTTCTCTCCATTTTATGTTGACGTTTGTCTATCTTATCATCGCGGCTCCTCCTGGTCGTGTGTAATTGCAGTTTACCAGGATGAATGATCTAATCCTCAGTAAAGCGGCTATTATGATTCAGAGATGGTTCAACAAGACTATTTTAAATTTGGGTTCATGATGCCATGTCTTCATAATTTGATGCCATGTAGCGTCTAATACCATATAAGGCTGATTGTAGCACTCATTATATGAAAGTCAGAAGTACAAATCCATGAATGTGAACTACCCCTGAATCAGAATCCAGTTATCGAAGGGTTAAAGTATGGCACTCCATATATTTCAAAACACCCGTATTATATACTCGATAGTTTCAGAGGCAAGTAATGGTACTGGGGATTTCACAAATCCACAATTTTGTTTCTCGCTACTAAATCCCGCCACTTGTACATACAGGTGCAGATCTTAGGCAAGCGCTTGAGAGATCGATTTCAAAAACCAACACATGGCCGCATTTAAAACCATGACCGCGTGTTGCCGAGCCCAGTTGGAGACAAACCTTAGCTTGTTAACGTTCAACGCAAAGCCCCACGGAACCCCCACTGAAAAGAGCAATCTTCAGATTGTTCGTGTAACATATTCCGTGTTCCAATTGTTGTTGGCGTCAGAGAGCCTCTGTTATTCACCCCACGAGTTTCTTTTTAAACCGTAGGTAACAGTTGTGCACGTGTCTGTATCCGCAGATGCAAAACTCGCGATGTTGCAGCGAAACTACGGAAGTCGTTCAGGGTTCAATACTTGCATTGTTTGTATCAAGCCGCGTGTTTCGCCTATGTCTCTGCTTTTGTTTTCATTTACAAGAAATTCCAACATTGAGTACGAAAGCAGCAGATTGCCAGATAGGAAGCCTCATAGCCTAATTGGTTGTGTAAACGTTTCTTCCATTTCCGCGCGTTTTTCTCACAAAATGAAGCATAACCCGTGCAGCCTCTAATGTACGCGCTCCTCTAACCTCTCTGCAGTCCCGATATACTAGGAATCAGGGAGCTAAATGTGTTCCAGAGCCGGGGAGCGAGTACACCGTGAAATGCTAAAGGTAACTGAAGAATGACCTTCACCTGATACATGCGACTCGTTATTAAAGGATGATATCGCGTTTATTTGATTTGTACATCATATCTAAATAATTTATACTGGTGAATTAATGGGGGAATGGATTTTTGTGAGCGGGAAATTTATTTAACTAGCTGCTGTAGTTCTGGGTTTTTCGAGATAAAATTTGGCTGTGGGGTAGCCCTGTCGTACACTTGGGGATTTATTTTAAATAGTAAACACATGACCAATGATTTTTCTTGCATTTTCGTGATCAACTGGTGTCAATCTAGCTGGGTAAACATCACTGGTATGGCCTGTAGGCTTCAATTCAGTGAATTTGGCCGAAACGTTAACACTGTCGCCTATGGGAAACCATTTAGTTCAGTGATTCCTATACTAGCTTGATATACCTGGTGTGGCGGAAGCACTCAGCGGCAAGGGGACAGAACCTTCAGAACCTTGGATTTGGATACATTTCTCACATGTTAATTACGCATTAATTGATTTCGGTGCCGGCTGAATGGCCAACATGTAAGTCCCGTCCCTGCTCTGCTGCCCCTATGACGTATCATATTACCAATAGAGAACTCACTCTTGTGCATCATTGTGGAAACAAATAATAGATCTTATATATACCAAACAGGAAAATGTTCTGACATGATTGATTTCGTTCCCAGGACTATGCATATCGGATCCACAAAAATATCTCTAAACTGCACGCAATACCAATTTGAATATCACACAGACATGTGAAAAGCTATATGTAAATGTGTTGAAGCCCTGGCATGCAGAAAACATGCATCTTGTCCTTTGTTGCAATTCATCTTCGATAACCTAACGCGCGTTGACGCTAACGACGTGCAGTGTGGGTCACAAGTTCAATACATCGCGCGATGTGAACCCTTAACTGGATTGCCCAGATCCTTATCTCAACAACAACAGCATTTTGGCACCCTTAATCGCGCTTATCTGCTTATCTCTATCTTGAATATCTCACTCATTCAAAGGAATTAGTATGATTGATGTTGGAACCCATATGTAACTTGTATGTAACTGGTCGCATCTGGAGTAGAAAACGGGTGGGTGTTATATAAGTGTTATTTGTGCGTGTCTGTTTAGCTGGGGCCAGCTGGAATTAGGATAAAGCCATGTTTATCTAAGCTATGTCTTCCACTGAAGATTATGTATCCATTTTAAACAGATCACACCTCTAGTTTATGTTTAAAAGGTTTTAATGTTTAACATTAATGCCTATCAGCTTCCATTGGCGTGGGTTGTGGTGATAAAACTGGCACTTTCAGTTCTCTGATGGCTTGTTTCCACAAAAGGAACATACTTGGCGCGTTTTTATCTTTGAGCCGACCTGGTTGTAATGGAACACAGCTTAGCTTATAAATCAATCCGAGCGGAGATGAATGAGCTACACCTGGTTGTCAGAAAACGGTGATAATGGATTAAAAAATTGTACATGTTGGCGCATATGGCGTTTGAAGATTTCTTGTTGCGTGGTAAACTATCGCGCAAGGGCAACAATGGCATCGGTCTTCAACAGTTACTGCCAATGTTTTCAAGTCCACGAAGCATGCTCCGTTTGGAGTACTAGTTTTCGGCACCTCATTTTGCCTAAGACGAATTAGTTATGCCGGTCTCTACACCCAAGTTGTTCTAATTAAAAACGTCAGAAGACAAACATCAAAATCATTATCGAAGTAACTATGCTGGGACGAACATGCTAAAACAAAACACGCCCATAATCATCCAGCAATGGCGAAGCTGGTTTGAACCCCGATAAACGCGGATTTATGATATGCACAAAGGGACGGTAACCTTAATCGTTGTATTTAGACAAGCCAGTTTGTCGGGGTCTGGGATTTATATAAGCGCAGCGGAGTTACTTGCTCCATTTGTGAAGTTGGCCCTCTGTGCAGCGTTTCCTCTGGCATTAAATAGGACAACGTCGTGATCATCAGGGCACTGCATGGATTGAAACGACAACAACCCCAACTATACAAACCAAAGAATGTATCATTGTGTCTATCAGTATAAGCTTGTAGTTAGGGTTACGAGATTGCTGTTTCCGGTCCAGCTCTCAACACGTACACGATTTCTCAAGGCTAAGAATGTTTGAAATTGTTTATGATACAAGCGTCTGTCTTCGTGTGTTTGAACCTTGGTCAGTTTCCATGGTGTGGGAACATAAACTGAAGGACCGTAGGCGAAGCAGATGCAGACCCACCATTCACCACCAATTAGG
This sequence comes from Siphonodentalium dalli, assembly GCA_032622095.1. Taxonomy (NCBI): domain Eukaryota; kingdom Metazoa; phylum Mollusca; class Scaphopoda; order Gadilida; family Siphonodentaliidae; genus Siphonodentalium; species Siphonodentalium dalli. Next base: position 178,262,555 of record CP136065.1, on the reverse strand, counting down.
ATGTACAAATTACAATAACATAAATACCAAGGTTATAAACATCAAATACCCTGTCAAGTTTTATTGCACCTTATCCCCGAGAGCTTCTCTAATTGGAGCCAGATATAAGATCGAAAAAATCACACGCACCTGGTAATATTGGCTGTGACTCGAAAAGAGCAATAAACGTACACAGCAACGAGCACCGTGTGGAGTGACTGGTTCCAGAGCCACGTGAGAGCCAATACATATGATTTCATGGCATCCCCGGGGTGTCTTCGGGTACTTGGTTGATGAAGAGCGGTTCAAGAGCCATATGAGCCCTTCCGTCGTATTGTTGTTCTGGGCGTGTCTGCTTTGATGTAAATGAGACACTCGGAAACGGCAGTCTTGAGCTGTCACGTTGGTAAATGAAGTCACCCGTTGGGGTTCGTCTTCCATAGTGGCTATTTTACTAAAATGATCTTGTTTTGATCCGTTTGATTCTTCCTTTAATGTTTGGTGTACATGACCAATATTTTTGCGTTTACTATTCCCGGGGATTATTGATATAAATATTTTCCCATTAATTTCTTCATGGGGCCTCAAGCTTCCCTTTTGGATACCAATATCTTTAATAACTTCCAAAGTATCAAGAGTATAATTTACAATATGTTGTTCGTGTGGGAACTAGTAGATTCCATAGGAAAGGCTAGTTCAAGCAGCTAGTGAAATCGGTAGTAGGGGTAGATAGGCCTACTGCAAAGAAAGCAATGGCTATCCTTTGGTACCGATTTCGTTGAAGGAAACTTGGACAAAGGAATGAGTTGGTGGCCCACTTCATTTTGGTGAGAATTGTGTGCTGAATATCATCTTCACTTATATTTACTTTAATATTTTATTTTTGTCAATTCCAGGTGATTATCGGAGTCCAGTTTTTGGGAGCAACGACCCGCTCACGCTAGGAACACCTGTGTTCACGATGCACCCGCATGATGTCTACTACGTGGTCAAAACAAAACCCGTTTCGATCACGTGCGAAGCCTCGCCTGCGCGGGAAATCGGTTTCCGATGCGCTGGGGAATGGATGAGACCGAACCGATTCAAAAACATGGAATTGCTGGACCCCGTCACTGGAATCAAGACTCTGCAAACGACCATTGAGGTCACGTGGGAAGAGGTCGACGATTACTTTGGGAAGGACGGCTACTGGTGTGAATGTGTCGCTGTCAACAACGTACCTGACAACAACACGCCCAATAGCCGAGTTAGCAACCGGGCGCAAGTCATCATAGCCAGTAAGTTTTTCGTACATGTATAAACTCTACTAAAATGTATTGATATTCATTGTGAGTGAGGCACCATTTTCTTATACGAAGATATATTTGAGCGGCGGCCACATTTCGAATCGAAATATGGACGCGCATAGCTGCGGCCACATTTCGATCCGCATTTTGAACAGTCATGTGGTGTGCATGATCGTGCATGGCTTCGGATAGGGTACGTGTGATAAAATCAGTTGTTGAAGAATACAATCTTGAATTTTAATGTTCTGAATGTCATATACATTGGAGACAAGTTTGTCACCTGTAAAATATTCTGCAACATGACTCTGTAACTTAAAGACACGGTTGGCCTTGGCGGTGGGTATCCTGTGAAAATATCTCCACCCGTCAAAAACCGCCACAAACAGAAAGAACATCAAAATTTAGATAGACTTTGTCCGTATACAAATAAGAAATATCGCATAAACAGTATGTTGTGGTCATATGTTTGACCATTGTTATGTAAACAAAAGCATAAAAAGTTACTTTTCTGGTGTTTGTTTATATTATGATGGTAAACATAAAGAGCGTTCTTTGTTGGTGAATACCTGATATGGAACTAATAAAGAGCGTTTATGCCATTTGTGTGTGATTAGCCAGTATCATTGTGCTGTCTTCTGTAACACAATCAGGCTCTTGCTTGGGTAAAATATAGTAGGTCTTTATGATAACATGCTGTGTACGCGATGGTCATGGTATATATGAACGGAACTGTATGCGTTTTAATGTTTTTCTGTTTACGGTGATTGGAACAAATATGAATATTTTCGACAATTAAGGCCGCACGTGCCTTTAAGGTTTGCTGATAGCTAGGTTTTAAGCTCGAAGTTACCACTGGTTACTAAAGACCAAAGACTTAATATCTGATTCACAGAAGGGGTATTTATCCATCTGAGCATATGTGACTTGAATTGACCAAAGGTTTCTCCCCTGTTACTCCTGGTCAGACCAAAGGGCTCAGATAATGAATCCAATGCATTAAATATTAACACCATGTCGTGTTTAGAACAGGTTAATGTCCGATTCCATTTCCTGTAGAATACTGATCTCTCCCTCTGTTGCTGAGTGTAACCAGGGATACCCTGTAATTAGGGACCTGATAGCATCTCACAGCCTTAATTAGCCTTTTATCACCTTCAGCCTACACCTGCACCTTAATATATCATACAATCAAACTTGATGGGCCTGACCTTTTCACCCCTCAATGACTGAGGTTTTTTGTAGATAATTTGATTGATTGGGTAGATTGGACTTTTCTGTGTTTTGATGAAAGATTGATCAGATACAAGGTATGCTTTGCTGGAAGTTCATTAGACATGTAAGCACGCTTTGATTGGTCGGATAATGACAGAAAAAATACCTGCCAGAAGTGATTCTTAGTGTTATGGCAATCTGCCATTGTATGCATTGGGAATAGCTGATTTTCCATGTCAATTGATGGCTCCTGCTTGGGCACTGGAATCATACATGGACAATTTGGGGTGGGGGAGCCCATCCAGATTTCAGCGAAATGTTCCATAAATAAATTCAGAACGAGAAGTAGAATTTAGTGGACCATAAGTAATAAAAATAATCAAAAAGAGGTATATATGTTTAAAGTACTTACGGGGTTCAAATAAGCATTCAGGTGAAATAAGAGTACTAGGTTGACTATACTCTGCTGAAGCCGATAAGAGAATGGGGCAGAATAACAGTACAGGGACTGGTGGCATTACTGAGCAAATTCCAACATGGATGCAAGTCAGTCTGTTACATTATACCATCAATCATATATATTTCTCCAACTCAATGCTCAACCAATAAGTATATTTGACCTCAACTTGAGAAAATATCCACATTAGAAGATCACAATGTCGTATTTGAAAATAGCAGGGGGTGGAATTATGCCTCCTAACATGGCAGTCTGTACTGTGAGGACTGTGCTCTCTATGCTGAACCCTAACTCAAATCGGTTACAAACTATACTCCTAACATGGCGGTCTGTACTGGACCCTGCCTGCATAAGCGTGATGTCGTGGAGAGGAACGGAATAGTGAGCGCAGCTGGCTGGGACGTGACTACATTCAGCAGTCCATACATACAACAAGATGGCCTAAATAATCGACTCCTTAACCACAGCAGAATTATGAGTAACTTTTCAGGATTTAGTCGGAAATGTACTTGTTGCCATTCATTGGAAAGCTCTTACTGAGAGCTTTCCGATGAATGGCAACAAGCCATATTTCCGACTAAATCCTGAAAAGTTACCCATAATTCTGCTATGGTTAAGGAGTCGATTATTTAGGGCATTACTGATGATGAATGTTGCATGAGTGGAATCCTGGAAAAATAATTGGTGTCCCCTGATACTTAACCCTTTCTATACTAAATACTCATTGACAAGTAGTTCCTTTAGGAAATGTTCTGATAATAAGTTCAACTTACTATCTGAACATTTCCCAGTAAATTCCCACGAATGAATATGAATCAGTCTCCGTCTTGTATTATCTGTTTTATGTATGTCGTCTGCTTTTATTACCTGAACATCCCTCAACATGAATAATAGACTGTTCCAATGTGTACTTTTATAACTGAATAGGAGAATCCATTCAGAATAGAAAGGGTTAAGCTATCATTGAGCTATGATCATGATTAATTTCATTTATGAAAATTATATAAAAGTTTCTTGTCTGCTGGAATTTCAGGAGACATTTTCTGCCCCTTATTCTGTCTGTAGGGCAGGAGAAGGAACATGTAGACTAATATCTAGTGTTTAAAAAACTTGAATTTCCAAACTTTTGTAGTATTAGTCCTGAAATAAAATAAAATAAAATTTGTAATGAGTGTTTAATGACTTGTGGTGATGCTGAGCCCCCTTCTCAATCGCCCACTTTTCTCTCCAGTGGTAGTCCCTATACTCAATCACCATGTCATGCCACTCTATTGCACAAATGTTGTAATATCCAGACAAAAAATCAATGTGCGAAGATATGATTCCATCAGAGATGTGGTTTTGTCCTGCAATCATCGTAATCATTTGATACTACTTTCTCGGTGTTTATTTCTCCAATATCTAACTGCTGCTTGGGGAACGCATTGCTTTCTTAACCGTGTATCATTCCCCTTTTAGCAGATGGATTGTTCATTTTAACTCCACCACGAGGAATTCGATCCAATTTATGTGTCTGTCTGTCTGACAAAGTCATCAGCATTGCTTTAATATTTTATCAACATGACATATGATTTGATGAATGCTTTTCGAGTTATCTGAAAATAACTGTTCTAATTACTCAAGTAGAAATTCTATTTCCTATAAATGTTAACCCCCCTTATAATTTTAAGCCGACTCTTTAATTTAATTGGTACTGTAATGCCCTAAATAATTGACTCCTTAACCACAGCAGAATTATTGGTAACTTTTCAGGATTTAGTCGGAAATATGGCTTGTTGCCATTCATCGGAAAGCTCTCAGGGCACCCATAATTCTGCTGTGGTTAAGGAATCGATTATTTAGAGCATTACTGTAACTTCTGAATCTCTTCTTGTGTTTCACTTTCTGTAAATGATGAAGGAAATGAAGGAAACTGAGGACCTAATATGCCAATATGGGCATTTTCAAACATTAACCCATCATATTTTAATGCATCATATCGATTCTAAATGTGAACATTTGAATGGGCTATTCTTAGGCCAAAATAAAAAAAAATAAGTCTATTTGCCTATAAATAACCATGCCCAAGCCTTGAAATAGTGTCTGTCATTTGCAGAATGAAGTCCCCAGAGGGTGAATTTAGTGATGCTACCCCGCATAGCGGGCTAGCATTACCAAATTCACCATCTGGGGACCTCATTCTGCTTACACCTCAACAGAATGAGGTCCCCAGAGGGTGAATTTGGTGATGCTAGCCCGCTATGCGGGGTATCATCACTAAATTCACCCTCTGTGGACCTCATTCTGCAAATGACAGACACACTATTTCAAGGCTTGACCATGCCCATACAAAGCTTGTTATCAGAAACGTTTTTTTGCAAAAATAAAAAAAACCCTACTCGATATTTAGGACCAACAAATTGGAAACAAATAAGTTTATATTTAATATTACATGCTGTATTGTGAAATAATGTAGCTCTGAATGGCCAGAAAATAAAAGGCATATCAATCACTTGTCCCCACGAGCAAATACGATTTTGTTATTTGCATTTCGTATACATGTTACTACATGTACCAGCAAATCATGGTTGTGCGCTCAATTATTAAAATGTTATTTAAAGTGTGACTCTCAGTGAGAGCTTTCCGAAGAATTGCAACAAGCCATATTTCCAACTAAATCCTGAAAAATTACCCATAATTCTGCTGTGGTTAAGCAGTCAATTATTTAGGGCATTACTGTGTATCTGATAACAAATAGTGCCACAGAATATATATGCGATTTTGTTTACCAGAATTAATATGAGAGATGGCTTTGTCTTTGAGAGTTATATCTGTTGTTCTCTATTGCATTTCAGACTTGAAGAAAAGATTTCAAAGACAACCAATTGGCCAACGAGTGCGAATTGACAAGACTGCGGAGCTTCAGTGTCTACCACCTGATGGACAGCCTCTGCCTAAGGTATGCAAGCCTTTCACTTCATCATCCTGAATATAAAAATTATCACTGCACGACCATGAGTCATACTTAACCCTTTCATGACTGGCGCTTCCTGAATTTTTGCGAAAACCCTGTGCCAATGCATTCTCTTATATTTGCGAGTCGCCCACAGTCGCCTCGCACATATACACATGTAAGAGAATGCATTGGCCTAACAATATTTACCTTGGCCTTGTAAGCAAGTGAATTCACTGGCACATGATCTTTAATGCTGCACCAGTGCAGCTCCCATCACGAAAGGGTTAAAGTAGCAAATAATTTTCAACCATTAAATTAAATCTAGTTAATGAAACAGCTTAATGTTGTATTCTGGCGATAAAAATAGTTGATAAATACATGAAATATTTGTATGTGGACTTTATATGCCTCTGAAAACATCCTGAACCGCAATAAATTGATGATAGAAACTATTTAATTTTCAATTATGGTTGTTTGGTGAAGAGAATTTACACTTTACTCTGAATTTGATCACAAGAGCTAACATAGGCCATGTGAATTATGCTAGGTTTGGTAGCATGATGGGTCATGAATTTTCATTACTACTATTGTAAATGTTAGAGATCTCTTCCATGTGTTCTAACCACACTAACACAGTGACTTATAACTATAGCTTCAAACAGAATCACTGTCATGTGCTGACATTCTGAGGTCTACTAACAGAAAAACAAACAGCACGGAACACACAAGGAATATTAAACTTCAACCTTGCATTGTTCTCCTCAAATGATACATAAATTCTGCAGTCCAGAGATATCTTCACTGCGGGATACCTGTTTGTTGAGCTCACATGTCTTGAATTGATGACCTAACTGTGCACATTTCACATGTGATAAAATCTCTGAGAATGACGTTATGTAACAAACACAGCACATAAAATGCTGATGCTGGGAATATTTCTGTAAAAACAATCCAGTGTGCCACCCACGGGTAGTTTATGTGAGGTGTAATAAAAAAAGTGCACTTGCTTACTTTTTTCCCCAAGATGCATCACCATCTGAGAAATACAACACATTCTCATATACGCTTGCTATACTGGGACTGACAGTAACAACTGTTAGGTGTAATGTATGGTAGCTCTATTTCATCGGGTGTACAAAAACATGCACAATTTTACATTATTTCAGCCACTTTGGTTAGAGGCTGTAACCCGTGGAGTTTTAAAGTCATTTTGTTTTTGATACAGGAGTGTAGGAAAAACAACGGTAGGTTTCTGGGTACAGTGCATTTGTTTGAAGTCTATGTCTCCTGGGACCAACGAGTGTTTATGTAATGGTTTCATGTTGGTTACCATCTGAATTGAGAACTGCACCTGCGATGTGAACGTTTTCTCATCCGGATTCTCGCTAAGTTCTTTTCCTCCTGTATAATGATGAGGTCATTTGCCTAAATTTTAAAGAAAAGTCCTAAAATGCATTCAAAATCTAAAATATTGCCCTCACATTTCCTAGATAATTCAAACATGAAACTTTAGAGAAGCTGGAAACTCGAAAAACTTATAGTGATAAGATATATGACTTGATATTTCTGGTCACATTTAACTCCACACATTTCAAAGACTTTCAAAAGCTGAACACCACACATTTCAAAGACTTTCACCAAAAAACTATATACTTTCAAAACCACGCATTTCGAAAAGTTCTGACACCACCCAAAGCTTTTAACACCAAATATTTCAATTTACCTTCAACTCCACACATTTTGAAGACTTTCAACACCACACATTTGAAAAAACTTTAAAAAACTGGAATAATATTCTAAATTTGAGGTATTAAAATAAAATCTTACCATAAAATTGTCGCAATTTACCATAAAACTGTCGCAAAAATTTCAGCAATCTATATTCGCAGCCTCTATAACCTGTACTTGACATGCATGTTTGATCATATTCTTATGCTAACCTTGTTACGAGGCCAATTAAATGTCAAACAAATTCTCCAGCACCCAAAGATTTCCCCATGATAACTACCAGTTACCATTGATTTCGGATCAATGTATTTTCATTCCTGAAATGGCTTCATCGAATCCTTTGTCCACTTCACCATCGCGCGTGCATTCATGAAATGCTCATTAATACCGAAGCGTTTTCTCTTGAATAATCAACGTCCAAACTGGACCAAAGGTTAAGACGATGTGTGGGAAAAATGTACCCAGTGACATTGCGTCAATCATCGGAAAATTTGTTTAATGCGCAGCTTCTTTGTTAATGCCAATTTTCTGTTAAGCTGGCCGATGGATTAATTCTTTGAGTAGCGCATCGTTCCACTGTGGATAAACTATAGGTAAATTGATGCATTGTTGAAAGAACGTAGGAGATTGTCGACCATTATTTAATCATCTTTGTTTCATCTCGGTAATTCCTTATTGATTCGGGCTAATTCATCGAGGGATCTCTCTTAACGACCTTTGTGGTTGAGCTTAAGCAGTTGTCATTTTTTCGATACTTATGTTGCACAGTTGTGGTTTGTTTGAGTTGCGTAAACGTGTTGTGTATTGATTATGCCCCTTGATGCCCTGTCTGAGTGATACATAGTTCAATGTTTTCAGGAAATTCCCTGAATTCAGGATTTGGAAATATTGGCATTTCTACAGATTTTGCTTTTTAAGTGTTATGTTGTCTGCATGTATGTCTGTTGAGAAACTGAATACCTGATAGTTGACAGATAGAATGTGATGAGTTTTTGATTGGAAAGTAGGCTTTTCACAAATTGTGATGCATTACATCAGACACTGATGAGGGACCAGCCTGAACGTTGACTTATCTTGAGACATATCTTCTCCCTCTCATGTATAACAGTATGCATATGTCCAAACAATATCTTTTCTCATTATAATGGTTTATAAATAGGCTCTTTTGTTGCATACTACTTATTGGATCATAGATGTGATAATGTTGTAATGTAAATTGAATTCAGCCATTAATTGTTACTTCTCCTTGATAACAGTCCACTTCTCCCCAATAACAAAAACTCATACCAACACCAATTTGAAACCTCTAAGCTGGCCCCTGCACTGACGAAATGGTTCATAGAAAAAACATTGAAATGTATTGAAATCACCAAGCCTGAGTTTAGCAGAATGAGGTCCCCAGAGGGTGAATTTAGTGATTCTGTCCCGCACAGCAGGCTAGCATTACCAAATTCACCCTCTTGGGACCTCATTCTGCATGGCCTCATCTGCTGTGGGAGAACTAGGATCAGATTGAAGTCCCCGAATGGTGAATATTGTGATGTACACCCATTTGGAACCTTGATTATGCTATGTGTCAGTCGTCTGCCAATATGGTGATATTGAGAAACTAAACTAAAAAAGAAATAGAATCTATGTGAAGAAGATTCTACAGAAATTTAATAATAAAGAAATTATCCAGAGAAGATAAGGCCTAAGCAGAATGAGGTCCCCAGAGGGTGAATTTAGTGATGCTAGCCCACTATGAGGGATAGTTCAAATGACAGGCACATTAAACTCAGGCTTGGATATCACAATTAATCGTTGCAGCCCAACAATTTATGTCATATCAATATAATAAAACTCAAGGAGGCCCGGAGAGGGTGGGTGTTAAGACTACTGGCAACAGTAGGTCACAGATCATTTGAAGACAGGAATAGAATCATGCTGTGAATAATGTTCTTGTTTTAATATGTGCCACATCATGCATTAGAATTGCAGACTGGGAAACGGAGTACACCACTAGATGTGGGAGTACACAAGCCGCGTGTGTTATCTCCAAGTCACGCATAACAACAGTATTGACATGATCTCATTAACTCGGGCAATTGTTGTCATTTTTTTCCTCCAATTATTCTGCTCACATTCAATAATTGAATATGTTTCAGGGGTGAATTTAATTTGACCACATAAGAAATGCAAGAATTGCGTTATTGGGACTGCCGTTTTCTAATACTGCTGGTATTGATCATGATGTGCGTGAGCATTCTCTCAACAATACTGCAACTCATTTGAGAGTGCAGTGGAGTATAGCTGACAAGTGTGATTGTCAGCCCTTTATAGTCGATATCTGCTGGAGTTTTTGTTTGGTTTTTGCTCAGACGAGAATGCTTCATTGTAATCTGATATTGCGGTCTTGATAAATTGCCTCAGAGCGGTACTGACGACACTCAAGACGCCACTCAACTGGAGTTTATATCCATCATGTAGTTGTTGAGAATATGCGGACATATGTACCACGAGAATCCTTACATGTCCTGAGAGTTAAGTTGAAAGGGATTGTCATTTTAACCCCATACTAGGTAGGTCCCCTACCCCCCAGATATGGGAATTAATTCAATTTGTAAAATTAAATGTTACTGATACACTCAATTAATTTAGCTTCCCTAGTTGAAGGAATCAAGTAAAAGTTCAATGCCATGCAGACAGAAATTATTTTTTTATTTTTTTTCCTCCCGTGGTTTGGGGGGGGGGGGGGGGGGGGGGGGGGGGCTAGCCCCGGGATGGTCGAAAGGGCTGAGAGGCCCTTTCCTTCACCCCTAAACTGAATTTCTATAACAACTACACTGTTTTATACCTTTCCATACTAATTGGATTCTTCCATTCAGTTTTAAATATATACATTGGAATGGTTTATTGTTCATCTGGGGGTGTTCAGGAAAAATAAGCAGATGACCCTGGATGACAGGATAATAAAAGTGCAGAAGGAGTCCAATTTTTTGAGGGAAATTAAGTTCAGATCATAAGTTCAACAAACAACCTATTATCTGAACATTTACCAAGGGGACAACTCTTCAATTGGTATTTAGGAAAGAGAGGGCTAATTAATTATTAGTAAGGAGGACATGTGTCAATTGCCTGGTTGTTGAAGAAAAATCCAAGTCTTCTAAATTTATATTGTGAAAAAATCCCATGTATCTTTCTAAATCTATTCAGTAGTAATGAATAAAGAGATCCCCCATTTACTTTGGTTTTATTTTTTTCATTCCTTTCGTATTTCTTTTATAGGTTTTCTGGTTGAAAAACAAGAAACTAATCGAGGTTGGCAAAGACCCAAACTTTATTATCACGAGTGAAGGCAACCTTATCATCAACCAGGCTAGGTTGAATGATATGGGCAATTACACGTGTGGAGCTCAAAACCTCGCCACCAGGCGATTCTCCAAGCAGGCTACTCTGACGATCTATGTTGATGGTGATTGGTCCCCTTGGAGCGAGTGGTCAGACTGTTCCGTCAAATGTGGACGTGGCTCATTCCGAAGGATGAGAGAGTGCACAGATCCTGCCCCTCTAAATGAAGGTGCTTTCTGTGCTGGAAATGCTGTTGAGAAGAAGATGTGCCTGAACGTTTGTGCAAGTAAGTTCTCTGTTATTTATACTAAACCACTGGTATATATCATGCTAGCTCTGAGTTAAAATTTTATGACACTGCCTCTTTTTTGGATGCCAAATTTTAGGGTCATAATATACAGTAATGCCCTAAATAATCGACTCCTTAACCACAGCTGAATTATGGGTAATTTTTCAGGATTTAATTGGAAATATGGCTTTTTGCCATTCATCGGAATGCTCTCAGTGAGAGCTTTCCAATGAATGGCAACAAGCCATATCTCTGACTAAATCCTGAAAAAATACCCATAATTCAGCTGTGCTTAAGGAGTTAATTATTTAGGGCATTACTGTACCTTTTCAGGGTATTTAACTGATGCGACAGTCATGATATGGGAAATTCCGGATGCCAATCGAATTCAGATGCCTAAGCTTGTTACCTAATATAGAGTATTCTTGAGGGGGTGGTTGTGGGACCTAATCCCAGTGGTTATGTGCTGGGTCTGCTATGGAGCATCTAACATAGGTTTTGTTCAGTATTCTTATGACACATCTTGTGATGGATTGTATGGTTATAAACATCATTAAAACCTATGAACTTTTTAAATAATGCAAGCTTTGGCTGTTTATGAACAACCTTTCTGAGGCAAATAACACAAGATTGCAAGAATAATATATATTAACATAATATTAGACTCTAGTGGTTTTGATGGTGTAAGATCTATGATAATGCTTATCACCTTTCTAAGGTGAACCAATTTTCTGGCTCCACAAGTTATATCACAGTAGGAGGATATGTACTCAGAGGATCAGTTTCAAGTGAACACCCATAGAAGTGTCAGCATAAATCAAAACCAAGATTATACTATGATTTTACAATTTTAAACCTTCACCGCCCATGAAAATAACAGAGGTGTCATTATCCAATGTTGCTATTCATTTTACCTGGCTGTGTTAGGCCCAAAATAAATTATATGAGTTTCTGCTAACATTACGAAGCCTTGAAATAGGGTACTTGTCAAGGTCCCCAGAGTGTGAATTTAGTGATGCTATCCTGCACGGTGGGCTAGCTTCACCACATTCACCCTCCGGGAATCTCATTCTGCTGAGGCCTCAACTGCTTTATGGGAGACCTAGAATAAGACTGAAGTTCCCTAGTTGAAGTTGGTGATCGATGTTCACCCATTAGTCAACTCGATTATTAATTTTATCTTCTGCAAATTAGGGGATATAGAAACTTAACTGAAGGGGAAAAGTAACTAAACACAATGTTAATTTGAGACTATAGATACTTCCCAGAAGATGAGGCTTAAGAAGAATGAGGTTTATAGCATCACTAAATTTACCCTCTGGGGACCTCATTCTGCAAATGACAGACACACTATTTCAAGGCTTGAACCATTCCTACCTACAGTAATGTCCTAAATAATTGACTCCTAAACCACAGCAGAATTATGGGTAATTTTTCAGGATTTAGTCGGAAATATGGCTTGTTGCCATTCATCGAAAAGCTCTCATATTTCCGACTAGATCCTGAAAAATTACACATAATTGTGCTGTGGTTAAGGAGTCGATTATTTAGGACATTACTGTACATCTGAGTCCCCTACCATGGTAAATGTTTTCTGACCTGACTGAACATTAGGCTGATGTGTCACCATCTATACTAGTAGCATGCAAGTGTGTGTGTATATTGTGGGAGTAACTTCTTATCTTAATTCTCACAGTTCCCAATAGATAAAATTATGAATTAGTGCATGTGCAAATGATGATTTTCATGACTTATGTTGTTTTTATTAATTCAAGAACAATTTAATAACTATTGAAAATGCAATTATGTGAGATTTAGAAAATATTGCTATATTTCAACTTAATGAAATGATTTTTAAATTACAAAATAAAAAAAATATTTTCACTCATACCCCTATCCAACAGTAACAGGGTTCCGTTAGCGGAAACACATATAATTTTTTTCTTGGCCTAATGAGCAACGTTAGTCCACATGCTCTTTATTTTATCTGGTCGAGTAATGAGCTACCGTAGCTGGATCTTCCATTCTCTGCTTGAAACATCACATCTAATATGAAAAACTCAGTTTATGTTACACACCACTTAGGTTTATAGGCTTTAAACTTCTCACGCAAAATTAGTTGCACATTCTTGAACAGTATTTGCATCCAGAGCTGCACCATAAATTTTCATATATATGATAGATGCGAGTGGTTTATTATCAATCCCGCCTTCATAGTTTCTCATACAATTAGGTAATGGGTCATAAACAAAATTGTATGATAGATATCCAGCAGTGATGTTTCTTTATATATCACAGAGAATATGTTCTGTCAACTACAATCATGTTCCATGATAAAAAAATTCTACAATTTCTTGCTTTTCTTTCGTTGTCAATTAACACCTATCGCACCAAATCTTCGTATTGGTTAATTTGGTATGTCTGGTTTGAATATCTGAAACATAGCCAAATACTTCTAGCAGAATCTGTGGCACCCATTGCATGTGTCAGAGCATTTTACTACATGATGGAATCTGTTTTCTTATAATGAAATTTGCAGATTATAGTTTTATGCTATCAGGGATGTATTGCCAGGTGAGGGTCCCCCTTCCCCAAACCTGATCAAAATATTACAAATTTTTAGATTAAAGATATGGTAAGCATTGCATGGCATTGCTGCTAAAATATTCACATCCATTAAAACTGCCATAAACAGAAAGAATATTAAAATAAAGACAGATTTTGTTCTTATACAAATCATAAATATTGTGTAAATAGTATGTTATTGTTAAGTTCATACACTGTGTTATGTAAACATCTTTGTTTACATAACACAGTGTATGAACTTGACAATAGCATACTATTTATGATTGGTATAAGAACAAAACATGTCTATAATTTAATATGCTTTCTGTTTATGGCAGTTTTAATGGCTGTAACTATGTATTAGCATACCCACAGCGAAGGCCAAATGTGCCTTTAAAAGGTCTAAACAATGATAATTAACACTTTCTATACTTAATGGATTCTCCCACCCAGTTATAAATGTATACCTTGGATTAGTCTATAAATCATCTAAGGGGTTATCAGCAAAAATAAGCAGACAACAGATTATACAAGTACAGAGGAGTCCTATTTATTGGGGGAAAATGTTCAGATAATAAGTATGTTGAACTTATTATCTAAACATTCCTAAGGCAACTACTCGTCAATGGGTATTTAGTATAGAAAGGGTTAGAGAATGAAATAGAAATTTGATGAAATAATATTTTCTAAATCAAAACCAGTGAATTACAAGTCAAAGATAGAAGCATTAAAACATTTGGTCAGAATTTCAGAGTTTGCATGGAGACGAAACTTGTAATTTTTCTACCAGAAACTTTATTATGGGATTTTATTGGAAGGGAAGCAGTTAAAAATTCAAAATACGAGATATCCTCATTTGAGATCCCATTACATAGTTGAGCACTGATTTATACAAGATTGCTTTTATAACACAAGAAGAAACAGCCAGTATGTCATAACATAGCAGCTTCCACTGGAGAAATTTTTATGATGCTGTTTAGTCTCACTAAAAACAAAAATTCAGCATATCTTACATAGTATAGAGTGAAAGTATATACTGACTCAGACAGTGACTTCTCTTTTGATATCAAATTAATGGGAGAAGGTGGTTGTGTTCTTAATTTAATTTGGCCTCAACAAAGTAGACTCAAATTTAATTTTCTACAGTAACACTGATTGCATATTTGAAGAGAATAATATTTGGCAAATGATATTATGTGTAATAATATGTCTACTGATATGATGTATAATGTAGTCCAAACAGATGTGCTCAAAGAACTTGGTGCAGAATGGCTTCCTCTTATGACACATAAGTGTCTGTTCACTGTCTCAAATTTTGAGTCAGCACCTCAAGCTAATTTCCAACTGATGACCATTCCAGTGGAAAATCAAACTGGGAGAACAATTTCAACCTTTTGTTTGTGTGAAATTTAAAACTATTATTGTGTCAGGCATTGAAAATGTTGAGACCAAATTTAGAGCAGTGAGGTGAGACACCCCCCTCCCCAAAACCCCCCTGTCACCATGTGATTTTATATCCCATGTATGCTGAAATGTTTCAGGTACCAACTTGCCATCTTCAGAAAAGTTATGAAAGGTGTAATATAAAGTAATGCCCTAAGTAATCCACTTCTTAACCACAGCAGAATTATGGGTAACTTTTCAGGATTCAGTCGAAATATGGCTTGTTGCCATTCATCGGAAAGCCATATTTCTGACTAAATCCTGAAAAGTTACCCATAATTCTGCTGTGGTTAAGGAGTCGATTACTTGGGGAATTACTGTATAGAGCCTTAGAACAGTACTTTGTGATAATACAATGACACAAAATATAAGAAAAAAAAAAAATGTATAAATTATTACTAAATTTGACTTTACTTTACCTTTCAGTTCATGGTGCGTGGTCCCAATGGGAACCCTGGTCAGGATGTAGCAGCGTATGTGTTAACTTTAGACAGAGGTCATGTGACAACCCCAAACCAACGAACAGCGGCAACATCTGCTTCGGTGAAGATCGGGAGGAGCAGGACTGTATTGGTGGACTGTGTCTCGGTAAGTGTATAGAGCGTTGTTTTCACTGTACTCAAATAGAAAGAAAATTGCAGATGAATACGTCATGAAATGGAAAGATGTCATATAAGTGTATCGATCAAGAGTCAGGTTTCAGGATTGCTGGTTACTCATAGGTCCGTTGCTGAAAGCAATCCTGTATATAGTGTCTGACTTTTGTAGAATGAGGTCCCTAGAGGGCTATCATCACCAAATTCACCCTCTGGGGACCTCATTCTGCTTAGGCCTAATCTTCTGGGAAGTGTCTATAGTCTCAATTAACATTGTTTTTAGATACTTTGTCTCTTCTGTTTAGTTTCTATATTGCCTAATTTGCAGAAGATAAAATGCATAATCAAGGTGACTAATGGTGAACAGCACTAACTTAAACTGGGGAACTTCAATCTGATCCTAGATCTCCCATAGCAGTTGAGGCCTAAACAGAATGAGAGCTCCCTTCTGGATTCACACACTTTGTTTAACCCTTTCATTGCCAAGTCCGATTTTTGTATCAACTCTTAGAGCTCTTACCATCAATGTATCACATTATTATAATCAATAAATTTGAAAAATGATCAAGGAAATATGGGTTGATACAAAAATCGGACTTGGCACTGAAAGGGTTAATTACTCTGCCAGTCAAAATCCAATGACCCCAATCAATCTGAAAGTCATTTCTTTACTAAATAGAGCTTCTTTAAGTTGCTGAGTTCTCCTGAACTGAATTCTATCTCACTTAAATTAAAACTACATGAGCAAATGACAACCCTGAGGTCTCAATATACTTAGTGCTTTGATGGAAACATAACTAAAAGGTTCATACATTATGTCAAAGAGTACTTGACATTCCAATAAGTGGTTGAGGCCCCCTGGATTGGTACCTCCCACCATACTCTTTCCGCCCTTCTACTCCACTGACACAGTTCCGCGTCATTGTAGTCCCATGTACACACGTCAGTCTCAAGTGCCTAATAACAGACCAGATCCTTCAATTTTTAACTAGCTATGAGCAATCCACCACCTGAAATAATTCACTGAAGCTAAAATGGCTAACTACTGTGCACCTTTGTTGAACAACGGAGCCTCTTTGTCAGAGGGGTCTTTCATGAATTTGTTTCCAACTGTTAAAACCTTCTGTATAAACTTTGTTACTACTTTCTCTGCCAAATGTTCAGTCTTACAAATCTCTAATAGGCCACAGGTGTGCTAATCGAATTTTACAAAATTAACTCTTGACACACTTGAGGCAAAAACTACTGTGTATTTTACTTTCCTCGGGTTGTTGAAATTGAGTATTGGTGTGGATGTACTGCTTCAGTTGCATCATGTCTATATAAAGTGTATTCCAAAACCAGTTCATGGTTCTTCACCTTGCTGGATGCAAACTTGTTTTGTTTTACATTGTTCGGTAGAAATCTTGTTTTGAAAAAGTTCTTGGAAAAAGGTTCTTGGAAAAGGAAACCTTGATTTTGTGTGTGTCCATCAGTTTGTTCATGCATATATTTGAACTTACTTGCAATGCCGATAACATGTTCACAGCTGAAAACTGGGTCAGGTCATTTAAAGCCTAAAAAAAAATTTTGAACTTATTAGCTGAATATCCATAAAATGAATGAATGGGAATCAATTAATCATCTTGAAGCAAGTGTCCAGTTATCATTTAAGGTTTTCCCTATTGACCATGTTGAACTTATTACCTGAACATTTACCACCAATGAGTATGAATCCTTCTGCAATTGTATTATCTTTTTGTATGTCTGTTGTCTGCTCATTTATTCCTGAACACCGCTACAAATGAATAATAGATAATTTAAATATATACTTCTACAGCTGGGTGGGAGAATGCTTTCAGTGTAGAAAGGATTAAACTATAGCCTTTATTTTGCCAACAGTGTGTCTTCACTGATGAATTATTTCAATCCGATAGTGCTAATGATGCCTGTGAAGTGCAAGCAATCGAAATTACTTGAGGCCTATAATGAGCTTTATGCGCAGTAAGATAAGTTCCATTGTACTTGGAAATTGGAAGAGATGTGTCAGCAAGTTTGACATCCTCCCAGCCAAGAGGAACATTAAAGGGGGACTGTACTCAAATTTCCAGTATTTGAGGAATATGTTTAGCCTGAAGTAATAACAACTGCACCAAGTACAGTAATGGTCTAATTAATCGACTGCTTAATTATGGGTAACTTTTCAGGATTTAGTCGGAAATATGGCTTGTTGCCATTCATCGGAAAGCTCTTGGGGGGGACTAAATCCTGAAAAGTTACCCATAATTCTGATGTGGTTAAGCAGTCGATTAATTAGAGCATTACTGTATAAGTACCAATGGAAATTGGAAATGGACATTACAATTGGTCTGGAATAAAACATGTTAGTTGACCAAATCTTCCAATTTTCACTGTCTAATGTGTACCACCCGATTGGATTAGAATATTTTATGGATGGCAGCAAAACCTGAATGCAATGAATAGAATGCTCGTCATCGAGATGTTCTCATACAATTTTCAGGCAAATGTATCGAATAAAATGTTACATTACCCTATATGCATACTTTTCCCCAGAAATTTAGTAATTTTATTCTATTGTCAGTGGTTATTATCGGTGAAGTCTCATCATAGATTTTTACACGATGTGTAATAAATGTTAGCCAATCCACATCTGTTAATTAATTGGAGACTGGAAAATATGTTTAGACTAGCTGTTCTGATTATTTAATTTTCCATTAATATTTAGTGAAAATAAAGTGAATGGTTTGTGGTACAAATGTTGATTATTTTCATATTCAAATTTTAATCACAAGGTTCATAGTTTGACAATTTTGACTATAGAGGGGATATTTGGTTGAAACATATCCAACATTTAAAAAGTTGAGGTACCAGATGAAAAATATTGATCCAATCAGTGGTTGTAAATAGATTTTCCTGGACTTGGATTTATTATCTAGTACAGGCGAATGTGGGAGTATTTTAGTTAGAAATTCAAAGTGAAACACCCTATAAACAAAAACCCTCAAAACACGATCGCGAGTTCTCTTCTATAGCCTATCCATTCAATTTACTGATTGAAATAAGGATGTTAAATTGGCTTCAGACAAGTAAATCATGCCTGATTTTCTCTGTATCTGTAGTCTTACATGGGAAGCATTTCTCTGATCCACCTAATAAACGAGACGCTGAACCCACTCAAGTCATATGAGACAATACTCTAATGGAACACACACTAAATTGGTTCAATAGAGATTCCAGCTTCCCCAATATAAACAAAAATCATCAAACTGATAGAAATTCTACAAGGGAAGGCATGCACTGAGAGAAAGGCTAGAACTTTGCTATCTTTTATTAAAGATAAAAGGAGTTGACTCAGCTACTATTCCAAAGCACCCATTTGTGTAATCAGAATCAGGTGAGGTTAAGGCCAAATGCTATGTTACACCAACAGATAGAAATGTTTTTATCTTTGAATCTATTGAAGTCCAGAGTAACCATTAACCCTCCCATGACTGGAGCTTCCTGAAAATTTGCGGAAACTCTGAACCCAAATGCATTACCTTATATATGTGAGTCTCCCATAGGGAGCCTCAAATATATAAGAGAATGCAAGGTCAAGGTAAAGATTGTTTGGCCAATGTATTCTCTTATTTATGCGAGGCTCCCTATGTTTTAATATCAGCTTGGTCCGGAAAGTTCTTTATAATATTATATCATTACAATACTTTGCGTTTTCGACTTTTCGGCATTTATGCCACTACGTTTGTCTGAAAAAAGTGCCTTTTCTGAAGTTGTGCCCCCTTTGCCCTCGTTTGTTTCCGATGCCCCTGTTTGTGGTCGATTCCATGCAATGGAATATAGACTGACCTCTGTATCTTAATATATGAAATATGGAGAGCGCTATTTTAATTATTGAGAGGGGGCCCAGACAACGTACCTTATATTCCAAAATAATATATTCCAAAGACAGATGGGAAGACATATATATAGTACCCACCATAAAAGGTGTAGTATCTAACGACAGAACGGGTAGTGGTTTAAAATGTTCATATCTCTAATACTTAAAAAATATCCCTTTAAAATTTGCGCGAAATTAGAGATCAAATTTTGACTTTGTCAGCTGCAGACATGACATTCATTCATGTAATATGACACAAGGTACTTAATCATAGGACCAATTTAGTTGTCACCTAACCCATCACATATAGTAAAATGATAGCGCATTTACCTACTGCTGAAAACGATCCGATGTCAGCCTTCTTATCTTCGCCAGCCTTGGTATAATCAATGTTTGTCTTCTGGTTTAAGATCATTGTTCTCTTTTGAAAACATCTAACATTGGTTATTGTTATGATACGTTCTGCTTGGAGTAGTACCTACACCAGAGATCAGTATTACCGTTTTCCACTCCGTTGAGCCCTTTAGAACAGACCATACAATACTTCGAACCACAGGGGAATATTTTCACTTCCAACAGGTGTTCAGTAAGGCTGTTAATTCAGCAAATGCTTTTAAAAAGAGTTCTCTGTCTATTGTTAAAGCTCTCTGAATCGTAGCGGAAACATTGTCTCTGGCTGCGATGCTGAATGAACTGAACTTGTACGGATTTGTACTCTGTCCCATCTTATATTCAATAAATCATTCATGAAATGGACCTTCATGTCCCCCCATGGTTTTAATGGAAATTTGTTGTGTTGGAAATTCTTCCATAATGTTATTCTAATTTGAAAATTGATCTGCGTTTGTATAGAGTTTTCTGGTTGCATTCATTTCAGTCATGTATTTTATCACTCTAGAACATTTCCGCATCTTATTGTTAATGGTGAAATTTGGGCCATTAACAGCAGCACCTGTTATTCCTATTTTGTTAATAAACTATTAATGAGGTACAGTCTCCAGAGACAGCTGGAAGCTTAGGCTACATGGGATGCTCCAGATTTAATCTTTGTTGATTTAACCCTTCCATGGCTGGAGCTTCCTGTAATTTTCTGAAAATCCTGTGCCAATGCATTCTCTTATATATGCGAGTCTCACATATTTAAGAGAATACATTGATCTTGTAAGTCTCCATTTGGGAGACTCGCATATGTATGAGAATGCACTAGCTTACAGGATCTTTAATGCTGCACTAGCACAGCTCCCGTCATGAAATGGTTAAAATTATTGGCTGGATATAGCAAGTGATATATTCTCATGAATATCGAATTGGAACATAAAATTCGCGAAATATGGCTCCATATATGTTCAATATTTCATTTAACTTTAAATACAGAAAAATACAAATTTCCAAGAACATGTATAAATGAAGAAAATGTTGTAAGAAAATGTCCCATGTTTGACATGCCATTGGATTAGAAGTCGATAGAGTACGGCCATAAACAAATTGGATGTGAAATCACATGTACATATATATATACTACAAGAATGAGTTTTTCCTGTACTCAGTTTAACTCTTTGCTAACTGAATAGAGTTATGCAGAATGAGGAGTAATGTGATTCCCATTCATTCATTTGTAGTGACATCAACTAGTAAGTTCAAGAAACAGCCTCTGGTTATTTGAACTGATTTAGCTTAGAACATCCCTAGAATGAATCAACATGTTTTATTCTGCCTGTTCTCTGCATAGATATAATCTAGAATAGACCATTCCGTTGTCTACTGTTGTACCTGAGAATGGGAGAATCCATTCAGCAATCGAAGCCACCATTTATTCTGGTATGTTCCACCAACAGAGGCCATGTTTTGATAAATGCCAGCATGGCAAGAGCTGTCCAGAAATATGCAACACAATATTTATCAACTCATTCAAATGATGTCCAAAAAGTCTGTTTAGAAATTCCATAGAGCATTGGCAACATTCTTCAGAATTCTGGGTCAACATGCCAACTGATACCAATCATATTCTCATTCAAATTCTCATTCTCCCGTTGCATAAACAACAAACCAAACCAGGACAACATTGTCAGACATTGGTGTTGGAATATATAGAGCTCATGCATGGGGGATTGTGGATTGTCATTTGCAGTTACAGGCTCAAACAGATGTTGCATTGAAGTTATCAGGCATCTAGTCCATGAACCTGACATTTATAATCAACAAAGCCATTAGCTCTGTTAGAATAGCTAGGTCCACAGACTATCAGGCACCTGTTTAAATTTCACTAATGGCACACAGTAAGAACATCCCAATATCCATATCTGCACTGTGGTCAAGACTGAGTTTGATAACTTGCTGAATAGTGAATTGTATGTTTGGGTACAGTAATGATTAAGTCGGAAATATGGCTTGTTGCCATTCATTGGAAAGCTCTCAGTTTTCAGTGATGTTAGTAGAATGCACCATTCCCCAGTTTGGCATAGTGCCGGAGTACTAACATCAGTTTCACGCATTCAAACAAGTCCATAATATGTCATAAGTTTCATGTTAAATTCAAGAGGCTCACATTCAAATCATGTTCAAACTTGTAGACACACAGTAGTCATCAAATATCCATTCCAGATAAGTGGACCAGTTCTCCCTCTCACATTTTTCATTGCTTTACCATACAAAACCATACAAAGGCTTTATTGTATTCTAACTTATAAGCTAGGGTAATAAAAACATCATTTGAGCTGGAACTAAGGCCATAAAATCATACTCAATCTCAGATGAGAATCTACTTCTGGCCCTACTGTGTATTTAAACAAGATTTATTGCTCCATAAACATGTTTAATGCTGAGAGAAAATGAAAATATCTGTATGGAGTTGTAGAAACTTAATTAGGGCATCAAAAATGGCAAAGATAAGAGACCTTGTGAGTATCAGGTCATTAATATAGCTGAGATAAGATACCAGTGGAGACCTAGTGAGCAGCCAGGTCATACAATATGGTTGACAATTGAATGCCAGGAGAGACCTGAGCTGGGAGAGGTGGGTGATTTATCTAATAATTGGAAGATAATTAGACTTTTGTGGTTAATAATCACCCACATGTGGACAATGTGATATGCCCTTGTGGCCTGGTGTCCAGTGATGATTAAATTTATCTAGCTTAACAGACCAGGATAATTACCTTTGATGGAGAGTATAGGTTTATCAGCTCAATTCTGGACTATGTCCTATTCTGGCTCAATGAGACAGATGCAGTACTGCTTTGTCTGGTAATACTCATGGGTGCTGCAGAGGGGTGCACGTACCTCTCTTAACCTCTTCGCTCTCATATGACGTCATGTGCTGGGTTGTTGGCATTATTGCCATTTTCCAGTGGAAAAATATAACGGGAATACATGTATCCCAAAAACTATAAAACTGACTCAGTTGAAAGGCTATTATCATTCACAATCGTGGAACATCATATACTGTTTGAAACTTCTGGATACAGTTATTCCGATGCACAAATCTCTGAGTTCCAGTTATGAATAATAGCCTACTGTTAGTGTGCTGAAGTACGTCTGTAGTACCTAAAGACCATAAAGCACATGATGTGCACTTTTATGTCCGTAATAGTTACAAACGTCATAGCAGCGAAGAGGTTAATTGCTCTCCACCAAGGGGTCGCTAAATATGTTTTTGACATGCTTCATAAGAAACATTGTCTATTCTGAGAGCGTATTATGAAGTAAATCATTCAATGCGCTTAACATATTGCTTGAGTGATTTTTTGCATTATTGGTCTTACTCTGACTAAAATCATACCCTTTTCCGAAAGTTTTGCATCTTTGCCCTTTGATGCTTCGGATATATCTGACTGTTGCTGCCATTGGAAGACAGTGGTAGGAGGGAGCATGCACAACTACGACACCCTAGTACATGAATTGATGCAATCTATTTGTTGGTGGCAATGGATAGCAGACGAGCTCAACGATTTTCGGTCAATGCCAAACCTGGAAATATTGTGTCTTACATTTGCAGATTGAGGTCCCTCATTCTGCATAGGCCTCATCTTCTGGGAAGTATCTATCGTCTAAAATTAACATTGTTTTAGTTAATTTTCCCCCTTCTGTTTAGTTTCTATATCCCATAATTTGCAGGAGATAAAATGCATAATCGAGGTGACTAATGGGTGAACATCACCAACATCGACTGGAGAACTTCAATCTGATCCCTGGAGAAATATCTAAGTTCCCTCAATAATTTGAGCCTCCGATGGCTGATGTAGTCTCATAAGGACATCGGTGTGTTGTTCGGAGTATTGAGGCTCCGATGACTGATAGAGGTCTGCTATAAAAATTCAGGCCAGTGATCCATCATGTATAGGATATGAAAATTGTTCCATAATTGTGCTGGACTACCCCCTTCTGTGGAAGACCATACTTTGTTCGGAATTCAGTTCTGATCTGTTTCCGAGTCCCTCTGAGAGCATTTCGGAGTACGTCTGACGTTGATCACACAGGGGCTCGTGATCTGTCAATGTCACTCTCGGCCAGCTAACCTAGCTGATAATGGCCAGGCATCCACTGAGCCGAAACATTTAAGGAAATAATTGCCAGGCTTCTGGGACATTAGAATGACAAATTAAACAATTGAAGGCAATCAATGAATTAACCTATTTACTGAAGAGTCTCTGTGGTTGCGAGATTAGAGGATTGCTGGCCAATTTAGCTGAAATTGTCCCATTTTTCCAGATGATTCTTTTCGTTATGTGCCCAAGAGGAATGTGAATTGATCTCTTAACCCTCTATTAAATGGATTCTCCCATTCAGTTATAAATTTAATACACATTGGAATGGCCTATTATTCATTTAGAGGGATGTTCAGGTAGTAGAAGCAGACAGACTGGCGAAAAGCTAATACAAGTGCAGAAGGACCTATGTTTGTTGAACTTATAATCTGAACATTTGAAATACTTGTCAATGAGTATTTAGTATAGAAAAGGTTACAGTAGCATCATTTCCAAGTATATTTCAGAGAAATAAGTTGGTATAGTAGGTGAGCTACAGTAATGCCCGAAGTATATGACCCTTTAACCACAGCTGAATTATGGGAAATTTTTCAGAATTTAATTGGATATGTGGCTTGTTGCCATTCATCGGAAAGCTCTCATTGAGAGCTTTCCGATGAATGGCAGCAAGCCATATTTCTGACTAAATCCTGAAAATTTCCCATAATTCTGCTGTGGTTTAGGGGTCGATTATTTAGGACATTACTGTATGTTTGTTTTCAGTCCATTTAAAGTCCCAAGTCAATATTCTTAGCCTTCCTATCAAGTCTTGGTTTTATGGACTTGAGATCTCGTGATAATGGTTTGATGACACTTGCTACTCTCACTTTAACCTCTTCGCTGCTAAATGACGTTATGATTTTGTGTGCTGGGCTGTTGACGTTATTGCCATTTTCCAGTGGAAACATTTAACGGGAATATCACAAGAACCATAAAACTGACTCAGTTGAAAGGCTATTATCATTCAGAATCATGGAACATCATACACTGTTTGAAACTTCGAGAAACAGTTATTCCGAAGCACCAATCTCTGAGTTCCAGTTATGAATACTGGCCTACTGCTAGTGTGATGCAGTAGGTCCATAGGTACTACGGACCATATAGCACATGACGTGCAATTTTAAGTCCGTATTAGTTACGGATGTCATAGCAGCGAAGAAGTTAAGTGATCCATTTAGACTCACTGTGTAGAAAAGTTTATTTGAAATTGAAGGCAAACCTTGATTGAGGTGTAGTTGCCACAACACAAGGATCGGTTTGCCCATTCTAAATTTGTCACATGTGTTCCCTAGTAGGCCACCAAGATGATGATGATGTAATCTTCATTATGCAGTCTTCAGTCACAATCAGTGTGTGGGAGTATTCATACCATTCCTTGAAATAGTCATTGTGTCTCATAACAGATTACCAATGATAGAGCCACAGTTCTACACCATAAGATGAGAAAGTTGCTTGAATAGCTCACACTAGAACAAACTGCAGTCTCAAGTACCTGACATAACTAACTCACAGAGACATCTAAGGGGGAATCTTATGCTGAATCATATTATAAATTCCTTCCTCTATCACTGCACCCTATAGACCTACTTCTGCCTGCTGAAGATAACCAGGGCTTCCCTTTCATGTTTATTTATCTTCAATGTTATCCACCATCTCCTGTACAAAAATGAAAAATTATTTTCTAGTTCATCAGAGAATGACAAGGAAGAGTAGCTGGCTTTGTGTTTATTTTCGTTGGTTTATTTAACTGCCAGGAGGCTGGCTGACTTCCCTCATTTATTTTCTTAAGAACCCAGGTTAACAATTAACTAAAGCAAACAAACACAGGGTGCGCATATGCCTCTTCTATGCCTGGAATCACAGGAATAAAAGCTCATTTATACTCATTTATAAGGGTGACTGGGAAGGAACTGATGATATAAGTGGCAGTGGCTCACCAGCATGAAACTCAATTACCAGGTTGACTGAGGGAATCATGCCTGCAAATAGTGTGTCTGTCATTTGCAGACATGAGGTCCCCAGAGGGTGAATTTAGTGATGCTATCAGGCAAGGTGTGCTATTATGACCAAATTCACACTATGGGACCTCATTCTGCTTAAGCCTCAACTGCTATGGGAGACCTTGATCAGATTGAAGTTCCCCAGTTGAAGTTGGCGATTTCACCCATCAGTCACCTTGATTATGCATGTTATCATCTGCAAATGAGGGGTAGAAACTTCCCAGAAGGGAAAAAGTAACAAAAAACAATGTTAATTTGAGACTATAGATACTTTCCGGAAGATGAGGCCAAAACAGAATGATGTCCCTGGAGGGTGAATTTGGTGATGCTAGCCCACTGTGCAGGATAACATCACTAAATTCACTGTCTGGGGTCCTCATTCTGCAAATGACAGACACTCTATTTGCAGGCTCGTGTGGCACTGGCTCCCCAGCATGAAACTCAATTACCAGGTTGACTGAGGGATTCCTTATGGTTTAAGTGGCATGGACTCCAGGTTATATAGTTGAGAGGAACCCTTCTTTTGCACTTATTTCGTTGGGGTGAATGAGTAATATATATTAATCATCATGGCCAGTGAACATGGTTTACTTGTGGCTAGTTTAGATTAGTACATATGTTGATGGTCTTCTCTTGGAGTGTCTCATGCTTGAATACTTGTCTGACTGCAGTTCTGGTTAAAACACAGACTCAATAGCAATGTCAGTATTGAGATAGCTGTAGAGTCTGTTTTAACCTGAACTGATCTGACTGCTTCATATGTTGTTGCTTTCTATTCCATTTCTAAAAGTAATGGAATCTAATTAATGGGGTACTGTACACTAAATCGGACATTTTCCAGACATTCCATTTCCAATTCCAGAATTCCGATGAATACAAATTGCACTCTTTTTGTACGGGGCCTGTACATAGTTTTCCAAGTTGTATCTTTTATAACTTTAATGTGTCTTTCTGGGACATAAAATGCTCATTGAAAGGTAGATCAGGTATTTAGCGGTCTATTTCTATACTGAAAAAAATTCCAATGCGAATATTATAAGATACAATTTTGGAGTGCAAACTGCCATGTGGCTTTACGACTCCCATTTAGCAATAAAAGTATACATTTGAATGGTCTATTCTTTATCTGGAGGGGTGTTCAGGAAAATAAGCAGACAACATAAAATAGAAAGTACAGAAGGCATCCTATTTATTGGAGGGAAATGTTCAGATAATAACTTATTATATATCTGAAAATTTCCTATGTGATAACTACTCGTCAATGGTGCTATAGTATAGAAAATATTAATACCTTTACCTGTACTATAAATAGTATTCAGTCACAAAGAGTTTTCATAAATCCATCTACTATTATTATATATTTAGAAGCAGCATGACAATATAACGACTCCCAGCTGACATGACACATTGTATACTCTTTTTTTTCTCCGCGATCTGGCCATGAAGGGTTGATTCTATATATATTGACATTGAACCCCATAGTGCACTCAAGGTGTCAGTTCAGCCCCTCTATGTTGTGGGTCGGATTCCTTCAATAATGATTTGAAGATATTTGTCAGTTCTGTTAAGAACCTCTGAAATTCCCATTCACTTAGCTACAATGGAAATATCAAGGGGTATAAATATTTGGTGGGAAGTTATTGTCGGTCGACACTTTCTCAGCAATATTCTCCAGAAATGTATCGAACACATTCGCGAAATTCAATAAATACACGATACTCAATGGCGCATCATTAATTGAATCACTCGTTGGAGTTTCGCTATTATCACCTAATGGCAGCACAATTATTTCCACGGAAGTGTTCGCGAGAATGCTGATGAAGGCGGTTTGACTCCGTATTCTATGGCAATGTTTCAACTGAATTTAATTCCAAAGATTCCTTGTATAGTTTGTATTGATTTGGTGGGCGCTTTATTTCACGAAAGAACAATTACTTGACAATTCATATTGAACAGTAGCAAATTTAGCATTCTTTCCATATATATCTTAGATGGATGAGAATTCTGTAAGCTGATAGATTCGATTTTGAGACATTAACCCATAAAACTCAAGCTAGCAACCTCAAATTTACGTGTTTGAATCCTGAAATATTTCTGCTTATTTTGGAGATTTAAGTACCTTATCAAGTAACTATATGTGTTAAAGGTATACTGTGGACACAGTACTTCATACATTAATTTCCTTAACATAATATGGATTTATTATATTCCAAATTTATTTTTACTGTCTCAGACTAGCATACTATTTGTTATCTTAGACTTTGACTACATTGGCTGTAAATTTCAGAACACATGGTAATCACATTACAGGTGTCAAATCATATTTTATTTTTCAATTAGACATTGTATGTTGTTAATATGGTTATTACATTCATGGAATTAACTACATTAAGTTATTCTATTCAGTTCATATTTCTGAAAACCACAGTAATTTCACATAGCTTCAAGACAAGTTCAAGTCTTCAACAACTGTGTGCATGTGAACTCTTGACGTGAGATGAATTCTGACAATATAACAGCTGACTGTGTGGTCCACACTATCTCTGATGTAGGTCGATTGTCACATGGGAAGCCTTGTTATCTACGAGATTATTCATGATATTCTCTCTTCCTGTATTTCAGAACCCAACCTTCACACAGCCATACAAGCACGAAAGGAAGGTACGGCTCTATAATTGTGATTTATTATTGATGGTCTCGGGATCGCAGATTTCTTCAGACAAGGCCATCACGAGTTCCATACTTCAATCAAGTTGATTTTTCTGTGGCACGATGATGAATCATACAACAGCACTTCGTATAGAAAATAAATCATGTTTAATTGAATAGTACTGACAGAATAATACAAAAGCACAAGTCATAAGGCTCATTCATTGCTGTCAGCATGCCTTCCAGAACCAATTCCTGCTTTTAGACGTTACAACAACATTTGTGCACATTGCCTTTAAGTGGGATACCCTGCCAGCCTCACAGCGTGATTTTAGATGAATGCGTTATGAATTATTGAGCGACTTTTCAGTGACAAATCCCCAGGAAAGTTTGTCCGATTGTCCTACATTCAGATTTCTCGTCTCACGACATTCATGTGCCTATTGATTTTCAGTGCAAACATATTTCAACCCCTCAGAGAAACATTAAAGGAATTTAAATAAAAAATGATTTAGCTGCAATGAGTTATGGAACATTTAAAAAAAACGGCCAAAGCAGATTGGTTTTATTTGTCTAATTTCAATTTCAGAATGCTTTCTGTACAGTAATGCCCTAAATAATTGACTCCTTAACCACATCAGAATTATGGGTTATTTTTCAGGATTTAGTCGGAAATATGGCTTGTTGCCATTCATCGGAAAGCTCTCACTGAGAGCTTTCCGGTGAATGGCGACAAGCCATATTTCTGACTAAATTCTGAAAAGTTACCCATAATTCTGCTGTGGTGTTAAGAAGTCGATTATTTAGGGCATTACTGCACATGTAAATGGAATAACTTCCTTATTAATACAAAAATAGTAATGTAATTTTCGTTCCATTGACCATGTTCATAATACGGCAGCAGAATTATCAGTTTGGTAGTCATTTTGCCCATCTTGAGATCACATATAACTTACTAGTACTGACATCCAACCAGCTGATAAAAATACATGCCTATGTTAGTCGGTCATTTGTCAGAAAATGGGTATTCTTGAATGTTTGTGGATAGTTGGTAAATGTGTTTTCAATCCACGTCATTTACAGCTTTTTATAGTACTCACTCATCAAAGATATAAACGTTTCTGCCAGAAATAACATCTTTCTAATTTTCCATTTTCATCGCTCCGAGTTATTGCAGCATAAAAATTGTTTTACTCTGATTACAAAGTTCGCATATCAATCAGAGTGTCGGGTAATATTGAGGGCCAAATATTTCCACTGAACCCAAAAACTAATTGAATTTATTTGTCCAGCATGTTTTTGAGATTACAAAATTTTGAATATCTTTGGCATTATGAATTTTGTATTGTAATATTACATTGAAGTGCAGGCCCTTTTAGAATAAGCATCTTGTGACTTCTTATAGTCATATCACTTCAAAATAATAAATACAATTATATCTTTTCAGCCACTCAAGCAGACGGGAATGAAAACATTGCTCTCTATGTTGGTGTGTGTGTGGCTGTTCCACTGTGCGCGATCGTCGTTTTCGTTATCATCCTTATAATCAGAAGAAAGCATGTCCGCGAAACTGAATATATCCACAGAGACTATCATAGCGGAGGTATGTGTAAAACATGTAACCTGAGGGCCATATTAAATCAGAAAATAACTGCTCTCTCTATTCACACATATCTGGATTAGAAACCCTTATACCTTATCACTATACAAACCTTTAATACCACCCTGAGGGGTTCCCAGTATCAATCTACTCTCTTGTAGTACAAGTACTCACTCCATAATACAACCTTATGTAAACCATTAATAATTGAGCTAATCGTCCAGCTGAATTGTCAGGAATTTTTATGTCACAATATCTATTTATGACAGGCCAACTGAAGCTCACTGTCCTTACATGAACTCAAGCTGGTGAAGAGGGTCATAGTGTGTCCTCAACCAGAGTGTGTACAAGTATATATATTTTTTGGCATGGGGAAAAGTGCCCTGGTGAAGATTGTGCCGCTTTTATACACCACTGCACAAATTCACTACATTTCAAAATGTCTTTTAGCTATCTGGCTTTCAATTCAGAGTTTATGTTGGAATGATCTTTTATTGTCATGTTTCAAATATCTTCATTGTTATTTTTATTTTCACCATATTTCACATCCATATTTATAGGATAAAAAATCCCTTGTGCATTTTGTTTGATAGTCCTTTTCTGATAATTTTGATAGAAAACACATTTAGTTGCAGACACAATCATTTAATAATGTACACATACAAAGTTCAGCTTTGTCCTGTAAACTATATTATTTTCATCCTTTAAAGAGTGCTACCAGGATATCATAAATTAACACCTTCAATTCAGACTCACTAGTCAATACGGCTGGTTGATATTAACACTTCCATGACTGGAGCTTCCTGAATTTTTGCAAAAACCCTTGTGCCAATGCATTCTCTTATATATGTGAGTCTCCCATAGAGAGCCTCGCATATATAAGAGAATGCATTGGCCTAATATTATTTACCTTGACTGTGTAAGCCAGTGCATTCTCTTATATATGTGAAGCTCCCTGTGGGAGACTCGCATATATAAAAGAATGCACTGGCACAGGATCTTTAATGCTGCACCAACGCAGCTCCCGTCATGAAAAGGTTAAAGAATCGAAAGTGTTCATCAAAAGAAACTTCATATTAGACACCATATAAAATTCTGCAGTGGTTAAATTTCTAAAATGATTAAATCTAAAATTTTAAATCTCTGACATTTAAAGAGAATTATCTTAGTAAGTTATGTCAGCAAAAAATACTTTACCATCAAATAAATTAGGTACACTTCAAAAGGATGAATAAAGGAGTGCTTTCTCTATGGTGACTGATGATATTTTCTTTGTATATACATAAGAAATGCCTTGTTGACCAAGCGAAGCATCTCTGATGTATTTGCAAGAGATCTGACCTTTTGCAATAGCCTTAACATTTAGAAAGTTCAGCAGCCTTCACGCTTTCTCCTCTGTCAAACCTGACCCATCAGCCTCTATAGGTATATCAATGACCCTAATGTCTACCAAATGCTGAGACATTTCCTGAGCAAGATTGTCTACAAGCAAGCAATGTGTCTGCTTGCTATAGAAATACACTGCAAAAATTCTGAGTGTTTTTGTCTATGTTATTTTTGAAATTGGTAATAATACGCTGTTTGTAGGGAAACATGAAGTCATGTTTGTAATCAAAATAAGATATTTCTGGTTAGGACTGACTTCATTGGAACAGAAAACAATGTGTCTGGGCACACTGTTTACTCTGTAATTATGGTCTGGGAGTCGTTATGGAACCCTTGTGTGACCAGACAGATTTTCACACAGAACCACCTATTGTCTAGCTTTGTGATAGAAAGTCATTATAACAAAAAGCATTAAAAGGAGAGAAAATTATATTGCAGTACAAGACTACTGTTATACTCAATGCTATGAATATTTCATGTGCAAATAATTATGCCTTCCTAGTTTGTATATGTGAAATAACATAAAACAACTATCCTCAACAAGTTCATAAAAAAAATAGATTGACTTTGTTCTTGTTTTCATTACAAATAACTCTCGAATAATTAGATTTAACATGTCAAAACCATTCTTATGTAAACAATACTGTTATATTGGAATTACCAATAAAAGTCTAATTAGTGAAATAAGAAACCAAAGTTTGATAAAACATTGGAAAAGGTCAAAGTATTGAAAAATACTTCTGAAAATTATATTCAGACCAAAATATTTTAACTTACTATGCGATTAGCGGTATTTGTTGACAAATAACTGTAACAGTTTTGTTTACATAGCAATGGTTTCAACAAGCGAAAATTTGTTTTTTGAGAAAACTTTTTATTTTGTTTGATATATATATAAGCCTACTTTTAATATATGTCACTATGTAATTTTTAACACGTTGCAAACAATTCTCAACCCTTCTATATAAATTTGCCATTCAATCCCACTTATTAGTAATGGACAGTTCTCATGCTTTTGAGCAGATTCTTGGATTATGACCTCATATTTGTGGTTCAAACGTTGGGAAGATTAATTCGACTCCTGAGTCATTAGTGAATCAGCTTAAAAGGGATTTCATATTATTACCCCTCAAATGGCCAAAAATATTTTTATCCCACATTCTTAATGGCTCAAATACATTAAGGTGTTTCTAATTTATGCATGTTTTTCGGTATAATTACACCACAGGTTTCTCCATCGCTAATTTCCCATCAGTCATATCATCTTCTTAATATAGCGAATGTGGTTACGCTCCTTCAATCACATTAGCTTTCACTTTATTGTTTTCCCCTCTACTGTGATCTGTCTCTACTACTTTGGTTTTCCTGATACCCCAGATTGACATTTATCCTCTTCCTATTTCCTTTCTGAATCACCGCCCTTTATTGAACAACTCCAATGATGCCTTTGTTTTTTAACCTTCACAGACACAAACATGTCAAATGTTTCTGAAGAAGGCAAACTTAAAGGAGGTATGATGGATTTTTTAATTTTCCTTCTGACTTGAAAAAAATACATGTTTTATACATACCGGTATACTAATGCTCTAAATAATCGACTCCTTAACCACAGCAGAATTATGGGTAATTTTTCAGGATTTAGTCGGAAATATGGCTTGTTGCCATTCATCGGAAAGCTCTCAGTGAGAGCTTTCCGATGAATAGCAACAAGCCATATTTCCGACTAAATCCTGAAAAATTACCCATAATTCTGATGTGGTTAAGGAGTCAATTATTTAGGGCATCACTGTATATGCTAATATATATTGTTGCTCATGCTAACCCTCTTCTGATATTTCTCCAAATTGGTGATGAATGGAAAAAAAATAGTGTGAAGTCATTTAGTAACTAGTATTTTGTGTTAAATTTGGAATGTCTTCAAATTATCTTTACTCAGTACTATCCCTTAGTTGTTGTCTTTCTGATTTTCTGAAATATCTTAAATTTCTCTACTAATCTCAAGACATCTAAGTAATTGTTTCAGTAATTTCATATCTTATACATGTACTAACAATACTCTGTAGTTCATATATCCTAACACATCTAATACTGTGATACTGTCATTCAAGATTAAATCCAACTTTCATATGTCAATTAACTGTTTTGATGCCAAACGTGCATTATTTCGAATTATCCGGTTGGCACAAAATGCCATAATGGTGAACAATTCCCAGCTTATTCTAAATCGTGGCACTGGGATGTCCTGTTGTGGTGCCTGGAGTTAAAGTAAAGCGGAACGCTCTGCTGGGGGATCATATGGGAATACAGAATAAAGTAATCAATGAAAATTTGTCCTGATTAAAGGAATAAATTTTTACAATTGTGCATAGTTCAGACGTCGTATTTTCTGAAATGATATAGTTAGCATGCATGGTTGGAATTGTTGGTAATATTAGTTGAATACATGTACACAGTACAACATTCGGAATGTGGGAGAAGTGACTGGATACTCACTTATCAGTTTGTTTCACTGAAAAGTTTTCATAATATTTCTTTAATTTTCCTCATGAGAAGCATGAGATGGAACTTCATCTTTGTCTTAGTCCATCATGTATAAAGGGAAAGTTTGGTCTATATTGTCATGGTGATGATTTACACCAGTAGTTCATTTTCTTTAATCCTTTCATGATGGCTACTGCACTGGTGCAGCATTAAAGATCTTGTGCCAGTGCATTCTCCTACATATGCGAGTCTCCCATATGCATATATAAGAGAATGCACTGGCTTACAAGGTAAATATTGTTAGGCCAATACATCCTCATATATATATATATGCGAGGCTCCCGATAAGCTCCAGTAAAGAAAGGGCTAAAAATGATACTTTTACATATTAACTGTGACTTTCATAAGATAGCACTTCCCTTGGTACCATGCATTCAAGGTGATGATATAAAAAAAATTAAAATTCTTTGACATGTGTAGAGTTCTTTTCACTTCACTTTTCTATGAATCTTAGTGCATGTACTTACAAATTTTCCAAATTTAAATTATTCATAATTAAATAACAAGGGGCTGAGATGGTAGGGACAATGAACCATAGTTATCAACTTACTAAACTTCCTTCTTAGTACATGTACTTTTAAATTTTCTACATTTTCAAAATTAAAATTCTTCATAATTAAATAACAAGGGGCTGAGATGGTAGGACAATGAACCATACTAGTAGTTTATATCAACTTACTAAACTTCCCAAAGACCGAACTTGTCTAGACCCATTTATGTGTGACTCAACTAACATCCTCTATCTGATTCTTAAGATTTAATTGCAAATCTCATTCCTTAATGATGTTTATTTTTACACGTTTCTGCTAATCGCCTCTTACTAATGACTAAACTCCTCTTTAAGAGGCACATTTAATGTTTTTCTTCTGCCTTGTGGCCTTTTAACTTGTATATATTGTAGAATAGAATATGAAATATGATATAGACACTAATTTGATAGATAAGAATTTACAACATTAGCTCCCTTTGAAGTGAGAGGTTCAGGAAAGAGAGGATGCATTTTGACTTCATAGTGATAATATAATTATCTAATTTAGTAACCCTCAGATGTGGGGGTTTGTTTATGCAAGTAAAAGCTAGCCTGCGTGGGGTATTAATATATTAACATCAGAAGCTATAATCAATCTGGCCATCTTGTCCTCCCAAGCAAGCTTATGGTGTCAGTTTACTCTAGGTAATCCATATCCATGTGAAATCATTTATTTTCGCATTAAATGAAATGAGACTTTAGCAATTTAACTAAAGAAGTTCTTTGGTGGGGAAATACTTCTTGGTTTTTCGGAATGTTGTATTATTCTCATCCAAGAATTTTCTCAAGATGCAAAACTAGCAGCATGTGAAACCTTAAGGTATACGTTCTTGGCTAAAGTTACAAAGACAATATAATTACCTTCAGTCTGCTATATAGATTGCTGTATATAAAGTAATAAGAAAAAAACCGCCACATGAAATAGTAATTTTTGTCAAACAGTAATGTCCTAAATAATCAACCGCTAAACCACAGCAGAATTATGGGAAATTTTTCAGGATTTAGTCGGAAATATGACTTGTTGGTATTCATCAGAAAGCTCTCGGTGAGAACTTTCCAATGAATGGCAACAAGCCATATTTCCGACTAAATCCTGAAAAATTTCCTATAATTCTGCTCTGGTTAAAGGGTCATATACTTCAGGCATTACTGTTGTTCTCCTTATTTCATAGTACATGAAACAAGTTTTGAAGATTACTAGTAATGGAGTCAAGAGAAATTAGTCAGCATTTGTAGGTGTAGATGTATTTATAGGTGCAGTTTACACATCAGGATTGTGTTGTGGCATAATTTTTTAATTTAAAAAAAAGAGGCTGCTGGCAGTGAATATACATATTTAAAAAAATATAAAATATTTTGCAACTGATATCTTGGAAGGTATTATGTATAGATTATCATTCCAGAGTAACTTGGGGAATTATTCAACTGAATGATAATCACTTGAAGTTAAAATCTTGATATCTTGTCCATCGTATCAGCCCATTGATATCTTGGTGTTTCATCTCACCTGAAATTTGCTCTATTTCCAGTTCAACCAGACTTGATGCAAGCAGTGGGCGATGTTGACAAATCTCCAATCTATGCTGAACCAATCCTCAACCATTCGAACCAAGTTGGTCTTCTGGATGATCGAGCATATGCTCAACCAATGCAACCTGGTCACATCCACATAAATGGTAACGTGATGCATGTCGAGCCTCTGCAATCCGACTCAGCTTGCGAGATGGAATCCGAGCACACTGGGACAAGTAACCACTCTGTGTTGATGCCGCCAATGTTGCCTAGCAACATTGATCCTGAAGCTGTAACCTGGGCTAATGTCAACCATAATGGTGCAAAGTTATCACTACCTGAATCGGGTGAGTTCAGATTCTTAAAAATGCTGTGTCTGTTTCCAATGCTAATATGTTAGATATTCTCTTGAATTTCCTATATGAATATATTCACAGACTGCTGTTGTAAGCAAATATTTGAAGAAAAATTATATTTGAACATGTTTCAACTTTAAATCTTGTCTTAACCCTTCTGAAATTTTGTGAAAACCCTGTGCCAATGCATTCTCTTATATATATATATATATGAGTATCCCATAGGTAGCCTCTCATATATAAGAGAATACATTGGTCTAACAATATTTGCCATCACCATGTAAGCCAGTGCATTCACTTATATATGTGAGGCCCCTTATAGGAGACTTGCATATATAAGAGAATGCACTGGCACATGATATTTAATGCTGCACCAGTGCAGTGCCAGTCAATAAAGGGTTAATAACTCTACTATCAGATATACAAGACCTACTACCAATTTTCCAATGTTCTAAAATTTCTTCACAGTCTGCTCTTGTTTATTCATTGCGAGAACAGTCTGTTCTTAACATATTTTGGGTTTCATTTTCACGAGCATATACACACCTATTAAATGTGATTGTCAAATAAGATTTTTACTGAAAATATATTCTTGTTGAAACTGGAGATCTGTGGTCATTAACTCCCATGCAGTAACCTAATCCAGGAAAATCACATTTGTAGCTCAATATACAGTAATGCTCTAAATAATCGACTCCTCTCACCGAGAGCTTTCCGATGAATGGCAACAAGCCATATTTCCGACTAAATCCTTCTGTGGTTAAGGAGTCGATTATTTAGAGCATTACTGTAGATTCGAAGCCAAAGGGTTAAGAAACAAATATGTTCTAACAATTGTCCTCAGGCCTTGATTAGGTGGGAACTAATCTATTCTAATTCAACCACATTGCGACTATTTTCCACATTTGAAATTACACAAGATTAGCTCATGTTTTCTGCGTGGGCCTAATTAAATCCGAAAGTGTACATAAAAGACCATTGAACTCTAATGGGAACGAAGTTATTCCATCATTGTATGCTATTACTATGCCTAATTTGGCGGTTATTTTATATGAATGTAATCTTGTTAATGCATCGCAATTTGACGACTATAAATACCACTCTTTATTCCACTAAATTGGATGTAATAACGCTATCATTTCAGGTGTTTGTCTAACAGTGCCGGCAGGCGCGATTGAAAGAGGTCACTCAGAAAAAATATATTTGGCTGTGTGCCATGATGATAAAGACAGACCACGATTAGCAGGTAAACCTTTAACAGATAATTTCTCCAATTCAAATCAATATGAGTGACCCGGACTTACCTGCTTCCGTTTTTCATCTGGAAATGACAAAGCATTTTTGGGACTGAATTTTGTCATACTACAATATTTTTCTATTGAACATAAAAACTATTCCGTGATTCCGTTATAAAAGGTTGATATATTCTGGGATGATCTCAATGATTTAGTCATTGATAATATTTTTGCAAGATGTTTGAAAAACCACATGACAACTCCAAACATTTTGTTCAGATAATAAGTTCAACAAACGACCTATGGTTATTTTAACATTCCTCAGGGAACTACTCATCAATGTGTATTTAGTATAGAAAAGGTTTACCTATTCACTACGGAATGGATTCCCATTCATTCATTTTAAGATGTTCAGGTAATAAATGCAACAAAAAAAGTCTTAAATCAACTATCAGCGACCTACATACAGTCATTTGTTGGACTTTTTAAGTGAACATTTCTTAAGTGAACTATTCATCAATGAGTGTTTAGTATGAAAGGGTTAACGTAAAGTTGTTGATTCCCCCTGCTCTGTAGCCCCTATTGTTCCAGTATATTGACTTCAACCTTGCAAGAGAACAACTTATCTTTCAGTCTCATTGAATGGACTGAGCATCTGTTCGTAAACATCTTATGTCCATAGATCACCATCTGCTAACATGGACCCGTAATCTCTA
Source organism: Siphonodentalium dalli (assembly GCA_032622095.1). NCBI lineage: Eukaryota > Metazoa > Mollusca > Scaphopoda > Gadilida > Siphonodentaliidae > Siphonodentalium > Siphonodentalium dalli. Next base: position 178,223,811 of record CP136065.1, on the reverse strand, counting down.
ACAGCCCAATCATTGTTCACCATTGTTCCACTCCCATTCTCCTCATCTTCTATTATCGATCAATTAATTGTCGATGTTTAAGGACCCTCGAATCATTGTTCTGATCCCAACGGTCAACAACGTCCTTGACTGTTGCATATTAATGATGACAATATCCGCTATTTTGTAGTAGAGTTTGTTGAGTAACCTTGTTAATTGTTGACATTATGTTGACCAACAATGCCTTATCCAACTGAAGAGCTCCGACAATCTCTCAATAAGTTGAATCATACAATTGGCCGTCTGCCTCGAAAATTACCTTTGAATATCAAACAGAGGCTTTTGTCATCTTACTTCAGTGTGTATTGTTTGTAAACTGACTTGGTATTTCCGCGGAAAACTAAAGTTACTCATTTTCTTAGCTAACAAATAATGAACTAAACAACTTTACTGTGTATCTCCTTTCTTGTAGTGTTGTCTATGTGATGCTTGAATTGGAATGTGAATCATCATTGCATGAATGTAGACTAGGTCAAAATTGAAGTGGAATAGAAAATTTTATGTTGAGATCCCCCTCAGATATATGGAACACATGTGTTGCATACAATGCATTGTAAATTAAGAGATATGCAAGGACCTTTTGCAGGTGAAATATGGATGAAAATAGGTGTCGTAACGGGGACATGAGTGGCTCCTTTCAATTCCCCTGGGCTAACAAGCAGGTAATGGTTGCTCTACATGTAAAAATGCCTCATGAAAATAGTGACTCAACTTAGTGCCCACTAACTGTGAGGCCACTGGTGAATTTTATCAAACTTTTAATGAAATTTAAATCCTAATTTTAGTGAAAATGGACAACACCAAGCAAACAATTTGGAGAATTCACCAATTTTGACTAAAATTTGACAAAATTTCAGACTTATTGTTATTAACTCTTAGTTGGTTTTCTGGCCTTGTAATTTCAGTAATGGCACTAATCTATCATAGATAGAGACTCTTTTTCCACTATATACAGTATTGCCCTAAATAATCGACTCCTTAACCACAGAAGAATTATGGGTAATTTTTCAGGATTTAGTCGGAAATATGGCTTGTTGCCATTCATCGGAAAGCTCTCACTGAGAGTCGGTCGGAAATATGGCTTGTTCAAAGAGCTTTGCGATGAATGGCAATAAGCCATATTTCTGTCGGAATATAGTCGGAAATATGGCTAGTCGGAAATATGGCAACAAGCCATATTTCTGTCTAAATCCTGAAGAATTACCCATAATTCTGCTGTGGTCAAGGAGTCGATTATTTAGGGCATTACTACATATTAAAAATTAATGGCGACCACTATGTAAGAACTTTTTTAGTCGAGTTTTTTTCCAAAACTCGACTTATAGTTTGATGAGGGACGGTGGGCCGGCGGGCGGGCGGGCGACGTGTTTTGCTTATAACTCAACCGTTTATTGACGGATTAAAAAACATTTTGGTGTGTGAGTACATATCCATGCACGTAAGCTGCAGACAAATAAATCGGGTTCGTCCGCACATTTATTACAGAGTTATGGCCCTTTGAATTTTCAGCTCGTTAGCGCGATAACTTCAACAAACGTTATCCGATTTGATTGAAGTTTGGTATATAGGTGTCTCCCAAGAATATCTCGCTTGAGTTCGAAAACCGGCCTGGTCCGATAAAATTTGATAGAGTTATGGCCCTTAATTAGTCATTTTTTACGATTATTCAGCTCGTTAGCGCGATAACTTCAACAAACGTTATCCGATTTGATTGAAATTTGGTATATAGGTGTCTCCAAAGAATATCTCGGATGAGTTCGAAAACCGGCCTCGTCCGATAAAATTTGATAGAGTTATGGCCCTTAATTAGTCATTTTTCACGAATTTTCAGCTCGTTAGCGCGATAACTTCAACAAACGTTATCCGATTTGATTGAAATTTGGTATATAGGTGTCTCCCAAGAATACCTCGGATGAGTTCGAAAACGGCCTGGTCCGATAAATTTTGATAGAGTTATGGCCCTTAATTAGTCATTTTTCACGAATTTTCAGCTCGTTAGCGCGATAACTTCAACAAACGTTATCCGATTTGATTGAAATTTGGTATATAGGTGTCTCCCAAGAATATCTCGGACGAGTTCGAAAACCGGCCTGGTCCGATAAAATTTGATAGAGTTATGGCCCTTAATTAGTCATTTTTCACGAATTTTCAGCTCGTTAGCGCGATAATTTAACAAACATCATCCTATTTGATTGAAATTTTGATATATAGGTGTCTCCCAAGAATACCTCGGACGAGTTAGAAAACCGGCCCGGTCCGATAAAATTTGATAGAGTTATGGTCCTTAAGTAGTCATTTTGTACGAATTTTGAGCTCGTTAGCGCGATAACTTCAACAAACGTCATCCGATTCAACTAAAATTTGGTATATAAGTGTCTTCCAATAATATCCTGGACGAGTTCGAAAACCAGCCTGGCCCAATAAAATTTGATAGAGTTATGGCCCTTAATTAGTCATTTTTCGTGAATTTTTAGCTCGTTAGCGCGATAACTTCAACAAACGTCCTCCGATTGGTTTAAAATTTCGAATAGACATACTTGCCAAGAATATTTCGGACGAGTTCAAAAACCAGCCTGGCCCGATAAAATTTGATGGAGTTATGGCCCTTAATTAGTCATTTTTCGATTTTACTATTAATTAGTCTACCGATACTGATGCACACCAATTGGCGGTAAGCCACCGAAAACGAAACACAGCATCTCTGATGCCACCTCTTGTTTAACTTTTCAGACAAGCAGACAATCCTGAGTCCGGTTGTTATGTGTGGGCCGCCAGGAGTCTACCTGAAGAAACCTGTGATATTATCCCTACAACACTGTGCCAATATCCGACAGGGTGGCTGGATGTTGTCACTTTTCAATAGTAATAGGCCCCATGATGAACCTCCACAGTGGCAGGTAAGTGTTCAATAAGGACCCCACAATGAACCTCCTGAATGGCTGATATAAAGGAGAATGAAAAGCAATCATGCCCTTCTTTTATGGACAGCCTTATCTATAGGAATCTAAAATGGTCAATTTTTAGCCACTCCCTTAAATTGAAATTCAGTTGTGGTAACTTGTGGAGAACCAATTTCCATACCATCTCACCTTATCTAAGATATCTGTTCAGTTTTCATCACATTCACATAAACAATTTTCAACTTTAGTGAACTGATTTTCACTGAAAAACGGATAGGGAACTGTTACACAACTCGCCTATTGTAAATTTTGTCATTTTATTGTTTTACAGAAATTGGTGTCAATTGGTCAAGAAACTATTGATACTCAAGTATACACACAGATAGACGCAGACCGATGTCATATAATGACCGATCAACTGCAAGGATACACGCTCATTGGAGAAGCTGCAAAAGGACTTCGACCAATCAAAATCTTACGACTCGTTCCATTTGCTCCAACATCAATTCCCGGCAATGACTACAACATTAGAGTGTACATCGTAGAAGATACCCAGGATGCTTTGGAGGTAAGTTTTCAGGACACATGATTGCGTCAAAGTGTAATCTAATGTAGTATTCGATACTCGCTCAAATATTGTATTCAATTATTTAATGCACCATTGTGAATGAGTACTCAAATAATATTGAGATACTGAGAATCAAAGCACTTTAAAAGTCATTCTATTTGGTAATTTGTGTTGACGATGTACCTATTTTACACAAAAGAAGGTGCCTTATGCATCCTTAAATTTCCCTAATTATCATGAATTTTTCTTTTCTAGTCTTCATTTGTTCTTTTTGGGTGTTATTTTATTATTATATTATTAATTATTAATTTAGTTATTAATTTTATTATTAATTATATATCAGAAATATTGTGAAATGTAAAAAAAAAATTATTTACATTTAAAAAAATGATGATATGTGTATCAAAGTTTTCTTTTTCATGATAACTGTCCATTAGTATTAGTTATTAGTTTATTTCTTAAGGGTTTGATCACATTTCTGTCTTTCTTATCTACAGAGTGTTACTCAAGTCGAAAAGAAACTGGGAGGCCGACTTGTAGAGAAACCGATCCAAATGCCATTCCAAGATGGCGGAAACAATCTCTGTCTCACTACTGAGGATCTTTCTCCCGGATGGAGGAGCAAACTTGCAGCCAACTATCAGGTGAGAGACAAGTGTGATACCATCAGGCCTGCGAATTTGGTGAAGGAAATTTTCAGAATGAGGTCCCCAGAGGGTGAATTTAGTGGTGGGATAGCGTCACTAAATTCACCCTCTGGGGACCTCATTCAGCATGGCCTCATCTTCTATGGCTGGGAGACCTAGACTCAGAGTTAAGTTCCCAGATGGTGAATATTGTGATGTGCATCCATTGGGCACCTCGAATATGCAATGTGTCGTCTGCCGATTTGGGGATATAGATAAACTAAACTGAACTAAACTTTCTAATGAATTATTTTCTGCCTTCAAAATTGTGCAAATAGCAGTGTTATGGTCTCAAATAAGATGTGTCATCTTTAAGACTTGCAACCATTGATCAGGTGGGAATCAGACAGATTTGCGCAGGTGAGAATCAAGAATCAAGAAGTAGGTGCTCTACGAGTTTGTGGTAAAGTAATACAAAGACTTATACACCTAGGTTATAGTTCAGAGTTCCGCACAAATTCTTTGCTAAGTGGTCTTTTATCTTAGCTTTGATACGAAAGTAAAACGTAAGCTGGATTCAAGTATAGATATGATGAGTGCATTCTAGCACCTAATAGATTTCTATTATTTCACCAGTGCAGCAAATATCACCTGTGCTCAGGTGTGTTTATATCTCGGTCCAGGTGTAGAGGAGGAGAGGCTGGCAATACCTCAAGGGAAATTATTATTAACTGTGAATGTCAAGGTCAACATGTGATGGTGACTTTAAAGATGTTTTCATGATTCCAGTTCATTTTTTTTACAAAACTGATTTTGCTATTGATTCAGATTATTTGTTTTATAAAATAGTATTTTGAGCCATTATATATATAAGAGCATAATGCCTTGAAAAGACTATTTTGTAATATACATAGAATTTTTAGTGAAGTTTTGATCAAAATCTATGAAAGACCTTGGCAAATCAGCAGTACCCACCAGCATCATAACAAATTAGCAGGACCACTTAATCAGTGGTTATTAACAGTGATGCAAAATTATGACAACGTGGTTAATGAATCTGGAGATTTGGAAACCTGAATACAACTTACAATTGAATTGCGCTTGCTTTACTACTATTGAAATTTTACATCCTACTTTAGAATTTTGAATAAGTTGCTCAATAGAAATAAGGAATTCCTGTCATAATGTTTTCAAGGGAAAGCTCATAGATTTGCAACTACTTAAGCAAGACTCAATACATGGTGCCGGAAAATTGCAGAATGAGGTCCCCAGAGGGTGAATTTAGTTACACTACCCCACACAGCGGGCTAGCATCACTAAATTCACCCTCTGGGGGACCTCATTCGGCATGGCCTTGAGCGACTGCTATGGCAGACCTAAACCCAAGTCAATAAAATGTACATAGGACAGTATTACATGTACAGTAATGCTCTAATTAATCGACCCCTTAACCACAGCAGAATTATGGGTAACTTTTCAGGATTTAGTCGGAAATATGGCTTATTGCCATTCATCGGACAGCTCTCGCCGAGAGCTTTACGATGAATGGCAACAAGCCATATTTCCGACTAAATCCTGAAAAGTTACCCATAATTCTGCTGTGGTTAAGGGGTCGATTAATTAGAGCATTACTGTATATCACATTCTACTGTTCATGGGTTGGGAGCTGCAATTTCATGCTTCCATTTCAGACCCATCCCATCTCACACATTATGACAAATGACTGATGCTTTATTTGAATGGAGGATTTCTGCCACTGGTGCAGCAAATTAACTGCCATCTGTTGCCAGCTCTAAAAACCTAAGAACCTTATGACCTCTGCCAAATAAAATAGACACCAAAGGACCATCGAGAATGTCATATCCTCCACACCATGTGCACCAATCTATCATCTCATTGGTGCAGTAAATTGTTCAGCATGATATACTTCTGTAACATGGTTCATCTCCAATAATAATCTGGAAATAAAACAGCATTAAACAGGATTATATTTGCAGTGGTGAATTTTTGCCCATAATACTAAATGATGCTGCAAATTGGATATAATTATGGTTTGTTTCTTTTTTTGTTTTTGTTGTTGAGACATGTTGCTCCTTTGTGAAAAGCCATCTTCGAAGAATTAAGTATCCATACCATGTAAGCTTGTGGATGTGACTCATATACCTCTGTTACAAAACTTCATCAAATTACTGGGTATTATCACATCTAGCAACATATAATTTTCAAGGTTTCCTTTAAGTCTGCATTTGTTTTATTTTTGTCACATTCCAAGAATATATATAGGCTGATATATCTATAGATTTTGTGTCATATGTCAAATATTAGAGCCTGTTAGTGGATGGGATAGGATAGGATAGGATAGGATAGTTTATTTACAATACACACGAATGATACAGTGGCAGTAATACATAATAAAGTAAAGCAGTGTATTGTCGGGGGTAGCCTAGCCCTATCGGGCTGTCTTCCTGCTACCCCCAGGTTCCCGGAGGATGAACTTAGTGATACTAAAAACCCACCATGCGGGATAGTGTCACTAAATTCATCCTTTGGGTACCTCATTCTGGCTTGCAAAAGGCATAGCACTCCTTTACATCACTTCCACCTTGTCAGCGCATCAAGTTATCCTGACATCCTTGTTTTCCTCCACAGGAAATTCCATTCTGGCACATCTGGAGTGGCACGCAGAACAACCTCCACTGTTCATTCTCATTCGAGATGACGGACCCGAGTCAGTGTAATGCTAGCTGTGCGATACAGGTATACCAGAAATCCGCCACAGCCAACAGACAGGTGCTGCACATATCCATAGATCTGCAAGAGGTACGGCATAATTAGATGCACCTGTGAAATCACCCACGATAAAAGGGAGAAGTCGGGGATAAAGCTTCCTAACATTAAACCATTAACCATACTGAAAGCGCTGATTCTTGTACCTATTCTATCATTAGGTGTGTAACTACAGTTTCTCAGTTTGTCCTAATGATGAAATATCAGCTGAGTAGCCTTTAGCTCTATCCATGATCCAATGACAAACAGATGCTACTTTAATATCTATTCAGGTTTTTTTTCTGGAAAGCTCAGAAAGCATGTTATAATCGGCATGTTTGAGTGCATTCAAAGTTGGTTACGCCTCCCCTGAATTACGATGGTAATGTTTTTGCCCATACCGCTGGGTTTCGCACAGTTGGTGGCCAAATTTACCAAATGACTGTTTTTTTTCAGAAATTTATTCTGAGACATGATTATATGCTTTAGTTATGCCATTTAAATAACAAAACTGTGCTCTCAGGCACTTTATTCATCAGGGGTGCCAGAAGCAGCCAAGGGCAAGGGGGAACTTTTTCAGTCAGAGGTATTGGCATAAATGCTGAATAGGCAAAATGTTGGTAATCATACAGCATATTAGAGCACAGTCCATGACCAAGCTTATACTATTAAAGCGATAGAATGAATATATTTTCCTCTTATGACATTATTACAATGCTACAGTAATGCCCTAAATAACCGACTCTTTAACCACAGCAGAATTATGGTTAATTTTTCAGGATTTAGTCGGAAATATGGCTTTCCGATGAATGGCAACAAGCCATATTTCCGACTAAATCCTGAAAAATTAACCATAATTCTGCTGTGGTTAAGGAGTCGATTATTTATGTCATTACCGTATTTTAGCTGATATATGAGGTATTTCTTGCCAATCTATGAAGAGCGACAGCGCACTTTGTGCCCCCCATGCTATGTTGTCCCTGTCCTTCAGCACACAAAGAAAGTCACAGAAAATTCAAAAGTCACTCTTTCATTTATCCATAATTGAAATTGAGTTATTATATTTCACACCTTTTATATCCTTTTCCTTTCTAGGATTACTCATGTACTTCACCAAACTCCACATTGCCAAAAAGGACGGCCAAAATCCAGGCTGATACAACCTCAAGTTCGGGGTTTAGTTCTATGGTTACTCTCCACTCTGCTGGTCAGAGATTCAAGTAAGCATCTAACCATTTATGTTTCTAAACAAACGTGAACAATTTCACCTATCGTATATATGAAATAAGACACTAACAAATAAAAATAAAAGGAGATGTGCATTGAATTTTCAAAGAGTTAACTGTACAAGGTGAGGGTAAAATTGTTAGGCAAATGTATTCTCTTATATATGCGAGGCTCCCTATGGAATACTCACTTATATAAGAGAATGCATTGGCACAGGGTTTTCGCAAAATTTCAGGTATCTCCAGTCATGGAAGGGTTAAATATAAAATGCTGAGTTTTACACTCTAGTTCACCAATTAATTGACCTGCAATGTCTTTTTGAGCAAGACATTTTATACTTTCATAATTCACCAAAACTCGCATAAAATTTAACTCTAAATAACTTTAAACTTTCTAGTGAATACAAAGGGTTAACATTAGGAATGTTCACAGCGGGGGCCATTATAATTCCAACTGCATCAAGAAGAGATTATATTAAGACATCAAATGATCTACAAATGCATACAGAAATATCAGGCTTAAATCCTCATTATGTTTCACAGTACACTTCACTTTACGAACATAATTATTCTGTCATTTCGTTGTTTGCTTTGAACTCTCTTTATTGCTATGAACTACGTCACCTGCGTGAACTTCGGAAAGATGAACACGCATAATGGCAGCTTCTGAAGTGAAGTACATTGAGATATTGTATCTGTACTTGGTGCTTAGTGTTATCGTGGGAACTGGTTGAGTAACTAGAAAGAATTCACAAACAAGAAATCTCTCCAGGAATGATGCCAGGAAATTTGCTTAATTGGAGCATTCTACACTGGCGATATTTTACCTAGTTAGCAAAACTATAGGCGGCTTTATTTGTGAATTCAAAGCTCAGAATTCAAACACAAATGATATCTTTATCTTACCCGCATTCATTGACTGACATATTTTTCTGAGCAATAATAATCCTCAGATTGCATCCAAGATACTGGATGGAATTTGTTAATTGAATGAGTCCTGAAAGTGAAACATGTCTGGGTCATTTGTTGAACTTATTGTCTGAACATTTCCCACCAATGAATAGTAATCCTTCTGTAGTTGTATTATCTGTTTGTCTGTCTTTCATCTGCTTATATTTCCAGAACATTCCTCCAGATGAATAATAGAACATTCCAATTTACACTTTTATAACTGACGGGAGAATCCATTTAGTAGAGAAAGGGTTAATATATGTGATTTAAGATAAAGTAGTGGTGTAGAATGATATATATTGTGATAACCGCTAGCTGCAAATTTCAATATTACTCAAAGATATATCTTAATAAACCAGCTTAATAAATGATGCAATCTTTCTTTCTCTGTGTGATGTTATGCTTGATTAAAACAATTTGATTTTTTTTCCACTTAGATTGTCTTACCAAACCAAACATCAGCTGTGTATGCTGCTCGACCCGCCTTATCCAAGGGGGAATGACTGGAGGATGCTCGCTAAAGCTCTCTCTCTAGATAGGTATGTACAACTACAGTAATGCCATAAATAATCTCAGTGAGAGCTTTCCGATGAATGGCAACAAGCCATATTTCCAAAATCCTGAAAAATTACCCATATTCTGCTGTGGATTATTTGGGGCATTTGTGTACATGTTATACTCTACATGCTTCCAAATTAGTTATTCTAAACCACTCAATTCATTTATTATATAAGCTTATCCAATCTCACATAACCAAATCAAATTAAAATTAATTTTCCAAGAACCCTTTATTTAATATTAAAGATATCAAATTCATTAAAATTTGATTTCGTTTTGTTGACCAAGATTTGATTTTTTGGATAAAATTTTACCCCACTAGTTTATTTTGACTTAGAAGTCTGGCTCTTGGAAGTCTATGGTTATAGTCTCTCCTCTAGAACTGGCCACTGGAAATTCAATGTTTGATCCATGAAACCAGAATCATTCCCTCTAGCCATATCCCTGATTCAAGATGATGATTTATTCTCACCAATTAAAATGAATATTGAGAAACACAGAGAGTTATTTCAAAAGAATATTAAAAGTTTGATATTATATACAAATTATATACATTCATGACTCCAGTGCAATGGGGTAAATGGGTTAACCCTTTCATGGCGGGAGCTGCGCTGGTCCAGCATTAAAGATCGTTGGCTAGTGCATTCTCTTATAAATGCGAGTCTCCCATAGGGAGCCTCGCATATATACTAGTAAGAGAATGCACTGGCTTACAAGGTCAAGATAAATATTGTTAGGCCAATGTATTCTCTTATTTATACGAGGGTCCCTATGGAAGACTCGCATATATAAGAATGCATTGGCACAGGGTTTTCGCAAACTTTCCGGAAGTTCCAGAAGGGTTAATAAAGTTTGCACTTGCTTCAGCTTAGTGAATTTGCATCCTATGGTCTGGTGCCCCCCCGCTATAGCATCATTCCGATATCATCACTTATATAAGGACACATTGCACATACAGTAATGCCCTAAATAATTGACTCTTTAACCACAACAGAATTATGGGTAACTTTTCAGGATTTAGTCGGAAATATGGCTTGTTGCCTTGGAAAGCTCTCAGTGAGAGCTTTCCGATGAATGGCAACAAGCCATATTTTCGACTAAATCCTGAAAAGTTACCCATAATTCTGCTGTGGTTAAGGAGTCGATTATTTAGAGCTTTACTGTAGATAGCCTGGGGACACCAAGCAATCTGGTCACCGTCGGCAACTCATGGGAAGTCAGTGATTGAGATTAATCGTTGATGCCACAGAACAGTAACAAATCCCGGATATTGCCGAGATCAATACTCAAAGCGATGCGATCTGTCGTCTCAGTGATTGCTCTCGACGGCAAAAATCATGAATATCAATAACAAAAACAATCAAGTTGTCCAACAACTCAATAGGTTGTAATATCATCAGCCGACATTGTGACAATCTCCTCCAGCAGGAAATATACCCCGATCAGCAGGAAAGTGACGCAGCTCGTCAATAATGCATGACCCTACTGCGCATATCTCTTCCGGAACATATACATGCTTATTAAGTAGTCACAACATAGGATGACTTGTAGGAAATTAGATAGGTGGATTAAATATATGGGTTATTGTAAGCGTCCTGCCAGGAAATGATTTCTATCTGCTTCAATTATCTGTATAGGCTGGGTTGTGAGGAAGACTAGTGGTAGCTAAATGTCAGGGATATACACAGGGATTCAGACATTATGGGAAGTCTGATGATTATTTTGATAGATTAATGTAGACTGCCTTCAGATTATTAACCATACTTTCACTGAGAGCTATTGCAAGTGCACCTGCTGGTACAGTGATGCCCTAAATAATCGAATCCTTAACCACAGCAGAATTATGGGTAACTTTTCAGGATTTAGTCAGAAATATGGCTTGTTGCCATTCATCGGAAAGCTCTCAGTGAGAGCTTTCCAATGAATGGCAACAAGCCATATTTCCGACTAAATCCTAAAAAGTTACCCATTATTCTGTTGTGGTTAAGGAGTCGATTACTTAGGGCATTACTGTAGTTTCTCTGCTTCCGCTTTCTTCATAATTTTAGGGAAAGGGAACGTTGGCAGGGGTGCCTAATCAGAGGTAGAGGCAGAGGGGGGCCTCTTTTCTACCAAGGGGTATGGGGTGAGAATGTTTCATTTAAGAATTTCTCAACTTGCTTTCCCTTCTCAATGTAAGGAAGTTGGATATTACAATCAATGCTGCATGTTGTGCTACCATTACTCTTTATCACGCAGGGGGCTCCCAGTGGCTCAGTCGAGAGAGTGCACAGCGATTTTTTTCCATCATAAGCCATACGGGAATGATGAAGCTGGTTTTATTTCCAACAAGCGCCAAATCGTTGCATCATGCTAATTAAATCTGATTTGTGCATCTGAGAAAGTTGAACAGTTGTTCACTGAGGGTCGATAATTTCTATTTGCAGTGGAGTGATTTCCTAATGAAATTAACACTCTGCATGATCTTACATCCACCAATTATATTGATGTTGTCATACAGTCCAACAGCTGAAACAATGCTAAAATACAGCCAACCAGAGATGGAAGTTTACACAGTTCAGGGATATCCATATTTTTTATTGGAATTTTCGGGGATCAAGATATTTGCATTTCAATAAATTTTGTCTCTGCCGCTGAAAAGATAACCATGTATCAGAGTTTATACTCATTTATTCCACCATGTTGTCAGCGTTGGGCATCATTTTTTGTGATATGTAAAAATTCAGTAAGGAATAGTAGTTGGGACCAGAGGGCATAAATCCATGCATTCTTTTGATCTAAATTATGGTCTATTTATTACATATGGCTAGTATCAGGGATTAATCATTTTCATATTGGACCACATTCTTCTCTGTGCACAGTCAACTGTATTTACCATTCAAGCACAGAATGCCAGAAAATATATAATGATTTACCAGAAAGCCGAATGAATCTAAAATAAATGACTGTATTAAAAACTAGTCATAAATCCTAGACAGATAATCCTCTGTGACACAAAAATTGAAAATCAATTCATTCTAGTTAAAGCAAATATAGAACGCAAGATCTCATAGGGATTGAATTATGTATAGGGGAAGGCATATATCACCACATGACATGTAGAAAGTGTTGACTTGGCTAATCCATGATATACACATTCATGCTGGGTACGGAGTGGATATATATCCACAGATATAGATCCTAAGTCTAACATAAATCAACACTGTCATGCTACCATATGTGCAGGTTCCCACAGACCTGTGGAGTCTTCTTCCTGTATATCACAATATCAGTGATTGCTTTGGTCAGCTTTTAATCAATTTAATTAGAAAGGCACTTGGAGAGCCTAAAATCTATATTGAATTTGTTTCTGAAAAATGGAAACATTCCATCAAGTTGATTGAATTATAGAATTACAACAATCGGGTTGAATTCCTCAAGGAATTTGTCATTTCCTGGATAAAATATTGGGAATAGAGTTAAGAGTGTTTCTATCTATTTATCATTAACCCTTTCAGTGCCAGGGGTCGATCTCATCGGCCCTAATTTATGGTCTAAAAATCGGCCCTAAAAAAAAAAAAAAAAAAACATTTTGATTTTTTTGGGTTGAATTTATTTTGGGTATGCTTAAGCATGCTATAGCGAATTTAAAAACAAACTGGATAAAACCTTAGGGGAATGTTCTAACTCAAAATTATCACCAAGTATTCATAGTAATAATTTTGATGCCCATGAAAAACGTAAGATTCCCTGGCACTAAACCTACAAAATAAGTCTGGTAAAGAATATAAGAAAAAATTATTAAAATTGTAAAAAATAATAACAAATGATGAAAAATTGTTAGGCCAATGCATTCTCTTATATATGCGAGGCAACCTATGGTCGACTCGCATATATAAGAGAATGCATTGGCACAGGGTATATGGGTTGATACAAAAATCAGACCTGGCACTGAAAGGGTTAATGCCAAAGGAAAATTATGTGTGACTGGGGTTTCTTTACTGACCATAGTTTAAACCCCTACCCTAAACATTTTTTATGGTACAACTAAAATCAAATTATACAGGCAACAAATAAAAAATCAAGTGCTCTCCTTGTCCATGACTTACGTGTACTCACATATTTATGTGAAGGTTACTCCCCCTTTGCCATTCTGCCATTCCACCATCCCCATACATGATAATAAAATTAAGAATTTTTTATTTTTCAGCTCATGTATTATTTCGCAGCGAAGTCTTTAATCAACACTTGGGTATATTTATAAATTTCCTACTTTTCAGACACATGTATTATTTCGCAGCAAAGTCAAGCCCTACAGATCATATTCTGGACTTATGGGAAGCTAGTCATATGAAGGAATCCGCAAATGTGGACTTAATGAACATTCTCCGAGTGATGGGACGTATGGATGCTGCCAGTGTTCTGGAGAAAGACTGTGGCCCATGGCTATAGCATTCACGGAAGATAGTTTAAGTTATACGTTCATTGTGATATTAACATTTCCCATACTTAAGGCTGTGATTAATGACAAAAATTGAAGTGACACAACACACTGCTTGTGCTCTCACGTAAAGGGGCACAGTGCGTTATATGTGCTCTTGTTAAACATGGTGCTGTCTGTTGAATGAAGTCAATCATTGCTGAACTCATATCTGGAATATAGTTATGTCTGGATTACTTTGTTCTGTATGAATGAAAGGTGAGTTTCATAACTAATTGTTTTTGTTCTCTTCTCAAAGGTAGGGACTCTCTTCCCTGATAACAATTCCAACAACAACAACAATATTTATTATTACACTCATTTTGATGACATGTTTGTGTTAGTACCACTGAACAAATTGTGAGAAACATTACGTTATCACACATTTTAAATTAAAGTGATCTAAATTCATTTGTTCTCGACCACACACACAGAGACCAAATCTCAACTGTTTATAGTGTTCTAAAAACAGTAAAAAAAATTGTCCCACATTCTTTAAGTGTGAGTCAAAATTGAAAGGAAAAATACATTGGCAGAAACTTGTTTTGACTGCATGGTGTCTTCAACACACAATTATTATATCAGAATCTATATAGAACATTTAGAGAATATGGACAACTTCTTGAGTTGTACTTGGTGTTTTACTATTTCATTGTCTGTTAGTTTAAAAAATGTTTAGTTCATCAAAATGGTGTGTGACTGGTGTGGTTATGAGTCATCAGGGTAGACTGTATGCCAACAGGCAAGTGGTACCCTGAAATAAATAAAAATTGTTGGTCCGCAGGAAAATTGTATGTCACAAGAAATTTACAAATTGGGATTTAGAGATTAATTGAAGCATCTTGAAATAAAATCCTTCTTTGTAAAAACTAACTGAGCCATGATAAACATTGAAGAGATTTTCCATCCTGTCATTGAATTTGTATTACACGTCAACGGCAATATCAAGCTCATCGTCTTCATGCAAGCTATACCTATTTCCCTGTATGCAAAACATTACTAAACCTTATTGAAGTAGGACTTAAAAGTATCACTTCTTTTCGAAACTAATCATTGTGAAATTGTGTGTCTTCCAAAATTATGTGGATCACTGTCCTGATTTAGCACGTACAAGAAGACCTTTTAAAGGTTTAGTCATGGCTAATATATCACATTCATCTGTGGGGGCATGCAGTGGCCACTCATGGTAATTGTGGTAAATGTTGTGCGGAGATTTGTCCGCAATGCACCAGTGCTTGCTAAATTGTGGGTGAACCAAGGCCATTATGTGTGATGTTCCCTGCTGATATTGTCTATTCATATGGAGGTGTCAGATCATGGGAACTAAATGCATAAAACACATGGGACATTCTGACCCATCACATTTTACCTGGTTACTCAAATAACCTCTTTATGAAACATGTTTCTGTCAATGAGTCATCTGCTAAGAAAAGTCATATAAAAAGTTTCTCTGCCTCATTTTCATCCTCGGGGAGTTTTGGTCCACAATTTTAACCCTTCAATGACTGGAGCTTCCTGAAATTTGGCGAAAACCCTGTGCCAATGCGTTCTCATATATGTGAGTCTCCCATAGGGAGCCTCGCATATATAAGAGAATACATTGACCTAACAATATTTAACTTGTAAGCCAGTGCATTCTCTTATATATGCAAGGCTCCTTATGGGAGACTCAAATATATAAGAGAATGCACTGGCACAGGATATTTAATGCTGCACCAGCGCATCTCCCATCATGAAAGTGTTAAGGTTGTTTTAACTTGAACTGCTCTCACTTTCATAAAAGTAGATATTGGAATGGTCTATTATTCATTTGGAGGGGTGTCAAAGTAAAATTGGCAGTTGACAGACTTACGAAAATATAATACTAATGCAGAAGGATTACTATTAATTGGTGGGAAATGTTCAGATAATAAGTTCAACAAATCACCTATGGTCATTTTGTTGAACTTATTATCTGAACATTTCCTAAGGGAGCTACTCATCAATGAGTATTTAGTATAGAAATGGCAAAAAAACACCAAAAGAAAATGTGAATTGTAGTCATCGTACATATTTCTAAACATGGATTTAACATGCATTTCTAAACATTTTCTAGTATGTTTATAAATGCTTGAATTTTCCAAGTTTCAAAAGGGATGTATGTATCCATAGAAAACTTCTGCGAGAGTCAGTTGAGTTTCCATAGGAACATTCTACATTTTTTATTCAACTGAAGTTAAAATGATAATAGTGACTCCTGATTTATTAAGAATGTCAGACCTAGTGAACAACAGTACTGCACACTTGAGCATTGACAGACATCCCTCGTGGCAGTTTGAGACTCAGCCAAGCACTACACTTATTGCCACTTACGATTGGTAGACATAATTATTTTCATTATCAATGGGTTACATCTTCAAGTTTATCTCTGCAACTGTGTGGTCCTTTGCTCAATGTTATCTTATCATTATTCACTGCTCGGCACAGCACCAACTTGCAAATTTGCAGAAAATGCATTTATAAACAGGGTTCTGTCTTTGAAAATACTCAAGATAATTCTTCTACAGTTCTTGCCATGACTTGCATTCAGAGGATATGTTTTCATTATAGCTGTCTCCCCATTACACTAAATCCATCATAGAGCTTTATTTCCAGAAAAAATAATGTTCCACCTAAATTAGATTATCTGTTATGATATTGATGAAATGATAGATAGTTGATATCAGATCGAGGGTTATATAGTCGTATGGGCCTTGGGGGCTGGGAGGGCTGCAGCCCCCCACAAACGTTTTGAAAGCTACAAATTTGGGCAATTTTCAGGAAAATTGGAGATATTTTCTGTCAAATTCTGGCAAATTGGATGGTATATCGGGGGAAATTGTAGCAAATTACAGTATTTTTCACAATTCTGCCCAAATTATACATATTTAAGGCTAATTTGAATCTATTTTGTTATATTTATGTGTATATACAAGGTATATTCTACAAAAAACAACCATGAGTATGTCATGTAAACAAATTTGTGCAAGAAGTGTCATGCCCCCCCCCCCAATATTTCAGGCTCCTGTACGGCAGTGTTGTAATGTGCTAGCATGGGTGGTGGAAGCACTGATGGGCAAGGGTTCACAACCTTCAGATGGGCAATATTGGATATTTAATATTCCCTCAATAAATCATGCATTTTACAGGCACCAGTCATAGGAAATGGGGCTTGAACCAAGGCTTCTGAGATTATGGTGCCAGACATTTTCAGAATGAGGTCCCCAGAGGGTGAATTTAGTGACACTACCCCTTGCAGTGGGCTAGCATCACCAAATTTATCCTCTGGGGACCTCATTCTGCATGGCCTCATCTGCTATGGGAGACCTAGACTAAGATTTAAGTTCTCAGATGGTGAATATTGTGATGTGCCTTTGCAGAATGAGGTCCCCAGAGTGAATTTAGTGATGCTTCCCTGCACAGCAGGCTAGCATAACTACATCTCATTCTGCAAATGGCCGGCACCATACTGTCAGGCCTGTTTGAACCCCTACTTGCCCCATCTCCGCTGTCTATGTGTGTTGGCACACCAGAAGGGCATTCTTGACAATTGAATGCATGCATTTGTACAGGCATGGGATGAATGAGAGGGGTGGAACACAAGCACCCTTTCCCCTAGATCATACCATGAATCTCTACTCAGGCTACACCTGTGGAGATCATATTCCACCCTTTCAAAACCTGCAAACTCTTTTTAGTTCTGACCGGGAACTTTATAACATTGAAAAATTAATGCAGGTAATATATTTCTTATCTAATACATGTTCTTTAATGATGTACGATCACAGTAGATGAATGACCTAGCTCAAAATTGCATGCTTCATGGGACATTTGTGGGCCAATTTCGCGATAAGCACTGAATTGTTTGCCCTGCAGAAATTCCCTTATTGTTAGCGACGCAAAGCAAAATTGGCTAACAAAAGTCACCCAAATCATGAAATCTCGACCTGGGACCTTCACCTACTGTGTAATTCAGTATTACGGGATAGGTATTAACTAAGAAATATCTTATCTACACTTTATTATCAATGTTATAGCATTCTCCATCAGAATGTCAAACATTTCCAGGTTTTGAACTGGTGGAACATGATATCTGTGGGCATGATCTACCTTTCCTCAGCTTCATTAGATTGTGAACCAGATTCTGATACCATTTTGTATGTTTAAACCTTTCATAATTGGAGCTTCTTGAATTTTTGCGAAAACCCTGTGCCAATGCATTCTCTTATTTATGCGAGTCGCCCATAGGGCACCTCACATATATAAAAGAATGCATTGGCCTAACAATATTTGACAATATTTTCTCGTATATATGCGAGGTGCCCTATGGGTGACTCATATATATAAGCGAATGCACTGGCACATGGTCTTTAATGCTGCACCAGCTCAGCTCATGTCATGAAATGGTTAATATCTGAATATGGAATTTTGAGATTGATAAGGTAATGAAGTTTAATTAAATATCTGGTGATACAAAATTTTCATTTTGAAAATTCTGTGCTTGTGTGGTATCTTCCTGCTCCGCTATCATTTCCATCATTTGATATCGATCCCAAGGAGCCAATACTAAACACACTGACAAAAATACCTCTGTGATATAAACAGGCCTAACGTGTCACTTTGCAGTCTCCCTGGGTGGTACTCTCTGATCTTTATGCAATCTTTTTGCCCCATTGTGATCACATGACATGAATGATCGTGGGACTGCTTGTATACAATACCCTCATTACATACCCCAAAGTGGCCCGCAAATATTGAAACCCGAGGTGTGGGGGACCACTTGAAACCTACTTTATCCCGTATTAACGGCACCACTTGAACAATTCTCTTGTAAAGCTTGTTTGGTATACACTGATACGTGTCTTTTTCAATCTGAACATGATACTAAGCCATGTCATGGTGTCTTTGACATGTATTTTGAACAGATTTATTTGAGGATTTCGAGTGATATGATTCATCGTAAATCCCATGTCCTTTCTTGATTATTAACTCATTATTTGCTAGATTACCACAATGTGAAGGTTATGTAATGGTGTCAAACATAGTATTTAAAGTGATGTGAAACACTCCTCTGATGTGTTTCGAATGGAATAATAAATAATCATGACAAAATAAATTATTTAAAAAACTTTTAATCCAAATAGTCAGAATACAGCGTCATTGTTATAAACGAATTACAATCAGTATCTATTATTTCCGCAATAATTGTCGCAATGTTTATGCCCAATAATGCGTCCCGAATAAAGCAGTAAATATACTATAAATAAATATAACTGTTTTGTTCTCTGAAATGGTACAGTCGACATGTGGTTTGATTTTTTGACAAACTTAGTTCATTGCTACATTTTTCCAATTGGTATAGTGTTACGGAGAGCTTTCCGATGGATGGCAACAAGCCATATTTCCGACTATATCCTGAAAAATTACCCATAATTCTGCTGTGGTTAAGGAGTCGATTATTTAGAGCATTACTGTAACTGTGGAAATTGTATGGTAACCACCCCCAATATTATAGTCAGGACATTGCTGTTCATAGTTGTATTATTAAAGTGATCAGTCCTCAAATTTGGGCAAAGCAGGAAGAATTACGAAAATGTAAAAGGAATTTAATTTGTTTTAATCGCCCAGATAGTGACCCCAAATCTATTGGAAAATTGTGACCAATCTCCTGGAAAATAATTTTTGAGGTTAACAGGTCTGGTAAACAATGCAGTGGGAAATGCTGTGGCAACATATGGAAACTAACATGCTACAGGATGACACAGGATTTTAAAGTTAATTTCTAGGAGCATACATTGAAATAGTCTATTTTTCATGCTGGAATGATCAGTTAATATTAGCAGATGACAGGCAGAGAAACCCCCAATGGATTTGCATTTATTTGCAGGGATATTCAGATAAAAGCTCAACAAAGCAAACACCTGTATGTTGGGCCTATTATCTGAACGATCCCTGCAAATTTTTTATAAGTACAGTAATGCCCTAAATAATCGACTCCTTAACCACAGCAGAATTATGGGTAACTATTCAGGATTTAGTCGGAAATATGGCTTGTTGTCATTCATCGGAAAGCTCTCACAGAGCTTTCCGATGAATGGCAACAAGCCATATTTCCAACTAAATCCTGAAAAGTTACCCATAATTCTGCTGTGGTTTAGGAGTTGATTATTTAGGGCATTACAGTAATTGTGAATTGGTTAGTATTGACTTATCAAAGGGTTAATAAAAGATGCTTGTGGATTTTTAAAATCAGTCGTTCTTTCCACAGGATCATGATTTCCCTGATCAACACTCGAATGAAGCGATTTAAAACTAAGCAAATAGTCAGTGACTCAACCCAGACCCCAAAGCATCGATTCTGTTATAGGGATCCATGGTAGTTCTCATTGTAAGAACCACAGACATTAAGAAGTGATACCGTGGCTTCTTTGTGGGAGTTCATCCCTGGGCTGCCTGGAAGTCATGAAGCAATAACCAGAGCTAATATTTACCTTGTTTTATTTTACACAAACAATCTGCATCCGATTGCATTCTACCAATGATGATTGCTGCCTCTGACCAATCCATGTTTGTCATACCATCGCTGCAACATGCAACCATTGTGTCGACGTTACTCCGTAAACATCGCACTAATTTAGCAAACATTCGCCTAAAGCTAATTATCGTTTGTCTGCCGCGAAGGTTTTTTCTTGTCTCTAAACATAATATTTTTTCGTTTGATATTTTTACAGGTGCAGCAGGTGTACAAGTAGAAGACAAGGCGGCAAGATGTTCACATGATAAGCCAGTCGCTTACATAAAAGCGAAGGTTATGAGATAAAGTCAGAAAGTTACGTGATAAACATGGAAAGTTGGAAACCTGTGATAAAACATGGGAACTTGTCATGTTTTTGACTAATGAGTGGCTGAAAATAGCATCCGTTGTTTGGAGAGATATGAAAATAGCATCAGCTGATTGGAGAGATATGAATCAGAGATGGTGCACAGGAACTGGTTTTAGTGCCTGCTTCACCGGTGAATGATTTCTGGAATGTTACATTCTTCACTCAATTGATATTCACGGAATAAATGGACAGTTACAAGGCATCATATTAGAACCATTACTCTTCATTTTACTATAAGGTCAAAGAAAAAATATATATGTTGTTGGAGTTTCCCTATGTCATTTAAAAACCCCTACCATGAAGTTTGTTTTCCGTGGATTTCAAAATGTTTTGTGTAAAAAACCCAAAAAACATACTCTTCCACGTCTCAGTATGGGTTGAATTCTCTGTCAAAGAATTGAGTCCATTACAGTATATAAAAAGATATTCAAATTGGTCTGAGCTAAATTTTTCAAATAAACTATGACATGAAAAAGCCACCATAATATGTCAAAATAAAAAAATAAAAACTTTAAAAAATAAAATTTTAAGCCTACTGCCTTAACCCTTCCATGGCTGGAGCTTCCAGAAATTTTGCGAAAAGCCAGTGCCAATGCAATGAATGCATTCTCTGATATATGTAGGTCTCCCATAGGGAGCCTCACATACATAAGATAGTGGATTGGCCTAACAGTATTTCTTTTGACCTTGTAAACCAGCCTGAGTGCATTCTCTTATATATGCGAGTCTCCCTTGCATATATCAGAGAATGCACTGGCACAGAATGTTTAATGCTGCACCAGCACATCTCCTGTCATGAAAGGGTTAACTTTTTCTGACTTGTAATCCCAACACACATTTAATTTTCTTAGGCTATACTACATATAATATTCATAGAAGGGCCTCCTGACAGACCTACATTTCTACATAGAACTATGCTGTTATCCATGTTCATGGTAGAAAAATATGTTTTAAAGAATAGTGCTACAACTCATCATTTTTCGCTTTATATTGAATCACTCATATATAAAGAGGAAATTTATGAAGAGAAAATTTCATAAATTTCCTTAAAGGGGTACTGTACACTAAATCCGGCCATGGACCATCTCCTTTTATACTCAACAGAATATATGCAACAAATGAATGAATTTGAGCCATGGATTAGTGCAAAACACACTCAACATGTTCAATGAACAATATAAACAACATGGTAATTATAATGAAAATGAGTTTATGGACGGATTTAGTGTACAGTACCCCTTTAATCATATAAAGAATGTATATGTAAAACATGAAAATCTAAGTATTTTCCATTGATTTTAGATTTCTAGATGTATAACTTCGACTAATGACTTTATACTAAAACCTTTGAGAGAATAAGATAACACTTTTTTCGGTTTAAAATATTTTAAAAGCTTTTAAAATATTAGCATGATCCAGCTGCATGATCTGAAAAAGTTCCCCAAATGTAGGCCACCATTTTCACCATTAAGCAGACCGAATTATGATTCATTGAGAAAAGTCATGAACCAAATCGTAATTTAAGTGGAATTCCAGCTCGGAGAGTGAAAAATGTGTATGATTGTGAGGTCTTGCCAATTTAACACCTATGGCATTTATGCATACCTCTGACTCTGTGTTCTGACAGTCTGACAAATTTGACTGTACTGCTCCCCTGCTGTGTTCATTATAATTTGCCAATTAACCTGAGAAGCTATTCTACAGTGGTTGCTCCCACTCACCTTGTTTGCACCTGGGACAGTAATTGAAATTCCAGATTTTGGGTTATATGAGGTGAATAACATCTTATAGTCACACAGTGTTTGAACTTCTGATTATATTATACATATTTTATTTTATATTATATTAAACGCCATTAGAAAGATGAAGCTCTGAAATTTCATATAAGAAAGTGATCCAGTTGAAAACAATATTTAAGACAAGATCCTGCAAGATCTGAGGTTTTATAATTAAAGCAACAAAGCTTCTTTGGAGTGTACGGTATCTGTGCAGAATAAAAAAACAATCGACTCCTTAACCACAGCAGAATTATGGGTAATTTTCAGGATTTAGTCAGAAATATGGCTTTTTCCGATGAATGACAATTAACAAGCCATATTTCCGACTAAATCCTGAAAAATTTCTCTTAATTCTGTTGTGGTTAAGGAGTCGATTATTTAGGGCATTATAGTAGCTCTTCAACAGAACTAACTATTGGAAGGTTTTCCTAATCTGAGAATGAAAAATCAAGGCCGTCTCACCTTGTCATCTTCCTTGAGCATATGTGCCTTTGGTATATAATATATATAATAGAGAGGTTTATATTGAAAACTTCTAACTTCGCCCATCAAGCTGATTCAAGCACCATCAAAATATAATATTCCTCAGTGTGAGCATGACAGGAAATAGTGTCCAATGGGTTGCTCAAATTTTGTCTGTTCAGATCATCAAGTGCGATGGTGAATTTTTACACACTAGTAGCAGTCTTATGTAATGCTGACTATAATATAGCATGTTCCATGTCTCATTGACTACCAAAACCGGCTGTAGAATGTTGCATGGACTTCGTTTGGAAATAGAACATAGCTGTCTAAAAACTGTACTGGATAATATTTTCCCACCTCAGTTACATAAAATTATAGTCTGTTATGTTTGACATGCGAAGATAGAAGTTTTTCAATTTAAACCTCCCCCAATATTCATCACTATAACTGCAAATAGTGTGTCTTCATATGCAGAATGAGGTCCCCAGAGGGTGAATTTAGTGATACTATCCTGCACAGCGGGCTGGCATCACCAAATTCACACTATGGGGACCTCATTCTACTTCGGACTCATCTTTTGGGAAGTATCCATAGTCCCAAATTAACATTGTTTTAGTTAGTTTTTCCCTTCTGGGAAGTTTCTTTATCCCCAAATTTGCTGGTTGATGTCACTGGGGAAATCAGTCTGTTCAACAGTCTTAGAACCCACCAAGCTCCAGTAAGCAACACCTACATCACTGTGGATGAACACGCCTGCAAATAGTGTGTCTGTCATTTGCAGAATGAGGTCCCCAGAGGGTGAATTTAGTGACGCTATCCTGCAAGGCAGGTTAGCGTCACCAAATTCACCCTCTGGGAACTTCATTCCGCTTAGGCCTAAACTGCTATGGGAGATCTAGAATCAGAAGGAATTTTCCAGTTGAAGTTGGTGATGTTCACCCATTAGTCACCTCGATTATGTATTTTATCTTCTGCAAATGAGGGGATATAGAAACTTCCCAGAAGTGAAAAAGTAACTGAAAACAATGTTAATTTGAGACCAAATACTGATGAGGCCTACGCAGAATGAGGTACACAGAGGGTGAAATTGGTGATGCTAGCCCACCTTGCAGTATAGCATCACTAAATTAACTCTCTGGGGACTTCATTCTGCAAATGACAGACACCCTATTTGCAGTCTTGAATATTCCTCACTATAACTGCAATATGATACTAAGGAGAATACCTCATTGTATACCATTATCATCAAAAATTTGGAGTCTGTCCATCTTGAGTCATCTGCATCATTTTTAAATCAAAGTTTACCATACTCACCAGCTGACTCATGTTCCAACCTCACATCCTGATATAAATATTTGAGTTCCTTAAACATGACTTGAGATAGTAAATTTGGCAGGGAACATTTTCCATGTGTTAGATTTCATATAGTTCATAGTTTTATCATGACACAATCTCTTGTTAGCTTTAGTTATATGGATCTGGCGAACTTTTCATGGCACGCCATTCATATCACTTTTGTAGCTATGCAACAACTGTAGTAATGTATGCTTTAAGCTCTCTAGGTTCATCATTCAAAAAGTACAAACTCATTAATTAGATTACACATGTTTCATCTATAGTTTTAATTTTTCTGAAAATAGCTTAAAATATCTCATAAATATAGGATTCTAAAAGCAAGTTAAGATTCATGATAAGGCTGAGATACAGTAATGCCCTAAATAATCGACTCCTTAGTCAATTATATAGGGCATTACTGTATAAAAATCTAATCTAATCCTATTCTCTATTCTTACCTTTCTTTCTATCTAATGTCCGCAACTCTTCAATAAAATTTATCCAATTCTGATGCGCAATTTACAATGTCTATTTATTAAGCCTTTCTATACTAAATACTCATTGATGACTAGTTGTCACTTAGGAAATGTTCAGATAATAAGTTCAACAAAATACCATAGGTAGTTTGTTGAATTTATTATCTGGACATTTCCCTGGAATAAATAGAATTCCTTCTGTACTTGCATTATCTGCTTATTTTCCTGAAAACCCCTCCATAATAGACCATTCCAATGTATTCTTTTATAACTGAGTGGGAGAATCAATTTAGTATAGAACGGGTTAACAGAAAGCTCTGTAGATCTGTGAAGAGAAATTTGCTGTGAATATCAATTTCATGTCTCATTTGAGCAGTCAACCAGAAATATAGTGAAACCCTCTCATCAATGGATAGTTTGATTATCGTGATAATTTCCCGTGGATCCTTACAGTTAGCCTATACATATACAGAATGAACAGTATATTTTGAGCTAATTCATGTTGGGTACCATCTGGTCACTTCCCACACTTACTCAATGTAACACACACTTAGACACACCTCACTGAAGTATCAAGTTCTATCTGGGTGAGTGGATATTTGTGAACTAATTTTATTCTTTGTGAAGATCATTGATTCATCTCCAGGTGTATTCTTCATTCAAACTTTCCCATGAACAATTTGGTGAAGATTTTGTGTGTACATGTTGTTCAGTCTTAAAGGTATATTATTTACTTAACCCTTTCAGTGCCAAGTCCGATTTTTGTATCAACCCATATACCCTGTGCCAATGCATTCTCTTATATATGCGAGTCGACCATAGGTCGCCTCTCATATATAAGAGAATGCATTGGCCTAACAATTTTTCATCATTTGTTATTATTTTTTACAATTTTAATAATTTTTTCTTATATTCTTTAACTGACTTAATTTGTAGGTTTAGTGCCAGGGAATCTTACTTTTTTCATGGGCATCAAAATTATTACTATGAATACTTGGTGGTAGTTTTGAGTTATAACATGCCCCTAAGGTTTTATCCAGTTTGTTTTTAAATTCGCTATAGCATGCTTAAGCATACCCCAAAAACATTCAACCAAAACAAATCTAACATTTTTTTTTTATTTATTCTTTTAGGGCCGATTTTACAGACCGTAAATTAGGGCCAATGAGATCGGCCCCTGGCACTGAAAGGGTTAATTAAAACTAACTGAGATATACATACATACATGAGATTCTGCGCTAGATTTTTAATATGATAGATTTTGTTAAAAACTAATCTGGAACCATAATTGCGTTATTAATTTGAAAGAAAAATTCACAAAATGATCTAATTATGTAGCATTCATCATTGTGCATTAACCCTTCCATGACTGGAGCTTCCTGAAATTTTGCAAAAACCCTGTGCCAATGCATTGTTTTAAATATGTGAATCTCCCATAGGGAGCCTCGCATATATAAGAGAATACATTGGCCTAACAATATTTACTTTGACCTTGTAAGCCAGTGCAATCTATTATACATGCGAGGATTTGCATATATAAGAGAATGCACTGACACAGGCTCTTTAATGCTGCACCAGTGCGGTTGCGTCATTAAAGGGATAAAACCTCAAAAATAATTGGTTAATATGCCTTTAACAGTTATTAATATGGAGCATGATTTATGCTGGTTTTTCAACATAGGGAAGTGTGCCAATTGAAGAAACCTCGGATGAAGAATGTCATTCTGTTCCCCAAAACTGAACTAAATGTATTAATTATAGATCAGTTTCCATAACACTGTGGGTCATTCATAATTTGTTGAAAGCATCTTGGAGGCAGGAAAACCACACCCGCATGCTAAGTGCTAATTAAAATATCTCTCGTAAACCAAAGTTATTTCCTTGGATGTTAATAATTTCCATTCATCAAAATGTGTTCTTCATAAAAGAAACAATATAGGCATGATCATGTAGTACAAGTGTGATCATTTCATGACTATTAGCTTGTATGTGTGCTACTCTGTCTTAAAATATGTCAAGACAAAATCATCATTCAACTAAATTCATTCCCAATGTTACGAGAAATCCAAGCTTCAAAGACGATGGACAAAGTCAAGCTTCAATGCGAGAAATCCAAGCTTCAAGGACGTTCCCATTTGTTTGAATATGCAAATGTTATGTTTGCGAAAAGTTATTCATTTAATCTATATTTTGTGGAATTTCAAATTTCAAATTGGATTTGGAAATCTAAATCTTTGGAAAATTGGTTTTCAGTACTTAATTTGACCTATAATTTGAAAACCTATTTTTGGTCTCTTTGTATTCAAATTTTATGGTGATGGTATCATCAGGAGTCAAGCTGATGGGGAAATATCATGTTGAGAACTCATTAGACTCCTCAGAATCCTCTGATATCAAAAGAGTCATTTTGTCTGTTTGAGGAACTTGTCAGCTTGTGTTGTATCAGTCTATTCCGAGCAGACGACATATTTATTCATCCAGTTCCATGACCCATCATTATTATTTCTTTGGATCCTCTTCTATAATTACTACAATATATCCTTTAGACTGAAACCTATTATTATGGGATTTTTGAATAAAGGACTTCAAATGGCTCACTAATAGCTCCAGACCTTTTGTTTAAATCCCCAGAAATCTTCAAAACAAAGGAAATAATTTTAGCTGACACAAGTCATAGCTATAAACAAGATTACATAATCCCTATTTTAGCAATAATGTCCCAGGGTTCCCCGGGTTTGATATGAATTGACAGCTGAGATCAGCAAAATTTCCTTCCATGTCAGTCCCTGGGTGTCGGCTCTGGAAGCAATGCTCTACAGCCCCATCTGTTAGCGACGGAACAATGGCTCTCCGGGGACGAGACTCCTGGAGAAAAATCCATTACATCTCTATGCAAGGTGCGAGGCTTATGAAATCTGGAAATTACTTGCCGGTTCGTGGAAGTTTATGTCCCACATTCCGCCTTTCTTAATTATAGTATTCCTATAGTTGACTGGTCACAACAATGCCTGTCAATGTCTCCACCAAGACACTTTATGTCCTCTCTTTCCGATTTTAATTAAGGAGACTCAAGCCCACAATAATATTTGCCTGTTCTCTATAATCAATTTCTTTATTTGCCCAGCTCTTCTGCTTTTGTCAGTAGAGTTCTGAAATATTAATACACTCTGCGACTGATGTACCTAGTTCCTACAAATATAAGGCCATTTGTGATTTGGTTTCCTTAAACAGTCTTATTCTTCTTCATTCCTTTGCCGATCCAGATATTAAGAATCTGTGTACACACTTCCGTTTCAATGTAATATCTGATAGCCTTTGTTGCTATGGAACGTGGGTCAGAATTTTTGAACAGATACTTCGAGTTTTCAAACTGTTGGAAATCAAATACAAACATGGGCAAGCCTTGGAATAATGCATCTGCCATTTGCAGAATGAGGTTCCATGAGGGTGAATTTAGTTATGCTATCCTGCACAGTGGGCTA
Organism: Siphonodentalium dalli; assembly: GCA_032622095.1. NCBI lineage: Eukaryota > Metazoa > Mollusca > Scaphopoda > Gadilida > Siphonodentaliidae > Siphonodentalium > Siphonodentalium dalli. Next base: position 178,195,280 of record CP136065.1, on the reverse strand, counting down.
GCATCACCATATTCACCCTCTGGGAACCTAATTCTGCTGCAGCCTCAACTGCTGATGTCCACATGTAAGTCACCTTGATTATGCTTTTATCTTCTGCAAATTAGGGGATATAGAAACTGAACAGAAGTGAAAAAGTAACTAAACACATTGTTAATTTGAGATTATAGATACTTCCCAGAAGATGAGGCCTAAGCAGAATGAGGTGCCCAGATGGTGAATTTAGTGATGCTAGCCTGCTGTGCGGGACAGCATCACTAAATTCACCCTCTGATGTCCAGGCCTCATTCTCCAAATGACAGACAAACTAATTTTATCTGAAAACACTCATTTTACAATTGGTATGTTAAATTTGCAGGCATGTGCCTCCCATCCACATGCGAATGAGTTGCTATATCTATCCAGTTTTGTTGACACAGTTTAACCAGCCACATACACTTTAACCCATTATTTTCTAAATACTCAATGACGAGTAGTAAATCTGTGTGAACTTATTCTCTGAACATTTCCCACCAATTAATAGACATCATTCTGCACTTATATTGCCTTTTCCTCTTTCTGTCATATGCTTGCATTTCATTATGAGAGTACTTCAATTTCAAATCCATGTCCTGAAATTTCAGATATCAGAAATTTCTGTTGCGGAATCTTTGCTTCCACGTAGCCACTAATTTTTCTATGTAGGATGGAATGAGGGAGAAACAGAAAGTTATAGTTGATGTTTTAGTCGCCATTACCACATGTTAATCATAATCACACAATCATGATCACGATCAATTCCATTTAACTTACCATTATGAGTGTAGTATGTCATGTCAGTATATGTATTCTCACAGTAATTGATATGCAATATTATCATTTGTTAATTTGTAATTTATTTATGAGAGCCTGTTATTTTTGTATAATTTAGCATCACAAGTGTGCAATATGTAAATATGAATAAGAATATGTAAACGTATGACCATGTGCATTTATAGTGAAAATTGCTATAAATAATATGATAATTTAATAAAAATGAAACACAAATCTGAGTATTCTTGTTTACTTTTGCGTCTACCATGACCCACATCTTGATTGATGGACCAGCTTGTATCAGCAAAAGAATCTTTCCGAGTGTAGATCTTGGCATCAATCATCTCCACCCTGTAAGAATTTCTAAAGAACTTACTAAGTGCATTCGGCATCAGGGGAGAGTACATTTGAGCTACAGTAATGCCCTAATTAATCGACTCCTTAACCACAGCAGAATTATGGGTAAGTTTTCAGGATTTAGTCGGAAATATGGCTTGTTGCAACAAGCCATATTTCCGACTAAATCCTGAAAAGTTACCCATAATTATGATGTGGTTAAGGAGTCGATTATTTAGGGCATTACTGTAGCTGAAGGTATGAGTGAGCTAGTATAGTAAAATAGCACCTAAAGTCCTTGGTGGGTTCAAGTCTGAGTTTAGTGTGCCTGTCATTTGCAGAATGAGGTCCTCACCAAATTCACCTTCTGGGGACCTCATTCTGCATGACCTCATCTGCTATGGGAGACATAGACTCAGATTGAAGTTCCCAAATGGTGAATGTTGTGATGTACATTGGGAACCTCAAATATGCAATGTGTCGTCTGCCAATTTGGGGATATAGAGAAACTAAACTAAAAAAGAAATAGAATCTATGTGAAGACGTTTCTATAGAAATGTTATAATAAAGAAACTGTCCAAAGAAGATGATGCCTAAGTAGAATGAGGTCCCCAGAGGGTGAAGTTGGTGATGCTAGCCCGCTGTGCGGGATAGCATCACTAAATTCACCCTCTGGGGACCTCATTCTGCAAATGACAGACATACTATAATCAGGCTTGGTGGGTTGGGAGAAGGGTGTTGCAGCAATTCACAGTGCGAGAATATAAAGCCCTCATCATATTTCCAAACAATTAGCTATACGTTGAGCTACAATCGACATAATTTTTACACAATAAGTAGGGTGGAAACAGAATTTCATGGAGCTCAAAATGTGGTCTAGCCCATGCCCCATGGAGAGGTATACTTTATAATTTCGCTCCTGCCATGATCCACATCTTCAAGTTGAGTGATGTGCTGGTATCAGCATATGAATCTCTCACGTGTTCAAGTTGTTCTTGGCATCGATCAGGTCCACCCTGAACTATTTTTTTGAAAGTACTCAAGTACTTTCGGCATCAAGGCGGACGATCATTTCAGCCAGCCAAAACACATTGAAGACATGTTGTGCATCCATTTTAGTGTATCAAAATGTTAAGTTAGTACCCAGGCGATTTTCCACTAAATAATACAGCATTCAACTAACAAAACCGAATTTTCCAAAAGCATCGATAGTGCCATTTAAAGATACGGGCGGTGTTGGTGGTGGGTATGCTGTTCAAATATTCACCTCCGTCAAAAACCGCCATAAACAGAAAGAATAGTAAAATATAGACATACCTTGTTCTTATACCAATCAGAAATATGGCACAAACAGTATGTTATGGTCAATTTTTCCCCTTTGTTATGTAAACAAAAGCAAAAAACGTTACGTTTCCTGGCTTGTGTTTAGATCCGGATATGGTAAACATAAAGAGCTTTATTTGTTACTGTTTTCCTGATATGGAAATAATAAAGAGCGCTTATATCATTTGTTTGTGATTAACCAATAGAATTTCGCTGTGTATGTAAACAGGAGCAAAACTTCTGTAACACGATCAGGTTCTTGTTTACGTACACGATCGTACGTCTTGACAATATACTATTTACGCGCTGATTATGTTTGGCATATGAACAAAACTATATATATTTTAATATTCCTTCCGTTGATGGCGATTTGAACAAATATGAATATTTCTGCAACGAACGCCGCCCGTGATATATACAACAAATGACATAGTCCGCAAATCTGACTTTTATTATCAGAGCATAGAGAGCGTCTAGCTCTGTTTGAATAGTTGGGTCCACCAACTACAAATTACAGAGCTCCTACTCCTTCAAACACATGCGCATGTACACACAAACAATAACTAGAATGAAATAAATCATACAATTCATATACAAATCAGGATGAAGGCTGAGTATATTGTATAAAACAATGCAGGAAAGATGTGGTTAGCTTTTATCGCCATCGTTGCCATATATAGTGAAGTTTATAGATACGTTTTGAGTTGTTTTGAAAGTAGCAAAAGTATAAGCGGGAGTGAATTCCAAAGGTTTGGGCCGTAGCATTCAAAAGATCGACGGCCATAACAAGGTCACGTTTGGGGACAGCAAGTCATATTTTATCAGCAGACCTTAAAGGCACGGGCGTCGTTCGTTGCAGAAATATTCATATTTGTTCAAATCGCCATCAACAAAAGGAATATTAAAATATATATAGTTTTGTTCATATGCCAAACATTATCAGCGCGTAAATAGTATATTGTCGTCAAGACGTACGATGGTGAACAAGAGCCTGCTCGTGTTACAGAAGTTTTGCTTCTGTTTACATAACACAGCGCAATGCTATTGGTTAATTACACACAAATGATATAAACGCTCTTTATTATTTCCATATCAGGAAAACAGTAACAAAAACGCTCTTTATGTTTAGCATATCCGGATCTAAACAAAAGCCAGGTTCTGTAACGTTTTTTTTGCTTTTGTTTACATAACAAAGAAAAAACATTTGGCAATACCATACTGTTTGTGCCATATTTCTGATTGATATAAGAGCAAAGTCTTTCTATATTTACTATTATTTTTGTTTATGGCGGTTTTGACGGATACCCACCGGCAACACGCCCGTATCTTTAAGCCTGGTTTACCTGGTTTCATATGTCATATCAGGACATCGAACAATTAATGGCTATATATATATATAAACTGGTTCGGTGATGGCCCGATCATTGTGATCCACAAAAATGGAGGTGTTCTATAACGAGAATGGCGTGAACTCCTTAATATACAATCTTAAATTGATGCTCGAATATTGCCTTTCGAGCGCTCATATATGCGTTCGATTTGCCTAACTGTACTTTACATATAAAACAAACAGTTATGAACACCTAACGTTGTTGAACATTCGTTTTAATATTTTTTGGAGGTTGTACATGTACAATAATCATGCATGTAGCATGTTTTCCTGATAATTGAACACGTTTTTATATCGGTTACGTAGCGTTTTTCCGAAGACCCATAACTCCGAAGGTCCGATTCTCCGAAGGTCAGATTCTCCGACGCCCCGATTCTCCGAAAGCCCATAACTCCGAAGTCCCGATTCTCCGAAATCCGATAACTCCGAAGACCCATAACTCCGAAAGCCCATAACTCCGAAGGCCTATAACTCCGAACGCCCATAACTCCGAAGGTCTATAACTCCGAAGGGCCGATTCTCCGAAGGTCAGATTCTCAGAAGGTCCGATTCTCCGAAGATCATGTTTTATCGCTTATTAAATAGTGTACAGTCCAGTGGCGGGGTCAATGGTGCCCTAGGGAAGACCGCCCCCAAAAAAATGTCAAATGTCATGTAAACGTCAGGAAATCCCTCCTAGGCATTCAAATATTCCTGCCCAGGGGAGCCCCCGGACCAACGATTGGGGGCGACCCCTCCCATGTATGCGCTCCCCAAATCAGGCCTTCGTGATATGCTTTTGGCATATCATATGCATGATATATCCCCCACATATCCCCCACATATGCTAATTAATGTGCACCCCTATAAATGGGAACCCTGGCTCCGCCACTGGTGTGCACCGGGTATATAGTATAACGGAACGCTGCAAGAATGTCAGAGTAGCCTAACATGCACAGGGGCGACAAGATCTTCCCCGTTCACCCTGTACATTTTACTCTGGCATCTCATGGGCCAACGTAACGTTATAGTATCTGGTGTATAGTCAGTGGCGGACCAGGATTCCCATTTAGGTGGGGGCAGTAGGAAAAGTTTGAATATTTTGATGCCCCATGAACGATTTCCGGGCGTTTACATGACATTGGACATGTTTTGGTAGGGGCCCATATTGTCTGAAATAGCAAGAAGTGGTTTAATGGGGGCAGTGGGAATTTTGGGACCCCTTGGCTTCGCCACTGGACTGTACACTATTTAGTAAACGATAATACCCCGATAAAACAAAATCTTCGGAGAATCGGACCTTCGGAGAATCGGACCTTCGGAGTTATGAGCCTTCGGAGAATCTGGCCTTCGGAGTTATAGGTCTTCGGAGTTATAGGTCTTCGGAGAATCGGCCCTTCGGAGTTATGGGCTTTCGGAGAATCGGATCTTCGGAGTTATGGGCCGTCGGAGAATCGGAGTTATGGGCCGTCGGAGAATCGGGTCTTCGGAGTTGTGGGCCGTCGGCGAATCGGGTCTTCGGAGTTGTGGGCCTTCGTAGTAATAGGTCTTCGGAAAACCGGTCTGACACCTTTATATCTGGTTAATGGTGGGACTCAATGAGCCAAACCTGTTTGTAACCGGTGAGCGGTCGATCTGGTCCATCCATCTAACATACTATCATATGTTCAGTATACGTAGACAACAGCTACATTATCGTGTTGCCTATATATCTCTTAAAATTGAGGATGAATACAATATTTGTGTTGGTTTCTGTTTTTCTCACCTACCGGGTCATATTCATATATACACCATACAATTATTTGGCGTAAGCTACGGCTCCATGCTGATCTGGGAAACGACACTTCGAATAACTTACTGAAACGTGCTGAGGAGAAATTAGAATTTCTTGAGGATTATGCACGAACAGTGACCTGAAGTGTATACACGTGCATTATACTCTGTATACTCGGAAATGTAATATATATGCAACATCCTTGATCTGATAATAAGCATAAACCACAACAAAAGGTAACTCATTTCTTAGAATGAGCTCAGTGAATGGGGTACTTTGAAGTTCACATTAACTCCAATACCAAACGTACACACCACTCCATCCTACCGACAATCCTCTTCGAATAATGTACTTCTCGCAAACTGAACCGAAACAAACGGCGGCGAATCGTAAGTTTGCAGACAACTCGTCGTCAAATAATCATTGACATTCTATTGAATGAACAAGCCTGCAAATAGTGCGTCTGTCATTTGCAGAATGAGGTCCCCAGAGAGTGAATTTAATGACGCTATCTCACAAGGCGGACTAGCGTCACCATATTTACAAATTCACCCTCTGGTAACCTCATTCTGCTGTGGCCTCAACTGCTATGGGAGACCTGGAATCTGATAGAATTTCCCCAGTTGAAGTTGGTGGTGTAAGTTCACCCGTGAGTCACCTTGGTTATGCATTTTATCATCTGCAAATTAAGGGATATATAGAAACTTCCCATTTGGGGAAAAGTAACAAAAAACAATGTTAATTTGAGACAATATATACTTCCCAGAAGATGAGGCTCCAGCAGAATGAGGTTCCCAGAGGGGGAATTTTGTGGTGATAGCCTGCTGTGCAGTATGACATCACTAAGTTAACCCTCTGGGGACCTCATTCTGCAAATGATAGACAAACTATTTGCAGACTTGTGAAGAAGCTACAGTCATTCTGACAACAGGGAACATATTTGTTCTCAAACTAACGGAATTAATCAATGTGAAGCTGCCCAGAAGATAAATAGACCTACCCCACTTGACCCAAGAGGAACTAATCAAGGAGCTCTTCACCATTGATTTTGTATGGGATTTCTCGATGATTTCTCGTTTTCCAGCGAGAAAAAGCATATTACGTCTGCGTTTTGGTGTTTGAGTAATCAAGCGTGCGGTTTCTCTTGATCATTACTGTCATTAGTAAAGAAGAATCTTTCGGCAGTCACACCATGAATTGCTGGTGATTAACGATGAACCTATTCAACCTATTAAGAACTCTCGTACCAAACTGAACGCATTTGGTGTCTGTCCGCTATATTATGCAGATCTAGCAGTTAGTACTGTTAGGCCGATGTTTGGCGTTGTTAACTCCACCAAAGTTGGAATTTCAAGTCGAATATGACGGAAATGTATTTTAAAAGATTTTTTATATAGTCCTTAATTGAAATGTCATATATATACATACCAAACATCGTGACCATTTTTGTTGCATCGTTCTTAACGGTACTCAATCCGATTCGATGGTCCCCATATCATAATTTGTTTTAAATGGCGCTTCAGTTATCAGAATCGATTAATTGCCCAAAAATAATGCTAACAACAACATTTTGTTCAACGAAATTTGGCCGAATTGTCAAATATCTAACACACAAAGCCACTTGATTTTAGAGACCCATCTTCATCCGCGCAATTTGGTCCGAGACCGTCGGCTTGGGGAATATTTGCCAGGCCGCCAAAATATTCCATGTCTCTGGAAATATGAAATTAAAAAAAATCGATATGTGATCACTCTGATTTTGACGGGTGGGTTCCTCGTTTCGAATAAAATATTTTTTTTTTACCCCCGAAACCAAAGAAATAGTAATTTGGGAGCGCTAACTCGGATTATGCATCTTTAAATTATTAAATATTGGCCCACAGTTGAAAGGTTTCAAAGTCAATTTTAAGGATGAGTGCGAATGGAATTCCTCAAATGTGTAATTTGGCTTACACACAGGGGTGCAGTAAACATTCGAAGACGAACCCCCTCCCAGTCGAGACCTATACTTACGACTCTGTATGGTTGCATGCAGTTCTTGAACAATGGAAAATGCATAGGATAAACTATGCCGCTTGAGCGATTGCTATCATCTGACACTAACATTCATTAGTGGCTGAGTAATTCCACCATGAACCGTTCTATCCAGAGATCTCTAGCTGTTACTGCCAATGGTTCCGAGATAACATGTTCCGGTTCTCTGGGGACCCATTTATTCTGCGCAAGTGTCGCCTGACTTTTTCAAATTGAATTAACTTGCCCTTGTGGAATCGGCAATAATTTTCCCACGACAAACTGAATTGATTGGCATTCAAGCCAAAACCGTTTCAATTCTTATTTTATATCTGAATTTACATGTGGATTTCCTCTCATGTATATACGTTTGGACGTCGTTTGAAGTTTTGCAAGGACTTTAATTATCGATGTGCGTGCAATCAGTAACCTGGTACCTGTAAACAGTTCACTCCTGAACGGCTTCTCGTCTATTGAATCCTTGAAATTTCCAACTGATGTTGTGTTGTGTGAATCATGGAATTTCCAACTATTGAACATTTTTACTTGGGGTGGAAAGCCAGACTTAAAGACATACATACACTTCGATTTGACAAAAGAAATTACAAATATTGTATTGACAACACACACCATCATTCGTATATATTAATTAAATGCAGTGACTGTCGATGGCGAAATCGTTTTCGTTAGTTTATCGCCGATAGATGCGTCCCGAATCAGTAGTAAATATTTACAATTGAGCATAGTTCAGACGATGTTTTCTTTGGAGTGTTTCGGTCGATTTGCTTGAGATTTTCGGCGATGTTTGTAGAATGCTACATTCCTCCAGTTGGCATAGCACCTGAATACGAACTTATCAGTTTCACGCACCGAACAAGTACATAATATGTCTTTAAAAAAAATAAGGTATAATTTGTCTCAGGAAGGTCTCATTTTATTCGAGATTATACCATTTGACTTTTTTCGTTGAGTATCATTTGGTTTGAATATCATTTGACATGCACCCGGAAGCCGACCCCGACACCAAACAACCCATGTCACCATGTCCCGACAATAGTATTATTAATCCATGGGATCAATGCCATAATTATATCTCACGACATTCCAAGATGCACACAGGGCGCCGTCATTGTTACTTCTTTCGTTATCCAAAACAATGACTAATGCGCAGGTCGGAACATCGAATTGTCACATCATATTCATAGAAAACACTGTCATTTTAGCTTTATGTCGCGTGGGGTGGTTATTCGTGTTTATACACAAACAGAGCAGTATAGATTTCCGGAAATTATACTCCTTCCTTTTGATAAGTCCAAGTCAGAGAGGTCAAATTGCAAAACCATTGTGTCTTGGCGTGAAGATGATGATGCCATCTTTTGTATTAGCAGTGGCCAGCAAGTACTACAACGCCTATCGCGGAATGTTATCAATATTTTTGTAACCAAATATGCAGAGTCAACGAAGTGCATGGGAGAAAAGTGGAGTGCTTCATGTGGAAATCCATAGTCTGACCGAAGGATACTATTAGTTACCCGTGTGTGTTCACATAGTACATGTTTTTACCTACCCGAAGCCAGTTGTATCCCATGAGACCGAATGGGATACGACTGCATGGTTGGGGGTATAGGTAAATTAAACCCGTTCTATATACGTGTGTAGCGGTTGCGTTGTAAATACAGAAGGTCGATGACTTCTCTGCTTGAGCAATCTAGATCTCTTGGTCACAGTCGTTAGACGCTTCGTCTGATCGCCGAAGTTAAGCAACGTCGAGCTCGGTTAGTCCTTGGATGCTGGGTGACCGGCTTGGGATTCTGTGTGCTGCCAACTTTCGGTATATGACTTCCGCACCGCACCTCTCTCTCTCTCCTCTCTCCTCTATCTATCTCTCTCTCTCTCTCTCGCTCTCTCTCTCTCTCTCTCTCTCTCTCTCTCTCTCTCTCTCTCTCTCTCTCTCGTTCTGTTACAGACACGGGGTGACGATTTTATCTATTGACATTAACAGTAGAATCAAACCAACATATCTCTTCGGGTGTGACTAAACACCGCCCGGACCAGCCCGGACCAGCCCGGACCAGCCCGGATCAGCCCGGACCAGCCCGGATCAGCCCGGACCAGCCCTGACACCCCATGTGGACTATATGAGTGATTTTAAGGGCAATATAAGTGCAGGGGTGTCATGGAAACCCACTCAGGGTCGCTATTAACCCTCAAAATGCCGGCATCGGCGAAAAATGTTCGCCGCGAAATGAAGCTAACAGCCCGGACCGCCCCTGCTGCGTCCAGGTGTGATTTTAGTATTCATATCTGTGCGAGGGTGTTAATGAAACCCAAATACGCACGGAGAGTGGTCAAGGTCAAACGGAAGTGCCGCTTATTAACCCCTAAACTTCCCAGATTCAGCCAGAATTACAAAATTGCGCCCCCAATAAACAAACTCACAGCCCGGACCCCCTTAATGTCCTCGTACTTCTAATAACTCCTTACATATGTGTTGTGGAACTACCCTCGACTACACTCACGAAGATACAAGGGCGAGTCGCCTACAAATGCCTGGCAATTAACCCCCAAAATGCCGCCATCGACTATTATGTTTACCCATAACGACGCTGACAGCCCGGACCATCCCGGTCCAGCCCGGACCCCCCATATGGACTATATGAGTGATTTTAAGGCCAATATAAGTGCAGGGGTGTCAGGGAAACACACTCAGGGTAGCTATTAACCCACAAAATGCCGTCATCGGCGAAAATGTTCGCCGCGAAATGAAGCTAACAGCCCGGACCGCCCCTGCTGCGTCCAGGTGTGATTTTAGTATTCATATCTGTGCGAGGGTGTTAATGAAACCCAAATACGCACGGAGAGCGGTCAAAGTCAAACGGAAGTGCCGCTTATTAACCCCTAAACTTCCCAGATTCATCCAGAATTACAAAATTGCGCCCCCAATAAACAAACTCACAGCCCGGACCCGCTTAATGTCCTCGTACTTCTAATAACCCCTTACATATGTGTTGTGGAACTACCCTAGACTACACTGACGAAGATAAAAGGGCGAGTCGCCCACGAATGCCTGGCAATTAACTCCCAAAATGCCGCCATCGCCGATTATTATGTTTACCGATAACGACGCTGACAGCCCGGACCAGCCCGGACCATCCCGGTCCAGCCCGGACGCCCCATATGGACTATATGAGTGATTTTAAGGCCCATATAAGTGCAGGGGTGTCATGGAAACCCCACTCAGGGTCGCTATTAACCCTCAAAATGCCGGCATCGGCGAAAATGTTCGCCGCGAAATGAAGCTAACAGCCCGGACCGCCCCTGCTGCGTCCAGGTGTGATTTTAGTATTCATATATGTGCGAGGGTGTTAATGAAACCCAAATACGCACGGAGAGCGGTCAAGGTCAAACGGAAGTGCCGCTTATTAACCCCTAAACATCCCAGATTCATCCAGAATTACAAAATTGCGCCCCCAATAAACACACACAGCCCGGACCCCCTTAATGTCCTCGTACTTCTAATAACCCCTTACATATGTGTTGTGGAACTACCCTCGACTACACTCACGAAGATACAAGGGCGAGTCGCCCACGAATGCCTGGCAATTGACCCCCAAAATGCCGCCATCGCCGATTATGTTTACCCATAACGACGCTGACAGCCCAGACCAGCCCGGACCATCCCGGTCCAGCCCGGCCCCCCATATGGACTATATGAGTGATTTTAAGGGCAATATAAGTGCAGGGGTGTCATGGAAACCAACTCAGGGTCGCTATTAACCCTCAAAATGTCGGCATCGGCGAAAATGTTCGCCGCGAAATGAAGCTAACAGCCCGGACCGCCCCTGCTGCGTCCATGTGTGATTTTAGTATTCATATCTGTGCGAGGGTGTTAATGAAACCCAAATACGCACGGAGAGTGGTCAAGGTCAAACGGAAGTGCCGCTTATTAACCCCTAAACTTCCCAGATTCAGCCAGAATTACAAAATTGCGCCCCCAATAAACAAACTCACAGCCCGGACCCCTTAATGTCCTCGTACTTCTAATAACCCCTTCTAATAACCCCTTGTGTTGTGGAACTACCCTCGACTACACTCACACTAAAATCACACCTGGACGCAGCAGGCGCGGTCCGGGCTGTTAGCTTCATTTCACGGCGAACATTTTCGCCGATGCCGCCATTTTGAGGGTTAATAGCGACCCTGAGTGGGTTTCCATGACACCCCTGCAATTAATTGGCCTTAAAATCACTCATATAGTTCATATGGGGGTCCGGGCTGGACCGGAATGGTCCGGGCTGTCAGCGTCGTTATTGGTAAACATAATCGGCAATGGCGGCATTTTGGGGGTTAATTGCCAGGCATTCGTGGGCGACTCGCCCTTGTATCTTCGTGAGTGTAGTCGAGGGTAGTTCCACAACACATATGTAAGGGGGTGTTAGAAGTACGAGGACATTAAGGGGATCCGGGCTGTGAGTTTGTTTATTGGGGGCGCAATTTTGTAATTCTGGTTGAATCTGGGAAGTTTAGGGGTTAATAAGCGGCACTTCCGTTTGACCTTGACCGCTCTCCGTGCGTATTTGGGTTTCATTAACACCCTCGCACAGATATGAATACTAAAGTCACACCTGGACGCAGCAGGGGCGGTCCGGGCTGTTAGCTTCATTTCGCGGCGAACATTTTCGCCGATGCCGGCATTTTGAGGGTTAATAGCGACCCTGAGTGGGTTTCCATGACACCCCTGCACTTATATTGCCTTTAAAATCACTCATATAGTCCATATGGGGGGTCCGGGCTGGTCCGGGCTGGCCCGGGCTGGTACGGGCTGGTGCGGGCTGGTCCGGGCTGGTCCGGGCGGTGTTTAGTCACACCGATCTCTTCTTTCCCCCAGTCTTGACTCAGATTGAAACTGAAATCATTCTTCTCCTTAGTTTGACAAATTTATATATAATTGATTGTTTTTCCCTCACATCGCTCGGATTAGCCAAACACCGCGAAAATGACAACTTTAGAACAAATAACGGTACTTTTCGTAACGGCTTCAGTGTGCCCTGCCCTCATCATGGCAATTCAGCAGGACCACCAGCATGAACACATATTAGCAGGACCTCTGCATCCTTTTGCAGTGAAATCGAAATAATAGGCTATCATCCGACGTTACACTCAAAAATTCCTCGCATATTTTACGATGACCTCCACACATTCAAGTTGATTATTTCAGACCCCATGGCCCATGACTCATCCACGTGCCTGTTCCCAAATTACCCTTTGTCTCACCCCTTGGTATTGAGTTGTCAAGCTGTTGATCTTATCAAGCAAACAAATGGCTGCGAATGTGAGAATTTTAATCCAGAAACAACTGACAGAGCGTGGTTAATCCGTTCTGAGCGCAGATAACCGAGGAACAGATGTTACAAAATGCCGCGCGCCCTCTGACGTATGACTTGTATAAACCCCAAGAGGCCAATTCTCCGTTTGACATCAGATAATCCCGATATCTCCCCACCGGGAAGATGGGAAATACTTCCAAATTAGGTTATCTGCAATTAAAATCTTGTGAAAGTTGGCACGTGTGGTCATAGCGTGTGGAAATGTTTCAGCCGAGCATGCGCATTAGAATGCTGATTCCCTATCATTGTGATAAGGTCCCATATGTCACGTTAATAGGGGTTCACACTCCCACCGAGATAGGTCACTTCCCGCGACCTTTACAAATGAAATTGTAATTGAGATCGCGAAAAACAAGGGAGAGTTATCAAGCATGCAATGATGTTTCAATATAGTTATGCATTCTGGGCCTATGGTTGTATTTATAACTCAGTTTAGATCATTTTCGCTGTTTTTTTTTTCGGTAGCGAAATAGCTAATATACCCTTGGGATAATGATCAGTAACAAATAAAATAAGTTCAAATTTTACAATTATGCTCTCCCGGAAAGAAATTAATTTTGGACATAAACATATGGCCACTCAGGTATTTCAGGAATTTCCAACGGCAATTTCAGGTAATAATAATAATATATAAAATTTTGTGTGTGAATTTCTCATTTTGTTATCTGGAATTCTGGAATGGCATGCTTGAATTTAACAGAAACTAATAAAATGACACTAATATTATCATCAATCTGAGTTTGACTTAGTTGTCATGTAATATAAATTAAAAATACCTGAATTATATTTAATCAAGCACAATGTCCTTTAATAACATACGACGAGGATGTCTCCTTGCGAAGTCGTCAATTATGTCCGGATAAGATATGTCCATATTGGGGTACGTGTGCATAAGAGCAAGACCATTCAGCCGTTCCTCTCCCATAGTTGCTCTCATATACGACTTCAGGCGCCTTAAAGTGGATACAGATCTCTCACATTCACAGGATGTGATGGGCATTGTAACCAAAATGCGCAACACACGCGCGACATTTGGAAATAACTGTTCGTCCATATTCTCCAACGTCCTGGTTGCGGTGTGTGGCACATTTTTAACTGTGTCTTTAGATGACCAAAGCATGTGCCACATATCCAACTCTGAGTTGAGCGTTTGTATAGAAGGCATGTACAAGGCATATCGTTCTGCAAAATTGGTGACATCTTTCACGAAGGACGACTTTGGAACACTAGCCAGAAGAGACGGAACAATACAAAATGCTTTTACCGAGTTCTTCGCCTCCTGGCTAAATCTCGATTTCAATGCATTTGAGAATTGATCACAAAATGGTATTGCCATGTTTATCCGAAAATGTGTCTCTACTGTTGTTGGCTCTCCAGCAACTACTGCATTTGCACGATGCTTTTGTCGTCCGCAAACTCTGGGAATGCTCAAGTCAATTCCGACCTTTTCCGCAAGAAAAGTAGCTTGCTGCATCCATATTGAAAAATATGAGTCAATATTTTCCCGCACATTTGCCAGTGTGTCAATAATTATAGAAATTTCGGAATAGGCTTTTACGATGTCCAAATAAGTTGCTTGCAGCTTCACTGTTATGCCTTTTGTGTATGCAAGTACTTCTCTTGCTATTACAAAGGAAATTATAAATGTGCTGTCTGTGATAGCGTGAAATAGTCCATTTGCCTTGATAGCTGTCTCACTATTCCACGTTCGATCGGCATTGGTTCTCATACAACTAAGAGTGCTGACAATCGGCCCAATTAAGTCTGTGAACACCTCCATGACATCAATACGTTGGACCCAGCGAGTCTTACAACAGTCAACAAGTTTTTTAAAGTTTGACTCCGGTGTCTGCCTTTTAATTTCAGCCTCAAAGAATGTTTGCCGTTTTGGCGAATAGTTGAAAAACATACTAAGCTCCTTGAGTGTGCCTAGCATATTTTTAAACGCCTGAATGTCACACGATTGCATAACACATAAGTTCAATCGATGGGAAGCACAGTGTGTGTAAATAGCCAGTGGGTATATCTGTGTTATAAGTGCCGCCGTGCCGTTATATGGTCCACTCATTTGCGACGCTCCATCATAGCATTGGCCGACACACATATGCATATCAAGCCCCCACGACTTAATAGCTTCAAGAATAGATTCACTTAGCAGTTTTCCTGTCGTCCCACTGGAAACATCAAGGAATCCAATGAAGTACTCGCAAGCTTTCCCTTCAGAATTAACAAATCTTATCACAACTGGTAACTGCTCCTTGTTTGAAATGTCACGAGCTTCGTCGGCCAAATTTGAAAATTGTCCAGCAGATTTGATTTCGTCAATCAACTTGTTTGAAACATACGAGCCTATACAGGTGATGAGTCCGTTCTGTGTTGTCTTGGAGCAATAAGATGCATTTTTTGGACATGTTTCAAAGTGTTGCTCTAAAGTTTTATCTCCTGCAGCGATGCGAAATTTTAGCAAAGCCTGAAAGTTACCCGTTGGGTTTCCCTTAGAAATATGTTCACTGTCGTCTCTGTGACCTCAAGATTATTAAATAATAGTGTGTATACAACAAGAGTTATATTTTTAATAAACAAAATATTGCATACCTGTTGTTTTGGAGCGATCAGCTGTATCGTAGTTTGAACCACCATGACTTGAGTCAATCGCCACATCTGAGGTTGTGGTGGTGTTAGTGACTTTTGCTATTATTTCACTAGTTTCTGGTGGCTTGTCATCATTTTCTGCTCCTGTTCTAACTTTTGGTCTAAAGTACTTCAACATTGTTGAGGCGTTTCGTTTCATGTTGCTCGATAAACTATCAAAATCAAAATGACGCAGATATACAATGTGCAAGGGCGAAAGCTGGCTGCTGACAAGCACCTGTCATAGAAAACCTCTGGGAATTCTCATTCCACAGAGATAGAAAACCACAAATGGACACCTGCCCATATGGTAAGAAGCAATAAATGTGTCCAAGTGTGTATATATGCCCCAGGCGAAATGTGCTTATCCCCCACTATAGATACCACTACAGGGGATTGAGGGAACTGCCTGTGTTAACTATGCATAAAAGCCGATTGGTGCCAATTACAGCAATGTTTGTAGAGACATCATTCATCAAGGGTTGACACCCAATGATATGGTTATCACACTCAATGAAATCGAATACAAAGAGCCACATCAGGGGGGCACCAACTTATAAACAGGTTGGCATCATATAACATTGTTTAATGTTTTATTAATTGGTAGTCTTATACTCAGTTCCTTCAGGTTGTGCCTCTTGGTGGTGATTTCTATAAACTATAAAATATATTATCTGAGTACCGCTCAAGCAGCACGTGCGGCAGGCTAAATCCGCCCCTGTTATGCAATGAAGTATTGCGTGTTGGCGGGATACAATATATTTCGGTTTCTTATTTACCTGGTCCGTCATGCCATACGGGATAACACCGGCATTAGAACCGGTTTGTGTCTAACTAGTCGCGCCCATAACCCAACCATCTTCTCTCTATGATTGGTTCACCGTTCAAATTTGAAGGTTATGAGCTTACGAAGTTATAACATAAAGCCATGCATATTTCAATATGAATGCGTCTCCAGTGATAATTATAAGGTTTTTATAGCTGAAGGGTCACTGTCACCATATTTTGGTGACTTGGATACCCATGCAGCTTTGCGAAAAGGAGTTTTGGATATACAGCTTGACCTTTGCAGGTTTATGTTATAGAAATTATCACATTTCTTTGGCTATATGTCGCCGATAAAAAAGCAAATTTCAGGCAGGAATAACAGTTTTAACGATGACTGCACATGCGCCATGTCATCGGATGAAAGATTTTGGTGTCAAATGTGTGCTGAAATCACAGCAAAGGTCAAGCTGTGTACCCAAAACACCTTTTCGTAAAGCTGGGTACACAATACACCAAATTTTGGCGACAATGACCCCTTCAGTAGTATTATCGAGCCCAGGTTCGGTGTGATATTATGCCGAGACACCAACGAATATATGCTTGGAAACAAATCTTGCTATTCGTTTGCGTGAAATTAGGATATTCGTCGTTGGATTGTTCAATGTCCGTACCCATGTCCGGGACAAAAATAGCAAAGAAATAGAGCTTATCCCCCGATACTAGGAAAGCAACTTTCGGTGGTTAGTTTTCGTGTGTTTGCGAGAACATTACAATACATGTAACGTGAACAACTAATTACGTCAATTCATCCACAAGCCTAAAAATAGTTGTGGCTGTTATTTGCAGAATGAGGTCCACAGAGGGTGAATTTTGTGACGCTATCTCGCACAGTGGGCTAGCGTCACCAAATTCACCCTCTGGGGACCTCATTCTGCTTAGACCTCATCTGCTGGGAAGTATCTGGTTTCAAATTAACATTGTTTTAGTTACTTTTTCACTTCTGGGAAGTTTCTATATCCACGAATTTGCAGAAGATAAAATGCACAATCGAGGTGACATATAATAGGTGAACATCACAGTGGAGGCCTAAGCAAAATGAGGTTTCCAGAAGGTGAATTTGGTGACGCTAGCCTGCCTTGCAGGATAGCGTCACTAAATTCACCCTCTGGGGGGACCTCATTCTGCAAATGACAGATATACTATCTGCAGACTTGTTCATCCGCAGTGATGTTGGTGTTGCTTACTGGAGCTTGATGGGTTTTAAGTCCATGGAGCAGACTGATTTCCCCAGTGAAATCAGCCCTCTCGTCTATATATAGTGACTAAACAATTTTCGACAAACCCAACATGCCAATATCTGGTTGGGATAATGCCTCCCTTGTAGCAGACCGAACGTGTCCTCATTGACCTCACTTGGTTCAGGTCTGTTCAATCGAATTTTCCCGGATGTGTGGATTCTGTAGTGCTCTTCTAAGTTTTGAGGAGTCTGCAATATGTTGCATTCTCAATGATATCACGGGCGTTGGGCACCATCTTCCGTAATATTCTGCAAGCTGTTTGAAACAAATGTTGCCATTGATGCATTGATCAGACAAGCACTCGAGAATATTTTTGTCTGGGAAATCATTTTTAACCAGGATACTATATATATAGAGCACGAATGGTAAGCTATCGCAGAACCGATTTGAAGATTGTTATATGACCAACATAAACTTTATTGATATCACTTTATACAAATTACTTCCGAGTGTACGTGCATGTGAAACACCCCGTATACAGGGTGATCAAATAGAAATTGAAAATAATCTTGCTCAAAGTAGTTATTTTTTTTACGAATATTATTCCAAATTGACAACATGCACACACCGTCATTGTTATATATTAATTAAATGCAATGACTCTCGATAGCGAACTCATTGGTGTTAGTTTATCGTCGATGGTTGCGTGAACTTGCGTCCCTATAATCGAGATGCAAATATTCACAATTGAGCGTAGTTCAGAAGATGTTTTCTATGGAGTGCATGGTATGATCGATTTCTTTGACATTTTCGGCGATGTTAGTAGAATGCTACATTCCCCAGGTTGACATAGCGCATGAGTACTAACCTATATCACTTCCACGCACCCGAACAAGTCCATAATGTACACTAAATCCAGTAATTTATGGGACCATCTCCTTTTATTCTCATCAGAATATATGCAACAAATGAATGAATTTGAGCCATGGATTAGTGCAAAATACACTCATGTGCTCTGTGAACAATGCAAACAACATGATAATTATAATGAATTTATGACTCCAGCCATAAATTCATTTTCATTATTATTACCATGCTGTATGTATCGTTAATGGAGCATATGAGTGTATTTTTGAACTAATAAATGCATTTTTCATTCATTTGTTGCAAATATAATGCTGAGTATTAAATGAGATGGTCCCATATATGGCCAGATGTAGTGTACAGTTTAACAGATAACATGAAATTATGAATTCTGTGTACCTCTTAAAAAAATCACCAACATTCCCCCTACCAGAACGGAGGATGGTATAGTCTCCGTCATTATGTTAACCGTCGCTGTTGGGTGGCGACGCATCAATGCCAGTCATGGATCATATTTCAATTCATTGAGTGCTCAATTGTTAAATGTGTACATGTGGTAGTGTTCTTGTAGATACAGTTGAATCCATATATGGCTTCTTAGTCCAATAATCTGCTAAAATGCATTGTGGAATGAAAAAAATTAAAACGCGATCTTCTTACGAAGCCGGATTTGAATTCGTAACTAAACTTGATCATATAGTCAACATATTGGCCATTCTGATATAACTATATATGCAAGGGCGCTAATTAATTTTGTATAATTTGTGATATACGCGTGGTTCTGTTCTTTGTCCTGTCCTGAAAGGTTGTCTAAAATTGGGAAGCTCAAATTTGTGTTATGCCCAACATTCAATAAAATACTTACTCCGAAAAGGAAAACTGACTCAAATGAGGATCAACTATTCTCAATAATCACGGTTGGTAATCTCATTAATCAAATCTTATAATCAGAAATTTGTTTTGTCTGATCAAGAGCATGCTGTATAATTCAATCCCATTGTATAGCGAGTGGTACCTTTCTACATAATTATATCGTGGAATCTAGTTCAAGATGAACGCGAGTCAGATTTGAACATCCCTAACTAAACATGATCATACTCAATAATCTGCCCATCTCAAAACCAAATAAGGGCTATTTTAGTTTCTATAGTTTACGATATATACGCGTAGCTCTCTTCTTTGTCCTTCTTGATGATTTTCCAAAATTGAGAAACTCAAATGTATGTTATAACCAACATTCAATAAAAAAAAACTCACTCCGAAAAGGGATTAAGCTGACTCAAATGAGGATTAACTGTTCTCCATAATCACTGTTAATGTGTTAATGGTCTTATCATAAGACATTTCTTTTTGTTTGAGTTGATATCGGATAAATGGCATGTTCGACTATAAATATTCTCGTCCAGCATGGTCCTCTTTTCGCTGTTCCATTCCGCCTTCCGAAGTTCCGCAAAAAACCGCTATAACAGGAACAATCGAATAACATAATTATAGTGTTTGCGGACCAATTAACATTATCTGTGCATGGTGTCACATTAATGTTAGGTATACATAGGGAAAACTTCAACAGAGCTGCATGCGGACTCGCATTCGTTCCCATTGCAGCGAATGGCATCTTTCTATATGCAGTGGAATCAAATTGAAGCTGGACCCAATACTAAAGTTGTTATTACGTTCATTTGTAACCTATCCACGATCGACTCTTTCGTACGACGATTGCATGGCATGGACTGAACATGACGATTGCATGGCATGGACTGAACATCAAACTCGCTGTTCACGTAGAGTTGTTTTAGAATGTTTTTAATTAACCATGATTATAATCAATACACTGTCCATTCCCATATGCAAGACCAAACACGGCTAAAAAAAATAATATAATTTGTAATATACGCGTGGCTCTCTTCTTTGTCCTGTCTCGAAGGATTGCCTAAAATTGGGAAACTCAAATTTAGATAAGATAGATAGATAAGTTTAATTGGCAAAAACATCCTTATAAGGACAGTATGCATACATAATAACATATAATTGTATATTGTGTATTGAACAGTATAATAAATGATATTAATATAAGGTCAAGCTGATTTATGTTGCCCAACATTCAATAAAAAAAACTCACCCCGAAAAGGGAAGCTGACTCAAATGAGGATTAACTCTTCTCCATAATCACCATTGAGTATCTCATTAATCACAGCTGATCATCAGCCATTTCTTTTTGTTTGAGTTAATATCTGATCAATGGTATGTTCGACTATAAATAGTCTCGTCCGTGGTCCCGCAGCAAGCTCTTCTCGCTGTTCCATTCCGCCTTCCGAAGTTCCACCAAAAGCGCCATAACAGGAACATCGAGCAACATAGTGTTTGCCGATCAATTAACATTATCTGTGGTGTCACGTTAATGTTGAGTATATTGGGAAAAAGTAAACAAAGATGTATGACCAATAATATTAGCATTCCATCCAATTGTAGCGAGTTGTATCTTCCTATAGATAATGTGGAATCTAGTTCAAGTTGGACCCAATAATAAAGTTGGTATTACCTTCATGTGAAATATATATATAACTAGAAGGTGACCCGACTTCGTCCGGGCTTTGACCTTGAATTGTCCATTTTGAAGGTCAAGGTCAAGTGGGGTCACGATTTGACCAGTCCAAAACACTGCCCGGACAAAAGTACCCGACAAACGGGCCCGTCGAAATCCATCCGGTTTTACCCGATTTGACCTTGAATTGATCATTTTGAAGGTCAAGGTAAGGTCGGGGTCACGATTTGACCCGTCCAAAACACTCAGTGGACAAAAGTAACCCTATGTATAAAATTTCGTCAAAATCCCATCAAAATTGGCGATTTGACCTTGAATTGACCCGATTTCAAGGTCAAGGTCACGTCGCACGGGCAAATGAATATGCTTATGAGACTCCCCATATGAAGGTACCCCCACATACCAAGTTTCATCGAAATCCCGTGATATTCGGGCGTTTGACCTTGAAATGACCCGATTTCAAGGTCACGTCGCACGGGCAAATTAATAGGCCTATGCCACTCCCCGGCCGAAGGTACCCCCACGTACCAAGTTTAATCGAAATCCCGTGATATTCGGGCATTTGACCTTGAAATGACCCGATTTCAAGGTCAAGGTCACGTTGCACGGACAAATTAATAGGCCCATGCCACCCCCCGGCCGAAAATACCCCCCACATACCAAGTTTCATCGAAATCGGCTCGGCCGTTTTCGAGTTCATCGCCAACACACACACACACACACACAGACAGACAGACAGATTTCCCAAAATATATAATAGATATGCCCATGATCGAATCTTTCGTCCGACAAGTGCATGGACTGAACCTTCAATCAAACTCGCTGATTACGTAGAGTTGTTTTTGAATGTTGGTAATTAATCATGATTATAATCAATACACTGTCCATCCCCATGACCAAACACGGCTAATTATTTTATTTTTATAATCTGTGATATACGCGTGGCTCTCTTCTTTGTCCTGTCTCGAAGGATTGCCTAAAATTGGGAAACTCAAATTTATGTTGCCCAACATTCAATAAAAAACTCACCCCGAAAAGGGAAGCTGACTCAAATGAGGATTAACTATTCTCCATAATCACGGTTGATGACCTCATTAATCAAAGCTTATAATCAGACATTTCTTTTGTTTGTGTTACAATCTGATCAAGAGCATGTCGGACATCAATTATCCCCTATCGAGAAGGACATATTGGAGGAAACAGTTCGGATATTTTTTCAATTCTAACTGTCTTTTTAGCTGACATTGGAAACCATGATTAACGACCCGGCGCTTAATGACTTCACGGTTGGGCCGAAACGAACCATTGTCTTCGCGGTCCGTCTCCAATTCTCTATTGTTAAAATATCTTAGAAGATTCTGTGGACTTATAATACAATTATCACTTTAATTTATTTTTCTTAGGAATGATTTATTGTGACCATGTTTATTTAGAATTCAATTAAAACTTCTAAATTGCTTGCATGTATCAGTCGTTAGACAAAATGAGGAATCATTTGGACGGATTCCGCCATTATAGCCCCTAGATAATTTGAAATTCGATCCTTAATTTTAATTGTTTTAAAATTAAGATGTGTCATTCTTTCCCCCAAAACAATTTCTTTGTTTCCAGGAGCCGACAATTTGTTATTTTAAGCGGAAATAGCGGTAGCAGTTACATGTAATTGTAACCGTGCACGCGTGTCGTGAGTTCATCCAGGACATCTAGCCACGATCCTCAGCGGGAATCAACCCAAATGCTGTGACCAAACAGTCGCATGGCGGCATCATGCCCAGCGGGCTACATGAACTCAGATAAACGTCAGCGATTCAGCTAACTTCAAGACCGCGTGTAGGGCAATTCACCTCATTACGGTTGAATTCGAGTGACCATTTTTCCACCCACGCGTATATATCTCAGTTCTGTCACTGCTGGTAATTCGAAAGGTTTGATGTTTGCATTTCGAGTGACCTGGAAATCATATTTGGTTTACATCAGAATGGGTGGTAATATATACTGAAGTGCAATTGCGAAACTTTCAACGAAATCGACAACGAAGAGCTCTTCCCAACTCAGTGTATATCTCTCTGTCAAATGAGTGCGCCATATATGTATATTTCACAAGAAACTACCGCCCGGCTGCAATCTCTTATCTAACCCAAACGACGGGTTATTCAATAAACTTGTTACGAGCAAAGACGCAAACACTTTACGTGCTCGGGACAATTTTGTCCATTGTGCATGGAATACAAAAGAAAGAGGGTTGGCAACCGAGTGATGAACTTTAAATCCAGTCCAACTAACAAGAAATAATGTTAGTCTGTGTCAATTAAAGAATTGAATACAGAATTGAATGTACATTTGACTATACATGGTGTAACATACACATACAATTGGTTGACTGTTCATCGCTTCATATGAAATGGTCATGACACGGTCGGATGTCCCTCAACTCAGATAAATCTTGAAATTCTGTTCAGATTTCCAATCCACGATCGCCTCCTCTGGCACAGACAGCGGTGGTGGTATAAACACGACCTAACAACATCAAATACGGGGACATCCTTAACATGGAAATCCTTTCATTAAGTGTATAAACACGACCTATATATATATAACAACTTCAAATACGGGGACATCCTTAACATGGAAATCCTTTCATTAAGTGTTTAAACATGACTTCGAATTATGACACAGAACGGATTTTCCAATATCGGAACACCAATTTTGTGCACATGGACATTTAAAAGTCGAAAGAGGTGACAGGTGTATATTTGAATAACTATGGAAGTAGACACATGAGCATACTAGTTTACTAACACAATCATAAACTCTAGTATAATTATGCGTAATAATGTTTTACCTTTGAAAATCAGGAAATGTCCATTTCAAAGGAATGAGCAAAAAATCTAAGAGCATCTATTGCCAGAAAAAAATGAAGTGGCTGAAGTTAAAGAGATTTATAATGAGCAGGCCTCTATAATAATGCATGTTCATGTGTATGATGAACTCCTTTGGTTCACATGTACTCATAAAACATGGAGACAATCGGTGCATGCTCTTCGTTATAATTTACAAAAAAATCTAAAGAATCTCAATGCGTTGAATAGAGCAGCGCGTGCTAATGCTTTTGAGTTTGCATGGAAACGAGCGTCGTCTGTTTACTGAAATGTTCGCATTGTGGGTGCACGACCGCCTGCACGATGCTTGCTGGTGGTTGCTGCTGTTCCTTCGAATGGGAAATTGGCAGAACTATGCCAGTAATGGATAACCTGACAAAATGATTCATGGATTTTAACGCAAATTTGATCGAGCAATTGCAACGCGTTGAATTATAAACTGATAGACAGGAACAAATCTGGTTGCCATATCCACCAGCAAAGCCTTTCCTTTTGTGATCATGGACACCCTGTTGCGATCTGCGCATGACGGCATTGTGTTTGTGCGCGCGCATCTTCTGGCGCGCATGTGACTTCGGAGACTGATCATAGAGAATTAACGTGTGTGATCAATTCGCTGTTTTCTTTATATCTGCACGACACCGTATCTTGGTTTATTTTATCAGCAGCATGCCGCCTCTCTCGCCACGATTACCTGGAGTCTATCGAGTGAATTCATTTAGAAACGCAGCGTGTTCCGCGATCAAATTATTTCATCCCAAGTCCATCTTTCTCCTGAAATATGAGCAATTCTCCAATATTGTGAACCCATTACAGCGATTCGTAATCAGGCTTTATATTAAAGATGCCTCATCCGATTTGGCACCACAGAACTACCATTGGACTTGTTATTTAAGTCATAAATGTAGCGGGGTGTGCTATTGTGGGATACGGCGCTGTTGTAGTTGGGGCACATTGTGTGAACCGCAAAGCGATTCTCACTAAATGTGCCCCAAAGACCACAGCGCCGTATGGAACTCACAATAACACACACCCACTACATTCATTAAGTTCATTATATGACTATCGTTTTTCTTTCCCCAATACCGCTATAGTAAAGCGATCATTTCCCGACCATCGGGTCAGCTACAGTTTGATCCGATGTCATACCACCCTTCTCTATCTCGCATACTGCGCATGTCCGTAAAAGGCCGGACGATTTATTATACAAAAATAATTTCTTCTCTATTCTTGTTACTAATGGCCAACATGTGGTTTCATTTCATAATTAATTCTGCTTTTTAAATAAAAAAAAGCATGTCATATAATAAACCTGTTATCGCAGCAGAGAACTGATCTGGGCTTCGCATCACGTCTCGTTGAAGAGGTCAGATCGCTGGATCAAACTCGACGCATGCGGCGGCTCGTTTGATCCAGCGATCTTACCTCTTCAACTTGACGTGATACTTCGCCCAGATCAACTCACTGCAGCGATAACATGTACCGGGTATATATTTGTATAGCTTTGTCGTGATATATTCCCAGAAAAAGCTGAATGTATTTTTATTTATTTTCTCAAAATCTGCCGAGAATTTGAGCCTAGCACCCGCAACACATTAAGTCAGCCCAATATAACATTTAAAGCACTCAGCAATGGTAACGTGATCGATATAAATAACTGGATTCAGATGCAATTCGGCTAAAAGCCCGCCCAATTGTTCTGCTTACATCTTTTAGTGATACGGTCAACAATTTGTGACGTCGTGTTCGTATTACGGTCTGTGTTATCAGGGTATGAAATGGGTGACCCAGTTGGCAGTTGACCAATCACGGAACAGGATTTGGTGTAACACAGACGTGCTATGTTCATATACCAGAACATAATCAGATAAAACCCAATGATCGCATTAACCATGTATTTACTAAATTGATTCTCCCATCAGTTATAAAATTTTCAATGAAATGGTCTAATATCCATCTAGCGGCATGTTCAGGTAATAAGAGCAGACAACAGAGGTATGAAAAGATGAAATAAGTGCAGAAGAATTCCAATTCATTGGTGTGAAATGTTCAGATAATAATTTCAACATGGTCGTTTGTTGAACTTATTATGTGAACATTCCCTAAGGGAACTACTCGTCAATGAGTGTTTAGAATAGAAAGGGATAATATGAGATTATGGTGGTCAGATATCGAATTTCAAAAGTTAAAGTTTTAACATGTTTTTAATGTTTGCCAAGCGAGCAAAAATTCCAAGTATATCGTCACTGATAGTCCATGCTTTTATACAGATAAAAAAGGCGTTAAAAATAATAATTATAATCGTGTCGATTCGTGTGTAGTCGTTTTTAAGGGTCAGATGCACGTTTGGCAAAAAAATCCTGGTATTTCTAAATGGATTTTCTCAAAATCTGTCAAGAATTTATTTCTGAAATTTGGTACAAGCGATTATTGTGATTCAATATTTAAGAACCATCGAACAATTATTGGTTATTATAATCTCATTTACTTCACATTTATGGCATGGAAAATATTTAAAATTTCACCATTTTCAGGTACCAAGAACTGAATTCTGTAAATTATATTTGTTTCCAATATGCAGTTCATATATCCATGATATCATATCTGAAGATCATGAGAGGAGACTTAATTTTTCTTGATTCATGAAATTTTATGATTATTTTCACTTAGAAAGACAACCACCCACAAATAATTTTCTATATTTGGGAATTTTCATGTCATTCATGTTGTTCAATGAAAAATTGGGCTGAGATGAGTTCTGGGTCATGGCTTCATAACCAAGTTAAAGCTGACCACCATATCTCTTAACACTGTGGCCTAATTTCCAGTTGATTGTGCACTGCTTGAGTGGACCACACTACATGTCAACATTTGTTTTCATTGGGCTGGAATACTTGTGACCGCTTTATTCTTCATTATAATACATGGGGGTATGACACAAAATTATGCAATTAAAAATCTAACTCCATATTATGATACAAATGAAGCCTCGTCTCATGGAGCCAAGACAATAAGATGTTTGGTGATTGGAGTGTAGTGTGAAATTATTAATTCTTCTAGCAGTTCTTGGTACCGAAAAAGACAACAAAGAAAATAATATTTTCAATCTCCCACATGTAGTATAATCCATTGTTTTTGTCACCTCTTAATAATTGCTCAGATTCTGCAAACAATGGAGATGATGATATGTGAAATTCAAGTTTTTTCGCCAAATAGATCCAGAGAAATTCTTAGTTGAAAATCTCTTGTCATATTTGGCTGTATTTATGCAAAACGTGCATCTCCATCTTAAAGTAAAACTGAGTTGCTCAATGCCTGTGCCACATAAATGATGGTGATTGTGAGTATTTCCTTTTGCCTGGTAGGCTGGCCCTAAGAATGCAACAGAATTCAAACTAAAAATCTATTTTCAATGGAAGAGGAATAACTCTAGCTTTAAAATACATAGTTATTCCCCCTTCATTGAAAATAATACACTTTGCACAACAAAACCAGATGAAAATTAAGCACAAAACACATCGGTAACTCAACAAAAACAACATGTTCACAGTTTATTAACCGGATAATTTGACAATACACTGTTTTGGAACTTCCTTTTTCAAATGGTATATAATATGGCATATGTTTTATATGTGTGATTAAAGTTAAGTGGGCCTTTAATTTCGTAATCTTATAAACAAATAGGAAGAAAACACCATCGTCTTTATAAAGATATGACTCTCGTTGTCAGTATTTTGTATCAGCCTTAAATCCGTCCAGAATCAACTTGATAGAGTAAATCGATCAGACACTGTTATCTGGAATGGTAGTGTTCATATGTTTGGAACTGTAGACAATATTTGTTGAATGGTACACATTCTTCCATGGAGATTGGGTTTGTGTATCCTAACGCTGAATTGGTCATTGTCGCGTGGTATCGTACAAAAAGACACACAGGATCGATCAATTGCGCAAAAAAGACACACAGGATCTTCCAAATGAGCAAAATGTCACCCATCATTCAACATTGTTTTATCAATAGTGTTTTTATTTTTGTCCAAGTACCAACATGTGATCTGAATGATTCTGCGTTTGCTTAATTTTCATGCGGATTGTACTGTCAGTTTATTATTCTCGATGCTGGGGGAATAACTCTATATCGCTTAGTTTTGGATGTTGATGAATTCTTGTTAAATAAGGGAGGGTGTGTATTCTGGATTAAACTGAGAATCTATATCACTTGGTCCTAGACAACAACTGTCCTGTGTATACTGTTGGAATATATATAACAATAGTCAATAACACTGACTATGTATATAAATAAGTGGGGATTCAAACATTCCGCGGACCTTTAAGCAAGTATCATATATATATAATATAGTATAATATGCGTAATTTAGATAAGATAGATCGATAAATACACAAATATATACATCATGCATATTTATATATTCAGAAAAAAAGGCTTTCCAAAGTAATATCAATCACCCACCCACACACATTACATTAAATAAACGCTCTTTATGTTTGCCATATCAGGAATAGAACAACAAGGAACGCTCTTTATTATTTCACGATGAAGAAGTAAATTTGGGGCCCGACTTCTAAAAACTATACGACCTGTATCTAACTACCTGAATAAGTCTTAATACACTGAACGATACAGTACGTATAATACACTGAACGATACAGTACGTATAATACACTGAACGATACAGTACGTATAATACACTGAACGATACAGTACGTATAATACACTGAACGATACAGTACGTATAATACACTGAACGATACAGTACGTATAATACACTGAACGATACAGTACGTATAATACACTGAACGATACAGTACGTATAATACACTGAACGATACAGTACGTATAATACACTGAACGATACAGTACGTATAATACACTGAACGATACAGTACGTATAATACACTGAACGATACAGTACGTATAATACACTGAACGATACAGTACGTATAATACACTGAACGATACAGTACGTATAATACACTGAACGATACAGTACGTATAATACACTGAACGATACAGTACGTATAATACACTGAACGATACAGTACGTATAATACACTGAACGATACAGTACGTATAATACACTGAACGATACAGTACGTATAATACACTGAACGATACAGTACGTATAATACACTGAACGATACAGTACGTATAATACACTGAACGATACAGTACGTATAATACACTGAACGATACAGTACGTATAATACACTGAACGATACAGTACGTATAATACACTGAACGATACAGTACGTATAATACACTGAACGATACAGTACGTATAATACACTGAACGATACAGTACGTATAATACACTGAACGATACAGTACGTATAATACACTGAACGATACAGTACGTATAATACACTGAACGATACAGTACGTATAATACACTGAACGATACAGTACGTATAATACACTGAACGATACAGTACGTATAATACACTGAACGATACAGTACGTATAATACACTGAACGATACAGTACGTATAATACACTGAACGATACAGTACGTATAATACACTGAACGATACAGTACGTATAATACACTGAACGATACAGTACGTATAATACACTGAACGATACAGTACGTATAATACACTGAACGATACAGTACGTATAATACACTGAACGATACAGTACGTATAATACACTGAACGATACAGTACGTATAATACACTGAACGATACAGTACGTATAATACACTGAACGATACAGTACGTATAATACACTGAACGATACAGTACGTATAATACACTGAACGATACAGTACGTATAATACACTGAACGATACAGTACGTATAATACACTGAACGATACAGTACGTATAATACACTGAACGATACAGTACGTATGCAAGTATTTAGCGAACTTTCGATGAATTTTGATCCCGGGAACCGGACCGCGGTGTTAACAAAAGCGAGCATAATTTCAAGATTCAAACTAATATTTTGTTATGTCAAACGACCGCCAATGTATTATGACGAATAGCGTTTATAATTTCGTTGTCCAAAAATGGTAAATATTAAACCCTTTCATGTAAGATTAAGGAATATATTGTTAGGCCAATGTATTCTCTTATCTATATACGCGAGGCTCCATATGAGAGACTCGCATATATAAGAGAATGGATTAGCACAGGGTTTTCGCAAAATTTCAGAAGCTCCAGTCATGGGAGGGTTAAAGGCACGGGCGGCATTCGTTGCAGAAATATTCATATTTGTTCAAATCGACATCAACAGAAGGAATATTAAAAATATATATAGTTTTGTTCATATGCCAAACATAATCAGCGCGTAAATAGTATATTGTAAAGACGTACGATGGTGTACGTAAACAAGAGCCTGCTCGTGTTACAGAAGTTTTGTTTCTGTTTACATAACACAGCGCAATTCTATTGGTTAATCACACACACATGATATTAAAAAAACGCTCTTTATGTTTACCATATTCGGATCTAAACAAAAGCCATGTTTTGTAACGTGTTTTGCTTTTGTTTACATAACAAAGGAAACACATTTGACAATAACATACTGTTTATGCTATATTTCTGATTGGTATTAGAACAAGATATGTCTATAATTTACTATTATTTCTGTTTATGGAGGTTTTTGACGGAGCTGAATATTTTAACAGCATACCCACCGCCAACGCCCGTATCTTTAAAGAGCGCTATAAATCATCTTAATTTAAACTTGTTCTCATCCTATTGTTTTGCAATCTTTGTATCGCGTCGTCGTCGCGTTCGAACACCCTTGGTCACGAAGATCCACACAGACACCAAAAATAATCAGCAAGCAAGCAATTTTCCTTTTATATTCTGTGCGAACAAGGATGCGTTACTGTACATTAGAAAGATACTTCTGTCGAAATCATGAGGTTTGCAAACCAAGGGAGATTACTCTAAATCTGAGTTGACGGTTAACTGGCATGAGTGATAGAGCACTCAAATTAGAGTGTGGATACTGTTAAGTGAGACTTCATGCGTTCTGTACCTTGAGTTCATTGTACACAGATGAAGAGGAGCAATATACTCATAAAAATCCGTGGTCAGATTAGTTGAACTTTCCTATTGTAATGTTCAGCTTATCAGATAAGAGAAAGACGAAAAATCCGAGCAATCACCTTCATTCGAAGGCTACATGACAGGGAACCTTATAAAGTCAAAAAAATAACGCGGGGAACATATTTCTTAGTTACTATCTGTTCCTTAATAATATACTTCGCTGTATGTGAAGGTCCCAACTCGAAATTGCATGCCTTTCCGTGACTATTGTGAGCCGATATCCCAATACACATTTAATTAATTACCCAGGAGAAATTCCATAATTGTAAGCGACGCGATGCAAATTCGCTCAAAAGTCACGTAAATCGTGAAATTTCGAGTTGGGACCTTCCCCTACAGTGAATTATACATTATTAAGAAACAGATAATAACTAAGAAATATATTCCCGGAATCCCCGCGTTATTTTTTCGATTGTATAAAGTTCCCTGTCAAAACTTCAAAACGTTCCCATGTTTTGTCTCTGGTGGAATATGATCTCTTGGGCGTTAG
This sequence comes from Siphonodentalium dalli, assembly GCA_032622095.1. NCBI lineage: Eukaryota > Metazoa > Mollusca > Scaphopoda > Gadilida > Siphonodentaliidae > Siphonodentalium > Siphonodentalium dalli. The sequence continues at coordinate 178,163,792 of CP136065.1, read as the reverse complement.
CCACATCATAGATTCATGGCATGATCTAAAACGACATTTGAAGATGTTCCTAGCCTGACAACTTTGAATAGGTGTTAAAATGGAAAATCACACACAAAATAATGAACGCCTTTAACAACCCAATTGCCCAAAGCAATTTAACGGATTCCATGGGATTAGCAATGCTCGCAATCATTGGACTCAATAATCTATTGAAGAGGGACAACTCCATGCAGTTGTATTGACTTTTCGTGAAAATGGTTATTCGGTAGAAGACATTTGAGGAGTTAGTTTTTCTTGGTGGCTTCGGGTCGCCATGAGTTATGATATAAATTCGGACAGAAAGACAGATGCTCATTTGTAGATTCCACCGATTTTATTCCGCAGGGATGGAGGGAGGGGCACTAACCTGCTGATTCAGTGCTGAACCATAATAGTACACGTGGCGACAGAAGGATGGGAGCCAACTTCGTCTAAAAATTTCAACAGTTAAAACGTTTATGTCTGACACTTGTAACACCAGTTGATCAAAATGTCGAATATGTTCATACTTTCGGTAATATATTCAGGACTGAAATGGCGAGAAGTTAGAAATTCCCAAGCATGAGTGTATAGGAGGGTGTGAGGTCTGAAATATCCAATAATTGAAATTTGAGGTACAAGTTGGAAAATTCCAAGCCGCGGTGAGGGGGTGGGATGAAAGACCTGTTTTATCGGACTTCGATCGTTTGTCTTCTTCAAGCGGGTGCAATTTACAAATTCCAGTGGACACGCACACGAACGGCGATCGTCAAACTAAATTTAAATGAGAAGGTTCCAGCGGGGAGGGTATGAATTCATTTTTCACGCTTTTGTCCGTTTCGGGGAATAAAATAGGTCGAAAATTCTTTTACATGGATTTTATATGCCTAAAAATTAAAGAACTGCTCAATAGATTTTAAAAATAGGATAAAAATTCATCATGTAACAATAAAGAGCGTTATTTGTTAGTCTATTCCTGATATCGTAATAATAAAGAGCGTATTTCTTACTTGCGCAAAAAATAGAAAATTGCTTGAAATTAGCCGACTGGCAAGTTTGTTCGGAGCATATAAAGTCAGCAGATAGATTTTGCGCTTATTTAACGCCTAACATATATAGCTCCTTCCAAATTACGTATACATCATTTAGAGGTTCAAATGATCCATGCCCGCTTAATAATCATCAATAGTGGAATTATTGAATTGCGATGATGGTCATTATTTCAATGTTCTCAACAGGGCCGTGCGTCAAGTATTTGTCAAAATTGGGTATACATATAAAAATCAACCAAAAATGGCAAAATAGCCATACAACCAATTTGTGACATTTTGTGTATCTTTTTATATTGACAAAAAGGATGTTTCTGCCCCACCCCATACGTTAGTGTAAATTCACAATATAACAAATTGGTTGGTGCTTAAAGCGACTCCAAATTTTCAGGCCTCATATTAAACACAGAATACATATACTGGTGATTGCAACGAACCTCACATTGCAACTTTAAGCGAACGACTAAAACTGGACACATAATTTGTCGTGACACCGGTCGTGGATAGATCACCTCAACGAAATCGGATAGTAGAAGAGTTCTCAACCATAAATTATATACAAAAACGGATCGAGCAGTGGTTCAAGATTCGTTCTGATCATGATAACAGCTCTTCACAATGCAATTAGGACTCAGCACCCTTGAAAGAGCAGAGATCCAGTTTTGATAACGTTGTTCGTGGTACTATATATAGTTAACGCAGCCTGTTCTCTTGAAAATACGTCCATGTTGAACATATTAAACAAAACAAAACAAATACGCCCATATATACGAATCGACACTGGAATCCATAATCACCCCACCCCATCCGTGTATAGTCTTCCGCGCGATGTGATGAGGAAAATGACTGAACAGATCATCACGGCGTGTTTCGAGAATGGTAAGAATATAGTAGGCATGATGTCTTTTGACGGTCAAAGGATCGGGCTCCTGATCGTGATTGCGAATGTATAGACCACTAACGTTGATGCAGCTTCAAAAAGATGTATGGTGTGATGCCAGGAGCTCGTCACAAAGTGACATACTGAGATTCTTGCGTAATTTTGGACGACTCCAACCGGAAGACGCCAATAGTGAGGGCGATGAACCCAGATTCGTGATCACCCCCAAAATTGACATCATGGGATATATATATGAGTCGAATGAACTTCAAGCGCGTGACACTGTCGTTCAAAGAAAGAAAGACAATGTAATATGGGATCTGCGCACCAATCTCAACCGAATGCTGAAGATACGGGCATCGATTCGTTGCCAAGCGAGGCTCTGAATGAGTTAAACTCTTGTGAAATAAGTTTACCTTCAGATGTCGTTCATTCTGAACCAACCAAAATATGCCGGAGAGATCGCGACTCAAACGATCATTTTCCGATCTTCAACAACCACGCGATTATCAACGGAACACCAAATGCTTGTTTTATAGTGAGTCAGTTTATCGTCGGTTTAATTAATAGCGACAGGAGGGCGAAGTTAGAAGTTGTCGGATCTAAACCTGGCTATGATTTGCTATATAATAATACCAATAAAATACCAATAATATATATATCTCACGTTATATAAAAATGTATTTGTGCACGATTATAGTACTCATGAACTAGCAATGTCCCTTGTTCGGTAAAGCTTCTCGTCGAGCTCAGTAAAAAAAACAAAAACGCGTGCATCCATGCAAGTGGGGAAATATGAACTTAACTTGATATATCACATATGTGGCTGTTATTCATGCAGCACATGTATCTAAATATCAAACAGGTCAAACATTAATTGAAGTCAGTAGTCCTTCCTCTGTTTGTATTTTTTTTCAAGGACCCCCTCGTTGGTGAATTTCCGGTGAAGTATGGACTGCTTTAGTGTGTGCTGTTAAATATTTATTCGTTTTGGATGTTTGATGGCAAGTGTGACAGGGAATATCTCCCGATATCCCGCAAATGGTCTCATGTGCACGATATTCCCGTCTTCGAGCGAACCCTTTCCTACAACGTGCGCATTTGAAGGGTTTTAGACCATGAACAAATAAACAAATCCACGCTCACATACCGCATACTTGAACTTGTAACCCCCCGTGTGGATTTATGGTTCCTCTTCAACCTGGTTTTGCTTTCAAAGTCTTACCGCACGATTTGTGAACTCAAGCAAAAACCATGCCCATGTGATCTGACTTTAAATGGCGATCCAGTTAATACTTTTCAGCAAATTTTTGTCACATTCTGTGCAAGTCAAATTTGGAGTGTGCCTCCTCTGGTGCTTATTTTTGGGGTACGACTTTGAGGAAAATATCTGTCGCAATCCTCATGCACTGTAACTGGTGTTGGTGGTAGTGGGCACGTCCGATTATATCAGGCACTGACAGTTCTTTCGTTGCAGCATACTGCTATAACTGGTAGGCCTATACATGTTTTTGAAATCGGCGGCTTTGTTGTGAGCGTATAGGCAAAGGGATATTAACGGTGGGATATCTACTGGTGCAAGGATCAAATCATCTTCGTCAAAAGGAATATATACCGGTACCAGGCTCAAATCATCTTCAATGGGATTCGTTTCATCGTGGTCGCAATCACCAAGAATAAAGCTGATGGGTCGTCCATTTTTTTTATGCAACTTGAACTGAACGAATGTGTGTAAGATGTCCCACGATTGGTCAAAACGTCACGATGACGATCGCGTTGTCAAGTTAGTTTTTCAGCGGTCTGATTAAAAGGGGTAGACCCGGCTTGAATGTTCCAGATTGGTCGAATAAGTATATGTATTACACGTCATTGGATATAGTCCATTCTATAAATATGTTTAATGTAAGCGGTTTAACAATTAAATATATGCGTCGAGTTTAATCGAATATTGCGTAAACAGAGGTACTATAATTGGACATATCTGTGGACATATCCTACTTTTATGCATATCAAAGCTTCTGTTGTATATAGATGTTAATTTTCGCACTGTTAATACCCCCTTGTATATAGCCCAAATAGCTTTCTGCGAGTCAAGCGGTGTTATTCGAATGTGTACACATGATCTTGTGAAAGAGAACTAGGAATTTGGGATGAGCTGTCTTTTCCTTTACCTCTGTTAAACACACGACTCTCGGTCTCTTCAATATATTAGTGAATGTGAAATGCAGTTTCTATTTTTTTCCTTCTTCTTCAAAATTACGTATATATCATAACTCAATGGCGACCCGAAGCCACCAAGCAAAACTCACTCATTTGATGTATTCTACCGAACAACCAATAACACGAAAAGTCAAGACAACTGCATAGAGTTGTTCCTCTTCAATAGATTCTTGAGTCCAATTATGGTGAGCATTGAAAATCCATTAAATTGCCTTGAGCAATTGGGTTGTTAAAGACGATTTTGGTCGTTATTTTGTTGTGATTTTCCTTCCACCCTCAATTGTTGGTAACTCGTTCTATCTCACCAAGTAACTAATACAACTATAACACGTGCACCACAATGCGCATATACACCACCCTCACAAATGTGGATTGCATGTACTCTTTTACACATGGACCATAACGTCATAAGAACAAAACATGTTATATGTATATATATCTTTAATTCTTTAATATAATCAACTCAGTCTGGACCAGACGAGGTTGGCACGGGTTCGAACCCTGACATGGGCGAAAATCGAGACGGATTTTTAGTAAGCTTGATCTGGGTTAAGGGACATCTCAATGTGCCATTCCGATTGATACATGGCCATTTCGATAAGGCATGAGAATTTGTTCACGCTCAACGAAGCAAGCACATTTGAAGCAATGAACACTCAAAATGATCTATATCTACAAAGAAAAAACACACATCCCAAAACATGTTCAAAATTTCGACCGAAAAATAATCACAATTTTCGTATCTTCATTCTTTCTGTGGAACACAGGCAACGCTTGTTCAATCTTATTGGTCAGTACAGACCTCTGGGTGTTGTAACGTGAACATTGTACTTTAACATGCGTTTCGCCTTCCACTTAGTGTTGGTTGCCTTGTCAACGCACATAACCGGTCCGCCGTTGAAACATGATTCATTTCAATGGAATAGAGTTATCCCACTTATAACATCCCCGTGTAGTGTCGGCTTGTTCTTAAATAAGCCGATCACACACTTATTGAACCAAGCAGACGCCCACAAGCAAATAGCGCTACAGTTTTCCAAAGCTAGTTTCTGCACTACAACTCCACCGGTCCTATCCATACATGTAAATACATGGACATAAACTGTTCACAACCTCCATAACATTGACTAAGGATCAGGAAACCCAAATAACTACGATATATGTATATAAGAATTTGGAAATCTGGCGGATGTTATAACGGCGCTAGTTCTTCAAAATGTTGATATTAGAGGAGAAGACTTCATATAAGCCCTCGGGCTTGTTGTCTGATCCTCATTTCCAAAATTAACTCTTATATGTTGTATATTTATGTCATCTGTGTATTATGTCAATTATTTGGTTTGGAAATAAAAATATGTTTACACTAAAATGTTGATATATATTTTTTTTAAATAAATAAAAAATTTTTTTTTAATAAGCTCACTATGGCTTAGATCAGAATCAAAAAAGTCCAATATGAACCTATTTGCACGAGGATATGTTACAGCATAAGATGTACGCTCTTTATAATGTGTTTTCACTGTGGCACGCGCCATCCAAATAGGTTCATATTGGACCTGAATATTGACATTGGTTTATATTGGGCTTGTGCCAGTTATTCTTTTGGATATTTGATTCTGGAATAACCCAGTAGTATTCTTAATCCAAATATTTAAACTACCAAAATGTGCTCGAAGCTCGCAAATGGGCCGCCGCTGAATAAAGGCTATGTCTAAGATCAAACGATGCGCGAAGCGTACACAGGGACCGCAGGCCCTTCCACGCTGAATAAAGGCTCCCAAAATGGAGCCTGTTTTAAGCTATAGTGTGACAATTATGTCAAGAGTGAATTCCTAGGAAAAGGTCCCCTGATCATTGAAATGTTGAGTAGACAACATGGACATATGAGTTCTTGTAAATATACATGGGATTCATACACGCGGCTACTACATGTATATAAGTAACATACTGACACATTATTCGTTGTTTTGGTTGTCGTAAATGTATTTGTTAACTGTATAGCCTCCGATATATAGCCGTTTCCCTAAAGGGCGATTTTCCCCGCCATGTATACGCCCTACACAGCTAATAATATGGGGAACCAAATAGGATTTTGGTGCTATAGTTATGTGTCCACAATATCGGAAACAATTGTGGATAGCATGCAGAACGGAACCTAATCCAGAACCAAATGTTTCTACGCCAGTCAACAAATGAACCAAATGCTTCAAAACAACTTGTTCTTAATCCATAAATAACCAAAATATAAAAGAGCGGTTCCATAATGTGTCCATATTCAGAAAACTCATGAAGAAACAAGGTACCCAATGAATAGCTTTGGTTATATAATACTTATATACCACGACTACTTTGTACTACAATTCCCCCTATATATATAGCGGAACCTATAAGCAATGTGACTCTTTGCGAGAACCATATGGTTCTATCAAGCCAATAGTTTCACATAAACCCGGGCGCACAAACATAAAATAACAAATATAACACGCATACGACTCACAAGTGCAAATGTGCACATGCACCGACACCAATGGGACAATATTTTCTTGATATCAGATATGAAGTGTAGCCGAAACGACGATAAACCCAAAGCACTTCACTGTAAAAATAGGTGTTTAGGATCTCAACACAATCTTAAACGCAATACCGTTACAGTTTTCACACGCGTCAACGCATTTATTTTCTAAATGGAATGTTTATTATATAAACGTCACGTTTTTAATGAATAAATGTCAAATATATTTAGAAAATAAACTAATGTGTTTAAGGAATAAACACATAGTGTTAACATGGCGTTTAGTTTCCAAACATATTGATGTGTTTATTACCTAAACACCACGTTTGTGTCATTAAACACATATAATGTTTTGGAAATAAACGCATTATAATAACATGCCATTTAGGTTATAAACATAATAATGTGTTTAGCTGATGTGTTGATGTGTTTAGGTTAAAAACACATCCGGGCGTTTATGGGGTTGTTCCACTTTACACACACATGGACACGTTTATAAGACGAAATATGTTTATAAAATGGAATGTGTTTATTCATTTCAACATAGTATGACAACGAACATAGCAGCAATGGCGATAGACATGAAAAATAAGGGAACATTTGAAAATGTGCATTACGAATCTGACAACAAAGCACTAAAAAGATGCACTTACGCAATGTTATCACATTTGGCAAAAATAAAAAAATAATCTTAGGTTAACAAGATGGGTTATAATTTCCAACATGTTATGTTTTAAAATAAGATCCAGTCACAGTCCGATATAACAATGAGTCTAAAAGAGGAATAAACTATTTTTTTGCTATTTCTTCAACGAATTAGGTCCGAGAATATTTTTCCTTTTTAGAACAATACATGCGTATGACATCGACTCACTATTAATAGTGTCGGAGTATATCCCCAAATTTCACAATCACAACACTCTTGTGAGTACCAAATTCACATATGTTTTGGGGTAAAGATATCACGTGTAGTTACTGTATGATGACCTTGAGGAAGCTGCACATGTATTTCCGTCGTGTTATATCATACAGTAACGTCCAGATGTACAGAATGACACCGACACAACGAACGCACAGCGAAATACTGTTCCTGATAGATGTAGCATTTTAACTAAACGTTCGTACTTATTTCTTGCTTCCAGTGGCTCCAGTACAGCTGTCAGTTGTGCATTTATTAATATCCATATGTATGCACAGCCTTTGAGATTCAGCGTTTATCGTCACATTTCATCCAGCATTAGCTTGTGGGTGATTTTTCTGTAAATTCCCGATCACTTCCGATTCATGCATGGGAGAGCGGTCACAACACTTTTGATTTTTACACCACTCCGAAGTGTCCTGTCGATAGTTCTTGATATTCTTTCTGGTTCGATCGAACTTATATCTAGAAAAGAAATATAAATAATTGTTAATAAAATTGAAATACTATGTATACATGTGCGTACATGCGTGTGTCGATGCCGACGAAGAGTGATAAGGAATTACTGAACAAGCCGGTTGTAGTGCTTATGGACAAATAAAACGTGTATCCTCGAATAAAGTCATCGATGACCACATATGTCTTACTTTCAAAAACATTCAAATTAATCATATATAGCTATAATTTTGGCATAATGTAAAATATACTGCCACAATTTCCCCCTGAAATATCATTAAATTTGCCCGAAAATTGTCCAAATTTTACCGAAAATTGTCCGAATTTGTAGCTTTCAACACGTGGGGGGGGGGGCTGCAGCTCCCACAGTCCGCGGTCCTTACGGCTATGATTACTTTTATTACATAAAATACATAGTATATATCGGTACTCGGTTAATTGAACGTATACAGAGTGTCGCAGTTGTAAAATTATAAAATGTTGAAATTAAATTGATAACAACAGAACGTACCTCATATCTGTGATTTCCATCTGTGGTAGTTCTTCATAAATCAATTGCCTTCCGAATGTTCGTCTCTCAAGCTATGCCTGTGAATTTGTGATGCCCTGCTGTTTCTATAACACCCTGAATAAACCCCATCTGGTAATCATATACACAGCCCATGGTTAGATGTCTGGACATATTACATAATGTATTCATCAAGTAACACGATGCAGGCTTTGTTTCCAACTACATAATGGCCTTTCCGTGATATCGCTTAAACGCCAATATGGCTATTGTATTGCCCATTGAATAAACGCCTCGTTTAGGTTTAGGTCCTGTAACAGGTCGAGATTTTCCATCGTTGTGGAACATGATCAGATACAGAATATAACTGCAACCATTGATCCTAATTCCACGCATATTTAACTCATTTGAAATATTATATATATTTTATGTACTTTACTAAGTTTAGTGAACTATATCCCTATAACAGGCAGACCTTAATCTACATGCATGATGTACTGAACTGGGGCACTAAGTTAGTATTATAATCCACCAGCAGGCGATCTAACAACCGGTGGAAAAATGCTTACGCGTTCAATCACGTGTACGGATTGCATTTGTGTACGTTTTTCTTCTAAATTGGGAGTTAAGACAATTGATACAAACACTTGTGATTGGACATATGGTGCAGCTAGTTAAACACTTAATTAATATACACCAGAAAATAAACACGAACGCAAAATGCATTGAAATATTAAACAATCCGTTTAAGTTCTAAACATCTTATACACACATGAATGTCTAATAAACGCATATAACGTCAATTCGTATTTACAGTGTTCCAGCGAACAAATGCTGTTGTTGTGTCACGCAACAATATCAAATATGCCTCCTATCGGCAAAACTGAACATCCACCAATCACTGGCAACCAGTTTAAATATATGATCATCGTTCGACATTGACGAATACTAGAGGCGGGGAACTCATTGTTCCAAATGACAATTATTTATTGTTTCTATAAACGACGCAAGTCATTTTAAAAGCAAGAGGCTACCGCATATGACCACGCTGTTGAAATTTGAGAATTTATCATGGTCTGAATTCGGAATTTGGGCCTTTAATCGAGTTAATTGTGAATTTTATAATATTTCACTGTCAAGCTAATAACGGCATTGCGTTGTCAGTCGTGGTCGCATTTGAGTTCGATTGCCATCTCTCTATAGTTCCACGGCACGTGCGGTTGTTCCCACAAGGTCGGCTGATTGATTAACAATCATATTGCGGCTATTATATGATGCAAAATGTGCGTCCTTGGGGGAACTTAATTTAAACCAAATTTATTCTAACTTGTATATATACATGTGCATGCAAGTGCGCGCATGTTTTAAATGAATCTGAACACGACTCACATATAGATCTGCGGTGACTATATATATATGGCATGCACTGTATCACTTTATTTTCAATGCGGGGAACATGTAAGGTTCCAAACCTCCAGCTTTAACAAAATATACAAAATCTAAATTTAACATCGCTATTGGATTTGTTCCAGCGAAGTAGAACAGGATTGTTTGTCAGGATGACAATCTGATTGGTAATATATTTCTTTCTTTAATAAAGTAATCGAGAGTGTGGAATCTGAGAGTGTCAGAAACCTGCCACTTTTTCCCTCAAGTTTAGTTATTCTGTGAAATCAAATAATAAATAATAATTTTGCTTATATAGCACGAATCCCCAGTACCATAAGCGCTTCACATTGTTGGTATTTACATGCATGCAGCAAAATCAATACCACATGTGCTTACTATCTGGACATTTTGTTAGCCCAATTAACGAATCCACGGTATAGAAACTGCATGCCAATATTATATTTATTTGAGGTTTTCTCCACCCTATATACAGTGAACGAAAATTCTGAAAATTGTCCAAACAGTATGTATGTGTGGCTTTAGCATTACTTTTATTTTCGTCGTCTTCGTCATCGCCGCCTTTTGATGGGGGGATGATGGGGGTCCCGATAACAACTGCGTAAGACGGTATAGGACTCTTGATATATTAAAACACGAAGGACATAACTTGTGGGAAGCACTTGACATATTGGGATGTCCGGCTCAACAATGACAAGAAACCTTTATTTTTGGATTTCGTGGCATACGAATTATCGGGATCACGAGCTGATTCGAATTCCACGTGTACAATAAAAGACAGTCACATCTCTATATATAGCTTTATATTTGCCAAAGGTCATTGTTGTCCAAACTTGACAAGAATATTAAGAATGGAAGCTGCACGTGCATCTGTCGCTATGATGTGGGTCGCTCTCATTTCAGAAGAGTTATTGCCCTTTTTCGACTACGAAATACTTTATGTGCATGGCAACCCAAATTTGTTCAGGTGCAAATGTGGTATACCTATTGGAATAGTTTCACCTATTTTTTATTTTGTTTATTTGTGGACTTATGGTGGTCAATTGAGGAATTATTATATACTTTAAATTTCGTAATCGTCCGTGAGAAACATTCATTTTTGCGCGGGTTTTCGTGACCTGCGAATGGCCATGCATGATCGCGATCTGTGTATCTAGATATACAAAATAGTTGTATATATCTCGTTTTTCGTGTACCTTCTGCGACCTACGAATTGCCATGCTTACATGCAAGCCGTCCACGATCACATGTGTACGCATGGTCTGGTTTCAGAATGAATGTACAAAGTATTTTTACCTCTCGCTTTTCATATAATGCTAATCGAATCCAATAAAGTCAGCAGGTTTATTGTATAACATATATTATAATGACAGGGTTATGCAAAGACGCTATGGTTTTGGGATCTCGTTTCATAATACCGACGCCAACGTTCTGAGGTTTGTTGCAGCGAAGTACAGAAAACTTATTAACCGACCTGCTTTTATTGCATAGGATAGGGTTCTCTCTTATGTTTTGTTTGTTTCTTATGGAACATAAATTAGGCTCGTGCGACAGGTTGTATTTTCCAGTCGCCCACACTCGACGATTGCCAGTAAGGTATCATCAACATAAACTGCCTATAAAATTAATTAGTCTCGTATGATGTTTTGTTTGAAACTAGAACTTAAGCAATTCAATGTGAAAGTCACGTGTGCATGCATGCACGAGTATATATATAGCTAGATGTATGGTTCGTCATCATTGAATTCCAACACCGAACACTTCACTTGTTGTCGACAGCGTTCGTTAAACACTAGAAATTTATCTTTCGAACATGAACGATTCCGCTTCACATTAACACATGCATATCGACTTTGGGCAGTTTACCCTTTTATTTGGCGCATGAAAAACCAAGATATCGTATGATATAAAGAGCGTTTATTGTATCATTACATAACATGGGTAACATGACGATATACCTAAGATTGACCTTTTGAATTGTTGTGTATGCATAATTGTAATATTTATTGTGTAAATAAACCATCTACATCCATACATCTAATAGCCAATATTATAAATAGCTTTCTTAATCATATGTTTATTGTTTAAAGGCACGGATGGCCTTGGTTGTAGGTTATAATTTAGAAATAAAAGTTACCTAATTATGAATTTCCTCAAGAATATACTGATAGTATGGTATACTGATAGTATGAATGCGATAGTACCCACAAAACACAATTTGTATGAACCAAGCATTTGTTTATATACAGCACGTAAAGCATGTGCGATTAGCATAATACTCAACACCCTGGGGATTTATTTGGGAGAGTGGTTCACCGTGACCCATTCAACACCGAAATCTTAAGTGGCGAGGATTAACGAGCGCTATATATATCGGTATGTTGTTAACAATATGGTGTCAATTTTAACAAAAGTTCCATTGCCGGTGTCTCCCCGATTTTGAGTGTTTTGCGCAGCGCACACTCTTTATTCACTGTACTATATCATATAATATGCATGGCTTTTGTTTACTAACAAGGTGTACGGTTTTGACTATAACATGCTATTTATGCGATATTTATGATTGGTATAAGAACAAAAGTTGGCTATATTGTCTATATTCGTTCTGTGTATGGCGGTTTAACGGATTGGACTTTTTAAAAGCATATATACCGATCGCGAAGGCCACCCGTATCTTTAATAGTTATTCTCATCAATATATATATACTGTATACGGATGACGCAATGTTGTCTATGTGAGTTACATTGAACAATAATAATCAGGCGTTGAAAAAGTCAAACCCCAGTACAGCGTTTCACATCATTTTAGTCGGTTCATTCGAAATAACATTAACAATACGTCTGTATAATTAATAACTATCATCAACAAGTACATGAAAAAAATAATTAACTTTCATTATTAATAACTCTCCCATAATCATATTTCGTCTGTCAAAACAATTATTAGGCAAACATTAGTATTACAGTGGAATTGCCTACGAAGTCCAATAAGATACTGAAGTTTAATACAAACTTGGCGATATTATATAAACCAGGGTAAACATTGGAAAAGATCAACGCATGGAAAAATATTCTGAAAATTATATCCACACTAAAATATTTCAACTTACTATACACGATTGGCGATGGTTATTGACAAATCACTGTAACAATTTTGTTTACATAACACTGGTTTCAACACCCAATATTTCGTTATTGGAGAACTATCAATAATTACCATAAGAACAATGTTTATCTATTTCGTCATGTTTTTCTTGTTTTATTATTATTTGTTTTGAATATTTGAATTGTATTAAAAGGGTACTGTACACTAAATCCGGCCATTTATGGGACCATCACCTTTTATACTCAACAGAATATAGGCAACAAATGAATGAAATTGAGCCATGGATTAGCGCAAAATACTCTCATGTTCTCTGTGAATGCTGTAAACAACATGGTAATTATAATGAAAATTAATTTATGACTCCAGCCATTTATTCATTTTCATTATAATTACCATGTTGTTTGCATCATTCATAGATCACGCGAGTGTATTTTTGCACTAATCCATGGCTCAAATTCACTCATTTGTTGCATATATGCTGTTGAGTATAAAAGGAGATGGTCCCACAAATGGCCAGATTTAGTGTACAGTGCCCCTTTAATTATATTACTCTGTATGTCAATACACGACGATGAGTTATACAATAAATTGAATTGAAATCTTGTTGATAATGTTTTTACATAAGTTTATATTTGTTGTACATTTACCTAGTGCGAGTGCCTTGTGTCCCTTTAACTAATTCACACCATAATTTGACGGTCAATAGTCCACCTCTCATAGTCCCTGAAGTTATTTTGTTCAGCTGCGTTCGCCTTGATGAGAGGGAAAATAAATTCGACTTCGATGGCACATATTCTATGGCAAAACTTGATACATGATGTAATCATCTTAGTACACCAATATATCAAGACATTGGAAGCTTTTTGCAATAAATTGGGATAACTTATTTGTCATGGCCTATCCAACATTCAAAACAGTGCAACCAATATTGACTGAATATTGCTATAGACTCGTAGACATGTCTAATACGACGGGGGAACCAAACGGTTCGATTCGGTATAATGGTGAAAACGACGACCGGTTAATGGTACACCAATGTACGGTTCTCAGAGTAAAAAGAAGGTCGCACTCGTAAAAATTCCGACGACTGGTGCAACACGAAAATGTGGCATCAAATTATCGGAAAGCCATTAGCGAGAGTGGAGTGTGTGAGTTCTGTCATATTTATGGGTCCTTTCTACACACTGGGTAAGATGTTTATGGATAGATAAGGAATTGGGCAGGAAGAACCACTTGGTTGGCGATCACGATCGATTTAGTAAGTTCCTGGAAGTATATACGTACATCAGTGACGGACGGGGTGTTTGGAGTTGAGGCTGAGGTTATACTTGCCAAACCCATGCATCACTCCAAACTCCAGGCCGAGTTATCTCCCATCGCTCCGCTGAGGTACCACTGCCACAAGAACATTTGGTAAGGATTTATGACATGATGTTAGTTCTTATGTTTTAGGATTGAAATTGTCTGTGTCTGACTCAGTTCATATTGTTCTTATCAATACCAAAGAATTACCATTATTGCAAACAGTTGGTGGTCAAAATAAGATAATAGGTGACTAAATATAGTTCCGACGATACGTGAAAATATATGTATCGGTCCGCAAAGTACCATCCTTGCGGCTGTGATATATATAGTCATAACGGAGAGGGCGCTGCATTGAGTTTGGCACCACTCTCTTTCCCTATAGAACGCACAGGCACTCTCCAAGCAAGTTCATTTGTGTATAACATATGTAGTTTCTTCTGTGCATGTGGGTTATAACCATCTTACAATAATGACACTTATATCGTATGTTGCTATATATTATAATCTATAACCCTGTATGGCTCATGCATCACGAAGTGTTCATTGCTTCGTATCTTGCAATTAGCTTGACCACCAAAGCATCGGTATACTATGGGCACATGTCTCTAAATCTTAACTGAAAAAGCCAACGAAACCCTAAAACCGTTCCTGGATAATATCTAGGCGTCCATGAAGCATAGATTGCATGCATACTTATATTATAGATTTAGATTCAGAATCCTATAGTTATTCTACCCAAACTTTCTTGCGCAGATGATAGAACTTCCAGTTCTATGTTTGGAGAACATGTGCATGGATGCTTATGAGTTATGTGATATTTATGGAGCCTTTCTACACACTGGGTAAGATGTTTATGGATAGACAATGAACCGGGCAGGAAAAATCACTTGGTTCGCGATCACGATCGATGGATTAAGTTCCTGGAATTATACTCAGAGGCGTATTTATTTCGGGCGCGCCAACAAACTCATTCATCGTCGCTCAACTGCCCCAGCCAATGTCCTTGATATCACGCTATATACCCCATTGAAAGTACATATTACTTGTATTGCATACCCATTTGGCTTATGTTTTGTGAAATGCAGCAAAATACAAAATGTTTAAAATGTCCAATAAAATAATCTGTGTTGTCCTTGGGCAGTATAGACCGATAACTTTGACAACATCATTGACGACGACGTTTGTAACAAAAAAGATCTTCACTTTTATGAGGTGCAGTCTACCTAAATCACTTATTTGTTAAATAAAATGAAGCAATGGCAACCTAAACTTCAGTATACAACATTTAATCTATAATCTTCAATGTGCAATAAACATATATATAGAACGAGACAGTGATTTGAACATGTTAACTTTATTGAACTCGATCGTTGCTCGTGCAACGAGGTAAAACTCGAACCTATTATCATGTGCATGAATGCATGGTGACTGTCTATGTTTCAAACCTGAATCAGAATATACTTTAACCCTTTCTATACTATATAAATACTCATTGACGAGTAGTTCCCTTGGGAAATGTTTAGATAATAAATTCAACAGACGACCAGATCGTATCTTGAATTGAAATTAACCCTATATACACGCTGTCTTTATCCGACTAATAAAGCAGACAACGCTGCAACGTGATCCACATAGAAGTGAAACGACATGTGTGGCACAACAAATAATCCGCTTCAGTTAACAGACTCAATTAATTGCCCAAAAATAATGCTAACCACAGTCAACTATAGTATAAAATTGCCCAAAACATGTTATTTATCAGCAGTTTGTTCAACGAATTTTTTTCTGGTTTGTCAAATATCTGACGAAAAAGCCACTTGATTTTAGAGTTATCCATCTTCATCCGCAATTTGGTCCGAGACGGACTTCTCGTCGACTGTTTACTGGACCGCTTAAAATGATCGGTGGTGAAAAATAATAGATTTTTAAAATTGATATCTGATCACTCTGAGCTTTGATGGGTGGGTTCCTCGACTCGAATAAAATATTGTTTACCCCCGAAGCTAAGGAAATAGTAATTTGCGGGCGTTAATTCGGATTATGCACCTTTTATGTCATGTATTGGTCATATATTCAGCATATGAAAGTATCCAAGTTGCATGTCCATATTATGATATCCACACGACGAATGCACAAGTATACGTATCTTGCCAAAAGGTCGCAAGCTTAATTTGGGATTACCAAATGACCTTAATCTGACTTAAAAGTTTCAGTTTATATGCACATGTCCATAAAACATCTGTTGGACGTCGTATACCCACGTTTTTGCAAATACGGACAGATGGTTGATTCGGCCCGACGACGAGAAAGAACCCTATTGACGGTACACATAAAACGCGAACCTTCATTCCCCTGGATTCAATCAAACGCAACTCGAATGCCACGGTAAAACATCAGTTTGTTTAGACTCATGGCACAAACAAGCTAATACTGCGTTCAAACAAACACCGAAAACAACGCAGATATGTATCCGAACGCACAAACAATGTTTGGAAACACAGATTTGCTAAGAGCATACACAAGATGCCAGTCCGCCCGCTTGTTAAATTTCGACGCCCAAATGCCAGCCAACGAAACATACCGGAAAGTTTAATGTTTGACGACACTGTGATCTGTTTGCTAATTAAATGCTAGAAACAATGCACCGAATCATGAATCCTTTCTGTATCAAGGAAACAGTTAACACTAAAAAATCCATGCGGTGCAGTTCGAGAATCACGAACTCAACAACGAGAACAACAAATTATACAATACAGTTCGCTGTTTAGGTTGCAATGATGTACAGTAATGCCCTAAGTAATCGACCTCTTAACCAAAGCAGAATTATGGGTAACTTTTCAGGATTTAGTCGGAAATATGGCTTGTTGCCACAGGAACATGATTTCCCGGTGAGAGCTTTCCGATGAATGGCAACAACTTGCCAACAAGCCATATTTCCGACTAAATCCTGAAAAGTTACCCATAATTCTGCTTTGGTTAAGAGGTCGATTACTTAGGGCATTACTATAAATATTTTGCATAGGCCTCAGTGCAAACGTATTAGTGTACATACTGTTTACAATATAATGCCCATGGTTCGGAATTTTCTTAAAATCTAAAAGATTTAAACTTATGGTAACTTGTTATGCAAACAAATCATATATGTCTTGCAGGGAATTCACCTTTAATATTGTGTTTTATATTATGTCTGTATTTTATTCTCTCCTATAGTTTCTTCCAAGCTCCCGTATCCGCTGGAGGGCACACCGGGTCATATTTCCACCATGATTGTAACCTTTACAAACACACGAATACCTCTCTTTGAACTAAGAATGATGTTTGGTCCTTTTTCTCGTATGTTCACCTACAAGTTGGAAATCGATCTGACTAATTATTTTATCAGAGTTATATCGCCATTTTTTGCTCAAAGATTTTCTTTCAAATAAATAAAACTATATAGATATGAGACTGTACCGGTGGGAGTAATGATATACCCCGCAATGCAATTGGATTACATTAAGGGTATATATAGCGGCTAGCCATATTAACATAATTTGTATTCGAAAAAACAATAACTGGTAATTCTAGCTCGAAAAACAGTTGGACGGACGAGCCGTTTCAATTACCCCCCCCCCCCCCACACACACACCCTCTCTCTCTCTCTCTCTCTCTCTCTCTCTCTCTCTCTCTCTCTCTCACACACACACACACACACACACACACTCACAGCACTGCATGGAATAGTTACACCTCTAGTTTCAACCCCTTGCAGAAAGACTGATGGTGATGTCATATATAGTTATATACTTAATACTTATAATATATATACACACTGCATTATATGTACAACCCATAACACATCAGAGCCCAGCTCATATCTTTGTCGAGTTCGAGACTGCATTCCCTGTTCACTGGGCGCCACAACTTCCTCCCTGAACGACAACTATACGTTTTGAAATATCTAGACTTCGTCTGGACGCAACGCTCTATTGCCGTCGTTTGGTTGAAATCTTCGGATACACGGCTCCAGGGTCGACCGTTGTTTGTCGAGGAGACATCTCCGTTTTCTTCTTCCGGTTGGAATTAAATTCCTTCACCTTTGATAACAACAGCAAGCGCGGTTTAGTTTCCGGTTGGGGACCCTTGAGAATACAACAAAGTCTATGTTTTTCAGAGATTGTTTTCTACCATACACCTGGATTTTTTTTTCTGGCGTCTTTGTTCTTGTATGTTACATTCTGGTTTAGTGGGTGCTTATGCGACGGGAAACATAACATGCTCGTCGTCGTCGTCATCATCATCATCATCATCATCATCACCATCATCATCACCACCATCACATCATCATCATTATCGTCATCACCACCAGCAGCAGCAGCCGCAGCAGCAGCATCTTCATTATCATCATCACCACCACCACCATCATCATCATCATCATCATCATCGTCACGATCATCATTATCATGATCACCACTACGACTACCACCACCACCGTCATCATCATCATCGCCATCATATGCTGTATGTTAGTTTATTACCTCACAATACAGGTCAAATTATAATTGGGGTTTGGTACCATGATAGCCAATTTTCTTTGACAGTAATTGAAAGATGACAATTATTTACTTTGCAATCGGGCGTATTAAGCCACGCTTGGTGGTGCTCTTGGTGAAGTCATCGCCGTCTTCGTCATCTTCCATCGTGGTGGTTTGTAGTCTCAATTATTTATTATAATATAATAAGGCTCCCTTGTATGGGAGGCCAAATTCACATTTAATAATTAATTGCGCTTAAGCGTAATTTTAAGCCCAATTAATTGCGCTTAAGCGCAAATAATTACGCTTAAGCGAAATCATTTGCGCTTAAGCGCAATTCATGGTTATATGTAACTAAACACCCCTGGTAGGGAGCTAGCCCAACTTCTTTATCAAAATGGCTGACTCGCAATAGTATCAACTTCTGTTTTAGTTGGAGCGACTCGTGATAGCATTATATTATCTTCGGTATATATTAGTTGGGGCTACTCGCAATAGCATTACTTTCTGTATTAGTCGGGGCGACTTTGATTTTCTTCGATTTTCGAGTATACAGGCACACCATATGAGGGAAGCAAGCCCTCGGTGACACCACATTCACACTATATGACCATGGAAATGCTATAGATTTGTGCAAGAGATGCTGATTTAATAAAAAAAAAAACTAGAGCTTGAGGACTAAGACACCAAAGCTCCAAGAATGAGACACCAACTTTTTGGGACAGGGATGCTGATAATATGAAAATAGTGTCCCCCCCCTGATTTAAGTCAATAAGTAAACCATATGAGGCAAGCAAGCCCTAATGCAGTGACACCACATGCATGCTATATATAGTATATGACCATAGTAATGGCCCAAATCTGCGCAAAAATACATTCAAAAACATCATATAAAAAATTACTAGAGTTCCGGGAAGGAGACATCAATTCTTTGGATATAGGGATGCTGATAATATGTAATTAGGGATTATCATTGTTGAACACATACTCACAGTTGACTGTTGAGTTGACTGTTTGAGTAAAATTAGCCCAATGCTCCTCTTGTGTTGCTAGATGATACACCAGGTCATGCCAATAGTTTATGGGTAGGTTAGATAGTAGTCACAATTACTCTTAAGTGCAATTAATTGCGCTTAAGCGCAATTCGTTATGCTTAAGCGTAAATGCCATATTTGTGCTTAAAGCACAATTATTTGCGCTTAAGCGCAATTCATTATTAAATATGAATTTGGCCTCCCACACCCTTGTGCCAAATTAGACCCGGTTCGGGAAATAAAGATAGGTATAGATAAACATGTTAAATACTTTTATACTTTCAATGCTGTGGAATAACATATTTAAAGACATATTATGTACTTGGTCGGGTGCGTGAAACTGATACGTTAGTATTCAGGCGCTATGACAACTGGAGGAATGTAACAATTCTGTACTAACATCGCAGAAAATTTGAAGCAAATCGACCGTGCCACTCCATATAAAACATCGTCAGTACTACGCTCAATTGTAAATATTTACTACTCGATTCGGGACGCATCTATCGACGATAAACTAACGAAAACGATTTCGCCATCGAGAGTCACTGCATTCAATTTATATTGCATGTGTGTTGTCAATTTGGATATACTATTTGTAAAAATTACTACTTTGAACAAGATTATTCTCCATGCATTTCTATTTGATCACCATACCGGAGTGTTTCTCATCACTTTAAGTAACAGAATTTAGAAAATACCGGCCCCGGTTTTCTTCAGCGTGAAACCATATAGAGAACGTCCGTTGTTACTACAAATATTCCTCATATATATATACGATATGAAGATCGTTCGTCACGAAAAACGAAAACAATAGATAAATTGCTATGAATCGATAAGAGTATACCGTATAAACTCTGGATATCGGGGTGTATGTTTTTCTATAGCTCTGTGTTGTCTCTAGGTATATATACACATTTACATGTAACTTAAACTGGGCACACATGACCTTCGAAACTGGCAAGCCATTATCAAGATATACGTGGGACATTGTTAGCCGTCCCAAAACTGCAAAGCAGATTTCAGTCCCTTCGATAGACACTAGTCTGACTATACTGCAATCACGTGTACAGAATTACGGAATTCTGAAAATTTTATTCAAGACTTTTGTCGGTTAACCCTTTACCCAACAAACCGGCCAAAAACGGCCAAATAAAGCTGCAACAGCCTAAATTATCTTCGGTCTGTCTCAATAAAACCACACAAATATGGATATCATTGGAACCGGCTCATTGACCACATTGTGATGGTTACAGTTATGCCCTGTGCCAATGCATTCTCTTATATATGCGAGTCGACCATAGGTCGCCTCGCATATATAAGAGAATGCATTGGCCTAAAAAAAAAAAATTCTTACATTCTTTAACAATTTTATAATTTTTAATGTGTTAAGCCAATGCATTCTCTTATATATGCGAGGCGACCTATGGTCGACTCGCATATATAAGAGAATGCATTGGCACAGGGCCGTTCTGTTGGGTAAAGGGTTAAAATTCGATTGGACTTGATCTGGTCAATTTCTAAATTAACACAGACCGTTCACATTCTCAGAATAATGCAGAATGAATTAAACCTATATCCATAGGTCGTAAATAAAAAAAAAAATGTCATAGTTCATTACATTATCTGTGGGTGATGGCAGAAAACTGTTGTCAGACCAGCGAGGGGATTGGTTTAAACATATTTTAATAAATATTAATATACGGAGACTGCGGTGCTGGATGTCTATAATTTTAGTTCTTGAAACTTAGATAGACACCCGCTCCCCATGCACAATACAGAATAAGTTATTTTAAACAGGATAGGTTTGGCATGGGGGATTGAACTGTGCATTGCAGTTTGGGCTGCCCCGTGATGTTTAATCGCGATTTGATGAGTAATTTGGATAATGCATACATATGTTATTACTCACCGCTGATACCGCACAATGTCGTGCAAAGTACAATTCATCAACTCTTCAACTAGCATAAACGACAGAGCCCATTGAATGATCGGAAATATATTCTCCATTTGACGAGTGTTAATTTTGTTAATAGATCTCCACCGAAAGCGGACGTGTGCGCAGGGCTGATTAATTTTCTGCATCAAAAGTGAAAAATTCAGTGACAAGGTCTTCAGCTGATTTTTGAAACATTAGCCAAATTGTCGTTGTGCATTTTTTATGCTACAAAACCGTCATGGAAGCCCCGAAAGCGATGGCTGGAGACAAAGAAATGGACTTAACTGCCTGCTGCACGCGCCGTAACCATTAATAGAGTCTGGCAGGTGGAAGGGGACTGACTTTGAATAACTAAGATTTTGATGTAATTTAATTTGAATGAGACGCCCTCGTTGCATGTGTAGGGATATTCATTTGAGGAAACTTTTACAACTTTTAGATTTGTAATGAATTACTTCGGTTCACAATTAACACCTCCTTTGTTTTGTCCGAGTTTCCCCATGGGTCGTCTGATTTATACGACAATATGCGGAATGAACATCGCGGTTGAGTCATCTCTGATGTCCTCAAATAGCATAACTCACGAAAGAGTTCGAACGATCTGCATGTGGATATCTATTCATATAACCGACGATGTTAACAGGGAAATGGCGACAGGGTGGTGTGGGAGTGAGTGACTCACCCTCAACTTTGGTCAACGTCTTCAAAGATACGGGCGGTGTTGGCGGTGGGTATTCTGTTAAAATATTCACCTCCGTCAATAACCGCCACAAACAGAAAGAATAGTAAAATATACATATAGACAGACTTTGTTCTTACACCAGTCAGAAATATGGCATAAACAGTATGTTATTGTCAGTTTTCTCCCTTTGTTGTGTAAACAAAAGCAAAAAAACGTTACGTTACCTGGCTTTTGTTTAGATCCGGATATGGTAAACATAAAGAGCGTTATTTGTTACTGTTTCCTGATATGGAAATAATAAAGAGCGTTTATATAATTTGTGTGTGATTAATCAATAGAGTTGCGCTGTGTTATGTAAACAGAAGCACAACTTCTGTAACACGAGCAGGCTCTTGTTTACGTACACCGCCGTACGTCTTGACGACAATATACTATTTACGCGCTGATTATGTTTGGCATATGAACAAAACTATATATATTTTAATATTCCTTCTGTTGATGGCGATTTGAACAAATATGAATATTTCTGCAACGAACGCCGCCCGTGCCTTTCAACAGATAACAAAAAATTATTAATCGGATTTTTTTTTTATCAATGTCGAATATTTTCCTTTATTTTAATATTTGGACTGAAATGGCCATCAGTTGGAAAATAAGGGATATCAGATTTCCAACAGTTGAATAACTTGAGGTATATCAGTAACTTTTGGAAAATTCCAACCAAAGGGGGTTCAAATGGAATTTCTTGGACTTGCAGCATTTCCGGTAGTTGGACACATGGAATCGGATAACGTACATGCATGTGTGACTTCAACATTTTCTATAAATATATATACTAGCTGATGTGCCCGACTTCTTCCGGGCTATTTAGGGATATCAAACTACCACATTTGAATCGGATCGGTCGAGGTCAAGAATATGCCTATATGAGCGTATATGAGCGAGATCAAGGTCAATGACACGGTCGCACGTGAAATTGGACCCACCCATAATTTCCCGGGATCAAAGTAGGCCTACATACCAAATTTGAGTCGGATCGGTCGAGCAGTTTTCGAGTCTATAACACATACATACACACATACGTACAGACAGAAGTACCAAAATATATAATAGAAGCAAATTTTGGTCGGGCACCCACAAATTCAAAATAACACCGGATCTGAAGGCGAAGAGTGTTTTTATTTTAGGATGCATTCATATCCATTTCTGGAATAAGTTCGCTATTTCCCTCAGCATCCAAAGCGACTCGGCTCTGGTTTCACGAGACCAGTTGTCGCACCGTGCATGTTATTGTTGAGTAAAGCGACTCGGCTCTGGTTTCACGAGACCAGTTGTCGCACCGTGCTTGTTATTGTTGAGTCAGACGAACGTTAACAAACCACTGAAAAGCCCAGCTGTTTCGGTGCCAATTTTTTTCTGGTTGATTCTAGATGGATGTCACTCTCCCTATTCGCAATTTCTCTATAATTCGTTAGAACACGGATTTGATTTCATATGACCCGCTTCGCATGACGCCATGCTCTTGTTAAATTATAGGATAACGATTACAAATCGATTGCAAACTATATAACACTTTCGCTTTTGAGCCGCATTTCTTTCTGAATGTTTCTGGGATCGTATATCACCCTCGTTGTTATTTACTTGGTTCATGCCATTCCTAACAGACGTTCGCTATTCGTCAGTATATCCGTCAGGGATTCTATGGGACACCGTCCGGTTTCATGAGAGCCGTTGCTCGTGATATCATGTTATTGTTAAGTTTGTGTAAAATTTGCAAACCGACGACAAGCTGCGATCGAAAGTCTCGCTTTCAGTGCCGCGTTAATTCTTTCTGAATGTTCCTGGGTCTCGCTTTCAGTGCCGCGTTAATTCTTTCTGAATGTTCCTGGGTCTCGCTTTCAGTGCCGCGTTAATTCTTTCTGAATGTTCCTGGGTCTCGCTTTCAGTGCCGCGTTAATTCTTTCTGAATGTTCATGGGTCTCGCTTTCAGTGCCGCGTTAATTCTTTCTGAATGTTCCTGGGTCTCGCGTTCAAGGCCGCGTTAATTCTTTCTGAATGTTCCTGGGTCTCGCTTTCAGTGCCGCGTTAATTCTTTCTGAATGTTCCTGGGTCTCGCTTTCAGTGCCGCGTTAATTCTTTCTGAATGTTCCTGGGTCTCGCTTTCAGTGCCGCGTTAATTCTTTCTGAATGTTCATGGGTCTCGCTTTCAGTGCCGCGTTAATTCTTTCTGAATGTTCCTCTGGGTCTCGCTTTCAGTGCCGCGTTAATTCTTTCTGAATGTTCCTGGGTCACGCTTTCAGTGCCGCGTTAATTCTTTCTGAATGTTCCTGGGTCACGCTTTCAGTGCCGCGTTAATTCTTTCTGAATGTTCCTGTGTCTCGCTTTCAGTGCCGCGTTAATTCTTTCTGAATGTTCCTGGGTCTCGCTTTCAGTGCCGCGTTAATTCTTTCTGAATGTTCCTGGGTCTCGCTTTCAGTGCCGCGTTAATTCTTTCTGAATGTTCCTGGGTCTCGCTTTCAGTGCCGCGTTAATTCTTTCTGAATGTTCCTGTGTATAATTATTTATGTCACTCTTGTTATTGCTATACATTATATCATAAGTTCGATATTCCTTGTGAATTATATTGACCTGGGTTCAGGTTTCACGATGTCGAGTTATTGTTTCAAGACTTTCGTTTGAAAACCAGTGACATGTTTTACCACTTTCGCTGGGGATATGCGGTTCCTGTTTCACCTGACCCGTTGTTGCATGGTGCCAAGCTTGATATTGTTAGACCATAAATAACAGACCGCAACGCCATCGATTCCATGCAGGGCCCGCCCTATTTCTGTCTAATTGTATACCTAGACGGATGTCACTCCATTATTGTTCTGTTTATATCTTTTCCATATATAACAAAAGATTGCAATTCCTTTGGTATTTTATGACACACGATCGGTTCCGATTCAGACGGTGGACAATGTCTGGGTCTAGAATATATAATAACACCTTCGTGGAGTATATGTGACCCGCCATATCAAATCCAGTCGCAAGTCGGGATTTTGTTTACCCTGTGCCAATGCATTCTCTTATATATGCGAGTCGACCATAGGTCGCCTCGCATATATAAGAGAATGCATTGGCCTAACAATTTTTTATCATTTTTTTTAAATAAATGTTTCTTGCAATTTTTAGGATATAAAATAAAAAACATCCATTACCATGCAGGGAGCCCCACACACACATATAGAAGCACATAGAAGAGTGTCGTCTGCTCATGTTTGTCTGGGGCTCTGTATGGGTGAAATTATAAAATTGTTAATGAATACAATAACAAATTATTAAAATTGTAAAAAATTGTTAGGCCAATGCATTCTCTTATATATGCGAGGCGACCTATGGTCGACTCGCATATATAAGAGAATGCATTGGCACAGGGTAAAAAAATCCCGACTTCCGACTGGATTTGATATGGCGGGTCACATATGTGATCTGCAAATCATTCACTTACAGTCGTACGCATTCACCAGAATACGTTATTATTATTAACCCTTTCTATACTAAATGGATTCGCCAGCTCAAGTTATAAAAGTATACATTGAAATGGCCTAATGGTCATCTGAAGGTGTTTTCAGGAAATATTAAATAGACGGCAGACAATACATGAACAGTTCCTAAGTGATAGCTACTCGTCAATGAGTATTTAGTATAGAAATGGTTAAAGATCCACATACTTTTCCGATTCATGAATACACAGTTTTATTCATGACTCATTCTCGTTATTGTTTTTAACCATTTCTAAAAACAAAAAATCTTCAAGGGACACGATGCCGATTGTATCAGACCCGTTAAATTGCCACATGGTGCCATGTTATGACCCTGGTTAAGTGGTTCTGGTGATTTCTATGTTGTTGGGTCCTATTGAATTGCCATGATGCTGGTGGGGCAAACTGATGCTGTTAAGAAAATGTACCATTTGTTTTTCTACAGTTGCCATTTTCGTGGTGTTTGGCTATATATAATCTGAGCGATTCGATAAAAAGCATGCAGTGTCTCTATATGAAACATTCATGAACATATTATATTTTTAAATATTCGAATCACGATAGCTCGCGTGTTTGCAAAACGATAGGAATAGCCATTATTAAAAATATTTCCCAAGATATATGTTTTTGAATGATTTAGACACATAATGAGTGATCCGGTGTTACTAGGCTCATTGCAGCGTGATCGGATGCCATGTTATTGTTAAACAACAAGCTGGTATGGCCCATTGTGCACCCCCACTACTTAACTTATTTGATACGTTCATACCCCAATGTGTATTCTTCATGAAAAATTATGTTAACAGCAAATATTTTGGATCCTAGTGTACCTATTGGGTCAAAGTTTAGCCTTACTCAGTTACCATTTTTGTCCGATTATGATGGCCTGGGTGAAACGGTAATCCCATATATAATAAGTGATGTCATTGTGATTGTATTTATAACATTGGACTATTTCAAACCAGTGACACTTTCGCTTTCCAATATAGCATTAATTTCTGCTTTATTCTGGTCTGATGTCACTCCTATATATTGATGGGTATGAGGCGCAACCCTCCCTTGCATTGATGAAGAAAAACCTCTTCCGTCTCCTATTCCCACGTGTTTCTGGGTGGCAATGACTTAATTACATGGTGTCACCGTCAGTTGTGAAACGGATGTAAATGGAATAGAGATAAGACGACGGTATCCCTACAATCACGGATAATCGTGACGCCCGTCACTATACAAGTACCCTAACTGCCGGTGACTCAAATAATACTGGTGTCGCGTCCCTGTTCGCCTGCTAGAAGGTCGCCTATATCATCGTATTCAATGTGGTTTTCGGGCCTATCTCATCGTATTCAATGTGGTTTTCGGATGATGAACAATGTCTGGGTCTAGAATAAATAATAACAGTTTCATGGAGAACAGCTGATCTTCAAATCATTCACTTACAGTCGTATTCACCAGAATGTATTATTTTTATTAACCCTTTCTATACTAAATGGATTCGCCAGCTCAAGTTATAAAATTATACATTGGAATGGCCTATAATGGTCATCTGAAGGGGTTTTCCGACTCACGAATACACAGTTTTATTCATGACAGCATACCCACCGCCGCCCGTATCTTTAACCGAGTTCGCCTGAACCTGCGTGCACGAATGTATCTCCTGCTTTGTTCATAATTATGTGTTTCCTTCCAAATAGTATATTTATTTTGGATTATCACAATGTTACATGCATGCATGTATGTACTATATACAGTCTTATGATAACAATTAATTCCTTATTAAATATATGTTATTTCGTTTCGCACAGTAAGTACTGCACCCAGAGACGTGGCGACAGGGGGGGGGGGGGGTTGGGGGTGACTACCCCCCCCCCCAACTTTGGTCAAAATTTTCAACAGTTGGAAATTTATTAAAATACCTGACACAACATTAGTTGGAAATTGTTCTTGTACTTTGATTTTCAAACAATTTATTGGGGGGAATTTATTGTTTTTGGACCAATATTTGCATATTTTCCTTCTTTTGGTAAAAATTTTGGACTGAAATGGCCATCAGTTAGAAATTTTCCAACCTTAGGGGGTGTCAGGTTGGAAATTTCCAACACTTGGAAAGCTTTGTGTCCTGGTCCCTCCCCCATGGCCAGTCAAAAACTTCTAGTTAATTTAAGAAAACCATATTGTCCTACATTTGGTCAAAATTGTCACTGGAATTGTCATAAGTTGGAAATTTTCCAACCTTAGTCGGGGTGTCAGGTTAGAAATTTCCAACTCTATGAATGCTTGAGGCTAGTCTAGATGCTAGGATTTTGCGGTTTTCTTGTTCAGATTTCAAAATTTTCGCACACCGTGGCCAATGAAAAACTGCTAATGAGTTTAAGAAAACAATATTTTACTACATTTGGTTAAAATTTTTGACTGAAATGGTCATCAGTTGGAAAATTTCCAAACTAAGGGAGTTTGAGTTTGATTCAAGGAGGGGTGCAAATGGAATTATGCAAAACCTTGTCTCTGGTCTGATTCAAGGGGGGGGGGGGGGGGGTGCAGTTGGAATTATCAAGGTGGACACCCCCCAACGGAGACCCTCTAGCCACGTCCCTGACAGCACCGTACCAAGTGCTGTACATTAAATGCCCAGTAGAATGGTAAATTCGTGATGACATTCTGATTATATTTCACATCAGGAATTTCGATCAATTTTCACTCACCCCGATGTGTGTAGACTGTATAGTTACAATAGTGTCGTTATTTATTGTGTCTTATTTTCTCAATAAAATGTAAACTAACGCTATGAATGAACTTACATTGTAATTCAATATTCATAATTCTCATTTGCAATACCAGTAATCGAAAGACAGTTACAAGATTTTCCGATTACGACATTAATGCTTTAAGCCCACCGATCTACTGTGCGACAAAAGCACTCGCGAAATTCAGAACAGCAGCGTCGTATTAGATAATAATTGGTGATATATATAATATATATAGTCTATATACGACCCAAAGCATCCGGCTTTGGTTCGTTATAATTTATAATTTTTGTTTACCAAATTATGAAAATTTCCTCAAGAATATACTATAAATAGTATAGTATATATACGATATTAATCACAAAACACACTTGTGCGAGCCGAGCGTTTGTTTATATACAGTACATAAAGAGTGTGATAAGCAAAACACTCAACACCGTTGTGATTTTTTGGGAGATTGATTCACTGTGACCCATTCAACACCAAAATATTGAGTGGTGAGGATTAGCGAGCGCTATAATGGTATGTTGTAAACAACATGATACAGTTTTAAATTAAGTTGAGTGGGATCTCCTTGGTGTTGACTATTTTGCTTATCACACACACTTAACTTACTGTACTGTAACAAAACATATATGGCTTTTGTGTCCTAACACTGTGTACGATCTTGACAATAACATGCTATTTATATGATATTTATATTGGTATAACTGGGTATAAGAACAAAATCTGTCAAGATAATTTTATATTTTTTGTTTGTTTAAGGTGGTTTTAATGTATGTGACTATTTTAACATCAATACCCATCGCGAAGGCCATCCGTATCTTTTACAGTTTGATAAAACGCCCATGATACAATACTATTAAACTATAGCCCAGAGCTGCCAATGCTACATATGACCAGATATATAGTTTTGCTGCGGAGCTTCACCTGATTTAATCCATATACAATAAATAAATAACATAACCTGGTATGTATGACTGTTGTAAGCTTAGCAGGGACCTGTCGAGTACACATGGACTTACTACTTTTGCAAAATTATATTATCCTGAAATTTCACCATACATATGAAATAATTGAGCCGAACCAGAAAAGGGGATACCTGATAATATTATATTATATACATAATATATTATACTAGAAGGTGACCCGACTTCGTCCGGGCTATTCAAAAACCAAATTTCAAGTCGATAGCTCCACCCGTTTCCGAGATCTGGTCTGCGCATGCGCGAAGCTGGCGTCGCACGGGCTCGGCGACCCGATAAAATTTGTATCCGGGGCAAGATACATTCACATACCAAATTTCAAGTCGATAGCTCCACCCGTTTCCGAGATATATAGCCCAATGTCATTTGCGGATACCTCGGCCGGTGATGAGTTAACGCGACATCGGCCGGTTAAGAGTTAAACGCGATCACGTCATGATCTGTTGACGGCGTAATATATTTACGGAATGTTTTTCGATGAGCGAAGCATGGTCCTGCGTTCTTCCCAATAATTAAGGTAGAAACTTTAAACGTACACAGGCGTGTGATACATCATTGGAAAGATGAAGCGCCATAGATTCTAACCGTGCAAATTATATGACTGGCAATTTATTATTCGCGCTATATCGAATCGATTTGTGAGCACCGAACTGAAATATATTGGCGCAAAACGGCATAAAAACAGATTTGACCTCTGCACGTGAAAAGTTTACTTCGGATCTGAAAATTAATATGCCTATGCCACTTCCCGACCGATAGTATCCTCACATACGAAGTTTCATCGAAATCGGGTCGGCCGTTTTCGAGTTCATCGCGAACACACAGATACACAGACAGATCTTCCAAAATATATAATAGATTATCTCACATTCGGTTTTGTGACAATTGAAAGAGCTGGAAAGTATACAGTTATGTCCTAAATAATCGACCCCTAAACCACAGCATAATTATGGGAAATTTGTCAGGATTTAGTAGGAAATATGGCTTGCTGCCATTCATCGGAAAGCTCTCGTCATTTCCGACTAAATCCTGAAAAATTTCCCATAATTCTGCTGTGGTTAAAGGGTCATATACGTCGGGCATTACTGTACTCTAAGAGAGTTTAGGCCTTCTGTAGACTTTCAAAACCTGAACTTGCTTAATTAACTTAAGTGTCTCCTAAGATACTATTATGCCATATTGGGAAGGTAATGATAAAATGAAAGATGAAATGATCAATTTTCATTTTTTATTTCTCCATCTGAGTCTGTAGAAACTATTCACATATTTATATGGTAAATTGTACATATATACAAATCTCTATATACACCAATGTAAATAATTTACATTTAATAAATAACAAGAACTCATGTGATACACAACGAAACAATACATTCATAGTGGACAATCATGAGTCAATTCAACAAAAGGAGAGCTTCACAGGGTTAAAATAATCTCGATATTTAGTCAGTATCAGTGTATGCCTTGAATTGGATTTTTGTATGAAATATTCATGTGATTGGATATACAATGTACATGCTTTCAATGGTTAAAAATATCACCTTTTGTGTCCTTAATTGCACCAAAAATTCTTGTAGAATAGTTTGACTGACAATCTGACTAGGTCCAAGGGCCCAAAGCCTGACTAATTATTAGGAATGGGATACGAGGTGAACTTTATGCCAATTACGACAAATAACTCAAAATAATTACCTAGAAAAATGAGCACTTGTACATGAAAATTCCAACCAAAATTTGATAGAGAATATAATTATTTTGATAATGTACCCACCACTGTTATTAGATTTAAATAATATTTTACTTTGTAAAAATTTGATATTGCTTGGGAAAAACAAAAGCTGAAACAGCTATGAATTTATAATTTCGTTGAACTGATTTTAGCTGGTCAATTAAGTCATATATAAGTTATGAGTGATAATGAAATTGAGTGCAATATTTCAAAATATCAACAGAAGGAAGAAAACAAATGACTCAACCCTTTTTCCAATTCAAATTCTCAATTCAACTTCCATACAAATATTGTTTGAACAGAGAGCAGACATAGGTTATCGATCATTATTCATAAAGTAAATAGAAAAGGTCATAGCACTACTTAAATTCCAATGCATCATAAAATGCCTTGTATCCGATTACATCACCACAAACCCAATGAGTCTCTGAATCGAAGTCAAAAACTTAGATGTGTACAAAGGACTCAAACCACAGAATGGAGTCGTCTCCCCTATGATTACACGACGTAATCCCACCAATGTAAACACTAACCTCGGATGTACACAGACTAGAATGCAATTCATTCTTTCTGTAATTTCCTTTTACTAACTGTGTTTGCACTACTTAATTGAGGCCCATTAGAATTCGAGTCATGACTTAACTTTCTTCGTTTCGGAACCAGTAATTATACGTAGGAGGACCTCTGTAATCCCGATGTAGGTATCACGTAACGAATAAACACAATGTTTCCTGTAACAAGAAACCAACACTTGAATTTTCACCAAATGAATTTCACCTATCGAGATGTCTAATCGCTTTCTAATTTCTAAATCACATAACATTTTGGGGTTTGCTTTTGTTGACCTGTCTGTAGACATTTTTTCGTCGTTCATCTCTTGAAGTTCATTTAACCCATTGATGACTAAAATTCAGATTTTGATGAAAGTCCATGACTTTTTCAAAACATTTCCATGATTTTCTGGAATTTTCCATGACCTTGAGGTAATGAAATTCCATGAAGTTTCCAGACTTAGTGAAGTGGGTATTCAAAATTAATGAGATGAATCTTGATAGCTTACATTGACGACTGGAAGAATCTATAACCAGTGCCCACAAAAAACATTTCCAGTAAAAATATTGTTATTGTAGGCACTCGAAAAAGGAACCTTACTCCTCATTTTTGCCACCGTGCTTATTGAATATGAATTTAACCCTTTCATGATGGGAGCTGCAGTGGTGCAGCATTAAAGACCCAATGCCAGTGCATTCTCTTATATATTCGAGTCTCCCATAGCGAGCCTTGCATATATAAGAGTATGCACTGGCTTACAAGATCAAGGCAAATAGTGTTAGGCCAATGATTTTGTGATCAATTGTGATAGTTTAAAACTTCCATGACGGGAGCTGTGCTGGTGCTGCATTAAATATCCTGTGTCAGTGCATTCTCCTATATATACGAGTATCCAATAGGGAGACTCACATATATAAGAGAATGCATTGGCACAGGGTTTTCGCAAAATTTCAGGAAGCTCCAGCCATGGAAGGGTTAATAGTTTAACTATAAATTTATGAGAAATATGCTTCTTTTACTTGCAGGTTTTCTACTTTTTAAAAGCACTTTTTATGCTTAAGGCCACACAAATTTTAATTTGTTGGTTTTACGAACATCTGGGGGAAAAAATCTCTTGATGGAAGTGCAAATTCTTTTTTTAAACGCAGGCAGGTATTGTTGACGTAACAACTGGCGACTATTCCTCATAATCACTGGTGAATGCAAATCTGATATATTCACTTTAAATCATTTTTTGCACAAAAAAACCATACTTTGATATCTCAATTATTTTCATTTTTCCATGCTATAATAAGTGATAAATCAGTTTGTGTGAGAAGTCTTCAACAAAGTTACAAACTCAACAAGACAGGCAAAAAAAATAATATTAAATTTGTTTCTTTCTGCATTTTCAGTAAAAAAAAAGATGTCGGTGGGTTCGTAAACCAACTATATAAATTGGTGTCGCCTAACCTTCAAATCCAATGTGACTTTCTATGGAAAAGCTACCCTCTTGTCCTAGGATGCTCCTGGTGACTATTCAAGTCAAGTCGCAATAAAAGTTTGACTGATATTTTGCATTCCCATGTGTTGTAGCACTATCATAGTATTCCTTACACACCGTAGCACCTGTTACCCTATGTTGTTGGCTGAATATGTTATCCATAAATCAAATGAGATGTCAAAGAATATAATTCAGGTCAAATGGAAACATCATTGAATACTTCAAAAACAATAGCAACAGCTGGTAATGATGTGAGCGGTATTATAGATATGTGTCACCATTTAGTTTTATCTTGATCATGGAGATAGAGGACATGGGAAACTACTGCCCTTATTCTGAGGCACAAGTGCTATAGCATGTTTTCATTAATGGAATGAAGTGGACATATTATGGTCATCAGACACAGCTGCCAATGGACAGAATTTTTTTACTTTCTTCAAGCAGTGCTTGATTTCGAAAGGTTTTCAAAGACAGCCCAAATACATTAGAAAACAGTAACCTTGTTACCTATGAGGCAATAATTGTGTTGTCCAACTGACACGGATGACCAATCATCCAAAAAAACACACCATCAGAATTCACAGAGCATGGCTTGTGGATACAAAATAGGGAGCAGGTTTTTTCTTGTGTATATATCGCATATAAATGTGTAAAATCAGTATACATGCTTCCAGCATCTGGCTGCAGACCGTATAGCAAGAATTTAAGAAATAAAGGACAGTGGATCAATCAAATCACTCAAGCCTAATCAATTACAACAGCTTAAGAAGAATTAGCTCTCCATAGTGCCAACAGGTGTCAAGAGCATGTCTATTGAGGGAAATTTTGTAATGAAAAGTTTGCACAAGATTTGCTGTTCGATCTGCTCAATAATTTCCTGAAGTAAAATAGTGGTCTGTGAATAAAAAAAATTGTTTTCCCTAACTCTTGTTTAAGAGATGTTCAGGGTTCCAGATCAATTCTGATGAAGCCTATTTTGCTTTTCTTAGATTCTGGTGTATATTATTACATGACTGAATCAAGAATTGGCACACAGAACAGACTATATTGTTAGATGTAAAATTTTCTACCTAATTGTTTTCTGTATTCTCAGCAACTCGGACACTACCTTAACTGGGATAAGGCCAAAAGCAATGTAAAATTTTTTTTTTTTTATAAAAGATGTTATTTTTACTGGAGGTCTGGAATCTTGAATAAATCTTTAAACTTTCAACATTTATTACATGATTATTTTCAATTGACAAGGTAACGTGGTCAGTCCACATAGAAGACACATGATATAACAATGAGAGCTCTTCCTCCAACAACAGATCTGTGTTGAGTCAGTATTCAGTGCAGTCTCTTTTAAAAGCGGACGATAATTAAGATATAAGTCTCTGGAACTCTTGACTCATACATGATTTCTAGGATGACAGGGACTTTCCCCAAGATGACATAATAAGTTGTTTCCAAACATGCCTGGTGTATTAAAGATTTGTAAGAACCATAGTATTCAGTAGTTAACAACAGGCTGTGAATGAATAATCAGTAAAAATATCATTGACTGATAAAAAAATCAAAGATTTTGGCTCCTAGATGGTGATGAGTATAATGAAGTATGAATATTTTGCCTGTATTCTGAATTATAAAATCTGTTGTGTATCGCAATTAGTGGGAAAACTTTCAACACGTCATTTGTCATCACATCATTGACAATCTCGCAATTAAATATATCCAACACTAAGCTGTGTTTGTAATTGTTATCGGCTTTTTAAAGAGACTGGATTCCACCTTGCAATGAGCTGTTACGTCACAACCAATCAAATAGTGCCCACCCTGAGACATGACCAATGGAATGAAGTGAATCCTATCAATGCAGAAATCAAATCTTAAAATCGCAGTTCCAGAGACATAAATCTGATAAGGTTATCTTCGGCTTTTTAAAGAGAATGTACCTAATGTAGAGTAATGCCATAAATAATTGACTCATTAACCACAGCAGAATTATTGGTAATTTTTCAGGATTTAGTCAGAAATATGGCTTGTTGCCATTCATCGGAAAGCTCTCACTGAAAGCTTTCCGATGATTGGCCACAAGTCATATTTCCGACTAAATACTGAAATATTACCCGTAATTCTGCTGTGGTTAAGGAGTTGATTATTTATAGCATTACTGTAGATATGATGATCAGAGTACTCAACAGAATATCCACTTTCCAACGGAACAGTTTCAACTGAACTCTTCAACATCAACATCCATATCACATAGAAGTTACAAATAATCACAGCTTTCTCCTCACTTCACACTGAAATGCAGCCGCAGTTTGTGCGTCATAGCCACGAAGCAGTATCGCGTTCTAATACAGCCGAAGCATCCAATCGACCCATGACACGTAAAATGTTCATCAGATCGGTGACGGCGGACTCTTCTCGATGTCGGGCCTCCCATAAATCGAGGATGTGCTCTGTCGGACTAGGTTTTGTTGCAAAGTAGTTGATATATCTATCAACAGTGAGAGCTTGAGCAAGCATCCTCCAGTCTGTACCTCGGGCATTCGGAGGGTCGAGTAAAATACATAACTGGTTCTTCACATGTACTGGAAGCCTGAAATTAAATAGAATATTATGTTAGCTCATTCATTACTAACTACTCATTGATGAGTAGTTCCCTTAGGAAATGTTCAGATAATAAGTTCAACTAGTAGAATTATTATCTGAACATTTCCCACTAACAAACATGAATCCTTCGGCACTTGTATTATATTTTTGCCTTTTTGTCATCTGCTTATATTTACTGAGCATCCTTCCATACAGAAGTCTGTTTCTGAAGTGACAGTAATTCTGCACAATTTTTCTTCAGATTATGCAAATTATTAAGCCAATAGTGCTTTAAATTTTATTTTGGAAAATATGTTGTCACAAATGAAGTTAAATAAAAGGTCGCTGACCAAAATGTCCCCCGACGAAGGTGGCAGGTTTGAAGGATTTATGGGTTTCAGATCCCTATACTACAAACTGTAGGAGGAATTAATTATACCAATATGATACAAAGTGCATATTCACTCAATATGTTGCACATCTTCAATGCATTGAGAAAGGGTCAAAAACTCTAAAATTAAAAACATAAAACATATCTATGTCGAAAAAATGTTCAATAACTCCACCAAAATGACTCTGACTGAACTCAAAATCGCAGGTGTGCAGGTTCCCAAACTGGTTGACATGTGTCCAAGTTATAAAAAATAATGTTTTAGCATACTCACTTGAAGTTTTGAGACGTAGAATCTAGGGTGACCATGGAGCTGAATCCAGAACTAGAATTGGAATTGACTGTGGAAGACTTCTGCTGGAGCATGGATGACGGCGTGGAACATGATGGAAGCTTCTGGAATAAAGACATTACAATGGTCAATGGTTATTAACCCTTGAATAAAGACATTACAATGGTCAATGGTTATTAACCCTTTAATTACTAAATATTCATTGATGAGTAGTTCCATCAGGAAATTTTCAGATAATAAATTCAACAAAAGACCATTATTATCTGAACATTTCCCACCAACAAACACAAATCATTCTGCACTTGTATTATTCTTTTGTCTGTCTGTTGTCTGCTCAGTTTTCCTGAACATATCCCTCCAATTGAATATTATCCCATCCCAATAACTGGCCAACAGCAGCATATTGTACTACTTTTGGTCAAAATTGTGGTCTGAAATGGCTATCAGTTGAAAATTTTCAAACCTTAGGGGCGTCAGATTGGAAATTTCCAACAGTTGGAAAGTTTAAGGTACTAGTTGAAAATTCCAACCCAAGGGGGGAGGCAGGGTGTGCTAATGGCATTTCTCAAACATACGAGTTTGGTTTGGTCTTGTCCAAGGAGAAGGGGGGTGGTGCAGTTGGAAATACCAAGTGGACCCCCCCCCCCCCCCACCAAACCAATGGAGACCATCTAACCATATCCCTGATTGAAAGTCTCCTCAAGAGAGAGAGTAATTCCTCTTAACTTCTGCTTGAAGGCACCAAACAGTACACCTGACTATTAATCTAGAATTCCCAAATGGCCAGTCCTTATCGATTCTGCGAGAGATATTCATTGCACAATGCACCACTGCACACAGCTAATCATAAATCTAGTGCATAGTCAGCAACAGTACACCAATTACACGCCTGCAGTACACCAAATGCTTGGATGCGCTACTTCTGGTATAAAATCAGAACCATAAAACAGTAAGGAGTCTATTAGAATGGAGCCTTGACTGGTTAAATATCCAGACTACAGTGCAGTAAACATGCAATATTACTGTGATGATAGCTTATTTACTATCGGAAAAAGTCTAATCATGGTTAATTAATCCTTAACCCCCTCCATAGTTACTTGATTTCAAGGACCCTCCCAAGCTATTAATCCTTAACACCCTCTCTAGTTACTTGATCTTAACCCTTTCATGACTGGAGCTTCCTGAAATGTTGTGAAAAAAATCTGTGCCAATGGATTCTGTTATATATATGCGAGTCTCACATAGGGAGAACCGGTGGAGGTATTATTTATTTCTTTCTCGGCTTGTATATTTTAGGGAGAAGATATCTTCCAAGTCGCCCTGATCCCTATAATTGAAGAATACACCAATTCTGATCAGTACCATTAGAACTCAAGAGAGAACTTGGGAGAGTTCATTCAAGAATTAAAGTGTTAATGCCCTCCATAGTTGATTATCATTCTGCATGGTTGATTAATGTTCACCTCCCAGCATGGGTTATCAAATTTTTGTTGCCATCATGTCATCATATAATCATAAATTGTACTAATAATGTGTTGCTGAACACCTTTCAGTTAACATTGCACTTGACTTCACAGTACATTAATGTTATAGACTCTCATGATCATATGATTTTTTAATTTATTGCAATACATGTAGTTCCTAATACGTGTAACGAAGCAAGTGTTTCAATGAAGCATGTGTTTCAATCCGAGACCCATGATAAAGTGGAACAATTCTTGATTTAACCCATTCTATACTAAATACTCATTGACGAGTAGTTATCCATTAGGATATGTTCAGTCTTGATAATAAGTTCAACAAACAACCATACAGTAATGCTCTAATTAATCGACTTCTTAACCACAGCAGAATTATGGGTAACTTTTCAGGATTTTGTCGGAAATATGGCTTGTTGCCATTCATCGGAAAGCTCTCGACGAGAGCTTTCCGATGAATGTCAACAAGCCATATTTCCGACTAAATCCTGAAAAGTTACCCATAATTCTGCTGTGGTTAAGAGGTCGATTACTTAGGGCATTACTGTAGGTTGAACTTAATATCTAAACATTTCCCACCAATGAATATCAATCCTTATGCACTTGTATTATCTTTTCGTCTCTCAATCATCTGCTTTTATTATCTGAAAAACTCCTCCAAATGAATGATAGACTGTTCCAATGTACACTTTTATAATGGAGTGGGAGAATCCATTCAGTATAGAAACGGGTTAACTCTTTATGATGGGAGTGGCCCTGGTGCTGCATTAAAGACCCTTTGCCAGTGCATTCTCTTATATATGCCGAGTCTCCAATTGAGAGCCTCGCATATAAAAGAGAATGCACTGGCTTACAAGGTAAAGTAAATATTGTTAGGCCAATGCATTCTCTTGGAAGATTTATTGGAAGTCATAGAAATATTAACAGAGACACTGTAAGCAACAAAGGACAAGGCAGGGCACAACTTCCAGAAAGGGCACTTTTTTTATTAATAACATTTTAAGGCATTTTCAATCATTAATCCTGTGAATCTATTTTATACAAATACTCATTAGCAAAATAACACTAAACAGCTCGTGTCAAATGTCATTTAAAATATGCTGATTCAGCTGTTATCTTAACACAGATATTATGACCCGGAGATTCCCGTTATTTTGAAACAGATATTATGACCCAGGGGTCTTATTGCTGAACAAACTCATAAACAACTTAAAACAAGAAGCTTCCTTCAAATAATAACTTCTGGGAAAACAAAGGAATCATCACGTTATCCTGTATCTCAAATGTTTCTGCTGCTAATTCAACAGAAATTGAAACCAAAGTGTCAAAATTGCAGAAATTATGGTGAAAAGAAAACCTCATTATTTTATACATGGAACACTTATCGCTGGCTATTTTCACTGACATGGAACAATAAGGGTCTAGAAGTATCAGATTAACTGTACTCCAACTACAATGGAAAACTCCTCATGTTCTAATTTAGCGGCTTTTCTTCTAGAATTCTAGCAAAGCTATGGTAAATTGAATTTGGTGAACTACAAGCCGAACTGTGTTTTCTTTGATGGTACTTTGCGATCTATTTCCAGGTACAGGTAGTAAATTTGGCTCAATAGACGACTCCCATTTTGTCTTAGAGGCCACTCAAAGATCAGAACTCAAAAGCTCTCAAAAGTCATTCCAGATTTATTAAGTACATCCTCCAGAAATTATTTACAAAAAAGTTGGAGTTGAGTGCTTAGGGAAAGTAATTGATGTTCATATAGAAGTCACCCTGGAGTGGGTTCATTAATTACTACATAAAAAGCTATATTTCCACCAAACATAAGCTGGTGTAATTGAATATAAATTGTTTGCAGTGTGCACAGTCAGTATCACCAGCCACCCTGTATGTATTTGAGAGCTACAGTAATGCCCTAAGTAATCGACTCCTTAACCACAGCAGAATTATGGGTAACTTTTCAGGATTTAGTCGGAAATATGGCTTGTGGCCATTCATCGGAAAGCTCTCGGGGAGAGCTTTCCGATGAATGGCAACAAGCCATATTTCCGACTAAGGAGGCATTACTGTACAATCTTCTCAGTTTCAAATCAATTCTTTAGTCTTTTATTGGTGAAGTTTATAATACCCTTCTCTATATCATACCAATTCCTTGTACTTTTATTGACTGAATATGAGTCTTGATGTCATGTCATTGATGTCATGCTAACCTCAAATTTGTTTTGATATTTCATGGAAGTAATCAGGGGATGTGTTAGTTGATACTAGCCACACTTTAACCCGCCAATGACTGGAGCTTCCTAAAACTTTGAAAAACCATATGCCAATGCATTCTCTTATATATACGAGTCTCCCATAGGGAGTCTTGCACATATAAGAGAATGCATTGGCTTAACAATATTTACCTTGACTTTGTAAGCCAGTGCATACTCTCATATATGCGAGGCTCCCTATGTGAGACTCGCATACCGGTATATAAGAGAATGCACTGACATATTATCTTTAATGCTGCACCAGCGCAGCTCCCGTCATGAAAGGGTGAAGTGACTCATAAAATTCATGCCTCAAATTTGACATTGTGATTTCTCACTGTGGTCAGAGCTGCCTATATACGCCCATGCTATGATACCATTTTCTTTGGGCATTTTTTGAATGTGGTTGAAGGTATAACCCAACAACAGAACAATGTATACTGAGGTCTGGTTTATCCATAAACATTGTCATCAAATGGAAGTTATAACAAAAGGATGCCTCTAATTTGTGTGATTTCCGGGTGCAATTCAAGTTTATATTAAACAGTTTTATGACAGTACCAACTGAATTTACGAGTAAAAATCTTATAACAAAATTCCATTGTTGAAAGAGGGCCCTCATCTGTCATTGGACAAAATAAGTCAAAACAAATATTGGCTGGTTTTTACAAGAATCAAATCTACCAGTTATTTTTTGAGTTCCACATGAAGAAAATTATAATCTTCAACCGATATGCACAGCTCTATTAAAATTTCCTAACATATCAAAACTGCTTAGAAAATCACATTGATGCCACAGAGAACTCTGAACAAACACAAATCGAAGAACAATGAATGATAGCTTTAATCTAAATAGAAATCTGAGCAGACCAGTTTATCAGCCCTAAGCTTAATACAATAGACAGTGCAGCGTTATATTACAGAGTGCATCAACCACTTGAAATACACTCAAATATAAAATACAAGACAAGCGTCTCCATGTTTATCCTCCAACTGCTATAAAATGTTGAGAGACTTCCACAATGGTCTTCAGTTTGATTTTACAAAATATTGAAAAATATATTGACTTTGTTCTTATATTTCATTATCAATAATTCGTGGATAACGAGATTTCACATGTTGAAATAATTGTTATGTAAACAGTAATGTTACAGCATGTACTAAAAGTTGGTATAAATTTTTCAAAAAACTTGAAGGTATACATTAGAAAAGATCAAAGTATTGAAATTTTTTCAAATAAACCAATTTTCAATTTCAATTGCTATCAGGGATGTTTGTTCATAATGTG
Organism: Siphonodentalium dalli; assembly: GCA_032622095.1. Classification (NCBI taxonomy): domain Eukaryota; kingdom Metazoa; phylum Mollusca; class Scaphopoda; order Gadilida; family Siphonodentaliidae; genus Siphonodentalium; species Siphonodentalium dalli. Next base: position 178,121,973 of record CP136065.1, on the reverse strand, counting down.
ACGGGCAATAAAACAGCAATGTTTACATAACAATGGTTTCAACTTCAAAACTTCATTATAGGCAAGTTATCAATATTCAAAATTTCATTATAGGAAAGTTAGAAAATGTTCTACAAAATTGATTTTCAAACAATACAGTTGAATTTCAATTGCTATCAGAGATGTTTGTTCATAAAATTATCTGGCGCTGTAAAAGCAATGTTTACATAACAATGGTTTCAACTCCAGAACTTCATTATAGGCGAGTTATCAATAACTAATATAAGAAAAATGAGTATCTATTTCTACATATTCTTTCTGCAGACGATGTTTTACTGACTTTCTAATTTTTTACACATATATTCACTGCGAAGGCCTTTATGTCCCTTTAACATTCCTGACATATCCAACAGCATTAAAAAAAACTATGGTGACAATGATGCCACAACTCTAAACAAACGGGAATCAAAGGATCATAAATGATAGCTTTAATCTAAATATCTCAGCAGATCGGTTTATCATCGATAAGCTCAATACAAAGGACAGTGCAGCGTTATATTACAGAGTGCATCAACCACTTGAAATGCACTCAAACACAAGACAAGTGGCTCCAACTGCTATAAAATGTTGAGAGACTTCCACAATGGTCTTCAGTTTAATCATTTTTATTGAGAGCACTCCAGACAACATGGGCCCCTATACTGTATGACCTTTAAATAGCAATCCAAATTAAGTCTACAGCACTAGAGAAGTGAGACCATTGTTTTTGATCTTTTCAAGTTATCATCTGGGAAAGCTCCTCCTTGGCTACCTATTAATTAGATCATGATTTAAAGCTGGCAGGGACATGACTGGAGGATGGGGAATCATCAGATGATCAAAGGAACCAACCTGAGATGGACAGGGCAACCTTTTAGATGAAGAAAAACCTGTTTGGTATTGATCATACATGGGTTGTGGTTAATTTCATCGAAAAGGTGAACACCTGGACAAATCGTGTAAGGAAAAGTGAACTCAAGATACTCTTAATAAACATTCAGCTTGAGGCTAGAAAAATCTAAAATTGACCAATCAAAATAGGAGCTCTTTCAACCATTGAAATTTAATTTAATAGAAAGGACTAAGACTATGGTATCATAGGCATTATTACGATTTTCTATTTGTGAATACCAGTTACATTGGTTCATAAAATATGATAAATCAACAATAATAGTTTCTATTATCTAAAGGAAATTGAATATCCATTAAATATGTATAAAAGGAATTCCATATAAGAAATTCAAACTAAACACTGGCCCAAAAATAAAAAATTTGGAGAAGATCCTGCCCAAAAATCTTGTATTTAGAAAAAAATGTTCAGCAAGCCAATTTTTCATTTTGATCTTACATCTGAATTCAGGATGTTCGAAATTTTGGATGCAAGACCCCTATTCATCAACAAGCCTTAAATAGTGTCTCAGTCATTTGCAGAATGAGGTCCCCAGAGGGTGAACATAGTGGGCTAGCATAATTAAATTCACCCTCTGAGGACCTCATTCTGCAAAAGACAGACACACTATTTCAAGGCTTGTTTATCAATGTCATATTGCAGTGAATTCTGTCTATCAACCTTGATTTTAGTTTAACCCTTTCATGACTGGAGCGTCCTGAAATTTTGCGAGTCACCCTGTGCCAATGCATTCTCTTATATATGCGAGTCACCCATAGGGCGCTTCACATATATAAGAGAATGCATTGGTCTAACAATATTTACCTGACCTTGTAAACCAGTGCATTTTCTTATATATGAAAGGCATATATAAGAGAATGCACTGGCTTACAAGGTCAGGTAAATATTGTTAGGCCAATGCATCTCTTATAAATGCGAGGTTCCCTATGGTAGACCCACATATATAAGAGAATGCACTGGCACATGATCTTCAATGCTGCACCGGCACAGCTCACGTCTATAATTTAAACTGTATTCTCACCTCTTTAAGGTTGACATTGACATTGAGTAGTTGCTGGTTGTTTAAGATTCCCTTCTGGTAGACCTGTATCTTGCAGTTTAACCTAGACTGGTTCCGGTCCAGTAATTCCAGCGAGAATGAGCAGTGGAGATGATTCTGCGTGCCACTCCAGATGTGTCGGAACGGGATTTCCTGCGAGAAAAAATGTGGAAACTGATCATGAAACGAGAAGCAAGAAATCCAAACACACACAAGAACTCCATATTGCCAGGTTGGCAACTTTGAAGAACAAGTAACATTTTTGTTAAATTTGGTAAAGAATACCAAAAGAAAAACACCAACATACATCAGCCTCAAAAACAGAAATACAGTGAAAAACCTTGCTAAACTGATCCTTGTTAAAGCAATGTTGCTAAACAAGAACTACAGCAATGCCCTAAATAATTGACTCCTTAACCACAGCAGAATTATGGGAAATTTTTCAGGATTTAGTCGTAAAATATGGCTTGTTGCCATTCATCGGTGACAGCATTAGTTAAACTCTCGCTATATTAAATGCATTTTCGCACTCAGGTATAAAAGTATACATTGGAATGGTCTATTACTTATCTGGAGGGTTTTTCAGGAAAAATAAGCAGATAACAGATAATACAAGTACAGAAGGAGTCACATTTATTGGTGGGAAATGTTCAGATAATAAGTTCAATAAACAACCTATTCTCGTTTGTTGAACATTTTCCAAAGGGTAATACTCATCAGTGAGTATTTAGTATAGAAAGGGTTAAAGGCACGGGCGGCGTTCGTTGTAGCAATATTCATATTTGTTCAAATCGCCACCAACAGAAGGAATATTAAATATATATAGTTTTGTTCATATGCCAAACATAATCAGCGCGTAAATAGTATATTGTTGTCAAGACGTACGATGGTGGATGTAAACAACAGTCTGCTTGTGTTACAGAAGTTGTGCTTCTGTTTAAATAACACAGCGCAATTCTATTGGTTAATCACACAAAAATGATATAAACGCTCTTTATTATTTCCATATCAGGAAAACAGTAACAAATAACGCTCTTTATGTTTACCATATCCGGATCGAAACAAAAGCCAGGAAATGTAAAGTTTTTTTGCTTTTGTTTACATAACAAAGGGAAAACAATTGACAATAACATACAGTTTATGCCATATTTCTGAATGGTAGAAGAACAAAGTCTGTCTATATTTTAATATTCTTTCTGTTTATGGCGGTTTTTGACGGAGGTGAATATTTTAACAGCATACCCACCGCCAACGCCGCCCGTATCTTTAACCTACCAACATCACAGCATTATAGCAGAACCAGTTTACTGGGTTTGTGGATGTTTTTAGAATCTCTATGAGATTTGGGTCACCCTGGTAACCTATCTATCATTGTTTTGACCCAGACACTGGCAAGTCAATGGAGATTGAGTGTATTATCAATCATTGAACAAGCACAATCAATGTAGGAGTCATTAGCAACTCGTCACTGATAAAACATATTCTTGTTACTTAATTACCACACTGTAGTGTAACCTGACTCTATATAAGGAAACACGTATCTTGAATTTACAATATCAAATCAGTCGGAGAAGCTCAGCTTCTGGTGAGCGGGCTTATTAACCCTTTCTATACTGAATGGATTCTCCCAGTAAGTTATAAAAAAGATTACATTGGAATTGTCTATTATTCATCTAGAGGGGTGTTCAAGAAAATTAAGCAGACAACAGATAATAAAAGTTCAGAAGTAGTCCTATTTATTGGAGGGAAATGTTCAGATAATAAGTTCAACAAACGACCTAATCGTTGAACTTATTATCTGAATATTTCCTACAGGATAATTACTCATCAATGAGTATTTTAGTGTAGAAAGTGTTTACCTGTTCACTAGGGAATGGATTCCCATTCATTTATTTGAAGATGCCCAGGTAATAAGTGCAACAAAAAACGCCATAAAGCAACTACATGTATCAGCATTTACCTGTTTATCTGAAGCATTAAATTGTGTATCTTCTCTAGATTTTCTGATGAATCAGGGGCATCAAACATGCGTAAAATAATAACTTGGGTCCGAGAGGCCAGTCAACAGGAGCTTCTGTCACTAGGAAATATTTGTTTTTGCTGATTGTTTTCCATGAAATGGGACAAAAATTGTAGCTATTTAACCCTTTCATGATGGGAGCCGCGCATATGCAGCATTAAAGATTCTGTGCCAGTGCATTCTCTTATATATAGGAGTATCCCATAGGGAGCCTCACATATATAAGAGATTGCACTGGCTTACAAGGTCACGGTAAATATTGTTAGGCCAATGTATTCTCTTATATATATACGAGGCTCCCTGTGGGAGACTTGCATACATAAGAGAAAACATTGGCACAGGGTTTTTGCAAACTTTCAGGAAGCTCCAGTCATGGAAGGATTAAAGAACATTACAGTGTTAATAATTATGTGATGTTTGGATATTTTTTTTTTATTGACAAACAATCTTTTTAAGACACTTTTAAACTGATGTTAGTATGCAGGCGCCATGCCAACTGTGGGAATATAGAATTCTAATAAAATCACCAAAAATCTCAAAGAAATCAACCATACCACTCCATAGAAATCATCGTCTGAACTATGCTTAATTGTAAATATTTAAATCTCGATTCGGGACGCAACAATCGGCAATAAACTAACGCGAATGATTTTGCTATCGAGAGTCATTGCATTTAATAATATATAAGAATGATGGTTTGTTCTGTAAATTTGGATTGATATTCCTAAAAATAACTACTTTGAGCAAGATTATTCTCCATTTCCATTTGGAGTGTTTCACATCACTTTAAGCCTTTAATTTAAATATGTGTGACACAGGATGTCTCTTATGTTTTTGTGGGAATAACGATGCAAACAATCATCAAAATGATTATTATACAATTGTTTGTTGGTAGTTTTGCCAGGAAGTGATAGAGAATCTTTAAAACAGTCAAACCACCCAGCCCCTTTAAAGTACATGTACATATTATCATGATATTATGTTAGGCATTACTTTCTTCTGTTCACAAATAGCTCCAGAGTGCAACAAATCTCTTTGTAGAGGACATAAATCAATCAGAATATCTGTCCTAGGTCACTTCATTTGAGTGAATATTCAAACATAAAGTGACATTGATATCTCTGTAAAGACTAAAGGTCGCTCCACTTATCTGTGCTTTGCATTTTAAAATAAAACATTTCAGTCTATTTTCATTAGAAGCAGCTTTTAATATGAAGTCATCATCCCTAACAAATGTGGGTTATCTTCCACACAATCAGAAATTTTACACCTATTTGGTGAATTTGATACCCAAGAAGACAGTGAATTGTACTGAATTGAAGCTACTTCATAAAGAATTTCCATAAGCAGAAAATTAAAGCTGTCAAAATGTACAATTTGAATAAAGCCTCTAAACCACACAGTGCACTCATCAGAAAAAGATTATTAATTAAAAGTTCTCGAATCAGGTTGTTTGAATGTATCAGTTACCTAATTCACCCAGAATAGAATGAACCCATTGACTGCTAAACATAATCTACAGTAATGCCATAAATAATCCTTAACCACAGCAGAATTATGGGTAATTTTTCAGGATTTAGTCGGAAATATGGATTGTTGCCATTCATCGGAAAGCTCTCACTGAGAGCTTTCCGATGAATGGCAACAAGCCATATTTCTGACTAAATCCTGAAAAATTACCCATAATTCTGCTGTGGTTAAGGAGTGGATTATTTAGGGCATTACTGTACCATTTAATGTCTTGAAATGTATTTTATGGATTATTTTGTGTTTCATATAATGGATGATGTTCAGGGAATTTATCACACATGTTTTGAATTTTTACCCACTGTGCCATGCTGTACCAATCATCAGTCAATCAACAGGATATAGTTTCAGGTTGGTTTATTCTACATCAAGGGCGCCAAATTCAACCAAGGGCAAGGGGGCACAATTTCCACCGAAGGGGACTTTTTTTAGTTAGAGGTATAGGACCAAGCTCATATTAACCCTTTCATGACGGGAGCTATGCTGGTGCAGCATTAAAGAAGATAGGGAGCCATGCATATATAAGAGAATGCACTGCCTTACACGGTCAATGTAAATATTGTTAAGCCAATGCATCTATGGGAGTCTTCCATATATAAGAGAATGCATTGACACAGGGTTTTCACAAAATTTCAGGAAGCTCCAGTCATTGAAGGGTTAAGCTACTAGAATGGAGATATTTTCCGCTTTGGTCCATGTAACAATGCTGTTTTATATCTGAAGTATTTCTTGCCATTCTAAGAAGTAGAAATGATCAATTTGTACACCTCGGGAGGGCAAGAGTGGCTCTCCCCCCCAGCCTCCAGTACCCCACTAAGAAGATAAAACCATTGAGTACTTGCTGATGGCTAATTAGGCTGTTTATTAATATTCCCATTCATTCATTTGCAGAGGTTTTCAGATTACTATCTGAATAAACCCCTGCAAATGAATGAATGGGAACCCATAGGGTGTTTCTATTCCTGTCACCTTATATGATCTGAGAATCCCAGCAATATTAACCCTTCCATGACTGGAGATACCTGAAATTTTGCGAAAACCATGTGCCAAAGCATTCTCTTATAAATCGAGTTTCACATACATGTATATATATTAACCCTTTACCCAACAGAAGGGCCCTGTGCCAATGCATTCTCTTATATATGCGAGTCGACCATAGGTCGCCTTGCATATATAAGAGAATGCATTGGCTTAACACATTAAAAATTATAAAATTGTTAAAGAATGTAAGAAAAAATGGTAAAAAGTGTTAAAAAAAGATTTGTTTTAGGCCAATGCATTCTCTTATATATGCGAGGGACCTATGGTCGACTCGCATATATAAGAGAATGCATTGGAACAGGGCATAACCGTAACTATCACAATGTGGTCAAGGAGCCGGTTCCAATGATATCCATATTTGTATGGTTCTATTGAGACAGACCGAAGATATTTTAGGCTGTTGAAGCTTTATTTGGCCGGTTTTGGCCGGTTTGTTGGGTAAAGGGTTAAAGAGAATACATTGGCCTAACAATATTTACATTGACCCTTGTTGGCCAGTGCATTCTACTATGGGAGACTCGCATATATAAGATAATGCACTGGCACAGGATCTTTAATGCTGCACCAGCGCAGCTCCCGTTATGAAAGGGTTAATCGAATACATAATCTTTAAATTCTACAAATGAATGAATGGATATCCATAGTATGTTTCTCTGCCTGTCATTTTCCAGCTACGAACACTATGTGCGACTTTAAAAAACAATTTCTGAATGATCGGGTATAAACAATACAATGAAAGGTACAGCAATGCCATAAATAATCGACTCCTTAACCACAGCAGAATTATGGGTAATTTTTCAGGATTTAGTAAGAAATATGGCTTGTTGCCATTCATCGGAAAGCTCTCAGTGAGAGCTTTCAGATGAATGGCAACAAGCCATATTTCCGACTAAATCCTGAAATATTACCTATAATTCTGCTGTGGTTAATGAGTCGATTATTTAGGGCATTACTGTATTTTTAAATTGAATGATTGTTTCTTCAAAATTTGGCATCCAAACTCAGACCCCAATTACAGCTAATCTTTGGGGTTCGGATTCTCTCCCACTGCGTACTTATATTCAAGCCTTGAAATAGTGTGTCTGTCATTTGCAGAATGAGGTCCCCAGATGGTGAATTTGCTACCCTGTTCAGTGGGCTAGCATCACTAAATTCACCCTCCAGGGACCTCAATCTGCTCAGGCCTCATCTTCTGGGTATCTCAAATTAAAATTGTTTTTAGTTACTTTTTCCCTTCTGTTCAGTTTCTATATCCCATAATTTGCAGAAGATAAAATGCATAATCAAGGTGACTAAACATCACCAACTTCAACTGGGAAACTTCAATCTGATCCTATGTCTCCCATAGCAGTTGAGGCCTAAGCAGAATGAGGTTCCCAGAGGGTGAATTTAGTGATGCTAGCCCACTGTGCAGGGTATCATCACAAAATTCACTCTATGGGGACCTCATTCTGAAAATGACATACACACTATTTCAAGGCTTAGTCATATTATAGCCCGCCTTCGGTATGCATTAGGTAGTCCTTCATTCACTGATAAACACCAGTGCTCTTTCTCCCAGCCTATCTGTCTTCAAGCTAGATTAACTTGTTTAGCTCCAACCTCACTTAAATAAACACCAGGAATATTTTTAAAGCCAGTTTTTACCTTCACTATTAAAGTGATCCATGAAAAGAATTAAATAAACGCCAATAAATGTTTGAAGATAGAACTCAAATTACATTAAGACATAAACTACTCAAACACACCAAGTACTGCTTCAATTAATTTTTTGAGTGCATATTAAAACAAACTCGTATTGTTTATATGTAATCGTGATAGTCCGCGTGCACGGTTAACATGCTAATGGGGTATTACATAAACTCGGGGATTAATCGGCAACAGGATCAGAGACTCAAATCAGTCATATAACCTGTAGGACTTACACCAGATATATCAGAGTCAGACATAGCAGATTGTGCTTAACTCCCTTGAAATTGAATACAGACGAGGATATAGTTGAGTTTTCTGTTTGGATTTTCCGATGGGAATGGGTCGTCACACTCCTTGATATCCATAATCTCAACATTTATTTCTTCTCACACTACAGTAATGACCTAATTAATCGACTCCTTAACCACAGCAGAATTATGGGTAACTTTTCAGGATTTAGTTGGAAATATGTTGAACATGCAGTGCCTAAAATACATGGCATTTTGTAGAAGTTGTGCATATTTCCGACTAAATCCTGAAAAGTTACCCATAATTCTGCTGTGGTTTAGGAGTCGATTATTTAGGGCATTACTGTATGTAATCTATTGGTCGAGCTAGCAAACCATCTCTGATCTCAACATAGTTGCAATTGTAACTTATTCTATACTAAATACTCATTGATGAGTAGTTCCCTTTGGATATAAGTTCTATGAACGACCAAAGGGCATTTGTTAAACATGTTATCAGAACATTTCCCACCAATGAATATGAATTCTTCTAGACTTTTATTATCTTTTCGTCAGACTGACGCCTGCTCATATATCCTTAACATCCCTTCAAATAAATAATAGACCATTTCAAGTACAGAGTTGTAACTGAATGAGAGAATCCATTTAGTAAAGAAAGGGTTAACTGAGTCACCCAGGGGTGGCAGAAATTAACAGAGGCAGAGAGCACAACTTCTACAAAATGCCATGTATTTTAGGCACTGCATGTTCACACATGGTTCCCTCTGCATTGGTTAGTGACCATCTTTAGGTTGTATCAGTGTTTTATTTTGAATGCCACAGAGCGAGCGAGACAATTCACAACCACTCTTGGCTTTAATCCTATAGTTTTGACACACACTTTCTTGTTGGTTCAAACTTGAGCACAGCTTTACTCAATTAACCTGTTGGTATATCAATCCACTTACTGTGTGACAATTAAAACAAAACACTGATACGACCTAAATATGGTCACAACCAAGGCATAGTATAGCATGTGCCTTATTCAATTGCAACACCTAACTGCAGATAAGATATAACCACCATTTTGAAGCCTTTATGAGCTCATAGTTAGCCATCAGAATGGATATACATACAGTAATGCCCTAAGTAATCGACCCCTTAACCACAGCAGAATTATGGGTAACTTGTCAGCATTTAGTCAGAAATATGGCTTGTTGCCATTCATTGGAAAGCTCTCGGGGAGAGCTTTCCGATGATGGCAACAAGCCATATTTCCGACTAAATCCTGAAAAGTTACCCATAATTCTGCTGTGGTTAAAGGGTCGATTACTTAGGGCATTACTGTAGCTCCCAGGATAATATAAAATTTCAATACAGGATAATTATTGCTATTCTATGGAACACAAATATACCCTTTGTTGCACCCCCCCCCAATGTGCCCCCTTTATTGAATATAATTCAAATCATGCAATTTTTTTGGGCAAATTATAGGAAAGATGTTCCTCAGATCACGTTGATTAAGATCTATGCAACAACTAGTTCTATCTTGGAAGAAGATACCAATAACTTTGTCATGGTATAGTAGCTTTTAAATAACAACAGGTACAAAAAAGTATGTTTGTGAATCAAATGTCAACAACTTCAAATGCAACCTGGAGTATTTTCTTCTATGAAAAAACTCATATTACATTTACACAGATTAAATTGCTATTTAAAACTGATTATGGTTGGGCTTTAACATTGGAGAAGGTTATAATCCCAGGTAAATGCTTGAGTAACAGCAAAGGGTGCTATCCATGGTGGAGATCATGAGAGAGATAGGATATCTGGCTACCTGTAGTAATATGTGTTGATTCTGACAGGTAGATACCCTCTCACCAACACTTACTCTACTAAACTGTCAGGTCCACGTCAGTCACAAGGTGTTTATTGTGGAGAAACATAAACCTATCCATCAATTCTAAACTTCTTAGGCATATGAACATTGGACTATATGCATGAGGAAAAAAAATGACCTAGTATTCACAGGGGTGCCGGAAGAATCTGAATGTGAAGGGGCAGCTTTCCAAAATGAACCATTCAAATTTGGAGGTCAAACCCAATATATTTATAGTCACATTTGAAACAATAGAGAATTTCCTTTTGGTGAGTCTGGAATGGTATTTACTGCAGCCTACTTCCAGAGACCCTGCTTAATTGGACATGTAAGTAGTTAGATCATGTCATGAATCTTTACTATGGCTAATGCTCGTAGAGATCATATTCCATCAGTACAACACCTGGGAACTTTTTTATAAATTTGACAGGGAACCTTATAAAGTCAAAAAAATAACTCGGGGAATATATTTCTTAGTTCCAAATAGAGATTGTATGTTTTTCTGTAACTTTTATGAGCCGATATCGCAATAAAAATTTAATTAATTACCCAGGATAAATTCCATAATTGTGCACGACGCAAAGCAAAATCGCCCAGTCACTTAAATCATGAAATTTCGGGTTGGGACCTTCAGCTACAGAGAAGTACATTATTAAGGAATAGATAATAACAAAGTAAAATATTCCCCGCATTATTTTTTCGACTTTATAAGGTTCCCTGTCAAAAAGTTCCAAGGCTTTGTACTGGTGGAATATGGTATCTATGTGCATAGTGAAGAGTAGAGAATCATGGCATGATCTAGTGCAGTAATGCCCTAAATAATCGACTCCTTAGTAAAATTATGGGTAACTTTTCAGGATTCAGTGAGAGCTTTCCGATGAATGGCAACAAGCCATATTTCCAACTAAATCCTGAAAAATTACCCATAATTCTGCTGTGGGTAAGGAGTCAATTATTTAGGGCATTACTGTACTTTTTTAAAACCCATATGAGCAGCATCTCACTACATTCCACTTTGTTTTCAATGAATCAAAACTTTTTGAAGTTTAGACCTTCATCTTTCGTTAATCATAGTTTGTGAACATTTCATATTCTGGTACAAGTATAAACTTTATTATATTACTAAATGTCCCAGTAAAACAGTTTTACCTACCAAGAAATATTTTGTAAGTAAACTAAAAATTGCTACCATACAGCAGATGAGAAGATACATCACAAATGCAAATATGTTGCTGTCTACAAGATCTGTTTTGCCGAGTGAGAAAGTCGCTGATCTGTAGACTAAACTTTGTTTTCACAGGCCGGGTAAATATACCACGGGCTATTGTATATTCTGATAGCCTTTGTGGGTGTATAACTACTGTTTATGCAGCATAACTAATCATTGAGCTATCAAAGATTTCTGACCAGGCCGCCCAGCTGACCAATATATTGGTCACTTAAAAAAATAATCAATCAGTTGCTATGGACAGGACTCAATTGAGGTCATGTGATTTCTGTTAACAAAAACATCCTTCATGAAAATGGGGGCTTCAAGGCTAGGAAAAAATATTATGATTCAAGATTTTATCAATATATACACTGTTTGAAAAGTTCACTGATCAAGATGATAAATGATGGAATAGTTAATATAAGTTCAGAACCCCCTCATAAATTGCCAGCATATATTTAAGAAATGAGTGTAGGGTTGCTGTGCTTTTCTGAAGAATATGGCCCTGTGGCAGTTGTGCGAACTGTGAGATAGGAAATTATCCCAATATATACTATCTTGATATCCATATATTAATTCGTAATATTATAATTCGTGTATAGGGCACATGAAACCAGTGGTCCGCTTGTTATGGTGTTTTATTGGGGTATGAAACGCATGATCAAATTGGCAACTGACCATTCATCGAACAAGTTTAGTATAAAACAAACAAACTGTAATTCATCGAACAAGTTTAGTATAAAACAAACAAACTGTGTAAATGTAAGGAGTTAAAGACAAAGTGGGGGTGGGGTGTGTGACATGAGTAGTTTTGCCTTGTTTCGCATTGGGTGGAGAATATGTAATCATATAAATTATGAGAACTGAAAAAAGTACCTGTCTGAAATTTCTGCACTTTGAGTATTTGGTACATTTGTGCTATTTTTTCCAAGTTTTTTGTTCTTTCTTTGCATGTTTTTACATTGGCTATGTTAAGGCAACATAAAATTGAATAATTGATGGAGATTTAGAGAGCTATACAAACCTGGTAGTTTGCAGCCAGTTTACTCCTCCATGTAGGACACAGATCTGCTATCGTTAGACACAGGCTGTTTCCGCCATCTTGGAATGGCATCTGTTTAGGTTTCTCTATCAGACGCCCACCAAGTTTCCTCTCAACTTGGAAAACACCCTGTGAAAAAAGTTGTCAAATAAGATTTACAGTAATGCTCTAATTAATCGAGCTTTCCGATGAATGGCAACAAGCCATATTTCCGACAAAATCCTGAAAAGTTACCCATAATTCTGATGTGGTTAAGAAGTCGATTAATTAGAGCATTACTGTAGTTTCTGTCAATCTCTATAAATTCTGGATCAGGGATAACAATTTTAATGCCACAGAAGCTGCTTTGTAGTCATATTCTCATGGTAAAAGGATTTGGATTAGTACTCTTTGTAGTTCATGCAATGCCACATTTCGCATAATGAACTATTGCTGATAAGAATTACGATTAGCTAATGGTAGTTACGTGCGCTCTCGCAACAGTATGGCGATCAGTCAGATTAGTAGGTTGGTGTCACCCTACCGATTTCACTCCATGACGTCACCCTTACGCAGTACATGCCGGCGACGTTACGGAGTAGATTATAGAGTTGACGCCCTTGGCACTGACTTCCGTTACTAGCTCGTTGCTATATAAACAAACCAGCGATGTGGCTTTTGTCGAAAATTGACAGTCAGTACATTCGCCCTGTATACATGTACTTTCAGAAAATACAAAACACCACAACGTTATACCCCACCAATGTCAGTGTCTCGATATCATTTGACCAAATTTCTTGACATGAAACCGCGACAGACACGGCGTGAAATACATCGCATTGAGTAAACAATTTCCCATTGTTTCAATTCAACTTCATGATCGCGGTAAAATCAAAACCGCAATTTGTAAGTGATAAACATCTGAAAAAGACATCAGGTACATGCAGAAACTAATTGTCGTGCATATTTATTTCTATTTGAGGTGGCAATTTTTCATGTTTATCAGTATTTTTAACGATAAGAGCGATGGTAATTGGGGGACTATATTTTCTCTAGCGCATTAAATTTAAAATAAAAAGTCGTGAATTGGCTGAGTGTTTTCTATGGCCGCACATTTCGTTGATAATTACGAGCCATTTGTTTGTCTAAATAACATTTTTAAGTTCGAAGAGCATTAGAATGGGGATTTAAGTGTGGTGTTTTGTGATTTCGGAAAGGTACATGGCGAATATACTGTGGCAAATACCGTTAATGGGCTCGGGCTCCGGCTCTGCCGTCGCCCATTAACTAAATTTGCCACAGTATATTCGCCATGTACCTTTCCGAAATCACAAAACACCACACTGTTATCCCCTAAATAAAATTATTGAAGATTGTAATTGTCTTTTTTTGCTAACATTAAATAAAATAAAATAAAATAAATTAAGTAAAATACAGTGAAATTATTTTTTATTACATTTTTGCGCACGTGGCATCTCTCTGAGTGCATTCTAGTTGTAAATGTTTTGGATGGTAAAAAAACCTTTAAAATTTTGCAGAATTTATGACTATAAGTCTGTTTGCGAGAAATCATGCTGTTCAAACTTCTTGCCCTTCACAGTAAGGTGATATGTTTCTATGTGCCGTGATTATTTCGTACTTAGTGTTATCATGTCATAGCTTTATCACAAAATATTTTTTAAATTGACATTAGGATCGGACAAGCGCTGGCACTTTTCATTGGGAATTGAGGTTACCTTTCAATAGTTTTGTATAAAATCTTCATGTGGAATGTGTATTTTGGAGGTATTTTGCAATTTATTATAGAATGCATACTAATTTTTTTTTTTGGTGGAAATTCTCCCATATAACTTTAGGGTTTCTAGTTCATGAGTCTGAACACTGGATGTTACTTACTCAACCTGAATACAGACTGAAGACTTATGTATCAACTTACTTCTAGAGCATCCTGAGTGTCCTCGACTATGTAGACCCGCATGTTGAAATCCATACACGGAGGCGTGGCTGGAGCGAAGGCCGCCAGCCTCAGGATTTTCACAGCATTTACACTCTGTATGGACTCCCCTATCAACGTGTACCTCTGGAGTGTCTCCGACATAATATGACTCTGTGTAGGATCGAGCTGTGTGTAAATGGGTGTGTTCAACGTCTCCTGCCCCAAAGTTACCAGTCTCTGTAATGAAAATATTTTTTTATTTTGACCAGCCCTTCTCAGGTAAACCTCAGCATTACCATTCCAGGATGAATGATTCAATGCTATCTATACTAAATATTCATTGACAAGTACAGAAATGCCCATATATGACCCTTTAACCACAGCAGAATTATGGGAATTTTTTTCAGGATATAGTCGTAAATATGGTTTGTTGCCATTCATCGGAAAGCTCTCACCGACTAAATCCTGAAAAGTTTCCCATAATTCTGCACTTGTATTATTTTTTCGTCTGCTAATTTATCCTGAACACCCCTCCAAATGAATAATATACCATTCCAATATATACTGTTATAACTGGATCGGAAAATCAATTTAGTATAGAAAGGGTAAATATACTTTTCTTACTTTTGTATAAGCCTGGCTGAACTACCCCATGAAACAGCAGAATTATAATAAATGTTTTTGTAAACCTACCTGCCAGTGTGGGCACTCATCAGGGGGTGTGTCACTGCTGAAGACGGACAGCATCCACCCGCCCAGCCTCATGTTGGCGCAGTGCTGTAGAGATAGGATGACTGGTTTCTTCAGCACTAAGCCTGGAGGACCACACTGTATGACTGGACTTATAATTGTCTGCTTTTCTGAAAACAAAACACAACAATGGTACTTCAATGTCCGTTTCCACGAAAACACTGATACAGTACATGACCCTTTAACCACAGAAGAATTAAGTGAAATTTTTCAGGATTTAGTCGGAAATATGGCTTGTTGCCATTCATCGGAAAGCTCAGCGATGAAGTGCAACAAGCCATATTTCCAACTATATCCTGAAAAATTTCACATTATTCTGCTGTGGTTTAGGGGTCGATAACTTAGGACATTACTGTATCTTAACAAGGGTTATATCCTTTGCATTGAAATTGCAACAAGAAGCATTGTATCATGTAGCATGGAAGTGGTAACCCAGTGGTTAGAGTGTCAGACTTGTAATGGTGTTAATGCACCAGCGTGAACTATCATCTCCGCAACAGTGGCTTGGTCGGATTAAGCGGTGTGTGTGTTATATAGAGCCACTCACTGTTTCAAATCTAGCGCCAGGTTGTGTCCCTTGGGCAAGGTCACTTGTACTGTGCTCGCTTCGTAGATGAGATGAGATGATAGGGACCTGGTTGTAGGGTATAGTGTAAGCCACTCTTGTGAAGCGCCTGTAAGAGGGCAGCATGCAGAAGACTCGGCATTACTCAACAGCTGGGGTGATAATGTGAAGTGCTTAGGACCCTCCCGGGGACATGCACTATATAAGCACCATTAATATTATCCAGTAGTGAAACAGCAATATTGTGTTCATGCAACAGCTTTTCTCAGGTTTTTTTAAATAAAACATTAAATAAATAACAAAAATGCTCTAAAACACATGACAATTAAGGTAAACATATTATGATACAATTGCAGATAAAATATATACAGACAACAAAATCAGCATCACTATCATTATAAAAAGTTACAAGTACAGTAATGCTCTAAATAATCAACTCCTTAACCACAGGAGTCGATTACTTAGAGCACTACTGTAAATTGGCAGTGATAACAGGATATGTTAAAATAATAACTGCGAAAAGGGTAGAACTAAAATTAGAAGCTCAATGGTCAGGGGATTTAAATCTCTGTATTTACATGCCTTTCATATAAAATTAGGGAATAAACCATGTTAACCTTTATATACTAATTACTCATTGATCAGTAGTTATCCCTTGAGAAATGTTTAGATAGGTTATTTGTTGAACTTATTATCTGAACATTTCACACCAATGAATATGAATCATTTTGCTCTTGAATTATCTGGGGTTTTTTCTGTCAGTTGTCTGCTTTTATTGATGGAACACCCCACCAAATGAATAATAGACCAGTCTGATGTATAATTTTTATAACTTAGTGGGAGAATCCATTTAGTATAGAAAGGGCTAACCTTTATCATAAGAACTAGTGCTGTTACTGCTTGCACCCAGTTCCTGATTTAGTGTAGAAGGAAACAATACCCAACTTACCAAGCAGTTTGGGTCTGTCTTTATCATCTCGACATATTGCTAGGTATATGTCTTCAGTATGACCCTTTTTAATAGCACCTTCTGGTATTGTGAGACAGACACCTAAAATATATGTGATTATTATAAGCTGCAATCATATTTCATCATATATAATGGTAATACAATCTCACATAGTCCAATATATAGAACCAAAAAAGAGAAAGCCTGAAAGGGATGTGCACAATTTTTTCTCGGTTATTTACCAATGTTGGCTATAGTTCCAGATGCTTAAAGTGATTACAGTGTTTTGCACTCCCGTCCAAATCTCTGTTGTATATATAAAAAAATTCTTGTTTTATAGGAACCTTTTCATCGATGAAAGATGTCAATATGTTGTGCGCTGGGCCAATTTCCAGTGGAGAAAATATAATGGGAATATCCTGAAAACAATAAAACTGTTTGAGAAATGGCCGACTGCTAGTGTGCTGCAGTAAGTCCATATTCAGTATCGACGTATAGTGGCCAAGAGATTAACCCTTTCAGTGCCAGGGGCCATTCTGATCGGCCCTAATTTACGGTCTGTAAAATCGGCACTAAAAAAAATATTTTGTTTTTGTTTTTTTTGTATTGAATTTTTTTTGGGTATGCTTAAGCATGCTATAGCGAATTTAAAAACAAACTGGATAAAACCTATGGGGCATGTTATAACTCAAAACTATCACCAAGTATTCATAGTAATAATTTTGATGCCCATGATAAATGTGAGATTCCCTGGTACTAAACCTACAAAAAAGTCTGTTTAAAGAATATAAGAAAAAATTATTAAAATTGTAAAAAATTGTAAAAAATAATAACAAATGATGAAAAATTGTTAGGCCAATGCATTCTCTTATAATGCGAGGCGACCTATGGTCGACTCGCATATATAAGAGAATGCATTGGCACAGGGTATATGGGTTGATCGGACCTGGCACTGAAAGGGTTAAAACAATGTTCAGTAAATATATTATCAGTCAAGACCCATCAAATGAGCAAAAGCATTGCAGACTGCAAATTTTACATCTTCCAAGTCAAGGAGGAAAGGTTCAGTCCCACATGGACAGAAGATAATTATGTGATCAAGCCTTGAAATAGTGTGTCTGTCATTTGCAGAATGACGTCCCCAGAGGGTGAATTTATTGATGCTACCCCGCATAGTGGGCTAGCATCACCAAATTCACCCTCTTGGAACCTCATTCTGCTGAGTTGTAAGCAGAATGAGGTCCCCAGAGGGTGAATTTGGTGATGCTAGCCCGCTATGCGGGGTAGCATCACTAAATTCACCCTCTGGGGACCTCATTCTGCAAATGACAGACACACTATTTCAAGGCTTATATGTGATATGGCAACTCTGGTCACAGAACAGTGAAGAATTAATCCTGGTGTCATCAGGAGTTGATTGGTATAGGCGGTGTTAGATCATGCCATGAATCTCTACTCTTGTCTACCGCCCATAGAGATCATATTCCACAAGTACAAAACCTTGGATCTTTTTGAAGTTTTGACAGGGAACCTTATAAAGTCGAAACAATAATGCGGAGAATATATTTCTTAGTTATTATCTGTTCCTCAATAATGTACTTCACTGTAGGTGAAGGTCCCAACTCGAAATTTCAGAATTTAAGCAAATTTGTGAGCGATTTTGCTTTGAGTTGATGACAATTATGGCATTTCTCATGGTTAACTAATTAAATTTTTATTGCAATATCAGCTCACAAAGTCACAGAAAATCATGCAATTTTAAGTTGGGACATTCAGTGAAGTACATATTAAGGAACAGATAATATCTAAGAGATATATTCCCCGCATTATTTTTTTTCGACTTTATAAGGTTCCCTGCCAAAACTTCAAAAATGGTCTTGTACTGGTGGAATATGATCTCTATGGGTGTTATCCATAGTAGAGATTCATGGCATGATCTAAGGCAGTGTAGGCGAGGGTCTCTGTTGGCGTGGTGTAATTCTATGTGCATTCAACTGATGACCATTTCAGTTCAAACTTTTGGCGAAAGTATGTAAATAATTGACATTTGGTCTTAAAACAGCAATCAATACTGGTTGGAAAATCAAACTATAGTATAATTTCAACTTCACTTTGGTTAAAAATTTCCAAATATTGAAAATTTGGGTTGCACCCCCTCCCCCATCCCTGGGATGGTATAATGCACCAAATGGCAATCAAGTACTGCATAGCTATATTTTATGTTTATTTTGAATTTGCTGACATTCAAAATAAAACTTTCAAAATGGATGAAATATCACTAAATATTGTCTCGACTTACCTGACTCTGGAAGCACTAGTTTTCCACCCTTGTGGGTTATTGAACTCCAGGTCACAGAATCAGAATCCATATTTCCTGGAACAGAGCACTCTGAATGACTGCCGTCAGTTGTATTGTCCGAGTCTGACGACGGCCGTGAGTGACCAGGCACCATCAAACTATTAGCGTCTGAATTAGTATCAGTCAACGAACAACTTAAATCCCGACTGATCATCGGGTCCATCACAACGTTTTTATTCTTTTTGCTTAATGTTGACCCTGATAACCTGTGTTGTGGTTCGTGTCTTGGAGGAATGTTTGGCTCCATATATTCAGGTCCATCACTGTTGTAAGGCTGTGGTCGATATAGGGGAAGCTTTTCCATAGAATTATTCACATGGTTGTTATTGGGCATGGTAACCTTTCCATTGCCATGGTGAACTGGTATCATTGTTTGTGTGATATCTGGCTGCAGACAAAGCATATCTGGAATATAGAATATAATAAATTATCTCATGCGACAAAAAAATAAAAACAAAACATAAAAAAAAGAACAAAATAAGAAAAAAAGAAGATATCAGATAGATAGATGGGCAACGACACCACTGAGATTCTAAGGACTAAGTGAAAATTATGTTACTGTAACAGAACAATTTAACTAGTTCCAGTGACGTGAAAGGATCAAGTTCAAGTTGAACCATTAAAATGGATAAATTCCCCCTGCCCCTGAGCCACGAAGAACCCCACATATGCCATTCCCTGCCAGAACATTTCTAAGTACAGTACAAAACTATTTATAATGAATAGTATGACAGTAACATATACTAACACATTCTTTCTAAACAATCTTATTCAAGTTTTCTTTAATTGTAGTATTCAATTTCCAGATGGTCAATAATTTAACAGAAAGAAAACATTACATTCTTAATTTTCCAACTTTATTTCGCCTATTGATTTCAGTAAATTAGCTGGTTCATTACAAACATTTAATGGCATGGAAAATGTGAGAAGTTCTATTTTTTCACCATATTGCTTTTTGAGAACCATCAAATGGTATACAATGCCCCATCTTTCACAGCAGAGCAAACTGACCGTGGGATAAAATGGTTCTAGGATGAGCCAATAATAAGCTTAATCTCATCAAAGAGCTGCAAGCTATAAAACACATAGCTGAAGCCCTTTAACCTTTGATTGTAATACCATCCCATCAACACAAGCAATTTAATTAAGAGAGCAGCTTTCATGCACATCATTTTGTTATATTTCCACTAACTGACTTCTTAATTTTCCACAAATTGATATATAAAACATCCATAAAGTTGAGATGTATTTCCTGGCAAAACACAATTACTACCGAAGGTACACATCTAATTGTATTTCTGCGGGGCTTTTATTTCTAGTTTTCATGTTTTTCTTTTATATTGCTTCTATTTTATGCTCGCTTTGTGAGCAAACCACTGATAGGTTATTTAACCATCTACAGAATTTCTCACAACAAAGATATATGCTATACAACCAGGACATATGAACTTTGTTATTAAACGATTGATCTATTTGAACAAACTAATTTCAACTGATATCTCAAATGGAATAAACATTGTCTACATGTCATATTAGAAATGGAATTCTAAAAAACTGAACCAGACTAAAGAAAAGAAATATAATAGTTCAAAATTTTCTTAAAGATTATGTATCTCTTCCTAACAAGTTTTGTAATAATATAGTTTCCAGGGTATAAAATAATAAATATCAATCAAAAACATCTGTCCTGGAAATGCTTCTATCAATTAAAATGAAAACGAAAAAAGCAAACGAATGGACGCAAACGGATGGAAGGCTAGACCAATAACATAATACGTTTTTTTTTTTTAAAGGGCATAAAAAAACAGCCGTATCAAAAAATTAAAGGTACCATTTCTTAACATCATCAGTTTGTTTTACCAAAATCAGAGTTAATAAGTAAGACCCACCAATATTGAAGCAATTTAACAGGACCAGGTAACCAGTCTTTATTACATTTACGGCACCCATCCTTCTTTCCAATATGACAGATAGCGAAGGTGTCATATTTGTTATAACTTCTAGCCAATATCCTACAATATCTCAAAGCCCTAGTGACCTCAAATGTTACCTATCAAACATAGGATCTGTTTACTATAATAACCAAGCATTGTCTAATGTTATGTGCTATGGACCGTTTATTGCCAACGATGATTGCCTTCGGCACAAAATTCATCAAATATACAAAGTATAAACAAGAGAATAGATGGCTTTGTAGAGATACAAAATATTTTGATAAACTGTGCACTTCGGGATATTTTCACAAAGTGGGAATCATTTGCCAACTCTAACATTCCACTATTTTATCATTTTGAACACCTTTCTCCATGGACCATTTGACTCCTTTGTTTTTGTGCCAACAGATAGGAGGTCTGTGGAATTAAAAGAAATGCCAAGGCAACAGAAATGTTAGTAATACCCATCATTTTAAACTAAGAACTCTTAAGAATTTGTTCTGTCACATCATATCAAGCTTGATATATGATAGCGAACTTGTTTTTGTGCGAGCTTTCACATCTTTAGTAATTACTAATATTAATCTTTCTTTCCCCAGGACCATTTTCAAACAACATATATCATGATATCACATCTGAAATATTACTCAGAGGTGCTGGAAGTAACAAATGGCAATGGACCACAACTTCCAAAAAGTTTTGTCAGAATTACCGCCATTAATTCTTGCATCCTGAAAATAATTTTCTCACAAGTTGTGACAACATAATTTATATCATTACATGATATCAAATATCGTTAATTTATATTAGCATTTGATGCTTCGTCTGGTTACTGATTTCATGAATGATCTCCATAGAGTATTCTGTATCTCAATCCTGAAATAACTATTATATCCATAATTGACCATTGTTCTTAAGTTAAGATGATTTCTATAAAACCAGAAACTGTTAGTGGGGCTAGCATATTCAACCACAACTCCATAGGCAGGACGGGACCCAAATTAAAAATATACAACGTTAGATATATCTAGAACGGAACCTGCAAAAGGTCATTGCGCACTCTTTTGAAAGCAGTCATGATGAAGAACCTCCATACCAAA
The DNA here is from genome assembly GCA_032622095.1 of Siphonodentalium dalli. Classification (NCBI taxonomy): domain Eukaryota; kingdom Metazoa; phylum Mollusca; class Scaphopoda; order Gadilida; family Siphonodentaliidae; genus Siphonodentalium; species Siphonodentalium dalli. The sequence continues at coordinate 178,099,796 of CP136065.1, read as the reverse complement.
TTTCAATCAGATCTGATAACCATTGGCTGAGATATCAGCGCTCACGGACAAAAAACACCAAGATTTCAAGATAAACAAAGAAGGATAACTCTAAATGGGAAAACGCGAACAACATCATTGCCCCTCATTGAAAGCAGTGATGATGGCAAACCTCCATATAAAATTTCATTCAGATCCGAAAACATAGGGATGGAATATATACACGGCTCGACAGACAGACGCCTAGATGGACAGACAAAGTAAATCCATTGAAAAGTCCAGAAATTTGGGGGTTTAATCAGACAAGAGATTGTGATATAAAATATACCTGAATTGTTCTTGTTAGTCATGTACTTCTCATTGTTTGAAAGACACAAGTTCCCATCTGCAAAAATAAAAAAACAAGAAGTTCAAAAACATTAGAAGTTCATAAAAATCTCAATGGGGATTGAGAGAAACAAATTTCTGACTGTTAACAAACTCATAAGAACCAGATAAGAATGGAATAAAGCAAGGAATTTATTGATAGAAAACTACTTTATAGCTGAAAATAGATATAAATAAATGCTGGCAATAGCAAGTGCCAGTTCAGTGATATCAAGGGCCAGTTCAGCCTATCAAGGTTGCAAGCCAATTTTAGAGCCAAGACATTTTACTGCTTCTGCAGCTGGCTGCCTACTTTGAGGTATATGAACCAAGAATTTTATAGGAAAATATCTCTATATATTCCTATATCACTCATTCATAGACATGGAAATATGTTTGAACAGCCTGAGGTTTCATCAGTTTGTTATTTTCTTGACATCTTTGAACTCATGCATTCACAGTACTGTCAGTACTGTCACAGTACTGTCAGTACTGTTGTCTGATATTTGAATGAATTTCCTATCTGATTATTCATCTGCCATTGTGAACGTCTATTTGAATATTTTCAAAATAGATTGAAAAGCTAAATATGGATATCCAAATTACATAAATGCCCTAAATAATCGACTTATAATCAGAATTATGGGTAACTTTTCAGGATTTAATCGGAAATATGACTTGTTGCCATATTTCCGACACAATCCTGAAAAGTTACCCATAATTCTGCCGTGGTTAAGGAGTCAATTATTTAGGGCATTACAGTATGTTTTGAACTTTGAGTCAGGACTTATTAGCAGATCTGGCTGTTGTGCACATAATGGGTAAATCAAGTTGTCAGGTTTATGTATGAAATTCTCTATTTCGAACAAATGGGATTAATTTTGAACTCCAGTTTCATAATGAAGTTATTTTTTTAAGTTTGGAGGCGATTCCAAAAAATAGACATTTGACAACAGAAACAATTCTGCTCTTTGGAATAACATAATTAGATGACACAGCTTGATTTCAATATAATGCACAAAACAGATTATCATATGAGCCAGACCTGAATAGTAATGATACAGTAAAGCCATAAATAATCGTCTCCTTAACCACAGCAGAATTATGGATAACTTTTCAGGATTTAGTCGGAAATATGGCTTGTTGCCATTCATCGGAAAGCTCTAAGTGAGAGCTTTCCAATGAATGGCAACAAGCCATATTTCCGACTAAATCCTGAATAATTACCAATAATTCTGCTGTGGTTAAGGAGTCGATTATTTAGGGCATTACTGTATACCCTTATTAAATACAAAAGATCTTTCTGTTATTTCCGCATGTTTTATGTTCTAAAAATCCTTGTCATTTGCAGGCCTCAAAATATGGTGCTGGACATTTGCATAATGAGGTGCCCAGAGGGCAAATTTAGTGGCACTACCCGGCACAGTGGGCTAGCATCACAAAATTCATCCTCTGGGAAACTCATTCCACATCTCATTCCTCATCTCCGCATTCCTCAGCATCTTGAGTGTCAATATAGTGAAGTCACTTTGAGTCATTTTGAGAATGGGAGATACATGATCTATCTGCGATATCAGAGCATTGTGCCTGGATAAGTTGGCGGAGCTGTTTTTACTGGAATGCTCTTATGTTTCTGGTGGTGTTGGTTATCACCATGATCACCACAGATGTGTCAGATACCACATAACATCTGCCGGGCCATATCAGCCCACCATAATCGAAGGTGACACTGAAGACATGAACCATTTTTTGCTCTCTGATAAAATATGTTTTCAGCTGACTTCCCGAGATAGGTTACTGATGAATGACTGCATGTGGTAATCATTGCTTAGTGTTACACAGGAATCCTGCTTGTTTTTAACATGCAAGACATGTTGAGGGAAATAAAAACAAGGGGCGTGCTTGAGATAAACTAAAATGAAGGGGGCAGCCAATCTTATATAAACTGATATCTATTCATTTCTAGATGAAAAACTAGAAATGTAGTACTGTCAAAATTATACAGTGACATGACATATGTTTATAACCAATAGATCCTGCCATGAATCTCTACTCTGGCTAACGCCTGTAGAGATCATATTCCACCAGTAAAAAACCTTGGAACTTTTGCAAACAAAATGTTAATTATAATGAAAATGAATTTATGACGCCAGTCATAAAATCATTTTCATTATAATTACCATGTTGTTTGCCTCATTCATAGAACACATGAGTGTATTTTGCACTAATCCATGGCTCAAATTCATTCAATTGTTGCATATATTCTGTTGAGTATAAAAGGAGATGGTGTACAGTGCCCCTTTAATATATTTATTAGATATACTTGTTTCTTAATAATGTTTTTTGACAGTAGGTGAAGGTCCCAACTCGAGATTGCATGATTTAGGCAATGTCACCAAAATCATGCAACAGCAAGCTGGGACCATCCCTTACTGTGAAATACATTATTAAGGAACAGGTGTTAACATGGAAATATATTCCCTGCATTGTATTATCAATGTCATAGAGTTCTCTGTCAGAACATCAAAAAGTTCCCAGGTTTTAAACAGGTGGAATATGATCTCTACGGGCATCAAGCCTTGAAATAGTGTGCCTGTTATTTGCAGAATGAAATCCCCAGAGGGTGAATTTAGTGATGCTACCCCGCATAGCGGGCTAGCATCACCAAATTCACCCTCTGGGGACCTCATTCTGCTTACAAATCAGCAGAATGATGTTCCCAGAGGGTGAATTTGGTGATGCTAGCCCGCTATGCGGGGGTAGCGTCACTAAATTCACCCTCTGGGGACCTCATTCTGCAAATGACAGGCACACTATTTCAAAGCTTGACGGGCATAGCCAGAGTAAGGAATCATGACATGACCTAATATAGATCGTGATATCAGATTACACCTCCATATAAGAATGTGATAAAATGACATGCTTACCTGGAATTTGATAATCTAAATCGAACACACCAGGAGGCCGAGTGTTTTTCCGCCTGACGAATATTATAATAACTATGATGACAATGACGAAGACTGCAAACGCTCCACACAAACCAGCATATAGTGCTATGTTCTCTGTTTCTTCAGCTTTGCTCGCTGCAAATAGAAGAGAAATTTAACGTTAAATTTTACCAAATAGTTTTCAAACTTAAAGCCACTTGGGGGTTTGCGCTCCAAAATACACCCAATAATATTGAAATAGCTATTGAAATAGTTTGATAAATACCTGAATTACCTTTCAATGAGCATTGTACAGTAATGTCCTAAATAATCAACCCCTAAACCCTTTAATCACAGCAGAATTATGGGAAATTTTTCAGGAATTAGTCGGAAATATGGCTCGGTGAGACCTTTCTAATGAATGGCCATTTTTCAACTAAATCCTGAAAAAAATCCCATAATTCTGCTGTGGTTAAAGGGTCATATACTTTGGGCATTACTGTATGTCCCAGAAAGTGGCATTGGTGTGATATAAAATACAACATCGAAAGCAATGTCCGGGCCCCATACAAAAAACGGTTCCATTTGTATTCATTAGAATTCAGGAATTGGAAATGAAATGTCCAGAAAGGTGTATTGTTTTATCTTAATATGAAATTATTTTAAAATATCATGCACTGCTTTTTCTTCATTTTAATCATCAAAATTGTGTAGTACCAATAAACGTTTCGGAGCAACAACATCTCTAGATTTTCTTCCTATGGTCTACAGTTGCAATCTTTATGCGACCGCTGATTAAATATTGGTGAAATCAAAACGATCTCAAATTTATCGAAAATATTAGAAACAAAACAGGTTTTTTCAGTGCTGCAAAATATCGACAAATTTGCTGATGGTCTGTTTTGAGATACCTCTTATCAAATCATGTATACATTATTTTGGGGATTGTTACAAGCCATGTCAGTTTAATCATTGTGAAATGTTCCAATAATAAGTTCAACAAATGGCCATATCTCTGAACATATTCCACAATGAATAGGAATGATTCTGCTCTTGTATTATCTGTTTGTCTGTCTGTCGTCTGCTTATATAAGAATGAATTCTGCTTATTTTTAATGTTGTCTCTGCTTTTGATTTGTTTGTGCCTCACACATATTGAGAATACCTAACAGAAATATGCTTGCTTGGCATATCACATTTTTTGTGTAGCTTTTTTTTTTACCTTGACATATCAAAATGACATTTAAAATATGACATGATATGCAGAAAATATCGTACTTGATATGGATGCGAATGCAGGTCAATGCTGAAAGACAAACGAGCTTTCGATATGTAATAACTTCCATAATGTGTCAGAATTTGCATGATAAATAATCAGTTCATACCTAGGGTAACAGCTGATAGTGTCAGACATGAATAAAATTAATAAAATTAACTTAACTTTTGCTTCTGTATATTTAAACTAAGAGCTTAACCTGGCATTTATTATGCAACTGGCATGCCGTTCAGTAACCTGTGTTGCTTTATAGTTCACAGTGTTACATCAGTAACATGCCTCTGTTGATGCTATCCATTCATGGGGTTAACCGTTTGGATATTAGATACTCGATGATGGGTAGTTACTTAATTTCCATTCATTCCTTTGTGGAGATGTTCAGCTTATGTTCACAAACAGTGATAGGCTAGACGTTGAACTTATTATCTGAACATCCCCACAAATGAAAGAACGAATAGAAACACATAAATTGTATCTCTGTCTGGCATCTGCCACTATTTTCTGAACATCCCTAAAAACTAATGAACAAATAGAAACACATATATTGTTTCTCTGTCTGGCATCCGCAAGTATTATCTGAACATCCTACAAATGAATGAATGAATGGGAATCTATGGCATCATTTCTCTGCCTCGCCTCTGCTAAAATTATGTGAACATACCTACAAATGAATTCTAGACCATTCCAATGTACTTAATAGGAACATCCTTTGAGGAATTTAAAGGGTTAACTACCATCATTTTATTGATAAGCACAAACAGTTTTATCCTTAGCAGACAGTTCATAAGAACTCATCTTTCTTTAAGTGTCAAACAAATTCCATCTTCAAAACCATAAGAGATATAATTTGGCATTGGTAGCGCAAAAAAAGTGAAAGAAGGTAGTGAAACTTGATGAAAATTATCACATCTTTCAACATGTTCTTTATTGTAATCGCACATCTCAGCCGTCTGACAAAAATATTGTTTGCCGGGTGGAATGTAAATTGTTGTAACCATAGTATTATTGTTTCTGACAAATTATGTCAATTACACAGATAAGCATGTAAGTTTGGTGTGCAGCAGAAAAATCTAATCTCTTCTATATGTGTTAGTTGGTATCTAACTGTGGGGTTGTCTAAATCGGGTGGTGCTAACGTCCTTGGAAAAGATATAGTGATTTCTTCCATTTCCTAATGTTAAGTTTTTTGGACTATTTGCTGCAATTGCAAAAATAGATATAAATGAACAGTGATCGACCAGAACATTTGAATATTCATTCAAATGCAAACAGGGGCACAGGAACAAATGGCGGAAGGGGACAGCCTGGCAAGAAAAGCCTCAAATGTCATCACTAAACAAATTGCTATCTTGTCCTAGGGGAAAAAACATGGGATTCCCATTCTTTTGTTTGTAAGGAATATTCAGATAATTAACCCTTCCATAACTGAGGCTTCCTGAAATTTTGCGAAAATGCTGTGCCAATGCATAATCTTATATATAGGGAGTCTTGCATATATAGAAGAATACCCTGGCAAAACAATATTTACCTTGCCTTGTAAGCCAAATGGAGACTCTTATATAATATATATAATATAAGAGTCTCCATTATTATATGAGGCTCGCTATGGGAGACTCACTTTTCTAAGAGAATGCACTGGCACAGGATCTTTAATGCTGCACCAGTGCCGCTCCCATCACAAAAAGGTTAAAATACTGCTTTATTTGGGTGGCATAATTTTGAATTCTCAGCATTTGTAATTTTCCTGACTAAAAGTTTCCTTTTCTGGCAGTTCTGCCCTTCTTGTCCTTGTGTTGACTCAAGAATGCAGAATACATTGCTATAACTGAGCCATCAGGGTAATGCTTAAGTACATTATTCATTCCTACCATTCTCTAAACACAATCACACATAATGCAGAACATCTAGGGTCAGTTGCCTTTATAATGTACCTGTTCTAAGAATACAATCTTTAACAGGTGTATCTGAGAGATATGCAATAAAATATGTTTAGATACTTCTGCTCGGTTATCAACACTCATAGCCTGCAATACTCAGAAAATATCTTATCATATTGTTAGGCCAATGTATTCTCTTATATATGTGAGGCTCATTATGGGAGACTCCCATTTATATAAGAGAATGAATTGGCACAGGGTTTTCACAACATTTCAGGAAGCACAAGTCATGAAAGAGTTAATTGCGTGGAACAATTTTGCCTTTCAAGTTTCAGCATTTGTAATTTTCCTGGCTAAAATGTTCCTTTTCTGGCAGTTCAGCCCTTCTTGCCCTTGTTTTCTTCCAGCTCAAGAATGCAGAATAGATTGCTACAACTGAGCCACCAGCGTAATGCCTAAGTACATTATTCATTCCTACCATTCTCTAAACACAATCACCCATAATGCCGAACATCTAGGGTCAGTTGCCTTTATAATGTACCTGTTCTAAGAATACAATCTTTAACAGGTGTATCTGAGAGATATGCAATAAAATATGTTTAGATACTTCTGCTCGGTTATCAACACTCCTAGCCTGCAATACTCAGAAAACATCTTAACTTCCCAGTGAGTGTATCAAAGCGGCATGGACTACCACTGCTTGGGTAAATAAATGGGGAATTGTAAACTGTTTTCATTGCTAACTGAAACTGTTTGTAAAGGAAGCTGACAGGGGTCCTCACAGTGGGAACAATGTAGTTTGAGTTCTGCTTATTGGCCACATACAAGCATTCATGGTGGGTTCTTCCTGTGTAATAATGAAATCAAACAGGTTGTATTGTTACAACATGGTCAAATAGCAGGGTTTTTTGAGTGGGGAAATACACAACTTGAAGAAATCAGATATATGTTCAAGGCCATTGGAGTGAAAGAGAATGTATGATGTCGCGAATAATCAGACGAGTGCCATCTTTCGAGTTTTGGCCCATGGCTTTTTTCGTGGATTGTACAGTTCACCAGGGCGATCGATACATTGTAATTTATAAAAAATTTACAAAAAACATGAAATCATTGCATTTGATGGAGAATGAGAGATTCTGAGATAATATTTACATGTACATGTAATTGCTATAAATGTGGTATCATGTCAGTTCTTATATTTTTCGTTTATTATGAGCACATTTCCATATTTTGGGCACAGCGTTTATAATTACCAGAGGGTGAAATTAGTGACATTATCCCACAGTGGGGTAGCATCACCAAATTCACCCTCTGGGAACCTCATTCTGCTTAGACCTCAACTGTTATGGGAGACCTAGAATCAGATTGAAGTTCCCCAGTTGAAGTTGGTGATGTTCACCCATTGGGCGCCTCGATTATGCATTTTATCTTCTGCAAATTAGGGGAAAAAGAAACTTCCCAGAAGGGAAAACGTAACTAAAAACAATTTTAATTTGAGACTATAGATACTTCCCAGAAGATGAGGACTAAGCAGAAACAGGTCTCCAGAGGGCGAATTTGGTGATGCTAGTCCTCTGTGTGGGATAGCATCACTAAATTCACCCTCTGGGACCTCATTCTGCAAATGACAGACATGCTATTTGCAGGTTTGAAAGGGGCAATATAATTCCCAATGTATATTATGCATTGCAGCGATATATATTTACATTCATGTGTATTGGTACAGGCATAAGTTGGGATTAAGGCAGGCTAGGTTTTAATTTTCCATGCGAATCACTGAATCAATTCGCGTAGTAAAGATTCAAATACTGGCAAAAATCAAAATTGGAATCGTGCAAATGGCAACATCTGATTTGTGTAGAAAAGTTAATTTCGTGGAAAAATATTTCCAGCTGAAACGGTGATGGATATCAGTTGAACGAAGTCCTGTTATAATTGCGAAAAATGCTTTCGTTGCCAGAAACAGAAGTGCAGTACGGAAATCCAAGCTTTACTCCCTTCCATGCCCACCCCGCTCGGGGATGCGGCCTTTGTAATCTGACTTTGGCACATCATGCTGATATTTTTGTTCTTAACTACAGTCAACTCCCAATTCGATCCATGCACCTTAAGTGCAACAATGAAGTAAATTCCAAACCAGCAGGTGTCTTTAAGAAAATTTCAAACATTGGGTCACCCCAGGCAAGCATGTGTCAAGGATTACTGATGTCACAGACTAATACCAGGATGTGGCTCAACCTATTGCCAGAGCAACAACAAGGGGATTTATACAGCAAATATTAACATCAGCCATTTAATAATGCATGCTGCAAGCCAAGGGACACATGCATAAAGTGTATGTCCACCATCTAATCATCCTCAACATGTGTCTGGTATTAACATTGTAACTGAGATGGGTAAATGATGAACTCAAGCCATTCCAAGTCAGGCCGGAAATCTTAATTATAACTCTGTGACATATGTGTCTGGGGGCATGTGCCAGGAGTCATCAGAGATGGGCGGAACATTTTAATTCTCAACAGAAGTTTTTATAATAAAATCCATATTTTGGGAGATGATTCTATAATAGGATAGACAGAGTGATAGGCTAATCTTTGGCACCGCTCAAGTGGAATTAGTCTGTATCTCAAGCTGGTTCCTGAATTATTTACAGAACATGCATAGAAGTGTGGGAGGTCACAATCCCATGTGACATAAAGCTAAGTGATTTTAAAGTGGAAAAAAAACTGGATGCCTCAGATAACGTGCAACACAAGTATGGGTGACAACAGTCTACACATTTAATGTCTTTAGAGACCAAGACCATAAATTTCAGTAAGTTTAGATATAGGAGATGATAACAGCTAACTTTAACAAATTGTTGTTAAGTGTCCCGGTCAATGTGGAAAATGATCGATACACAGTTCGATTTTCAGATAAAATGCTGTGTACTAACTCATTATTTGAACATCCCTACAAATGAATGAATGGGAATCTATTGCATCCAAGGAGCAATAAAACTGTTTAGTTTTGCATCACAGTGCTCTACAAATTAGAAATTTAATAGGAATCTATTTTACTCCATGGGGCGTTTCTCTGCCTGCTTACTTTATCTGAACATTAATGAAAAAAATATCAAGAGTTCCTGTCAGCACTCGGAGTTTAAAAGACATGTTATGGACTTGTTCGAGTGTATGAAATTGATAAGTTAGTATTCAGATGCTACTAGTATGCCAACCTGGTAAATGTAGCATTCTACTAAAATCACCAAAAATTTCAAAGAAATCGACCATACCATTCCATAGACAATATTGTCTGAACTACGCTCCATTGACTTGCCATCAAGAGTCATTGCATTTAATTTAAAGCTATATAAGAATGATGATGTGTGCTGTCAATTTGGATTAATATTCGTAAAAAATAACTACTTTGAGCAAGATTATTCTCAATTTCTATTTGATCACCCTACCAGAGTGTTTCACATCACTATAAGAAAGTTATAGTAGTAGGATGTCACTTGAACTCTGAACTCTGGTGTCCAGGATGAAGAGGAGATAACATCTCATTCCTTCACTCATCTGAGTCATCTGATCAGATAAAGAGAATCCAAAGGATGTTCAAAGGCAGCCTCTAAATAAAGCATAATTAGACTTAATGAACACTGTTATTGAATTAACAATATTGTCATAAAATTTATTTTTCATTAAAGATGAAGAAAGAATGTTCTATGATTTAATATTTCCTTTTCTATTCTCAAAGGGAGACCACTTTGATATGGTTTTATGTGAGGGCTTGGTAGAGAAAAGGAATAGTGACTATTCTTATTAAAATCACATGTTCTGCATTATGGGCAATAAAAGAGGCAGAGGATTAATAGCTAATTATGAAGACTGCATGCTTACTGCCTGATTCCCTTCAATGTTTTTGGTGTCCTTAAGGTGGTGTTAAGGTAGTGAGTCAATTCTAACATATACTGAACATCATTCCAAACTATTTGATTTAAAAGGGAGACAGTTCATAATGTTGAAATTAGTTGGGATGCTTTTGGCCAGATAAAATATTTCTATAAATTTAATTAAATTAGACTTTTGTTAACCCTTTCATGGTGGGAGATGCACTTGTGCAGCATTAAATATCCTGTGCCAGTGCATTCTTTTATATATGCAAGTCTCCCATAGGAGCCTCGCATATAATAAGAGAATGCACTGGCCTACAAGGTTAAGGTATATATTGTTAGTCAATATTTTCTCTTATATACGCAAGGCTCCCTATGGACTAGCATATATAAGAGAATGCATTGGCACAGGGTTTTCACAGGGTTATACTTAGGCAAAAAAAAATGTTTGCCCACTCCATATCTACCCAAGAAAAAGCCTCCCACTGGAAACCTTTCACCAGCCTTATTGACATTTACAGTAATGCCCTAAATAATCAACTCCTTAACCACAGGAGAATTATGGGTAACTTTTCAGGATTTAGTCTGAAATATGCTTGTTGCCATTCATTGGAAAGCTCTCAGTGAGCCATGTTTCCGACTAAATCCTGAAAAGTAACCCATAATTCTGGTGTGGTTAAGGAGTCGATTATTTAGGGCTTTACTGTATTTTTAATGCTATTGCTCTGCCATAGCTTATAACTTTTAATTCACAAAAGAACTGAAAAATAACATTGTAAATTGTGTATTAATATAACATATTTATCTGATATGATCATGGAATATCACGGATGAAATTTAAATTGAAAGTGAAGTAAAACTTTGTTTTACATCGGGTAGGGATGAGACACACAGATTTTCAAAATAGCGGCCTTTAGGATCATTATTTCTTTGGTAGCACAAAATGTTTTTGTCTTGAATCAGGAAGTGCAAGAAAAAAAAGTATCCTTTTCTCAGAAAACAAGCCAATGATTGTCCTCTAGCTTTTCATTGTAATCAATAAATAATTCAGAAATAAATACATCAACTTTCTAATGGAACAAATTCCAAGCCGACCCGCCAGATAAATATGTATTATTTTCAATACCGCACAAGGTCACACCCAGAAATATTTGCAACTCTTTAACTTTTTCTGTGGAGAATTTCATGGAAATACCCATTCAGAATTGGTCACTTGACCTCCTCCTTAAGACCCCACCTCAACAAAGTCTGCATCTGCCAATCAGTGCCTCTAAACACATCTTCACTAGGCATGTGTTGTTATGCTCATATCTGGCTAATCTAGGGGGTTTTACATTACCAACAACAAATGCTCAGACATTGTGGCTGTTTTGGAAGACAACAAAAGATGAGCAGCTATCAGTGTTGATCAGTGATGCCAAAGTGTCACGGGAATAACATGGTCAAATCTGTCAATAAAAATTTTGATCAGATCAGAACCAAAACAGTCAGGTTAAGTTAATAAGAGAACAAAAGAGTACATGTACTACATATAAAATTCTTGAGAAGTTTCACAACCAAAAGGGAAATTGCTTCAGGGGTGCACAGGGAAAGCATCGCCTCCTGTCCTCAACTAGAACCCACAGGATGGGGGAGGGCAGACGTGTGTAAGGTTTAATAAATACCAAAGATTTTATAATACTGAATGTGACACATTTATGACTTTGAAGAGTATATAGATTTGAAACTTGAAAGTTCACAAATCTCGCACCCACATAAATTTAAAATCCAGTATTAAGGCAGTCACTTGCTGAACACTTTTGTGAGTTCACATACTTCTTATCGTTATTAATTAGTATAATTAAGTCATATTATTTATAGGCTTGAACATAATATTTAAATTTTAGAGAGCTAAACTTGTGTAAACATTGTCTTGAATCCCATATATATACAATAATTCACAAGGCGATGTACATAAGGTACAGTAATGCCCTAAGTAATCGACTCCTTAACCACAGCAGAATTATGGGTAACATTTCAGGATTTAATTGGAAATATGGCTTGTTGCCATTCATCGGAAAGCTCTCCCCGAGAAAAGTTACCCATAATTCTGCTGTGGTTAAGGAGTCGATTACTTAGGGCATTACTATATGAGAAGAATGAGAGAGAAGAGGATTTGCCATCAAGGGCCAGGCGTTTATGTGGAGCCATCTCCAAAGAGCTAAACTTCAAACCCAGCACTGTTTCCTAAAGAATGAATAAATATAAGATACAAGATTACACAGTCACTCTGATTCACTCAATATGTTCACAGTGTAACTGAGTATCTTAAAGAAGAAAGCTCATATTTCTACCAGAAGCAACAGAGCTGTGTTCCTAACCATCATGTATATCATTCAGCTGTCATCCATTTGTCAGTAAAGGAGAGAGCATGTTATATGTCATTGACAAATCCTTTCCCCTGCAACATGACTGATGGAGTAAAATTACATAGAAGTTTATTCTAAGGTAGAAAAAATCTCTAATTTCCCACACTTTTTGTAGATCGGAGCATGTCAAATCACAGATGTGTCTCAATAAAAACTCCCATCATATTTATCCTTTATTTATAATAACACTTAAGAAGTGATCAGCTGCCGTGAGTGGGGTATCTCATAAATAGATGATGGTTTGTAGAGTCAGAGTGATACAAGCAAGGGGCTGGGAACCGAAAACAAAGGATTCTTGATCCATGAAGCAAGCAATGCTCTTCACAGTTGTAACATACAGTTATTCCCTAAATAATCAACTCCATAACCACAGCAGATTTGAGTTATATCTTAGTGGGTTCTCAGGTCCTCTTAAATCATGTGCTATATAAATAAGAAGGGCAAGGGGTTACAATCTTCTATCCATGTGACCAATCCTTGAACAATTTTGCTGTAACCTTTCAAATTTCATGAAATTCTGGATGATCTTATCCACAATAATCACTAAATATTCCATTTGAAAAATCACTACATTTTGTAGATCGGAGCTTGTTTAATCTCAGATATGTCTCAATAAAAACTTGCATCATATCTAATCTTTAAATGTAATAACACCTAGGAAGTGATCAGCTGGCATGAGTTGGGTAGCTGATAAGTATATGATGGTTTGTAAGGTTATGGATGGAGAACTCTTTGTTTTCGGTTCCCAGCCCCTGCAAATGACAGGCACACTAAACTCAGGCTTGCTTCTATGGTTCCTTTGGGGCAAATGCTATAAATATTAGCACCTGGGAACTCACAAAGTTATAACCATCTCTCAATGTTATCAGCCTGAGTCAAATGTTTCTTCCTGAAATTTATCCAACTGCATCTGCTGTCTGCTCAAAGTTCTGCTTGCTTCATGGATTGAGAATCCTTTGTTTTAGGTTCCCTGTCCCTTGCTTGTATCACTCTGACTCTACCACCATCATATATTTATCAGCTACTGGTGGATGGAGAAATCTGTGTTTTCAGTTCCCAGCCCCTTGCTTGTATCACTCTAACCAGTCGTTAGAGTGATACAAGTTCCTTCCACATAAAATGTCAGACCAACTTGCATCCACTTGAACACAAACAAATCAACAAATCCATTTCTTAACTAAATTTTATCCATATTCAAAGACTTACCATGCATAGTCATGAGACATTGGTAGACGGAGTTTAAGTGTTATATAATTTTTTTCAAAGAAAGAAGCCAGTATGGTGATGACATTTTTAGTATATAATTATATTGTTGTTGAAAGAAAGCCCCTATTTACCATTGGAAACTTCAATATGTCTGTAAGAAGTTATTTTATAAAACTACAAAATGATGTTGGCCTTTTTCCGGTCCACAAAAATTGCAACAATATCAATCTCAGTTCTGAAAGCGGCAGGTGCCGACTTGTCAAGTACATTTGAGTACATTTTATTACATAGACTTACAACATGCATTAATAGGTACATTGATACACTTGCACTCACCTTCCGCCACTCTATTATTCGTTACAATACTCCACTACTGAAGCACTCTATACGATGCTGTTCAAAACTCAAGTTCATCAAGCACTTGTCACTTTAACAAAGACATTCGGTCACAATTACTGCCTTTGATATTTGAATTAAATTTTAATTTTTCATGTTACTTCAGTTTTTTTTTAAATCTATGTGGTATATTATACCTAATTCAGCGACCATGAATTCGAAAAACATTTGAAGTGTTGTTAGAATATTTTTTTCAAGATGGAGAAACACATAACTTTTTTAATCATCGTATCTCATGCATATTGAGAATTCAATGGATGTGCAGTATTGCATTGCAATCGACAATCGGATTAGCTTCAGAGGAGCCCAGGTGTGAAAACGTACCTTGCACCTTACATCTCAATCACAATTACACAATCTAAGGTACTAACACGGCTGTGAAATTTTTATTGTTGTAAACACCTCAGCAGATTTAATCTATCAATAATGCATTGCGGATGGAGAATTAAAATCTGCACTTGTGTGGTCATCAGTTTGTGTGAACATAAATAAGATTGTAAGTTACAGACTTTATGCTGATCAATGAGATTGAATACCATTAGAGGCCAATTAATAATTTTCATCCACTTTGACCATTTTTTTTTATTTTAAGCATGCAGCACATCTTGACTCAAATTGCCCTTGCCAAGCATGCTACATAAAATGCTGAATGAAGCTAATCTAATCAAGAGTTGAGATTGCATTTGAAGAACAACTGTAGTAATGCCCGAAGTATATGACCCTTTAACCACAGCATAGTTATGGGAAATTTTGCAGGATTTAGCCAGAAATATGGCTTATTGCCATTCATCGGAAAGCTCTCACTGACAGCCTTCTGATGAATAGCAACAAGCCATATTTCCGACTAAATCCTGAAAATTTCCCCATAATTATGCTGTGGTTAAAGTGTCATATACTGTACCAACAAGCAATATATTGAATATACAGTTATATATATTGGAAATATGGTTTGTTGCCATTCATCGGAAAGCTCTCGGTGAGAACTTACTGATGAATGGCAACAAGTCATATTTCCGACTAAATCCTGAAAAATTTCCCATAATTCGGCATTACTGTCTCTACTGATGTGTCCTATGTTATCATTTCCTGGGTAATTTTCTTTTGACATCCTTTAAATTGCTTTGCAAAAAAATGTCATTCGGAAAATGTTTCCTTGAAAGTTTTCTAATATTTAGGTTGATCTTTGCCATTATTACAACATATAATGCAGTGTTACCTGAACTTTCCACATGTAAATTCACCATAATTTCAATATAAAATTTATGTGGGTGGCCTTCATCTGTGCATATTCATTGCATATCTCTTCCGGTTTACAAAGCATGCATCAAACACCTTTGATTGCAAGCAAAAATCCATGGACATTACCAGAATACCAAGATAAAAGCCTTATTCTCCATTTCACAAGACCTCACTCACTGAACCATGTTAGCCATGCCACCTGGTCACAGTTATTATGGCCACATGTAAAATAAAAAGAATTCCACTATTGTGCGACATTGCGAGAATTGCAGGAAGAGTAAAATTCCTGGCCAAACTAATTGTACATAGTCACAAAGACTAAAGGCTTTTTGATAAATTCCTCTGTTATATAGTGTACACAGAAATAAAGGGGATCAGTAGGCCTATGAAAACGTATCTCATGTGTTAGGCACGTGTTCAAAAACACACAAGTGCTATATGTGTTTGTACATATATCCTTCGAAAAACAGTGTTCCTGCGATGAGTTTACCCATCACCTGACAAAGCCCCACGATTTATGGCCTGCCTTAATTAAAATGCATTCTTTGCAGACTCCTATCCTCCGTTTCATGGACTTTTCATAAATTGTCTTTGTTTTTTATCTTCAACAACAGTAACATTTTGTCATTTTTATTGTCCGAGCCTTCTGGAGAAAGCGCCAATGATATTTTATTGGTTTAGTTATGGTGATGCACATTCAGTGTATTGCATGCTTTGACTAGCCCGCTCCCAGATCTTCGTGTTTAGTTGATTGTGAAAGCAGAAACAATCAGCTCCGATATACATAACTTGCAATGTTCGTGTTACACTTATGAGAATATGTGTACCTGTTGTAATGTGCTCCCATTTGCTATCTCAGGAGTGAAGACACATACTCATCTGCCAGACTGAATACCATCAGCTACTCTGTCATAAATGTATGTTGACTATCAAAAACAATAGGCTAGACTTACAGTAATGCCCTAAGTAATCGACCCCTTAACCACAGCAGAATTATGGGTAACTTTTCAGGATTTAGTCGGAATTATGGCTTGTTGCCATTCATCGGAAAGCTCTAGGGGAGGGGTCGATTACTTTAGGGCATTACTGTACATCACTTATTCTACCTGCTGATCCGGTCATGCCAAAAATCTGAAATGTTCGTGAGTATTACTGATTCTGCTCAGATGGGACAACAGTCCATTTCCATGAAGAAAAACAACCATCAGTTTTCATAAGTTATTATTTTCTATTTCTATTTTCCTTGTGTCTAGTTGATTGCGATAGCAGAAGCAATGTTCGTGTTATACTTATTATAATTTGTGTACCTGTTGTAATGTGCTCAATCCACATTACTATTATTCATGTGCCAGTCGGAATACCATCAGCTTCTCAGTCATATAAAAGCATGCTGAATTTATATTGCCAACAGCAGAATTTCTTCAGGGGTAGCAGAAGGAGCAAGGGGAATCAGAAAGTAAATTTTTCCAAATGTAAATTATGAAGGGGAACTTAACCCAGGCCCCACCACTGTTGTCAGCAGCTCTCAGTAATGATTGTATGTTGACAATCCAAAACAATAGACACACTTTCATTTCTATTCTTACTGGTCGATGGCACCTGCTCAAACATGCTATGTTGCAAATGTGTGTTTACGAAAATACATGTACATGCACTTCAAAGCTCCCAACAGCCCACGGCCTTGAATATCATCAGTAAGATTTTTCAAAGACCAGGAAAATTTATATAAAAAGAAAAAGTACATTTTCTTAGCAACATTGGTTTGTTCTGCCAGCATGAAAGCTTGATCAGAAAGACCCAAAAATAAGGCAACTATTTTTAACAGAACCTGCGTTAGTTTTAGCTTAGTCTTTGTTTGACATTCTGCAAAAACTACTAACATTTTTTCACCCAGCATGCAAAATGCTCATCTGATAATAATATATGGGGTACACTACATGTGTAACAATAATCAAGAACATGATCTACCAAATGCAAAATGTATGAAATTCTTAGACAATGATCGCATTGAATTCTTATTATACCCATAATTTGGCTTCAATCCTCAGACAGCTAGATGATCCAAGTTCACCAGGATCATGATCTGTTGCCCATCCCAACAATAACTGTTATCAATAGTTGAAATGCCAACACATGCACAAATGAACATTAGGTCCAACATTTGTCTCGAAACAGGCAGTATTTAGTGTATGATTGATGCCAAAATGAGTTGATTCCAGATGGTGTTTAGATCTGGCCATGTTACCTAATTCATGTGTCATTACCTACCGCCCCACATGTACACCCATTCTTATGTTCATTGTCTCGGAAAAAAAATTAGACCACACATAGCATTGGCGGTAATTCCGTGAGTCGGAGCCCCAATTAACACAAGGAACAGTGGTTTCTGGCATGTCTGGTCTCATTCTTGCTTATCGAGCAGTTCATATTAATATTAATAATGAATAGAGTTGGATAATTTCTTGTGAAGTGTTAACTGAGGTCTGTTGTTTCTGTGGCACAGTGTGTGTTGGAAGATTCTGTAAACTATACCTCAGCATGTGATCAGCAATACACTGATAAGACTAATAAGTTTTAGAATAGGCGGGACTCTTTTCAAGTGGAGTTTAAAAAAAAATCTGATCTAACAACCATCATAGATGATATGAAATTAAAGCAATTTGGTTCAAATTTACAAAAAAAAAATGTCAGTTATCATTTTAATAGGTTTACAGCAAATTTCATTATTGACCCAAATTCCAATAAATTGTAAACTTTTTTGAGGAATTCTTCTGGATTTAGCACATTTGGTTTGAATTAATGTATGGAGGTTATACTTTTTTCTATGAGAGTGTGAAGCAGTGCTGAGTTAAGTCCTCTAATTAATGTTAAACTAGAACTTGTACTAACCTTCCCTTCTGGTTTCAAGTGACCCTTCACCCCGTGGATCAACAACCTGTGGACCTCCATCTATAAAATCAAAACATGGTTCAATAAGATTTACATTTATGTAATGTACAGTAAGTAGGGCATTACTGTAGATGTTTATAGGCCTGAAAATATGGTGCCAGACATTTGCAGAAAGAGGTCCCCAGAGGGTGAATATAGCGAGGTAACCAGCACAGTAGGCTAGCACCACTAAATTCACCTTCTGGGGACCTCATTCTGCTTAGACCTCATCTTCAATTCTCTGGAAAGTAGCTTTATTATAAATTTAACAAGGTTTTTAGTTTCTTAGGAAACTTCTTTGGAAAGTTTCTTTTTTAGCTTAGTTTCCTTATATCCCCAAATTGGCAGAAGACACAATGCATAATTGAGGTGCCCAATGGGTGCACATCACCATCTTCACCATCTGGGAACATAAATCTGAGCTTAGGTCTCCCACAGCAGATGAAGCCATGCAGAATCCCCAGAGGATAAATTTGGTGATGCTAGCCTGATGTGCTGGGTAGCGTCACTAAATATACCCTCTGGGGAGCTGTTGAACATTTCCTAAAGTAAGGAACAAACCATCACTCCATAGATATTATATATTGTGAAGTAAAATAATCTGTTATACATACCGACTGCATATTCGTGAGGTAGATGTGTGTCTGAATTTCTTGGGAATGTCACGATCCCTCCATTTCTCTCTGTAAAATAATAAATGGGCAAAATAAGTTTTAAACTTTTCAAAACAAAGTCTATTACAGGTGACACATAAGACTCAATGTTTTCCAAATTGGACATTCTAGAAGACGAGAGGTTCGGTAGTTACTCTCAGTCAGTTAGGTGCAGAGCACAATGGACTGTTAAAAGCTATCCTGCTATAGCAAAGCTGATTCGATTCCTGTAAATTAAGCACAAATTTTCTATCCACAAAAATTGGAGTACAGCTGATTAGTGTACAGTAATGCCCTAAATAATTGACTCATTAACTCACTGTTTACAAGTTCCTTGTGCCATCCGCAACTCCTTAACTCACTGAGAGCTTTCCAATGAATGGCAACAAGCCATATTTCCGACTAAATCCTGAGAAGTTAACCCATAATTCTGCTGTGGTTAAGGAGTCAATTATTTAGGGCATTACTGTATCTTGGCAAGTTTACAAGTTCCTTGTGCCATCCGCAACTCATTCGATAAAATATTTTCGATTAAGATGCGCGTTGTGTTCTGTCTACGTATAATATGACTTTTCATTGGCGTTAGTTGATGGTAAGGGGACTGGAGTCCCTGCATGCCCCCACTGCACCACATCCCCTGGAAATTAATATACACAGCTTATTTTCAGACTTGGGACATGACATGTATGCAACACAAAGTATCAAGGAAACATAACCCTTTCTATACTAAATGGATTCTCCCAGTCAGTTGATAAGTGCATATCGGAATGATCTATTATTGATTTGGAGGGATGTTCAGGTGATAAAGCAGACAACAGATAAATACAAGTGCAGAAAGATTCCTATTTAAGGAGGGAAATGTTCAGATAATAAGTTCAACAATTAAACGACTCCTCAATGATGTTTCAGTAAAGAAAGGGTTTTAACAGAAATTCTGACAGCAACAAAGCAATGGGAAAGTAAATTCCACAAGACAAGTACAGTAATGCCCTAAATAATTGACTCCTTAACCACAGCAGAATTATGGGTAACAGATCAGAGCTTTCCTATGAATGGCAACAAGCCATATTTCTGACTAAATCCTGAAAAGTTACCCATAATTCTGCTGTGGTTAAGGAGTGGATTATTTAGGGCATTACTGTATGACTCCTACCCAAGTGTCAATAAAATCAGTACAAAGATATGAGTGCAATGAAACCAAGACATTAGGATGTACCCAGATATATAAACAGTGAAGGAGCTCTGATAGAACAGACTAATAAAACGAGTTCCCCAATTCTACACAGGACGATACCCAGTCTAAGCCCTATAGCTTCCTTTGATATTATGCTTGACATTAATCATATCTGGCTCCAGAAAGCATGTTGTAATACACTTTAATAACATTTAGAGCATGAACTCCCTTGTAGACCCATGGTTACCCATAAAACATCCATAAAGGCTAATGAGGCCCAAATTGAAAGCACAATACTAGCTGAAATGCAGGTCAGCATGTTAATAAAATCATCAATTCTCATAAGTCTCTCCCTAGGTAGCCCTTTTGATAAAGGGTGTAACTATACACTGAATAGAAGGCTCATTATTCCACTAGGGAAACAAACATTATCATCTGTGTCGAATGAGTGAATAAAGAGACCTGACATGATTTAAAGGCAATTGACGATCATCAATGTACAATGGGTGATTATAATACAGATGGTACTGAGGGCCATATAAGGTGGCAATCTGTGACATCATCTCTGCTACTATCATGTCCTTGGGGTCACCCAGGATCCATTCAAATTTTAATGTACATTCAACTCCCAAAACCAACAAATTTGTGGAGCTTGTAGATAACTGCCTGGGTCATGATAAGCAGGTGGTAGCTGACATGGTACATGTAGGGGGCAGTTTACTTGACTCTTGTTCAATCTTATGTAGGAATGTTCAGTTAATAAGCTAATAAAACAGTTGTTTTCTTTACCCTTTCATGACGGGAGCTTCGCTGGTGCAGCATTAAATATCCTGTGGCAGTGCATTCTCCTATATATGCTAGTCTCCCATAGGGAGCCTCAAATATATAAGAGAATGCTCTGGCTTAATAGGTCAAGGTAAATATTGTTAGGACAAATTCATTCTCTTATATATGTGAGGCTCCCTATGTGAGGCTCGCATATATAAGAGAATGCATTGGCACAGGGTTTTTGTAAAATTCAGGAAGCTCCAGTCATGGAATGGTTAAATTTATAATCTGACCATCCATACAAATGAATAGGAATCCATAGGTTATTTTTTACTCAGATTGTACATCGGGCCTGATAAGGCGTCAATCGTCTCTCCTACCATGGGGTTTCTGGGTCACTGAAGATTCATTCAAATTTTAATGTACCTTCATCTCCAAGCATTTGATATGTGTACAATTTAAATGGCCAATATATATAGCTACTATAGTTTTGGCTGCTCCGTCATCTCTGCTACTACGGTGTCCTCTGGGTCACACATGATTCATTCAAATTTCTAAGTTCAACTGGCAGAATACTGACATTTGGACTTAGTACATTTCACGAATAGTGACAATAGTTTTGGGTATTCCAACTTCCACAATATAGTGTCACAATGATTCACAGGATGAACGCCAGTTGAGATGAAAATTATTCAACATGAAATATGGTCCTCCTGTGTCATGACAGTATCTTTCGTTTTCTTTATCTAGTTTAGAAAAAACTTTGTGAAATAACTTTGTAACTATTTTGCCACAGACGATAGCTCTAGAGTTTATGATATGATATACATGTACTTAGGCCTTGAAAGTTTAAACAACTTTTGTATTTGTGCTTTGAAACAACTTTCATCGCCATTGAAATACCATTTGAAGTTGAACAGTATTTCGTATTTGAAATTTGAAAAATATTCTGCATAATTGAACACAGAATATACAGAATCATAGAAAATTCAACTGGTGATGAAGAGTTTATTTGCAGAAGTTATTTTCAACTATAATACCTCACAACAATTAAATACTAAGGGCAGCATTGGAGATTGGATATACACGTATTCCTCTGAGGCCATCATGAAAATTATCTACTTTCATAGACGAAACCAAATACAATACAATATATAATCTGAGACCTCCTCCAAAGTTGGGGGGGGGGGGGGGGGGGGGGGTTGGAGCTTAAACAATTCTTTCCATTGGAACACCAAAAAATTGTTATAAAAATAAATTAAATCTAAGTTGTGAAATTAATATTTTACATTAAATGAATTGATATCCTTGTCCCTATCATGATCCCTGATAAAATTGATGTGATAACTATTAGTATGGGAGCCACTACATCTGTAACCAAATACAAACGGATTGTGGAGACATTCATCTCAATCTTAAGAAATCATAGCAGGGGCTGGGAGAATTCTGCCAGAAAACTTGGTAGCCTTCATTAGACATGCTTAGTTTGACAAGTCAGAAAGACAGATTATCATTGGAGATAATCACTGAAAAATGTCACAAGCTAAATTGAATTTTAGAATAATACTTCATATCTTGGTGCAAAGAGAATAGAGAGAGGTCTGTCACCTGGTAACATTTTTCTCACATTTATCTTCATTAGTCTATCAGCATGACCTGTCTCTGCACACAGATGAGGTAGGAAACCAGATATTCTCAATTACATATTGTTTAACATTGAGAATTCTAACAGATTTTGGGAAGAAATTTTCAGGAATCAGTTGATGACCTTTTGTCAATTATGATAGTAAGAGGCCTTATTAAATTATAAGGTTTGTTGCGGTTTGGTGCTGTTTTACATTCAGAGTTTCAGCATATTTTGGAAACTTGAAGGAATTTTTTTTAATTAGCTGATGACAATGATGCTTTCTCTAAGACTTTTTAGAAGATGCATCAGAAAATTCTATGATTGGACCTTCACCATTACATTACAGATGTGTTTGACTGTAAACATGGAACACACGAGATTGCAATCATTTTCTAATGTTCTAATTTAGAGAAATTTTAGACAGAGTCTTTTTTGGAAATTAAAAAAAAATTTGCCAGGCCCAAATTATAAATGCTGCTGAGCTACAGAACCTTGAAATTGAAGTGAGTTAGATTGTGAACTGCATCTTTGTTTTTAGCAGTGGTCATATCACAATACTGTGTGATTTATCAGTGAAAGAAAGACCATGCAGAGGGCATCCAACATATCTGTTATTAGATTAATGGGTCTATGACTATGATGATGATGATGATGCCTGGTGATGATGTTGTTCTCTGCAAATGACTAGCATCTTATTTTGAGGCCTGTCCTCCAATATCACAAGATTATCATGCAGAATCTGTATAAACTACAGTAATGGTCTAAATAATCGACTCCTTAACCATGAGAGCTTTCCGATGAATGGCAACAAGCCATATTTCCGACTAAATCCTGAAAAAATTACCCATAATTCTGCTGTGGTTAAGGAGTCAAATATTTAGGGCATTACTGTACTACAATTGTAGGCATGAGCTGTCCAAAAATAAAATCATCAAAAGCTTGACAGGAGGCTAAGTATTAGCTATTAAATCCATAGCCCTTCATTCAGCAGACTATGTTGCAGACTTCTGGGGTCATCAGCTATCTCCACAGGCCTCAGCTGTTTATTTGTTGACATGCAATCATTTTTATTGGTCTGCTAAAGGTAGCAGTGATATACTCATCTGTGCATAGCAGGTTTTTATGGCCTCTCATAGTTATTAAAACCCTCAAATTGATAAAATGACTCCTTAATGCTAGGGGCTCAGACGATATGGACATTAATAGCATTTTTATGGATATTTTATGGTATTTTTCTCATATGCTTGACATTACAGTCTTTTGACATTTCTGTGTGGAAGTTTTCTTCATTTCCTGATCTCGTGACTCTCAACACAATATTGAAATTCAAACATAGATTATAAGTGAAAAGGGTTGCTTATCAGTGAATATACTATCATTATGGGGTGTTTATGATAGTCATACAAAATAGAGTTATAGCCATCTTGTTTGCAGATATTAATTTTTTTATATCATGATATTAAAAGTGAATTAAAGTAACTGAAAGAATCATACAATTAACAGCTAATTGGGGAGTTAAGATATAGGTACATGTACGTGTAATATGGAACTTTACCAAATACTCTCACCTCAGTATTATATTTATACTTACTAGTGAATCAGACTCAATTTTACCAGTAATAAATCAATTAATTATAAATACTTTGTGCTTGCAAATGACCTCATCACATTAAAGGATAATTTATTTACATTTAATTGTGTGATTGAGATATTGATATGAAAAATCCATATACCAAATATGAATGGAACCTGGTTTTCGAACTTGATTAAGACATTGCTGAGAAAGATCCCCATACTGATATGAAATGAATCAGTTGACATTTGTTCAAGTTATCATGCTAAAGGCCATACATTTGCTATAAATATGATAAGGGCCATAACTCTGGTAAGAAAGTTGGGGTGGGCCCGGATTTTCTGTATGTAGCTGTCACACATGGTGATAAACTCCTACCCACCAACCTTCCCTTGTCAAATCATAAGTGAAGTTTTTAAAATTTAACTCACCTCTACATAGTCCCCCAGAACAGTTAGCTTTGTGCAAGTCATTGCCTTTACACCACTGACCGGCATTATCAGGGGCAGGTTTGTCACAGGTTCGGCTCCTCAGCTGTACGCATGCAGGGCTGCATGTCGACCATGGGGACCAACTCGACCATACACCATGAACTGAAATTCAGTCAGAGGTAAATAGTATATAATCAACCAACTCGACCACTCACTTTGAACTGATATTGTAACTTTAATATGTTGACCATGACAATCAACTCCACCACTACCTTGAACTGAAATTCAGGTAATAATTAATATAAACTTGACAATTCAGTTCATCATGAACTGAAATTTGGTAGGAAATTAATAATCATAATTATGATATATGAGTTCACATTTTTCTAGATGAAATCCTTCTTTAATATTTGTTTATGTTCAAAATTAACTGGAAATTTTTTTGGAGATATTTTTAGACAATGTGTGGTAAAAAAGCATGTACATCACTGCTTAATACACGATTATTAAATCTATGTAATTCCCCAAGTGCTTGTACTATTGGTATTTGTCTGAAATTGGCCTTCATACATCAACCATGTAATCACCCGTGTCACTTTGTAGATCTGACATGAAGTTTCACACTTGCAAAGTGCAGGATGAGACAAATTGCCTGGAATATGCTTTAAAACCTGGATATAGTTTGTCTGACATTTGCAGAATGAGGTCCCCAAGGGTGAATTTAGTGATGCTACCCTGCACAGTGGGCTATCATCACCAAATTCACCATCTGGGGACCTCATTACGCTGAGGCCTCATCTTCTGGGAAGTATCTAGTCCAAAATTAACATTGTTTTAGTTACTTTTGTTCAGTTACTGTATCCCCTAATTTGCAGAAGATAAAATTCATAATTGAGGTGACTAATGGGTGAACATCACCAATTTCAACTGGGGAAACTTCAATCTGATCCTATAGGTCTCCAATAGCAGTTAAATTGTGACCTAAGCAGAATGAGGTCGCCAGAGGGTGAATTATTTGGCGCAAGCCCGTGTGGGATAGCATCACTAAATTCACCATATTGGGGACCTCATTCTGCAAATGTAAGACGCCCAATATGCAGGCTTGTTTGCCAATTGAGTATACTGTATCTTGAAAAAGATGTTCAAAGATATTAATACACTGTTCCCGTTCAGAGCTAATAAAACTCATAGAATAGTAGTTCTAATTCTAACACGGAAAATCAATGAATTAAAGTTGAGTCAAGTCAGATCTCACAGATTACCCCTAACACAGTGTTAATGATGTATAGGTGATAACTACCAAGCAAAATGTCCATTACATGAATCAAAACCAATGGATTCCCACAATCAACATGTGTGGTTCAAAACCTGATATTAGCCAGTTACAAAGGTTTGGACATATATTATCAAAGGTGGCAATACATATCAATCTTATGAACACAAGACTAGCAGCAGTCAGAATCAAGCCAAGAAACAGTTATAAAATCATATTTCATTGATAAGATCAAGAAACAGTCAGTGGTACAACTAGTACATAGGTTTCCTGCTG
The DNA here is from genome assembly GCA_032622095.1 of Siphonodentalium dalli. NCBI lineage: Eukaryota > Metazoa > Mollusca > Scaphopoda > Gadilida > Siphonodentaliidae > Siphonodentalium > Siphonodentalium dalli. The sequence continues at coordinate 178,073,545 of CP136065.1, read as the reverse complement.
TTCTGTTTGGTCAAAGGTTATCAATAGTGTATAAATCAAAGGGCTCTGAACAAGGAACAGGTCTCTATTGTGACAACGAATGACAAGAAGTTATCATGGTGAAAAATTAGGTCATTTTTCTCACAAAATGAGGTAGAGCTTATTCAAAGAGTATATCAAAGAGCTGAAAATAATGCTTGGTAATCAATATTAGACTGGGTGACAAGCTTGATGCCTTTTGGAGATTTTGAGTAATATTTCATCATTAGTTCTGTCTTATTCCGTGCTGGGAATCCACAGGTAGCTTTAAGATCTGAGTAAATTCTACCTTTTCTGATTAAAAATATATCATGTTATTCAATGTCCATGTGGCCTTGCATGCATGAGGGTTTGATATACGCTGTTTAAATTTGAGAACAGCGCAACAAAGTACTGACGAGGTTGGCACCGGTTTTATCCCCGACATCACGGCAACATGGGAAAAAATCGGGACCGATTTTCAAGCTTGATCTGAGTTGAGGGACATCTCAATGTGCCATTCCGATCGATACATGGCCATTTCGATAAGAAATGAGAATTTGTGATGCATATTGAAGCAATGAACACTCATACTGAATCATTGCCTCCATAAATTTGATATATCTAATTGTAATACAATGCACAGTGATTCAAGAAACATTTCAGAGAATATGCCATGGGGTATGTTGTATCTACTAAGTCAAAAAAGGGCATAACTTTGTCATAATGTCGACTTATGGGGTGTTTAGGGGTGGTGTCTCACCCTGGCCTCCCAAAGTTTGGTCAAAATTTTCAAAGGTTGTAAATTTCATTCCAGATATAACATCAGTAGTAAATTTCACACTGAAAATAGGTTGAAATTGTTCTCAGAGTTTGACTTTCCAACCAGTATTAAGTGGGCCATTGACACATATCTTCCTACTTTTGGTCAAAGTTGTGGACTGAAATGGCCACTAGTTGGAAAGCTTGAGTTACTAGCCAAGGTAGACTCTCCCCTAATGGAGACCCTCTAACCACAACCCTGTGTTACTGTGAGTGTATGTGCCCACTCCACTCAAGATCATGCCATGAAACTCTACTCCAACTGCACCCACAGAGATCATATTTCAACAGTACAAAACCTGGGAATTTTTTTATGTTGTGACCGAGAAATGTATAACATTGACAAAAATATTTAAAAATAAAAAATATAGTTCTTAGTTATTCCTTGATAATGTATTTCACTGTAAGTGAAGGCCCCATCTCAAAATTGCACAATTTAAGTGACTTTGTGAGTGATTTTGCTTTTCATTGCTTACAATTATGGAATAACTCCAGGGTAATTAATTCATTGTTTATTGAGATATCGACTCACAAGTCACAAAAAAAGCATGCAATCTCGAGTCGAGACCACCCCCTAATGTGAAGTTAATTATTGAGGAACAAGTATTAACAAAGAAATATATTCCCTGCCTTGTTTGTTCAATGTTGTAAAGCACCATGTAAAAACAGGTCAGAACATCGAAAAGATGTTCGGTTTTGTACTGGTGGAATATGTATGATCTCTACAGGCGGAGCTAAATTAGAGATTCATCGCATGATCTGACTCCACCCTTCAGTACTTCTGACATCCATGGGTCTAGTAACCAACTAGCTTGTTCAACATCCTGTTATTCTTATCTTACATCACTCAAGCCAATTCCTGATGTTTATAAAATGTTAAGGCAAAATATATTTTGACTGAAAATTAAGCTGTGAATCTAAACAGTGTAAATTCTGACAGCCCGGTATTGCAGAATTATTTAACGGAAATGAATCACATAAAATTCAAATTAGCTGGGAACTTGAAGCTCATAACTCTTATTGAGAGGAGGATGTATTGATAGCCATACAGACAACATGAGACCTATGTGATTGTATGGTTGTAAATGTAACACCACTGAAGACCTATGTAGTTTTTTTTATTGAAGCAAGCTTTCGCTGTACAGTAATGCCCTAAGTAATCGACTCCTTAAACACAGCAGAATTATGGGTAACTTTTCAGGATTTAGTTGGAAATATGGCTTGTTGCCATTCATCGGAAAGGAGTCGATTACTTAGGGCATTACTGTATATTAACAGTCTTCATCAGACAAATAATGAAAGATTTCAAGAATGCTGGTTATATATGTATGATACACAACAGAGAAATTAATCCTTTCTACACTAAATACTCATTGATGAGTAGTTCCCTTAGGAAGTGTTCATATAATAAGTTCAACATACGACCCATAGTCGTTTGTTGAACTTATTATCTGAACATTTCCACCAATATATAACAACTTTCTATCTGTTGTCTGCTTTTATTACCTGAATAATCAACAATAATCAATGAATAATCAACATTTCCAATCTATCCTTTTATGGCTTAAAGGAAGAATCCATTCAGTATAGAAAGGGTGTCAAACTGAGTGGGAGGGAGACTTTATCACATATTAGTCTCATGTCTCCATTAGCTATTTCTAACTCTGGAGTTCACTGCACTTATATTCTTTACAAAAATTTACAGGTGAAAAACTTCACATCCCACCCTATGCTTGCCCTTTGCTGGATCATATAACAATTAAGTTCTTGCTTTGGAAAAATGCAGTTGGAAAATTACATCTCAAGAGCAGTTGCAAAAAAAATTCCCAGAATTCGGATATTTTGTCTTCAAAGGGAGGATGCAGTTGGAAATTCAATCTTGGAGAACCCCCACCCCTCTCCAAAAAGTACCTCTATCGTCTATCCACCTCTCTGACGAAGCCCTTCTTGTCTGCTTTTTGTCAAAAATCCATCCTTCTACAGACTAGATTACATAACACACATGATTTGAAGAAGTTTATCTATAAAGATTCAATTAGCTATAGATTGACAAACTGCAGATTCCTGCTATAATTTGAAATGTTAACAGATCAGTCAATTTATCTATCATTAAATATGTCTAAAGTGACCTTCAAACCAACTCCTACAGGTTTCCCAGACTATGATTATCAATGAGTTCCCACATTGAGATTAGACCTAGTGTCTGAGATATTTCAATAGGTAATACTGTAATGCCTGAAGTATATGACCCTTTAACCACAGCAGAATTATGGGAAATTTTTCACGATTTAGTCACAGAGAGCTTTTCTATGAATGGCAACAAGCCATATTTCCGACTAAATCCTGAAAAATTTCGCATAATTCTGCAGTGGTTTAGGGGGAGATTATTTAGGAAATTACTGTATACAACGTTACAAGTCACCATGTCGTTTTTTCTCTCCAAGTTTTCTCAGAATTTGTGTACCAAAAATAGAATCAATGTGGAATGCAAAAATCAGTACAAAGTAAATGGACTGGATTTTTTAAATAATGGGGGGGTGGGTGGGATTGTACTTTTTTCAATAGGCTACAGATATCCCTTCTGAGTACTCCATGAGTTTATGTATCAACACCAAGGATATGCCATTTCGAATTTTAGGCTGTATCTCGTCTATCTCCAACCCCAAACCTTTAACTTGGAAGATAAAAGACAGAATTAGCCTAGAAAACCAAGCTAGTTCAACAGCCATGTAAACAACACCTTATTAATTTTTCTATGATTCTATTAGAACCAGTGGAACCACTACAGAACCATTTATAAACTCCCAGACCAGTGTGCTTCATGTAGATCTAATAAACCACTCAGGCTACAAAGACTGAACCCAGCAAAAAAAAAATCCACTCCCATGCGGCCACAACCATAAGCCAATTATGTGGTATTAAGTAGCACTTTTTTTCTTATGTGTATACAGTACAGCCTATGTCCCTCCCCTGATAGTGTTTTTCTGATAACGAGGGCTTTAACCAAATTAGCTCTCATGAGGACCCTAATTATCCCATAGATTTCTTCAAGAACTCAGAAGCCGAGACAATTTCTATTCAGCTAAGTAAATATGTAAATACGCGACTGTTGATACGTGGCTGGTGACAGATTACTAAATCTTGTGTTTGGGGCCATGTAACTATGTGTTATGTCAGCGATGATCATCAATATGTTTTGTCAGCACGATTAGTGTTGTTCTTATCATTCTAGAGATATCCGATACTCACCCACACACAAATTATTTGGCTGTTATTGCGCTTTATTCAATTTCACATGCATATTTTTTAAACCACCCATAATGTTTGAGCTATTGAAGATATACAGCAAGATATACGAAGCTTGTGTATTTATATCCAGGGGATATACACAAGTAAAACTTGTTCGTGCTTTTGTAATGACAAGACATTGCCAGTGTATCCTCACGTTGTGTTTTTAGGTGAACGGTCGTCGGTATCGATTGATAACAAAACCAGAAATCAAAACACCAAAAGTGAAAAACAATGTGAAAATTCCAAATGAGAAGAGCATCTACAGTAATGCCCGAAGTATATGACCCTTTAACCACAGTAGAATCATGGGAAATTTTTCAGCATTTAGTTGGAAATATGGCATGTTGCCATTCATCGGAAAGCTCTCACTGAGAGCTTTCTGATTAATGGCAGCAAGCCATATTTCCGTCTAAATCCTGAAAAATTTCCCATAATTCTTCTGTGGTTTAGGGGTCGATTATTTAGGACATTACTGTATATCCATCATTGACCAGCTTTCATGAAATGTGACCCAACAGCAACATAAACTGGGCAATACAAACTGTTAATCTCATTCTCATTGCTAATCTAACACCCAAGGTTAACAAATGATTACATTTACACTATTACATTATTACTTACCAGGACAGATGGTCTTGCAGGAGATTCTCTCAACAGCATTCCCACTGCACAGGGCACCTCCATTCTTAGGTGGTGGATTACTACATGATCTGACCCGCTTCTGTGTTCCCTTCCCACATTTGGCTGAACAAACTGTCCACTGTTCCCATGATGACCATCCTCCATTCACTAAGAAAATAGAAAGCACACAACATATAATGATATGGCAAATCATAAAGCCTTGATATCAACTTTTATTTATCCATGCAAAGTTTATATGAAATGATGTGAAATAAACCATAAAAAAGTACATTTCTTGGTATTTTGAGAATTATATAAACCAAAATAATAGTTTCAAAATATATGCATTTGCGGTAGAAATGGTGGAGGGCAAGGGGTATGTATGTATGTATGCCCCCTTTGCTCTGGCATCCCCCATTCATTTCAAATAATACAAGCAATATCATGTCACATGGAAAAAGTTTTTTCGTATTACAGTTGAGAGAGAAGAGAAATTGTAAGATTGTGATTGAAGTTGAATATTTGTCACTGAAACACACATTTTGATTGTCGAGAGCTGCTAACTTTAGTTTTCGATTCACCAGCATCGGCACTGATCGAAGAACAAATTTCTAATGGAGCACAGTGTCATTGACAATATGCACAAAATATGCTGCATGGGGAGGGTCGCTGATCGAGCCAACAGGAACATTATTTACTATACATGTAGATAGGGCTAACAGGAAGTCATTCTGACACTGTTATGAGTAACCACAAGGATTGATCACCAAAAATCTGATTCCATAACATCTAATGTCGATAAAAAGTGCTTTTCTTAAAAAAATTTGAGTGAATTGAATTACAATGAAGATACAGTAATGCCCTAAATAATCGACTCCTTAACCACAGCAGAATTATGGTTACTTTTCAGGATTCTGCTGTGGTTAAGGAGTCAATTATTTAGGACATTACTGTAAACTGTCCAGTTCCGTTAGATATTCGAGCATGAAAACAGTTTGTATCCTAAATATCATCAGTATAAGAGAGAATCCTATTACTCTGGAACATCATTAGTTTGTTATGATCTTTTAATTAACTGCTTAACCTTATATTGCAAAACACCATCATGAAGTGATCTTTGGAAACGATATGTTAACCATTTCTACAGTAATGCCCTAAATAATCGACTTAACCACAGAAGAATTATGGGTAATTTTTCAGGATTTAGTCGGAAATATGACTTGTTGCCATTCATCGGAAAGCTCTCAACAAGCCATATTTCCGACTAAATCCTGAAAAATTACCCATAATTCTTCTGTGGTTAAGTAGTCAATTATTTAGGGCATTACTGTATACTAAATACTCATTGACAAGTAGTTCCCTCAGGAAATGTTCAGATAATAAGTTTAACGTATGAAAATTTCCCCCCAAAAAATTGGATTCCTAATATGATCTTTTATTATGGCTGTCTGCTTATTTTCCCTGAAAATCCCTCCTGATGAAGAATAGACCATTCCAATGTATACTTTTATAACTGAATGGCAGATTCCATTTAGTACAGGAAGGGTTAAAGAAGGCTGATTATGTGAAATGATTATAGTTGACATATTGGGTGCATTCTTGTTCTCTCCATGGTTTTTCTATAAAAACTGATACCCTCTACCTGATCTAGATAAGCCAGTTTACACCTGTTCCTCCATATACCTGCGTGAGTCAAAAGACCAGTTCAGCAAGTTCATTCAGTGAACACGTCATTGTCTAAGTCAATCCACAGATCTCGGGCTTGATCAATAGGCCACCGGAGCATTGTTGGCAAAAATGTGAGTGAAAGTTGGTCAAATTCTTAAAAGAAGTATTTTATTTCAAAGAGTTTATCTCCAAAATCTGCTATATTTTAATTTTTTGTGATGGAAAATTGGCATCTGATTTTAGACATCCTCCCTAAAACACATAATTCAACTAGCGGAATCAATGCAGGTGGTGGAATAATATATACTGTTTATATTTAGCACACCTGTTGTTTTAACCCTTCCATGATTGGAGCTTCCTGATATTTTGTGAAAACCCTGTGCCAATACATTCATTTATATCTGCGGGTCTCCCACAAGGATCCTTATATATTTAAGATAATACATTGTCCTAACAATATTTACCTAGACATTTTAAGCCAGTGAATTCTCTTATATATGCGAGGCTCCCTATGGGAGACTCGCATATATAAGAGAATGAGTTCCCTTAGGAAATGTTGAGAATATAAGTTCAACATTCAACATTTCCCACCAAAGAATATGAAGACTTCTGCACTTGCATTAATGGCTTTTCATCTGTCTGTGGTCTGCTTTTTTTAACTGAACATCCCTCCAAGTGAATGATAGACCATGCCAATGCATACTTCTATCACTGAATGGGAGAATCCATTTAGTAAAGAAAGGGATAAATCAACATCACTACAAATGAATGACTGGGAATTAAGTAACTAATTATTAGCATCTAATCAGTTATTATTAAAGGATTTAATAAAGTGAGAAATAATTTTTTAAACTTAAAGACATATGATGGACTTGTTCAGGTGCATGAAACTGATCAGTTAGTATTCAGGAGCTATGCCAACTGGAGGAAGGTAGCATTCTACTTACATCGCCAAAAATTTCCAGCAAATCGACCGTACCACTCCATAGAAAACCTCGTCCAAACTACGCTCAATTGTAAATATTTTCTTCTCGATTCGGGATGCAGCTATTGGTGATAAACTAACGAAAACGATTTTGCCACCAAGAGAATCACTGCATTTATTTATATATGAGAATCACTGCATTTAATTAATATATAAGAATGACGATGTAAGTTGTCAATTTGGATATATTTGTAATAATAACTACATTGAGTAAGATATTTTCCATTTCTATTTGATCACCCTACCAGAGTGTTTCACATCACTTTAAAATACCATACCATTCTTTTTTATGCACAAAAACGCGGTTGATTCCCACCTTTCTGATAAATGATTAGCCACATCTCTGATTATTTCTAATGTGAAGTTACTACTAAATAAGTAGAGGACCTTCACACCACAAAATGTAATCGGGCATTTAATGATGAGTTATTCAACTCCCAGCAAGTGTTTAGCTGTGGGGCTACCTAGAAGCCACGCACCCAACCATTCATTTAAAATACTCTGTCTGTTGACCTGTTAGCTCAGGTCAGTAGTTTCTGTAAATTTAAAAGGACTTAAGGTTTTAACATACCCCGGTAAAAAGCATCTAAAATTCATTATCTACGCCTCATATAGTTCACATAGGTGGTATTGTCAGGCTGACTTGTTGAGCCCTATTAAATATAATATAGATTTAACGATAATATTTCACGTTCCTTCTGAATGCACCTATTCATCAGGAATGTAGCTTCCATTGCGCTTATTAATCTTTTTTATGTCAGTTTATGTTGTTAACATTTCAGGGTAAGTGATGTTTACTTCCAGTTTTAATAATTCACCGCCTTTAATAAATGGGCTGCTTTCTGAATACTGCGTAACAGTATAGTTAGCAGTTTCATCTTCTGTTTTAATGTTGCTCGGATAAAAAAAGAAGAGTCTTTGTGTTTTAAATGTACTTATAAGGTTATTGTATTTTCAGCCTCCATAAATGAGTTTCAATATGACTTCCCTTGACAATATACTTATCAAATTTTAAATTGATTGAAACACGTTTGGACTCCACTGAACATTATGTTTCCAATATCTTTTAGATACGATCATAATGACAAGTAAATTCAATGGAATTTTGAACACTAGAAACTACTACAAAACCTGCAATCAATGGGGAAACATGGAAATAACAGTGTATTAGCAAGCCTGCAAATAGTGTGTCTGTCATTTGCAGAAAGAGGTCCTCAGAGGGTAAATTTAGTGATGCTATCCCTCATGGCAGGCTAGAATCACCAATTCATCCTCTGGAAACCTCATTCTGCTTAGGCCTCAATGGCTATGGGAGACGTAGGAACAGATTGACGTTCCCCAATTGAAGTTGGTGATGTTCACCCATTAGTCACCTCGATTACACATTTTATCTTCTGCAAATTAGGGGATATAGAAACTTCCCAGAAGCGAAATGTAACTAAAAACAACGACTATATAGATACTTCCTAGAAGATGAGGCTTAAGCAGAATGAGGTCCCCAGAGGGTGAATTTGGTGATGCTAGCCTGCTGTGCAGGATAGCATCACTACACTCACCTTCTGGGGACCTCATTCTGGAAATGACAGACACACTATTTGCAGGCTTGCGTATTTGGATGATATTGCCCTTTACAGAGATTCCAATGCTACCCATATTGGAAACACAGAGTTAATGGCATATGATCCCTTAGAAGGCTAAACACAGTGTATTCTGACAGTAGTATTAGATTAAGTAAGCGCTGATCCATGGTGAAGATGTCCTGGCCCATGACATAAAACATCTATCTCCCCCAGTTCCTTTATTGAATTAACAAACCATTGTGCTGTGTGGTTGCTATCTAATACTGTGAAGGCATATGGTGGTGCTGTGTCCATGTACCATGTTATGTATGGGTTATATAAAAAACCTCAACCCTTTACCCTGTACCAGGCCAGCATACATGGTGGTATCTGTGGGTTAGGTAACAAATCTCAACCCTTTACCCTGTACCAGGCCAACATTATGGTATATGTGGGTTAGATAAAAATAACCTCAACCCTTTACCAGGCCAGAAGTGTGGTATCTGTGGGTTAGATAAAACAACCTCAATCCTTTACCCTGTACCAGGCCAGCATGGTGGTGTATATGGGTTGTATTAAAAACATCAACCATCTATCCTGTACTAGTAAGGTGTTATGTATGGGCTATATGACAAAACCCACAACCATCTATCCTGTACTAGTAAGGTATTATGTATGGGTTATATGATAAAAACCTCAACCATCTATCCTGTACTGGTAAGGTGTTATGTATGGGTTATATGATAAAAACCTCAACCATCTATCCTGTACTGGTAAGGTGTTATGTATGGGTTATATGACAAAACCCTCAACCATCTATCCTGTACTGGTAAGGTGTTATGTATGGGTTATATGATATAAAAACCTCAACCATATACCCTGTACTAGTAAGGTGTTATGTATGGGTTATATGATAAAAACATCAACCATCTATTCTGTACTGGTAAGGTGTTATGTATGGGTTATATGATAAAAACATCAACCATCTATTCTGTACTGGTAAGGTGTTATGTATGGGTTATATGATAAAAACATCAACCATCTATTCTACCATGTACTAGTTCTGTGCTAGGAATGGGATTGTTAAGGATCCTTTTGTGATATTCCAGCAATAAAAATAGGTCGATAAATACACGAGTTACTATGTACAGATGTTATATATTCCGAAAAATAATAGAAATTTACTCAGGTGAAAATTGGCGGGTGGAACCCAAATACGAACTTGACCTGTATTTTGTGCTAGTACAGTAAACTCGAATACCAAATTTCATTCCATTCAGCTGAGACTATCTAAAGTTATTACTCGGAAACAAAAGTGAACAGACGGACAAGACAGACAAATAACATAATAGGTTCAATTTTGAAGTCATATTAAAAATGGACCCTTTTATTTACTCTGAACCAATAATTTCTATTACTTCAATGAGCGGTATTGACTATATTCACTTGAGTTTAACTTGATTAGATCGATCAAATTTTAAACAAATATATAGACCATCCAGTTTGAAGAAGACATTTCAGTTATAAACATTTCAGCATGGTGCAGGTTAATTTAAGCATGAAGGTACAAAAGTTTAAAAGAGTCATAAAAAGTTCCCAAATTAAACCAAACTGGCTCAAGATTAGGTGCAGAAAAACATGATGTGGTGACATAGGTTTATAACCCAGTCAACTTAACTGTATTAACATTCAAGCAGTCATGAAATTCACTTGGAATATTTTTGTTCTGTCACCATGATTAATTGCACAGCACACTATGCCTATATATGGCTTGGTGTTGATATATGCATCCATAAGATATTGTACAGGGATGAGATTCAGTGCAAAGCAATAAACCTGCAAAAGTACAAGTGTTTGTTTTAAAGTTAGGCCAAAATAAAATAATTGCTAGATTTTCATCCCTGGCCACTCCTTCAGTAATGCCCTAAATAATTGACTCCTTAACTACAGCAGAATTATGGGTAACTTTTCAGGATTTAGTCGGAAATATGGTTTGTTGCCATTCATCGGAAAGCTCTCACGGAGAGCTTTCCGATGAATGGCAACAAGCCATATTTCCGACTAAATCCTGAAAAATTACCCATAATCCTGCTGTGGTTAAAGAGTCATTTATTTAGGGCATTACATACTTGAATGGATATTCTTTTCTTCTAGGACAATATAACAATGCTGCTCTTGCACATATCTAAGGTATTTCTTGCCATTTTATAATGATTCAAAGGGCACTTTCCCCCGCTCTGTGCCTCCCCCCCCCCCCCCCCCCCCTTTAGTGGAGGGCTGGTGGGGCAAGTGCCCCCTCTGCCCAACTGCTCTGGTGCCCCTGATGGTGCCATCTGAACAAACCAAGAACAGGCCTATATCAGAGCCCCACCGCAAACCACTTGATGTTGTTTCCTAGAAGTAGCAGGAATTGGTGGGAATCTGGTGGTAATCCTCCAGAATACAGCTATTAGTGGCTGATTGTTGATCAATACAGTTGATCTATGATGTAAGTGCTAACATGTTATCACATACTCAATGAAGAATGGGGCTGATTGCCACAGACAGTAAGTATAAGTCCAGGCCTGAGTCAGAGCCTGTAAATGTTGACTAATTGCTCCTAATAAGCACCCATATGCAGACTGACTTATCAATCTTTTAAAATTCGGGATATTCTAAACATAGAATGCCTAAAGTGTTATTTATTGAGAACTTACAAGGCCTATCTCTATTAGCTAGACAGCATGCAATATCACAAATCACAATCATGGTTCCTGTCATTTGTAGAATGAAGTCCCCAGAGGGGGAATTTAGTGATGCTATCCTGCCCATGACTGGCATAGGGGCCAGTTTAAAGGTTTCAAATTGGGAGAAGTCACTTCTCCCTGTTTGGTTATTAAGGAGAAGTGGACTGTAAACAGGGAGAAGTAACAATAGCTGAAGTTAAATTTACACCCCAACATCACCCTTCTATGATCCAATAAGTATTATGCAACACAAGAGCCCATTTATAAAACCATTATAGCGAGTAACAACGCCATTATAATCAGTAAATTTTCTTTATATATTCTGTTGGAACATGTGCATACTAGTATATGAGAGGTCATGCACTTCTCCGTTGGACAAAAATAGGGAGAAGACGTCTCCCAAGTCGCCCTCTAGGCTGGTCCCTGAACTGACGCTTCCTAAAATTTTGCGAAAACCCTGTGCCAATGTATTCTCTTATATATGCGAATCTCCCATAGGGAGCCTCATATATAAGAGAATGCATTGGCCTAACAATGTTTACCTTTACCTTTTAAGCCAGTGTATTCTATTATATATATAAAGAGAATGCACTGGCACAGAATCTTTAATGCTGCACCAGCACTTCTCCCGTCATGAAAGGGTTAATATATGAGGACTCACCATAGACTGTGAGAGCTGCCGATTCAGACAGCCTCCTGTTTGCTGGGTTTTGGGCGCCGCACGTGTAGTTCCCCATATCTTCTAATCTAGCTTGGTTGATTATCAGACTTCCCTCGCTGGAGATGATAAAGTTGATTTCTTTCCTCACATTGATTTCAACTCCGTCTTTCAACCAGAACACCTGAAAAGAAAGCAATTTTGATACTCAAACATATATCATTCAACCCAGTATTGTTTTATATCGTCGGCAGGCTTCTAAAATGTCCTATGTAGCATTTTGGCGCAAAAACACTTTTTTGCCTATTTAAAATATACGAGTTTGATTTCTTGAGATCCTTAGGGAACCACTGTCAACTATAGTACAAAATTGCCCAAAACGTGTTATTTATCGACATGCTGTTCGGAAAAATTTGGCCTTATTATCAACACAAAGCCTCTTGATTTTAGAGTTATCATTTTCATCCGCAATTTGGTCCAAGATCGTCGGCTCGTCGACTGTTTACTGAGCCACTAATAAGTCTCGGTGGTGAAAAATAATAGATTTCAAAAATTGATATCTAATAACTCTGAGCTTTGATAGGTCAGTTCCTCGACTCAAATCAAATATTTTTTACCCACGAATCCAAATAAATAGTAATTGAGGGGCGCTTAATCAGATTATGCATCTATAATATAACAACTGTGATATAAAGGATTATCATGCAGATATATCGGTAGATACAGATACTATTTCGAGAGAGAAATTATTTTTTGATGTGTCGCCTTTAAAATTAGATATTTGGAGGATACGACTCTTTAGAAGCCCACCGACTTAACAAAAACATTCTGATATAAACTGATAACTGTTATATTAACAATACATTTCAGTAGATAATGGGGAAAAGTTGCTTCTTTAGGCGTAAGTTTTTTTTTTGGTATAAATAACATGACTAAGAGAGGCTGATTGTTTCTATTGTGTTTTTATCAGAGTTAATATCTGGCTTCATTTCTATGTTGGCCCAGTACAAAACGCACATATCCATCATCGCCTTGTCATTTGTATATGCTAATTAGGGGACCCTGGAGATACAGCCCGCTTTGATCTGCTCCTCAATCCCTTGTCCCTAATTATAAACAAAATAACAAAAAACTCAGATTAAAAACTGACCCTACGGCAAGTGATAAATCACGCTTTCAACTAATTACACAAAGGGGACATTGGTCTCTTTTTGTCATTTGAATAAAGACAAATCACCATCTCTTTTAAAAGTTGATTTTTCGATTAAAATAGAATTTTATCTATTAGAAAAATCTTGAAAGAGAGATTTTAGATAAATCCAAATTAATATATTTTTCTCAGTCTGGGTATTTCAGAACAAAAGTTCAGATTTATAAAAAAGAACATAAATTCATTACTTTGTGAGCCATCTGGATTTAACTTCCATAAAAGTTAATACCAGAATTTGAACTTACACAATCGTATTATTTGATATATGTTTAAATTTTCTATTTGAATATTTTGTGCCCTGGGAGGTGAGAATACTACTCAAGTATTTCTAAATAAATTATTGAAAAGCTAAATTTGAAGGCCCCAATCATCTTTTATAATTTGAGCCATGTTTTGTTAGTAATAATATTTCTGAATACACAAGATCGGTGAACAGTTTCTCATCGTTTTATGCTTCACAAATAGCTGTCATTTGCAAACAATAACACAAGTATCGTTAGGGTGTGGCAAAATATGCCATGATAATTCCAACAAAGGGCCATAACTTTTGGCTAGTAAACTCACCATACCAAACTTCATTCCTATCAGTTCAGATTTACTAGTTATCAACCGGAAAAAAAAATTTGAGTGCTAATTCATGCAAAAAGGGTCATAACTCTTGTGAAAATTGGCGGGCAGAACCTAAATTCAAACTTGACCTGTATTTTGGGTTTACTGTCAAGTCATTACTGATTATTTATCAGACTTAAATCACAATAAAGGTGGCCATAGTATCAATGAATTATTGAACTTACATGTTGCACATCTTCAATGTGTCAGTAACACTGTCCAGAAGTTTTAGGTAAACAAGAAAAATCGGCAAAAATGGCAAGAACTCAGCCAAAATGGGTAGAACCAAACTAAGAATCGCAGGTTCCAATGATGGTTAATATCTATGCCAAGTTTTAAAAAATTTACTGGAAAATGATGGAATACAGGATCGGACAAAAGATGCATCCCAGGATGTACAATTCTATGTCGAAAATGGCAATAACTCTGCCAAAATGAGTCCGATCAAAATTTCAGGTGCGCAGGTTCCCATGCTGGTTGATATATGCAGTTTTTAAAAATTTGACCAGAAAATGACACAATACAGGCTCGGACAAAGTTTAGGACGCACGCATGGATGATGGTCATTACTCTAGTCTTCCAACAGCATGTCGGGGGACAACAAACAGCCTAATGCTGATTTTTTTTAACTTATTAGCTGATTATCCCTCCGAATGGATAAATGGGAATCAAGTAACTCATCATTGAGTACCTAGATATTAAAGGGTTAATTTCTTCATCATCTTAACTGCATAAGGCCACTTTGGACAGGGTTTTCGCTTGCAATTGAGTGCACTTTATGTCCCAAGTGTGGTAATGGCATTATTAGTGGAATGCTGACATTACATGAGAATACTCCTCCATTGTGCTTCATGAAATGGTGATACTCTCCCAGGGAAGAACAATGAGTACTGTACTGGAGCTAATTTAAAGCTGCTGATATGACAGATTTCCATGATTCTCTATCCCAGTATACAGTAATGCCCTAAATAATCGATTCCTTATCCACAGCAGAATTATGGGTAATTTTTCAGGATTTAGTCAGAAATATGGCTTGTTGCCATTCATCAGAAAGCTCTCACTGAGAGCGTTCAGATGAATGGCAACAAGCCATTTTTCCAACTAAATCCTGAAAATTTACCCTTAATTCTGCTGTGGTTAAGGAGTCGATAATTTAGGGCATTACTGTAGCTGTTTAACAACATAGTAGATGGGGTCATTATTATTATTCACTTAAACATATTTTATTATTTCAAATATATATATACATCAGATTCATGCGGCATGGACTCGGTACGAGTATTCATTGCTTCAAAATGTGCTTGCTTCAATTGAGTGTGAACAAATTCTCACTTCGTATCGAATGACCATGTATCGATAAGAATGGCACATTGAGATGTGCCGCAACTCTGATCAAGAAAGAAAATCGGTCCTGATTCTCACCCATGTCAGGGTTCGAACCAGTGCCAACTTCATCTAGCCCATGCAGACTGCGATGATCGTATGTACGACCTAACCACCTCATGTAAAGAATGTTTAGTACATTCATGACTACTCCAGTAGTGTGTACATGTATGCCAATCATGGATGATTGGTGTTTGGGTGTCATGGAGACAAAGTGAAGTGGTCACCATTGGCATTGGCTCAGTCTCGGTCAGTTGTAAACTTCCATTGCAATTGTTTTAAAAGCAAATGATCAAGAGACGTTCACAAAGTTCTCTGTTTTCATGCATATTCATTTGATCATATCCGGAACAACAGACTTGTTAATTGTCAACAATATTTATGAATATTATTTCTAAGGTAAGGATCAACACCTTGCCCTGCAGATAGAGTTCGCATCAGCACTGATGACAGATTTCCTCCCATGAGGGTTTTTATCTAACTCCCTAATTTGCTGTCGCAAATGGGAACATTTATTCGGTCAGAATAAACGGGACCGAGGCACTCAGCTTCATGGCCACTGTGTTCCAAACCTAGTTTGGTGTTCAAGTCTGAGTTTAGTGTGCCTGTCATTTGCAGAATGAGGTCCCCAGAAGGTGAATTTAGTGACACTATCCCATATAGTGGGATAGCATCACGAAATTCACCCTCTGGAGACCTCATTCTGCTTAGGCCTCATCTTCTCTTGAAAATCTCTTTATTATCAAATTTCCATAGAAACTTCTTTACATAGATTCTATTTATTTTTTAGTTTGGTTTTTCTATATCCCCAAATTGGCAGATGACACATTGCATAGTCGAGGTTTCAAATATGTGTACATCACAATGTTCACCATTTGGGAACTTCAATCAGAGTATATGTCTCGCATAGCAGATGAGGTCTAAGCAGAATGAGGTCCCCAGATGGTGAATTTGGTGATGCTAGCCCACCAAGGGGGATAGTGTCACTAAATTCACCCTCTGGGGACCTCACTCTGCAAATGACAGACACACTAAACTCAGGCTTGTTGGTATTCAATAATTATGTTATGTGCTGGGAAGACATATATATATATATATATATATATATATATAATATTTATGGGACACGGACTCAGTATGCATGAGTGTTCATTGCTTCAAAATGTGCTTGCTTCTGTGAGCATGATCAAATTCTCATTTGTGAATATCAGGTTAGTGTACATAATAAGGAATAAATGGATTTGGCATACCTTACTCGTAATTAAATTCATGCATTTAATTAGCTCAATTTAGCTCATACCAGCACCTTGCCATTGCAGAAATGAAAATGCAGACAAGTGCAATTATTTGTATATCTGCCTACTGCTGAAATGTTGTGAAAACCCTGTGCCAATGCATTCTCGGGGAGAGCTTTCCGATGAATGGAAACAAGCCATATTTCCGACTAAATCCTGAAAAATGTCCCATAATTCTGCTGTGGTTTAGGGGTCGATTATTTATGACATTACTGTAAGAGAAGGAAAGCAGAGCCCCTATGGCCTCCTGGACCAACATCTCTGCCTTGTAAAATATTTAGCAGATAGAATCAGTCTATTATTGGTGTGTTCATTATTTGAATAGCTTCAATGAATTGTATAGATTTAAAAACCACATCCACAGGTGCAACCATAAAACTGATGCCTGGGGCTTGAGAGCCATGCAGAAAAATACAAGCTTTAACGATTATTTTCCTCAATGATGGAGTCCAGTTATGCATATTTTCCTCTTTATATTTCGAACAGCACCCCAAGCCACATTTTATAATAATTTTACGATAAATTTATGTGCTTTTTTGAAGCATTTTATCAGTTGGTCTCATCCCAGCTCCCAGCGGTTAGCATTGGAATAGTAATCGTCATTGGTTGAGTCATACCGCAATTATCTGAGGTAGAATACGCACAGAGGACACGTGTTTTCAAATTACTTTCATCATCTTTTTATAATATTTGACATTTTCAGGTGATCTGGTTGATTTAAACCCTTTCTTTATTAAATTTAATCTACCATTCAGTTATGATAGTATACAATGGGAGTCTAATATTCATCTGGAGGGGTGTTCAGATAATACAAGTGAAGGAGGATTCATATTCAGTGGAGGGAAAATTTAAGATAATAAGTTCAACAAATGATATATAGCCATTTGTTGAACTTATTATCTGAACATTTCCTAAGGGAACTACTTGCTAATGAGTACTTGGTATAAAAAGAGTTCAAATTGGCATACCTCAATGTTATATTGCCTGAGTCACTACATGTATATAGTAGCTGTAAATACTAAATAATAATTGCTCTTTCACTAGTTTCATGTATCAGCTGAAACAGCTTTGTAAAATTGTAGGAAGAGAAAAATGTATTCATTCTAGTAGCTTTAACTAGCTTATATATGAACCTGGAATATGCTTTGAAATTCTGGGGGATTATAAAAACTTTGCCTTTTCAGCAATTACACCAATACTACACACTGGGGAAAAAGTGCCCTTTGCCATTTGTTACCCCCCCCCCCCCCCAATGAAATCTAACCTGATGCTATTAGATTTATTAAACATCCCTACAAATGAATGAATGGGAATTGGTAACTATCTTTATGTGAGTGTCCATGCATGCAGTTATCGAAGGGTGAATATAAGCCGGGGCGCCAGAAGAAACTAAGGTAAAGCGGGCACAACTTCTAGAAAAGGGCATTTTTTTGTCAGTGATTGTCATAAATGGCGAAAAGGCAATTTTGGTAATCATACAGCAATTAAAGCACTGTTCAGGACCATGCTATTTTGGATATACAGTAATGCCCTACATAATCGACTCCTTAACCACAGCAGAATTATGGGTAACTTTTCAGGATTTAGTCGGAAATATGGCTTGTTGCCATTCAACGGAAAGCTCTCACTGAGAGCTTTCCGATGAATGGTAACAAGCCATATTTAAAACAATGCTGGTTTAGCTGATATATGATGTATTTATTGTCATTGCATGAAGAATGAAAAGGCACTTTGAACCTCCCTTGTTGGAGGGTAAGAGGGGTAGTTGCCCCCCTCTGATCCCCTGCTCCAATGCCACTGAATATAAGAAAATTTCCACATTTTCGTTCATACTAAAATTGGTTACACAAGACTCAATTTCCAAACCATGAGTTATTAGTGTAACACATCAATGTTTTATCTAAATCTTTTCCATTTACATTCAGCACATTGTTGTAAATCATCAAATTTATGAACATATGGACACAACAGTTTGTCACTAGATTTATAATAGAGAACAAGGGGAAGAGAATCGCTTTGATGTCATAGCCAGCCAATCAAATCAATCGAAAATGTGACAGGTTGAGAATTAAAATCTAACAGCTGTGACACGGTGATCAAATCACCAATATCCATAACGGCTGTATACCCGTCTAAATGTGCGTAATTTATGATGCCGCGCTGAAGGAGAAAATCAAAGCTGACCTCCAGGTAGGAAAACAAAAGCACAGCTTCGCAAGGTGCTCATAAACAGCAGTGATGTACATTTTTATTGCGCAATGGACAAGCTTGTACTTAGTGACATTTCTTCACAAGCAACATACCGTAATTAGATTGGTGAAGATGGATGACAGGAAATTTTAACTCTAACTCAGAATCAAATCATACATGAGTCCACTCTTACTCACAATCTGGATGTCCTATCGGGAGTGGGGGGGGGGGGGGGTAAAGCTGATTTCATCATGATGGGTATAAATACCATCCAAAAAAGGCCAGATTCAGTCGAGATGGATGGAAACAAGCCATATTTCCAACTAAATCTTGAAAAATTACCCATAATTCTGCTGTGGTTAAGGAGTCAATTATTTAGGGCATTACTGTAAGAGTTAGGTTCAGGCCTCAAAATATGGTGCTGGTCATTTGCAGAATGAGGTCCCCAGAGGGTGAATTTAGTGACACCACTTGGCATAGTGTCTCTTGGGACCTCATTCTGCATGGCCTCATCTGCTATGGTAGACCTAGACACATATTTAAGTTCCCACATGATTATGCACTGTGTCATATGCCAATTTGGGGATATAGATAAATTAAACTAAAAAAGAAACTAAAAAACTTTTTAATTTTATAATAAAGATACTTTCAAGAGAAGATGAGGCCTTAGCAGAATGAGGTCTCCAGATGGTGAATTTAGTGATGCTAGCCCACTGTGCAGGTAGCGTCACTAAATTCACCCATTGGGGACCTCATTCTGCAAATGTCCGGCACCATAGTTTGAGGGCTGGAAATGTTGGTTGTCTTACCTGTGGCAAGGGCTTGCCCTCTGGTGGAAGACATTGTAGCTCCTCGGTTTGTTTCTCTAAAACAGTCTGACTCATCGGCTCTCGCTGAAACCGTTTCCTCAGATCTGGAAAAAAGATAACTTACATAAATATGGAAATCTATCGAGGACTATAATTTTCATGCATAAGTTATATTATTAGACATATATTAGACATCACAAGAAGGGTTCTAAAATGTCACCATGGTGAAATAGTGTGATCAAGATGAATATTAATGAAAGGTGAAACAATTATATTTTGTTCATTATCAACACTTTCACACATATATAAAGTTTTTATTTAAATGTATATCAAGTAACTTTTGTGAATATCAAGTTTATTTTGGGCACAATGGTACTGGCTTTCAAATTACTTTCAGGAAGTTATGTAAACACTCTTTAGTCTTTATTATTAGATATCAGGAGAAATCACATCATACATGTACACTCTTTATTATTTTTTCTATCATAGAAACATCCCAATATCCTGCCATGGGTCTCAACTCTGGATATGCCCATAGAGATCATATTCCACCAGTTCAAAACCTAGGAACTTTTTAATGTTCTGACAAGTAACTTTGTAACATCGAAAGAATAACTCAGGTAGTATATTTCTTAGTTAATACCTGATCCTTAATGATATATTCCACAGTATGTGAAGGTTCCAGCTCAAGGATTGCGTGATATAGGTGAATTATGTGAGCCGATTTCTCTCCGCATAATTTACAATTATGAACTTTTCAGCAGGAAAAACAATTCAATGTTTATTATGAATTCGGCTCACAAAGTCGCCTAAATCATGCAACCATGTGAAATACATCATTAAAGGATCAGGTAATAGCTAAGAACCGATATCCCACCCCTACCATATATCATTCCACCCAAACCCCTGCAAACATCAACTGAATATTTGCATCCGAGTATGCCTTTAATAATCAGGAATCCTGTCAGTGTATTTTTGTCACTGCCCTAGCCCAAAGGTATGGACTGACAATAAAGAATTTATCACATCGTCAAAGCATACCAGACAGGTATAGACAAGGCTTAGACATATCGCCTACACAAGTGCTAACCTTGGCTTTATATAAAACAAGTGCGAATTATAAAGTCAAACACAAAAACAAGACAATATCATGTGCATTACAGCTGTAAACATTCAATGCATCTATGATTGATGGTTTTATAAACTCAGGGCCAAGCAAAATAACACTGGCAACATTAATGCTTCTATGATGGCTCTGAAGATTACACAAGTAAACCTTCTTTCTTTGGTGGGGCACTGGTATAATCTTCAAAGATATCTTTGTAACTGGTTATTTCAGATAGTTGATATTTAGAAACAAAGATAATCACTGACAGCTAGTTCAGCAGCATGTCACATTTGAACATCTAACAAGGTTTGATGAGTTGGTGGCAAGTAAAAATATGTTTCTAAGTGTTCAATGGTAGTTTTCTCCCCAAAGGTCAGCCCTATAAAACACACCAGCATATAGCAGCACACTGACTTAGAGGCAATAACATTCCATATGATTTGAATACTTGAAGTTACATTATTAAACCAAATATGTGGCAATTACCAATTATTTCTCAATAAATCTTGATAGGCAAAATTATAGCACAGCTTATCGAGTTCATGTTAGTTTTTCATGGACAATAACTTGTGAAATTTATTACAACATAATGATGTCGTTTTTTCTCAGATATTAAAACTGGACCTCTCCTTTTAACCCTTCCATGACTGGAACATCCTGAAATTTTGCGAAAACCCTGTGCCAATTCATTCTCTTATATATGCGAGTCTCCCATTCGGAGCCTCGCATATATAAGAGAATACATTGGCCTAACAATATTTGCCTTGACCTTGTAAGCCAGTGCATTCTCTTATATATGCGAGGGCTCCATATGGGAGACTTGCACTGGCACAGGATCTTAAATGCTGCACCAGCGCTGCTCCCGCCATGAAAGGGTTAATCGACGATAGGCAAACTGAATTGCGGAGCAGTTTGGATGATATGAGTTAATCTACCAAATTCCTCAAACTCAGCAAAAATAATAGACCTCTAAATTATCAGAATTCCATCATCAATTTACTGCTGCAGACAATTTCAACTGACCGATATTCTATTCATCTCTGACATTTACGAAAAAAAAATTTGATTCAATGAAATGAGCTAGTTATAAGTCATTAGCATCAATTGTCTGTTTATATACAACATTGTAATTGTTAACCAAACAATGCAATTAATTCTGTGTATTCCTCTGTGCAACAAAATCATTAACAGATGTTATATAATAGAGAATAATGCTTAGTTCAGATACAGTTTGAAAAAAAGGTTATCCCCAATTTTTAATCTCAGCATTCCTATTAATTTCGTTGGCATCTGTCCAATGAGTAGTCAGTTCACAGGGTTCATGTCTAATGCCCAAACTTTGGTAACAATTTTCAAAAGTTGGAAATTTCATACCTTACACAACCTTAGCTGGATATTTATTACACCATATATAGGTTGATTTTTTATATTTTTGTTTGAATTTTCAACCAATAACTTGTTTTTAGACCAGCAGCAGCATATTTTTTCTACTTTTGGTCTGAAATGGCCATCACTTTGGGGTGTGTCAGGTTGGAAATTTTCAACAGTTGGAAGTTTGGCCTGATTCAAAATAGAGGTCAGTTGTAAATTTCAAGGTTGACAACCCCTTAAGCGGAAACCCTCTAGCCACATCCCTGAGTTGTATCTGTATATGTAAGTTGTCAAGTGCAGTATCACTATATCAGCACGTGGGGTGGGAATTTCGACTGGTGTTAGATGTTGTTTTGTCCAGTGCTGTTTCATGACGGGAGCTGCTGCACTGGTGCAGCATTAAAGACCCTGTGCCAGTGCATTTTCTTATATTTGCAAGTCTCACATAGGGAGCCTCGAATATATAAGAGAATGCACTGGTTTACAAGGTCAAAATAAATAGTTAGGCCAAGCCAATGTATTCTCTTATATATATGAGGCTCCCTATGGGAGACTCACATATATAAGAGAATGCACTGGCACAGGGTTTTCAAAAAAAATTCAGGAAGCTCCAGTCACGAAAGGGTTAAGTCTTAAGTTAGACTCTTACTGTTCTCACTGCGAGGTGTATATAGGCAATCACAGACTCCTGATCCAACTCCAGATCAGTAAGTTTATTTCATTGATTTCCAGAGTGTAATATAACCAGCAGCCACCACTGGAGATAACTCATAACAAAAGAAATTAGAACCATTTGTATTCTTGAATTTCTCTCCTGTCAACACCAGTCTCATGTTTCTATATGTGTGAGCCACACACTATATCTTGGGAATGTTCTTAACCCTATTAATTATCCCTCAAAATGTCTGTTCACGATGCAGTCTTGATGTCGCTCGGCTTTATTTCACCATAGTTACCACCCCTTTTTTGAAACGCACCTGATTATTTCTTAAAAGTCATGCGCATATACAGCCGAGTATAATATTAATAGAACAGGAACTTGAAACGTCACCAGACACCCAGCCCCAACCGCCAAATAAACTCATGTTGTGTGATAACAGTCCGAAAACTTAAGACATTTGTAAGGCAGGTATGGAGCCCATGCAGCAACCACCGAGTGAGTAATCGTTGTGAACATTTACATGCATAATGCACCCTCTTCCATTCCTAACACTAGCCGACGGTCGACTCTTTCACACCCACATTGCGTGCTTATTCGTGAGAACTTTTCCCCGCCAAAATGGACACTGTGGGGAACATCTCGAGCAGAATTTAAATTGTGCTGTCTAGCGATTTTTGAGAAAGTATCGTTTTGAGATGTATCCTGTTCTAAGTTTATCACAAAAATTAAAACTCAACATCACATAACTCGATCTAGTGGGGCATTGTCACCAGGGACGTGATCATCAGTTTGAAATTGTCCAACCTTAGGGAGATCTCGGGAAAAGTCGGGTTGGACATTTCCAACTGTTGGAAAGCTTGAGGTGCCAGTTAAGTTGGAAAGTTCAAACCCAAGGGTGGGTTGGTGCCTTGTTTGTGCAAATGGAATTCGGCGAACCTGGGACTCACTCAATTTGGTTTTGGTCTGCTTCAATTGGGGGGGGGGGGGGGTGCCGTTGGAAATTTCAAAATGAGGACCCTCTATCCTCTATAGCCACATCGGATCATCCCTGATTGACATCACATCGTGTTTGTCAACACATTGAAATATAGGACGCCTGACAATCGAATCGAAGAAACAACTGCTTCTAAATTAAACATCTTAGCAGAGAAACCGCGCAGGAAATGGCCACAATGTTGTGACGATTTAATCTCGGATTTATCGATGACACGACCCCGTTATCTCGAGATCCAGTTCGCTCCACTGCGCAGACGTTCGGGATTTCCCATTGTTTGAGGCAATCACGGCTATAGGTGTACTCCGGCGAATTATTACAAAATCAATCTCCCCAAATACACACAACCACTTAAGCTTTCATCATTAATTAAGCAGATCACAGATAGTACTGGGTTAGTTCCTAGATTCGAGTGTTTCGTCGTTACCACCAACGTTCGCTGTTCGCTGAGAACAATAGGTCTACGGGTCAGATGTTTTTGTGGATCTGTAACATAATGCGATCAATGAAAGTTATATATATTGTGTAGTCTAAAGTACAGTAGCATATCGATGACAGAAAATAATGCACACCAAGCAATTCAGCCTCATGATATTATGGTGGAGAGACTTACTCGATATTTTCCCATGTGAGCTGATGTGAGACATAATTATATTGTTGGTGGAGGTTTTATAAAATTGTGCATAAAAAGTAGAGTACACTTTTCTCTTATTTGTACATTTCTAGTATCACTATATACAGTCATGTACCCATTTCACCAAGAACTTTTCAAGAATCTATATATAGGCTATATATATATCAACCGAATAACGACCAGCTGATTAAACCGGGAACATGTGGGCGGTAGGGGGTTTGCATTTGAAGTATATATTCGTGTCTCATCCAACCCCAACTTGTCTCAATCGCCAGCAGTTATTATTTCCGACCGGAAAAATGTTGATATCGTTCTGATATAATGCAATTCCCTACCAATATTGAATGTAAATTATGTTGTTTCATATAACAAGATGTTTCTATTTTAATTTCAGTAAAAAATTCAGACTGCAGTAAGAAATCAATATGGGTGCAGCTTGAATTTTATTGTTGGGCACCCCCCCCCCCCCCATAAAGACCATGGTATCTATCAAAATGACCATCAAATGATGTCATAAATTGAATATACTTACGTGCGATGTAGATACTTGCTCGTCTGCTGATCACAGTGTCGGGGGTTGAAGGATCGGGTACGTTGTTACGGGCGTGGCATTCACACCAATACCCGTCAATCCCAAAGTACTCCTCTACCTCCTCCCGTGTGATAACAATCGTGCTCTGGAGCGTCTTGATACCCGTTTCAGGGTCAATGAGTTCAAGGTCGTTGTGTCGGCTCGGGATGACCCATTCCCCAGCGCATTTGAATTTGATCTCTTTTGCCGGTGACGCCTTGCACGTGATGGAGATGGGTCGATTCTTGATTATGTAGTACTCTCTTTCGAGTGACTGTGAGAATACAGGTGTTCCGAGTGTCAGGGGGTCGTTACTGCCAAACAACGGAGTCCGAAATTCACCTGCAAAGAGAAAACAATGTTTAAAAATATTATAGTATTAGAGCACACACACCAGAATCGTACGAAACTCAGCTCAAATATGTAATCATTACCCCATCACAGACGACAATTAAATTTAAAGTGACTTTTTGAATAAACGCATATCGGTAAAATGGGAATTAATTGTTCATGAATCGAAACATTGTACAACTTCAAGAGACGGCGCATAATAATGTTCAGTGAAAAAAAGTATATCTCCCACACGCAAGAACGCATGCATGTGAATGGTTACCAGATCGGTGCACGGGTCGGTTCCCTCCAATAAACTCAAAGACAGAGCCACGAACTTATAACACGTGTTCACCGACCTCAAATCCCAGATGAGCCAAACATTCCTGGCGCTCATTGCGTCATCTAAGAATTTATACGCTCGATTTAAATCCACTTATGAAAATAAATGCGTATTTATGGTGTAATGATTTAGGGATTTGCGGTGACATTTGGTCTCATTCTGGTAATACAACACTATAGGAAATCGCATGAATGAAATTGCTTTTTAATGTCAACGCTAAGAATCAGATTGCAAAACATTTCGTTGATGCATTTCTGTCAACTCTGCACATTCATTTGCATGCTTTATCTCCCATAAGTGAAGTATAGTTAACAGGCCATAAGGACCACAGACCCAATAATCTCAAAATGTGCATATCTGAGATATTATGTAGTTCGCCTAATATATCACCCATGCATGATGGAGCAACGCGTCTGAGAGCGACCTCACAGCACGCACGGTCACATTGGTTTAGTATCTGCATGCAAGTGATGGCAATATGTGGTAACTATATGCATGAGAAAGTTCAAACTGTTCAAGACATTTTTCCAGGAAACAAAACCAGTTTGAAATTTCAGTTTGAATGCAAATCAGATTGTCCATAAATTGTTCTGAATTATATGGTTTAGGCCAAGAAGTTAATAATGTCATGATGTCCAGTTTTTGAACTTTAGACTACAAGGGGCCTGCTTGGAAAATTTCCGCCTATGAATTATAACAGCCTGGCTATAAAGGTGGTGAAACACGTATATAATCAATTGGGGTGCAAACGAAATTCCACTGGGTTGTAAATTGGCATTTTCAAACTCCAAGGCAAGGTGGTGCAGTTGGCAATCTGATGAAGGATTTCCATGCACCATCTACATCTTATTCAGACTGATTGCCAACAAATAATGAACACAATCGGTCGGTTGAGAGTTTACAAAACATACTATAAACATATTATATCCGTAAGTACCGCCCATCTATAGCCTACATGGTTACTGTTACTAAGCACCACAATCCACCTCAATCTCGCTACATATTCATTTCTAAAATAGCTTGATGAAAACGGACCTTGTGTTTCAAGATCTCTTTTAAATGTGTTTTAAAACGCCATGTATAATACAGATTCTTTCCGATGTTCATGATTTCCAAGATGCCTAGCTGTGTATGCATCGTGTGAATGAACACAGAAGATGGTCCCAAGACTAAACCCATTTTTATGTTGGCATCACACTCGGAAGATGTCAAACCAGAGGGAATTTGTGGCATGTGTCGAAGTTTGTGCGGTTTCTGAAAACGTCTCAGTGTCGCAAATTGTTGTGTTGACAATTCTGTTTGCCGGGTATTATCAAGAGTGAATGTATATCTGTTAACAAAATCCAATCTCATTAAAATTTAACTCCACCGAATCATCACACATTTGCATATAGTCTGCCCCATGATGCATGCTACTGTATTTGTGGGTATAGCACACGTGTTCGCTGGCGGTCTCCCACTGCGATTTTGGGGATGATATACTGCCTCACACGCGCATTAAATTTTAGAACAATTTCACGGTCATATTCTTCTCCTCGGTAAATTCATCTGAACAGAACCATAAAACTCACCGTCCACTGCAGTTTTATGTTCCATGTGAAACATATAGTCTATGAAAGTTCATTTGAACGGGGGGCGTATATGTAATATATCTGAACGAAATGCCCTGAAATGTTTGCCACTAATTTGTTTTGAAATAGAAATTCATAACTGTAGGCCTATATAGATTATACCACACCATGTATGTGTGCTCTGCAATGTCTGCATGTGGTACCTCCACAATATAGTTTAAGGATCTAAAGTTAAGGCACTATAAGTATTCACGAGAAATGGGCCACCACATAGAGTTTGATTACAACAATTTAACATGTCAGCAATGCTCTTCTGTATATAACAACGAAATTCACCATGCATTATACTCGTGCACGTCGCTTCATATTCTAGCTATAAGGAACCGTCTACGGGACACAATACTCAGTCAACATGGAGTTGCCGTGGCACTTTATCTAGACAGCCTCACAAGAAGGGATTTCTACGCCCTTCTCCTTGGTTCGGATGATCCACGCATTACGTGGGAGATCAACCACTGCCAGGAACAGATAATAGACATATCAGCATCATTCCTTCTGGTTCTGACCAGGGCAATCAGAGGAACTATTAGGAGATGACTTACCATGTATATATTCACTTTTGAACAAAGACCATAAGCTTGCGACATGTACTATGTGATGTAACCCATATATATTATATGATGTCAGATTTTTTGAATATTTTATTATCAATACTATATCTTCTGAATCACCTATACCTAGCATTGTACATTGTGTGTATATACCTCATCTCCAATAATGGAGGAATAAAATCATATAGGGAAATCATTTCTCAACAACATGTATGCAACGACGTAAGTTACAAGTAGCGAGATTATCCGCTTTTTAGCAGACTTAATAGAGTCTTAACCCATAAAACATTCCACACAAATGATATGACGACAGACAGACGAACAGATGAGACAAGTGTAGAATAATTCATATTATTTGGTGGGAAATGTTGAGATATGTTCAACAAACGTCTGGGTTGTTATAACTTGTGTCCACCTAGTTTGCCCATTAGTTCAACCGTCAGTTGAACCACATGCAGTTTCTTAATTATCAACTAATTGTAAACTTAATCTTGTTTACCTATATCTAAAATATACAAGAAAGGAAGCTCCTGAATTCATCTCGCAAATACTTCACCTATAGTGTCATCTACATGCTAAGAAACGTCACCAGCTCGACCTCATGGTCTAGAAACACATTTATCATCCCGATGAACACCGATATCGTGGTAGTCTGTCAGAGTCACATATTAGCAACAAAAACATTGATATTCTCTCCACTAATTTACAAGAAACTGACACCACGCCACGATGTAATATAGGTGCTGAACAAGAGGATGACAACGCACACTGTATCTATAGGCAAAAGAAGCTGTCAGAACAATCTGGATAGCTCGATGTAATTAGACGTACCCACCTGTTCGAGATTTGAGAGGCAACGAATATTAATGAGAATACTTGTCAAACCAAGAGAAGCCCCCACACACAGTTCTGAAAGTTGATACCTCGAGAAATTCCAGTGAAAATATTTATGCTTCACACAGGTTGTGGTCGGGCGTGGTCAACACGCAGAGAGTTGCCAGAACCCAATATAACATTAACTGCAAACAGTTCATATGGAGCTAAATATCCAAGTTCCTTATAGTGAAAATTTAGTGACGCTACCCGGCACAGCGGGCTAGTATCACTAAATTCACCCTCTGGGAACTGCAAACAGTTCATATGGAGCTATATATCCAAGCCTTGAACTAGTGTGTCTATAAGGAACCGTCTACTGGACACAATACTCAGTCAACATCCAAGCCTTGAACTAGTGTGTCTGTCATTTGCAGAATGGGGTCCACAGAGTGTGAATTTAGTGATACTACCCCACACAGCGGACTAGCATAACTGAATTCACCCTCTGGGAACCTCATACTGCTGGGACGTAACTATGTAGTCTCAAATTAACATTGTTTTTAGTAACTTTTCCCCTTCAGTTCAGTTTATATATCCCCTAATTTGCAGAAGGTAAAATGCATAATCAAGGTGACTAATGTGTGAACATCACCAACATCAAACTTCAATCTGACCCTAGGTCTCCCATTGCAGTTTAGGCCTAAGCAGAAAGGGTGAATATGGCGATGCTTGCAGTCTCTAATAGAGACTCTCTATAGAGAGTTACCTCCAAAACGAACGACCAGGAGAATGCCGCTGATATATTGCTCCTCTTATATAAACCACTAAGTTTGACTGCGATTTGCGGAACAATATATACATCGCGCGTATGCCCACTCCATGGCAATAGGTGTTGGAATCTTTGTAGAGCATGCATGGGACTCTCATAATTTAGATTTGGAAATGGTCCAGGGTTGCATAACTCTGGAACATTTCCCCAATGTAAATTATTCATTTACACAGGCCTCATTCGAGAGCAAGCGGATCCATAATTCTCATATCTATGATTAGCCGACAAACAAATGATTCAACTGCATCTGGTCGACTTTATATATAACACGGGCTCAAACAATCTATCCATTGTAGTTCGCTTCCTTTTCCCTGAAGTATGATGAGTAACGGTGTCATTGGATGCAACCAAAATCTATGTTTTCATATCCACGTGACACTGATCCTACAATCGAACATGCTACCTTTGAAACACGATCCTTAGGTTCTTTCAACCGCGAAATGGAAGTTAAATACTGCAGACTTGTTAACATGGCGCATGCATATGGTCGCCCTTATATATCATTCAATCTGACCATATAATAGACGAATATATTTTAATGTGAGATAAATCAAGACATTACTTCATTCTGGTCGCTGAGGCAAAACATATTAATGTCGTGTTATCATCGCCATGATTTCATTTCGCAACAGGGCATCTCGGGATATCAAATGTTTGACCAATAAAAAGCTTCAGTACAAAAGAATAAGGTAATCACTCCCCATGGATTTATGGACCCTTCAAAAAGAAGCACTTGTCTCTAGAACTGTATTTTCGCACACGCTTGTCTGTCATTGGATACACAACATGCATATAGGGCAGACTCGCCCTTTCAGTGAAATGTTTTGAATGCGGCGACAACAATTCTAATGGTCTGTCAGTGATATTAAGATCCACAGGCTGATTTGACACAATGTTTTGACTGAGCAGGCAAATAAAAAAAATAAAAATCAGCAGAAGTTAGAGCATAGACGTCACGACTACAGAAGAGCATCTACAATTAAAGTATTATCATGGTTTCAGGGAATCCTGTTTTGTGTTTTTCCTTTTTATTCAGTCGTATTGTGGGGGGGGGGGGGGGGGGGTATTAGACACCTTTCGGATAATGAACTATCACTCATAAGTAGTACGAATCACAACACTATATATTTCTTTCAAATATATCATATACAGTAATGCCCTAAATAATCGACCCCTTAACCACAGCAGAATTAGGGGTAATTTTTCAGGATTTAGTCAGAAATATGGCTTGTTGCCATTCACAGGAAAGCTCTCACTGAGAGCTTTCCGATGAATGACAACAAGCCATATTTCCGACTAAATCCTGATAAATTACCCATAATTCTGCTGTGGCTAAGGAGTCGATTATTTTTGGGCATTACTATAGGTCTACATAATTATAGCAATAAAGATTTAAATAGCAAAATTACGTTATTTTGTATCTAAATGTCTAGTTTATATGTCGTGTTTGGTTTTCAACATCTCTTTCAATGAAACAAAGCGAAAAGTGATAGTATATTAACGCTCTTTAATAGTATGGCTATTGGGTAATGAAATCGTGAACGCTCTTTATCAAAGTCATTTCGCTGTTAACGGCGCCGTCAAATTCACTATTGTCCTTCCTGATCGTTTCTTATAATCTTAGTGCATTGAGATGAAGTAACGTTTCCGACACCATGGTGGTGTGGAAGGACAACATTAGCCCGAGACTGGGGTGATGCCAGTGATGTGATGATGTCAGACTTAATCAGCGACAACACGACCTGGTCGCGAACAGCGACTCTCACAACAAAGCGATGTAGAGAATATTGACCCCTGAGATTATAACTCGACCAGAGCTCGCGGACTAATCAGAGACGCGATGTTCACATTGGTGCGATATCACATTACACGCTAATGACGCTATAGTGTCGGTACATTTAGATAATTTGTTAAATCCTTTGAGGATCGAGAAGGTAATCAATCGGTTTGAAGAAGAGTACACATAAACCAAATATACTGGCGCCATATTTATGATAGAGGGAATGTCTTCACATTCGAGACACATTGAGTTCACGCTCTACAAACAGTGAACCGACATGTGCCCACTCAGAAGTATGTCCACAGGAAGTGTGTTTTATCCTGATATGACACCACCCTTAATTAAAGATGCCCCATAAAATTAATAGGCGCACGTTTTCTATGACCGAAAAATTATTAGATCGGATCCAGTCAAGGAATCATTCATGTGAAGTTTACATTATAATATACAATGTATACATATAAGCTTTCAGAAGAGTCATTTTTTGTCAGATGTTACAATTATGATGTCACCATGCCAGTTTCCTTTTCTACTTGTTGGAAAATTCCAAGCTAAAGCCCCCACCTCCTATGATTGAAAAATTCCCAGCTAAGTGATATTTGGGTCCACACTTTGACCTAAATTATGACATTTTCTGACTGCCTAGAAACTGGAACTAATATATGTGTTATATTAGTCCCAGCTAAAAAACAACATACTTTACGCAAAATATTAGTTCGAAATTCACACCAACTTGAAATCCGAGCAATTACAACTTATTTTTCAGTTTAAATTTCCAACCAATGCCATTTCAGGCACAGTCCCAAGTGTTGACTATTTTGAACACAAATTGTGGGAGTGAGACACCCGACAACCTCAATATGTCACTCTTGTCTGCCAATACCGAGTGGTATAAACTTTAAAGCGAACAGAACTTGGTAGTTACCGGTTAAAGTGACCCGGTAAATAATTGCTCGGCGGCGCAGAAACATATGAATTGTTTGGCTGGCGACAGATCTCAATGAGAAAATGTAATGGAAATTTATTGGGGTTTATCTATTGGTCTAGTCACAGACGAAAATACGAATTGGGAATTTATTTACCGGGGACAGACTTCTTGTCTGTTTGAAAAGACGGAAGACTTCGCCTTTAATCCGTCGAATTATTTGGACAGAATAAGCTACGTTTGTGCGTGAGACTATACGTATAAGAAGTAAACTTATCATCCTAATCTAGACTATATATGGGAATACGTTTTTCTATCTGTGTATTCCATATGTTAAGATTTAACGTCTTTGCGCCTTAATGGCTTTTGCGAATTCCTTGTAATTGTCTGTTATCACGAGGTTTACTTGCAGTGTACATCTCTGTACAATGATTCTTTAGACAAAACACTGGAAGGTACGCCAAGCGTTCATACGGAATCTGAATCAGTATTCGGTATACCTTCTTCTGTGATCGAGATAAGGGACAGTGAGTTTTTTAGGGAGGGTGGAATTTTAGTTCTGACACAGTGTGACATTTGTTGTTTTTATATATAAAAAAGTCGCATTTCCTACTTTCGGTCAATTTTTTGGATTGAATTGCCCATCAGGTTGGACATTTCCAGCATGCAGATGGAAATCTTGAAGTACCAATTGTAAAATTCCAACACAAGGGGCACATTCAATGTGCAGCAAAAGAACTATGTACCCCAATTTTTTTAAATTGAAAATAAATATAACATTCACTGTGAAAACCGGATCGTCCTATTGCCCAACAAATCGAGCACACAAACAACTGCACGCATGTGTGGGTTTATAGCACTTTCTTAAAACTTTTGATGAAATAGTGACTGTTGTCTATGGTCTTGATTCTTTGAAAAGTTGGTTCTTTTCAACTGGTCATGGAGCTTAAGAAATCTCGAAGATAGTTCTCGAGTTTGAAATCAAAAGGAAGCGGCCCGATCGGTTGACATGTCATATTCGGTTACAAGAAACCCCGGAAAACACACACACCTTATATAGAGCCTAAACGACTGTTTCTATACAAACAGCATACGTCTGTGTGCCGGCCATGACCAAGATAAAACCCTCCGCTTCGATTATCATCTGTGCGATACAATAACTGTTTGTTTTTTACTTAGCAAAGAAAAAGAATAATTGAACAGCAAATTTGTTCATATTGATAAAGCTCGCTTGAATGTTTGAAATAAATCGCAAAAGAGAATCTCGCGTTCAATAAGGTTGTTTTTTTCTTCTTTTTTTAGTCCTCTCCAGGGTTGCTTATGAATACCAAATGAAGAAACGTGTTCAATATATCTACGGATATCGGAACATCTTTTCAAACCTTATCTGAGTTTATGGACATCTCAATGTGCCAATCCGATCGAAGCCACTGCTTTTAGATATAAGAATATATTTATACACGATTCAATGAACATTTCCAACTGTGTCAATTTCTTATACTTTCAAACTAGTTATCGCCTTTAAAGTCAGCATCGTGCATTCAACTGGTAGCAGAGCTAAACTTTATATGAAACCATCACATGTATAGGTGGCATGTGTGTGTGAGTGCTACTGTTTTTTTTTTGCCCAGCTTTGGGGCAACGCATTTATAGTCTCTCCGCTTATAGGTTTTGGGCCAGTATATAACTAACTAAATACGTTTATTCACATCAGCTTCGCATGCAAGCCAACCATAACAATCACTATTCATTTTTGAAAGTACACATAACTCACTTACTTGTTGCATGACTAGTGGGCATATTCAATATTAGCTTATATAGTTAAAGATAGGAATCAACAGTAACCTTCAAGAATTATATGTCTGGCTTGCCTTTTGGGAGCGGAAACAGCAACCGTCGACGAGGTGCTACAGTTCTATAATAGCAAACAGCACGAACTAGACCTTTCCCACATAAATGGTCCAACAAAACACATGCCACCTCTGTCGCCGACATAAAGGAGTAGATTTTACATAATAAGACCCCATGGAGGTGGAGATTTCACATAATTTTGTTTTGACTGTCTGACAATGAACTATACAATGGCGTCGGAGGTCTCTAAAAGGTTTCTGACATGTCGATCGAGTGTAGAATTAACTGGATTACGAACCGACTATGAAAGCAGATGCTCATTTACTATTGAAGATCTCCTTAGCGAGCATATGATAAACATTGGTGTCTCCGAACACATCTTAAGCCTCTTGACTTTGTTTAGCACACGCGAACGTTGCCCCGGGGCTAGAGATCATACTCGGCCGGTGCCGAGCTAAGCTCAAGTGATTTACGCCATACGTTGGGCCCTGAAGTTCTTGAATAAAGTCAGTGAAACAATTAGCTAATTTCTCGCGAGAGAGGATAACCATTACTCAAGATGAATGGCTCGTATGTACGAAAGGACTGGTTCCATTATATAATTGAGCTGATTTCCACGATCTCCGTGTATAAAGTACGTTTGAATTTTTGTTATGGGTATCGAATGGGGGTGGGCTTTGCTTCTTGCTATGGTGGCATCCACCTCATGCACAGTAGGCAAACACCTACTGTGCATGAGTATATATCAATCTCACAAACTCTACAAACGCTCTTCAGAGGAATCATAGCATTCAAAAATGGGTTGTAGGAGATGGCCGGGTATCATCCCAAACTCCAAACCTCCGTTACGGGTATCGATTCCTTGAACTAGCTGTACTGACAAGAAACAATTTCTCCGGCGGTTTGGCCAATTATTCTTTAATGTTAGTTATCTATTGGGCTCCATAATAAGACGCTTAAGACATAAACAAAAATAGAACATAGAACCGTATACTTTTAGAAACGAACGAGAGAATCCCTTTAGAAGGGAAAGAGTTAAACGGAGTTTTAAATTTCACATTTCTGAACCTGAGCAATTGGACTTTATACTCAAAACAGACACCGTTAAAAAGATTTTATATGATGGCAGGTTAAACATCCAACAATGAACACGAGCTTAGTTCAGCATTAAGTAGGATTCAGAGCCTTTGAGAGCGTCAGTTTCATATTATCAAGGCAGCCCATCTCTGTTTGGGTGCACGTGTCTGTAACAAGAGGAAATCCTCCGCATTACTGTGCGAATCGGCAAACGACAATGGTCGCCGTACGTTTGGACTGTCATATTCGGTCAATGAATATGTGGGTAAAGAAGTGCACCGCGACCACGACCTTTGTTTCACGTGCTTTTGTGGGGTATCCGTCTCGTAGCATATGGGCAGGTGAAAACGGCTGCTTGAAAAGCACACTCGATAACTCAGTCGATACGAGAGTAAACAGAAAGCGGCTGCATTTATCGGATTCTAGCAGTAATCTGTGTTGGCCATCTTTGTCATTATCGTGACGTTATACAAGCATTATGGACTCGGTTTGATGGTATAATGATAGAATTGTGCCAGATAATGTGTCCATTGGCGATTAAGGGGCATCTTTCCCTTGTTATATCATTCCACGACGTTTGTCGTTTGTTGCTGTCACAATCAGCTGATCTGTATCGGCGACATTGGTATGAACCCATAGAGTGCAATACAGCGATCGTCAGACACAATTCACTGCTATCATAATGTATCACAGCGTGCGTCCTCAAGTGAACCATGTGGCTTCTCGATATACAAAGTTCCGTTTCGTTGTCATATACATGTAGACCATATGGTTTGAAGGAATTTTAAGTTTTCTGTACCGAGCTTACTGGGGTACGTTGTGGCATTGTTTGTTCATTACGATGTCTCTCAACTTCGGAAGCAGACAAATATAGCACAGCTAAGTTAGATTCTGGCTTCATGCTATACAAATGACCATCCCAATGATAGGTTTTGAAATAATTTTAAGTTTGATATACTGAACTCTCTGCGTTAGGCATTTTGACGTTGTGGGTTCATTACATGTAGATGTCTCTCGTGAAAGACGATAGTAATGTGACACCAACCCTTTGGTAATTGAGTGGTATATTTCTGTTTAGTTATAATTGAATACTTTGGAACTGTCCACTCGTCATGCGTATTGATATTTAGATACCAAACGCAGACGACAGACAGGAAACACTCTAAGGATTCATTTTTAAAGATGTTCAGCCTTATCAACAATTCGTCAACGAGTGAATCAACAACTTGTTTTCAGTTAACAAGAGTTAAATCATCGAAGGGTGAATAACTTCATAATAGTTCTTAGCGGCAGAAACGTTTAGGTATAGGTGAAAATAATCAGAAAATCCCAAAGGTGCTAATGGTCGAAGTGTTGATAGATTTCGTAACCATTTTGGTAATCGGTCGCCCATCGGTAAACTTCATTGTACCATAAATCTCCGTCGCCGCCACAGTAGACAGAATGGTGACATCTCTGTAGACGTTAATTTGATGATAAGGTATGAGCAGCGTATTTTGACACGCATACGTCGTTGCCCCGGGGCAAGACATTTGAGGCAATGAATGGATAATGAGGAGTAAAATGCTCAACATGTATTGTTTGAGCTCACCAGGTATCTTAATCTACACCGCGACATCTTATACTGCCAACGACTGGTAAATACCCGCGAAATACCAGAGAAAGCCGAACACCGTCGATACGACCGTTCTTCTTTTGTTGACCGATGGCTAATTGATAAAAAAAAGATCTGAATCTTGTCTCAGTGACCATTAAGACAACCCGTCTAGATTCGTTGCGACCTTTACGCGCGGAGTCGTTGTCCACGACATACCTATATATGCAACCAAATATATGTCCCACGACTAATGTTATATATTGCTGAATACAAATGCTATATATATAACATTGGCAGTATGGTGTTATAATATACCACAGAAGTACATGATTATGATGATAATTCTCCATGAAAACCAATCCTGGTATTCTCAATTAAGTTATGTTATAGTCGTGTCAAGTTATAGTAGTTCTGCCAGCAATTCGTGTTTCAACGTGGGTTGCATCTTATACTTCATGGCTTTCATTTTATTATAAGTTTTTACTTCAATGCATGGTTGGCGGTATGTGATCCAAAAATACACCTAACAATATTTGCTTTTGAATTTGTCCCGGTATCGAAATTGGTCGATAATATTTTAACTACCTCTCTGTGATCATTATATGTCACAGAAAGACGCATTTGAGTCATCAACAAACAACTTTGAACACATGTTTGGGTCCCAAAGAAAAAGCAGCCATTTGAACGACATGGAACAGCAAAGAGCGTCCCGTGTTAGTCTATTCCTGATATGGTAGAACTAAAGGGCGTTTGTTTCACTTCTGTGCGATAAATTTGAAACAGTTGGAAAATAGTTGTGACCATGGAAAGCCGGTATGTACCTATCTTATATCTCTTTCCAAATTATACGTATAGACAGAATTTGGAAGCTCGTATGAGCCATGTCCGTTTAAAGCGGCAGCCATTGTTTTTTAATTTCACGGAAGACCAACTTGGAACTAAACATCTTTGAGTTATACAACAGCTGCATGGCCAATGTCAAACAGTTAATATTGTAATGTCATAATGGTGGAAGGTGGTATTGTCAGGCTTGGTCCGATCTTGCAGCATGTTCGACATATGCACATGCACGGCGACACAGAAATTCTTGTCAGTTCCCGTTATAAAACAGTTCCCAGCCGTTATCCAATCCATTTCCTTCCCGTGATGCAGATGTCATGTCCCATTATTATTGTCCACAAATGTTTCAAGTTAATTCGTTGTAGATTAACGGTAATAAAAACGAAACACTATAGAAATATTACAGATCTGCATGAACTCGTATGAGGGAGCTTTAGCCCGAACAATTCGCTGTAGGCTATAAAAAAATATATCAAAGCAATGATACCTCGAGATTGTCGTAAAACAACACATTGTTGCATGGTCGTGCAAGCGAGACATGCGGCGAATCCGACAGAATGCATAAACAGGTTCATTATAGATGAAGGTCGTCTTTGTGTTCAGCTTCAGGGGTCAGAGTTCAATATTGGTGCACACACAGAGCTCCAGCTTACAACTGTTTCAACTTTATATATACCCATACTTGAGGAGTTTGGATGAATTACTATCTAAATATACCAATTGCAACTGTGTGTGGTATACACATATATATAGTCCGACTGTACTTATACGTCCAGTATTGATTTGAGGGATTTTATTGATTGAGGGTTTGTTTCAGACGTCAGGTCATAAAATTCAGGGAAAATATTCGGGAACCTTGCAGTTATATGGTATCATAAGACGACAATCATATGCTGTGTATATATAATTCTTAAAGAGATAAAATTCGTGGGTGTGAAGTTCCCAGACAAATATGAGGGTCACGTGATAACCATCCTTTCAAAAAAATAGCCCCATGACAGGAACGTAGCCAAACATATGGCTACACAGTAAAGATCGTTATAATTACCAAAAATATTGAATATGTAAAGAGCGTTTGCGTCAATAAAAAAATGGTGTTGTTGCAACATAGGACGTGTTTACTATCGGTTTAACCCTTTACCCAACAAAACGGCCAAAACCGGCCAAATGAAGCTTCAACAGCCTAAATTATCTTCGGTCTGTCTCAATAGAACCATACAAATATGGATATCATTGGAACCGGCTCATTGACCACATTGTGATGGTTACAGTTATGCCCTGTGCCAATGCATTCTCTTATATATGCGAGTCGACCATAGGTCGCCTCGCATATATAAGAGAATGCATTAGCCTAACAATTAATATGTGTTAAGCCAATGCATTCTCTTATATATGCGAGGCGACCTATGGTCGACTCGCATATATAAGAGAATGCATTGGCACAGGGCCGTTCTGTTGGGTAAAGGGTTAATAGCTCATGTTCACTGATGCGGTTGTCTCTTTTCATATTTTTTTCTGTTGACAATTAATGTCATGTTAGCTGCGCAACAGTTCACATAAGTAATTTTGCTATGGGAAAATTCATGAAATCGCTGGAAATGGATGAAATTTATTGCTATTTGGCCTGCCGCTTATATCGGCGGTAACAGTTTGAAATACAAGATGTTTCCATTTGAGGAAACTTGTTAAAATGACACGACCGACATGAAATATTTCGCGGGTATTTAAATGAAAGTAAATTTTTTCGCATGTTTGAAGTGGTTATACACGGAAGGTCATAAACCTTGAATAGAGGAAGGCCGCATGTCGTGTCATTATCAGCATGGTAAATGATATCTCTATTTGCCGGTAGATTTATGGGACAAGGCAACCAAATCTATACAGAAGCAACATTCTGTAGTTACCTTACTAACTGTCTGCTAAGTCTGTTTCGTTTCGTTAACAAGTCATTCACGTTTTTAAACAGCCTATAACTAAAATGAAATAGAACGATATTTCCTGCCAGCATACGAAAGGAGGACGACATGAATTGGATCAATTTGAAGTTATATATACCGTATATATACGTCTTCTTGATTTAATTTGCACACACCCAGTTGTATGTAGGTGAATTGAATTTACACACGCAACACTTGGATGATAAAAAGCTGACATTGTGAGTTTGCTGATGCTATTGAGATCTGTAATTACCTTCTTTATTGTCACTAATGAAGTAGATGGGTGGCATCTTACGGTGATTTATATTTTAGTCGCGTGCGTGCTAACACAACTGTCTAATTTTGGGTACAAATTCAGTTTAAATTGCGGTGTTCAAGTGGGCAATTCTCGGGGGCGGAATGAACTGAGTGAGGTCACGATGTTCTGACGAAATTGTCAAAGGTATACTGTCAGTGTTACCTGAACAACTAATGACTTTCCTATACCAATTGTCATCGTCAAGAAGTGACTCAGTTATAGAAATATCGTGCGTGATGTTTTTAAAGTTTTCTTAATTGTACAGGTCGTTTCTAAGAACTTTAGTCGCGTTTTTAATTTTTGTATTTCCGTGCATCTGTGTCTCAAAATTGTACATGTCCTAGAATGTTTCTTAGATACACTGATTGATCAGGAATCGCTCGGATTAGCCAAGCACCGCGAAAACGACAAATTTAGAAAAAATAACGGTACTTTTTATTAACAGCATTATTTTACCACAAAACACCATAGCAATCAACAGAACCCACCAACATCATAGAACATTATCAGGACCATGCACTTATAGCCCAACCATGCAGTGGTTGAAATAACTTGTGCCCTTTTTGTATATTATTATACCAATAAAATATGTTTAAAGTAAAGTAACCAAGGGGTGTGTGTGTTCGTTGGTTTTCCCGACGGATACATATACCGATAACTTTTTTCCCACAGTGTTTACGCGGGAGTTGGTGTCATCTGTCCATATATGAACCAAACGAACCCGCGTTCAATTAACTTTGCTCTGCCATTTAGCAAAATTAATATTTACACCAATTAGCGCACATGCGACTCTAACAAATGTTATTTGTATATTCATAATAGAATAACAGAACTGCATTTCGGTTTTGATAATGGCTTTGCAGGCTAAGTGATTCGCGTGATATGAGTTGTACATTACGATCCCATTGCTGCATGTTGGCATATGCGAAAATTCATCGTTCGTTTGCTATGCATGGTGGGCGTTAAATCAGACTGTAAGGTGCATACCGTGTTACGATACATGCCATTAGCCGTCCAGCGATGGTGAAGATGGTTTCATTTCTAATAAATGCGAATAGGTTCTCCATGTAAAAATGATCACAAGATATATACAATTAAATATTACTTATATCTTCGTCCATTTAATAGGACAAGAATGACAGTTGTTTATCGATGGAAGTTGGTTAATTATAATGGGACGGTGCGGTTGCTGTGAAATTAAAGGGGTACTGTACACTAAATCCGGCCATTTATGCATGGGACCATCTCCTTTCATACTCAACAGAACACGTGCAACAAATGAATGAATTTGAGCCATGGATTAGTGCCAAATACTCTCATATGCTCTATGAATGACGCAAACAACATGGCAATTATAATGAAAATGAATTTATGACTCCAGTCATTTAATCATTTTCATTATAATTGCTATGTTGTTTGCATCTTTTATAGAGCGCATGAGTGTATTTTGCACTAATCCATGGCTCAAATTCATTCATTTGTTGCTTATATTCTGTTGAGTATACAAGTAGATGGTCCCATAATTTGCTGGATTTAGTGTACAGTACCCGTTTAAGTATTCCTTCTACCATCCAACGAATTACGAAGGCTTAATCCACCTTACCGACTGAGCCACCACAAGTCACAGATATACAGAGTAATAATAATCTACGATATTTAAATTGGGTCCGCGCTCTTCACAGCCGATCAAATGATACCGGGAACATCAAATATCTTTCTCGACTTTCTGGGTATGTATATGCGCAAGCAGTTCAAGACGTTACGCATCTGTTGCGTGTGG
This sequence comes from Siphonodentalium dalli, assembly GCA_032622095.1. Classification (NCBI taxonomy): domain Eukaryota; kingdom Metazoa; phylum Mollusca; class Scaphopoda; order Gadilida; family Siphonodentaliidae; genus Siphonodentalium; species Siphonodentalium dalli. The sequence continues at coordinate 178,031,798 of CP136065.1, read as the reverse complement.
TGCCCCATCATCTTGCTGCAAATTACTGAGACCACGCTAAATTACGATAGTTCTCATTACGCTCTTGGTTCATAAGCACCCAGACCGTAGCCAACATCAGGGGTGATAAAAACGCAAATTGCATTGTACTTGGGACTAATTTGGGGCTCTGAGATTTTTATCGTTCAGCTCGTCTCTATTGGGACTAGAAATCAAAGTATCGTTATAATTTGATCTGACATTATTGATACCCAGATAGTCTCGTTATATCGTTATCTGGCCATTCACCGCATCGAGTGGAACAGATAGAGACAATGGTGCATAATGCATTCAGAGTAACTGGTTTGCTTAATCGAGTACTCCTTTTTTGTGTTTTCAGGATATGTCACTGGAAATATAAATGTAGACGATATGTCATGCGTATATGACCTTCGGCCAGATGATTTGAGATTGTGCCTGGGACACTGCTGACGCCAGATCACAGGGGGTCATAGTACATTGTAATTTGGTGAACCCTATAAATACTGACATCCCACGGTCGCCGATGTTCATATGTATAACACATATAGCATATTGTCCATATACAAACTTGAATTAACTAGATATAGCGGGTGCAGACATAGACACATGACCGATTATATATCAGATGGATGTTACATGGGTTACATGGGTAGATTTCAGTTGAAGGTTTTATGACATTTTGACGCACTTGCAGCCAGGGACCGTCACCGTGTCAACATAATTACAGTAGTATTCATGTATGGTGCAGAACGTCCGAACTAATTTTATCATTTCCTTGTAGGACCTGAACGGGAAATATAATATTTGCACGAAGAAGATATTCACCGGCGACTTGCAGGGGCGCCTGACAGGGGCATGTTGATATTATACGCGCCGATTGCCCTCGGCTAACGTCTGTTCAAATTCACTTATTAACATATATAGGGAAAGTACATTCTGAAAAGTTTACCCCTTGCCCTTCCATGGCTCCGCCGCACCTGGCGTCAATGTGTATACCGTTATAATATACATGATGCTATAGCATGCTAAGAATAAACTCGAATGAGTGAAATCAAACAAACGAGAGTCGCCCGGAACTTACATGGGATGTCCATCATGATCCTAACGACAGAGTATAATACAAGCTAAACAGAAGTTGGTCGAACAAAACAGTGCTTAACTTACAACGTCTGCGCAAACAAGCTGTGTTTACACGGTATAAGATTAACCGCAGTTAACATTCATCAACTCCATGTTATAAAACAGTTTAAGTCTTATATCAACCAGTGCCACGCAACCAACTCATCCGTCTAGATAAAAACACCACACATATAGGAATAAACATCGAATTCAAACGAGTTCGGAATTCCATGCATAGTTTTTTCTATCATGCATATTGCATATATAGAGAGTGTGGTTTGATCGGATCTGTGTTTGGTCGTGGTTTGGTATACTCGACGCCGGAAAGCTTGGATTGCGTTCTTTGACGTCGCGATCCACATATGGATTGTGGAAATGAAACACGCCAATGTCGCCCTGAGAGGCTGTGAAACATATACAACAAAACGTCCCTGATACATGGTCACAAAGCGCTATGCTAATACTACATATATAAACATCAATTGCTTCGTCAAATGACCCAACATCACCTTGCGGCACACATTTTCGTCGCTGTTGGAATTGTAACCCACGACCATCTGGTATATATAGCACATACTGCGATGGTGGTATATGCATGTGACCTAATCGACCCTGATACGTTGGAATCCTCGAAAAGGAGGACCTTTGATCAAGAGTTGAGCTACGAACCAATCTGGGCATATAGTTAAGTTAGAATTGTTAAACTGATTGAGCTGCCATCGAAACAACACAATGCTCTTCCGTAGAAATTGTTTACTGTGAATTGTCATTTACTGCATGTGGTTGAAGTATATATATACTAAGTTGAATTTGTAAGATCATGGCTCAGTATAAGGTTTTCGTTATTTGTTGCGATTATATATAATGTCTGCATGTGAACAAATTGCAGACGGACTTTGCTGTAAGAAAAAATACCAGAATGGTGTATGTATACGTCATCAATCCTGGAAATAGTGTGTCTGACATTTGCAGAATGAGGCCCCCAGAGGAACATCATTCTGCTTAGGCCTCAACTGCTATGGGAGCCCTATAGGATAAGATTGAAGCTCCCAAGTTGAAGTTGGTGATGTTCATCCATTAGTCACCTCGATCATGCATTTTATCTTCTGTAAATTAGGGGCGATAGAAACTGAATAGAAATGAAAGTGACTAAATAAACGTTAATTTGAGACTATAGATACTTCCTAGAAGATGATGCTTTATAAGCAGAGAGATCCCCACCATAGGGTGAATTTGGTGATGCAATCCTGCTGTGTGGGGTTAGCATCACTAAATTCACCCTCAGGGGACCTCATTTCGCAAATGTCAGACACACTCTTTCCAGGCTTGTACCTCGTTGAATGTTCTATCCTCGTTCTTGGCTATATGGTCAAATTTAAAAAATCAATTATAACCCCAATAGCAGTACTACTGCTTGGCGATACTCGTAGAAAAGTAGTTCCGCTGAGAAAATCATTAGCCGATATCAAAATGTCAGCGCTGTGGGAGAAACAAAACAATTGATCACAATATGTTGTACTTGGATGGTCTGTTTTTCGTCCCTGGCCTAAGAGCATGTTTGTTTTCTTCTATTCTACGCGGCATTTGTTGGAAGGGTATTTTCTTTTCATCTCTCTCGGTTCTAATCGTTACGAACCATTTGCTCCGAGCGAAGCATTCATCTTCGGTGCAAAGGGCAGTGTAGATTATAAATATTATTGCACGAATGTGACATATGTTCCGTGACATACGCATTGGTATTCGCTCTCTCTGGCTGTCCACCTCAGCTGGACTGAAGCGACATGCATCATTCAAACCTAGAGTTAAACATAGCGAGCGAACGCTTATAAAATGTCACGTTTCATATAACAAAATAGCTGCATGAGACAGAAAAAAACATGCACATTACTCTGTATTTTATACGGTCTGTTATTGAGACGAGTCAAGAAAACAATAACACGGTGACACCAGCAATAAAGATGTAAAACAAAGTATTACATCCAGAAAAATTACAAAAGTGTCATAGTGGATGTGAAACTGCCTGGTTTGCATGGCAAAGAAATCGGATGTGGACAATGTCAGACTCTGTATGTTGGATATCACTAATATATAGGGTGTGCTCATTGTGCTATGAATAGTCAGACTGATATCACCCACATGGAATCCCAGCAAATGGCCACTGTAGAAGTGACTCGACATTGCTGCCGTTGCATACTTCGATTCTTTGTTGGGCTCTGCACAGTATACTGAGTCTGTGATTTAGTCTGACTGATCTCTGACTTTAACAAAAAGCATTTTACCTAACGTCGACGTCACGATACACGCCAGTGTGGACCTTGAAGTGTATTTATCCCAGGTGGGAATGCAAGTGCGGATTTTACAAAATTCGATATGCAATGCGTTGTTTGGACTTTCTCTCGTATCGATATCAACCGATTATCCCAAACATGAGATCAACCAACACAAAGTGAACAGCACTCTTTGTTCCCGCGCCGAATTCCACCTGCCGTCAGAAGTGTTCTTCGTCCGCATATTTATTTGCCGAAAACATTGCGCTACAAAACATAATCCGAAGCTCAAACATGTTTTATATTGACTGTCGAGTTTGCTACCGACAACATTCAAATAATGTTCGGTGACACAGATGTAAACGATATGATATGACAGTGCAAGCCGGGCCAATCCACTGCACGTCCCACTGGAATCCTTTATCAATAGGCGAATTGTATACAGGAAACGTGGGCGCATCACGTGTAAAGGTTGAGATTGATATCCATAATCCTCATGTTTAATGCCAGAACCCTTTAACTCTCTGACCTTTGAACTACATCTATGGTCACAGACACTTATGAGAATTTTGAAAGCGACTCAACACGATGTTTTCTCTAAGAAGTGACGTAAACACTTGATTCGGGTGTGAATTAAAGTATATCGTGGCTGTTTAAACCCTTTCATGGCGGGAGTTGCGTTGGTGCAGCATTAAAGATCACGTGCTAGTGCATTCTCTTATATATGCGAATCTCCCGTAGATAAGAGAATTCACTGGCTTACACGGTCGAGGTAAATATTGTTATATAGGCCCATGCATTCTCCTATATATATATGCGATGTCCCCTTAGGGAACGCACTGGATTTCAAGGTCAAGGTAAATATTTTTATGCCAATGTATTCTTTTATACATATATGAGAATGCATTAGCACATTGTTTTCGAAAAATTTCAGCAATCTCCAGTCACGAAGGGTTAAAAAGTACGAACATATTGGTGTTTACATTTCGTCAAAAAGCCAAATTGTACTGATAGGATGTAGAAAACCGAGAGACTTTTATTTTCACCAAGAGGCCGCGATTCGGTTGGTTGGTGTGATCTGGACTACCTAACATTGTTTTTATTTAAGAACACTGTCGGTTATGTTCAATTTGATTTGATATATAGCCCATTTCCAAATAAATATGACAGTTCGGTTTCTCAGAATAATCCAGAATGAATTGTAACCGAAAACAAATCCTATCCATACGTGATGGCAGTGTTCAGACCATCGTAGTTATGGGACTTAACTCTGCCTTGCCGTTTGCTTGATTATATAGGATGACTAATGAATGCCTGCCTCATGTCGTAATAAACCTCTCATAATTGAAACGATGGATAACGCTTCCTTTGTATATCGATAGCTTGGCTCTATACATGATATAATACGGGTACATTGTTTTGTAGGCCCAGTCATATTGTATAAGACCCATAATTGTAAGTAAATATGGATCATGAAAGAAGTCGACGTCGACATGAAAACCAATTAGGAACTGTAGTCCGCGGTCCCATAATAGATGCACCTTTGTTCTGGGCGTATGGGCATTCTCGATGATCAGTTGAGCAAATATATTTTAGAGTTGACATATTAAAAATTAATGAAGTAGAATCCAATAAAGTGTCTTTATATTGTACCCCCACAACATATATCGTGGCTGTTGACTTCTCCAATTTAGCAGAACATTACCACAAAATGATCAATGGGGAGCACGCGAATGACAAATTATGGAGGATGTTAGTGCATTATGGGAAATTTATTACCGTGTAAAACTGTCGTATGCGCACGTCGAAATGTTAAACAAATAAAAGATTGCGCGCACAAACCAAACGATATCACATGGCATCATATTGCGCCATATTGAAGAAGTCAAAGGTACCGAGACTGTAATCTCCGGAAACTCTGTTGAGAGTGATGAGGTTTCAATTCCCACGGAAAGAAAAACAACGTCGTGCTATCTTATTTCTTAAATCGATGTCGCGCATTCCAGATACAATCCACAGTTAACTCTCCTCGGCCCTCTCTGGTCTTATTCGGGGTATCTGTATACAATTCATGGGAGGCGGGGAAGGGGGGTGCAGAAGCTTCAGATCCTTGCCTAGCTCGACATTGGGAAAAATTAGTTTTAAAGGTTGTACCTTGCATGGCATTCCATGCTTCCGCGCGACATGCATCCTGACTGACCAGTCGACGGACGTTCTAAATACGTATATATAGGAATTTCTATAGTTTCCATGATGGACACAAATTCCCTTTTTTTTATCTCACAATGTGTGATACAATGTGAGATAAGAAAAAGATTTGTTTCTCTGAACATCACATTATGCTTTTCAAACAGGATTTCTTCAATTATGAAAAAAACAAAAACGCGAACATGCATGACACGTCAAACTTGGTTTATGAAATTATCTTTAAGTATAATAACAATATGTATCAAATTATTGGTGGTCAATACACTTGTAAATTTAATGGACAAGCGTTTAACAAGAAAAGAAAAATAGTTACCGAATTCGAGGTAATTTAGCAACGAAATGGTTAAACATTTCCACCTGATTTCACAACATTTTAAAAATATAAAATATCTCACAATATATCTTCCATTTCTTGAAAAATCGTTCGCTCAGCTTGAGGTTAGGATCTCAGAAATATATATCTCAGTTACCGCCCTAACGCGGAAATGCCAATTATCAGCGGATTTTTTCGCTCGAACTAACCGATACGTAAGATGAAAGATTTAGAAGGGCTTAGTTCAAGCTAAGTGCATAGCTCTTTTAATATGATATAATCATTCATATCATAAAACCATTATGTCGAGTACTGTGTTACGAAATAGTACTCCTTGATCCCGGTGCAATGCGTAAACTTTTACTCGACTGTATTATCTCAGATAGCAATACGGTCTAAACAATGAAGGCGAACGCCGGGTAATGTGTACGAAAACTCTCACCAAATGACTCGATTCTCCCGGAGACAACGAGTCTGTTGATTTCAAATAGCATGCCTTCATTAAGAATTGTGGGGTCTATACTTGAAGTCGGTTGATTGAAATTACTTAGCTCGAGCAGCTTTATACTCCGGGGGAATTCACGTGGTATACAAGTTCATTTTACTAAACAAACGAGTCTCACAATCTTGCGGGAGTCAGCATGTTATATGTAGTTTGAAAAATTGGACATTGGGTATAATGTCAGCAGATACGGAAATCTACTAATATGCATATATGCCCAGAGTTCCGTATTAGAAACTGATACTTCATCACTGCTATAGAGTATATTAGCCTACATGAAGCATGCAATTAACTGTTATCAACGAAAATGTAAACCGCGAATAATATACACTAGTAACGTTGTCGAAAACATCCGTAAGTTACAGTAAATGTGTATGTTGCTCAAGAATGGTGACACTAATGAAAATCACAGTGACGTATTATACAAGCACTTCTTATGGCTGCATTTGAAAAAAAATCTGTTATGGAATCAAAATTTGTATCGCGTTAAAGATCAATCGCTACTGAAACTTTGACGTATCGAAGGCTCATCGGGTCCTGATAATATGCGAAAACCACAATGCAAGACCAGAGCAGTGTTGGCAACAAGTGGTTCCGATCAAGCGACCGATAACATACCCATGCTAATAAATTGGCAATGGAATTAAACGACAAAATGTAATGCAGTTGCAAGAAAATCACTATTTGTCGTGTTTTCTTCGCGGACTGGGTGAGGCGAGGACAATTGGCATTGAAAGGTGGATCTGAGATTAGCCAGAGGATCAAAACACAACATTGACGGTGCAATAATCGTTAAATTGGCGTAAATAATAGATACCAATTTACTCCCACAACCGCCTAGAAGTAATAAGGCAAATTGTCAGATACATCGATCCCAACGAGATTGAGACGGCTCTCGGTGGATCTACCGCTATGATGGTCCCGATGCCCCAAAGGAGAAGACGCCATCGCGGCAATGGTCACCCAAAATGGCAGCGAGCCTTGATTGAAAGCTGTACAATGGTGGACCTTGTTTGCTAAGATTGTTCTTTTATCTCCCGGTAATCTTCGATTTCTGTCCGCGATTCCGGGACTGTGTGATTGATAGCCGTCGGTCAAAGAGAACAAATCTGAACTGGGCATCTCATATCGGCAGAACGTGGGTGTCATCCAGGGCGCCTGATCGTTATGGGTCAGCTGACCTGCGAAAAGATCTATATACTACTAAGTTATAGGTCCGGTGACAGGACTATTTCCTCGGTACAAATTACCGGGCCCAGGCGAGACTTTAGATACTGTTGGTAATAAAGATGCCAGCGAAGCGCCATTCGAATGGCATTAGCATTGTGACCCAGACCTTCTAAGCGCATAGTTAGAATATTGGACAGGAAAAAATACACCAAGACTCGTGTGGCAAACCGTTACAGGCTATAAACATTATGAGTATTAATTGGGAGTATATTGAATGCAGTATATCATGAACAGTGTTCAAATATGAGTTGATATCCCGGAATATTTCTCGAAATTATGTTAGTATTCATCAACTCGATGACGCACTAGCTTATAACAAAGAAAACCATGCATGCAGCATCGGTTTTGTCGGTACCAGTCTATGATGTCTATGATACCCAAGACATCACATCCAATTATATTTAATAGCGTTTTATTACAAATTTCAAAATCACACTATATATAACGACTGAAACGGTTAACTTATATAGCGACGACAGGCACCAGACTAAAAGACTGGAACTCTTTCAATTATAGATGGAACTGGAAGCGTTCTGTGGTGGGACCGTGCCACTGTCTGGATCAGGGAATGATCACGACACGTGATAGATCGCGATTAAATTATCTCCCATTCCCCGCTGGTTTCTACGAGGCTGAAATTGGCCGATAGCTCAATTTTGTATCGGTGTATCCCATCGGAGACACAGAGATGGATGAGTATAATGTATCTCCGCCCGGATTCCACGAGAGAAAAACCTGAAATTCCAGCCTCGTTATCGATCTTCTGGGTCACCGGATGGCTGACCCGACACATGGGTTCGTCGCCTATACGAATAATTCTGATAGCTATACCAAACAAAAAGTAATCACTTAAAGTATATAAATGTTTAAATGAGCTGTGATTTCACGGTTTGTCACGAAGCGCTGAACCCGTATAGGCAATCTCCTACAACTAATCGATGACGCCAATGAACCTAAGTAAAATTTATTAATCGTACAAAAGCGCGCATCGGTTTTATTCCCAGAGATACAGACATCGCTAGACAGAGATCGTATGGCGGTTTTTATCACCAGTATATTCTTAACGTTTTGTTGTCTTCGAGTTTTTCAGTATGAAGCGCTGTAACTCGGTTTAGGTTTGTATGAGCTATCGTCGATATTAGTTTTATTGGTGGAGATAATACCGCCTGGTTGTTAATTTTACCGGTAAATAATTCAACTGCACGTCGAAACAACCGATCACATGTACAGAAGTTCTGAACAATCAAAATAGTAAATATTTAAATTAGCCCATCAATGGCCTTAATTTTGGACCGAATTATTTCGCCAACAATTTTGAGACCTCTGTAGGCTGTGTCATGATTCTCTACCCTGGCTACTCCCGACTAGAGATCATACCATACCAGTTCAAAAACCTGGGAAGTTTTCGATGTTCTGACAGGGAAGTTTATAACGTTGACATAACAATCGACAGTATTCTGGGGTGAGATATTATAAGACAATCTCAAGGGTTTGTCAAGGACTGAAATCACAATTTCCATTTCTGTGTGAGTGGAAAATTCCTCCTGGTGGAAAGATATAAGCTAGACTACTACATGTATGTGATCTGATTGTATGTGTTGATACAAAAAGTAACATAAGCAGCAATGCGGGTTAATACTATAAACATTTCGAAATGCAGTCAGTTCTGGGACTTGAATGAATTGTAGCATCAATGTGTATTGAAAGGTGAATGACTTAATACACCGTACGGTACTGTGTGGATTATAGGATTTTAAATTGAGTTCAGACCCGAGTTCGTTTGGAACAATTATAATTTCTCAAATCGCAATGAATGTTCACAATCCGAGTCCTTATCATTCCCGTCCGGTCACATGACTCGAGGAACTAATCAAACACATCAATCTAATTGCTACGTTTACTACATCCCAAGCACCGAAATACGACATGCTAATTGTAAAATATGCGAATCTACCGCAATATAAACAAGTATTTATCGAATATCAAAGTGTGTTTATAAACATGGTAATCACCAATAAAAGCCATGCCGGTGGTGGTGGGTTACATGTTTCATGGCCCAATCGTTTTCTCTGCCCTCTGGGGACACTTCAATGTGAGAGGGAAGTGCGCCGATGTGGTTTGATCTTAGTCCCATGTGCGCATGCGTGCTAGGTGCAGGCATAGAGCCCCTGCAGATTTAAACGTTCCGACTGTGGGTGATTGATGGCTCTCCTTAGCGATATGCGCCGAGTTGTGCCATTAGGCAACTTCGTGATGTAAGGTGCTGGTTACGTTACTCTCGGCCACTTAACCCAATCTGGTATAAAACTTTTTATCTGATTTTCATGCCGCTCTCTAACCTGCGATTACTCCGCTTCGTCGATTCTAATTTTAAATTTTCTTTACAATTTGAGTGGAATCACGATAACAGAGACTTGCTGAATTTAGGTGTGAACTGCCGGGTTGGTCTGGTGGCTGATAGCCAGATGTTTCGTGTACAAATGGAGATTTTCCCAATTGATGGTATTAAACATATTATCCAAACTTTGATAATATGTTTAATGTAAATTTACTGATATATTAGAAGACTATCAGTATAAAATCATAAATATTTAAGATTGAGTACATTCACTTGCATCAATTTTGTTTAATACATCAGATGCACTAACATAAAAGACATGCAGACTTATACAAAAAGACACGAATTCATACATCCGAGGGCGAAAGCGTCCCTGAGTGCATGTCTATACTGAGTGATATGTTCGGGCAATTCAATGAATTAATGACGAGTACAGACCTCAAAACCCTGGAACATGCACATCGCCCACGTGGAATGAAAAAGAAAGGGGTTTCGCAACTGAGTGATGAACTCTTAAATCTCATGAATCTAGTCCAAATAAAAAACTGAGAACAAAGACCCTTCAACTTGAAAGTTGAAACCATCTCGGTCTGATGCAGGATGTGTAGCAAACGAATCATTATATCATTAGCACTTATATAGAGCATACACTGTATATTATCCTATACCTCCATATGTATACTGTTGTGGTTACTTTGTCCTTTTTTTTCTTCTTGCTATTCTGTGTCAATGTACATTTAACCAGACATGGTGCAGCATACACATCTAGTGATTGGTTGGTAATTTACAGAGGGACAGTACAAATTGTCTGAATATCTGGAATAAATATCGGTTCTTATAACCACAAGAACTGACAAACGCCAGGTGTATGTATTTCCGACTAAATCCTGAAAAAATACCCATAATTCTGCTGTGGTTAAGTGGTCAATTACTTTGGGCATTACTGTACTGGTATACAGCGATCGGATGGTTTTCCATCTCGTATACATTGTATTTAAAACGTTGAAGTTTCAGTTGGATTTGTGTAACCCAAGGGGTAATCATATGCATTGGAGTTCTGAGGTTGATACCCCCGATCAAGATCCTTTTGCAGATACGTCACCAGATGCGTACATGTACCGTGCATTAGTACAGACCAGAATTCATTACACCAACCTAATACCCTAATATATTCAAACGGAACGTGTTCATGAATTAGAAAGGAAATTTGATAAAACTAAAGGATACTACATAGTCTAGACATATCTGTGTTCTCTCATCGCAGTCCGTATTCGGGATAGCATCATTGCATTCCTATATAGCATGATAACGTCATGGAAATATTTATTGCTTTCAAATGATCTCTGTCTATAAGGTGCAGCCTATACAGATGGTGTGTTATTTTAGATCCATATGTCTTCTGGTAGTTGCATCTCAATCGCTTTCACCTTTAAATGTGCATTTGTTTCTGGAACAACGTCCAGAAGCGACGATAAGTAAGGGCCGGTCCATCAGCGAACCCCACTATATATAATGCCCTTGGCGATACATGAGACTTCGACCCTCTTGAAAAGTTGGTACGATTTGAGTTGCATTATATATATATGAGTTAGGTCCTTTGATGGACAGTAATAGAGGTGTTGCTCAATAATCCAATTGTTGAACATTTCAAAATAATTAACTATTAATATCCAATAGTTATACATGCGGTATTGTATATACAGTAATACTATACATACTTATATCTCCACAGCTTCCACTACAACTAAAGGGAGCACGTGCTATGTTCCTTAAAGGGGTACTGTTCACTAAATCCGGCAATTTATGGAACCATCTCCTGTTATACTCATATGCAGCAAATGAATTTGAACTCGAGTCATAAACTAATTTACATTATAATTACCATGTTGTTTCCATCGTTCATATAGCTCATGAGTGTATTTTGCACTAATTCATTGCTCAAATTCATTCATTTGTTGCGTACATTGTGTTGAATATAAAAGGAGATGGTCCCGCAGAGGTCGGATTTAGTGTACAGTCCCCCTTTAACCGCCCCTGACCACACGGTTAACTTTGTTAAAACTTTGATAGTCAGTGCACTGTTGGCAATTCCCAGCTTGACAAATCATGCTTGTTAAACCACGGATGCATGTTCCAGACATCAATTACGAGCAATCGTTGTTCGAATCTTTCCGAAAGCTTCAATGATCGACAATCGTGACAGATGAACGGAGCTCGAGAACGGACCCCTTCAAATATTGCTATAGCTGCTGATAGATAAATAAACGAATATTGGTGATTCCCGTACGCACACACAGGACGCTGTTAGTACGTTCACACATTGGACATTGCACGTATATATGTTTTACAGGCGTTTCATCGTAGAAATCCATATGGTGCCAGAATATAAACGGAAACATGCATACATATATAAAATGCATCTTTACCAAAGCTAACGACATGAGAAGTTTAATTTCTGTAATTCCACATGTAACTAAGTACACAGTTGTGGTTGTTGTTGTTGTTGTTGTTTTAGTTGTTATTGTGAATGGTGATGATGATGACGATGAAGCGATTATGATGGCGACCACATGATAAGTGTTAACAAGAAGGCGACGACGACGATGATGATGATGATGATGAAGCTTATGATGATGACGATGGTGATGTAACGCTAATGATGTTATGTCGATGATTATGATGGTGATGACGATGATGATGATGATGATGACAACAACAATGAAGTCGACGACGAGTACGACGACGATGATGATGATGATGATGAAGGTGACGATGAAGATGTTTGGGATGTCACTGTATGTTTTGTATATAGATACTTTTCGTTATTCCGTCCATCTTTTGTATATAATTTCGTTTTCTCAATATCCATTCATGTTATTTAATTGGATCAGAGAATAAAGCAATTCAACAGTGATACTGACATTTTCCTTCAGATACCTGTATGATTCTTGCGAGATAATTGCACACTATTCACAGTCAAATTTCAGAAGCATATATAGCTACAGGTGGTACAGTGATTTTACTTCTCATTTTATACTCATATTGCCAATTGCCGTTCATATTCTGGCGCGTATGGTTTTCTACGACGAAATGCCTGCAAACAAATACCGTGCAAACTTGCGAGTGTATGAACGTACCATTAGGATACACACAGGAAAGCTAATGTTGAGCTGCCATGACCAGTCATATTGTCGGGCGTGAATGACGCATAATTGTCTCTGTATGAAAGGCCACTTCTTCACGGTACGCCACTGTTAAACCCAAGACAAGCGACACTTATTACTGTTGACAGGGCAGGTACACAATAATTAATTTAGATACATAAATATACCGGAATGAGCAGTCTATAAAATATCGGCGCGTGGCGTACTATATGGGTACAGTATAGGCAGGTAGATATAACCTATGGCCATAAGAGATCACCAGTGTGTCACTTATATGATGAACTATGAGTGGTACAGTAATGCTCTAAGTAATCGACTTCTTAACCACAGCAGAATTATGGATAACTTTTCAGGATTTAGTCGGAAATATGGCTTGTTGCCATTCATCGGAAAGCTCTCCCCGAGAGCTTTCCAATGAATGGCAAAAAGCCATATTTCCGACTAAATCCTGAAAAGTTACCCATAATTATGCTGTGGTTGTGGAGTCGATTAATTAGGGCATTACTGTATAACCTATGGCCATAAGAGATTACCAGTGTGTCACTTATATGATGAGCTATGAGTGGTACTTGATGTCCAGAGAAGACAGTCAGGCTAATCAAATGAAACTTATCCTAGTAGTTAATCTCCATGACACCTCGTCGTAAAACAAAGCCTCGTTATAAGCATGTACATGCGTAACTTCAGTAATGCAATGAGTCATCAAGTTTTTCTTTTCTTTTGCACGGTTATACTGATTTTTTATCTAGATTTTTTCCCCCGTGAAATGAAGTATAAAGTTGGTGCTTCTACCACATAACTAGATAAGTATTTTTCTGATGTCTTTTGAATTATATATTCCTTGTTATATATTCCTTGTTATATATTCCTTGTAGCCTATATATGCGACATTTGCATTGCCAACAGATATATCTATCACCCGACAGCCTGTTCTCCTGAAAATGCTCACATTGAACTTATTTTTACTCAGAATTATTTGAATCTGAAGTATGCTCTATACATGAACCTAAAACGCGGTTTTTAAAGGTACTCAATCCGATAAAACTCCTCCCAATTACTATTTCAATGGCTTTGGGGGTCAAAAATATTTGATTCGAGTCGAGGAAGTCACCCATCAAAGCTCAGATTTGTTAGATATCGATTTTAGAAATCTATTATTTTTCATTATCGGGAATACTTTCTGGCCCAGAACTCAGTCAAAATTGCGTTATTATTACCTCTTGATTTTAGAGTTATCCATCCTTGTCTGTTTGAATTGTGTTTTGGTGTACACATCTCGTGCAGGTTGCGAAACTGACGGCAATTATTAGTACTCATCTCGAGAAACAAACAAATTTCAAAAATCAATATCTAATAACTCTGAGCTTTGTTTGATGGGTTCCTCGACTCGAATCAAATATTTTTTGCCCCGAAAGCCAAAGAAGTAGTAATATAAGACCCTCTGATCGGATTGTTGTTGTTGGAATCTGTTGAGATGGGGACCCTCTGTTCGGATTGAGTACCTTTAAAACAGTTCAATATGGGACTATTTCTAAACAAAATAAGCCCATATTCAATGGCATTAATATTTAATCTACACCTTTTTTTCATCGACACGACCAACCAAACTCGCGCTCTTTATAATGTGTTTTCACTGTGGCCCGCGCCATTGAACCGAATAACGGGTATAAGCTCACTATGGGCTTATTAATATGAGCAATCCCGGGGCCAGCCACCCAAACCACTCACTTATATAATATGAAACTATGTGAATATTTGGGTCCAATATGAACCTATTTGCCCGATGATGTGTTGCAGCGGGAAAGCAAGAATAAACTGTTTCTTGCAGTGCGTTTTGGAAATAACAATTAACTCTGAAGTGTGTATTATATTGATTATATATACACATGTATTCAACTAATATATGCTCGGGTGTATACTGCACCTATTCTAAACCATCTCTATTTGTGTACACTGTTGTTTAATGTGTATTTCTATGTGATGTATTATCATGAGACTTTCATTATTTCTTCGCACCATTATAAACTGGTGTCAGAATAAAATATGCATATACTCTCCCTCGTGTCAACCAGTGGTTCAGTTTGTATGGTGCATCCAGCACCGAGAAGCTCAATTAAATTACAAAACGTATAGATTTGGTGCTCCATGTAAAGGGATGTAAGTTTCTTTTCGGTGGCAGCGGTTTAAGTGTGCAGTGACGTGATTTCCCATTGAAATTAAACAGGTGAGCAGCATTCACCGCACCACCAAAACTGACAGCATCTATGGCGATATTTGTTGTCGAAAATGACGCGCAATCCAAAATTTTAGCAACCATCCACCACCCTGTCATATTTAACATGATAGCCATTACATCATTTTCAATCAAATTCAATGACACCATAAACACGCTAAGCAAAGAATCTGAAACTCGTGCAAAAAATCAGCTGGTCACCGTCTCCCTTGCGATAATTTAGCAGCGCGGGCGTAATCACGATTTCAAAACTCCCACACGGACAATTTACCAAAGTGTTGAGAATTGAAATTACAGTTATATTGACGGATCACGTGAATTATACGAATGCATGGTAACTTCGGATTGGAATCAGGATCACTTTGACAGAAACACCTGATCGGATTTTCGTAGATAATTGAATTGGGTTAGAAGTATCGTTTTGTTTCTTATAGGCAGCGCTAAATCTTTTTCCATTAAACAGATCGGTTGCAGATGAATGTGGGAATTTTTTCCCCGCGTGTTTGATTTCCGCGAACTCTGTGTATCAATATGGCAACAAATGGGAAAATAAACGCGCCAATTGTTTCTGTCGATACTTGAGATCGATCACTTCGCGTGGTTCGAGATAATTGAAGAAATTGAATCTTAACGACAGACACTCCCGGGAATCCAGCCACCGACAATCAGAATATACAAGGGCTCGTGGGGCACCGGTCACTTGTGGCGCCCCCTCTCACTGCGAGTATTTTATTAAACATGTATCAGCACAATATAAACCACACGACACTGGGCACCGGCCACTGGGAGGTGGTTTCAATGCATTTCAGTTTTAAGCCCCAATTTGATATATAAAAATTATCTAATAACAATATAAGGAGAGCACATCATAACTTATTGTTTTATATATAGGCCCACTATATAAACCGATTACTGATAAGCTAACTCTGCTGGTTATATAAAAATGTGTGAGTCAAACTTATCAGAGACTCGACCAGTAAATACAAAATCATTAACCCTAAGAATTATGGATATTATACATATTCTACGAGACACATTGCACTGTGGGTTTTATCAAGAATCACTGATATGACCACCAGTCATTTCCAGATGTATTCATTTGTTATATAATCAGACTGGTTACCGGGTTAAGGCATAATCCTGGTGCCGAACATGACCATTTATATCAGTCTTGACGACTACCATGTGTCGCTAGATTAACCCTTTCTTGACTAAATACTCATTGACGAGTAGTTTCCTTCGGAAATGGTCATACAATAAGTTCAACGGTAAGCCGTTTGTTGTTATTATCTAAACATTCCCAACAAATTAATAGGAATGTATGTCGTCTACTTATATTTTCTGAACATCCTTCCAGATGCATAACAGAACATTCTAATCTATATTTGTATAACTTGATTCAGCAAAGAGAAGGTTAGTCCCATGAGAACTGGACAATCTGGGCGGATAATCGCTCTGGTCTCACTCGTTTCAAATTCAATATTTAAAATTCATAATACAAGACATTATTATATGACAGAACTCTGATCCTATTCCGACTGTACGACAATCCACAAAACACATTTGAATAATGTTATTCAAACTTCATCAGGTTGCAGTTTAAAATATTACTACTTATTAGATTTGTCATGCGATCTACTACCTGTGCTGAATAATCACCACTTGACCCTACATCTACCTGTCATATTCAATTTCAGGCTTCAAACGAGCTTTGACAAACATTGCACTTAGAGATGTACCGTAACAGCTTGTGTTGAAACAGTTGCTCTGTAATCTTTGGATCAACAGAACATTTCTCAATTTTGTTCTACATAGCTAGAAGTCCCGTTGGTATTTGGTGTGATCATTGGCTGCGAGTTGTACATGCGATTCACACTCACCTGATATTTGCACCACACATGTGAGAAAAGTACACATCACTAGCACGAGTTGACACATCTTGAATATTCCCATGACTGAACCAGGAAGAGCCCAAAATGGGCTTTAGTGTTTCACAATAAATTCCAAGTGTCTCATGTGGAACAAAATAGAAAGAAACTAAGAGAAAATAAATTCCAGAAAAGTTTCAGTTGAAACTTTCAACAAAGTAAAAAGTTCCAAGAAGTGTACGAAAGTACTGAGAGTCCAATACACTTGTAGTTCCAATGACGTTAGCAGAGATGCAAAGATTCATGACAACTGGTAGATCCCGTATGAAGTAGAGTACTTGCTTCGGTAGTCGGCTTGTCTGTCAAATTATAAAGATGCGTCCTTTGAAATGCTGAATAATAAGTATGCAGTGTATAGTCGCTGAAACAAAACATTGCATATTTAAACGCGCACGTGGACCGCCATATATTCCACTCTGATGAGTCTCCAATCAATTTGAACTTCGCTTGCAGCTACCGCGAGAGGTGGGTCGGCTTAATAAGTGGGCGGTATGTAGATTATCGATAAGCGATTTACCGACTGTCATAAGCGCAATGCGTTTGATTGTCAGCGTAACTCCACCCTCTCTATTTATCGAAGCTCGATGTCCGTATTAATGACTATATTATCTACTAAATCATAAACACATGCCACATTCATCCTTTATTTAATCAAAAAGATACATATTTTCAAAGGCTTGCTTTTGCCACTGGCGCCCAACTAAACAATTTTCGCGTTGAAACTCGTCGAACTTGTGAATTTCGTCTAGTTCTCGTTCAGCGCCGTTAATTATTTGAAATTTTACCCTGAACGTTGAATACTTATTATAAATAATCCAAGAAGATACTGTTATGTACAACCTAACACATATCCTGCTCTTATTTCTAGCTTTATTTATTTGTTTGTATATTTCAATGTCTGGAATAAAAACAATAATTGAATTAACTCTATCGATTTCGCAACAGTTATATTAGTTTACATAATTTTGAACATGAAATGATAACCCAGTTGTATGTTAAAACTGTGGATAATCACTGAAGTAATGAGTTTATCGGATAATCGAGTCGCCATTTCTTGTATTTACTTGTATTTATTTTGAACTTTAACCCTTTCTAAATATTCATTGACGAGTAGTTAGTTCCCTTGGGAAATTTTCAGGTAATATGTTCAACAAACGACCATATGAACGTATTATCTGAACATTTACCTCCAATAAATAGGATCACATCTGCACTTGTATTATCTGTCGTCTGCCTATTTTTCCTGAACACTCCTCCACATTAGTAATAGTTTTTTTCTTTTCATTTTAGTATACAGAAATGGTGAAGGGTCAGGGGACCTCAACTGGTATCAAACTGGAAAAAAAGTTTGTGTCCATCTAATATTTACAATTAATTGCAAACAAGTTGTGCCATCTGTGAAAGATGCAGAACAAAACAGTGTAGATGGCAATTGTATAACAAAAACAACAAATTTACCTTGAAAATATATGACTGCAAATAGTAGTGATGATAAGGTAAGTGAATCCAAATTTTTTTTTTTGCTTCTAAAACAAAAATACATATTTTGCAGCAAATAATTTCAAGTTGCCTAATCTCATGGTAAACATGCTGTTATGGTCATGTCAAGTGAGGTACCCTGATCCTTAAACAGATCTTACGTTCACATCACTTCCTTTATAGGTACTCACTCAATTAAGCTATTCGAAGTGGGTTCATGCGAAATAACATGTAATTCCGTCAACAACTATCATCAACAAGTACATGATAAACTGAATTGACTTGGTTCTTATTTGCATTATTAATAACTTTCCAATAATATAACGAGACTTCACATGTCAAAACCATTGTCATCTAAACATTACTGTTACAATGGAATTACCAATAAAAGTGCAATAAGATACCAAAGTTTAATCAAAAGTTGACTGTAAACAGTGGAAAAGGTCAAAGTGTTGAACAAATTTCTGAAAATAATATTCAGACTTAAATATTTTAACTTACTGTTTAAACGATTAGCGATGTCTGTTGACAAATCACTATATCAGGTTTGTTTACATAACAATTGTTTCAACACGGGAAATATCGTTATTGGAGAACTACCAATAATGAATATAAGAATATAGTTTATCTATTTCTCCGTCTTCTTCTCAGCGATGATGTTTTTATACATTTTTTTTTACACATTTGTCCACTGCTGCGAATGCCTAAATTTGGGTTCCTTTAAACGAATACGGCTCATTTGAACACCAAACAGTATATGTATTATGTATAAATAATTAGGTAGAAGAGAGAATATATATGTAGATACAGTCGCCATCACAAAAACTTCATATACTATATGAAGAACAAAAAACATTTGCGAAGTTATCCAGAATTATCAGCTGTTTTTATTATTCTCCATAGAAGTGAGACAAACGATCTTTATTTTCACCATATAAGGTTTTATTTTCACCATATAAGGTTTTATTTTCACCGTATAAGGTTTTCCAATTAGTAGTTCATAATTGCCAGCTGTTGGACAATTCTAACTAATAATCTCATCGGATAGCAGAATCTCAAATTTATGAGCGACCCGCGTTGCTTTATTTGACCTCAGGGAAAATCGGTGTCAACCCTTTATTTCGAAGGTCCGATACTCCGAAGTTCCATATTACGAAG
Source organism: Siphonodentalium dalli (assembly GCA_032622095.1). Taxonomy (NCBI): domain Eukaryota; kingdom Metazoa; phylum Mollusca; class Scaphopoda; order Gadilida; family Siphonodentaliidae; genus Siphonodentalium; species Siphonodentalium dalli. Next base: position 178,011,859 of record CP136065.1, on the reverse strand, counting down.
GTCCAATACTCCGAAGGTCCTATATTCCGAAGACCCAATACTCCGAGGGTCCGATACTACGAATTAAGGCCAAATAGTCCGACGGTCCGATACTCCGAAGGCCCAATAGTCAGAAGGTCCAATACTACGAAGGTACGATACTCCCAGGGTCAGATTATTATAAGGGCTGTCAATAAAAAATTCACAACTATATTTTGTAATTTGCATTGAAGCGACTCATCATATTCGAACCTCATATTGTAAGAACATGTATGCATGGTGTTTAAGTCGATGCCGACCCTGTGCATGCATTAGTCAAAAATATTAATAATTTCGAAATGGAAATGGTTCTATTGTTCTTCGACGTCAAAGCATTCCTTTTTGGGTTTTCTACCATCATATATGATAAGAATGAAGAGCGTTTGTCTCAACTATGTGCGGTAAATCTGACTTCGTTGACTTTCTCTCATATATAGTACTTATTGCAGTCAGTTAACTTTTTTTTCATAACTCGATTTCTTCAGTTTGCTAATTAGGGCATACTGGGCCGATTTTTTCAATGTGGCCCCAATAAGCTTCCATACATACAAGAAAGAAGTTTGTTGTCGAGCATAGTGAATTTGGTTCTTTATTCCTTATTCATCATATATCAGAAAATGACCGGCATTATCCCAAATTCGTTCATAGCCACTTCGGCCAAACATTTAGAGCCGAAAAAAAAAAAATTGGGCCGAGTTTGATAAAATTAAGTGGGTCGAAAGCTGGTACAAATGCTGCTCTGGTCGAAAAATATTGAGATTTGGAGCAAATGACTATGGGAACGTCCTCCGTGATGTGCATGGGATGACAAATTGGGGCGAAACGTTTTATGGTCCAAACTGAAAATATGGGTCGAAAATAGGGAAAGTCGGGAAACTGACCAGGATAACACCAGAATCATTCATAGCAACATCGGCCAAACATTTTAAACAAGAAAACCATAGTCAGAAATGGTAACGCCACCAATATCATATTATTAGCCATAAATATAAATTATAATACAATTATTCTAAAAACTAGCTTTCAAATTTTATGTGGGAAATTTGCATACTTCCATATTTCAAGTTTTCCCGTTTCTCGTGTTATACATTACTTTCTTCAAACTGTCTACTTTATTACACAAGCTGATGGGCCCGACTTCGTCGGACTGTTTCCCATCTGATTTCCGGCGAAAGGCGCGATTTTACCTTCAATTGACTATTTCGAAAGTCAAGGTCAGGTCAGGGTCATGATTTGACCCGTCCAAAACACCCCCACCCGGAGAAAGGTACCCCTAGGTATCAAATTTCGTCGAAATCCGTCCGTTTTTACCCCACTTGACCTTTAATTAACAATTTTGAAGGTCAAGGTAAGGTCGGAGTCATGATTTGACCCGTCCAAAACACTCCCCCGACAAAAGTACACATAGGTATCAAATTTCGTCGAAATCCATCCGTTTTACCCGATTTGACCTTTGATTGACCACATTGAAGGTCAAGGTCACGCCGAGGTCACGATTTGACCCGTTCAAAACACTCCCCGGACAAAAGTATCCCTAGGTATCAAATTTCGCCGAAATTTGTCCGTTTTACCCAAATTGACCTTGCATTGACAGTTTTAAAGGTCAAGGTCAGGTCGGGGTCACTATTTGACCCGTCCAAAACACTTCCCGGACACAAATACCCATAAGAATCAAATTACGTTGAAATCTATGGAAAGCCGAAGAGGACATGTTAGTTGCTAATTGCTAGATATACGACGCACGCCTTGTTGCGGTATTTTAAAGGTGTTTCAAACTAGGAGATAGAAGTATTCTGCGTTTCAAATGGTGACGAATTATAGTATTTTATTCAAATTTTATGGCATAAATTGTGATTAAAACCGTATATACTATAAACAAATGAATGACTCGAAAATTAAGTGGGCCTTTAAACAAAGTCACAATTGCAGTTAGGCTCATCTCATACTCGTCTATTCGGCGATATTCTGCTGCGCAGTTTGTTATAGCCTCCAGTATTTATTGAGCGTTATAGCCCCACTGTTATAATTCGCCTTTAGCAGGCGTACTCTTGCCTCAGATTATTGAGATAGGTCACACGTAATGAAATTAAATCGCATGGAAACATAGCAATTGTGTGGGCTGCTTGGCGTGAATATGTAATGAGAAATAAGGTCATACGTAATGACATTAAACTCAAGAAAACCCGCGAAAACAAAACAAAATCACATTTAATGTTTTAAGTTATTTCCTTCATAAAAAGAATCTTCAATACTTTAGAATATAGAATTAACCTTAAAATAACATAAACCTTCGGAATACAGAACCTTCGGAATAACGAACCTTCGGATTGGTGAACCTTCGGAATAGCGAACATTCAGAGAAATTTCGGAATAGTGGACCTTCGGGATAGTGAACCTTCGGAATAGACATGCCCCCCAATATTCATATTATATGCCCAGAGTTCAAAGGTATGGGCCCATAAAATTCTAAATTAGGCCCTTAAAATATTGAACTCCAAATTGGAGCCCACACAGAACATCCCTTAAGTCAACTGTACCTGTGTCATGTCCCAATGCGGGAGGGTCCATATATACCACGACATTCATATTATATGCCAAGAATTCAAAGGTATGGGCCCACGTAATCACATTAAATCTCAAGAAAACCCGCGAAAACAAAACAAAATCACATTTAATGTTCTAAGTTAAGTTATTTCCTCGTTGAATCTGTATCGGTATGCGCGCAGGATCAGTTCGGTTGTGAGCGCACACTCCATAAAAAGAATCGTTGTGATAATGAACCCTCTCAAATTAGTCTCAATACTTTACAATATAGAATTAACCTAAAAATAACAAAGACCTTCGGAATAGAGAACCTTCGGAATAGCGGACCTTCGGGATAGCGAACCTTCATAATAGAAACATGTCCCCACAATTACACCGGTGACGTAAACACACGTGCTAAGCTTTGTCGTACTATCGTGACTCTATCGGTATGGTTTAAACTCAAGTACGAAATAACCATAATACATTCGCCCAGTGGATTATCGATCGACCACAGAATATGAAAAAAAAACTCTACACCAGCTTACACCTCTGTGTGGCGTAATAATTAGATTTGCATACGCCTATCAATTTACCGTCCTAATGATAATCTGACCTTCGGAGTATCGGACCTTCGGACTGTTGGGCCTTCGGAGTATATGATCTTCGTATTGTCGGGTCTTCGGAATATAGGACCTTCGTAATATGGGACTTTCGTAGTATTGGACCTTCGTAATATAGGACCTTCGAAGCATTGAATCTTCGGAATAAAGGGACGACACCACAAGTAGGCGAATTGTTTTCGCCGAATATCTCAAGTTATATAAAATGTATGCTCTGATTCATGAATAAACTTCAATCTATAGTAATTGTTTGTTTGTGTCATGTTCTGGGAATCAAAATATATACATACGAATACATAAAATACGTATATATAGTTATATACATACTATAAATGTCTCCGAAAGTTTTGAATTAGAAAGAAACATTCTGTCTTTCTTCCTGCAACGGGTAACGATAAAGAGCGTCCGTTGTCACACTGATCCTGATATGGTACTAGTATATAACAATAATATACAGAGCGGTTTTTTTTTTGCGTGAAAACTTGGAAAACTGCTCAGGTGTTCTTTCTCGTTCGTTTTTTTTCTCGAATTTTATGACGATGGGGGTTTGGGGAGGGGTAAGTATTTGCATATTGTGTACACGCGATTCACATTATCCCCCAAACGAATTGGACACAGCAAAACGACCCCTCTAACTGAAACTGTTGATGTATTCCTTACAATCATAATTTTATTACAAAAAATAGAACCTATATTGATGTTTATATTTCGTCTCCCATAAAAGACAAATTGCACTGCGGGGCCCTGTGTGGAACACTGCAAGGCCTCCACTTGTATTGAGAGCAGGGACGTGGCGGCATGGGGTGGTTAGGGGGTGTCTACCCCCAACTTTTGTAACTTTTTCAACAGTTGGAAATTTCATGCTTGACATTTATATGTAATTAGTTGGAAATTTTACACCACATATAGGTTGAAATTGTTCTCATTGTTGGATTTCCAACCAGTAACCAGCATCAGTTGGAAATTTCCAACCTTATAGGGGTGGGTGTGCAAATGGAATTATGCGAACCTATGAGTTTGGCATGGGGGTGTGATGTTGGTATTTTCAAGGTGGACAGCCCGCCACACAACGGGGACCCTCTAGCCATACACGTCCCTGATTGAGATCCACTAATCGGCGGCGCAGTGTGATTGAATTGCCCCGTTCCTTAGACTGGTATGCATATATATAGGCCTAAACTTTGGAATGAGTCATATATAATATTATATACACACACACATGCATGGGAGGCCCTTTTCACATTTATATATTCCTTATTTGCACTTATAATAATCGCAATTATTTAGGCTTAAGCACAAATCATTTACACTTAAGTGTATATCAGTTGTGCTTAAGCATAACTAATTTGCATTTAAAGGTAAATAATTTTCGCTTAAGTGCAAATAATTTTCACTTAAGCGCAAATATGTGTCTATCAATTTATTTGCGTTTTTAAAAGCCTTTACTTTGTTTATATATAAGCTATAACAGTTCATGACTGACACCATCTGGCAGCTCGCACATCGATGGCATTCTGTCTATACAATATATCTCGTGCTGTATATACGAAATGCAAAACGGCGTTTATTGTACAATGCTGATACTGGGAATCTGAGAATGGTAAAGGGAAAGGGAACACACGAATGCTTAGTTATATAGGTCAGTGTTTGACGGATTTAGAAAGAATAAAATCCCTATTTTGTATTATGACTATGAATATATGAGCTTTGTCTTTCGGCTTTTTCTGCGATGAAACATCGAATTTACAGTTGTTAATCTTCCACTTTGGAAATCAGTTCGAATGTGAAGATAGGTGAACTTTTAGGCTCTTTCACTGACACCACAATTGTTGACCAATCAAATTGATCAGTATGTTTGAGTGATGTTTTCATGGCCGGTACCGTTTAATTTCAGGTGGGTCACTGCATTATCAATTTTTATTTGCGCTCAAGCGCAAATTATTTGTGTTTTAGCATATTCAATTTGTGCTTAAGCGTAATCAGTTACCCTATAGCAAATAATCTCTGTCATTTTCGCTTAAGCATAAATTATTACTTATGATTAATCGATATACGGAATAAATGTGAAAACGGCCTCCCATGCATTATACACATGAGAGCAATTCGGTCTTCATTTCACAGCAGTGTCGTATGTCTCGTATATATATACAATCAATAATTTTACGTATAGGCCATTTTGTCGACTATTTCTACATTCCGATACATTTTTAAAAACATTGGTTAAAAATACATGTGGAGATTTGTGCCCGAACTAAGTTATACAACTCGAAACGTGTATAACGGTATTTCAAGGTCACAATGAGGCGTCCGTTAGGCAAATATAGTACCATTATAGTTCGAGAAAAAGCTTTGACGACTTTATAAGTCACAACAAGAGAATGCCGCTTAATCAAGATTTGACTCTTCCTTGAAGGGACTGGCGGCCCAGTTGAGTTGCGACATCTCTCATATCTGGTATAATTGAAATCGTCGCCGCTTTTCAGACGATCGAGATAACCCTGTGCGATACCATCTGTTATATGAGTGTTTAAATAAGTTAGGGGAAGATTGCTGATAATTCTAACAATACCTCACGTAATTGGATTTAGGTATCAACCTCTTTTCGTCGGAAAACAAGGTGACATCACGCATCGCCGCCATGTCATATGTATACATGTCATGCATACCATATATAGTGTTATATACGCATGGACATATACATGATATCGAGTGGGGTTAAGCGGAGGACCATTAAGTCCTCCCGAGAATCCCGGGGTTAGCACCCACCCCCAAATAACATATTCCGCACATGAGAGTGTGGTGGCCATGCACGTTAAACGTCCATGGCTCAATCTTCCAAATTATAGGTATAAGATAGGTTGACAAATATACACTTCATATGCCCCGAAGAATACTTTCACGCATGGTCACAGCCATATTCCAGATGTGTTCAATGTTTCGAACGGAAGTGAAAGAAGCGCCCTTTATTTCCACCATATCAGGACATTTTATGTTACTTCAATGCGTCTATCTGGGATATATATAATGCTCGTATAGAAACGTATATATTTAAAGTATATATCGACCTATTTCGGGAGGCCAAGTGACCAATTTACCAATTCTAAATGGGAATTGGCAAGGAAATTTAATCCTTTATAGTTTGATCTGAAATATCCAACTAATATTGTGTCGGGCATGACATTTCCAACTGTTGAACATTTTGGCCATGCAGACTTCCCCAACCGTCTGTCCCTGTTTGATATATTATAAATTGCTCACGTCCCGGTGATCACAATATATCCACCAAATACACGAACTAGTAATATATATATAGTATACAGACTTTATATATACTTCAAAGACTCCAGAAGTCATAGTTATTTATCGGCCGCTATCAACTTTCCGCTGCAAGTGGTATAAACGCTCTTTATTTTACACACACGGAATGTCTAATACGGAACGCTCTTTATTGCTTTCTAAACTAAATACTCGTTGACTTACAAGTATTATCTTTTCGTCTGCCCATATATCCTTAACATCCCTCCAAATTAACAGTATACCATTCCAAAGAAGTTGAAAAAAATGAGAAGAAACTGTACACTATACACTGCTGGTCCGATTTCAACCAGTTGGTGTGGTGACTCGGGGTACCCTGGTGAAGGTTATAACGGCGTTAGTTTCTCAAAACTTTGATTTAAAAAAAATTTAATTGAAAAAAATAAAATACGCTCAATATTGGCCTATTTTAGCACCAAATGTACGCTCTTTATAGATGTGTTTTCACTGTGGCATAATAACGGGTATAAGTCCACTATATATGGGCTTATATCAGAACTAAATAAGTCCGATATGGACCAATGTCAATATTTAGGTCCAATATATATATGAACCTATTTGGCCGCGGATATATTGAAGTAGCATAATAATATGATCAATATATATTTAAAAGAGTAGGATCTAGCTGTCTGCCACGTGCGCGAAGCGCACACAGGGGCCATAGGCCCCTAACATATAAAGGGGCCACAGCCCAGCCCGCCCCGACGCTGAAAAAAGGCCTGTTTCAGCTAGTGTGTGTATATAAGTATTTCATGTATTTATCGGTCTTTTTTGTAAAGTTTATATCGACATACATTTATGCGCATAGAACAAGAGCGACCGTTTATCGGCATGTCATGCGTGCGGTTAATTTGATGTCTGCAGATCATGATTTAGCAAAGGTGGGGGCTGCCTCCCCAGGAAAACATCAGTCAGTTTAACATGATAAATCGCTTCAAACCCATAGATGACAGAATTTGTTTCATGATATTTTCTCAGCAATTATTAATGCCATATTTGTCCGTGAAATACAATATATAGAGCTGGCACTATTGTTTGTCGACTATGTATGCAATATCGGTTTATATTTGCACAAGCAAGCTACACGATGGCAAATATACACAACTAATTTAAAACGAAATGCTAATAAATACTGTAAGTGCCATCTTAAATAAATGGAATCCCCTTCACATATATACACTTCTATATACATCAGGAGTTATGTCTAAGACAAGGAGGGTTTAGTGCATTCTTTGACAGAAAGTTCAATATCCTTGGTTAAAGGACCATATAGATTCCATGTCCACATTTAACCAATATGTATCCGGGACTCGCGACAAATGATAGGGATGTTTTCACTGCATTATCCATTATTATGTTCAGATAATAAGTTCAACCAACGACAGGTCGTCTGCAGAACTTATTATCTCAACATTTCCCTTCAATGAATATGAATCATTCTGTTCTTGCGTTATTTTTTTGCATGTCTGTCGTTTACTACCTGAACACCCCTCCAAATGATGAATAGAACGTTCCAATTCATATTGTTATAACTCAGTGGGAGAATCCATTCAGTATAGAAGGGTTATAGCTAGATGTTAAGATACAAGAGAAATTCGAAATTTCGGACCGAAATAGGTTGGTATTGTTCTGATATATTTAGTTCAAATTGTAGTGTATAAAATGTGTTGTTTTAGGCATATATATGAGGTAGAATATTGTCCTTCTTTCGGCCACATTTGAGACTGAGAAGTCCAAAATTTCCAACAAGAGAAGATATATATCATGATGAAATTTCACAACCGTTGGTGAGCTTGATGTACCGGTTGGCATTTTGGTCTGCTGCAAGGGATGCAGTTGACAAGTTTATATAGGCTTCTTATAACCTATATATAAAATATTTATATATTGCTCAAATAATGCCATATATAACGGACTTTATTCGTTTTTAAATACGTTCATAATGAACTTATTTCGATCTCCAAATAGGTTCATATTGAACCTATATATATTCCAGTATACCCAAGGAGAACAGGTTGGTCAAAATATCCCATGGATAAATGGGACCGACTTTAAAGTTTGAAGCTTGGTCTGAGTTGATGGACATGCACATTCAAGCAATAATCACTCATACTGAAAAGGTATTTCACATATAGTGTATCCTGGAAGCGGACAGCAATGTTACTAAGTATATAATTTTTGGGTGCCTCCAACAAGCTTAAGGGGATGCAGTTGGAAAGATGAACAACAACGGAACGAACATCCTCTATATAATATAGCCACGTCCACAACAGAGAGATGAACCACCCAATAAAATAACTTATACAATATAACCACAAGAAAACCATAGTCAGAAATGGTAATGCGCTCAAGATCATATATTATATACCCATGATTGTAATTATAGAATATAAAATATATTGGTTTCGCGAATGACCAACTCATAATTCCGTTACAATAACAATAACAACCAGCACCTAATTAACGAACCGGCGGCCGACTCGGCCGTCTCCGACCACAACCATCAGTGGGCTGCAAAACGAAAAATATCTATAAAAGTTGAAATATAAGACTTACAAATTATCTTTTAAATTTCTTTTATTGGTAATTGATATAGCTTGTCCCAAACCAAAAATCAACATTATTGGCATAATAATGCAAAGGACAATAAACGAAATTGAAATTCCCAACTACACCTTTTACCGGACTCGGCCTCCTGGTAGCGCAGTTCGACTTTTAAACCGGAAAAAAAAACAATTATCTATATTTGAATAAATGCCCATGGGACCACGGCTATCAAGAAATTGCCGAACAGTATACACGCGGTGCGCGCGCTAATAAATGCATACCGAGTGTCTTTCTTCGCGGAGAGTGGCTTTGATGCAAGCTTGACGCCAAGTTAAAAAAATTGTCTTTTAGTCACCTCCATCAAAAACAGCCAAGCTTGCATTTTAGCCACTCTCTTCTTCACGCCCGCTTACAAACTATGGGAACTCCGTAAATCTCGAAACACACATAACTCTCACTCTCACATATATATCGTATATATAGTATAGTAATGTGTAGACTTCGGATTATATGTTTTGTCGCGCCGATCTTCACACGGCGGGCGAGCTAGAACCCGAATCGTGACTTTGCTCTCATGCTGACTATAACACCCATATTCCCTCTTGTAAATGACATGAGCCCTGATGTAGGTTTTTCCAGTAACGCATGAACACGAATTGCATGTCAAATGCAGAGAAAGCGATCGACTCATACACGCAATCTGAAAAGGTCAGTTCTGTGATGTATCTTGTCTGGATATTGTCTCGACTCGAGACCAGCTATATATATACCTATACTAGCTGGGGTACCCGGCGTTGCTCGGGTGAAGAAAGCGAAATTTATTAGTGGCAATTCAAGTCATTTAAAATAATTATTAGTCATCTGGGGTAAACAGCACCTATTGCACGACTCTCCGGATAAAGTTACATCTATCTTTTTAGTTGACAATAAACGCTCTTCATTTTAGGTCAACAGCACCTATCCTGTGACATTTTACTTTTGTGCATCAATTTCTCCACATATCGTCTGGGCTGATAATAAACGCTCCTTATTTGTCATATAATTTATTAGTCCCCCCCCCTTTAAGTCATCTGATGTCAAATGCGCTTATCCCATTACAATCCCCTGGTCAGGTGACCCATCTATACCAATGTCCTACATATTCTAAGCTCTGTATTGCTCATATTTGCATAAGTCGTCTGGGGTCAACGACATCTATATCATGACACGCTATGGGTCAATTTGTCCTCGTGTTCTCACGTTTCACTGGTTAACCAGATTACAACCATTTTGGTTATATAATTAAATGTTTAGTTAAATTAATTATTAGTGCCCTTTTAAGACATCTGAGATCAACGGGGCATATCTAATAAGATTCCCCGAGTCAAATTACCCATATGTAAAAAAAAACAAAAAAAAACAATCAGCTCCGATGTATAGACGCATGCAACAACCGAAGATGCATATAATCGGTAATGCAGAGCTTCATCACACAACATGCATAAGATATATATATATATACTAGCAGGTGGACCCGACTTCGTCCGGGCTGTTTCCCCTCTGCTGTTCGGCGAATTGCGCGATTTGACCTTGAATTGTCCATTTTGAAGGTAAAGATCAGGTGGGGTCACGATTTGACCCGTCCAAAACATTGCCCGGACAAAAGTACCCGACAAAAATACCCGTCGAAATGCATCCGGTTTTACCCGATTTGACCTTGAATTGATCATTTTGAAGGTCAAGGTCAGGTCGGGGTCACGATTTGACCCGTCCAAAACACTCAGTGGACAAAAGTAACACCACGTATCAAATTTCGTCGAAATCCCATCATTTGACCTCGAATTGATCATTTTGAAGGTCAGGTCGAGGTCACGACTCGACCCGTCCAAAACACTCAGTGGACAAAAGTAACCCTACGTATAAAATTTCGTCGAAATCCCATACAAATTCGCGAGTTGACCTTGAATTGACCCGATTTCAACGTCAAGGTCACGTCGCACGGGCAAACGAATAGGCTTACGACACTCCCCATACGAAAGTATCCCCAGACACGAATTTTCATCGAAATCCCGTGATACTCGGGCGTTCGACCTTGAATGACCAGGTTCAAGGTCAAGGTCACGTCGCACGGGCAAATTAACAGGCCCATGCCACTCCCCGACCGAAAGTACCCCCACATACCAAGTTTCATCGAAATCGGCTCGGCCATTTTCGAGTCCATCGCGAACACACAGACAGGCAGACACACACACACACACACACACACCCTCACACACACAACCCCCCCCCACACACACACACAGATTTCCCAAAATATATAATAGACTAGCCGATGAGCCCGATGTTGTCCGGGCTATTCAAAAACCAAATTTCAAGTCGATAGCTCCACCCGTTTCCGATATCTGGTCTGCGCATGCGCGAAGCTTGCGTCGCACGGGCTCGGCGACCCGATAAAAATCGTATCCGGGGCAAGATACATTCACATAGCAAATTTCAAGTCGATAGCTCCACCCGTTTCCGAGATCTCGTCTGCGCATGCGCTGCACGGGGGTCGCACGGGCTCGCCAATACGACAAGGACGACCGCCTGTATCAAACTACACACGCACCAAGTTTCGTCCCGATCGGTCGAGAATCGTAGATTTGTATAAATGACATACAGACAGACAGACAGACAGACAGACAGAGGTCTTCAAAATATATATGAGACTAGACGATGAGCCCGACGTTGTCCGGGCTATTCAAAAACCAAATTTCAAGTCGATAGCTCCACCCGTTTCCGATATCTGGTCTGCGCATGCGCGAAGCTGGCGTCGCACGGGCTCGGTAACCCGATAAAATTCGTATCCTGGGCAAGATACATTCACATAGCAAATTTCAAGTCGATAGCTCCATAGCTCCACCCGTTTCGAGATCTGGTCTGCGCATGTGCGAAGCTGGCGTCGCACGGGCTCGGCGACCCGATAAAATTCGTATCCGGGGCAAGATACATTCACATACCAAATTTCAAGTCGATAGCTCCACCCGTTTCCGAGATCTGGTCTGCGCATGCGCAATACGACAACGACGACCGCCTGGTCAAACTACACACACGTACCAAGTTTCGTCCCGATCGGTCGAGAATCGTAGATTTGTATCAATGACATACATACAGACATACATACATGCAGAGAGAGGTCTTCAAAATATATATGAGATAGCCGATGAGCCCGACGTTGTCCGGGCTATTCAAAAACCAAATTTCAAGTCGATAGCTCCACCCGTTTCCGAGATCTGGTCTGCGCATGCTCGAAGCTGGCGTCGCACGGGCTTGGCGACCCGATAAAATTCGTATCCGGGGCAAGATACATTCACATAGCAAATTTCAAGTCGATAGCTCCACCCGTTTCCGAGATCTCGTCTGCGCATGCGCGAAGCGGGCGCCGCACGGGCTCGGCGACCCGATAAAATTGGTATCCGGGGCAAGATACATTCACATACCAAATTTCAAGTCGATAGCTCCACCCGTTTCCGAGATCTCGTCTGCGCATGCGTGAAGCTGGCGTCGCACGGGCTCGACAATACGACAACGTCCACCGCCTGGTCAAACTACACACACGTACCAAGTTTCGTCCCGATCGGTCGAGAATCGTAGATTTGTATAAATGACAAACAGACAGAGGTCTTCAAAATATATATGAGACTAGCCGATGAGCCCTTACGTTGTCCGGGCTAGTAACATTCACATACCAAATTTCAAGTCGATAGCTCCACCCGTTTCCGAGATCTGGTCTGCGCATGCGCGAAGCGGGCGCCGCACGGGCTCGCCAATACGACAACGACGACCGCCTGGTCAAACTACACACACGTACCAAGTTTCGTCCTGATCGGTCGAGAATCGTAGATTTGTATAAATGACAGACATACAGACAGACAGACAGACAGAGGTCTTCAAAATATATATGAGACTAGCCGATGAGCCCGACGTTGTCCGGGCTATTCAAAAACCAAATTTCAAGTCGATAGCTCCACCCGTTTCCGATATCTGGTCTGCGCATGCGCGAAGCTGGCGTCGCACGGGCTCGGCGACCCGATAAAATTCGTATCCGGGGCAATATACATTCACATACCAAATTTCAAGTCGATAGCTCCACCCGTTTCCGAGATCTCGTCTGCGCATGCGCGAAGCTGGCGTCGCACGGGCTCGGCGACCCGATAAAATTCGTATCCGGGGCAATATACATTCACATACCAAATTTCAAGTCGATAGCTCCACCCGTTTCCGAGATCTCGTCTGCGCATGCGCGAAGCGGGCGCCGCACGGGCTCGCCAATACGACAACGTCCACCGCCTGGTCAAACTACATACACGTACCAAGTTTGGTCCCGATCGGTCGAGAATCGTAGATTTGTATAAATGACAAACATACAGACAAACATACAAACAAACAGACAGAGGTCTTCAAAATATATATGAGACTAGCCGATGAGCCCGACGTTGTCCGGGCTATTCAAAAACCAAATTTCAAGTCGATAGCTCCACCCGTTTCCGAGATCTGGTCACATACAAAATTTCAAGTCGATAGCTCCACCCGTTTCCGAGATCTCGTCTGCGCATGCGCGAAGCTGGCGTCGCACGGGCTCGGCGACCCGATAAAATTCGTATCCGGGGCAAGATACATTCACATACCAAATTTCAAGTCGATAGCTCCACCCGTTTCCGAGATCTGGTCTGCGCATGCGCGAAGCGGGCGCCGCACGGGCTCGCCAATACGACAACGTTCACCGCCTGGTCAAACTACACACACGTACCAAGTTTCGTCGCGATCGGTCAAGAATCGTAGATTTGTATTAATGACAGACAGACAGACAGACAGACAGACAGACAGACAAACATACATACAGACAGAGGTCTTCAAAATATATATGAGATATACCCGTATATATAGGAAGAAATGTCTGGGAAAATTGCCATTGCCACTCAGATCCATTTGCCAGACAAATAAATATATAGGTGTGTGAACCTAGCCTAAAGACAAGACACGAGTCTATTGACAACCGAACAAGGACTTGTGTAGATTGTCTTTGTTGGGGAGGTGATGGAGTTTTCCAAAATTACCTCTTGCGATCAGCAGAAAATATCCTTAAAAGTGTGAGTCCAAGTTTTCTGACTATCGGAACGTTCCAACTGACCCCCCTCTACCTTGTGATCACGAATTCACCGACTGTGGGCCTTGTGAATTGAACATGTATTATCAAGATTATCCTTAGTCTTATCAATCGCACACTATAATTATACTCTATTTTGTTTCATATTGATATGGAAACATAAAGAGAGTTTGTGTCATTTCTGTTCTAAAAAGTTGAAAAAGAGCTGATGAAAGAACTTGGCTGTTTGAAGCATGAAATAAGCCCATATAGAGCTTACTTCATTACGAAATAAGCTCATATAGGCACTATTTAATCTCATTTTTTCATCGACACGACTTACCAGATGACCGTTCTTTATAACGTGTGTTCACTGCGGCCCGCGCCATTCAACGGATATATATAACGGGTATAAGTTCTATCTATGAGCTTATTGCAGAATCATGTGGGGTGGGGGGGGGGGGGTCGAAAATAACCCGCGTTCGCCTCCCGGAACTGAATGAAGTCGATGGAAAGCCCGAATCGTGGCTATATCTTGATTCTGTTGGATTTGCAAAATTCTGTGAAAGACCAATCTGATTAAAATAATGGGACTTTTCTGTGAAGTATATAAATTCTGCCAACACAAGAGCTAAATTGGTATGATACGACAACATTCATTTTGTTTTATTCGGATGCGCCGACAGTGGTTGTCAGACGCACACGAGACTGCATGTCGTTTAAACAGGGTTGAGTTGACACAAAATAAATGTTATGCATGGTCTGATATAGCTTGACTTATGTGAGAAAATTCGATGGTGAAAAAATAACGCCCCAAGCAATACAAACAAGGGTGAACTGTAGTATCTAAGTTGGAGCTTCAGGCCGGGTGTATATATGGGTAACAAGCACCAGAATCAATCTCTCATGCATTAACTTGAATGTTCATTTTCATGGCCGAACAGGTTCAATGGTATCCGTCCCGTCGGACAGGAACCAACTCTGTATATACACCCCAGGTTAGAATTTTTCAGCAGCTATATACCACAAGCTGTCGAATTGAACTATATGTCAGTTATGGAGGCATGGACTCAGTATGAGTGTTCATTGCTTCATATTTGCTTAACTCGGTGAGCATGAATAAATTCTCATTTCTTATCGAAATGACCATGTGTCGATCGGAATGGTACATTGAGATGTCACTCAAACCAAATCAAGCTTAGAAATGTTCAAGCTTGATGATTTGTTTGACTGGAAGTAGGGAAATCTTCGACTCATAATTGAACATACGTTGCAGTAAATATTGGTCGGAAATTTGGTAATCCTAATGCTGAAAATTTCGACAAAAAATTTCCAGCTGGGGAACATTTCGACCAAAATGGGTGCAGACACCACCCATCCAATCACTATTGTCACATACCTGGTTAACTCGCATGGTCGAACAATGTACGCTTATTTTGCACGGCTTAACATATTTATCGATATCATTGCAGTCAGACGGGAACCAGTCTATTAAGATCACCACCAAATAGACGACAGAAAGATGGATTGCGCGTAATCTCAAATTAGCTTCGGGAAACAGACCAATCTTCGCATATGATAAACTCCATTTGTACCCCGGGTTACAATTTTCCATCAACTACCACGATCTTTCCAATTGAACTATTGGACCATTGAAAATCTTCAAGCTGAGGGCGATTCGATTTAAATTTAACTGAAACTGTATGATATATCACCCATTCTTGCATCGTCTGAAAACAATACACTTTTCTCTAAATATTGCTTGGAAATCACAAGTTGAATGTATCTGCATTAAATTTCCAACTCTAGAACATTTTATTCAAGTCAAACACAAGCCACCCACTTCCAGTCAGTCAGGAACCAGTCTATTAAGTGGTTTCCACGTCTGAGCTATGCCAGGAGGTGGAACGTTTAGATGTACCTACACAGAAAACTACTTAATTATATAGTATACCACATGAATGAATCTATGTCATGTGAAGACATAACTTTAATCATAGTTTTAGAAGGGAAATTTTGCGCAGAGCGTTCTCAGCAAATATTCACATTGAGTGGAATGAATAACTTCCATACAAGTACATGATCTGAACTAGTAAAAGGCTCGAATGGCAATTTAATTGAGTTCAATTCTGCTTCAAGAATCTGAACATTATGATGTGCTAGAAAATTGTGAGAAGCGTTACCATGAACTGTTACACCGAGGAACTAGCCCAATGTTGGTATCCAGGTATGTCCACCCAAGATGGGAGCAATCAACTGTATATAGGCCACAGTGTTAGAGATAGCTAGTCAGCTTGGAATTTGGTTAAGGACATATCGCCTATAAAAGTGAGGCTAAAACTAACTTATCTCAGCCCAAAGGATTATATCAATTCTTGCATAATGGATGTTCACAAATTTCTAGCACACACCTAACATAATGTAGAGATTCTTGAAGCAGTATTGAACTCAATTAAATTGCCATTCGGGCCTTTCACTAGTTCAGATAATGTACTTTTTATGGCAGTTATTCACTTGCACTCAACTTGTATACTTACTGAGAACGCTCTTCCCAAAATTTCCCTTCTAAAACTATAATTAAAGTTATCTTTTTGACATTTTTATTGTTATATAATATGCTTTGTGTGGTCTTCATATATCATATATTCCTTCATGTGGTATTCTAGCTTAACAATTAAGTAGTGTTCTGTGTAGGTCCATCTAAACATTCCAGCTCATGATATAGCTCAGACGTGGAAACCCCTTAAACTCACCACAAATAGACGCCTGAAAGATCCATTGCGCGTAAATTGTATAAGCAAATTGGCTTCGGGAAACATACGAATTCCCAAATCTGATAACTTCATAAGGGTCCCGGGTTACAATTTTCCACCAACTACCACAAGCTTTCCTGTTGTACTTTTGGGAAATTAAAAATAAATCATGCTGAAGGCGATTAGATTTAAATTTGACTGAAAGTATGAAATAGTATATTCTTCATCTGAAAGCATCGCATCTCACTAAATGTTTTGGAAATCCCAAGACTGAATGTTTCTACATTAAATTCCAACTGTTGAAAACAAATTCAAGTCACACACCAGCCACCCTTGTTGTTGCATCCCTGACTGGTGTACTATCATGGTCAAATATACTTATGGGTATCATTCCAGTCAGTCAGGAACCAGTCTATTAAAGCCCAGTACCAAATAAACGATTGAAAGATGGATTGCGCGTAATCTCCGAACTAGCTTCTAAACTCTGACAACTTGATTTTCACCCGGGTTACAATTTACCACCAGCTACCACCAGCTTCCAATTGAATTATTGGAAAATGATAAAGAATCAAGATGCTTTGAATTTGACTGAAATTATGAGATATAGTATATATATACTCTTGATATGAAACCTCACATCTCAGTAAATTGGTTGGAAATGCCAAGATTGAATGTTTCTACATAAAATTTCCAACTGTTAAACGTCTTGTTCATACCGGACACCAGTCATCCCTGTTGTTGCATCCCTGGCTGGTACACTATCATGGCCAAACATATTTATGGATGCCTTCCAGTCAGCCGGGAACCAGTCTATTAAAGTTCACCACCAAATAGACGCCAGAAAGATGGATTGCGTGTAATCTCCAAATTAGCTTCGGGTACATCCGGGCATGTTTGAGCATTTCTTAACACGGACCATGGCGTCTCGGACCACTGATCGATCTACAAACCATTATATACACACGTATACGGGATAATTAAAGGTTATACGGTGTCCACTAGTTCCGTCCGGTTCGATCAAATCAAGCCATTCCATGAGATGGGCCGTCACAATATGCCATCCATCATGACCGGTGTAATGTTCCGATATGTTGCTCCGAGAGCGGAATCAGTGCAATAAATCAAACCCGCTACAGAGATCTGGGAAGAAGTTGACGTCCTAGAAACAAATGAGGCGCCATCTTCCAAAAAAAGAACCGGACCGCTATCAACGCCATATATGGGAGTTTTATGTTAGACAAAACTGTGCGTCTGTCGTCTGATTGCATTTTTATCTTAACCCTTTCTATACTAAATGGATTCTTGCAGACAGTTAAAATGTGTACATCGGAATGGTCTATTATTGAGTTGGGGTATATTAATATGATAAAAGCAGACGACAGATAAATAAAAGTGCAGAAGAGGCCTGATTTATGGAGGAAATGTTTAGATAATAAGTTCAACAAACGACATGTTTGTTGAACTTATTATCTGAACATTTCCTGTGGGATAACTATAATCATCAATTGTGCAGAGCAGTACAATTATTGAAAAAAAGCCTTATGGTTATATATCAAGAGGGTAATTTTGTGTCACTCTGCCGCAACGAAAGAGGTTGAACATGGATATCAAAGTGTGGTGGAAGGTTTTGCATACTATATATATTTATTTTTTTCCACCCAGTTAGCCACCCGTTTCATTGAACTTGTAGATCTTTCTGGTAGTGCATGGGGAAATTCATAATGATAAATGCAGTAACAAATCTAACCATAGCTGTGATACATTGAATGTTGATTGTATGCGATCGACCATAGCTTGCTTCGTCAAAAATAGAAACGTATTAGATCAAAGTAGAAGAGCTTAGCCTTATTATTATATTTTTGGATTACATAGCATCATTCGTTGTGTTACTTCCAATTTATGAGCTTTGCTATGGAGCAACGGATACCAAAGAGGGACATGAGAGTGAGGGAGAGAGAGAGAGAGAGAGGGGGGAGAGGGGGAGAGAGCGCGAGACAGGGGGCGAGAGAGAGTGAGATAGTGAGAGAAAGAGAGAGAGAGGGGTAGATAGAGAGAGAGAGAGGGGTGTAGATAGAGAAAGAGAGAGAGAGGGGTAGATAGATAGAGAGATCGAGAGAGAGAGAGAGAGAGAGAGAGAGAGAGAGAGAGAGAGAGAGAGAGAGAGAGAGAGAGAGAGAGAGAGAGAGAGAGAGTGGGAAGTGACATAGAATGGGAGAGCGATCTACTTCTGGGCTTCTGCTATATGTAGATGGAAGTATAAATTAAATTAGCTCAAACGTTAGGAAATTGGACACGGACACACAAACGTAAACTGCCCTGTACATATGGAAACTGAATAACGGTGGCTGTTGGGTAAGAATCACAGCAACGGAAATTCGGGACCAACTGTTTGTAGAGGTCACCAGATTGACACGCGACTTTGGTTTCATAACATTGCGGCCTGATTGACGGACGCTTAAGCATATCATAGAGCCGGGTATAGAATAGCCCGCTAATCTGTGTACCCGGCACAGATTACACCCTCTATCTAATGTATACTCAATACCCGCAGAGATAAAAATGATATACCCTGGGATTATCGTGTGTGTACAAATCGCCGAAGGTCTGGTTAAATGTCAAGAAAACTAATTCCAAACCAAATATGACCAGCATGTGAATAATCGCATTTGGTCATCACGGATTCGATCCGGGGGAGGTTGTAGATAGTCCATGCGCCTGGCATCTGGAAGAGAGATAACTCTGAAGGTCAATGGGATGATTATCAGAACCGGAAATAGATAGTCCTATATCGCTTGGCCCGAAGTGGACGGCAGAGGCCATTAGACGCCAGCTCACGCGACAAGAGGGTATTGTCTTCGTCCAAAAATTTCCTCGGTGCTCATTTAGGTCGGTGTCCGCTTGAATTCATATTTGGATATTAGCCGGCCGTTCCGAACGTATTTGTCGAATATTTCGGAATATATCGAAGTCAGCATACATGTAAAATGTGCAACGGGGATCCAAAGCGTCTTTCGCGCGTCTTAGTAATAATGAAATACACAAGGTCTGCAACCATACAGCAATTTCCCTAAGTTTTATGTTGCTCTGGTCTTTATGCTTTGGACATACTTTTTATAATGTTTTATCAGTGTGGCCAATGGTGATTCTTTTCTTTGCTTTCATTACAAACGTAATTATGGTTATAGGGGCCGAATATTCGAGAAGATCGAACAGCATCGAAACTTCAGATGTATTTACTGATTTATTGTCATTGGTTCAATTAATTGTTATTACAGTGACGTTATACACGCGATTTCATTTTGAGCATAGTGACGTTATACACGCGATTTCATTTTGAGCATATTGTGTTTGGTTCTTTTCTGGGCTGCTATATTGTAACATTGATTCATGTTTATAAGGAGTCGATATCTATACTATATATTTTGAGACTTCGTATATATATATATGTGTACTTCATAGAATCGAAAACGGTTCGCTCGATTGAGTTCAAACTTCCCATCTAAATGTAAAAACCCACGGGAATCGTCGTCGCGGCGTTTTGGAGAAGCTCAGCGCACGCGTTCTCCACTCTCAAAATCACCGCAAAGGCACGGCGGGGGTTAATCGCGTTGATAGTTAAAGAGCGTCAGTTTTCCGAAGTGTCTATATAAAGAGCGTCGTTTTCGCTATCTACTTATCTGTATGACGGGCAATTCAATGCAATGTTATCGCGTTTGTTTTCAATGCAATACCGGATTCGACATCAAGCGTGAATGCTTATGTGAGTCGTTTCCGGGAATCAGTGTTAAAAAAACGGAAAACAAAGAATGCGTTGTCTGTCGTTCCTAGGAAGGGGGGGGATTTCATCGAGTTCTATTGACCATCTCGTAAGGGTGGACAACCTCTGTCAGGGGCTGCTCAATGGCCACGGGGACTTAAATAACGGGGAAGTTTAGGACGGGTACCATGAATTAACTCATTGAAAAACAAAGAATGCGTTGTCTGTCGTTCCTAGGAAGGGGGGATTTTTCATAAAAAACAAAACAATTAAATTATAAAAAAGATTAAATTAAATTAATAATTAAATAAATATTAAAAAATTCAAAAAAAACTAAAATTAAATTTAAAAAACATTAAATTAATATTAAAAACATAAATTAAATTTAAAAAACATTAAATTAATATTAAAATATATTTTAAAAAATATAAATAAAAACAAAATAATTTTAAAAAATGTCATGTTTCGAACAAACGCCGCCGGTGGCGGGCTAACCTGCTAGTTCTATATAAAATGGGTAAATGCTTCTGGTTTGCACGCGGTTCGCTAGTATAGACGTAAAGGTGTGTTGTCCCTTTAAGTATGCGTATTTTTGGCAATATGTGGAACATTTGTACTGTCTATACTTCGTATCAAGCAAACAACGCTTTCGTCTTGATCACCATCATCTCACAAAGCCGTTGCCCTCATCTCTGTTTAATTTTATCCGTATAGTTGATCCTGTGTAGTTCATATACACAAGAGTTATGTCCTTTTGTTGCCTCTGGTCCCGGTATGAAGTAGTTCCCTTTAATGCGACCGAGGACAATAAAAGCTGCTTTGAGGTCGTTAACTGGTACGTAAATTATATACTTATGTATCTTATCTTAATTTAAAGATGCTATTATAACGGCATCATCGCAGAAGTTATTGATGTTATTAAGATTAGAGGCTCACAAACAGCTTGGTCAATATTTATGGTCAAGGCACACCTTTTAGCTAATTTGTCGGCTGGCCACTAAGTGACCAATGCCATTAGTCTTGAGTTGGTTTGGCGGCAGAGAGCCTGTTTGTGCGACTGCGTAGATTGGTAATAAAACCGCAGTGGGTTATCGTTCCTGACATGCTATCTCTGTGGCGATCACAATAAAATTTGGTCCACAGGTGATCCAAAGGATTTTATTACCACAAAACACAAGTGCCTGTGTGTTTGGCTAATTTAAACGAGGGTTAGTTGGCAATACATCTTAACTAATGTATATCTTGTTGAAATATCTAAAATGAAAGATCAATTTTATGGGAGACAAAACTCGAATGCCGGTTGCCTGTGATAATCTTTCAAAGCACATGTTCAGAGCCAAACCGTATTTAGGCAATCCAATGTTAAAGGTACGGTTGGCCTTGGCGGTGGGTATCCTGTAAAAATATTTCCACCCGTCAAAAACCGCCACAAACAGAAAGAACATCATAATGTAGACGGACTTTGTCCGTATACAAATAAGAAATATCGTATAAACAGTATGTTATTGTCATTTGTTTGACCATTGTTATGTAAACAAAAGCATAAAAAGTAACTTTTCTGGTGTTTGTTTATATTATGATGGTAAACATAAAGAGCGTTCTTTGTTGTTGAATTCCTTATATGGAACGAATAAAGAGCGTTTATGCCATTTGTGTGTGATTAGCCAGTAGCATTGTGCGGTCTTCTGTAACACAATCAGGCTCTTGCTTAGGTAAAATATAGTAGGTCTTTATGATAACATGCTGCTTACGCGATAGTCATGGTATATATGAACGAAACTGTATGCATTTTAATGTTTTTCTGTTTACGGTGATTGGAACAAATATGAATATTTTCGACAACTAAGGCCTCACGTGCCTTTAACAAAATCCAGATGCTGAGCAATATCCATAAAGTTACTCTTTTCAACATTCTGATTAACTATTTCTTTACTACATGGATTCTCCCATTGAGTTATGAAAGTATACAATAGTCTATTATTCGTCTGGAGGGGTGTTCTTGTAATAAAAGCAGACGACAAGCAGACGAAAAGATAAAACAAGTGCAGAAAAATTAATATTCCTTGGTGGGAAATGTTCAGATAATAAGTGGTCGTTTTGTTGATCTTATTGTCTTAAAGGCACGTGCGGCCTCAATTGTCGAAAATATTCATATTTGTTCCAAACACCGTAAACAGAAAAACATTAAAACGCATACAGTTCCGTTCATATATACCATGACCATCGCGTAAACAGCATGTTATCATAAATACCTACTATATGTTACCTAAGCAAGAGCCTGGTTGTGTTACAGAAGACAGCACAATGCTACTGGCTAATCACACACAAATGGCATAAACGCTCTTTATTAGTTCCATATCAGGTATTCACCAACAAAGAACGCTCTTTATGTTTACCATCATAATATAAACAAACATCAGAAAAGTAACTTTGTATGCTTTTGTTTACATAACAATGGTCAAACATATGACCATAACATACTGTTTATGCGATATATCTTATTTGTATACGGACAAAGTCTATCTACATTTTAATGTTCTTTCTGTTTGTGGCGGTTTTTGACGGTGGAGATATTTTCACAGGATACCACCGTCAAAGCAAACCGTGTCTTTAACAGTTGCTGAGGAAACTACTCTTCAATGCGTATTTAGTATAGTAAACTTTCAATTCCGATACAGTGAAACTGCATGGAGTCAAGAAAAGGAAGTAAACTTTTAGGAGTTTTCGGTTTTACTGGATATTGTTTTTTAACGATCTTTCACTTTATCTTGAAATAAACACATATATACAGTCCACAGACCTTATTAAAATATAATTTCTGAAATTCGCAAGCAACATCACTGTTTCAAATTTACGCGAACCAAAAGTCAGTATACCGGTATACAGTGAAATTAATTTTCTTTCTTTCTATATATAGTTATATAGTTGGTAATGTCATGCTCGCCGGGTCGATGTAGACTTGAAGAACATACTTAGTTTACAGCACAATGGACTTTACAAAGGACAGAAATTTAACTAACATTTGGTTACAGATTTTAGACTCATTATGCGTATTGTGTATGATGGCTCTCGGTGGTCACAGTGGGTAGAACACGCGACAAACTGTCAGAAATTATTACTAAACAACGAAGTCGATGGACGATATAGTTAGACAAAGAACCCACTTTAACTATTTTCCTTTTTCTTCAAAGTTCAAACCATCTGATAATCTGAGTGACCAAACATTCAGAACTAGGCATATGAAACAATAGGCTCTCAAAGGACACATATGTTTATTCCACGCACCGACTACCTCTAACAAACGCTATCGATTTTACCTCAAGCAGAAACTGATTTAAATTGGTCACAAAAACGTTGAAATCGAGTGGAGCCCAGTTGGTGGTCGTGCATGATTCGAAGTTATTGAACTTTGTATAAAAAGTGTAAAAATCCGCTAATCGAAACAGTCTTCGAGTTAAATCCCGATCTGGCCCAGCATATGTCACGTAATGCTAATATTCTATGATCTCAAGTCTTTAAATTTTTAATTAGAACATTAATGAACACGTCCTTTCCATTTACACGCAACAGTTGAACGGGAGTTCCCTGCCGCTAGGAGGCGTTCATGCGATGCATCCAACACGTGGCCTTATGAGCAGTAAATCAAAATATGTCCATACGGCCTCTTGTAAACGCTTTGTCAAAGAACATCATTGGTAATTTTATCCTGTGTTGATTTTTAGAATTCATCTTTATAATAGTCGTTTTCACAGCGGATTTATGGAGGTCACGAACGATTTAATGTGACGACCTGGGGATTATATATGCGTTAAATGGTGCCACAGCTTTGTTCATTGTAATAATTTTCTCTAATCCGCTTTATAGACTCCACAGACTGTTAAATATGAAGGTTTCCAGGAAGATTATGGCACATGCGTCAGGGCCATTCCAAATTTGAAACAAGAGAAATTGATGGTCCGGGGAACATAACCAACTTGAGTGCATATTAAGTGACTTGCAAATTTGCAATTCTAATTGA
Source organism: Siphonodentalium dalli (assembly GCA_032622095.1). Classification (NCBI taxonomy): domain Eukaryota; kingdom Metazoa; phylum Mollusca; class Scaphopoda; order Gadilida; family Siphonodentaliidae; genus Siphonodentalium; species Siphonodentalium dalli. The sequence continues at coordinate 177,987,201 of CP136065.1, read as the reverse complement.
ATTAATATCCTCGTGCAAATATAGGTTCATATTGGACCTAAATATGCACATAGGTTCATATTGGACTGTAAAGTCGTGTCGACGAAAAAAGGGAAGATTAAATAGTGCCAATATGGGCTTATTTCATCTTGAAATAGTCACACATTGGACTGTTTTAAAAACCGCGTTTTAGGTTCATATAGAGCGTAATTCAGATTAAAATAATGGCGATATGGGCATATTTGTGTTTTTGAAATAAGTTGAATGTGAGCGTATTTTCAGGAGAACAGGCTGAAGTGTTGGACTGTTTAGAAAAATGACATTAAATTATATCAAACGATAGCCAAACTGGTGGCCATTATATGCATGTGATGCAAAGTATATTTTCGCTATGTATATATATAGCTCGACCGTGAAAAAAAATGTCAAAACTTAAGTATGGACAAATTTATTCCTGCAAATTTCAGCCAAACTATGTAGAGTAGTGCTTGGAACTAATGAAAAACTGAAAACACACGAACAAATTTCAGCGTATGTGTATTGATATGTATGGGCCTCACTCCGCCTCAGGTTTTGTTGTGCATGAATGAAGTTGAAGCATTCAAATCTTATCACGTATGAATCTTGAGAATTTTGTTATGTTACCTATATATTGTCAACACATCCAATAACCTTATAAAATTGTCCTTCAAATTTGCAACTATAGTTGAATATTGGGTTGGAGAGCAAATGGCACACTTGTATATGCAATCTGTTAAATTTAGGCTGTTCAGAAAACACACACAAAATTATATATCTGAAAACTTGCACAGACTACTTTAAAATTCCCCGCCAATAGTTTTCATGGCGTTCCATAGTAAGATATCTTTTACTATAGGCTATGCAACTATACAATGTGCGTAATCCACAATGCCTGGCATATGTCCACTACGATTATATGCAGAAAACCACGCGTTCCCGTATATGTCTGGTCTGCTGGCTCTCTTAATCCACAATGTCTGATCCATGACCAGAACAATTAACTATGTAAATCTGTGCTGTACTTACTACAGTCTATGGATTATATGGACACTTCTACTACCTCTTCACGAAGCTCCAAATTGTCTGAGAATCTAATTTGAGCTTAATTGTTGATTAACATCAAACTGTATATACAGGTTGAAGTGATGTCAGCGATAATCACTACACGTGAAACAGGCTTCCCTTTCAGCCATGGACATCGTATGGTCTCGCCAGCATGTCTACTTGGGATCGGTTACTAAGGGGCATTCTACAGAAAAGCTAGCATTTTTCTAGCAGTTGTGGCGGGGGGGGGGGGGGTAGAAATAATATATGATTACAGGATACAAGGACCGGGTGGGTGGGTGTCACCGAGCCCGGAATGCAGATTGTTTCTGATGTCATGCAATTTTTTTCCAAAATCATTTCTAAGACAATTTACAGCTTCAAAATGAATTGAAACAATCAGATTCATATTGTATAGTGCATGCTATAGCCATATACATTTGAGGGGGGGGGGGCTCTATATTTAAAAAAAATTGTCCACAATTTCTCCCTTTAACAGTTGAAACCATGGGGTGGGTCCGGTTTTAGGCGAGGAAAAAAATTGCAATGAAAAAAAAATCCATTCTCATCTTTTCTCATAGTTTATCATGGCTTTTTAAACGTATTATACATAGAGGATACCTGCGTGTTTTGAGTGAATACCGGAAGTATCTCATGAGTGGTCACAGTAAGATACTGGAATCACAACGAATAGCCTTTAGGCCACGAGTGATCATTCCAGTATCTCACTGTTGGGATCCTACTCGTCTCGACATTTTGTAGGAGAGCTACTCGCCACTCGCCCAGAATGATTTTAAGGGGAGCTCCTCATTGCTCACCAGTGATTTCCCAAATTTATGGTGTTTTTACTTTACACATGCACATATTTTAACCTATTGCTAATAAGGGACACAACTATCCTGTTAAAGTGGGTATTTTACCTTTATAACCATAAATATTTGGGTTTTTAAAGGTTTTGTCACTGGTTTTGTTGGCATATTTTTCAGCCATGTGCTTTGTTTGTTTATTTTTTGTGGGTGTACTTGATCAGCGTTCTCTCGGTTCCGGTGCAGACACAATGAGATACCCTTACCCTGCCAACAACACATTATTTAGTAGAATTTACAAGATTTTCATCAATTTTTGTGGGTGGGTGTCCCAGACCTGGGTGAAAAATACTTACGGCCCCGGGTGGGTGTCCCAGACCTGGGTGAAAAAAACTTACGCTCCCGGGGTGGTGGGTCCCCAAAACTGAAAAACACAAAATTTCCACCTTATATCCGTAATGTTTTTCCTGACCCCCCCCCCCCCCCCCTGGTTGTGGGGAGGTTAAGACGATATATTGCAGGATAATAATGCTCCCTTCATAATAATATACCTTCATTCTGCCTGTTTGACTTAACAGTAGAACAGAATGGGGACAGTTGCAAGGACAACGGTCCCAACACATTCGGCTGTTGCTACTAAATTCATCTTATTGTGAATAAATTTAAGGGCCAAATGATAAATACACTAAACTTCAGATTGTATAGGCTCGTTGTCGTGTGGACATAGATGTGTCCTCCGGCACCGCCGTTGGGTACATGGAGATTTGGTACAACCGTACGTGGATATCCTTTGTTATACCCCGTGCAAGAGGTATGGCTCCGCCTTGGGTTCAAAATCGACATCCGATGTATCAAATCACCGTGTACCCACAATGTTACCTGTGATATCTTATAGTATAACATATATATAGGATTAATTTGGTATAACACATATATATATAGGACTAATTTGGTCCCGCGCCAGTTCACGCGACCATTCACATATTCACATCTTGACGAATTTGCTGGACAATTTTTGAGATTTTAGTCGGGGGTCAAATAAAATTGTCCCAGATGCATTTACATGATGAGTTGTATTAACTCCCCGACTATTGTTTGGGCCCAACATCAAAAGGGTTTGCAAAACCATCATCATTAAGAAATGTATGAAAAAATTAGATAAAATTTGTTCTCATTTTTAATATTGATAACTCTCCAGTGACGAGATTTTGCATGTTGAAACCTTTGTTATGTAAACTTTACTGTTACAATGAAAGACATTTTATCATCAGACATCGCCAAATGTCATTTCAAATGAATTTTTTAAGTTGAAAATCTTTCTCTTTTTTTCTTTTCTTTTTTTTTCAATGCTCTGACCTTCTGTATATTATAAGACCATCAAGATTTGGTAACAATTTGAATCTTATTTGATCTACTGTTTGTTGATAAAATGGCTGGCATTGTAACATCAATGTTTACATAACAAATGTTTTAACACCAGAGTCTCATCGTTGAAGATACATCAATAATAGAAATAAGTTATATATAAGTTAAAAGTTACAAATTCTATATCTATATTTCCGTATTCTTCTTACTATAGTATACGATGGTTGTACAAACTTTTATGATTTTTAGCATTTACCCTCATGATCTGCGATTGCCGTATACCCCTTTAAATGGTCCTACTACTATGATATGCTACTGTGGGACTTGCTTTCGTTTCTGAATATACTCAAACAGAAAGTGTACTGTATATAAATTAGAACTGTGATGAATTTCGTGTAATGAAATGCCAAATGCAGCTGTATACTACAAAACCTACGATAAAGTTATATTAAGCCCTATATACCTTCTATAGAAAATCTAATTTATTAAACATCAATGGGCTATCCAACGACATGTTAAGCAGACCATCAAGCTCTCGAAACAAATACTTAATGTTAGACTTATTATTGTTGTATTATGTTTGGAATAAATACTGTTTAAAGATCCGTAATCCGAATTAGCGCTCGCAAATTACTATTTCCTTGACTTTGGGGGTAAAAAAATTGATTCGAGTCAAGGAACCCACCCATCAAAGCTCAGAGTGATCAGATATTGATTTTTGAAATATATTATTTTTCACCACCGATAATTTTCAATGGCCCAGTAAACAGTCGACGAGAAAACGGTCGCGGACCAAACTGCGGATGAAGATGGATAACTCTAAAACCTATTTGCTTTTTTGTGTCATATATTTGACAAACTGGCAAAATTTCGTTGAACAAAATGTTGATAAATAACAGGTTTTGGGCAATTTTATACTATATATAGTTGACTGTGGTTAGCATTATTTTGGGCAATTAATCGATTATGATAACTGAAGCGGCATTTCAAAAAGCATCGCTATATATAGGGCGTGGCAATTAAAATACGCCCGTGGTAATTTAACAAAGGGTCATACCTATGGTGAAAATTGGCGGGGAGGACCCAAATTCAAATTTAACCTGTATTTCTGGCTAATCAACTCGCATACCAAATTTCATTTCATTCAGTTGAGACTTAATACAAAAGGGGCCGTAACTCTGGTGGAAATTGGCGCGCGGAACCCGAATTCGAACTTGACCTGTAGTGTTTGCTAGTAAACCAACATAACAAATTTCATTCCATTCAGTTCAGACTTACTAAAGTTATCATCCGGAAACGAAAAAATCAAACGGACGGACAGACATACGGACGGACAGATCAATAACATAATAAGTCCCGGTTTTTTTTCTTCAAAACGGGCGTACAAAAATGGTTATAACATTCTCCAGGCTCTCCTGTGACTTTCTATGAAAGCATATGCACGTTACAGACAAGTTGTCATGATAATATATGAGGGGTATATAAATATATATTTGTCAAGGAAAAAGTTATATACATATTTTAAAAAATATTCAAGGATAGTCGAAATCTGGTGGTTCACAAAAGGGTCGAAAAACAGCTATCTTCGACATCCATGCGTTTATCACCCAGCATTGCCTGGAATGCCACTGAACTATATTTATTTACGTTCTCCAATATTCTGAGTTCATGCAACTGAGATAATGATTAAGGTTATACATGGTATAGAGATCGAATATCATATGGTGATTGTCGACGCTCAATTTACAAGGAAGTGTACCGTCAGACAGAAGCGCCAGCGATCTTCTCTCTCTATATACAGATCCATTCAGTGTTATATTTCCGTTAAATTGTCTTTTCAACTGCCAAAGTCTGAAGTAGGCTGGAAATATTAAATGGGTTATGTATACCTGACACAAATCATAATTCAGAAATTTTGACAAATCAGACAAGCTTCGGGTATATATCTTTCGGCTTTGTGTCAACGTCCACCCATTGTGGGATTTATGATATATCATATCCATATCATATCTATATATCGTAATCCGGTCGCCATCTAGCTTAACGGTTTGCGCAATGTTGAGCTTGTCTGGTGCCAGTTGAGATAAAGGTTGATTGTGGAGAAGACGCCCAGATAGTCTGGTCATGCTGTGATGATACAATACAATATAACGGGACATTTCTTTGCAGTGGCCAATCCCAAAATGGACCTCGTGTTTCTGCCAAAGCGTCTCGCCAATGCTTTGTGAATCCTGTGCTGATTTATCGTCGCCTGATTTATTGTATTTTACAGAGCAATTTTTCATAACATAATTTTTTTTATAAAATATATATTAAACTAGCTGAAACAGGCTCCCTTCGGGAACCTTTATTTAGCATCGGAAGGGCATGCGTTATATAAGGGCTTGTGGTCCCTGTGTGCGCTCTGTGCACATTTTTATCTTTCATAAAGCCGTACTCAGCGGTGGCCCCTTTGTGAGCGAAGCGCACATTTCAAATGATCGTTTAAATATTTGGATTAAAAAAAAAACTAAATTGAAATTAAAATATTTTTTTTTAGATTAAGCTCCTTACTGATTTGTTTTTGGTTTAATTATCTATTTAATTAAATTGTTTTAATTCAAATTTTGTTTAAACTAACGCCGTTATAACCTCCGTCAGGGTTCCCCGAGTCACCACACCAAATTTGGTTGAAATCCATCCAGGGGTCTGACAGAAAAATCCGACAGACATATCATATTCTTTTATATCACATGAAATCCTTATTATATCCTTTAAAAATGCCATTACATATTTCCGTATTTCACATGTAGTGACAAATAAGCGCGTGCTTGCAGACCATTTGGCAGCGCGCCAATAAAATTACTTTACATTGATTAGGCGGATTAATACTATTTTCAAAAGCTACGCATGACATGCACCAAAACCAGACCATACAAATTGATTGATTTGTTTATCAAAGTACAATTCAAAATAGACCAAAAACAAAGAGGTAAATGGGGGGACTATATTTTGCATTACAATCATGAGCGCGCAATACTGTCGTATACGACGCGTCTCAGCCAACGATGTAAAATTTAAATTTAAATTTAAATTGTAAATGTATGCATTTTTAAGCTTCTTTTAATGCTTTTGTTTTGTTAAAAAGCATAAAGCTCTAGTTTTTTTTCATGCGATATAGAGGATCTCCAAGGAGTTATGTTGGGATATAAGATTTTATGAAACGAGTTTGATAAATTTGATTCACAACGAGTCGTAGTGAATCAAATTTATCAAACGAGATGCAATGTAATATATTGTTATGCGGTCGTTATCAGCAGAAAGACCATTTAAACGCATTGAATCTATGGCACCAGAAAGAATTACCCATCTTTTCTTCAGCACAATCCAATAAAGGGCGCTAATTGTTAATCAATTCCTGATATTATAAAAAATAAAGAGGGTCGGCCTTAATTCGGTATGAAACAAACAAAAATAACTTTTCTATGTCTGTATACATGTCGGTATTTGAATTATCTATCGACCTGTTCCATCCCTGGTTCCAAATAATGTATGTGTGTTACACGAACGATGCGTGCCAATTGTGGTTATACATTCGTGTTATGTGGCAGCACAATCGCGTTTCTCATTCCCAATACGGGCGTGTTAATGCATGCACAAACAATTTTCTATGTGATTAATAAACTTTCAAGATTATGTCTCCTGTTATTAAAGACATAGTCTGAAGATTATGATTTATGTACCGTAACAGCGAGTTAACATCCAGGCCGCTTTTAATTGTCCCTTCGCGTGTCGGACTTCATCACTTGTCGCCACCGACTATCATTAGCATTTTTTGCCGAGGATCATTTTCCCCATATTCATAAGCGGACGTCTAGAGTTTGTGATAAATTGGATTTTATCCGGGTTAAAAACTGAATTCTCACACAATTTACACATCTGATTCATACCTCCTGGGCCCTGAATGAATCGGCAGTTCAGTTTCGAGCTATTCACTCGATCGGACAGGTCAGAATCATGTTACCGTGCAACAAGTTATCATGTGACTCACCTAGTTACCAATCAGAGCTCATGCAACAGTTTGCACAGTTGACCATGATATTTATCTCAAGCAATGTTGAATTTTGCTGGCTTTCTATTACATGTAATTGGGAAAAGCAGGCTCAGTATTCTTGACATCAGGCGGATAAATTGTTCCTTATCGAAGCTCATTCGTTAGCAATTCCCTGGGGTGTTAACCCCTTCGTACACGCACACAAAAATACATGGTTGGCAAGTTTATTAGCGCGCACCACATGTATACTGTTCTCCAATTGTTGATAGCTGTGGTCCTATGGGCATTTTATTTATAGATAATTGTTTTTTTCCGGTTTAAAAGTCGAATTGCGCGACCAGGAGGCCGAGTCCGGTAAAAGGTGTAGTTGGGAATTTCAATTTCGTTTATTGTCCTTTACATTATTATGTCAATAATGTTGATTTTTAATTTGTTATTTTAACGGAATTCTGAGTTGGTCATTCGCGAAACCAATATATTTTATATTCTGTAATTACAATCATGGGTATATAATATATGATCTTGCGCGCGTTACCATTTCTGACTATGTATATATGTATATATGTATATATGTGCGACGGGGGGTGCCTGATGTTTAGGGATTGGCACTATCTAGTTTAAAATTTTATCGGTCAATTAAAATGACAGTTAAATTTACATTGATACTTTTGCATGATTAGGCCCACATAGTCGAATTTGCAGTGCATATATGGTATCCGAGCAATATTTCCTTCGGCAAAACTTTGATATGTGCCCTCGGTCCGTTTTTATTGGCGCGACTTGCTCATCAGTGGTTTATACCTGTCAAACCTGTCTGCCCGTGCAACTGGTTTGATTGATGGCAAGTGAATCACACGACACGGGTGCACCTACAAATGCATTTTGTATTTTTTAACTAATCAGCCGACGGCAATGGTTCGATGGGCGATATAGGACAGAATGAGTCAACTGAAAATATGGCGGGCATTCTACCGCATCCGTGATATAAAGACTCGACAACAATCCGCCCGAATTTTAACCCTTTCATGGCGGGAGCTGCGCTGGTGCGGCATTAAATATTGTGATATTGCATTATCTTATATAATATATCTTATCTTATATGCGAGTCTCCAATAGGCTTACAAGGTCATGGTAACTATTGTTATTATAGGCCAATGCATTATCTCATATGCTAGGCTCCCTATATGTGAGACTAGCATATACAAGAGAGTGCTATGGCACAGGGTTTTCGCAAAATTTCAGGAAGCTCCAGTCATGGAAGGGTTAATGAGACTCAATGACTTCGAAGTGCATGGGTTCATGCGAAATAAGATACATGTCTGTAACACAAGAATCATCAACAAGTACATGAACAAATTTTCAACACGCGGAATTTCGGTATTGGAGATCAATAATTAATATATAAACATAGTATAAAGTTTATCTACATGTTCTTCTTATAGTGGTATATGTTTACAGACTTTTTCTTTGCACATTTACCCATGTACTGCGAGTGTCTTGGGTCGCTTTCTAAACCTGGATGATCAATCAAATGAACTTTACCTATGGTATACCAAACATATAGTTACGATAGTCTTGGTCCTAAACATTGTAGGTGCATGGAACCCTCTTATAGACATTAATTTTGTCTGGAACCTGGCGCAGTGCAGACGAAGAGTTATTGGCAGACACCCCAATTCGCACCAATTTTCAAACTGTTTGGTCGCCGCTGCGGGTACACCCACAACACGCACATATATTGGTTGTTGCTTCTCTGTATATACGTGCTACATATATACATATTTAGTATCAGACCCAGCAAGCATTCTGTTTGTCACCGTTTCTTTAAATTTGTCCAAACGCTACACGCATCTTACACGTCTAAAACACATATAAAATCCTTTGGCGACCTGTTCTCACAACTTCTACCAACTGGGCTGTATCTGACAGTGCTCGTTTTGCAATCCTCTTCGACAGAGGAAGTTACCTGAAAGCTGCCAAATGTCTTTCGAATGTTCTCACAATAGTGTTCGGTACTCAACCACATTACTTATTGAAATATATATCGGCCGCAATTGCGAGCGAATATTCAACAAACTCAACATTATATCAGGTGTGTGCTGGAAAATCGTGAACATCCATTTTGCAAGCATTGGTAGAAACCTATAAATTGAGTTTTAGCCCCCCACCCCCCCCCCCCAAGCTTACCATGCAGCTATTTCTAACACCGTGGCCTATTGTTGATTGCATCCCAGATTGAGTGGGCTGATCTGCATACAACCATTGTACTAGTTCTGATGTAACAGTTTATGGTAATGGCTTCTCACAATTTTCCAGCACACACTTAACATAATGTTGAGATTCTTGAAGCAGTATTGAACTCGATTTAATTGCCATTCGAGCCTTTTAATAGTTCAGATCATGTACTTTTTATGACAGTTATATGTTTCCACTCAATCTGTATACTTGCTGAGAATGCTCTTCCCAAAATTTCTCTTCTAAAACTATGATTACAGTCATCTTTTTGACATATTTATTGTTATATAATATTCTAGATGTGGTCTTCATGTAGTATAGATTCCTCATCTGGTGTACTAGCTTGACAATTAACTAGTTTTCTGTGTAGTCCATCTAAACGTTTCACCTCCTGACATAGATCAGGCATGGAAACCCCTTATATACGCCTTTCAGTGCTAAATGGTGTTGTTTGTTGTTGTTGGTGATGATGGTGACGATGACGACAACTATGTTGATGATGATTATGTGGCTGGTGACAATTTGTATGACGAGATATATGACGATGACTATGTTGATGATGATGGCGATGCTCATGTTGACGATAATAATGATGATGACGACGACGATTATGATGATGATGATAATCATCATCATCAATCATGGCGACAACGATAACGACAATGGTGATTACGACGATAATGACGTTGACGAGGAGAATGACGACGTAGGTATAATGACAACCATCTTGTAAATAGTGTATATAATATGTTCGTAAAACTCTTATTTCATGTTAGTTCATGATTGAGTCATTAAAGCATACATAATTCTCCCATTCTGTTATAAGAGTAAACATTGGATCGGTGTATTATTCATTTATATGGGTGTTCATGTAATAAAACCAGACGAAAGGAGTTTGGTAGGAAATGTTCAGAAAATAATGGTTGTTTGTTGAACTTACTATCTGAACATTCCTAAGGGAACTACTCCTCAATTAGTATTTAGTATAGAAAGGATTAAATGAAACGTCGGATCACTTGAAAATATTTTCCATTCTATAGTTCTATTAGACCGAGGCCGAAACACATTTTCACCAATCATTTCTATAGTCCTCCATTTTATATTCTGGGGATAAACAAAATATAGTCATAAATTTTATTGAATTTGTCAAAGTTGTTTTCACTCTCAAAAACCTGGTGTATCCAGCCTGGAGGGTGACACCAAATTCGGAGCGAATGGGAAGAAATTTCCGAACAGGTAATACAAGAAAATGTTTGTTTTCTATTGTAATACAGCCAACCGAGAAAATAAATATGCGTCCATGCGAAGTAGGGTTGTTTACCGACCGATGTCATTAATATCCCCCCGACCAGCCCCTTGTCCCCTGTGTCGTTTTCAATATGCGAGTATATTATGGTGGGACCAGTGTCAGCCCAGATAGATGTCAAAGTTGCAGAGCATGATGTCACCAAGACCACAGGTCCCCAGAACAAAAATTGACCCCATCCCCAATAATACTTAAATCTATAGGATTAAGTATTATTGGGGATGGGGTCAATTTTTGTTCTGGGGTCCTGTGACCAAGACTGGAGCTACTGTGCTGTAAATTTTGCGTAGTGCATGGGGTTTGCCCGAGTTTCTACATGTAACTAAGTCGCGTCAGATCTCACCTCAGATATTCTAATATATATTTTGGAACTTCTGTCTGTATGTATGTGTGTGTGTTATAGACTTGAAAACTGCTCGACTGATCCGACTCAAATTTTGTATGAAGGTCTACTTTGATCCCGGGAACAATATGGGCGGGTCCAATTTCACTTGCAAAAGTGTCCTTTACCTTGACCTCGCTCATATAGACATGTTTCTGGACCTCAACCAATTCGACTCAAATTTGGTATGTAGGCCTACTTTGATCCCAGGAACAATATGGGCAGGTCCAATTTCACATGCGACTGTGTCCTTGACCTTGATCATATACACTCATATAGGCATGTTTCTGGATTTTGATTGTTTATTTAACTCAGCGCCACAAATAAATGGCAAATACAGAGTACTAATTAACATATATACATATATTTACAAAGGGGGGGGGGCACTGTTGTCTGGCTTGCCATTTTCATATGGCAGAAGTGTATAGTTGTACTATCATCATCATCATCACCACCATTATCATCATCATATCGACCAATCAACCACTGTATATTATGCCCAGACGGAGGCGATCACAAAGAAATCCCTAAATAGCCCGGACGAAGTCGGACACATCAGCTAGTTGATTCATAAAATTCTTTTAAAAATGGTATACATATCTACAACAAACTGATTTATTCAATGAACATTGAGTGGTCATTCCGCTTCACAAAAATCTATGCGAAATCGTGGATATCATTGATAAACTCGGCAATAAAACATTCATCTGAGTGAGGTAGAGTAGGTTAGATTTTTTAAACCATTGCTCTGATGTTCTGATTGATCCTAGCTTTTAAAGATACGGGCGGCGTTGGCGGTGGGTATGCTGTTAAAGTATTCACCTCAGGCAAAAACCGCCATAAACAGAAATAATAGTAAAATATAGACATACCTTGTTCTTATACCAATAAGAAATATGGCATAAACAGTATGTTATTGTCAAATGATTTTCCTTTGTTATGTAAACAAAAGTAAAAAAGTTACAGGACCTGGCATTTGTTTATATGGTAAACATAAAGAGTGTTATTTGTTAGTTTTCCTGATATGGAAATAATAAAGAGCGTTTATATCATCTGTGTGTGATTAACCAATAGAATTGCGCTGTGTTGTGTAAACAGAAGCAAAACTGCTGTAACACGAACATGCTCTTGTTTATGTATACACCATCGTACATTGGCGACAATATACAATTTACGCGCTGATTATGTTTGGCATATGAACAAAACTATATATATTTTAATATTCCTTCTGTTGATGGCGATTTGAACAAATATGAATATTTCTGCAACGAACGCCGCCCGTGCCTTTAATATGGCCAATTGTAAAAAGAATTAGATATGTATCAAATTATTTTTTAATCCATTCTCCCTGCACCAAATACTAGAAGAAATATACAGGTAAAACCCAACTAATAAAAAGGAAAAAAATACTGGTAACCACATATCACCTGGAGTCATCCATCAAAAGGTCGGAGGTTGACTTGTAAGAAGTTTGGTAAACAGTTACCACCTGCCCTTCTTTGTCTTTTGAATAGTATTTGATGAATTATTTCTTTTGAAGATTTGAAGACGGAACACACTTCAAACATCTTTGTTCTTATTCATGTAATGATACACAGGTTGTAAGATTCATCGTTTTTTGTGAGTTCCATATGTAATACAAGGGGTCATAAGACTCATAACCTCAACTATGATGGGAAGAGTTTTCTTTCATTTGTTGTGGGAATTATTACCTCATCTACAATTGTAATATTTAATTGTTTGTGAGTCACTATTAGGCAACAGCAATTTAATAGTGTGGTTTACAAGTCCATCCAGTCTCTTTGAAAAGCCGACGAATATCCTAACGGATGTACGTCTCTAGAAGTGTCTGTTATATTTCATTTCTATGAGGATGCAGCATTCCCAATAGAAATAGTTATAAATACAACAATATGTGAAAGAATAATCAGTCATGAATATCGTTGACTGATAAAAACTCAAAGATTATGTCTCCTATATTACGATGAGTAAAATAAATTATGGATATATCACCTGTATTCAGTTTTCCAACAATAGTTTGACAAGGCCCGGGAAAATTGTCAGCGCGTCATTGACCTCAGATCTGTGAAGTGATCCATTATGCCATAATCCAATGAAATCATGTGTAGTCTGTGCCACTCTCCAATGAAATGGAGGGAATCCCTTCAAGACAGAACCTAATTTGAATAGAGAGTTCTGGAGACGTACATCTGATACAGGATTTTCTTCGCTTTTCAAAGAGACTGGAGTCCATACTACAACTTATTTCTCAACATTGAAACAAAAAAAAAATTAATTGATTTGTTCACACTGTTGTTTATGTTTATTAACACTTTCAATATGGGAGCTGCGCTGGTGCAGCATTAAAGATCCTGTGCCAGTGCATTTTCTTATATATGCAAGTATCCCATTGAGAGCCTTGTGTGTACATAAGAGAATGAACTGGCTTACAAGGTCAAGGTAAATATTGTTCGGCCAATGTATTCTCTTATAAGCTCCAGTCAAGGAAGGGTTAAAATATGCAGTCAGTGGTGAAGAGTTGATGACAGATTTCTCTTTTTTTTTGCTTTCACCTTCTTTTCCATTAATATTTATTCAGTTTTATGGGAAGAAAAACTTATCGTAGAAAAATCTTGTGAATTCATGGACAGTTCCACTATTTGTTAATTATTGTGGTGGTGATGCATATTTTTATATTTTCCCCTTCTGCATCTACTGTTTAACCCTTCCTGAAATTTGGCATAAACCCTGTACCAATGTATTCTCTTATGATATGCAAGTCTCCCATAGGGAGCCTCGCATATATAAGAGAATACATTGGCCTAACATTATTTACCTTGATCTTGTAAGCCAGTGCATTCTCTTATATATGTGAGGCTCCCTATGGGAGACTCGCATATATAAGAGAATTAACTGGCACAGGATATTTAATGCTGCACCATCGCAGCTCCCATCATGAAAGGGTTAACCCAAATGTTTGTAAACCAGGATATTTTATTGCTGCGTCCTAAAAATATTTCTTCACTGGTTGTATCCGTGTGCAGAGGCTGTTCCAAAATGCAGTGACGTTCAAATGTAATGGGCTTTCCTTGTTCAATCCTCAAACGTGATCCATAACTTTATGGTAATTATGACAATAAAACTACTTTTATGCTCCGCTCCATTGTGATCAATGCAAGACAGCTCTACAAACATAGAAAAGACAATAAAACGGGCTGAGATATTACCTCATTAAACTAAACTGCACTCACTCTCCACAAGTGTAGGAGAATAAGTTAGGCTACTTATACAGTAATGCCATAAATAATCGACTCCTTAACCACAGCAGAATTATTGGTAACTTTTCAGGATTTAGTCGGAAATATGGCTTGTTGCCATTCATCGGAAAGCTCTCACTGAGAGCTTTCCGATGAATGGCAACAAGCCATCTTTCCGACTAAATCCTGAAAAGTTACCCCATAATTCTGCTGTAGTTAAGGAGTTGACTATTTAGGGCATTACTGTACTTATACATTCAAGTTTATTGAGAGGAAGACACTTGTGTGTGAGGATTTTATATATCTGTGGGGGGTCATCAAGGTTATTAGAATTATGCATATTTTTTTAGTTTAGAGCTCAATTTTGATATGCTCATTAAAAAACAGTGTATAATGCAATTAGTCTGTCTGTCAATCCATCCGAGAAGAGTTTTAGTTTCTGAATGATATTAAACTGTATTATTCGTTTTTAGTTCAACTCAAACCTTTATATGTGGTTCAATCATTAGAAAGCACATGTCAAGTTTGAATATGACGTCGGTCAGACAAATTTTGCCTGAGGTATAGCCCGCGTTGGAATTGGAATACGCCACATTTTTCGTTTATGAAAAATAACTTTAGTATACATTTTTGATCACTTCAAAGATTGGGTATGTCAAGTTCACATATGGGGTCAGTCCAACAAATTTTGCCTGAGTTTTGCCCTTGTTGTACCAAATAATCATGAATAACTGTATACTTATTGTATAAACTTTATTGTACCTTCATTTAAACAAAAAATCACGACATATACTGATTGGTAATTTAAATAAATAACACAAGTCGGACCTACTGATAAACCCTTGTTTGTTCATCTCGCTGAGTTTCACCAGGACCAACTCCCCTCGTGAATTGTAACACGTAATCATAGAAACTCATTGATTACTCTCTATGAAATCATAAAATATTATAGTGTGGTCGATAAAATGTTTGACCTAGAATAAATTTGGACTAAGTTGGTTTTTATTCCATTTTGAAGAGGAACATATCCTCTACAAAATATCAAAAATCCGCTAAAATCTGCTTTGAGCAAACTTTTTAACAGAGATTTAAAAAATGCTCATTTTTCGACCTTGTGAAGTAGGTTTTTCTACAATATCCCTCATCGGCGACACCAGAACGCATTAATCCTCCATCCGATATATACCAGTTTGTGTGAAATTAGAGTATAGGGGGCGAATAGAGTGACAAGGACAGAAAAATAATGCAATCGCGGCAATGAAATGGCTGTCAAAATAGCCGCAACTCCAATCCATGCTACGACGAAAGCAACATATTGGATAACCACCTATAAGCGAAAAAACACATTGGTAATTTACAAGGGACAAACATTCTACCGATATGGTTTACGACTAAGCATTGTTTGTGTGTATTTTATTTTATTACTAATTTGGTATTAGTTGGTGCACCTACCACCGAAATTCAGAATTTTTCGATACCAACTGCCAACATGGTCGCCATCTTGGATTACAGAAAATGCTCAAAGCGGATTTTAGTGGATTTTGGATATGTTATAGAGGATATATTCCTCTTCAAAATGGAATAGAAACCAACTTAGTCCAAATTTATTCTAGGTTGACCAGGGGTTGACCCTAAAATTTTAGTTTATCGACCAGACTATTAAGTTATCAAAGGGTCAATCAGTTCAATGCAGCAGTTTTATTGTCAGTCCAAAATAGAAACAAAAATCTTTAGAAACCATGCTTGCAGCAAATAACTGCACCCATAGAATACAAGCGTATTTCACAGCAGAACAATGATCTTTGAGTCAAACTATTTTGGACTGAGTTTCAATGTTTTATCTCTGAAATTATCCAGATTATTTTCAATCAAAATGTATATAAAATTCTAAAAGTGTATACTTTCATGAATTAAAATGATAAGAATGAAGATATATCACAGGTAAATGATAAAAAATTATAAAATTATGTTTCTTTAGTTTGTTGGTGTAAAATCAACAATATCACAGATAAGAAACTTAATACAAAACACAATACTTGTGAACAGTTATGGGTTAAGATTGTCAACATTGAGGTTAAAATACTGTAACAGTGAATTATGGAGGCATCTGTATTATCATTTTCTTGGTCATCATTTGAAAGTCATGCTGTGGGACTGTGTTTGAATTATATAACATAACCATGACCTACCAAATAACAGACTGGGGAAGGAATATACTGATAAACTCCTGTTTTTTATAAACATGTACAATATTGGAAAGCTTATTCATAGGAGATTCCTTATGGCCATGTATCCATGCCAGAATGTGTTTAGTTAATGACGAAACAATTTCATTAACATCCCACATCAATTTCTGTTCTATGAGTTTGAGACTTGCTGGCGGACAACTGAGTTTCACAACAGTGGCTAGTTAACCCTTTCAGTGCCAAGTCCGATTTTTGTATCAACCCATATTTCCTTGATCATTTTTCAAATTTATTGATTATAATAATGTGATACATTGATGGAAAGAGCTCTTACATTATTATAATCAATAAATTTGAAAAATGATCAAGGAAATATGGGTTGATACAAAAAATCGGACTTGGCACTGAAAGGGTTAAGTGGAGTGTGACTGTCGAGTTACATGCTGTTCAAATCTCATGTGCAGTTATGATCCTTGAGTACTCAGCAGGTAATTGATGAATATTGTCAGTATGAGTTCTTTTCAGTGCAGCACAGGTTTGCTTCCTCATTGGAGGCAAGCCTGAGTATAGTGTGCCTGTCATTTGCAGAATGAGGTCCCCAGAGGGTGAATTTAGTGACGCTATCCTGCACAGCAGGCTATCATCACCAAATTCACCCTCTGGGGTCCTCATTCTGCATGACCTCATCTACTATGGGAGACAATTTGATTCAGATTGAAGTTCCCAAATGGTGAATATTGTGATGTACACCCATTGGGAACCTCGATTGTGCAATGTGTCGTCTGCCAATTTGGGGATATAGAGAAACTAATCTAAAAAAGTAATAGAATCTATTGAAGAAGTTTCAATAGAAATTTGATAATAAAAAAAACTTTCCAGAGAAGATGAGGCCTAAGCAGAATGAGGTTTCCAGAGGGTGAATTTAGTGATGCTAGCCCACTATATGGGATAGCGTCACTAAATTCACCCTCTGGGGACCTCATTCTGCAAATGACAGGCACACTAAACTCAGACTTGATTGGAGGATGGGAATGGTAACAGTGTCATGAGACGCGACCTATGGCCAGGGTAAAAATTGGGTGTAAAGCTCATTGAAACAAATTAATTGTGGAAAACGCTATATAAATCGATAGATTATTACAGATGTCATGACCGATATTGTACAAATATCAGAAAATCGTCAGAACAAAATATCAGTAAAAAACTTCTATACCTGGGATTTATGGAGGCACGGACTCACTACGAGTGTTCATTGCTTCAAATGTGCTTGCTTCAGTTGAGTGCGAATTAATTCTCATTTCTTATTGAAATGGTCATGTATCAATGTCCTTTTGTCATATAGCCAACACCTTCTGAGTAAGCTTTCCAATGATGTATAGTACTAAATTCAAAAACTTATAGACAATCAAACTGGGCCTAACTCTTTAACCCTTTCATGATGGGATCCATGCTGGTGCAGCATTAAAGATTCTGTGCCATGCATTCTCTTATAAATGCAACTCTCCCATAGGGAGCCTCTCATATATAAGAGAATGCACTGGATTAGATGGTGAAGGTAAATATTGTTATGCCAATGTATTCCCTAATACATTGGCCTAACAATATTTACCTTGATCTTGTAAGCCAGTGCATTCTCGTATAAATGCGAGGCTCCCTATGGGAGACTCACATATATAAAAGAATGTACTGGCACAGGATATTTAATGCTGCACCAGTGCAGTTCCCATCACAAAATGGTTAATAATGACCTCTTCTCGAATCATTGGTGATTCTGCTGAACAGGTGTATAAGGTGAATATGAGGTATAAGTGCTGGGTGCCAAATTATGATTGCTGGTGGAAATACTGATTGTGATTTTTTTATTCCACACCCCTTAGTGTGAAGGCCATGTATTCAACAAAATCATTTTAATAATTATTAGTATCCATCCCTTAACACTATTACTGATTGTGCAAAAGCCATCACATAATCATCAGGAAAAAAGTCATATTAGACTCAATCAAGTCCAGTATGACTTTTTTTCAGGACTCTGTGACGTCACGAAGTAAATCTATTTGCCAAATGAATCGGTGAAATTGTGATGCATGGAATACTCTGGTGGATATAGCAGAAGTTTCACTTCCGCATTGTTTTTTTTCACTTCCGTGTTTACTCTTCCAAATCATGCTTTCTGATGATCAAATACAAGCTTTTATAGAGAATCAATTGCCGACATTTACTAAAAATAACCACAAAAGTTTTATTCCCAAAATTTGGATAAACATACATAATGGATAATAAAAATGTCATTTTACAATGTTGTGTACAGTATGTGTTTTTCTTGTACGAGTCTAGGTTGTGGTGAAAAATCATATTGGACGAGACATGCAGTGTCGAGTCCAATATGACTTTTCACCACAACCTGGATGAGCACAAGAAAAACACATACTGTACACAACATTGTATAATAACTTTATATTATTGTAATGCCCTAAATACTTGACTCCTTAACCTCAATAAAATCATAGACGTTGAATAATTATTAGTATCCATCCCTTAACACTGAGAGCTTTCCAAGGAATGGCATCAACCCATATTTCCGACTAAATCCTGAAAAGTTACCAATAATTCTGCTGTGGTTAAGGAGTCAATTATTTTGGGCATTACTGTATTGTATACCACAAATGGAATACAAGCTGGAACTATTTCATGTTGATGGTGTCGCTAAGAATGATGACTATCCACTTGCGTTCTCAATTGTTGGCAGATTTAGATTACAATTATGGTAGTTATAGTATCAATACAGGTTGTAGTTAAGGATTGTGCTTACTTGACAAGGGTGTAGAATAAATACAGACCACAACTTGCATCATAATCTCAATCTTTTATCGAACTTGTTGTGGATGGCACATAATTACATTGTGCTCAAGCTCCTCTCTTGTGAAATATATACCTGCGCAGTGCACAACTCATTCGATAAATATTCGATAAAGATGTATGTGATAAGGAAAATCATTTTATGAAAGTTAACAAATCTGCCGAAAATATCTGAAGAAATGTGATTTTTCTTATCCTTGACCAGTACGATATGCACCTGAAAATCTCATAACAACATTCATATGACCATTATATATAATGATGATCATTAACGGCAAATAAGAAAGACAGAATGCATCAAACTCCGAGCAAAAATGCATGCTTCGTGGCATTCCGTGTGTGTGAGTTGTCCACTGGCATCGAGATTGGGTTGTTGAGCGTAACATTGAATGTTCCCTTCAGAACAGTGTCTAGGATTATTGGTGAATACTGAAATGAAAAGTAAAATAAAGAATTACTTCCAGAAAAAATAAAATATAAAACTCTCAGTTGATAGCTTCCCATGCTGATATTAACTATCGACTAATTGATACTCAATGATTAGATACTTGATTCCCATTCATTCATTTGTAGGGATGTTCAGATTATAAGTTCAAAAACAGCTGACCAAACAGCCTTAAGATTTACCATAGATCCTTTTATGTGTGTGTGTTTATGTGGAAACTATGGGTATGGTGAACAGGCTTTGTCAAATAATCGTCTATTAACATACAGTAATGCCCTAAATAATCGACTCCTTAACCACAGCAGAATTATGGGTAATTTTTCAGGATTTAGTTGGAAATATGGCTTGTTGACATTCATCGGAAAGCTCTTACTGAGAGCTTTCCGATAAATGGCAACAAGCCATATTTCTGACTAAAGCCTGAAATATTACCCATAATTCTGCTGTGGATAAGGAGTCGATTATTTAGGGCATTACTGTACATGTAGTCTTTGTGGCTAAAAGGGGTGGCTGTGGCTTAGTCTATATGGCACAAAGTGAATACGGTCATTAGAAGCCATCCAATGATGGCGAATCTGACAGTAGATTCCTGGTGGGCGTGCATTTTGTGGATTGCATGGGGGTCTGAGGTTTCTGCATGCAGTGGAACTGACATGGCCGGGTGGCTACGGCAATGATAAATCCCAACAAACCCTGATCGTGAGCAGCAAAATATAACTTGAATTCCCATAAACCCACAATCTCAACTCCCGACCAATGATTTATGTTCAGCATACAGTAATGCCCTAAATAATCGACTCCTTAACCACAGCAGAATTATGGGTAATTTTTCAGGCTTTAGTCGGAAATATGGCTTGTTGCCATTCATCGGAAAGTTCTCAATGAGAGCTTTCCGATGAATGGCAACAAGCCATATTTCCAACTAAATCCTGAAAAATTACCCATAATTCTGCTGTGGTTAAGCAGTCGATTATTTAGGGCATTACTGTACATGTTGTCTTTGTGGCTGAAAAGGGGGGGGGGGGCAGTGGCTTTGTTGATATGGCACAAAGTGAATTAGGTCATTATAAGCCATCCAATGATGGCGATGCTGACAGTAGATTCCTGGTGGGCGTGTATTTTGTGGTTTGCGTGGGGGTCTGAGGTTTCTGCATGCAGTGGAACTGATAATGTCGTCACATGGCCGGGTGGATAAAACAACGATAAATCCCAACAAACCCTGATCATGAGCGGCAAAACACAACTTGACTTCGCATAAACCCATAATCTCAACTCCCAACCAATGATTTATGTTCAGCATACTCCTTCATTCTTCCCAGGAGACAAAGGCGACAAAAGGAAGGGTGTGGAGCTTATCGTCAAATACAATTAATTGATCACATCTCCCAGGATTCAGAAATATAAATGTCATATAATAAAACAGACTAGCAAAGACATCAGCCTTTGATCCAAGAACATGTGTCCTAAGATTATTGTTTCAAAAGAAAGTAAATTAGCATTGTATCAAAGTACATGGGTCCTATTCCTAATAATTCTGAATCGGGTGGCCTCACACGAAGACACCATCAAATATTGTTTTCTCCCAACTTGTGCATGTTGTATAATAATAATCTCAATTCCCAACATGCCTGAGTTTAGTGTGCCTGTCATTTGCAAATGAGGTCCCCAGAGGGTGAATTTAGTGAGGCTATCCCGCATAGTGGGCTAGCATCACTAAAGTCACCCTCTGTGAACCTCATTCTGCTTAGGCCTCATCTTTTCTGGAAAGTTTCTTTATTGCCAAATTTCTATAGAAACTTCTTCACATAGATTCTATTTCTTTTTTAGTTTAGTTTCTCTATATCCCCAAATTGGCAGACGACACATTGCATAATCGAGGTTCCCAATGGGTGTACATCACAATATTCACTATTTGGGAACTTCAATCTGAGTCTATGTCTCCCATAGCAGATGAGGCCATGCAGAATGAGGTCCCGATAGCGTCACTAAATTCACCCTCAGGGGACATCATTCTGCAAATGACAGGCACACTAAACTCAGGCTTGATTCCCAACATCATATAAATGAAAAACAGTACGGTAGCTGTATAATTTGGCGTTAAATACAGTTGTATGTTACATCAAAGCAGTTTTGTTTGTATACTGTTGAGTGATGTGTTGAGGAAGTACTTCACTTGGAACCAAAAACCTATTTCTCATCTACAAGAAAAATTAACTGGTGTTTGTGGCTTTGTTGTGTACATCATAAGCTCTGTCAGTCCGACAATCATAAACAATATTTATGACTGGTGATGAAACCCAATTCTTATATATATCAAAAGGTGTCTTTGGTGTGAAATTCTTTACGAAAATCAATATCTGTGAAATTGAGGCCAACATTGAGTTAAGCTTTTTAGTATCGTATCCTTGTTTATGTGAAAGTATAACAGCTGACCAAAGCTCCAGAGCAAAAAAAAAATTTGAATAGCTGATATTCTTCAATTAAGATGGCAATATCTCTACTTTTTCGTTTTGAACATATCCTATTCCGAGATGGTAACAAGAGCATCACTAGGGTCAGTGAGTAGGGTGTGGCAAAATACGCCCATGGTAATTCCAACAAAGGGCCATAACTCCAGTGAAAATTGGTGGGCGGAACCCAAATTCGAACTTGACCTGTATTTTGGGCTAGTAAATGCACATACCAATTTCATTCCATTCAGTTGAGACTATCTAATGTTATCATCTGGAAACCAAAAGTGAACGGACAGAGACAGATAGACAGACCAATAACATAATACGTCCCAGTTTGTCCCGTTTAAAAAAAAAACGGTGTATAAAAAGGGTGTTGGCATAAGATATGGGCAAGGGAGAGCGCTTCATGGTGAACACAGGCGTTGACACATGATATGAGCATGGGGAAGTGCTACATGACATACATGTACAATGGTATCGGAGCAGGGTATGGGCATCATAGGGTCCTGCGAATTGGAGTTTTTGATCGAATCGAATTGAAGAATTCGAATCGAATATCGAATTGAATATCAAATCGAATATCGAATCGAATTATACATGTGTGTTGCATTCTCGATTAGGCATGTTTTGCCAATGATTAGATGATGTTTGAAATGTTCTATGAACTTCCATGAAGTTCCATCATAACTTATGTGGCGATCAACCGTCGATCGCGATACTATTAACTTCAATTGATTATTGTCGAGAAGAAAAAAAACCAGATCAAAACGTCATGTGGACGTCACAACGATTAATATATAACCGGTCTATCGGAACTAAAATCACGCAAAGTTTGTACAGTTTGCATGTACATGCAAAATTGCAAATGGGCATTCGGAAACACCCGTTGTAAACTTGAAGATGCAACAACAGTCGCAGGGTAGCCTGTTTATGTAGTACTGGGTGCTTCTGGAACTGATGATTCCATAGATGGGTCGTTGTCCCAGATGCTTGCGATTTATACACCATGTTGTATTCGTCACACGTGTAAGTTCTTGCACTGCCTGAGAAGCTTATCATGTTTAAAATAAACATGAATAACGGACGACTTATTGTTAAGTGCCAAAGGAACGCTCCGAAACTGACAGTCAACTTCAAAAGAAAACTCCACCAACATGCACTTTTCGACCCTGAAACACGTGAAGTTTACATCATCAACGATGTCACATACAAATAACGCGGAACCTGAGATAGACAGTCGGCGGATAACGCTAGCAGTTGCTCAGTCTCATAGTTATTATAATTTACGTGCGTCGTTGGTCCAACGGCGATTTCAGAGCTTTTGGCAACCATGTTCAAAGCTAGAATTCAGACGTATTTAGTGGTCCTAATCTGGTGGCTAATTACTGGCCATAAATACATTTAATAGCATGCGTATATTCGTGATGTACAATAAGAATTATAAAGCGCACATACATGTATTCATAATTTTAGGTAATTAAATGGCACAGAAACAGCTAAGATCGACGTGTGTACGTGTTCGTGAGCAGCTAATAATTTCATCCATATATATTCAAAATTTCGAGTTGGAAATTTCGACTCGAATTCGAATCGAATTTGACTTTCGAATCAAATCTCGAATCGAATATCGAATATTCGCAGGACCCTAGGGCATCAATGGCTTCCGGGTTCTGGACATCCTGTTACAACACCATAATTTTCTTATATAATCTAATTTTACATTCCTATCGGATTTGTCTCAAATTATATATGTTAAAGTGACACTGATATACCCTTTCATGATGGGAGCTGCGCTGATGCAACATTAAAAATCCTGTGCCAGTGCATTCTCTTATATAATTATATTATGCGAGTCTCCCATAGGCCATAGGGAGCCTCGAATATATAAGAGAATGCTCTGGCTTACAAGGTCAAGGTAAATATTGTTAGGCCAATGTATTCTCTTGTATATGCGAGGCTCCCTATGGAAGACTCACATATATAAGAAAATGCAATAGCATACGATTTTCTCAAAATTTCAGGAAACTCCAGTCATTGAAAGGTTAACAAGTAGGGCAAAACAAGATATTTTTATGTCAAAATTAACAGTAATAGCTACTAGTAACTTTTAGTGTCCCTACTAAACCTTTAGAAAATTTATTTAAAAATAGGTATTGTTTTGATAGAATCATTTTTATTAACACACTAGAAACTAAACGAAAAGAAATTAGGCTCCTGAAAACTTAGCCTGTAACCAGGAATACATCTTTAACCCTTTCCGTACTATAGCATCATTGATGAGTAGTTATCCCATAGGAAATGTTCAGATAATAAGTTCAACAAACGACCATAGGCCATACCATAGGCCGTTTGTTGAACTTATTATCTGACATTTCCCTCAATAAATAAAGCTCTTTTTGCACTTTTATTTATATGTCGTCTGTTTTTATCACCTTAACATCCCTCCAAATGAATGATAGACCATTCACAATGTACACTTTTTAACTTACTGGGAAAATTCATTTAGTATAGAAAGGGTTAATAACATCCAGGAACACATCTTTAATTAAAGTCAGCACTGTCCATGCCGAAGCCTTGGAGATACAGTTATGCCCTAAATAATCGACTAATTGTATGTACCTGCTTAGAACTATTGAACCAAAATATCGGTAGATGACCGTCTCTCCACTTTGTTTTTACCATAAATCATCATCAGCAAATATGAACTTCCTGAATGTCTGTTGGACCTCTCAGAGGTGTCTGTGACCTATGTCCACAGCCCATCTGAGAGTGAGTTTCAAGCAATCTATCAATTGTACCTTGTTAGACTCATACAACCAGACATTCTGAGTACCCTCTTGAATAATTATGCAATTAATTAGTATTCACATTCTGCCCTCTTCACTCAAATTAATCCATGTTGAACTTGTTAGACTTAATTAGCAAATTAAATTTTCAGTCAGTGGACAGATAATATTTTTGCTTAAGTTGTGTAACCGAACTCGACCTATGGATTGATGAATGATGATGTCTCTGACTGTCTCACTCCAACAAACATTATCTAATTTTGACGATAAATGAAAGACTTTCTTCCCGTTTTCGAACAGAGAGTTGATACGGCTGAAGGGGTCACTCTCACCCAGAAAAAGTGCCGAAGGGTACACATGTTTTGAAAATCTGCTGAAGGGTACACAGAGTTTGTGATCGGCACTAACACAATTACTTCAACTGTGTTCCTGAAAGTCTGGCCACATCAGCAATTTGTTTTCAGTTCATTTTAATGATCACTGGAACGTAAACAATTTATTCTCTAACAGGAATCATGACAGACACGAAAACTAAATTCATTTAGAATGTTAGAACGAGATTTCAAAACCTGTGTACCTTTCAGCACATTTTCAAAACCTGTGTACCATTCAGCATTTGTTTTGGTGAAAGTGACCCCTTCACAGTCTTAATCATTGGTAGGGTTGGGGATTTGCGCAAGACTTTTCTATTAAATAACATGGGACTTAAGCTCTATTTAATTCATAACACTATGACTGAATATCTGGACCAACTGGTGAAATCAAGAAATAGTATACATGTAAGTGCCTTGAAACATGCTCCATTTTGTTTTTAAATTCAGCAGCTTCGAAACTTTGGTTATATCAGGAACAGAGAAGGATCGAGTTGCAGCTAGATATCTTCAACCGCATTTATCTGATTACTGATTTATTATAACTTTACTTTGCCAAACAGTCATTTGTCAGATTCTCTGAACTTCTCTCCCACAGTAATGCCCCAAATAATCGACTCCTTAACCACAGCAGAACTATGGGTAACTTTTCAGGATTTTGTCGGAAATATGGCTTGTTGCCATTCATCGGAAAGATCTCACTGAGAGCTTTCCGATGAATGGCAACAAGCCATATTTCCGACTAAATCCTGAAAAATTACCCATAATTCTGCTGTGGTTAAGGGGTCGATTATTTAGGGCATTACTGTATATATATGTCTTATCACTCCAAACTTAAATTCACAGAATTATACTTCGGAATATGAATCCAGAGGTCAGATTGGTACAAGCAGAAGCTCACAGTTCAGGTCCATTATCCACATATGATTTTTTAAGAAGACAAGATGGACTGATGCCTTCTTTTGATAAAATTTATTAAAAAGACAAAGGTATAAACTAAGTTTCCCAGCACATGCCCTAGGTTGACAGAGGCCATAAAAGATTTATCAACTGAAGGCGCCAAAAGGGCAGATCTAAAAACAGATGTGAGCATTTTTTATTGCGAAATCACTTGATCCCAGGGTGCAAAGAGGTTGTAGGTATCTCGGAAGTGTATCTTTGAAGATCTATCTGCTTTAAGATTGAGTAATATGGTGCACATAAAATCTCTAACAGAAAGTTCAGCTAAGATTTTTCGTTTAGTAACTTCCACAGCTCTGATTTATGTTCTGATCAGATTTTCATATTTTAATTTAAAAATCATAAAATTTTCCATTTATAGGGATTCTGACTTTGCTAGGGCAAACTGCAGACACATCAGTTAGTATTGGGAGATCTATGATCAGTGAATGGAATTTATCATGTAAAAGCATTGTTGAAGCTAAAAAAAACTCTCAGACCCCACCTCAGACGAAATACTTGCAAATATGTATAATAATTTACTCTCTGGGAACCCCAATCTGCTAACCCTCAACTGCTATGGCAGACCTAGGATCAGATTGAAGTTTCCCAGTTGAAGTTGTTGATATTCACCCATTATAGTCACCTCGATTATTCATTTTATCTACTGCAAATTAGGGGGTTTAGAAACTGAACAGAAGGGAAAAAGTAACTAAAAACAATGTTAATTTGAGATTATAGATACTTCCCAGAAGATGAGGCCTAAGCAGAATGACATCCCCAGAGGGTGAATTTGGTGATGCTAGCCCACTGCAGGGTAGCATCACTAAATTCACCCTCTGAGGACCTCATTCTGCAAATGACAGACACATTATTTGCAGTCTTGAATACCAGTTATTGGGAACCTGGGTAACTTAGTACCCAAAACCATGGGATAACGACCAAGTGAGCCACAGTATAGGATTTATGACAACCATGACCTGGGATTATCTCTCATGGAATCCATAGGAATATCCACTAAATTAGTATTCCATAGTAAGCAATCATATTTAATGACCCTAAGAAGAGAATTCTCTGATAAGAACCAGGTAGTTGATATTATTCCTATATCTTACTGTGGATAAAGACTAGATATATCAGGATATATGGGAAATTACTGACCATGTTTCAGCAATCAATTTCTGTGATCAAATTAGGTTGATGTTGGAACATGCTTTAATAGAGCTGGGTTTATGGATATGTTGTAGATATAAATTAACTGGAATGGCAGTGACCGACCATTCTGCATAATAATATTGTGGCTTTGATGACTTATAATAAAGATTGAAATAAAGAGAGGAATACTCCGGAATACTCCCAATTACATGACGATATCTCAATCACCCCACTCTCCCAGGAGCATGGAATGCATTGAATTGCTATCGAGTCCAAAACAAATTATACCATGTCGTGCCGTGGTTACCGCTTTAATAGGGGAGGCAGAAGCAAGGGCGCCAGAACCAACCAAGGGCAAGGGGGGGGGACAACTTCCAAAAAATGGCCGTTCTTCAGTCAGAGGTATCGGCATAAATGCTGAAAAGCTAAATTTTGGTAATCGTACAGTTTAAAGCACTTTCCAGAACCAAGCTCAAATATAGGCTAGACTAGCATGGATTATATTTTTCTTGTGAAAGCCCCCCCCCCACATTGTCCTTGGTGGAGGACAAGAGGAACAGATGCCCCCTGCTAGGGTTGAAACGATTAATCGACTAGTCGTAGACGACGCTGAAATGTCAGAACGTCGACTCTGAATTTTGCCGTCGACTAGTCGGAATATAGTGTATTAGTTTCATGTATAACGTTTTAAAGATCGATTCCGGCATAAACGGTGTTAACTGCGCGTAAGTTATGGTAAGTATAACGTTTGGTGGCACCCGGAATTGACAGTGTTACTAGTATAGACACACACGGACCGGTGACCCGACTATTAATTGGACGAATGAAATTGACAACACAATGTCTCACTCGTCGTTTGAGGTCAAAGACATGATGGCAATGATTGACGCGGCTTTGTAGTTTGTCCGAGACCGCTTTGATACAGACACTGTGTATATTTCCATTGATCTCGCACCGTCGGATTATGATGCGACACTGGGTGAAGGTCGCTTAAGGTGACGTCATTGGTGCTACCGTATATAAATGATACTGACATTAAGAACTGGCTATCGTATTCTACAACATAGCCTATACTATAGGGCGTATTTAGTCGGAACATTAACATTTTATAGTGACACCGCTCGGCACCGGTTTATTGGTGATCACGTGACTAAACGAAATAATCTCGAACGCTGATATTAAATTTAAAACCTGTATAAATGATCGTGTATCTAATCATTATCCACCACATGTCTAATATATAATTACATTCAGTGTGTTGGATAAATATCAAGATGTTTACAGTATTATTTCCCAAATAAATTGGTGTGTATGCAGGGAAATGCGCAACGCAATAGAACGCTATTGCATCAGTCATCAGTGTACGCCATGTTCAATGAATTTTCCGTACAATGTTATGTTTGAAAGTTTTGATATCGGGTACCGACTAGTCGACGCAACGCGACTTTTGGGCCTCGACTAGTCGACTCTGAAATTCACTAATCGTTTCAACACTACCCCCTGCTCCTGTGCCCAACTAGCTTTCGACATACAAGGGCACTTGGGGGTGGTAGTATTTATCTTCATAGAATATGTCATTATTAATAGTGATGACCCAGTGCAAATTGCCAAATAATTAATTCTTTTTCTCGTTTTGCAAGCAAACAATTTGTAAAATGACATCACTATTATTCTTTACTTCTGATCAAGCCTTGAAATAGGGTGTCTGTCATTTGCAGAATGAGGTCCCCAGATGGTGAATTTAGTGATGCTACCCCCGCATAGCGGGCTAGCACCACCAAATTCACCCTCTGGGAACCTCATTCTGCTGAGGTGTAAGCAGAATGAGGTCCCCAGAGGGCGAATTTGGTGATGCTAGCCCTCTATGCGGGGGTAGCATCACTAAATTCACCCTCTGGGGACCTCATTCTGCAAATGTCAGACACCCTATTTCAAGACTTGCTTCTGATATGCCTCTTCCTATACAAAATTTGAAATTTGAGGAAATAAGACTAATAATAGCAACATTATACTGACATTTCATAAATATTCAGAGATTTTCATCTAAAAAATCTTTCAGAATTGTTCATTTAACTTGAAGACCAGCCTTTACTGTTCTGATTGTGACGGATCAGGGTGGGGGGGGGGGGTGGGGGCTTTTGGATTTTCGAAAATATTCTTCTCAAAAAGAAGAGAGATAATCTATTAACATTCCAACTGCCTAACAACAAGGGTGCAATTTATGACAGGGTTCATCTAAACTATTTTCTGGATTTTGCATTACTCAGAAATTTACCAGAAGGCAGAACTGGGAGGGAGAGAAATTAAGAGGATTTACTAGCAAGCAAATATATGAGGAGATATTATCAGGGGTTAGGAATGTGAATGGGGAAGAAAGTCATTCCAGTGAAAGTGCTATCAAGCCAATCTTCCCACCCATAAAACCTCCAACATTCAATTTGCCAACATGATTTAGGTTGAAGCTTTAATGCTTCATTCTACAGAGGACCAAGAATTCGGGACTGGGAGAGGAAAGAATAAACGTCAGGGAGTGTATACATAAGAAATTTTTTCGGTGTCCGAGGATCATAAATATGGGGTATCTCTGCATCAATCCTAACGTTTTAATGATGGCTGGTCTTCCACTGTGAAATTGAAAAGTCCAAGCAAATTTTTTCCTAGCCCCGGAGATTCTGTTAGCAGGATAAATGTCGAAACAGTTTATCTTGAAGAAAATAACTAGTTTGGTTGGATAAATCATACTACAGTTTGGTTGGTTAAAAAATACTAACTCGACAGCCAAATTCCCAATAATGCTTACCCAGGAATCAAAACTGTTAATATACATACTCTTTGCGGACATGTTCAAGCAAGCCTTGAAATAGCGTGTCTGTCATTTGCAGAATGAGGTCCCCAGAGGGTGAATTTAGTTATGCTACCCCGCATAGTGGGCTAGCATCACCAAATTCACCCTCTGGGAACCTCAGTCTGCTGAGGTGTAAGCAGAATGAGGTCCCCAGAGGGTGAATTTGGTGATGCTAGCCCACTATGCGGGGTAGCATCACTAATTTCACCCTCTGGGGAACTCATTCTGCAAATGACAGACACGCTATTTCAAGGCTTGTGTTCAAGTTGTAAAAAATATTTTCAACATACAAAATTCCGATCCAAGTAAAATTACCTTTTCATGCAGAATGAAAATTGATGCCAATGAAATTGAAGTACATGTGTAACAGAATTCATATAAATTTATTTTATTGGTCAATTGGAGGCCTTGGTGTGCTTTATGGACCATTCTCAATATCAGATGCAAATGAAACTCAAAATAAAACAAAACCATAGGCTGTAATTGTATCTTCAGCTTAACAGTTTCGGATCTTGGTAATTACTTCAAGTAAACAGGTAAATCTGTGTACATCAACATATCAGTTTGCATAGTAAACTGATATACTGCAATCTGATTATGACCATGAGTAGTGTTTGCACATTACGCAACATACAGATAACAACAAACCATGGAAGAATGTCAATTGAGACTTTTATATAATCGAGTCTTCCATAGCCCAGACTCAAGACTTTTCCACCTGACCAGTGGCCTGACTATGCAAGGAACAACGACAAAAGAATAATCAAGACAGGGTGTAAGGGCGATCCACGGATGAGCCCATCACTGTCCTCGTGCTGCCCTTTGGGCGGGCACTCAAATACATTCATTGCTGGAGCCTTGCATATATAAGAGAATGCACTGGCTTACAAGGTCAAGGTTAATATTATTAGGCCAATATATTCTCTTATATATGTGAGGCTTCCTCACGAAGAGGTTCTCACTAAATGTGCCCCAACGTTCACAGAGCCGTATCCCCCAATAACATACACAACCACTACATTCATTTCTTATATTTATATAGGTTTTTGATGAAAAAGCTGAGTGTATTCTTATTTATTTTCACAAAATCTGCCGAGAATTTAAGACTAGCCCACGCAGCACATTAAGTCAGCCCAATATAACATTTCCAAGCACTTAGCAATGATAACGTGATTGTTATACATAACTGGCTTCAGATGAAATTCGGCTGAACTTTGAAAAGCACGCCCAATTATTCTGCTTACCACTTTTAGTGATTAGGCCAGATTTAATAGGTCAACAATTTGTGGCATCGTGTTCATGTTGCGGTCTGTGTTATTGGGGTATGAAACGGGTGAACCAATTGGCAGTTGACCATTCACCGAACAGGATTTAGTGTAACACAGACGGGCTATGTAAATATTTTGCATTGGTACCCATGTAGGTTGCATACACAGTCACAGAATATAGGACACAGACATAGGATATTATACATATAATATGTCAATGCCTGAAATAGGAAGTGCGACATAATTCTAATATACCAGTCTACAGTTTTGAATTATTGATATTCTTAATATATCTGATGTATCAGGAGCACTTTCTAATTTGATCAGTTAGGATAATGATACATCGTCCAGCTTTAGTCCGTGACAGATAAAAAAACTAACACATTTACAAATCTAGAGACACGAGGATTACTGACTTAGACATGGTATTAGCTCTTCATCAGCTGTGATACAGTAATGCCCTGAATAATCGACTCCTTAACCACAGCAGAATTATGGGTAATTTTTCAGGATTTAGTCGGAAATATGGCTTGTTGCCATTCATCGGAAAGCTCTCACAGAGCTTTCCGATGAATGGCAACAAGCCATATTTCCGACTAAATCCTGAAAAATTACACATAATTCTGCTGTGGTTAAGGAGTCGATTATTTAGGGCATTACTGTATTTGAGAATGAGTTAAATTTTACAGTTCATTATGCAAACAACATTTTGACTTTATAGCAATATTCACCTCATATGTCCCAGGTCCGGGGTTCTCTTCCTTCAAATCCTTGAAGCGCTTGTCCTTCGTAACCATCAGACCTCCTTTCATTGGTAACGGTTCTTTTACCTCATATGTTCCTGGACCTGTGAATTAAATAAATGATCAAGCAAATCAATTCAACAGCACAAAAAAATTTAGAATCTTAACCCTTCCATGACTGGAGCTTCCTGAAATTTTGCGAAAACCCTGTGCCAATACATTGGCCTAATAATATTTACCTTGATGTTGTAAGGCAGTGTATTCTCTTATATATGTGAGGCTCCCTATTGGAGACTTGAATATATAAGAGAATGCACTGTACAGGATCTTTAATGCTGCACCATGGTTAAATTCCTGGAAATGAATTACAGTAATGCTCTAAGTAATCGACTTCTTAACCACAGCAGAATTATGGGTAACTTTTCAGGATTTAGTCGGAAATATGGCTTGTTGCCATTCATCGGAAAGCCATACAACAAGCCATATTTCCGACTAAATCCTGAAAAGTTACCCATAATTATGCTGTGGTTAAGAAGTTGATTACTTAGAGCATTACTGTAACTCTTGCTCAGCAATATAAAATGTTATCATTCTTATATGCTGATTATTGGCAGTATGGCCAGTGCCTCTCTTTGATGGAGTCATTCCACATAGTTATCATGGATTAACCATTTCTATACTAAATAATATACATTGGAATGATCTATTATACATCTGGAGGTGTGTTCAGGAATAAAAGCAGACAGTAGATAATAAAAGTGTAGAAGGAGTCCAATTATTAAGCCGCTTACACATGGGCGCGGTGCGGCCGACGCGGTGCAGCCGACGCAGCCGGACGATAGAGTCATGAAGCACGGGACCTTACACATTGGCGCGGCCAATTTACGCGCGGCGACATTTTTAATGAGCGGCGCGATTATTTTCAATGGAACCGTGAGCCATTTTGCAGAGCGATCGCGCGACAAATCACTGTCAGATCAAAGTATTCCACACATATTCATCGGGTGTTGTAGTATACTACCTTAAATTTAAGGGAAATCCCCAAAAATATCGCAAGTCTTTGTTGTGGGCTGATTGGCTTCCGCACCCTGTATTCTTTCTTTATATCATCTTCGATGAAGAAAAGTATCCGTGCGAACTGTTCCCTTGACGTTCTAAAGTATTGTATAAATTTGTCCTCATCTGAATAGAGTTCACGGTATAAATGATTAAATACACCATGTAAATATCTCTTCTTATTAAATGGGTGTACCCAAAACCTTCTATTTCTCTTCTTTTTCCGTTGTCGATACAAATATGCCAGCGCTATTATAACAAGTGTGTCATCAGACACTGCCTCCATTCTAGAAATCATGTTTTGAAACACAATACTTCGGGCGTTTATAATTATTCTGCCGCTGCCATGTGAAAGAGGCACACTCACGCGGCGAAGACAAAAAGTTTATTCGCTAGATAACCGCGTCGGCCGCGCCACGCCCATGTGTAACCAGCTTTAGAGGGAAATGTTCAGATAATAAGTTCTACAAACAAATTATTAAGAGTTTTCAGCAGTAACAGTATATACTTCAATTCTTCAAGCCGGCATATTGCATCAGTGCAACAGTTTGAAACACTGAACTAAGGCATTGATCACACACATACATAAATGCTGTCAAATTGTTTAGCTATTAAAATGGCACAGCCGTTTCATTGTTATAGTCATAATTCTATTGTTTTTACACACTTTCTCATTCGTTTTCACTTGAGTAGCCCTTTACCTGATTAACATACTGATCATTGTTAAAGCAAATCATCTGATCGGGATTCTAAATACCATATTGCTACCATGCCGCTGTTTCAAGTTTTACCCGGGGAAGTGTGATGACTAAGTGTCAAAGACACCGTACGTAGCTCAACTTGGAGAGGGGATGATGTCATACATTACATTCTCGTATATATGCGAGTCTCCCATAGGGAACCTCACATATATAAGAGAATGCACTGGCTTACAATGTCAAGGTAAATATTGTTAGGCCAATGCATTCTCTTATATATCCCTATTGCAGACTTGCATATATAAGAGAATGCATTGGCACAGGGTTTTTGCAAAATTTCAGGAAGCTCCAGTCATGGATTTGTTAAGAACTTTGAAATGGAATGATCCAGGAGAAAAGATTCTACTTTAACCCTTTACCCAACAAAACGGCCAAAAACGCCCAAATAAAGCTTCAACAGCCTAAAATATCTTCGGTCTGTCTCAATAACACCATACAAATATGGATATCATTGGAACCGGTTCATTGACTACATTGTGATGGTTATAGTTATGCCCTGTGCCAATGCATTCTCTTATATATATGCGAGTCGACCATAGGTCGCCTCGCATATATAAGAGAATGCATTGGCCTAAACAAATTCTTTTTTTTAACACTTTTTACCATTTTTTCTTACATTCTTTAACAATTTTATAATTTTTTTCTACATTCTTCGACAATTTTATCATTTTTAATATGTGTTAAGCCAATGCATTCTCTTATATATGCGAGGCGACCTATGGTCGACTCGCATATATAAGAGAATGCATTGGCACAGGGCCGTTCTGTTGGGTAAAGGGTTAATTAAAGTGATATCCCAATGAACAAAAAGTTCTTCCCTATATCACAGAGATTTCATACCACCAAGACAGCCGGAAGCATACCAGGTGCATGGAAATTAGAATGTGAAACCAATAAAACAATAGAAAATATCAAAAGGAAACCTGCACTCTGATATTCAGATAAAAACAATAAAAACAACCTAAAAACAAGCAAACAGATAAGTCATATGCCACCATCAATGTGTGAATCATTTGAGCCAAATCTGGTGATCATCAATAACTACCACCAATAGAAGGCAGATGAGCAGGGCTGTGATCATTGAGTTAAAGTGGCTTTGATTCCTAGGACAGATGTATGTGTTCAAAGACAGTCTAACTTTAGTGCTGTGTGCAGCAGAGATGTGAAGACCTGTGGTGTGTCGTAAATTAAACCTATCATGAGAGATATGAGAAACATGGTTACATCCTCTGATGCACTTCACTGCAGATCATGCACCTGTACAATCTGAAGTTTGGTTTTATGATTAAAATTTGAGACTCACAAACAGAGGTTAAGCTGATCACCCAAGGTGTATAACAGGTATATGAGACAGATATTGAAACTCCATGCAGCAGATACTTGGATCTGGGATGTGTCCACCTTGGAATTTCCCTCTTGAAGCAGATCAAAATTTCCAAGTCTGATAAATTCTATTGGCACCCCCCACCCCCTTGGGTTGGAATTAGTACTCAAACTTTCCAATTGTTGAAAATTTCC
Organism: Siphonodentalium dalli; assembly: GCA_032622095.1. Classification (NCBI taxonomy): domain Eukaryota; kingdom Metazoa; phylum Mollusca; class Scaphopoda; order Gadilida; family Siphonodentaliidae; genus Siphonodentalium; species Siphonodentalium dalli. The sequence continues at coordinate 177,951,394 of CP136065.1, read as the reverse complement.
AACCTTACACTCACCACTATGTTTAGAAATTTCCAACTGATTGACATTTCAGTCCAAAATATTTGACCAAAAGTAGGAAAATGTGTGACTTATGGTCCAAAAACAACAAATTTCATACCAATTCTGTTGGAATATCAAATAATCAGAACAAATTCAACCTATATATGGTCTGTAATTTCCAACTATTGTTGCATCAGGCACGAAATTTCCAACTGTTGAAAATATAATTCTGGGCAGAGATATTTCTGAGCATATGACAGGCAGATAAACACCCCCATAAATTCCCATTCATTCACCCGACCCCCCAAAATGTGTGGACTGGTTAATGTTATTGTACAAATTTGTTGTGACACTGATGGTATAAGGAGAACCCTATATAGGTTCGAGTTTTACCTCGCAGCATGATAATTTACGAGTGGAATGTTATCATGTTCACACAACAGTGTTGTTCTATGTTTATTGCACACACTGAAGATTATAACTGAAAGTTAGGTCTGTATTACTTTATTTTAATAACCATTTCATGCTGGTGCAGCATTAAAGATCATGTGCCAGTGCATTCTATGTTTATTGCACACACTGAAGATTATAACTGAAAGTTAGGTCTGTATTACCTTATTTAACCATTTCATGCTGGTGCAGCATTAAAGATCATGTGCCAGAGCATTCTCTTATATATGTGAGTCTCCCATAGGGAGCCTCATATATATAAGAGAATGCACTGGCTTACAAGGTCAAGGTAAATATTATTAGGCGGCATTATTTTAGGCCAATGTATTCTGTTATTTGTTTTAGTTGGAAATATGGATTTAGTTGGAAATATGGCTTGCTGCCATTTACCAGAAGCAAGGCATATTCCCGACTAAATCCTGAAAAATTTCCCATAATTCTTATGTGGTTAAAGGGTCATATACATGTAATTCGGGCATTACTGTACCTCATAATTTAGTGAAGACATTCTCTGTAACAGTTGATATCAATGACATCATCGAAGTGATGGGTTTATATTGTCCAAGGACAAGACAAATATATTTTTTTGAACGTTTTGAAAATTGATGTATTTTGCTGTATTTTGTAAAAATAAACCAATGGTGTGCAATAAATAGAGGATATCTAGTGTTTTTAAGTGGACACCAAAAATTATCTCAGGAGAGACTGAGACAAATGTAAATTTTTCGCGATTAGCTTGCCTCGAGCAAAAATTAAATATATTTGTCGCGGTCACAATTGAGATAATTTTCTTTTTATTTTATGCGTGCTGTGCATATACCAATTATAACTGGGTCACATTCAAATCTAATACTTCATAAAAGAATTATACCAATTAATGCTACTGTACATGTATATGGTTAACATTTTACAATTCAATGATTAGTTATTCAAGAAATTCAGTTACATCATAAATTAGATGACCGTAACGTAACGTAACATCAAAGCTAAAATGAAAGTGTCATTTTCCATATCTTCACTGCTAGAGGTGGATAACGATTATTGTCTGTTAGCGATTTCTTCTATAATCTAAAGTTGAACATATAATAATTATGGTTCATCCTCTGCTGCACATGGCTGGATTCATCTGCTGGTTTTAGTCCTCATTAATACTTTTGATGATCGCCACCCAAGTAAAGCACAGAACACCCCCCTCCCCATTGGGCCATTACATGGTGAGGACATCAAGAAGATTGTTACAGGGTTTCAATTCCTGAGCGGGAACTAACTTGAACTTATTGACTCCCATACAAACAAACAAGCCTTGAAATTGTGTGTCTGTCATTTGCAGAATGAGGTCCCCAGAGGGTGAATTTAGTGATGCTACCCCACATAGCGGGCTAGCATCACCAAATTCACCCTCTGGGAACCTCATTCTGCTGAGGTGTAAGCAGAATTTCAAGGCTTGAACTCAGGTGTTTTACGTAAAATGAAAGATAATAGTTTCAATAAATTCGAGACAGAGATACCAAAAAGTAGGCGCCTGAAGGAGTCAAGCATAAAACCATAAAAATGTGCGCACTTTTTATCGCTATATTATGCATGCAGATCGGCAGCAAAAAAGTATACGCACAATTGAATTTGAAATCTTTATTAAAAGGATATATAATGGGAATTGATGGGGCATCATTTATCAGTTATTCCATTTGATTGAAATGCCTCAAGGAAACAGACACAATTTATAACATTAAATGTGTGGGAACTTGTGTGCAAAGATGCACATGATTATGAAAACAGTGCGGTCATGTGGTTTGATTCATAGTTAGATACTAAAGAAAAGATTTAGAATTTCTTAAAAGCCTTTAAAAAGATACATATTTTGATGTCGTGTGATCTATAGTTGTCAAATATTATTATGGTTTGATTCTTAGTTGATAATCCAAAAAGATTTTTGAATTTCTGAAATGATACACTTAGACTAGCCTGCAAATAGTGTGGCTGTCATTTGCAGAATGAGGTCACAGTAGGGTGAATTGAGTGATGCTGTTCCGTATGGTGGGCTATAGTCACCAAATTCACCCTCTAGGAACCTAATTCTAATACACAATCCATTGGGGATCAGTTATTAATAGGTTCTCGGTTCGTTACAACTACCAATTTAAGTGTTTCCCGAACTGTTCCATCTCTTCATTGTCGATACACTCTATGTAATGATTCGATTTGAGATTCGATGCGATTTTGAATCTCTTACCCAATTCGATTTGAGATTCAATTCGCATGGCCCTAATGTTCACCTATTTGTCACCTCGATTATGCTTTTTATCTTCTGAAAATTATGGATATAAAAACTTCACAGAAGGGGAAAAGCAACTAAAAACAATGTTAATTTGAGACTATAGATTATACTTCCTCATTGAACCCTAAGCAGAATTCAGCCCCCAGAGGGTGAGTTTGGTAATGTTAGCCACTCCAAAAATAATTTTGAATTTCTGAAATGATACACATAGACCTATTAGGACAAATGGCTGTAAAATGTTATTTTTGGGTACTAAACATTGATTGTGATATTTTTTTTAGCATATAAAGCTGTTGCTAACTGAATAATCGCTTAAGGGTAGTTACTTGATTCCCAACAGGCTTTGCTATAGATCCCTATAAATGAATAATTGGGAATCCATAGTCTGCTTTGCGGTATATGCATGTGCTTATGGTGTCAGAAAATGAAGAAATAGATAATAGCTGAGTATACTTTCAGAAAATCTTTATTAAAAGGATATATAATGCTAATGGGAATTGATGGGGCATCATTTATCAGTTATTCCATTTAATTGAAATGCCTCAAGGAAGCAGACACAATTTATAACATTAAACTTGAGTGCAAAGATGCACATGATTATGAAAACAGTGTGGTCATAGTTGATACAAAGAGCAGATATTGAATTTTTTAAAAGCTTTTAATTTAAAAAGATACACACTAAAAAATACTATGATCAACTGTTGTAAAATGTTATTTCTCGAATCTATACAGTATGCCTGAAGAATATTTAACCACAGCAGAATTATGGGAAATTTTTCAGGATTAAGTCGGAAATATGGCTTGTAGCCATTCATCGGAAAGCTTTCCGATGAATGGCAACAAGCCATATTTCCGACTAAATCCTGAAAAATTTCCCATAATTCTGCTGTGGTTTAGGGGTCGATTATTTAGGACATTACTATACATTGTTGAAAGGACTTTTGAGAGCATATATACTGGATACTCGCTGATTGGTAGTTTTTTAATCCACATACATTGATTTGTAGGCATGATAAACAAACTTAGGCTGAAAATACCTACAAATGAATGAATGGGATCCAAGTGGTGGTTCTCTACATTTGCTCCTTTACACTTCATAAAATGACAAGAAAAACGTTAAATATTAACCCTTTCAATACTAAATACTCATTGATGGGTAGTTGTCACATAGGAAATGTTCAGATGATAAGTTTAACCCTTTTTATACTAAAGCATCATTGATGAATAGTTATCACATAGGAATTGTTTAGATAATAAGTTTAACCCTTTCTATACTAAAGCATCATTGATGAGTAGTTATCACTTAGGAAATGTTTTGATAATAAATTGAACATTTCCCATCAATGAATGGGATTCCTTCTGTACTTTCTATTATCTGTCATCTGCTTATATTTCCTGAACATCCCTCCAGATGAATAATAGACCATTCAAATGTATACTTTTATAACTGAGTGGGAGAATCCATTCAGTATATAAAGGATTAACATAAACGAAAATGGTTATTTTAACCCTGAAAGCCCTGCATGGGTACCACCATAATTCCTGTATGCAATGACTAGACCTTCTGTCTGACTAATAACTAAAGCAGAGGCTACTCTCACTCCGGTGCGTTAAATAATTATTCAATTTGGATAAAATAAACTATTATTTAACATGAGACATAGAGTGAAATTGCCATCACTATTATTAATTTCAGCCTAAATCCCCACCAATCACTATTATAAGGCAATCATGATTATTAGGCACCTGAGAATAGGTATATCGCTTATAGGATTTAGTCAGTGATTTTGGCCAGCGAGGAAGCAAGAATGGAGAAAGGAAAGTTTTCCAAAATCTGATGGCGGGTACCATGCTAGCAAATTAGGGATGCTGCTGGTGCCCACAATATGGGCCCCACATTATAATCCAATTTCTCCTCCACCGAATTCTGGTCTATATTAACCCATGACTGGAGCTTCCTGAAATTTTGCGAAAACCTTGTGCCAATGCATTCACTTATATATGCGAGTCACCCATAGGGCAACTCACACATATAAGAGAATGCATTGGCCTAACAATATTTACCTTGTAAGCCAGTGCAACCTCTTGTATATGCAAGGCTCCCTATGGAAGACTCACATATATAAGAGAATTTACTGGCATAGGATCATTAATGCTGCATCAGCGCAGCTCCCATCATGAAAGGGATAAGCTACATTGTGCCAAACTCAGAATTCCAAGAACAGTGATCCAAGGCCTGAACTGAATACCACTCCCAATAGGGAACACAATGAGTCTTGTGGTGTGTGAGTTAGAACACAGGGGATGTGTACAAGCCTGCACCACTAGTTCCTATTATCTCTCTACGCTAAAGCATTGTGTTTCACATCAGTTGATGGTGGTTTAAATGTTCATTGACATCAACTTAATTATTAGCTGATTGGTTTCAGGATCGGCCAATTAAATGGCATGTTTTATAAATTAAAATCATAAAAAGCCGCCAAAAAAACCTATACACGCAACATAGTTTGGAAATGAGATTAGGTAATACCTGAGTACGGGGATTATTTTTGGATAGTTGAACAGGAAATCTGTCTGAATAAATACATGGCATGGTGGGGTAAAACACTAAGTGTAGCTCCCCCTGCCAGCATGCATAGGCTCCTGTCAGTGTTCTGGAGTTTAAAATGTTAAATCAGTACAGTCTCATCCCTAATTGAACAATACCACAGCCAAGGAATGTCAGCAGACAACGTGCCCGGGTGAGTTAACCCTTTCTATACTAATATACATGTACAGTAATGCCCTAAGTAATCGACTCCTTAAACACAGCAGAATTATGGGTAACTTTTCAGGATTTAGTCAGAAATATGGCTTGTTGCCATTCATCGGAAAGCTCTCACTGAGAGCTTTCAGATGAATGGCATCAAGCCATATTTCTGACTAAATCCTGAAAAGTTACCCATAATTCTGCTGTGTTTAAGGTGTCGATTACTCAGGGCATTACTGTACTCATTGATGAGTAGTTATCCATTAGGAAATGTTCAGATAATAAATTCAACAAATGACCATAGGTCGTGTGTTGGAACTTATTAACTGAATATTTCTCTCCCTTAAATAGGACTCCTTCTGCATGTTTAGCTCAACTTTACTTTGTAAAGTTTGAGCTATTGCCATGGCTTTGTCGTCCGTCGTGCGTGTGTGTGTGTGCGTGATGTGTCAACAATTTCCTTTAGCATGGGCTACAGGTCGTACCTTTGGTCGGATCATTATGAAATTTGTCATAGCTGTTGACATTGACATGTAGATGGGAACGAGTCATTTTGGGTTCATTCGGGAAAAAAACATGGCCGCCAGTGGCCATCTTGGATTTCAATATTAAATCCATTAGCACGGGCTACAGGTCGTACTGTTCGTCTGATCATCATGAAATTTGTCATGGATGTTAACATTGACATGTAGATGGGAACGAGTAATTTTGGGGTTGTTCGGCCAAAAAACATGGCCATCGGCAGCCATCTTAGATTTTACTCTTTGCATGACTAAATTCTTTGGCACGGCCTACAAGTCGTACCTTTGGTTGGATCATCATAAATATTTCCATGGATGTTAACAATGACATGTAGATGGGAACGAGTCATTTTGGGGTCATTTGCAAAAAAACATGGCCGCCAGCAGCCATTTTGGATTTTACTCTTTGTATGACTAAATCCTTTAGCATGGGCTACAGGTCGTACCTTTAGTCTGATCATTATGAAATTTGTCATGGCTGTTGAAATTGGAATGTAGATGGGAACGAGTCATTTTGGGGTCATTCGGACAAACAACATGGCCGCCAGCACGGGCTACATGTCGTACCTTTGGTCTGATCATCATGAAATTTGTCATGGATGTTAACATTGACATGTAGATGGGAACGACTAATTTTGGGGTCATTCGGCCAAAAAACATGGCTGGCGGCAGCCATCTTAGATTTACTCTTTGCATGACTAAATTCTTTGGTACGGCCTACAGGTCGTACCCTTGGTCGGATCATCATAAAATGTGTCTTAGCTGTTGACATTGAAATGTAGATGGGAACGAGTCATTTTGGGTTCATTCGGGAAAAAAACATGGCCGCCAGTGGCCATCTTGGATTTCAATATTCAATCCATTAGCACGGGCTACAGGTCGTACTGTTTGTCTGATCATCATGAAATTTGTCATGGATATTAAAGGTACTCAACCCGTAAAGAGGGTCCCCATCTCAACAGATTCCAACAACAACAATCCGATCAGAGGGTCCTATATTACTATTTCTTTGGCTTTGGGGGTAAAAAATATTTGATTCGAGTCGAGGAACCCATCAAACAAAGCTCAGAGTTATTAGATATTGATTTTTCAAATTTGTTATGTTCTCGAGATGAGTACCAATAACTGCCGTAATCTGCTCTGGATGTGTACCTCAAATCTATTCAAACAGACAAGGATGAATAACTCTAAAATCAAGTGGTAATTTTGACTGAGTTCTGGGGCAGAAAGAATTCCCGATAATGAAAAATAATAGATTTATAAAATCGATATCTAACAAATCTGAGCTTTAATGGGCGACTTCCTCGACTCGAATCAAATATTTTTGACCCCCGAAGCCATTGAAATAGTAATTGAGAGGAGTTTTATCGGGTTGAGTACCTTTAATATTGACATGTAGATGGGAACGAGTAATTTTGGGGTTGTTCAGCCAAAAAACATGGCCACCGGCAGCCATCTTAGATTTTACTCTTTGCATGACTAAAGTCTTTGGCACGGCCTACAGGTCATACATTTGGTCGGATCATCATAATTTTTTTCATGGATGTTAACAATGATATGTAGATGGGAACGAGTCATTTTGGGGTCATTCGGCCAAAAAACATGGCCGCCAGCAGCCATTTTGGATTTTACTCTTTGTATGACTAAATCCTTTAGCACGGGCTACAGGTCGTACCTTTAGTCTGATCATTATGAAATTTGTCATGGCTGTTGAAATTGGAATGTAGATGGGAACGAGTCATTTTGGGGTCATTCGGACAAACAACATGGCCGCCAGCACGGGCTACATGTCGTACCTTTGGTCTGATCATCATGAAATTTGTCATGGATGTTAACATTGACATGTAGATGGGAACGACTAATTTTGGGGTCATTCGGCCAAAAAACATGGCTGGCGGCAGCCATCTTAGATTTACTCTTTGCATGACTAAATTCTTTGGTACGGCCTACAGGTCGTACCCTTGGTCGGATCATCATAAAATGTGTCTTAGCTGTTGACATTGAAATGTAGATGGGAACGAGTCATTTTGGGTTCATTCGGGAAAAAAACATGGCCGCCAGTGGCCATCTTGGATTTCAATATTCAATCCATTAGCACGGGCTACAGGTCGTACTGTTTGTCTGATCATCATGAAATTTGTCATGGATATTAAAGGTACTCAACCCGTAAAGAGGGTCCCCATCTCAACAGATTCCAACAACAACAATCCGATCAGAGGGTCCTATATTACTATTTCTTTGGCTTTGGGGGTAAAAAATATTTGATTCGAGTCGAGGAACCCATCAAACAAAGCTCAGAGTTATTAGATATTGATTTTTCAAATTTGTTATGTTCTCGAGATGAGTACCAATAACTGCCGTAATCTGCTCTGGATGTGTACCTCAAATCTATTCAAACAGACAAGGATGAATAACTCTAAAATCAAGTGGTAATTTTGACTGAGTTCTGGGCCAGAAAGAATTCCCGATAATGAAAAATAATAGATTTATAAAATCGATATCTAACAAATCTGAGCTTTAATGGGCGACTTCCTCGACTTGAATCAAATATTTTTGACCCCCGAAGCCATTGAAATAGTAATTGAGAGGAGTTTTATCGGGTTGAGTACCTTTAATATTGACATGTAGATGGGAACGAGTAATTTTGGGGTTGTTCGGCCAAAAAACATGGCCACCGGCAGCCATCTTAGATTTTACTCTTTGCATGACTAAAGTCTTTGGCACGGCCTACAGGTCATACATTTGGTCGGATCATCATAATTTTTTTCATGGATGTTAACAATGATATGTAGATGGGAACGAGTCATTTTGGGGTCATTCGGCCAAAAAACATGGCCGCCAGCAGCCATTTTGGATTTTACTCTTTGTATGACTAAATCCTTTAGCACGGGCTACAGGTCGTACCTTTAGTCTGATCATCATGAAATTTGTCATGACTGTTGAAATTGGAATGTAGATGGGAACAAGTCATTTTGGGGTCATTCGGACAAACAACATGGCCGCCAGCGGCCATCTTGGATTTCAAAATTCAATCCATTAGCACGGGCAACAGGTCGTACCTTTGGTCCGATCTTTATGAAATTTGTCATGAATGTTGACATTGTCATGTAGATGGGAACGAGTTATTTTGGGGTCATTCGGCAAAAAACATGGCCACCAGCCGCCATTTTGGATTTCAAAATTCAATCCATTGGCGCGGGCTACAGGTCATACTGCTCGTCTGATCATCATGAAATTTGTCATGGATGTTAATATTGACATGTAGATGGAATCGAGTCATTTTGGGGTCATTCGGCCAAAAAAAATGGCCACCAGAAGCCATCTTGGATTTAACTCTTTGCATGACTAAATCCTTTGGCGCGGCATACATGTCGTAGCTTTGGTCAGATCTTCATGAAATTTGTTACGGATATTAACAATGACATGTAGATGGGAATTATTCATTTTGGAGTCATTTGGCCAAAAAACATGGCTGCCAGCAGCCATCTGGGATTTTACTCTTTGCATGACTAAATCCTTTGACACAGGCTACAGGTCGTATCATTTGTCAGATCATCATGAAATTTGTACTGGATGTTAATAATGACATGTAAATGGGAACGAGTCTTTTGGGGTCATTTGGCAAAAAAACATGGCTGCCAGCGGCCATCTTAGATTTTACTCTTTGCATAACTAGGCCTTTCCACATTCCTAATCACTCCATTGACTTTAACACATGAAATAATTCCCTTTCCAAGTTGAGCTACAGTGTCATTGACACTTTCATTATTAGTTGTCGTCTGCTTATTTTTTCTGAACACCCCTCCAGATAAATATGGACCACTCCAATGTATACTTTTATAACTGAATGAGAGAATCCATTTAGTATTAGAAAGGGGTTAAGGAAACATAGGATAACCTTTTCTATACTATTAAAACACTCATTGATGAGTAGTTATCCCTTAGGAAATGTTCAGAAAATAATTCAACAAATGACCAGTGGTCGTTTGTTGAACTTATTATCTGAATATTTCCTTCCCATAAATAGGACTCCTTCCGCACTTTTATTAACTGCAGTCTGTTTTTTTCTTGGATACCCCTCCAGATAAATATGGACCATTCCAATGTATACTTTTATAATTGAATGAGAGAATCCATTCATTATAGAGAGGGTTAAACCACCCAACTTTGGCACGCTTTACCGATCAACATACTCAGTTGCTCCTGAAGGCCTTATCTTTTGTATTGTCTGACAAGTGGCATGAAACTATTCTAATGGTGTTTTATTGTTGCACCTGACCAACCTAATGAATGTCTCTACACCCACCTGAAAATATCACGTCTCTCAGCATTTTATGTAATATTTTCTCACGAGAAATTCCTCACATGCACAATCTTATTCGGCAGAAAGACTGAAGAACTAACTAGAAAAAAATATCAAAAAAAGCATATACAAGTCTGAGTTTTATAATAGTTTGCCTGTCATTTGCAGAATGAGGTCTCCAGAGGGTGAATTTAGTGACACTATCCCGCGTAGCGGGCTTGCATCACCAAATTCACCCACTGGGGACCTCATTCTGGATGGCCTCATCTGCTATGTGAGACAAAGACTCAGATTGAAGTTCCCAAATGGTGAAAATTGTGATGTACACCCATTGGGAACCTCGATTATGCAATGTGTTGTCTGCCCATTTGGGGATATAGAGAAACTAAACTAAAAAAGAAATCGAATCTATGTGAAAAAGATTCTAAACTTTCTAGAGAAGATGAGACCTAAAGCAGAATGAGGTCCCCAGAGTGTGAAATTTGTGATGCTAGCCCATTATGCGGGATAGCGTCACTAAATTCACCCTCTGGGGACCTCATTCTTCAAATGACAGACACACTGAACTCAGACTTGAGCATATAGTATACACACTAACTTCATTACTATGTACCAAGTAGAATACTAGAGAGCTGAGCCCTGAGATGGGGTGGGAGTAAAAGCTAACCCATATACATGTACATGTAGATTCCTATCTATAATGTATGTTCTAAGGTAGCAATATGCAATATCCTAACCTCAAATTTGGCCATCCCAGGAAGGGGTATGTACTGTACTAAAACTACTAGTATACTGAGCCATTGTCCATGGCATAGGCCACAATAGGCCCTATTAATCATTTTTTATTTTTAGTCGCTGAGTTTTGCAAACACAACACACTCAATTTATAACCATTTTTGACTAAAATTTACCATTTTCAACCCCAAGGCAGACCATGGCAGAGTGACTGTCAGTAAATTAGCATCTTCTAACCTGATAGGGCTGTGGTATAACTGAGAAATATTTTAAATAGAAAAAAATTATCATAGCAATTTCAAAATATTTGTCTTGAAAAAGAAGAGGACAAAATTCAGAGGAGAGAAATCAGACACTTTTCCCATAGGTAAACACACTGAGCTGGCCTGCACTGAAAATGACAAACATGTTACGCATTAAAACTTCTGACTTTTTTGTGAACTTTCCCAGCTTTGTAAAATAGTTAAACCATCAAACCAGTATAAATTTACATTTAACTCAAGGGGTTGAACCTTCACTGGCAGTTAGGTTCCCAAGATACCTGTTTTCCTATTTTTTAGCCCTACTTTTACCAGAGAAATCGTGTACAGATAATGTACCTAAAGGCCCCAACCCACCACACCCCCCCCCCCCCCCCCCCCCCCAACCAAAATATCAAACATGATTGATATGCGGGTTCGATTGTTCGCGAATGTGAGTGCTCAGCAAAGTCACCTCGCAGACTTGAGCAATCGGGCTCGCGAGCAACAGCACTTATAAAAGCTTGATTGCTTGAGTGTGTGGGGGCCTTAACCCTTTCAGTGCCAAGTCCGATTTTTGTATCAACCCATATTTCCTTGATCATTTTTCAAATTTATTGATTAAGAGCTCTTTCCATCAATGTATCACATTATTATAATCAATAAATTTGAAAAATGATCAAGGAAATATGGGTTGATACAAAAAAATCGGACTTGGCACTGAAAGGGTTAACATAAAGTGAGGAACATGTGCACTTTATTCTCCTGGCTCTACCACTCTGATTTTGGATAAATAATTTAAATATGACCCTTTCAAATTTGCTCAAGTGTGCGGGGGAGGGGGAGGAGGCCTTAACATAAAGTGAGGAACATGTGCACTTTATCCTCCTGGCTCTACCACTCTGATTTTGAATAAATAATTTGAATATGACCCTCTCAAATTCGGAACAAGTGATGAAACAAATCTTTATATTTTTTACATAAACAGATCTGAAATTCTTTGATGTATTTGCACGTGCCTCACAAATTATTTAATTTTCAATACTTGTTTGGAATGAAAAATAAAAAAAAACAATTCCCTCAGGAACAGGCGGGATTACAATTATTTGTTAAAAACTACCCTTTTTCTCTCAACACTTTAATATAAGCACAACAAAGTTATCACAAACAGTATCTTTGCCAGCTGGTGAACTCTTCCTGTGTGTAGGTGTTTGGATGTCATTGCCGAAGGTAGAGTACAATGAATTTATCTTTACAAATCGCAGCAATAAATAGCGCATTTTGGCACACAGGTGTGAAATTTGGGGAATTACTTTGCATTAATGATTGCTATCTTGCTAAATCAAAACCTGGCCTTTCAATCTGTTAAGCGTTTGACATCTTTGTAATGTACTGATAAACATTGCTTTCTCAAAACACTTAAGGAATAAATCAGTTGACTGTTATTCATAGGTACTTCATTTATGCACCATCACAAACACTGATTTCATGCCTATGTTAAAAGGTAGGTGTTATGGTACACATAATATTATGGTATGTATATATTACAAAAGTGACTGTATGATCGATTTCTACAAGTCAGGACTCCAGAAATAAGACTTTTAAGAATAAAATATCTCAATCAATTTTGATCCACTGATGACAAGAGGAGGGACTGTCTTGAATTTGCAATGGGACTAAGCTAGGGATATATCCCCCCCCCCCACACACCATAAACAAACTAAACCCTCCCCAGCACATTCAATTGGACTACTAAACCAGTAGCGATACCTATTTGCCACAAAATGAATATGCGGATATATGACATATCACATAAGACATACATGTATATACATGTACTACCAGTAAACTCTGTATGGATTTGAAAAATGGGTTTTTCATAATTATTTCCAAAGCATGGAATTTATATTCTAACCCTTTCTATACTAAATACTCATTGATGAGTAGTTATCCCATAGCAAATGTTCAGATAATAAGTTCAACAAACGGCATTGTTTATTATCCGTTGTCTGCTTATATTTCATGAACACCCCTCCAAATGAATAATAGAACAATCCAATACACTCTTATTACTACATGGGAGAATCCATTTAGTATTGAAAGGTTTACTTTGATGATATTCCAAAAGCACCATCGTTTTTTTCAATGGACCTCTGTAGAGAGGATTAAGTTCACTGTTCAGGTGCAAAATACCTCGGGGCATATTTCCGGCAACTGGTGTCACATGGTGTTTTTTGTGCACACATTGTAACTCATGCAAGACAGCCTGGTGCACAAAACACATATGCATAATTATGACATATCACTAGATCTTGAGGCAATCGCATTGTTTGAAATGCATTATTTATAATTAACCCACTAACTCTTTGTTTTATTCCGTTTTTCTGTGACAGCCTTCTGAACAGTTCCATAAAGTAGAAAGTTGATTTATGCAGTTCCACGATTGAGTATTGATAATACAATGAAATGAAATTCTCACAAAGCAAGCATCTAGAGTGATTTTATTCACTCTCAAAGCATCAAACAGTACTCATGTTCATATCTGATCAAACCTCCCAGGCTATCTATTTTTGACCTGTTTTCAGTCAATTTAAAAAATTTGTATATTAAAAGCCACATGGCGGTTTGCACTCCAAAATAACCTAATAAATTAATAATATGTGCTTTGTAACCCCCCCCCCCCCCCCCCTGTGACCCAGGTCCAGCCCCACCCCCCAAATCCAGCCACCCAAAATATACATTTTAAGCACTATATATATATCAATGGATGTGTTCAGAAATGTTTCACATTGGAATGTTTTGAGATATCACTTAACATATTATGTACTGGGTATACATAATTTTTGGGTTTGAACGAGCCATGTCCGATTAAACAAGGCTGTTGCTGCTTCTACACACAAGCAAAAAAAAGAAGGAAAAAAATGAAAACAAGCTCTCTTTCAAATCCTCAACAACTCTAATTAAAAGATAATAATTACTTCTTTTTTTTTACTCTGAATATTGGGAACATTGCTCATTAGCAGAGAAATTGGTCACATATTGCTAAATAAAAATATCCCTATATGAGACTAAAGCTCTCCAGGCCTGAAAACATGGTGCCGGACATTTGCAGAATGAGGTCCCCAGAGGATAAATTCAGTGACACTACACCGCACAGCGGGCTAGCGTTAACAAATTAATTCTCTGGGGACTTCATTTTGCTTTGGCCTCCTGGTCTCTGGAAAGTATCTTTATTATCAAATTAATAAATTTTTTAGTTTCTTCATAAACTTCTTCAGAAAGTTTCTTTTTCTTTTTTAGTTTCTCTATATCCCCAAATTGGCAGATGCCACAATGCATAATCAAGGTGCCCCAATGGGTGTACATCACAATCTTCACCATCTGGGAACTTAAATCTGAGTCTAGGTCTCCCATAGCAGATGAGGCCATGCAGAATGAGGTCCCCCAGATGATGAAATTGGTGATGATAGCCAACTGTGCATGGTAACGTCACTAAATTCACCCTCTGGGGACCTCTTTCTGCAATTGTCTGGCACCATATATCCAGGCCTGAAGCTCGCCCTGATGGATTGGTTAGGATTCCATAACTGATCAGACATTAGGTGAGGTAAAACACAGAATGCTCGATCACAACTGGTCTAAACCATCCCTAATCAAATTGCATGTTACCAGCTGATGTGGGGGACAACATTTAATGTGGTCAGAATCCATTAGTCCAGCAGGTTCATCTGGGGGACAAGCTTATATTTAATACACTGCTAAAATGACTATATTCCATAAAATCAGATATACTGAGAAACTCTGATAAATAAATGAGAAATAAATTGAAGCAGTCTACTACTATTTATGAACAGGGCATGACTCCCAATGTCAATATCTAATGCCATTTGGTCCCCGAGTGGCATTCCCAGTCATAAAGTGATCTGATGGTGTCAGGATAATGTCCAATATCAGGAGTATCTCAGTGAGGTTAAGTGTGGGGGCAAAACCGGGCAGTCAGTCAGTGTGGTTCATGTTTGAATATAGATGAGTCAAGAACATTCATTTGAAAAAATATTCATGAAATCCCCAATGTTAACCCTTTACCCAACAAACCGGCCAAATAAAGCTTCAACAGCCTAAAATATCTTCGGTCTGTCTCAATAGAACCATACAAATATGGATATCATTGGAACCGGCTCCTTGACCACATTGTGATAGTTACAGTTATGCCCTGTGCCAATGCATTCTCTTATATATGCGAGTCGACCATAGGTCGCCTCGCATATATAAGAGAATGCATTGGCCTAAAAAAAATCTTTTTTTACCATTTTTTCTTACATTCTTTAACAATTTTATAATTTTTAATGTGTTAAGCCAATGCATTCTCTTATATATGCGAGGCGACCTATGGTCGACTCGCATATATAAGAGAATGCATTGGCACAGGGCCCTTCTGTTGGGTAAAGGGTTAAGACATGTCCTGAATCTGCTGCTCAATCAATTTGCACTGGAATTAGGGTCCAGCCGCCCCTAGTGCCCTCCACCAACATAAAATGACCTTCAAGACATATCTTTACATTGCTGATCTTTAGAATTTGGGATTGTTAGCCAGTTTAAGAAAAAACACTTGAGAGTATATAAATCACATAAGAGGAAACTTTCACATTAAGATCTCTGCAAGTTTAAACCACAAAGTAATGAAAATCATGTTTTATTTAAATATGGAGCAAAAACAAGGAAATTGTGCGAATAGTTGAAGATTTCTGGAGCCAGTTAGCCATCCCAGTGGGATGTTTACCTTTGAAAAATTGGAAAGTGTGACTCCATTTATATCCAACAGCATAAAACGTCAACTCATGTGAGATAACGACAAACTAAATGAGATTTTATTGCTGACAAATGACAAATTCTCCTCATGCGTAAAATATTTTGGTAATATATAGCATTCTTATGGCAGCTAGAAGTGTCCATGGTCATCACATAGGTGACGGAAAAGCTGTTAATGTCATGTGTAGTTTTTACTATTGACATTTAATAATGCGAGAAGGAGATAATTGTAACATCTTTAGAACTATGCTTTTCTCAGTGCAAACTCCAAACCCGGAAATTACTCAATTTTCATATTAATGATAAGAATCAATGGGACTGAAGTACAGTAATGCTCTAACTAATAGACTCCTTAATCACAGCAGAATTATGGGTAACTTTTCAGGATATAGTTGGAAATATGTCTTGTTGCCATTCATCGGAAAGTTCTCACTGAGAGCTTTCCGATGAATGGCAACAAGCCATATTTCCGACTAAATCCTGAAAAATTACCCATAATTCTGCTGTGGTTAAGGAGTCAATTATTTAGGTCATTGCTGTAGCTACTTTGAAAGGGTCATTTCAGAGAGAAATCATCAGCACAACTTATGTCCTAATTTGTTTCTACTTAGTATAATGAGTCATTGCCTTTGCTATGCCTTCACAAAGTACTAGATTTTAACAATAATCTGGTTCAAATCAACCATTCTCTGTTCAAAAGTGAACCAAGGCAGCGAAATATAAGCACCTTCTCAACTGATGGAATCATGATACAATTAAGATACAATGAAAATTGATAACAAAAATAGCAGCCATTTCAAAACATTATAAATGTGCAGCTTATCAGTAAATTTTCAGTGTACAGAAATAAAGATATTTTCCTTGTATTGACTTGTAACAAACACGCAAAACATGTTATGCATGTTTTTATGAACTTTTTGTGAACTTGACAGCTTTTAACATAATTTTCAAACCAACAACTAATAGTAATTTCACATTAAACTAGTACATTAGACACAAGCTACATTGGTAGTTATACCCCAAGATACTTAATTTTATATTTCTCAGTCCTCCCTCACCTTGTGAAATTGTGTACCTGCACCAAGTGAAATCATGCAGCAAGCTTTCGCTTGGTGCAAAGGCAATAAATATGTAACTACAAAATCATGTCTTATAATCTTGCTCAAATTTAAAAGAGAAGTATAAAATAATTGAATTCCCATGAATTTACTGAACAAACAACCCAAAATTACCTTCAAAAATGATTTGTTACTTTTGGATTCAGTTGAGATAGGGCATTCCGTGAACGTGGTGACTTTGATAGATGTGGATACGTGGATGACTGTGAAATTTTACGGTTACGGGTCCAATATATTGGATAATAATCTGTCACTCGTATTGCCCATTGATCATATTTTCATTCCCTCGTAGAATGACTATTGATCAAGAAGAGTTGTTGAAAATGTCAGGCTGTTTCTGAGACTAAGAGCAACAGGCAATGTTCACAGATAACACGATGAATTTATACGTTTCCAATGATTGGCTCAATCATTGCAAATGGCCATATTTCTAGAAATATAATCTATTCGGACAGCATGAGTCAGGAGAATCCGAGAACGGATCACGATGAATCAAAATGAATCGTATGACAACTTGAAAAATGATTGCCTTGTATGAAAAGGCTGGTGGAACGGGTCAGAAATGTTATCATGTCCGGAGGAATTAATTAGCCCCTCTCAGTAAGGTGCTTGGGACGTACAATGGATAGAGGCGTACAGGGGAGCGGGACCTGGGTGTCATTTGAGGCTGCCCTCGCTGGACATAACACTTAGCTTGCCTCATCGTATTGCCAGTTAGATAGACTGGGGCTCATTTATCAAACAACTTATTGAAGGGTAATTAGGAGACTAGCCTATTCATACTGAGCACTGATGTATAATTCTGATTCATATGAATTTAACCCCTCTGTGGCAACAATTCAACTCTCATACATTAATCCCTATAATCTTATTTATGAAGCCAATTGTACCAACTACCTGTTACCAAAAGTATCAAAAAATATTACACCCAAATAATTCAAGCCTGAATATAGTGTGTCTGACATTTTCAGAATGAGGTCCCCAGAGGGTAAATTTAGTGATGCTATCCCACACAGTGCACTAGCGTCACCAAATTCACCCTCTGGGGACCTTATTCTGCTTAGGCCTCAACTACTATGTGAGACCTAGGATCAGATCGAACTTGGTGATGTTCACCAATTTGTCACCTTGATTATTCAATTTATCTTCTGCAAATTAGCACAGGCCCCTGAGGAAAGTTACTATAATACCAATATAGACTATACCAGTATACTAGTCTATATTGGAATTTTAGTAATTATCCCCAGGGGCCTGTGCAAATTAGGGGATATAGAAACTGAACAGAACTATACATACTTCCCAGAAGATGAGGCCTAAGCAGAATGAGGTCCCCCAAGGGTGAATTTGGTGATTCTAGCCCGATGTGTGGGATAGAGTCATTAAATTCACCTACTGTGGACCTCATTCTGCAAATTTCAGACACACTATATCCAGGCTTGAATGATTTAGTCGAGAAGTAAGTTCAAGTAACCTTTGTCATACATAATTTCTGAAGCTCTCTAGACTTACAGTAATTTCTGTTATGATGTGAACTGTGAAGGTACTCATTCCACAAATAAACATGCTAACAACTGTAACACAGTATACCTGTAGCCTAGAGCTGTTTTCTATTTCCAGGAAATTCTGACTGGAAAATTTTGGACTGGAGCTGGAATTCCTGGTTACAGATTTACATGTAATCCTACATCTAAGTGGATTAACATACGGGGTACTGGTATATGGCTTTGACGGGAAACATAAGCCATAATTATGTTAACCCTTCCATGACTGGAGCTTCCTGAAAAACCCTGTGCCAATGCATTCTCTTATATATTTGAGTCTCCCATAGGGAGCCTCGCATATATTAGAGAATACATTGGCCTAACATTATTTACTTTAACCTTGTATATGCCAGTGCATTCTCTTATATATGTGAGGCTCCCTATGGGAGACTCGCATATATAAGAGAATGCACTGGTACATGATCTTTAATGCTGCACAAGCACAGCTCCCGTCATGAAAGGATTAACACAACTAGAAAGGACAATAAATATTCAGGATATAGAAGATAACAGCAAAATAACTTAGATCCCAATAGAAATTACACAGGAAATGCTGAGAATGAAAAGAGACATCAATTGCATCAGCCAAGCATCTAGATGCTGTAATGCAGTGATCAAAGAAATGTTCTGATTTCATTATGAAATCACTGTAACATGAAAACATCTTGTAATAGGCTTTGATACTGATAGATTAGTTTATTATATCCAAAAACAGAACACTTATTACCAAAACTTAGAAATTATTACACAGGGGAAACTATCAAGAGATATTTCAGGGAAATCGGTGATCAGAATTAAACAAGAAACAAAATGTTACTATCAAAGAGAACAAATTGGTCGCCTCATGAACTAAGATAGTAATAGATGAAGTACTTCTCAAAGTTTCCTCAACAGATGTCAATAATATTTTTATCAGTATCCCAAGGAATGTGCAATTTGGTTCATTAGCGAAGCTGAGTGCTTCATCATGAGCGCACTATCTGTGCAGTTAGTCCAGATTCTCGCCTTATCTGTGATCACGGGGACAGATAATAGAGAAATTGCTCAGTAATTATAGGCCTATGTCAGAAGACTAGTAGCTGATAGAGTTTGAGCATGAACACCCATACAATCTCTTACAGATTTCCTCTCCATATAGCACGCAATTAGCATACATGATATCATTATCAACTTTGGAGTAATTAACCCACAACACGTGCTGCTTTCTCAACAATTTAAAGCTGAAAGTTAAATTCGTCCATATATTGTTGATAATTTCCCAATAGATGTGATTGATTCAGTGCAATCATTGATTCCATGTATCTTACACTTCCCTGTACATAGATTTACTTATTGAACGATTACTACAAACTCTCAAATCTGCTGACTGCTGGGATAAAAATTGGTTCTTTTGATCAAGAATCAGAATTTAAAGCCACATGGCAGTTTGCGCTCCAAAATACAAATAATATTATTAGCTTTTGAATTTTTCCCGGTATCAAAATAGGTCGATAAATATCTTTACCTTTCTATGAGCATTCTGTAACCCAAAAAGATGCATTGAAGTAATGAAAAGTACAACTGTGAAATACAGTGTTTTGGTCCCAAACACAAAACAGCCATTTGCGCAACATGGAACAGAAAAGAGCGTTCCTTGGTAGTCTATTCCTGATATGGTAACAATAAAGAGCGTTTGTCTGACTTCGGGCGAAAAATTTAAAACCGCTGGAAAATGGTTGTGACTTTGGCAAGAGTTTTTGAAAGCATATGAAGCCGGCATACCAATATCTGGTGTATTTATCGGCCTATCATATCCATCCCTCCAAATTACGTAGACAAAATTTGGAGGCTCGAATGAGCCATGTCCGTTTAACCCTTTCATGATGGGAACCACGCTGGTGCAGCATTAAAGATCCTATGCCAGTGCATTCTCTTATACAAGGTCAAGGTAAATATTGTTAGGGCAATATATTAGTCTAACAATATTTACCTCGACCTTGTAAGCCAGTGCATTCTCTTATATATGCAAGGCTCCCTATGGAAGAAACGCATATATAAGAGAATTCATTGGCACAGGTTTTTCGCAAAATTTCAGGTAGCTCCAGTCATGGAAGGGGTTAACCTCTGAACAGTACTCAATATAGAATTTCATGCAATTCTGAAGCAATGTTGTAGTAGGAAAATACCAATTTTGAGGACAGCTTCCTCTGTATTATATAGCTAGAGTAATACTCTAAATGAGCTTTCCGATTAATGGCAACAAGCCATAGTTCCGACTAAATCCTGAAAAATTACCCATAATTCTACTGTGGTTAAGGAGTCGATTATTTAAGGCATTACTGTACAACTCACCTGGATTATCTGACTCCGGCTTTTCGTACACGACATCTCTGGGCGGAGCAAACCTAGAAGCCGCAGTTAGGAATGAGCCATGTTTACGATTCGCTTCTAAGGATCGTGGATTCTGTCTTGGTCCTTTGATTTGTGATTTCTCATAAGACATCTGTACCTCGTAGGAACCTGGTGGGGGTAAATCCTGAAAAACAAGATGCAGTCCATGAAATGTCAGGCCTAAAAATCCATCCATTTCTGTGAGAAGCTGATTCACAAGTTTGAGGGTATGAGAATCAAAATCAGATCCTGATTGTAATTCAATTGAGTATTTATCACTAAAAACAAGCATTCTGATTGGCCGAGAGCGGCTAACTTTAGTTTTCAGTTCACCGGCATCGGCCGCTTCAGCGTGCATCAAATCTGAAAGTAGCACGGTAAAATTTCATCGGCGCAGAACGTAGTAGCGAAACGAGCCAACCCGCCCACACAGGAAATTGTTACGGAGCAGTGTTCCGAGTAACGCAATGAACAAACCCAACGATTTGTGCACGGTGACAACGGCAAAATGAAAGTCTCGATTTGTATCATGAAAATGACTAAATGATACTTTTTATACAGTTTTTTTGCAAATTCCTTGCTACGGTAGATTGGATTACAATGGAGATAAACGTACCCTGTTTCATTATACATTCTGGGATTCAAGCATGAAAACAGTTTGTGAACTCGCTGGCAAGCCGGTTCACAAACTGTTTTCATGCTCAAATTCCAGAATGTACAACTCAACAGGGTACGTTTAT
Organism: Siphonodentalium dalli; assembly: GCA_032622095.1. NCBI lineage: Eukaryota > Metazoa > Mollusca > Scaphopoda > Gadilida > Siphonodentaliidae > Siphonodentalium > Siphonodentalium dalli. The sequence goes on along the minus strand of CP136065.1, from coordinate 177,929,544 downwards.
CTCCTAATTATACCACAAGTTGGTTGGGAGGGATATGGTGTATTACTTGTTCTATGTTAGATGGTTTGAAGGGCATCCCCCATGAAAGTTTTGAAAATGCAATACAATGAGTCAATTTCTCAACAGTAATATCTTACTTTCAAATCTTAAAAAAAGTTTACCCTCTCCCTGTATCTTCAGTGAAATGTGTTGATGTGAATGACAGGAATGCAGAATTGCAATATTTATTGTATATGCATAGCTTTCAATTTTGAAAGATTTACTCTTAGCCAATTGAAAAAAAACACCCCGGTATAATAGCTATGATATGATGTCTTTATATAATAAAGCAGAGATACATGTATGTATGTGAGAATCAAAGTTTAGTAGCGAGAATCAAAGTTGATTCTCATGTATCACTTTGCGAGAATCATATGCGAGAATCGATTCTGATTCTCATATAAATTTTAAGCCCTGGATGTGTTGGTGAATTTAGATTTGAGTAGGGCAACGCAGTCTGTAAATATACACTCAGTCTCAGAGTCATACTGACATATTGAATCTATCTAGTCTCCTTGAAATGTCATTTCCTGGAAGCAGGCTTCCCCAAATTACATCACATCGCGTAACGTTAATCACTTCAATTGGACACTTTTATCTTGGGGCTAATAATAATGAGTTCAGATTGGCGCTACTGATGTGGAATTCAGGAGTTCGGGAAACAGAAAGTCTACGACAAGTTATCGGACCCACTATTTATATGGGGCGGTCTGTAGTTAATTTAGACTGGGTGAGGCAGAACAATAAAAGCTGAAAGGGGGGGGTAACAGACAGAAGCATGCCAGTGCTCGATGGCCCAGTGGTTAGAGTGTTCCCCTTGGCGGGAGAATCCATTTAGGGAATGACTCGACACACATTACACTTGAATAAAGTGGATGAAGATCTAGCTAGTCTAAGGCAAGCCTGAGTTTAGTTTGCCTGTCATTTGCAGATTGAGGAACTGGAAAACTGGAAAAAATTCAATGACGAGAAATAGAATAAGCTACAGTAATGCCCTAAGTAATCGACCCCTTAACCACAGCAGAATTATGGGTAACTTTTCAGGATTTAGTCGGAAATATGGCTTGTTGCCATTCATCGGAAAGCTCTCCCTGAAATGGCAACAAGCCATATTTCCGACTAAATCCTGAAAAGTTACCCATAATTCTGCTGTGGTTAAGGGGTCGATTACTTAGGGCATTACTGTACATGTACAAACACAACAACAGTACAAAAAAACCTGGAGTTAGAGGGCTGAGACAGAATCAACCCAACCCCAAGAAATCAATGACTCTGGAATATTTCATTGATCTTGATAAACCAGGATCAATGCCGCCATCACCTATAAAAAGGGTGAACACCTTAGCCGAAACTTCAAGTTTGAGAGTTATAACTGAAAAGTTTGAAGTCAAAGGTAATGGCTAGCACTATAGAAAATGCATATACTTAATCGAAACAGGATTTATTTTTGAAATAAATTCAGCCCAATGGTTGGTTATCAAATAGAAAGCTTATGTGCTTTATCAGTCCACCCATGTGAGATATCTGATGACCATCTCTCCTGAATAAAGCTTATCATTGGTTCAATGGATACCTGCAGCTAACGTGCAGAACAATAATATTAAATGTCAAAGTTTGACAGAGTGGGTTGTCAGTCCATGGTCCATGCCTTTGATGTTGCTTCTGATTCCAAGATTGCTCTTAGGATTCGTGGCCCACAATGCAACAGCCATGATCTCCGAGGGGTTGGTTTGCCTCATGCTAGCCTAACATTTATTGATGACAGCATATTAATGTGTTTGATCAAATAAATCACCTAATTTAATCTGGCAATTAACATGAATTTGTGATTAGTAGTAAAGAATAGAGCATGTGTGTGTGGTCGTGGTAAAGATGACTAATTCCACTATGAGCGAAAATAGACAGAAAGCAGCATTGGCGAAAGTTTGATGTTCTTTGATGTATCATGTTGAAGGATGAACGAAAACTGTTCAGTTTGTAAGTTACTAGTAGTTTCCTTGTGGCTCAAAAATATTCTATTCACAAAGCTGAATCACAGACTATTTTTGATCCTATACTCTATTATACTTGTAATATTAACGGAAATGGATGTTTGATTAAAGTGAGATGCATAGAACTTTGCAAATATCAGGGCCCTTCCAAATGGTAAATAGTCAAATTAAATAAGTCGCTCTTCAAAAGCTTTCGGCCTTAGGCCTTCTTCAGTTGATATTATTCAGACAAAATGATGGTATTCACTTAAATATACAAGTAACATAAGGCCGAAAGTTTTTAAAGAGTGACTTATTAATTTGTCAGCCTACAGGGCCCCTCATCTCCTGGACCATTTATACACTACCGTACTAATTAGGTAAATTATAGTTAAGTTATTCCCCCAATTTGTAAACCCGGCAATAAAAGCAAAACTTTTGTGAACAAACGATAGGAATTCTCCTTTATATTTATCAGGATTTCCAAGTAATCATGCTCCATTTGTATAAAATAGAAATAAACACTCTGATGAATGCATAAACTGTTTGATTACACTCATTTTCACTGCTTGGAGTTGAAAGGGTTGATATTGAAGGTATCGTTACACTATTATCAAGGCTATTTAACCTAAAACTATATTTTGTTCTGTATTTGAGATTCAGCAGCCAGGTTTGGGCTTCGGCCATAGCAAAACTTCAGATCTACCAGACTCAGTGAGAGCTTTCCGAAGCCATATTTCCGACTAAATCCTGAAAAGTTACCCATAATTCTGCTGTGGTTAAGGAGTCGATTATATAGGGCATTACTTATGACTTTTTTCACACTGATTTATAACCTTTTTAATTCATAAAAAAAAAAATTGTGTTGCAGCAATAACAGGTGGCAAAATTCTAGCATGCTGTGTTTGACATCTGATCCATATATAGGTCAGCTACTGAATTCTTGCTACTGGTATGAATTAAGGTGGGGACAGATTAAAAGCACAACAAACATGAGGATATACAAGTAGGCCCATTGTTGAGGTGACAAAATTGTTATCTGTGGGTATCAACATTGTGGGTACATGGAGATTTGATACCTGGATGTCTCTTTTTGAACCTCACTATACAAAAAAGAAAATATCAGAAATTTGTTCTCATATAGTAGGAATTAGCGATTACTAGTAGCAATATACATTTATCACAAAATGATGATCTGGATAGAATGCACTAAATACAGTAATGCCGTAAATAATCAACTTCTTAATCACAGCAGAATTATGGGTAACTTTTCAGGAATTAGTCGGAAATATGGCTTATTGCCATTCATCGGAAAGCTCTCACTGAGAGCTTTCCGATGAATGGCAACAAACCATATTTCCAACTAAATCCTGAAAAGTTACCCATAATTCTGCTGTGATTAAGGAGTAAATTATTTAGGGCATTACTTTATAAATGAAAACAAGGTTGGAATTTGACTCTGAATGGAAATGGCCAAACAGTCTCAATGTGATTAAAAATATTTCTTATCAATCAAAAGACAAAAATATAAATGCAGGTTGTATCTAGATATGGCTATCATGAAGTGTGCTGTGAAGAGTACATTTTATATGTAGCACTAGTACTGTAGCAGGAATAACAATGCAAGGGGTCATCAGCCTATTATCTGTACCATGACTACCAACACTGCAAAGAAAACAGTGACATTTCTAATAAATAAAATAAGTGGGATATTATCTTAGTTTTCCCTTGCATCCAAGTCTGAATTTAGTGTGTCTGACATTTGGAGAATGCAGTCCCCAGAGGGTAAATTTAGTGACGCTATCCTGCACACCGGGCTAGCATCACCAAATTCACCCTCTGGGTCTGCTTAGGTCTCAACTTCTGGGAAGTATCTATAGTCTCAAATTAACTTTGTTTTTAGTTACTTTTTCCCTTCTGTTGAGTTTCTATATACCCTAATATGCAGAATATAAAAAGCATAATCGAGGTGACTAAGGGTGAACATCACCAACTTCAACTGGAGAACTTCAATCTGATCCTAGGGCTCCCACAGCAGTTGAAGCCTAAGCAGAATGATGTCCACAGAGGGTGAATTTGGAGATGCTAGCGTGCTGTGCGGGACAGCATCACTAAATTCACCCTCTGGGGACCTCATTCTGCAAATGATAGACACACTAAATTCAGCCTTGCCTGCATCAAATCATAATTATTCAGCTTGTCACTAGCGCTCCTTTGATTTTCTCAGCAAATTTTAAATAGATGATGTTACAGGCCAAAAATGGTAAAAGCTTTCCTTTCCGTTATAAATGCTTTCCGTTATTAGCGCATAACTCCAGGGAAAAATGTTATTTTTATAGTTTGATGATGCAGGATGACCTAGAGATTTTCTGCCAAGAGACATAAAACACTCATTTGGGTGTATTAATCAATATTAGAAATGTTGGAACCTGAAACTTTTTTTTCCGAAATCTAATGCAGAGAAGAACTTGATTAACATAGGCGAGAAAACACATGAGTGCAAGTAAATGTGAAATGCTGGCTTTTCACAAGGATTACTAAAAGCTTTAAAATAAGAACACACAGCCTCCAGATACAATTTTTTTTGGTAGTATTATCTCTTGGTTTAAGATGACAACCAGGCTCTACAATGCTACAATGGCAAGGGGGTGGGGGAGGGGGCATCTCAACTCGACCCTATCCTGGAAAACGCTTCTTCAACAGTTATGTAATTCAAATATAAAACAAGTTGAGAATTTTAGTACTGATGTTTTAGTTTTTTTCCCCCAATATAGTAACTAAATGTTTAGCCAACATATTTTGGAATGGTTCACTATTCCAAGAGCAAAATAATATACATATTAATCACTTGCTTATTTAACCCTTTCTATACTGAATTGATTCTCCCACTCAGTTATAAAATTATATATTGGAATGGTCTATTATTCATCTGGAGTGGTGTTCAGGAAAAATAAGCAGGTGACAGCCTAGATCATAAAAGCGCAGGAGTCATATTTATTGAAGGGAAATGTTCAGATATATGGTCGTTTGCTGAACTTATTGTCTGAACATTTCCTAAGGGAAAGACTACTCAATGAATATTTAGTATAGAAAAGGTTAATAATATACAGACAAGCCATGTGATTCAACTGAATTTGAACTTTGAAAAAAAAAAATTAAGATAAAAAAATAAATACTTTCATGAATTAGATCTCCTAATTGAGACACAACATGACATATAGCGGAATTCGGCAAATAAAAAATTACAATCTGATGACAAATGTGCATTCAATGAGAAATAAATTACACTGAAGCAATTGAAGGAATGAAATATCACCTCACATCTTCTGTGTATTAGAAGCTAAGTATTCTATAATCAGCTAAAAAAAACATCACCCCCCAAATGTTATTACAACAGTCAAACAGATACAGTCAATACTACATAACATTTGGTGTAAATTAGACTCCCCTCATGAAAAAAACTTCATCCCTCATGATTCTAAATTAAAAGATACAGATCTCTTCAGAGCTCACAGTGGTAAGGGCATTGATAAACCACACACATATTGGTAGCTGGCAGATTTGAGCTAAACTTGATAGGTCTATTAACCTGACCCCATGAGGGCCACCCCCAAACAATTACCAACTCAACAGCATCTTAATATCCCTTAACCAGGGCTCAGAATGACAGACACTTGAAATGGTACCAATACAAGTAATGAGTATTTTGCTTGGAGAATTGTCATAACTGCAGGGGAGCAGAACTGATTAATTAGAAACAAGCCTGAAAATAGTGTGTCTGACATTTGCAGAATGAGGTCCCCAGAGGGTAAATTTAGTGATGCTATAAACCTCATTCTGCTTAAGCCTCATCTTCTGGGAAGTATCTATAGTCTCAAATTAACATTGTGTTTAGCTACATAGCGGGCTAGCATCACCAAACTCGCCTTCTGGGGACCTCATTCTGCTTAGGCCTCATCTTCTGGGAAGTATATATATAAGTATATATACATTATTTTTAGTTTACTTTTTCCCTTCTGATCAATTTCTATATCCCCTAATTTGCAGAACACAAAATGTATAATCAAGGTGACTAATGGATGAACATCACCAACTTCAACTGGGGAACTTCAATCTGATCCTAGGGCTCCCACAGCAGTTGGGGCCTAAGCAGAATGAGGTTCCCAGAGTGTGAATTTGGTGATGCTAGCCCACCATATTGGATAACGTCACTAAATTCATGCTTTGGGGGACCACATTCTGCAAATGTCAGACACACTATTTCCAGACTTGATTATAAAGCTAAACTAATTCTCTCTCCATGTTTACAGCTGATTTGTTAGAGAATAAGAGAGAGTCTTCTCCAAATTACATATTATTTCGCCAATACTGAACAGAAGTGTGTCTTTTTTATAAGCCCGAAAAAACGTGATGAATTATGTTATTGGTCTGTCTGTCTATTGTGCCATCTGGTCGTCCATTTGCTTTTTTCATTTCTGGATGATAACTTTAGTAAGTCTGAACCGAATAGAATGAAATTTGGTATGTGAGTTTACTTGCCCAAAATACAGGTCAAGTCGAATTTGGGTTCCGCCCACCAATTTTCACCTGAGTTATGGCCCATTTAAAAAATTACCATGGGCATATTTTGGCCATGCCCTAGCGATGCTCTTGCAATAATGTTTTAAGTTTTCCAAACATTTATTCAAACTTATATAGCTTTTCATTTGTACGGTATAAAGGAGCATATTTGAGGGGAATTCACATCCCTGACAAAGTGTTGATCTTTCAATGGAAAATAGCTTCCCATTAATTCCCAACACTTGCAAGTAACACTGTCAGTTACAACTGCAGTCTTATGTACATGTACACCATTAAGAAAAACATCAAAGCATCATGTAGCTGGTAGCTAATCTCGAGTCTTCACAAAACATATATTCCTCATTTCTTTAAAGACATATTATGGACTTGTTCGGGCAGGTGAAACTGATAAGTTAGTATGCAGATGCTATGTTAAGTGGTGGAATGTAGCATTCTACTAACATCATTGAAATCTCGAGCAAATCGACCTTTCCACTCTATAAAATACATTTTTTGAACATCGCTCAATTTTAAATATTTACATCTGCATTCAGGACACAACTATTGACCACAAACTAACGGAAACTAAAATATGAGGCCGGGGAGGTGGGATTTTAGGGGCTAATTATGTGATATATAAGTTTAAACCAACACTGGCAGAATCAAGACACATAACATGTATCAAGTAATTTATCATATGGGGACACAAACCATTATTTCACATCCCTATAAAATAGCCTCACCAAAAAGCATATCTATAGTAATGCTCTAAATAATCAACTCCTTAACCACAGCATAATTATGGGTAATTTTTCAGGATTTAGTCGGAAATATGGCTTGTTGCTATTCATCAGAAAGCTCTCAGTGAGAAACAAGCCATATTTCTGACTAAATCCTGAAAATTGACCCATAATTCTGCTGAGGTTAAGGAGTCAATTATTTAGGGCATTACTGTACTTATTCAAGTCAATGTCATGTTCCTAATCAAATTATCAGCTGAACCAGCACTTGACCTTTGAAAAAATGTTAAAATTTAAAATAGTGTGCATAATGATCCTCTGAATGCTTCATAATGTCTGAATAAAATCAGATTGTGTCATCTGTCAATTATAAATTCCTTGACAGAAGCCAGAATGATTTGGGTCCATATGTGTCCAGGGCTGCCAGACTGATGGATCATGGCTATTTCCTTGCATTTCATATCAGCCCTGTCATCATAAATGGACCACATGATGTGAGAATGCAAGGAAATGACTGGTTATAAAGACCACATTGAAGTTAGGGATCAAAGTTACCAGTTAATTTTACTTCAATTTTTACTTTCAATTGTGATGAGTGACATGTGTTCCTACTGTGGTCAATATAGTAATGCCCTAAATAATAAACTCCTTAACCACAGCAGAATTATGGGTAACTTTTCAGGATTTAGTTGGAAATATGGCTGATTGCCATTCATTGGAAAGCTCTCAGTTCAAAAGACAGGAAGTACGTGCTAGGAGCAGTGGAGCAAGGGGACATGTAAGGATGTAGCAACCACATTTCCCTTGCTCAACATCAGTGCCTTTACAAATACATGTAATTGAATTGAGAAATGAAACTGTCTTTCTGAATTGTCCTACCTCTTTGCTGTATCCTTGTCCCCACCCTGACACACAAACCTGAGTTTAGTGGGCCTGTCATTTGCAGAATTAGGTCCCCAGAGGGTGAGGATAGTGATCTATAGCGGGCTAGCATCATTAAATTCACCCTCTGGGGACCACATTCTGCAAAGACCTCATCTTCTCTGGAAAGTTATATTTTGTTTTTAGTTTAGTTTCTCTATATCCCCAAATTGGCAGATGACACATTGCATAATCAAGGTTCCCAATGAGTGCACATCACAAAATTCAATATTTGGGAACTTCAATCTGAGTCTATGTCAGATGAGGCCATGCAGAAGGAAGTTCCCAGAGGGTGAATTTAGTGATGCTAGATCGCTATGCGGCATAGCGTCACAAAATACACCCTCTGCAGACCTCATTCTGCAAATGACATGCACACTATAATCAGGCTTGGTAGGCATTTAGTTGAATCTGGCATGTGAGAAAATTCTCACTCCCAGATCCTGGGAAAATTTGTATTAAGCTCTCCTGATATCTTACAATATCTATGTCTATCAAGCAATTAGAACCTAATTCATCTATAATGATCCTAATTCTTTCCAATTGGCTCCAAATTGGAAGACATTTGTCTTATGCAACAAAGGTACAAGGACTGAGGTCTCTTATGGAATCTAAATTGAAATCATAAGAGTCTAACAATAGGATGTTTGTAAGGCATAGGCTTCTGTAAATTGCTATCTATTTTACCATCATCACTACAGTGGTGCTGATGTATTTCCTGCAGGCATTCCCAGGCCTCCATGTTCACTAGAATTTAGAATGTTTGTGAGAATAAGGTAGAAACATCAAAAGTAATTAAAACTGATCAATCCTTATGTAATATTCTTACCTTCTGTTTATATTGAGACCAGATAAGAAGAGATTGAAGGATTAAAGGGTGAGTCAGTGCAATTTTCAGAATAACACAATTTAGTTAAGGCCCTGGGAATAGTCGAGATGTGATTTGATGTCGATCACATCAGTGTGATTTGGTGTCGACACCGAATCGGACCCCTCTTTTGACTATTTTTGAATATCCAATATGCCCCATGAATTTTTCAGAGTGATGATGAAATATGAATGGTACAAGCGTGATACTTGTCGCAGCACGTGTGATGTGATAAATTTCCAGTAGTTGGTTCACTTAGGTAATGTCAAAAGCATGTATAAGTGACAAACTGTGCTATTCCAGGGCTACCATTTGATGATCAATCGGTACTGTGGTTAAATGTACCCACTACTGAAACAAGTAAATACCAATACGCCCTATTTTTTTGCAATACAGTACGTTTGTTTCCTAAGGGAACACTGCAAGCCTGAGTCATTTGCAGAATTAGATCCCCAGAGGGTGAATTTAGTGACGCTATCCTGCATAGCGGGCTAGCATCACTAAATTCACCCTCTGCGAACCTCATTCTGCATGGACTCATCTGCTATGGGAGACATACTCAGATTGAAGTTTCCAAATGGTGAATATTGTGATGTACACCCATTGGGAACTTCGATTATGCAATGTCTCATCTGCAAATTTGGGGATACATGTATAGAGAAACTAAATTAAAAAAGAAATAAAATCTATGTAAAGAAGTTACAATAGCAATTTGATAACAAAGAAACTTTCCAGAGAAGATGAGGCCTAATCAGAATGAGGTCCTCAGAGGGTGAATTTAGTGATGCTAGGTCGCTATGCAGGATAGCATCACTAAATTCACCCTCTATGGGACCTCATTCAGCAAATGACAGGCAAACTAAACTCAAGCTTGGAACACTGTAACCGTACATTCAAACTCGTATATACACTGTTCCTACGGGAACTACTCGTCAATGAGTATTTAGTATAGAAAGTGTTAAAACTAAAAAATACTCTCGGCTTGAAGTACAGTAATGCCTAAATAATCGACTCCTTAACCACAGCAGAATTATGGCTTGAGAGCTTTCCGATGAATGGCAACAAGCCACATTTCTGACTAAATCCTGAAAAGTTACCTATAATTCAGCTGTGGTTAAGGAGTCGATTATTTAGGCATTACTGTACTTCAAGCCAAGAGTATTTTTTAGTTTTAACACTTTCGATTATTTCGGGCATTACTGTACTTTTGGTCACTTCCCTCTCGATGATATTCTTCCAAAATGGATTATTTCCATGCTTCAAAGCTGAGAAAAGAGATGTAAACCCATTCACAAAACAAACAATAAACATTTTGATGAGTCCAAATCTACTTTTTGCAAACTATGTAACTCGTTCTATCATCTCACCGCACAACCACTACAAAACCAGATCAATTTTTCAAAGCAAATTGATTTGAGACGAAGGTCATAAAAACAGCATTCATAATGAGAAGTTCGTTTCCTGATTTTATCTTGCGTTTACAGGAGATGAACAATAACTGCGTGATTTATCCCAGACTTCAAAGAGATAATTTTGGCACATTCATCAGAACATGGGACATATCTGATCAATCACGCTATCTACCTGTTTGCTATATTCCCAGATTGAGACAATCCAGACCAATATAGGAAGACAGCTTGTTGGTAAAATGTGCGAATTCAATCTTAATTAACTCTTTTGACTACTAGTTGATTTAAACACTAATTATCCATTGGGATTTGACTATGTTCAATGTCTATATCAGATAGCTCTGAATTTCAATACAATTTCCAGGACCTGCCATTAAGTAAATATAACAGGGAGACTGTGTTTGAAAAGGGTACAATAAATAGATAAATAATGATTTGAGAGGGTCTCAAATAAAATTATGAATAAAAGGTTGAATTATAATTGTTTTCTTTTCCATTTTTGGTGCTGGACATTCGCAGAATGAGGTCCTCAGAGGGTGAATTTAGTGAAGCTACCCAGCACAGTGTGCTAGCATCACTAAATTCACCCTCTGTGGACCTCATTCTGCTTAGGCTTCATCTTTGCTGGAATTTTAGTTTCTTTAGAAACTTCTTCAGAAGGATTTTTTTCTTTTTAAGTTTAGTTTCTCTATGTCCCCAAATTGGCAGACTACACATTGCATAATCGAGGTGCCCAGTGGGAGCACATCACAATCTTCACCATCTGTGAATTTATATCTATGTCTAGATCTCCGATAGCAAATGAGTGAGGCCATGCAGAATGAGGATCCCAGTGGATGAATTTGGTGATGCTAGCCTGCTGTGTGAGGTAACATCACAAAACCTCTGGGGACCTCATTCTGCAAATGACCAGCACCATATTTGACAGGAAGCAAATTACTTTTGAAATTTTGATTAGCAAATAACCTCACATTGACATGATTAGATAGCATTGTTCTAAAATCATATAAAATTCATACCAAATTGCATAGCCTTTATCCAAATTTGGGTAGCAAATTGCGATGCGATACCAATTAATTTGCTCCCTGATATTTGAGGCCAAGTAATCAGATTAATTTGTAGCGATGCTCAGCTAATATGACTGTTGAACCATTAGCTAACCATCCTTTAAATAAAAAAAATGGGAACCAAGTAACTACTCATCAACAAGTTATTAAAGGGTTAACTAACCTGATTAACAGGATTTGTTTCAGCCAGCCTGGAGGTCACCGATGAGAACGTTGATGACAGCTGTTGGTATCGTCCCTGGAATGGTTTCTCTTTGACTTGATAATGGGCGGGACCTGGCTGGTCGACTTCTTCTTTCTTCGTAATATGCTGTGACCGGGTAGATGTCGTACCAAACACACCCTTCCTTGTGCTCTCGACATATGCTTTTTTCATGCTCTCTGAACCCATTCCTGTTATGTTGTATGATCCAGGTCCTAAGAAGAAAACAGTATTGAAGCATTATTTTTAAGAATAGCTGTCCTTATTTCATCGTTGTTTGTTATACTTATTGATCTAAACATTTCCCATCAATGAATCATTCTTCTCTTGTTTTATCTGTTTTTTTCTGTCTGTCGTCTACTGTTGTTAACTGAACACCCATCCAGATGAATAATAGAGCATTCCAATGTATAATTTTACAACTGAATAGGAGAATCCATTCAGTATAAAAAGGGTTAATCTTGAAGAACTTAACATGTGATACTTAGACTTCATGGAGAGACACATCATAAAGGATGTTGGATTTGACAACACAACAGAAAATTTACAATAAATCATGCTCGCACATGATTGACAGATAGGAATATAACATGAAGAAAAGTTCCTCATTTTTTTTAGTAAAACACGCCACACGCAGTGAGTGACGTAAGAGTTATAGCGCAATTATGCCGATGTCAATGCCGGCACTTTATTATTAAGTTAATTAGAATATAATTATGATATTCGATTTGTGTTGGGTTATTTAGTGTTGACTGTGAGATAAACATGGGTGATAAGGGCGGTTGAAATTTTTTTTTAACATGAAAAGGCACATTTAAAATGGAACTATATTTCTTTTTAAAGGTGTCTTCAATACTTCCTCTTTGGTTGTGACAAGGAAATCAATAATAATTTTGTTTTAAACCCCAGCCGTTACAAGAAGGTTTTTCCTTGCTAAAATGTGATTATGTGATAAAATGGATCTCATAATCATAATTCTAAATGAAATTTATTAACCTTGTCCAGTAGTTTTTATTAATAAATTTCATATAGAATTGAGACTATTAGAGATCCTCAATATATAAAATGTTGGTTGGGCTTGTAATAAACACAGTTATAGCACTCTTGTGATCACAGAAGAAAACACTCAAAGCCGAACTTCTTGTGCTATCCTTTATCATAGTGCTTACATGTGACAAATCAATAACCAGTAACCCGAGTGCAGTTTTGTCTATGAAAGACATGAGCATATCTATTTCATTCAACATACCTGGTTTTTTGCCGATTTGGTTGTGTTTGAATCTCAATGACGTCTGCCCAAATGGACTCCTTTTTAATCCAGTGATTCGTTTCAGCGACTCAAAGGCTGACCGAGGATCGTTATATGAACCCGGAGCAGGATCACTCCTCTTGTCAGGAAAGAACCTCTGGAATAAGTAGATGAACATGCTTTGAAATAGTGTGTCTGTCATTTGCAGAAATAGGTTTCCCAGAAAGTGAATTTAGTGACGCTACCCCGCACAGCAAATAGCATCACTAAATTCACCCTCTGGAAATCTCATTCTGCTTAGGCCTCATCTTTTGGGAAGTATCTTTCGTCTCAAATCAACATTGTTTTTAGTTACTTTTTCCCTTTTGTTCAGTTTCTATATCCCCTAATTTGCAGAAGATAAAATGCATAATCGAGGTGACTAATGGGTGAGCATCACCAACTTCAACAGGGGAACTTCAATATAATCCCAGGTCTCCTATGTAGCAGTTGAGGCCTCAGCAGAATGAGGTTCCCAGAGGGTAAATTTTGTAATGCTAGCCCACCATGTGAGATAGCATCAATGAATTCACCCTCTGGGAACCTCATTCTGCAAATGACAGACATCCTATTTCAAGGCTTGTGGATGAACATGTGACAAATCAAAAATAACAAACCATTTACCTTTCAACCATATCGAACAGACTCTCAAACATTGATAGATTGACAATTATGAGACAGCACATGAAGTGAAGGAATACCAAATGTAATAATTGTGAAGTGTTTAAAAATAATACTGAGAATGCATTTGAAACCTATATGATCTCTGAAATGATCTAGAATTAAAGAGTAAAGAAACAAGTGGTTGCACCACAGGAGGTGGTAACCTCAACCCTATCATGACGGAGCTGTGTTGGTGCAGCATTAAAGATTCTGTGCCAGTGCATTATCTTATATATGCGAGTCTCACATACATAAGAGAATGCACTGACTTACAAGGTCAAGGTAAATATTGTTAGGCCAATGTATTCTCTTATATGGGAGACACGCATATATAAGAGAATGCATTGGCACAAAGTTTTCACAAAATTTCAGGATTGTTCAAATTCAATAGCACCCATCTAGGTGATCAGGGTGTGCTGATGAATTAAAATGTGAAATCCAAGATGGCTGCTGGCGGTCAATGTCTTTTAACAAATTTTGGAAAAAAATCAATGGCTATTTGTTATTGTAATCTAACCATCAGCCCTTTTAATTCAGATTGTTTGGTTTTGGCAATCTGCTAAGGCAACCCTTTATTGTTGCCCAGCTTGCTTCAGCAAATGGCTTAGCCAATTATGAGGGCTGAACCATTGACCTCCGATAAATAGGACTCCTTCTGAAGTTCTGTACTTGTATTATCTGACGTCTGCTTATTTTTCCTGAAAACCCCTCCCAATGAATAAAAGACCATTCCAATGTAAACTTTTATAACTGAATGGGATAATCCATTCAGTACAGAAAGGGCGATGGGCAGAATTGTGACTTTCTCCTGAAAAATTTACATTATCTGGAAAATATATCGAGTTACTTCTATACTGGAATAGGAGTTGAATCTGACAAGATTTGGCATGTGTCAAATACTAGTAAGACATTACTGAATCACTTGAATGCCAGTGTAGCATTCTGAGATTGCATGGCCTGGCCATGGCAGCATAAGCTATTGTTTGGCCAAAAGATAAATAACAATAAAGAGAGAATAGCTTAGTGCCAGGTGCTCCTCTCAGAACACCTTAATTGTAACAATGAGGGCATCAGGTGAATCAAGGTGCAATCTGATCCCATTAATCAAGGCAGATACACCTGTAATGAAGTCAGGTAGAATCTTAAGGCGGTGCTGAGGGGACCAAATGTTCAACTAAACAGATTTCTCACAACTGAATTAAAAGATTTGATGCCACTGACGAATTGTCAAATTCGAATTTTCAACTGTATTTTGTGCTCGCAAACACACATACCAAATCTATTTCCATTCAGTTCAGACCTACTAAAGTTATCATCTGGAAATGCAAAAGGGAACAGACAGACGGACAGATGGACAGACATACTAAAAGCATAATACGTCTGGTTTTTTAACGGGGATATAAAAACTGATAGCTAATATTGTGACCTAGCACACTCACTGGTTTATTAGTTCAAATCAATTCACTTTGGAAGGAAAGATTGATTTTATTTAAAAACAATATACATGTAGCTTCATTTCTGAAAAAATTGGTTTTTTAAATAATTTTAGCCATCCTGTGGCCATACAGATCTCAAGTATATAGCACTTGAGTGCTTTATCAATTTTAGTGAGTTAAGAGAATAATACATTGTGGGGACTTGTGGTATTTAACTTGGTAAATCTTCCTTGGCTGATTGTATGTTGTAACCTGACATGGATATTAGACATTAGGTTAGGGATAAATTCAGATCAACTATCAATGCTACAAAGGGGGACGTAGTTTTGGGTATGTTTAGACAATTTTGGTCGCACCAATATTTGCAAACACAACTGAATGATAAACTTCAAACATTGTCAGCATCAGGAAAACTTTACAACCTCTAAAAGTTAAAAGGCACTCAATAACTGTTCCCCCGATACATGAAATAATTTCACAATTTCCTGATTTTCGTCTTTTCGAAGTTGATGAGTCCAATGCCAATTAATATTAAAATTTTGTAGTATGCCTAAGCGTATTGGAGCTATATAGGACTCAATCCTATTCTCTGTTCAATATATTATTATCCAGTACATGTACTATCATCAAACTCATATGTATATGGACGGGATCTGGCATCACATTGAAGGTCGTACTAATTAACCCTTCCATGACTGGAGCCTCGCATATATAAGAGAATGCATTGGCCTAACATAATTTATCTTGACCTTGTAAGCCAGTGCATTCCCTTATATATGACTTGCATATATAAGAGAATATACTGGCACATGATCTTTAATGCTGCACCAGCGCAGCTCCTGTCACGAAAGGGTTAAGTAATTCCAGCACAGTTACTGCATAAAGTGTTAAAATAACATTTTATTTGAGAATTTAGCCAGGTAAGAGAAAGAAATATTTACTCTTATGATGGCTAAACTATAAAAAGAGTTTTTTTTTAACTGTGGTACCAGGTAGCCTTATTTCATTCCCCTTTCCCTCCCCATAACTGGCCCCTCCCCAATTACGCACCAACAATATCTTGGTGGGCGCTACACACCTGTACAATAACTCATCTCCACACCACCTTAAGAACCTGGTTAAATACCAAGATCCCAGCCATTATGGAAAGGATGAGTGACTAGATTGCGGTGCATTATGATGTCATCAATTAACATGAGGTCAACAAGCATAAACGTGGTATCCCAAAACTCCGGATTGATGCCAGATATCATTAATCAGATGGTAGATGAGTGGCTAGTTCATAGCACTTGAGTGCATTATCAATTTGAGTGAATTAAGAGAATAATACATTGTGAGGACTTGGTATTTAACTAGGTAAACCTTCCTTGGCTGATTGTATATTGTAACCTGGCAGGGGTATTAGACATTAGGTTAGGAATAAACTCAGATCTGACTAATCTACCGTAGACCATACAGTAATGCCCTAAATAATTGGACTCCTTAACCATAGCAGAATTGTGGGTAACTTTTCAGGATTTAGTTGGAAATATGGC
Organism: Siphonodentalium dalli; assembly: GCA_032622095.1. NCBI lineage: Eukaryota > Metazoa > Mollusca > Scaphopoda > Gadilida > Siphonodentaliidae > Siphonodentalium > Siphonodentalium dalli. Next base: position 177,912,846 of record CP136065.1, on the reverse strand, counting down.
TTGTTGCCATTCATCGAAAAGCTCTTACTGTATATGAGAGAGAAGTCACTTTTCCCTAGAACAGTGAGCTTTCCGATGAATGGCAACAAGCCATATTTCCGACTAAATCCTGAAAAATTACCCATAATTATGCTGTGGTTAAGGAGTCGATTATTTAGGGCATTACTGCAGTATGATTGTTCCTCACAAGATTTCATTTGGCTTGGCTGTGGGAAAATTAAGAAATATTCCCCCATATGACCACAACTGACCAAGACATATATTCTGATGGATATTGCTGACAACATTGTTATTTTAATCCTTCACAGGCAGAGAAACACCCTGTGGATCCCATTCATTCCTTTGTATGAATGTACAAATAATATGTTCAACAAAGAGTTGGCTTTAGATTAGGTTCTGATGTAGCCAGTCTTTCTTGATGCTGCGGTCAAAAGATGTGTGGTCAGATGCTTTGATAATTCTTATAGTACTAGTACTTTAAAACTACTACAGGACCAGCGGATGAGTTTCGGTTCACTCTATTAGCGCTTCGGCTATGTTGAATGGAAAATTTGTCTGCCATATTTCAATTTGCATGAATGAGTACATGAACAAAAAATATGTTCACACTGTATTTTGTACCCTGCAAATTATGGAACCTCAATCTTTTTTGTATGGCTGTGGCTCATTTTACTGCACTGTATATATAGCCCTGGCACTTAAATATACGGCATGATGTCATTCACTGTTAGTTGATGATGTCAGACACAAGTAAACACTTTATTTATTATAACGCAATTTTATCTGTGTAAAAAATAACTTTATATGAGCGGGTTATTAATTGCAAACTCAATAGCGAAAGGCCTACCCCTGACATGCACACACCTGCTTAGTATTTGATTATTTGGAGTGTGAATATAAACTAAAATAAGGCGATTGCAACCAAATCAAAACTGCAGACATCATAGCTCTATATGTATGGTGAAATCACACAGTCGATTTAAATCTCAGGGCTATATTTATGGAGCTGTAGACCGAGACACTTCGTTTTCCGTATTCACTCACCTTTGATTGAGACATGAACGGTGGATGCTCCACTTCTATGCCTTCTGTGTTCAGCTTTGGAGGGTTTCCATCGAACATTCCCTTCACATCATATTTTCCTGGACCTGGTACAGCCTGCAAATTTAATCAACAAGATAAAAGTTAACCCTTGATTCCTGAATGGTTTCTATAATAATAATAAATAATATTTATATAGCACTTTAATCCTTTATCCCAGATGGCCCAGAGCGCTCACATTCCTACTAGTACCCTGCCCTCTACCACACATGATACACACATACATCTATACACACATCATAGACCTACACACAATTAAGAGCTGACGACATAAGATTAACACACACATAAAAATCTGGGTGCCAGAAGCAATCAATGGCAATGGAGGCCATTTCGTCCAGAAAAGCACACTTTTTAGTCAGACGTATTGGCATAAATTTAAAGTTTAAATTTTAGTAATCAATACACGAATTTAAAAGACTTTGCAAAACCAATCTCATATTAACCATTTCTTTACTGAATGCTCATTTTTTAGTGAAAACATATTTTTATTTCCAAATCCAAACAAATAACATAATATACAGATGACACATATGTATGAAAATAGAAGAGTTAATATATGGAAACGAGGATCAGACCACAAGCCCGAGGGCTTATAGGAAGTCTTCTCCTCTTTGGCTACATGCAACATCCCCAATGTGGGAGGGGTATAGGTCAGATGGGAAGGGTTGGAAATAATGGTTCTACGAGAAATGGAGATATAAATATACTTTTGATGCATATTCATGCATATATACAGGTATATATAGATGCTGTTGATACAGAAATGAGTCATTCTCAGCATTTGTTTCTCACTTTTACCTTATTTGACATCTTTCATGGAGGGACCTATACCATGCCTATAATATAAGTTACAGGGCGAGTTGTTGCCGGATACGGTGTCATATCAGGCGAAGTGAGATTAATTTTGGCGAGGCGCTAGCCGAGCCCGATATTAATCTCGCTGAGCCTCATATGTCACCGTAGCAGGCAACAACGAGCCCTGTAACGATTTTATCATGTCACCCACATATCATGTTTTCCGTGTGAGAATTTGAATTACTTATACGAAGTTCATTACCTGCCAGTAAGTAAATTTGTTATCTATGGCTATTAACTTATGTAACGTCACAGTGACGCGTAATGGGCATTGAACGTCAACGCATTGAGTCAATGGCTAATCACCAGAAGTAGGACAACAAACTTGAGTTTGATAGTTAATTTATGAGTGTTTAGAATTTCTCAAATATATCACATGCAGGTTTTGGTATATGGTACTATGTCTTTAAATTAATAGAACTTGATTTCCGACAGATATCCCTTTTCTTGGCGCCAAAATACACCGAAAATATACCCGAGGCGGCAGAGTTCCATGAAAAACAAAATGGCGGACATCGACCCCATATGGGAACCCTGAGGGGGGATATGGATTCCATATGGGACGGGCTACAAAGATGAAGACCCGATGTCTCCTGATATGCCTCTACCAACGGAGCGTACTCATTGGTCGATCCAACCAGGTGACATGATAATGCCCTATATATGCCCTATGTTATTAGACTATAAGCTTGTGATGAATATAAACTGTTGGGTAGGTTGTTTCTTGTTGTTATATAGTCAGAACTTATAAGCACAACATACATGTACAGTAATGACCTAAATAATCCTAAATAACTCCTTAACCACAGAAGAATTATGGGTAATTTTTCAGGATTTAGTCTGAAATATAGCTTGTCGCCATTCATCGGAAAGCTCTCACTTAGAGCTTTCCGATGAATGGCAACAAGCCATATTTCCGAATAAACTGTGAAAAATTAATTACCCATAATTCTGCTGTGGTTAAATAGTCGATTATTTAGGGCATTACTGTATATGTGTCCACTATTGGCACTCATATAGATCACATTAACTGGACGGTCTCAACTAAAGTCGCTATCGGCAGTTTATGGGAAATTCAACTTTATTCATGATCAGCAACGAAAGAGTTAAATAGGAAACACTGGCTTCACTGACAGTGGAAAATGCTGTTGAAATTTGAGAGGAAATATCAGATCACTGACACTGGGGAAACATATATCATATGAAACACATTTTGAAGGGTTAAAAAAAACATAAATAATACTAAAAGCCCTCCTGTGGTCAAAAATGATACTGTTTCATAGGGTGACTTATGGGAAGTATTTTATAGCATTCAATAAATTTTTAATATCAGTGACAGCATATTATCCATGGATATAATGATATGATCATTTCAAAATTCCAAGTCACTTTCAACAATTCCCATGGGTCAAATGAATAATAAAATAAAGTTATTCTATAATAAATTATAAAATTACAGATAACCAACAAAGAAAACAGCTCTCATCCCCATTATACTCATGCTGTGAACGTCACGTCCAAGTATCATATAAAGGTTTTTTATGGTTTTTCAAACAAAAAACATCTAATTGAATCCTAGAGTAAATGGGTAGCTAAATTCATGGTTGAGTTACCACAAAATATGATTTTATCCATGTCATATATAAGACTTGACACTTTTATTTCTATCTGGGATTAAATAACCTTTAAAAAGATGGGTTCGGGCCATTTGACTAGACAAGGCACATGGTCATTGTTTAATGTTAACCGTTTTTGGGTTGTAATATGTACTACATTGTACAATCAATTTACAAATTAGCAACAAAAATGACTATGTAACAATGCATAACGTTGTATGCATAAGATACATGCATATAAATAGTAATAATTATGCAAGTAAAGTAGTAATATGTACCTATTGATTTCACCATTAAAAGCCCAATGGCGGTCAAAAACTTGGGGAGGAAATTATATGCAGTTGCAAAGGTGACGGGAAAGAGAGGCATAGATAGATACCAACCAAGCTTAAAGTTTAGTGTGCCTGTCATTTGCAGAATGAGGTCCCCAGAGGGTGAATTTAGTGATGCTATCCCGCATATTTCTATAGAAACTTCTTCAGATAGATTTTATTTCTTTTTCAGTTCAGTTTCTCTATATCCCCAATCTGGCAGAAGACACAATGCATAGTCGAGGTTCCCAATGGGTGTACATCACAATATTCACCATTTGGGAACTAAATCTGAGTCTATGTCTCCCATAGCAGATGAGGCCATTTAGAATGAGGTCCCCAGAGGGTGAATTTGGTGATGCTCGCCCCCTATGCAGGATAGTGTCACTAAATTCATCCTCTGGGGACCTCATTCTGCAAATGACAGGCACACTAAACTCAGACTTGATACCAACTAGGGGCTCTGGCAGAGGGGGGCAACTGCTCCTCCTCCTTCCTTACATCAAGGGGGCAGTGGGCGAAACAAAGTGCCATTCTATTCTGTATCTGGGGGGGGGGGGGGGCATAACTGCCAGTGTAGCCGGTGTTAAAATGTGGCATTACTGGTTTGAAGGTATAATTATTTTACAAAACTGGTATTCAGTGAAGACCAACTCTGTGTGTTTGGTTACAGTAAATTAACCTGATTTCTCGTCCCAGAATTATGTCATCTGCATTTCCAAGACCTTTTTTTTAAATTGCAATATTTTAAATATTTCTCTGCTCTAAAATACCAGTAGCTCTATAAGGTGGAAGAAGTTTATATAATTTTACTGACATTTGCTTTGTCGTGGTTTATATTTGTGTTAAAAATGGTAAATTTTAGTTATAAAAAATAGGTAAAATTAAACGTCTTCTTTGTGCAAACCAAGGGGAATAACTTGCCTGCACAGTCACCATTCATTCAGATCAAGTTACGATGAAAACATGCTAGATTACATAGTTCAAAAACATCAATTACTGTTGCATATGACTGTATCTATGTTTGATTAGACAAACATCATGAGTGGACCACCCATCATAAGAGTTAATATGAGGACTGTTTATGGCAGCTATTCAGTACATCAAACACACTATTCACAAATTCTAATCACACTATGGCCTCATTAAACTCCAGTGATGTTAGTGAATGTGAATGGCCAATCAAATCAGCTGGACACCTCAAACATGAATGGATACAATGACCTCCGCAGATTATATTTCCTTGAAACTGCCAAAAATAAAACTCACATAGACACCACCCAATATAATTGTACTTCCCAGTCGGAGAAAATCAGGCCAACAACACAGCTCCAACAAGTTTAAACAGTTTAAATAGAGAGGTGGAACAGATTTTAGTTAAAGGGACACAAGGTCTTCCAATTGGGTTCATATTAAATAACATAGAAGTATGTAAAACAATTTCCATCCACAAGTACATGAAAAAGTAGATTGACTCTGTTCTTATTTTCATTATTAATAACTCCAACAAAAGATCATATGAACTTATTATCTGAACATTTTATTATCTGAACATTTCCCTCCAATATAAAATAAAAGGTCGCAGACCACATGTCCCCCGACTCGAGTGGTAAACTTCATGATTGGATTTGTTAGAAGGATACTATTTGCAACAATGTTATACAGTATATAGATGTTGCAAACCACCGCAAAATTTCTTGGACAAATTTCTTGGACAAAACAACCCGATGAACAAACGCATGCAAACGCGAAAAAAATGATATTTTTGTATTAGCTATATAGATGTTGCAAATCACCAACATGTTAGGAACAATATCCCATAGTTTCAAATCTCTACATTTAAAACTGTAGGAGGAGTTGATTACACCATGAAGGTACCCAATCTCATCCAAAAGGCAAAAATGTTCCAAATTTTCTAAGTCGAAAACCCCCCAAAATATGGAAAAAATGATATTTTTTATTAGCTATATAGATGTTGCAAATCACCAACATGTTAGGAACAATATCCCAGAGTTTCAAATCTCTACATTTAAAACTGTAGGAGGAGTTGATTACACCATGAAGGTACCCAATCTCATCCAAAAGGCAAAAATGTTCCAAATTTTCTAAGTCGAAAACCCCCCCAAAAATATGGAAAAAATTATATTTTTGATTAGCTATATAGATGTTGCAAATCACCAACATGTTAGGAACAATATCCCAGAGTTTCAAATCTCTACATTCAAAACTGTAGGAGGAGTTGATTACACCATGAAGGTACCCAATCTCATCCAAAAGGCAAAAATGTTCCAAATTTTCTAAGTCGAAAACCCCCTCAAAAATATGGAAAAAATTATATTTTTGATTAGCTATATAGATGTTGCAAATCACCAACATGTTAGGAACAATATCCCAGAGTTTCAAATCTCTGCGTTTAAAACTGTAGGAGGAGTTGATTACACCATGAAGGTACCCAATCTCGGACGCACGGACGCACGGACACACGGACGCACGGACTGACGGACGCACGGACGCACGGACGGACGAGGGTCATTTCTATAGTCCTCCGACGGAAACGTCGGGGGACAAATAGGAATCTTTCTGTACTTGTATTATCTATTGTCTGCTTATTTCCCCCGAAAACCCCTCCAGATGAATAATTAATATGATCATACGCTAGCGTAATTAACGAACCAAGGCAAACCACTCAGTGTAGCTGTGGCTTTTTTGTTTTATTTGTTTGTTTTTTATTTATCAAAATCTGTTTATAGATTCCCTGGTATTCCCTTCAAATAAAATTTACATAAGCCTATATTTCCTGGGCGGTGATTATCACTAAAAGTAATTAGAGTAAAATTAGGCCAATCGTACTTCCGCGTAGTCTTGATTGACGGAATTCTGACTTTATAACCTCGGAATTCTCTCTTTTTAACTCGGAATTCTCTCTTTTTAACTCGGAATTCTGACTTTATAACTCGGAATTCTGACTTTATAACTCTGACTTTATAACTCGGAGTTCTGACTTTACAAACTCGGAATTCTATCTTTATAACTCGGAATTTTGACTTTATTAACTCGGATTTCTGACTTTATAACTCGGAATTTTTACTTTATAACTCGGAATTCTGACTTTATAACTCGGAATTCTGTCTTTTTAACTCGGAATTATGACTTTATAAACTCGGAATTCTGACTTTACAAACTCGGAATTCTATCTTTATAACTCGGAATTTTGACTTTATTAACTCGGATTTCTGACTTTATAACTCGGAATTTTTGACTTTATAACTCGGAATTCTGACTTTATAACTCGGAATTCTGTCTTTTTAACTCGGAATTCTGACTTTATAAACTCGGAATTTTGACTTTATAAACTCGGAATTATGTCTTTTTAACTCGGAATTATGACTTTACAAACTCGAATTCTATCTTTATAACTCGGAATTTTGACTTTATTAACTCAGATTTCTTACTTTAAAACTCGGAATTTTGACTTTATTAACTCAGATTTCTTACTTTATAACTCGGAATTCTGTCTTTTTAACTCGGAATTCTGACTTTATAAACTCGGAATTCTGACTTTCCAAACTCGGAATTCTTTCATTATAATTCGGAATTTTGACTTTATCAACTTGGAATTCTGTCTTTTAACTCGGAATTCTGACGTTTATTAACTCGGTATTCTGACTTTATAAATAACAAAACACACAAATTATTGTATGACGTTTATATAGATATGAGAATGTTGCACATCGACTGATTTGTGTTGGCCTCTTGACAGCCGATTACGACAATAATGCTTTAGGCCTACCGATCTACTGTGCGACAAAAGTGCTCCCCAAATTCAAAAATTAGAGCGTCGTATTAGTTCATAATTGGTGACGTCACAAAATCAGATATAGCCTATATACGACCCAAAGCGGCTTTGGTTCGTTATAAACCATGTATACATTTATAACTGAGTGAGAGAATCCATTTTTGTATAGACAAGGTTAAAGGTCAAATGCCTAAAAGTATAGGTGTTCTCAAACACTCCCTGCATCACCCAAAGATGGCCTCATAGAAATACACATTCTCATATGAAAATTCACTCAGAATTCAAAACGAGTAAATAACTCAATCTTCCATTACTGAAGATTTAATGTTAAAAGAAAATAGATTCTATATATATCGTGGAAAAATAAAATTACTGTCACATACAGTAATGCCCTAAATAATCGACTCCTTAACCACAGCAGAATTATGGGTAACTTTTTAGGATTTATTCGAAAATATGGCTTGTTACCATTCATCGGAAAGCTCTCACTGATTATTTAGGGCATTACTGTACCTATATTTCTAGTATTTTTAAAAGAACAAAATAATTAAAAATAAAACCTCTTCCTGACTTATTCCCTCATCCAATTTTTAACACATAATTGCCAAGATGTGCAAAGAGAAATATTCTAATAAGAAATGGCTTTTAACATTTCCCAGGATTAAAATATAAGCACATCTGGAATTGAGAATAAGACTATTTGTTTTCCCATTTGCCTGTAAACACAATGAAGTTTGACTAGTGCGTGAGTAATTATAAGTTCTGTGGTTTTGGCAAATAGTGTTAATGATGGCCATTATTTTGTGAAGACACCCATGAAAATGTTATTTATGAACAGCTAAAGTGACCACAACTGCCACATAATACCCCTGCAAACAAACAAATGATTATTTAGTATGACATAGAGGAATCTAGTTGTTGAACACTTAGAAACCTCAGCCAGACTCAAGAATAACCAATACTCTGCAGAAATCTGGCCACAATTTACAGTGATGATCGCTTATAGCTCCTTTCCTGATCCATATTCACCTTCGGCACAATTTTTTTGCAACTTAATTTGAACAGATCTCAGATCTCTTTGGTAAATTGTATTTGTTTTTATTACAGTTTTGCAACATCTGATATACAGTAATGCCCTAAATAATCGACTCCTTAACCACAGCAGAATCATGGGTAATTTTTCAGGATTTAGTCAGAAATATGGCTTGTTGCCATTCATCGGAAAGCTCTCACATATATAAGAGAATACATTGGCTTAACAATATTTACCTTGACCTTGTAAGCCAGTGCATTCTCTTATATATGCAAGGCTCCCTATGGGAGACTCGCATTTATAAGAGAATGCGCTGGTACAGGATCAAGCCTGTCATTTGCAGATGAGGTCCCGAGAGGGTGAATATAGTGACACTATCCCGCAAAGTGGGCTAGCATCACTAAATTCACCCTCTGGGGACATCATTCTGCATGGCCTCATGTGCAATGGGAGACATAGACTGAAGTTCCCACAATGGTGAATATTGTGTTGTACACCCATTGGGAACCTCGATTATGCAATGTGTCATCTGCCAATTTGGAAATATAGAGAAATTAAACTAAAAAAGAAATAGAATCTATGTGAAGAAGTTTCTATATAAATTGATAATAAAGAAACTTTCCAGAGAAGATGATGCCACAGCAGAATGAGGTCCCCAGAGGGTGAATTTGATGATGCTAGCCCGCTATGTTGGATAGCATCACTAAATTCACCCTCTGGGGACCTCATTCTGCAAATGACAGACTTTGATCTTTATTGCAGCTCCCACCATGAAAGGGTTAAATGAACATCAGAGCTTAGCTTTGGACGGAGAAGGTTAATAACACTTTAATAAAACAAGGACTATAAAATCCCAGGATACTAACCCGAACTATCAAAACACTGTTACACAGCAAATTATTTTCTCTAAAAAGTATGTAAATAATGTTCACCCCCTCTTGGTTTCCTATGTAGCTAAAGGTAATAAAACTGTTGCTACCATAAATATAGATTCTATAATGAATCGGTAATGTCTTACACGGTGGGACAGAGACACTAAGTCTGTGATGTAGACTTTCTGCTAATAACAGACGAAATGTCAAGAATGTTACAATTTCTATCCTGTTCGGTTCTTAAAGACAATAAAAATCAGTTATGTAATATGTATTGACAAGAAAATTATTTCGCACTCAGCATGTAACGGAAATGACTTCATAGTGGCTGCTCTATTTTTTATCAAAGATGCAAATGAACTGTCTTTGAGTTATAACTCTCTGTATCACTTCATGTGCTTGGCTCTTCAAGTGCAGCATTTGACGCCTGACAATAACAGGGCTTTTGAGAAAAGGAAATGAAGCGATATGTCTAGCCTATGAATGTGAGTAGGTGGCTATAAAATTTTATTATTTTGGATGAGAGAATATCAACCCATACAAATGCCCAATGATATGAACAGTTCCCTTGGGAAAATTTTGCTTGTTTTTTATTTTCTATGAGTTTTGTTATATTTGATATAGAATAGTGCATTTTTCTGAACATTTTTCTCATCTTTCTGGCAAAATACTCATTGTTTTTTTATCATTTTCTGGAAAGGTTTGGCACATCACAGTAGCCAGCCAGACACTGTTTGGCATTTTTAACCTCAGGTTTGCCTACACAAGCTTGTTCTCTTAATATTGTAATGGTTTCTTTCTGTGAACTTGAGTCAGCCCTGGGTAAACTCTAGTTACTATCTTAACTGCAGTGAGTGTATTTGGGACAATTAAAAAATTGAAGAGAATGCAAAATTTTGCACTGATAATTATAAGCCAGCTTCTTTAACCCTTCCATTACTGGAGCTTCCTGAAATTTTGCAAAAACTCTGTGCCAATGCATTCCCTTATTATTATTATTATATATTCATTTAAGAAACGCATTCTACAGCAATTAGTTTCAATGCGCAACTTATTATATATGCGAGTCTCCCATAGGGAGCCTTGCATATATAAGAGAATTCATTGGCCTTGACAGCCAGTGCATTCTCTTTAATACCGGTATATATGTGAGGCTCACTGTCACATGATCTTTAATGCTGCACCGGAGCAGCTCCCATCATGAAAGGATTAAGGGAATACTCCTCAAAGGAGCTATCAGGTTTGAACTTTCACTATATTCTCAATACATGCATCCCATTACATGTATACCCAGTTTGAAATAGATCTCTTATAAATAAATCAATAGTTGCTCCAATTTTCGTGATAAAGGGCCAAAATTCTGGTCATAATGAGTTGGCTGAAATTGAAATGATAACACTCAAATGGGAAAAGGTTATCTCTATATGTGACCCGCCATATCAAATCCAGTCGTAAGTCGGGATTTTTTTACCCTGTGCCAATGCATTCTCTTATATATGCGAGTCGACCATAGGTCGCCTCGCATATATAAGAGAATGCATTGGCCTAACAATTTTTTACAATTTTAATAATTTTTTCTTGTATTCTTTATTTTTATTATTTCACCCATACAGAGCCCCAGACAAACATGAGCAGACAACACTCTTCTATATGCTTCTATATATGTGTGGGGCTCCCTGCAGGGTAATGGCTGTTTTTTATTTTTTATGTCCTAAAAATTGTAAGAAACATTTATTTTAAAAAAATGATAACAAATTGTTAGGCCAATGCATTCTCTTATATATGTGAGGCGACCTATGGTCGACTCGCATATATAAGAGAATGCATTGGCAAAGGGTAAAAAAATCCCGACTTACGACTGGATTTGATATGGCGGGTCACATTTGGTATCTATTACCTCAACCCAAACTCCATGCAGCGCCCTCTCCGTTATCACTGCGAAATAGCACTACTGGAAGGATGGTACTTTGCGGACCGATATATCTATTTTTATGTATATTGTTGGAACTATATTTAGTCACCTATTACCTTATTTTGACCACCAAAATTTTGCAATAATGGTAATTTTTTTCGATATTGATAAGAACAATATGAACTGAGCCAGACATAGACAACTTTAATCCTAAAACACAAGAACTAAATTCATGTCAGAAATCCTTACCAAATGTCCTTGTGGCAGTGGTATCTCAGTGGAGCGATGGGAGAGAACACTGCCTGGAGTTTGACCTCAACCATCAGGAAATATTTAACACTTTCTCTAAAATGATTCTCCAGTCAGTTATAAAATTATACATTGGAATGATCTAGTATTCATTTGGAGGGGTGCTCTGGTAATATAAGCAGATGACAGGCAGACGGAAATATAACAGAAGTGCAGAAGCATTTCTATTAACCCTTCCATGACTGGAGTTTCCTGAAATTTTATGACAACCCTGTGCCAATGCATTCTCTTATATATGCAAGTCTCCCATAGGGACCCTTGCATATATAAGAGAATACATTGGCCTTTCAATATTTACATTGAGCTTGTAAGCCAGTGCATTTTCTTATATATGCAAGGCTCCCTACAGGAGACTCGAATATATAAGAGAATGCACTGACACCAGACTTTTAATGCTGCACCAATGCAGCTCCCGTCATGAATGGGCTAAGTGGTGGGAAATGCTCAGATAAAAAGTTCAACAATGACCTATATTGAACATTGCTAAGGGAACTACTCGTCAATGAGTATTTGGTACAGAAAGGGTTAAGGATTGACACAGGAGTGAATTTATCACTGAAGGGCAAAGGGGTACAACCTTCAGAAGAACACTTTTCCCAATGTAAATTGTGTGTTTTTTCAGGTGTCAATCGAGGGTAAGTTGGTTGCAGCCCCTGCCTCCACTGCCCCTGGATGCACATATGGACTATCTGAATGTTTTCTATCTGGGAATCATATATACGAGTATTTGATATGTACAGCTATCTAGCAGTTGACAGAAAAATGCAAAAGTCATTTAATTAAAGGTGGCGCATACAAATTTAATGCTAATTCTTATAATGCATTTGTTAGAAGTAATGGGAAGGAATCATAAGATATAGAGGATCTCTAATGAGTCGCAATTCTATATGAAATTCATATAGAATTGCGACTCATTAGAGATCCTCTATATCTTATGATTCCTTCCCATTACTTCTAACAAATGCATTATGAGAATTAGCATTAAATTTGTATGCGCCACCTTTAATTAAATGACTTTTGCATTTTTCTGTCAACTGCTAGATAGCTGTACATATCAAATACTCGTATATATGATTCCCAGATAGAAAACATTCAGATAGTCCATATGTGCATCCAGGGGCAGTGGAGGCAGGGGCTGCAACCAACTTACCCTCGATTGACACCTGAAAAAACAACATTTTTTGCACTCGGTTAATAAATTTCATATTATGAAATTTATTAACCGAGTGCAAAAATTTCCATTCGAGCCGAGCTTTAGCGAAGCTCAAATCAAATTTAGTGGACAAGGTTAATAAGTTTTGTAAAGAATTGTGATGAATTTGAGATCCTTTTTATCACATAATCACATTTTAGCGAAGAAAAACGATCTAAAAACTGCTGGGGTTAAAAAAAATATAGTTTTCGTGTTAACAAAATTGTTCAACCACCCTTATCACCCATGTTTATCTCACAGTCAACATTAGATAATCGAACACAAATTAAATATCATAATTATATTCTAATGAACATAATAATAATATTGATCGATATCATTGCGCTAAGATCTTAGGTCACTGCACATGCCGATAATACATGTGTTATTAAAAAATATGAGGCCAGGTTTAGGGGCTAATTATGTGATAATGACTTATCTGTTAACAGTAAAAAGTGAAGTGAAGCTAAGGTTTGAACAACAGGGGGTTGTCAAGTGAATGTAGGCTTGCAACAATACATCGTCAACTCCATGAAAACTGTTGTAAGGGAAAGAACTCTATATCAATTGCAATTGTAGTAGTCAAACGTTTGCTCCCTAACATAAGGCTACAGCTGGTACTAATCACAAATGTTATTATTGATTGTTTTTATGGGTTATACTGTCAAAATGCAATCAGTGTAGAGCTTGTGGGCTTACATGTGTTCATAACAAGATTTTCACAATTCCATCCAGCTGATATCACATTTACAAGATATGATCAACTGATTACGGATTGTCACTACTAATATCAAGTTATATAGTTAGGGAGCCCGCATATGTTCTATTTACACTTTTGCGTACAAAAGGTTTGACCCCTAAAGTTGGTACCAATAATGGAACATTCTGAAAAACCGATTTCTTAAGTTGCGCATTCCTGGGGTTTAGGGGCTGCTGAACCCCAAAAAGTGCCAAAAATCACTTCTATTTACACTTCCGCATACATCGATGAATTTTGGTTTGATGATACTCCTAAGTGCACTCATTAAGAAAACACAATTTAAGAAAGGGATTTTCCTGGGGTTTTCAGATAAGAAAGGGGGTCCCATGCTGAACCCCAAAAACGTGATTTTTCCCTTTTTTTTATACTTTCACGTACATCAATAATTTTTGGTCTCAAAGTACTTTGATATATACTAATTATAAAAACACAACTTAAGAAGCAACTTTTCCTGGGGTTTTAAGATAAGAAGGGGGGTCATCGGGTCACCCCTCAAAACGTAAAAAATCACTTTTATTTACATGATTGCATTCGTCCAACATGTGTATATGTGCGTACACCCCTGGAACGTTGCACTATTACAACCAATACATCCCTAAATCGATACGATCAACTTAAGAAATATATATTCATGTCGTTTTCTGATAAGAACGAGACTTGTTTTTTATATTAACTGATCATTGGAGCAATTAAATATGCAATTATTGGGGTCCTAACCCCTTCCGATCCCTCAAAAATTCGATTTTACAGAACGCAGTACAAAATTTTACAAAAAAATCACAATTGAGATTCTAGTCATATTTCAACAAGAAATGAAAAGAACATTGTAATGTAAGTGAGGCATATCATTACCTATGCATATTCCAAATCTATGGAACCATAAATCTTACCTTGGCTCAAAATGGCTGCGAAAATGGCCGCTAAAATATGGAAAATGGTAAATATTGCCCCAGGGTGTCCTGCAATCGCTAACAAGTTGTGGTTGATGTACACAATTGGCTAATCTGTTTTCTATACATTGCATACTAACATGTCTGATGCACCATGGATCATTTTTACTATTGTCACCACTGACATTTACCAGAAATATTGGACATAAATATCGGCAAGAATTAACTTTTCGGGGTTCGACCATTTGTTCAAGTAAAATGTAACTATCTTTGGATTGAAAGGTGTTTATTGGTTTTGGTCTATCTTAAATGTGTCACACTACGGTGTTTATAGACTAAATTGCTCAAGATGGCTTCCAAAATGGCAACCAAATTTGTAAAAAGTTAAAAGTTAACATATCCCGAACATTATTCTCTGCATTTTCCAAAAAAAAGTGGCAAATTGTTACTCACTTGGTTATTGTACGTGTTAGTTACAATGTAATTAACTGACAACTACGTTCTATTATGTTTGTCCCAGTTCCGTATGGGGCATGACAAATTCATTTTAAAGTTGCAGTATGGAATTTTGCGGAGAACCATATTATTGAAAGGAAATGGGCAGAACTTTGAGACTGAACTGAGATGAACCATGATATGTGGGTATTCTGGCCCATTATGATAAAAATTTATCAACTGGATACAGGGTGGAAGCCAAGATGGTAGCCAGGGAGTTATGACCATATATGAGGATAATAGGTATACAGGGAGTTATTGTATGGTCATGAATGGTGTGTGGGTATATAGGGAGTGCCCTGTTGGTAACGGTGGGGCGTATATTTATATATGTTGTGGATGTGTTATCATTGGTGGTGTATGGGGAGTAGATTTATTATCATGGATGGCGTGTATGAGTATGGCAAGTATGGAACTTATGAGTGGTCGTATGTGCGGATATTGGTATATCTGGACGGGCTCAGCATTGGTGATGTGCATATGTAAACCTGGATTTACTCCATGGTCATGGTATGGCGAATAGGTATACATGCAGTGGCTGTATGGTCCATGTGAGGTGAATATGTATACATTGAGTGACTGTATGATTGTGAATGTAGTGAATATGTATACATAGAGTGACTATATGGTTGGGTGCAGGTGTTCATGCATGGTGACTCGTGGCTGTATCGTCATTTGTGGTATGTACGGGTATAACCAAGTATGGCTGTATGATCAGGTGTACTAGTACATGTACGTGTATAAAGTGGGTGACTATGTTGTCATTTGTGTGGTGTTTATGTACATATGGAGTGACTGGGGTAATGGGTGGGTTGTACATATGTACCTTGAGTGGCTATCGCTTTCCACAATAACTCAAGGATATGTTAATCAATAGAGAGGTCATGTCATATCGTGGAAAGCGATAGCCACCCATTAACACACAGTCATTACATATATACATAAACACCACATACATAACAATATAGTTACCCACTGTATACATGTACACCTGACCCATGACCACGGATGACCATACAGCCATGCGTCACAATGCAGGCACACCGGGTATACTCCTAAACATGACCCATAACCATATAGTCACTCCATGTATACCCATTCATCTCACCATTTGCCATAAGGTCATCCCCTGTATACCTATTCTCCAAACGCATGGTCAAATGAACAATCAATATATACATCAACACCACAACAATGACCATAAAGTCATTCCGGTATACATATGCACATGATCAGGGAAGGATCCAGGGCTCTTTTGATACCTGTTACAGGTTTGGGCGCCCAAACTCTGGTGGCCTAAATGTCCCCAAATTGCAAGTGGATAGTTTTATTAAAGCTGAATTTTCTATATTTTGAAGGAAATCTTCTATTATAATTCAACAACACGCAATGCAAATCATCAATATACAGTTGATATAGAGCCTTTATTTGCTTAATCGAGTGTCCAGTGAGAAATATTTTAACCCTTTCATGACTGGGGCTTCTTGAAATTTTGCAAAAATCCTGTGGCAATGCATTCTCTTAAATAAATGAGAGTCTCCCATCTAAGGAGCCTCGCATATATAAGATAATACATTGGCCTTTATCTTGACCTTGTAAGCCAGTGCATTTTCTTATGCGGGATCTTTAATGCTGCACCTAAGGGAGGGGGGCGACCCCCCTCCCGTACCTACCCCCATCTCGGGGCCTACGGCATATCATGGTCTCAAATCAGGTGTCCCCAAAAAAACCCTGGATCCATCCCTGTGCACATCACCAATGGCCATATAGCCACTCGCTTCATACACATACCCTCACCCATGTTACCTGGTATACTCCTTCACCTGACCTATGGCCATATAGTCACCCCGTGTGTACCTATTCAAAACATTCATACACGATCATGGTCAATCCTTGTATTCATATTCACCCCAACAGTGGCCATGTCAATCCATGTATTTGTCACACCATAGCCGAATAGCCACTCAAGATATACTAATACACCCCAGCCATGTCAGTATAGTCACTCCATGTATGCATATGCACCTCATCCATGGCCATATAGCCACTCACTATATACACATATCCCTCGCCCATGACAATAAAGCAACACGTGTGTGTACTGGTATAACCTACACATGACGATACCGACACAAGTCACCAAACAGGAACACCAGGTACATGTATACTCATACGCCTGTCACCCCCTGTATAGATGTTCATTACATTTATGATCATACAGTCACTACTTGTATACCTACATGTACTCATCTCACCATTAACCATACAGTGACTACATGTATACCTATTCGACACATATAGTCATATAACCACTTGATATACGTATGCAGCCCATCATAGACCATAGATTCACTCCAGGTATACATGTAACGCTCACTAATGGCCATTCAGCCCTTCCAGATATACAAAAAAACCTGCACATACCACCACTCAAACAATCCATAC
Organism: Siphonodentalium dalli; assembly: GCA_032622095.1. Taxonomy (NCBI): domain Eukaryota; kingdom Metazoa; phylum Mollusca; class Scaphopoda; order Gadilida; family Siphonodentaliidae; genus Siphonodentalium; species Siphonodentalium dalli. The sequence continues at coordinate 177,895,256 of CP136065.1, read as the reverse complement.
TTGCATATACACCTCACACATGACAATTCAGCAATTAACTGTATAATCATACACGCCATCCATGATAATACAGCTAAGATCTATACACCCACCAATGATAATACATCCACGATATATATAAATATACATCCCACCCGTTACAACAAGGACACTCCCTATGTACCCACACGCTCGATAATGTCCACCAGCTTACTCCAGGTATTCATATTCAATCATGACCGTACAGTCATTCCATATATACCTATACACATTACCCGTAACCATACAATCACTACCTATTTATCCACACACCCCATCCATGATCATACAGACAACACATGTACATCCCACCCATGACCTTACAGTCACTCCATATATACATAATCAACACATAGATGACCATGTAGATATATCCATACACCACACCAATGACCATACAGGCACACCGGATGCACCCGTACTGGATATACACAATCATACACCATACAGTCACTCCATGCATACCGATTCACCTCACACCTGACCATGACCTCTCCCTGTATACCTAGATGCATCTTACCATGGACAACCCACTTATAACCATATAGTCACTCATTGTATACCTACTCACATCAGTCATGACATACAATAAATCCATGTATACCTATTCACCTCACATATGATCAAAGAGTAACTCCCTGGCTACGATCTTGGCATCCACACTGTATCCTGTAGATATTTTTTTTATCATAATGGACCAGAATAGCCAACGATTATGGTCCATCTCAGTTCTGTCTCAAATTTCTGCCCATTTCCTTTCAATAAATATGGCCAAAATCACAAAAGAGGTTCTCGGCAAATTACATACTTTAAAATGAATTTGTCATGCCCCATACGGAACTGGGACAACTGGGAATAGAACACGTAGTTGTCAGTTAATTAAATAACACGTATAATAACCAAGTGAGTCACAATTTGCTATCTTTTCGGATAATGCAGAGAATGTTCGGGATATATGTAAAAAATTAGCATTTTACAAATTTGGTTGCCATTTTGGAAGCCATCTTGAGCTTTGAGAAATTTGGTCTATAAACACCGTAGTGTGACACATTTAAGATAGACCAAAACAATAAACACCTTTCAATCCAAAGATAGTTATATTTTACCTGAAAAAATGGTTCAAACCTGAAAACTGAATTTTTGCCAATATTTATGTCAAGTTTTTTTTAGAGAAAAGTCCAATATTTTTGACGATGTCAGTGGTGAAAATAGAACAATTAACCATGGTGCATCAGACATGTTAGCATTCAATGTATAGAATGCAGAATGACCCATTTTATACATCAACACAACTTGTAAGCGATTGCAGGACACGCTGGTGTAATATTTACCATTTTCCACATTTTGGCGGCCATATTGGCAGCCATTTTGAGCCAAAGTAAGAATTTTGGTTCCAGTGATTTGGAATATGCATAGGTAATAATATGCCTCACTCACATTACAAAGTTCTGTTCATTTCTTGTTGAAATATGACTAGAATCCCAATTGTGATTTTTTTTGGTGAAATTTTATACCGCATTCTGTACAATCAAATTTTTGAGGGATCGGAAGGGGTTAGGACCCCAATAATTGCATATTTAATTGCTCCAATGATCAGTTAATATAAAAAACACAAAATAAAGTTGCATTACTGAACCAGTTCCAAACAGCATGAATTGATCTAGAAGATATTTGTGAAAAAAAGTCATATTTTCAACTTCCGTCTCGTTCTTATCAGAAAACGACATGAATATATATTTCTTAAGTTGATCGTATCGATTTAGGGATGTATTGGTTGTAATAGTGCAACGTACAAGGGATGTACGCACATACACACACGTTGGACAAATGCAATCATGTAAATAAAAGTGATTTTTTTACGTTTTGAGGGGTGACCCGATGACCCCCTTCTTATCTTAAAACCCCAGGAAAAGTTGCTTCTTAAGTTGTGTTTTTATAATTAGTATATATCAAAGTACTTTGAGACCAAAAATTATGGATGTACGCGAAAGTGTAAAAAAAAGGGAAAAATCACGTTTTGGGGTTCAGCATGGGACCCCCTTTCTTATCTGAAAACCCCAGGAAAATCCCTTTCTTAAGTTGTGTTTTCTTAATGAGTACACTTAGGAGTATCATCAAACCAAAATTCATCGATGTACGCGGAAGTGTAAATATAAGTGATTTTTGGCACTTTTTGGGGTTCAGCAGCCCCTAAACCCCAGGAATGCGCAACTTAAGAAATCGGTTTTTCAGAATGTTCCATTATTGGTACCAACTTTAGGGGGTCAAAGCATTTGTACGCAAAAGTGTAAATAGAACATATGCGGGCTCCCTAACTAATAGATATAAGGGGACGAGATGGTTCAGACATATTGACAACTTTAGAAATTAATAATACATGTACAAATGCTGTAAACACGGACATCACCAAGCCTGGAAATAGTGTGTCTGACATTTGCAGAATGAGGTCTGCAGAGGGTGAATTTAGTGACGCTATCAAGCACGGCAGCTAGCATCACCAAATTCACCCTGACCTCATTCTGCTTAGGCCTCAACTGTTATGGAAGACCTAGGATCAGGATAGAAGTTCCCCAGTTGAAGTTGGTGATGTTCACCCTTTAGTCCCCTCAATTATGCAATTTATCTTCTGCATATTAGGGGATATAGATAGTGAAAAGGGAAACAGTAACTAAAACAATGTTAATTTGAAACTATAGATACTTCCCAGAAGATGAGGCCTAAGCAGAAGGTGAATTTGGTGATGCTAGCCTGCTGTGCGGGATAGCGTCACTAAATTCACCCTCTGTGGACCTCATTCTGCAAATGTCAGACACATTATTTCCAGACTTGGACATCACATAATAAGTCTATAAGTCTAAGTCTAGAATAGGAATGTTTGTCTTGACCAGACCGTGGTATATGGCTGTACTGTTCAAAGAACCTTCTAGTCAAGTTAGAATAAAAAGAATGCAAAACACAAGTCATTTCATAAGTACCTTGTGGTGAGCATAATTGATGTATAATGTCCTGGTGAAAGGCCATCATGTGGTTGAACCCTCTCTCTGCCATTGAATGCCTAAATTAATGTAGCCTTTGGCAAGCTACCGCATACTACAGTTATCACGAGATTCGACCACTAACCAAGTAGCATGTATTGGGGTTGATAAATATTGTCAGTCTGCTAAACCTGATACACTTGAATGCATAGCATCTCAGATATATTTCTACCATTTGAAGATGGAAAGCAATTCCCCATGACTGGGAAATAATCATAGGGCACAGAAGCACTGAAGCGCAAGGGATCAGAACCTACAGAAAAGCACTTTTCCTAATTTAGGCCACAATAAAAATAGAGTTTGTTTGCAGTCACCCGACCTACTGGCCTCAAAAGGCACCAACCCAACTTATTTTGTTTGGGCTTGTCAAGAATATTTGTTTATCCACTGCCTGATATAAACCTATGTATCACAATACACAGTTCTGTTAATTGGCATCAGCTATCAGCTGAGGCAATTGCCTAGGAAAAACAAAATTTCCTCTGCTATTTTGTTAGCCAAGGCAAATTTCAGAGCGTGCCAATATTTTGTGAAAATTGAAACAAATTGCTGGAGTCATTGTCTTATTATAAATATATATATATATATATAAACTGTGGAATGCAAAGAACCACTAATTTAACAAGGATTATCTTGATATGAATCAGTAATTTTCAACCAGACCCAACCAAAGTTTGCCTTGATAATGGACCAAGTTCCAATTGTAAACAGAATATTTATGTGTAAAGCACAGTAGAGTATGCAACTATGTGGATCCCAGGCTTTTTAACCAAGAAAAATGTTCTGTCCTAGGCTATTTTTTAGCCTTGGCACATTTCTGCTGAAATACAGCAGGCATGTACAGTAATGCTCATTCTAATGAATAGCAACAAGCCATATTTACGACTAAATCCTGAAATGTTACCCATAATTCTGCTGTGGTTAAGAAGTCGATTACTTAGAGCATTACTGTACATCTATTAAATTATTACCTTTTTCTCAGCCTCCTTAGTCACAACTTCATGGTACCGCGGCAATTTAGCTTCAAATCTGATGGTTGGAGGTTCTTCCGGATCTTCTTTAGAATTTAAGTTCTCAGCTGTCATCTTCACATCTCCGTACGGGTCATACTCGCCAGGACCTGGTCCAGCTTTCCCAACTATATCGGACCTCTTGGAGGTCATGGTCCCGAAGTGTATACCTTTGTATGTTTTTGATGGTTTTGTGTCATCCTGTAAAAAACGTAATTTAATTATGATTACATGCCTGTCACACATATTTATTGACCAATAATTTATGGCAATCTTGCAATCTCGGAAGGATGGCTATACCTACAGCATCTCACTTATGACATAAACTGATGGCCAGTCCAGTAACACAAATGCAGTTTGGTATAGGGGAATTTAAAAAAGGAGTCCAGCAAAGGCTCGGTCCAGACCTAATTTACTGGAAGAGTTTTTGTAAAGTCTGCTATAAACTGGCAACGAGTTGTAGATTATATTTATTACATGATCCAAAACCTCGACAAAACATACTTAAATCAACAAATGGGACACGAAACTAACATCAGCTTCTATAAGGGATGCGATGACGTTTCACTTAACTATGCATTGTTGCCTGCGTAAAGAAATAGTTAATGGCGTATATTTAATGAATAACTTTTTAAACTCTTCATTCATTATGGTTTGTTGGAAAATTATTGGAAGCCATGGTATTTTGAGATGTAGCGTACGGAATGTAAACAGAAGACAAACCAGGAGATAAAGGTCACATGGCATTATTTCCTGTAATTAAACGAATGTTTAATATCACAATTTATAAAAGGCCGTGGCTAAAGAATGGTATACCGCTCTTTAGTACCAAACGCTAAAGAGCGGTATACCGCGCTTTAGCTATATGGGCCTGATACGCTAATTAACGGTATACCACTCTTTAGCGTTTGGTGCTAAAGAACGGTATACTGCTCTTTGGTGACAAACGCTAAAGAGCGGTATACCGCGCTTTAGCTATATAGGCCTGATATGCTAGTGAACGGTATACCACTCTTTAGCGTTTGGTGCTAAAGAACGGAATACTGCTCTTTAGCCATCGGTGCTAAAGAGCGGTCCAGGTTGGATGAGCAGCACGTCCGTTGCCAAGATATTTTGCGCATTGCGCCAACTTGCACATAACGTTATAATCCGTATCGCTCTTTAGCTCTCATCGCTAAAGAGTGGTGTGCCGTTCTTTAGCCCTTAATGCTAAAGAGCTGTCCATGTTGGAAGAGCGGCACGTGCGTATAACGTTATATTCCGTACCGCTCTTTAGCCCTCATCACTAAAGAGCGGTATACCGTACTTTAGCCCTCGGTACTAAAGAGCGGTATACCGTTCTTTAGCCACTTCGTTTATAAAATGGGTTTATTGAATGGAATAAGGGTAGGATCATGTAATAAATTTATTTATAGAACCCTTTCTATACTAAATGGATTCTCCTGCTCAGTTATAAAAGCATACATTGGAACATTAGGTCTATTATTCATTTGGAGGGGTGTTCAGGTTATGAAATCAGATGGCAGACAGAATGAGAGTGTCAATGACACTGTAGCTCAACTTGGAAATGTAATAATTTCATGTGTTACAGTCAATGGAGTGATTAGGAATGTGGAAAGTTGAAAGGCCCAGTTATGCAAAGAGTCAAATCCAAGATGGCCTCACTGGCAGCCATGCTTTTTTGCCGAATGACCCCAAAAAGACTAGTTCCCATTTACATGTCATTGTTAACATCTATCACAAATTTCATGATGATCCGACAAAAGATATGACCTGTAGCCTGTGTCAAAGGATTTAGTCATGTAAAGAGTAAAATCCAAAGATGGCTGCTGGCGGCCATGTTTTTTGGCTGAATGACCCCAAAATGACTCGTTCCCATCTACATGTCTATATTAACATCCATGACAAATTACATGATGATAAGAAGAACAGTATGACCTGTAGCCCGTGCTAATGGATTGAATTTTGAAATCCAAGATGGCCACTGGCGGCCATGTTTTTTTGCTGAATGACCCCAAAATGACTCGTTCCCATTAGCATATCAATGTTAACATCCATGACAAATTTCATGATGATCAGAAGAACAGTACGACCTGTAGCCCATGCTAATGGATTGAATTTTGAAATCAAAGATGGCCACTGGTGGCCATGTTTTTTTCCCGAATGACCCCAAAATGACTCGTTCCCATCTACATGTCAATGTCAACAGCTATGACAAATTTTATAATGATCCGATCAAAGGTACGACCTGTAGACCGTGATAAAGGAAATTGTTGACGAATCACACATGCACCTTCACACGCACACACACACGGACGACGGATACCAAGCCATGGCAATAGCTCAAACTTTACAAAGTAAAGTTGAGCTAAAAACAGATAACACAAGAGCAGAATGATCATATTGATTGGTGGGAAATGTTCAGATAATAAGTTTAACAAATGAACTATATATGGTCGTTTGTTGAACTTATTATCTGAACATTTTCTAAGGGAACTACACGTCAATGAGTATTTGGGTTAAGTGATGTGGAACACTATGCTAGAATTGGGATTCTGAATAAACTAGTTATTTTCATAAACTCTAAACATCCAAATTGGCAGCACGCAACTTAATTCATTCATTCCGTGATCACAAACTCGCTAATGAAAAAGGTAGTCATCACCAGCCTATAATTAAGGAAGGGAAGAGATTGTGCCTTAAATGCAAGACCGGTTCAAATATAGAAAATATTGCGATCTCAGAAATGAACTTTCCCGAATTGTTGTTAGATATCACAGTAATTTTACAAGTATGTCAAACGATCAGAAATTTAATTTTATAATGAAAAATGAAAACCCTGAAATAAGCAGCAAGATCAGCAACTTGGTCTGGCGATTCTTTGATAAGCGTTCTGAATGAATATTATGCTTGCCATCACACAATAAAATGCATATAGCTAGACATGCCATGTCCACATGTAATTGTTTATTAATTATTCTTTTATTATGAATTGTATTGTTAGCATACTGTCTTTATTGCTGTTTATGCAAATAAATTGTATCATATCGTATGTATAAATAATATGCAGCGACTCTCAATGGAGGAATCATTGCTAGTTTCTTCCAATAAACAGGACTCCATCTGTACATACTTGCATTATCTCTCGTTTGCTTATTTTTCCTGATTGTAACAGAATGATGTGCGCCCCATCCATGCCACAGCCCTGGTACATTGTTGCATCAGATTCGAACTGACGATGCACAAAATTGCATGGAGATAAACCAGTGTTAGCTAGGACAGTCGTACCTAACAGGGTGATGTGATCATGTGATATCCGTTCCCATGCGAAATATATTAATGAGTGTTTGCCAGTGCAGCTAAACTAACTAGTGTTCAACACACTAGAGTTGCACTGGTCACGTTATTACAAAATTTATAGTTAGTGACAACTTTCTGACAACTAGCCGATAAAACAAATGTCACTAATAATCAAAACTATGCTGTTTGTCATTTGCAGAATGAGGTCACCAGAGGGTAAATTTAGTGACGCTATCCGCATAGTGGGCTAGCATCACTAAATTCACCCTCTGGCGACCTCATTCTGCTTAGATCTCATCTCTGTAAAGTTTATTTATTATAAAATTTCTATAGAAACTTAGATTCTATTAATTTTTTTAGTTTAGTTTCTCTATATCCCCAAATTGGCAGATGACACATTGCATAATCGAGGTTCCCAATGGGTGTACATCACAATATTCACCATTTGGGAACTTCAATCTGTCTATGTCTCCCATAGCAGATAAGGCCATGCAGAATGAGGTCCCCAGAGGGTGAATTTGGTGATGCTAGTCCACTATGCAGGATAGCATCACTACATTCACTCTCTGGGAACCTCATTCTGCAAATGACAGGCACACTAAACTCAGGCTTGGCCATCTCTTTTATATATAAACCTGGCCATTTCCTAACAAAATTGAGTCCCTATTGACGTCTAAGAACTCACATGATACGGCTCTAGGAGACCTCTAACAATACATTCTGAAGATTACCACCTCACATGATACCGCTCTAGGATGCCATTGGGAGTCACATGTGTCCAGATGATATTTACATGAGGCTGAGGTGATTAAATCTAAAACCACTCGCCAATCAATCACACACAATGTGACATCCTTGCCTGCCACACTGATAATCACTCCAGATGAATAGTAGACCATTCCAATGCATATTTTTATATGGAGCTCCGTGGTTAGCGTGTCGGACTTATATTCGCTGTAAACACATCGGTGTGGGTTCGCAGCGCATCGCTGGTCATTGAGTCTTCACACAGCAGTGGCTTGGCTGCTTTGAGTGACGTGCAATTGTCGGATTCCTCGCTGTTTCAAAACCGGCGCCAAGTTGTGACCCTTGAGCAAGGTCGCTCGTATTGTGTCGGCTTCGCATCACTCATGTGTTAAACGAGTACCAGTCAGCTTGTCATACTGATAAGTATCAGAGCATGTTCTGATAAAACTAGAGCAGCACCTGAAATGGCTGCAGCCAGTTCATTGGTTGGCTTGTACCAAGCGTGTTAGAGCAAGTATATAAAAATGGTCATTATTATTATTATTATAACTGAGTGGGAGAAACCATTTAGTATAAAAATGGTTAAACATGATGGTACAGAAATTTAACTAGAAGTTATTTCTTAAATAGAATGAGAATGAGATTAAAGTAAACCTGAAATTAGTTGTATAAATGACAAGACCAACTCCAAACAAACTAGAGGTGGGACTCTCCCAATGGGACTATGGATATCCCCCCCCCCCCCCAGTGCAATTGGGATACATTAAGTGTATCCATATTAACATATTTGTTTTTCGAAAAATAAACAACACAAGGAATACAGGCACGGACAAAATTATGTATGTTTCAAAACAATTCTAAGTCGAAAAAGGGGGATAACTCCACTAAATAAAGTTGAACCTCATAATCCCAGGTGCACAGATTCCTATGGTACTAAATATATGTTCCAATTTTCAAAAGAATTGACTGGAAAATATAGGAATACAAGCTCAGACAGAATTATGTTGTTGCGAAAAAAATTTAAGATGAAAAAGGGGAATGGATAACTGAAAAAAAAAGAAGAAGCTGAACAGACCTCATAATCACAGGTTCCCATAGTACTAAATATTTGTGCGAAGTTGAAAAAAAATGTAGGAATACAAGCTCAGATAAAATTGGACAAGCTGATTCCAATATAACGTAACGTAAATTATAAGGGGGTATATTGGAATCAGCTTGTCCATCCGTCTGTCCATGAATGCAATATAAATAATATGATCATGATATTACATGTTAATGATTATACTTAAGTGAGTAAAAAACTGTCTAAACATTATGTGCGGCTTTTATAAAAAACTGTCTAAACACTATGTTTGGCTTTTATGCCGATGATCTTACTTACAAATGATGGTTTGTAGTATGCAGGTCCAAGTGAATTGTCTCTGTTGGGTGTGTCTTGTTTCTTCAAAGTTCCGTCGTCACATTCTTCGTAACCGTATGCCTGACCAGGAGTGGGTATCGATGGTGCCTCTGGCTTCCGATGGTATTTAATTCGACTTGTCATCAGCTGTAATATTAAATTCAGGCAATCTCAATTTGAAATTATTTTCACACTACATGTACCATACAGGGCAATCTCAGAATTTCCACAGTTTGACTCAATTAACTCTGAATTATCCTGAAGATCTAGAAGCCTCAAAGAAAATTTAGGTGAGTTTCTGCTTGAATGTGTTTATAAATTACCTGGAAAAATAAAGGAAATTTCAGCAAATGCATATATATGAATCTAATTTGTGTGTCCATGTAGAGTCGTACAAACTTGCAATTAATCTTATCGATTTGACATCAGTTGCCGGACTTCTATAGGAAGTACTGCTTAATACTAATCATCTATACTTGCAAAGTAAATTTATATTGCCATATGTTATGTTTACGAGAAACCTTGCTTTTGTGTCCACACTTCAAGTTCATTATTGGGGTTGATATATACATGTAACAGCAGAATTTCTAAGCTTTTTTTTTTCCTTGTTAAGATACATAATTATATGGCAGAGTTAACTCAAAATGTCAGTGTCTTACAGACAGAAGAAACCACAAACAGGAATTCACCTAAATTTCCCTTGCAGAATTCAATTATCTACAACATAGAGTGCTACTTTAATATATATTTTTTTTTTCAATTTTCTCTATGTTTATGGTACCTACAAATATTAAATAAAAGGTCGTCGACCACGTGTAAGGATAGCATTTTTTTAACTCTGTAAAAATTCGTCAGACTGTGACCAAATTCAAATTGTCTTCTGAAATTTGAACCACATACCAAATATCAAAAGATTCATTTGAATTTAAAAACAATCAGATAACTAAAAGTAAAGTTATAATACGGAAACAAAAATAATCGGCAAATTTTAAGTCGACAAGGACCATATCTCCAGCAAAAATGAGTAGACAAAACCCAAATATGAACTTGACCTGTATCTTCATGTGGTTAATCCACATACCGAATTTAAAAACAATCAGATTACAAAAACTAAAGTTATCATCCGGAAACCAAAATATTTGGCAATTCTGTTGACAAAGACCATAACTCCAGCAAAAATGGGCAGAACGAACCCATATTCGCACTTGATCTGTATTTGGATAACTTGGTTCAGATCTGATAACACTTACTAAAGTTATAAACCGGAACCTCAAAACAACAAAATAATAAGTCGAAAAGGGTCCATAACTCCAGCAGACCGAATCCATATTCGAACTTGACCTGTATTTTGAGCTCATAAATGCACATACCAAATTTGAATTCGATCCGATAACCCAAAATAAACTTATCATCTGGAAACTTTCCAAACGGCTGGATGGAAGGACGGACACTGGCTATTTTAATAGTTCCTCAAAAAAAAAAATCGGGGGACAATTAAAGATGGCTTATTGTTTTGTATAGATTTGGGGTTTACAATAATAATTTTGAGTCCGAGATATCAGTCGATAGGACATTCTATCACTAGTAATTAACTTTTTTTCTCAAATTATTTTGAATGAACAAGGACAGAAAATGTTGCTATTTTGGGAACATTACAAAATTGTTTATTGGAAATCTCACTTTTAAGAGAAATAAGTGCAACACCAAATGTTTCTCCTGTTTGTTTTTGGTAATAAAATTGAAACGTGGCTTGAAAAGGAGTTCTATGAAAATTTGCTGTTGTTGAGAGAGCATCTTTAATGATTTATGCATAGATTTGGCATCGGACCTCAAAATATGGTGCTGGACCTTTGAAGAATAAGGTCCCCAGAGGATGAATTTTGTGACACTATCCCGCACAGGGGACTAGCGTCATTCTGAATGACCTCATCTGCTATAGGAGACCTAGATCTAGTTTTCAGGTGGCGATTGGGCACCTTGATTATGCATTGTTTTGTCTGCCATATTGCGGATGTAGAGAAACTTAACTAAAAAAGAAAAAGAAAAAATTTCTAAAGAAGTTTCTAAAAAAAAAAAAAAAAAGCTATTCAATTTGATAATAAGATACTTTCCAGAAAAGATGAGGCGTAAGCAGAATGAAGTCCCCAGAGGGTGAATTTAGTAATGCAGGCTAGCATCACCAAACTCATCCTCTGGGGACCTCATTCTGCATATGTCTGGCATCATATTTTGAGGCCTGATTTGGCTGTGTACACTTACTCCTTTTTGATCTTGGAAACCAAGTTGAGGGGCTGATCTTGATTTCTTGTAATCTAGCACTCTATCGACATTGTACGCTCCAGGACCAGGGCCTTCCGTGGAAGAAGATTTGGCAGGAAATCTTCTCCCCTTGTTGTCCATAACATGTCCACCCTGAAAAATAAAAAAAAATAATAAGAAGCATCTAACCACATGACGGTTAATTTCTATGATATAAGGAGTATACATCAGTCTTTGCATTTTGATGGGGCCTACAGGCCCTGTAAACGACAAATGCTGGCCTTTTTGTCAGCCCCATAAAACCCATGGCCACAGTATGGAGGCAAGGCGACTAATGAAAGATTAAAGTCGTATCGGGAGCATGCAAACAGTAAACAGAAGTAAGTTCCACTCAGCAAACTTCTCAAAAAGATGTGGGCACAAAATATCATGAATGAATCATTCCTGAAGACATGAACTTGCTAAGTTGTTCAATGTTCAAAAAGTAGTTGAAATTTGTTTGAGTTAAATTTAAAATCAGTTTAAACTTTATGAGATTGTGTTTATTATTTTAGAATATTCTATGAGAAAGATATTGTTATGTATAATACAAAAACACAATCAAGAGACATTACAAAACATTCCCATTGGTTACTGACAATTTACAGAGCAGTAAGATGTGTTTAAATTTTTATTACAATTCTACAACATTAAGATAGGTTCTTAAAATCAGCCCTGTGTGACAATTCTGCCTCTCAATCATAATCTAATTGCTTAACCCTTCCATGACTGGAGCTTCCTGAGATTTTACGAAAAACCCTGTGGCAATGCATTCTCTTATATATGCGAGTTGCCCATAGGGAGCCTCACATGCATGTATATAAGAGAATACATTGGCCTAACAATATTTACCTTTACCTTGGAAGCCAATGCATTATCTTATATATGCGAGGCTCCCTATGGGAGTTAAAGTTAAAGCAATGTTCACATGATTTTACGTGTATGAGTGAATTTGGGTGGACACGTGATCTCAGTCTCGTACATTTTGTCAAAAGAAATGCACTGGCACATTGTGCCATGGTCATGGTAAATATTGTTAGGCCAATGTATTCTCTTATATATGTGAATGCATTGGCACAGGGTTTTCGCAAAATTTCAGGAAGCTCCAGTCATGAAAGGGTCAACAGTAAAATTTGGTTGGGTTAGAAGACTAACGAGACAATATAAACTCTGAGTCTTAGCTTTCTGGCTACGATAATTTCAGGAGCAATTCAGGATAGTTATGGAACTAAACATTAACCCTTCCACAACTGGAGCTGCCTGAAATTTTGCGAAAACCATGTGCCAATGAATTCTCTTATATATGTGTATATATAAGAGAATACAATGGCCGACAATATTTACCTTGACCTTGGCACAGTGCATTCTATTATATGTGCTTATATAAGAGAATACAAATGGCCTAACAATATTTACCTTGACCTTGTAAGCCAGTGCATTCTCTTATATATGTGAGGCTCCCTATGGGAGACTCGCATATATAAGATAATGCCTGGCACAGGATCTTTAATTCTACACCGTCATGAAAGGGTTAATATTAAAATTGAATCAGCATTATAATTAACATGATATACATCTTTTCCTGGTAAAGTATTCATATAATATTATAGTTTATATATTTCACCATATTGATTGGTTGGAATTACTTGCACTCATATTGACTGTTAATTGGCACTCAACATAAATAATAGAAATCGCAGCTAATAGTATACTTCTTATGATGTTGCATCACAAACCTTGACTTTTTCGAAGGCAATCCTTGGATCGTAGTGACCTGGACCTGGAGCAGCTACCACCTGGTCAGCAACATTGAGGAATGTTTCTCGACTTGTCATGGAGGAAAATGGTGCATAGCCATCTGTCGAAGACAATGTTATCTGGTCTAAGTCTAAGAGTTACTGTAGTGTTCTTCAGTGTACATAAATTACTCATTATATGCATAGTACAAGTAGCCAAATAAAGTAGCAAATAAATTGGCAATAAAACCACAGCTAATTATATCCACATAAATATGATCACATTTAATTTCAAAGTAACATATAATGAGCATTTGCAGAAAATGAGATAACAACATATTTGTGCATAAATACAAATAGAACATGTTCAAATAATATTCCAATCAGAAATTATTTTTCATATTTTCTAAAGATAAATGCAATGACCCCATGTTGTATATTTCCCGAGAAATTCCTTGTGACATTTCACTGGAATATAGAGACGAGAAAACCAAAGAAAAAACAAAGAGGTTATAAATTTGGAATTCAAAACATGCTATTATAATTTACTACAAAATTGACAGATGTTTATATTTATTTAGCAAGATATTCAGTGAAAAGGAATTAGTGAAACTTAATGAAGCTCAGCAATGATTCATCTAAATAATAAGTCAACATACCTGCTTTAAGTTTGGACCCTTCAGGAACAAAGGCATCATAGGTACCAGGCCCAACATTTTTAGGAGTACTACCAATGCACTTCCTAAGGTCTCTTGGAGCTCTGTCATACATTTTTTTTTCTTCAAATCAAACTATCTGTAATGATAGAAAACACGGTTTCAAATAAGGTTATTGATAATATTGAAATATACGCAATCCATATTGTGATAGATATCCTCACCAGCATAAAACGATATGGCTATAAAAGTGCAGTGTTTTCACTTCAGTTATGATGTGATTTGTTTCTCCAATCACGACAATCACACTGCAGTTCTTTCACTCACATTGAAAGATTGATTTAAGAGTCTCCCAGCCAAAACTTATTATTGGACGTGCAAGGCTAAATAGTAAATGCACTGGTAAGATTTTAATCTGGAAACTAATAAGCTTATGTGTGCTTATTTAGTACAAATGTCGAAAAGCTTGGTGTCAGCGAGCCAAATATTAGTTATTTTGGGAAATTTTCTCCAAAAATAATAATAGTGCCGACACTACCATAATATTAGGCACCTGGGAGTATGGTCTAATCATGATACAAATTCAATGAAGATATTGTACATGAAAGTTGTCCGCCTATCAACAACAGTGCATGTCGCAAGTTACCATTATAAAAGATTTGTTATTGGTTATCTACCCCCTCCCCCAATATACAAAACAAAATGAACAATAAAATCATAAGATGTTTTTTTGTTATTTAAGTTGCTGGTGGGGGGGGGGGGGGGGGGGGAGAGTCCTCCCCAGCAGACTGAAGCGATTGTTCTTGCATCAGTACGCACTCAAAATTTTCAACTCACAGGTCGTCCCTCTTGTCAAAATGCTTATTAAATGGTGACTAAGATTTTTTAGATCCTTTTTCCCATCTCCCCATCTCAGTTCAATTATGTGGACTTGATAGGAATTTCAAAGAAATGCAATATGTTGACTTGTTGCCATGATACAGTAATGCCCTAAATAATCGACTCCTTAACCACAGCATAATTATGGGTAATTTTTCAGGATTTAGTCGAAAATATGGCTTGTTGCCATTCATCGGAAAGCTCTCACTGAGATATAATATATATACTAGTACTGCTGGTACACAATATATATTTATTTAAAAACTCTTTTATGAAACAACTTATTCTTCATTTCAGCATAACACCGAAGGATAAACAGCAACATTCAACTAAATGTTCTTTCAATAAGACAAAGACCAAGCTGCCCACACACCATAATCTCTGCATTAATTAACTAGATCAATAGTCTGGCCGAACCTTCCCAGCCAAATCTTCCCGTAACCGAAAAATACAGGGCCAAATCTTCCCTCGGCTGAATCTTCCCATTCCCGAATGATCATATGCATAAATTGGGTCTTGCTCAATCTGCAATGTGTTAATGTCATTTATTCTTCAGTTGTGAAAAGAATTCCACTGATCGAAAAGTCATGCATGAGGAACTGTAAAATCTTCCTGGAGCATGCACAGAACTAACTTTTGAGTGTGGTTGAAGCATTTGAAGCAGTTGCATATGATAGTTCAGAAATTTATGGACAATTCACATGCTAAATTGCTAATTAATATATAATCATGTATGGGGCTGCCAAGATTTAATTGCATAATTGATTAACTGTTGATAAATTTTGGTAATCGACTAATCAGTAGTACTGTATAATGTTCAGTATAGTGTCCTTTCCAGCACTGTTTTATTTTCCGGTCGCGCATTCGAAGATTAACATGCATTGGTCCTTGCTTGACATAAATATTCAAACAGTATTTCCAGTATTTTAACAAAATGGACATTTCCCCACCTGGATAATTCCCACCGGACATTTCCCCACCCGACATTTGTTGGTCAACATGCTGGTCACCTCGGAAGTCAATTATTATGACATCTAATTTGTCTCTGTGTGTGATTTAGTGGGCGCGTAATAATGTTGTCACACGCTGTTCTTAAATTCTCATGCTTATATTTAGTATCAGTGATTCACCACAGAAAGGGTAGTTGTCTCAGCACAAGCTCACTGTCATATTTTTTACAAACATCAAACACAGCCTCCTCACGGTCGGTCAAATATGCTGTCATGTGTTTTACAAACACCAATAACTGCTGCTATGAAGCCATCTAAACATGTGTCACTGCATGGAGCAGTAGTAACTTATTCTCACCTATACCTGTGTTAATTGTTAATCGCTTATGTGATTGAGCTGTATATACATCGTGGCCACTGGCCCTTTTAGGTTGATCTCACAGTCCCCGCAGATTGTAGGTGTGAAAGTTCGATTTTGCAGATTAACGTGGGAGTCAGGCATAAGGTTTAGCTCAAATACGCTAAAGTTTAATTAGCTATTAAATGTGAATTTGGCCTCACATATAGATGGCCCAATTGCATCTGTACCTTAAAATATTAACAAATTATTACACTATGCTTCATTTTATTATTTTCCCACTGGTCGCCATCTGTCTATTCCGATTCCCCACATCTTATTCATAACTCACAGACAACATAACCATTTTCCGTTGTGAATTTATTGTCCTGAAAATAGACGCCTGAAACAAACAGCCGATACATTTTGAAAAATCTTATATTGCAGTCATTATATGTACGATTAATCAATAATTGTCAATTATTGTTGGCCGATAATCAATTATAACTAGAGGTGTGACTGTCCCAATGGGACTAAGGATACCCACCACCACCCCCATGTTTTTAAAACACTAAGATGTTTCACATGTCAGTAAACAGTTAGTTAAAATAATAAAATAACAGATTCCCATTGCAGGTGCACAACCCTAACACCTAGCACTAATTCTAAACCTATTGACCTAAAAATGTAGGAATAAAAGCTCGAACAAAATTATGCATTGCAAACATTTTCTAAGTCGAAAAACGGGAATAACTCCACAAAAAAAAGTCTAACAGACATCATAATGGCAGGTGCACAAGTTCCCATGGTACTAAATATCTGCGCAAAGTTTCAAAAACATTGACATAAAAATGGAGGAATAAAACCTCGGACAAAATTATGCATGTTGCAAAAAATCTTCTAAGTAAAAAAGGGGGATAACTCCACCAAAAAAGGTCGGACAGATGTCATAACCACATGTGCACAGGTTCCCATGGTACTAAATATATGTGCCAAGTTTAAACAAAATTGACCTAAAAATGTAGGAATAAAAGCTCAGACAAAATTATACATGTAATGATGTTGCAAAAAATTTCCAAGTCGAAAAAGGGGGAAAACTCCACAAAAAAAAGACTGACAGAGGTCATAATCGCAGGTGCACAGGTTCCCATGGTGGGGAAAATCAATTATCATAGGAGACCTAATCATGTGATTTGAATCTTCACAGATATGTAAAGTCACACATCGACTGGGAAAAGTACCTGTGTATAGAGTACCACTTCCAGAGACAAACAGTGAAACAGCACAGGTCTGATACATTACATCTTTACTTTTGACTCAGTCAACTACAGTCTACAGTACAAACTACAGATGACCAGGACTCGCAAATGTGAGAATACAGCTACAATAGCTGTATTCAGCTATATATTCTACTCTCAAACCTGCTGTTTTTCGATAAATAACTATAAATGCTAATTTGCGCATAAAACTATGCCATTCTCCAATCCCTTTCAAGCAAATCAAAACTGTCACTCGTTTTGTGACAAAGTGTTGTGTTTTGTCAACACAGCAATGTCCATTATGCATGAAAACTAACTACGGCGATCGTTGTCGGTCATAACGCTTTAAAAACTCTCTAATGCAGTGCAGAATACCTTGAAAACTATATTTAATACAATATTCAATTCTGAAGATGCAAGGTCTTTATCAGTTCCGAAAATAGTACGTATCCAGTGTCGCTCAAACGCAATTTTCTCGAAACAGTGCGCGGAAGATTCTACCACTCATTCTCTCTCTCCAAAAATTAAAACGTTAAAATAACCTTACAAATTCGCAAATGAAAACTTGCTACTAGTACTACTATAGTTCATGTTTTAAATCAACTACCCACCTGCCTCTGTGCATAATAACTGTTTTATTTGCAACGCGCACTGTTTCGAGGTGCCGGTTATCAGTATCACTCACATTCACGACCCGTTAGTGGTGTGCGATTTAAAATGATTGAGGTCATGAACACCATTCTAATGCTCCTTTCGATTTTAGCAGCAATTAAGGTACGGTACCATACACCTGAGTGCATGTCTTCCACGGGGTATATCTTTGTTTTACAAGAATTAATTTAGTTCACGTTTTCACAGAAAATAGTCCCCAGGATATTTATGTTCACCTCCTATCGTAGTAAGTTTTCACACAAAATTTATATTGCAGTGTTGATAAATTGCAACACTTTGTCACAAAACAAGTGACGTTTTTGTAAAATTTGATTTCTTTGAAACTGAAAGTGACTGGATAACATTAACATTAACAGGGTGACCGAAATTTAATACAGCTATTCAGCCTATTGTATTTGTAGCTGTATTCTCACATTTGCCAGACCTGATCATGCTGATGACACTGACACTGTGACAGTGCCAGTGGACTCAAACAAACTGGTAGTGCCTAGTCACGGCTAGCGAGTAGTCACTGTAGTGGTACAGCCTTCAATATTGGCTACGGCAATCAGCATTGCCGAAGCAATTTGCTGAAGCAAACTGGGGCACGGCATACTGTTGCCGTAGTGGATTGCCGAAGCCAAACAATCTGAATTAAGAATAAGAGGGCTGAGTGGTATGATCATGATGCCTTTGGCTTTGATGGTAAACAAGGCTCAAATTAGAGTTACAAGACCACAGTGGAAATAAGGCTCTAGTATGATATTTTACTGTGTTATCCCGGTCCTATCTCACCCACTCTGTATTATACTGCAAATCGTCGTTGTTATGTTCGGACCCGCTGAAACTTGAAGTTGAAGTTCGAATCGAACAGTCGAAATCAGACTTTAATTTTCAGGTTTGTGTTTAAGTTAACACGTGTAAATTGCTATTCACTCTGGTAATCGGTATTTGTAACTGCCATCACACTCTTCTCGACATAACGAATGCTATTTGCGCTTCAGAAATAATAATGCCTATGAGTCCAATGAACTACCTTTTAATTCCAAAAAATCGTTGTTAAATCACCATTGGCGGCCATGACAGTTTCGTGGTTTCCATGGATGTACGAGTAATTCAAAAATTAACAACCCGGAAGCGGAAGTGGAACAATATTGGGACAAAAAATATATGACAATGCTTCTCTTCTTGCTTTTCACTTCTGCAGCCGGTCAACATGGAGCCCACGCCTACCTCAATATTTTTGGTTTTCCTTTGGTACTTTGTAAATTTATAAATTCTATACAATTTTGTTAGTAACATCTATTAATCTGAGGACCATTCTGACACAATATTTAAGAACCATCGACTATTAAATTGAATGGCAAATCCTATGTTAAATTTTTCTACGAATATCCGCATAATTTTTTTTGAATTTGTCCTATCTAAAAGACAATTTCTTCATCAATTCGGTCATTTTAGTTGTAACTAATTAATAAATGCATGCGTTTAAAGGCACGGGTGACTTTCGTTATAGGTTATAACAGTCACTAAATTATGAAATTTTCCTCAAGAACATACTCAGCGTAGGGCTGAAGGGGTCACTCTCACCAAAAAAGGTGCTGAAGGGTGCACAGGATTTGAAAATGTGCTGAAGGGTACACAGGGTTTGTGATCGCCACTAACATCGTTACGTAAACTGTGTTTCTGAAAGTCTGGTGCCCATTAGCAGTTTGTTTTCAGTTCATTTTAATGTTCATTGGAACGTAAACAATTATTCTCTAACAGAAATCATGGCAGATACGAAAACTATACGCCCTTTAGAATGACATTTCAAAACCTGTGTACCCTTCAGCACATTTTCAAAACCGGTGTACCTTTCGGCACTTTTTCAAATCCTGTGTACCCTTCAGCACTATTTTTGGTGAGAGTGACCCCTTTAGCAATAGTAGGCTATAGCTGAAGGGGTCACTCTCACCAAAAAAAAAAGTGCTGAAGAGTACACAGGGTTTGGAAATGTGATGAAGGGTACACAGGGTCTGTGGTCGGCACTAACACCGTTACTTAAACTGTGTTTCTGAAAGTCTGGCGCCCATTAGCTGTTTGTTTTCAATTAATTTTAATGTTCATTGGAACATAAACAATTATTCTCTAACAGAAATCATAGCAGATACGAAAAATAAACGTCATTTAGAACGACATTTCAAAACCTGTGTACCCTTCAGCACATTTTCAAAACCGGTGCACCCTTCGGCACTTTTTTTGGTGAGAATGACCCCTTCAGTGATAGGCTAGTATAATGATAGTATGAATGCGATTTTATCCACAAAACACACTTTGAATGAGACGAGCGTTTTTTTATATCTCGAGTGGCGAGGATTAACAAATGCTATACCGGTAAATATTATCAACAACTTAGAGGAATTTCTAACCACAGTTCACTCAACGGGGTCTCCCCGGTGTTGAGTGTTTTGTTTATCGAGTACTCTTTACGTACTCTTTGTTTACATGGTGTACTTAATTGTTAAGCTAGCACAACACTTGAAAGAATCTATGCTATCCGAAGACCACATCAAACATATGATATAACAATAACAATAAAATGTCAAAAAGATTACTTTAATCATAAATTTAGAACGGAAATTTTGAGAAGAACGTTCTCAGAAAGTATACAAATTGAGTGGAAAGAAATAACTGCCATAAAAGTACATGTTCTGAACTAGAGTAATGCTCGAATGGCAATTTAATAGAGTTCAACATTGCTTCAAGAATGTTCACATAATGTTAGTTGTGTACTGGAAAATGGTGAACATCCATTTTGCAAGAACTGATTTATAAACTTTTGGGCTGGGATGATTTTTAGCCTCACCATTAGGTCATATGTCCATAGCCAAATCCCAGGTGACCAGCTATCTCTAACACTGACCTATTTACTGTTGATTGCCCCCAACTTGAGTGGACTGAGCTGCATACCAACATTGTAATAACTGAACTGGTTTTTAAAAGTACACAATCCGATTCGATGGTCCCCTTATCATCAGATTCCAACAACATTTCTTCAAAAGACACTTTTGTTATCAGAATCGATTCATTGCCAAAAAATAATGCTAACCACTGCCAACTGTGGTACAATATTTCCCAACACATGTTATATATCAACATTTTGTTCAACGCAATTTGGTATCGAGAGTATGTCGGTCGGCTCGTCGAATATTTTCTAGGCCGCCAATATTCCAGGTGGTAAAAATAACAGATTTCAAAAATCAAAATCTGATGATAACTTTTTGTTTGATGGGTGGGTTTCTCGACTCGAATCAATTATTTTTTACCCCCATTTTAAACTGTGTCTGGTGGATACTATATAGTGTCAACCGTTTATTACAAAACACTTGTAAACACGTGTGCTATAGTAAAAACCACTAGTCTTTACAAACACACATGCAACATGTGTTGTATATGGAATACTATTAGGGCCACTTCCTAATGGCGCTTTCGGCGCGCGCCGAAATGGCCAAAAAGTGCGCCAAAATGTGCGATATTGTCGCATGTTTCGGCACTCCGAAAGCGCCAAAAAGTGCGCCATTGGCGTATGTTTCGGCACGCGCCGAAAGCGACACAAGCGACGAAATGTGTGACTAATGGCGCATGTTTTGGCGGTTGTGGCGCACATTTTGGCGCGCGCCGAAAGCGCCATTATAAGAAGTGGCCCTAGTATTGCTGAAGATCACTATCATCAAAAAAAGTGCTGAAGGGTGCAGGGTTTGAAAATGTGCTGAAGGGTACATATGGTTTGTGATCGACACGAACACCATTACTTAAATTGTGTTTAAGAAAGTCTGGTGCCCATTAGCAGTAAACGTAAACAATTATTCTCTAACATAAATCATGGCAGATACGAAAATTGAATGTCCTTTAGAACGACATTTCAAACCCTGTGTACCCTTCAGTAAAATGTGATGTACCCTTCAGCACTTTTTTTGGGTGAGAGTGACCCCTTCAGCCCTAAAGTATTACATAGATATTCATATACGCAAAGCTTCCTTTTGACCTAATCCGAAGACAAGCAAGATAACTATACCGCCCATGATTATGGGAGTAAAGTCCGTTATAGAAGAGTAACGGATGCATAATATAGGACTCGGTTTAAAACAGAATCACCCCAACCGATATCCCAAGCTATATAGTGTTCATACAGTAATTTTTTAACCATTGCGTTTCCTGGTTTGCTTTCTATTTTTCCTTTGAACAATTTTGATGTTACTGACCAGTGAAAGGAGTTGGAATGGATTATATGCGTTTCTTATATCTAGCAGTTACGTGTATTCTATTGTTCCACACGTCCCACGGAATAAGGGAATTTGCCTCAAGATCTACACATGCGAACACCTGTGGCTATAAAGTATGAATTTGTTTATGAAATAGTATATTCTGAAAATAGCAGATAGGCGCGTTCGCTCACGGGCGGGTAGTCCCGTTCCCTTCGCCCAACTCCCATACCAAGCCAAAGCCCTGGCAGCATAACTCAGATTTAAAGGCATATTATATATATATATATATATATATATATATATATATGGACTTGTTCGGGTGCGTGAACTGATAAGTTAGTATCAGACACTATGCCAACTGGGGAATGTAGCATTCTACTAACAATGCCCAAAGTCTCAAACAAATCGACTGTACCACTTCATAGAAAACATCGTCTGAACTACACTCGATTATAAATATTTACTTCTCGATTCGGGACGCAACTATCGACGATATATAACCTAACGAAAACGAGTTCACCATCGCGGGGGTCACTGCATTTAATGAATATACAAGAATGACGGTGTGTGTTGTCAATTTCGATATAATATTTGTAAAAAAAAACTACCTTGACCAAGATATATAGCATAATAGTCTCCATTTCTATCTGATCAACCTACCGGAGTGTTTCACATTGTGATATTACACTTACGCGTAATTAATTTTGAAAAAATAAAAGTGTAATTGAATTACGCTTTATATATATAATATAAAGCGTATAACTCATATACCCTCTCTCAAAATTAACTCCTCAAGTCGAAATGAGTTAAACCTTTGACGTAATTATCTGAGTCAATTGAGTCGAAAATAATTCTTCAGGGGCATATAATATATAACAGAAACAATATTTTAGATCATACCATTTCTGGTAATCAATACAAGGGTGATTGGAACCAGGTAATTTTACGAACATGACATTTGGAACTTATTCCCTATTCCTTATTCCTTATTTTCAAAAATGTCGCTTTCGACCGATTTGGCGACATGGGTGGGTGGCCGGCCCCAAATACCACATAGAACCCCCCCCCCCAACCCCAGCCATCACCCCCGGGGGGTGCCACCCCGAGGGGATGAAAATGGGGTATGGACCATTTTCGAGAACGGTAACGATTTCGACCGATTTGACGGCATGCATGGGTGGGTGGCCGGCCCCAAATACCAGGTAGTATATAAGAGTATTATGGGTGCCCACCCACCCCCCATCCCACCACCCATAGTATCTTATGCGCCACAGGCGCCCGTATATAGGCTACTGCCCACATAAATAAGAGTATTATGAGTGCCCACCCCCCCCCATCCCACCACCCATAGTATATTATGCGCCACAGGCGCCCGTATATATAGGCTACTGCCCACATAAATAAGAGTATTATGAGTGCCCACCCACCCCCATCCCACCACCCATAGTATCTTATGCGCCACAGGCGCCCGTATATAGGCTACTGCCCACATAAATAAGAGTATTATGAGTCCTTACCGTTCTCGAAAATGGTCCATACCCCATTTTCACCCCCTCGGGGTGATGGGTGTGGGGTTGGGGTGTTTCTAGGTGGTATTTGGGGCCGGCCACACACCCATGCCGTCAAATCGGTCGAAATCATTACCGCTCTCGAAAATGGTCCATACCCCATTTTCACCCCCTCGGGTGGCACCCCCGGGGGTGATGGGTGGGAGTTGGGGTGTTTCTAGGTGGTATTTGGGGCCGGCCACCCACCCATACCGTCAAATCGGTCGAAATCCTTACCGTTCTCGAAAATGGTCCATACCCCATTTTCACCCCCTCGGGGTGGCACCCCCGGGGGTGATGGGTGGGGGGGGGGGTGGGTGTTTCTAGGTGGTATTTGGGGCCGGCCACCCACCCATGCCGTCAAATCGGTCGAAAGCGACATTTTTGAAAATAAGGAATAGGGAATAAGTTCCAAATGTCATGTTCGTGGTAATTTTACTCTGGTAACATTCATCTATAGTGCATATTATACGCACACATGCAGACCCATCCATGTATTTTCACTCTATAGTAAAATGTTCCCACCCATGTATTTCACCAAGTTATTTTACCGGGATGTAAGTATGCATTTGGGATTCTACCAGAGTAATTCTACCAGGGTACGTAATTTACTCGATGGTATGGTAAAAGTACCTCGGTAGTACCGATGTGCTCTTTCAGAAGCTTTAACATTTGAGTAGTCCAAGTCTTCTCGTACTAAAACCGGCTAAGATATTGGGATGCCCCTCCATCCCAATATATTAGCCGGTTTTAGTACGAGAAGACTTGGACTAACATTTGAGATAACATATTGGAGGCTATATGAATCGCACATGTGATTGCATAAGGTGTTAAACTTCGTAAGCCTACTTATTTATAAGAATACTCTTGTCCCATATTGTGTTAACTTTTGAGTATAACACCTAGTACAATTGTTCTCCACTGATTAACGAACAAAGTATGATTTTATTCTCACAAAAGAGACAGAAAACAACTCAGCTGAGAAATGTGCTATTGTGAAATATAGTAAATTATGTAAACAAAATAGAGTGTAGAGGGCAGATGCTATAAACGAATGGACGAATATGCTTGAAAATTCAGCAGGGAAGTTTCATGGATCAACGATTCTTCCCACATAATAACAATCGGCCCAAAACAGAGCAGTTTTTTCCTGGACCCATGTTCGAGAAAATGGCTGTGACGTTTGCTGGACGTTCGTGGACATTCAACAATGTGATTATTTACATGGAAATATGTTTGGCAGGCATGTGATCTTTTTAAATAAGGGTTTTTTGGGCTCAAGGCAGCTATCAGTCTTATCAACAAATGCTATATAGTCAATGCTATTTTATTAAAAATAGACCGTGCATGTCGCGAATGTCCACGAACGTCCAACCAACTTCTCAGCAGTATTCCCAAATATTTGAACACTCCATTATCTCACAAACTGCAAGCATTATGAAATGCCGACGATTTTCATTCGTTAGACATCAAGGTACGCCCATGGTACCGAAAACGGGACCTACGCGAATTGAGTGACCTACGGAGACCTACGCAAATCTAGGGACCTACTGCATAACGCGTCACCGCCGAAAACGGACCCGAAGCATATATTTGAATGTCTGCTTGAATGTCTTTCGAAAGGTAAACGAATGGACGTTCGGTACTTAGAAAATTCTGGGCTATAAGTTCGCCGTGACTGTATAGAGGGTAGAGGCAAAACGGGAACATGTCTCTATTCCGAAGGTTCGCTATTCCGAAGGTTCACTAATCCGAAGGTTCACTAATCCGAAGGTTCACTATTCCGAAGGTTCACTATTCCGAAGGTTCGCTATTCCGAAGGTTTTTGTTATTTTAAAAGTTAATTCTATATTCTAAAGTATTGAGAGGGTTCTTTAGTACGAAGACTCTTTTTATGAAGGAAATAACTTGAGATTTAACCCTTTTATATTTGGCGAGTAGAACGACATATATGTCGTCTATCGGCTGAGGACTAAAACGACATATATGTCGTTTTAGGAAGTGTTATTTTACGTAGACATAACTTCAATAAATCATCTGATTTATAAATGATTTACATAGGAGTTATTTTGATTAATATAATGTCCCAAATGCTAAAGGCGGACTATAACAGTGGGGCTCTTACGGCCAATCAATACAGGAGCGCTATAACTTACCGTATAGCAGAATACCGCTGAATGGACCTAACTGCAATTCTGACTTTGTTTTGATTTTAATGTTGATGTTTCTTTCAAGTACAGATTGCCAGTTCGGGTAGAATGCATCTCTAACTCGTAGTTTATTTCAGTCATTGTGTTTTCAACTTTCTATAATATTAAAATGATAAACTGATACTGTCTTCTTGCTATTAATAACCGACATCTGGGACAAATTATATATTAGATTGGGGTGTATAAATGTACGGGGGGGGGGGGCAAATTTTGATTCATTTCTGGCTAAAAACTCCCATAATAGAAAACCTTCGGAATAGCGAACCTTCGGAATAGTGAACCTTCGGATTGGTGAACCTTCGGATTAGTGAACCTTCGGATTAGTGAACCGTCGGAATAGCGAACCTTCGGAATAGAGAACCCTACCCAGGCAAAACCACTGGAACAATAAGCTTGAAATTTCAGCAGATAAATCTTATGGGGCATAGATTATTCCCACGCAATACCGCTTCGACCAAAACAAAGCGGTTCATACTGTGCCCATGTGCGAGTCGGGTAAACTTTAGCGAAAATTGACTAAGTCCAAAGCGAAATTCTGTAAATAAACTTGCCCCGTCAATAGCGAGTTTGCGATACCCGTCGGACGGGTACGGGTACCGGTAGATCCAGGTAGATCGGTGAAAATCGTCACGGTCATTTGCGTACTTTGAATGCAGCACATAAAGCGATAGGGATTTGGAACGGGTAGATGTATCCCGTTGACTGGTAGTCTTTCGCTAAAGTTTTCTCACTCAAAAGTACATTAGTTCTACGAAATAACAGTCAGCTATGAATTAATCTATTTATTGCACGATTTAATTGCCAAATCTCATTGATACATTTGTCATGTAAGCCATGTTTTATGTTCAAAGTATCGAGGCGGCTTCTAACACTAAGATAACTATGGAACGCCGATTTGTTTACTGACAACTGTCTTCACTCAAGTACATGTAATGACATGTTATTTTTTGGGAATGTGATTTGGGGGGGCTAACCCCGGGATTCTCGACAATGTTATGATTAAGAGAGTGAGTTGGCGGTGCTATACGCTGCATAATACGCAGTCTCGACACAGGGACGTAATTATAGGGGGTCTCCGCGTTGAGAAGGTGTGTCCACCTTCAAATTCCCAACTATACACCCCCTTAAACCACACCAAACAGAGGTTTGTGCGTAATTCAAATTGTGCACGCCGTTGGGCTCTGATTCCCCCCATGTAACTGATCCTTCACTGTCCTGAATATTATTGTGGACTGTTCTAAATGGATCAGTAGTCTTGTTGCAGAAGTCCTGTGATGGGGGGTTCCACCTTGCCGACCATGCAGTACGAGAACAGTTTTGTAGATATGAACCTGGAAATTGCAAAATCATAACATCTAGTGGTCTAACACCAGGCAAATTCACGCCCTGGTTTGTTTTTCACAAATCAATTATCAGTATTGACGAGCCACTGCATGTGGTTAGACCAGGGCATACCGGGTCGATCATGGTTCGGTCTGGTGTGAGAACGTTTTGAAATCTGAACATGAAAATTGATAAATTATTGACTTTCCTCAAGCTTTACATTTGTTGGATATTTCCAACCTGCTGTTGACCATATAGCCCGAATGTTTTTCTACCAAAAGTAGGAATATTTGCAAATGTTGGTCTAAAACTAAAAAAAAAAAAACGCACTAATACATTTTTGGAAAATCAAACTGAATGACAGAATAATTTCAACGTATGTTTTGGTGTGTTATACCTAATGATAAAGGTACATTTTCCCAATGGTAATGGTATGTTTTGTCCAATTTGGTTAGTTTTGTCTAAGTACATTCTGGCTTAGGTACGTTTCATCCAACGCCCCCTGGACCAGTGTGTCTATAACATTGGTTCCTGCGCTGAAATATATATATATACAGATACAGCTATATTTCACTGCTGTATCCAACATTGAGCCCACCCCTACCTCAATATTTTTGGTTTTCCTTTGGTACTTCCTAAATTTATAAATTCTATACAATTTTGATGGCATCATCTATTAATCTGAGGACCATTGTGACACAATATTTAAGAACCATCGACCCATTGGCTATCATAACCTCATTTACTTTACTTTTATGAAATGAAAAATATAAAAAATTTAACTGTTTTCATGTACCAATTATGAGAGGCCCTTTTCACATTTATTACTTATTTGCGCTTAAGTTTAAATATCTGCACTTAAAGGTAAATCATTTGCTCTTAAGCCGAAATATGATCTATTTGCGTTTAAGATGATTTATGCTCAAGCTTAAAGATTTGCGCTTAATGACAGCGCAAACAAGGAATAAATGTCAAAACGCCCTCCCATAACCAAGAACTTCTGTAAAAAAAAAAATTCAAAAGTGCATATACATGATATCATATCTGAAGATCATGAGAGGAGACTTAATTAATCTTGATTTATGAAATTTAATATAAATAATTTCATTTATTTGATAATTTTCATGTCATGCATGTTGATCAATGAAAAATTGTGCGAGATTATTTCTGTGTCATGGATTCATAACCAAGTTAAAGCTGACCACCATATCTCCTAACACTGTAGCCTAATTCCAGTTGATTGCTCCCTGCTTGGGTGGACCACACTGCATATCTACATTTGTTTTCATTGGGTTGGAATATTTCTGACTGCTTTATTCTTCATTATAATATATGGGGGGGGGGAGGTATGATACTGAATTAATCAATTAAAATCTAACTCAACATTATGATACAAATGAAGCCTAGCTCCTCTCATAGAGCCAAGACAATAAGCTATTTGGTGATTGGACTGTTGTGAGAAATTATTAATCAAGCGGTTCTTGGTACCGAAGGGACAAAAAATTATATTTTCAACCTCTGAAATGTACTAAAATCAAATGTTTTTTTCGTCGCTTAATAATTGCTTAGATTCTATATAAAATGAAGATGATATGTGAAATTCACGATTTTTCAACAGATAGATCCCGAGAAATTCTTTGTTGAAAATCTCTTGCCATTTTTGGCTGTATTTATGTAAAACGTGCATCTCCCCCTTAAGAGCATATACGAAAGCACTAGCGAAGAAAGCACAAAGAGAACATAACATGTAGGTGACAAAGCATTGGTATGGGATCTAATTATGCCTAATTATTGATGAGTAGTTCCCTTATGAAATATTCAGATAATAATTTCAACTAGAGTTGATCTTGAGACTGTCCCAATGGGCAGGACAATGGAATGGTACTTAGGATAATGATTATGGGAGGCCATTTTCACTTTTATTTCTTATTTGCTCTTAAGCGAATGCGCTTATGATTAAGCGTACATACTTGTACTTAAGTGGAAATAACCTTTTAAGCACTAATTATTTGTGCTTAGCGAAAATGATTTACGCTTAAGCACAAATCATTTGCACAAATGAATCATATATAAGCAAAATCATGCATTTAAGATTAAATGCAAATAAAAGTTAATATGCATTGAAAAGGGGCAAAAGTTCACCTATCTTCACATTCAAATGGCTGCTAATAGCCCAAGGGCAGTGACCGCTAATGTGAAGGCTACGTTATGAGTATCAGATAGAGAGACCAAGAGAGAGAGAGGGGAAGGAAACTGCAGAAGATACAGATGCTGATTTCCAAAGTGGAAGATTATACCCTTTCTTAACTGGAGCTTCCTGAAATTTTGCAAAAAACCTGTGCCAATGCATTCTCCCATAGGGAGCCTCACATATATAAGAGAATACATTGGCCTAACAATATTTACTTAAACCTTGTAAGCCAGTGCATTCTCTTATGTATGCGAGGCTCCCTATTGGAGACTTGCATATATAAGAGAATGCACTGGTGCAGGGTCTTTAATGCTGCACCGGTGCCGCTCCCATCACCAAAGGGTTAACAACTGTAATTTCAATATTTCATCGCAGAAAAAGCTGAAAGAAGACAACTAGGACTAACTGTGACACAGATCAAGAGTCAAAATGAGGATTTTATTCTTTCTAAATTCATCAAACACTGACCTAACTCAGCACTCATGTTTTCCATTTCCCTGATGTTACCATTCTGAGATTCCCCATTATCATTGTACAATAAACGCATTTTGCATTTCTACAGAACGAGATATTGTTGAGAATATTATAAATTTGTGAGTTGTCAATTTTGGTGTCAAGTATGAACTGTTATAGCTTATACATGTATACTATGTGATGGTCTCAATCATTCACAATCTGAGGTAAGTAAGGCAGTGTTAGGTATTTATGCTTGAGCGCAAATGATTTGTGCTCAAGCACAAATGAATTGATAGACACATATTTGCTCTTAAGCACAAATAAGGAATAAATCTGACTAGACGATACAGACCCTACTTTCTTTTGATGGCTCTTAATGGCTAAGACACTGCGCTTGGGTTGTCTTACCAAGAAATCAACGAACCAGCATTCGAGCATTAAACAACAGACAATTACATAGTAGGTGCGAGTTGAACCGACGCTCAAATTATCAGGTTGTCCGTTGATTGCTTAATTACATAACGCAAGCGCGACTGTCTTAACCACAACACGAAACTGTTGCAATTGACATTCTTCTGTATTGGAAAATGGGGGGGGGGGGGGGGGGTCGAACAAAATAAAACTAATTTCGATGAAAAAGCTATATATTGAACTAATTTTGTGAATGTCACTTCGTTATCTCACACATAAATTAATACAAATTATAATTTTGCAGAATGTTCTGCTATTGGGTTGAACAATATAGTAAGTGGGCGCACCCCTCCATGCAACTCACACTGCGGCTGGAGAAACATTAAAACATTGACGAAATGAGTTCTATATACGCACGGATGCAGTGACACACCCCCCCCCTCTTCCATCAGTTATAAAAGTATACATAGGAGGGGTCTATTTTTCATCTGGAGGTTCAGTAAAAATGAGCAGACAACAGAGAGACAAAAAGAAAATAGAAGAGCAGAATAAAAGCTACTCATTGGTGGGAACTACTCTTCAA
The DNA here is from genome assembly GCA_032622095.1 of Siphonodentalium dalli. Classification (NCBI taxonomy): domain Eukaryota; kingdom Metazoa; phylum Mollusca; class Scaphopoda; order Gadilida; family Siphonodentaliidae; genus Siphonodentalium; species Siphonodentalium dalli. The sequence goes on along the minus strand of CP136065.1, from coordinate 177,864,013 downwards.
TGAGTATTTAGTACAGAAAGGGTTATATTAGATTTATCATCTGGACAATCTTAAATATATCTACAGGCATAAAATAAATGTAACCCCACTTTATAAATAAACATTCGCACACCACTCATTTCTACTGTCCTCTCATAATATTTGGTGGGTGAAAATTAAATGCATATAAAAGAAGAAATTAGCCTCAGAACTTTCAACAGTTCTCCTGTTTGTTCATTTGTTTTTATATTTGAGAATTTTTTTTTTTTTATAATTCAGCAAAAATGAAACAAGATTGTTCAATATGAGAGATCTTCCCCTATTTGATACTGTGCCAATACATTCTCTTATATATGTGTCTCACATTGGGAGTCTTGCATATATAAGAGAATGCACTGGCTTACAAGGTCAATGTAAATAACATTTGGTCAATGTATTCTCTTATATATGCAAGGCTCCCTATGGAAGACTCGCATATATAAGAGAATGCATTGGCACAGGGTTTTCAATTTTTTTTAGGAAACTCCAGTCATGGTAGGGTTAAAGGCTGTGCACCCTTATTCTGAAAGCCTACGTACCTACATGTACACCTACTTTTTTGTGAAAGTGACCCACCATCAGTTTATCATATTATCCTTTCTTATATATATAACTCGAACACTAAAGATTTAACACATGTACAGGTTATGACTAAATAAAGTAGACTGAATTGATAATAGAATAATTTTAATAATGATATAACTCATTAAAAATCATGATAATACAAGTCACCCTGATGATCACACCTTTCACACAAGTCAATTACAACTCATATATGGTATTCAAGAATATATACAATGTTTTAACATTATGACAAGAATATATACAACAAAGTTTTAACATTATGACAAGAATATATACAACAATGTTTTAACATTATGAGTATCATATGTGTACAGGCATTATCATATGTGTACAGGCATAAAATAAATGTAACCCCAATTTATAAATAAACATTCGCACACGACTCATTTCTACTGTCCTCTCATAATATTTGGTGGGGGAAAATTACATAGATAAGAAGAAATTAGCCTCAGAACTTTCAACAATTCTCCTGTTTGCTTTTTTTTTGTTGAGAAAAATAATTTTGTTTGATAATTCAGCAAAAATGAAGCAAGATTGTAAGTAAAATATTGTACATGTGAAGAACAAAACAATTCATTTATACTATATGTGAGTAAATGTAAAGGGGGGGGTGTAAAAGTCATGGCGACTTAGTCACCAAATTAGATGATGATGATGATGAATTACTGACTTTATCACCTAACCAGTTATTTCAAGTACAGGGCATGTCAAGTGGGACCACCTTCAAATTCAAATATAATAAATCACCATTACAATATATATTAATAATATAATCATAAGCTATCAATACATGGAAAACTGTAAAACAATTGGTTGTCATTTAATTATCCATTAAGGTTATACTTCAATATATTTAATCGGTCACTATTCTAGAAAGCCCATGTGCGTGAACTAGTTTCCGAATAGCAGTCCCATGTGCACTTGGAAAGATGCCAGCCTTGTTGATACCAATGATAGCAATGAAAATGAAGTTTCTCGCTAACTGGTTTCATGATTGGCACTTGGCAGGTGTTCCCCCCCCCCCAAGATATAATTGTTGCTCACAGAGAACAGAATCTCTTGATGGAGGAGGGGGAAAAACCCAGACAGGTACATGATCACTGATGAATGCAAATCTCACATTCACTTGAGATCATGTACTGACTTAAGATATGCTTTATGCTTCTTGTTGAATCCCCCCCCCCCCCCAGGAAAAAACTATTCTCTGCATTATACTCTGTAATTCTATAATGTATATATCTTATTTTGGGAAATTAAAATACGTTTACACCAATTTCAGACTTCTGTGACCAAATAAATAATATTATGCATGAGACCATTTATCATCCTCTTACTATCAGTAAACACACAGAAACTGTTTTAACCCTTTCTATACTTTCTATGGATTCTCCCTTTCAGTTATAAAAGTATACATCAGAACAGTCTATTATTTATTTGGAGGGGTGTTCAGGAATTAAAAGCAGATGACAGACAGAAAACAGATAATACAAGAGCAGAATGATTCATATTCATAAGTGGGAAATGTTCAGATAATATGGTCATTTGTTGAACATATTGTATGAACATTTCCTAAGGGGAAAACTCATCAATGAGTATTTAGTAAAGAAAGGGTTAATTGCATTGATCTGCACTCTTTAATAGTAATATTATTTAAATAGCTCAAGGGCCTTCCTCAGTGTTACAAATAAATCACTTAAAATGTCTACATGTTTTCAGTGACATATGTCAACAACAAATGGCATTCCGGTTGTCCCAACAGTTATTCACTTCCGCCATGATGTTTGTGACATTTCACATGATGGCAACATTCCTGCAACCATTTACACGAGAATTGAATCCACTGCCATTTTTCGTATTGAGGTCGAGTATCCACTTGTTTTGTCTAATAAATTGCAGGCCCTTTCCACCATCAACTCGCTCCGCAATACACACAGAGAAGTCTTCGATGGAATGCCCAAGCGTGTTGAAGTGCTAAAAACTTGGGTTTATCTGAATGTAGCCTTATGTCCCTCAGAGGCTCCTTTGTTCTCTCCCCAACTGACACATTTTTTCACCCACATAGACCTCGCAATCACATTTCTCACACATATTAGCATATACAATATTCCTGCTCTTACAGTTTACATCTTCCCGAACCTTAAAATCATGTTTACCATAGTTGTCTTTGATTTTATCGAATGACAGCACCTCACATGTCTGAGGTAGGCCCTTGGGCCGAAAGCTATGTTACTTTGAGCTAATTATTGCATGACTGATATGACCCCTTATCCAGTTCATGATGGGAGTGGTGCTGGTGCAGCATTAAAGAACTTGTGCCGGTGCATTCTCTTATATATGCTAGTCTCCCAGAGGAAGCCTCGCATATATAAGAGAATGCACTGGCTTACAAGGTTAAGGTAAATATTGTTAGGCCAATAAATTCTCTTATATATGCGAGGCTCCCTATGGGAGACTTCCATATATAAGAGAATGCATTGGCACATGTTTTTCGCAATATTTCAGGAAGCTCCAGTCATGAAATGGTTATTCACTGGGTCAACACACTAACTATATTTGGAGTAGTTAGTAGGATTCCTATGTAGCAATCTCTACTTGGAATGTCTTTATTTCCATGGGAGTCAGCGTTACAACAATAGGTGCAGCTTTATTTCTTCTGTGATATGTTTTTCTCTCAGCTGAAATTAAAACAGACAAGGAATATAAAGCTATCACAGGGTTTAGTTTTAAATAAGACTTACATACCTTCACTAAAGTGCTGTGCCAGCGTATTCTCTTATATATGCGAGTTTCCCATAGGGAGCCTCGCATATAGAAGAGAATGCACTGGCTTACAAGGTCAAGGTAAATATTGTTTAGGCCAATGTATTCTCTTATATATGCGAGGCTTCCTATCTCACATATATAAGGGAATGCATTGGCACAGAGTATTCGCAAAATTTCAGGAAGCTCCAGAGGGTTAAAGCTCATACAGATGACACAAAATTTATGTTTCTGATTCCAAATTAGAACTAACAAATTCATGACTTTTATATGGTACTCGTCATGTGTGTAACTCTTCTGCATATAGCTTCTGATAACTGATCATGCTGTTAGCCCATCTTTTGAAAGGAGTCATGATGGCGAACCTCAATTCCAAATTTAATTGAGATCCATTGAACATTGGCTGAAATATCTGCACAGATTGACTAAAACAAAGATTTACAGAAAAATAATCCAATAACCCGTCACTGAGATATATGCCTGTATGGACAAAGTCATTGTAGAAACCGCATATTTTTCTTTGAAAAATGAGGGTAAAATACCTGACAGTTTAGAAAGTTTGTGTCAGATACAGCATAGGCTGTCATCTGAGGAAAAATTCTGTTGACTTACACAATAGTCCTTTAATTAGATTAAAAAGGGAATCTAAGCTAATTTCTCTGCACAATTTTAATCATCAATGTATTATGCTCACCTTTATCAAATGAATCTGTTGTTTTCCAGTTCAGTCGATGTAGGTTTTTCATATCTAAATTTGCTCCCAGTATAAGCTCTTCTACTTTTGTAATTTTGAAAGGTTTGAAGAGATTCTGAAACAATAGAACATCACGTAAGAACGATATTTGCATATGATAACGCTCAGCAAGGATTTTTTTTACCTTTTGGGGAAAGAGTCGTGGGCCCTTTCCATTCAGGCCTGAGTTTTGTTTGCCTGTCATTTGCAGAATGAGGTCCCCAGAGGGTGAATTTAATGACACTATCCCGCATAGCAGGCTAGAATCACTAAATTCACCCTCTGGGGACCTCATTCTGCTTAGGCCTCAGTTTCTTTATTACCAAGTTTCTATAGAAACTTCTTCACATAGATTCTATTTCTTTTTTAGTTTAGTTTCTCTATATCCCCAAATTGGCAGATGACACATTGCATAATCGAGGTTCCCAATGGGTGTATATCATAATATTCACAATTTGGGAACTTCAATCTGAGTCTATGTCTCTCGTAGCAGATGAGGCCATGCAGAATGAGGTCCCCAGAGGATGAATTTGGTGATGCTAGCGCGCTATGCAAGATATCATCAAAAAATTCCCCCTCTGGGGACCTCATTCTTCAAATGACAGGCTCAATAAACTCAGGCTTGTTTTCATTGGGAAAATATGCACCATAAATGCTCATAATTGGGAATTTCTTGGAGTGATAAATAAAATAGAAACAAGCAATCTCGTTGTAAAAATCAGAAAGTTTACAGACATATTATGTAATTTTTCCACTACTTCAAACTGATTTTAAACAAATCAGCCACAACACCCATTTGAGGAATGTATCATTAAACTAATATTGTTGAAATATTCCTCAGCAATGGATGTACCCTTTCATAAAACACAACATCTGAACTACGCAAAAATGTAAATAAACAATCCGACATTCGTCCCGAACAAATCGCCGATAAACAAATGAAAATGACAATGATTTTTTTAACGAGAGTCACTATATTTGATTTGTATGATAGAATGACGTGTGCTGGTAATTTTGATACAATATTAATTAAAGCACCTGCTTTGAGCCAGTTTATTCACTCTGCGCCCAGTGGAGTGTTTCACATCACTTTAATACATTTTTGTTTATTATTATCCCTATTTTATGTGAATTGAGCATTGAGGACTTCAAAATGTTCATAACATAGAGGGGGGAAGCTCTATCCTATAGCCTCAATATTTTCGATTGGGAATGGGTCATATATTCAGCCCCTAACCTGTTAAAATACCTGTTTAGGTTATTACTGTCCCCCGAAAAAAATATTTTTGGGGGACTATAGAAACGGGCTCCGTCCGTCCGTTCGTCACACTTTTGAGTACCTTCATGGTGTAATCATCTCCTCCAACAGATTTCATCCCAGAGATTTGAAACTTATATTGTTGCCCATATATTGAAGATGTGCAACATGTATATAGATGACGGAAAAATTATTTTTTTAGAGAGTTATTAACCATTTTCAACTTAGAAAATTTCAACATTTTTTATAATTTTCTGTATGAGGGTACCTTCATGGTGTAATCAACTCCTCCTACAGTTTTCATCCTAAAGATTTGAAACTTCAGTATATTGTTGCCCATATATTGAAGATGTGCAACATGTATATAGATGACGGAAAAATTATTTTTTTACAGAGTTATTAACCCTTTTCAACTTAGAAAATTTCAACATTTTTTACAATTTTCTGTATGAGGGTACCTTCATGGTGTAATCAACTCCTCCTACAGTTTTGATCGTAGATATTTGAAACTTCAGAGTATTGTTACCCACATATTGGAGATGTGCAACATGTATATAGATCACGGAAAAATTATTTTTTTATGGAGTTATTAACCCTTTTCGACTTAGAAAATTTCAACATTTTTTTTAATTTCTTTAACAAAGCGGCATCGACTTGCCACCATTTCGGGGGACACTTTGGTCGGCAGACCTTTTATTGAATCATAATTTATCAAACAATTCAAATAAAATGTTGCAGGACAACATCACACCAAGACATGGTGGCAAAGTCAAGGATTGGCTAAAGAAGAAAGACACTGAATTCGGTCTATTCTCAATGTATGGTAAAATTTTAACTTCTTTATTTTGAACACCATATTGAACACCGTATATGGTAACGAAGGAAAATCAAAACTTGAGTTATCAGTCCTATATGAGAATCATAAGTCAGGACAAATGTGGTGTGGAAGTAGATTTGCTACATAAAGTTATAGTTACCTAAAAAGACACAAAACTTTAGAGTCAGTGGCCATAGTTTTTATTTTTTGTTAATTTTGTGATATACCAAGTGGTGGAGAATAACCCTTTCTATACTAAATGGATTCTCCCATTCAGTTATAAAAGTATACATTGCAGTGGTCTATTATTCATTTGGAGGGATGTTCATTTGCAGATAAGTGCAGACGGAATCATAATCCTTGCTGGGAAATGCTCAGATAATAAGTTCAACAAATGACCATGGAACTTATTATCTGAACGTTTCCTAAGGGAACTACTCGCCAATGAGTATTTGGCATATAAAGGGTTAAACAATCCTAATTATCCAGAAACATAGTACATTTAACCCTTTACCCAACATAAGGGCCCTGTGCCAATGCATTCTCTTATATATGCGAGTCGACCATAGGTCGCCTCGCATATATAAGAGAATGCATTGGCTTAACACATTAAAAATTGTTAAAGAATGTAAGAAAAAATGGTAAAAAGTGTTAAAAAACAGATTTTTTTTAGGCCAATGCATTCTCTTATATATGCGAGGCGACCTATGGTCGACTCGCATATATAAGAGAATGCATTGGCACAGGGCATAACTGTAACTATCACAATGTGGTCAAGGAGCCGGTTCCAATGATACCCATATTTGTATGGTTCTATTGAGACAGACCGAAGATATTTTAGGCTGTTGAATCTTTATTTGGCCGGTTTTGGCCGGTTTGTTGGGTAAAGGGTTAATATTCAGATTGATCTGCTCAGTGTCAGATGTAAACAGTTTTATTCTTTACAAATATTATAATAAATTGTGAGATAAAAAAAGAATGCTGGGTCATTTTTTTCAAATTATAAATGTTCTCACAACTGCTCTTATTAATCATTTCTTTACAAAAAGGATTCTCCCATTCAGTATACATTGGGATGGTCTATTACTCATCTGGAGGGATGTTCAGGAAAAATAAGCTGATGAAAGAGAAAAGATAGTAGAAATACATTAAGTGGGAAATGTTCACATAATATGTTCAACAAATGTGGTCATTTGTTGAACTTATTATCTGAACATTTCCTAAGGGATCTACTCGTCAATGAGTATTTAGTAAGACAGGGTTAATTTACTCACATCTATTTCTACTTGAACTGGTTGAGAGAGCACAGGGTCCTCTCCCTTCTCATAGAAATGTTCGAGTCTAAGGAGCATGGAATCTGTGGGCTGAGTGCCGTTAATGAATGTCGGACCAGTCCACTTCTCTAGGGTAAGCAGGTGCACATTGTCTGGTAATGCCTTCTGAACACCACTCCACTGAAATGAAACAATAAAAAAAATTGGGAATGGAAAATATTCAGCATTATGTACTCGAAGTCAGAAGTTGACTACAGTAATGCCCTAAATAATGGACTCCTTAACCACAGCAGAATTATTCGGTAATTTTTGAGGATTTAGTCGGAAATATGGCTTGTTGCCATTCATCGGAAAGCTCTCAGCTATCAAGCTATTTTTTTCTTTACATATATATATATACATGTATGACAAATTGTAACAAAAACCAAGGGACCAGCCTAGAGGGCGAGTTGGGAGTTATCTTCTCCCTAAAACTGTGCCACTTCTTCCTATTTTTTCGTCCCAGGGAAAAGTGACTTCTCTCTCATATACCAGTATGCATATGTCCCAACATCATATTTAAAGTAAACTTATTGATAATAACGATGTTCTTATTCACTGGGCTCTTGTGTTGCATAATACTAATTCGATCATACAAGGTTGATGTGGGGGTGTAAATTTTACTTCAGCCATTGTTAATTCTCCCTGATTACAATCCACTTCTCCCTAATAACCAAACAAGAAAGTGACCGCTCCCAATTTGAAACCTCTAGATTGGTCCCTGGTCTGGAGAGAAGTGACCACTCCCAATTTGAGATCTCTAGGCTGGTCCCTGGGTACTGGTCTAGAGAGAAGTGACCACTCCCAATTTGAAATCTCTAGACTGGTCCCTGACAAAAACAATTACTGAGTGAATTCATTGTTTGCATCGACGTAAAATTACAAAGATAAAAGAAGGAGTAGTATTTATATAGTAAATGTCATTGAACTAAGGAAACAATTTTGGTCAATAGGAATTTCTAATGCAGAAGTGATTCAAGTCCAACAGAAACTATCCTATTTTACATGCGTGCAACAATGTGTCATACCTGCGGTATGTAATACACTATGTACTTCAGGAAAAAATTTACTCTGATATTGCTCTATACTAGAGAAAACACTAAAATAATAAATTTGCCAAACATCTTCAAACAACTAGAAGAAAATAGAAAGAAATGATATGTGTAGTTTCAGCGACAAGACATAAATTTTTTTTACCCAAAATATGTATCTCCTATAATAAATATCTTGGACACTGAAACTAATGGTTATATATTCTTGCTCGCAAGATTCTAGAAGAAGTCGTTTTAAAAATCGGTACGCAATACCTCGAGTACGCGCACTTGTCAAATGCCAATTAATGGCGATTATATCTTTGGACCAATCATGCGAGTCCTTTCACTATAACAGCGATTGAAAGACAAGACCTCATTCATTTTAATTTCTTCCTCCTGTGTGTTTGATGCGTTTGACCGAGTGCGCGGGGCGGGAATGTTGATCCCAACTGGGAGGGCCCTTGCTGTGTTCAGTGTCCAAGATATTTATTATAGGAGATACATATTTTGGGTAAAAAAATATTATATCTCCGTCAAATATATCTTGGACACTGAAACTAATGGTTATAATTAGAATTCTTGAAGAGGAGGAGGCCACGAGGCAGATAATCCGACTATGTCCATGAAACCCACCTGCTGAAGCAGAAAAGACCTGCATCCTGTACCAAAAAGATTTCTTGGTAGACATGTGCCAAAAAATAGATCATTGTGTCCCATATGTAATAGTTCAGATAAACTCAAAAACAACTGAGCCTCCTAAAAGGAAACACCACGTACTTCATGTGCCCTACTAGTAATGATCACAGGGTGAAGGTGTCCAGGATAAACATTGGTCATAGGCAAGGGGGGATATAACTCATTCATTCATGTACCTAATAGGATAAAGGAACCTACCCCCCCCCCCCCCTTTAGAGGATGAAGTAGCACTAGCACGACATCCAGAGGATGCTGACTGGCCCACAATACATGCAAAAGGGGCACCGAGGGGAAAACACGGTTATGACACCCCCATAAAACATACACATAAGGGAGGGGACCAAGATGGAAAGATTGCCTGCCTCTGGTACACCAAGCCAAAGAACTGGAAATTGAAGTGTACGGGCAACCAAGGAGAGGAACTAATACCGCGAATGGAACACTGTCTGATCATACGGCCAATCTGATGCAATGAACCGGCCTGCATGGTTTCAAAATAAATGTGGAACTTAGTTTAATATCGTTCGTCAGGTGGTGGTATAGGGAACCCATACCGTAGGTTAGCAGAAAGTTACAAAAACTGATAACCCGCCAACTGGTATGCTCAAGCACCGATGGGCATGCGGCAATAATTGTGAAATGTCGCAAAGGTGAGAATCGGTAATCGCTAAATCAGATTAGAATTAGAATCTCGCCTGCCAAGTGATGTTAAACACTCGGCCCGAGTGATAACATAGAATTGGAAAATATTCTTGGTTCAAAGTCGGTGCTGTGACAAATACGATAACAAAATGGACTACATACATGACGCCTAGACACCAATGAAATGCCGATACGCTACATGATGAAATCCTATGGTGTTAGGTGGTCACTGAAAGATACATCCCAAATCTAGAAGTAAAATTGAAAATGAGCGTAGTTCAGACGATAGTGTCTATGGAGCTGAACGGTCGATATTCATGATATGTTCGGCTAAGTGAGTAGAGCGCCAATTTCCCCTGTGAGATATAGCACCCGCATACTAACTTACCAGGTCCACACACACGATCAAGTCCATAATACGTCTAGGTTTGTCTCATAAAAGCGGCCAAATTGTTGAATAAAAATCTAACAGATTAGAAGGCCCAAAACTATCAAGACAGGTCTCAACAACACCTGGAATACCCCGACGGGATAAGAACGGAGGTGAGAATGGAGGCGAAAGAAACTTATTCAGGAGCAGTTCCTGAATGCGGCACATAGCCAGAGCAATGCGATATGGCAGAAAGCAGACTGACCTAGGAAACCTCAAAGTACAAAGAACGAAGGTATTATTGTACAAAACACTCAGTCGAATGAATGCCACTTGTCGGCGACTAGGAACAATGAGGTAGCCAAGGCAAGAAAGGGTTCGGAAAAACCGCTATGTGCCGTGACAGCATGAACCTGGATGGACTGAGACAGAACCAGCGGTAGATGCTGCAGAACCTCCATCGCTGCTCGTCGCTGCTAAGGTTGTGGGAGCCGCGACTACAAATAGAGGAGGCATGACCACCAACAGATTCCGAGCCTGCAGCAAGGCTGTACCTAGTTGACAGAGGAAAATTCATTGTTGCCCATCTCGGAGAAGGTTGTGGAAGCCGCGACTACAAATAGAGGAGGCATGACCACCAACAGATTCCGAGCCTGCAGCGCAGGCTGTACCGAGTGGACAGAGGAAAATTCATTGTTTCCTGTCTCTGCGAAGGTTGTGGAAGCCGCGACTACAAATAGAGGAGGCATGACCACCAACAGACTCCGAGCCTGCAGCGCAGGCTGTACCGAGCTGGCAGAGGAAAATCCATTGTTGACCGTCTCTGCGAAGGTTGTGGAAGCCGCGACAACAAATAGAGGAGGCATGACCACGAACAGACCCTGAGCCTGCTGCGCAGGCTGTATCGAGTTGGCAGAGGAAAAATCGTCACATGTTGGTTTTTGTTCTTGATATGTGGGCCCCATCCAGTCCTTCGGTTGTGGAAGACAGGTGTACTTCTCTGCGGATGGCTCGGGAGGCCGCGACCAATAAGGAGGAGGCATGTCCCGAAAACCGACTCCAGCGGAGGCTCCATGTGAATGGAGGAAGCAAGAGAATGGCACTGTTTGTTCTTCCTTTTTTCTGTGCTGTTAGTATCGTGCTGGTAATGCATGCAAAATAGTGCGCAATTGTTATCCTAAGACCGAAGGACTGACCCATCCGAAATGACCCTCAGGGAAGGCACTCCCGGATGGGCATGGCGAACTCGGACACGCATCAAACGCTGCCAAATCCAGGAGATGTTGCGACAGCACATCCTCGTCTCTGAACAGCACCGTCCGTCCAGGAGATGGGGGGAAAGGGGCAAGTATCCCGACCAGGTCACCTGGTTTTGATGAGGCAAAAAATTCCGGAGCCTCGGAAAGGAAACTAAGTCTAAGGTCTGGCCTAGGAGCCCAAAATAGGCCAGAAACTGTACAAAGCAAGGCCACACTGGTGGAGGAAAGAACACAGGTGCATAATAGGGATACATACCCACCCCAAAACCAGGAGGGACGGATGCCGGAAAAGACGTTGACGAATGGAGGACAGGTCAGAACCTGTGCGGTCAAATCCCCTGGAGTGGAAGCAGTGGCAGTTGACACATTGAACTGCGTAGGCAGGCAATGTGCCGAGGGCACCGGGCTTGCGAGCTAAACGGACCACTGATGTGGTAGCTGTAGCAAGTGGCCGGCTGGTGCAGCGATGGAGCGAACCCGGCGGAACCGGAGGCAGGACCAAGGGCAGCTGCACTTGGACCACCATCGCTGCCTTTCTCTGCGGGGGCTATGGACGCCGCGACCCTGAGGGAGGAGGCATGTCCACCAACCAACTCCAGCACAGTCTCCAAGTTAATGGAGGATGCAAGAGAAGTTGCCACGTCGGCAGAGGTGCCACGATCATTCAACTTGATAATCGATAGTCAATACTAGATTAGAATCGATGAAGCGTATCTAATAGCAAGGACAGAGGAAGTAGTGCATAATATTCACATGTGCATAAATTTAATCGGAAACAACCGAGACAGTCCTTCCCATGACAAAAATTACAGTTTCGTTGATTAGAAGGGTGTAATTGCACCGGTAATATAATTGTAAGTTGGGGTTATCTCAAATCAAAGGTCATTGTGTGATATACCCAAGTCCACTGACACTGTCACATGCCCATAAATTAACGGAGATGGGAAATGTGCTAAATATATCTTCACATATTTTAATATTGATTGTGACCAGGTGGACAAGTGCAAATGGTGAACACCCGTGAATAGAAAATTGCGAGTGCATACGTGGGAAGGAAAGCCGGTAATTAGTAATCAGCACAATGCGTTACAAATATCTTTGCACGATCAACGATCGTTAACCTGTCCGATGGATATTAAACTGTAAAACAGGGTATCCAAATATGTCCGGTACTTTTCGACATCCGAAATAAAGAACTCAGAGTAATCGCCGCCAAAAGTGGTAATTGAATATCGGCTGTATCAACATTTCATCGATTATACGATCAATCGTGGCACCCCTACCAGTCGGAGGGAAAAAAACATTACGAAGTTTTCATCGTAAAAGCATTGAGACGTATGTTCAATGTAGAGAGAAGAGGCAAGCCACACTGTGGCTATTTTATCTAGCATCCGTGAGGAAAATTATTGTAAAATATTGTAATGTAAAATATTGTAAATTATTACTTCTAATACATTTGGATAGGATTTTGTCAGGGACCAAACTCCAAACTGGAGCTTAGCGGAGACGACAACACAATATTGCATCCGGTGCAGTGTTAAAAAATCCCGACGAGAACCCGAATGACTCTAAAGAGCATCGGTTTTTTCTATTGAGTATTGTTTTATGCAAACAAAAACGATATTTGTTCGAAGTGATTCTCGTAAATAAAACAAAATTGAAATATTTGTTAATGAAAATATCCACCCACGGACTACTGTCATTAATAAGACAGTATTGTAGAATAAAAGATTGTTGAACAATTGTAAAACAAATTGCGAAAATTGGAAAACACGTGCGTAGTGCACGAAATTAGGCAACTGCGTGTTGTCGTTCGCAATAGCATAAAGAGAAAAGTTCATGAGAAATGAACAGATGAAAAATGCACCTTATCTTGCGTCTAGAAGAATTTAAAATGAATGAGGTCTTGTCTTTCAATCGCTGTTATAGTGAAAGGACTCGCATGTTTGGTCCAAAGATATAATCGCCATTAATTGGCATTTGACAAGTGCGCGTACTCGAGGTATTGCGTACCGATTTTTAAAACGACGTCTTCTAGAATCTTGCGAGCAAGAATATATAACCATTAGTTTCAGTGTCCAAGATATATTTGACGGAGATATACCGTTGTTACATAAGTATTTAAATAAAAATTTCATGTACATTTTCACATATTATAATTTCATGACAAAATACAAACCTCAAGATAGTTGTGTTTTGCCCACTCGATCTTGCTTTTCCCGGTAGGTACAAAAGAGACAGTTGGTGCCATGTACAACTTTTCTGCCAAATCACGATGAAGTGCCGCTGATTTATTGATGGATTCAAGGATGATGTAGTGCTTCCCTGAAAAATATTCAACAATATGTTTGTCCTGGAAAGTAATAAACTCTTGAGGACAAAATAATCCAACCATTAACTCTTTCTATACTAAAAGGGGGGATTGGTTGTATAATATTAAAGGGGAAGGAAACTATCGCATAATGAACAGGCATGCACATTAAGGAAGCTGTTCTCTGTTCGTGTGTAAAGTTTCAGTGCAAATCTCCACACAGACATGTGGCGTCTCAAACTAACCCGCGCAAGCAATTACGCCGGTAACTTAATGCCGTCATTTTAGAAGAAATATTATATCCCTTTATAGTCGTGACGTCACGTTCTCACTTGGTGTTTAACGCTAAACTGCATCATGTATGATGGTCTGTTTTTAGATATGAAAATAAATAAAACAGCAAATAGAATGTTTGTTGTGCACAATAAATGATTATCTGTTGTGAATAAATTATAGTTTAATTCACGAAAGATTTTTTGGTTAGTTACACATATAGAAGTCATGTGAGTTTGGCTGAGATTATCACATTCAAATGGTATGCTACAATTAACTGGCCATAAATTAATTGTTCAAAATTATAACGTAAATTAATCTTGGCTTATAATTTATGTATGTAGTCTTCAATAAGTTGTGATTGCTTAGATATTGCTCAGAATAACAAGCAAACATGCCAAAATGATTTTATTGTGATAGCCTTTATAAATATCTGTACTGCATGAGCAATGCGAAGTGAGCCCGTGATGTCATGATCTTATAAATATGGACATGCCGTAATTAGCAAGAGTTTTGTATTACTAGCATGCAATGTGACATCGTTGTGTTTGAGCGTAAATAAGAAATGAGATATGTTTAATCGCACCATGGTTGACATAATAAATATATTAACAGATTGGTATTCCTAGAATCCAGATGAGACGACATAAATACATCAATAAGAAGACAACTTGAAGAGGGAATAATTTGGAAAACTTTATGCATTACAGTTAATGAGAGGATTAACAATATTAAGTAATACGAAGAAGGGATTGATGATGCAAAAACAAAGATGCCAATTATGTCTGTGAAATTTCAAAATGATGCAACCATAAATGCGAGCTACAAATGTGATACACAAAATGGCCCTAGAAACCATGTTTTTAAACGAAAATCAGAGAAATTTGATAGCTCCAACCTAGAGGTCAACCCGAAGATCCAATTGAAGTTTTGTATTATTGGGATGAAAAACACGGGTTGTACAGCGCCCCAAAATATTTAGTGATGCAAAGAGTAAAATCCAAGATGGCTGTCACACACACATACCTCTGACAATCAATCCCTTGCCATCTGAACCTAACTCGTTGAGAGGCTCACCAACACCTCTACCATCATCTTTCAGAAGTCTGCGATGCATCTAGAAATAGAGGAAAACATCAAGATATAATTATGCTATCAATCCTCATATCAAACATAAACCAGACAATTGTTTCAGAAAATGGAAATTGGAAACTAGGGGGTGTACATTCTAGGGCTGTAAAGATTATCAAATTTCAGAATCAAAATTAAATGTGCCCTGTTTGATTTAACACCATATACGATTTCTATACCCAAAAATTATTAGATTGGACCTGTAAGCCCATTAATAGGTTTTGATGGTCAGATATTGACTCAGGTTCCCATGTTACTAAATGTGGGAGGTTTTTTTTAATGATAAATACTGTATGTTTGTTATATAGGATAAAATTCCAACCTATGAATCTCAGTGCTATGAGATTGAAATTTGGATCTTACCATGAGCTCGAGATTCCCATCCTCTATACTGGCTCCTCCCTGAGATCGGTCAGTCAGGACTGTAAACTGTGTATTACGTCCTTCATCCTGGAAAAAATGCAATATCTGTCAGTAGTTGTTTATGATACTGACAATTCTAATTTGCAACAGAGATTCCAGTCCAGAGAGACTTAATGGTTATCCAAGAAATAAAGACTTTGTTGCATTATAATTGGTTGCACACTGCTATACTATTACCGATAACATCTTACTCACCAACTATCAATGAAGTCACACATGACTATTATTTTTCTATTGATAGTAAAGTGCGGAATCGACATGAGCATGTGAGTGTAGTGGAATTACTGCGGGGCATGTCAATAACATTGTGTATACGTGGTGAATTGTCATCGACCGGTGAGTTATCCTCACTTGTGATTTGTCATCAGTGCTGTTTGGAAAGCTATTGTTTTGACAAAAATATAGAATGCCAATTGAGCGGTGTAGATAAAACTCTCATGTCAAAAATAAAGCTAATAAAACACGAGCCGACATTTTAACTCTATTCGTGTGCGATGTTGTTTTCTCTTTAAATTTCAATATATATGCCCCGAGTGTCCCGTATATTCACAATCATTTTTCGTTCATTCATTTGTGACAATGCCAAATAAAGTGGCCGGTATAGTGACACACAATTCTACATTCATTTCCAAACGATGTTCGTATACGTGGCATTTGGCGTGATTTATGTGGGAAACCCGTTGCGCAAAATCAGAAACTATTAAAGTGGTTGCCGTCCAATTCAAAAAAAGGTGTTTTGAGCACAACGTAAATACCCACATTAAACAAACCAACAACTGACAAGAATGCCATCCCAGGAAAAATGTCAACTCCGGTAAAGAATATAAATTTGCGAGAGCATCCAGTCGTGAGTATCACTATGACTCAATAAAGAGCGTTCCCTGTCAAGCGTATTCCTAATATGGTGCGAATAAAGAGCGTTTAATAAACCGGAAATTGCTATGACTCTGACGGGTATATAAAGCATGTTCATCGAAAGTTTGTGTACATGTATTTACATGTATTGATGTAATTAGTCAATATTCACAACTATTCTAACACGTGTCCCCAATTTCCTTCATCATGACTCAATAAAGAGCGTTCCCTGTTAAGCGTATTCCTTAACATGGTGCGTCTACTTTTTTAAATTGGAAATTGCTATGACTTTGACGGGTATATAAAGCATATGTATCGAAGGTTTGTGTACATGTATTTATATATATTATCCCCCCTTCGAAAAGTGTCATAATTGGATATTCAAAAGAACCACGGCCAATATTTATATCGATGTAAGCGCACGCTTTTATAATGCTATATTGTTATTCGTAATTGACATAAAAATGTTGATAATATATGCACAAAGCCATATATACATAGATAAGCTGGCAAACAGTAAGGTTGCTTTGATAGTAACGGGAATTCCCCTATCGCTACGTCTTTGTCACATGTTATATGTATATCATGTGACCGCTCTGACTGGTGATCATGTGACTTCAATCACGTGACTTCATCTACAACATAAGATCTTTGGCATTCTTCGGATTTGTTTTTGGTTTTCGTTATAAAAACAAAATTAGCGATCAAACACAAGATTATTTGGGCAAATTGGACATTTTAATTATATAATATTGGTATATTAAAAGAAAGTACTAAACATTTTTCAGAATAATATTCCTTTAAGTGGTCTTTCTTTTGTTGTTTTTGACAGGTCTGACCACTTAAGACTACCACTTAACTTCTAAATTGTATGGAATAATGGGCATTAGGTGGTAGTTTGACATTAGGTGATCAATCAATGAGGTTCCTACCCTGACCACCTGAGGCTCAAATGTGCACCCAGTATAATGCACGGACGGACAGACACCGCTGATCTCTATAATCCCCGAATGTTTTTTTTCTGGGGACAAAAAGGGGCAGAACTCTTGTCAAAAATAATTGGACCATGACCAAATTAGAACATGGCCAGCAACTACCCAAATGTGAAACACATATCAAATAAGAAGGAAAGTCTGTTAAATATTGCTTAAGTTATCGTCCGGACAACCTTAAAACAGAGGTTTCAAAGTAGAAAAGGGATAACCACGTAAAAAATCATCGGACCATGACCAAATTCAAATGTTTTTTTTTTTTTTTAAATATTTTTATTCAGATCATTTTTTAATTTCATCATGTGACCATAGTCTTATTCAGTATTGTATAACATTTTCAAATATTTTGAGGTATATATGAACATACATAGATATAAAGTAACAAAATATAAAACAAGTAATTTTTTTGGATAATCACTTATTTCTGAACTGTCGTGGGGGGAAGTTATTAAATCCATATTATGAGCATGTTTGAGTAATAGCTTCACTGAGAAGTAGATATTGCCTTGTTTTCAATTGCTAAGAATTGTTTCCAGAGCTTCCCATCTTTCCCCATATTTTTTACTTCTATCATTCAAGGAATATGTGTTTAGAGTTTCAATTCTTTTATAATATTTAAATGAAAGTGTCAATGACACTGTAGCTCAACTTAGGTAGGGGAATAAATTAATGGTTGACACGCAGTAAATGGAGGAATAGGAAAGGTGCTAATTGAAATGTCTAACATGTGCCAAAGGATTTAGTCATGCAAAGAGTAAAATCCAAGATGGCTGCTGGTGGCCATGTTTTTTGGCCAATTGACCCCAAAAGGACTCGTTCCCATCTACGTGTCATTGTTAACATTCATGACAAATTTCATGAAGATATGACCAAAGCTATGACCTGTAGCCCGCGCCAAAGGATTTAGTCATGCAAAGAGTAAAATCCAAGATGGCTGCTGGTGGCCATGTTTTTTGGCCAATTGACCCCAAAAGGACTCGTTCCCATCTACGTGTCATTGTTAACATTCATGACAAATTTCATGAAGATATGACCAAAGCTATGACCTGTAGCCCGCGCCAAAGGATTTAGTCATGCAAAGAGTAAAATCCAAGATGGCTGCTGGCGGCCATGTTTTTTGGCTGAACAACCCCAAAATCACTCGTTCCCATCTACATGTCAATAGACAATACTAACATCCATGACAAATTTCATGATAATCAGAAGAACAGTACGACCTGTAGCCCGCGCCAATGGATTGAATTTTTAAATCCAAGATGGCTGCCAGCAGCCATGTTTTTTTGCCGAATGACCCCAAAATGACTCGTTCCCATTTACATGTCAATGGCAATATTCATGACAAACTTCATAAACATCGGACGAAAGGTACGACCTGTAGCCCGCGCCAAAGGATTTAGTCATGCAAAGAGTAAAATCCAAGATGGCTGCTGGCGGCCATGTTTTTTGTCCGAACGACCGCAAAATGACTCGTTCCCATCTACATGTCAATATTAACATCCATGACAAATTTCGTGATGATCAGACGAACAGTACGACCTGTAGCCCGCGCCAATGGATTGAATCTTGAAATCCAAGATGGCTGCCAGCGGCCATGTTTTTTGGCGAAATGACCCCAAAATGACTCGTTCCCATCTACATGTCAATGTCAACATTCATGACAAATTTCAAAAAGATCAGACCAAAGGTACGACCTGTAGCCCGCGCCAAAGGAAATTGTTGACGGACACACGCACACACGGACGACGGACGCCAAACCATGGCAATAGCTCAAACTTACAAAAGTAAGTTGAGCTAAAAATTCAATAAGTCCATTTATAGTTGGGTTGGTAGCCCTCATTTTACATGCATATATAAATTTTCTATACAATATTGTACAGATATCAAGGGTATCATTGGGATGTATATCTCCATGCATACCTAAGACAGTATACTCTGGTTTTAATTCGAATGTAATATCACACTTTTCTTTTAACTTATGTTGGAGTTGAAGTAGAACTGATTTTGAAATGGGGCAATCCCAAAAGAGATGTATAATTGTTTCTTTCGTGTTCCCACAAAAAGAGCATAATTCTGTTTCTGACAGTTTACACTTGAATAATTTTGAATTTGTATAAAGTATGTCTTGATTAATTTTGTATTGAAAACTTATCAGGCCAGTATCATCTGTGATATGATATGGGTTCCTATATATTTGTTTCCAATCCAAATCACATAAAGCTATTCCAAGTCTATTAGACCATTTTTTTGTATGTGGGACGGTGTTTCAACATATTGTCTAAGAATAATTGGGTAAAAAATCTCACATGGTTTTAAGGCATTCACGAGAATTTCTATTTTTTCTTTTTTAATTGATTCAAGTTTCTCAAACATGCTCTCCATTGGGATGGTATCGCATTCAACAGTCCTTGATAGTGTGTGAAAGGAATTTGTAAATTATAAGTGCTACAGAATGATGGATAGTCTAAGAGTCCACCATCATCTTTCATCAAGTCATTTATAAAAAATACACCCTGCTTTATCCATTTAGTGTTTAAGAGCATATGATTGTCCATTTTTATATATTTATTCCAATAAATGGATTGGGATTGGATGTCTTGTGGGGCTGTGCTGATATCTTGATCTACCAAACTCCAAGCATGTATAACACTGTTCCAAAATGGATTAACTTTATTTGCCATAATAGCCAGTGCTTCATTTTGAAAGAACCAAACTTTTGGACCACCAAAGGGCTCCAAGTCATCTAAGATTATATTTTTCCAGCTGGCATTATTGGAAGTGTCTAGCAATTTTTGTATCCAGGTCATTTTTAATGCATTTGCAAATGAGTCAATATGTGGAAACTTCAAGCCTCCGTTTTCAATTTCATTTATTATAACATTACGTTTAATTTTATCATTTTTTCCAGACCATAAAAAGCGATAAAAGATTTGTTGGATTTTTAGAGATGTGTCTTTTGAAGGGGGAGGTAGTACTGATAGACAGTGAATTAACATTGGAAGTGCAAGAGTCTTTATTACTGTTGTTTTTCCAGTAAGACTTAGTTGTCTGAAGGACCAATCATTCAGTAGATTTTATAGCTTTTTTATTTTTGTCTTGTAATTATTTTCAATGTAGTCATCATTGAAGAGGTTGAATTCAATACCAAGTATAGTGACCGAATTTGAGTGATTCCATAGGATATTTTCTTCTGTTGGAATTTCTTCACCACAGCCCCGTTTCGATCCAATCCATGACTTGAGTTTTTTGGAAGTTTGCTTTTAGTCCTGTTATATTTGCGAAATTTCGGACTGTATTAAGGGCTTCGTTTAATGAGTGCGAGTCATTCCTGAGGAAGAGGGTCATGTCATCTGCATATTGTGAGACCATGTATTCAGTTTTGTTAATTTTTATCCCGTTTATATCTAAATTATTTTTTAAAGATGCGCTAAGAGTTCTACCGCTAAAATAAACAGGTAAGGAGAAAGTGGGTCACCTTGTCTAACCCCTCTATGTATATCTATCTTGTTAGATAGGTTTCCGTTATTGACAATATAGCTGAAAATATCTGTATAAAAAGTTTTTACCCAACAGATGAGATGATATCTGGTCCAAATTTGTAAAATTTTAAACAATTTTCTAAATAACTCCATTCTAAGGAGTCAAAAGCTTTTTCAAAATCAAATTCAAACTTGGCCTGCGTCTTCTCAAATGTGATCCAAAATATCATGAAATTCAGTTGAATATTGGTCAAGTTATCATCCAGAAAACTCAGTGGACTTACTCGGAGGTAGATTCGACTGTTGACTGGATAGTAATTACCGGCTACTGGTTTTACGACCTGTAGATTCCATGTTGGTCTATAATCCCTCCTGAAAATAAAGAATTTATATATAGTTAATAAAAGTAGGACTTTTCTATCACACTTATCCAACGCCCTAAGTGCATAATTATTTAATGGATGAATCCAGGGTCACTCATAGTGCTAGAAGGTACTGCAGAAGATCCGCTGCCGGTGCAATCGTCTGCTCATGTATACACACACACACCTTGTTTTCGTCTTTAATTGTGAACAAATATTATGAGTGTCATACACAATGATAGACAGTTCTGATCATGGATAAATTTCTAACAAGTTCAGAAATTGTTATCTGACAACAAAAACTTGATTGAAAACAGTAAATTTAACACTGAATGTATGTGCGGTTCCCAAAATTAGTGTGAACAAAGACGGTGGCCGAATTTTCAATGCAGCAAACGGCTGGCTTGGTCGCTGATTGGTAGAATATATCTGCCCAATAATTATTTGATTGACAGATGTGGAAATATCCATTGTGGGATTTATTATCAGCTGTCCAAAGTATCAGAAGTAGAGGAAAAATATTAAAAATTGAAGACTAACAGATCTATATCAAATTTAATTGGGTATTGTTAATGACTGTGATAGAATAAGTGGCACACATATTGTCACATTAGTTCAATTCAACAGGAACACATGACATTATATGGATTATCCATAATTTACAAAAATTATTAAATATAATGATTGTATCCCTCCAAATGAGAATAGACCATTCCCAATAAATAATAGCCAATCCAATGTATACTTTTTTAAGTGAGTGGGAAATTATATTTTTAAAAATATAATATATATTTCCTTAAAGAAAGCCTGAACACTGAACTATATGGATAGATGTCCTGCGTTTGTAAAACCATAGTAGAAAAGGGGTTAACTTTTTTGTGGTCGCCTACGGTACCTCGCGGTCTATAGTGGCTTGCTCGTATTAGTCACGCATGCGCAGTCCCAATATAACTGACTGAATACGCCAGTTTATTTTCAACTCAATCAGGAGATTGGCGAGTTGCGGGGTTGGGAATGGCACCGCCATGGGAGGGCCCTATGATAGTTCAGTGTTAAGGCTTTTTTTAAGGAAATATATATTATATTTTTAAAAATATCATATTTCCGCTAAAGGAAGCCGTTCACACTGAACTATATGGATTAGAATGCAAGCCCAGGAGCAGGCACAAGCAATAAAGTTAATAGCCAAATTGTTGGAGGGAATGCACTCTTCTAAAACAGATTGTACCTAAATATGAACTCTTTAATGAATCTGTTATGATTAGGTACGTGAAATAACTCATATAATTAGAGTGCTATATTGCCCAAACATGTACCTCCCCCCCTTGTTTTTGGAAGCAACATCCCAGGTGGTGCCATTCAATTCAGAATTGCGAGCGAACCGAGAAATTCTCTGTTCTTCATCCGTCAGTTCTAAGAATCCAGCCGATTTGAGATGCGAGGAGACTAACTCCCTCTCCGCCTTAGCGACATAACGACCTGCACTGGAGGAGGCCCACTCCAAAGATGGCAAGACAACCAACATTAAGAGTTTAACTAACTGCTGTTCACCAATGCAAATGGCAGATAACCTGATGCCCAATCTGTGGCACAGGTATCAAATGGAGAGCCCATTAGCCCAAATGGGTTATACAACTATAAGCGAGTCAAGCCATCGGATCAGAGGGAGCCCCCACCATCGCATGCTGCAGGTGGTCATGCCCAAGCTAATATCCTGGCCAAGCTGGAGGGTGGGGAGAGGTCATTTTTCTCCGATCCCTTCACGGAGGAGTGGCAGGCAAGGCCGTGTCGGTAATGCGAGCGTGACCAGGGGGACTCGGCGCTTTACCTCATGGGTACGGCCCCTGCCCTACGCTTAAGCTGCCGAAGGCCAACCAGCCGGTGTCGATACGTACGCACGCGATTTTGGCAGCTTTAGCGCCCAGAACCGCTAGCGTCTGGTGGGGGCCAATTGGCCTGGAGGTCCCAAGTACCCCGGCAGCTCCACCAGACGTATCCCCACGAATTGGTTGAACCGTCGAGACGTAACCGGAGGAGCGTGAACTGGTCCTGCCCTTAGAACAGTTATCACACGTTCACATGTCCCTGAGGTACCTATGTATCACAATACACATTGCGTATATATATATATAAAATGATATAATATATATATCCGAGGGATATATATATTAAGTTTTCCTCATGAGATCATGTCAGAAGGCCCTTCCAAAGCTGCGCCCATCAATCTAATGGGCGGAGCCAGATCACAGCTCCCTGTCATGATCCAACGTATCACTAAATATGATATTTTAAAAATATAATATATATTTCCTTAAAGAAAGCCTGAACACTGAACTATATGGATAGATGTCCTGCGTTTGTAAACCATAGCAGAAAAGGGTTAACTTTTTGGTCGCCTACGGTAACTAATGGTCAGTGGCTTGCCTCGGTATCAGTCACGCATGCGCAGTCCCAATATAATTCACTGTACAGATTGAATTAGCCAGTTTATTTTCAACTCAATCAGAAGATTGGCGAGTCGCGGGGTTGGGAATGGCACCGCCATGGGAGGGCCCTATGATAGTTCAGTGTTCAGGCTTTCTTTGAGGAAATATATATTATATTTTTAAAAATATCATATTTCCGCCAAAGGAAGCCCTCACACTGAACTATATGGATTAGAATGCAAGCCCAGGAGGAGGCACGAGCAATAAAGTTAATAGCCAAATTTTGAGTAAAGGTACTCTTCTAAAACAGATTGTACCATATATGAACACTTTAATGAATCTGTTAGGATTATTTACGTGAAATAACTCATATAGTTAGAGTGCTATATTGCTCAAATGTGTACCGCCCCCCTTGTTTTGAAACAAACATCCCATGAGGTGCCATCCAATGCATAGTTGTGAGCGAACCGAGCAAGTATAACGTTAGAAGAAACTCTTCGTTCCTCTCTGTGTCGTCTTCTTCAGCTGTCTGTTCTAAGGTCCCACCCGTCAAGGTCCCATGATGCAGGATCATGAAGGAAGGAGACTAACTCACTCTCCGCCTTAGCGACAGAACGACCTGCAGACGGAGGCCCACTCCATCGATGGCGAGACAACCTAAGTTAACTAACTGCTATTCGCCAAAGAAAAAGCCAGAGAACCTGATGCCAAATTTGTGGCACAGGGATTGAGTTGAGAACCCATTAGGCCAAACAGGTTGTACAACGATAATGGAGTCAAGCCATCTGAACAGAGGGAGCCCTCTCTGAGGTACCTATGCATCACAGGATATCCGACAGAAATCCTGTGATACAAATCTTACGAGTATATAAACAGTCCTTCCCATGAGGAAAACACACCGAGAGCATTTATTTGCTCCCGTAATGCAGAAGACGGGTGTAATATGGCACCCATACGATACCATAATTGTACATGTAAGTTTGGTTTTGGCTCAAACCAAAAGTCATTGTGGAATAGACCTATGTCTAGTTACACTTTAATATGCCATAGTTGCACTGAGATGGTAAAGCATCTAAATAAACCTTAAAATAGTTCAATATTGAACCAACAATTACAGTCTCCATTAGTATTTTGTGAAGAAGGACGGGTGCGAATTTTAGCACACGTGAATTGAAAATTACGAGTGCATACGGGTTCGAGAGCAATCACTCCCGTCTCCTGGGAAGGACTGATATAAATATATAAAAATGATATAAAAATTATATATCAAGGTGATCTATAAGTCACAATGAGATCATTGCAGAAGGCCCTTTGGCTCTTTGACAACTGAAATCAGTTCAAATGATGTACAATGTAATCAGATGATAACCACGGGTAAATTGTCACCATGCGGAATATTCAGTTCGGAGCCTCTGCCCAGAACATCATGTCACTTTCCCCCCCAAACATGCAGCAGAACGACCTAGGTGTGTGATATGTTAGTGTGAGGCATGCAGCAAACTAGGGGAAGACCCCCTCCAAAAAGGCTCGCTGATTAAGGAAACAAATGAAAATTTTTATCCTCCTAGTAAAGGACACACATCCCTTTATAATGTTGTTACTTATTGAATTTTAAGAGCCATGATGGAGAGGAGCTCCCCTGACCTAAGTGGTCCTGTTGAAGGCATGTTTAAGGAAAATAGGACAAATCCAGCATAGACCGAAGCGAGCAGAGTTGTCAGCATGATCTCAGGCCCTTATGATTGGGCGGCTGGTGCCATGTGGTTGGGATCCCCTCATATGGGTTGGTCCCTGCCTGCAAGGAAAGGTTTGATGGCTAGTCAAAGAGCTTCCTCGAAAGCTGAGCTGGACAGCGCAAACGTCTTTGCCTGTTTTTATTGTCGAATGTTGATAGGACAATTCCGGCATATACCGAAGCGCGCAGAGTTGGCAGCATGGTTTCAGGCCCGTATGATCGGGTGCCATGGGGTTGGGATCCACTCTGACTGGGTGGTCCCCTGCCTGCAAAGAAAGGTCTATAACGCTAGTCAATGAGCTTCCTAGAAAGCTGAGATGGACAGTGCAAACGTCTTTGCCCGCGTTATTGTCTATTGTCTATAGGCGTGCAGTGCCCTGTTAATTTTATTACCATGTGCCAGATAATCAAATTGATATTGGTAATAGTAGTATGAAGAGCCATGAGATGTACTCTGTCGGCCAGGCCATTGGCAGGGTCGTTGTGGCACGTGACAAGAGAAATGCTTTCCATGTAAATGTGCTTCATTCATGTGTGAAGTCTATTGACCAGTGTGTCAGTCGCGGGTCGTGTCACTTACCTATGAAATATATATCACAGGTAAGATAGATCGTGTTCTCGATGCATTTTGAAGACGGTGGTACGAGTGCGCAGGGCGAGCCAGGCGAGCTTGAGAGTACATAGTTCAGTAGGAAGAAGCATATAGATGAGATAATCCGTGGATAGGAAATCACGATCCGCAGCTTCTGCCTTACCGATGCCAGACTGTGACGACCGAAAAGACCCACAGTCTGACGTATTGTGCGCAGACGGGTCGTCATCGAAAGCCTCAGACGCCTTGGGGTGTAAGTATAGCATGTCGCTCTCTGCCCTAGCGTCGGAACGACCTGCAATAATGGACGACAAAACACTAGAGGGAGGCCCATTCTGGCGATGGCTCAATCGAGGAGTAAATACCTCCCATGGAATTTTAAGGCTGATAAACTGAGTTCCAATTTTGGAGTCCAGTGTCGAAATGAAGAATCCCATAGCCATTAGCCAAAACTGGTTTCTTCTGATAACCGGAAGGAGGTGGAGCCATCGGACCGGGGTGAGCCCCCCCCCCCCCCAAATGCAGGTGGTCCCGACCAAGCTGAATGTCCTGTCCAAGCAGAACGATGGGTAGAGGCCATTGCAGCAGAAACCCCAAGACGGCTGAGAGGCAGGCAAGGCCGTGTCTTTATATAGATTGTGACCAAGGGGACCGGGCTTGCTACCTCATGGGTAGGGCCACTGCCCTATGCCGAAGTCGCCGTAGGCCGCCCAGCCGGTGTCGTTACGTTCGCACGCGATTTTGGCAACTTCAGCACACAGAACCGCTTGCGCCGGTGTGGGACCAAATGTCCTGGGGGTCCCAAGTACCCCTGCATCGCCACCGGTCGCTTCCCCACTAATTGATTTAATGCCGCGGCATAATCGGGGGAGCGTGAACTGTTCCTGCCCGAGAAGAGATCCGACCGAGAAATACTACCTGGGAAGGATCCAGAGATGGTGCAAATAAAGGCTCTATATCATACTAGTAGACTATCTCATCCGATTTTCATGTTTAGTTGTTGAATTATTCTTCTCTTAGAAAAATTTGTTGAAATAATGGAGAACCACTTTAATAATTACTATCCCCAGGGTCTCCAGAGTTTGAGCGCCCAAACCTGTAGCAGGTAGAAAAACATCCCTGGATCCTTCTCAGAAATTTACAAGCCCACCGGTTCAGACCGGCTTGCTGAACCGGCTGGTGTATAATCGCAGCTATTGTTCATTAGACCTACCGCCATACTTAAAGTAATTAACCACCAATAACGTGGTGTCACCCAGTTAATATGGCGGTACTATACCGCGGTATCCTCCAACACCGCGGCACCGATACCGCTTGTTAACGCGAACAAGCATGCGCGAGTAAATACCTCCCCTAAAAGAGTTCCATGAAAATCACCGCGGTATTCCACAAAATTAATGCGGTGCCCGCTAAAAGACCACTGTATCATCACCCAATACCGTAACTTCACGCCATGACCGTCTCGATACCGCTACCGTTTATTACCGGTATCACCGCGGTCATGACCGGGGTATCACCCCGTTTCTCTGGTCAATCACTTTGAGAATAGCGGTATATACAAGGTAGCTATTAATCGACATACCTCTATGACATGGCTGAGATTTATTCGTAGCACTACGGTACTACTGTCATATGAAGTTATTGTTATGCATGTGACATTGATAAACCAAGATCTAATCAACTGTCAGTATTCTTGGGTAGATTGTAATCAACTTCAAGGTCAAACGTGATTAACACATCTGGATCATTTGTATTGAAACATAGTATTATGTGAAAGCACGTTGTTCATAACATGACGAGAGATAGCGTCAGTAGCGATGGAATTATTGTTAAATAAATTTCCACGCATTAAAACGTCAAAATAATTCCCACGAAATTATGATATTTCCGGCGGAGAATCACGTGGCATTTTTGATATCTGACAAATTCAATCATACCTTATAGGTGCTATAATAATTCCATAGATGTATTTCTCACAATAATCTGTGCGCCTCGTAAGGCCTTGAAGTGGTATCTGGTTTTGACATTGATAAACCAAGATGTTAATGTTATCAACTTTAAGTTCGAATGTGACCAACACATCTGGATCAGTGGTATAGAACCATAAAACAACAAAGTATTATGAGAAAGAATGTTGTTCATAACATTATGATAGATAGCGTCAGTAGCGATGGTAATTATTGCTAAATAAATGTCCACGCGTAAATAAATTCCCACGAAATTAGGAGACTTCCGTTATCGAATCACGTGGCATTTTTTATATCTGACAAATTATATCATACCTTATAGGTTCTATAATAATTACATAGATGAATTGTTCACAGTAGTCTATGCGCCTCGTAAGGCCTTGAAATGGCGGCTGATTATGGCGAAATGTCGATTTTCATATTCGAAAATTTTGAAGTCAGCCGCCTATTCGAAAAACACGAACAATTATATGTTTGAAACGAAACGGTCCGTGAATTCGAAACGATAATTATAAAAACGAACGCGTAGGCGACCAGTAATTATTGTATCGATAAATTGAATTTGTCGCTATTGTTAAACGACAAATTCGGAAAAATACTCCCTTATGATCCGTTCGGTTGTAGCAGAAAAATAAACTGGCTAATTCAATCTGTACAGTGAATTATATTGGGACTGCGCATGCGTGACTGATACCGAGGCAAGCCACTGACCATTAGTTACCGTAGGCGACCAAAAAGTTAACCCTTTTCTGCTATGGTTTACAAACGCAGGACATCTATCCATATAGTTCAGTGTGAGGGCTTCCTTTGGCGGAAATATAGATATACAACCCCACAGAGAACATGTCTCATGTCTCTGAGGTACCTATGTATCACCGTTTCACAAGATATCATTGCAGAAACCCGGTGACACAAATCTTTCGCATATATAGATATATAAAATGATATAATAGATATATCATGGTGATATATAAGGCATCATGAGATCATGTCAGAAGACCCTACTAAAGCTGCGCCCAACAATCCAATGGTCGGAGCCAGAGCAGAGATCCCTGGCACAATCCAATGTATCATTAAAGATATATATATAGCCCCTCAGAGAACATGGCCGAACACCGCAGGTGACCAGAGCATCCGATGAGAAAGCAAACCGCTACTCTCAGGTGCCAAAACAATAGTGTCGGTACGAGTATTAATTTCGGAGAAATTTCCCAACGAGCACCATCCTTTGGAATGGAGACAGACAGCAAAATGTGCAATCACAAGTAATATGTTCAGCCTAAATCCACACACATTACTATTATTAGGCCATCACGACCACTAGGCACCCGAGAGCAGTCCGCGTTCCCAGCGGAATACCCACCGCGATCCGATTCTAAGAAATGAAGTTGCGCCTTCTACAACCGAAATCAGTTCAAATGATGTAAAATGTAGTCAGATGATGAACACAGGTAAATTTTCACGGTCACCATACGGAATATTCAGGTCTGAGCCTCTGCCCCCCCAAACATGCAGCAGAACGACCTAGGTGTGTGATAGGTCGGTTAGTGTGAAGCATGCAGCAAACTAGGGGAAGACCCGCTCTAAAAATGGCTCCCCTAGGAAGGAAAGGAATGAAATTATCATCCTCCTAGTAAAGGATACACATCCCTTTATAATGTTGTTTTATTTTAATTTGAAGAGCCAAGATAGAGAGGAACTCCCCCGACCTAAGTGGTCCCGCTTATGGCATGTTTAAGGAAGAGAGGACAGCATAGACCGAAATGCGCAGTTGGCAGCATGGCTTCAGGCCCTTATGATCGGGCATCTGTGCCATGGGGATGGGATGCCACTCGAACGGGGTGGTCCCCTGCCTGCGTCTTATGAAAGGTCGGTAATGCTGGTCAATTGAGCTTCCTCGAAAGCTTAGCTGGACAGCGCAAACGTCTTCGCCTGTTTTATTGTCTATGTGCCAGATAATCAAATTGATATGGGCAATAGAAGTATGAAGAGCCATGCTGATGGCCTCTTGTCGGAAAGGCTATTGGCAGTGGTCGTGGGACACATGGCAATATAAATGCTTTCCATGTAAATATGCTTCATTCGTGTGTGAAGTATATTCGCCATATCAACGGTATGAAAGGTCGGGACACGTATATATTTTAAAATTCATTGAGACTCCAACTAGTCCATGAATACCTTCAAAATACCTACCATGCCCTTTATGAACAATACATGCTGTATTGGATGTACAGCCTGTTCTTGTACCAAGCTCACATTTGATATGGTTACTTGTCATAAATAATGTCTCCCCCCACCTTCCTCGTCTTGGAATACCACTGCTATTATATCGTTATTCATTGGGGAACGTCATCCAGGCCACGGTCGCCAGTTATTGCCAGTGGGCCAGTTACCTGGAGGGGTCAAGTCACCACGACTCTAAATACCTGTCAGGCTGGAATCATTCACATAATTGAATCAAGAAGGGGAAAGGTTGTTCAAACCAAGGTATCTTCAAATATATTTTTAGATAGTGAAACCATGAGTAAACACCGTCAGAGTGACGATAAGCCTCTTGCCTTACTCTAGAGAATGCAAACCGGAGCACCCATGATTTGTAATTTTGTGTCCCAATTAGAGCCATATCCAGAATCGTAGTAATCCAGCCCCCCCCCAACAACTTTTATTCAGTAATCTCAAATGGGACTTGTTAGCCTGACAAACTTGGTATCGGACCGAGTTCTGATTTCTGTCAGAATACCCTGACCAGGGTGCAATCCCCGGTCCGCTAGCACATGGCTGAGATTGTTACATTGAAGGTGATGCTCCGTTACGAGAATCAAACCATGAACATAATTATAACACTTGTCCAATATCAATCTCTGTCAATTTATTAAAGTAATAATGACACTACTGTTTTTACATTGAATTGATAAACCCAGATGTAAATTGTAATCAACTTTTAAGTTCAAATGTGACCAACACATCTGGATCAGTTGTATTGAGCCATAAAACAACAAAGTATTATGAGAAAGAATGTAGTTCATAACATTATGATAAATAGCGTCAGTAGCGATGGTAATTATTGCTAAATAAATGTCCACGCGTAAATAAATTCCCACGAAATTAGGAGACTTCCGGTAACAAACACGTGGCATTTTTTATATCTGACAAATTATATCATACCTTATAGGTTCTATAATAATTACATAGATGAATTGTTCACAATAGTCTATGCGCCTCGTAAGGCCTTGAAATGGCGGCTGATTATGGCGAAATGTCGATTTTCAGATTCGAAAAATATTAAGTCCGCCGCCTATTCGAAAACACGGAACAATTGTATGTTTTGAAGCGAAACGGTCCGTGAATTCGAAACAATAATTCTAAAAACTAACGCGTAGGCGACCAGTAATTATTGTATCGATAAATTGAATTTGTTGTCTAGTTGTTAAACGACAAATTCGGAACAATACTCCCTTTAGACTTCTCTCTTTGGTAGCAGAAAATAAACTGGCGTATTCAGTCAGTTATATTGGGACTGTGCATGCGTGACTAATACGAGCAAGCCACTATAGACCGCGAGGTACCGTAGGCGACCACAAAAAAGTTAACCCCTTTTCTACTATGGTTTTACAAATGCAGGACATCTATCCATATAGTTCAGTGTGAACGGCTTCCTTTAGCGGAAATAATGTATTCAGGTCTAAGGGCCATAACTCCATTAAATAAAATCAGATCAAACCCATATTCAAACTCGATCTGTATGTTGGGCTGAGAAACTCATATACCAAATTTGGTTCCAATCCGATAAAAAATGTTTGAGTTATGGCAGAATGCGTGAATTCTAAGTCGAAAAAGGCATAACTCTGTTAAAAAAAACTTGAATCAAACCCATATTTGAGTCTGAGAAACCCATATACAAAATTTGGTTCTGATCGGATATAAAATGTTTGAGTTATCGCATTATGCGTAAAGTGTCTATGGACAGACGGACAGACAGACGGACACGCAACGAGTGGTCAATCCGAACGTCGACACTATGTGTACCTTACTATGGTATGGGTACACATAAAAATTGCCCGAGAACCGAGCATTTGACTGTGTAGCAGCTTTATGTTAAAATCAAGTTGATTTGTGAAGATACTATAATAATTTGTAGATGTTGAACTTACTTTCGTTCAAGAATTTCTCTCCCATTTGAATCAGTGTACCAAATTTGCGATGTATTTAGCCCAGTCTCAAACAGGGAGACTACTTCTTTGCCCCTTCCATCACTGAAAAAGAAAACAAAGTCAGTTTAATACTTATGTCTCAAATGCCAAGAACATTAACTCTTTGGCAGGCAGATCATGCCATGAATCTCTACTGCCTGTAGAGATCATATTCCACCAGTACAAAACCTGGGAACTTTTTGAAGTTTTGACAGGGAACCTTATAAAGTCGAAAAATAACATGTCGAATATATATCTAAGTTATTATCCATTCCTTGATAATTCCATGCCTTTCTGTGACTTTTGTGAGAAGATATCGCAATAAACATTGAATTAATTACCCAGGAACATTCAATATTTGTAAGTGACACAAAGTAAAATTGCTCACAAAGTCACTTAAATTGGGAAATTTTTAGTTGGGACCTTCACCTACAGTGAGGTACATTATTAAGGAACAGATAATAACTAAGAAATATTTTCCCCGCATTAGTTTTTCAACTTTATAAAGTTCCCTGTCAAAACTTCAAAAAAGTTCCCAGGGTTTGTACTGTGGAATATGGTCTCTACAGGTGTTAGACAGAGTAGAGATTCATGGCATGATCTATTTGGCGGGTAGAAAGACATTTATATCGTCATACAGCT
This sequence comes from Siphonodentalium dalli, assembly GCA_032622095.1. Taxonomy (NCBI): domain Eukaryota; kingdom Metazoa; phylum Mollusca; class Scaphopoda; order Gadilida; family Siphonodentaliidae; genus Siphonodentalium; species Siphonodentalium dalli. The sequence continues at coordinate 177,831,153 of CP136065.1, read as the reverse complement.
GGCAAGTAAAATAGAACTGGCAGGTTTGAATGTTACAATTGGGTTTGGTTTTGGAAAAAGACCTAAGTTTCGGAATTGTTTTTTTCTGTTGACATTGTTCCAAGCTTCTTGCTGTGGATCAAGTCCCAAGTGTGAACTACACAATATTTGTAAAACACCTAAAATTGGGTAGACAAGCTGATAAAGATAAATAAAAAGAGAAATTTATTGACAGATATGCCCACTCAAGGCCGATGTCAAAAGAGTTCATAAATAAAATGTTATTATAAGTATAGTAACATAAATAAAAAGTTCCCAGGGTTTGTACAGTGGAATATGGTCTCTAAGGGCATTAGACAGAGTGGAGATTCATGTAAGTGACACAAAGTAAAATTACAAATATTGCATTTTCCTGGGTAATTAGTTCAATGTTTGTTGCAATATCTTCTCACAAAAGTCACGGAAAGGCATATAATTTCATATTGGGATCTTCACCTACAGTGAAGTACATTATCAAGGAATGGATAATAACTAAGAAATATTTTTACTTGCCAGCTGTGTGACGATATAAATGTCTTTCTACTTGCCAAATAGGTAAACAGGTCATGCCATGAATCAGTAAATAAATAGGTCAATAAGCTGTGATTGTAGATTCCGGTTTGATGTAAGTTGAAACTTACAACTCAAGCAGATTAATCTGAAACTTTTAATTGGACAAACAAAAGGAATTCATTGTGAACACATTCAACACAATTAAAATTTAGCATAGTAAGGAAATTATTCCTGACTTTGAACAGCAGAAAACATGAGTTCTGAAAGTAACTAATTATTGTTTGGCAACAAGGAACTGCAACAATTAACCATTTCAGTGCCAAGTCCGATTTTTGTATCAACCCATATTTCCTTGATCATTTTTCAAATTTATTGATTATAATAATGTGATACATTGATGGAAAGATCTCCAAGAGATCTTTCCATCAATGTATCACATTATTATAATCAATAAATTTGAAAAATGATCAAGGAAATATGGGTTGATACAAAAATCGGACTTGGCACTGAAAGGTTAAGGCAATCAAACAAATTGTTATTCTGTGTGAAGTTCAAAACTGACAAGAATCCCATAGGTCAGGATATACAAGGCAACTAGTGTCCACTCTTATGCATACAAGCACTTGGATAAGTTGTGATTGATGAACACTAGACTAGTTGCTCTGCATGCCCTGGTTTGAGTGAACACCGTCTGTTAGAAATACAAATCAGTCTTTATCAGTGGTGTAAGATTCTAAAAGGAATTAACAATCTCAACTAAACTAAACACCCTGAACTAACACCCTCATTAATTTTACATTATTTATTCTTCAAATGCATGCCATCAATTATGAATAGTAAAACTTTTTTCGGAAAACAAAACATTTAATTTTTTTTCAGCATAAAAACAATATTTGGGAGTATAATTGACCCAATTGGGACTTTGTCATTTTAGCCAAATTTAGGCCATGATTGACAGACTCAGATTATACATCGTGATTCGTGAATAAAATTTGCAATAAGAAAAATGTTAGTCAACACAATATATTATTTTTAAAATTATAATACATTTTTCCTTAAAGAAAGCCTGAACACTGAACTATATGGATAGATGTCCTGCGTTTGTAAAACCATAGTAGAAAAGGGGTTAACTTTTTGGTCGCCTACGATCACTCATGGTCTTCACTCTTCAGTGGCTTGCCTCGGAATCAGTCACGCATGCGCAGTCCCAATATAATTCACTGTACAGATTGAATTAGCCAGTTTATTTTCAACTCAATCAGAAGATTGGCGAGTCGCGGGGTTGGGAATGGCACCGCCATTGGAGGGCCCTATGATAGTTCAGTGTTCAGGCTTTCTTTAAGGAAAAATGTATTATAATTTTAAAAATAATATTTTTCCGCTAAAGGAAGCCCTCACACTGAACTATATGGATTAGAATGCAAGCCCAGGAGGAGGCACGAGCAATAAAGTTAATAGCCAAATTTTGAGTAAAGGTACTCTTCTAAAACAGATTGTACCATATATGAACACTTTAATGAATCTGTTAGGATTATTTACGTGAAATAACTCATATAGTTAGAGTGCTATATTGCTCAAATGTGTACCGCCCCCCTTGTTTTGAAACAAACATCCCATGAGGTGCCATCCAATGCATAGTTGCGAGCGAACCGAGCAAGTATAACGGAAGAAGAAACTCTTCGTTCTTCTCTGTGTCGTCTTCTTCAGCTGTCTGTTCTAAGGTCCCACCCGTCAAGGTCCCATGATGCAGGATCATGAAGGAAGGAGACTAACTCACTCTCCGCCTTAGCGACAGAACAACCTGCACAGACGGAGGCCCACTCCGACGATGGCGAGACAACCAAAGTTAACTAACTGCTAATCGCCAAAGAAAAAGCCAGAGAACCTGATGCCAAATTTGTGGCACAGGGATTGAGTTGAGAACCCATTAGGCCAAACAGGTTGTACAACGATAATGGAGTCAAGCCATCTGAACAGAGGGAGCCCCCACCACCGCATCTTGCAAGGTGGTCATGCCCCCTGTCGTTCTTAGAACAGCTTCCTTGTTTTTCTTCTACTGATCACATGTCTCTGAGGTACCTATGCATCACAAGATATCCGACAGAAACCCTGTGATACAAATCTTACGCGAATATAAATATATAAAATGATATAAAATATATATATCAAGGTGATCTATAAGTCAGCAATGAGATCATTTCAGAAGGCCCTTTGGCTCTTTGACAACTGAAATCAGTTCAAATGATGTACAATGTAATCAGATGATAACCACGGGTAAATTGTCACCATACGGAATATTCAGTTCTGAGCCTCAGCCCAGAACATCATGTCACTTTCCCCCCCAAACATGCAGCAGAACGACCTAGGTGTGTGATAGGTATGTTAGTGTGAGGCATGCAGCAAACTAGGGGAAGACCCCCTCTAAGATGGCTCGCTGATGAAGGAAACAAATGAAATTATCATCCTCCTAGTAAAGGACACACATCCCTTTATAATGTTGTTACTTATTGAATTTTAAGAGCCATGATAGAGAGGAGCTCCCCCGACCTAAGTGGTCCTGTTGAAGGCATGTTTAAGGAAAATAGCACAAATCCAGCATAGACCGAAGCGAGCAGAGTTGTCAGCATGGTTTCAGGCCCTTATGATTGGGCGGCTGGTGCCATGTGGTTGGGATCCCCTCATATGGGTTGGTCCCTGCCTGCAAGGAAAGGTCTGATGGCTAGTCAATGAGCTTCCTCGAAAGCTGAGCTTCCTCGAAAGCTGAGCTGGACAGCGCAAACGTCTTTGCCTGTTTTATTGTCGAATGTTGATAGGACAAATCCGGCATATACCGAAGCGCGCAGAGTTGGCAGCATGGTTTCAGGCCCTTATGATCGGGTGCCATGGGGTTGGGATCCACTCGGACTGGGTGGTCCCCTGCCTGCAAGGAAAGGTCTATAACGCTAGTCAATGAGCTTCCTAGAAAGCTGAGATGGACAGTGCAAACGTCTTTGCCCGCGTTATTGTCTATTGTCTATAGGCGTGCAGTGCCCTGTTAATTTTATTACCATGTGCCAGATAATCAAATTGATATTGGTAATAGGAGTATGAAGAGCCATGAGATGTACTCTGTCGGCCAGGCCATTGGCAGGGTCGTTGTGGCACGTGACAAGAGAAATGCTTTCCATGTAAATGTGCTTCATTCATGTGTGAAGTCTATTGACCAGTGTGTCAGTCGCGGGTCGTGTACCTTACCTATGAAATGTATATCACAGGTAAGATAGATCGAGTTCTCGATGCATTTTGAAGACGGTGGTACGAGTGTGCAGGGCGTGCCAGGAGGGCTTGAGAGTTCATAGTTCAGTAGGAAGAAGCCTATAGATGAGATAATCCGTGGATAGGAAATCACGATCCGCAGCTTCTGCCTTACCGATGCCAGACTGTGACGACCGAAAAGACCCACAGTCTGACGTATTGTGCACAGACGGGTCGTCATCGAAAGCCTCAGACGCCTTGGGGTGTAAGGATAGCATGTCGCTCCCTGCCCTAGCGTCGGAACGACCTGCAATAATTGACGACAAAACACTAGAGGGAGGCCAATTCCGGCGATGGCTCAATCGAGGTGTAAATACCTCCCATGGAATTTTAAGCTACGGCCAACTGCTTGAGCAAAAGGCTGATAAACTGAGTTCCAATTTTGGAGTCCAGTGTCGAAATGAAGAATCCCATAGCCAAAACTGGTTTCTTCTGATAACCGGAAGGAGGTGGAGCCATCGGACCGGGGTGAGCCCCCCCCCAAATGCAGGTGGTCCCGACCAAGCTGAATGTCCTGTCCAAGCAGAACGATGGGTAGAGGCCATTGCAGCAGAAACCCCAAGACGGCTGAGAGGCAGGCAAGGCCGTGTCTTTATATAGAGCGTGACCAAGGGGACCGGGCTTGCTACCGAATGGGTAGGGCCACTGCCCTATGCCGAAGTCGCCCAGCCGGTGTCGTTACGTTCGCACGCGATTTGGCAACTTCAGCACACAGAACCGCTTGCGCCGGTGTGGGACCAAATGTCCTGGGGGTCCCAAGTACCCCGGCATCGCCACCGGTCGCCTCCCCACTAATTGATTGAATGCCGAGGCATAATCGGGGGAGCGTGAACTGTTCCTGCCCGAGAAGAGATCCGACCGAGAAATACTACCTGGGAAGGATCCAGAGATGGTGCAAATAAAGGCTCTATATCATACTAGTAGACTATCTCATCCGATTTTCATGTTTAGTTGTTGAATTATAGAAAAATTCTTTGAAATAATGGAGAACCAACTTGAATAATTACTATCCCCAGGGTCTCCAGAGTTTGAGCGCCCAAACCTGTAACAGGTAGAAAAACATCCCTGGATCCTTCTCAGAAATTTACAAGCCCACCGGTTCAGACCGGCTTGCTGAACCGGCTGGTGTATAATCGCAGCTATTGTTCATTAGACCTACCGCCATACTTAAAGTAATTAACCACCAATAACGTGGTGTCACCCCGTTAATATGGCGGTATAGTGTATGGCGGTACTATACCGCGGTATCCTCCAATACCGCGGTACTGATACCGCTTGTTAACGCGAACAAGTATGTGTGAGTAAATACCTCCCCTAAAACAGTTCCATGAAAATCACCGCGGTATTCAACAAAATTAATGCGGTGCCCGCTAAAAGACCACGGTATCATTATCGCCCAATACCGTAACTTCACGCCATGACCGTCTCGATACCGCTACTGTTTATTACCGGTATCACCGCGGTCATGACCGGGGTATCACCCCGTTTTTCTGGTCAATCACTTTGAGAATAGCGGTATATACAAGGTAGCTATTAATCGACATACATCTATGACATGGCTGAGATTTATTCGTAGCACTACGGTACTACTGTCATATGAAGTTATTGTTATGCATGTGACATTGATAAACCAAGATCTAATCAACTGTCAGTATTCTTGTGTAGATTGTAATCAACTTCAAGGTAAAACGTGATTAACACATCTGGATCATTTGTATTGAAACATAAAACAACATAGTATTATGTGAAAGCACGTTGTTCATAACATGACGAGAGATAGCGTCAGTAGCGATGGAATTATTGCTAAATAAATTTCCACGCATTAAAACGTCAAAATAATTCCCACGAAATTAGGATACTTCCGGCGGCGAATCACGTGGCATTTTTGATATCTGACAAATTCTATCATACCTTATAGGTGCTATAATAATTCCATAGATGTATTTCTCACAATAATCTGTGCGCCTCGTAAGGCCTTGAAATGGCGGCTAATTATGGCGAAATGTTGATTTTCATATTCGATACATTTTTTAAGTTCGCCGCCTGTTCGAAAAACACGTTATTTATTCTTCAAATGCATGCCATCAATTATGAATAGTAAAACTTTTTTCGGAAAACAAAACATTTAATTTTTTTTCAGCATAAAAACAATATTTGGGAGTATAATTGACCCAATTGGGACTTTGTCATTTTAGCCAAATTTAGGCCATGATTGACAGACTCAGATTATACATCGTGATTCGTGAATAAAATTTGCAATAAGAAAAATGTTAGTCAACACAATATATTATTTTTAAAATTATAATACATTTTTCCTTAAAGAAAGCCTGAACACTGAACTATATGGATAGATGTCCTGCGTTTGTAAAACCATAGTAGAAAAGGGGTTAACTTTTTGGTCGCCTACGATCACTCACGGTCTTCACTCTTCAGTGGCTTGCCTCGGAATCAGTCACGCATGCGCAGTCCCAATATAATTCACTGTACAGATTGAATTAGCCAGTTTATTTTCAACTCAATCAGAAGATTGGCGAGTCGCGGGGTTGGGAATGGCACCGCCATGGGAGGGCCCTATGATAGTTCAGTGTTCAGGCTTTCTTTAAGGAAAAATGTATTATAATTTTAAAAATAATATTTTTCCGCTAAAGGAAGCCCTCACACTGAACTATATGGATTAGAATGCAAGCCCAGGAGGAGGCACGAGCAATAAAGTTAATAGCCAAATTTTGAGTAAAGGTACTCTTCTAAAACAGATTGTACCATATATGAACACTTTAATGAATCTGTTAGGATTATTTACATGAAATAACTCATATAGTTAGAGTGCTATATTGCTCAAATGTGTACCGCCCCCCCTTGTTTTGAAACAAACATCCCATGAGGTGCCATCCAATGCATAGTTGCGAGCGAACCGAGCAAGTATAACGGAAGAAGAAACTCTTCGTTCTTCTCTGTGTCGTCTTCTTCAGCTGTCTGTTCTAAGGTCCCACCCGTCAAGGTCCCATGATGCAGGATCATGAAGGAAGGAGACTAACTCACTCTCCGCCTTAGCGACAGAACAACCTGCACAGACGGAGGCCCACTCCGACGATGGCGAGACAACCAAAGTTAACTAACTGCTAATCGCCAAAGAAAAAGCCAGAGAACCTGATGCCAAATTTGTGGCACAGGGATTGAGTTGAGAACCCATTAGGCCAAACAGGTTGTACAACGATAATGGAGTCAAGCCATCTGAACAGAGGGAGCCCCCACCACCGCATCTTGCAAGGTGGTCATGCCCCCTGTCGTTCTTAGAACAGCTTCCTTGTTTTTCTTCTACTGATCACATGTCTCTGAGGTACCTATGCATCACAAGATATCCGACAGAAACCCTGTGATACAAATCTTACGCGTATATAAATATATAAAATGATATAAAATATATATATCAAGGTGATCTATAAGTCAGCAATGAGATCATTTCAGAAGGCCCTTTGGCTCTTTGACAACTGAAATCAGTTCAAATGATGTACAATGTAATCAGATGATAACCACGGGTAAATTGTCACCATACGGAATATTCAGTTCTGAGCCTCAGCCCAGAACATCATGTCACTTTCCCCCCCAAACATGCAGCAGAACGACCTAGGTGTGTGATAGGTATGTTAGTGTGAGGCATGCAGCAAACTAGGGGAAGACCCCCTCTAAGATGGCTCGCTGATGAAGGAAACAAATGAAATTATCATCCTCCTAGTAAAGGACACACATCCCTTTATAATGTTGTTACTTATTGAATTTTAAGAGCCATGATAGAGAGGAGCTCCCCCGACCTAAGTGGTCCTGTTGAAGGCATGTTTAAGGAAAATAGCACAAATCCAGCATAGACCGAAGCGAGCAGAGTTGTCAGCATGGTTTCAGGCCCTTATGATTGGGCGGCTGGTGCCATGTGGTTGGGATCCCCTCATATGGGTTGGTCCCTGCCTGCAAGGAAAGGTCTGATGGCTAGTCAATGAGCTTCCTCGAAAGCTGAGCTTCCTCGAAAGCTGAGCTGGACAGCGCAAACGTCTTTGCCTGTTTTATTGTCGAATGTTGATAGGACAAATCCGGCATATACCGAAGCACGCAGAGTTGGCAGCATGGTTTCAGGCCCTTATGATCGGGTGCCATGGGGTTGGGATCCACTCGGACTGGGTGGTCCCCTGCCTGCAAGGAAAGGTCTATAACGCTAGTCAATGAGCTTCCTAGAAAGCTGAGATGGACAGTGCAAACGTCTTTGCCCGCGTTATTGTCTATTGTCTATAGGCGTGCAGTGCCCTGTTAATTTTATTACCATGTGCCAGATAATCAAATTGATATTGGTAATAGGAGTATGAAGAGCCATGAGATGTACTCTGTCGGCCAGGCCATTGGCAGGGTCGTTGTGGCACGTGACAAGAGAAATGCTTTCCATGTAAATGTGCTTCATTCATGTGTGAAGTCTATTGACCAGTGTGTCAGTCGCGGGTCGTGTACCTTACCTATGAAATGTATATCACAGGTAAGATAGATCGAGTTCTCGATGCATTTTGAAGACGGTGGTACGAGTGTGCAGGGCGTGCCAGGAGGGCTTGAGAGTTCATAGTTCAGTAGGAAGAAGCCTATAGATGAGATAATCCGTGGATAGGAAATCACGATCCGCAGCTTCTGCCTTACCGATGCCAGACTGTGACGACCGAAAAGACCCACAGTCTGACGTATTGTGCACAGACGGGTCGTCATCGAAAGCCTCAGACGCCTTGGGGTGTAAGGATAGCATGTCGCTCCCTGCCCTAGCGTCGGAACGACCTGCAATAATTGACGACAAAACACTAGAGGGAGGCCCATTCCGGCGATGGCTCAATCGAGGTGTAAATACCTCCCATGGAATTTTAAGCTACGGCCAACTGCTTGAGCAAAAGGCTGATAAACTGAGTTCCAATTTTGGAGTCCAGTGTCGAAATGAAGAATCCCATAGCCAAAACTGGTTTCTTCTGATAACCGGAAGGAGGTGGAGCCATCGGACCGGGGTGAGCCCCCCCCCAAATGCAGGTGGTCCCGACCAAGCTGAATGTCCTGTCCAAGCAGAACGATGGGTAGAGGCCATTGCAGCAGAAACCCCAAGACGGCTGAGAGGCAGGCAAGGCCGTGTCTTTGTATAGAGCGTGACCAAGGGGACCGGGCTTGCTACCGAATGGGTAGGGCCACTGCCCTATGCCGAAGTCGCCCAGCCGGTGTCGTTACGTTCGCACGCGATTTGGCAACTTCAGCACACAGAACCGCTTGCGCCGGTGTGGGACCAAATGTCCTGGGGGTCCCAAGTACCCCGGCATCGCCACCGGTCGCCTCCCCACTAATTGATTGAATGCCGAGGCATAATCGGGGGAGCGTGAACTGTTCCTGCCCGAGAAGAGATCCGACCGAGAAATACTACCTGGGAAGGATCCAGAGATGGTGCAAATAAAGGCTCTATATCATACTAGTAGACTATCTCATCCGATTTTCATGTTTAGTTGTTGAATTATAGAAAAATTCTTTGAAATAATGGAGAACCAACTTGAATAATTACTATCCCCAGGGTCTCCAGAGTTTGAGCGCCCAAACCTGTAACAGGTAGAAAAACATCCCTGGATCCTTCTCAGAAATTTACAAGCCCACCGGTTCAGACCGGCTTGCTGAACCGGCTGGTGTATAATCGCAGCTATTGTTCATTAGACCTACCGCCATACTTAAAGTAATTAACCACCAATAACGTGGTGTCACCCCGTTAATATGGCGGTATAGTGTATGGCGGTACTATACCGCGGTATCCTCCAATACCGCGGTACTGATACCGCTTGTTAACGCGAACAAGTATGTGTGAGTAAATACCTCCCCTAAAACAGTTCCATGAAAATCACCGCGGTATTCAACAAAATTAATGCGGTGCCCGCTAAAAGACCACGGTATCATTATCGCCCAATACCGTAACTTCACGCCATGACCGTCTCGATACCGCTACTGTTTATTACCGGTATCACCGCGGTCATGACCGGGGTATCACCCCGTTTTTCTGGTCAATCACTTTGAGAATAGCGGTATATACAAGGTAGCTATTAATCGACATACATCTATGACATGGCTGAGATTTATTCGTAGCACTACGGTACTACTGTCATATGAAGTTATTGTTATGCATGTGACATTGATAAACCAAGATCTAATCAACTGTCAGTATTCTTGTGTAGATTGTAATCAACTTCAAGGTAAAACGTGATTAACACATCTGGATCATTTGTATTTAAACATAAAACAACATAGTATTATGTGAAAGCACGTTGTTCATAACATGACGAGAGATAGCGTCAGTAGCGATGGAATTATTGCTAAATAAATTTCCACGCATTAAAACGTCAAAATAATTCCCACGAAATTAGGATACTTCCGGCGGCGAATCACGTGGCATTTTTTATATCTGACAAATTCTATCATACCTTATAGGTGCTATAATAATTCCATAGATGTATTTCTCACAATAATCTGTGCGCCTCGTAAGGCCTTGAAATGGCGGCTAATTATGGCGAAATGTTGATTTTCATATTCGATACATTTTTTAAGTTCGCCGCCTGTTCGAAAAACACGAACAATTATATGTTTGAAACGAAACGGTCCGTGAATTCGAAACCATAATTATAAAAACGAACGCGTAGGCGACCAGTAATTATTGTATCGATAAATTGAATTTGTCGCTATTGTTAAACGACAAATTCGGAAAAATACTCCCTTTCGGTTTGGTAGCAGAAAATAAACTGGCTAATTCAATCTGTACAGTGAATTATATTGGGACTGCGCATGCGTGACTGATTCCGAGGCAAGCCACTGAAGAGTGAAGACCGTGAGTGATCGTAGGCGACCAAAAAGTTAACCCCTTTTCTACTATGGTTTTACAAACGCAGGACATCTATCCATATAGTTCAGTGTGAGGGCTTCCTTTAGCGGAAAACTCCAATTTGGGGTTTGGGGAATGTGGCCGTATTTGGGAAGCACATACCTGGTGCCCTGTCGGGAGAAAATTTGGATGTTTATCACTGAAAAGTAGCCATTTCCTTGCATTTGAGACAACAAGGAGGAACATTGAAGCTTCATATTGAAACTAAATTAAAACAGATCGTCTTTCCTTGATTTGAAGTTGATGAACTAAAAGCATGTAACACCACAGTATACAGTCGATACAATGACTTTTATAACAGTAGCAATTTAAGCCATCAAAAGCCATTCCTCAGACGGAGATGACTTCATGCTGGATTCGTAAAATGGATAATAAAAAGGAAATAAATACACTGATAATAACTATTAATATTTTAAGTGTTTTATTTTTAATTAAACAATTCTTTGATACAGACGTTGTTTTGAGGTAAAATGTCTGCACTATTCGTCGCAGTGACTGCTAGACCTCACCTGTGTTCATGGTTGTAGCTCAGAATTCAGCCCCCTAATGACTTACCTATGTATAATGTGCATAATGAGGGGAAATAGTGGGTCAGAAAGTTGGGAGTTATAGACAGAAATCTACGCACTGTAAATTAAAATACGAGAGGCTGATTACTACTAAACATTCGCTGACAAAGCGTTACCCAGGATGGTGTAGACAACTGTGCACGTGGTCCCCGCTACTGTCTTATTCAGGCACCAAGTGTAGGATTCCTTGAAATCTGTTATTCATGTGTCGGTGGTTGCTCGTCCTGTGTAAAAAGAGGGCTGAGCTAGGTCTGTGGCTATTTTGTGGCCAATATTAGGTCAAGGTTGGGGAGGGGAATGAGGCTGCTGGGCAGCCAGCCTGCCATAGTCAATAATCAATCCATTTATTACACGCATTCTACAGGTACCCTGTTTCAATGCGTGGGACAATTATTACCCTTATGAGCCTGAGCAATCAGTAACCATCTACTGCTCCCTGGAGACAGGGGGTGGTACAGCCACAATGTGGCTATAGCATACTGACAAGATCTTTTACTGCTCATAATCATGTACCCTTTCAATTCATGGGGTGGTACGAAGCAGACAGTACGAGCGACCTTGATGAAGGGTCACAACTTAGCGCAAAATTTGAACAGCGTACAATCCTACAAAATTTGCACATCGTTCAATTCGGCCAAGCCAGTGCTGTGTGAAACTCACATTAGACCAGCGGCAGGCTGGGAACTCATCTCACTATGTTGACAGCGAAGGCAAGTCTGACACTCTAATCACTGGAACATGGAGCTCCATGATACAGACTATTATAATTTATAGTCTATCCTTTGGATGTCACCGTCCCAGATAATAAGACCCAATAAACGACATATGATCATTTGTTGAACTTAGTATCTGAACATTTCCTAATGGTTCACTACTCATCAATGAGTATTTAGTGAAAAAAAAGAGTTATACCTACAAATCATGTGTAATGATAGCTCTAGTGAAATACCTGATAGGAATTGGTCCAATCGTCCACTCAAACTCGACATGTTTGAATCCAGAATACAATCTGATAACTTGGGTGGCCCATTCTGAGAAATTCTGATGTATTTCTTGAACAAAATGACCCTGTAAAGGAGTCACAGAATAATTTTCTACGATGTATATAATATGACCATAAACAAGCGTAATTAACAATGCAGGTAAAATATCTACATATGGATAACAATTGCTAGATATTCTAATCATAATCAGTTGTAAATATAGATAATCAATCTTTTAATAGTACACAAATACAAGAAATATTTCCTTTGTTTTGCCGACAGAGGCGATATCTTTAATTGAACAAAATCAAGAAATGTCATGATGCAGGCCTTTAATTGCCATATAAGGTATGCATTGGCTGGGTGTGGGGGGGGGGGGGGGGGGGGTTGTGTTGCATTTAATATAGAATCTCTCCATTGGGTGCTTTAACGGATACAACGTAACAGGTGCATCGCAGCCGTCTAACGCCATAACATTATTGCTTATATTCCAATTTCAATGCAACACGTCAACGCACAATGCAACCGAATTGTCCAAACACTCCTTTAAAAAATATTTTAGCATGTGTTAATAATTATTCTTCGAAACACAATTTATTAACAAAATGCAAACAATATAAATTTATATTTTAACAATATGGTGAAAAGGTTGTATGCTGGGTTCATATAACGGTCTATGAATTGATGCTGCCTTACCTCTTTGTAATACGATGTAGATTCTAGGTGTATATGTGTTTTATTGATCTGCTTTGGGTTAAATATATAAGCTCCTGAAGGCTGGCCGTTCTGTGACGCATTGTAATACTGGAAGCTCTGCTTCAATGGTATCTCTATATTACTAGCTAAATTCTTCATCTTTGTTAAATGGCCTGATTCACTAAATGTCAACTCAATGTACTGAAAAAGATAGAAAAATCATTTTACAAGAGTAAACTCATCATTTATAACTAAAGTATTGAATATGATATTACATAGGCTAATGCATATTCAAGTACTATCAAGTGCATATATGTTACATACTAGTATTACATGAGACTGAAGAGTATAAAGTACTTCATGCAGCTGGTGTAAATCAAGGCATTTATGCAAAGAATTAGTTGTTTACTGGTGTTTTCCCATTTCTCATTTACCTTTTCCTTTAAATCAAGGTATTTGTTAATAGTTTTAGTATTAAAGTATGATACCTGGTTCTTTATGACAACATCAGCATTATCTCTTCTTTCAGGAATTCTTGGCTTTGGCTTACTGACTGAATAACAAAATTTAAAAATCAATACAACTTCAACTCAGCATTTCACATGCACAACATATGCACAACATATGCACAACATATACACAACATATACACAACATATACACAACTGGGATGATGCATTGTCTGAGATATCAATATTTTTGTTTGAAAAAAAACCAAAGATATTCCCTACAAGGAGCGATGTCTATAGCTCCACCGGAGACTTTGTCTCAGGTGAGCTGAAAACCAACAAAAGAGTACAGCAAATTATAAACACAAATATATATTTTATAGTTTTTATAGTTATCAACAACATTGTTTGTTTCACTGGCCGATGTATATACTAAACGAGGCTAAAAAATAAGCCATGTGCATTTAGTGAAGTATATTGAGATCAAACGATAGGAAACAAGCTGAATTCTGAGCAAATGGAAATTGTTTTGAAATATAACGATGCAAATAAAGTTATGTGAAACATCCAGTGGGATGATTAAATAGAAATGGAGAATAATCTCGCTAAAAGTAGTTATTTTGGCGAATATTAATCAAAATTTACAACACACACTGTAATTCTTATATATATTTATTAAATGCAATGACTTTCGATGGCGAAATCATTTGCATTGGTTTATCGTCGAATCGAGATGTAAATATTTACAATTGAGCATAGTTCAGACTATGGAGTGGTATGGTCGGTTCCTTTGAGATTTTCGACGATGACAGTAGAATGCTGCATTCCTCCAGTTGGGATAGTGCCTAAATACTAACCTATCAGTTTCACACACCCGCACAAGTCCATAATATGTCTTTAAATGTAACATTTCTAGGATGAACAGGACCTCAGAATAAATCTATGATCATTTCTAGCGGCAGCCAAGTTTTTCCTTTACTAACAAAAATAAAACAACAAGTCTTGCTAAAGATGGAGCATTTAAAACTGGTCAATATTATATTTCAATGCATAATGAAGGTCATGGCATACTTGAACATACCTTGATCAGCTTCTATAAAATATGTGCTGTATCCCAGCGGTGGTAATGATACAGGGAAAAGCAGCTCATATTTAGCAACTGAACCTTTCCTCTCTGGTATTCTCTCTGTGGCATATGTGATAGGCAGCAACTAGAAAACGAATATATCCATATAACATGCATACAGAATAACTACATGGTATAACATAATCACTATGTCCACAGTATAACATATACAAAGATTATGTCTACAATAGGCAGCAAAAAGGAAAGCATAAGTCTAATGTATAACATGAAGGCTATGTCCACAGTATATTAACAAATCTCAGATTATGTCTACAACATAACATAACACATTAGAAATGTTTAGATACCGTAATGCCCTAAATAATCGACTCCTTAACCACAGCAGAATTATGGGTAATTTTTCAGGATTTAGTCGGAAATATCGCTTGTTGCCATTCAGCGGAAAGCTCTAACTGAGAGCTTTCCGATGAATGGCAAGAAGCCATATTTCTGGGCATTACTGCATATCAGAGCCTACCAATCCTGCCATCCTCCCAAAATTACAATATAAAACGCTCATTCTCTCACAATTATGTTTGGGTATTACTCATAGTTATTAGGGTCATGAAGTGAACATAAGGACTCCATAGTTCAACCTTTGTTTCATAAGTTTAATTGACAAATTATATTGCTCCTATTTTCGATCTATAGCGCCTACTGATCAATTTCAATTTTGTAGACTCACTTTGCCCTGGAGAATGGCCACTTCCAGTGTTCACGCTGGACCGAAAAAAACTTTAGCCAAAAGATTAGCCAAATGAAAATTTTATTAGCCAAATGAAAAAAACTTTAGCCAAATGTTTTTTGGCCAAATTAAAAAACACTTTGGCCAAATTAAATCATCGTTTTCTGGTCGGTTCACAATTAATGACTAAAACGTAAAATCTAACAGACACAGGTAAAATACACAATAATTTAAATAATTTTTATGAACTAGAAGTATTTTTATATATATAATTTATTAAAAATTTATTAATGTTTATGTGAAAGAGTGATTTGGGGGGGGGGGGGGGGGGGGGACCCGGGATTGTCCTTTTAAATGTCATTATTTTTTTTATTTATATCAATATCTTTTTTTAAATCATTAAATATTTATCCTTGCGAAAATATCTAAGTGACATCTGGAAACTAATAACTTATATTATTTACGCCATTATCAAATTACAATCTGTCATAAAAGCATGCATATTATTTTGACTGTATCGGTATTGACGACAAATAGCCACAAAATATCTGTCGTGATTCACATTTGGCTGATTAAGCTATTGTCTTACACTTGGTGCTCATAAACCCCGACCATCATAAATACAATGTCATCATAAACATGCATTGTGTAGGCGTGCCGTGAGTGACCAGACAGACAATGGGCTGAATGGGGGATTAGGGGATTAAATGTAAAAATTAATAAGGACATTTTGCTGCTTCGTGCAGAGTGACGTAATCTTTCTCCAGATTAAAACAGCCTGTTACGAACAAATTGCTTATATACCGGCGTCAATGCACAAAACATTGCTTTCTTCACATTGTCATAATTGAACCACGGTCGGTTTAATGTCCATGCGTCTTTGAATGTCCGTCTTGTGAAAACTAAAGATGATTGCATATCACTTTGTGATCGCTTGGTTGATAGAGTTGTCGATCGCGTTTCCCTTTGTACGATATTTCATAAGTACGAAAATAATGAAATACTTTCGTCACCTAACTTCGTCTTGAATGTCGATATATTGAGCGCTTTTATTAATTAGCTTTCTGGCTCCATGTCTCCATTTGGGTTCAAAAAAAGTTTAGCCAAATGAAAATTTTATTAGCCAAATTCGAAAAAGATTAGCCATTGGCTAATTTGGCTACCGACAGCGTGAACACTGGCCACTTCGCCTTATTTTTGAGGTAGGGCGAAGTCATTTCACCCTGAAAATCTGGTCTAGACTGGTCCCTGTATAAGATTTATGGAAGCACGGACTCAGTATGAGTGTTCATTGCTTCAAATGCACTTACTTCAGTGAGCGTGAACAAATTCTCATTTCTTATCAAAATGGCCATATATCGAATCGAATGCCACAATGAAATGTCCCTGAACTCAGATCAAGCTTGAAAATCGGTCCTGATTTCCACCCATGTCAGGATTGGAACCCGTACCAACCTTGTCTAACCCAGACTGATGATCGTATCCACAACCCAACCATCTCGGCTACGGAGAAATCCTTAACCCTTTGGCGAGTAGAACAACATATATGTCGTCTATCGGTTGAGGAGTAGAACGACATATATGTCGTTTCAGGAAGTGTTATTTTATGTAGACATAACTTCAATAAATCATCTGATTTATAAATGATTTGTATAAGAGTTATTGTGGTTAATATAATGTCCCAAATGTATAAGTGCAATCGATACTGATAACACACATTAAAATATGCACATAAATTAAAACGAATTATTGGACCCTTTTGACCCGAACTTGGGTGTGATTATTGACACAGAACGGATCTACCATTATATTGGAACAGCACAATGCACTTCCTCCGACATTGTATCTGTGACCATATGATTACTGGTACTGGCATATCATAGTATATATATATGAGATTTATGGAGGCACGGACTCAGTATGAGTGTTCAGTAATAAAGATATAAACATTTGTTGCACCGAATGGACATAATGATAATTCTCAATACAATTGCTCTAATGCATATGGCACATTAATGATGTTGATTATTGTTGTTCGAGAGGTCATTGAGTATCATTTAACCTATATATTCATGAGATATCTTGCTCACCTGTGCACCAATAGCACCTCCAGCACCGCTCACAGTGTATTTGTTTTGTACCACAGGTATACGAGTATAAGTGTTAACATATCTGGCAACAGGGTTGTAGAGAATAACTACAAACTAAAAGGTACAAAAATTTAGTTTAACCTTTTCACTATTGGATGATTTATCAGCCTTCTTAATTCAGATTGTTTGGCTTCGGCAATCCACTACGAGGACATCCCTTTATCGTGGCCCAGTTTGCTTCAGCAAATGGCTTCGCATTGCTGATTGCCGTAGCAAATTATGAGGACTGATTTATGAAATCATGTGCTGGGCGGTTGGTATTACAGTCAATTGTGCTTTTTTTGCATAGCGTCGGTGCATGGCTTTTCTCATGCAATTAACCGAATATGTATAAAGCCGAAATCACCCCATACCCCATTTTAGGTTTTTAGATTCTTAGTTAGTGCCGTAGTACGACGAAATGACGAAATCAGTCTGGCGCCGTCTATCAATATCAAATTTCATCTCACACCTTGTTGTAAATTACTATTGTGCCAATAAACTGATTCATTAACATCTTTATTTGTTTGTAATAACATGATTACATACATGTACCATCATTATCACACACAAAAACATTAAGAAAAAAACTACATTTTATTCTCATGTTTTTAATTTCTCCCATCCCATAATTTCTACTGCCTATCTATTCCTATCCAGTGGAAAATACAATGGGAATATCAAGCAAAACCCTAAAATTGATTCCATTAACAGACCTTTATCATTCACAGTCATGAAACATCATACACTGTATCAAACAACAAGATGCAATGGTTTCGGTGAATTTATGAATAATGGCCGATTGCTAAGTGTGCTGAATTAGCTCCAGCCACAGTATGGACATTTAGCACACAAAATGACATTTTACGTCAAGTGCGTACTCAGTATGGAGAAATAGCAGCCAAGAATTTAAATTGTTAATGACAATCAATACAACAGTAACTTATCAAATCCTTTAAAACAGCTACAGTAATGCCATAAACAATCGACTCCTTAACCACAGCAGAATTATGGGTAATTTTTCAGAATTTAGTCGGAAATATGGCTTGTTGCCATTCATCTCACTGAGAGCTTTCCGATGAATGGCAACAAGCCATATTTCCAACTAAATCCTGAAAAATTACCCATAATTATGTTGTGGTTAAGGAGGTGATTATTTAGGGCATTACTGTAGCAACCAGAAGGTTAAATTGTAAATTGTAATGACAAGTCACTTTTCTAATCCTTTAAAACAGCTATCATGTGCACAAGAAGCCTATAAGTCTTTGAATCTCAGAGTTTTATGTGAATCACAAAAATAAATGATGTTCTGCCTCCAGTAAAAAAAAAATAGCTTTGATTGGACAGAAAGCTGTGAAATAGGGAAACCAAGACAACCATTTCATTGTCTCTTGCCAGACTGCTTCTCTGTGAATTAATTTTTATGTTCAACAGCGTTATGGAGAGACCAATAGAACATTTTTTCTATTTTGCGTTGACGATTCTTCCAAAATAAATGTCAAATTTCTTTAAATGACCAGGTCTGTTGACACAATATATACATTATTTTGGTGGATTGAAGGTAACATGGTATGAGATTGATGACTATTTCAATCGAGTCACATAGTCATCAATGCCACACTATATTATGGTCAATCCACCATAGTAAATGATAATATGGGCATGCAAGATACATTCACCGAATAAGCTTATAAATAGTGCATGTACAAACAAAGTAAGCCTTTGACAAAATCAAAAGGAAAACTCGGACAAGTGTCGCAACATCAAATAAGATGAGAACAGAGTCAATATTCTTAGTGTTTTGTAAATTATTGTAAAACAAGAGGTGTGCACTCGCGTGCTAGCATACCCCCACCGTGGCAAATTCAACCCGCATTAACCGTAAACCCAACAAAAAAATGAAACGCAACTTAACTGTGGTAAAAATCATTGTTCCGTACCCATATTCGAAGAAACTTCCGGAAAATATCCTAACTTGATAGCATCCACAAAAATAAAATCCCAAAATTTTCTAAGTCAAAATAAGTCGAAAATGAAGTGTAATGTTAGGAAAAACAGTCCGAGCCAACCCTGAGCCGCATCATGTAGAGAGGGTGTTGTGAGAAGCATGTATACCAAAAATTATTGAAATCGGTTCATATTTGTTCAAGTTATTAAGTCGGACAGAATTTTCTAAGTCAAAATAAGTCAAAAAGTAAGGCGTAACTTAAAAAAAGAAAGTCGGACCGCACCGCAATTAGCATTGGATGGACGAACGGACACATGGAGGGAGAAAGTGTGATGGACAGACACAGTCAATCCAGTATACCCCCCATTTTCTTCGAAAGTGGGGGTATAATAAACAGAATTTAATTTTCAGAATATATTGAACAATGTTTAGACATACCTTTTTGTATTGTTCTGAGATAGGACAGTAGCTTATGTTGGCCAGTGTACAGAAACTGAATTCGAAATCAGCTTTTTGTCCTGACTTCACGGGCAGTAGGTATCTATAGGCATCAGCTACCACTTTCTGAAAATATAAATTAAGTGATATGAAACACTCTGCTGGCATGATGTAATGGTATAGAGAATAACCTTGTTCAAAGATGTTTTTCTCATAAACGCTGTATCCAAATTAGCAGCAAACATCGTCATTCTTATATATGGATTATACACAGTGACTCGGCAGCAAACATCGTCATTCTTATATATGGATTATACACAGTGACTCGGCAGCAAACATCGTCATTCTTATATATGGATTATACACAGTGATTCGGCAGCAAACATCGTCATTCTTATATATGGATTATACACAGTGACTCGGCAGCAAACATCGTCATTCTTATATATTGATTATACACAGTGACTCGGCAGCAAACATCGTCATTCTTATATATGGAATATACACAGTGACTCGGCAGCAAACATCGTCATTCTTATATATGGATTATACACAGTGACTCGGCAGCAAACATCGTCATTCTTATATATGGATTATACACAGTGACTCGGCAGCAAACATCGTCATTCTTATATATGGATTATACACAGTGACTCGGCAGCAAACATCGTCATTCTTATATATGGATTATACACAGTGACTCGGCAGCAAACATCGTCATTCTTAGATATGGATTATACACAGTGACTCGGCAGCAAACATCGTCATTCTTATATATGGATTATACACAGTGACTCGGCAGCAAACATCGTCATTCTTAGATATGGATTATACACAGTGACTCGGCAGCAAACATCGTCATTCTTATATATGGATTATACACAGTGACTCGGCAGCAAACATCGTCATTCTTATATATGGATTATACACAGTGACTCGGCAGCAAACATCGTCATTCTTATATATGGATTGTACACAGTGACTCGGCAGCAAACATCGTCATTCTTATATATGGATTATACAGTGACTCGGCAGCAAACATCGTCATTCTTATATATGGATTATACACAGTGACTCGGCAGCAAACATCGTCATTCTTATATATGGATTATACACAGTGACTCGGCAGCAAACATCGTCATTCTTATATATTGATTATACACAGTGACTCGGCAGCAAACATCGTCATTCTTATATATGGATTATACACAGTGACTCGGCAGCAAACATCGTCATTCTTATATATTGATTATACACAGTGACTCGGCATCGTCATTCTTATATATGGATTATACACAGTGACTCGGCAGCAAACATCGTCATTCTTATATATGGATTATACACAGTGACTCGGCAGCAAACATCGTCATTCTTATATATGGATTATACACAGTGACTCAGCAGCAAACATCGTCATTCTTATATATGGATTATACACAGTGACTCGGCAGCAAACAGCGTCATTCTTATATACGGATTACATACATTGACTCTCATTGGCAGAATCATTCTGTTTCTTTATTGGTTTCTTAATTGATTAATTAGTCCCAAATTAAGGAGTAAATATTCACGATTATCCGTAGTTCAGCCATGTTTACTGGGGGATACGAGCCGGGAACAGGTTGTAGTTTTTGATAAAAGAATTTTATTACCAAAATAGTATGTGTTACATTTCACAATAATACTAAGTATGATCCATATGTGTATAGTGGGCATTCATACCAGTTGCTTTAACAGCAGTCATAGCAAGCATAACGTGCATCAAGAATAAATGCAAAATTTTGGCATATTATATTATCAATTTACACACTCATCAGGTTATACACTAAAATAAGAGCACAAAATGACTTCAAAACATCACATACTCTCATATCAAATAATCATGGCTCTGATACAGTTATATCAACTAATCACTGGGAAATTTTAGAATAGAAATAGGGAAATGGGTTATTTTTGGTATCAGGAAAGGTGTCTGTACTCAACCCCATGGTAATACCAAGGATTATCCCCGATTTCACTCTAATGTTGGTATTTGAACATCGTAATTATTTATAGTTATTCAGTCAGGGTTAAAGGATGAGTGACTGGACATTCAGAACTAGAATGTCGAGCACCTGAAGGATTCCATTAACTGATTTTAAACGCATTTTAAAATATACAGGATCTTCAGGAAGGAATTGCTCTTATACAGATGTAAAATTCAGATAAATTTCAATAAATGAGACAATACAAATGCTTTACTATATACAAAATAGTGCTTGACTGACAACAAATCCATGCCCCTTGATACATTTCAAATTAGTGGAGATTGCACAATTCACTGTGATAGCAAATATAGGCCTATACAACTGTGAAAGCAAATATAGGCCTATACAACTGTGTTCAAAATCAAAACATTGATTTAAACACAAAATAAAATTTTAGTTTTGTGCCATACATACTGTAGTATATATTTATATATGGAATTTATACTGTCGACCCTATTATCTGTATTTTGGAAATGCAAGCAAATAAGATTATTTTGCCTTGAACATCAAAAATCATGTTGCAGCTAGCAGAAGAACAGTAACTGTATTACTGTATCTTGCATGTTAGTGTGTCCTGTTTTACCAATGATATCTAAATGATATTTGCATGCCCCTACCTACAAGAAAATGAATTGGGTGGGGATCATAAGCTCTATGTAAATGTTCTAGTTTGTGGGTGAAGAGCAGATTCATCAGAAACGCACCACTGTCAGAGGTCTCAATTGGGGCTCATTGTGCATTAATTGCGAAGACATAAATATTCTAGTTGACTTGTGGTATAAAGTGCACATTTTGGAAAAAAATCATGTAGAAGGTAGAACAAAGGAACTGGGTCTTAATCCTTTTATGACGGGAGCTGTGCTGGAACAGCATTAAAGATCCTGTGCCAGTGTATTCTCTTATATATGCGAGTCTCCCATAGGGAGCCTCCCATATATAAGAGAATGCACTGGCTTACAAGGTCAAGGTAAATATTGTTAGGCCACTGTATTCTCTTATATATGTGAGGCTCCCTATGGGTGACTCATATATATAAGAGAATGCATTGGCACAGGGTTTTTGAAAAATTTCAGGAAGCTCCAGTCATGGAAGAATTAATGTATTTCACAGTAAAGGTCCCAGCTCGAGATTGCATGATTTAGGTGACTTTTGTGAGGTGATTTCACGATAAAAATTGATTTGATTAACCGGGAGCCTCGCATATATAAGAGAATGCAATGACTTACAAGGTCAAGGTAAATATTGTTAGGCCAATGTATTCTCTTATATATGTGAGACTCCCTATGGGAGCTCGCATATATAAGAGAATGTATTGGCACAGGGTTTTTAGCAAAATTTCAGGAAGCTCCAGTCATCGAAGGGTTAAGAAACAGATACAAACCTGAGTTTGATTTATCCCATAAGCCAGTCGCTGACAATAATCATAGTCAACTGCCTGTTTTGCTGTTCCCCTGTTAAAAGATAAGAAAAGGTTTATTGAGTATATCTGAATTCCATCCATTCTGTAGCAACAAATGGATTCTTTTCTATTGAGTAATTGAAAAGCCAATCAATTTCCACAAAGTAAAATTCAAGAGAAATTGCTGCTTAACTTTAGAGAGGTGATCATTTTAGCTAAAAAAAACATTTTTCTTCAGATTTTGACTGAAATCAAACTGGAACCTGGGAAATTCGCCTATAATTAGGTCATGAAGTTACGTAAAAAAATAATTTACCACATAAATCAGTCATCCAATGGTTTTTTTTATAAATAGGATATGCGGGCCAAAATAATCAGAATATATAAATTTGAGGAGGAGTCCAAGAATAGGGATTAAGATGGGTTGAGAATCTGGTATTTTTTTATATTGGCCTCATGTGTCATCTCCCTAGCTGTGAAATAAATATTATCCTATTAGGAGAGATCTAAATAGCCCTTACTCCTTGAGAAAATCAAAACACCCCCCCTACAGCACAAGACTCTGTGGCACCTGGGCTTTTAACCGAGGCAAAATTTCTGGTCTAGGACATTTTTAGCTCAGGAAAATTCCTGCTAATTAATGTTACTATATTCTAAATAGAGAGAAGATCAAGCCATGAATCTCAACTCTATTTACACCTGTAGAAATCTTATTCCAACTTTTTTTATGTTCTGATGGCGAATGTTATAACATTGAAAAAATAATGTGTTCTTTAATAATGTATTACACAGTCTGTGAAGGTCCCAGTTCGAGATTGCATGATTTTGGCAACTTTGGTGAGCCGATTTCGCTCTGTCACAATGTCGTGGAAATCTTCCCACGGTTAATAAAATTCATCACCTCACAAAAGTCACCTAAATCATGCAATCTGAAGGGAGTATTTGGGGGGGGGGGGCTAGTCAAAAGGGCCGATGCAATCTCGAGCTGAGACCTATGTTTATTGTGAAATACATTATTAAGGAACATGTATTACCTAAGAAATATACAAGCCTTGAAATAGTGTGCCTGTCATTTGCAGAATGAGGTCCCCAGAGGGTGAATTTAGTGATGCTACCCCACATAGCGGGCTAGCATTACCAAATTCACCCTCTGGGAACCTCATTCTGCTGAATTGTAAGCAGAATGAGATCCCCAGAGGGTGAATTTGGTGATGCTAGCCCGTTATGCGGGGTAGCATCACGAAATTCACTCTCTGGGGGCCTAATTCTGCAAATGACAGGCACACTATTTCAAGGCTTGGCAATATATTACCTGCATTATTTTTTCAATGTTTAAAAGTTCCCCCAACAGAAAATCAGAAATTTCTCAGGTTTTGAACTGGTAGAATGTGATCTCAACTGATATGATGTAGCCAGAGTAGAGAATCATGGCATGATCTAACCAGAGAGTAATGTGGTAGTTTGAGATTACTTACGTTATTGCGTCATGATGCTGTGCAACCCCCATAGCATCCTCTGTACAAAAATTAAAACAGTTATTTAGGACATGGGTCTGCAGAATTATATTGCCTCTTGGAAATTTCATCTATGAGGTTTCATTTATTCAGCAACAATTTTGTACAATTCTATTGGCTCTGAGAAATGTTGGGTATGAAGTTTGATTTATTCTTTTTTAATTCAGTTTTTGATGCTGAATTTTTTTCAAAATGTCACATGGTTGGTAAATGTAAACATAAGAGACAAGTGATTAATTTAACTTTTCTCACAGAATAATTTTTAAATTATTCTATTTGCCTCAACAAGCCATATCATAAGAATTTACATATCACCAAGTGAAGATGACTCACTGAGCGATGACAATTCACTGCATGATTATATAGCGACCTACGAAAGCACTCTACTAGTCTATTTAATATTGTAATAAAACTTCCATGGCAATACTTAATTTATTAATGATTAAATAAACAAATCCTAAAACAGCCCACATTACATCATATACAGGACTTTATCTCAATAATTTATTGACATCCCCCTGCAATAATTCTATTACAATCACGATCGCATGTTGATTCCACATTTTTGCATCGCCATTCAGATGACAGGTAGATATAATAAATTCTGACTACGATTCTACATTTGTCAACTCATTTGAAGTCATAAAAGGTTAAGCCAAGGAGATTGCCAGACAACCAGTGGATGTATTATTTATTTTTCACCTATTTATTACGTGATAGTTATGGGACGTGGTCATTGTGTTCAAAATCGGGATGGATTTCTGGTAGTGCTTAGTTGCATTCTTCGGTATCACAATCCTTTAAAACAGTTATATATATGGTTTATAGTGAACCAGAACTGTTGGTGTAAAAAGTATTTATTCCATATTAGTCATTATATATTACAAAGCAAATATTAACATTGATGAGATGAAAGGGATTTGACAACAAGCTTTAAGCTTTTGGGAGTCATTTCCGGGTTGACTTGTGACAAGGCCCATCCTGTGAGAGTGATTTAAAACACTTTGTTGTTTCAAGTAAATGGGGACTTCAGGTTTACAATTGTTGATGTTTCATCGCGTGTACAAGTATACTCATAGGGTGGGCCGGTTCGATAGGTGTTTCAAAATAAGGTAGTTTCATATGGAATGATATGGGTTAAATAGAGTATGTTGGAAGGGCATGGTGGTTGTCAGATGAATATAAAGTAGTTTTATATGGA
Source organism: Siphonodentalium dalli (assembly GCA_032622095.1). Taxonomy (NCBI): domain Eukaryota; kingdom Metazoa; phylum Mollusca; class Scaphopoda; order Gadilida; family Siphonodentaliidae; genus Siphonodentalium; species Siphonodentalium dalli. The sequence goes on along the minus strand of CP136065.1, from coordinate 177,805,242 downwards.
ATTATTTTGGTTATGTGAGAATAGTTTAGGGGATTAAGGTGGTTGTCAGATATGATAAAGGGAAGTGAGGAGTGAAATGATGAACTAGCAACAGAACTGTTATAAAAGTGTTATATTTTCCAAACAAACTTATAATACCGTATATCTTCTTATTTCTGAAGTGAAAGATATTTCATTCAAAGAGGTATGGGCTGAAATAGTAGGCACAAATGAACATTGTTGCTTGCTTTTGAGGTAACCATTGTGAAACAAATAGGGAAGAAAAACATCAGCAAAATTTCAATAATTGCTTATTAAAAAAAGACCTACATGAACATCTAGGGTTTAAATACACTTTTGCTGCTTACAAAATAATGTACTTACTTAATATATTAATCTCATAAGTACTGTTGTCTAGGTTACTCAACATGGCCAAGGCATCCATCTGCTTGACTGCCTATAATAAAGATAAACGGTTATCCCAAAATAATTTGGCTTTTTTTAGGAATTTAATTTGTTTGAAAACAATATTATCAAATACAGTAATGCCCTAAATAATCGACTCCTTAACCACAGCAGAATTATGGGTAATTTTTCAGGATTTAGTCAGAAATATGGCTTGCTGCCATTCATTGGAAAGCTCTCACTTAGGGCATTAATGTATTTATTGAACAAAGATATATTCCAAATTGACATTGACCATCAAAATCCATTGGACTGCGACCATTTTCGAACTTAACCTCCATCTTCTCAGATGTAAACCACATAGCAGATATGAAATTATGTTGAACATCGCTCAAGTTATCATTTGAATGACCCAAAAATTGTAAATTTTATTTCGAAAAGGGGTCATAATACAGTCAATCGTGATTCTTAGTAGGTTGAAAAATTCAGACCACAATTATTGCACTGATTTGAAAACAAAAAAGAGGAAATATTTACACCATAAGGAGCAACTTAGTTTTCAGCATAAAAGAAGTCCTATAAGTATTAAGAAATTTAACGAAAACATTCTGAGAGAGAATCTATGATTTATAATTAAAAGACATATTATGTACATGTTCGGGTGCATGAATCTTATCAGTTAGTATCCAGGTGCTATGCCAACTGGAGGAATACCATTCTACTAACATCGCCAAAAATCTGAAGCGAATCGACCATAGAAAACTACGCTAAAATGTAAATATTTACTACTCGATTTGGGACGCATCCATCGGCGATAAACTAACGAAAATGACTTCGGCATCGAGAGTCACTTCATTTAATTAATATATAAGAATGATGGTGTGTGTTGTCAATTTGGATATAATATTTGTAAAAATTACTACTTTGAACAAGATTATTCTCCATTTATATTTGATCGTCCTACTAGAGTGTTTCACATCACTTTAATTACTGTCTGCTGTTGTCTCACTTTTGTAGGTTTTGTCAAGTTATCTTTCTGGACAACAGTTTACAAGATAGCCAACTGCTCCCTTTTAAAGATGCATAATCCGAATTAACGCTCCTATATTACTATTTCTTTGGTTCGGGGGTAAAAAATATTTGATTCGAGTCGAGGAACTCACCCATCAAAGCTCAGAGTGATCAGATATAAATTTTTTAAGTTTATTATTTCAATTATTTGTGCACATCGTCAAATGGAGGGTATCGGACAAAGTTGCGGATGAAGATGGATAACTCTAAAAACAAGTGTTAATACAGCCAAATTTTGTGAATACTCAAGTGATAATACGGCCATATGTCATTGAACAAAATGTCGATAAATAACACGTTTTGGGAAATTTGATACCATAGTTGACAGTGGTTTCCATTATTGTGTTGCAATTAATCGATTCTGATAACTAAAGCATATTTTGAAGAAATGTTGTTGTATCTTGATGATATGGGGACCCTCTGATCGGATTGAGCACATTTAATACGCTCTTTATTAACTAGGTTCCTTGTGTATGTTTGTTGATATACGCAATAGACATTCTGTATTTTCTTCCATTTTGTGCTCATCTTAAGGATAAGATGGGATTGTGGGAACAAACAAGGAGCATGATGTGTGCTAAAAGGAGCAGATGGTTATCACGTAAGTTATCGTTCCCAGGAAGGATAACTTTGCAAAACCTACTAAAGCGTGAAAATAAGCATTACTATCCTGTGACCTTTGACCTTACCTGGAGGTAGTTATTAGATGACCTAACATAGCCTTTAAATGATGCCCTGCTTGTAAAGTATCCAGTCCAGTAGCTATCGGCATTATTTGCATATGGGAAGAAATCGTCCTCTTTTGTCGTCCAATTTTTGTCGGCTTTGTTTAAGGAGTATAGGTAACAAGAAGGTGTGGAATACACTAGGTTCACTTTGCTCCCATTACTTTGCTGGGGAAAAAAAACAAACACACAATCAGGGTTTGCGCTGTCAGTGGCGAAATTGACCAGTGGCCAGATTTTTTCGAAAAAAGGCCAAATAAACTTTCATTTGGCGAAATTGTGCCACAAGGTTTCAAGCCCAAAGTCAGTATTAACATCTCCTAATATTACCAGATTTTACTGAAACACAGGCCTTACATTCGTTACAGTTAATCAGCAGATGCTCGCCCGTGTATGTTTGGATAACAATTTATCACACATGCTTACTTAAAAAAACTGATAATATTTTCCACTATTAGGCCAAAAAAAGGGTTTTGATTTTCAGGCATAGCCTCATCGAAAAAAAATGGCCCTCGTTGGACCATTTGATTTTGATTTTGGATTTCCCTGTACATAGCTGTAAATCGGTAACACGAAAATAGGAAATTGTCACACAGAAAACAGTTATGTTTAAAATATCGAACAGAAGCTAAATACAATGGAGGTGTTTGGGTATTCAACAAAAGACCATAGGCAACGATAACTATCAGGTATATTGTCACCAGGGGCTGTCCTAACCCCAAGTTTCTTGGTCAAATGTGTTGAAATATTATATAATTTATCATTCATTATATCAGATTAAATTAGTTTATATCCATTACAAAGTTCTCCCTACATTTTTCTTGACCTGGGAAGGTATAATAACCCAGGCTTACTATGCCAGTCTATGGTCAGAAAAAAAATAATAATAATAATAAAAATAAAACCCTTGCTCCCTCACTGATTTAAAAAAAATTGCCTGAGAATCAAATATCTTTTTTTGTTTGGCCTTATGGCTTTTTAGTTAAACAATTGATAACACTTTACTGCATTGTGGTTTCAAAATAACACCACATAAAAGAATATAGCAAATTAGTGGACATCTATGTTGATTTACTATACTGGCTACAGTAATGCCCTAAATAATCGACTCCTTAACCAAAGCAGAATTATGGGTAATTTTTCAGGATTTAGTCGGAAATATGGTTTGTTAGCATTCATCGGAAAGCTCTCATTGAGACCTTTCCGATGAATGTCAACAAACCATATTTCCGACTAAATCCTGAAAAATTACCTATAATTCTACTATGGTTAAGGAGTCGATTATTTAGGGCATTACTGTAGACCTATTTTACCATTTTGGTGGATCTCGTTGATTTTCACTTGCAGTGTCAAGTACATCTCGGGGATCATAAGTTATTTTTTCTCTGCATTTTATTCTCGTTTACTTTGTTTTTTGTTACTATATTTTTTGTTACTATGTTTTTTGTTACTCCCTTTTTTTTTTTTTTTCTATTTTCTCAACGATCCTATATTTTTGTTTTTCAATTTGGCCAAAGTTTCTGAAAAATTGCCAGACAATTTCAGAAATGGCTAAAAAATTGGCCTAAAGTATTTTCTGGCCAGCATAGACCATGCGCACATTAATGTAGGAAATGAAAATGACTGTCATGTTTCAGGTTAACCACTGATTATAGTATAACTATGGCCACCTCAATATATATGTACTGTGAAGAATGAACAGCACTAAGAATTGTCAGAATTTTCAGAAGGAAGGTAATTTCAGTCTTCAACAATTCACACTTTCACAGAATATGACACATTGGACATAAAACTTCCAAATGAAATGACTGTGTACACGTATGCGAAATGGTCAAATGTGTCAGGTGACAGGTTGGCAAAAAATGGTAACACAAGTTACAAGTGGCTAAACATGGCTAAAAATGCAAAAGTTGTCCTCAAAAAGAGTTTCGTTCAAGTTTGTGTTGTTTTCATTTGGAATTGTTGCCAGAAAGATATAGAGCATTTTTATGTAACTCACCAGATCATTAGTGTTTTTAATGAGTTTATCGAGATTCTTGTACCATGTGACTGCATTACTATACTGGAAATCCGAACCCATCGTCAACATTATATGGTTTGTAGCATAGCTCTGTGCCTAAAAAAGTAAATAGAATTTCATAAACAGAAAATATAGAAAAAAATATATGACGTCATCATTCATCTGCACCTAAGGTATAAGCACCAATGTGGGCTTCGCACGCTTGTGGTTGCTATAAGGTATGTGTTACGGATTGAGTTGCATTGAGAACAGAATCTTTCCCTTGTGTGAGTTAATGGATACAACATAACAACCATCTAAACTCTTTATGTTATTGTCTGCATTCCAATTTCAACACAATGAATTGTCTCAACACCCCTTAAAACATCAATTTAAGACCAGGTAGGATTTGAGTTTATTCACGGATGCTGGGCAATTTATGGCAGGTTGATGCACTGCATACTTTTAATACTAACTAGAGGTGTGACTGTCCCAATGGGATACCCCCCTGTTTTTAAAATACTAAGATGTTTCACATGTCAGTAAGCATTTAGTTAAAATAATAAAATAACAGTTCCCATTGCAGGTGTACAACCATAACCCTAATCTTAAACCTATTGACTGAAAAATGTAGGAATAAAAGCTTGGACAAAATTATGTATGTTGCGAAAAAAGTCTAAAAAGGGGAATAACTCCACACAAAAAATGTCGGACAGACGTCATAATCGCAGGTGCACAGGTTCCCATGGTACTAAATATCAGTGCCAAGATTAAAAAACATTGACCGAAAAATGTAGGAATAAAAGCTCGGACAAAATTATGCATGTTGCAAAAAAAGTTTCTAAGTCCAAAAAGGGGGATAACTCCACCAAAAAATGTCGGACAGACGTCATAATCGCAGGTGCACAATTTCCCATGGTACTAAATATCTGTGCCACGTTTTAAAAAAATTGACCGAAAAATGTAGGAATAAAAGCTCGGACAAAAGTATACATGTTGCGAAAATTTTCTAAGTCGAAAAAGGGAGGATAACTCCACCAAAAAAAGTCTGACAGACGTCATAATCGCAGGTGCACAGGTTCCCATGGTGGTTGATGCCTGTGCCAAGTTTCACGGAAATTTATCAAAAAACGACTGAGAAAAACTCCGGACAAATTTGTGTCCACGGACGGACGGACGGCTCGACGGACGGACGGACAAGCTGACTCCAGTATACCCCCCTTAACTTCGTTGCGGGGGGTATAACTAAGCCAATACCAGTCCTGCTAACCAAGGGTTTTTAGCAAACAAAATACAATGAAAATGTCAATGACTCTGTAGCTCAACTTGGATGGGGGATAATTTCATGTATTACAGCCAATGGAGCTATTAGGAATGCAGAATGTTGAAATGTCTATGTAATACTAGATGTCAACATGAAGAGAGATATATACAAAGTAAAATACAAGATGGCTGCTGGAAGCCATGTTTTCCAATGAAATTCAAAAAAATTTGATAGCTCCCATCTAGTGGTCACACCAAAGATCAATATGAAGTTTGGTGACGATTGGATGATGGATATGGTATGTAAAGTGTGCCAAAGGATTTAGTCATTGAAAGAGTAAAATCCAAGAGGGCTGCTGGTGGTCAGGTTTTTAAACGAAATTTGGAAAAAAATTGATGACTCATATCTAGTGATCATCCCAAAGATCCATATGAAGTTTGGTGATGATTGGATGAGGGATGTGGGCTGTATGTGGGATGACAAAGGATTTTGTCATGCAGATTAAAATCCAAGATGGCTACCGGCGGCCATGTTTTTCATCGAAAATTGTTCAAATTTGATAGCTCCCATCCAGAGGGAATCTTAAACATGCCTGTAAATTTTCAAATACAATACTGCTGGAGGCCATGTTTTTTAACAAATTTCGGTAAAAATAGGAGGCTCCTATCTAAAGATAACCCCGAAGATCCATATGAAGTTTGGTAATGATCGGATGAGAGATGTGATCTGTAGGTTGTTGATGGACAGACGGATGCATGGACGACAGATGCGAATCCATCGCAATAGCTCAAACTTGACTTTGTCAAGTTCAGCTAACAAAAGGATTATATACGGCAAGTCCAATTCTGACGACAATCAGTTGCAAAGTTAAAGTAAACCAAATTTGTTACCTGAGTCTGAACATAACTAAGAAACTCTTTAATTCTCTGAGGAACATTGTAGCCTTTCAGTCTCTCGTCATCCTGTGAATGTGATAGATTAACTAAATATTTGTTATTAAGATTAATAAATGTAAGATTATATACATGTTCTTACTGGTTATCAAACATTCTTGGCTTAGTATCATAGAGTTAAATATGTTTTGAAACTCGATGCCAATAGTTTTAATCTTGCTAGACATTAACTTCATTTGTTTTCTGGTTTACAAAAACAGACCAATTGCATTATTATGTTAAAGAAACTGCTTGCATTCAGAATGTTTCCACCTGTTAGAGATGACTTTAGCCAACAAAAAATAAACAAATCCTTTCAGAAAATCATAATTTAATACTGCGTGTGCCTCACATAACATTCAGATTAAAATAATTTAAAGAGAGTGCTAGCAGTGACGATTTGGTATTTGTATGATAACTAACTTTGACTTCAGTAGATATCCAAAGTTCAAATTAGGCCTACAAAATCATTAATCTATAAGACCAAAAAAAAAAAGATATTTGATTCTCAGGCAATTTAAAAAAAAATCAATGAGTAACATGGTAACATGGGTTATTATACCTTTCAATGTCCATAAAATGTAGGCAGAACTTTGTATTCGGATATAAAAAACTAATTTAATCTGATATAAAGAATGACAAATTATGGTATTGTACTAGCCGTACATCATATAGGAATTACATGGAACATTGGTAAAAATATATAAGGATTAACTGTCATGTGGACTGTTTTTATGGAGATGTAATCGTGAGGTAAGTGGTCATAACTTGTGTAAAACCCGAAGGGTTTTACATACAAGTTATGACCACTTACCTCACGGTTACATCTCCATAAAAACAGTCCACATGACAGTTAATCCTTATATTTATATACATTTAGCGAAAAAGCCACTTTTGTAAATGTATTTAAATCGAAAAGTGTATCGTGACAAAACCAGCCCAAAATAACCCATAGCACCCTTGGCAAAAGTTAACAGGAACAATTGAAACCCGATGATTTATTAAGTCAATCCTGCGCGAATCCAAATGCGCCCAAAACATTACGCGTTCGTCTTTCCAGACCCAAATGACGTATCGATGTTGTTATGAGCTGACGTATCGATGTTGTTATGAGCTGGTGCGCATTCACCGACAAATAACTGCAACTAGCCACGTGGGCTCCGACCAATCAGAATGCTGGATTTAGTGATGACAACACTTAGTATGTAAATATATATTGATATGATAATTCATATACCATCAACTGTAATTAATATATTTCAATATGAAAATCTATCTATCTATCTATCTATCTGTTTGTATCTATCTATCTTTAATACGATATATCTAACTATCCCTCTACATGTATACACTGTGTTGTATATAGATGTTTTATCAGTACATATATATATATGTATAATTATTGGCGATCCCTGTGTATGAAACATCAATAAATACTTTTAGAACAGAATGGGAGAATCCATACTGCAATCAAGAGGTGAAAATCAACAAATATGTGCATAAAATTAATGGCTAGCATGGAGAGCTAAGCAGGTAAGAAAAGGCTTGTGTAATTTATGGTCTTCTCCATTATAAAGCAGTGAAAAAAGCATGCTAGTGTTTGTCAAGCAGTGAATGTGATATCTCCTAGATTTAATGTACTCAGATTTGCAATCACTGCCGATAGTCGTAATATAGACTATAAGTTGAGACTCATTAATTTTGCAATGACTAAGTTATTAAGCAACATGCTTTCTAGCTGAGAACAATATGAAACATTGTGCCACACATACTGGTATAAAGTGTTGAGAATTGTTAGTAAGATAAACAACTTAAAGGGGTACCGTACACTAAATCCGGCCATTTATGGGACCATCTCCTTTTATAGCGCCTGAGTATTACAATATCAATTTCACATACCCGAACAAGTCCATAATATGTCTTTATAGGGGTACTGTACACATTTCCAATTACATTCAAAAGAATATATGCAACAAATGAATGAATTGAGCCATGGATGAGCGCAAAACACATTTATGTACTCATTGAACGATGCAAACAACATGATAATTATATATAAAACTAATTTATGACTTGGAGTTTTCATTATAATTACCATTATAATTGCCATGTTGCTTGCATCGTTTCATAGAGCACATGAATGTATTTTGCACTCATCGATGGCTCAAGTTCATTCATTTGTTGCAAATATTCTGTTGAGTATAAAAGGAGATGGTCCCATAAATGGCTGGATTTAGTGTACAGTAGTACTGTAACAGTACAACTTTAAGATAGTCTCTGTCCCTGGACTAATGTTACATAAACAATATGTTTATTATACATATTCCAGTGTATTAAAATAATAAGTTTGAATTGATCGACAGCTATTATTTTATATGTCTATTATACCCAGTTTCAAAGACTTATGGATTAAACATTCGGTAATGAGATGAAACCACTGCTTCAACATAACATGATATAGACAAGACATCTATAAGACATGTTCATAATTTTGTCTAGCTAAACACTAAATTTTAATATATATTTGAGTTCAGAAGTAACGCTATTTTCATATTGCGGAAACTTGTATATATAAAAGCCACTGGTGACATCAATACATATTTTATAAACAAGTTATTTTGTCATAACCAGGCCTAGAAAATACGGAGCCAGACATTTACAGAATGGGGTCCCCAGAGGGTTAGCATAACTAAATTCAGCTTCTGGAAACCTCTTTTTACTTTATAGTTTAGTTTCTCTGTAGCCCCACATTGGCAGACAACATGATGCATAATCATGGTGCCCAATGGGTGCACATCACCCTCTTCACCATCTGGGAACTTAAATCTGAGTCTAGGTCAGAGTAGGTCTCCCATAGCAGATGAGGCCATGCAGAATGAGGTCCCCAGAGGATGAATTTGGTGACACTAGCTCATTGTACAAGGTAGTGTTACTAAATTCACCCTCTGGGGACCCCATTTTGCAAATGTTCAGCACCATATTTTCAGGCCTGGTTGTATCTGGGAAGAGACATTTGTTCCGATGTCGATATCAGTCAATCGGTATGAGATTTGGCACTGAATCACTGATTTGGATATTTTCGATTCGACAGGGTTCTGCGCCATGTCCTTGTTTTGCGTTAACCCTTTCAGTGCCAAGTCCGATTTTTGTATCAACCCATATTTCCTTGATCATTTTTTTAATTTATTGTATCTAATAATGTGATACATTGATGGAAAGAGCACTGAAAGGGTTAAATATCACAAAATAAAATATCTGCAGTTAAACATTGAATGAAATCTAGAAGGTGCTAATTATTGGTAGTATTGTGGAATACACTTTGAATGGCTTATTAGGAGACATCGATGACAAAAATTCACCCCAAGAGCAATTTTATGCAATACATGTTCAAAAATGTTGCTCTACTTACATAGGGAGACTTGGCCCAAAAATGTGGTTAACATTTTATCCTGCGTGAACGAACAATGTGTTAACAAAGAACAAACCACGTAACCCATGTGTGGGTTAAATATAGTCTCGAAACATTATGCACTGCTGATTTGATTTGAGATTCAATTCAATGCTGATATTGCAAAGGTGATTCGATGTGAAAATTCAGGACACTTTTGCACTAGGCCATTTTTAATTTACTGTTAGTTTGTTAATCAGTCTCTTTGAAAACTGACGTAATCCTAACATAATTACGTCTCTAGATCTGTTTACATTTTCTCGGATGATGCGGCTTTCCCAAGATGACAGAATAAATCATTTCCGAATATGGAATGCATGTCTGGCATAGTAAACATTTTTGAGAAGTTGTATTTGTTAGAACCTGTAGTTATAGAAAAAAAATATATATAGTAAACAGTATATCGTTGACTGATAAAAACTCAAAGATTGCGATGAGTATACGCAATGAATTATGAATGTCGCCTGTATTCTGAATTATAAAATTTCGCTATCGTGGGAAAATTGTCAAAATGTCATCAACGTCGGATCTCGCAATTTAAATATTACCAACAATGAAGTAGTGTTTGTATTTTTTATCGGCTTTTTATAGAGATTGGATATTCTGCCTTGAAACGATGTTTTACACCACTAACAAATGAAATCGCGCATGCTCTGAGCCATAACTAATGGAATGGAGGGAATACCATCAATACAGAAACGAAAACTGCAAGTGGACATAGGGGTAAAAATTTAAAGATCGTCTTCGCCATGTATTATACATTTTTCCTGCTGGAGGAACACTTCAAGTTAGAATTTCTGTCGGCTTTTAAAAGAGACTGCTTGTTATTAACATCGATATTTGGAAGCTTATTGATAATCATACCATTATTGGATCATCTTCGCAAAATTCATCATAACAGAATCCGACTGGGGGTTGGTACAAATTATAATTAGCGCCGGTAAACAGATCACTTGCACTACCTGGAAGAACATATTAAGTACAGTAATGCTCTAAATAATCGACTCCTTAACCACAGCAGAATTATGGGTAACTTTTCAGGATTTAGTCGGAAATATGGCTTGTTGCCATTCATCGGAAAGGTCTCACTGAGAGCTTTCCGATGAATAGCAACAAGCCATGTTTCCGACTAAATCCTGAAAAGTTACCCAGAATTCTGCTGTGGTTAAGGAGTCGATTACTTAGGGCATTACTGTAGGTCTAGCACAATTCCTTCTAATAATTATAATACTATAGGGCATAACAAATGACTGCTGCTTGGTCATGTGTCCCATCAGTCTTAGATCACCCTAGTTAAATATTCAACTCTGCTCAGTCAGTTACCTTCTCTAGAGTTGAATTAGGCAATGTAATAATCGTTTACAATTAACAAAGCTATCATTTTATCACCTCACCTCACCTCACCTACTTATTGCATGGCGTCAACATAATCCATTGAAACATAATCCGAAGTCCACAATTCCAAAACACATTTATTAGGTGTTCTCTCTTACTATGGCGTAAACATATTTATTACATGATCCGACCCTTTAATTTCCATTCATTAAACCCATTCTAAAATAATGATATACAACATTCATAATCTTATGGCTTGTTGCCATTCATTGGAAAGCTCTGAGAGAGCTTTCCGATGAATGACAACAAGCCATATTTCCGACTAAATTCTGAAAAATTACCCATAATTCTGCAGTGGTTAAGGAGTCGATTATTTAGGGCATTACTGTAACCGTACTCTGTCAAGTTGGATATTCGGGGATGCGAGCTTGAAAACAGTTTATGATTTTTGGCCTGTAAAAAATAAGGAATAAGCTTGTGGCTGTTTGGGAGAGCAGTGCATCTGTCATTAAGAAGCAGTGGGTCACATCTGAGATGATAATCGCAGCAGAGGAATGATCAACATGATAATCTAATTGAGATACCATAATGGGGTCAGTATCACCGCAGCTGACATCATCCCAACAAAAATCTGACGGAGGATTGTAGCCATTGTAGTTCACACCAGTGAACAGGTCACTAACATTCCCTGTAATTGGATATTTCATAACATTTACATAGCCCGTCTGTGTTACACTAAAGCCTGTTTGGTGATTGGTCAACTGCCAATTAGGTCACTCGTTTCATACCCCAATAGCACACAGACCGTAACACGAACACGCTGTCACAAATTGTTAACCTAATCTGTCATAATCACTAAAAGCAGTCAGCAGAATAATTGGGCATGCTTTTCAATTTTCAGCCGAATTCCATCTGAAGCCAGTTTAATATATTGATCACTTTATCATTGCTAAGTGCTTGGAAATCTTATATTGGGCTGACTTATAGGTCATTTGTTGAACTCATTATCTGAACATTTCCCTCCCAATTAATAAAGACTTTTCATCTGTTTGTTGTCTTCTCATGTTTCATGAACACCCTTCCAAATGAATGTTAGACCATTCCAATATATACTTTAATAACTGGGTGGGAGAAATCATTTAGTATAGAAACCAATAACTAACTTTCCATACATGGACTACGGAAGGAGGATCAGGACACAAGTTTTATAACCTTGTTAGTTACATGCATGCGAGTTTAAAAGAATAGCGAAATCACATAAACAGTAATGCCCTAAATAATCGACTCCTTAACCACAGCAGAATTATGGGTAACTTTTCAGGATTTAGTCGGTTATTTGGCTTGTTGCCATTAACCGAAACGCTCTCAGTGAGAGCTTTCCGATGAATGGCAACAAGCCATATTTCCGACTAAATCTTGAAAAGTTACCCATAATTCTGCCTTAGTTAAGGAGTCAATTATTTAGGGCATTACTGTACATGGATATGGAGATTATGAAAGTGAAGGCTACAAGTCATGCAGACCAGTGACTTCTAAATTACATCTGGATTTTAAAAGGATATAAGGCACTCGCAGTAGGTAAATGTGAAAAAATCTAAATGGTTTATAAAACCATCATCATATGAAGAACGTGGAAAAAATAAAATAAAGAGTTTGTTCTCATTTTTAATGTTCATAACTTTCCAGCGACGAGATTTCACATGTTCAAACCATGTAAGTAAACATTACTGTTACAGTGAAAGTCATTTTATCAACAAACATCACCAAATGTAATTGCAAATAAAATGATTAAATTGAAAATCTGTGTTTATGGAATATATTTCATTGCTCTGACATAGTTGATTTGATCAGAATTTGCTCAACTCTTTGTTGATAAATGGCTGGCACAGTAGTAGTATTGTATACATAACAAATGTTTTAACATGCAATTTCATGTCTGTCGTTGAAGAGTTATCTATAGTAAAAATAAAAACAAAGCCTATACATTTATTGCTGTAAAAATAGTCACACATGTTAAAACTGCCATAGACAGAAAGAATATTAAAATATAGACAGATTTTGTTCTTACACCAATCATAAATGTTGCATGAATAACTTTCTTAAGCTAGAATTGAAAAATAGAAATCAAATGGGCACGAAAATGTCATAGCCACAAAGAAGGCAACATGTGGAAATTAGTACAGTAATTGAGGTGACAATTTTGTTTGCACTGCATATTTTCTGGTGACTACATGTTAATTTAAATGTCTTGTATAATATATATATATGACTATATGACTATATCTAGGTACAGACAAACAGGACTATAAGTCGCTAAATATAATTGTTAGTAGAGGCCTAGTTCTGCTCTATCTAAATAAAAGGGACTGTGTAGCAAGTAGTGTTTTAGGGTGAGGCACACTGACCAAAACATGTATTCAGGGTTCCTAGATTATGCATGAATCTCTAATACTGGCTACAGTAATGCCCTAAATAATCGACTCCTTAACCACGGCAGAATTATGGGTAATTTATCAGGATTTAGTCGGAAATATGGCTTGTTGTCATTCATCGGAAAACTCTCACTGAGAGCTATCCGATGAATGGCAACAAGCCATATTTCCGACTAAATCCTGAAAAATTACCCATAATTCTGATGTGGTTAAGGAGTCGATTATTTAGGGCATTACTGTACAGGGTAGATATCATGTTCCACCAGTTCAAAACGTAGGATCTGTTTTGAAATTCTAATGGGGAACTTTATAATATTGAAAAAATAAGGCCAAACTAAAAAAGATATTTGATTCTCAGGCAATTTTTTTGGAAAATCAATCAGGGAGCGAGAGTTTTATTTAAATTTTATTTTTTCTCTGGCCATAGACTGGCATAGTAAGCATGGGTTATTATACCTTCCCAGGTCCAGAAAAATGCAGGGAGAACTTTGTAATGGATATAAACTAATTTAATCTGATATAACAAATGATAAATTATATAATAGTTCCAACACATTTGACCAATAAACTTGGGGGGGTTGGACAGCCTGTGGTGACATCATACCTGATAGTTATCTTTTGTTGAATACCCACAAATACACAGTTGTATTTACTATTTAGCCCCTATTCGATATTTGAAACATAACTAATTTCTGTGTGACAATTTACTATTTTCGGATTACCGATTAACAACTACGGTGAAATCCAAAATCGAAATAAAATGGTCCAACGAGGGCCATTTTTTTCGATGAGGCTATGTCTGAGAATCAAAATCCTTTTTTTTTGGCCTAATGTAGGTAACATTCTGTTACCATCTGTTCATAAATGATGTATTTGGGTTCAAGGTCCCACTCGAGATTACATGATATGGGTGACTTTTGTGAGTCAATTTCAGTTTACATCACTTACAATCATAAAATTTCTCCCAGGTAATCAATCCATGTTTATCATGAAATTGGATCACAAATAAAGGTACAGTAATGCCCTAAATAATCGATTCCTTAACCATAGCAGAATTATGGGTAATTTTTCAGGATTTAGTCGGAAATATGGCTTGTTGCCATTCATCGGAAAGCTCTCAGTGAGAGCCTTCCGTTGAATGGCAACAAGCCATATTTCCGACTAAATCCTGATAAATTACCCATAATTCTGCCGTGGTTAAGGAGTCGATTATTTAGGGCATTACTGTATAAGTACCAAAATTTTAATTGACACATATATTTTTTGGTCACAAGTCCTCGAATAAGAATTTAAGAATGTGTCATTTAACCTTTCTTACTAAATACTCATTGACGAGTAGTTCCTTAACCCTTTACCCAACAAAGCGGCCAAAACCGGCCAAATAAAGCTTCAACAGCCTAAAATATCTTCGGTCTGTCTCAATAGAACCATACAAATATGGATATCATTGGAACCGGCTCCTTGACCACATTGTGATAGTTACAGTTATGCCCTGTGCCAATGCATTCTCTTATATATGCGAGTCGACCATAGGTCGCCTCGCATATATAAGAGAATGCATTGGCCTAAAAAAAAAAAAAAATTAACACTTTTTACCATTTTTTCTTACATTCTTTAACAATTTTATAATTTTTAATGTGTTAAGCCAATGCATTCTCTTATATATGCGAGGCGACCTATGGTCGACTCGCATATATAAGAGAATGCATTGGCACAGGGCCCTTCTGTTGGGTAAAGGGTTAAGGAAACGCTTAGATAATAAGTTCGACAATCGTTTGTTGAACTTATTATCGGAACATCTCCCACCAAAGAATATGAATCATTCAGCACTTGTATTATCTAATTTATCCTGAACACCTCTCCAGATGAATAATAGACCATTCCAATATATACCTTTATGATTGAATGGGAGAAACTATTTAGCTTAGAAAGGGTTAATTACTAGACAATATAAAAATAATCAGAAGTCCTGAATACATCTTCAATCACTTTAGAATTTAAGAAAACTGTTCATAAAAGGACAACAGTTGAAGATATCTAATTCAAACACCTTCTACTAGCTCCTTCAATTTTATCGACATTGGTTGTATGTCAGTCCCTCTAACAAATGCTGAATTGGTCAAATTTGCATGTGTTCATTGATTATGATACCCAGGATCTTTGAAACGTTGATTAAAGTGCCCAAATCTCGCCCAATCGACACGCGACCTCTATCAAAAAGAATTTTTTTAACACGATGTCAGCGATTTTGGAATATTTCATAGTTCAATTTCACAGGCGAAAATATGATAGAAAAATCTAATATCAATTTGAGGGTTTTTTTTTTAGATAAAATGGCCATAGATGAATTTATAAATGTTGATTTGTTATTGAATTAAAGCAGACCACGTATCTAAGACTATGACGTCATGTCTGTTGTGCAAGATTTGTTATATCCTGGATACCTTAAATCAACATTTCAGAGATCCTGGGTACCATGGGTACCTTAAATCAACATTTCAGATATACTGGGTACCCTAATAAACTGAAATACAGTAATGCCCCACATAATCGACTCCTTAACCACAGCAGAATTATGGGTAACTTTTCAGGATTTAGTTGGAAATATGGCTTGTTGCCATTCATTAGAAAGCTCCCATTGAGAGTTTTCCGATGAATGGCAACAAGCCATATTTCCGACTAAATCCTGAAAAGTTACCCATAATTCTGCTGTGGTTAAGGAGTCGATTATTTAGGGCATTACTGTATGTGAACTTGACCAATTCAGCCTTACAAATTGAGCAGCCTATAGCACATTAGTACATTGATCAGCCTATAGCACATTAGTACATTGATTAGCCTATAGCACATTAGTACATTGATCAGCCTATAGCACATTAGTACATTGATCAGCCTATAGCCCATTAGTACATAGAAAGGAGTTTGAGAATTTGACCAAACACGGAAGGAGATTATACCATTATCGGAGTAACATCAGAGCACCCAACATCATCCCAACAAAATCCTAGGGGTGGATTATACCCGTTATAATTAGCCCCAGTAAAAAGGTTACTGGCACTACCTGAAATATAAGTCAATCTGGAGTAATAGAAAGATACATGTATATTTCAAATGTCAATGGTAGCACTAACAATGGATCATATTACAATGTGAGTGTTTGTAATTTATTCTGTTAACAATGGATCATATTATAACATGAATGTTTGCAATACATCATGAAATTTTAAATATTCTGTAGCTTTAATATATGTAATTTTGGACTAACATTTTGTCATTCAAGTCTTAAAGATTTTGTTTTCTATGGATATACAATATATATAAAAATTGAAGAGGGGATATTGAGCATATGCATGATATGGCCTAAAAAAATAATACCTTTGTTTCCGCTAACGAGCTAAAAAAAAATTAGGGTAGGTAGCTAGGCTTAACTTTTTTTTTTTTGTTAACTTTTTTTTTTTCAGTACATGTATCTTTAAAAATAACTGTATAATACTTGTCAATAACCCAAACTATGCACTTCTTAGCCCCAATCAGGTTAACCCAGATGACAGAGGAACTAGAAACTCCAATTCAATCTTACATATGCTTTAATATTTACATATATACTAGTCTATATACTAAGATAGTCTTTGATAATCCTAATATTTCCTATATGGTCTGGCGACAACTGGAGTCAGTCCAGCACCACTGCACTGTTCACATATTGGAGTGACCGTCTTGTACCGATCTCTTAAGGGTGGCTTCACAACACCACCTTCTCCGCATTCAGTGAAGGATCTAGGTATTTTTTGGGGACACCTGTTTTTGGGCAATGATATGCCGAAGGCATAACCTGAAGGCCTGATTGGAGGAATGTTTGGGAAGGGTGACCCCCTGATGATGGTGGGGGTTCTTCCCCTGGAAAAATTTTGAAAATCCATTGCATTTAGAGCTAATCTAAGGCTCTTTGAGTCAGTATTTTGAATTTTACAGAGAGGTCAATTTTATCAAGTTTCTCAAGCATAACTTTGGATCTTTTTATATATGTATGGATTGGAAATGCTTATAAGTTATTGTCAGATATCTTTTGGTTCTATTGATTATGCTTATCGGAAGCCTTATCCTGCTTGAAATTAGACTTGCCATCATCACTCTAATTCATAAATAGGCTAATTTATAAAATTCAAGTGAGACACATACCGTACATAATATACTACATGTACATGTAATACAGAAATCCTACATGTACATGTAGTACAGAAACAATGTACATGTATTAAGGTAGTAATGACTATATATGGTACTAATCTCTATGTTAATTTTTCATTTGGTATTATGAGATCCCACTTGATAACCAGGTTGATTTGATCAAATTGTTAATGTTCCTGTGCTGTAATTGATTGAAATACTGAAGTCTGAACGCTGAATGATAACATACCGTATCTGAACTCAAATTATTTGACGTTTTCACAGATGAAAGCTAGATAAAGCCAAACATACTTTACAGTATGATTCCAACTGTTAAACTTAAATCTTTTTGTAAACTTAAATTTCTTATGTCAATATATATAAATATATAAATGTTTTTTGCATCTTGTTATGATATGAATTGGGACCTAAATTAAAAAAAAAATAAAATATTTTAATAATTGTTTTTTTGTTTGTTTTTTTCCAATTTTTTTTTTTTTTGCAATGGCAATAAAAAGTTTAGGGTCGGCGGTTTAAAATAGGGTCGGTCGGGTTAGCGGAAACAAACGTATTTTTTGTTTAGGCCTATAGAATGATTTTGGTCAATATTCTACTAAACACATACTTTGGGAACAATGGTTTCAGTTTGATGCCAAATCCAAAATATTTACCTGTCCTTCTTTCAATCTATTTAAATGCTGCTGTGCAGATAGTCCAAGTCTTCTCGTACTAAAACCGGCTAAGATATTGGGATGGAGGTGCCGGTCTTTAGTCCGAGTTCCAGGCCCATGGTCTCCTTTGACACGAGTTAATCGTTAGTGACCCGCTCAAATAAAACCACAATTATATGAAATAAAATATCACAATTGCTACAATAAACGGATAGTTTCCGCAGAAGACATGCTATTTGATCTGAAACCCACATCGGTTGTGAATTGAAAGCGGTAATTTAATGTGAAAAGAAACTTTTGCCGCAGTGTTTACATATTTTTTAAAGTATGCGAACTCAGTTGACCTTGCGAACTGCGTTCGGCATTTTCCGGTGAAAATATTCCGTAGATTTTCAATCAACCACGCACGATGAATTCTCCATTGTAATCGTAATTATACGTGACAATAAATAAATTATTACATAGATTAAATACATATTGAAGATATAAATGTAATACATTAAATAAATTACGGGAATTATAACCATCTCACAGTTTAAAACAGTGTAAACACAATGACCATTAGAATATCATGGGGGCCGCCATTTTGTTTGTATCGAAATTCGTCTCGGCCAAAACAAACACCGGACAATGCCGAAGTTCTTCGGAACCTGAGTTCGGCTTTCAGTTAAGTAAACAAACAGAAAAAACAGCGATGTTGGTGACAATCAACCGGAATATTCTATGCGTAATTTAACATGAAAGTTAGATTATTATACACCATTATGACCATGATATGTCTCTCTTTCCGATGTATATAGCATCATGTATTGATTCATTAGGTAAATCGAGTAAAATACACCACAGATTCCCGCCACAGATCGTGGGCGTAACTCGTGTGATAGGATTGGTATGCAAGCGGGCTGGGACTAAAAACAGCAAATCGCCATCCCAATATCTTAGCTGGTTTTAGTACAAGAAGACTGGGACTACTGTGCAGACAAAAATGAAGTTTTCATGTCTTCTTATTAATTTATTTGTGCGTCAAATATAAAAAATTGGGAAATGCACAAATATACCAATTGTTCTCCTACTTAAGTATCATAATAATTTGGGTTGCTTGGATATATTTATCATCTGTGTCCAATCTAATTTACCATTGATACTATTTAACTCTTCCATGACTGGAGCATCCTGAAATTTTGCGAAAATCCTGTGCCAATGCATTCTCTTATATATGCGAGTCTCCCATAGGAAGCCTTGCATATATAAGAGAATAGTGAATACATTGGCCTAACAATATTTATCTTGACCTTGTAAACCATTGCATTTTCTTATATATGTTGCTCCATAGGGAGCCTCGCATATATAAACACATCAAAAAAAGAAAGTCCCCCCATAATATAATATGTAATATTTTCGGAGATATTGGGTGGATTTTGATGAAACTTTTCACAAATACTTATTGGAGCTAGAGACACAATCCAGGCGAAGGATAGCCATGTGAGTGGTGTTACGGCTGACTGAGCATCGATTGAATGGGAGTGGGGTAGATTTAAAAAATGACAACTGAGATAACAATGAGATTTTATTCAATGAATCAATATTGCGTGTAGCCACCGTGCCGCTGGATAACCTACTGGCATCGGGAATTCGGGATAGCATGCTGTTGATGATAGGGGCGATTATACGCTTTGGAATGTTCCTCCATTCGTCCTGCAACAACCAGTGCATGTCACCGAGCTTGGTGTGGTCATTGGCACGATGATAAACAGCTCTCTTCAGTCGGTCTCATAAATGTTCACTTCTACATTCAGATTCCCATTAACAGGGACGAGTTCAGTCTTATGTGTGGTGCTGATACATACCACTCCTGGACGTCCTCCTACACAATGTAGCGTTTGTTAAATAACGATATTGTCTAGCGGTTGTAACCCTCAGTCTTCCAGTTCTGGGGCGATCTGCGATATTGCCCATCTGCTGGTTTCACTGTCTTAAATTCCGTATGGTTTTGGCATCACCCCATGCGGCGGGCAACATGTTTTATGGAGAAATTCACCTCCAAAAGGCCAATAGCTATGCCTCTGTTTTTGGTTGGTATTCGACCTATCACTAGTTGATTTCAACCTTCCCAGCTAAAGGGGTATGGAATGACTGAAGGGAATGAGTATGGACCGGGTACATACTGTTCCCATTCGGCAAAGTTATGCTCTACAGCATGTAGGGGGACTCACAATATCATTTTCTGACAAACTACAGGCAGTGCACAACGTGTAATCAAGGAAACAATACTGTGGCCGAGATCACTCTACCTTTGTGTTTGCCATTTTTGAAAGGCTCCCCTCCTCCAATCAACTCGTGCTCAGTCGTCCGTATTAAACACCAATTACATAGCTGTCCTTCGCACGGATTGTGTCTCTAGCTCCAGTAATCATTTGCGGAAAGTTTCACCAAAATCCAACCAATATCTTCGAAAATATTACACATTATATTAGGGGGGGACTTTCTTTTTTTGATGTGTTTATAAAGATAATGCACTGGTACAGGATTTTTAATGCTGGTCCAGCGCTGCTCCCGTCATAAAAGGGATAATTTGATAGGTTCAAATTTTAACCACTTTGAAGACACATACTAAAGCCAATAAAACTATGCTAATGGGTAAAGTACTTTCACCTCAAGATCAAAATAAAATCATGAGGAAATATGGTATAAAACCATGGCTGGCCTTTAACCTTACCGAGATTGTTCGGACTACCCTTCCACATCATTTCCATTGTTTTGTTTGCCAATCTGTTTGCTTTGTCCTGATAATCGAGGCGGCCGAAAAAGAGGCCATCAAACCCCATCTGAAAAAAAAAATTATTCATTGATAAGATTGAAGCAGGGACTATCCAACGGTATGAAATTTATAAAAGACACGATCAGTTATTGTGGTGGATTGTCAGATATATGGTGTGTTATTGATGGCTTGAACTTTTAACTGAGTCGAGGACAGTCATCAAGGCTAAAGATGAGCAAAGAGCAGAATCAGCAATGGACCACCGACAAAAGATAATTTACTACAGTAATGCCCTAAATAATCGACTCCTTAACCACAGCAGAATTATGGGTAATTTTTCAGGATTTAGTCGGAATTTTGGCTTGTTGCCATTCATCGGAAAGCTCTCAGTGAGAGCTTTCCAATAAATGAAAACAAGCCATATTTCTGACTAAATCCTGAAAAATTATCCATAATTCTGCTGTGGTTAAGGAGTCGATTATTTAGGGCATTACTGTACACCACCACCACCCCTATGCGATAATTAAAAATTCAATTAAGTATTTATTTAGAAACAGTTATTATAAAGAAATCATTACATTTATAATCATTTTGAAGGTTTCGCTAAATGAAAACCAGTTAAGAAATCATCACATCATATGCTTACAAGCATATGTCATTTTTTTGCCTCACTAGACTATATCTACAGACACGCTTCAATTACTATACCACGGGACATTCATTTTCATATTATAGTATGAAATGACAATATATTACCCATATGTATATCAAAGTCTACTCACATCTGTCACATGCAAATGGTCTAAGAGATCAATTCACGACAGTAGGTGCATTAGTGTCATCACCATGCCTTACATCTGTTCATGACTATTTACACAATCAATTTTTTCCCTTGTAATCAGGGATAGAAGGGTTTGGAGGGGTGTCTAATCCCCCAAACACACATGTAGGTAAACATTTTCAACATCAATTGGAAATTTTACACCACATATATTGGTTGAAATGGGATGGCATCATGTTGAAAAACAGAATTTTCTATATCATTGTATTGTGACACATTGCATTTGAAGGAATGTTCATATAGTATAGCACACAATAAGCGGAGAAGTATTGACTTATTTAGAAGTAGGGCATATTCAGAAACCGGTAAGTGGTTCAACAAACTTTTGATCAGTAGCTTCTGAAGTAAGTTATCTTAACTATTTATAGTGTACCGGGTGACTTTCTCACCTAATGTTTATTCAGTCTGACATATCTGATAACCCTGTAACCCGGACCGTCTCTATCACAGCCAGATCTGATAAACTGTAACCCTGACTGTCTATATCACAGACAGATTCACCCTTAGGCTATACAAAAAAGTGCTAGATTCTCATCCGCACCCTACTTTTGGTCCCCCCCCCCCCCCCCCCCCACCCACCTCCTCAATTTTTTTTTTATTTGGATATTTTTTATGTAAACATTTTTCTTATGCCTTGGTGTAAACCTTTTTATTTCCAAATCAGAATGTCGGATAATAAACATACAATAGACCATACAATGATACAATGGAATAGGATGATGGTGTATGGAAATAGAGGATTAGAAAACACGCATTTGCTTTTTTAAAGTCATCTCTGTGGTGAATTCAATACCCCACCTTCAATAAGTGAATAAGAGGTGGCTGAATCGGGAAGGATTTGAAAGTTTTAGTGGTTATCTCATCCATTAGCCAAAGTACATTACAATGATCCTTTAAAGGCATGGATGGCCTTGGTTGTAGGTTATAATTTAGGAATGAAAGTTACCAAATTATGAATTTCCTCAAAAATATACTAATAGTATAGTGATAGTATGAATGAGATATTACACAAAAAACACACTTTGTGTGAACCGAGCATTTGTTTTTATACAGCACGTAATGAGGGTGTAATAAGTAAAACACTCAACGCCGTGGCAATTTTTTTGGGAGAGTGATTCACTGTTACCCATTCAACAAAGTAATCTTGACTGATGAGGTTTAGTTGTTTAACAATATGGTGTCAATTTTAACCAAAGTCCAATTAGTAGGGTCTCCCTGGTGTCAAGTGTTTTGTGTATCGCACACTCTTTATGCACTTTACTGTATCATAATATGGCTTTTGTTTACTAATAATGCGTAAGATCTTGACAAATAACATGCTATTTATGCGATATTTATTATTAGTATCAGAACAATGTCTCTATTTTAATATTCTTTCTGGCAGTTTTAACGGATGTGACTTTTTAAATAGCAATACCCAATACCCATTGCGAATGCCATCCGTATCTTTAATCATTCTACTTTAACCCTTGCAGTGCCAAGTCCTTAGAGCTCTTTCCATCAATGTATCATATTATTATAATCAATAAATTTGAAAAATGATCAAGGAAATATGGGTTGATACAAAAATCGGACTTGGCACTGAAAGGGTTAATCAAATTGGCAATTTAATTCACCTTGTATTGCATAAAGTAGGATACTGCTTCAATGTTTAGAACTGACCATGACCACTTATGTTAGCAAGAATAAAAGGCCGCTTGGCCACAGTGTCCCCCGAACTGGTGGCTTCGTTTGGAGCGGAGGCTTTGTAGAAGTATACTATATGGATAAGACACTTGAGCATTGTCTCATTACTGACATGCATACAAATAACCAAATCTTAAAAAAACTCTTAAAGTAAAAATATAACCTCAAATTGGCACAAAATGAAGAAAATATATATTACAAGAAAAATTGAATTTTCTAAGTCGAAAAGCCCATAACTCTGAGAAAAATCATCGGTTCAAACTCAAATTCGAACTTGACCTGTATCGTGATATGACTGATCCACATAAAAACGGTATTTGCAATTAAAGAATCCAAACTTGAGATATCATCCGGAAACCGAAAAAGTGAGAAATTTTCTAAGTAAAACAAGTCGAATAAAAGGTCGGTAGACTCATGTCCGCCTCTAAGCGTCGGCTTGATATGACCGTTGTTTGCGTATAAAAATTGGCATGTCGGAACACGAAATCGAATTTGATCCGTCGTTTGTGCTAGTAAACCTACATATACCAAATGTAATTTCATTCAGTACACATTTACTAAAGTTATCATCCGGAAACCTCAAATTGGCAAAAATTCTAAGTCAAAAAGGGACATAATTGGGAAAGGGAAAATGGGCGGGCGGAACCCAAATTCGAACTTGACCTGTGTTTTGCTGGGAGAAAGACACATACCAAATTTGGTTTAAATCTGATTAACTCTACTAAAGTTAACATCCGGACACCAACTTTTGGGGTTTTATAACAATCCAAAATCAAGTTATCATCCGGAAACCAAAAAACAGAAGAAAAACTGAATTTTCTATGTCAAAAAAGGGGCATAACTCTGCCAAAAATGGTCGGGCAGAACCCAAGTTCGAACTTGACCTGTGTTTTGCTGGGAGAAAGTAATATACCAAATTTGGTTTGAATCCGATTAACTCTACTAAAGTTATCATCCGGAAACCAACTTTCAGGGGTTTTCTAAGTCAAAAAAGGGCCATAACTCTCGCAAAAATGGGCGGAGCAAACCCATATTCGAACTTGACCTTTATTTTGGTCTGATAAACTCACCTATGAAATTTGCTTTTGATCTAATAACCGAAACTAAAGTTATCATCCGGAAACCATTTCCCGGACGCACGGACACACGGACGGCTCGACACCGGCTATTTTAATAGTCCCCCGAAATATTTTTTTCGGGGGACAATAAAATATAAAAAAATAGTTAACCTGCTGTGCGGGATAGCATCATTAAATTCACACTTTGGGGACCTCATTCTGCACATGACAGAGATACTATTTCAAAACCTGTCTCTATGAATAATGTTTAGGATAAGGCGCGATCAATTTTATTAGTTGGTTTACAGTCAACAGGGACAAAATTCTTGTAATGGAGGAAATTTTATTTTAAACTTCAGACAGTTTACCGTTCGATGAATTTTGCATTGATGCTGATGGATTTCACTCATACCGCATTTATCATATTTTCCAAGCCTTAGTTTAATCTGCCTCTCATTTGCAGAATGAGGTCCCCAGAGGGTGAATTTAGTGATGCTAGCCCACTATGTAGGATAGCATCACTAAATTCACCCTATGGGGGACCTCATTCTGCTCAGGCCTCATTTTCTATGGGAGACATAGACTCAGATTGAAGTTACCAAATGGTGAATATTGTTATGCACACCCATTGGTAGCCTCGATTATGCAACGTGTCTTCTGCCAATTTGGGGATATAGAGAAACTAAACTAAAAAAGAAATAGAATCTATGTGAAGTTTCTATAGAAATTTGATAATATAGAAACATTCCAGAGAAGATGAGGCCTAAGCAGAATGAGGTCCCCAGAGGGTGAATTTAGTGATGCTAGCCTGCTATGTGGGATAGCATCACTCAATTCACCCTCTGGGGACCTCATTCTCAAATGACAGGCATTCTAAACTCAGGATTGATATTTTGCAACTATGTTCTCCGGAGATGTTGGACAAAATATACCATTCACAATACATATTTCTGGATAAATGATTGCCATATGGACCAAAGATGTTACCCAATTTTATGGTAAATACACGGCAGTTGGGGCCCCCTGATCCTTCAAATTGCAAAAATTCAATTTGAAATTATTAATTGCAATATTGCAAACTGATCTACCAGTACTAGACATACAAAACATATATATTTATATTTTTCTCGTTTTCCTGATTTCTTTTTTCTGATGGCCCCGCTTTGCCGAATACAGAGATGGAATGAAAATGAAGGACAGGCGTGGCCCATAAGCTTGAGGGGAAAAGGGTTTAATGCCCATAGTAAAATGGCACAAGGATTGATTATTTAATTTAATTTATGTTCCGAGCTGATTAAGGAACTTTTTTTCAAGTTCCCAATGTCTTATATTAAATTACTTAGATGTCTACTGTGAATATGTCACATATAAAAATCTTCTCTTTTTTGGTTTTGCATTTTTCATTAAACAAAAAAGTTATAGGAAGTGTCAACATGCTTGTAAACCAACTAATGTGTTGCTTTAAAGTAGCTGGTGATAGTCAATGTTAAAAGTTAGACAATGAGCCCCCTTTTGTCCTACATTATATAAAATGTGGCCTTCATTTGTAACTCTATCAATTGTAACACTGAATGTTTATTTAGGTGTGGCCTAATTTGATAACTTTTATGACCTATCTCAGATATGAATTTACATTAAGCTTCTTTGCCAGACTATATGGTATGTGCACAGAAATACTGAACCTAGCTCACATACTGACCTGGCCTATATCTTCACAGTGATGCTCTTAATAGAGCTTAACTACAAACACTATACTAGTAGTGTGCAAATTCTTTCCCTTGTAGCTAAGTAAGAGTACTCACAAAATACTGACTATGTAAACTTAAGTCTACTTAGTTACTCGCATACATAATTCAAACTGCTTTAGATCCCTAAAATAGTAATTAACCAATTCTTTACTAAATGGATTCTCCCATTCAGTTATAAAAGTATACATTGGAATGTTCTATTATTAATTTTAAGGGATGCTCATTTAATAAATGCAGACGACAGACAAGGCGAAAAGCTAATACAAGTGCAGAAGGATTCATATTTTTTTGGAGGGAAATGTTCAGATAATGGTTGTTTGTTGAACATTTTATTTGAACATTTCCCAAGGGAACTACTTGTCAATGAGTATTAACTTAAATATAGACAGGGTTAACAATTTGATGACAAAATATTTGCTGAAGAGTAGTTAACTTGTGAATGTTCAGACAATAGCTGTGTGTTCAACTTATTCTCTAAACATTAACTCCAAATGACTAAATAGGAAGTGTCTCCTGCACTTATCACAACACCCCTACAAATGAATAATAAACCATTCCAATTAACACTTTTATGACTGAATGGGAGAATCCATTTAGTAATGGAAGGGTTAAAAGTAAACATTTAAGTAACATCTCCTGATCAATAGTTAGATACCTGGTACCTCTGATGACTGGGTAGTTGCTTGATTCCCATTCATTCATTTATTGGGATGTTCAGCTAATAAGTTATTATTATCGGAACATCCTTACAAATTAAATAAATTCAACCATTATCCACAGGTTGTTTCTCAGTCTGTTGCCTGATTATATAATCAAGCCATCCCCATAAATATACAACCATTTCAATGTATTTCAATGTATGTAGCTAAATGACAAAACTGTTTCAGGAATTAAAGAAATACATATACACTATAAAATTATAGGCTTCAAAACTATTAAATATCAAAATCTAGAATGTATTACTATACCCTAGCAAATATGGAAGCCTGTTCTCTTGAGTGCCCAAATGGATCAATTTGCCACGCTGCTCTCGGTCTTCCACATTCACCAAAATTCCTTCTGATAAAATTAAAACCTAAGGTCTGCTGATCGATCATTGCATTGTAATGTGTGGCCGCCTCATCATTCATGCACCATCCACCAAGAATAAACTCCAGCCGACCTGAAAAAAAATATTATTTGTAATGTAAGGCCACCACGTCACCATCCCCAAAAAATAAATTCCAGTAAAATAAATAATAAAATGTGTTTTATATCAATATTTGGGAAGCATGAATAGAACATAAGCCATGGAACAATATTAGTTGTGGGATAGTCTGGTCAATAGAGCCCACTGGATGACTGAAATTAGTCACCCATAGTAACTTGATTTGGTTATAATTTAAATACTGCTACCATAGACCATTCATCAACAAGTTGGAAAACTGTAAAAGATCACAAGTTAACCCTTCCATGTGAAAACCTTGTGCCAATACATCAGAAATGGGGATGCCGTTCCTCTGAATTTATCGGGAGACTGGCATAAAAAGAGAATGCACTGGTACAGGATCATTAATGCTGCACCACGCGGCTCCCATCATGAAAGGGTTAAATATGACCCATTGTGACTGAGAAAGGAAGTTCCAAAGTTGTTCGGACGGATGAATGGATTCTATACCTCCCGCCAAACATCATTTGTGGGGTATAATGAACAACGGTAAACATGTTTTTTAATTACAGCAGTTACCTTCATTTACCAGATTCTTTACAGCATGTCGCATCGAGTCTGTCTGTTCGTCCCACCATCTGGAGAAAAACGCCATTTCCACATAGATAAATCGCCTGTCAGGATCAGCAAGTAGCTGCGATATGACGGAGTCAATAATATACTGCACACCGGCATGCTGAATACTGTTCAAGTCTGAAAAATAAAGGATAAGATGGACCATACACTTACAATTTTGGGAATTTCAGTAACATTAAAAAATGTTGCAAGGTCAATTAAATATGGTAATATCAAGAACAAATTAAGTGCTATTTAAACTGCTACATTTAGTTCAACCATAACATGATAAGGCTATTTAACAAAATATTATAGAACAGCTCAGTTGTGTGGACAAGTTGATATTGTCATATTTGAATATCATGCAGTAAGGCCACAGGGATCCAGGAATTTTTTTATTTTATTTTATTATATTATTATTCAAAATAATATAATAGAATAAAACAAAAAATCCTGGACCCCTGTGAGTAAGGCACAACTAAAACTTTCGGTTCTTAAGTTATATCATTACCAACACATCACAAATTTGCAATATTCAAGCCAACATATTGACATGCTTTTTCTATTGAAGTTGAGATGATGTGAGTGTTAGCTCCATCGACTAAAATTAGTATATGTTCTTCAAGTTAAATAGTTAGGAATAAGAATCCAATCACCGCCCTCAATATTGATGAATACCCGGTATGTCATCGTCAAATGACTTGCTGGATTACATGTAGGTTAACCAGGATTTCTAAAAGAGCAATACATGTACATGTAGGTCCCACAATTTGTTGTTTTATTATCAGTGTTTCTTTCTTCTCATGGACAAAAAATGAAAGTTTAACCCTTCCATGGCTGGAGCTTCCTGACATTTTGCAAAAACCCTGTGCCAATGCATTCTCTTATATATGCGAGTCTCCCACAGGGAGCCTCGCATATATAAGAGAATTCATAGGCCTAACAATATTTACCTTGATCTTGTAAGCCAGTGCATTCTCTTATATATGTGAGGCTCCCAATGGGAGACTCGCATTGATAAGAGAATGTACTGGTACAGGATCTTTAATGCTGCACCAGCGCAGCTCCCATCACGAAAGAGTTACTTTTTGGGATATACTGAGGTAACATTTCTTCCCTGAGGCGAGGATATTCAAGAAGCTATTATTAGCTTGTTGTCCAATCCTCTTTCTTGTTCTTTGTGTATCATTATATGTGCATCGTGTCAAATGTTTATATATACGTGCAAGTTAGAATTCAAATAAAATATTGTTTACACCAACTGACCTCCATAATAATACTGGTCAACAGTCTTCAGCCACCCAACATCGTCATGTGTGTGTGGAACTAAGTGAACATTGAGCATTCCATCCTTTACTGGGTGGCAACTCTGCAAAAAAGCAAAATAACGGTATTTAACCCTTTCTATGCAGAATGGATTCTCCAGTTCAGTTATAATAGTATACATGGAACAGAATATTATTTCTGAAGGAACAAAGAACAAGAATAATGAAGACAGGGCGTAAGGGCGATCCTCGGATGAGCTCATCACCATCCTTATGGGACCCTTCGGGCAGGCACTAAATACTTTCACTGCAGTATACTATTCATTTAGAGGAATGTGCAGGTAATAAAAACAGACGACAGACAGAAAAACAGATAGCACAAATACAGATGTCCTATTAATTGGGCAAAAATGGTCAGGTTTACTACAAATTGGGCGGCTGGTTCAATTTAGGCAAGCACCAGTCTAAAGCGTGAAATTCGGCAACAATTGTCTAGGTTTCTATACTTCATGGAAATAAATGTACATTTTAATAATAGATTTTCGCCTCACTGTTGGTACAACTGCTTAGTGCAAGAACATTGATATCTAGCTGTTGTATGCCACTGTTTTGGTGACTGTCGTGTCTATTCATTGGTGCAATGTCTCTTATCGAATAGACTGGTCCCTGGTCCAAAACTGAGAAAATTGGAAAACATAATGACCTGACCCTACATGTAGTTGCATTAATTGCAGGGAAATGTTCAGATAATAAGTTCAACAAACGACCTGGTTGTTTGTTGAACTTATTACCATATCTGAACATTTCCTAAGGGATCGAACTACTCATCAATGACTAGTTTATATAGAAAGGGTTAAATAGTGACTATAAATGTGTAATCAGGGTTTCTGCCAGTCTAAGTAAACTCATACCTAAATATTCATAACAACATTTCAAATATAGAGTCGACGTTCACCCAGACTGGGTTTCTGCAGACGGACAGACTCGATCCTTTTCTGATACCAGGAACCCTTTGAGTACAATGTACCTCTTCCTTTTTAAAACCAAATTTCGGAATTAATTTCCTTTATAGACATGAATCACTATCATTTTTATATATGTTGATATCTGAGTTGAGTCTCTATTCATGCTTTAATAACTATCGGTAAGATTAAAATGGATAGAGCTCTCAGAACATTGGCTAATCCACAGTTTGATCAGAACATCATTCAGATATTATATATATAAGATATCCTACATATGGCATATACGGTACAGTAATGCCCTAAATAATCGACTCCTTTTAAACCACAGCAGAATTATGGGTAACGTTTCAGGATTTAGTCGGAAATATGGCTAAATCCTGAAAAGTTACCCATAATTCTGCTGTGATTAAGGAGTCGATTATTTAGGGCATTAATGTATATATCTATATTTCAGATTTATGGAGGTACTGGGTCAGTATGGCTAAAGGAGTCATTGTCGAGAACAGCATTCTGGTGTGTTGGGTGCCCAGCTTTGGGAATCGCTCTTTTGAGTGCCCAGCTTGACCTTTGCAGGTCTATGTTATAGAAATTATCACCTTTCTTAGTGTTATGTCACATAAAGTTTTAAAGAGGACTACCAATGTGCCATGCATGCAAATGTGATCGGTGTTAAGATTTTGGTACCAAATGTGTGCTGAAAACATAACAAAGTTCAAGCTGGGTCAAGCTTTTCGTAAAGCTGGGTACACAGGACACCAAAATGTAGTGACAATGACCCCTTCAGCCTCAGTATGAGTGTTCATTGCTTCAAGGTGTGTGTGTGAAAAAATTGTCCTTTCTTATCAGCATGGGGGAACAATTAGCCAAACAGGTGCTGAATAAAACTGCTCGTCCCAAATTTTTATATAGAAAGGCTGACTTTCTAACCCCTTTCACAAAGAAACTACTTGCAAACTCATTAATTCAATGCCACCTTGATTATGCATCCTCTATTTGGTACAGCTCTTTGAGTACAACTACCAAAAATAAACTAAAAAAAATTCAAAACAAATTAATCCGGTTTGTTCTCAGCTTGAATAGATATTCACATATACTAGTAGGTTATAAAGAGTTAAATCCATTAAATGGCTTCTGGTTGAATCCAGAGTGTCCCAAAGAAAATTGACTATCATGAAAAATATCACAGATGGGAAAGCTCCTAACTACCTAAGAGATGGATTCCAATTTTCGAACACACATTGCAAATATAATCTCCGGTCTGGTATTTTTAGATTATCTGTGCCTCATGTTAGAGTATTTGGATACAATAGCTTTTTCTACAAAGGGATCACTTTGTGGAATAATTATGTGAAATATATTGAACCTACCGGTAACTGCAATTTGGCCACGTGGAATTACCTAATAAAACAGGAATTATTTGATAAAATTTTAGGTACTGAGGAATCTTACTTTGTATATTAATAATAGTATGACCTTATGAAAACTTGTGTTGTGGCCTGCATGGTCAGTCATGTGGTCGGTTACCATGAAGGACCACAGTGCAAATAAGCGAGCTTTGGCTTGCTTTCCTGTGCGCTCCTTGATGGCAATCGATGGCATGACTTGTCAGACCGAGCTTATTCATGTGTATATTTTTCCTCTACTTCTCTATCTTTCTACCTCCATCTCTATCTTTTAATGTCTTACTTATCTCCAGTTATCTTACTAGTATCTCTTAAGCAACATGACAGTCCTGTTGAGGGAGGAGGGTGGGATAGCACGGTTTGATTATCATGTTTGTATATACCGGTACTGTATATAAAGGTATGAGTACCGGTATCTATTTAGTAGTTATTACTAAGCTAGGTTTATTCACTATCTTGTCCCTCTGCAGAACTGTCAAGCTGCATTCTTGTTATATTTATATATCTATAATTTTTATATTTATACTATATAAATGTCACACTCTGTATTGCTCTTTTGTATATATGCTTATGCTCAATTGTCTGCATGTTTTGCATCTATTAGCCATTAAAAACTTATCTATCTATCTATCTGATGGCCATGCCCATGTGTCAACTGAAATGGCACATTGGGATGTCCCTCAATTACCCGCCCGTGAGCGAACGCGCCCATCTGCTATTCTCAGAATAATCTCATTCACTCTCACACAAACTGACACACATACTGGTGTTACTGTTAACAATAATTTGAATAAACAAATTCATACTTTATAGCCACAGGTGTTCGCAAGTGCAGATCTCGAGGCAAATTCCCTTACTCCATGGGACGTGTTGAAGAATAGAACACACGTAACTGCTAGATATAAGAATCGCATATAACCCATTCCAAATCCTTTTACTGATCAGTAACTTCAAGTTCAAAATTGTTCAAACGAAGAAAAGAGAAAGCAAACCAGGAAACGCAATGGTAAAATTACTGCATGAACTGATGAAGTTGAACGCGACAACGGTACCGGCTACAGCTTCTACACTGTTCACAAACTGTCGAATAATTTGTTCGCCACTGATGTGGACGATAGCTGATAGATTACAATTCACCGATATCACAATTTACAAAGATAAACAATGGAAAGTTATCAGTTACATAAGTCACAAGACCATTTTTACAAATAGTAAGAATTCACGCGCAAATGATTCCCCCTTTCAAAAATGGACCGCTCCAGCAATCCTGTTTATTAAAAATGAAAACAAGGAGCCGGAAAGATATTAAAGGTACTCAATCTGAGAAAGCGCGCCGCTCAGTTATTATTTATTTGGCTTCTAGTCCAGGCACATTAGACATGAAAGTGGAAAAGTAAGGAAATAAATCGGGGAAAGCTGATTTTTTTAAATTTTATTTAGGCCATAACATCGCGGACGCGTCACGAAAAGTCCCCTAATATCCGAGTTGAGCTTTCTGAGTTAGGCCTACATCATGTTTTCCATATAATAAAAAAATATTATTTTTTTTCACAATCATGGAAATATTTGGATGCTGTAACAATTTTTCAGCCGAAATGTATACAAAAAGCATTCAATATTGTTCGATACACAATTCTCGAACCAAAGACAGCCATTCAAAGGGAAACGTCGAATGAATTTCGCATGTATATGCATGGGTATGAAATAAAACACTGAGCCAAAATACTGACGATTTTGAAGGCAAACTGTTGTAATTATTCGATGTCGGATTTCTCGGGCTTCTCAAAACATAGACGCAAGCTATCTATTTTAAAAACTGCACAGACACCACTCCGTCGCTATAATATGCAGAATTAGCGAGTACGCATATCATTAGTGGTCAAAACTTGTAAAAGCATAACCCTACCCCCGAAACTGGTTGTCAACGATGTGGTCGTATTTTGCTCTTCTGTTTTGGCTAATCTAGTCATATGCATTACGCAGTTATACCAGTCTATGAAATATGAGTACGAGAGCGAATATAGTGACACGATCAGAATAATACAAACGCGGTCATGAAATGGCTGTCAAAATGGCCGCAACCACCAAGCTAAGCCGATACGAAAGCAACTTATTATATAACCACATAGGAGGTAAAATTAGCAATATACAAGTCTGTTGTTAAATATCTTTAAATGTACAGAGATCATTAAAACAGATCCATGTGGAGGATTTATCGGCCATTGCAACGCAAGTCAAACCCAATGATTTACGTCTTTAAAATTTCGGGTTTTCTGCTTACAGTCGGGGCCAAAAATAATCATTTCGGGCATGCAACATACGATGTAATGTTTCGCCACACAGTGTATGGTAGTTTCATTCGGCGTGATGATAAATTATTGAATGTAACGCAGAAACTTTAGTGCATATCCTTGCGGTATAAATAGTAGTTGCATTTCCTGATTGTTCAGCATTGTACATGATAATAAACCATACACGCATATATATGTTGCAATGCTTATATTGCAAAGAAACCGCCACCTCTTAAACAGATTAGAACTGCATCACACCAGACAGCACATCGTACATTTTATATATACGACTGATTTTCGTTCTGCTTCCAAGCCGGTGTCTTA
Source organism: Siphonodentalium dalli (assembly GCA_032622095.1). Classification (NCBI taxonomy): domain Eukaryota; kingdom Metazoa; phylum Mollusca; class Scaphopoda; order Gadilida; family Siphonodentaliidae; genus Siphonodentalium; species Siphonodentalium dalli. The sequence continues at coordinate 177,770,713 of CP136065.1, read as the reverse complement.
GTAGACAATTTGTTCAACTTACTTCAGTCGGCAATTTGCAACTAGAATATGCTATTACGCAATGTACAATATTAGTTTTCCGTATTTTGTTGTTTGAAAATATCTTGCCAAAACCACCCATGCACTTGTGCAACATATCAGGTGATCAGCGCTTAAAGCTGTTATTTCAGCGTTGAACATTGACTCAATGTTGCTATTTATGGTTATTAGTTCAGCAGATATGTGTAACATTAGGGAGAAGGGATACACACGGTATAATGCGGTTGCATAAAACATAGTACCCTTCGCGTATATATATGTGACCTTGGTGAATATAACCAAATATTATTTCCAGGTATAACGACAGTCTCTGTCACAGAGTAGCCTATGTGGGCAATTTTGGTCAAGTTTATATTTTTTTGAAGAAAGTATATGGTACTCCATTGTGTTTTGATAAATATCGTTCATGCGTTCATGCATTCTTGTGATAACAGCGAAATATTCGTGTTTTATTACTTAGTCTTAGGCAACAATGTCTAATATTTTAAGACACGGAGAATATAATCTACAAAATTGACCCATTACTCTATGAATATCTCTCATACTGCTCTATAGCAGTGTATTTCGAAAGGTTTGATGGTGTATATCTCAAAAGAAACGATGACCGGTCACATTAGTGATACTGCTATGAGCACATATATTTTGGCTTCTAGGAAAGGTCACATAATCAATTCCTCGCTATGAAATTTCATTTTACAGTGTAGTGTACATATATATCACACGATTCAAGATAAATAGTGCAGACAAAATTGCCTTATTCTTCCGTTTCTTTGCGGCCAAAATGTCCAGATTTAACCATTGTATATATATGAGACCTTGCTTTTCGCTATATCTCTCGCGAGATATATTAGAGATAATTCATACATCCCCGATAAAATGTTTCTCTTATACTCTGCAATCATTCTTCCTCACATATTTCGAGCGTGTTGTCACTCTTATGGGACTAGCTATTAAATTTTGCATAAAATGTAAATTTCATTCTATTTTGGCCATTTTGGCGGCCATTTTGGGACACATATTCTACTTATATGGTTCACGACTAAGCATTGTTTGTATGTATGTCAATGTATTATGAATTTGGAATTAATTGATATACACATGACTGCATTCCCATATGGCCTGATGAAAATGCTTCAGAATTTGAACCACTCCGAAAAATCAAGATATCTCAAAAAGCTCAACTCGGATTTTTGCCATGTTGTTCATAAACATGTTCTTATTGATCCCTAAAAAAAAAAATCAGCTTTCCCCGATTTATTGCACTAGTGAAAACTTATGTGCCTGGACTATTCCGGGGTAAACAATATTTGATTCGAGTCGAGGAACCCACGCACCAAAGCTCAGAGTTATCAGATATCGATTTTTAAAATCTATTATTTTTCACCACCTGGAATATATGGTGGCCCAGTAATTAAAAGTCGACAAGATTGTCACGGACCAAATTGCGGATGAAGATGGATAACTCTAAAATCAAGTGGCTTTTTGGTTTCAGATATTTGACAAAACGGCAAAATTTCGTTGAACAAAATGTTGATAAATAACAGGTTTTGGCCAATTTTATACTACAGTTAACTGTGGTTAGCATTATTTTTAGACAATTAATCAATTTTGATAACTGAAGCGGCGTTTTATAAAACTTGTTGTTGTTGGAATCTGATGGTATGGGGACCATCGGATCGGATTGAGTACCTTTAATCCATACAATTTATCAAGGTTGATCAGCGTTAGTGGAATAGGATCGCCGGATTAAATCAAATTTTCAAGGTAATTGTTCAATTTGTGACTAAAGCATGAAACTTTGCACATATGTACATATTCACATACTAATTGATAATAGATTTGGAGCCACGCTGATAATTCACTTTAACCCCCCTTTTAATGGGTTTTCCAAATTTAAAGAGCGTTTAGATATTATATAATTTATGAAATGTCGCAATTAATCTTATACCATGAAATATGAGTTTTTAAATTCGGCATATACATTTAAGTATGATTCTGCAAGACATAATGCCACATTTCTAGGGTAAAATTGAACTCCAGTTCAAGATGGCCGTCAAAATGGCAGCCGTTTTTTTCACTAATATCTTCTAGATCAGTTTCTGCTGTATGGAACTGGTTCAGAATTGTGACTTTATTTTTGTATTATTCATATTAACTGATCATTGGGGCAATGCAATATGCCATTCATGAGGTCCCAGCCCCTTCCGATCCCTCAAACATAAAATTTCACAGAACTCGGTATGAAATTTCACCAAAAATCACCGTTAGGATTCGAGTCATATTTTAACAAGAAATGGAAAAAACTGTGAAACTAAGTGAGGCATACAATTACTTATAAATATTTCAACTCAATGGAACCAAAATTGTCACTTGGGCTGAATATGGCTGCCAAAATAGCGACCAAAACCTGGGAAATAGGAAATATTGGCCCAGCATGCCATGTATTGATTACAAGTTGTGATCGATGAAAAAAAATGCTATTCTCACTGTTGCTCATCTGTTCCCCGCAAATCATTCCTGTCCCGTTTTATGTTCCACTTCGATTTTTATTTACCTTCTTAGCGATTGTTTGACATCGACGGAGGCACCCACACATGAAACGATGAGCTGGACTATAATTTATCGCATTTAGATTTGTCGAGGCTCGGTAGATGATACTCAACGGCTATGTATGGAAATTATTTGGTTGCATGTTCTTATTTATACCGAAATTAACACTGCTCACTAACAAATCTCCCATTTTTCTTCAGTGACGGACAAAATAGTGGAAATATCCCTAGCATAAGATAGTTCTACACACCTGCGATTGTAAATTACGATAAATACATCTGTACAGACGATTCACGATCTGTGTTGTTTCAAGCATTACATTTATGAGCATTATATATTACTTTTCGCCGAACCATATATGGGTGCCACTTCTTAGTTAACAGATGGTCCCCTTCTTAGCTCCAGAAACCCAGCATGTTCCGTTTCTTATCAATTATAAATGTTCCACACACCTGCGATTGTAAATTACGATAAATATACATTTGTACAAACGATTCACGATCTATGTTGTTTCAAGCATTACATTTATGGCCAATAGATATTACTTTTCGCCGAACCATATGGGTGCCATTTCTTAGTTAACAGATGCTCCCCTTCTTAGCTCCAAAAATCCAGCATGTTCCGTTTCTTATCAATTATAAATTTTCCACTTATAAGACAAAAGACCATTGAGTATTTACATTGAATCCTTTCGAAGTGACTGTTTTAGTGATTGTGAGTAATTTATAATTTTTAACAGTGACAAAATAGTAGCAAATATTGGGGAAATGACACATATATCACTCAACTTTCTCCATATACCCCACTCCTATAAACACTCAAATTCATATGTGCACATGTATACTAACTGATATTCACAACAAGACATGTCTTGAGCGGTTTGGCATCGGAGTTCGCACACAAGCCATGTGCCTATCATTTATCAAACTAGTGAACGACTATAACAGTCCTACAGTGCAAAGGTCGTGGGAGAAAACACACATATAAAAGGTGTATATGCATTGCAAGAAGGCTTTGTTCCAAAATGACACAAACGATGCTATGTAATGGACGTCGATATCGATATTTTAAAAATCGCCAAACTCCAAATCAGACCCAAGATAGGATAGGATATTTTATTTCAATATACACATATTAATGAATAATACATTTGACAAATATTATAGTGTATATTCGAGGGGGTGGCATAGTCAGACTAGACTGTCTTACTGCCATCCCCTTAAAGAAGAAAAGATGTTACGATAGGCGGTCAAGATTTCGTGTACAATGCACGGCTATATAATTATGTATCACACAATGGTTGCATTTAAATGGATTATATACATGGAGGGTATACGTCTAGATAAATCGCTTATTGGTTACTCGATGGTTTGTCTATTTCTTGTCAGTGGGATGTTCCTTGAAAGTCGAGTAGGAATGTGCTGAGTGAGGTTGAGGATTGCGATATAGGGGAAGTCACTTATTGACGAGCTACCACACAGTCGGGACATCTTTGATTGTTGCATTTAATTGTTGCAGCATATTTTTTAATGCAATCGGCATGTAAACGCCGTTTGAATGTGTGTCTGGATTGGTATGATGTAAATTCGTTATCTAAGTTGTTCCATATAGTTGGAAAAGAATGGAATGGTAGTTGTTGGGACCAAGATGTTCTTGTTTTTTTTTTTTAATATTGGGTGCTTTTGCCGGGTTTCTGGTCCGCTTTTGTGTTTGGTAAACATGTCGGTGAATGATTCTATTAAGCGCATATGATACCAATCATGCATGAAAACAGCCGCTTGTACTTTGTGGATGTCGTAGATTTTGAGTATATTTTCTTTTTTAAAGAGAGGTTCTGTGTGGCTTCTATATTTCTTATTACATAAAACTCGCATCGCGCGTTTTTGAAGCATGAATGTTTTTTTGACAGCATGGACGTGTCCCCATATTTGAATACCGTAGACGATATGGCTTTGTATTAGAGCATAATATAATGTTTTAAAACCCTTTGAACCCGACTTTTTTTGCGGCCAGCCAGAAAACGTTCATACACCCGACTGGTCGCAAAAGCGGCCAGCAGCATTCAGTGACAGCATAAACCTATGTAGCATGTGTATACATGTTATAACCATTAGTATATCCACTTATATCTATGTAAATGATCCCAAGGAACTTCAGCACTGCCATGGGTGCATGTGTATGAGTTTGTTGCCGACTAGTTGGGGTAGAAAAAACATGCGCATGCGCACAGCGCAGAATTCAACAAACGTACATTATTTGAAGCGATTCGGGTAAAGCTCTACATTGTTGCGCGGTTCGCAGGATTGTAGAAAGACATGCACCATTTCGATCACTCTTTTTGGTTTAAATTAGTATTGCATACAGAATCAGTGTTCTGTCATATATGTGAGGAAGGCGCACCAGTTTCTTATTTGAGTCGATTTGTTTCGCGCATAGGATAAAATGGTAAATGTATGGATTTTTGTGAAATGATACAATCACATCAAGGATCTCCATAGTACATAAATTTGCGTTATACAGCTGCACGTTTTGACATTGCACCAGAGTAGTACTGTGGAAATGGGTTGCATGGTCACAATACCATCTAGTCCGATCTACTTGCGCGTGCACATTACAAACACGTGGTCAAATCGTGCATTATTGAGCAATTATGTAGTATCGTGGCACCATTGGAACATGACCATCACCGTGCCCTATATGCGATGTCTAAAACGGGACGTAATGCCATTGCATGCACAGGGAAGTGGTGTCATTCGATCACTTGGGCTATATGCTTAGCAACCATTGACACCGTTAAATACAAACTACATGTAGGTTCAATATTCTGACCTGATGTATCTCCAGTTTCACAATAGGGTATTTACTGCGTAGAAAATGCCGTTTCTTAGCGCGGAATTATACGACGCTATAAGCTATAATTGCATTATACTTTCAGTTCCGGGTAGTTGCTTAGAAACCGTTACCAGGGAGTGATCGTGTGGCAAAGTATACCGTTCTAAAAAAAATACACAGTGGCACATGGGAACATACCTGTAAAATTTCAGACATGTAGCACCATTTGAACATAACCATCAGCATGTGCATGCCAAGAATGTCTAAAAAAAGGGGCATAATACAATTGGATTCACAGGGCAATGGTGTCATTCGATCATTTGGGGTATTTGCTTAGCAACCGTTGCTACCCTTAAATACAAGTTAGGATCAGACTTCTGGCCATATATATCTCTAATTTCACAATAGGGTGTTGACTGCATCAAAAACGCCATTTCCTTGGGCTGAATTACGACCGTAAAAGCTATAATGGTATTTTACTTTCAATGTCGGGTAGATGCCTAGCAACCGTTACCAGTGAGTGACCAGGTGGCAATGTAACCAGATCGTAAAATAATCAGTGGTCCATGGGGAACATACATCTAAAGTTTCAGAAATGTGACACCACTTGAACATAAACAACACCACACATCTAAACACTGGCCACAATATAAAAAATACCACTGGGAGCCCAGGGTCAGGGTGTCGATCGTTGTGGGGAGCCAGGGTTCAAAGGGTTAAGTGCGCTACCAGGAAAGAAGTGTTTAACTTTATTGATGTGGTATATGGCATTCACCATTTTAGAACAAACAGAGGACACATGTTTTTGAAAGTCAGGTTTTCATCTATATGGATTCCTAAGAATTTTGTGGAGGATTCGTGCTCAAGATTTCCTATCTTGTTTAGTTCCGAATTATTTAAGTAAACCTTTATAAAGTTCCATTTGTCATCATTGTGCTCTGAGTGTATTAGCATATAGTTGCTTTTTTTAGTATTGATCACTAACTTATTGCTACATCACCAAGCAAATATGTTGCGTAACTCATTATTCACATAACTTTCTACAAGGATGCCATTTTTTTCAACAGTTACTAGAGTCGCATCGTCCGCGTATGATAAGATATCCATGGTTGTCGAATTTGACATATCGTTAACGTAAATTAAGAAAATTATCGGTCCCAGAATTTATCCCTGGGGCACTCCACACGTCACTTCCGTTAATTTAGATTTAATACCATTGAGTTCAACATATTGCCTGCTATTTTGCAGATAGCTCTGAAATCATGAGTATGCTGTGCCTCGTATACCATATTATAGTGATCTAGTTTATGGAGTAAAATATCGTGATTTATCGTGTCAAATGCTTTTGAGAGGTCGAGAAATAGAGCTAAAGTGGAATCTCTTGTCATTTTGTCATTATTTGAGACTACTTGATCGAGGAGGTGTAATACAGGATGGAAGGTTGAATGATTAGGACGGAAGCCGTATTGGTGTTTATATGGTATATGTTTTGTTCATTTAAGAAGTCTAATAATCGTTTATGCATTATTTTTTCGAGAAGTTTAGAGATAGCTGGAAGAATGCTGATAGGTATGTAGTTGGAAATTTCAAGAGTAATATTATTTTTTGGAATCGGGACTACTTTAGAAATTTTAATTTTGTTAGGGACTATTCCATGCTCTATAAGGACAAGTTAAAAATATGCAATAATGCTGTGGCTATCTCCTCAATTGTTTCCTTGATAAGTTTAGTTGATATACCATTGAAATCCCTTGATACTTTACCAGTCATAGAGAAACATGTGAGGATGATCTCCTGTATAGAGGTCGGAATTATTTTGAAATTGATGTCGTCTGGTTTGCGGTTATGGAGAAAATCTGTAAAATGAGAGTCATTTTCATGTTCATTGAGTTGGCTAGTTTCCTGCCCAATTTTTGAGAAAAAGTCATTGAACTTTTCCGATATGAGTTTGGAATTTTTTAAAGGGGTACTGTACGCCATTTTCATTAAATTTCCGGTGACAACAACGATCTAATATCGATAATATATAGAAACATAAGTAATTTGAGTCGAAGATGTATTCTGTAAACGCTCAGGTTAATAGGCTAGATCTTAAAATTTAATAATTTAAAAGTTAATAATTTGATATAAATTGAATTTATGACTGGAGCCATAAAATGGCGTCAATTAAATTACGAATTTCCGTAATCAAACAAAGTAATTGAGGGATACTGGATTGTTAAACCGATCGCACACACGATCGCTTAAAATGTTATGATGATACGGGGAGAACATTCAAGCGACGATACAATAACTTAAATGATTATATGGGACTAGTATGCCTATAATATAACTTTTATTGTATTCATTTGGTTGAAAACTGTACAAAAATTACTCGACAACGACAATTTGTATTTTTGCATTCCGGTAAATTTGTCATCCGTAACACTACTTCGTACTCAACAGACTTTAAAATAATGAAAAAATTGTTACCTTATTCTCCGACTCTGAGACTACAGAAACCAACAACCACATTTGGCGTACAGTACCCCTTTAAGTTATTTTTATTTACTTCTAGAATATTTGTATAGTATATATTTTTACTCCTTCTGATTAGTTTATTATATAAGGTACGATAGCTCAAATATGTATTTACGTTCGTTTCCGTGGGTTTATTCAATTTCTGTAAATATAGCTGGTTCTTAACAATACTTGACTTAATCAATCCAGCTGTCATCCAAGGATTGCGTTTTATGAAATTTTTGGGTATATGTCGACTTTTGATGGGGAAAGCTAGTTCATATGCATTCATATAGATATCTAAGAAGATTTCATATGCTTGGTCGACACTTCTACAAGATGTGACGGAGTCAAAGGTACAAGATTTTAAAAGATTTTTGAATCTAATTATGTTATCAGGACTAAAACTTCTTTGATTAGTGATAGCTTCGTTATTATTGGTGCTGTTTTGTCTCTTTTGGTTAGATTCTGAATAAAATATGCCTATGCCAGATTTACAGTCGCCTTGTAGGTTATTGGTATATATATTATCGATGAGAGTTGCTGAATGATCAGTCATTCGAGTAGGTTTAGTTATCCTTGGCACGAATCCTCTTGTGAAAATGTTATTTATGAAATCGTTCGTTTTTGTATGCGAGTTGAAATTGCGTAGGTCAATATTAAAGTCTCCTGATATATATGATTTTTGGTTATTAATTTTTTCTAGAATATCGTCGAATTTTTTCAAAAATTGATCAATGTTGGCCTTTGGTGCGGTATTTGGTCTGTAAACGCAGCCGATTATCCGAGAGTCATTTTTTCCTGGGTTAATTTCCACGAATATTGTTTCTATTACGTGTGGAATAAATTCACTAAGGTCGGGTCGATTTTTATAGTGAATGGAATCTTTTATGTAAAGGCATACACCACCTCTACCATCATCGTCATCAGCCCTACACTTGAATTCCATAGGAAGTGCGATGCTTGTCGTATTTTAAATGTTTCAGTTAAAGCAATAACGTCGAATGAACTATTATTCGACTTTAAGTCGCATAGGAGATTACACAAAGAATCGAAATTTGCATTGATGCTTCGACAGTTGAGGCTGAATATTGAAAATTTTGGTTTTTTATTTGATTGGTCTATAGTGTGTGATGGTGAAATGTATCCACATTCATTGCAGGTATTAATAGCGGAATTTAAATAATCGTCATATTCCTGTTCCGCTTCGTTCCATTTCATTGTAAAGTTATATTCATCAGAATCCCGAACCTCACTCAAATTTACGTTATGTGTAGCCATGAGTACGACCTATAATGGAATGAATGAAATGTATGCCCTCCACTTCAGAATGAACTAAAGATGCAAACATGAATATGTATAGTCCGTGCATTGTTACTAGAGCTAACCGTAATATGAAGTACATATTATTTTAATGATGTGTTGTATTCAAGATATATTGCAATATGCATTTTTGGCACATTAGTTTCGCTGAATAGGTTATTGTCATTGAATAAGTCATGGCATCCCGCAAAAAGACACACTGGCTCTTTTAAACGAGCAAAGAGTCACATAGCATCTCAAAATCTTATTGATTTTAGATTAGTTGTCTGTCTGCTATTTATTATTACGCCACCATGTGGTGTTTCTAGTGTGGCTGTTTTTCATATTCAGTGGTAGTATCCAATTATGTGGTCGAGTGGGCGAAGATTTTTTGTTTTGTACCTTACTCAAATCGTACCGATAGAATCACGTAGATGCTGAAATTGTAAAGTTAACGCCACCGGTGTATAATATGTTTTTGAAAATATGACTCAATCGTATCGATAGTCAGGACAGTCTGAAATTGTAATCTTAAAGTCACCGGTGTAATAATATGTTGTTGAAAATATAAATAATCTGATAGCCTGAAAATAATATATAACCCATTGGGAGCCCCCTGGTATAGTGAGTTGAATTATAGGTAAGCCCCCTGGTGTAGTGAGGTGAATTCTGGGTAATATTATGCCTGTTCTATTGTGATAACCGCCATCTTTTATCTTCTGGAATTATCGGCGTGTTTTATGAAAATGTCACCAAGATTTCTCCACTCGATTCTTTTAAAATGCACCCTAATCGGTCAAATTCTTTTGATAATTCTATCTAAATACATCTTAGCTACTATTCGGGTCTGCTTTCCCGGTCGAAAAAGGTTTAGTTTGACCAAAACGGCTATTGACAAAAGTGTGTTTATAAAATAGCGTACTCGATAAACCCGTAGTACGGCCGTACATGCTGTAAATTTGTTATCGAAAACAAATTCAATTTCTTGCATCTAAAACATAATTACGCGCTGGACTCTGTCATTTTAAGAATATATAAGTATTACACACAGACACACGAATTCTCAACTTAAAATTTAGAAAAATGACAGTTTTATCGACATAAATCGATTTTAAATTTAATTGCAAATCCCATGTTAAATTTTATCATCGAAAAAAATTCATTTCTTCCACCTAAAACATAATTATGTGCTGTATCCTATCATTTTAGGAATATATACGTATCCCACTCAGACACACCAAGTCTCAGCTTAAAATTTTGAAAAATAAGAGATTTATCAACATAAATCGATTTGTATGGCAGATCCCATGTTAAATAAATTTTAGGGCCCTTCAAATGTTTTCTGAGCTGTTCCATATTGGGCACCAGAGTTCATATTTGACCGGTTCTACATGATAATTGTGCAACAGTACAGTCGCGTTACTTTAAACGTCAACATTGGTCATTATCACTCGACAAATTTATTTCGGTCTATCGTATCAACCCCTATTTCCCCCGCGTAGCCTGACTAAGTGTCAACATTGGTCTTTATCGCTCCACTAATTTGTATCATTTCATCGGTATGAATTCCATATCCAATTATCCACATATAACCAACCCAATCTCTAATCCCAGTCCAATTTATTTATTTTTTTCATCGCTATAGTCACGTTACGAAATATTTTATTGCGTGATACTTGTACTTATATGTCTATGGTATTACTATAGTATACCGTATACGTCTATCAATTGCTATTCCTTTCTATATAATTCTGGTGCCAGATAGAAATAATTTCCGACCCCCCCCCCCCCCCCCAATTTTATATCATTGCTGCTTTAGTACAGTCGCGATGCATTACATGGCAACATCGCTCCACTAATTTATGTCAGTTCATCGGTACGAACCCCTTTTTCTCTGACTCCATATAACCAACCCAACATCTTATCCCGGCCTAAATTATTATTTTTATTTTCATCGGTATAGTTGTGTTACATACATATTTTTATCATTTGATTCTAATTTGTATTGTACCACTATAGAAGTCCATAAATGACTATTCTGGCACTATATAGAGATGACTAAGATTCTGACACCCCCCTTATTTTATAACCTTGTTGCAACAGTAGAGTTGAGATGCATAATATGTCAACATTGGTCGTTATCGCTCTACAAATTTATATCGGTTCAACCCTTAGTGACCTTAGTTCCCTGTAATGCCCACCCCTCCCTCAATTTATTTTTTCATTTGTATTATAGTCTCGTTACGTACACATTTTATCTATTATAACTTTTGCTTCAACGCGCCGAGTTCTGCTGCAGACAATACAAAACTGACAACATATTGAAATGTAAGCAGGCTTCAAACTCATATTATCCAAGAAAAACTCTGGCTACATCAGAAATTTGTATATAAGGTGTACTCGCATTTGTTGCGTTAAAAACCAAAGGTCCCAAGTCAAGGTCCAAATCCCCAACAAACTGATGTGAGGTTTAACTCCATCTACATACAGTAATGTCAAAAGTAATTGATCACTTAACCACAGCAGAATTATGGGTAATTTTTCAAGATTTTAAATCCTGAAAAATTACCCATAATTCTGCTGTGGTTAATTGGTCAATTACTTTAGGCATTACTGTAGCCCATATAAGGATGTGAGGTCTAATGATAACTCCATCCACATACAGTAATGTCCAAAGTAATTGACCACTTAACCACAGCAGAATTATGGGTAATTTTTCAGGATTTTAAATCCTGAAAAATTACCCATAATTCTGCGTGGTTAAGTGGTCAATTAGTTTGGGCATTACTGTATCCCATATAAGGATGTGAGGTCTAATGATAACTCCATCTACATACAGTAATGTCCAAAGTAATTGACCACTTAACCACAGCAGAATTATGGCGTTCAATATGGTCTACCTAATTCTGCTCCAAAAACATGTATATTGAATATATGGATGTTTATTGGGGGGAAACCGATTATTTCAATGATATTTTCATTAACTGGGATCCAAAAACCGACCTACGGGAGCGCGCTTCGCGCGCGACTGTTTCTTAAGCATATGTGCATATTTAATAAGTCAACAATTGGAATCACAACATATAAGATTGGCGGGGGTCCCTTGCGCTTGCGCGATCTGTCCATCAAAACATATTTAGACATCTCAAGACACGTAAGACCTGAGTGACTAATATTTATATTTGTTACAATGGGGTCAAATAGTTGCGAAGCCAGCACCACAATTCTTTCGATCCATAGTAAATCTTAAAACAACTTCTAAAGAATTATTTATTTACCTTATATTTGGGATGGAGTGTCCTTGGTTTACTGGAGTTCAGATTTGTTAACATCACGTCACCAAGTCAATTACTTGCGAAGCCACAGCCATAACTATTTCCCTCCATAGTAATTCTCAAAACAACTTCTTAAGAACAATTGACCAGGTCAGTCGCGCAATTATTGGAAGAGCCACGGTCAATCATTTTTTTTTAAACAAAATTTTACATTTAAATTATTCCTTTATTTAACCAAAAAAAAAAATTAAATGAGAAAATTAACTTTTACTACTTGCTAAATTTTATCTTTTAATTATTTCATTTAAATTTTAGACTAAAATTTAAAAATATACAGTCCCAGTATTTACAGTATACTAAGTCCAAGTCTTTATAATCTGTTGAGTGACCCCACAGTCATTTACTTGCTTTGTTAGTAATAATTTGAAGGATTACTTGTTTAAACGCAATTGTTATCAAAATATTTTTATGTATTTTTTATAATTTCTATTTATATGTAATACTATAATCTTGGTGGCGTTACCATTTCTGACTATGGTTTTCTTGTTATATATGGATTGACGCTAGATGCGAACAGGCTGACAGACTAATCCAGAATCCAAAACATCGCAAATTGGCGGCCTGGCAAATATTCGAATGATATTCCTCCAGATATATATGGATATACGCAGAGGCCGTCGCGAGAGTTCGAAAGGTCACACAATGTCAAAGTTCGCTGTGATTTTGCATGGCGATCGACGCTATCGCAAATTAACTTCGGGATATAACACGACTAAAAGTAACGCCAGCAACGCCAAATAAGGTAACTTGTGATAATTGACGAACGGATACATAATATATTCTTATTTAAGAGTCGGTAAGCATGTATTAGTCATGCAAATAAACATGTTATATAACAGCATGCCGGTTCGGGGAGACCCGGGCAAAGCGGATCGCCCGGGCAAAGCCGATCACCTTTATTATTTCAATACTAGCAAATTATTCCGATTCTATCCGTGTTTTAGAATAAGATAGTTTTATGTTTGGTTAGTTTTTATACATTTCCACAGAGAACTAGGTATACTAAAATTTTGTAGCCCATCAGAACATTTTCGTCGACATTTTACGATTTTACCAAATTTGTAATTATTGTGCGTTTTCGCATATCTATTGCGCAGGTCGATGGTCACATACCCATCTACTAAAGTACCCGAATAAATGTTGTCGGTGTCTTAGGCAATATATATGTGGAATAAGACAATATGTCAATTTGCTATATTTTATAGGACACGCGCGTAATACGCCGGACTGTAAAAGGATGTGATCTATGGGCAAAGCGGATCGGGCAAAGCGGATCATTCATAACATGACTAACTTCCGGTACACATGCGTAGATTAAGTGAATTTGGACAAATTTAGTCCGAAGTATCGACAAAACTAGTGCCTTAATTGTCGGAGCATGACCATAATTGGAAAACTTGAGCGTTTGAAAACACGCGGTATTAATTATTTGGGATAAATATGTATTATTGTAATAAATAAAACTAAAAAGGATATGAATAGTTGAAAATTATTGCATTTTCAGAAGGATTCGTTTGCTGATCCGCTTTGCCCGATGTGGTGATCCGATTTGCCCAACGGCAGGGCAAAGCGGATCAAAATTTAAAATCACCATTGCAACCAAACCAATAGATGTATCTTAATGCATCATCCGTCAAATGTTATGCCATCATGATTAGAAACTGACAGTGCTAATAATTCTGATTGCCGGTTGCATTCTGTACAAGAAACCCTTACGTGATCCGCTTTGCCCGGGTCTCCCCTACACGTGGAAATATGTTTGTTTACATTTGAGATGACATGACTGTGTGGGGAATTCCACAAATACTACGGGCATCACCATACATGGAAGTTGAAAACCATGCACACTAGCTCGTCGTACATACCGTATACAGAAAAGAACGTTATTATGGAATTTTTCGGCAAATATGATATCGTGCTTGCGTGGTACCGTTGTGAGTATTTATTTTAATACACTAATGTGGATAACTAAATCGGCTTTTGCAAGCTGCTAAACAGAGTTCAGTCCCCTGACTACGCTATATCTGACCTCTGTCGGAATGTATATTTTCTTAATTAAAGGTACTCAATCCGATAAAACTCCTCTCAATTACTATTTCAATGGCTTCGGGGGTCAAAAATATTTGATTCGAGTCGAGGAAGTCACCCATCAAAGCTCAGATTTGTTAGATATCGATTTTAGAAATCTATTATTTTTCATTATCGGGAATACTATCATAGACTATCTATGATACTATCTGGCCCAGAACTCAGTCAAAATTGCGTTAAAATTACCACTTGATTTTAGAGTTATCCATCCTTGTCTGTTTGAATAGATTTGGAGTACACATCCAGAGCAGATTACGGCAGTTATTAGTACTCATCTCGAGTTAATAACAAATTTCAAAAATCAATATCTAATAACTCTGAGCTTTGTTTGATGGGTTCCTCGACTCGAATCAAATATTTTTTACCCCCAAAGCCAAAGAAATAGTAATATAGAACCCTCTGATCGGATTGTTGTTGTTGGAATATGTTGAGATGGGGACCCTCTTTACGGATTGAGTACCTTTAAATCTAACATCTTTCATTGAAGTGTTTTGTCCGTTACAATTTATTCTGGCTTGATCTGGACAATTTTCAAATGAATATGGACAGTTCAGTTTCTCAGAATAATGCAGAATGAATTGTAACCAACAAAAGTCTCAAATAAATAAATGTGCGATTTCTTCACATTATGTGCGTAGGGGCAGAGACGTGGCGACAGGGGGTTTGGGGGGGGGGGTGTCTCACCCCCCCCCCCCCCAACTTGGGTCAAAATTTTCAACAGTTGGAAATTTCATACCCGCCAAAACATTAGTTGGAAATTTCACACCAACAATAGGTTGAACATTTTCTTGTAGTTTGATATTCAAACAATTTATTGGAGGAATTAATTGTTTTTGGACCAATATTTGCATATTTTCCTATCTTTGGTCAAAATTTTGGACTGAGATGGTCATCAGTTGGAAATTTTCCAACCTTATGGGGGTGACAGGTTGGAAATTTCCAACACTTGGAAAGCTTGTGTCCTGCCCCCGTGGCCAGTCAAAACCTGCTGGTTAATTTAAGAAAACAATATTGTCAAACATTTGGTTAACATTGTCATTGGAATTGTCATCAGTTGGAAATTTTCCAACCTAAGTGGGTGTGTCAGGTTTGAAATTTCCAAATCTAGGAAGGTTTGAGGCTAGTCTAGATGCTAGGATTTGCGATATTCTTGTCCAGATTAAAAAAATTTCCCACACCGGGCCGAACCATGGTCGGCCCGGTGTGTCATTGTCCCTCTCCCGTGGCCAATGCAAAACTGCTAATTAGTTTAAGAAAATAATCAACAATTTTACTACATTTGGTCCAACTTGTGGACTGAAATGGTCATCGGTTGGAGACCTGAGGGGGAGCATGAGGTTGGAAATTTCCAACACTAGGAAAGCTTCAGTTGAGGCAAGTCTAGATGCTAGGATTTTTAATTTTCTTGTAGAGTGCATTTGTCTGCAGTTAGACCACCAGATGTTAGGATTTATGCAATTTTTGAGGTTAAAATATCTGAATGTTCTCATACCGGAAATATATAGAACCATGGTTTATGAATATATAGGATATTAGGCCTGAGCACTGAGGTGCAAGGGGGGGGGGGGGGTGCAAATGGAATTATGCAAAACTTGTTTTTGATCTGATATTCTGATTCAAGGGGGGGGGGTGCAATTGGAATTTCCCAAGGGAGGACCCTCTATAGCCACGTCCCTGCGTAGGGGACTGAACTCTGGATGGAACTTGCGGCTTTTGGTGAAATTATGTTGTTGATGTAACTGTGTGATATGGGGACCATCGAATCGGATTGTGTACCTTTAAAGGTGCATAATCCGAATTAACTCCCAAATTACTATTTATTTGGATTCGGGGGTAAACAATATTTGATTCGAATTGAAAAAACCTACCCATCAGAGCTTAGAGTGATCAGATATCGATTTTTGAAATTAGATTTTTCCCGAGATATGTAATTTTTGGCGGCCTGGCAAATATTTCTTTAGGCGATGGTCTCGGACCAACTTGCGGAAGATGGATGACTCTAAAATCAAGTGGCTTTTGATATTAGATATTTGACAATCCGATCAGATTTTGTTGAACAAAATGTTGATAAATAACGTACACGTGTTGGGCAATTGTATACTATAGTTGACTGTGGTTAGCATTGTTCTTGGGCAATTAATCGATTCTGATAACTGAAGCGGCATTTCAAAACACGTTGTTGTTGGAATTTGATGATATGACCAGGGATGTGGCTAGA
The DNA here is from genome assembly GCA_032622095.1 of Siphonodentalium dalli. Taxonomy (NCBI): domain Eukaryota; kingdom Metazoa; phylum Mollusca; class Scaphopoda; order Gadilida; family Siphonodentaliidae; genus Siphonodentalium; species Siphonodentalium dalli. The sequence continues at coordinate 177,753,850 of CP136065.1, read as the reverse complement.
GGGGGGGGGGGGGTGGGGGGGGGGGGGGGGGTGTCTCACCCCCAACTTTGGTCAAATTTTTCAACAGTTGGAAATTTCATACCTGCCAAATCATTAGTTGGAATGGTCATCAGTTGGAAATTTTCCAACCTTAGGGGGGTGACAGGTTGGAAATTTCCAACACTTGGAAAGCTTGTGTCCTGGTCCTCCCCGTGGCTAGTCAAAACTGCTACTAAATTTAAGAAAACAATATTGTCATAAATTTGGTCAACATTGTCATTGGAATTGTCATCATTTGGAAATTTTCCAACCTAAGTGGGGGGGGGGGGGTGTCAGGTTTGAAATTTCCAACTCTAAGAAGACTTGAGGCTAGTCTAGATGCTATAGGATTTTGCGATTTTCTTGTTCAGATTTCAAAATTTTTGAACACCGGGCCGAACAATGGTCGGCCCGGTGTGTCACTGTCCCTCCCCCGTGACCAATACAAAACTGCTAATTAGTTTAACAAAACAATAGTTTATTACATTCGGTCAAACTTGTGGACTGAAATTGTCATCAGTTGGAGAATTTTCCAACTTAAGAGGGAGTATGAGGTTTGAAATTTCCAACACTAGGGAAGCTTCAGTTGAGGCCAGTCTAGATGCTAGGATTTGCGATTTTCTTGTATAGTTTTCCAAATTTTCTCACACCGGGCTGAACAAACATGGACGGACATGTGCAATCATGTCCTGGTCTCTTACCCGTAGCCGTGTTCATTTGTCTGGAGTAGGCTACTAGATGTTAGGATTTATGCAATTCTCAGGTTAAAGTATTTGAATTTGCTTATAGAACAACATAGTTTATGAATACATATATATTGTTTATGAACAACATAGTTTATGAATACATATATATATGTATTCATAAACTATGTTGTTCTATATACCCGGTATAAGAAAATTCAAATACTTTAACCTGAGAATTGCTTAAATCCTAACATCTAGTAGCCTACTCCAGACTAATGCACACGGCTATATATACGGGTAAGAGACCAGTACATGATTGTGTCCGTCCATGTTTGTTCAGCCCGGTGTGAGAAAATTTGGAAAACTATACAAGAACTGATGCAAGGGGGGGGGGTGCAAATGGAATTATGCAAAAGTTGTGTTTGGTCTGTGATTCTGATTCAAGGGGGGGGGGGTGCAAATGGAATTATGCAAAAGTTGTGTTTGGTGTCTGATTCTGATTCAAGGGGGGGGGGTGCAATTGGAATTCCCAAGGTGGACACTCCCCTAACGGAGACCCTCTAGCCACATCCTTGGATATGACGACCATCGAATCGGATTGAGTACCGTTAAAGGATGTATTCTGATTATAACACGGACGTTTAATAAATTATGGGGTAGCGCCGGTCTATATAAGCATTGATTAATTGGATGTAAAACAATTGCAATAATTATGAATTTATGGGTGATGTGCCCCCAATCCCCAAATGTCAGATACATTTTAATGAGCAGAAGAAATGAAAGTGTCAATGACACTGTAGCTCAACTTGGGAAGGAGTTAATTTTTCGATGAGCAACATTGAATGATAAAGAAAAAGGAAAGTAAACTAGAGGTTACCCCAAAAATCCACATGAAGTTTGGTGATGATCGGATGAGGGATGTGGTCTGTTGGGTGTGCCAAAGGACTTAGTCATACCAAGAGTAAATTCCAAGATGGCTGCTAGCGGCCATGTTTTTCAAAGAATTTCAGTCAATCAAAATAAGAGGCTCCCATCTAGAGGACACCCCGAAGATCCATATGAGGTTTGGTGATCATCAGATGAGGAATGTCGTCTGTAGGGTGTGCCAAAGGATTTAGTCATGCAGAGAGTAAAATCCAATATGGCTACTGGCGCCATATTTTTCATCAAAAATTGTTCAAATTTAATAGCTCCCATCTAGGGGTGGTTCTAAATATGCCTGTAAATTTTCAAATCAATACTCCAATAAATGCGGGCTCCAGGGTGTGCCGATAGATTCAAATGTGAAATCCAAGATGGCTGCTGGCGGCCATTTTTTAAAACAAATTTCTGCCCAAATAGGAGGCTCTCATCAAGATGTCACCCCGAAGGTCCATATGAAGTTTGGAGACGATCGAATGAGATATGTGGCCTGTAGGTTGTGCCGAAGTAGTATTATAGTCATACAAAGAGTAAATTCCAAGATGGCTGCTGGCGGCCATGTTTTTCAACAAATTTCGGTCAAATAGGAGGCTCCCATCTAGAGGACACCTCGAAGATCCATATGAAGTTTGGTGATGATCGGATGAGGGATGTGGTCTGTAGGGTGTGCCAAATGATTTAGTCATGCAAAGAGTAAAATACAAGATGGCTGCCCGGTGGCCATGTTTTTCATCGAAAATCGTTCAAATTCAATAGCTCCCATCTATAGCTGATCACAATCGTGCCTGCATAATTTAAAAATGATCCGGCCAAAATACGGGCTGTACATAGGGTGTGCGATGGATTCAAATTTGAAATCTGAGTTGACTGCTGGCGGCCATGTTTTTCATCGAAATTCGGAACAATTCGATAGCTCCCATCTATAGTTCACCATGAAGCTACATAAGAAGTTTAGTAAACATCGGACAAGGGATGTGGCCTGTAGGGTGTGCCGAATAAAATTGTGCACGCACGCATGGATGGACGCACGCACGGACGACGGACACCAACCTATGGCAATAGCTCAAACTTTACGTTGTAAAGTTGAGCTAAAACGGCATGATAATATACCTTCCCGTAATGTGCGCCCCCCCCCCCACATTCACTATATATAACACCAATTGGTGTAAAGCTAAAAAAAATGAGGGGTTAAGGAAAGGGTCATTCGACCCTTTCGAAGATCCCGGGGTTAGCCCCCCCCCCCCCAAACTACTATCCCTGCGGTACACTCATTCTGGTAGGTCTACATGAGGTCATGCATGAGGTGGCCAACTTCGGAAGTTCATCAATGTCTTAAGAAGCTGTAATGATTACAGTGTAATCAGACACCTGCTAGTAGGCACGTAGGCATTAATCGGATTTCAAAGTTAAAATAATCCTTTATACATAATAATAGATGCATTCTTTTTGTGATATGTCGCGGTCGCCCGATGTTTTTATCCCACGCACGGCGGGAGAGGCCATGTGCTCTTTATTTATGTCACGTGATTGAAGGCTGGACCCTGTTAAGGTTGTGTCATAAAGTGTGGAGGGTGGGGATTACATAATGACATTTGGCTAATAAACAGTCGAAACAAAGCCATTACAGTATATTATACTGTGCACCAATTAACCCACTTATAGTCAGAAGTTGCAAGCGATAGTCTGTCTCGAAGCCAAAATACGAGATACGCATACCTGACACACCTATATTACAAAGTGGGAAAATCCATTATTAGGTTGGGATGTCAGTTCTTACACTTTGAAATCGGATATCTATCGCTGTTTCTGCGATTCAGCTGAGTCGGAATGATGTGAGTGTGTTCCTTCCGTCACGTAAGCCAGATTTTGACTTATTTATTGGATGTTCGACGTGGGTAGCAGTGTTTTAAAACTGACTGAAAATAAGGAAATACCAAAAAGTTTACACAGCAGTGGACACCGTGTAGCAATTGTAAAGACATCGTACGCCGAACTAACTTTTCTCAGCGTTCCGCAAAGATGGGGGTACTTCTCTAAAAGTTTCTTTATTATAAGTGCTTGCGTGGCATGGTGCGTCCATGCTGAAGTTTTCACATCTATGGCTCACATTGAAAGGGCTCTATATGCTGAAAGAGACATAGCCATGGATATAAACATTTACATCGCCGCAGAAAGACGGAGACTGACAGAGCTAAAGAGGTGAGAATGTATCCAAATTTAATTATCTAAGTGTATGTTGGCCTACATGTACATATAGTAGTCACCTTTCCATGAGTCCTTTGGCTTATATTAACTTAGAGGTTGAGTGTCTACCGGTACATGAGGTTGAGTTGTAAATCTCTGGGTAATTACATTTGCAAGTTGAAACCCTCCTATCACTATTTGACCCAATAACTGAAAGAAAACCCCAAAAGTGGATGTTATATCTTTATTAATCTATTATAAGAGTTATTCTTATAATATGTATTTAAAGTTGGGATATAAAATCAAACTTTCGTAATTGTCTTTTTGCTCATTGTGTCCAACAACTACTAGTACATGTATGCCTTATAGTAGTACGGTAGTAATACATGTAGCTGTGACTAATATAACATATTAGTCCCAGGTAATCTAGTTAGTACTTGCTTTTGTTAATATGATTTTCCAACTAGCAGTGTGTCTATAACTAGTTGGCTCCTGCACTGAAATATCTACCAGATCCATGTACAGGCCTGCCACCATGGTTCCAAGCCAGGTTATTCGTTTTTAGATTTTCCCCAGTTTTGGACCAGGAACCAGTCTATACCAACAAGTGACATTGTATGTGCCAACTAAACAGACATGAGAGTCATTGTTGAAAACTGACTGGGATGAAATTTGGTATGCAGGTTTATTACCATAAAATACATGTGTAGTACTTACCGGTATCAGTTGAGTGTTACCGGTATCAGTTGACTGAGTTGAGTGTCTTGATGCAGGGGAGATGTACCACTGGGTAATTACATCAACAGTTACTGGACAATGGACATAGAAAAAAAAAAGGTTTTAATCAAAGTCCCACCCCCACCAAACAATAACTTGAATAAGAGAGCACTCTCTTTAATACTAGTAATGGTTTTTTGGGGTGGAACTTTGATTAAAACTTATTTTTTGGGACTTTATTGCACTCTCTTATTGGTTGGAGGGGATGGGACTTTGAATAAAACCATATTTTTTAAGGAAGTTATGTCCAGTACACTGTAAGTGTGACTACATTTGCAACTGTCCTACTACATGTACCATCCTATTACATGTACATGTACTGGTAGCTAGTATAATTTGCTTTTGATTTTCAAATAGTATAGGCCTGGTGGCTACAGCAATTTAACCCTGTATCCAAAGGAGGGTGTCACCCCCCCCCCCCCTTTCTGTTATGCATGATTTGGGAGATTAATGTAATAAAGAGGTACTGGCATACATGATTCATAATCGCCACCCAGTTAAGTAGAAAGGGTCAGGTTACTACGTTTTCAAATTTTGGTGAACAAAGACTAGGACCAGTCTATCGCGTGAAATTTGACAACACCTGTCTAAATTTCTAGTTCATGGACATAAAATTACATTTTAATGAAAAATATTGGTCTCATAGTTGATACAACTGCCTAGAGAATGAAAATTGCTATCAAACTGTCGTCTGTCATTGTTTTTACGACTCTCGTGTGTGTTTATTTGCATGCATTCAATGTCTCTTGTTGAATAGACTGGTTCCTGGTCGAAAGCTACAAAAATCTTAAAATATAGTAACCTGACCCCTCCAGCTCCAGTTAACTGGTACTCAGGTTTGATATGTACTAATTATTAAACTGGTATGAAAGATTCAGCTACGATGCTGTATGCAGCACTTGTAATGGTAAAGTCTAAAGCTGTAGAATGTACAATGTACTTAAACATTTTGCAAGTGGAATGTACCAATAACAATTACAAACTAAAAATACTGACATACATGTTACTAGTATTGGTTAAAATACGTGAAAATTAGTTATACAGTAAAATGTGGACCGGGGTGGTCCAGTACATGACCACAGCAGTCCAGTCTGGTACCACTGTCCATGTGTGGGTCTCTGATCAATCAAAGACAGTCACACTGTTTCTTACTGGACGTTGAACATTTATTTATTGATTGATTTTTATTTATGCTTTATTTCAGACAAAATTGTCCAGTTATATGTACTAGTAGGCATGTATGACATACTAGTAGTGCTAACTAGTTTGCTTGACTGTATAAATATAAGGACGTTATCGAAGTAAGGAATGAAAAAACGTTTTGCCACAAAGGCAAGTTTTGTGTGATGGATAAATAAAATATATAGCTATAAATGCTGTCGCTTAAACTGTTAATATGTCCGCTTGGGGATTTGGCATCGATCAGACTCGGTAGAGCCTTGCCCAATAGATACTCAAATCCCCCTTACTGACATACATGTAAACAGTTTAAGCGATGGCACTACAGTGTATACTGGTACATGTAGCTACCGGAACATGTATTCTATATTATAATTCCCCATGCAAAGAAAGATAACAAGTTAACTCTTCAATTCAATAGCCCTACACGGGAATTACTAGTACTTGTGCAAGACACTGGATGCAAGTCACTTTATAATAGTGTCATGACAGTTCTACAGCATGAATGTGTTGCTTCCTTTATGAGAACTATGAAAGTGATATATTAGGAAATACTTCCAATGATATTTGAAGAAACAAATACCATACACCTAGTAAATTACCAGTACAAACTTTGAGCTCCAGATTCTTGGACTATGCCTTTATTGATCTCCTATAGTACCTAATTGTGAATACTACTAGTAGTAGTTGAATGTTTATTTTTGAAATAAAGCGATCTCTTGAACATTGTAGTGAAGACAGATTGATCTGATACTTTCTCATCATTAAATATATACCGGTACTGTGCAGAATACCAATTTTTTAAGTCAAATTTCAAGTAAGGCACAGCAGTTTATGGTCAATTCCCATCCGCATACATGTAAGCTCGTGTGTCTAGATGCGGGGACTTTATATAATAAGGTACATGTAGAACCATGGCTGTCAGAGTTCAATTGCCTTGTTCTCATATGGTGCATGGTACATTACATGTTGCCATTCTTTCTCAAGGGTGCATGTTTGGTCTGGTATCAGCTGTTCACTAATACATAGCTAATGACAACAATAACGCATGAATGTTTATAAATTGTTTTAAATATTTGATAAAGTGACAGTAAGCAAAATGATTCAGAATTTGACCTTAAATGGCACACAAACAGCCAGTTACTAGTACCTATGGTTTGAATGAAAATACAAATGAGTGACACAGATGTGAATAGACCGGTAGATGTAGGCCTACAATGTACCATACCAGACTACATGTACCAGTGTGTTTCTGTTGTTGCACAATAAAATACATGATGACCATCCGCTCAATCAGGAGTTCTATGAGTTTCTGATTAAATCTTCTGTAGTATGTACCGGTAGGTATTATTAGAATTGCAGTGTCTCATGAGGCACATTAATTTTCTATGTGCATGTATATACTGATATCTACATTTACTGGTACCTACAGTATACATTTATGGTCACTGTTTTGTTCAGCATTCAGATGGAATTATGATCATGTTGGCACAATGTCGGAGAAAATTTTATTTAAAAAGTTGTGACTTCACCACTGGCACCAGTAAGTAATTGACTCCTTAACCACAGCAGAATTATGGGTAACTTTTCAGGATTTAGTCGGAAATATGGCTTGATGCCATTCATCGTAAAGCTCTCGGTGAGAGCTTTCCGATGAATGCCAACAAGGCATATTTCCGACTAAATCCTGGAAAGTTACCCATAATTCTGCTGTGGTTAAGGAGTCAATTACTTAGGGCATTACTGTATGTGTTAGCTGGATTCATACGGTATGTGCGACACACAGTAGCTGGTCAATGTGATTTTCCTAATTGTTCCTTATATGGACTTATATGGACCTCCGGGTAAAAATTGGCTAGGTCTAAAAGATAACGATCTAACCGGAACCAACTTAGAGAAGGAGTTAAGCATAACCAGAACCAAATTAGGAAAACAGCGTGATAGCTTTATATCTCTTATACGTGAGAACAATCAGTGTTCAATCACAGACCTGTTAAGTGTTGACAGTAGCGTAATCAATGGCCATCTCGCATGCAATAAAACGATTTCCGCTGTAGCAGAAGAGAAAACTGATCAATAATGCCATTTCTTGGACATTGCTGTAATTATAGTATCAAAGAAATGGCATTCTGCTGTAGAAATAATTATGTTTCTTGCACAGCTGTTGCGCATCAGGGAATATGCTTAGGATATCAGTGTTTATGCAGTTACATGCAACTGCAATATAAAGTATTGGCAGGGGTACATGTTTTGTAGGTCAGAGTTTGACTATGGACCAGGCTGCTGGACAAAAACGCAAATTTATACACAAAAGAGTAGGATCTGTCCTGTCTGTCTGTCTGTCCATCTGTCTGTTCGGATTTTTCCCAGACCCCCTAGGCCGATTTCAACCAAATTTGTTGTGGTGACTTGGGGTACCCTGGCAGAGGTGATAACAGCGTTATTTTTTATTTTTTTTTATTTTGATTAAATTTTTTTAATAAAATAAATAAATAAAACACAAATTAAAATAAGCTCACTATGATCCTATATCAGAATCAAATACATGTAAATGTGAATATTTCGGTTCAAGATGAACCTACCGGTACATGTACATGTATTTGCAGACCAGATTATGCTCTATATATGTGTTTTCACTGTGGCCCACGCCTTCCAACAGAATAATGGGTATATTATAAAGTCCACTATGGGCTTGGCTTATTTCAGAATCAAATAAATTGAACACACAAAGGGGCAACTGGCCCCTTTGTGTAGCAGCCGCAGACCCCTCCGACGCTGAGTAAAGGCTCCCAGATGGAGCCTGTTTCAGCTTGTGCACCATAGTTAAGGTAACTTTGCATAGAAAGACATACCGTACTTAAACAGTACTTTTAGCACTTCCAAGGGTCAAGCTCGTCTGATGTAGAATTTTTCATCTATTTATTTCATGTAGTTGCCAGACAGTTGTAGTTAGGAGAGACAGCAATAATTACTGCACTAAATCTGCAAATATCAAGATCTTGTTTTGGTTTTCATAAGTCTACTTTATAGTTCACATAATCAAATTTGGTTTAAAAAAAAATTTCTTAAAATTGATATTGAATTAGATTTGGTATGTCCCCTCTTGTAACTTGAGGCCTGAAACCCCAAATATATTATATTATATAATAATGGATGTGTCTCAGGATATTATAAGAAGAGCACTTACATTAGTGATGCGGACCGGACCACCTTGGGTGGTCCGGTCCACTGCCAAGGTGGTCTGGTCCGGTCCAGACCATTCCGGTCCGGTACACATGCCTGGACCGGTCTAACACGGTCCGGTCCACCTATAATAGGCTATATGTTAATGAATTCTCTGTTTTCTCAAGGTTTTTACTCTGTATAGTACAAACTATAAGGTTACTGAGTTCAGTGCATTGCAATGAGTCCATATATGTTAAAACTTACATTGTTTGCCGATTGTATGCATCATTGTCTGTCTCTGGTGGGATATACTGGGAACGATGCGCGGTAATAGTATTTCTAGTAATGCGAACATGCACTAATTAAATGTATTGGACAGATATATAGCTAGAGCCAGAATGTGTTATAACCAATCTAACATGGCACTCAACTGATCGTAAGCATGATTCGTATCATACTTATTTTCATAAAATTGAAATTTAAACGAAATAACTATACTGATGACAATTATACAAATGTGTACTAATATGACTACTACATTAATATTGGAGTCTTGGAGATTGTGATGGCTTATTGTATAGTCCTGACAATTACAGTTATATACCTAAGTACAACTACTATTGGATTAATGTGACTGTCTTGTGTATGTACTTTGTAATGTGGTTTGCATGTTTCTTCGATAAATATAACTGAAAAACAATAGAATACTCGATTCGATATCCATCCAAATTTATTAGTTGATGCCATGTTACACTGTTTATGACAAATAGTTCCATACTCATGCAGTTGCATGTTTGTCGCATTGATAGGGTACTACATAGTGTTGGCCAGTGTAGGATAGTAGTCATTTAAAACAATTTAGAACGAAGCAAGCAATTTTTATATTTTGAAAATGTTTTCAGAATGCTTAACATTTTAACATTTGGTTTGCAGTAACACATTTGAAAATGTTTTCAGAATGATTGACATATTAACATATATGGTTTATTCTAACAAATTTGAACATCTATACATTGTTTTCGTGGCATCAAACGTTTAATAGATATTAACTACTTGAATGCGTCAATACGTCAATACCGGTCCAAAGCGGTCCGGTCCGCATCACTAACTTACATGTACATGTACATGTATGCAGCCATTAGTTCACCCTAAATTGGGCTTGTGAGAATGAAAAGTAGATATTTACATGCAACTGAGATATGGTAAGTAGGAATAGTGAAGCTTCATGTAGAAAGCACATTGCGACCAGGTGTATTTCTTTCCATGGAAGCAGTTCAGATCTCTATTGTCCGAATCCACAAGTTTTGTTTTGTCATGTGGATATAGATTTTATGTCTAAAAATTGGAATATTTTAGAAGTGGCCATTGTCAACTGTAAGAATAAATTTACCATAAACCCCTTAATTTGGTCCAACATCATTTGGCAACTTCTGATGGAATTTGGAAAAAGAAAATTTTGGACCAGCATGGACCCTGGTTTGTGTACATACACATACATTGTTATTTTAAAACTTACCGTTGCAAGTTGAACACCAGGAGAAACCAGCTCTACTTTATCTTGTTCGCTTTTGTTATATGTTTGATATATTTCTGTTTTTGCATATGAGAAGTATTAATTTCATCAACTTAACAAGGATTAGTTACATGTACCTTTTAATAAATAAGTCAGCTATGTAACATGTACTTATGCCGAATTTGATCTCCAATGATAGTTTTATTTCATGGTCACCAACTGGAACAAGGCGGGTTACATGTACGTGCCACCCAGCCATACCAGCATAAACCAAGTTATCATTTTTGATAGTTTCACCCACACATACATGTACCTGCAATTTATTTCTGTCTTAGATCAGACTTTGTATATTATCTTTTCAATTCTACATTATAAATACTATGGCCAATAGTGTTGTTTGTTGGATCTAATGTAATAATGCTCACTAAAATCCTTGGGGATTCAAACAGTTTCGGTAAATTGAATTACCTGTAGATCTGATGTGATTCTTGTATAGATGTAACAGAGAACTCAATTTGCTGTCTTTTTTTCAATTATTTGGACAATATTACCTGGTTATTTGTGAATTCATGCCAGTTGTGGTGTCTGATGAAGTATGTAATAACTTACAGGTATAATATCAAGGTTCAATTTATTCCCCGGTTGATTTTACTTTTTGATTTTCTGAAATTGCAATTCCATATTCATCTTGTGAGAAGGCATGTCATTAGGCCAAAAATAAAAAAAACATACTTCTGTCTGATTTGCCTACCTACATGTACATGTACATACTGCCAGATGTTGGCAGACAAGACACAAAAATACAACAGGTCATAATGCAAATTATTGAAGCTACTAATTTTTTAATGTAGATTTGTGCAAAATTGAATCAGATTGCTTCAGGAATTGTACTGTTGAATTTACTTGTTGCCAAGCTTGCAAATAGTGTGTCAGTCATTTGCCGAATGAGGTCCCCAGAGGGTGAATTTAGTGATGCTATCCCACACAGTGAGCTAAATTGAGGATCTCATTCTGCTTATACATCATATTTTGGAAAGTACATGTATCTATAATGTCTCAAATTAACATTGTTTTTAGTTACCGGTACTTTTTCCCTTCTGTGAAGTTTCTACATGTACATGTATACATGTATCCCCTAATTTTCAGAAGATAAAATCCATAATCGAGGTGACAAATGAGTGAACATCACCAACTTCAACTGGAGAACTATAATCTGATCCTACATGTACATGTACATGTAGGTCTCCCTATCTGCCTGTCCGGAATTTTTTAAGCGACAAATCTGAAATAAATGTTTTTTATTTGGCTGCTTTTTTCAAAGCATGGAACTCAAACTTTTTGTGACATTGTATCACATGTTGAAGAATTGCATGCCATCAAATTTTCCTACCATTTCAAATGCATAGAATTCAAATGTTTAAAAATACAGGTAGTGTACCAGTATCTCTTCCTAACACATTTTGTATAGTTTCCTAAGTATAAAATAATAAAATCTGAATCAAAGACACCTGTCCGATAAACGCTTCGAGGCCTCTTAGTTCAGATTGTTCGCCTTCAGCAATCTGCTAGAGGAACCCTTTGCCATGGCCCAGTTTGCTTCAGCAAATGGCTTCTGCATTGCTGATTGCCATAGCCAATTATTAGGGCTCCGCTTCTAACAATTAATATTGATTTCATTTAAATTTTTTCTGGTATAATACATACAACCTTTCGGGATAATTTTACAGGCTATTATTAGAACAGCAACTTATAGCGAACTTTCAGAAATGTTTGGAGCATACATGTAGCAAGAGGGAGAATTTATCTTGTATTTATACATGTACATGTAGTCTTGAAATCTGATTTTATAAAAATGATGTTGTAATTGTGGCCCGGAAGATATTTACTGACAGCTGCACTTTAACAGCACAAGAAGCTACTACACAGTCCCACATATTAAATATTTGTGAATTGTATAAAAGGGGCAGTGAAATGATATTTTAAAGAGATACATGTACTACCCATTATGAACTTCATACATGTGTTTTTCCATTCCATAAGGGACCTTATCCCTTTCATGATGGGTGCTGCAGTGGTGCAGCATTAATGATCATGTGCCTGTGCATTCTCTTATATACATGTATGCAAATCTCTAATAGGGAGTATCACATATATTAGAGAATGCATGCATTGCTTACAAGTTCAAGGTAAATATTGTTAAGCCAATGTATTCCCTTATATATAATGGGAGCCTCGTATTTATAAGAGAATGCATTGGCATAGGGTTTTCGCAAAATTCCAGGAAGATCCAGTCATGAAAGGGTTAAACTAATATTTGTAGGATTTTTAATCAGTTTGCCATGATTTTCTTCAGAGTATCAGAAGACCTTCTGCGACACAGCACTGAAGTACTGGACAATGTGAATAAACATATCAACCATCCTGTTAGTGCTTACCTGCTGATCAAGAAGTTAACTCTCGACTGGGACAGAGATGTTGATACTGTCATTAACAACAACACACTGGAAAGTAAGTATATTTTCTCAATGATTTGTACATAAATGATGATGATGACGAGTACCGGTATGATAGAGAACTATCAGTGTGAATACATCACCTACATTTGTACATGTTCCATGTGATGATTATGATTTGAAATTGTTGTGTCAATATTATTATTGTCGTCAATCAGCATATTTAGAGGGAATCAAGAGGTATCTGTATTTAAATACATGTACTTTCACTACTAGTACTCGTTGAACCACTAATTCGCTGTAGAATCCAGTACCATTACCCAGATTAAGTTTGTATTTATGGTAGACTGCACAGGGTGAAATGATATGATACATATCAATGCTTTGTCATTACTCTATTGTTTTGATGCACTTTCTCACTCATTCCACTTGGGTAGACATTTATTGCTCAATTAAATCATCATTTTTAAAACTAAATCATCTGATCAGATATATAAATATCATATTACTACAATACCAGGTCGTTTCAAATGTTACTCGGGTATAGTGTGACTACTCCATTGTTATCCCCGATTAACTCTTGCTAAACTGAGTCCATTCTCCCTTTCAGTTATAAAAATATACATTGGGATGGTCTTATTCTTTTGGATTGCAAAATGATTCATATATATAGGGCTTAGGGGGGGGTTATTCATATTTATTTTGAGCAAAGTTGAAAATAAAATGAAAAAATAAATTTAAATGAAAAGCCACCCCCCCATGCCTATTTTTTTTCTTGCATGTCACCAGAAACACAGTATATATTTTTTTGCCCGAGGTGGGAAATGTTCAGATAATAATTAAATGAAATGACCTTATGAAGTTATTGTCGTTTGTTGAACTTATTATCTGGACATTTTCTTAGGGCACTACTTGTCAATGAGTATTTAGTATAGAAAGTATAGAAAGGGTTGAAGCAGATCCATAGCTTTCAATTATATGTTTATTATCACATTGAAAAAGGACTGATATTGCCTACTTCACCGAGATGCGACAGTGTTCCTTTGTTATACGCTATTAAATCATGGACAGCCATCATGTTATTTTCATTCAACCTCAGTATCTTGTAACATATGGAGAAGCTTTGTGAATATTTTACTAAATGATATTGTTTTCATTCAGACCTCATTCAACATATTGATGAGAGGAAGCAAGAGATGCCATCTATAGAAGACCTCCAGGGCGCGGCGGAAGCGTTACTACGACTACAAGACACATATCAACTGGACACAGCTCAGATGGCTAGCGGTGATATTGGTCCTAATAGGTCTCAGGAACTCAATGGTAATACCTCGTCTTCTTCATATTTGTACTGAACAATGCCAGTAGGGAATCCCTGACATTTCCCCACTGGACATTTCCCCACCACAGCACCAGCTCTAGAATCGACAACAGAGCAGACATTTCCCAATCCGGACATTTACCCACTTTCTCATTATCAGAGCCAGGGTTTCCCCACAGGAGGTATCATGCAAAAATTTTGGTGTTGAAACGATTAGTCGACTATCTAACGTTGATGCCGATAGCTCCCATTGTCAACTCTGTATTTTGCCATTGACTAGTCAGAACATTTTATATATACTTCCCACAATAAGAGTTAAAAGACTATATTTTAAGTATATGGCACATAAGCCGCACATTGATCAACACTTGCCGTGAGTGTGACAGTGTTAAAAACGCAACATAGTCAGTATGTTCAAAATGTAGCACATAAGTCATGCACCAATCATGAGATAACTTGATCAGTTGACATAAATCGCTTGAGTTGGCTTCACTGATCTGTCAAAATAGTCCTTGATGTTTGAATCTCAACTGAGCCTGTGGGTAAATGTCTGGGTGGGGAAATGTCTGCTTGTGAATGTGGGGAAAAAGGCCAAATAGCCCATTAGGTCTCAAATCTTAATACATTTAGTCGTTATGGAGATAATTCAGGCCGGAATTAGTGATAAACCAGTATGCTGTTTAGTGTCTAGCTTACATGGAGCTTCAACTTACTTGAAACTGTGAGTGTCTTGACTTGCTCGTACACTACCGTGGTTTTATTCAATGCTAATACATCTGTTTGGCATTTAGCACTGCTTCTTTACAAAATCGGATTTATGAATTTTATTTTCTGATTCACATAGAAATTAAAAAATTTCACAAGGTAATGTTCAATCCTATTTTTGTCGTCAGCTGATGCCCCCGGCAATGCTCTGCCTATTCCGATTATCGGCTTATCACTATTAAAAACTCAATAGTACACGCAACGCCTCACAATGTCTCATTTCTCTTTGGACAATAGACCATGATATTCTAGCACATTTAATATTTATGGAGATTTGTCATTATTTCTATGTGTGTGGGATATCTTATGAATATTTCTCACAGACTAGCTGTCAACTAATTGTCCACTCTGTCATAAGTTTATTACTTTTCTGAACGATGCTTGGAAAGCAAATTGTGTTCCTTCGGAAAACATGCTAATGTCCTAAATTGATATTCCTCGGAACACAATGATATATTATACAGCCTATACAGGAAATATCCATGAAAGCCTAATGGAGAATCCTTGTAAAGTCCAATGAGGAGAGACATCTTTTCTTTCTTTTAAGACATTGATGAGAGGTAGTTTTGCTTTTAATGGTTTGGGTTAATGGTTTGGTCATTATTTTGAATATTTATCCACAAAAAGTTCCAACCCAATGTGGGGTGAGGGGGAGGGGGTGCAGATGGAATTTTCCTGAACCTAGGAGTTTGGTCATCTGGTTCAATGAGTTGTGGGGGGGGGTTCCAGTCAAGGTTACCCCCCCCCCCCCCCCCCCCCCCCCCCCACCACCACCCAAAGGAGACACTCCAACCATAAGTTGGACACTTTACAACACATACGGGTTGAAGTGCCTGGAGCCCTGAATACATATTTAATAATAACAGATATCTATATATGCTTCGAAGTGCATTTGTCACGATTGCTATATTGGTAACTTGCTTTAACCCTTCCATGACTGGAACTATCTGAAATTTTGCGAAAACTCTGTGCCAATGCATTCTCTTGTATATTCAAGTCTCCCATAGGGAGCCTCACATGTATAAAAGAATACATTTGCCAAACAATATTTACCATAAACTTTGTAACTTGTAAGTCAATGCATTCTCTTATATATGCGAGGCTCCCAATGGGAGACTAGCATATATAAGAGAGTGCACTTGCACATGGTCTTTAATGCTGCTCTAGCGCAGCTCCCGTCATCAAGATGTTAATGGTAGACTTACAATGTATATTCAGTGATATCATATGTTCACAATGTTATAATACGCATCCCATATTGAAGATTTCAACTGGCTATAGCAGTTATATGCACATCATAGTCTGTCAGGTAATTGCATATGTCATGTTTATAATAAATTGCAGGTATTTTTATAACTTATTTATTGCCAGGAATTACAGCATTTCCGCTTATCTATCCAAAATATTGTCAGCTTACACTTATAGTGCATGCTCAGGAAATGTACATCATGCAAGCATGTATATTAAAGCCTCAAGTCATGTCACATACAATGTACCTCATGCTCATTAAACACAATTACTGTGTCTGCGCACATCTTAGTATAAAGAACCTGCATTCCCAAACCACAAAGCTATCAGATAGGATATCCTTGATTGAAGTACATGTAAATGTGTTGTAAAAAATTGTAAAAAATTTATAATTTCATTGAGTTTTTTTGGGGGGGGGGGGGGGGGGGGGGGGGGTACAAAATATACGTCAAATATTGACAGTGATACAGGGTACGAACTTTGAAGTGATCAAGTTTGCCACTCACCTGACCGTTGACCTAAAAGTAAATCTTTAAATAAGTTCACAACAGTATGTTAGGGAGCACAGTGCCCCCTCTAAAATATTGAAGCAGTCAAGCCTTGAAATAGGGTGTCTGTCATTTGCAGAATGAGGTCCCCAGAGGGTGAATTTAGTGATGCTACCCCCGCATAGCGGGCTAGCATCACCAAATTAACCCTCTGGGGACCTCATTCTGATCACACCTCAGCAGAATGAGGTTCCCAGAGGGTGAATTTGGTGATGCTAGCCCGCTATGCGGGGTAGCATCACTAAATTCACCCTCTGGGGACCTCATTCTGCAAATGACAGACACCCTATTTCAAGGCTTGGAAGCAGTGTACTGTCTAATCTGATTATCTGTTGATAAAATAATATTTAAAAAAAACAAATCAATGAACTATTTGTTTTCTGCTTTCAACAATCTGCCCTTTAAAAAAAAATGCATCTGTAATTCTAGCTATCTTTAATCAAAATTGGTTCTCCATGTTTTATTGCATGCACTGAACACTCGTAATGTAAAATATAATATTGGGACGAACCTAATCCTCACTGGAGAGATACATGTCTCATCGAATATGCATGTAGCATTGAGTGTTCGGACTGTCGATGGACAAGTTGGCCACAGAAATTTTTATTTTGCCAATCTATTCGACCAAATGGTATTAGCTAACAACTCAGAAAATCACCAGATCTCACTAAAACATTGATACTCTTCAATAGTTAATCAGCAGTTGCTCACCAGTGTACAGTAATGCCCTAAATAATCGACTCCTTAACCACAGAAGAATTACGGATATTTTTTCGGGATTTAGTTGGAAATATGGCTTGTTGCCATTCATTGGAAAGCTCTCACTCTCACTGAACCATATTTCCGACTAAATCCTGAAAAATTACCCAAAATCTGCTGTGGTTAAGGAGTCGATTATTTAGGTCATTTTTTTTACTGTATGTTTGGATAACAATTTACCAGGAGTCACACATGCTTAGTTATCAAAACCATGATGATTTACTGCTATTACCACACCCTTTCTTACTCAATTAACAATACTCTACTGCTTTGTGGATACAGTGTAACACCTTGCTAAACTATAGGGAAATCGGTGCACAATTATTTTACTATACCATGCGGACTAGACCTACAGTAATGCCCTAAATAATCGACCCCTTAACCACAGCAGAATTATGGGTAATTTTTCAGGATTTAGTTAGAAAATATGGCTTGTTGCCATTCATCGGAAAGCTCTCTGTGATAGATTTCCAATGAATGGCAACAAGCCATATTTCCGACTAAATCCTGAAAAATTACCCATAATTCTGCTGTGGTTAAGGGGTCGATTATTTAGGGCATTACTGTATTTTATAGTTTTTTGTGGATCTCATTGGTGCACATGTGATGTGTTTTATTCTTTAGCTTTGCTTTTTGTTATTTTATTAGTCGAGTCGACCTCCATGTATATTTTGGCGAGGTCAGTTTACAGGCGTCTACAGATGGCTATATCACGATAATTTTCATAATTTGAAAAAATATCAACTTTTTTATATTTAGTACAGTAATGCCCTAAATAATTGACTGCTTAACCATAGCAGAATTATGGGTAACTTTTGAGGATTTAGTCAGAAATATGGCTCACTGAGAGCTTTCCGATGAATGGCAACAAGCCATATTTCCAACTAAATCCTGAAAAGTTACCGATAATTCTGATGTGGTTAAGGAGTCGATTATTTAGGGCATTACTGTATGAGACTTCTTATTATTTTTTTATTTTTTTCTTGTTTTTTTTTTTATTTGGTTCTAGTTTTATTTTTCTCAATGATCTTATATTTTGGTTATTCAGGTCGGACAAACTTTCTTTATCAGTGGTATTTTTGTATGACTGAGATTGAGTGTTTTGGATTATTTTTTACGTCTGGGACAAGATCATTACAGCCCAGGTGGATCTGCCTTATTCTGATGAAACAATTTTCTCGATATAACAGATTATACAGGATGATATGTCTTCTTCTATCATCGTTCTATTGTTAATTTGCAGTTGATCTGTCAAGATAAGCTACTATCTTAATTCGTGGAATTGATTTTCATCCGGGCTCATCCATCCTTATTATACAGCCTATAGAATATCTGTCACTACATACTGTGCTTGGGCGACCTTATAAGCATCAGTTATGTGAACCTCGATCATTAAGCAGTTATCATTATATTAATCAGACAAATTAAATTTTCCAGGTGGCTTGATATTAATATTATTTGTGATTCATTATCTTGTACCGTAGATAATTATGGCATCATAGTTTCAACCACTGTTCTCAATATATAGTTTGTATGCCTCCTTTTTGAAAAATATTTGATTGATGTAAACATATTTTATTCCAATCCTAATACATATAACATATATGAACATTTAACAACAGTTTTGACAATATAGATAGGTGAATTGGAAAGGGGATTAAACAACAAGACCAGGGAATACTTGATTGACTGCGTCCGTCTGTTTGTCCATCTGTCCATCCATTTATCCATCCATCCGCCTGTGCATATATATCAGGCTTTATCAGCCTTGTGTTATTGTTTCTGAATGGAGTTTGGTATGGAGTTTTGCTATCATGACTGCTTTCAAAAGAGTGGTAAATGGTTTGTTCTCATTTTCAGTTCTAGAGTTATCCTTTATATATGTGGAAATGTTGGTTTTATGTTTGTGCATGCAGATATCTCACCCATTGGTTATCGGATCTGTTGAAATTTGGTATGGAGATTCGCCGTCATGACTGCTTTCATATAAAAGAGAGGCAAATGACGTTGTTCACATTTTCCATTCTAGAGTTATCCTTTTCTATATATCTGGAATTATGGGTTTTTGTCCGGCTGTGCAGATATCTCAGCTATGGGTTTTCACATCTGAATGAAATTTGATTTGGAGGTTTGCCATCACAACTGCTCTCAAAAGAGTGCCCAATGACGTTGTTTTAATTTTAATTTTTTCTGAGTTCTCGATTTTAGTCCATCCCGCTTGATAACAAATATGAACCAATTTCAATAATTTTTGGTATTCCAGTTGCTTGCAAACTAGATTTGTACCAATTATTTGCCCGAATTAGTCTATTAGTTAGTAAATTTTTACGAGGCTTTTTCAAAAACTCGTTTTGACGAGGGATGGACAGGCGGGTGTCAGATGTATGGCATGGATTCTGACAAATTTTGGTATGTGAGTTCATAACCATGTAATAGGTCACACAGAAGATTGTGCCCACCCCATCTTCCTTACCAGAGTTATGGCTCTTGTTTTCCATTTATTGAAATTTTACGCATGTTAGCACGATAACTTGATTGTCAACTGATTCCATTTGTATTTGGTATATGGCGCTTTTTCAACAATATTTCAATGAACGTCGAAAACCGTGTTTGGCCAATTTTTTTTTACTTGAGTTATATCTCTTAGTTTGTCAATTTTTTTTGGCAATTATAAGACTGTTAGTGTGATTACTTGAATGGACAACATCAACTTATTCTATTCATATTTGGTATATGGATTTTCCACAATATCTCTAACAAATGTCAACTAATTTGAAATTCTATTATGACAGATTCACTAGTGTCCTGTTCCAAATGCCAAATTTGTATAACTGCTCCCAATTATTTCCATTTTATAACCTACATTGCTGTACATTGTGCAATTATTAGTCACAATGTGTAATTTCATGATCACTTGTCAAGCCTGAGTTTAGTGTCATTTCATTTGCAGAATGAGGTCCCCAGAAGGTTAATTTAGTGACGCTACCCGGCATAGTGGGCTAGCATCTTCAAATTCACCCTCTGAGGACCTATTCTGCATGACCTCATCTGCTATGGGAGACATAGACTCAGATTGAAGTTCCCAAATGGTGAATATTGTGATGAACACCCATTGGGAACCAAGGATTATGCGCTGTGTCGTCTGCCAATTTGGGAATATAGAGAAACTAAACTAAAAAAGAAATAGAATCTACATGTATGTGAAGAAGTTTCTATAGAAATTTGATAATAAAGAATCTTTCCAGAGAAAATGAGGACTAAGCAGAATGAGGTCCACAGAGGGTGAATTGGTGATGCTAGCCCACTATGCGGGATAGCATCACTAAATTTGCCCTCTGGGGACCTCATTCTGAAAAAAATGACAGGCACACTAACCTCAGGTTTGTCACTTGTTCAAAACTAATATTACAGTTCAAGCACACTCCAGGGAACCCAATCATCAATTAACCCTTTTTTTACCAGATGGATTTTCCCACAAATGGAAATAATCCCCTCAGTCGACCGCATTGTCAAGCTTATCAGACATCAACTGTGACATGACAATATTGAACTCAGGGGACTGTGGCTTCTGGTTTGCCATGATCAGTTGGCTATCTTAGGAACTTTGGGTAGATATTTAAGCACAAAAGTGATCGTAAACAGGTCAATGACGCCACGTTCTATTCAGGCCTATATTATCGATTGGAATTGTCAAGTAGAAACTAACTTAGATTTTGTGAACTAAAATGAAGGTTAATCTACCGACGACCCTAACAGGGCATTATAATAAAACACATTTTATAATCAAAAGTCCATCAAGTTATAAAAGTATATATTTCAATGGTTTATTGTTCATTTTGAGGGATGTTCAAGAAACAGGAGAACATACAGTACAGTGTAGAAGATTCCCAATCATTGGTTGGACATGTAATTAAGTCACATGATATAATAATAAGCTATTTTCTGAACATTGAAATTTGAAAAGTTAGGCCTGCTTGGGCTTTGTCCTCTTTGGTACAGTAGTTGGAATAAAAAAAATTCCATTCTCAATTTGTCATGTGGACACAGCAGGGATAATAGTATTATTATAAACCAGAGACAAGGGAAATAAGGAAATCCTTCATGTACTTATGATGAAACAGCTGCCATTGATTGTGGGCAGATTAAGCTGAACTGGGTTTATAAGTTTGCATAATACCGGTAAGTATGTTTGAATATGCCAGGTGCGTCTATGCTTATAAAGCAAGTAGTTAAATATAAGGAATTAGATCATAATGTAGCATTGTAGGACATTTACCTGTAAGTACTTCTAGTAGATGTAAATCTCAAGGAATGGTATTATGTAATTAATACATGGATTATCATTAATTTAATAGATACTTGGCTAGGGGATTGACTAAGGAAGATAGTGTTCACTTCAAAATTATCCCATTGAATTCAAATATTCAATAATTTTAATTGCAACATAGCTAATCGCTAAAATAAAAAAAAAAATTAAAACAACTATTGGTTCCCATTAAAAGTTCAATAAGTTATGTTATTTTTAAAAGTAATTTCTAGTTTGTAATTTTTAAATTAAGAATTTTTTTACTTGTTTTATTTGTTGTACATTTGCTGTGAAGGATATTATGAGCCCCCCCCCCCCCCCCCCCCCCCCCCCCCCCCCCCCCACTCGCTTATTAATACAATATGTAATCCTCTGGTTTGGAACACTCACTGCACAACACGTTTTATGTGGTTATGACACAATTACATGTAGTTATTTCACTGAGATGTGCTGAAGGTACGGTAAATCCCTGGTTATTGAATCTTACTCTGGTTCTTAGTTGATTGTGAGAAGCCAACGAAATTTGTATCAATATCATAATGCCTATGATGTGACATCCTGAGCATGTTAGCACCTGAATTGTCTCTATTTTATGGCACATGACACTAACAGTGCAATTTCTCTAAGTGCTTTGATGAATTATTACTAACAGCATGGTTTGATTGAATTTGATGCACTTTTCAAATGGACTTCTTTTTTTTCAATTATCTAGCTTAGTTATGCTTGCACATCCTATCATTAAGCGTCCTGTGTTGCCCAATGGAGTTGCAAAGAATTCAAGTCATCAGATAGAGATTTGAAGAAAAAAATACGAATTAACTCTTTCATTGCTTAATAATAGTCAATGATGAGTAGCTTCCCTTAGGAAATGTTCAGATAATAAGTTCAACAAACGTTTGTTGAGCTTTTTATCGAAACATTTCCCTCCAATTAATGAAAATCCTTCTGCATTTGTATTATATTTTGGTATATCAGTCGTCTGCTCATATCCTGAACATCCCTCCAGATGAAGAATAGACCATTCCAATATATATATATACTATTATAACTGATGGGAGAATCCATTTAGTAAATAAATGGCTAAATAAACTCTATTTTAACCCTTCCATTACTGAAGCTTCCTCAAATTTTACGAATACCCTGTGCCAATGCATTCCCTTATATATGTGAGTCTCCCATAGGGAACCTCGCATATATAAGATAATACATTGGCCTAAAAATATTTACTGTCACCTTGTAAGCCATATTGGAGACTTGTATATATAAGAGAATGCACTGGCACAGGATGTTTAATGCTGCACCAGCACAGCTCCCATCATGAAAGGGTTAACCCTTCAATTTTGAATGGATTCTCCCATCCAGTTCTAAAAGTATTCCACATAATGATCCATTCATCATTTGTAGGGATATGACAATATAAGCACTAAGCAGATGATAGACAGAGAAACTCCCCATGGATTCTCATTTTATTCATAGGAATGTTCTGATTATAAGTCTTTTGCATTTGCTGAACTTATAAGCTGCACTTTGCTATAAACTGCTGATCAGTGAGTGTCTAGTTTTCAAAGCCATAATACCTTACTCATACATGTATTTAAAAATGCACGTTACCATTTTTCGTGCTCCCATATGTCTGCCAAATTGTAAACTCCCATAAGGAGCCTCACATATATAAGAGAATACATTGGCGTAACAATATTTACCCTGACCTTATAAGCCATTGCATTCTCTTATATATGCGAGGCTAACTATGTAGCTACCTTCAGTAAAATTAAGAACCAAACTTTCAGTCAGTTTTGAATTCATGCCAAGGTGAGCAAATTTAAAGTGAGCAGATTTAAAATTGAATGAAAAATGGTACTGTGCGAATGTAAATACGAGTATTAAGGCATAAAAAACTGCTCATGTTAGAATGAAATTGTCTATCTGGCTCTATTTCCAACGGCAATCATTGTGACATGATTGAAACTTAAAATTCTATATATGGCTATAATAATCAAGCATTGATTAGTATTATGACATGAATATATTTTGTAATTCTTGTATCAACATAGTTGGTACACCTCTTCATTCTCACTGCATCGACAGCTACCTGTTTGTGCATGGTTTTCCGACTTTCTTGCAGTTGAAGCATGCTTTGAGTTAGGAAAAGGTGCCTATGCTACAGAGGATTTCTATCACACAGAGAAGTGGATGGAAGAAGCCTTGGTTAGGCTGGACACATCCATGGATTACAATGATACAAAATCAAGTTTAAAATCCGAAATGCTCGACTATTTAGCCTACTCCACTTATAAGGTATACATTGATAGGAATCAGTACATAAACAACTACAGTAATGCCCTAAATAATCGACTCATTAACCACAGCAGAATTATGGGTAATTTTTCAGGATTTAGTCGGAAATATGGCTTGTTGCCATTCATCGGAAAGCTCTCACTGAGAGCTTTCCGATGAATGGCAACAAGCCATATTTCCGATTAAATCCTGAAAAATTACCCATAATTGTGCTGTGGTTAAGGAGTCGATTATTTAGAGAATTACTGTACATGGTTTACCATAACAAATAATTTGTTTATGTTAAGGTCCTGTAAATACTTATATTCCCGACAATAGAAGTCAGGATATATCCACGAGTATACAAGTTGGGTAGCTTGTAACCAATCTTATGTCCCTCCTCCAAGCAAGACTTCATATCAAGTGAAAACGGCCACTCATTGGCTATAACCTCAAACCATCAGATGAGATCAAAGTCAGCATATTTCTTAAAATCATTTTCCATGCATGTAGACCCAAATATTCATTGTTTACTGTAATTCTCGACTGTCAGTGAATTTGCAACAAAAAGCTTTCTAAACTTTCTAACCAATTTGGTCTGTTGAGTTTTAACCAGGTGATCACATTTACAATACCTAGGTTTATCGTTTACATGTTTATAGTTTACTAAATAAAGTTGAAAGAAATACGCCCGGTTTCATATTGTTTTCTGTATTATGGTCGCACCATTGGGTCTGGAATTTACACAATGACCTCATTTATTTTTTGGGGCTACCAAAAATCCTGTAGATTACATGTACCGGTATATTGATTCAACATAGCAAATATTCATCTGATCATGGTTACCCCATTGATAAATGCTAATTCTGGGTGTCAACTTTCTGATAGCACAACCCTTTTCAAAGGTTTCAAAATATTCCTTTAACAGAGAGTATATCACATGGCTTGTTGCCCAATCCTATTTAATAAATTATATTAGTGTTTGTAGACGGGGAAAATAAATATTTCTCAAACTAAGATAAATCATGGATTAACTTATATTCATCTAATTCCATCACATGAAAAAGCTAACCTCAATGATGGAACAGTTGTGTACTATTTGACCATCAAGCTGTGAAGAATCCCAAGATAACCCAAAGGAAAATTAAATTGATAATGGAAAGATTTTATGGCAGGGAAAACCATTCAAATATTCTCCTTGTGTAGATGATAAACTGTTGTTTATATTCAAAATTTAACAGGTCAGGTCTGGTAAAGTATTGTGCATGCTGAAAATGTAGGTACCGTATCAAGTCTGAGTTTAGTGTGCCTGTTATTTGCAGAATGAGGTCCCCAGAGGGTAATTTAGTGATGCTATCCTGCATAGCGGGCTAGCATCACTAAATTCACCCTCTGGGGACCTCATTCTGTTTAGGCCTCATCTTCTCTGGAAAGATTCTTTATTATGAAATTTCTATAGAAACTTCTTCAGATAGATTCTATTTCTTTTTTAGTGTAGTTTCGCTATATTCCCAAATTGGCAGACGACACATTGCATATTCAAAGTTCCCAATGGGTGTACATCACAATATTCACCATTTGGGAACTTCAATCTGAGTCTATGTCTCCCATAGCTGATGAGGCCATGCAGAATGAGGTTCCCAGAGGGTGAATTTAGTGATGCTAGCCCACTATGCGGGATAGTGTCAATAAATTCACCCTCTGGGGACCTCATTCTGCAAATGACAGGCGCATTAAACTCGGGCTTGTTAAAATATGAGGTCTGAATATTACAAGTCACTTTAACATTGCACCTTTATACTACTAGCATATTCATATTCCCTGTATTGTTTTTGCTGCATGGTGTTTCCAAAAATTCTGTTTGACTAGCGCGTGTCAACATCTTGAGCATGCCGTTTCATACTAAAAAAAGCTTGCACATCAGATAACTAGTACAAAATTTCTAGATTTATTTTCAAGATTCAAACTTTTAAATTCAGCTCGAGAATGTTTCGACATAGGAAAAAATGCATATGAAAAGGAAGATTTCTACCACGCAACCATGTGGTTAGAGGAGGCTCTATCGAGAGATGAGGCCGAAGTAGTGAAGAACTTCTATCGATTAAACATATTGGACTACTTGGCATATTCTCAAACCATGGTAATGTTTTAATTTAATGTATTTTTATTTATTTAAATTTTGGGTGAATAACAATTCAATTTTGTTTCTAATTAATAAAAAGAGTAATTGATAATTTTTCATTTTACTCATTAATTAGTCTGAATGCATGAAACAATGGGCTAGCATCACCAAATTCACCGTCTGGGGACCTCATTCTGCTTAGGCCTCATCTTCTGGGAAGTATCTATAGTCTCAAATTAACATTGTTTTTAGTTACTTTCTCCTTTCTGTCATTTTCTATATCCCCTAATTTGCAGAAGATAAAATGCATAATCGAGGTGACTAATGGGTGAACATCACAAACTTCAACTAGGGAACTTCAATCTGATCCTAGGTGTCTCCTGTAGTAGTTGAGGCGTCAGCAGAATGAGGTTCCCAGAGAATGAGGTTCCCAGAGGGGGACCTCATTCTGCAAATGTCAGACACAGTACAAGATCTTTATTAAATTTAATAATTAAAATTAATGGACTTGTTTGGGTGCATGAAATTGTTAAGTACTCGGGCACTATGCCAAAATAGGGGATGTATATATATAGCATTCTACGAACATCGCTGAAATTTCAAAGAAATCGACATACCACTCCATAGAAAACATCGTCTGAACTATGCTCAATTGTAATTATTTACATCTTGAATTGGGATGCAACTATTGACGATAAACTAACACAAATGATTTCACCATTGAGAGTCATTGCGTTTAATATATAAGAATGGTGGTTTGTGTCATCAATTTGTATTAATATTCATAATAAATAACTACTTTGAGCAAGATTATTCTCAATTTCTATTTGATCACCCTACCAGAGTGTTTCTCACCACTTTGATGAAAACAGAATGACATCCAAAAGCAACAAGCATGATTTAAACACGAAATCTTCACATGTTGTTATGATTCAAGCTACAGTAATGCCCTAAATAATCGACTCCTTAACCACAGCAGAATTATGGGTAATCATTGAGAGCTTTCCGATGAATGGCAACAAGCCATATTTCCGACTAAATCCTGAAAAATTACCCATAATAATGATGTGGTTAAGGAGTCGATTATTTAGGGCATTACTGTAGATCATGCCATGAATATCTACTCTGGCTAACGCCTGTTGAGATCATATTCCACCAGTAAAAAACCTTGGAACTTTTTTAAGTTTTGACAGGGAACCTTATGAAGTCGACAAAATAATGCGGGGAATATATTTAAGTGAATTTGTGAGCGATTTTGCTTTGCGTTGCTTACAATTATGGAATTTCTCTTGGGTAATTAATTCAATGTTTTTTGCGATATCGGCTCAAAAAAGTAACAGAAAAGCATGCAATTTTGAGTTGAGACATTCATCTACAGTGAAGTACATTATTAACCCTTTACCCAACAGAAGGGCCCTATGCCAATGCATTCTCTTATATATGCGAGTCGACCATAGGTCGCCTCGCATATATAAGAGAATGCATTGGCTTAACACATTAAAAATTATATAAAATTGTTAAAGAATGTAAGAAAAAATGGTAAAAAGTGTTAAAAAAAGATTTTTTTTAGGCCAATGCATTCTCTTATATATGCGAGGCGACCTATGGTCGACTCGCATATATAAGAGAATGCATTGGCACAGGGCATAACTGTAACTATCACAATGTGGTCAAGGAGCCGGTTCCAATGATATCCATATTTGTATGGTTCTATTGAGACAGACCGAAGATATTTTAGGCTGTTGAAGCTTTATTTGGCCGGTTTTGGCCGGTTTGTTGGGTAAAGGGTTAAGGAACAGATAATAACTAAGAAATATATTCCCCAGTTTCACGGTTTTGTACTGGTGGAATATGATCTCTGCGGGCGTATAGCAAGAGTAGAGATTCATGGCATGATCTAGATTTGAGCATGCTATAAACAACTGGACCATTGTGCAATCAGTTAATTAAAATGAGAAGGAGACTAGCAGTGTGAACCCCACCATGCCTGAGTTTAGTGTGCCTGTCATTTGCAGAATGAGGTCCCCAGATGGTGAATTTAGTGACGCTATCCCGCACAGTGGGCTAGCATCACCAAATTCACCCTCTGGGGACCTCTTTCTGCATGGCCTCTTCTGATATGGGAGACATAGACTCAGATTGAAGTTCCCAGATGGTGAATATTGTGATATACACCCACTGGGAACCTCGATTATGCAATGTGCCATCTGCCAATTTGGGGATATAGAGAAACTAAATTAAAAAAGAAGGATATCCCACTGATTGAGACCCTCCCTGGAGGTTCACCCTCGCATTTACTTTTAAATTAAAAAAGAAATAGAATATATGTGAAGAAGTTTTTATAGAAATTTTATAATAAAGAAACTTTCCAGAGAAGATGAGGCCTAAGCAGAATGAGGCCCCCAGAGGCTGAATTTAGTGATGCTAGCCCGCTATTTGGGATAGCATCACTAAATTCACCCTCTGGGGACCTCAACCCTTATCGTGAATAAAAGTTAGGGGAAACGTGAAGTTTATAATTCAAAGATAATCATAGAGTATTAAACATCATGGTTAGAATTGGATAAATTATAAATACTGGTTATGTATATAAGTTATGTGTGAGGCTAAATGTGAATTAAGAAAAGAAGTTAGCTCAACCCAGTACAGCATCACGTCAATCTTTTGAAACTGAAGTGTTTATGTCGATTTGATTATAGATTCTTGCACTGAGATCAACGTCCGCTAGTTCAGATCTGACACTACAAGCAAAATTTTAAGCGTTTAGACTGAATTTGGGACTTTGTTCATAACACAAATGTGGATAATTTTCCAGATGTATGTCTTCACTGTACATGTACTTGATTCACATATTTGAAACAAAACAGAGGATATATCATGCAGCAAAAATGTGCAGTTATAAAAACATTTTGAGGTGATTTCTTCTAGATAGATCTTTTGAATGGTTGAAAATCTTATCCTATTTTTCAGCTTGGTAATATGAGACGAGCCAAATCTTTAACAGAAGAGCTTTTACTCATTGGTGGGTATATTTATCTACTTATTAAATGTTCTCAAACTATAATTTAACCCTTTGAGTGCCAGGTCCGATTTTTGTATCAACCCATATACCCTGTGCCAATGCATTCTCTTATATATGCGAGTCGACCATAGGTCGCCTCGCATATATAAGAGAATGCATTGGCCTAACAATTTTTCATCATTTGTTATTATTTTTTACAATTTTTTACAATTTTAAAGGTACTCAATCCGATAAAACTCCTCTCAATTACTATTTCAATGGCTTCGGGGGTCAAAAATATTTGATTCGAGTCGAGGAAGTCACCCATCAAAGCTCAGATTTGTTAGATATCGATTTTAGAAATCTATTATTTTTCATTATCGGGAATTCTTTCTGGCCCAGAAGACAGTCAAAATTTCGTTATTATTACCACTTGATTATAGAGTTATCCATCCTTGTCTGTTTGAATAGAGTTTTGGCGTAAAATCTCGAGCAGGTTACCAAATTTACGGCAGTTATTAGTACTCATCTCGAGCAATTAACAAATTTCAAAAATCAATATCTAATAACTCTGAGCTTTGTTTGATGGGTTCCTCGACTCGAATCAAATATTTTTTACCCCCAAAGCCAAAGAAATAGTAATATAGGACCCTCTGATCGGATTGTTGTTGTTGGAATCTGTTGAGATGGGGACCCTCTTTACGGATTGAGTACCTTTAATAATTTTTTTTAAATCTAAAAAAAAAATAAAAAAATATTTATATTTTATTTTTTTAGGGCCGATTTTACAGACCGTAAATTAGGGCCGATGAGATCGGCCCCTGGCACTGAAAGGGTTAACACAAAATTTTTATTGTCAAACCAGAACTTTAACAATTATACAAAACCGCTTTTCTATGTATCTGATTTTGGTGTATTGAATTCCATGACCTCAACATTTAAAATCAGTAGTTTAGGACCATTCTGGTTGGCCTGAGTAATAGTTAGATGTTGGTAAATTATAGTAAATTAGCTGAAATGGGCTCTCTTTGGAAGCCTTTATTCATCATCGGAGGGGCCTGCAACCCCTGTGTGCACTTTGTGAACATTTTGATCTTAGACAGAGTTTATTCAACATCGGCCCATTTGTGCGCTTTGTGAACATTTTGATTGTTTAAATAGTTGGATTTAAAAAATATTTTTTTTATTAATTTTTTTTATTTGATTGAGCTCCTTGTTCAATTAAAAAAAATATCTATTTGTTTGATTAAATTTAAAAAAATATTAATTATGAAAAACTAACGACGTTATAACATCCACTATGGTACCCCGCGTCACCACACCGAATTTGGTTGAAATTGGTTCAGGGGTCTGGGAGAAAAATCCGAAACAGACAGACATACAGGCCCTACTCTTTTGTAGATATAGATAATAGATGCTTTCAGAAAAATATTGACAACATTGCTTGAAAATCTTCACTGGGGTTATGTTTTGATATTCTCTCTGTCCAACTATGTACCTTTAATACTCGTATTTAATCATTTCTATACTAAATGTATTCTCCCAGTCAGTTAAAAAGTGTACATCGGAATGGTCTATTAATGTTTAGATAATAAGTTCAACAAAGGACCTTGTTATCTAAACATTTCCCAGATAGTTTCCGAATGATAACTTTAGTTTTCGTTATCTGATTATTAAAAAATTTTGTATGTGGATTACCCACATAGAAATACAGTTCGAATTTGGGTTCGGCCCACCCTTTTTTGCCAAAGTTATGATCCTTGTCGATTTAGAATATGCAGATTATTATTTTTTTCCGGGACAGTTTTAGTGGCTATTTTTAGAACTGAAATCTTGTGAAAATGATTGGAGGCTCATGGAGCATACCAAGAGGGAGAATTATATCATATTGTCACCCTCGATCGAGGTAAATAAGAGATGTCACCACGAATTATGTTCAGTTGCGTCAGAAATAAACCACTTTACTGCACCTTTATAGACGAAAATATACACAATCTTCAGTCTTATCTTTATTTTATTAACAACAAAAGCTGTTTGTAATCTTGAAATAGGGTTTTAAAGTAATTATTTTATTAGAAATTGTGGCCTGAAAGAAATACGCTATCTTTATACAGTAATGCCCTAAATAATTGACTCCTTAACTACAGCAGAATTATGGGTTTTCAGGATTTAGTCGGAAATATGGCTTGTTGCCATTCATTGGAAAACTCTCTGTGAGAGCTTTCCGATGAATGGCAACAAGCCATATTTACGACTAAATCCTGAAAACCCATAATTCTGCTGTGGTTAAGGAGTCAATTATTTAGGGCATTACTGTATATGAGTGAGGTGTATAATACACACATTTTGACTTGAGCTATATTCATTTGAGTAGTGAATGGTTTTCCTATAATTATATAGATCCTAACCACACCCGGGCAGTGAATAATCTTAAATACTACAACAGTATAGAACTGGAAGCACCAAAGATGGGGGATGATGGTAAGGCCGTAGCCCAGGGATTCAGACAGAAGGACGAGTACAGAAGGTCTGAAGAATACCTCACATATGAGAGTCTGTGCAGAGATGAACCAGGCAAGGTACTGTTTCCAAATAATAAGGAAGCTGCAGTAATGCCCTAAGTAATCGACTCTTTAACTACAGCAGAATTATGGGTAACTTTTCAGGATTTAGTCGGAAATATGGCTTGTTGCCATTCATCGGAAAGCTCTCGGGGAACGAGAGCTTTCCGATGAATGGCAACAAGCCATATTTCCGACTAAATCCTGAAAAGTTACCCATAATTCTTCTGTGGTTAAGAAGTTGATTAATTAGAGCATTACTGTAAATTTGTATGATTTGTGTTATGAGTTTTTATGTGTACCCATACCATGTATGGTACACATAATGCCGACGTCCGGATCAACCATCCGTCGTTCGTCCGTCTGTCCATCCGTCTGTCCGTCTGTCCGTAGACACTTGCTATCCGATTCATTTACTCGATTATTTTTTATCGGATCGTGTTCAAATTTTATGTGCATGTTTATGATGACACACTCCTCACCTGTATAGTTTTTGGTATCGATTGGTTGATCGGTTTAGAAATTATTAACACTTCGCATCCACACATAGGCATGAGATATCTGATGCTGTAACCAAAGTATTTTTTGTCCGATTGTATTCATATTTGATATGTAGGTTTATGATGACACGCCTCTCACCTGTATAGTTTTTGGTATCGATTAGTTGATCAGTTTAGAAAATAATTAACCCTTCACACACATGCTATCCAATGCAATATGTTGAACATATTTCTTCTGATCTGCCTCATATTTCTTACCTAGGTCTTTCTTAGCACGTTCTTCATCTGTATGGATTTTGGTATTGTTTAGTTAACCCTTTCCACTCATCCAAGCCAGGATGACTCAAACATTTTTCATCTGATCGACACCAATTTTGTATATGAATTTCTGACCCCTAAATACAGATCAAGTGCGAATATGGGTTTGATCCGGTATATTTTAACAGAGTTCTGGCCCTTTATAATTCATACCTCTTTTCCATGCACTATTAAATTTGATTAGAACAAGACACAACACACACCTGTGTTATTGGAATTAGATAATTTATTGCTTTGGACACAGTGACCTGATAGTACCACTGGTGGCTGCAGACTTATAAACATCTGTCAAATTGTGATTGATGTCAGACTCTTTATTCCAGTTCTGTTTTCTGTGTTGAAACCATGCAGTTCATGGCATTATTGTTTACAGAGACACTGTTGTCATATCTTAGAAAATAATTAATACAAGCATTCCTTAGTTCCATCATATGATGTCATTGAAAATGATGACCCTCTGCACACATCATATGGTCTTCTGATGTTTTTTATTTGATCATTCTCCTATTCTATATCCATGTTGATGGTGATCCACTTTTAACTTGCATAGATTTGGGATTAAAATTAACCCTTTCGATAGACACATATTATCTGAAAGACATATATTAAATTATCACTTTAACTTTGATCCATGTTCAGTCAGTGTTTCAAGAAATGACCAATTTAATATTCATCATTGGAGGAAATGTCTTATTTTGAAATTCCCTCAATTGTATTTGGGCTGCAGGATAATATTAACAGTGCTGGGATTCTTGAGACTGACTTACCGTATTCTCGCGGGTATAAGCCCACTTTCGGGCATAAGACCACCCCAGTATTTTCACTAGAAGTAAGTTTTCCGGGGTATAAGACCACCCCCTCCCTAGCCCTAACCATAACCCCTCCAAAACAGGTTTATATACCAGTATTTGAGAAAAATAAAGATGATTTATGTTACACTGTGTCTTGTTTCTTGCGTTCAATTAATAACTGGCCGGTAGGTCTACCGTACTGACCCGGCTCAAAGCCCATGTCAGTGTTTAGGCCCATCTTTTGGCCAAATTCCATGCAAAGGGGTATATTCGAGTTTAGGCCCACCCCAAATTGTGTTCAATTTCAGCGGTGGTAAGTAAGTATTTGATATCCGCTTGTAGACAGAAAAAAAGATTGACGAACTCGAGAAATATAATATTTATATTCAAAACGGAAAATTATACTTCGTAGGCAAGTGATAATATTCAATAAAATAAAATAAAGTGAATCTTAAAATCTTATTTGTTTATTAAATTATACTTCCCGGGGAAACAAATCATTAACAGACATCAAATACAAAAGAACCGAGTCACTAACAGCGTATATAATTATGTAGCTTCAAGTTCCAAAAGCCATGCGCGGCTATGCGCGTGCAAAACGCACAGGTGTCTGTCCAACTACAGTACTGTAAAAACATATTTTTCGCGTTCAGTGACAACGTCGGTATGTTCCTTCATGTAACCAAACACAGAGAACTGGCTTCCTGGTTATGTAAACACACAGTGGGTATAATAATGAAGCAGAAGGGGAACTTGTCATTGAACAACAATGTCTTCCAAACTACGTCAACGTTATGTACTCGAAACCAAAATAAAGGTTATTGACATTAACATTTTTAAGCTGCATTTTGTTCACGTTTTACAGTATAAACAGTTTAAGAGCGATAACTCTATTTATTAAAACACGTGCTTTTTAGCAGAAATACAACTGTCTTTGGTCAGTAATTTTAGTGTTAAATAATTACACTCACTGGCTTTTGTCAAACATGCAATTAGTCGCTATTGTAACATCCTCTATGTGGACAACGGATCACGAATAAAGCGTCGGGTTTATTAGTTTCCTAATCGGATTAAGTCTGAACATTGATATAAACTATAGACTACTATAGACTATAGATGCGGGATTTACCCACACTGATTACAAAATTTAAGCCATGTTCATATGTGCAATGTGGGTTTCAATCAAAACATATGATCGGTATAAATACTGAGAAACTAACCCCAGATCTTCAGTTCTTTATTTGTTCACAATGCCTCTACAACGTAAATCTTACACAATTGCTGTGAAAGTGACTGTGATCGAGTGGTTTCGCGATAACGGCAGGAATTTCTCCAAAACTGAACGTGAATGGGGAATTTCGCAGAAGCAGATTCGATCTTGGGTGATGACATCCGAAATACTCAATTTTTTCCGGGGTATAAGACCACCCATGCCTTTTCAAGCTATTTATTCCCTAGGCCCCCTGGTCTTATACCCGCGAGAATACGGTATTGTATTGGTTTCTAAATCCAATGACATGCTTTTTGTTGACTACTCTGTGTTTATCAGTTCATTAGTTTGGTTGGGTAAGATTTCCATTGATTATGTTTATAGTTCTGGCACAGTTTATGATAACACACCTCTTACCTGCATAGTGAGGGTCATTTGGTTTATTTGCTTAAATATATTAACATCCTTCACCAATCCTGTTTACACAATGTGATAGCTAAATATTTTTTGCATGATCACTCTATAAATAATCACATCTGTTATAATCATGACACATTCTTCACCTGTATAGATTTTGGTATCGATCGAATGGTTTTGAAAATATTAACCTTAACTTTAATTATATTTAAACTGTTCACAAACATATCCTTCCAATGATCAACTTAGAAGAAAATTAACATTTATATCCAATCATTAGCAATCATATTTTATATCCAGGTCTATACATCCCTCACTTCTGATTGTTTTTTTAGTGGTGAAATATTAATAGGTTGCTATGAATTTTTAATATGCAGCTGACACAAAATATAATAAACAAAAAAATAGCAATGATAAAAACAAAAAACACACAATGTGTTATGTCTCATGTTCCAATGTAATAAATAGATAAATTGAGTTGCTATGATGTTTATCTACCTAATTTCTTAACTATTTGATATTTAACAGCTATGGTGCTTCTCTCCAACTATGGATTGAGCTTAATTAGCTTTATAACTCTATAAGACATACATGTATCTGTGTTGGAGTCACTAATATGTTGAAATCAAAGCCACGTCTGTGTTAACATTGTGTTAATGTGAGCAAGGTGCCCAATAAGTGTGATTTCACTTGTGAACTTAATAGTAAGGTGTGAATTGTTTAAAGTTTTGCACTCATGAAAAGGATGGGGTAAGGATTAATGAAAATAGCACATCGCTGTCGCCAAGGTATAGGTTAAACATCTGCCGATCGTGATCTGCCTCTCGTTATAGCTTGACATCCTTTTAGGCCTTGATCTCATGCACATGCTGTCATTTGTTGAACCCTTTCTGTACTAAATGCATTCTCCTACTTCGTTATAAAAGTATACATTGGAATGGTCTATTATTCATCTTGAGGGGTATTCATGAAAAATAAGCAGACTACAGATAATAAAAGTGCCAAAGGAGTTATATATATTGGAAGGAAATGTTCAGATAATAAGTTTGACAAACAGTTGTTTGTTGAACTTTAAATATAATCTGAATTTTTCAAAAGAGAACTACTCACCAATGAGTATTTAGTAAAGAATGGGTTAACTATTTGGATATCTGTTTAGCATTATCCAGATTAAGTTTGTTTGTTGAGACCTCATAGGGCAAAATGATATGATATGCATCAAAGCATTGTTTAAAATTATCCTATTGTTTTTGACACACTTTCTTGGTTGTTTCCACTTGAGTAGATTTACTTGATTAACTTGATTGCCATGTCTGCGACTTTCCGTGAATCATCATTGTTGAAACCAAATGATCTGATTGTTTTTATAAATATTGTACTAATGCTGGGTTGTTTAAAGTTTTACATGGGTATAGTGTGACTCATATTTTTATCCCTAAATGATCATACAAACATGATCTTACCCTACTTACTAGTTAGGGAGCCAGGAGGGTTTTAATTACACTATCGCGCAAGGAAGGTTTGATGCTCTCGATTTGTTGGCGGTGATAGATCATTACGGAAAACTAATTTCTTAAGTTGCGCATTCCTGGCGTTTAGGGGCCAGATGGCCCTCCAAAACCCAAAAAATGACTTTTGATTACACTATCGCGCAAGTCCACCATCTTTACATTTAATACTCTACTATGTTCACTGATCATAAAAACATAACTTAAGAACGGAAACTTCCTGGCGTTTTCAAATAAGATGGGGTCCTCTAGGGGGACCCAAAAATGTCAAAATTTCACTTTTAATTACACAATCGCGCAAGTCCACCATTTTTTTCAGGAATAGTCTACTGTATTCACTGATCATAAAAATACAACTTAAGAACGGAAATTTCCTGGCGTTTCAAATAAGAAGGGGTCTTCTATGGGGACCCAAAAATGTCAAAATTTCACTTTTAATTACACAATCGCGTTAGTCCACCATTTTTTCCTGGAATAGTCTACTGTATTCACTGATCATAAAAGCACAACTTAAGAAAGCAAATTTCCTGGCGTTTTCAAATAAGAAGGGGTCTTCTGGGGGGGGGGGACAAAAATGTCTAAATTTAACTTTTAATTACACAATCGTGCAAGTCCACCATTTTTTCCTGGAATAGTCTCCTGTATTCACTGCTCATAAAAACACAACTTAAGAACGGAAATTTACTGGCGTTTTCAAATAAGATGAGGTCCATGGGTGGTACAACAGACATATATGTAGTTCTTTGTGTGACAATATATAAGCATGTAGTAACTCAAGATTAAAACATGGCATTCAGAATTGAAACATATTGTTTAAAAATAAAAAAAAACATTAATCACCTTGAACACTAAAGCTTTGTGGAATAATTGCGCTTGGTATTAATTGTCAATATCTTAGAACATAAACACGGAAAGCTTCATTAAGCAATGAGCTCGGCATCTATCAACAATGAATGTATATTTATGGGTCAATTTCGTCATCAGTGTCGGAGTCATCAGCACAACCAGGTACACGTTCATCGTCCGTATCATCATTGTCACATTCCGGTTGTTCTGGGATTACTGACTCTGGCATCTGTGGCCCGTCGAACCAGATAAATAGCCCTGTCAATTTTCTGACGCAAAACAGAATTGCAAGGCGGAATACTACTACCGTCCAGTCCTTTCAGCTTTGATAACGGTCGGTTTTCATTCTTAGGCCCAAAAGCTTTCTCGAACACATTGAATCTGTATTCGTTAATTGGGATGGGTTTGCAGGCACCATATAGCGTACATGTATACTCTTCAGGCGCCTCGTACGATTCTTCTGAAACAGATCATGAGGCCAAGTCTGCAAATGCTTCAGACTATCGATCGTCGGGATCAAGAAGAGCAAAAGGGCGTTTATTGCCCTTCTGAGCAAAAGCGGCCGTATAATCGCACCCGCTGTAGGCGTGAAATGCTGGCAGCGCAGAACAGATGATTTCTCCTATTTCCTCAGACACAGCTGAAACGTTGACGTAGCGTCTGCTACCACGTCCAGTTGTACCAACATCCATCCAGATAATAGATTTAACTGTATGTATGTGATGCAATAGAAAAATACGAGTATCTCTGTGTCCGCAGCTCGTACTACGATGTTACCAACTGGTATTTCATGATCAACATCCACCATTTGTAGACAAACATTGTGTCTGCCTCCGGATGATCACAATACAGTCTTTCCACCGTCTGCTTCTCGACATTGCCATCGACAACAATAAACTCCACATACTCTTCGTCAAAGCCAATGTGTATTCCCTGTCAACAAAGACATGTGTGTGGTGTGAAGAAGAACAATCTTTGGCAAAATATCGAGGCAGCTGTTTCTTGAAAGATGTAGATTTCAATGCTTTAGACACATCTTTAGGGATCAACTGCTCAGGACCGGTTATCACGTATGTGACCTGCTCAGCACCTTCGCGTTCTCGTTCACAGTCCTTGATGGAAGGTTCCACATATGTGTCGAACACCACGTCGATTCGTTTGGACTTTAGGTTTAAAAGTATGAAGCACGACACGAGAGAGTCAACCATCTGTCGGGGGTAAAGCCGACGGTAAGCCTTGCAGCAGGAATGACGATGTGAGCATCTACGAATTCTGGAGTCCCATCGTCAATGACCTTCGCTAATTCTGGAGTCCCATCGTCAATGACCTTCCCCTCGAGCAATTGGAATAATGAACTCTTGCCCGTGTGAGCCATTGTACCGTCAGTCTTGCAGATAGAGAGTGGTACCGATGTCAATGGGAATTGAAGAAGGAATTCTATGTCAACTTCACGCTTAGTTGCAAGGATTGCTATTTTCCCCCAGCATATCCCTCGTGCAGCGGAGCTCTTTATCATCGTTAAATCGTCGTGCTTCTGTTTGCCAACTTTCTTTATTGTTAATAAGGAATCGCTAATTTCAGTACTGGCACATTGGCCTGTACGTTCAAGAGGGCGTCTGTTTCCAGAGTAAATGGATATGCGTTAGCCTGTATACAGATGAGAAGCTTGTTGGGGTCACCATTGTCACGATCAATCCTACTGTCAGTCAGTTCAGCTCGGACATCATATAGTTGTATGTAGTCCACATAGTTCAAATGCAGCGCTGATAAGTGCGGCTCTACTTCCCTTTGTCACACTCCAGCACGATTTAGTGAAGGAATGTACGGATGATCCAGATCGCTTTGAGAGGCCGATCTCCAGAAATAAACTGAAAACCTTCTCAAACAAGGGCGCGAATAATTGCTGTTAAAGAGCTCCGCCACACGAGGGATATGCTGGGAAGACTAGCAACCCTTGCAACTAAACGTGAAGATGACATAGAATTCCTTCTTCAATCCCCATTGACATCGAGATATTAAACCTAACGTCCAAGCGAATGGACGTGGTGTTCGACACATGCATAGGCTACGTGGAACTTCCACCCAGGACTGTGAACGAGAATGCAGAGGTGCTGAGCAGGTCACATACATGATAACCGGTCCTGAGCAGTTGATCCCTAAATATGCGTCTAAAGCATTGAAATCTACATCTTTCAAAAAGCAGCTGCCTCGATTTTTTGCCAAAGATTGGTCTTCTTCACACCACACACATGTCTTGGTCGACAGGGAAGTGTACCTTGGCTTTGACGAAGAGTGTGTGAAGTTTGTTGTTGTCGATGGCAGTGCCGAGAAGCAGACCATGAAAGTCTGAATTGTGATCATCCTGAGGCAGACACAAGGGTTTGTCTACACATGGTGGATATTGGTCATGAAATACCCGTTGGTAACATCGTAGTACGAGCTGCGGACACAGATTTACTCGTAATTCTATTGCATCACATACATACATTTAAATCTGTTATCTGGATGGACGTTGGCACAACTGGACATGGTAACAGACGCTACTTGAACGTTTCAGCTGTGTCTGAGGAAATAGGAGAAACCATCTGTGATGCGCTGCCAGCATTTCACGTCTACATCGGGTGCGATTATACGGCCGGTTTTGCTCGGAAGGACAAGAAACGCCCTTTTGCTTCTCTGTAGATCGCGACGATCGATATCCTGAAGCATTTGCAGTCTTGGTCTCAGGATCTGTTTCAGACGAAACGTACGAGATGCTTGAAGAGTATACATGTACGTTATATGGTGCCCGCAAACCCATCCCAATTAACGAATACAGATTCAAATTTTTTAGAAAACTTTTGGGCCGAAGGATGAAAACCGACCGTTATTAAAACTGAAAGGACTGTAGGGAGTAGTATTCCGCCTTGCAAGTCTGGTGTGCCTCAGAAAATTTACAGGGCTAAGTATGTGGCTAATATATGGCATGCTGTGGTTGATAACAGTCTGCCCAATGATCCTGGCAGTGAATGGGAACTTGCTGATGGGTCGTATTGGATCATCTGGTTCGATGGGCCGCATTTGCCAAAGTCAGTAATCCCAGAACAACCGGAATGTGACAACGATGATACGGACGATGAACGTGTAACTGGTTGTGCTGATGACTCCGATACTGATTACGAAATGGACCCATAGATTAACATTCATTGTCAATAGATGCCGAGCTCAATATCTTAATGAAGCTTTCCGTGTTTATGTTCTATGATCTTGACAATTAATACCAAACGTAATTGTTCCAAGAAGCTTTAGTGTTCAAAGTGTTTAATGTTTTTTTTATTTTTAAACAGGAATATGTTTCACTTCTGTATGCCATGTTTTAAGCTTGAGTTACTAAATGACTATATATTATCACACAAAGAACTACATATATGTGGGTTTTTTGTACCACCTATATATGGACCTCTTCTTATTTGAAAACGCCAGGGAATTTGCTTTCTTAAAGGTACTCAATCCGATAAAACTTATCCCAATTACTATTTCAATGGCTTCGGGGGTCAAAAATATTTGATTCGAGTCGAGGAAGCCACCCATCAAAGCTCAGATTTGTTAGATATCGATTTTAGAAATCTATTATTTTTCATTATCGGGAATACTATCTGGCCCAGAACGCAGTCAAAATTGCGTTATTATTACCACTTGATTTTAGAGTTATCCATCCTTGTCTGTTTGAATAGAGTTTTGGTGTACACATCTCGAGCAGGATACGAAATTGACGGCAATTATTATAACTCATCTCGAGAATATAACAAATTTCAAAAATCAATATCTAATAACTCTGAGCTTTGTTTGATGGGTTCCTCGACTCGAATCAAATATTTTTTACCCCCAAAGCCAAAGAAATAGTAATATAGGACCCTCTGATCGGATTGTTGTTGTTGGAATCTGTTGAGATGGGGACCCTCTGTTCGGATTGAGTACCTTTAAGTTGTGTGTTTATGATCAGTGGACATAATAGACTATTCCAGGTAAAAATGGTGGACTTGCGCGATTGTGTAATTAAAAGTGAAATTTTAACATTTTTGGGTCCCCCTAGAAGACCCCTTCTTATATGAAAATGCCAGGATAATTCCGTTCTTAAGTTGTTTTTTATGATCAGTGAATACAGGAGACTACTCCAGGAAAAAATGGTGGACTTGCACGATTGCATGTGTAATTAAAAGTGAAATTTTGACATTTTTGTCCCCCCCCCTCCCGCTAGAAGACCCCTTCTTATTTGAAAACGCCAGAAAATTTGCGTTCTTAAGTTGCGTTTTTATTATCAGTGAATACAGTAGACCATTTCAGGAAAAAATGGTGGACTTGCGCGATTGTGTAATTAAAAGTGAAATTTTGACAT
This sequence comes from Siphonodentalium dalli, assembly GCA_032622095.1. Taxonomy (NCBI): domain Eukaryota; kingdom Metazoa; phylum Mollusca; class Scaphopoda; order Gadilida; family Siphonodentaliidae; genus Siphonodentalium; species Siphonodentalium dalli. The sequence continues at coordinate 177,712,081 of CP136065.1, read as the reverse complement.
ATTTGGGTCCCCCTAGAAGACCCCTTCTTATTTGAAAACGCCAGGAAATTTCCGTTCTTAAGTTGTATTTTTATGATCAGTGAACATAGTAGAGTATTCAATGTAAAGATGGTGGACTTGCGCGATAGTGTAATTAAAAGTCATTTTTGGGGTTTTGGAGGGCCATCTGGCCCCTAAACGCCAGGAATGCGCAACTTAAGAAATTAGTTTTCCGTAATGATCTATCACCGCCAACAAATCAAGAGCATCAAACCTTCCTTGCGCGATAGTGTAATTAAAACCCTCCTGGCTCCCGAACTATACAGGCTGTGTGAAGAGTACCTTAATGTCCGGTACACATTCATTTAAACTAAATTACAAAACTATCAGTACAGTAATGCCCCAAATAATCGACTCCTTAACCACAGCAGAATTATGGGTAACTTTTCAGGATTTAGTCGGAAATATGGCTTGTTGCCATTCATCGGAAAGCTCTCACTGAGAGCTTTCCGATGAATGTCAACAAGCTATATTTCCGACTAAATTATTTAGTGCATCACTGTAGTTATTATACCCCCATTTTTCTTTGAATTGACTTTGTCCATCGGTCTATCTGTCTAGCCATCCATCCATCCGGTCAGATATCTCAGCCATGGGTTATCAGATCTGAATGAAATTTAGGATGGACTCTGGTTCGGCATTATGACTGCTTTCAGTAAAGGGTCGAATGACATTGTTTGAGTTTTAAGAGTTATCCTTTGTTCATCTGGAAATGTCCCCTGTATTTTTTTATTCGGGGAATATAGAAATGAGTGATGATCTGTATGTCTAGCCGCTTATCTGTCCATCCGCATTTGTGTCCATCTGAAGCGTTTGTTGTCCGGATGATAACTTGAATCTAATACGAATTTGGATCCGTTTGGATCATTTCTGGTGGAGTTATACCCTTTTTGTCCCCCGACATTCCGTCAGAGGACTATAGTAATGACCTTCGTCCGTGTGTGCATCCGGAACTTTATATGAGCCTGTATTCTGTCATTTCCTGGTCAATTTTTTTAGACTTGGCACATATATCAACCAGCATGGCAACCTGCGCACCTGCGATTTTGAGTTCGGTCGGTCTCATTTTGGCCGAGTTATTGCCATTTTTCGACATAGAATCGTACATCCTAGGACGCATCTTTTGTTCAAACCTGTATTCCGTCTTTTTTCAGTCAATTATTTTTTTAAACATGGCACAGATGTCAAGCAGCATGGGAACCTGCGCACCTTCGATTTTGAGTACGGTTGGACTCATTTTGGCAGAGTTGTTGCCCTTTTTCGACATAGAATTGTACATCCTGGGATGCATCTTTTGTCCGAGCCTGTATTCTGTAAATTTTTTTAAAACTTGGAACAGGTGTCAACCAGAATGGGAACCTGCGATTTTTAGTTCTGTCAGAGTCATTTTAAATATTCAGGGGACTTCTATTTTTTATGCATCCTGTCAGATATCTGAGCTATGGGTTGTCAAATCTGAATGAAATTTGGCAAGGAGGTTTGCTATCATGACTGCTTTCAAAAGAAGGGCAAATGATTTTTGCATTTTCCATTCTAGATTTATCCTTCTTTCTTCATCTTGAAATAGCGTTTCTTTGTCCTTACGGGCAGATATCTCAGCCCTGGGTTATCGGATCTGAATGAAAATTGGTATGAAGGTTTGCATTCGTGACTGCTTTGAAAATAATGCCCAATGACATTGGTTTTATTTTCCATTCTAGAATTATCCTTCTTTGTTTATTTTAAATTTGGTTTCCGTTCCTGACCATGTTTCAATTTGGCACCTAAAGAAAGCGCTGATATAGACATGTGCAATTTTATATTATGACCGTATGTCTAAAAATTTGTCGCCTAGCCCCTCAAATGTGTTTTATTATATATTTGCCGGAGATTTTGCACGTATCATGGTTTTGGTCCTATACTTTGAAACTGCAGAGGAAACTAGGTTCTTGAGAAGCTGAAAGTTCTGTAGTGGTACCCTGATTTTATGCAGTGCTTTGTATACAATGGTTTTGGGATTTAGTAGATAGTCTTTTAAACATGATTGGACACAAATATCAACAATATGATAATTGGGATTAATAGATAGTGTTGGGTGTTTAATCTTGTTGGAGAAAATTATCAATGATCGAGCGAAGAGAACATATCAAGGACACTGTCCCATTGTTTCCCAATGCATTTTTAAGTGAGACATTCCATTTACATGCTTGTTTTTCAATGTTATACTCTTAGTTAAAGAAAGAACTGCTGCTTCAACACATAAGTTGTTTTTGCCACATTTTGTTACGTATATCAGGGTTTCTGCCTGGGGAAAATAAATGAGTCCGTATTTCAGTCGAATTTGGAAAACAAAACGCGACGGGGCGACAATGATTCATTCCGTCGGGAGAATATTTTGGTATTTGTCACTGAAAAGTAGTCATTTTCCTTGCACCTGAGATACTCACAAAGCAATCCAAAACTACGTATACTATGCAAGTTGATCATTTCGGTGGGTGCATTAATTCCATGGTACCCAGAGCATTAATCATGAAATTACGCATGTGAGACCACCGTCTTGATTCAATACTAAATAAATTAACAAGCTACGAGTTACAGTGTTTACAATTCCAACAGGTATAATTAAACACTAAAAAGCATCTATGCATTGACCAATAATATCTAGCAAGGAGAATTAAGTATTTCCAAAAATTTCAACAGGTAGCTTCCCTGAAAATGACCGAAAGGATATATTCTGTCAATTGTAAAACTATTTCTGCGCTGTGACGTCATACTGCAGAAGATATTTATAGCGGAGTAATATGAATTGTAGCGAAATCATTCAAACTCGGAACGCGTAGCTTGTTCAATAGTCTGCATTAGTTTTAGCCCCGTGTTATGAAATATGATTGAGTTTTGGTGGGACATGTGAACATGTGCGTCACTGTTTATGCGTTTGTGCTTGGGGGGCCCCGACGTGTGATATCGAAACTGTTATTGACCGTACTTTGACTTTATCTCCATTTAGGGGGAAACGTTTTGCACGGGATCTCTGAGCGTGAGTAGTTTCATCCACAGAACTCCCGTGCACAAAATATCCGTACTCGACAGTCCGGCATTCTTTGATGTTACCACAACATTTTCAAATGTGTATTATGCTGTACAACGTCACTTTTGACAGCACACCAAACATTGTGTTGTAGTTTTGGCACTTTTATTTCAAATGGTTACACTGTAGTAACATACTGTGCTCAATTGACACGCCTTTTCACCATGTTATTGACTTTAGGTACATGTATGTCTCAAACAGATCATCAGCGAGGGGAATGAGGCTGTTCCACGGACGCTGAGCCATAGTAACGGAAACTATACACCGTTTTGTCAACAGAATTATGTTATTTCATTTGTTCCTGTATTCTACCTGATGAAATAAAATATTGAAACAAAAAAATATATGCAAAAATTATTTTGAACAAATTCAGATAACAAATATATTTTTGGAGAAAAAAAACGTGTCATCTAACAAGATGAATGGATTTTCTCGGACATCAAAATTATATGGTGTGTCTTCTGTTTATATAAAGTGTAGCGGTTAAAGTGTAAATATAGAAGGCTGATTACTTCTCTGTGCAAGAGGTCTAGATTTCTTGGTTACAGTCATTAAGACGCTTTGTGTGATCATTGAGTTAACCCTTTGAGTGCCAAGTCCGGTTTTTGTATCAACCCATATACCCTGTGCCAATGCATTCTCTTATATATGCGAATAGGTCGCCTCGCATATATAAGAGAATGCATTGGCTTAACATTTTTTTTCTTTTTTTTTTACAATTTTTTACAATTTTAATATATTTTATTATATTCTTTAACAGACTTATTGTGTAGGTTTAGGGCCGATAATATCGGCCCCTGGCACTCAAAGGGTTAAGCAATGTTTGAGCTCAGTTAGTCTTTGGATTGGTGAGTGGCTGGGAATTCTGGGATACTGCTGACTATCAATGCGACTCCTGCACTTCTCTCCCTCATTCCGTTGCAAAATCAATGAGCTTTTTAATATTTTATTTATTCTGCACACAAATTCTTATGATATCTTTTCAGGTGAACAAAAATCGTCACAAGTTAGTTTGCCGCTTCACAAATCGGAACAATCCTGCCCTGATTCTGCAACCTGTTAAGGAGGAAGAGATGTATCTCAACCCATTTATAGTTTTATATCACAATATAATGAGCGATTCAGAAATGAATAAAATCAAAGAAATAGCTTTGCCTAGGGTTAGTATAATTATATTGTCAGATATATTATTCATCGTATATGCTGTTATGTCTATTCGTATCAACATATAGATCTTATATAAATTAGAGGATAGCTGTGTTAGACTAAACCACTGACACGTTATATACCCTATACATCTTAAATAATTAGCATCTGCCCAAGGCTAAACCACTGACATGTTATATACCCTATACATCTATATAATTATACCCCCTTTTTAAAAAAAAGGGGGGTATACTGTTTTGCACCTGTCCGTCCGTCCGTCCGTCCGTGCGTGCGTGAGTCCGTACGTCCGTCCGATGTCTGTTCGTGTCATAACATGAACAGTAGTGCTCGGATCTCAATGAAATTAGGTATGGATGTTCACTATTATGAGGACATTAAATAGAGGGTTCCATCGTTTTGTTTGGATTTTCCATTCTAGAGTTATTCATCTTTGTTTATCTGGAAATAGTGGCTTTTTGGTCCGTCTGGTGTCTGTTCATGTCGTAACTTCAACAGTTGTGCTGGGATCTCAACCAAATTTGGTGTGGATGTTCACAACTATGAGGACATTAAATAGAGGGTTCCATCGTTTTGTTCGGATTTTCCATTCTAGAGTTATTCATCTTTGTTTATCTTGAAATGTTGGATTTTTGGTCCATCTGGTGTCTGTTCATGTCATAACCTGAACAGTAGTGCTCGGATCTCAATGAAATTTTGTATGGATGTTCACTACTATGAGGGCATTCAATGGAGGGTTCCATCGTTTTGTTCGGATTTTCCATTCTAGAGTTATACATCTTTGTTCATCTGGAAATGTTGGCTTTTTTGTTCGTCTGGTGTCTGTTCATGTCGTAACTTCGACAGTTATACTGGGATCTCAATGGGATTTGGTATGGATGTTCACTACTATGAGGACATTAAAAAGAGGGTTCCATCGTTTTGTTCCGCTTTTCCATTCTAGAGTTATTCATCTTTGTTTATCTGGAAATGTTGGCTTTTTGGTCCGTCTGGTGTCTGTTCATGTCGTAACTTCAACAGTTGTGCTGGGATCTCAATGGAATTTGGTATAGATGTTCACTGCTATGAGTACATTCAATAGGGGGTTCCATTGTTCTGTTCTGCTTTTCCATTCTAGAGTAATTCATCTTTGTTCATCTGGAAATGTTGGCTGTTTGATCCATCCGATGTCTGTTCAGCTCATAACTTGAACAGTAATGCTCGGATCTCAATGAAATTTTGTATGGATGTTCACCACTATTCTCTGAGGACATTTAATGGCACATTCAAATGTTTGTTTTGGTTTTTTGTTCTATAGTTATTCATCTTTGTTTATATGAAAATGCTGATTTCTGGGTCCATATGTCTGAGTATAGCCATCATAAGTTATAGATGTGCCCACACTAGGCGGTATGCCACGAGGGGGTATGCACCGGACGACAGTCCATCTCTTGTTATCATCTGCCCAGGGCTAAACCACTGACACGTTATATACCCTATACATCTTAAATAATTAGCATCTGCCCAGGGCTAAACCACTGACACGTTATATACCCTATACATCTTAAATAATTAGCATCTGCCCAGGGCTAAACCACTGACATGTTATATACCCTATACATCTTAAATAATTAGCATCTGCCCAGGGCTAAACCACTGACACGTTATATACCCTATACATCTTAAATAATTAGCATCTGCCCAGGGCTAAACCACTGACACGTTATATACCCTATACATCTTAAATAATTAGCATCTGCCCAGGGCTAAACCACTGACATGTTATATACCCTATACATCTTAAATAATTAGCATCTGCCCAGGGCTAAACCACTGACATGTTATATTACCCTATACATCTATATAATTAGCATCTTCCCAGGGCTAAACCACTGACATGTTATATACCCTATACATCCTGCCCAGGGCTATTTGAACCCTTTATTAACTAAATGGATTCTCACATCAGTCATAAAGGTACTAGCATCAGAGGGCCCTGCGGCCCCTGCATAAATGGGCCTTTTAAATAATGAATGTGCAGGCCTTCATCGGCTAACGCATAATTTATAAATTTCAATATGATAGCAATGAGCTGATGTGCAATCGGTGATTTGATTCAAAATATTTTTCTATGATTTGATTCGAGATTTGATTCGAACAAAACAGTGTTTGCAGGGCCCTATTATTTCGCTACATTTGGACATGGAAATAGACTATTTTAAGATGAGTTGACATTCATATAGATTTCCGTTTTCTTTTCAGCTGAATAGAGCCACAGTTCAAAATGCTCAAACTGGTGAGCTGGAGTATGCTACCTACAGAATAAGCAAAAGGTGAGAAGAATTACAGGCAGGAGAAATGGTCCCTATTCAAAATATCTTCAAAGTTTGATGCCTTGACCACTGATGCAATGCAATGTCAATGACCTGTCAGTAGTGAAATACCTTGGCCACTATATCTTGGCCATGAAACTCACATTATATTAATATCATTTGTGCATACTCGATGTCAATTAGTGTGATGTGGCATTCGAGTCAATTATTTTCTTGGATTCCTGTGGATTGATTAGTTTATTTCTATTCGAAATGTCAAACTATATCTTCATGGAGCAGAGCACAATTTTGAGGAGGAAGTGATATGGATTGTCTGTGAATTGCCAACCATGTCCAGTTCAGCAACTCATTGGCAGATTCTCGTTATGTGATATATGATACCGGTATTATTCTTGGGTGTAAAAAGTTGAATCTTTTATCACAATTTCTCCATGTGCAGTCCACACAAAAAAATGTAGTTTACTAAAGAATCACACGCAATGTTTAAAAGTACTCAATCCGATCAGACGGTCCCCATATCACCAAGATACAACAACATTATTTCAACAGTAATTTTTTATTTCCATTATTAAAACTAGGGATGAGGACAAATTATACCTTCTTTTATGTTTTCAAATTAATTAACTACTGTAACCATTCAAAAGCATGCCATTTAATGGCATGGAGTGGTTACTTTAGTTAATTTGGATTTCCTTTCAGTAAGTTACCTCATATTTGTGCAGTGAACAGGTGGGAAGATTCAGATAAATATAACTGGAATACACATGGACTACACATAAAATCTAACTTTTGCTTACATCAATAAAATGTACTAGTATTGAAATTGAAATGTGTCTGTTATTGACCCAACAGAAGCAGATTGGTACAGTAATGCCCTAAATAATCGACTCCTTAACCATTGCAGAATTATGGGTAATTTTTCAGGATTTAGTTGGAAATATGGCTTGTTGCCATTCATCGGAAAGCTCTCAGTGATTATTTAGGGCATTACTGTAGTTGCCACTGTTCTCAATTTCCAGAAAAGTGCTAACAACATCAAGTTATTAGTGTTTTGATATGGCCTATCATGATGTAGCCTAGAAGATTATTGTAATTATCATGACATGACAAGTTAGAAGCCAATAATTGGTTCCCATTTGTTCAGCTTGTTTGTTGTGAGATAATCGCGAAAACGGAAACAGACACACGTTTTAAATATCTGGTCATGCAAAATGGCACAGTTATAGAACCGTGTGTGACTGATGCATCTTGTCATGTTCTTGTGTTGAATTTTCCTCGCAGATTTAGAGAGGCACTGTTTGGTAAGTTTGACTAACTTTTTAAAGTTGCAACTCTAATGATTCTGTTATATACAGATGGTTATCCGGTAGCTTAAAACGGGACACATATCCGAGCTGATTGAGATGTTTGCCTGTCAAATCTTTGCGTAACCTATTTTTCGTTCGTCCTTTTTTCGTTTTACGTAACCTTTAGGCCTCGTTCCCACAAAATTTGCAGGCCAAGCATATAGAAATTTTATGTGGAATAACCATTTAGTAATTTGTATCGAATGGGTTAAACCAAACCAAGGCTGAGTTTAGTGTGCCTGTCATTTGCAGAATGAGGTCCCCAGAGGGTGAATTTAGAGACCCTATCCCGCATTGTGGGCTAGCATCACTAAATTCATCCTCTTGGAACCTCATTCTGCATGGCCTCATCTGCTATGGGAGACATAGACTAAGATTGAAGTTCCCAAATGGTGAATATTGTGATGTACACCCATTGGGAACCTTGATTATGCAATGTGTCATCTGCCAATTTGGGGATATATAGAGAAACTAAACTAAAAAAGAAATAGAATATATGTGAAGAAATTTGATAATAAAGAAACTGTCCAGCGAAGATGAGGCCTAGCAGGCTAACATCACTAAATTCAACCTCTGGGGGACCTCATGCTGCTTAGGCCTCATCTTCTCTGTTTCTTTATTATCAAATTTCTACAGAAACTTATATTCTATTTCTTTTTTAGTTTAGTTTCTCTATATCCCCAAATTGGCAGACGACACATTGCATAAAAGAGGTTCCCAATGGGTGTACATCAGAGCTGTTAAGTTTCACGGATTGTCCGTGAGACTCACGGATTGCCACGGCAATTCCGCAAACACGGATAACCCCCAATTTCTCCCGGATTCATCAAAACCCCCACATTGAAAATCTCAAAACGAAATTTTTTTATTTTTTAAATTCGTGCATTTGCGGGAATTCCCCAAATGACAGTGACTTCCTTATTTCCAGTACCGTAAATACCTACACATTGATGACATTCACAGAATGTACCGTCGGTAACTTTGATGTTCCCTCTGATTTTCACACTCTGGTGAAGCCACACCTATCAAGGTGTGTTGTTATAGTATACAATACGTATAATCACAAGTTTGCAGCTGTATTGTAAGGCCCCATTGATGCAAATTTCTTAGTAATGGATTCGTCACACTGGTATGCATTACGATCGGAATGTGTCCATTTCGTTTGCGGGTAAAACTGTAAGACGGGTTATTTTGTACTTTCGGTTTCACGCATACATGTCCGGTTGTAACCTGTGTAAATCGGGTTCGTTTTTACTTATTTTAAACAAAGTTTCTGCTTCTTAAAATTAGTTAATAAATAGTGGAATGTGTGCATTTCTTTTGTGGGGGGGGGGTTAAACCGTAAGACGAGTCCATTTTGTAGTTTATTCCAATTTTGTACTTTCGGTTTCGCGCATATCCGGCTGTATCCGGTGGAATTCTGAGAATTTTTACTTAGTTTATACGAAGTGTCTGCTTCTTTCCCTTCAATAAATGGTGGTATCTCCCACTCACAGCAGCTCTATTACAACTACCAACAGGACATTCATTACCATTTTATTTAGGTCTATATATTTATAAAATAAACACAAATAGAAACTCATAAAAACTATAAATATTCATCATAAAAATTATTTTTGGAACATGAACATATTTGGGCATACCTCCCGCAAAAAATCTCCCGGATTGACGTTTTCAAAACTTAACAGATCTGGTGTACATCACAATATTCACCATTTGGGAACTTCAATTTGAGTCTATGTCTCCCATAGCAGATGAGGCCATGCAGAATGGGGTCCCCAGAGGGTGAATTTGGTGATAATAGCCTATGTCGGATATTGTCACTAAATTCACCCTCTGGGGACCTCATTCTGCAAATGACAGGCACACTAAACTCAGGGTTGCTCATCTTGTATTTTATTTCAGTGCCTGGTTAAAAGAAGAAGAGGACAAGGTTATAAAACGTATTAACGCAAGAATAGAAGCTATTACAGATCTTGAAATTGATACTGCAGAAGAATTACAGGTATTTATATAAACCAGTCTTAACAGTTTTATGGATCTACATCTGATTTCTTTTGTGCGAAATTACCGTCACACCGATTTTGAAAATTTATTGTAAATTTCATAACTTATGACAGTTAGCTTAGTTGAAGAGAAATGGAATAGTTTGAAAATTGTTTTAACTTTTTTGCTTCATTTGCAATTCTGCAGAAATAAATGCCCTTCAAAAACTTAAGGGGCCTCCGCCCCAGGCCTAAAATGGTAAGGCGTATGGTGCATTGAGCCAACATAAGCTTTCCGACGATGGTGTGGATCAAACCTGAAGATAAGCCTGATTTGTATATTTTGTTTGTCAAATTGGTCAGCTGCTATCATGGTTTGTGGTTTCTATATGCAATGGAGTAATTTCCCTGTGAAATTATCCCTCTGTGCGGACTTTCCTCCACCAATAAAACAGACATGATATGGCGGAAATGATGATAAACTCTAAAAAACCAATGCAAACCATCAAGCACTTCAATTTCTTATTTAACATGAAACTCTAACCGTTCTACCTTTCTGTTTATGCAGACGTTTGATTTTGATGTGTGCTATAGCGCTTGTGTATGCAGGTGTGGGCAAATTAAAAAATCCTGCATTATTGTAAGCGCACACAGGTGATAATTTAAGCGCAAGTAACTTAATATCTTCTGGCTACTGTGTATATTACACAGAAGAGAGTTAAATCAGTCAATCATTCACCATACAATGTTCCTGAACAGTGTGAATACTTCTCAAAGCGTACTACTTGCGCTCAACACAGTGCAGGTGGATTTTCCAAAAATCGAAGGCCTGTGTTCATGTCTATGTTCAGGGTTTCCACTATACTGGCACAGGCTCCGATAAACGGACCCACTTTTGATTACAAAAAAAAATTTGAATCAGTATTTCCTTGTACTGGTAAACTAGCATGCCGACGGACCCGTTTAATCTCCCGCTTTCCACATGAGTCTGCCGATTTGATCCTCGACACCAGCCAATACCACACAACCCTCATCTCATTTAGCGGTTTGGGCAAATACACGTAAAAACAAACATTTATTTCCTTAGTTTGCCATTTGTAACATTTAGTAAATCTCGTTCTCGCAGTTGCCTACATTTCGTCGATGTCGGTGTGATCTATTGTCTATCCTGATTGGGTACCTCAATATAATGTATCTTAGACCCTCTGTAGGTGTTTGTTATAGATAAGCTGGCACTTGTTGTGGCCAATTGCAATTTCAATAATGTAATATGTGAGCTGAAAATTCGTAAAGGAATGCTTGTTTGGTTTTGATTAGAAGCAACGACTCAATAAGGGTGATTTTAGCAGCTTACCTTGTCCTGACTCCAGTCTATTCATGATGTACTACATGTAATAAACAAAAATGAACCGATATATCAAAATGGGAAATTTTCAATCTATTCAAGGGATATACTAGTATAGATGAATACAGCTTTGACTTTCATTATCCATAAAATAATTTTTTTTTTACCATGCATTCTGTGAAAAAATTACACATTGTAAACAGGGCATTCATTCCCGCATCATATGCATTATACGAGCGGTAACTCTACGCTGACTGCTTGGGCTATTTCCGTTTTGGTACGTGACAGAGGAAGCCCCGTTATTTGCGACCAGAATTTTTGCTGCTGTTTATACATTTTCAAATAATAAATATAGGTACATGATTACTTGCATCTATTATTTCGTTTCTTGTCTCAAATTCTAATGATAAAACATATCTAGATCTTCCCAGGTGCAAGGAAATAAGAGTTTCTGGACATTAAATTAATAAAAATCACCTATGGCTAGCCGATCCATGGTTGGCTAGTCACATTCAATGGACCCAACTTTTTTACCCAAGTGGAAACCCTGATGTTTTTAGTAAAACGCAATTACCTGTAAACTTGAATTAATGCATGATGTTCTGTTTTTCAGGTTGCTAATTATGGCATTGGTGGTCATTATGAGCCGCACTTCGATTTTGCAAGGGTAAGTTTCTGAAGGTTAACCCTTTCATTCCGGGAGCTGCACTGGTGCAGCACTGAAGATCCTGTGACAGTGCATTCTCTTGTATATGTGAGTCTCCCACAGGGAGCCTCGTATATATAAGAGAATGCACTGACTTAAATGGTCACAGCAAATATTGTCAGGCCAATGCATTCTTTTATATATGCGTGGCTCATGATAAAAACGTCTGAAATGTTCTGCTTTGTATACACGACCTTGGTACCGGCAAGGACATTTATTTGAAATATCCACGTGTTCTTTTAATTTAAATTTAAATTTGATACGTGCACCTTGCGAGACCAGACCGGCTAAAGTGACCCAAAACATTATCTCACTCAGTCAGCCCGATCACGGCTTACACTTATTAACACTAATCACCTGCCTTTAGCATGTGATCGACAATGAACAACAACATAGTTGTACTCATATGTTAGGCTTCAGTACAAAAGTTTTGTACTATTCTTGCCAGTTTCTTGAAAATGAGTTTACTCATCACATTTGTTGAAAAACCCATCCTTCGAGCGACCTGCTTTACGGAGGTGTTTGCCTCCAACTAACGTATGGTGATTGGTGTAGCCAGAATAGAGACTCATGACATGATCTAAGAATGTGCCAGACCTGTTGAGAATTGATCGATGAAACAGCATTGGAACTAATGATTATAACAGTATTTCATTCTCTTTTAGAAGGAAGAAAAAGATGCCTTCAAAAGTTTAGGCACAGGCAATAGAATTGCCACATTTATGCATTATGTAAGTACGACATGCATGAATTTTAGTCATATATAGGCCACACAATATCAATTTCCTGTTTCTGTCTGAATTTTATAGTCATATATAGGCCACAAAAATATCAATTCCCTGTTTATCAGGCCTGCACGCATGTTCCTGAAACCCCAAACATGCAATCTTTTTATTCACATTTAATATGTCAGTGAAAGTTTTAATTGGTACGAAATAATTGGGCTATGTTTTTTTTACACAAACGTGTGGAAATGAAAATGAACAGAAGCTTTACTGGTTTCAGATTTCTGATTCATTACTGTAACTGTGTTCAAACATGTGAAGAATGGCCACTGCAATCTCAGTTAAAAAAAATTTAATGATTCTTTGTTGGGTAATTTTGAATGAAATTAATCACACAGAATTGATCAGACACTTGTTCAAGTATTGGCCATGGGCAAATGAAATTAAACCCGGAGTTGGCCGATGCAGAGGTTGAATGCTTCGTTGGCGTGTTCCCCAGAACTAAAAAGTTAAATATAAAATCATGCGCATGCATTTCAAAACCTTTTGACCTGAGAAATGGGAAATTGACTTTGCTTGACCAAGTGCATTTAGAAAGTCCTGATATTGCAACATTAGAACTTGGAACTATGATATCATCATCATAATTTTAGGAGTTCCATGTCTCTTTATCCCATCTGATAAAATGTTCCTGGTGTATTTATTCATCAGTCTTTATCTGTCCATCCAGCTGCCTATCCACCTGTCTGTGTTTAAATTACCATATTATATTCTTAGGTTTGGGAGTACAAAAATAATGAAGAAATAAATTAATTGTGCATCAGCATATTAGTGGAATTTGCCCAAAAGAAACTGCTTCATGGCATCATACAATCTGTTTCTGCGGTAAAATTTGAGTATGCACTGCATATCTATTTCTTTTGATTTTCAACCATATAATTAATTTATAATTATAGCGCAACGGTATGTAGATTGTTGTTTTGAGAAACCCACTATATGGTAGTCTAGTTTTCATCTTTGCCTGGTACGCTTTTCCAGCTGTTATGTCAAATTGACATCACTGTTAAATGACAACTCCATTTCTTGGTCTCTTCTACAAGATATATATTTTCAGTTTACAATATTAATAGGTAGTGTCTCTTTTAACAGCCTAACATGATTTTAAGCAATTCACCTGTGGCTTGAGGCAATTGGTGTGAACAGGGAGGACTTTCAGTCATATCCTTCTTATTAATAACATTATATCTCTTTATCATACATGTATATGTTCCTGACCCTATTTATATCCTTGCTACAGATGAGTGATGTAACTGCAGGCGGTGCTACAGTTTTCCCATATTTGGGCGTCAAACTATGGCCAGAAAAAGTAAGCATTAGTTTGTCTTGAGTAAACATACATATGTATGAAGTTAGCCTACATCATGTAAGAAGTTAGCCTGCATCATGTATGAAGTTAGCCTTCATCATATATCCAGTTAGCCTACATCATGTATGAAGTTGATGCTAGGGCCCTGCAATTCGGGTTTTTTTTTCAATGTTTGATTGATTTTTGATTCAATTTTATTTGGGTATAGAATCGTGATTCTTCGATCTGATTCAGCCAAATGCTTCAACCTTGTGGACAACGTGCCACAGCACAAAGTAAGAATGGCTGACAATGTCCTTGTTCACAAGTTCTGATTCATATGTTAGTCTTACGAAATATGTTCTTGGTGATAGAAATGTGGCATTTGTGTGTGAAAATGTGATGTTATATCCCAAATAATTTGAATAATTGCAAGCACAAATAATTTAACCCTTTCATGACTGGAGTTGCGCTGGTGCAGCATTAAAGATTATGTGCCTGTGTATTCTCTTATAGGTAGTCTCGCATATATAAGATAATTTATTGGCTTACAAGGTCAACGTACATAATGTTAGGCCAATGTATTCTCTTATATATGTGAGGCTGCTTATGGGAGACTCGTATAATTAAGAGAATGCATTGACACAGGGTTTTTGAAAAATTTGAAGAAGCTCTAGTCATGGAAGAGTTAAGACTCATTTGGCCGAGTGCTTCTTGTCTTGTGATCAGGGTTCCACTGCCACTTGCCAAATTTGCCAATGGCAAAAATATTTCACATTTGGCAAAAAATATTTTCAATTAGCAAGTCGCTTTTTAATTCCTCAAGAAAGTTGAAAAATATTGGTCAATCAAAACCATTCATTTCAGGAAACTCTCACAATATAATTACATTAGTGGTGTTTTATAAGGTCCAGGAAAAGTTAACACCTTTTATATTAAGATGTAGTTAATCTGTTAGCATTAGTATTGAGGGTGAGGGATTACCCGTATTAAGAGTGGTGGTGGTGTTTACATAGCTAATCCTCTTGTAATGTTCCCTTCTGATGAAGCAACCCTTCTACAATTTTGTTGTTCGGTGATTGGTTTATTGTTGTATGATAAACCACAAAATAAGAATCAATGTTGCAGAAAATTATACTTTCAGGGATAGCATTGGCGAAAAATATTTTCATTTGGCAAATTATTTGGCAAAAGTAAATTTTGGTCATACTTCAGTCTTTCTGCTTGTGATCATGGATAGTGCATTGACTTTATGACAGGTCAACTCAAGTGATATCAAGTCTATGATGGTGTGTGATGTTGAATTAAAAGGTTGTAGTGCACATTGATGGGGCAACGTCGTAGATGAATCCAATCTATGATGAAATTATTTGATCATAATTACTGTATTTGATTGTTATGCTTTGGTAGACGATAAATTGACGAGAATATATTGGAGTTCATATTCTGTGTATCGAATCGAAACTGTGATGACTCAAATTCTAAAATGATTTGATTTGATTTGGGAGACTGAATTGAGAATCAAAATTTGATTCAATGAATCGCAGGGCTCTAGTTTATGCATTTTGGTATGGCAACTTTGGCTTTAGGTTGTAACAGATTATTATCACATATCTGTCATACTTCAGTCTTTCTGTATTGTTTGTTTCTCTATGCCCGTTCGGAAAAAAATGGGCATGCTATTTTATCAGTCTGTCTATCTGTATGTCTGTCAATTAAAGATAGTCTATCTCTTCCTATAACAAAGTTTATATAGTTTCCTGGGTATAAAATAATAAATATGAATCAAAGACCCATGCCGGAATCGCTTCTATCAATTTATTGCACACCAATGGCTTATTTTTGCGAAAACACTGCAAAATACAGAAGATTTTAAAACATTCAATAAAAAATTGTGTATTATTCTTGAAAAATACAAACCTATTACATCAACAACGTCATTGGCGATGTCAACTTTAACAGAACATTACTTATTGTCTACATTAAGCACACATTTGTTCAAATAAATAAAATAATATCAACCTAAATTTTAGTATATTACAAGCTACACACTTCAGAGCGTGCAATAAACATAGCACAACAAAGTTTTGTGAACATGTTAACTTTATTGCACTCGTTTGTCGTGCCGCGAGGTAAAACTCGAAGCTCCAGTTCTCGTTTTACCATCGCGCCACAAAAAACTTTCGTTCTATCTATGTATTATACCAGAAAATTCAAAATAAAACAATATTAATTGATAGAAGCATTTCCTTTCAGGGTTCTTCAATTCATATATATTATTTTATACCCAGGAAAAGATATAAAACTTGTTATAGGAAGAGATAGACTATCTGCAACATTTCAAATCTAGTTTGAATATTTGATCAGAACCAAAATCGGTATCTGTGTTTCTCAGTCAAATTTACAGTTCAAGTTTGAATACTGGTTCATTTGCATGAGTTTCAATTCTTTTACTTAGACTTAGAATTTACCTGATTCGATAACATTTCGGTTTTCGGCTGATTCCTCCAATTTGGGTCATTTAATCAGAGAAAGTTGGTTTATGTTTTTGTCATCCAAAAATGCAGGTCCAGTTCGAATATGATTTCCATCAAATTAATTTTGCATGAGTTATGGCTCTTTTTTACTTTGAATATAGCTAATTTAATACATTTATGTGCAAGGAAACTGACTAATTTAGCCATGCCCCAGTAGTGTTCCACTATCATTCAGTTCTGTCACGATTTATGTATTTCAGGGTGCTGCAGCATTTTGGTATAATTTATACAAAAACGGAGACGGAATCTTTGAAACGCGGCATGCAGCATGTCCAGTGCTTGTCGGCACAAAATGGGTGTCAAATAAATGGATTCATGAACGAGGTCAAGAATTCCGACGAAAGTGCGGTCTCAACGAAAAAGAGTAAAGCCTTAGCCTTCTCAGAGCGATGAATTAATTTTGATCCGACTGAGTTGATGTCTGTTCATGTTACTGAATGATATCAAATTTATCTTAGAAACTGTTATTGATAACCTGTCTTTCAAATCTTGTTTGTTTGCTGACTCAAGGTTATGTGTTCAGGTGCTTTTCAATTGCTTGATATTATAATGTTCATTTAGGGATGTTGATAATTCATTGATCATACATCACATTTTATTCTCATCTACACAATTTCAGTGTGCCATCTATCCCTCATGGTTTAGGATCTCCAAGGATATTTCAAACAACGAGAATTCATCTGGAGAAATATTCGTAATATGGGCGTTTCTGTATAAAATTCTATGAAGTTTCTCTTTCAAACACAATGAAATACCTTCTTGGTGATCCCCCACTGAATAGCTGCAGCAAAAACGGATATCGTAAAGATTTATTTTTAAGGGGATTATGGCATTCAAATTTCACGAACTCAAAAAAATGGTGATTAAGTCACTTGAACACTTATATCTTCTCAACAGTCATATTTTATATGGGAACGGGATTAATAGTGAGCTAACATAAATCGACATATAGCTCTTTCGCTATCTTTTCTGTTGAGTTAGTTATATTGGTGAAGAAAATGATAATTACTCACTTCACTGTGAGACATCTTGCCGTCATTTTCGAGCAATTTTTGACGTTGAATCCCAGCACTGAAATAGTGTCCTACGAATATTGGAGTGAAATCTGAGTTGAATATGACAAACGGGAGGAATGCAGAATATTCTCGCACCAATTGCTTGTGTTGGAACCAGCATGCTGTCAGCTTGCAGTAATGCCCGAAGTATATGACCCTTTAACAACAGCAGAATTATGGGAAATTTTTCAGGATTTAGTCGGAAATATGGACTAAATCCTGAAAAATTTCCCATAATTCTGCTGTGGTTTAGGGGTCGATTATTTAGGGCATTACTGTTGGTGCAACATCCAATTGAGCATTTCCAAAACAGGTACTCTCTGTACATGTGAGTCCTCTATTATGACAATTGTAGTATGAAGTTGACTGTTGAAGGCGACTAAGACATTGTGACATCCATCATCTCTTTGAAAAGCCGACAAAAATCCTAACGGATGTACGTCTCTAGATGTGTCCATTATTTTTCATTTCTACGATGATGCAGCATTCCCAACATGATGTAATAAACTGTTTCCAAATATGGAGTGCTTTCCTGGCGTAGTAAATGTTCGTGAGAATCGTAGTATTTAGAAATAGTTATAAATACAACAAGACGCGAAATAATAATCAGTCATGAATATCGTTGACTGATAAAAACTCGAAGATGATTTCTCCTATATTGCGATGAGTGCAATGAATTATGGATATATTGCCTGTATTCAGTTTTCCAACAATAGTTGAGTTTGACAATGCATGGGAAATTGTCAATGCGTCATTGACCTCTGATCTGTGAAGTGATCTGTTATGCCATAAACCAATGAAATCACGCGTAGTCTGGGCCACTCTCCAATGAAATGGAGGGAATCCCTTCAATACAGAAACTAATTTTAATAGCAAGATCTAGTGACAGACATCCTTTAGGAATTTCGTCTGCTTTTCATAGAGACTGGACATCCATATGAATTTTGACACCATGATGATACAGTAATGCTCTAATTAATCGACTTCTTAACCACAGCAGAATTATGGGTAACTTTTCAGGATTTAGTCGGAAATATGGCAACAAGCCATATTTCCGACTAAATCCTGAAAAGTTACCCATAATTCTGCTGTGGTTAAGAAGTCGATTACTTAGAGCATTACTGTAGGAGTCGAGCACTCTAACCACCGGACCACCACACCATTTGGGTAGTTCTTGGTAGTGAAATAACCCAGAATTTTTGTAATGGATCAAAAGCAAAAGCTACCACTCATTTTTTTAGGCAATACTAAATTTGATAAATTTCAAACATCATGGATGCTGATGTTGAAGTATCCTTGGATGAATCCTTGATGTCCCACTGCATTTACCTAAGAGAATTGATATCCATTGTTTCTACAAGAAATAATTTGTCATGTCTTGTTGAGTTTCTTTCCTCAGTACCATTTTTATCGTATACCTTATTTTTTCTCAATATTTTACATGTATTTTATGTAGTTATCTTCATGATCGAGAACCACTCGATTTGCTCGATATCAAAGTTGTTAAAATCTGATCCAATAATTCCACAACATTTTTCATTAGGTTTTGACCCAATTATTCCACAAAGAAGGCTTGTGGGCCCTGAGCAGTTATTCTATGAAGTTGTCTGTTTTCATAAGTTACTGGCTCAACAAGTTGTTAAAAACAATAATGAAAATATTGGGCTCATCATGATATAATAGCCAAGTTCAGCCACATGTACGTGCAAATTTTAACCTGTGTTACCATGGTATTGCTATGGATATGTACATGGCAGGAATAGTTACATGAGATTACGCCACCAAATCTACATGTTTATAGATATAGCAACATCCAGCATTACATGTAAATAACTGTCGGTGGTGAGAACAAGCTGCCACAATGCAACCACGGATACACTTAATTGGCTTCAATCCATCTGTTCAATCAAAATAAAATCTTCCTGCACAGGTAAATCCAATTCTCCTGCCGCTTACACAGCGTTGATGGCTCATTCGGTTATCAGAAGATTTGATTATTTCTCTTTGCTACTATTTTACACTTTGGACACAGGACTTCTAAACAGTTTGACTGTGTACGTGTAGGCGAAATGTTCACTTGAGTCAGGCGACTGCTGTTGGCAATGGCAACACATGTTACAAGTTACACGTATGGCTGAACCTGGCTAATATATTCATGTATAATCACTCTAAAACCAAGTTTATTAAATTTCTTGTTGTACCCTTTTACCTACCTTATATTTCAATCTGTTACTAATTGTGTGGTTAATATCAGTTGCATTTAAACATTTATAACAAATTATTTAATCTTTCAAACCCACCTTTGATATTATAAACTTCAAAAACAGATGTCTCCATTATTCAATACAATCAAAATATCAAACTGTGAAATATTTTTTATGAGTTTCATTTCAGCAGAATTTTTGTAAACTTTAATACCTGAAATGTTTTAGTTGTTTTATAATGCCGGTAATTGCAATTATATTTCCTATTTCTTGTTATTATATCTATATTGTTCAAGATACTAAGAATAGTCTAGCTTACTATATCATGTTTCCCAAAAAAGGCCAATCGCCACACCTCGTCATATCAAACATTTTACTTGAATGGCCTTTACTGAAAGTGCCATCCTGCCTTTTACAGACTATTACAAAGAGCATTTTCAAAATGGCAATAATGTCAAGGCCCTTCACATGGCATCATGAAATCATCATCATCATCAGCAGCAAAACATTAATGCCGAGTAACATTAAACCAGATTGTGTGTCATGATTTGTCTTCTGGAGCAATTTTTCTCCTCAAACGAGACTCAAACTTGAGACAATATTAACCCTTTCTATACTGAATGGACTCTCCCACTCAGTTATAAAAGTAAACATTGGAATGGTATATTATTCATCTCGAGGGGTGTTCCAGAAAAATAAGCAGACAACATATAATAAATGTGCAGAAATGGTCCTATTTACTGGAGGGAAATGTTCAAATAATAAGTTCAACAAATGACCTATCATTTGTTGAACTTATTATATGAACATTTCCTAAGTGATAACTACTCATCCATGAGTATTTAGTATAGAAAGGGTTAAACAACTTACAGGAGTTGCACATTAATATTCAAAATGTCAGGGATTTATTAAAATATTTAATAAATCACTAACTGTGATCCTACAGTTATATACATCTTTAATTTCTCCTTAATAGAAGATCATTACATATACAAGAATATTTTGAAACAAATTAAGGAAAACATAAGAACATGAACACATCCTAATTCAAAAAATGTTGCAGAACAAAGATAAAGAAATATAGACTAAGCACCCTGTCATGCATATACTGCAGCAGTCACTTATCACTCCACAAATATACACTTGTGCCATACCAACAACACAAGACCACACTCAAGCACAATCACGCCATTTAACTCACAGTTGATTGAACAGAATGTACAAGACAATAGAAAATCACGAGCTATCAGCACATACACAGACACATTCATACGCATGTACAAACCCCACACGCTTGCACATATATCCACAAACGAAACTGAATCACACTCAGTGGAAGTTGGCGAGGTGTCCCGAATGAACTATTTTATACTTAGGTAATTTGGTATGGGGTTCGAGATTCTTTGCTAGCATTTCTTTTTGGTACACATTGGTGCAACTACTGTGGAGCCTTCATGCATTTCAAGGTCTGATATATATATTTTTACAAATAAAATATAGTTAATACAATTGCATACTTAGTCGTACATTCATTTCCTTGTGGGGGTAGACTGGGGGTAATTTCAGAGCTAAAGATTTTTTTAGCATAAAGTTTTAATAATCGGTCAACATTGTCCACATGTATAACTGCTACAATTGGTTAATTGGAAAACCACTAGTTATATTTACCCATGTAGATACTCAACAAAACTCATAAGTGTAATGGGGGGGGGGGGGGCGTGGTCATAAAAAGAACCCACATAGGCTGTTTTTAACTCAACTGCGCTGCATATTGCCATCCGTCTGTCAACAATTTCCTTTGGCACATCCTACAAGCCACATACCTCATCCGATCGTCACCAAACTTCATATTATGGATCCTGGGGGTGACCTGTAGATGGGAGCTTACCATTTTTGCTAAATTTTGTTATAAAATATGGTCGCCAGCAGCAATCTTTAATTTATTCACCTTTGAATCCATTGGCACACCTTGCAGCCCACCATTATTGGCTAAATGTTTTGAAAATTTACCAGCATTTTTGGGATGACCTCTAGATGACAGCTATTGAATTTGAAAAAATTTCGTTGAAAAACATGGCCACCATAAGCCGTCTTGGATTTTACCCTTTGATGACTAAATCTTTCGACACGGCCTACAGACCACATCCCTCATCCAGTCGTCACCAAACTTCATATGGATTTTTGAGGTGATCTCTTGATGGGATTTATCCAATTTGTTGGAATTTCGTTGAAAACCATCACCGCTGGTAGCCATCTTGGATTTGACTCTTTGCATGACTAAAACCTTTTGCACACCCTACAGGCCACATCCCTGATCCGATCATCACCAAACTTCAGATGGATCTAGATGGGAGCCATCAAATTTATTTGATTTTTTTCAAAAACGTGGCCTCCAACAGCCTTCTTATATTTTACTCTTTGCATTGCTATTATCCTTGACACGCCAAAAAACATTTTCCATCCAATTGATTCCAATTATACTTATTATGGCTCTTTGGGTTGACCTCTAGTATTACTTAAACATTTAAACGTCCTGCATTCCTTATCTCTCCATTGACTATAATATATGACATTATCGCTTCCCCAAGGTTTATGCATAGTGTCATTGACACTTTCATTTTCATTTTGGCCAATTTTATGACCCACCACTCCATGCAGTTTTTAGCTATAGTCATCACTCCTCGTTGGTCCATCTGTCCGTCAACAATTCTTTAAACACCTTTTTCTCCAGAACCATAAGACCGAATGGGTTCATATTTGGTGTGGATGTTCCCCAGGTGACTACATTCAGATTTATTAAAATGAGGTCACCCAGTCAAACAGTTGCGTAGATGGGGGGCATTACTCTTTCCCTCCATAGTAATTCTTAAAACAACTCCAGTACCATCGGGTCGAATGGGTTCATATTTGGTATGAAGGGTCATTGGTGACTGATTTCTTTGTCACTGCCTACAGGCCACATCCCACATCCAGTCGTAACTTCATATGGATCTTCGGGGTGACTTTATAAAATTTTGTTGAATCAGACAATCATTATTTGGATATTCGTTTGGTTTTAACTTTTAAGTAGCTGCTTTCATTTTTAAATTGTTTGAACTGCTCTAAATTGAAAATGTTAAAGGGGCAAAATATGAGCAATAAAGAGCATTCCTTGACAGCTTAGAAGATATGTTGGAAAATTGGTACAGATGGGTCACCTGACTAATGGAATGTAATGGGATAGGCGCCTTTGACCTCAAATGAATTAAAGGGGACTACTAAATAATATGATCAATAACGAGCGTTTATTATCAGCCCAGAAAACATATTAAGCGTTCGCTTGTTTAAGCATTCCCACAGTCATGAAATGGTTAGTTCAGCCTGTGACGCCATGAAACATTCTTGTTAATGAGCCCAACACCCACCCTATGATATTTCAGAGTGATTAATTTTTGTGTTTCAACACTCATGGTGTGCATGTTGACATGGTATTATTGTTATCGTGTGCAATCTTGCTTATTTGCACTTTTAGTACCGGTAGAAAAAATATGATCAGACACGATTTCCCTAGGAATTTTGCAGTAGATTGTTCGTGCTCAAATCAAGAACTGGCCCATTTACGTTGTAATTATCTTCATTTCTGATTATATATTCAAAATTTTAGCTGCACAGCGTGACAAACTGGTTTAAAAAAAAAAAAAATCGGATCTTTTTTGTCATAACATCAGGCATCGCAATAAAAAGGTCTAACGCTACCCTTTATAGCTCACCTGAGACAAAGTCTCTGGTGGAGCTATAGTCATCACTCCTCATCCGTCGTCCATCCATCCGTCTGTCCATTGTTCCGTCCGTCCATCCATCCGTCAACAATTCTTTAAACATCTTCAGAACCATAAGACCGAATGGGTTCATATTTGGTGTGGATGTTCCCTAGGTGACTCACTTTCAGATTTGTTCAAATGAGGTCACTGGGTCAAATAGTTGCGAAAGCAGGGCCATAAATCTATTCCTTTATAGTAATTCTTAGAATGACTTCTTCTCAAGAACTATTGGCCCGATTTAGCTTATATTTGGTATGGAGGGTCCTTGGGTGACTGGGGTTCAGATTGTTCAAATGGGGTCACTGGGTCAAATAGGGCAGAGCCAGGGATACAACTCTTAAACAAAAAAACTAATATTTTAAAAAACAAAAACAATTCAGATTAATTTCTTGCTCAATTTAAAAAAAAAATAACACCATTATAACATCCACCAGGGTGACTCAACCAAATTTGGTTTAAATCAGTCCAAAATCAAGAATATGCAAACAGCAGATACTCAGAGCTCTATGAGATATGAGGAAGGTACCTGCAATCACAGAATGTTTACTTAACACCATATAGAAGTCACATTGATTATAAAGTAATAAATGAAATGGCAGTACACGTATTAACAAAATCTGATTGGAATGACAGCTCCTTTGATTAATACCCTAAAATTCTCTGCCTGTTAGAGAATTTGTATATAAATGACCTATGGCTTATGATAACAAACTCCCAAGGCCAAGTGTGAATGATAAATCTGACAGTTAGGCCAGTAAAACTAAATACCTGTTTTCTCAGGCAATAACATATGGGAAACTGGATGAGAAAGAATGGAGAGCTTACCTGAGATGAAGAATTGAGACATATTTTGTGTGCATGGTCCCTAGGTGGCTGTGATTTAGTTATGTTCAAATGAGGATCACATGGTCAAAAAAGTGGCATAGTTAGGGACCTAACTCTTTCCATCCATAGTAATTCTTAAAACATCTTCTCAAGAATCATCGGGGCTATTTAGCTTATAATTGGTATGGAAGGTCCTTGGGTGGCAGGGATACAGATGTGTTAAAATGAGGTCACCTGGTCAAATAAGGGCGGAGCCAGGGACATAACTTGTCCATCCATTGTAATTCTTAAAATGTCTTCCTATCAAGAACCATAAGGCCTACATATAATAATTCTTTCCCTCGTTAGTTATTTTTAAAACATCTTCTCAAGAACCATTTGGCATATTTAGCATACATTTTGGTATAGAGAGAGTCCTTGGGTGACTGGGATTCAGATTTGTTGAAATGGGTTCACCAGGTCAAATAGGGGTGCGACCAGGGACATAACTCTTCCCACAGTAATTCTTAAAATGGCTCCTCCTCAAGAGTCCAGTCCTATTTAGCTTATATGTAGTATCGCGTATGGCTGAATAGGTCATTGTCGCATGGTTTTGAGCAAAAAGACACCCAGGATCTCTCAAACTGGCAAAAAGACACCCAGGGTGTCCCAAACAAGCAAAATGACACCCAGGATCTCAAAGTCTCACCAAACAACGGGAATTTTGTTTAGTCGTCTGCTATTAATATTGGTCCAATTATCAAGGATGCGGAACTGCGCTGCCAGTCAGACTCAATGCCCATTTAAATTTCGTTGATATTTCACACCAATCACAAACAAATAATTATAATATTAATAGCAGACGACTAAACAAAATGGGCTTTGAGTCTGACTGGCAACGCAGTTCCGCATCCTTGATAATTGGACCAATATTAATAGCAACCGACTAAACAAAATTCCCGTTGTTTGGTGAGACTTTGAGATCCTGGGTGTCATTTTGCTTGTTTGGGACACCCTGGGTGTCTTTTTGCCAGTTTGAGAGATCCTGGGTGTCTTTTTGCTCAAAACCATGCGACAATGACCTATTCAGCCTAGTGCGGAGGGTCCTTGTGTTACTTGGGACTGGGTTACAGATTTGTTTAAATGGGTTCGACCAATCAAGAAATGGCATTTGGTGTATATGGCCTATGGAGAGTTGGGATCAAAATTTGTTTGAATTGGGTCCACCATTAAAAAAGGGGGTCAGGTTGTAACTTTGCCACAGTTATGAAAGCTTGAGGTATCAGTTGTAAAATTCCAACATGTGCAAAGGAATTTTACGAACTTGGGAGTGTGTTTGCTTCAGTTGGGAGGGAGCAGACTACGGACTATGTGGGGTGGGGGATCTGAACCATATTTAAAGGTGGACACCCCACTGCTCAACGGAGACCCTATAGGCTACCTCCCTCTTTAGGACTACTTGTTTTTAAGTGAATTTGACAAGTACTAACTCTTATGGTCTTCCGAGTCCCAGTCTTCTTAGTATTTACAGTCTGGTGATAGTCTCCACAGTCATTGACTGTCTTGTTTATTCAATGCGACGGCGCATTAGAATCAAAACCTTTTTAGCTCAACTTACTTTGTAAGTTTGAGCTATTGCCATGGTTTGGCGTCCGTCGTCCGTGTGTCCGTGTGTCCATCAACTTTTCCTTTGGCGCGGGCTACAGGTCGTACCTTTGGTATGATCTTTATGAAATTTGTCATGAATGTTGACATTGACATGTAAATGGGAACGAGTCATTTTGGGGTCATTCGGCCAAAAAACATGGCCGCTGGTGGCCATCTTGGATTTCAAAATTCAATCCATTGGCGCGGGCTACAGGTCGTACTGTTCGTCTGATCATCATGATTTTTGTAATGGATGTTAATATTGACATGTAGATGGGAACGAGTCATTTTGGCGTCGTTCGGCCAAAACACATGGCCGTCAGCAGCCATCTTGTATTTTACTCTTTGCATGACTACATCCTTTGGCGCGGGCTACAGGTCGTAGTTTTGGTCGGAACTTCATGAAATTTGTCATGGATGTTAACAATGACATGTAGATGGGAACGAGTGATTTTGGGGTCGTTCGGCAAAAAACATGGCCGCCAGCAGCCATCTTGGATTTTACTCTTTGCATGACTAAATCCTTTGGCTTGGGCTACAGGTCGTATCTTTGGTCTGATCTTTATGAAATTTGTCATGAATGTTGATATTGACATGTAGATGGGAACGAGTCATTTTGGGGTCATACGGCCAAAAAACATGGCCGATGGCGGCCATCTTGGATTTCAAAATTCAATCCATTGGCACGGGCTACAGGTCGTACTGTGCGTCTGATCATCATGATATTTATCATGGATGTTAATATTAACATGTAGATGGGAACGAGTGATTTTGGGGTCGTTTGGCTAAAAAACATGTCCGCCAGCAGCCATATTGGATTTTACTCTTTGCATGACTAAATCCTTTGGTGCGGGATAGCTTTGGTCGGAACTTCATGAAATTTTTCATGAATGCTAACAATGGCATGTAGATGGGAAACGAGTCATTTTGGGGTCGTTCAGTCGAAAAACATGGCCGCCAGCAGCCATCTTGGATTTTACTCTTTGCATGACTAAATCCATTGGCACAGGCTACGGGTCGTACCTTTGATCAGATCATTAATAGATTTGTAAAGGCTGTAGATGGGAACAGGTCATTTTGGGGTAATTCGGAAAAAAACATGGCTGCCGGTGGCCATTTTAGAAT
Source organism: Siphonodentalium dalli (assembly GCA_032622095.1). NCBI lineage: Eukaryota > Metazoa > Mollusca > Scaphopoda > Gadilida > Siphonodentaliidae > Siphonodentalium > Siphonodentalium dalli. Next base: position 177,684,875 of record CP136065.1, on the reverse strand, counting down.
TTACTCTTTGCATCAATGAATCCTTTGGCACACCATAATCACCACATCCCTGATCCGATCATTATGAAACCTGTCATGAATGTTGATATTGACATGTACATCTAGTCTTACTTAGACATTTCAATTAGCACCTTTCCTATTCCTCCATTTACTGTCAACCATTAAATTATTCCCCTACCTAAGTTGAGCTACAGTGTCATTGACACTTTCATTTTTGTTGTTGCCTAAATTACTAAGAGTGTTAAAAAGGCCCACTTAATTTCCGAATGCCCAGATAACATTATATACAACATATTCCATATTGGAAGAGGAACCAAAACATATATATATTCAACCAGAATACGGAACAGTCGTGGCCTAGGAGTGTCTACCATGTGATAGAGATTCTCAGATTCATACGGATATTTCCACCGTTGTCAATCCAGAATGCATCAGAATTCAAACTAAGAGATAGAGTTATTTCCCTTCCATTGAGAATAATATAATTCACAGTACAGTCCGGATCAAAATTAAGCACAGAACACACCTCGGTACCTCGACAAAAAAAACATGTTCCCATTGTATTCGATCAGATCAGTTGCCATAATGTTCTTTCAAATTATATATAACATGAAACATGTTGCATACAATGTGATTTGGTGATTCGAAAATTAAATGGGCCTTTAATTTTGTTTCTGGACATTATCATTATGACAATTTATGTGCCGCTTTTGAATCTTCAATTAATCCGTTTCCTATTTCGGAAATTTAAATCGCAGAGTTCGGTCTGGACCAATCAAATTTGCTCTGTAAAGACTGTATTTTTATTTTGAAAAAATGCCGGGTGTTGCTCAGCAAAATGCCATCACTTTGAAAGGATCTACTGATATCGTGGCTGAGTTTTTCCGTAAGAATTAACATTTTTTGTTAGCGACCGACATATATGTTCCACATATTGTGAAAACTAAATCCAGCCTGCGATGTCATTGAAATGAATACAACTTTTACAAGCGACGAGAGCCCCCATGATCATTCATGTCATGATCATGATAATCATGGCTTCATCATCAAGTTCATGTGGTCTCGGTCCAGATATTGCCATTATTGGCACTGTTGTCAGAATGAATTCATTGATAACAAATATGACAATTAGAATTTAGTCAATTGAAAACATAATTACACTGTCACATCATTGTGCCTCTACATTGACAATAAATTTTTAAAGGTGTCATGCCTCATGGTTGTCGCTGTCGACAGTGTCGTGTCAGTGTCATTGTTCCGAACCGCCAAGAAGATGATTGATGCCGCAGAAATCTTGTTGATTATTTAGTAATTATTAGGCCTAATGACGAGTAATGTCATGTGTTACGACATTAGGCCTAAGTACCCACTACTGTAACTTGTAAGTACTACACATTTGTCCCAAGTCAGAACGTCCACTTTGGTCTGGACAGAACATACCTGGCCAGATATGGTCAAAACATGCTACGCATGAAAATATCGTAGCTATCGAACAACTTGATCTGATCACAAACTGCGAACTGGAATGGGCATCAATAACAACATCAAATAAAAAAAACCTATACATCGGATCTTTTAAAAATTTTTATATGGCCCACAGAAACCTAGAAGACATCAAACAGCTAGAGGAATCTCTCAATACCATACAAGATAGAAGGTATAAAGACATCATATTAAGCGGCGACTTCAACTGCCCAAATATCGACTGGGATAAACTTTGTGTAACAACAGGGGCCAGGGATGGGGTAATTGTAATTTGTAATTGTAATTGTTTGTAATTAATTACATTTTTTCAAGTAATTGTATGTAATTGAAAAATGTTGAAGTAATTGTAATTGTAATTAATTACATTCACAAGTAATTGCCCCAAGCCTGTCAGGGGCACAGGATACTGAGATCCAACAAGCATTACTTGACCTGTGTATCCGCAAAGGTCTGACTCAAACCCACAGACAGCCCACAAGGGAAAACAACCTGCTCGATATATAGTTCTAACAAACAACACCTCATTAATAAAGAACTCCAACAACATACCTGGAATATCGGACCACGACATCATAGTCTGACACTGACTGCCAGATAACACCGTATGCAAAACCACAAAAACAACAAAAGAAACGCTTCGCCTACAACCGGGCTGACTGGACTAACCTATCACTAGATCTTACTATTCTTAGGTTCCTCTCTGAAGAAATTAGAACAATACCTGGAAATCCCAAAATCAACACCATTTGGGAGACCTTCAGAGATGGTATAAAGGGCCTGATAGATAAACATATACCATCGGCACCAAAGAGAAGAGAAAATCACGTGCCATGGCTAAACAAGTGCCTTATCCGGATACTGAAGAAAAAAGGGAGACTCTTCAAAAAAGCAAAGAGGACCAACCAATGGGGAGAGTATAAGGCACACCAGAAAACATGTAGGCGAGAAATGAGAAGAGCAGAGTGGACCCATGTAAACAGAGTCATTGAAGAGGGGCTGGCAAATAAGAACACAAAGCCATTCTGGAATTATCTGAAATCCAGGAAGCGGGACAACATCGGGATAGCGCCAATAAAACACCAAGGAAACCTCACAAATGACCCTGTCACGAAAGCAGAACTCTTAAACACCCAGTTCCGCTCTGTATTCACCAAGAAGACAAATACCACCAAAGTACCACTCCCATCTGACAAACCAACCATAGGAGACCTGAACATATCAGTTGAAAGTGTGGAAAAGCTACTTAGGGATTTAAAACCCGGCAAAGCTAGCGGACCAGATGCCCTTCCAAATCAAGTTCTGAAAAAATGTGCCAATTCCATCGCTCCAGGCCTCACCTATATTTTCCACAAATCCATCACCACAGGAGAACTACCACAAGACTGGAGGGACGCAAACGTTGCTCCGGTATTTAAGAAGGGGGACGTCCACAAACCGGAAAACTACCGACCAGTTTCCTTAACAACAGTATGCTGCAAAATACTGGAGCATATTATATGCCGTCACCTGCTGAACCATCTTGACAAACATGAAGTCCTGACCAAATTAAATCATGGATTCAGGAAAGGCTACTCATGCGCAACACAGCTACTAACAACATCAGATGACCTGCTCCAATCCTTCAACAAAGACATCCAAACAGATATAGCAATACTTGACTTCTCAAAAGCCTTTGACACTGTACCGCACAACAAACTACTACAGAAAGTTCAAAACTATGGAATTAAAGGAAATATATACACCTGGCTCTCATCATTCCTAACCAAAAGACAAATGCGAGTAGTTGTTGAAGGAAGCTACTCATCATATGTCCCAGTTGATTCAGGAGTCCCCCAAGGCACAGTATTAGGACCACTCCTGTTCCTGATACATATGAACAACCTACCAACATGTGTAGATTCCCAAGTGAGACTGTTCGCAGATGACTGCCTGCTATACAGAAACATCACCTCACAGAAAGACCACCACATACTCCAAAAAGATCTAAAGAAGCTTGAAGACTGGGCTGAAAACTGGGGTATGCGTTTCAACTCCAAAAAATGTAACATCATGAGCACCAAAAGCATATCATCATACATGTACCAACTGGGAGAACACATACTAGAGACAACAGCTGAGACCCCATACCTGGGACTGACCTTTACCAACGACCTGACATGGTCAGCCCATATTAGGAAGACAACAAAGAAAGCAAACTGTGCTTTAGGCCTCCTAAGACGTAACATCAGACATGCTCCAGAGAAATGTAAAAAGACAGCTTACATCGCTACAGTGAGATCGGCGCTCGAATATGGAGCAGTGGTATGGGACCCCCACTTAAAGAAAGACATTGACCACCTTGAAAAAGTACAGCGAAGGAGCGCGAGATTCATAAAGAATAATTATAGTCGCCAAGGAACATCAGTCACCACCATGCTTGAGGAACTAGATCTAAAACCTCTAGATGAGCGACGTAGAGAACAGCGTCTCATCCAGTTCCATAAGATAGTTGAGGGGATGGTGCCAGCATTAAGTGCAAACAACTACCTAACGCCTAAGAAATCAGGCAGGAAGATCACAGCCAAAAATTTGTTGACTGTGTGACAACAAACATCGTCGAAAAAGAAGAATGTAAAAATGTAAGAGCCTTCGAGCCACGGCGTACGAGCTGTAATCAATTAAAACATTCTTTCTTTAACAAGACGATCCTAGATTGGAACCAACTGGAAGACCGGATCGTATGCAACAGTGATCCAGAGTTATTCTTACGGGCACTCCGCAACGATGGAATCACTGAACCTGAGGACACAGCACCATCAGAGTCCTCGACGGAACCAACATCATCCTCCACCCAGTGCGCCTAAAACCAGAATTGGTTACTGCACTGAACCCACTACAGATACAGATACATACCATTCTGAGAACAAAATTTACCAACATTTCTCATGCAAATTTAATTTACCTGTTATTCTCTGGCCTATTATAAGCTTTTGCTTGTACATGTATTGGCCAATCTTTATTTTATATAAACTAAGAAATGAGATTTGTTCACGCTCACTCAGGCTAATGTATTGTATGGGAGGCCCTTTTCACATTTATTATTTATTTACGTTTAACTTGCCTTAAGCCCAAATATTTGAGCTTAAGCGCAAATAACCTCTATCATTTGCGCTTATTAAAGCGCAAATAAAAATTAATATTCATTGATTCCCCCCTGAATTAATTTTAAATGGCACAGGCCTAAACACATCACTCAAGTCTATATAGGCCCACCATATGAGGGAAGCAATCCCCCAGTAACCCCTAGATCCCTTTTATGACCATGGAAATGGTATAGATCTATTTTATATGTCTCATTTATAAAATATACTAGATCTCTGGGATGGGGACACAAATTCTTGGGGACAGGGATGCTGATAATATGAAAATAGGGTTTTTCCCCCCGCTATTTCAAGTCAATAAGTACACCATATGAAGGAAGCAAGCCCCCGGTAACCCCTAATTCCCTTTTTTGTGACCATGGAAATGGTATATCTGTGCAGGAGATGTCCCTTTAATAAAATATACTAGAGCTCTGGGAGTGAGGCACCAATTCTTGGGACTGATATGCATATGGAAATATGTTTTTTCTTCAACTTTGAGTCTGTATGCCCAGGCTATTGCTATGGGCCCATAATAATATACTATGAGATGGACTCAATCATTCACAATCAGAGGGAAGTAAGGGAGTGTTAGGTATTTGCGCTTAAGCGCAAATAAATTTATAGACACATATTTGCGCTTAAGCGCAAATAAAAAATAAATGTGAAAAGGGCCTCCCATACTAATGGGGTCGTTGTCGTAATGTTTTATACATAGATGCAAACCGTGTGCATCTCTGTATACATAAATTCACACCAGTCTCGCGTAGTGTCACGTGACAGGGTCATTGTCGTAGTGTTTTCTACATAAATACACACGTGTTGACATTTTTTGTAAGTTCATTTTCTTCCTTTCATTGATCAAACAACCATGCAGTTCTTTCGGTCCCTGTTTAATACCGGTGTGCTACGATCAATATGCGACCGATGATCAATTTGATCGCAGTTTCGTCATTGTGATAAAACAATGCCTTTACTAGTAGCAGAACTACGGAAGAAAAATAGTCTGAATTGAAGCAGACGGCAATTATTCGCGGAAACATTTCAATCTCGTGCCGACTGAGACTGGTGTGCATTTATGTATACATAAATGCACACGGTGTGCATTTATGTATAAAACGTTACGACAACAACCCAATTAGCCTCACTGAGTTAGGCTAAAAAAAAAAAGATAATATGTTTCCGCTAACAGTGTGAAAAATTTAGGGTATGTAGGTAAGAATTTTTTTTGTTTTTTTTATTGGGGTCGGCAGTTATTTTTAGGGTCGTCGATGTGCGGAAACGTAGTATATTTTTTTTCTTTGGCCTCAAGCAAATATGAAGCAATGAACACTCATACTGAGTGCCTCCATAACTCTGACATATATATATGCTCTATGTACAGTTCGCACAGAATAAATAAATTTAAAATCATTCACTGAGCTGGCCGATACACAATGTTGGGTTGCCACTTTTTGCAGTATTTAGGTTAATTTGCGTATGTGGGCCCAAATGTGGATTAATTCTGTATGTGGGTTTCACCCGGACGAAGTTAATTGATTATCGTGGTAATCGTGTAGTAATCGCGTGGTAATCTCGTATGTGGGTATGCTTTATCATCATAGAGTTGTGTTTTTAAGCGATGAAGCCTTGAAGGAAACCTTGGGCATTGTTCCATCGGAATATTTCGGGAATTACGTGTTATGATGATGAGAGACAAAAGCAAATTATGGAGCAAATCATAAGGAGTTTGTTTTTTTGTCAATATTGGTGGAGATGTACCGGTAAGCCTTGCCTTGTTGTACATCTCTACAATAAACTCACAGAAGTAATTCAGGGTTTGTTATGACATAGCAATCATGTATCATAGCAAAGGACAAAAATGTCCACAAAGCCAGAATATTGAACATATACAACAGGCAATTTTGTGTAAAAAATGTGCAGAGCAAACAGATTAGAAAATAACATAATCAAGCCTGCAAATAGAGTGTCTGTCATTTGTAGAATGAGGTCCCCAGAGGGTGAATGTAGTGATACTATCCCACACAGCGTGCTGGCATCACTAATTTCACCCTTTGTGAACTTCATTCTGCTTAGTCCTCATCTTCTGGAAAATATCTATAGTCTCAAATTAACATTGTTTCTGTAACTTTTTCCCTTCTGGGAAGTTTCTATATCCCCTAATTATCAGAAGATAAAATGCATAATCGAGTTGACTTATTTTAATGGGTGAACATCACCAACTACAACTGGGGAAATCAGGTCTTAAGATTCAATGAGAATCACCGAATCGATTCTCGTAATGATTCTCGCGAAACTTATAAATTTTCAGTGCTTTATGACTAACTTGATTCAGCATTTGATTCCCGCAAAATTAAATGTATTTTGAGCCCTGGGAAATTCAATCTGATCCTAGGTCTCCCATAGCAGTTGAGGCCAATGTAGAATGAGGTTCCCAGAGTGTGAATTTGGTGATGCTACCCTGCAGTGTGGGATTGCATAAATAAATTCACCCTCTGGTGATCTCATTCTGCAAATGACAGACACTCTATTTGCAGACTTGAACATAATATGTAACCTAAATGAAAAAAAATTCAGCAAAATATGAAATAAACTGGCAAAGTTACCGGCTACCATACCACCAAAATTAGAAGCAGTAACGCCAACTGGAGGAATGTCACATTCTACTAACATCGCCGAAAATCTCAAGCAAGACAATTGTAAATATTTACTTCTCGATTCGGGACGTAGCTATCTGCGGTTAACTGACAAAAACGTTTTCGCCACCGATAGTTACAGCATTTAATTACCAGTAATATATAAGAATTGATGGTGTGTGTTGTTCATTTGGATATACTTTTTGTATATTGTAATGATTATTCTACATTTCTATTTGATCACCCTACCTGAGTGTTTCACATCACTTAAAACCTTAAAAAAAAATCCTGGCTATAAGACCAGCTACAGGACACAAAACCGATAAAAACAGGTTACCAGTTACCGGCCTAAAAACAGTCTACAGGCTACGAAACCTGCTACCGGCTAAAATAACAGCTACCGGCTACATACATGTAGCAACGCTATATAAAGGATACACATTGTTTGCTCATCACACTTCAAAACAGAATCTCACTGACGAGTTGCATTAATTTTACGAATAATTTATTCATACGAATAATTTATTCATATATACTCGTTCTCCAAGTTCTTGATTTCCTTCTACTTTATAGTTTATGAAGATGATGGTTTATTTTTCATATTTTATTTCGAAAGAAAATTAAATGTGGATCATGATAAAATACAGACAACTGTCAAAGTAAACAAACAGAGCACATCATATAAATAAATTAAACAAACTGAACAAAAGTTAAAACTATGTACGTTTATGTATTTAGAAACATGTAAGCTGAAAGAAACTTTATTTCAATTAACAAACCCATCCCAGCTTGTTTTTGTGACCCAACATTGAACAGTGAATGAAATACATGTAACTTATTCTGCTATCCTCAGAATTTTCGTTACGACTGTCATCCCATCAGTTGCTCTCACAGTTCGGTCTTTGATAGACTTGACCTGCTTTAGGAATTTCATGAAATTAATGTTCAGACCGAGCAACGGTTGTTTTTCTGTTCCATACTTCTGGTTGGACCTGGAATTTCCTGAAATCTGACTCGAGATTGTAGTTGCCGAAATTCATGAAACTTCTTCTCAGTTCGTTATATTCTCCCTTCACAATGTTGTAAATAGCGTCATCGAGTTCTGTTACTAGTAGTGGACTTGATTTCCAACTTATTTCTTGCTTCAATAAATTGTTGAGGGATTCAAAGTTGTTGTTAGTCCATTCGTTCAAATTGGTGCCGCATTGCTGGGACGTTGTGATGTTTTCCCATATCAGCATTAGTTTGAGGTGGTCATTCCAGTAAGTTTCAAATCTAATCTTGAAACGGGGCTCCATCATATTTATTGTTCACATAACTCTCTCCATTCGATATTCAAAAATTGTCACACATTCCGAATTTATCACACCATTTTCAGAATTAAATTCCGTTCCTTTATGCATTGCTTTTTCATCATCACTTCCAACAATAGGGGGTGATTACACAATCAACGGCTTCGTGGATTAGACGATTGCGTGGCTTCTGATAAACAAAATATTACGAAAACACATTTACTTAAGACAATTTAACTTTTCACAAAGCCAGAATATTGAACATATACAACAGGCAATTTTGTGTAAAAAATGTGCAGAGCAAACAGATTAGAAAATAACATAATCAAGCCTGCAAATAGAGTGTCTGTCATTTGTAGAATGAGGTCCCCAGAGGGTGAATGTAGTGATACTATCCCACACAGCGTGCTGGCATCACTAATTTCACCCTTTGTGAACTTCATTCTGCTTAGTCCTCATCTTCTGGAAAATATCTATAGTCTCAAATTAACATTGTTTCTGTAACTTTTTCCCTTCTGGGAAGTTTCTATATCCCCTAATTATCAGAAGATAAAATGCATAATCGAGTTGACTTATTTTAATGGGTGAACATCACCAACTACAACTGGGGAAATCAGGTCTTAAGATTCAATGAGAATCACCGAATCGATTCTCGTAATGATTCTCGCGAAACTTATAAATTTTCAGTGCTTTATGACTAACTTGATTCAGCATTTGATTCCCGCAAAATTAAATGTATTTTGAGCCCTGGGAAATTCAATCTGATCCTAGGTCTCCCATAGCAGTTGAGGCCAATGTAGAATGAGGTTCCCAGAGTGTGAATTTGGTGATGCTACCCTGCAGTGTGGGATTGCATAAATAAATTCACCCTCTGGTGATCTCATTCTGCAAATGACAGACACTCTATTTGCAGACTTGAACATAATATGTAACCTAAATGAAAAAAAATTCAGCAAAATATGAAATAAACTGGCAAAGTTACCGGCTACCATACCACCAAAATTAGAAGCAGTAACGCCAACTGGAGGAATGTCACATTCTACTAACATCGCCGAAAATCTCAAGCAAGACAATTGTAAATATTTACTTCTCGATTCGGGACGTAGCTATCTGCGGTTAACTGACAAAAACGTTTTCGCCACCGATAGTTACAGCATTTAATTACCAGTAATATATAAGAATTGATGGTGTGTGTTGTTCATTTGGATATACTTTTTGTATATTGTAATGATTATTCTACATTTCTATTTGATCACCCTACCTGAGTGTTTCACATCACTTAAAACCTTAAAAAAAAATCCTGGCTATAAGACCAGCTACAGGACACAAAACCGATAAAAACAGGTTACCAGTTACCGGCCTAAAAACAGTCTACAGGCTACGAAACCTGCTACCGGCTAAAATAACAGCTACCGGCTACATACATGTAGCAACGCTATATAAAGGATACACATTGTTTGCTCATCACACTTCAAAACAGAATCTCACTGACGAGTTGCATTAATTTTACGAATAATTTATTCATACGAATAATTTATTCATATATACTCGTTCTCCAAGTTCTTGATTTCCTTCTACTTTATAGTTTATGAAGATGATGGTTTATTTTTCATATTTTATTTCGAAAGAAAATTAAATGTGGATCATGATAAAATACAGACAACTGTCAAAGTAAACAAACAGAGCACATCATATAAATAAATTAAACAAACTGAACAAAAGTTAAAACTATGTACGTTTATGTATTTATAAACATGTAAGCTGAAAGAAACTTTATTTCAATTAACAAACCCATCCCAGCTTGTTTTTGTGACCCAACATTGAACAGTGAATGAAATACATGTAACTTATTCTGCTATCCTCAGAATTTTCGTTACGACTGTCATCCCATCAGTTGCTCTCACAGTTCGGTCTTTGATAGACTTGACCTGCTTTAGGAATTTCATGAAATTAATGTTCAGACCGAGCAACGGTTGTTTTTCTGTTCCATACTTCTGGTTGGACCTGGAATTTCCTGAAATCTGACTCGAGATTGTAGTTGCCGAAATTCATGAAACTTCTTCTCAGTTTGTTATATTCTCCCTTCACAATGTTGTAAATAGCGTCATCGAGTTCTGTTACTAGTAGTGGACTTGATTTCCAACTTATTTCTTGCTTCAATAAATTGTTGAGGGATTCAAAGTTGTTGTTAGTCCATTCGTTCAAATTGGTGCCGCATTGCTGGGACGTTGTGATGTTTTCCCATATCAGCATTAGTTTGAGGTGGTCATTCCAGTAAGTTTCAAATCTAATCTTGAAACGGGGCTCCATCATATTTATTGTTCACATAACTCTCTCCATTCGATATTCAAAAATTGTCACACATTCCGAATTTATCACACCATTTTCAGAATTAAATTCCGTTCCTTTATGCATTGCTTTTTCATCATCACTTCCAACAATAGGGGGTGATTACACAATCAACGGCTTCGTGGATTAGACGATTGCGTGGCTTCTGATAAACAAAATATTACGAAAACACATTTACTTAAGACAATTTAACTTCCAAAGCGGTTATGTTGTACTATAATTTGTGAACATACTCAAGGTTTCATTAATCACTCCAAAACCCCATCATAATCTGATAATAACATAACTATACTCTCAGGTGCCTAATAATCGTGATGGACTAATAATAGTGATGTGTGGGGATTTAGGCTGAAATTAATAATAGTGATGGCAATTTCACTCTGTCTCAATTCCAAATAATAGTGATCGTTGGGAATTTTCTCCAAAATTAATAATCGTGCTGACACTATTATTTGGCACCTGAGAGTATGATAATAAAGCATAGGCCTAACCACATACACGATTCACTAAACGATCTTCAAAATAAGTAAATGTTATGGGAGAACAGCAGGACAAATCTTTTATTGGTTACTGATAGCATGTGCAATGCATAGCTGGTTAAATTAATGCCTGATAATTTGTACGAAAATGGATTGCCCAGAATATTGAAGAAAGAGGTCAAAGGCAGATGATGCATGGTTTTAATATTTTGTGTATGCTGATGGCTGGGTATGCAAAAGTTTACGGTGAGATATTCATGTCGGTTAAGGCATATGTGCGAAGTGGGACTTTGTGTGTTATATCTATGCTGCGTATATGTGCATTGATTGTTAAAATATTGACAGATAGTTAGACAGATATATATAACATCGAGGTTATTAATTTGCAAGAGTCATCTCATAGCAGTGCAATAATGTTAAAAAACATCTGTTTGTGCTTTTGAAATACTTGGGTCTATAGCGAGGAGCCTTGTCGAAGATTTTAATTATTTATCTTGAATAACATATGTGTTGTTCCTGAGACAATGTATTGTGTGTCTGTTAGAGCTGAAACGGTTGACCCATTCTTCTAACAGTTAACCATTGGGGTTAGCCGGATTTCAACCGGTTAACCACTAATTTCTAGCGAACTTCTCTCAAGACTAATTATGTCGACATTTTCCATGCTCCAGGGACAAACCTAGGTGAGAAATAGTAGCTGAAATAAAGACCTTATTCATGGCATTTAACGATATTCAAAAACACGCATTCACTGTTCTTTTGCTGGCTCTCCTGATGGGGAATGAGCAAGAGAAATTTGTGAATGGCAGGCGGATCGCTTATTTGAAATTGCCGGTGATCAGCATATGTTTGGGCATTTGTAAAACGATTAACAATATTATAGTATGGGTATTGGTAAAACGAGTAACAAAACTATATATTAAAGATCTGTAATATATCACTATCATGATATCATCATTGGTATATCCTCCAACGAATTATAAATAAAGACTAGAAAGTAATAAATTCGCCCACACTTCCGATTTACGCGATTCCATTTAATGGCATTTATCGCTAATTCTCGCAGAGTCGATCGATAGCCGTGTTCACTTTTCAAATTTCAACACGAAATAATACCGAGTCTGAGGGGTGTCAATCAGATGACAGATTCACTGATTCAGTGACTTCATTGCTTTGAACTATCCCGCCTGGATACACAGTGACTGCCCACGTGCTCTCGTCGGAAGATCAGAGAAAACTTCAAAGGCCGGAAATGATTGAAGGTCGCCGACACTTCCGGACAGTTTGAGAATTGCTACTCAGTATCTGAAACTTCCACGTGCACCAATTAATGCTTGCATTGCACTCTACTATCAGTGGCACAGGGGTTATTATTACTTTTGCATCATTTATTAGCTCAACTTTACTTTGTAAAGTTTGAGCTATTGCCATGGCTTTGTCGTCCGTCGTACGTGTGTACGTAAGGCGTCAACAATGCAGGCTACAGGTCGTACCTTTGGTCGGATCATTATGAAATTTGTCATAGCTGTTGACATCAACATTTAGACCAGAATGATTAATTTTGGGGTCATTCGGAAAAGAAACATGGCCGCCAGTGGCCATCTTTGATTTCAAAATTCAATCCATTAGCACGGGCTACAGGCCGTACTGTTCGTCTGATCCTCATGAAATTTGTCATGGATGTTAATATTGACATGTAGATGGGAACGAGTAATTTTGGGGTCATTCGGCCCAAAAACATGGCCGCCAGCAGCCATCTTGGATTTTACTCTTTGTATGACTAAATTCTTTAGCACGGGCTACAGGTCGTACTTTTATTCTGATCATCATAAAATTTGTCAAGAATGTTAATAATGACATGTAGATGGGAACGAGTCATTTTGGGGTCATTCGGCCAAAAAACATGGCCGCCAGCAGCCATCTTGAATTTTACTCTTTGTATGACTAAATCCTTTAGCACGGGCTACAGGTCGTACCTTTAGTCTGATCATCATAAAATTTGTCATGGCTGTTGAAATTTGAATGTAGATGGGAACGAGTCATTTTGGGGTCACTCGGACAAAAAACATGACCGCCAGCGGCCATCTTGGATTTCAAAATTTAATCCATAGCACGGGCCACAGGTCGTACTATTCGTCTGATCATAATGAAATTTTTCATGGATGATAATATTGACATGTAGATGGGAACGAGTAATTTTGGGGTCATTCGGCCAAAAATCATGGCCGCCAGCAGCCATCTTGGATTTTACTCTTTGTATGACTAAATTCTTTAGCACGGGTTGCAGGTCGTACCTTTAGTCTTATCATCATAAAATTTGTCATGGATATTAACAATGACATGTAGATGGGAACGAGTAATTTTGGGGTCATTCGGCCAAAAAACATGGTCGCCAGCAACCATCTTGGATTTTACTCTTTGTATGACTAAATCCTTTAGCACGGGCTACAGGTCCTACTTTTAGTCTGATCATCATAAAATTTGTCATGAATGTTAATAATGACATGTAGATGGGAACGACTCATTTTGGGGTCATTCGGCCAAAAAACATGGCTGCCTGCAGCCATCTTGGATTTTACTCTTTGTATGACTAAATCCTTTAGCACGGGCTACAGGTCGTACCTTTAGTCTGATCATCATAAAATTTGTCATGGCTGTTGAAATTGGAATGTAGATGGGAACGAGTCATTTTGGGGTCACTCGGACAAAAAACATGGCCGCCAGCGGCCATCTTGGATTTCAAAATTTAATCCATTAGCACGGGCCACATGTCGTACTGTTCGCGTGATCATCATGAAATTTGTCATGGATGATAATATTGACATGTAGATGGGAACGAGTAATTTTGGGGTCATTCGGCCAAAAAACATGGCCTCCAGCAGCCATCTTGGATTTTACTCTTTGTATGACTAAATTCTTTAGCACGGGCTGCAGGTCGTACCTTTAGTCTGATCATCATAAAATTTGTAATGGATGTTAATATTGACATGTAGATGGGAACGAGTAATTTTGGGGTCATTCGGCCAAAAAACATGGTCGCCAGCAGCCATCTTGGATTTTACTCTTTGTATGACTAAATCCTTTAGCACGGGCTACAGGTTGTACCTTTAGTCTGATCATCATAAAATTTGTCATGAATGTTAATAATGACATGTAGATGGGAACGAGTCGTTTTGGGGTCATTCGGCCAAAAAATATGGCCGCCAGCAGCCATCTTTGATTTTACTCTTTGTATGACTAAATCCTTTAGCACGGGCTACAGGTCGTACCTTTAGTCTGATCATCATAAAATTTGTCATGGCTGTTGAAATTGGAATGTAGATGGGAACGAGTCATTTTGGCGTCATTCGGACAAAAAACATGGCCGCCAGCGGCCATCTTGGATTTCAAAATTTAATCCATTAGCACAGGCCACATGTCATACTGTTCGTCTGATCATCATGAAATTTGTCATGGATGTTAATATTGACATATAGATGGGAACGAGTAATTTTGGGGTCATTCGGCCAAAAAACATGGCCTTGGATTTTACTCTTTGTATGACTAAATTCTTTAGCACGGGCTACAGCTCGTACCTTTACTCTGATCATCATAAAATTTGTCATGGATGTTAAAAATGACATGTAGATGGGAACGACTCATTTTGGGGTCATTCGTCCGAAAACATGGCCGCCAGCAGCCATCTTGGATTTTACTCTTTGTATGACTAAATTCTTTAGCACGGGCTACATGTCGTACCTTTATTCTGATCATCATAAAATTTGTCATGAATGTTAATAATGACATGTAGATGGGAACTAGTCATTTTGGGGTCATTCAGCCAAAAAACATGGCCGCCAGCAGCCATCTTGGATTTTACTCTTTGTATGACTAAATTCTTTAGCATGGGCTACAGGTCGTACCTTTAGTCTGATCGTCATAAAATTTGTCATGGATGTTAACGATGACATGTAGATGGGAACGACTCATTTTGGGGTCATTCAGCCGAAAAAACATGGCCGCCAGCAGCCATCTTGGATTTTACTTTTCTCTTCATGTCTATAAACTAGTATTAGACATTCAACTTTCCACATTCCTAATCGCTCCATTGACTGTAATACATTAAATTATTCCCTTCCAAGTTGAGCTACAGTGTCATTGACACTTTCATCTTAATATTTTGAGGGTGCCAGTGCATTATTCATGTTCACATTCAACTGACAGAGCGGGATGCTGTTTTGTCCGGTTCATTTTTTTCTAACCGGTTACGTCGTTATCCGGATGCTAACCGCTAGTGCTGGGCGGTATTTCGGTATACCGATTATAATCGGTAAGATTTTCAATACCGTTACCGTTACCGTCATTCTTTTCCATAATCGGTAAACCTTGAAGACGGTATTATCGCGGTTACATGTCATACAGGCCACATTACTGAGTATATTGTGGTTTTCCTTTGTCGCGATACAAAGAAATTACTTCGTTTCTATACACCGTATTTCATCGAAATCATAATTAAGAGGTAGCGAGTTTGTGTCAGGAGACAGCGTTGCTGTAAATTGGGCTGAGGTGGCTACTAGTGTTGCGGATTCTGTTTACCAAGTCATCCGCGAAATTGGCGCGAATATATTTCAAGATTTACGTTGTGTACCCCATGCACGTGCTCATCGACAATTTTAAAATGACTAGTCCGTTTCAATGATTGGCGTGTGCAAGTTTATGCAACGCCCTTTATGTGTATTCATCCCATGTTGCATTATCTTTTAGTTGGAAAAAACTGTTCAATCTTCACTCATGTCACTTCTTTCCCCCATGTCATTTCCAAACAAAATGTATTCCTTCGCTACCTGGGACAAAACCCAGCCCAACATTATATTGCAAGGTATGATTGCATCATTCTGCGCTATTTTTTATCGACCGAATTTATGGGGCAGCTCATTATTTCAAGGGTGTTATCGAGTGGGAATAATTGATCACATTCATAAACCGGGATTTAAAAGTATGATTATAATAATTCAACGGGAAGTCAATAATAGTTCTAGAAGTTAAATACTTTGGAAGTAATACACTTTATTTCCCGGCATTTAATAAAAGCATTGTACTTATTCTTAAGTTATTCACACCCGGCGGAACATTCCAATATCAACATCACAGCACGTGCTCTGCAAGTCGGCACTGTCAGTGGGGGATTGTTTCAAAGCTCTTGGGTGTATCCGGCTTCGCTGAATGACGCTTGCATTAAGTTGCATAAATCGCAATTATTACCTGTATTTAAGATCAGCTCATGAATCCATGCTTGCAGATAATTATACATTCATTGATTGCAATCCATAATTTAATAAAACGGAGCGTACATTTCCTTATTTTATGTAATCTGTAGCGATTAGATTTTCCTCCATAAACAGTCGATCTGTGCACCAAACGAATGCTACTAAACGGGGGTTTTAAGGGATTAGTTTAAATAATCGGTAATACCGTATACCGCGGTATTATTTTAGGATTACCGCGGTATTTTTATGCTTAAATACCGCCCAGCACTACTAACCGCTTATCCGGCTGTCCGTTTCAGCTCTACTGTCTGTAGAGAGATGCAACTGTTGTGTTTTATGTGTGAGAAATTGGAATGATAATATGTGAAGTGATTGCCTCATACTGATAAGTGTGCTTTGACCAAAACGCTCTTTAAAATAAGTAAATATTAAGAGAGACAAAATGTATTTTATTGGTTCATGGGCGATATACTACAGTAATGAGATTTGCATATATTTTGTCGATTGGTATAAATGTACCAATTTTTAAAGAGGCTGCTCTTATACAAATGTAAAATAGGGTTGCAGATTAATGACAGATATAGAAGCCCATGTGGTGTGAAAAAGTTCCTAGAATGTTTCAGGCATAGAAGCATACGTGATGCGGGTTGTGAAATGCTTGGCTTTGAAAAAGAATGTTCAAGTATATTCTAGAATTCGTGAAAATGTGTGGGTTTGAAAAGGAGGATTTTAAGAACGTGTTGCAATTATTTTATTGGCATATAGACATGATAATTATTTAAATAAAGACGTATAAGATAAAAGCAACACAGAAAGGAGGGGTTTAAGCAAATTAAGTGATATAATTACCTTGGGCCCCCTAGTCACCAACATGCTGCTTATATTCATATCCTAGTTATTAGCTCAAACTTTACATGGGTTGGCATCCGTCATCCATCCATGCGTCAACATTTCCTTCGGATGCCCTACAGGGCGCATCCCTCATGGATCCGATCTTCACCAAACTTCATATGCACCTTCAGGGTGACCTATAGATGGGAGCTATCATTTTTTTTTCGAATTATTGATGAAAAACATGGCCACCAGCATCCATCTTGAATTTAAAGTTTGAATCCATTGGCACACCCTACAGCCTGTATTTATGGCTGGATCAATTTGGCAGGCACAATTGCGATCACCTGTAGATGGGAGCTATCGAATTTGAAAGATTTTCGATGAAAAATGTGGCCGTCGGCAGCATCGGGAATTTACTCTTTGTATGACTAAATTTTTCGGCATACCCTAC
This sequence comes from Siphonodentalium dalli, assembly GCA_032622095.1. NCBI lineage: Eukaryota > Metazoa > Mollusca > Scaphopoda > Gadilida > Siphonodentaliidae > Siphonodentalium > Siphonodentalium dalli. The sequence continues at coordinate 177,666,984 of CP136065.1, read as the reverse complement.
AGGCCACATCTCTCATCCGATCGTCACCCAACTTCATATGGATATTCGGGGTGACCTCCAGATGGGAGCCTCCTATTTTGACCAAAATTTGTTAAAAAACACAGCCGCCAGCAGCCATCTTAGATTTGAAGATTGAATCCATGGGCACACACCGCAGCCCGCATTTATTGGAGAATTGATTTGAAAATTTACAGGCATGTTTAGAATCACCTTTAGATGGGAGTATCAAATTTGAATAATTTTCAATGAAAAATATTGCCACCAGTAGCCATCTTGGATTTTACTCTTTGCATGACTAAATCCTTTGTCACACCCTAAAGACCATATCCCTCATCTGATCATCACCAAACTTCATATGGATCATCGGGGTGACATCTAGATGGGAGCCTCCTATTTTGACCGAAATCTGTTTGAAAAACATGGCTGCCAGTAGCCATCTTGGAATTTACTCTTTGTATGACTAAATCCTTTGGCACACCCTACAGACCACATTCCTCATCCGATCATCACCAAACTTCATACGGATCTTAGGGGTGACCTCTTGTTTACTTTCCTTCTTCTTTATCATTCTATTCATTGCTCAGCAACAAATTAACTCTTTCCCAAGTTGAGCTACAGTGTCATTTTCATTATCTTTTTTTGTTGCTGTTTGCGTTTGCGATCGGCTCGTCCATTTTGAATGCGTGATGCTCGTCAAAACAAAACCATGTGATTACCCATCGTGTCTTCATAAGAGTCTTCAACATAATGAAGTTGGCGAAGTATCTTATAGATAGTTACTGCTTATAAGTTACATATTTATTTATAATAGCCAGGTTAGCCAATGACTGAGCTGACCAGACTCACTCTAACACCACTATTGTTTCAAGCCCTATATCTGACAGCATAAAAAATGTACAATTGTATAATATTTATACCTTTTTTAATCAGCTAGTTATATTTCATGGAATGCACCTTGACCAAAAATGATTTGGCTGTTTGTGCCATGTGAATCGCTTTGAATCTCTATGGAAGACTCGCATATGTATACATATGTAAGAGAATGAACTGGCACAGGATCTTTAATGCTGCACCATCAAGAAAGGGTTAAGTATTTCCAAGAATTTCAAAAGTTAGCTCCGAATACTGTCATAATGCAGGGATTGTCCTAGAGAACTATTTATAAAGGATGTACAGTAATGCCCTAAATAATTGACTCCTTAACCACAGCAGAATTATGGATAATTTTTCAGGATTTAATCGGAAATATGGCTTGTTGCCATTCATTGGAAAGCTCTCACAAGCCATAAATCCTGAAAAATTACCCATAATTCTGCTGTGGTTAAGGAGTCAATTATTTAGGGCATTACTGTAATAGGAATGATGTTCAAAATGTGTGGACTATAGTGGACTATAGATCGCGTAGCTTTTGCAAAAACCCTGTGCCAATGTATTCTCTTATATACATGTATATGAAAGTCTCCCACAGGGAGCCTTGCATATATAAGAGAATACATTGGCCTTTTAAACAATATTTACCTTGACCTTGTAAGCCAGAGCATTCTCTTATACATGTGAGGCTCCTATGGGAGATTCTCATATATAAGATAATGCACTGGCACAGGATCTTTAATGCTGCACCAGTACAGCTCCCATCAGCTGTGATTTTCTGTTTTTCAGATTATGGAATTAACAGCATACTTTATCAAAGAGGAATTTATCCAGTGGAGTCATTTACGAGAGATCAGAAGTATGGTCTCACTCTCCTGGTCACATCAGATGACAGTTTGAAGTCATACCTCAATGAAATTGTTGCACAGATAAAAGGTAACTTTTGGTAAAATTGAAATTTACTCATGTGAACTTCATCTCTGTTTGAAGTCTTAATTCAGCTATTATATTTAAAATTAATTTCCATCGACCAAATTAAGCATACATGTATCTTAAGATATCGTCATGACTCGAGTCATTAACTCATTTTCATTATATGCTAATTACCATGTTGTTTGCATCGTTCAGAGAGCACATGAGTGTATTTTGCACCAATCTATGGCTCAAATTCATTCATTTGTTGCATATATTCTGTTGAATGTAATAGGAAATGTGTACAGTACCCCTATAAAGACATATTATGGACTTGTTCGGGTATGTGAAATTGATATGGTAATACTCAGGAGCTATGCCAACTGGAGGAATGTAGCATTCTACTAACATCGTAGACAATTTCAAAGAAATCGACCATACCACTCCATAGAAAACATTGTCTGAACTATGCTCAATTGTAAATATTTACATCTTGATTTGGGACGCAACTATCAGCAATAAACTGACACAAATGATTTCGCCATCGAGAGTCATTGCATTTAATTAGTATATAAGAATGATGGTGTGTGTTGTCAATTTGGATTAATATTCGTTAAAAATAACTACCGGTACTTTGAACAAGATTATTCTCAATTTCTATTTGATCACCCTACTGGAGTGTTTCACATCACTTTAAGTTTACAACCACACAGCAGGTTAACATTGTCTCACTTCATCAGTCTTATGATACTGATTATAGGTATAACATTTCTCCGCAATCACCACAGGATTCTTGAGATACATACATATTATCACTACTCTCGGGATACAAATATAAAAATGGTGCAGAATAAAAGTAGGGGATGGAAAATATCCCAAAATAAAAAGAGTAGGGGCGGAATAAAAGTAGGGGGTGTGAAAATTAAAAATCAAAACTTCATTCAGATTTTCAGCATAATACACTGATACACATTCAGCATAGTACAATGTAGTTGTACGTCCTTGTAACAATGGTTAGAATATTACCAAAACATTGAAATGATATACAGTAATGCCCTAAATAATCGACTCCTTAACACAGCAGAATTATTTGTAACTTTTCAGGATTTAGTCGGAAATATGGCTTGTTGCCATTCATCGGAAAGCTCTCACTGACATTTATTTTGGGCATTACTCTTATTTTTTGGTGTTTATAATGCAGTGCCACCTATAAACTTAACAAGTCAAAATTGAGAACATTTCGAGCACTGGTCTACATACTGCTTACGAGAACATTCCGGTTATGAAACTTCAATTCGGTTTCGGCTTTGGACAAAAGAATAGATTTTCGGTTTTGGTTTCGGTTGTTACAATAATTTTGGTAAGTGTACTTGTCGAAGTCAAGCAGTTGCATATACTACTCTAAGAGCTCTTTCCATCAATGTATCACATTATTATAATCAATAAATTTGAAAAATGATCAAGGAAATATGGGTTGATACAAAAATTGTTCTTGGCACTGAAAGGGTTAAGAAAATCTGAAACTCAGGATTTGTTGTCTTTGTTTTGGATTTACAGATTATCACTGCCAGTCTGACACCTTTGGTTGCTGGTTACTGTGTAATTTTAGGTGTCCTAGACTTATGTTGGAAGCCAGATGCCTTTGAACCAAAATAGGTGATCATGCTCGAAAAAATCTGGTTTTTGTGCCCTTTGGTTCTGGAAATGCAATATTTTTGCACAAAAATCATCATTTTCGGTCACAAAATCAATGGCCATGCCGCCATAGGCATAGCTGTTGGTACCCCAAATAATATAGGTATTATGTATCAAATTCTGAAAGCCTAATCTGTACTCATTGTCTATTGTCATTGTACTATATTGTCTATTTGGTGTGGCTTCATATCTCAGTTGTTTCAGTGAATCTGTGCCCCCTTATTTCTGGGCCCCTGTCTGTGGAGTTTCACCTAGAGTCACTAATTTATTGTCTGAACTAAATGTTATAGCGACTGGTCCCCTGTGTTGAGAACTTCTCACTGATGTAAATGGTTACATTGATAGTTAAAATCAACAGGAATCATCTCACTACCTTAAGTCTTGTGATTTATGATATGTTTGCAGGGCCTGTTCCAGGTTTTATTTGGGGCAACCTCCCGCTGACCGAAGGTCATCGCCGACTGCCGAAAGCAGAAGCCGGGGAGAGTATGATAGGGGTGGCCCCTCTCATTGGGGCGGTCGGGGGGGCCTTCCCCGGGAATCTTTTTGAAATTTCAATGCTCTGAGAGTGATCTTGGGCATATCTGAAGGATGATTTTCATTTTTTAACCAAAGAGAATTTTATACATTCAGTAGCTATTAATATGACCAGAGTCACTTTTAAAAGCTAGAAAACAAAATTCATTTAATACATGAATTCAATTTATATTTATACACAAAAGAAAAGACACAATGAACCAACATATTTATTTCAACTTACAAGATAACATTGTTTTTAACAGAATTAAACAAACACACATAATGATAACAGATTAATATATTATCATAATAATGCATAGTATAATCTAATAATGTATAATATGCCCCACTGTATGACTGAGATGAAAAAGAAAGAATGAACAGTCCTGCAACATTTTTCATTATTTCTTATTTCTAGGTTTGTAGTTACACACTCTCAAAATTATGTTGTGTTGTTCTATTTGTTTCCAATTGATATACCGGTATATGTTAGGGCCCTAGTAATTAGAACTAATCTCTACGTTAATTATTCATTTGGTATTATGAGATCCCACCTGATAACCAGGTTGATTTGATCAAATTGTCACTGTTCCTATACTGTATTGTGTAATTTCGCTTTAATTTGATTGAAATACTAAAGTCTTAAGGCTGAATGGTAACAAACCTGAACTATTTGAAGTTTTCACACATGAAAGCTAGATAGAACCAAACATACTTTACAGTATGATTCCAACTGTTAAACTTAAATCTTTTTGTAAACTTAAATGTCTTATATCAATATATATAAATACATAAATGCTGTGTATCTTGTTATAATATGAATTGGGACCTGAAAAAAAAAAATGAAAAAAAATAATTTAAATTGTTTTTTTTTTTTGTTGCCTTCAATTTGTTTGGGCGCCCAAACTCAATGTCCCCAAACCCGGTATATGGGAGTCGAAAACGGGCTGGGTCAGGCCCTGGTTTGGTAGGACATTTGGAGATAATAGTGCCAGATGCGGCATTTTATTGTGAGAAATTGAACCTGAGTCCTGATTATGAAAGTCTGGGAAATTTTAATTCTGTATCACTCATTTAATTAAAGATCTTTACATTGGGATGGCTGGAAGGATGAAGAAAGTTTATGTTTTATTGTCAATTATTCTGGTTGTAACCCGATGTTCGGTTCTGTTTAACACAGCTCAGTGGGTCGCGGTCAGTGATTTAACACTTTTATGACTGGAGCTTCCTGATATTTTGCGAAAACCCTGTGCCAATGCATTCCCTTATGTATGCGAGTTGCCCATAGGGCGCCTCGCATATATAAGATAATGCATTGGCCTAACAATATTTACGTTGACCTTGTAAGCCAGTGTATTCTATGATATATGCGAGGCTCCCTATGGGAGACTCGCATACATAAGAGAATGCACTGGCACAGGGTCTTAAATGCTGCATTTTTAATGCTGCACCAGCACAGCTCCCTTCATGAAAGGGTCAAGAAACCAAAACCGAGTAGATTTCTTGGTGAACCCACTGAACCGGCCTTTGGTTCAAAGGCATCTGGCTTCCAACATAAGTATAGGACATGGAAAATAAATGATGAGCACAAGATCATATCACCTTCTATTCCAGTGTGGTTGATGGAGATGACAGTACAGAAGCTGGTTGTTATAATAAAATGTGTGGCTACCAGTGAGGTACTGGAGCGGTGGCAGTTTGATGTCGAATGTGATAAATCAGCCAAAGAAGATGGGTAAGTGTAATTTATAAACCAATTACATTTTAACCATTTTGCTACTGAATTGATTCTTCCATATTCAGTTTCATTGTGATACGGCCTATCGACTGAAATGACATTAAAGGAACGGGCGGTGTTCGTTGCAGAAATATTCATATTTGTTCATTATCGCCATCAACGGAAGGAATATTAAAATATATATAGTTTTGTTCATATGCCAAACATAATCAGCGCGTATATAGTATATTGTCGTCAAGACGTACGATGGTGTTCGTAAACAAGAACCTGCTCGTGTTACAGAATTTTTGCTTGTTTACATAAGCGCAATTCTATTGGTTGATCACACACAAATGATATAAACGCTCTTTATTATTTCCATATCAGGAAAACACTAACAAATAACGGTCTTTATGTTTATCATATCCGGATCTAAACAAAAGCCAGGTTCTGTAACGTTTTTTGCTTTTGTTTACATAACAAAGGAAAAACATTTGACAATAACATACTGTTTATGCCATATTTCTTATTGGTATAAGAACAAGGTCTGTCTATATTTTACTATTCTTTCTGTTTATGGCAGTTTTTGACAGAGCTGAATATTTTAACAGCATATCCACCGCCAACGCCGCCCGTATCTTTAAATCCGTATTCAGTGATGAAACTATACAATAGAACATAATAGAATGGTATACCATAAATTCTTTTTTTGCAAGGTTTTTAGTCAAATAAACCCATTTGTAGGGATATATGCATTTTCTCAGGATGTTGGTTGAACATTTTTGCCAAGCATCCCAACAAATTATTCAATGGTAATTGATAAAGTAATTTGCCCACCAGTGTTCAATCTGTTTTCAAAATATTAGACTCAAAATATTGCCTTGAACATTTATTGTACTAACTTTTAGCATTACAAAACTACTTTTAATGTTGTATATTACTATCTGCATATTCTGATAGGGTAAAATGCATTCTTTCTTGATAAATTATTTGTGTGACTGAAATTAAATGTCTCTGAAATTACAGAAATCACTCATCAACTAGGAAAAATGGTTCCCATCCCCCCCCCCCCCCCCCCTCTCTGATTCTCCACCAAAATGTCTGACTGTCATGGTTATAGACATTTTTAAGATAGATCAATTTTAAATTTAATACAACATCCATTCAATTTTTAACTTTATTGCAATTCACAGCATCGTCAAAATCCCGTGCATTAGATAATGCCACACCAATTCTTTAGATCATATTTGCACCTTTAATTTGATGTATCTTCCGCATTGATAGGTTGAATATCAAAGATATAATGAATAGGTGCACACTTTCGAAACCGGACAAACCCTTGAACAGATTCCCATCAACTATAGCATAGTTGACTGCAGAATTTCACAGTGACAATGATTCACCATGTGTGGTCCTGTCTGTGTGACCTTAGCAGAGTAAATTCTGCAGTGCTACTATGCTATATTTGATGGGAATCTGTTCAAGGGTTTGTCCAGTTTCAAAAGTTTGCACATATTCATACCGGTATATATCTTTGGTGATATTCAACCTATCGATGAGGGAGATTAATCAAATTGAAGGTGCGAATTTGGTCCAAAGAACTGGGTATGTCGCATTATTTCATGCATGGGGGGTTTTGATGACTTTTGTTCGCAAGCGAGTCTATGCTCAATATAGGTCTGATAGTTATTAATCTTGGTTTAAGCTACATGTATATACTCATGGTGGGGTTGTCGCACCAGGAGACCTGTAATTCACAGTCCTTGTGAATGCTTTTGAATTTTCTAATAGTAATTGCACATATATTTAATACTAAAGCATAATTTATGAATGCCTGGAGCTTTTAATTGTGCACTATTTTCATAAGATATGCTTGAATTTCAGAAAACCCAGGGAAATGGACCAGAAGAGGATAAATGAAGAAATAAGAGCAGTTATACGACAAATCACAGCTTCAGTCACCTTCCTTCCATTATTAGAATCTGCATGTAAGTATAATTGTCATGTCTCTAATTCAAATTGACCAATCAGAGGTCAGATTTATTAACATCGTATGAGATTATGCTATGTTGCTAAACCAAAATTCCCTCCTCATATTCACAATGCCTTCCACTGTCAACACTGTTCAGATATGGAACTGCATATTCAGAACTGCCCGTGCAAAAGACAAGTGCATTCAGCTTGGTTCATCACAATATTCTTTGCCAACATTGTTGAGATTTGCAATTCGGAACTGCCCATGTCAAAGACAATACATTCAGCTTGGTTCTTCACACGGCCCTTTAATATTTATTCATCCTTGGCTGCAAGATGTTACCCTTCAGCAAGGCCACTTGTATTGTGATCGCTTCATTGTACTTAAATATGCAATAGGTTCATGGTGTGTTTGGCAAGCATAAGTTTGTGTGGAAGTGACTGGATGTCTTACCGCTCTTTTGTGAAGCACCTGTAAAATGGCAGCACACAACTCAACACCTGGGGTAATAAGTAGTCAGAGTTACTGTACGGGCTACTGGACATCCGTAAACTGGATGGTTGAGGCTGCAGGCCAAGACCATTTAGTTGACGAATGTCCAATCGCGAGTCCATTAACTGACTTAAAACACAGTTTTATAATATACAAGGAAAAATTACATTTACACAGATGAACAATTCCGATAAATTTTGATAAATAAAAGTTTACAAATGTTTTTCTGGAAAATAAAAGTCCTTGGTTGACAACAAAACCACGTGCCTTGTCGCGGCTCTTGTGAGTGGAAATTGTGTGTGGATTTTGCCGCAAACACAATAGGCACAACAACACGTGGTACAACTTTGTTCAAAAATAAACATTGATGTACGCAAACATGATTAAATATTTGATATTTGATATATATAGCATGGTATATATATCTGTAATATATACTGTTGACGCAATTACAGGTATCTGTATTTTGAGCATGTATGCATTTTAGGATATTTTGTGCATTAATTGGGAGACATGACCATTCTAGATTACGATTAATGACTTGTGGTATAGATATTGTATAAAGCATGGTATAAAGTACGCATTAGGAGAAATAGAAGGTTGAGGTAGAACAAAGGAGCTGGGTTTTAATGTAGAATAAGCACATACAAGCCTTGAAATAGTGTGCCTGTCATTTGCAGAATGAGGTCCCCAGTGGGTGAATATAGTGATGCTACCCCGCATAGCGGGCTAGCATCACCAAATTCACCCTCTGGGGACCTCATTCTGCTTACACCTCAGCAGAATGAGGTTCCCAGAGGGTGAATTTGGTGATGCTAGCCCACTATGCGGGGTAGCATCACTAAATTCACCCTCTGGGGACCTCATTCTGCAAATGACAGACACCCTATTTCAAGGCTTGAGCACATAGGGACTCAAGTGATAAGCACCCCATGATTATCTTAGGCCTTGCAGTACTTGAATCCTATTGGGGCATCATGGTGGGTCAGAAGGATGAAGTTTATCACAGACACAAACCGATATAAAATAGTCAATATTTGTTCTTATGCTAATTATATCACCCCAATTCTGAGATTTGTTATTTGTGAAGTAAAGATTCTGTTAAATATTTTGGCTTTTGTTACTGTTTATGACAAAATTTATAAAATAACTCAAGATCTCTTTAACTGGCGAAATAGTTTTGCCCATATTTGTACCATGTACATCATCATGTTCAAGCTACATGTGAAACTGGTTATTCAGCGATATTCAGCTTTTACCATAGCTCACTTCAAAATCAATCAAGGTACTACATGTAGTTGCATAATAGATTTGATCATAGGTGAATCATTTTATGGTGATGTTGGAATTTTCTATTTGTCACACAGTGTCAAGATTTCAAGCAGATTTCAACTTAATTGACAGGGGGTAATACAGCACCCATGGTGAAGCTTCTGATTATATCTATTTTAATTATTTTTTACAGGTGTTTCATTTTGTTATGCCTGTCTGAACTACACTTTTAATTTTTATAGGTGTGTTTGATTTGCTGGTGTACACAGATAAGGATCTCGACGTACCTGAAACCTGGGGAGAATCGGGACCACAATTCATAGCAAACTCTGAGGAAGTTCATCTACGAGGCTTTACAACCAAAATACATAAAGTTGATGCCATGGTAGCTTACAAGAAATGAATCAACACATTTTATTCACATTAACCCTTTCAGTGCCAAGTCCGATTTTTGTATCAACCCATATTTCCTTGATCATTTTTCAAATTTATTGATTATAATAATGTGATACATTTTAGAGCTCTTTCCATCAATGTATCACATTATTATAATCAAGGAAATATGGGTTGATACAAAAATCGGACTTGGCACTGAAAGGGTTAATATGCTCATTATTGTTACATCGCAGGCTTACAGGGATTTATCGGGGCTTTCAAGATCATTTATTTTTTCCACATAGACAAGGCTTCCCTGTGCACAAGCAGTTACTTTAGTGGGGAATTTTGCCTAGGATATGTGACTACATTACCCCAAGGTGCCTTAAAAGTTGAGGCCTGTTCTACTATATTTCACATAGGTTTAGTGTACGGGTACATAATGACTCTCTTTGAAGGCCATTTGTTTCCAGAATATCGCTTCATGTCCTGTCTTGCTAACTACTTTCTGTCTCTGCTCCTCTTCTTTATTACAAACTCCGGTTTCATTGCAAATTTTGAAATTGTTTATAATTAGCGCATATTGTCGTTACTCATCGAACATACAGTAATGCCCTAAATAATCGGCTCCTTAACCACAGCAGGATTATGGGTAATTTTTCAGGATTTAGTGGGAAATATGGCTTGTTGCCATTCATCGGAAAGCTCTCAGCTTTACGATGAATGGCAACAAGCCATATTTCCGACTAAATCCTGAAAAATTACCCATAATTCTGCTGTGGTTAAGGAGTCGATTATTTAGGACATTATTGTAGCTCATTTTAGTCCAGATAAACAAAATAGAAATGATATGTTTTGTTTATCTGGCCTTAACTCTCTCATGACTGGAGCAGTGCTGATGCAGCATTAAAGATCCTGTGCCAGTGCATTCTCTTATATATGCAAGTCTCCCATAGGGATCTTCACATATATAAGAGAATGCACTGACTTACAAGGTCAATGTACGTAAATATTGTTAGGCCAATGTATTCTCTTATATATGCGAGGCTCCCTATGGGAGACTCACACATATAAGATAATGCATTGGCACAGGGTTATCGCAAAATTTCAGGAAGCTCCAGTCATAGAAGAGTTACGAAACCTAGTTTCCTTTGTGCCTAAATCTCATGATAAATAAAAACTGTCCAGAATGCTTTCAATGGAACCTCGATACTGGAACCACTTTTGGATTGCATGATGACATTTTTACTTGCATTAGGTCATGAAATACAGTTGGTATGTAAAAATCTCACCAACCATGGTAGTTAAAAAAATCGTCATCCATTGTAGTTGAATCAATGATATTTCTCAAATATTTTCCAATATTATCACAAGGATGAAAACCCAAAGAGCTTTGTCTACAATGACCTAAAGATCTAAACTGACTTTGGAGGTTTATAGTAGTATTGGCCATATGCATGGCCAGACCTAATATCGGCTCAATTTCTGTATATTCTGTATGTCAATATCCAAGACCGTATCAGAATGCTGGCCATTTTCATTGAATTTCATAAATGATGAAAAATTCCCACCCACAGGTGAGAGTATGTTGTGTGAGTTAACCCTACTATACTAAATGGATTCTCCCATTCAGTTATAAAGATATACATTGGAATAGTCTATTCATATGGAGGGGTGTTATGGAAAAATGAGCAGACGACAGTATGACGAAAAGATAAGACCTATGGTCGTTTGTTGAACGAATTATCTGAACATTTCCTAAGGGAACTACTACTCATTGAGTATTTAGTATAGAAAGGGTTAATAGATATGCTATCTGTAGCAACACCAACAACCAACTCTTATCATGAGCGGATACACACACATAGAAAACTAGGTTTACTTGTCAACAAAAGAACACATTTCACATGGATATTTGATTTTGATCAACTTGAGTACTGGAATTACCAATAGCTTCTGTGTGACATGACAATGAGTAAGCTTTTTGAAGTATAATATGAAAATACATCATTTTGTTCCCTAGATTTACCACACTCAACATCTTGAGCTATAGTTCTTGGTGGCTCTTAATTTGCTCTGAGAGACTTAGGTCGTATTTGAGCATGCAGGCTGTAGCCAGCATTGGCTAATAAGACATGCGCAATAGAAAGCTACAGTAGCCAGGGAAATGAATGGCTACTATCACTAAACATTGTACTCCGACTCTGATAGGGGAATTTCTTACCAGGGAGATATTTTTTAATAATGCTCCCTGGGGACCCATAATTGTCATTCCCATTTTGTTGGCATCAAACTAGATATTTTATATCTATGATATATTTCGTGTTTGGTGAATAACTGAACTTATTTTGTAAAAATATATATAATTATATATTATATATATGATCACATATCCTACTCTTTTAAATATCCGATTTATGGAGGCAAGGACTCAGTACGAGTGTAAATTGCTTCAAATATGCTTGCTTTAGTGAGCGAGACCATTGGTGAATAGATTTATAGCAACATTGTGCCAATATAATATTATCTATCATCCACATTCCAAGTTCGGGGTACCGGTACGATATTTAGTGACCACCAGCTGTGGCCGGCTGCAGCTTTCTACTGCGCATGCCTACAGTGTTGCTCAAATACACCCTAACTTTATTCATACATAAACAAGAGAAGTTACTCTATTCAGATAGACTGTTCATGTCATTCTTGTGTTTGTTGACAAATTATTGAGTGCAACTGAAGCTCCCAATGATACTGTAATCAAACTTTTATTGTGACCATACTTTTGTATCAATATTTCATATTTGTACGGATATTTTTGTTATAAAAATGTTTATCTTACCTGGTCTAAGTTGTTACCTATTAACCCCAGTCTCCTGCCTGTCATGACTGCAATAGGCTTCTAAATGCATTGTATTAGTGCCACCTGCCTTGATTGACCAATTGTGCATTCCAGTCCTGATCAGTCAAACAAAACATTGGTGGACCGAGGTGAGCAGTACTGATGTGAACACAGGGATGTAGCGATATGGAAGGCAGGGTAGGCGACACATCAGTGGCGATCCAAAAGTTTGAACTTTGAGAGGCTAAATCACTAGTTTGAAATGTAAAGTTGGGCATACTTGGAATTCTTTGGCATTGTTATACCAATTGGCTGGAATTTCCAAGTCAAAATGTAAAATATTACAATCTTTTGACACTGGATGGACCAGAAGTGAGACAAATATCTAACAAAATTGAAAGGGATAGTCTTCTTTTTTTTCAAAATATTTTGAGTTAGTTGAATAATAATCCAAATCGAATGGGGTAGGGGTGACCAGGGTGGTATTCATATGGCCTGCAAAGTCTTGATTCGGTGTTGACAACTTGATTCAGGATTGATACTGAATCCGCTCTCCGGACTCCGATTCGTTCTTTTGGTTACGAGTGGAGCTCAATTAAAGATAGAATTCCTGCATTGTAATGTCGGCATGTATATTAGGAGAGGTACATTATTTAGCTCAACTTTACTTTGTAAAGTTTGAGCTATTGCCATGGCTTGGTATCCGTCGTCTGTGTGTGCGTGTGTGAGGCGTCAACAACACATGCTACAGGTCGAACCTTTGGTCTGATCATTAGAAATTTGTCATAGCTGTTGACATTGACATTTAGACGGGAATGAGACATTTTGGGGTCATTAGGAAAAAAAACATGGCTGCCAGCAGCCATCTTGGATTTCAAAATTAAATCCATTAGCACGTGCTGCAGGTCGTACTGTTCGTCTGATCATCATTTGTCATGGATATTAATATTGATATGTAGATGGGAACGAGTAATTTTGGGGTCATTCGGCCAAAAAACATGGCCGCCAGCAGCCATCTTGGAATTTACTCTTTGCATGACTAAATACTTGGGCATGAGCTGCAGGTCATACCTTTGTTCGGATCATCATGAAATTTGTCATGGCTGTTGACATTGGCATGTAGATGGGAACGAGTAATATTGGGGTCGTTCGGCCAAAAAACATGGCCACTGGCAGCCATCTTGGATTTTACTCTTTGCATGACTAAATCCTTTCACAATGGCTACAGGTCGTACTTTTGGTCAGATCATGAAATTTGTCATGGGTGTTGACATTGACATGATGATTGAACGAGTAATTTTCAGATCATTCGGTCAAAAAACATGGCCGCCCGCAGCCATCTATTGATATTGATCTTACTAGATGGAAGTTATCAAATGTTTTTGAATTTCATTGGAAAACATAGCCGCCAGCAACCATCTTGGATTTTACTTTATATATATATCTCTTCATGTTGATAATCTGGTATTACTTAGACATTTTAACTTTCCGCATTCCTAATCACTCCATTGACTGTAACACATGAATTTATTACCTTTCCAAGTTGAGCTACAGTGTCATTGACACTTTCATATGGAGTTATCTCCTGTCAAAAAAAATGCATCATGTTTGGATCACCTTTATGGGAGCTATTGAATTTTGAACGATTTTCGATGAAAAACTAATTTTCTTAATTTCATTGAAAAACATGGCCACTGGCAGCCATCTTGGATTTTACTCATTGCACGACTAAATCCTTTGGCATCCCCAACAGGCCACATCCCTCATCCGATTGTCACCAAACTTCATGTGGATCCTCTGGGTGCATTAAAAGACATGGCTGCCTGTAGCCGTTCTTTGGATTTTCTCTGCATGACTAAATTTTTTGGCTCACCCTGCAGACCAAATTACTCATCCGATAGTCACCAAAATTCATATGGATCTTTTGGGTGACCACCAGATGGCAGCCATCTAATTTTTCCGTAGTTTTACCAGAAATATTTAAAGGGATACTGTACACAAATGTTGTTGGTTTCTATAGTATCTGAGTCTTAGAATAAGGTAACCAGATTTCCATTATTTGAAAGTCTGTTGAGTACGAAGTAATGTTACGGATGGCAGATTAGCAGAAATACGCCTCGTATCAACAAAATGTTTCATACAATCATGTGTGCCATGCATTGCCCAATCCACTGTCCATCAATTAATTTGAATACATCTTGTACACAGAAATTCGTAATTTAATTTATGGCTCCAGCTATAAATTAAATTTATATCAAATTATTAACTTTGATTTTAAGATAATCAATTAACCTGAACATTTACAGAATACATCTTCGACCCAAATTACTTATTTTTCTATAAAATATTAATATTAGATCATTGTTATTACTGGGAATTTATTGAAAATGGTGTACAGTATCCCTTCAAGTTCAGGATGTCCCAAACCTAGACAATTGAAAGTCAACAATTCATTTTGACTAGGACATAAATCACATCAGGTAAATATGCACAGAGAATCACATTTTTAAAACTAGTTAATAAATAAGGCAATCTTTATTACGTGCGCTCGCGCAACAGTATGGCGATCAGACAGATTCGTAGCTTGGTGTCACCCTACTCCGTTTCACGCCATGACGTCACCAAAAACGACGTAAAACCTCGTGGCGTTCTGACATTGTTACTGTGCCGCGTTTTTGCTATGTTTATTTTATGTGTTGTTTTCGATTATTTGTTTGTCGCCATTTGTCGGGATTCCCTGTTTCTATACTTAAAACTGACATGCTCATAGTGAGCCTCGATTTCGATTTTTTCTCCCAGGTCAAAATACGTCAGAGTTATGACAAAAATAGATTGACCTACATTTTCTCCATCAGAACCCTACATCAAAGAGTCTATACACTCCTTCGGGACCTACATAGACCTACATAGGGTATTTTTACTTATAATTGGGAAGTTATATCATTTTTGGTTCGTGCGAAGACCTCTTTTTATCGTGCGGGAAAAGAGAGACATTCAAAACGCGATTTCGTAATTCGACGAATGACGTAACACAAAACACAAACGCATTAGTTGCTCCTTTGGTCAACTTTGACTATCGGAAAATGAAAATATGCCGCTGAAAAAAATGTATTCGATATTAAAGTCTCATCCTTTCGGCAACATGGAATTGGTTTTAATTACTTGAATGATTAATATAGTAATTTGCCTTTTATCTGTGATGAAATGAGAAATGGTAATTGTCTTTTTTTGCTAACATTAAATTAAATAAATTAAGTAAAATACAGTGAAATTATTTTTTTAATTATTGTTTATTACATTTTTGCGCACGTTGGCATCTCTCTGAGTGCATTCTAGTTTACCATTGTACTCATGTACTTCATGAGATGTATTAAAGGCCCATTTAATGTTCGAGTCACCGATTATTTTTTTTGTGCCTTCATATTTGATTTTAACCCTTTACCCAACAAACCGGCCAAACCCGGCCAAATAAAGCTTCAACAGCCTAAAATATCTTCGGTCTGTCTCAATAGAACCATACAAATATGGATATCATTGGAACCGGCTCCTTGACCACATTGTGATAGTTACAGTTATGCCCTGTGCCAATGCATTCTCTTATATATGCGAGTCGACCATAGGTCGCCTCGCATATATAAGAGAATGCATTTGCCTAAAAAAAATCTTTTTTAAACACTTTTTACCATTTTTTCTTACATTCTTTAACAATTTTATAATTTTTAATGTGTTAAGCCAATGCATTCTCTTATATATGCGAGGCGACCTATGGTCGACTCGCATATATAAGAGAATGCATTGGCACAGGGCCCTCCTGTTGGGTAAAGGGTTAATGACAATCAATGCCATAAAATATTATTTAAAATACTATAATTCATCACAATTTGGAACGTCTGTGTCTCAGAAGGTTCCCATAGAGTAACAGAAAATAGCTGAAATCATCCCCCCCCCCCCCGTTTTGCTCCCAGAATGCAACAGAATTCAAACTAAGATCTAGATGTATTCCCCTTTCCTTGAATGATAGACTTTGCAGTACAGTCCAGATGAAACTTAAGCACAGAAAACAATGTTGGTGCCTCAACAAAAACAATATGTTCACAGTTTATTACACCGGATAAGTTGAAAATAAAATGTTTTGGAGCTTCCTCTTTCAAATGGTATATTTTATATATGTGATCGGGGGGTTCGAAAATTAAGTGGGCCTTTAATGGTTCCAGGCTAATGTTTTTAAAACCTCTCTTGCTATTGAATTAGATTCAAGTGTAAAATAATTACAATTATGAGCTGAAAAGTACCATATGGAACAGACTATTTCGACTAGGTTAACCATTGAATTTTATATCAATTTATGTTCATGATGTTAGACGCATATAATTACATCATCAATTTTAGAATTAAAAAATAATGAATCATGGCTGTATATATGGTAAAATATTGATCAGTAAGATATAGTCAGTCTCACAACTGGGCTCTTTCGGGAATATCCAACCACTTTCTGTTTGATACTGATTCCAGAGTACTTTTCGATGAGGAATTCAGTGGTGCTGACCGATTTTTGATAAAATGGGCCCAAATTCCATTTTTAAGGACCTGAACCCCAATTTTGGGGTTCAGCGCTTTTTTTCTCAAAGTTGAGCCCCCAATTAGAATTTTAATGACCTATATGCATTAATGCCACATACAGGTATCATTTCTGATATTTTTTATAGCATTATAGGACGGGATTGACCATCAAGGAGGTCTTGACCCTGAAAATTCAAAATGAGCAAACATTTTGAAAAGTCAAGAATAATTAAAATAGTGCAACATATAGAATTTTTTTCATCTTTAAAGTATCAGCACCATTGTGCTTCCACTCATGAGTGCTCAACAAGGTTTTGGGTGGAATGTATTGACCGTAGAATGAAAAACAGGCATTTTCTCAATAACCAAGATGTTGACGAAATCATAAATTTTATGGTAATTGATTAGTAGTTCCAACAAGGGTAACTAATGATATGATATGAATCGATACATTGTATTTATGAGTAGTTCATCCTTTTTATATTGATTTCACTGCCTTTAATATGAGATGGCTGCCAAAATGGCTATAGATGGGATGACATATATCACATTTATATCATTGTAAAGGAGTGCAATGTGGCATTTCATTTAAACTGTAGCTAACAGGAGAACAGTATGTCTTTTATGGTGTTCTAATGTTGAATTGTATTTTAGTTTGAAATTTATTTTAATAAGTAAGGGTAATAGAGTATAGTTCTTTACCAGAATCAATTGAATCGAAGACGAGATTTATTCTAGTAAAGAACTATCCGCATGCTCTGACCAACTTAGAGCACAATTGACCACACACAATGGGATTAGCTGGAAATCGCTGCTGAGCATGTGTTCACCCCGACACACAACATATGCCCTTCCTGACTTTGAACATGCCTTGGAAATTGGTGTGCTTTACCAAAAATCAGATAACGGTTGTGCTCTAATCAACAGAAATGTACAGATTGAACATGGTTTTCAAAATTTGTCATCAACATTTAGCAGCTGATCTGATTTAAGTGACCAAGCTATGGAACATGCTGAACACTTTTACTAAATGGAATGACCAGCTGTTTGCTTCATGCAGCAACCACATGTTGCGATCTTAAAATAGGTATTGTATCCGTGCACAGTAAAAACATCTTGTAATCAGATGAGAGATGACCATATATACCAGTATATATTTCAGAAGTAATCAATTCTTCCGAAAGGACAACTCATATCACAAACAGATTTAGGAGCCTTTGTCAGTCTCCCATTAATTTTGATTGGCCATGATACATGTAGTTGCAGCACTTACAATTGAAGAAGATAAGGGTCTATAATTTCACTAACATAATTCTTCATAATAGCTAATAGCCCTCACAACTTACCATTTTAAATATATTTTCATTTTCAATACCACCCCAGGTTAAGTGGTCCTGCTAATTTTATATCATGCTGATGGGTACTGCTGGATTGCTATGATGTTTGTAGGTCAAAGAGATTCTGTTAACCCTTTACCCAACAAAACGACCAAAAACGCCCAAATAAAGCTTCAACAGCCTAAAATATCTTCGGTCTGTCTCAATAACGCCATACAAATATGGATATCATTGGAACCAGTTCATTGACCACATTGTGATGGTTACAGTTATGCCCTGTGCCAATGCATTCCCTTATATATGCGAGTCGACCATAGGTCGCCTCGCATATATAAGAGAATGCATTGGCCTAAAAAAACATTTACTTACATTTTTTAACAATTTTTATAATGTTTTTCTACATTCTTTGACAATTTTATCATTTTAATATGTGTTAAGCCAATGCATTCTCTTATATATGCGAGGTGACCTATGGTCGACTCGCATATATAAGAGAATGCATTGGCACAGGGCCGTTATGTTGGGTAAAGGGTTAAGAGAGTACCATCATTTTACCTAAAGTTGGTAATTTTTGCATTGTTTGGCTAATTTTCCCAATGGAGAACTCTTTCAATGTGATAGATTTATATATATTTATTTGCCGAAATATATTGGGGGAGCGTAACTACTAGCTCCACAATATACACATGTTTATATAACATATTAATAATTATAAATTATTACAAAATCTCAATACATGTACTATTATTTTTCAGTTGATTGGTTTACAGTAAATAGTATCAAATTTTCAAAGGATAATACAATAATAGAAGAGAATTGGAAAAGTATAACATGTACATGTATACCATACAATTGATATTAATTTTTTGGCTAAACAGGCCCCTGTAGTATGTATTAGGAGAAATAATTGGAATAAAATCCTAAATTATATGGGAAATATGGGGTGGGCGGGGAAAAATAAAGTTATCGGTACGTCGAACTGAGTTTCGATCGGTCGGTAGTAAAAGTAAATTCAAATATGAATAAACGCGTCTGCTTGTATTTTTCTTCTAACTCAGTCTGAGCTCACAATACAACAGGATTGCGTTCTGAATTTCAAGCCCATAAAGCTAGACACTTTAGAATCAAGCTTGCCAAATAAATTTCCATGAACCTCACATGAAATCACTCGGTTGAACACAAGGAACTATTGTCAAGTTTCAAAATATTCTGTACGTATGGAAGCCCTATATTTTTAATGTGTAGATTTATTATAACTGGACTAAAGCCCTTATAAAATAATCTGAAGGATTATTTTCAGTCTTTAATACTGGATATCACACCAATAATTACCAATCGACATGCATTTGTTATTTTTGAACAGGACAATATATTTTAATATTACTGCAACTGTGTTCTTTCTTATGACTTGTTTTATTACAAACTCCCAAATTTGAACCAGAAACAATTTAGGGCAAATATACATCTACGTGTACATATACATATATGTTCAAATTCGTAAAAAAAAAAAGGTACTAAATCAGGATAGAAGTATAGGCGATCATGCCGGGCTAGCCATTATTTGTTCTAAAATAATGTACATGTTAGGGAAATTGTAGAACCTTTATTCAAAATGGCGGTGATGACCTGCGGCCAATCTAAATTGCTGTGGGACTGATAAAGACACAAACTGCTCGACTACCGAATCATACTGATTGATCGAATTGTAGTAACTCAACATTTACTAAACCTACTTGCAGGTTGCCATAGGGATTAAATTTTATACTATAGTTGAGAGTGGTTAGCATTATTTTTACACAATTAATCCATTCTGATAACTGAAGCGGCATTTCTAAAAATGTTGTTGGAATCTGATTATATGGGAACCATCGAATCGGATTGAGTACCGACAATATAGATTACAGGTTTTTGGACAACTCACCCCATGCCAATATGTTGATATTTAATATTATTAGTTAATATATTTACCAGAATTATTCTTAACCCTCACATGACACGAGTTTCCTAAAATATTGGGAAAACCATGTGCCAATGCATACTCTTATTATATGTGAGTCTCCCATAGGGAGCCTCGCATATATAAGAGAATGCATTGGCCTGACAATATTTACCTTCACCTTGTAAGCTATTTCATTCTTATATATGCGATGCTCCCTATGGGAGATTTGCATATATAAGAGAATGCACTGGCACAGGATCTTTAATACTTCACCAGCGCTGCTCCCGCCATGAAAGGGATAGTATTCTCAAAGGAATCCAAGGTACTCACAGTAGGTAAATGTGCAAAAAATATAATAGTCTGCAATAACAATAAAAACATCTCGACTAAGAATGTCCCCCACACTGATGAAGGTGGCAGATTTGAAGGATTTATGGGTTTCAGATCCCTATACTACAAACTTTAGGAGGAATTGATTTAAAAAATGATATTTCACATGTTGAAAACATTATGCAAACAAAACTGTTACAGTGATTTGTCAACAAACATCGCTAATTGTGTAGTAAGTGCAAATATATTAGTCTGAATAAGATTTTCAGAATATTTGTTCAATGTTTACCATCAAGGTTTGATTAAATTTTGGTATCTCATTAGAATAATTGTTATTTTATCGACAATTCCACATAACACAGTGTACAATAAAGTTTTAAATATACGTTATAAGCACGGCATCCGATTTATAAGCGAAATAAAGATCACAAGCGCCCAGAGGGCGTGCGTGGTGTTTATTTCGCTTATAAATTGGACGCCGTACTTATATCATATTTATGACACCCAATCAGCCCGAGAAATTTACAATCAGTGATGAGTTTCTATTACCAATTAACTGTGAGGTCAGTCTTACAACCATGGTCCGGTGAATACCAATAAATACTCCATGGTCGGTATTGCACCCAGATTGTTCAACGAATTATATTTGTGCCGAATCATGACATTTCAATTTACATTTGTGTTAATCGTGGATTAATTAGAGAGCACACTACACTTCTATTCTTATGTGCATTATTCCTACAGTTCAGATTTATTTATTCCATACTTTCCAAGCTGAATTTATAATATAACAAACACATTCGACCAATGTAAGTTATTCAATGCATTTGTTCATTGTGTTGGTGAGGGGGGGGGGGGGGGGGGGGGGCTTCTAAGTTTGCAACTGTTCACGACAGTAACTGCAGGATTTTGCTGTCAAATCAAATGCCCCCCCTCCGATCTGAAGTTTTAGTTTGGCGTATAATATTGATTAATTATTTATAATTATTAACATTTATATCTTTGGCATGATATATCGCCCGTCTTCCATATTGCTATGCACCTGCATTTGCTTGTTGTGACAAGACATGGTATCACAGTCCCTATTAGTATTGCTCACCTCAGCAGAAAAATAATTTTTTGAATGAACGGGAGTGCATAATTGGTCAAATCAAGGTGTGCACCGCTAATACAATGCATAGGCTTGTTGTAATCACGACAGACCGTTTGATAGAATTGAACAGGCGATGACTTATATTCTTTACAGTAAATAAAGGTCGGTCACTGGACCTCATTAGATAACATCCATTGGTCGAGGGCTGATTGGCATGTTATGAGCATGTGTAGCACTAGGACCCTTAATAAAGTGTTATGCGCGTGTAGCACCAGGACCCTTATTTAATGCTGACTTTAGTGCACCATATTTAGTGTGTTATTCACAACTAATGAAATTGCTATGTTCATGTATGTGGCAATTAACAGAAGAAATGGATGCCTGACTACTGGATAATATTTTCTCTATACACATATCCCCAAATGCATAATCGAGGTTCCCAATGGCTGTACATCACAATATTCACAATTTGAGAACTTCAATCTGAGTCTATGTATCCAATAGCAGATGAGGCCATGCAGAATGAGGTCCCCAGGGGGGGGGTGAATTTGGTGATGCTAGCCCAGTGTTGGTGGCCATGTATTTAAGGTGGTGGCGCATGTTTTGCATAAATCCAGCCAAAAATGGCAAGAGATTTTCAACAACAAATTTCTCTGCATCTATCTTGCAAAAGATCTTGAATTTCACATGTTCATTGTATACAGAATCTGAGCAATTATTAAGGGACGACAAAAACAATGGATTTTAAAACATTTGAGACAAAGAAGTGTCAGAATAATTAATAATTTCACACAACATTTCAATCACCAAATAGTTTATTGTCGTGGCTCTTTGAGAAGAGGTTTCATTTTTATCATAATGTTGAGTTAGCCCAATTTTTCATTGATCAACATGCAGGCATGACATGAAACTTCTCAAATATAGAAAATTATTTATGGGCAGTTTAGGGTTGTTGCATTTCTAAATGAAATTAATCATTACATTTCACAAATCAAGAATAATTAAGTCATGGATAAATGAACAGCACTTTTGAAAAAATAATATTTTACATAAGTTCTTTTCACCTGAAAACAGTTGAATTTTCAATATTTGCCATTCCATAAAGTGAAGTAAATGAGGTTATAATATCCTGTCACAATAATGGCTTGCAAAATTTCACAAAGAAATACCGGAATAAATTTTAACCAAATTCAGAAAAAATTTGATACCTGCATCTGGAGGTCACTTCAAAGATCTGTATGAAATTTGGGGATGATTGGATCAGGAATGTGGCATGTCATAAAATCAAAGATAGCTGACCGCTGCCATATTTTTCTAGGAAAATAATTCACATTAAATATCTCCCATCTAGCGGTGATCCCAAAAATGCCTGTAAATTTTCAAAACATTTTGCCAATTATTGTGGGCTGCAGGATTTAAATTGGAAAAAATGGTAAGCTCCCATCTAGATGTTACCCCGAGGATCCATATGAAGTTGTTTTTTTTGACAATCTTCTGAGGGATGTGGCCTGTTGGGTGTGTCAAGGAATTATATATAGTATTTTAAAGGCCCACATAATTTTCGAGTCGCCGATTATTATTTTTATAGTGACCTGATATACGGTTTTAATAACAATCTATGCCATAAAATATGACTAAAATACTATAATTCATCACTATTTGAAACATCAAAAGATGCCCACAGAGAAATAGAAAACTGCTGAAATCAGAGAATGACTTCCCCCCCACCCTTTGGATCCCAGAATGCAACATAATTCAAACTTCTTTAATATATAGAGTTATTCCCCCCTGCATTGAAAATAATACTGCTTTTTACTGCAATCTAGATGACAAAATGCATTGGCAACTCAACAAAAACAACATGTCTTCAGTTTATTACACCGGATAAGTTGATAATACAATGTTTTGGAGCTTCGATCCTCTTTCAAATGGTACATAATATGGCATATATTTTATATAATGTAATCTGGGGGTTTGAAAATTAAGTGGGCCATTAATAAAAGTATACATTGGAATGGTTTATTATTCATTTGGAGGGATGTTCAGGCAATATATAATATATAATCAGACAAATGACAAACATAAACATAATATAAGTGCAGAAAGATACTGATTAATTGGTTGTTGAACTTATTATCTGAACATTTCCTATGGGCCTTAGGGGTAACTACTGGTCAGTGTGTACTTAGCACAGAAGGCGTTAATTGAATTCATATCCATCACATTTTGGCGCAACATTAAAGATCCTGTGCCAATCCATTCACTTATATACGTGAGTCGACCAATTTTTTATAATTTTTTTTATAATTTTATCTTTCATTCTATATCAACTTTTATCATTTTGTCATATATTCTTTAACAATTTTATCAGCCTTGATTCATATGCATTTTTAACAATTAAAAAAATAATATAAAACTTGTTAGGCCATGCATTCTCTTATATATGTGAGGCGACCTATGGTTGACTCGTATATACAAGAGATTTCATATCCACCACATTTTATATTTAGCATGCATGTTTGAAACATATGAGACCATGTTAGTGTGGGCTATCTTGATTAAAAATCTCAACTGGCACATGGAACTAACCATTATAACGTTATATATACTCTTAGAGATATCATTCACAAACATCATGATGTGAACAACCTGTATTCACTTTAAAACTCCTGATGCAGTGTCATACTGATACAAATTAACAAGTTCCATGATATAATTTTTTTTTTTTTTATTATTAACATAAATGTTTTTTATATCAGTATATAACACTGCACCACCAACTATCAACCAATCCCAAGAGAACATATAAAGAATTATCTAGACAATGGTTAGACATAATGCAACGCAAGATCTTCAGTCAGTTATCCACAATTATCACAAGTTTCGTTTTTCCTCGGACTGTGTCCCCTTGTAATAAAGGCTCTCTGTTACCATACTCATATCGCAGCTTACAGTCTTGATTCTTATTCATTATCCCTGTGACCACCTGCAAACAAGAGAGTGTACGGGTCAATAAGCTACAGGGCGATTTGTTGCCGGATATGGTGTTATGTGAGGCAAAGTAAAATCAATATTGGGTGAGGTCCAAGCAGAGTCTGATATTAATCTCGATGAGCCTCATATCGTCTATTTCTGACTCAATCATGAGATTTCCGAGTCTGGAATAATATTTTTCCGCCAAGGAAAACCCTTCAACTCAACTATATGGATTAGAATGCAAGCCCAGGAGGAGGCACGAGCAATAAAGTTAATATTCAAATTCGATGGGAATGTACTCTTCCGAAACAGATTTCATGTAAATGTGATTTAGTCATGAATCAGAGCTGATAATTCAGATTCTGACATTGCCCAAACTTGGATCTCCCCCCTTGGTTTTTGGAAGAAACATTCCAGGTAGTGCCATAAAATTCATGCTAGCGAGACGACCGAGCAAGTAAAACTTTTGAAGAGACTTCTTTTCCTTCGCTTCTTCCGTCGCTTCTATGATCCTCTTCTCTTTTTCATCATCTTTGCTCTCACAACAGTTCACGTGTAAAATGGATGTCACATGTTGCCATTGTGTATGTTATAAGCTATCAGAATGCTTATGATAGACACATTATATATAAAAAATGATATGATGGATATTATATTGAAATACTATGTATCATAATATCATGCCATAAATCCCTACTCCATTCACAGTGGAAGATAAGGCAGGAACTATATCATGAAGGCCTGGAAATCTCAAGGCAGGCTGCTCGCCTACAGACCACCTAGAATTTTCCAAGATGGGCTTTTTATTATTATTATTTTATTTTTTTTATTGAGAATAGAGAATAACACAGAAAGAAGAGACATGTACGCAATCAATCTCTCAATCCAGGACATGGGAGAGCGTAACTCTTCCATGCCCTGGCCTACTTTCTCACTTGTGACATGTAATTATAAAATAGTTAAAGCCTTTTTATAGTTATGTATATATTTATAAGTTATTTTATCGTGTTTTACTCCATCGAAATTGTAAAGAATTAAATTGTACAGTGTGCGCATGCGTGATGTCTGCAACAGATAGTAATGTCACATGGCAGAATCATTAAATTCTGGAACAAATCCGTAAATCGGATCTTTTGATTGACTCTCACATATTTTAAGGACAAAATAAATTATTTCTCTTCATAAGATTGAGCTTACAATATATTTCACTGGATAAAAGCAACATATAACTGTGGATAGTGAGAACCAAATGTCACCGTCTCGATTGAGTTCAACCTTTCGTTCCCTTTCCAGTTCCTATCAGAGAAAATTGTATATCACTAAAATGGTGGCTATCGATAATTTTCTTGCTTCGATTGACAATCTTTTAATATAATGAGCTAATGTCTCCAAGTTATCAATCACTGTGGTGAATATTCTTGTTTACAATGTTATTCAATTATTAAAGTTGAGAAACTATTCTCTATGTCCCTAATTGCAAACACCCAGTAAATCTATACAAAGCGACTTGACCACTGGAAGCAGCAATCTTCGAAAGCGGTCTTGTCATCGGTGATGGAATATGGATTACTTTGACAAATAAAGCAGTCATTTGTAACTGTATTCAAGTGTAAATATACTGGATATAATATGCTACTTGATTGTCTATTTTATGTAACATTACACAACATAGAAAATGCTTTAAACATCGACAAACTCACCCAATTTCGTTGCATGGGTTGAACACCGACTGACAAATTGTTGAGTACAAACATTTTTACATTTTGTTTGTGGTTCATATTAATTATCATAACATATAATACATAATTAATTATTCACCATACCATACTTTTGGGGATTTGACATTCACAGCTCTGTTGTCTACATAACAAAATGAATTTAGACGAAGTTAAACATCAATAAAAGGTCAGGCCAACCATAGCGTACCCCGACAACGTAGCAAGTCGATGCAACTTTGTTAAAGAAATAAAAAAAAATGTTGAAATTTTCTAAGTCGAAAAGGGTCATCTATATACATGTTGCACATCTCCCATATGTGGGTAACAATATACTCTGAAGTTTCAAATATCTACGATCAAAACTGTAGGAGGAGTTGATTACACCATGAAGGTACCCTCCTACAGAAAATTATAGAAAAATGTTGAAATTTTCTAAGTCGAATAGGGTTAATAACTCCGTAAAAAAATAATTTTTCCGTCATCTATATAAATGTTGCACATCTCCAATATGTGGGTAACAATACTTACGAAGTTTCAAATATCTACGATCAATACTGTAGGAGGAGTTGATTACACCATGAAGGTACCCTCATACAGAAAATTAAAAAAAATGTTGAAAAAATTATAAACAATATTCTGAAGTTTCAAATCTCTGGGATAAAATCTGTAGGAGATAATTACACCATGAAGGTGCTCAAAAGTGTGACGGACGGACGAAGCCCGTTTCTATAGTCCCCCGAAAATTAATTTTTCGGGGGGACAAAAATAGACAAACTAAAATTCGGACAGACCTCATAATCGCAGGTGCACAGGTTCCCATGGTACTAATTATCTGTGCCAAGTTTCAAAACAATTGACCAGAAAATGTAGGAATAAAAGCTCGGACAAAATTACGCATTTTGAGAAGATTTTGTAAGTCGAAAAAGGGGGATAACTCCACCAAAAAATGTCGGACAGACGTCATAATCGCAGGTGCACAGGTTCCCATGGTATTAAATATCTGTGCCAAGTTTTTAAAAAATTGACCTACAAATATAGGAATAAAAGCTCGGACAAAATTATACATGTTGCGAAAAATTTCTAAGTCGAAAAAGGGGGGAAAACTCCACCAAAAAATGTCTGACAGACGTCATAATCGCAGGTGCACAGGTTCCCATGGTGGTTGATGTCTGTGCCAAGTTTCACGGAAAATGATCATAAAACAACAGAGAAAAACTCTGGACAAATTTGTGTCCATGGACGGACGGACAGTACGACGGACGACCAGACAGACGGCTCGACAGACGGACGGACAAGCTGATTCCAGTATATCCCCCCACAATTCATAACTGTGAAAGTTGAGGAGGGCTATAGCCCTCCTAGCCAAATCTAGGAGGGCTATTAAATTATTAATAGCCCTCCTGGATTTTCTAGACCGCCAGCTCTGTCATGATCCAATGTAGGCCTATCATTAAATATATATATATTATGATCTATGACTGTGGCGCACATGACTGAAGATTGTAGAGGACCAGGACAGCCACTGAGAAAATAAACTATTAGTCCAGCTTCTCAAGTGGAACACCAAGCTCTACCGATAAACTGTGGCACACAGATCAGATCAATTGAACTTGATATAGAAATTGATGCCTGCTCATTTCAAAATTGTTAAATTGAGCTAAATTACCAGCAGAGGAGAGGCCTGGAGGTATCCCGAGGGCGGATGTTTCCAGGAGATTGACTGGACCCATTCTCGGAAAGATGTGGGCCACTGCACCGTGGGGAAGAGTCAGAAGGCTGGTTGGTTGGTGCAATATTGGCGGCATGTGAAGATTCTTCCCCACCCAGATCAGCTGCCAAAGGCTCAGATGCTGGACTGTCTCCCTTGAAGATTGGCTTCCCAAAATCAAAGATATCAGCACCCTGCCTGCCATTGTTTGCCGTAGGTAAAGACTGATACGTTTTGTGCACATTTTAAAATTAAATTAAACTAGAGGTGTGACTGTCCCAATGGGACTACGGATACCCCCCTGTTTTAAAAATACTAAGATGTTTCACATGTCAGTAAACATTTAGTTAAAATAATAACAGTTCCCATTTGCAGGTGTACAACCATAACCCTAATCTTAAACCTATTGACCGAAAAATGTAGGAATAAAAGCTTGGACAAAATTATGCATGTTGCGAAAAAATTTCTAAGTCGAAAAAGGGGAATAACTCCACCAAAAAATGTCGGACACACGTCATAATCGCAGGTGCACAAGTTCCCATGGTACTAAATATCAGTGCCAAGATTTAAAAACATTGACCTAAAAATGTAGGAATAAAAGCTCGGACAAAATTATGCATGTTGGGAAAATTTTCAAAGTCGAAAAAGGGGGGTAACTCCACCAAAAAAGGTCCGACAAGCGTCATAATCGCAGGTGCATAGGTTCCCATGGTGGTTGATGTCTGTGCCAAGTTTCAAGGAAATTGATCAAAAAACGACTGAGAAAAACTCCGGACAAATTTGTGTCCACGGACGGACGGACGGACGGACGAGTTGACTCCAGTATACCCCCCCTAACTTCGTTGCGGGGGGGTATAACAATATTTGACACTTATCCTTTGGAAGAAGTTTATACAAGAGATCAACGTGTGTCTTTTTCTTTCTTACAAAATCACTGTAGGCCTGAAATTCTTGCTCATCATCGTCAAAGCCTTCCGACGCTATGGGTTGCAGAGAGAGCATTTCAGGATCGATGCTAGCAACAGAACGGCCTGCATCAAGTTAGGATACTGTACTCGGCGAGGCCTACTCTGAAAATGGCTCCAACGAGGAACAAATTCTCTCGCATTTGGTTTAAGATGCTATTTCCTACCCAAACCCCCCCCCCCCCCCCCCCCCCCCGAAAATCCTGTGCATAATTAATTGCCCAGGGAAAATAGGCTGCGCCCCCAGGCCAGAAGGGTGGAGGGGATAACTATCGGGGTAGGCAACGAATAAATTGCAAGATTGTTATCGACAATAAATATGGAGTTAATAAACTTGCAATTCAGAAAAATACTCCCTTTAGTAACCATGTCCTGTCAGCAGCGAGGAGGAATTAAAAATAACTTATCAATGGTTAGAACACGGGATTATACTGGGCACATTCATGCATGACTAATCAGAGCTCACATATAAACAGAGTGGCACGACAATTTTAATGTTCCTGATAGGCACAAAGCCAATCTAGTTCAGTTGAAGGGCTTCCTTGGGGGATAAATCCCTCATCTCTATTCTCATTGGTCAATCTCGCAAGCCAGCATGATAAAATATTATAATCTGCAAAGTAGCTAGGGCATATTATTTCAATTCAGCC
Source organism: Siphonodentalium dalli (assembly GCA_032622095.1). Classification (NCBI taxonomy): domain Eukaryota; kingdom Metazoa; phylum Mollusca; class Scaphopoda; order Gadilida; family Siphonodentaliidae; genus Siphonodentalium; species Siphonodentalium dalli. The sequence continues at coordinate 177,637,045 of CP136065.1, read as the reverse complement.
AAATGCTTTATACATGCGGACATTGAGCAATAGCAAAGTAATGATAGTGTCAATGACACTGTAGCTGAACTTTGTAAAGAAGGTAATTTTTTTGTGATGAGCAATGAATAGAGAGATTAAAAAGGAGTGTAAATGAAAGTGTCAATGACACTGTAGCTCAACTTTGTAAAGAAGGTAATTTTTTTGTGATGAGCAATGAATAGAGAGATTAAAAAGGAGTGTAAAAAATGAGCAGTAAAGGATTTAGTCACACACAGAGTAAAATCCAAGGTGGCTGCTGGCGGCCATGTTTTTTAGCCGAATGACCCAAAAATTACTCGTTCCCATCTACATGTTGTTGTTAACATCCCTCACAAATTTTATGATGATCAGACTAAAGGTACGACCTGTAGCCTGTGCTAAAGGATTTAGTCATACAAAGAGTAAAATCCAAGATGGCTGCTGGCGGCAATTTTTTTTAGCCGATTGACCCCAAAATTAATCGTTCCCATCTACATGTCAATATTAACATCCATGGCAAATTTCATGATAATCAGACGAACAGTACGACCTGTAGCCCGTGCTAATGGATTGAATTTTGAAATCAAAGATGGCCACTGGCGGCCATGTTTTTTGTCCAAATGACCCCAAAATGACACGTTCCCATCTACATTCCAATTTCAACAGCCATGACAAATTTCATGATGATCAGACTAAAGGTACGACCTGTAGCCCATGCTAAAGGATTTAGTCATACAAAGAAAGAGTAAAATCCAAGATGGCTGCTGGCGGCCATGTTTTTTGCCCGAATGACCCAAAAATGACTCGTTTCCCATCTACATGTCATTGTTAACATCCATGACAAATTTTATGATGATCAGACTAAAGGTACGACCTGTAGCCTGGTCTAAACGATTTAGTCATACAAAGAGTAAAATCCAAGATGGCTGCTGGCGGCGATGTTTTTTGGCCGAATGACCCCAAAATGACTTTTTCCCATCTACATGTCATTGTTAACATCCATGACAAATTTTATGATGATCAGACTAAAGGTACGACCTGTAGCCCGTGCTAAAGGATTTAGTCATACAAAGAGTAAAATCCAAGATGGCTGCTGGCGGCCATGTTTTTTGGCCGAATGACCCCAAAATGACTCGTTCCCATCTACATGTCATTGTTAACATCCATGACAAATTTTATGATGATCAGACTAAAAGTACGACCTGTAGCCCGTGCTAAATGATTTAGTCACACAAAGAGTATAATCCAAAATCCAAAAAAACAATATTTATCAATTTTATCATTTTTTTCTTACATTCTTCACAATTTTTATTACATTCTTTAACAATTTTTTATCATTTTTTATAATGTTTTCTTACATTCTATAACAATTTTTAGAATTTTTTTCTTATATTCTTTAACAATTTTATCATTTTTATTATTTTATTTTACATTCAAAAATTTTATAATTTTTTTTCTTACATTCTATAATGATTTTTATCATTTTTATCTTATATTCTTTAACAATATTATCATTTTTTTTTCTTACATTCTTTACAATTTTTATAAATTTTTATTACATTCTTTAACAAATTTATAATTTTTTATAATTTTTTTCTTACATTCTATAACAATTGTTATAATTTTTTTCTTATAATCTTTAACAATTTTATCATTTTTTACCATTTTTTCTTACATTCTTTAACAATATTTTTTACATTCTATAAAATTTTTATCATTTTTTCTTGTATTCTTTAACAATTTTACCATTTTTATCATTTTTTCTTACAGTCTTTAACAATTTATCATTTTTATCATTTTTTTCTTACATTCTTTAACAATTTTATCATTCCAGGAATACTCACACTACAGACTTTCTGATTCTGATTGAGGAGCCACACGATATCATCACCATCTCTAGCGGGGGTGTAAAACACCATCTTATGCTCGTGATGAATCTCGATACCTGAAAATAAAGAATTTCACAAAATTATTGGCCATACTCAAATCAGAGCTGGGCTGTCACTGGTGTATATCCTCAAATTATGTGCCATACTCAACCAGACAAGAGTGGATATAGTTTGTCTGACATTCGCAGAATGAGGTCCACAGAGGGTGAATTTAGTGACACTATCCCGCAATTTCAGACCCCGGGAACCTCATTCTGCTTAGCGTCATTTTCTGGGAAGTATCTACAGTCTCAAATTAACATTGTTTTTAGAAACTTTTTGCCTTCTGTTCAGTTTTTATATCCCCTATTTTCAGAAGATAAAATGCATAATCGAGGTGACTAATGGTTGAATATCACCAACTTCAACTGGGGAACTTCAATCTGATCCTTGATCTCCAATAGCAGTTGAGGCCTAAGCAGAATGAGGTTCACAGAGGGTGAATTTGGTGATGCCAAATTCACCCTCTGGGAACCTCATTCTGAAAATGTCAGACAAACTATATCCAGACTTCTGAACAGAGCTAAGCTATTATCTGGTGTATAAATTCCTCAAGTTTGACATGCTAGTAGCATAGACTAATTACTGAATATTTTAAAAGACTGGTGATAAAGAAATTAACCCTTTCTGTACTGAATGGATTCTCCAACCCAGTTATCAAATTATATTTTGCAATGATCTATTATTTATTTGGAGGGGTGTTCAGAAAAAATTAGCAACAAATGCCCATAGGAACTTATTATTTGAACATTTTGTAAGGGATAATTGATCCACATTATATGTGGCAGTGCCTGAAAAAAACAAATTTTTTAATGGCCTGAGCATTTATTTCACTGTTGTTTCGCTTTAAATTATTGGAACATGGTGAAGTACAAGGCTCAAAATAATTTTTTTTTAATGACTGTCAAAATGACAGGCACCAAATGGATGGTGTTGGGCATTTCATAATGGTGCCTGTCAAATTTTCAGATGTACTGTATGAGACAGTATTTAAATTTCCAATCAACTTATTATTCGTCAATGATGCGCTAATTTTAATGAGCGTCCAATTGCCACCCTGGAAAAACCCATGTTTTTTTGTTTTCAAAAGTGTAATTCACAAACAAGATAATTATATTCACTCTGAATTGATCTGAAATTAAAAAAATTTTTTTAACTTTCAACATCCGATGTATACAGCAATGGCTCCTTGGATGTATCCAAACAGATACCGATTGTTTAAAAATTTGCATTGGACAAAATGTCCGACAAACACAGAAGTGCACTGGACATAGCTATTTTTCGTCAGACAATGACATTGACCAGCCACTTATTTTGAGCCTTGCAGAAGTGAGTACATACAAAGAAATGTCATTTTGATCATTTTAAATACCACCAGTACTGATCGATACTGACCACCAGTAAATTAAAGCTTAATCAACAGGGAAATAAATCCTCATGCCATCCAAAATTAAATATTGGTTTCTCATGCGCTGCGCATCAATTTTTTTTGGCTCAACCCTGTGTGAGTAATAGCAAAACTCATTGGGCTGTTTAGGAGGAGTCTCATACTGTTTGGGGAGGATGTACTTACTTGGCTGTTTGGGGAGTACTTACTTGGCTGTTTGGGAGGAGTACCATACTGTTTGGGAGGATGCACTTACTTGGCTGTTTGGGGAGTACGTACATGGCTGTTTGGGCCAGGATACTTACTCGGCTGTTTTTTTTTGGGGGGGGGGGGGGGGGGTAGTTACTAGGTTGTTTTGGGAGGAAATGCGGACTGTTTTATTGGGGGGGGGGTAGTTACTTGGCTGTTTGGGGTGGAGTGCTGACTGTTTTTTTGGGGGGGGGGGGTAGTTACTTGGCTGTTTGGGTGGATTGTGGACTGATTTGGGGGGGGGTAGTTAATTGGCTGTTTGGGGTGGAGTTGCGGAATGTTTGGGGGGGGGGTAGTTACTTGGCTGTTTGGTGTGGAGTTGCGGACTGTTTGGGGGGGGGGGTAGTTACTTGGCTGTTTGGGGTGGAGTTGTGGATTGTTTGGGGGGAGTAGTTACTTGGCTGTTTGGGGTGGAGTTGCGGACTGTTTTGGGGGGAGTAGTTACTATGCTGTTTGGGGTGGAGTTGCGGACTGTTTTTTTTTGGGGGGGGGGGGGGTAGTTACTTGGCTGTTTGGGGTGGAATTTTTGCGGACTGTTTGGGGCGGGGGGTAGTTACTTGGCTGTTCGGGTGGAGTTGCAGACTGTTTTGGGGGGGACTGTTTTGGAGGGGAGTTACTTGGCAGTTTGGGGTGGAGTTGCAGACTGTTTTGGGGGGAGTAGTTACTTGACTGTTTGGGGTGGAGTTGCGGACTGTTTTGGGGGGGTAGTTACTTGGCTGTTTGGGGTGGAGTTGTGGACTGTTTGGGGGGGTAGTTACTTGGCTGTTAGGGGTAGAGTTGCGGACTGTTAGGGGGAGTAGTTACTTGGCTGTTTGGCACAGGGTACTTACTTGGCTGTTTAGGAGTCCCATACTGTTTGAGGAGTACTTACTTGGCTGTTTGGGAGGAGTCCTATACTCTTTGGGAGGATGTACTTACTTGGCTGTTTGGGGGAGTACCTACTTGGCTATTTGGGGCAGGGTACTTACTTCGCTGTTTAGGAGTCCCATACTATTTGGGGAGTACTTACTTGGCTGTTTGGGAGGAGTCCCATACTGTTTGGGAGGATTTACTTACTTGGCTGTTTGGGGGAGTACTTACTTGGCTGTTTGGGGAGTACCTACTTGGCTGTTTGGGTAGAGTACTTACTTGGCTGTTTAGGAGTCCCATACTGTTTGGGGAGTACTTACTTGGCTGTTTGGGAGGAGTCCCATACTGTTTGGGAGGGTGTACTTACTTGGCTGTTTGGGGAGTACTTATTTGGCTGTTTTGGGGAGCACTCGGCTATTTGGGGCAGGGTACTTACTTGGCTGTTTAAGAGTCCCATAGTGTTTGGGGAGTACTTACTTGGCTGTTTAGGGAGTACCTACTTGCCTGTTTGGGTAGGATACTTACTTGGCTCTTTGGGGAGTACTTTCTTGGCTGTTTGGGGTGGAGTACTTACTTGGATGTTTGGGAGGAGTCGCGGCCAATGTTTGGGGGGTAGTTACTTGGCTGTTATGAGGAGTCCGGGAATGTTGGTACTTACTCGACTATTTAGAGGGTAACTTACTTGGCGGTATGGGAAGGGTCCTAGACTGTGGCAAGTCATGTAACTTCAGTTCTCCGTAAGGATTTGCTCCATCTATATGTTCTCTCAGTTCTGTAACAAATAAGAGTTAAATAATTGAGCGTGAAAACAGTTGTGAACAAACTGGCTTGCACAATTGAGCATGAAAACAGTTTGTTAAGAAACCGGCTTTGTATGAGTAAGTCAAAGTCTGCTTGTATGTAAAGCTAAGATATTGGGATAGCGGGATGCTGTTTCACATAAGATGACCATTCCGATACCATTTTATGACAGAGTTTACAAGTTAGTGACCAGCTCACATAAAAACACAAATGAATGTAATCAAATATCACAGTTGCGAACTAAACTGAACTCACGAAGTGACATTGGCATAATCCGGTGAAAATATGCTAGCATTCTTCAGTTAAACATAAATAAAAATAAACACATAATAGTGATGGGATGTAGGAATATATTAACAGCACACGATGTCATAGATATGTTGAGTAAGGGTGCATTCGATTGATTATGAGTAACTTTGGGGTGTACTTGGTACTTGGCATTGACGCCAAACGTTTCTGATACACTTCAGAACACATCATCTTTCAATTTAAAGAAAACAGATCGATGTTAGTACTAATAAACCAGAATATTCATTGCGTAATTTAACATGTAAGATAGATTGTTATACACCATTATGACCATAAATTTCAATCTTTCTGATATATATAGCATTAGGTATTGATTTGTTAGGTAAAATAGAGTAAAATAAACTATAATTCCCTCCACCATGTCTGGGCATAAACTCTGTCATAGAAATGGTATCGGAACAGTCTTGTACGTAAAACAGCATCTCACTATCCCAATATCTTAGCTGGTTTACATACTTGGACTATGTGTGAGTAAACAAACCACCTTGCACAATCAACTTCCTTTATTCACATCTATAGTAAACATTATTCTGGTTTAATTTGATGACATGACTCCTGGCTGTGCTGCCTTCAGTAAACATCATTCTGCTTGAACTTGATGATGCGACTCATGGTTCTGCTGCCTTCAGTAAACATCATTCTTGTTTAATTGGACCCCTGGCTGTGCTGCGACATATTAGAGTCATCAATCAGAATATGCTCCATTCGAATTTGCTCACATATCATCGTGCGATGCTGGTTTGTTCACACGTCATCGTGTGATGCTGGCTTGTTCACAAGTCATTGTGTGATGCTGGTGTGTTTAACCGTCATCTGGTGTTTGGCAAAACTATTCAACATGAATTGGAATTTTTGATAATTCAGTGTCTGTTTTGATCCATATCCAAAATTTTGAATTGTACAGAAGCATATATAAAATTACTCCCTTACTGTATACACCCATCAGTAAGACTGGTCATCCCAGAGGATAAGCCCAGTCTATGATTTTTTTGTTCCCCCAAAAATCATGGGGTGGTCCTCGAAGATAAGACCACTCCAATTTTTAGAACTTGAAGGGCGTGTATACATTGGTGGTAAGTGAACTCTGAATGATGATAACAACAAGAGCACTGCCAGGCATGGCTTAATACGCCTGTTTGCAAAGTAAATAATTGTTTTCTTTCAATTACTATCAAAGAAAATTGGCTATCAGGAATCAAGTTCAAAAGCTTGGAGGTGACCAAGGAAACTAAACAGGAAATCAAAAGAATTGAAATTTGTAAGTCGAAAAAGTCTGGCAAAATTCATCATCGAATTTGACCTTGTTGTGTATTTTGGGTTGAGAAACTGACATACCAAATTGGCCCACAACTCCGGAAAAATGGAATTGGCCCACAACTCTGGAAAAAATAATCAAACCAAACCCGAATTTGACCTGTATTTTGAGGTAATAAATTAACATACGAAATATGAGTCAAATAGAATAATGCTAAATATCAACTGGAAACCAAGAAAATGCCAAATATTTAAGTCAAAAAGGCCCACAACAAAAATGTCCAGAAGCAAATGGCCAATTTTAGGGGTAAGTAAAAATTCTCTGTTAAAGTTTTTTTCTAAGAGGATTGTGATTCTGGATGGTATGTGCTTCAATATCTGGGTGGGTGTGGAGTTCACACCCTTGAGCATTTCCTAGAATCAAAGATGGCGTCCAACATGGCCGACATGTTACAAAATATGAACTAAGTCAGTTTAATCCATTTTGTTGGAGACAATATTTCATATAATGTATACAAATGTATATATTATTGGGATACTATTACATTGTACTACATTTTACAAGAAAATCTGGAACTCCATTGGCAAGATGGCTGCCAAAATGGTGACATGAATTGGAAAATAGACACATTTTCACTCACATCTTCTATATCTGTTTCTACTGTTTGGAACTGGTGGTACATTGTTGTTTGTTTTCCTATTATTTGTGTCCTACGATTATTTGGGCAGTGAAATTTGTTGTTCATTTGTTTTCAGCTACTTCCAATCCTTAAAACAAGTATTTTAAAGAACGTAGTACAATATTTCATCGAAAACTCACTTTCGGTTTCTAGACATATTTTAATGTGACATGAACAGATCTGAAGGAGTTCAGCCAGTTAAGGTATTGCCGACAAAATGCAATCTCATTAGGGCCTGAATTAGTTTATGATGGCAGTCAAAATGGCAGCAATTTTAAATAAAATTGTATACATCGTCCTTTTTCGTTTAGATGTTGTGGTTGATGCGTGAAGTTGGCTAATCTGCATTGAAGACATTACGCTTTTTATTTCTTTGGTCTCAGTCCATTTCAGTCCCTAAACAAATTGATCTTGGTATAACGTATTTCTAGAAATATGCAATGTGAAATTAACCCGAACTGAGGGAGTTAAGCACAGGCTATTTGTTATCTCATTGGTGCTTGAAAATATTTAAAATTTTAGATGGTCAATATAATCAATCATGAGAGTCGAAAGGGTGGCCAATGTACCGAATATGTTAGTTGGTGACTTGAACCATTTTTTAATAGCTAAAGTATCGATCAAGCCTTATACGACTGAGACATTGTTTATGTTTTTAAGCAGTGAGGCAAATGTTGACCCTTCTTCATAGAAGCAATGCAGATCGAACTCCTGCTGAGAAATTAAATCATCAAATAATACGGAAGTAATAACAACTATTATGGTCAAGTTCAACATAATCTGCTGGCTGTGGGAATGGTATAGTATTAGTTGTGGTATGGTCTAATGACTGAAAGAACCAAACAAATAATCAACAGACAAAATTATCTTTTTCTGGTAACATTCTTGTTTGTGCTAAATATTTTGTAGACAGCCGTACTGACTACCGAGTAATGCAAGGTGGCTGATGATTGCTCATATCTGAGCATCTTCAAAACATTAAGATAACATGGAGGAGCGGATAGCTCAGTTGGTTTGTGGGCCGACATCTGAGCTACACCTTCGACACGGTCGAGGGTTCAAATCCGACAAAATATCGGTCGGACTTTGTGTCGCCATCTGCATTCCCAGTACCATGGGCATCACAAATCAATCATCGATACCACGATCAGTGATCTGAGAAAGATTCCAAAGAGTCTCAGACAAAATTTGAAAAAATGCGTACTGGACTAACTTCGTACCTCTGCTCCACTCGTAATGTCATGACCAGGGATGACACTACACTTGGCACACCGTCGGATCGGGAGCCGACGCTAATGGCTGTCCCATGTGCAACAATGTGCGCACGTTAAAGATCCCTACCGTGGCGAAGAAGTCACGGGTTCGGCAAAAAACTTCCTGGAAAAATTATGGATCTACTCGATCCCGTCCTGTAAAAGCCAGCCTTGGTCACTAGGACGTAACAACTACAGATACAGAACACCAAACATGATCATCCCATCATAAGTAACTATCACCAACCCTCGGTGTAGAACCAACCAAACTCATGCTTCACTTGAAAGACATACAATTTGAGTTTTTATCTTGAATCTGCCTTTAGTCTTCTCGGGTCTGATATGGCCCACCAAATGCATAAATTTGTTGAGTTCTGGGGAGAGTTATTTGTCAGTACGCATGAGTCTACACCAACTGTGGTGTACTGAGTTGGAAAATATAATTTAGCATAACCATGTTTTCTATATAGTGGAGACTGTTGAACCCGGGTGATGCTTGTTTCGACGGATCATATAGCATTATATACAATGGCTCTCAAAACCCTGTACATGTACATTCATATTGAATCTTCAAAGTTGCTAGCTTTCTCCTTTTTTGTGTCTTTTATCTCTTTGTCTTACCTCGTTGTTGGGGATACGTGGGGCACTTTATGTCTTACCTCGTTGTTGGGGATACGTGGGGCACTTTATGTCTTACCTCTTTGTTGGGTATACGAGGGGCACTTTATGTCTTACCTGAGAAGACTGGATGCTGGAGAGCCTCTGATGCAGACATCATATTATCCGGCACCGACAGCTTCATCAACAGGTCAATAAGTTTAACTAGAATAGGAGGAGCAGGGTGGGAATGTTCACTTATCTTATTGAAAGCCTTGTAAAGTCTTTCAGGATCTGCAGCAATCTGTGAATAAGACCAAATAAATATACAACAAAATACAAGCTAAAATTTAATCATAAGCTGTCAATTCACCAATACAACTTGGTTGTAACTTAATCAGCCATTAAGGTCACTATAACCTTAATCGGTGTCGGTCAATCATCCAGAAAACACATTACACACAAACAGTTTGGCACAAATTCCAATATGGTTGATTGCAACTGACCGACCAATGAAAATGATCAAAATGAAGTTTCTTTACAACTGGATGCTTGATTGACAGGTTTTTGTTCCCCAAGTCATAATTTTTTATCGCAAGGGATGTATCAATATTTTATGGAAATATGTGTTTAAATTTGTTTTTACCAATACTGGGAATAAATAATAAAGAATTAACTCTTATTTAGACTACAGTTTAACCCTTCAACACTGGAGCTTCCTGAAATTTTGAGAAAAAAACCCTGTGCCAATGCATTCTCTTATATATGCGAGTCTCCCATTGCACTGGCACAGAATATTTAATGCTGCACCAGTGCATCTCCCATCATGAAAGGGATAAAACTACAACCTCTACATGCATAAAAGAATTTGTCTTCAAAAAGTTTGTTTTTACCAATACTGGGATTAAATTATAAGAAATAACTCTTATTTAGACTATTTAGACTACAGTTTAAATTTACGACCACTACGTGCATTATAGAATTTGTCTTCCAAAACTTTGGTTATTTTAATCGACACATGAGTTAGTAACATTTTTTATCTGAGTCTTGTACTCTTCGTAAATTGACATAAACAATTTATTGAAAGAAAAATTCATTTCTGATGTCAGAATCGTTTGACTGGTGTTTCAGCCTCACAATTTATTATTTAATATGCCCCGCCCAATGGGTTTGTCTGCCTCACACCAGCATCAATCATTTATAATATATAATAGTTCTGGTGTCTCCAACTCACAATTTATCATTTAATACACCCCGATATCCTCCGGTTACCACCTCACACCAAAATCAATCATTTATAATATACTAGCCGGGGTACACGCCGTTGCTCGGGTGAAGAATGCATAATTATTAGTGGCCCTTAAAGTCATTTAAATAATTATTAGTCATCTGGGATAAAGAGCACCTATTGCATGACTATCCAGATAAAGTTACATCTATCTTTTAAGTTGATAATAAACACTCTTTATTGCTAATTGTTAGTGCCTCTTTAAATCATTTGAGGTCAACAGAACCTATCCTGTGACATTCCCTGCTTCATTTTACTTTTGTGCACCAATTTTCTCACATATGGTCTGGACTGATAATAGACGCTCTTTATTGATCATATTATTTATTAGTCCCCCTTTAAGTAATTTGATGTCAAAGACGCCTATCCCATGACATTCCCTGGGTCAGGTGACCCATCTGTACCAATTTTCGTACATACCTTCTAAGCTGATAAGGAAAGCTCTTTATTGCTCATATTTGCCCCTTTAAGTCATCAGAGGTCAACGACATCTATCCCATCTATACCATTTTGGGTTTATAATTATTATTAACTCCCATCATTAAAAGGTTAAGCAGATATTGCAGAAAAAATACAAATACAATCATGCTTAAATGCTTAAAATTTGCACTTTTATAGAAAAACAGTGTTAGGCAACACCCATCTTGCAGGGATGTAGAGACAATGGTGGGGAAGTAATTTAGACTAAGCCGTTCCAGCATGTGGTTAACAGACCCGCATATGTGTGTTACTGGCCGACAGCTTATGACACTCCTGCATGCATCGTGTAAGGATAACACTTATGGTATTTGACTGGTCGTGCGATCATTACGCCATTGCACTCGTCCGATATATACTGACAATAGTAACTCACACATGTGGTTTTGTGTATATATTCCATACCAAGCGTGCAATATTGATGGCATGCCATGTGCGTCCATATGCTTGCGACATACACTATGGCAATAGTCTGACAATCCGTTAGTGGTATACAGTGTTCAACCGTGGCTAAATTTTAATTTCACATTGCGTTCCAGAGTTGGAATAAGTCGATATTCCGCGCACATGGTTGCGACATTGAACAATGCATCCTAGCATATAGACTGAACATTGCTTTATTGACGCAGTAGCGCAGTGGACAAAGTATTGTACAAAAAATAAAGCCTTAAAGTTGTGACATAACCAGTAATTTGGAACAGTGTTGTCGACTACTGGTGTGACTGAATTTTGGGGCTGATGGTGTTTGGTGTCTATATTAAATTTAAACAGATGTGGCAATTATCGCAAGAAAAATACAAATGAAGTCACTAAAATGCTTAATATTTCCAGGTTTTATGGTTAAATCTATGAGCTTTATACTTGAAATTGAGCACTTTCATTGAAGAAACAGGGTTAAGCAACAGCCATCTTGCACGGATGTAGAGACATCGATGGGGAAGGGTCAGTTAGAATATATCGGTCGAGCATGTGGTAAACAGACCCGCATGTGTGTGGTATATACTGACCCATAGTTTATGACACTCCTGCATGCATCGCGTAAGGATAACAGTTATGGTATTTGGTAGATTGTGCTATCCTTACGCCATTGCACTCGTCGGATGTACTGACAACAGTAACTCACACATGAGGTTGTGTGTATATATTCCATACCAAGCGCGCGATATTGATATCGTGTCATAAAAAGTGCATCCATATGCTTGCGACATATATTAGTTATGGCAATAGTCTGTCCATCCGTTGGTGGTATACTATGTTCAATCATGGCTAGTTCTTAATTTCACATTGCGTTCCAGAGTTGGGCTAAATAGATATTTCGGAAGGTGCGCCCACATGGTTGGACATTGATAAACGCATCCTGGTAAATATGGACTGAAAATTGCTTTATTGACATAGTAGTGCAGTGTACAAATTATTGTTGGATGAACGCATTACACACAAACAAATCAAGTCTTAAAGTTGTGACATAACCTGTAATTGGGTTTATGAGATGTAATTGAGATTATGGGCACACATGCGTCGCTTATGCATGGATAAAACTTAGGGTATTTGACTGATCGTGCTGCCCTTACCTTTTGCAATCGTTCGATATACTGAAGCAGTAACACATTCGTGCGGTTTTGTGTATATATCCCACATATTGATATAGTGTCAAATGCATACGTTTGTATGCTTGTGACAGACACTTTGACATGAGTCTGTAAATCCGTTAATGACACTGTGTTCAATCGTGGTTAGTTCTTAATGTCACAATGTGTTCTTGAGTTGGGATATTCCGGGAAATGCACTCATATGCTTACGACATGACAGCAACAGGCTGTTTTTGTTCCCCCCAGATTGTGAACTGTACTATACTATGTGAAGTCACCATGCGCTCACCCAATTCCCTCAGTTCAAACACTTGTTAGGAGGGGATAGACCATCTTTAAGATTAATACTTATAGTTTTATATCTCGGAATCTACATAACACTTATTAGGAGGCGAAAGACCATCTTTAAGATTAATACTTATAGTTTTATATCTCGGAATCTACATAACACTTATTAGGAGGGGATAGACCATCTTTAAGATTAATACTTATAGTTTTATATCTCGGAATCTACATAACACTTATTAGGAGGGGATAGACCATCTTTAAGATTAATACTTATAGTTTTATATCTCGGAATCTACATAACACTTATTAGGAGGGGATAGACCATCTTTAAGATTAATACTTATAGTTTTATATCCTGGAATCTATATAACACTTGTTAGGAGGGGATATACCATCTTTAAGATTGACACTTATAGTTTTATATCTCGGAATCTATATAACACTTATTAGGAGGGGAAAGACAATCTTTAAGATTATTACTTATAGTTTTATATCTCGGAATCTACATAACACTTGTTAGGAGGGGATAGACCATCTTTAAGATTATTACTTATAGTTTTATATCTCGGAATCTATATAACACTTGTTAGGAGGGGAAAGACCATCTTTAAGATTGATACTTATAGTTTTATATCTCGGAATCTATATAACACTTGTTAGGAGGGGAAAGACCATCTTTAAGATGAATACTTATAGTTTTATATCTCGGAATCTATATAACACTTATTAGGAGGGGAAAGACCATCTTTAAGATTGATACTTATAGTTTTATATCTCGGAATCTACATAACACTTGTTAGGAGGGGATAGACCATCTTTAAGATTAATACTTATAGTTTTATATCTCGGAATCTATATAAATATTGTACCATCGTTAAACAAAATACTCACATGTTCTTTGAGTTTCTTGTGGTCATAAGCTTTAATGGTGTCATTAACATTAAAGTTCGTCAACAGGTAGTAACCTATTGTTGCTATGGCATACATATCCTTGCTTTTCACAAGGTCGTTGACTTTAGTCTGCTTCTCTATTTCTGGCCAATTTGGAGGAGACATAATAGCAGTGTCACCTATAAAAATAAATAACATTTCAAAAGAAAATACATATTCCCTGATAAGATACACACACTTACACAATGAACTGCATGGTATATGAATTTTATTATTTCGGTACGAAATATCGCAAGTATGTTTTTGAACGTTACTCTTAAGTGGAAGGAAGTTTAGATCACGTGTCATTTAGATATTTAACTCATGGTCACAAGTCTCCTTTACTTTTGTGCATCGCTGTGGAAAGTATACTAATATTGAGTTACCTTTATAATAGTCCGGAAATAACAATAATAGCATGTAATGCCAGTGTATAAGGTATCTTTGAGGGGAATGTCCATGACACTTTAGCTCAACTTTGCGAAGAAGTTAAATTTTTGTGATGATCAATAAATTGAATGATGAATTGAATTTTGAAATCCAAGATGGCCACTGGTGGCCATGTTTTTTGCCGAATGCCCCCCAAAATAACTAGTTCCCATCTACATGTCAATATCAACAGCCATGACAAATTTCATAATGATCAGACCAAAGGTGCCAAAGTATTTAGTCATGCAAAGAGTAAAATCCAATATGGCTGCCGGCAGCCACGTTTAATGGTGAAATGACCCCTAAAAGACCCTTTCCCATCTAGATGTCAATATTAACATATCCACAAAAATTTCATGATGATCAGACAAACACTCCGGCCTGTAACCTATGCTAATGGATTGAATTTTAAATCCAAGATGGCCACTAGCGGCCGCGTTTTTTTTTACCAAATGACCCCAAAATGACTTGTTCCCATTTTCATGTCAATGTTAACGTCCATGACAAATTTCATGATGATCTGTCCAAACAGACGACCTGTAGCCCTATCCAAAGGATTTAGTCATTCATGCAAAGAGTAAAATCCTTGATGGCTGCCGGTGGCCATGTATTTGGCAGAATATGACCCCAAAATGACTCGTTCCCATCTACATGTCAATATTAACATCCATGACAAATTTCATGATGATCAGACAAACAGAACGACCTGTGGCCTGAGCTAATGGATTGCATTTTGAAATCCAAGATGGCCGTCGAACAGCAATGGACACCAAGCCATGGCAATAGCTCAAACTTTATCAGTAAAGTTGATCTAAAAATGTCAATTTGAGACTCTATGTACTTCCCACAAGATGAGGTCTAAGTAGAATGAGGTCCCCGGAGGGTGTATTTGGTGATGCTTTGATTTTAATGACACACACCCACATCAGTGCTATGCAGGTTATATATGTCTGCCAGATAACATCTAATCTCAAATTAATGACATTCAAATTTTTCACCTTGTTTAAAAAAAAAATTATGTTGAGCAAGTAGTTTAATCTGCTTTTTTTGTGTGGATGTATGTCCCTGGCTCCACCTACATTTGACCTAGTGACCTCATTTGTACAAATCTGAACCCCAGTCACCCAAGGACCTTTCATATCAAATATGAACCCATTCGGATTGATGGTACTTGAAAAGAAGTCATTTTTAGAATTACTATGGAGGAGAGAGTTATGGCCCTGGCTTCGCAATATTTGAACAAGTCGGAATGTGAGTCACCTAGGGAACATCCACATCAAATATGAACCCATTCGGTCTTATGGTTCTGGAGAAGAAGATGTTTAAAGAAATGTTGATGGATGGACAGACGACGGATGAGGAGTGATGACTACAGCTCCACTGGAGACTTTGTCTCAGGTGAGCTAAAAAGTGAATGGACGGACGGGCCAATAACATAATCAGTCCCTTTTAACAATCAATCAATCAATCAATCACACTTATGTCATTCTATGTGACACAGGTTTAAACTATAACACACACCTCCTTTATTCCATGGACCGTAGTTGGTTTTAAATTCACAGATTCAAAGTCAATCAGACGCACAGTGCTAGCTGTCAATCAAACATCCAATTAACAAATGATCAAAGTTGTCATGAATTCGTCATTTTTGATTTGCTAGCGAACAGCGAACACGCAGTGATCAGCTGATTACTCCACTGTGACAGCAGGTGTTCAAGAAATATTTTAGGCAGGCGGTATGTAGCACGATGTTGCTATGAGTGCTGTCATTTCTGTAGCGGGAAAGTAATAAAGAAATTTAGGTTATTCAGGGGGGGATTTTCCAGGCACGGGGTGGGTGGGTGGTCGATGGGACCAACAATCAATTTTTTCTGCAACTCAAAACTTTTTTCCTGCAAGTATTTTTGACTGTTTTTGCAATGAGTTTGGCTTAAAACACCTTAGAATAAGAGAAATAATGTAATTCTAACTGCTACACTGACTGCAGGAAGTTATTGTGTTGTATTTTGTTGCAAATTTTGAAATCCAAGATGGCCTCTAGCTGGCAGCCATGTTTTTTTGGCCGAATGACTCCAAAATGACTCGTTCCTATTTACATGTCAATGTTAGCATCCATGACAAATAGTATGAACAGAAATTCATATACAGCTGTTTACAGTGAATTTCCCCCTGCAAATCTCTGTTTTAGTGTTAAAAGGGGGGTGGGTGTCCAAAAATGGTTGGAAAAAACAGCCGAAAACGGAAAAATTGGGATGCAGGGGTGGGTGGGTCCCAACAAGGGTCGAAATGTAAAAATCAGCATACGTGTCTGAAAAGTTTTTCTGACCCACCCCCCGGGTTATTGAGAAATAACCTAACTCGTAAAGTGTTTGACAGCCAATTGTTTCACAGTATTCCATGAATTGACAGCTTATGATTAAATTATACATGTTTAAACTATAATACACACCTCCTTTGTTCCATGGACCATTGTTTGTTTTCACAGATCCAAAGTCAATCAGACGCACAGTGCTAGCATCTTTTCCATTTCGGAGAACAACATTGTGCTCTGGAAAAAAATAATGAATAAATAAGCATCCATGTCATGGGAAGGGATTTATGTAAAGCAGAGAAATTTAACATGAGCCTTGTGAGATGTTAGAAATCAATTTTCTGACCAAGGGTCTTACATGAGAAAAATTTCTTACGTGAGAAATATGAGATTCTAAGGTGAGTTCTCATGAGAAAAATAGAATTTGAAATTATCATCCTTATTTTTTTAACTGCAGACTTTGAAATTTGTCCACAAAGAACTTATTTCATATTTTCATAGTTAGAAATTCTCAAGTTAGATCTCATAAGAAATACAGACTTTAAAACTGCATGATCTTGAATTGTAGAAAAGTAAGCTAAGTGTGATTTTCTAACATGAGAATATGTTAGAAATAGGGTAGAAATTTCTTAGTCAGATTACATTGGTGGGAAAATGATTATCTATAGCACATGTGGCAGAGAAATCTGATCTGATGTATGCTGGAGATTCAAATAATTAAATGTGCCAAAACAGTTGCTGTGCACAATTTAGACTGTAAAATGTTTATTTCTGTGTTAGAAGTTGTATATTGTATTCATGAGAAGGGAAACATGGAGTTATATTATGGTCTTATTTATGGATACTCATTAATGATAATTTACACAACTTGGAATTCACACTATATGTAAGTGTAATATTTATAGAAATGGCAGAGGGCTTTAAACTTCACGTAAACCTGGCTTCGTGGCATGTTTTAAGGACTAAATGCAGTCATGCAAAGTCAACTGCAATTTTTAAGTGGTTAACATCTGAAAAAGACATCAGGTATACACATAGAAACTAATTGTTGTGCATATTTATCTCTATTCGAGGTGGCAATTTTTCATCTTTATCAAAAATTTTAACGATAAGAGCGATGCTAATTGAGGGACTATATTTTATCCAGCGCATTAAATTTAAAACAAAAAGTTGTGAATTGGCTGAGTGGTTTCTATGTCTGCACATTTCATAGATAATTACAAAGCATGTGTGTGTCGAAATAACGTTTTAATTCGAAGAGAATTAGAGTGGGGATAACAGTGTGGTATTTTGTTATTTCGGAAAGGTACAGGGCAAATATACTGTGGCAAATACCCGTTAATGGGCTCCGGCTCTGCCGTCGACCATTAACTATAATTGCCACAGTATATTTGCCCTGTACCTTTCCGAAATCACAAAACACCACACCGTTATCCCCTAAATAACCATCAATTATTGTCAACAAACAGGGACCATTGTTTTCACAGGGACAAATAAGATCCAACAGAAACACCGCATCGTGCATGGACAAAGATAGCGACACTGGGAAAGCTTGCGGTGATAAATACGTCACAAACATTGCGGAATCGAGATCAACATTTCCGTGGTCCGATCACAGTGAACTCTAATCGGGTCACAATTCCAACTCAATATATATGTTTTAAGTTTGTTTTAGTTTTTGTTTTTCAATTCTGAGATCCGTTTTATGTTCATTTCAATTTATTTAATTATAATATTTTAATTCCAACATTATAACTTTTAGTAGTAGATTTGTATTTAACTTCTTACTTTGAAGATACAATTAAAATATTGAAACAAAAATATTAAGTTAGAATTAAAATATTAAGCTGGAGTTGAAATAATAAGTTAAAATTGAAACATTAAAGGTACTCAACCCGTAAAGAGGGTCCCCATCTCAACAGATTCCAACAACAACAATCCGATCAGAGGGTCCTATATTACTATTTCTTTGGCTTTGGGGGTAAAAAATATTTGATTCGAGTCGAGGAACCCATCAAACAAAGCTCAGAGTTATTAGATATTGATTTTTCAAATTTGTTATGTTCTCGAGATTAGTACTAATAACTGCCGTAATCTGCTCTGGATGTGTACTCAAAATCTATTCAAACAGACAAGGATGAATAACTCTAAAATCAAGTGGTAATTTTAACGCAATTTTTACTGAGTTCTGGGCCAGATAGTATTCCCGATAATGAAAAATAATAGATTTCTAAAATCGATATCTAACAAATCTGAGCTTTGATGGGTGACTTCCTCGACTCGAATCAAATATTTTTGACCCCCGAAGCCATTGAAATAGTAATTGAGAGGAGTTTTATCGGGTTGAGTACCTTTAAGTCCGAGTTCAAATATTGAGTTAAAATATCCTAATTAAAATATTAAGTTAAAATTGAAATATTAAGTTAGAGTTAAATTATTGAGTTAGAGTTAAATTATTAGAATTAAAATATCAAGTTAGCATTAAAATATTAGAATTAAAATATCAAGTTAACACTAAAATATTAGAATTAAAATATCAAGTTAGAGTTAAAATAGTAAGTTAGAATTATGACTCGTTCGGCCCTCCATAGTTATATGATCCGGCCAACCAGAATGAATGGACATATCTGTTGATTATAATAATAGTCCTCTGAATTTGTTTTGACAAAGAATCGTAGACCAAATATGAATGGAATCGATCGACATTTTACAAGTTATTGCTCCAACAGCTTTAAAAAATTTAATTCAAGTAAAAAACAATCAGACAAACCTGGTTTTCTAACTCGATTGAGATATTGTTGCGAAAACTCCATCTACAAAATATGAATATCATCAGTTATTGCACTCACAGTCATTGCTATAAATAGAACAAAGCCATAATAAAGTAATAAAGTTAGGATGGCCCCGATTTTTTGTGTGAAAAAAAAAAATGTTTGAAGTTACCTTTAAGGTCGTACTGCACGACATTATGTATGTGTAGATCATTCAACTTTTTAAGGATCTTGAACAGAATAACGGTGATATCTTCATGAGACCAAGTATTCACATGTTTTTTTAGGCTTTCACCTGGAAAGAGAATGGCACATGGTTTTCACAATATTTCAGGAAGTTCCAGTCATGGAAGGGTTAATGATAGCATATACTTTTGGTATGCTCTGAACATTTTTTCATTAAAAATTAAGCCCCTTAAACTGTCCCTCGGATTTGAGAAGAAATTCTAGCTAAAATAGATATTGATTAAAGACATATTATAGACTTTTTTGGATGCGTGGAATTGATAAGTTAGTTCTCAGACGGTATGCCAACCTGGGAATGTAGCATTCTTCTAACATCGGCGAAAATTTCAAAGAAATCGACCATACCACACCATGGAAAACATCGTCTGAACTATGACCAACTGTAAATATTTACATCTCGATTCGGGACGCAACTATCGGCTATCTAACACAAATTATTATGCCATCGAGAGTCATTGCATTTAATTAATATATAAGAATGAAGGTATGTATTGTCAATTTGGATTAATATTTGTAACAAATAACTAACTTCACATCGCTTTAATAGAATCTTTTCTGGATTGGAGTTTTCAATTCGTACCAATTATTTTATACAAAAGAATCTAGATTTCCATCCAATAAATAGGAAGTTGTACCTGTACTAAAAGTCTCAGTCCATTCATCTACTTAATGAACGTGTCAATGACACTGTAGCTCAACTTGGGTAAGAGTTAATAAATTTTATGCTAAGCAGTCAATAGAATGATCAAGAAGAACGAAAGTCAAAAGTTTCAGTAAATGGATTGCATTGTGTAAATTATTTTCATTTCTTATATTTTTTCAATAAATGTGGTCTGCAGGGTGTGCCGATGGATTCAAATGTGAAATCCAAGATATCTGCAGGTGGTAGGGACCTGCGAATCGGGGATTTTGCTTCGAATTAAATCGCGATATCGAATCAGTTAGTGATTGACATTGTCTACCATTCCGTATTTCGGTGTCTCATGACAAAAAACTGCAAAATTCACTAGATACTATATAACAATGTTAATCTCCTGAAACATCCGTTGGAACGTGTGTGTTTTTTAAAAGGAAAATCATGACATAGGCAGGTCACTCTCATTGGGGGTTTGGGAAATGTTGCATTGAATTTCTATCTGGGGGGGGGGGGGGTCACAGAAAACAGACACAAGTTACAAATGTTAAATGTTATCAACAAGATTCAACGGATCAACGGGCTCGATTTCTCGGGAAACAGAAACTGCAAGTAGGAAGTTTATATGAATTTTGCCGGCAGTGTCGCAGATAACTGTTCGTACATGATGATGTCAATTTAAGAACGTAATAGACCGATTGTGTCTAATAAGGTTTCTCACCATTTCTGTTCCAATCTATGTTTTGTCGCTCATAACAGCGGCTGACATTGAAGTTCTAAACATAAGGTAATCAATTGAGTTCCGCGTCTAGCAATCACACACCCGTGTAGACAATTTACATAGTGCCGATACAGATTACAAATATATGCGGCGATTGATAATAATAATATATAGCATTTGTATAGCGCTTCATCCCTGGTGTAGCTCGACACCGTCACAGGTTGCGATCGATCCACATAATGCAGTCTATTCTGAACTGCATATATTCAAAAATACCTACTTTGGCTAACTTGGCAACCTTGTGCTTCAATTTTTGTGCGTTCAGGTCATTTGGCATGTGTTATGTAGTCCAAAAAAACGAGACTGCACCAAATTAATATCGATTTGAAAATATCAGAATCAGCGGACCGATTAGGTGTCGATCTCGAATCGGGTGCCCGAAATCGACATCGAATCGAATCTCGAATATTCGCAGGTCCCTAGCAGGTGGCTATGTTTTTTTTAAACAATTTCAGAAAAATTGGGACAGCTCTCATCTAGAGGTCACCCCCAAAGAACCATATGAAGTTTGATGAGGGATGTGGCAAGTATGATGCCAAAGGAATTGGTCATGAAAAGAGTAAAATCCAAGATGGCTGCTGGCGACCATGGTTTTAATGAATTTCGGAAAATATCATTAGCTCCAACTTAGAGTCACCCTGAAGATCCTTATGAAGTTTGGTG
Source organism: Siphonodentalium dalli (assembly GCA_032622095.1). NCBI lineage: Eukaryota > Metazoa > Mollusca > Scaphopoda > Gadilida > Siphonodentaliidae > Siphonodentalium > Siphonodentalium dalli. The sequence continues at coordinate 177,615,331 of CP136065.1, read as the reverse complement.
ATGATCGGATAAGGGATGTGGATTGTAGCGTGAGCCAAATAATTGTTGATGGATGCATGAATAGATGGCATTGCCAACCCATGGCAATAGCTCAAACTTGAATTTGTTAAGTCGAACTTGAACTAAAAAGGAGTTTTAGACAAGTCTGTTGCATTTGTTCTGCTGCGTTGAATTTGGGATTTAGGCAATTTTACCATGCAAATCTTAACAACTATATACGTACATCACAGTCATCCCGAATCCATAATGCTATACTCACACTCAAATAAAATAGCCTGATCTGCGTGCACCTAAAACTCTGATCTGCATACCAGAACTGCTGCTCTAGGTGCTATATATAGATTTTTGTTGTTGTTGACAACATTTGTCACACTGTTATGCATTTACTTTTATTTCTTATTTAATGCTTATTAGTTAAAATGATGTTAACATAGTATTTGTTAGGCCTGAAAATATGGTTCTGGACAATTGCAGAATGAGGTCCCAAGAGGGTGATTTAGTGATTCTACCCCACACAGCGGGGTAGCATCAGCAAATTCACCTTCTGGGGACCTCATTCTGGCCTCATAGGAGACCTGGACACAGATTTATTCTCCCAGATGGTGAAGATATTTATGTGCACCCATTGGGAACCTCGATTATGCAATGTGTCATCTGTAATTTTTGGGATATAGAGAATCTAAACTAAAAAAAAGAAAAACAAGTTGATAATAAAGGTATCTTACAGAGAAAATGAGGCCTAAGCAGAATGAGGTCCCCAGAAGGTGAATTTAGTGATGATAGCCTGCTGTGAGTGGACCTCATTCTGCAATTTTCCGGCATCATTATTTTCTGGCCTGCATGGTCTTTGTGCAAATAGTGTGTGCTATTTGCCTTGATTTGACTTAGATTGAACCAAGAAATCAAGTTTATAGTCCAATGTATATTGTACAGTTATGCTCTAATTAATCGACTTCTTAACCACAGCAGAATTATGGGTAACTTTTCAGGATTTAGTCGGAAATATGACTTGTTGCCATTCATCGGAAAGCTCTCCGACAAAATCCTGAAAAGTTACCCATAATTCTGCTGTGGTTACGGTAAGAAGTCGATTAATTAGAGCATTACTGTACCATTTGCCATAACATGAACAATAACATCAGTTTTGAATAATTTATAATTAAATGGAGAAATATTTAGCAACAATATATTATCTTCATATTTAAAACTTAAATTGTATCATATCATGTTGATATAGAATGAACATGATATCAGTTGTCATGAGATAACAAGATATGCTCCTCTCAATAATGAACCAATTTACATATGCAGATCAATAAATATGATAATTGTTCAATGGCTAATGCCATTAGTGACCCAAAGCCAGGTATAATGAAGAAATGTTCTATAGCAGAATAGAACAGGGTAGAATACTCTGTCTAAATATGCACCCATTGGCTACCAAAATAGGGGTGGTCAAATTCATGCAGATATACAATATATACATATTCCATTCCATTTTTAAATTAAATAAAAACACAAGATAGAACCATATTTACTATCGCTTAAAATCATCAAAGGTGAGCCGTACCATTCAAGTGAGTCAGACGTTTGAAAATTTTAGTTAAAAATCAGCAAAGTCAAATTTTTGTCATCTAATAATATCTGGTGGTAAATCAGTCTCTTAACTGAATAGTCATTAGATGTATAATAATATGGCTCAGAATGGCTCAGAAAAATCTGCTAAGTTATAAAAAATATAGAGTAAAGATTGCTAGCTGACTCAAAGCTTCCTGGAAAAGGTGACTTTTTTAAAGCAAGGACATCAAATTCATTAGACCCCAATTTGTTTCCTTCGCCAACTTCATCTGCGACTTCTCAAAGATGAGCCATAATCCGAATTTCATCTGCGACTTCTCAAAGATGAACCATAATCCGAATTTCATCTGCGACTGCTCAAAGATGAACCATAATCCGAATTTCACGGACTTCTCAAAGATGAACCATAATCCGAATTTCACGGACTTCTCAAAGATGAACCATAATCCGAATTTCACGGACTTCTCAAAGATGAACCATAATCCGAATTTCACGGACTTCTCAAAGATGAACCATAATCCGAATTTCATCTGCGACTTCTCAAAACTGAACCATAATCCGAATTTCAAGGATTTCTCAAAGATGAACCATAATCCGAATTTCACGGACTTCTCAAAGATGAACCATAATCCGAATTTCACGGACTTCTCAAAGATGAACCATAATCCGAATTTCATGGATTTCTCAAAGATGAACCATAATCCGAATTTCAGACTTCTCAAAGATGAACCATAATCCGAATTTCATGGATTTCTCAAAGATGAACCATAATCCGAATTTCACAGATTTCTCAAAGATGAACCATAATCCGAATTTCACGGACTTCTCAAAGATGAACCATAATCCGAATTTCATGGATTTCTCAAAGATGACCCATAATCCAAATTTCACGGACTTCTCAAAGATGAACCATAATCCGAATTTCACGGACTTCTCAAAGATGAACCATAATCCGAATTTCACGGACTTCTCAAAGATGAACCATAATCCGAATTTCATGGATTTCTCAAAGATGAACCATAATCCGAATTTCACGGACTTCTCAAAGATGAACCATAATCCGAATTTCACGGACTTCTCAAAGATGAACCATAATCCGAATTTCATGGATTTCTCAAAGATGAACCATAATCCGAATTTCACAGATTTCTCAAAGATGAACCATAATCCGAATTTCACGGACTTCTCAAAGATGAACCATAATCCGAATTTCATGGATTTCTCAAAGATGAACCATAATCCAAATTTCACGGACTTCTCAAAGATGAACCATAATCCGAATTTCACGGACTTCTCAAAGATGAACCATAATCCGAATTTCACGGACTTCTCAAAGATGAACCATAATCCGAATTTCATGGATTTCTCAAAGATGAACCATAATCCGAATTTCATGGATTTCTCAAAGATGAACCATAATCCGAATTTCATCTGCGACTTCTCAAAGATGAACCATAATCCGAATTTCAGACTTCTCAAAGATGAACCATAATCCGAATTTCATGGATTTCTCAAAGATGAACAATAATCCGAATTTCACAGATTTCTCAAAGATGAACCATAATCCGAATTTCACGGACTTCTCAAAGATGAACCATAATCCGAATTTCATGGATTTCTCAAAGATGAACCATAATCCAAATTTCACGGACTTCTCAAAGATGAACCATAATCCGAATTTCACGGACTTCTCAAAGATGAACCATAATCCGAATTTCACGGACTTCTCAAAGATGAACCATAATCCGAATTTCATGGATTTCTCAAAGATGAACCATAATCCGAATTTCATGGATTTCTCAAAGATGAACCATAATCCGAATTTCATCTGCGACTTCTCAAAGATGAACCATAATCCGAATTTCATGGATTTCTCAAAGATGAACCATAATCCGAATTTCACGGACTTCTCAAAGATGAACCATAATCCGAATTTCATGGATTTCTCAAAGATGAACCATAATCCGAATTTCACGGACTTCTCAAATATGAACCATAATCCGAATTTCACTGACTTCTCAAAGATGAACCATAATCCGAATTTCATGGATTTCTCAAAGATGAACCATAATCCGAATTTCATCTGCGACTTCTCAAAGATGAACCATAATCCGAATTTCATGGATTTCTCAAAGATGAACCATAATCCGAATTTCACGGACTTCTCAAAGATGAACCATATCCGAATTTCATGGATTTCTCAAAGATGAACCATAATCCGAATTTCATGGATTTCTCAAAGATGAACCATAATCCAAATTTCACGGACTTCTCAAAGATGAACCATAATCCGAATTTCATGGACTTCTCAAAGATGAACCATAATCCGAATTTCATGGATTTCTCAAAGATGAACCATAATCCGAATTTCATGGATTTCTCAAAGATGAACCATAATCCGAATTTCACGGACTTCTCAAAGATGAACCATAATCCGAATTTCACGGATTTCTCAAAGATGAAACATAATCCGAACTTCATGGACTTCTCAAAGATGAACCATAATCCAATTTCACGGACTTCTCAAAGATGAACCATAATCCGAAATTCACGGACTTCTCAAAGATGAACCATAATCCGAATTTCATGGACTTCTCAAAGATGAACCATAAACCGAATATCATCTGCGACTTCTCAAAGATGAGACATAATCCAAATTTATGGGACTTCTCAAAGATGAACCATAATCCGAACTTCATGGACTTCTCAAAGATGAACCATAATCCGAATGTCAAATAGCGACGATAATCGGACTACGCCTCCCTGAATGTGAACAAACTGAATACATACTGTTGAACAGTGATCACACAAGATAAGACATTTCTTTTGGCAAATTCTTGGTCATTTCTGAATTTTTTTGGACCATTGTACAGAAACTTTGGCCAAATTTAAAAACCAAAATATGTGATCATCAAGAAAGCTGAAACTAAAACAAAGTTAACATTGATGGAAAGAGCTCTAAGAGCTCTTTCCGTCAATGTATCACATTATTATAATCAATAAATTTGAAAAATGATCAAGGAAATATGGGTTGATACAAAAATCGGACTTGGCACTTAAAGGGTTAAATACAAACATGCACATGGGCTGGAGGTTGTATGGTGTGTCAGGCATAAAGATATAAAAGAAGGAACTGTAACCCTGAGCCTAATTCATTCTGTTTGTTAAGGTATGAAGATAAGTGATAGTGGTAGTTGTTACATATCATGTATATATCTTTCCATAGCAGACTTTTCGACCAGATACAGTGGCAGATTTTTTTATCACTTTTAATCGATTTAACCCCAAAAATAAATAAATGATGCGATATACAGCAGAAATACTGACATCTTACAGTCATAATGATGAATTATAATCTAACTTTCATGTTAAATTGCACATAGAATATTCTGTGTAGTTATAAAACAATATATTTTTCACATTACATCTGATTTATTAATTTTCGCCATTAAATACACCAAAGGTTCTTTAATTATCTGGGACTATTTCTTTACACGAGCAAACAATTGCATATTTACATGAAATGTCATTGTAGGTGTTAAAGAATCCGATGCTAGATTCATATCCCATTTGTTGATTTAAGTATCTTTTATCAAGGTTTTAGATCATGTAATAAATAGAATCTACAATTCGTCCTCAGTTTATAGCGGAGTTCACAAAACGAGTCCAGTAAATTAGGACTGGACCTCGCCCAAGTCTTGGTCCAGACTTAATTTACTGGACTTGTTTCGTAAAGTCTGCTATAAACTAAGGACAAGTTATAGTTCCTCTATATATCCACAATTGCATTTTTGACAATATACGATTACTGGTACTGGCATATAAACACATCAGAGTTAATTATGGATGCACGGACAAGTCCTTCCCATGAGGAAAACACAGCATTTATTTGCTCCTGCAATTCAGATCATGTAACATCGTGTTCCTCCTTACGTAACCTAGGAGTGTACCTTGATAGTACTATATGGAAATGGATGCTATGGTCTCGAATGTTTTACGCTCGAGCTACATGAAGTTGAGAGCATTGAGGCGAGTGAAATGTCATCTAAGCCAAAGTGCGAAGAAACATGCCGTTCTATCTCTGGTTGTTTCTAAAGTTGACACTTTTAATCCATTATTAACACACCTTACAACGGGAAGTGTCCGGAGGATTGATCTTTTATTGAAAAGTTGCACTCGTCTCGTTTCTAATGTACCAAGATACAGCAGAATAACACACGTCATGAAAGAACTACACATGTTGAAGTTTGAGTACCATGTCAAATACAGATGTGCCCTAATTGTTTTCAAGTCTCTGCACGGAGATACACCATCTTACATTTCTGAAATGTTTACCAAACACAGCTCAGTTACTCGAAATGCCCGAAGTGGAGTTCAATTGTCTCATATACCAGATAAACTAAATGTGAACTATGGAAAGTGCTCATTCCAAAATGTCTCAGTTTCTATTTGGAACAGCCTACCCGTTGATATGAGGAAGATTGACTCAGTATCATCTTTAAAACAGCTCTTAAAACTCACCTGTTCAGAATGTGTTATTCGTTATAAGCGCACCGTCTGTTATTTTAACTTTTTTTTAGGATTATCCGTTATAGTTGGAAATTAATATTTAACTTAAAATTTTAATCAGGTCTTTTAATATACTGGATATTTTATTGTTAATTGTAGGTCCAATTTCAGTCATCTTTCCGAGTTATCTGCCATATATATCGGTGAAGCTTGTATTGCTTTTTTTTTATGTGTAAATATGCGCGATGTTATCTTGTTTGTGTATATTTGTGTATGTAATTGCGCATTGAAACTAATTGCTGTAGAATGCGTTTCTTAAATGAATATATAATAATAATAAAAAATGGGTGTAATATTGCACCCATACTATAATCGTAAGTTGGGTTTTTCTCAAACAAAATGTCATTGTGGGATAGACCTATGTCCAGTTACACTTTCATATGATATGCGCATAATTGAACTGAGATGGGAAAGGATGTAAATAAACCTTAAAATAGTTCAATATTGAATCAATGAGTACAGTCACCAATGTGCCATAAGTATTTTGAGAAGAGGGACGAGTGCGAATTTTAGCAACCGTGAATTGAAAATCACGAGTGAGTACGAATGCGAGAACAATAGCTCCCGTCTCCTGGGAAGGACTGACGGACTCAGTATGAGTGTTCATTTGCTTCATATGAGCGTGAACAACTTCTCATTTCTTAACGAAATGGTCATGTGCATATACCTGCAATATCAGCGAACTCACACATATATATCACACATATAGATTGACCCCTGTGGTTGAAATTATATCGGCATTGTGTTAAAAACCATCACAACTGACAAAAAATAAAGAATACATATAACCTGTGTGTCTGTATCCATGCACGGTACTATATTAAGAAACCATTAACCATCAACATAAATTATATATGCCATGAAATAACAATTTCAACACAAACATGTCAATTACAATTGTGGATAAAGTAACTTAAGTAAGTGATTTATAAATGAGTGAACTGGAGCAACAACAACCTACAAACTGGAGCGTGCTTTAGTGAACTGGACCCCTCACCTTATTCAATTATATGAGCATCTTGTAGACATTTTAAACAATTACACCTGCCTATTTCAATGACAGGATGTCTATAAACAATTAGCGTGTATGTGTATGTTCATTTAGTACACAAATCAATCAATATTTGAGCTTTTGTGCTATTTTTAGTAAGTGACCTTTATCGGTTAATGTACAATAAATAAACATGAATTTTCTCATATTCAGTATTCGGCACATCGACACTAGGCACACGTACTGACATTTATCGAAAAACATTCTTTGATAGTCAAATACATACCATTTTTGTATCGCAGTAGCTGATATTAACATCGAGTGAACTGGAGCATACCGTCAGTGAACTGGACGGAAAATCATAAATGGACCTGTTCTCAAGAATGGTTAAATCAAAAGCATACAAGTAATTTAAAGGTGCTCAAACCGATCAGATGGTCCCCATATCATCAAGATACAACAACAACAATATTTCTTTAAAATACGCTTTAGTTATCAGAATTGATTAATTGCAACAAATGCTAACCACTGTCAACTATGGTATCAAATTTCCCAAAAGGTGCTATTTATCAACATTTTGTTCAACAAAATATAAAAAATCACCCAATAAAGTATGATTGATATATACTATATACCAGGGTTTCCGCTACTACGACAGGCCCGCCGTCCAGCGGCCTCATTCCCCTCCCCAACCTTGACTTAATATGGGTCACAAAATAGCCACAGACCTAGCTCAGTCCTCTTTTTACACGGGACGAGCGATCACCGACACTGATGATTAACATATTGCAAGGAATTCTACACTTGGTGCCTGAATAGACATGATCAGTAGAGTGGACCATGTGCACAGTTGTATACACCATCCTGGGTAATGCTTTGTTGGCGAATGTTCAGTAGTAATCAGCCTCTCACATTTTAATTTACCGTCTATAAGTCCCAACTTTCTGACCCACTAATTCCCCTCATAATGCGCAATATACATCAGTAAGTCATCAAGGGGGGTGAATTATGAGCTACAACAGTGAATACAGGTCAGTTTTGGCAGTCGCTGCGACAAACAAAAATAAAACAATTAAAATATTAAATATTAATAATTAATATGTATTTATTTCCTATCCAATGAATAAAAAATTATCCAATATACAAATCCAGCATTAGGTCATATCCGTCTGATTTTACAACAAATTGCTCTGCTCATGACGTAACTAACACCTGTTACTGCCAGGCAGTATGACAGTGTGTCTTTTGCCAACCTCGGTAGTCTTTGATGTTGGCTTTTAATAATGCTACTGTTATAAAAGTGGTTGTATCCATTGTATGCTGTTGTGCTTACATGCCTTTAGTTCATTAACTTGAGATCTAAGAAAGAGGATCTGTTTTAATTTGGTTTCTATACGAAGCTTCATGCAATGTTCTGTTTGTTGTCTCAAGTGCAAGGAAATGGCTACTTTTCAGAGATAGACATCCAAATTTTCTCCCGTCAGATCGTCTGGTATGTGCTTCCCAAATACGGCAACGTTCCCCCAACCCCAAGCGGAAACCCTGTATATACTGAGTTTGCAGTTGCAATACACCATGCATTTAGGACATATTTGAACAGTTCTAATTATAGTAATGAATTTGAAATTTTAATCAGGAAATTGGTATGTTTGATATTTATTCTAAAACAAATGTACTAATTATTTCGTACTGTTTAAAAATGTTCCCTGACAGATTGATTGTGAATAAATTGGTTGCATGCACTGAGTTTTGGGACCATGCACAATGCCATGAGAAACAGGAATTTAATTTGAAAAAATGATGAATGAAAATGAACAGGAATTATTAGTCTAAAATGAAACAAGAGGTGTGCACTCGAGTGCTAGCATACCCCCACCGTGGCAAATTCAACCCACATTATCCGTAAACCCAACAAAAAAGATTTTTAACTTTAAAGAAAAATTCGGACTAATAATATCAATATGGTGTCACAAGAAGCTTGTACAGAAAAAATTATTCAAATTGGTTCATATTTGTTAAAGTTATTAAGTCGGACAGAATTTTCTAAGTCAAAATAAGTCGAAAATGAGGCGTAACTTTAAAAAAAAAAGTCGGACCGAACCACAATTAGCATCATGCGGAGAGGCAGTCCTAAGGAGATTGCATACAAACAATTATTGAAATTGGTTCATAGTTGTTCGAGTTATAAGGTCGGACGGATGGACGGACGGACAAACGGAGGGAGAAAGCGCGACGTGAAAGTGGGGGAATAAAAATAACATATAAATATATGCAGGGTCACACTCACCAATGAAATATCTACAAAAATAATGTTAACATCCTTCATTGCTCTTATATATTATAGTTTTATCACACTACCACTGCAAGGGTCACTAGTTCTCACCAAAAAAGTGCTGAAGGTTACACATGTTTTGAAAATGTGTTGAAGGGTTTTGAAATGTCGTTAAAAAATAACATTGTTTAGTTAATGCATCTGCCAGAATTCCACTAGAATATTTGTTTACATTCCAAAGAAAATTAGAAGGAACTGAAAACAAATTGCTGATGTGTTAATGTGTTTTCAGAAGTCGACTAGTTGACAGGAGAAGTCGACTACCGTACAAGTCTATTAGATGCTCATCTCATCGGGACATGATTGACAACGGAACGTCATTTCAAACAATATTATGAAAACTGTTATTCGTAAGTTTCTGACTGATTATATCACAAATGTCGTTAATGTCAACTTAATGCTAATTGTCACAAGAAATCGAATCAATAATAAAATAATAGGCTCGATGAATGTATCAAATCTATATGAATACAGAAATTGTATGGAGAAGGTTATATATATATAAACATGTTTTTATTCAAGAAAATCAGGATTTCCAAAACACATAATGCAAAACAAAATCCAAAACAGTGGAACCAAATTTGATAACATCTTAAACAAGACCCATAGATATATCACTGTGGTGAATAATATAAAAGCTAATTGAAACAATATGTCAGCTAGTGAGGCAGCAGTGAGTCAGCGCCTTTTGAGAAAACAATGGGATACCGCACATGATGAGTTTAGCTCTCGATCTGCATGTGGTACACCTGTATTAACACACGGTATATCAGCATCATCAAAGGGTCATTAATGGAGTAATAACTAGATCTCTAAAATATATAAGGGTATTGTTTTATTGAAGGTTGTTCATTATTTGAAGGGATCTTTACACCTTGGTTATTTTTATGGCGATCAGTTGACCATGCTGGGGATTTGTTTCAATTAAACGATTGGCTGATTTCAGCATCAACCTATTTATTAATCGAGTTGACGTTGATTAGTCGACTAATCATTTATGGATGCCAGACTGCCAGACGCCAATAGCATATTAACCCTGTCTATCCTTCAACACATTATCAAAACCTGTGTGCCCTTCTGCACTTTTGTAGGCGAGAGCGACCCCTTCGGACACACTAACTCATCAATTACATCAGAGATGCAGGGTCCAGTGCCAGTAGATAAGCCAAACTTGTCTGCATGTATATCAGATGGAACCATGCGAACTTACAAACTACAAATAAAAGGTCGGTAGACCTCATGTCCGCCTCTAAGCGTCCGCTTGATACGACTGTTGTTTGCGCATAAAAACCTGTCTTTAGTGCTAGTAAACCTACAAACTAAATTTAATTTCATTCAGTACACATTTACTAAAGTTATCATCCGGAAACCTCATATTGGCAAAAATTCTAAGTAAAAAAAGGGGCATAACTCTGGTGAAAATTGGCGGACGGAACCAGAATTCGAACTTGACCTGTCTTTTCTGCTAGTAAACCCACATACCAAAATTAATTTAATTTGGTTCGCTCTAACTAAAGTTATCATCCGGAAACCTCGGACGGATGGACGGACGTGCTGATTATAATAGTCCTCCGAACCCGTTGGGTCGGCGGACAAAAAGGGGCATAACTCTGGTGAAAATTGGCGGACGGAACCAGAATTCGAACTTGACCTGTCTTTTCTGCTAGTAAACCCACATACCAAATTTAATTTAATTTGGTTCACTCTAACTAAAGTTATCATCCGGAAACCTCAGACGCACGCACGGACGGACGGACGTGCTGATTATAATAGTCCTCCGAACCCGTTGGGTCGGCGGCCAATCAAGGATAAATAAATAAACTAGTTTATCTCCAGATCAGCACATCCCATTACCCCCCCCCCCCCCCAATTACCACATCCCATCCATACTCCACCTCCCATGTAGGGATCTGCGAATCGGGGATTTTTCATTGAATCAAATCTCGATATCGAATCTCCTTACTGATATCGACATCGAAGCAAAATCTTGAATCTAATCAGCTAATGATTGACATTGTCTACCATTGTGTCTTTCGGTGTCTCATGACAAAAAACTGCAAAATTCACTAGATACGATACAACAATGCTAATCTCCTTAAACAGCCGTTGGAACTTGTGTTTTTTTTTAAAGGAAAAATCATGACATGGATCACAATCAGTCTCATGGAGGGTTTTGGATATGTTAAATTGCATTGAATTTCTATCTAGCTGTGTCATGGCGAACATGACACAAGAAGTGACAGTAAGACACTTGAAGACAGTTCAATCAATTTATCATAAACCCCGCGGATGGAAGTCACTTGTCTACATTATTTAATAAAGATAATAAAGATTTGACACAAGTGGACATGGGTACACCTTTTAGCTATATGATTGTTGTAGTCTGATACCAATGGTAGTTATCTGTTAAACAGTTCACCCCACAATAGATCAAACACCTACATCACATATTCACAGTAGTTGTCTTCATGGAGTGGGTCGACCCAGAAAACAAGTTACATGTCATTCCGCAAACCTCGTCAGATTCCATCACAGCTTGGCCCCAGAGGTGATATGTCGAGGGGTCAAGTATGGTTACATATGTTAAATGTTATCAACAAGATTCAACGGATCGAAACTTGGTGTTTCTCACCTTTTCTGTTCACTCCAATCTATGTATTGTCGCTCATAATGGTGGCTGATATTGAATTTTATTCATACCATCTGAATTGGATATATGAAGTTCTAAACATAAGGTAATCAATTGAGTTCCGCATCTATAGTGAACACGCACCGTGTTGACAATTTACATAGTGTCGATACAGATTACAAATATATGCGGCGATTGATCAGTGTCATGGGTTGTGATCGTAGCACACACTTTGCATAAGCACGTCTATTCTGAACGGCGATTCAAAATTACCTACGTTGGCTAACTTGGCAACCTTGTGCTTCAATTTTTGTGAGCTCAGGTCATTTGGCATGTGTTATTTAGATGCAAAAAACGAGACAACACCGAAGTAACATTGATTCAAAATTATCAGAATCAGCCGACCGATTCGGTGTCAAACATCGAATCGGGTGTCCGATATCGACATCGAATCGAATCTCGAATATTCAGTTTTCTACTCCCATGGGCTGGTATTGACATATAATGGGATATACTCACCAGGACAGTACTCCATGAGGATATGTACAGAGCCGTCTTCCACGAAGCAACCGGTGAGTCCAGGAACTATATCCTTATTTTGGAACTCAATCTCAACCAATACCTCTATTGCATGGAACATGTTCACCGGAATCTGTAAGAAATGGATGGAACACGATTATAACTAGAATGCACTCACTGGAGCTGCTTATACTTGCGCTCATCACACATTTTGGCATGTTTTGTGGTGTCTTGCCAACACCAGTTTGAATCAGGGTACTGGGCCTTCTTTTGAGAGATCTATAGCGAATCTAGATATTAAATTTTATTATATGACTATCGTTAGCGTGTGCAATTGGTTTCATTTCATAATTAATGAGAGAAATTGTGCTTTTTAAATAAAAAGCATGTCATATAATAAACCTATTATCGCTGCAGTGAATTGATCTGGGCTTCGCCCCAGATCAATTCACTGCAGCGATAACATGTATTCAGTGCATCAATCACAGAGATAGTTATGTGTATATACGGACCGAAAATCTCTATTATCTCCAGTTGCTCTATTACATTAATGATGGTCTTAGTAATATCATACACATTGTATGACATATTCATAGAACAATATAGTCATCGCTATTATTAAGGGTGTGAGAAGATGCCGATGATGGTATTATATACCTATTGGGTTAAATTACTAGTTTGTCTAGAATGATTTGTGTATACCATATTGCACTTCAGAGGTAAAAACCACCAAAGTAAATTTCAAATGCCGACACAACTAAAAGACATTCGGTCATTGGCTAATTGATCAACAAAGTGTCAATGTGAACATGCCCTTATTGACTGATCTACAGTCTTCAGGAACATATCATCAAAATGTCTATTGCATTGAGAATGATATTGAGTTATAATGGGATATACTCACTGGGAGAAAATTCCATGAGGATATGTAGAAAGCCATCCTGATTGTTTTCCCAGTTAATAAATAAGGCATTTTAATAATCCGTGTGTCACATACACATTTCTCAGTAAAATTGTGTCTCAATAGACCATGCTCTAGGCTTTTTGGCCAGACATGATTTATATGCATCTTGCGGAAATGTTTTGAACTTCGTAAAATTTTTCCAGAAATATGATCGCACATCACTGTCTCTGCGAGAAAAAACAAACGATTCTGCAAGCATCTTTTAGACATGATCTCAACTCATTTTCTGAGTTTCAAGTTATATAGAATAGGCTTCCAATGGGCAGTACTATTGTCCACTTATTTTCCTTGCAGGGACATCGAAGCAATCATGTCTGGTGTTTTGAACGCCCATGTTGGGTGTGATGTCATGATGTGCGTCATGATGACATGGCGTCTTTATCGGTTTCCAAAATGAAATCTTTCAATATTTTTCTTTTGTGAATGATTTATTACCAAAACAAAACCTGATAACAATGCAAATTAAATATATATGTTGATTTAAAATATAATGTTATATTCTCATTTGAATTGCTTTCAAATGAGAATATGAAATTATATTTTAAATCAAACAAATAAACAAAGATCCGGAGAGACAGAAAACATTACTTGCATACAGCATAGACTGGTGCAAGTAACAATATTCTATTCTTTAGTAATTAAACCCAGAATCAAATTCTTAATTTCCACAAAAGTTTTGTGCATATTGTACCATGATTACAGCAGATAGAAAGACACACAAGTATATATACTTTACATGCCCAACCCCTTCTGTCTAAATCGTGATATAAAACAACTAAATTTCAACCCATTGAGTCAACAATAAAGCCAGTTTTCCACTAGAGGTCATTTCCCCTCGTGGTTTGAACTTTTCATATCAATAGAAAAGCAGTCAGTTAATAATTAATTATACTCGCATCTCTATTGTGGTGTATCATATAACAATAAGCCAATCACTGAAGAATACAATGGTAGAAGGGTTGCTTCATCAGAAGGGCACATCACAGGAGGATTAGCTATGTAAACACTACCACCACACTAAATACTAGTAATCCCTTCAACCATCCTTACTAATTCTATGAGATTAACTGTATCTTAATAGATGTGTTAACTTTCTCTAAACCTTATAAAACACAACTAATAAAATTATGTTGTAAGAGTTTCCTCAAATGAATGATACTGATTGACCAATATTTTTCAGCTTTCTTGAGGAAATAAAAAGTGACTTGCCAAAACGTTTGCCAAATGAAAATATTTTTAGCCAAATGTGAATTATTTTTGCCATTGGCAAATTTGGCAAGTGGCAGCGCGAACCATGATCAAGACTAATTCCCACAGCACCTCATATGTATCTACCACTAAATAAAACCAAGATGGAATGCTAAACGAAGATAATAATTATTTGCCTGCTAACACCAATCAATATTGATCCATTTTGTGGGAAAAGAATGCTACAGGTTGACAATTATTACCTTATTCAGAAAGATATCGAAGCAGATATCACAAAAAGCCACATGGCGGATTCTGCCTGGTTACCTCAAGAAGTTGTCAAATAAAACACTTTTCTACATTTTGGAGACTGTTTTGCACATTTGGAAGTTTCTGGGTGTTTGTTTTTTGCATGTTTGGTAGATTCTGGTTGGCTTTTTGCATGAAATCATGACCAATTCAACCTTATTTTGTGCTACATACACTTGTAATATTCAGCTGATATAAAAACATTAAAATACTTACTTCACCATCGAGGTTACCTGACTAACTTACTTGTTTATCAATGAAGTCAAATTTTCTTGTTTTATCTTTTAATAGTCTAACCTGACCGAAGCCTCCCCTGGCATAGTCAGCTTTGATTACCTCATAGTCTGTGCCAGACTGGTATGAACCGTTAGTGATCGTATGATAGTTCTGTAATGGATAAAATCAAAGTGATAAACAAACACGTACACCACACAGATTATCCCCCACTTTTAGCAAGGTTTAGTAACTTTCTGAGGTGACTTATATCGAAAGATGTCTTAATCAGTCCAGAAAACCCGTAGAGGATACCTACAGTTTTTGTTTGAATACCGAAATATCTCAGGAGTGTCTGGAAAGTAATATAAAATTATCACAAGCGACTACATGCCGTGAGTGAAAATTTTCTATTTCTTTCCAGACATGATTGAGATTTTTCAAGTATTCAAACAAAAAGGTATTCTTTATTACATGTACCTTATTTATGCTCAAAGTCACCAAGGTAACTCTTAGTTAATTAAATTATTAACTCTAATTAATGAGTTACATTTATGAGCATAGGTGTTTATGTTTATAAACAGGAAGAGCGAACAGGCCTAAAGTTGCAATTGACATGCTGTGACTCAAACAAAATTAGAAATTCGTCGCTTTTGATTGGCTTGTGGATAGTGACCACTCAATGGTCACTCGGTCGACCTTAATGGCGCATGTCAGTTTACAATGAAATAACAAAACGTGATTTCACTGTAGCTCCGAAGAGATAGATACGACAATCTACATTTTGGCAATTTTCCGGTATTTTATAGGGAAGCATATAATAAATGATCATAAGTTTCCTTCCCCAATTCCTATATTAAAAGGTAATGAAAACAAGGGGTACGCATCTAAGATGCTTTTATCAAGTTTTTTGGCAGTCGAACCAAACTTCTGCCAATAAGGTTCACAACTCCGGGAAAAAAAGTTGGACGGTGGTATATTATTGCAATAGACCTATATACCAAATATCAATTGAATCCATTAATATTTCATTGAGTTATCGCACTAACGGTGATAAAATTGTTATAAAAAAAAAAAAACTAAGACCCATAACTCCAGAAAAAAATTCTGACAAACCAGGTTTTCGAACTCGTCCGAGATATTGTTGCAAGAGACTCATATACCAAATATTGTTTAAACCGGTTAATATTTCATTGAGTTATCGCGCTAACGGTGATAACATTGCTAAAAATAGACAAACTACGACCCATAACTCCGGAAAAAAATTCGGACAAACCTGGTTTTCGAACTCATCCGAGATATTGTTGCAAGAGTCTCATATACAAATATTGTTGAAATTGGTTAATATTTGCATGAGTTATCGCGCTAACGGTGAAAAGCTAAAAAAAAAAGTTATCAAAGATGGATAACTCTTGTCAAAAAGTTCGGACATGACCCATTTTCTACAGGCAGTAAATAGTCATTGGGAGCAACTCACATACCAAAATTGTTTTGAATCCATTCACAAATGTCAAAGTTATAAGGCATTATTTAGGTCCGGGCGCTGCTCGTGCCCGCCCACCCACCTGCCCGCCAACCGTCCCTCGTCAAACCATAAGTCGAGTTTTTGAAAAACTCGACTAAAAAGAAGATATCTAACGATGTTCACCTCATTAAAGAAACAACAGGTTAATAACAGTTATGAGTGACATCAGATACTTCAGGGGTTAACATAACTTATTATCAGATCTGAAAATAGATCAGGTTTTCCCAGTGACGTTCAACATCACAACGTCTTGTCCAACCAAAGTGCGTTTTATATAATAAAACAGTTATCGCATTATTTCTTGGTTGACATGAGGAATTGTCAGCCCTAGGAAGTCAATATTCACCTCGGCCTACGGATTCTCCAATTCAGTAATAAAGTATACATTGGAATGATCTGTTATTTATTTAGAGGGATGTTATTGTGATGAAAGCAGACGACAGATAAATGAAAGTCCCGAAGGAGCCCTATTTATTGAGGGAAATGTTTAGATAAGTTTTGGTGCTTTGTTGTCTGCGTAAATTTCGTTACTGTTATCTTTTAAATTATCCATCTGGATAGTAAATAGACTATTCCAATGTATGTTTATAATTGAAAGGGAGAATCTATTTTGTGAAGAAAGGGTTAATCCTTCCATGATGGGAGCTTCCTGAAATTTTATGAAAACCCTGTGCCAATGCATTCTCTAATATATGTCAGACCTCGAGTATATTTACGAGAATACATTGGCCAAACAATATCTATCTTGACCTTGTATGTCAGTGCATTCTCTTATATATGAGAGGTTCCCTATGGATGACTTGCATATATAAGAGAATGCTCTGACACCAGATCTTTAATGCTGCACCAGCACAGCTCCCGTCATGAAGTGGTTAAGAGTTGAACTTACTCTATCAATTACTCCTCTTTGGACAGATCTCCCGCTGCACGCAGGTTTAAAGTCCTCAATATATTTTGCGCCTTCAGCTATTCTACTACAATCACCATACTCCAAAGTCATGATTGGCTCATTTTCTCTAATCTTGACACCTAAATCACCATCAACAATTTTCTCATCCTCAGCCAATTCGTCGTCTGCTCCATTCAAAATAGGCTCCAAAGGCTGAATATGGCTTAATGTTGATGACGATTCGCTACTGTTTTCAGCATGAGTCTGCTCATCACTCTCAATGGAGCCGTCATGTGGTTCAGCCTCTGTTTCAGAAGAAGTATCCTCCAATTCATCATTTTGGGAGTTTCTTGTGGATTCCCCTTCGACATCTGCCATGATTATACCAAACATTAACAATGGACGCAGCAGCGGTGTAAATCGTTGCCCAATCCATGAGAATATAATCAGGAGAACCATATAGCACACTTGAACAAGCTGTGGTGATTGCTGCTTACCCTCTGATCTTGGAGGACATTTGATCATCTCAAGTTTCTCTAGCTTTTTATTTTCATCTGCCTGATTCTTCCCTTCTCCAGTACGACAATCCTGATTCTTCTCTTCTCCAGTACAACAATCCTGATTCTTCCCTTCTCCAGTACAACAATCCTGATTCTTCCCTTCTCCAGTACGACAATCCTGATTCTTCTCTTCTCCAGTACAACAATCCTGATTCTTCTCTTCTCCAGTACGACAATCCTGATTCTTCCCTTCTCCAGTACAACAATCCTGATTCTTCCCTTCTCCAGTACGACAATCCTGATTCTTCTCTTCTCCAGTACAACAATCCTGATTCTTGCCTTCTCCAGTACGACAATCCTGATTCTTCCCTTCTCCAGTACGACAATCCTGATTTTTCTCTTCTCCAGTACGACAATCCTGATTCTTCTCTTCTCCAGCATGACAATCCTGATTCTTCTCTTCTCCAGTACAACAATCCTGATTCTTCTCTTCTCCAGTACAACAATCCTGATTCTTCCCTTCTCCAGTACAACAATCCTGATTCTTCCCTTCTCCAGTACGACAATCCTGATTTTTCTCTTCTCCAGTACGACAATCCTGATTCTTCTCTTCTCCAGCATGACAATCCTGATTCTTCTCTTCTCCAGTACAACAATCCTGATTCTTCTCTTCTCCAGTACAACAATCCTGATTCTTCCCTTCTCCAGTACAACAATCCTGATTCTTCCCTTCTCCAGTACGACAATCCTGATTCTTCTCTTCTCCAGTACGACAATCCTGATTCTTCTCTTCTCCAGTACAACAATCCTGATTCTTCTCTTCTCCAGCATGACAATCCTCATTCTTCTCTTCTACAGTACAACAATCCTGATTCTTCTCTTCTCCAGTACGACAATCCTGATTCTTCTCTTCTCCAGCATGACAATCCTGATTCTTCTCTTCTCCAGTAAGACAATCCTGATTCTTCTCTTCTCCAGTACAACAATCCTGATTCTTCTCTTCTCCAGGATGACAATCCTCATTCTTCTCTTCTACAGTACAACAATCCTGATTCTTCTCTTCTCCAGTACGACAATCCTGATTCTTCTCTTCTCCAGGATGACAATCCTCATTCTTCTCTTCTCCAGTACGACAATCCTGATTCTTCTCTTCTCCAGCATGACAATCCTGATTCTTCTCTTCTCCAGTACAACAATCCTGATTCTTATCTTCTCCAGCATGACAATCCTGATTCTTCTCTTCTCCAGTACAACAATCCTGATTCTTCTCTTCTCCAGTACGACAATCCTGATTCTTCTCTTCTCCAGTACAACAATCCTGATTCTTCTCCTCTCCAGTACAACAATCCTGATTCTTCTCTTCTCCAGTAAGACAATCCTGATTCTTCTCTTCTCCAGCATGACAATCCTGATTCTTCTCTTCGCCAGCATGACAATCCTGATTCTTCTCTTCTCCAGTACAACAATCCTGATTCTTCTCTTTTCCAGCATGACAATCCTGATTCTTCCCTTCTCCAGCATGACAATTCTGATTATCCTCTTCATGAAGATCTTTTTCGAGTCTGAAAAATAAAATCTACAATGGAACTCTTTCATCATCTCTAAGATAATTATTAAGACTGAATAAAAAGAAGTAAGATTTATACCTTTCACACATAAATCTTAAGTACTCTCCTCAGGGATCGAAATAAAGTATCTCTATGTTTATTATTTTTGATATAATAATCACACCCCTATGGCACTTAGTTGGACCCCCAATTGCATTAGTTTGTGGAGGTCATAATGCAAAATTTCTTCCAGTTTTCTCTTAGTTTTTGCTGCTGAATATTTTGGGCACACATAAAAAGTGATTGTCCGACTTGGCTGACATGTCATGTAGTTCAAACTTTCTGTCAGGAAGCCATTAAACATATGTAACCATATACATATAGTTGGAAAATTGAATGAAAACAGTGAGCATTTGTCCATGGGGAGGTGAATATTACATGGATATCATGTTCTAACAATTGTTGCTATTATGGGATAGCTACTGCAAGGGAGTTAACTCTAAATACTTGTTTATTTCAAGAGCTAAATACCGGTATTAGGACTTAATTTCTTTAAGTATATGCGATATAAAGCTATGCTCTAATTAATCGACCACCGTGGTCATACTGCCATTAGACCGCAGTCAAGTAGTATGAACACCACCATAGCAGTTGACCCGTGGTACCATAGTCATGATAGAAGTCACCGTGGTAATCTAGTCCGTTACCGGCATACGCCACAGTAGTTTTTTCCAGTTTTTCATCTCCCCAAAGACTGTTGTCAACCGCTATCGAAAAATCAGCCGATAAGAATGATTTGTCATAAACTACATCACCCCTGGTCAAGTGGTCCTGCAGAAGTGCTATGATGTTGGTGGGTCCTACTGTTTTGCTATGATGCGGTTAGTAAAAAGCGATGCCGGTATACATACATTCTGCAACTCCACGGACGACTTGAGAATGACATTCTTTGATGAGTATATTAACCTAGTTATTGTTACACCAAAAAACCCCAAGTTTTGTCGCGTTACATGACTGAAATCATCCCAGATGAAGGTCATGCTGATTTTAATAACAAAGACACACATTCATTCAAAAGATATATAGAGTACGCTTGAAACAAGCCCAATTTGGTAGTCTAGGGTCCACACTGATGTTGGTGAGGGACCAAGGTGATGTTGGTGAGAATCCATACTGATGTTGTTGAGGATTCACTCTGATGTTGTTGAAATATTTTTCTTCCATATTACTGAACTCAAATCATGAACACATCGATTTCAAACACCACGAGCAGTGAAAATAAAGTCCACCGGGAAATCAGAAAGATCTTTAGAATCAGGAATAATGACCCAAATATCACAAATTGGACTATACCGTGACATTGGCTACTCATTCCCAGTTACTTATTCCTTATTCGGAAACATGCAAACTTGACCGTATAAACGGTGCGGTAGGGTGGATCACCCCAAGTTAAGTTAGAAAAACCGAAAACCGTACCAATATATAGCCCGCGCGGTTGCCACAGAGGTGGCAAAAAAGGCACCCATTGCCATTTCGGAATCAATGGACCAATTTTGACCAAATAAACGGTGCAAGTAGGGTGGCCCACCCTATGTTATACTACAAAAACTGAAAAGAGCACCCTCTAGACTGCGTAGTTGCCACATGATGTGGCAAAAGGGGCACCCATTGTCGTTTCGGTATTTGTGGGCCGATTTTGACCAAATACGGTGCAGTGGGGTGGCCCACCCCATACTACACTACGAAAACTGAAAACCGCACCTCTCTAGCCTGTGTGGTTACCACCGGAGGTGGCAAAAATGGCATCCATCGCCGTTTCGGTATATATGGACCGATTGAGCCCAAATTATCAGTGTGGTAGGGTGGGCCACCCTATGTTATGTTAGAAAAACCAAAAACCGCACCCTTCTAGCCCGTTCTGTTGCCCTAAATACCGAAACGGCAATGGGTGTTCTTTTTGTCACCTCGTGTGGGTACCACACAGGCTAGAAGGGTGCGGTTCTCATTTTTTATAGTATAATTTGGGATCGGCCACCCTATCGCATGGTTTATTTGGTCAAAATCGGTCCATAAATACCGAAATGGCAATGTGTGTCCTTTTTGCCACCTCCTGTGGCAACCACACTGGCTAGAGGGGTGCGGTTTACAGTTTGTATAGTATATCTTGTGGTGGGCCACCATACCGTGACATTTATGTTATCGAAATCGGTCCATAAATACCGAAATGACAATGTGTGCCATTTTTTGCCACCTCCTGTGGCAACCACACAGGGTAGAGGGGTGCGGTTTTAGGTTTTCATAGTATAACTTGGGGTGTGCCACACTACCGCACCGTTTATTTTGTCAAAATCGGTCCATAAATACCGAAACGTCAAAAGGTGTCCTTTTTGCCACCTCCCGTGTCAACCGCACAGGCTAGAGGGGTGCGATTTTCGGTTTTTCTAGCATAACTTGAGGTAAGCTACCCTACCGCACCTTTTATTTGGATGACAATCGGTCCATAATGTCGGAACGGCAATGGGTGCCCTTTTTGCCACCTCATGTGGCAACCGTATGGACTAGAGGGGTGCGGTTTTTTCGGTTTTTATAGTATAATTTGTGGTGGGCCACACTACTGCGCTGTTTATTTGGTCAAAATCGGCCCAATTACACCATAGTACGGCGTTCTTACACTCTATACACATGTAATACGGCATGTATACGCCGCATATAATATGGTATATAATATCTCGTATATTATACGCCGCAATTAAGTCCACCACAACATACTGTATAGGGGGCCTCGGTGGCTCAATCGGTTAGGGGTACAACTCCAAGCCGTTTCGTCCCTCCAGCGCTGGCGATTAGGGTTCAAATCCACATGTTTCCATCGTGGACTTTGTAACTCGAAATCGTTATCTGGTGGAGTTACCAGTTACTCGCCGATGGCCGGTGGTTTGCCGCACATGGTTGACGAGTTTATCAGCCATTGAAATCACTGTTAGATTAGTCGCAAGTGTGCGGATTTCCTCCACCACTAAAACTGGCAATGTCGTGATATGGTCTTAGTGGCTAAAGCAACAATAAACCCAAATCAATCAATCAACATACTGTATAATTACACCCTCTTGTACGGCGTACTAACACAATATAGTATGACGTACTTACGCCCAATAGTACAGCATATAACCGCCGTACTTACGCCATAATACTGTGTACATGTATATTCGCCTTAATATGGGAGAATTACGCCCTATAGTACAGCGCATATATGCTTATACATATATGGCCTATATAGCCTATCTTGGTTCTCATATTCGACCCAGATGTTTGCCACCTACCAACACAACATTTCTAACCCCAAATGCATTGATATCAGAAATGGATACAGTTGGAGTTGGTAGTGTCGTATATCTATATAATTATATAGGTGTTACAAGACAGAAATTTTATTCTGTTATTGGTTTATTAAGCTGGCGCGGCTAATAATTACGGCGAATATACATGTAAACCGTATAATGATTTTGGACATGCATGCTCCGCATTGTACAGTGTTACATACAGTTTGTTGTTTATATTCCAGAACACATTATCCCCGTGGAATGAGTCCTTTGAAAATTCACTGTGAGTAGTTTTAGGCTTAATGTATATGATTTTACGATTCTGTCTTTTAATTCCATGGATGCCACGAGGATGAACTAAATGAAAGTGTCAATGACACTGTAGCTCAACTTGGAAAGGGAATAATTTAATGTATTACAGTCAATGGAGCGATTAGGAATGTAGAAAGTTGAATGTCTAATACTAGTTAAAAGACATGAAGAGAAAAGTAAAATCCAAGATCAGACTAAAGGTACGACCTGTAGCCCATGCTAAAGAATTTAGTCATACAAAGAGTAAAATCCAAGTTGGCTGCTGGCGGCCATGTTTTTTGGCCGAATGACCCCAAAATGACTCATTCCCATCTACATGTCATTGTTGACATCCATGACAAATTTTATGATGATCAGACTAAAGGTACGACCTGCAGCTCGTGCTAAAGAATTTAGTCATCCAATATGGCTGCTGGCGGCCATGTTTTTTGGCCGAATGACCCCAAAATTACTCGTTCCCATCTACATGTCAATATTATCATCCATGACAAATTTCATGATGATCAGACGAACAGTACAACCTGTGGCCCGTGCTAATGGATTAAATTTTGAAATCCAAGATGGCCGCTGGCGGCCATGTTTTTTGTCCAAATGACCCCAAAATAACTCGTTCCCATCTACATTCCAATTTCAACAGCCATGACAAATTTTATGATGATCAGACTAAAGGTACGACCTGTAGCCCGTGCTAAAGGATTTAGTCATACAAAGAGTAAAATCCAAGATGGCTGCTGGCGGCCATATTTTTTGGCCGAATGACCCCAAAATGACTCGTTCCCATCTACATGTCATTATTAACATTCTTGACAAATTTTATGATGATCAGACAAAAAGTAGGACCTGTAGCCCGTGCTAAAGGATTTAGTCATACAAAGAGTAAAATCCAAGATGGCTGCTGGCGACCATGTTTTTTGGCCGAATGACCCCAAAATTACTCGTTCCCACCTACATGACATTGTTAATATCCATGACAAATTTTATGATGATCAGACTAAAGGTACGACCTGCAGCCCGTGCTGAAGAATTTAGTCATACAAAGAGTAAAATCCAAGATGGCTGCTGGCGGCCATGTTTTTTGGCCGAATGACCCCAAAATTACTCGTTCCCATCTACATGTCAATATTATCATCCATGACAAATTTCATGATGATCAGACTAACAGTACGACCTGTGGCCCGTGCTAATGGATTAAATTTTGAAATCCAAGATGGCCGCTGGTGGCCATGTTTTTTGTCCGAATGACCCCAAAATGACTCGTTCCCATCTACATTCCAATTTCAACAGCCATGACAAATTTTATGATGATCGGACTAAAGGTACGACCTGTAGCCCGTGCTAAAGGATTTAGTCATACAAAGAGTAAAATCAAAGATGGCTGCTGGCCGCATGTTTTTAGGCCGAATGACCCCAAAATTACTCGTTCCCATCTACATGTCAATATTAACATCCATGACAAATTTCATGATGATCAGACGAACAGTACGACCTGTGGCTCGTGCTAATGGATTGAATTTTGAAATCCAAGATGGCCACTGGCGGCCATTGTTTTTTGTCCGAATGACCCCAAAATGACTCGTTCCCATCTACATTCCAATTTCAACAGCCATGACAAATTTTATGATGATCGGACTAAAGGTACGACCTGTAGCCCGTGCTAAACCATTTAGTCATACAAAGAGTAAAATCAAAGATGCCTGCTGGCGGCCATGTTTTTTGCCCGAACGACCCCAAAATGACTCGTTCCCATCTACATGTTATTATCAACATTCATGACAAATTTTATGATGATCAGACTAAAGGTACGACCTGTAGCCCGTGCTAAAGGATTTAGTCATACAAAGAGTAAAATCCAAGATGGCTGCTGGCGGCCATGTTTTTGGGCCAAATGACCCCAAAATTACTCGTTCCCATCTACATGTCAATATTAACATCCATGACAAATTTGATGATGATCAGACTAAAGGTACGACCTGTAGCCCGTGCTAAAGGATTTAGTCACACAAAGAGTAAAATCCAAGATGGCTGCTGGCGGCCATGTTTTTGGGCCAAATGACCCCAAAATTCTCGTTCCCATCTACATGTCAATATTAACATCCGTGACAAATTTCATGATGATCAGACGAACAGTACGACCTGTGGCCCGTGCTAATGGATTGAATTTTGAAATCCAAGATGGCCGCTGGCGGCCATGTTTTTTGTCCGAATGACCCCAAAATGACTCGTTCCCATCTACATTCCAATTTCAACAGCCATGACAAATTTTATGATGATCGGACTAAAGGTACGACCTGTAGCCCGTGCTAAAGGATTTAGTCATACAAAGAGTGAAATCAAAGATGCCTGTTGGCGGCCATGTTTTTCGGCCGAATGACCCTAAAATGACTCGTTCCCATCTACATGTCATTATTAACATTCTTGACAAATTTTATAATGATCAGACGAAAAGTACGACCTGTAGCCCGTGCTAAAGAATTTAGTCATACAAAGAGTAAAATCCAAGATGGCTGATGGCGGCCATGTTTTTGGGCCAAATGACCCCAAAATTACTCGTTCCCATCTACATGTCAATATTAACATCCATGACAAATTTCATGACGATCAGACAAACAGTACGCCCTGTAACCCGTGCTAATGGATTGAATTTTGAAATGCAAGATGGCCACTGGCGGCCATGTTTTTTTACCGAATGACCCCAAAATGAATCATTCTAGTCTAAATGTTGATGTCAACAGCTATGACAAATTTCATAATGATCCGATCAAAGGTACGACCTGTAGACTGCATTGTTGACGCCTCACGCACACACGCGCACACGCACACACGGACGACGGACGACAAAGCCATGGCAATAGCTCAAACTTTACAAAGTAAAGTTGAGCTAATAAAGCAAAACCGAACCCATTTAAAAAAAATAGTTTTGGCTGGCAGGAACGTTATGTGTATAATTGTGACAGGACACATGTATAATGAAAGTGTCAATGACACTGTAGCTCAACTTGGGAAGGAGTTTATTTTTTGCTGAGCAACGATTAGAATGATAAAGAAGAAGGAAAGCCAAAAGTTACAGTAAATGTCTTGTATTGTGTAGATGAAATTATTTTCATTTCTAACATTTCACCAATAAATGTAGGCTGCATGGTGTGCTGATGAATTCACATTTGAAATCCAAGATGGCTGCTGCCTGCAAATATGCATAACAAATTTCAGGACCCCCCCTCGAAGATCCATATGAAGTTTGATGATGATCGGATGAGGGATTTGGCCTGTAATCTTAGACATGCCTGTAAATTTTCAAAACATTTCTCCAATAAATGCGTGCTTGATTATGCCGATGGATTCAAATTTAAAATCCAAATGGCTGCCGACAGCCATGTTTTTTAACGAATTTAGAAAAAAAACAATGGCTCCCATCTAGATGTCACCCCCGAAAATCCATATGAAGTTTGATGATGATCGGATGAGGGATGCAGCCTATAGGGTGTGCAAAAATTGTTGATGGATGGACAGATGTTTCACCAATAAATGTAGGCTGCATGGTGTGCTGATGAATTCACATTTGAAATCCAAGATGGCTGCTGCCTACAAACATGCATAACAAATTTCAGGTCCCCCCCTCGATGATCCATATGAAGTTTGATGATGATCGGATGAGGGATTTGGCCTGTAATCTTAGACATGCCTGTAAATTTTCAAAACATTTCTCCAATAAATGCGTGCTTGATTATGCCGATGGATTCAAATTTAAAATCCAAATGGCTGCCGGCAGCCATGTTTTTTAACGAATTTAGAAAAAAAACAATGGCTCCCATCTAGATGTCACCCCGAAAATCCATATGAAGTTTGATGATGATCGGATGAGGGATGCAGCCTATAGGGTGTGCAAAAATTGTTGATGGATGGACAGACGTACAATGAGCGCCAACACATGGCAATAGCTCTAACTTTACAAAGTTAAGTTGAGCTAATAAGGTAGTGTTGTTTTAACACAATTCTAATCATGCCATATCCGTCCTATTTCACACCCACATCGACCATTAAATATACCATGTAGCCGCTTCAATGGATGTAACCTTTCATCATTTTAATTTGTCTACTGGCGTAGAGGCATGATCTAAGATAGAGTTATCCCACTCTGAAGTTTCTGTTGTGGATCGATATCCCAATTGATTGATATGTGTATGTACTCACAGCACTTGAATTTTGTCGTATTCAATGCAGTACGTAGGCACTGAATGTTCAGTATCAATGTGCACTTCTGAAATTCTAGGGTGGAAATATACCGCAGTTCCCTCAAAAGGGCCAAGGTTTTTCCGAGATTCATCCCAATCTGTATTTTGATCCTCCACGACTTTGCTGAGGTCAGTACTAATGTCTTCCATGGTACGATCCTGTCCACAAATGTTATCTGAGATGTGCAGAGATAGCTCTTCCTCGTGGACCCTGGTTTCTTCTTCCTGATTTGGCTCTCGAACCAGGTTTTCTGAGTCGCCATTTGTAATTACTTGACGGTGCACTTTTGGCACAGAATCCTACAATATTTGATCAAGAAAATATAAAAATACCAGGAATTAATTTAATTGGCTCCAAAACGAGACTAAAACCACAAATAAATGTTTATATATTTATTTATATTAAAGATAGATTATCACTTCCTAAACACGCTTTATGTAGTTTACGGGGTATAAAATAATAAATATATGAATCTAAGACACCTGTCCGGAAAATCATCTATTAATATTGA
Organism: Siphonodentalium dalli; assembly: GCA_032622095.1. Classification (NCBI taxonomy): domain Eukaryota; kingdom Metazoa; phylum Mollusca; class Scaphopoda; order Gadilida; family Siphonodentaliidae; genus Siphonodentalium; species Siphonodentalium dalli. The sequence goes on along the minus strand of CP136065.1, from coordinate 177,587,205 downwards.
TTTTATTTTAAATTTTCTCGGTTAATACATACAATCAATTTGGAACGTTTTACGGCTTCAGAGCATATCAAGCGAGAGAACTCTTTTTCTATTTTCTATAAATAGTAACAAGAAAATGTCTCAATTATATAAACAAATTATCGGTATAAAATCAATGTTAAATGATAGAAGCATTCCGGACAGGTGTCTTTGATTCATATTTATTATTTTATACCCAGGAAACTATATAAAACATGTTAGGAAGAGATAATCCATCTTTTAAATTGTAATTTCTAATCAATTCTCGCTCATAAATTAATGAGTCAACCAAACCAGTCTGGATTTCATATTGTGTCTGTCATTTGCATAATGAGGTACCCAGAGGGTGAATTTAGTGATGCTAGTATCATGCTAACCAGCACAACAGGCAAAATTTACTCTCTGAAGACCTCATTCTGCTTAGGCCTCATCTTTTGGGAAGTACATACAGTCTCAAATTAACATTGTTTTAATTACTTTTTCCCTTCTGCTCAGCTTCTATATCCCCCAAGGAGCTATGTCCTGTCCAAGGTCACCCCCTCCAAAATTCTGGGGCATCATCAATGGCCCATGTAGAATAGGCTGCGCCCCCAAGCCCAGAAGAGCAGAGGGAATAAGTTCTGATGAGCCATTTGACCAAAGGAAGCCCCTTCCATCATGGAATCCCCCAAATGCAGGTGGTCATGACCAAACTGGAATAAATGTTGATGACATTATACCACTATGATCACATGACCGCGGAGGAGCAGGCCCGGATGTATCCCGAAGGATTACGATTCCAGGGGATCGACTGGACCCACTCTCGTGTAGATGTGGGCCACTGCACCGTGGGGAAAAATCGGAAGGCTGGTTGGCCGATGCAGCTCTTGGAGGCACTTGACACGTGTCAACGAGTCTTCCCCACCCACAACAGCCGCCAAAGGCTACTCCCAGGTGCCCAATAATCGTGATGGCCGAAAAACAGATCTTCTTGGTGGGAATCCAGGCTGTAATCAACAATACTGATGGAAATTTCACTTAATGTGGAATAATAGTGTATCAGGTATTGATCGTTAAAACAATGGTACATATCGCTCAGACGAAAGAAATGTCAATTGTCATCTGATAACAAGGACTATCTTTCGGATTTATTCATGTAAATTATTACAAAGGAGACATTGCTGTCCTGTACAACTTTCAGCGAACTAACATAGCAGGTATGATTTGACAGTATACGGTATTCACATAGCAACAGAACGTATTAAATAAGCGAAGCGAGTCAACTGAAACACGTGTAGCATGAACATAGGAGACTTCGTATACCTTACCACGGTGAGTCCTCAATCGTAAGTTATCACGCCGTATATGTTGCACAAAAATGCAATATTTGGTGTCGCCACAAGTAAGCTATGCACGTCTTTAGTCATCGTCAAGATGTCCTTTTTTATTGCTAATTTTTTAGAAGGAACCGACTTGATGAGAAAACGAAAACAAGAAACGAATTATGTATACAAACGAAGCGAAAAAGCTTCCGTGCAATGTGAGAAATATTAATTAACAAGCGGGTTCGGACGACAAATAAATTGCAAGTTTGTTATCAACAATAAATATTGAGTCGATAAACTCGCAATTTCAGAAAGATACTCCCTTAGATAACCATGTCCTGTCGATTCGAGGAGGAAGAAAAAACTGACTAGATAATTAGAAGAATGCGGGATTTACTTAGGCGTATTCATGCGTGACTAATCTGAGCATGGGGTGAACAACCCTCCTGATTGACACAAGGCCAGAGATCTAATCCATATAGTTCAGTTGAAGAGCTTTCCTTGACGGAAAAATCACACCAATTATTATTCTAAAATCACACTGATAAACGTCCTTAGATTCACTAATAAACATCCTGAAATTCACTGATAAACATCCTAAAATCACACCTATCTTTATGGTACTCCTCTGTACGATGAGTATGAGATGATCATTATACAATGTTCTTACCAATTTGAATACAGATAGTTTCTTCTTCTTTTTCTTCATCCTATGAATTTTTTGCTGTCTTCTAAATGCAGCTGGCAATAAAACATTAAAAAGGCGTTAAAACATATATTTAAAAAAATTATATATAAATAAAGATCTAATAGTGACAAATTGTGTCATTTAAAGAAAATTGGACACATTTTGTTTTCAACATGGTGAGGATTTGTTTAGTTAGGTCAGTCTCGTAATCCTGAAAGACATCAATGTGCCTCAAGGAGTGTCAATGACACTGTAGCTCATCATGCAGGAGGCGTTAATAATTTTATGCTTAGCAGACATGATAAAGAAGCAGGAAAGTCAAACAGTTTTTGTATATGGAGTCAGGGAGTAATCCAGGGCTAATTGGTCAAGTGAATTTGGGTGGCACGAAAATACTAGATTTGGCAATTTGGGTACTCAATTCATTAGCCATATTTTCGGGTTAGGAATCGTTGTTCTTACAGGAAAATAGGATCATTACTATATAAATACAACAAACAAATTCGGGAATTCAAGAAAAACATGCATGCAAATATATGTACAACATAACTGCTCCGTAACTTTGCGCCAGAGTTGAGTTGGGATGCTCTGTGAAAGGGAATTACTTTTATTTAATTGAATTCATGTGTTTCATCTGCAAATGTACTTCAACTGTATTATTTACGGACACATTTGCTGCTTACAATCAAGTTATAGATTGATGACTAAAATGAGATGGGTTCGCAATTGTGAGAGATAGTTTGCCATCAGTGGCTGTTCTATTCCATTTCCCACCATTTTAGTTCGGCCTTACTGCCGGTGGTCCCTCGGTGCCCTTCGCGGGTTAGGGTTAGGGTTACTAGTGGAGTTATCTTTCTTCCCGCATAATTGTCACTACGTTTTAACTACCTAAATTCAGAAGTCTAATTTGATTGAGTGGGTGAGTGTCCATTACAAGGAAAGCAATGAAATGAAAGGTTTAATTTTCCCATTACATCCCGACTTAAGACAGTAAAGTATTTTATTTGCAGAAAGCTGCCAATAAAATTACAGAAATCTACAAATAGTATTGGTACACAGCTGTGAGCCGTGTGGTCCGCCAAGGTTAAAGAAAGAGTACCCCAGTCAGACCCGAAATTACATGTCTGTAGCCTTGTTTCGAAGAAACATGGATGTCTGAATTTACTGCCAATACACTTCATCTCTTAGTATTTTTCCATTAGTAATGTCCACCCGAATTTCAGACAAAAATATTTTTTCATAGTTAATTTGGGTGGAACCTATTCTTGGTAAATTTGGGCACAATACCGTTCACCGGCATCAAATGGGCCCTGGATTACTCCCTGCATATGGTTGTCATTTGTTCATTTTGTTGAACTTATTGTCTGAACATTCTCCTCCAATAAACAGTAATCCTTCTGCACTACTACTATTTTTTTATTCATCTGTTGTCTGCTGATTTTCCTGAACACCCTTAAAATGATTAAATTAGACCATTCCAATATATACTATTATAACTGGATGGGAGAATCCATTTAGTAAAGAAAGGGTAAAAGGAGGCGGATTGCGATGAATCATTGCCAAAAACATTTCATAACGTCCAATGAAATTTGAAGAATATAAACTATGCTTGTACAATTATATTATAGCAGCATTTTGACATTTTACAGTCAATGTTATGTTATCACAAAACAATCAAAGATTAAGTTTTAATGGTTATTTAATTCTGCCCAAATAACAGTGGGATTTAGTTTATATCAATCGTGGAAGAAAGTGAAGTTGGTGGTTGTTTGGTACTTCACAGCAAAGGTGGAATTCACTTGAAAGATGTTGCCGATAAAGTGACATTTGCACTTATGAGTAATTTTGACACTGAATTAGAATTGATATAACAATTATGTGTTCCGTGAATATCAGATTTAAACCACTGCTTTTACTGCCGCAAATACCCATCTACTATCGGGTCGCAGAAAAACTAAATTTACGACAGTAAAACCAATGATCTTCCACTGAAAATCACAAAAGCTCCCAGGTTTTGAACTAGTATTTTTACGGACGAAGTCAAAGATTTGTATGGCAACCGTAGAAAACTAACCTTTATGAATCTGTATAGTAAATGCTCTATTGAGCTTCATAGAAGAACACACGGTCATCTCAATGGACAAACTGAAACGAAAAATAGCAAGTAAATTAAGCAGCCAAAACTATACTGAAACAAGAGCATCGACAGGGGTAGATAATGGACCTAATTTCAATTATAGCCAATGAGCCGATAGCTTAAACCCGGAAGCGACATACGCCTGCCTAGTGATATGAATCGCACCACAAGCGGGTCCCTAACTACCATTGTAAGCTATAGGGAATTTACGAACACGAGAGCAAAATATGTCTTAAAAAGCTACAATGGTGTTGAAATGGGCATGGTGAACATGTCTGGGTGACGAACGATATTTATTAGCATAGCTTCGATATTAAATTTGCTATTTGATATTGAAGTTTCATAATGGCTTCATTTACACCGTTTGATTCATCGTAATTAAACATCTATCTTTGTTGATTATCGGAAGTGGCCTAACAACCACACCTGGTTTTTTGTTTAAAAACTGGTTCTATTTTTGTTTATATCTAACAACAGTCACTTTTACAAGATGCATATATACACACAAAGGTATCTTGAAAATCGTGATATTCAGAATGAAGCTATATTATCATGTTACATGGCGTTTAACAACACAGTCCTTTCTCATCGGAAGCCATTTTAGCACTGAAGAGATAGCGAAATTGAGATGGCTGGTGGTGCGTAGTAACAGTAACCATGCAGTCTACAGGTGGGCGGGATGTACGGATAGGTCCATTACTACGAGTCCAAATCTATAGAGAGTTCAAGAGAGGTGACAAAAACGACATGCCTGGACATGCAGGAAAATATTGTCATTGCTGCACCACTGATAATGATATAAAGAAAGCCAGCAAACGGTGCGCTGAGTTGGTCGTGAATTTGGCTTCGGTGTTTCATAATAGAATAGAATAGAATATATTAAGCAAAATACACCCCTGTGTTGAGACAGGTTGCCATATATAGATATATTATTACTCTGATATATAGACATACAGCACACAAATAATAATAGCATCACCATGTATACATTATATAATAAAAGTGTCAATGACACTGTAGCTCAACTTGGAAAGGGAATAATTTCATGTGTTACAGTCAATGGAGTGATTAGGAATGTGGAAAGATGAAAGGCCTAGTCATGCAAAGAGTAAAATTCAAGATGGCCACTGGCAGCCAAGTTTTTTTGCCGAATGACCCCAAAAAGACTCGTTCCCATTTACATGTCACTGTTAACATCTATCACAAATTTCTCATGATGATCCAGTGGATGATCTGACAAAAGATACAACCTGTAGCCTGTGTCAAAGGATTTAGTCATGTAAAGAGTAAAATCCAAGATGGCTGCTGGCGGCCATATTTTTGGCCGAATGACCCCAAAATGACTCGTTCCCATCTTATGTCATTTTTAACATCCATGACAAATTTCATGATGATCCGACCCAAGCTACGACCTGTAGCCCGTGCCAAAGGATTTAGTCATGCAAAGAGTAAAATCCAAGATGGCTGCTGACGGACATGCTTTTTGGCCGAACGACCGCAAAATTACTCGTTTCCCATCTACATGTCAATATTAACATCCATGACAAATTTCATGATGATCAGACGAACAGTACAACCTGTAGCCCGTGCTAATTGATTGAATTTTGAAATCCAAGATGGCTGCTGGCTGCCATGTTTTTTTGCTGCATGACCCCCAAAATGACTCGTTCCCATCTACATGTCAATGTCAACAGCCATGACAAATCTCCTAATTATTCGACCAAAGGTACGACCTGTAGCCTGTTCAAAAGGATTTAGTCATGCAAAGAGTAAAATCCAAGATGGCTGCTGGCGGCCATGTTTTTTGGCCGAACGATCCCAAAATGACTCCTTCCCATCTACATGTCAATATTAACATCCACGACAAATTTCATGATGATCTGACCAAAGCTACAACCTGTAGCCCGTGCCAACGGATTTAGTCATGCAAAGAGTAAAATCCAAGATGGCTGCTGGCGGCCATGTTTTTGGGCGAACGACCCCAAAATGACCCATCTAAATGTCAATATTAACATCCATGACAAATTTCATGATGATCAGACGAACAGTACGACCTGTAGCCCATGCTAATGGATTGAATTTTGAAATCCAAGATGGCCACTGGCGGCCATGTTTTTTCACCCACTGACCGACGAGCGAAGCGCGTCCAGTGGGTGTACTATAATCGTAGGACTCATGCGTTTCTGCTGAACTGAACTAGTGTCTATGCGTTTCTGCTGAGCTGCACTGACGTTTGATCGCAAAATAAAATTATTATCATTATCAAAGCACACGTTTGGATAACACCGCCATAAACTGTTTCATATTATGCTGTTGAGCTCATATCGTCAATAAAATTAGAGTTATAACTCATTAAACTAAGAATTACTGCTAACGTATTTCTACCAATTGGGTAACTAGATTCAGGTTGAGCTGGAACTTGAGAAATTTTTAATTTCAACCAATTGAAATGCCGCTGGAATTGGAAAGGCTTAAGGTTGTGGGGCAACGCAAATGACGTCATCGAAAACAACTTTAACAAGGCGCCTCAAAGTGAGTCAAAAATCGTACACAGTACATGTCTCGCTTCGTCTCGGAATCGTGATTTAAATTCATTCATTTTGACTGTTACTGTGTCCTAAGATATTAAAAACTTGTGGAATGTGCTTAGGAAGGATTGTTTTTATATCTAATAAGTGGGATTTACCTCCCAAAAAGGTGAGTTTCAGGCCTGCATTTGTTGTCAATCTGTATTATCTGATTCTGACAGCGCTCGTCTGCAACTGTAACTTAGTGTAAGTTTAATTGGCAGAATTCGCGTGTTTGACTAAACGTTTTCTACACTCGATTCTCTCAAACTGCACAATACTCGGTCAAATTCTTTCAATAATTCTATCTAAATACATCTTAGCTATTATTCGGATCAGATCTCCCCGTCGAGAAAGCGATATGTTGACCAAAACGACACTTGAGAAAGTTGTTTACATTTTGAGCGCACACTGTGACACTGCCTGCGTCACCACTGGTCACAGTACACGCTCGATTTTTATCATGGAAACAAATCAATTTCTTCCATCTAAAAGATAATTACGTGCTGGACCCTGTCATTTTAGGAATATATAAGTATTCCACGCAGACATACCTCAGACTCAGCTTAAAATTTTGAAAAATAACAGTTTTATCGACATAAATCGATTTGAATGGGAAAATCCCGTGTTAAAATTTATCATTGAAAAAAAATAATTTCTTCCATCTAAAAAATAATTACGTGCTGTACCCTGTCATTTTAGGAATATATAAGTATTCCACACAGACACACCAAGTTTCAGCTTAAAATTTTGAAAAATAAGAGTTTTATCGACATAAATCGATTTGAATAGCAAATCCCATGTTAAAATTTATCATCGAAAAAAATTAATTTCTTCCATCTAAAAAATAATTACGTGCTGTACCCTGTCATTTTAGGAATATATAAGTATTCCACACAGACACACCAAGTCTCAGCTTAAAATTTTGAAAAATAAGAGTTTTATCGACATAAATCAATTTTAATGGCAGATCCTATGTTAAATAAATTTTAGGGCCCTGCGAATGTTTTCTGAGCTGTTCCATATTGGCCACCAGAGTCCATATTTGACAGGTTCTACCTGATAATTGTGCGACAGTACAGTCGCGTTACTTTATATGTCAACATTGGTCATTATCACCCGACAAATTTATTTCGGTCTATCGTATCAACCGCCTGACTAAGTGTCAACATTGGTCTTTATCGCTCCACTAATTTTTATCGTCTCATCGGTATGAATTCCATATCCAATTATCCACATATAACCAACCGAACCTCTAATCCCGGTCCAATTTTTTTAGTATTATAGTCTCGTTACGTACATATTTTATCTCTTGTAACTTTTGCTTCAACATGCCGAGTTCTGCTGCAGACGATACAAAACTGACAACATTTCGAAATGTAAGCAGGCTTCAAACTCATCTTATCCAAGAAACTTGTGTATAAGGTGTACTCGCATTTGTTGCGTTAAAAACCAAAGGTCCCAAGTCAAGGTCCAAAATCCCCAACACACTGATGTGAGGTTTAATGATAACTCACATCTACATAACCTAACCAATATAAGGATGTGAGGTGTAATGATAACTCCATCCACATACAGTAATGTCCAAAGTAATTGACCACTTAACCACAGCAGAATTATATGTAATTTTTCAGGATTTTTAAATCCTGAAAAATTACCAATAATTCTGCTGTGGTTAAGTGGTCAATTACTTTGGGCATTACTGTAACCAATATAAGGATGTGAGGTTTAATGATAACTCTATCCACATAATGAATATACGGGTGTGATGTTTAATGATAACGCCATCCACATAAACTAATAACTATGTGTGAAAATTAAATAAAAAAATTAAATTCCATGATGGCGTCCAATATGGACTATCTAATTCTGCTCCAAAAACATGTATATTCAATATATGGATGTTTATTGGATGGTGGGGGGGGGGGGGGGGGGGGGGGGGGAACCGATTATTTCAATGATATTTTAATTCACTGGGATCCAAAACCCGACCTACGGGAGCGCGCTTCGCGCACGACTGTATCTTAAGCATATGTGCATATTTAATAAGCCAACAAATGGAATCCCAACAGAGAAGACTGGCGTAGGTCCCTTGCGCATAGACATCGTTGATGATCTCTATGGGAAACCAACTTGACATTTAATAGACAATTTCGATGAACTGCAATAACTTAAGGAATCTCTAATTGAGCTCAAGCCCAATAAGAATATTCCTTCAGTTATTGTGCTTAAGCGCAGTTAGAGATACCTTATTGCACTTAAGCACAATGTGATATTCCTGTGCAATAAGGAATATTCTTATTGCGCTTAAGTGTAATAAGACATTCCTTATTACACGTAAGCGAAATTACATCAATATTGCACTTAAGCGCAATTAATATCTCTCTCATTAGATCACCCTTGTGCAAATAGTAGAATAATCCTATATTTGTTCCACCCATTGTACCATGGAGATGGACTACACCCACCTGAATTATAGGGAGTTTATGTTCTATATATAATATATTCCTTATTAATAGATTCCTTATTGGGTTTTATTATATAAGCGCAATTTGTAAATTCCATTATTGCGCTTAAGCACAGTTAAATATATCCTTATTGCGCTTAATCACAATAGAGATTCCCTTATTGTGCTTAAGCGCAATTAGTTCTTCTTGCGATTAATTAAAAAAAAAGTTCTAATTGTATTGTAACTATTGTTTTGTCCTTTAATATTTCCCCATACATCATGTAACATATATTATGCTAGAATGGTACTATTATTATTAATACCACTCGTAGTAGATAATACCACCTTACTGTCAATATCCTATCATGGTTAGTTTTCAAATCTAACGTTAATTGTTATTACAATGTGTGTACTGTACATGTACATCAGTCATCAATTAATAATATTTTGCTATTTTGCATGCGAAGTGGAAGACCCTCCAATAGCTTATCAATACCACTCGGGACAGTGGGTGTTTTTCCTCAATTAATTGAATTTCTTGTAGTTGAATGACCCTAAAATGACTCGTTCCATCTACATGTCAATGTCAAAAGCCATGACAAATTTCATTATGATCTGGACCAAAGGTACGACCTGTAGCCCATGCTAAAGGAAATTGTTGACGAATCACACACACAAGCACCAACACACACACGGACGACGGATACCAAGCCATGGCAATAGCTCAAACTTTACAAAGTAAAGTTGAGCTAATAATATTTATGTACTGTTTGATCTGCACTCGAAAAAATCTCCTATGTTGCATAATTTTTGTGCATTTTTATGTAATGTCAATCATTATCTAATATATTCTTCAGTTGGTCCCATCTACTCATCAGTCTAAAATTAATAAAACATCACTCCATTATAGTTTTAGTAATTCACTATGTTGGGAGGAATAATGGGGGCAGTCAATTAAGAACTGTCTTTCATCTTCGACAACCTTGTCTTCACAGACAACATGATGGACGCCATTGAAAGCACATTCGTCTTCGGAGAAGTGAAAAAAATCAGAGAAAAATTTCACCTTGATAACTTTTGGGAAACGTATTGTATCTCAGGTTGTCATGTACCAATAAGCCTGTAATTTTGCATGTCATATTCCAAGATATGCCACATCACATGGTTGAAATTTGTGTGCAATCGGACACGAGGGGTCATATGTTTTTTAAATGCATCAGTCACGCACCCGAAAAAATCTATAATATGTCTTTAAATGAACTCTATAATATCTGATATATAACAGAATCAGGTGTAGCATGGTATAGTGTTGAAAAGATTAGGGGTTTTTCAGAAGTTGTCTAGTCGACAGGAGAAGTCAACTACAAGTCGAATAGTCGAACCCCATCTCCCGGGGACATGATTGACAACGAAATATACGTCTTTGCAAATGTCAAGAAAACTGTTATTTGTAAGTTTCTGGCCAATTTACTTGACAAATATGTCATCAATCTAACTTAATGGTATTTGTCCCAAGAAATCCAGTCAAAAATAAAAATAATAATCTCAATGAATGCATTTAATCTGTGTGAATAAAGAGTAGAGAAGGTAAACATCAAAACATGTTTTTAAGAAATCAGGATTTCCAAAATATGTAATGCTGAACAAAATGAAGAACCCGCCCGGTGCTAGAAGTTTTGTTTGAAAAATGTTTTCAGGTATGCCTTATGTAAATTAATGGGGGACAAAAAGCTTAACTGGACAAACACTTATGATTTGAGTGCAAACTTAATTCACGATCTAGTTCAAATAGTGTTTGGAATGTGTCATATATTTTCTGAATTTGTGATTATTACAGGTAGACTTTATGATCTCAATGAACTTTTGAATTTTGTATTTATTATGCCCAATACCAGCCAATACATCAATAAAGATGTAAATGTGATGCAGTACCATAATTCAAAAGAGTTTTACACCTCAGAGAAAATGTTCCTCAATTAAATCATTGTTATTGACTATTGACAATATACATCAATAATAGTCTAGGGTTTATTGTTTTTTTTTTAACAAAAATTCCAGACTCATGTAAGCCCTGTCAAAAGGAACACTGGACCTTTTTTCAGGCCCCATACCATTTATAATTACATGTGTGAAAACAATCCTGTGGTTTATATTTGCTATAAATATTAAATGCGCAATTAAACTTCGTCATGAATCAGCATATCCTATATATGGAATGCATTCAAAACAAACACATTGTAAATCTACAGCCAAGATATATTACACTTTTGAAATTAAATAAGATATGCATAGAAAAACTATAATAAATATAAATATATATATTAGCAGTATGTCGCAGGCCACTTACTTTGAACAGAAATCTCTACAAACTGTTGTAAAGTCCCACCGTAGATGTAATATCACTCAGATAAAACTATGCACTTCCTGGTTACTTCCTGGTTCGCATGAGGCTGAGAACACGAGGGGGCAATTTAGTTCATGTGAGGCTCCATACAGTAAGGACAGAATAAATGATTCCCTTAACTTAATTAACCCTTTATGGCCAGACAGAGAGAACAATGCACTGATGACTGCTGGAGTCGGCGTGAGGGCTCCATACAGTAATGTATTTTAGTATATTTTAATGTATTTCACTATATTTAATGCCTGGTTACCCCAGCTGGTAATTCAAATATTTTCAAACATTAGAACCATCAAACACTCAGCCTTGGTTGACCACCATTAGGCTACAGTAATGCTCTAATTAATCGACCTCTTAACGACGGCAGAATTATGGGTAACTTTTCAGGATTTAGTCGGAAATATTGCTTGTTGCCATTCATCGGAAAGCTCTCGGCGAGAGCTTTCAGATGAATGGCAACAAGCCATATTTCCGACTAAATCCTGAAAAGTTACCCATAATTCTGCTGTCGTTAAGAGGTCGATTAATTAGAGTATTACTGTATGACTTGTAGATAGTATAGGCCAAAATGCATAATATTCCATAGTCATACATACTGTGGCCATGACCACATGCAGACCTCAAACTCTTTGACATAGAAACATTCGCTGGGCCACTGATCACCACGGAATTATGATAAACACACTTAATAATTCACTATAGGGTTTTATATACATGTACACTGATTATTTGTTCATAATTTGGGTGCCGGAAACCCATTAAACCTGATTACACCCATGGTCACTTATTTCCGTTTGGTTATTAGGGATCAGAAGTGGACTGTTATCAGGGAGAAGTAACAATGTATGAAGTTCAATTTATCCCACAAAATCACCCTTCTATGATCCAATAAGTATTATGCAACACAAGAGCCCATTTATAAAACCATTATACGTGAGTAAGAACAGAATTATAATCAATAAATAAATACTTTAAAGGTACTCAATCAGATTTGATTGATTTGATTCGATGGTCCCAATATCATCAGATTCCAACAACAACAACAACAACAACAACATTTTTTGAAATGCCCGCTTCAGTTATCAGAATTGATTAATTGCCCAAAAATAATGCTAACCACAGTCAACTAAAGTATAAAATTTCACAAAACCCCTGCAAAACCTGTTATTTATAAACATTTTGTTCAATGAAATTTTGCTGGTTTGTCAAATATCTGACACAAAAAGCCACTTGATTTTAGAGTTATCCATCTTCAATCCGCAATTTGGCCGGAGCCCGTCTTCACATCAACTTTTTACTGGGCCAATAAGAAGTATCGGTGGTAAAAAATAATAGATTTCAAACATCGATATCTGATCGCTTTCATGGGTGGGTTCTCGAATAAATTTTTTTTACCCCCCCCCCCCCCCCCCCCCCCCCCCCCCGAAGCCACAGATTGTGTTACATTACACAGGATGCTTCACATTCAAGCCTGAGTTTAGTGTGCCTGTCATTTGCAGAATGATGTCCCCAGAGGGTGAATTTAGTGATGCTATCCCCCATAGTGGGCTAGCATCACCAAATTCACCCTATGGGGACCTCATTCTGCAATGCCTCATCTGCTGTGGGAGACATACATGTAGACTCAGACTGAAGTTCCCAAATGGTAAATATTGTGATGTTCACCCATTGGAAACCTCGATTATGCAATGTGTCGTCTGCCAATTTGGGGATATAGAGAAACTAAACTAAAAAAGAAATGGAATCTATGTGAAGAAGTTT